>CM051472.1:3733750-6460000 GCA_028015225.1 Carex myosuroides
CCCCCTTCCTCTTCTCCCCCTTAGGGTTAGTCCACGGATCGCCTCCGCCTTTCTCTTTCCACCATTTCGGTCGGAGATTAGGATGAAGAAACCAACAATTGTTATAGTTGTGGCCCTTTATTTTGCAATTGGTGCATTTTTCGGAATTAATTTTGGGGTTTTCTCGCAGACAGAGGTTCATGAGGAACGAGGTTGAAATCTTACTCTTCTAGGTTTGACTTTGCTCTATTGCTTTTGCTGATTGGTTTTTGCTTCTGATTGGATTTTGCTCTATTGTTTTTCTGGTACGCGGTTCAATCTTTTTCTGGTATAGATATGATAAAAAACAGATCTTGGAATTTGTTGGTATTTATGGTACTGATTTGGAGATTTTGGATGGCTAATTTCAGCCTTTGTATGAATCTGATTTTTTGGGTTTTTATGGGTTATTTTGGAACTTTATCGGGTTATTGAGTTATTGGGTTATCGGGCTATTATACCATGAACAGAGAGGAAAGGTTTGCTACTTCACAGCTGATTGAATATGAGTCTCAACTAAATCACGGAAGGAGGAAAGCTAATGCTCTGATACCATGTAAAGTTTTGAATATTCTATATATTTTTTTGTATTGAATATTTGTTGTATATTTACAATCAATGGTTATATCGGTATATATAAAGGTCTAAACTTATTGTACCGTTAATTCCAACGGTAACTTCTTATCTCTCCTAAATTACAATTTTACCCTTTCTCTATTTTAGACCTCTACCTATTATTATTCTCAACAAAAGCCATGAAAGATTTTGAAAGCTTGTCCCTATAGGCTATAAGAATTATTGTTTGTAACTTACTGAAACTAGGTAAATAATTAAGGGGTCTAGCATAAGTAATTAGTGGGTTAATTATTTATACACCACCTCGATTTTGTAGTGTCTCATGTGAGCTCCACTTAGCCGTGCAAGCACATGCAATTAAGAAATATTTAAGGTCTATTAAGGCATGCTTAGAATACATGTCATCTGTATATAGAACCAAGATCAAGCTAGGGGCAATAGACTTCATAATTAACCAGAATCAAACTTTATTTAAATATTAGGTAAACATAAAGTTTTAGGCTTTTAATAGCTCTTTAATTTTTTGTTAGATTGGATATGGGTCTGTTGGGCGAACCCGACCTAAACCCGAATTCAAATCAGCAAGATCATGGTCCAAATTTAGGGTGAATATAAAAAGGAGTTGGAGGCGGTTTGATGGTTATCAGAATAAATATGATCTAATACTTAGTCAAAATTGTTCGATCTGTGTTATAATTCATGTGCACTTGTTTGCACGAATTTCGATGAGGATCGAACGATTCGGACAGAACCGATGCCTATCAGACCGCCCTGATTCTAATCTAAAATGGCTGTTAATTAATACCAGAAAAGCCACCGGTAATAATAATAGTAATGGATAACCCCGTTATTTGCCTTCGCTTTGTAAGAATATCGTTAGAATTATGGGTATGGTAGTCATATTGCAATATATTTTGAAGTATTTTTGAATTATTTTCGAAATAAATAATCAATCCTGAATAAATCAGACAAATGCTGATAGCCTGACATCAAAATTGATGTGTACCCAGAAAAAGAATGCAACCAGGTCCAAAATTGTTCCGCGGCGCGCGCGAGCAAATTCATATCCGCTAATGTAACAAAATATTTGGTTTAGATTTCAACGGTCTGATCACAAATTCACAATCCGCACAAAATATTTTAAAAAATTTGTGCATTCCACTTCAGATCAGATTGACCCAAGATCAGACAGTCTGTCTATGCTAGAGCTAGATATGGATTCGCGCGAGCATGTAGCTACGATTTGACAGGATTCACTACGGAACACATTAAAATAAAGCTGTGTATGCCTATTCATTATTTTACTCAAAATGCCTTCGTAGCGATACTCATTGCACGATAAGATGTACAGTATGCGCCTCAAAAAAAAAAAAATAAGACACAAAAAAAGTTTGAAATATCAGCCGTTCAAAATTGACTTAAAAAGAAATGTGACGTGACATTATTAACATGTTGTGACTTAATTATATAATGTCACGTTATCTAATTAAATATTTTGTCATATAACATGATTAAAATAGTGAATAACAATTACGTTATGTAAATTTTCACGGATAATCACAACGTGACTACAATGAGATATAATTAGTTTTACTTGACAAAAAAAAAAGTTTGAAATTTTAAGTTAGTTTATCGAAAACATTTAGCAAAAAAATACTAACAAGTATGAAAATATTAAAAATAGTTCAAATAAAGGAACAATATGTGAACAAAACTGGTTTGAGACAGTTTACATGACGTGACGTGTTATTTTTTTTATTAAAATGAGATACGTAATGCGACACGCAAATTACATCACATAACATGACCAATACATATAATGTAACATGTCGTGTCATATCTGTAACATAGTGTGAATAACAACTTAACACCAATAATCAAATCACAACTCCACAAAAGACTCCTCTTCTCTTTGTCAAAGTTCCTTTAATTTTTTTTTAAGGTTAAAGTACCTTTAAATTTAAAAGATGAGAAATTTAGTTGCCGTTTTTTTTTCTTGAACAATTCTGGTGATAGTTTTAACATTGGAAAAATAAGATTAGCATATCAATAATTTAAGGTCCTAAAAATCAGAATAAGGATCTTTTATAAATATTAAATGACAGTTAAAAAAGCTAAATCTTCATTTTTCTATCTCAACAACAACAATAATAATTCTTTAAGGTCTTCATTTCGAAAAATATCTATTTGAAAATAAACTGAATTTTTTACAATATATAACCAAATAAATTTTGAGCATAATTTTTTTTAAATTATAAAAACCTATATAATAAAAAACTAGTATCATGCCCATGCGTGCCGTGATTTTTATTTTTACCCAAAAAAAAATATATTTTAATATAAATAACCACGTTTTTAAAAGAATTTTTATTTTTACTCTTCGTGTACTGTGTATGTACATATTTACTGTTCAATATTGTTCATATACGACTATTCACAACTGTTCACAATTGAAATCAGTAAACTGACCAAATATTTGTCATTTATGAATGTAGTTTATTGGCCATGTCTATTGCAATTTCAATACATTTTAGAGGAAAGTTCATAACTGACCAGTATGGAGTACGTTACTCCAAACCTGCAGCAAATACGTATTGGGTTGATGAAAATTTCTCATTTGAGCAGTTGCAATCGCTTATTTATGAAGCGAGCGACTACAATAGGAATCGTCGCCAATTACAAATTCATGCCCGAATGGTCCACGCAGGAAAGTATGTCAAAATCACATTGGGAGATAACGGGGCATTGAGAGGTCTAATAGCGCAGGTTTTGAGGTCTGGCGAATCATTCCTGGAAGTTTTTGCACGCAGAATTCGCGAAGAGTCAGGGGCCGGAAGTTCAGGCCAAAATTCGGGTGCACAAAATTATCAAGAAGATAATGAACCACACACTCCTTTTATCGTAATGCCTGTACCAGAACCGGAACCAGAAATATACAATAATTCACCCCAATCTCCACCTTTTGTCCCACCACGAGTACAATCTCCACCTTTTATCTCACCTATATCCGTGTATGAAGGTCCTTCATCCTTACCTGGGCCTGAACCAAATCCTCACCCCAAACCGCCACCAGTACAGGAAGATCCAAACGAGTCGGAATTTGAATTTATGAACGAGGTACCGGAGGAGAATCTGCAAACTGGGGATGAATTGGGGGAAGGAGACTGTGACATTAATGATGAAGGAGATGAAGAAGGTGAAGAAGATGAAGAAGATGAAGAAGAATACCCACAGCCCACTGTGAGGCAAAATAGAGAGAATATGCCGTTAAGTGGCCGTTCTGAGACTCACCCTTTTGTAAACTTCAATGACATATCTGCTTTTCGAGAAGCAGATGTTTCTTACTATGGTCATCAGGTTGAATACAAGAGTGAGCTCGCAAAAGGCCAATACTTCGTAAGTAAAAAGCAACTGACGAAAAAGATCAGAGAGTACCATGTTGACAAGAACAATGAGACATATACGAAGAGAAGTGACACATCCCGGCTGGAAATTAGATGCAGCATTCCGGGTTGTCGTTTCAAACTGAAGGCAAGAGCAACAAATGCTGGAGATACATGGATGATAACTGAGCAAGACACGCCTCACACATGCGAATCTGAGTACACCAGGACGGACCATGCACAACTCACGGCATCAATTATCGTAGATATCATCGAGAGCAACATTAAGGAAGACCCCACTATGAGCATCCGGAGTGTGGCACACTGCGTGAGGGTTAGGTTTGGCAGTATAACCCCGAAGTACAACAAACTTTGGAGAGGTCGTGAGATTGCAGTAGCCCGGCAATTTGGGAGTTGGGAAGAGTCGTACAATTTTATGAAACTATTGCTTATCGGGATATGTTACACGAATCCCGGCTCAAAATACCAATTTCTGACAAGTCCGAGGATCGATAAAAATACAGGACTGGTCAAACAAGGTGTTCAGGAATTCAGGGCCGTGGCATGGGCTTACGGACCATGCATTACCGCATTTGATTACTTAAGACCGGTGATCAGTATAGATGCAGCCTTCCTTTCTGGGCGGTATGAGGGCAGACTTTTGATGGCTTGCGCCTATGATGCCGATAACCAATTGCTGCATCTAGCATTTGCAATTGTACATACGGAGAATGAAGAGAATTGGAGTTTTTTCTTACAATGGCTTAGGATTAATGTGATTCGTGTTAATAGATTCGTATGTGTTATATCGGACCAACACAAGGGTATCAAAGCTGCATTGAAACCTGAATACGGATGGGATAGAGATAATTTTGTGCACAGGTATTGTATCCAACATGTTGCAGATAACCTGGTCCAGGCGTGTGGGAGGGACAAATGGTACGGAACTAGGTTCAAACAAGGAGCCAGGAAGAAGAAGCCAAGAAGGCTGAAAGAGATGTTCGAAGATTTTTGCTCGGTATGTCTAATATTGTCTAATTTATATCATTTTTGTTTCTTTTAGATGCATTTTGTCTAATTTTGCTTTGTTCTATTGCAGCAAAATCCGACGTGTAATGCTTTTCTGAGGAGAGTGAGCAAAGTACGTCCTGATGATGTCATGGAGCCGTCAAATTTTGATAAAATTTTCCAGACCTGTGATGGAGGGCACCGATTTGGTATCATGACAACAAACGGCTCTGAGTCCCTGAACGCTGTCTTCAAGGATAGCCGAATGTTGCCCGTGGTTGCACTTGTAGAGGAGACATTCGCCAAGTGCAATAGGTGGTTTGTTCAACGGCGACAGGCAGCGACGGAGCAAAGCAATGCAGAACAGCCTTTTTCCAGACGGGTACATGTTAAAATATGAAGATAAACTGCTTATCTACATAAAATATGATCGACGTAATTTGAATTGTTATTATTTAATCTCTAAATATTTACGTGTAATATAAAGGTGTTTCCTAATTAATTTAGCTACACGTAATTTAAATCCTAAGTACTTACTTATCAAATGTTAACTCTTTAATTATACTATTTCTCAAGTCGTACGAATTTATTTTAATAATTTGCACAAGTCGATTAATTTATAACTACAAATAATACGTGATTATCTAGTTATCCTATTAACTAAACTCTTGTAATCGTAATGATTCGAAAATATTAATATGTTGTTATTAATTGTCCTTTATTAATTAACAATATATTTTATTTGAAAGTTATTTTCTTTAATTAAATTTTCTACTTAATTTATTAAAATACTAACTACTTAATTTATTAAGTAATTAAAATCCTAATTAATCTAAAATGTGTTGTAACTAAATTATTTTAATTTGGTGTGTTTCGGGATCATACAGGTGTCCAATCGGGTGGTATAATATCTGTTCAAATTATGTTATGAACTCTCACTAAGGCATCAAGACCCTGGACGGTATAATCATTTCCCGAATTAAATTCAAGTTTACATAAGCATCCGGTTTTATTCGGTTACATTATTAAAACCTAAATTTTTAAAAGCCGTCATTTTATTCCGTCAATCCGAGGCAACATTTATTCCTTTCTATTTTTAAAAATCTGCCAAGCCCATTATTAATTTCTCAGCCGAATTCCAACAGAAAGGTGAGGCTCACATTTTTGAAACTCCCAAAATTCTCATTTTAGTCCCTTAAATTTAACATATCACCTAAGGGTTGAAATTCGCACATCAACCCCCAGAATTCAATAAATTTGCATTTTAGTCCCTGTCATTTCAAATACTGGTAGCAACACAAAATTACCAAACCAATACCAGTAGCCTCACTGGGCTAGTACCTACTGGTACTAGTACATAGCAACAACACAAAACAACCGGGTAGAATAAGGCACCATATGGCAGAGACAAGGAAAGATCACAAACCAGCACAAGGCAGCACACAAAGAGCAAAACCGCACAGCCAGAAAATAAAACAACAAGGCACACGGCCGTAATGTCCCAGTACCGGTCGGTACCAGGTGTAAGGAAACAAGGAAGGCAGCAAAACCCGGCAAGTAACAGAGGGAAAACGGAAGAGAGAGAGAAAAGCACCAGAGATCCGAAAATCACCACCAAACAGCAATCAAAAACCTCTAAGGTTTGTGGAATAGCAAGTAACAGAGGGAAAACGGAAGAGAGAGAGAGGCGGAGGCGAAGCAGCACCGGAATGCACCACCGAATCTTCTCTTTTTTCCTTTTTTTATTTGGATCTGGCGGAGAGGCAAAGCAGACAGAGAGACGAAGGGGTCGCGTGTCGCGTGGGATATAGGGTTTCAAGCCGCAAATAATATTTGCGGTTTGAATTAACAATTCAAGCCGCAAATAATATTTGTGGTTTGAATTAATAATTCAAGCTGCATATATTCTTTGCGGTTTGAATTGTTAATTCAAACCGCAAATATTATTTGCGGTTTGGGTAGAAATAAAATTCTTTTAAAAACGTGGTTATTTATTTTAAAATATATTTTTTTTTGGGTAAAAATAAAAATATAGCCGTGGCAACAATGATATATTATAAGAAAATAAAAAAAATACCATACAAAATAACATATTTTTATAAAAAAAAATAGACTAATAAAAAGAATAATTATTCAACAATATCCATAAACAGAGCGACTCTGTTAGTTCTTTTACATCAGTGTCAAGGTCCCCTCTCTCTCTTCGTCTTTCTCCATCTCTCCCTTCCTCTCCAGTCCAGCGATGAAGCCTCTCTCTTTCCCTCGAGATCCCTCTCCCTCACGAGTTTTGATCAGGCACCTTTGCTTCTCACCAAAATGAGGGGAGAAAGAAAGAGAGTCGCTGGACTCTTAACGGAAGCGCTCCGTTTAAATTTAATCAACGCCAACATATGACGCGGATATTAATGTAAATCCGACGTCTCCTGTATCGTGACACACAAGACAGTGTACTTTGCAAAATACCATAGCCTCACTTAAATATATTTTATACGAAATAATTAATATGCACAAATTATGCATATAATCATGCATGCTTTGCTAAAGCAGTGAATTAAACAAACAGCTCTATTCTTGACTTAATTAAAAATGAGAATAAATGGGAGAGAAGTACAGGGAGGAGAGGAAAGGAAAATTTAGGACTTGCATGGATATTTTGTGGAAAATTTGGAGAGATATTTTTTTTTTTTTTTTTTTCAAAGGCAGGTCAATTTATAAAGTTTTCCAAAAAAATGTGATTATGATCAGATAAACACATCAAATTTATAATTTTTCGAATCAATTTAGTATAATGTCAAGTGATAAAAAAATAAGGTTTATAAATTAATTTTAATACGTTTATTTTTTATTATTTTTTAATTACTTGACTACTAAATCAATTTAATATGTAAATACATCACTCATTAAGTAGATGAGTTTAACAATTTGAATTTATCGTTTAAAACCAATCTGATAAATTTTGAAGTTAAAGCTTATCAAAGAGATTTGTAAACTTAAAATCACTCTAATTCTCTTAAATCCGATAAAGTTATCGTTTAGTGACAGTGCATTTCATTCTCTTTTTTTAAATAAAAAGTATTAGGTTGCCCATTCACTCATTCAGTAGTTAATTAAAAGATTGTTTATTCCTGTTATACCTGATTCAAACGACAACTGATGAGGAACCTTTCTTTTTTAGTAATGGCTGATGTATGATTTTCTCTTTTCTTTCCGAAGTGAATCTATGTATAAATCAGGGGTGCTTAACTACTCTCATAATTTCAAATTTTTTATTTATGTGTATTAAATTAAATTTTCAATTTTCTTAAAATTTGTCTATAATTCGGCCCCTTGTATATGGAACTTCAATTTGTACTTGCAGAAACTTAGGTTCAAATTCCGACCATATATTATACATTTTAAATTTTGACTTCCTATCTAAATTTTCAGTTTCGTACCTGTTTCCTTTTCCATTTTTCTATCAATTAAGCACGGCCCGCGGAAGTGTCAAGGAATGCAAGCTTGCAAGTACCAAAAGCAGCCTGATATATACTTCGATTAAAAGAAGCCGCTCCAGTGTGCTCTTCCAGATACATTTTCTTGTTTTAATTCTGTAAAAGGACAAATTCCCAGATCTATGCAACTGTGCTATTTCAGCTGTAGACTAATTACACATAAACCTCTTAAGCAAGAACTTAGCACTGAATAGGAGGTGAAAATGATTTGATTACTCTACAATTTGGCTGGCATCGTTCTGACCAAATATATTGGGAATACCATCCCAATTTCCCTTTTCCCTAGTTTCCCAATATCTACCTACGTATCTATAGCAATCATCTTCTCCATCTTTTCTGAACCATCTTGGTTGCCATCCTTTCTCCTGTAGTTTTCTTGCCTGAAATTTAGGGGGAAAAATTAGTAAAAGACCTAACACACATTTGTTTGCAAGGAGTGCTCATTCACCGGAAACTCTTAATTTTTTGGATCTGCAAAACTAACCCATCATCCATTAACTATAATCTCAGAGTGGAGGTGTATGTGTGAGTGTCACCGATCATGTTCTAGGGCTTGAAGAAAAGAACATTTTTGACAAGGACAGATTAGTCTTTTTTTTGGTTGGGTAATAATAAGGGTGATGATGGTTTTACTAGTTCATAAGGTATTCCAGGATGTTTGGTTACATTTCCAAATAAATATATAACAGTTTCCATCCTTATCTCACAGTTGAATTCTTACAAAAATATTAATGGCCTTAAGGATAGCATAGACCAATTTCTTGAGTTCCTCAATGAACCCAGGGAATTCCGGCTTTTGCAAATATTAGACATAAGGGCTTTCTGCAATTCTTTTATCTTTGACTAGGAAGAATGATACCTGTCTTTGCAGATGTTCCAGTCTAAGCTTCTCTGCATTAGCCATCTCATACTCCCCATTCTCCAAAAATCTCTGATCGGGCCTCAACCGGGAATCAGTTGGAGGTACCTTCTCTAGCAAACTATGCGTAAGCTCATTTAATGATATGGCAAAGGGGGTGAGGTTATACCTTGTTTGGGTTACAGACTTATCCTTTTCCCATAAAAGCACTGCCTCTGACATGGGATCATAACCCTTTGGTTTCGTGCTTGGGTCACCAAGTACATAGTACATGGCCTCGTCCCACTTGCCGATCAGCATTGCCACCTTTTCCCCTGTTATGTTGTCTTGAACAAACCCATGTATCTAGATTGTAGAGAAACAGTAACAAAGATATAGTATTTTAGCTTTATGTAGTTATTATGAGATGGGTTACTTTCTTGGTGCTCTATATAATCTTGGAGATTCTTCAAAAATAATAAAACAAAAGTCTGATGGAAGGTATGGCTACAGAAGAGTGAACAGAGATGAGAGACAAGATAGATTATTAGGCGGGTTCCTACACAGGATGGGAGAGTTACAAATTATTTCCAATCATAGTTGATTGATATTCAAATACTGCCATGTACAGTCCACCGAATACCAACTGATGGCATATCCTTGTTGAAAGCCACAAGTCAAGGGCCTCACTAAATCAGAAAAAGGTATTATCAGGAGCCTGGTTGAATGGCACAGAACAATCCAGGGGCCATTTAAAACTTTTCTCACAAAAAGTAAACTCGCAAATAATGATTAGTACCTGAATTAGCCCATGTTATCAAGTAACTTTCCTAACTTTATTATTTTAGGAACAATACTTCTTATAAATAAAATAATGGATTCATACACCTTGAGTAAATATGCATGCACAAAAGTGAACAAGTAATATATCAAAAATAATGAACTTACCTGATGAGGATTTCGATCAATTATTGACTGCTCTTTGAACTTGAGCTTGCATGAGTACTGCCCACTTCCCTTGATGCGCATTGTGCCATAATGATCACAGTAAATCTTGCCAATTATTATATTGTATATAGATGTCGTAACTTTGCTCCATTGGAACATTTCTCCATCGTCAAATTGGAGAGTGAGAATGCCAACCGGATCCAGCTGGATAGACCGACCCCAAAACTTACCTTTGAGATTGGAATCGCCCCAGAAATTCCACCCTCGTCCCTCACAATGACATGCAACAATCATGGGATGATGACTAACCTGAAATCAAAGAAAAAAAAAAGTTGCTGATACAAAAATGATTTTTATTGAAAAGTGCTTGCATATTAAAAAGATAGTTTAATCAAGTTTTCTATTCTAACTAGTATGGGTATATATAGTCAGGATAAAAGTAGGCTATTACTTTGAGATCTACGTTGCACGTGCAAAATAAGGATCCAGATCCTGTGGAATTGAGTCAAGGCGTACTTGCTGCACGGCACTGGATATATGGGTCTGCTCCAGATAGGGAGTTTGGTACCTACAGTGTTGTGATATTCTTTTGTCTTCTTAAAATTGGATAGAACTAAATGTATAAGGCTAGGTAAGATTCAATAAGCTTCGGCAATGCAATTACACATTGAATACTATTAAAGGGGATGGCAGGAGAATGCAAAAACACTAACCTTTTCAGAGAAAAATCTTAGCCCTTTATCAGGATAGTCAGCTTCATAGGTCTCTCCAAGCAGAGGATTGAAGGGTTTGCACTGACGACCTTCTGTCGAAGCATAGCCAGATACTGCAAATGCTGCTATATGTAGGATTCTCATTAAGCTATTTCCCTGCATTTACAAAAAAACGTAATGTGGTTTATCAACTGAAATAGTGTAATCAATTAGCACATAAAGGATATTAGGGAAGTAGACAAGGGTTACCAAATTGAGGCAAAAAATAGTGAAGTTACTTCAGACCCACAGCATGGATGAAGCTTAATTTGACTTATCCAAAATTAGATTGTACTATACTTTTCTGGACCTGCAGCAGATATTTAGAAAAATTTTGAAACACTACAAGAAGTTCATACCTGCTTTCCCCATTGTAAAGCGTGATCCACCAAATTAGAGTACTCAAGATCTTCAAAGCATTTCTGCAGAGAAGAAAGAGGCTCGTTGAAATAAACCGGAAGACAAACTCCTGATAAATCCTTCCCAATATTTTCCTTGATTATTGACCACAACCCAACAGGCCTCTCCTTCTCCTTCGGCTCAGGCAACCTATCCCTTCTCTTTACATATGGGTATTCAGAAGTCTTGATGCCAAATGGGAGATCATGTATGTAGCCACCTAGAGATTCTCTGCTTCGGTATGAGGCGCTTCTGAGGGACTCGGCTGACAAGAAATCTTTCGTGTCAAAGTACATCCCTTCTTCCTCGTCTGACTCTGCATTAGCACCTTGGCTCTCATTGTCTGGATCAGACTCAGTTGCACTGCCTTCTGACATGACTGAGTAAAAATCTGCACCAAAATTAAGTTAAGATAACCTACAGAAAAAAGATAGGATCTTCCTACCACAAAAATTAGAATGTAGATATTAGGTTCAAAGTCACTAACCGCTGTATCTTCCATTACACACACCGGCATGTGTTTCCCGCTCTTTTGTTGCGTCAATAACTGTAGTTTCCAGTTCAAATTTCTCAGTCTACAAAAAGAAAAAAGTGTCGCAACTTATTTCTTAAATCCAATTAGAAAAAGAAAAAAACATATTGCAACTTACTTCTCAAATCCAATTAAGTTTTTCCCAAAAAAAAAAAATCATGTAAAAATAACTAACCTCCAACTGCCTGAGTTTATCAAGCAAAATCACATGTTTTTGACGAAGTGACTGCAACTGGTTATGCAAATCTGACACTTCAGATAACATAATAGATTCACATTCCTTCACAACCGCTTCACTCAGGCTCTCCTGTAACAGCCGGGCTCGCAACTTCTCAGTTGATACAACAATATCGACTGTTGGCCCAAAATCAGTACTTGTCAGAACACGAGGGAATTGATCCTTAGCTGATGTCAAGGCATCGACCCATGAATTTCGGTCTTCTCTCGAGTCACATCTTAAATGAAGGGTTTTTGTGCCGCTGAATATGTAAAGCCTTTTGTCATCTGACTTGCTTGGACGGATGGAAGAGACCTGTCATAAGTCATACATACATGCTTCATTTCTGTTAATGGTTTTTGTATAGAACTGAATCAAGCTGGGAACTAAAACATTATAGGATAAGGCACTTGACTAAGTGCTTTTCTGCCTTTGGGAACATAAATTTCTATCAGCATTATGTTGCTTATTATTTATTTGTTACCTATTAAATTTATTATTTAGTTTCACAACTTGTTTGCTCTTTTCAGAGGTTTTATATGGTAAAGGTTTCTGGCACACTCACTTCCGCCAGTGAGAGTAAGAGCAAGCTGGTATAAAATCCACCAACAAATAGGATAATAAATTATTAAAGTTAGCAAATAAACCCAAGTGAGGACAAATTAATTTAGAAAATTTCTCTTGCTACATTATTATCCAAACGCCTTAAAAAAAAAATACAACTTTACACGTCAAAAAAGAACAATCCAATACAACCAATGGAAAGAGATTAGAAGTTTATTCATAAAACATAATCTGACCTTCAAATGCACCTCCCCAAATGGCTTCCACTTCCTTTCGCTTGCTGACCCGTAAGCACACGCCTGATTTCTCCTAACTCTTCTCAGATAATCCTCGCCAATCACTCTAACTCCACCATTGGCCCCACAAACGGGCCCCACTGAGATCCTATCGGGCCCATGCACCTTATAGTACGAAAAAACCCCGTCTTCTAAGACAAACCACCTTGACCTCCACCCTTTCCCATAGTTCACCCATTTATATAGCAATCCTGCTACCACAACCGCCCCATTACCTGCCTCATTTGATCTGGTCTCTTCTATCACTCGAGAAGTAACCAGTTCAACTGGATTGGTTGGAGATTGTGTCAGAGCAAGGGGTTTAGTGGCACTGGGAAGGGGATGCGAAAGAGGTCTTGGTTTGGGGGAGATTAGAGGCGGCGCGCTGGTACCGGTACTGTCAATGGCGTCGAGCGAGACGGGAGCAATGCAGCAGAGAGGGTTCATTGTTTCAGATCGAGAGATTCAGATCGGATCTTCGCCTCTCGCGGCAAAGGAGAGGACAGAAACGATGACATGAGAGAGAGAAAGAGAGAGGTTTTGATGGGGATTAATAATGGAGACAGAGGCAGCAGCAGCAGCAGCAATTAAGGTCGGGAAAGGTAATAATTAAAAGAGGACAGAGCGAGAGAGATCCATTAAATTCGCTGATCAAGAGGAGCAGTGCAGCAGTGCGCTCAGTGGGAAAAAAGTAAGTGAATTTACAGAAGAAAAGAAACGGAGTGAGAGAGACGTGAGATGGGATCTGTTACAACTTACAAGCCTACAAGGGTCAGTGCATCAAAGACTTTGATTCAAAGTATGTACCGTGTCATGATTAAATGACACGTCGTTAGAGGGGGTTAAATGAGACGGAGAATGGAAGGTTATTGGTTGGCTGATGTCAGTGATGGATCCGTATCCTCCCAGGTACCTGACTCAAGCAAATTGAAATGGACGGCTGAGATTAATTTTATCTGGGCCAAACTCAATCCGGTGCCTATGGAGACTTAGGGAGTCTGTTTTGAGATTCGTGCTATGTTAAAGATCATAATTTGCTTGAGTCATCAGGTTACGATGTGAATTCGTCGCGGTGTCGGGCGCTTTTGGCATTGTTGTGTTCGCCAAACGGTGTTTAGTGCGTGAGGCCGTCAGCAGAGGTTAGGTGGGGGCTGCGTTGGGTGCCATCTTTTCTGTGTCATGTTATATGAAATCAAAGTTAGAGATCCACATGAGCTCAGTTATATCTACAGCTAATTCAGGACATATCTACGATTTGGAAATTGTTCTATTTGATGCAACACAATGGCAGCACAAAGTGTAGGTGGAGCCCACAAATAGTCGTAAAAAAAAAACAGTGGAGCATGTAAGGACCTGTGCTTGAGAGAGAACAAAAAGTTAATCCATGCAACACTACACTAACAAAAAAGAATTTTACAATTTGCAAGTTCTTGCTATTTATTTTGATTACATGATTGATCAAATGAAAATGCTGTGCACACAAGTCCCATTGGGAAAGGCTAGAGTGGTAAAATACTATGGAAGATGAGAAAAAGAAATTACAGATGGAACACAGAACCCCATCCAGCCTCTATAGTTAGGATTTATAAAAAAAACATCACCGCATGAAATGCTTTTTGAAATACCTGTGGAAACCTGGTAGAGTGGTAGGTCCTGAATAAATTACACTGAAGAAAAAAAAATTAACGACAAAATCATTTGTAATTGCGTCAAGCAGAAGAGGCAAAATCAGTCGAGATTAGCAATGACTGCATCAACAACCTCCTGAGTGGTGCTGGTGCCACCCAAATCTTTGGTCACGGATTTGCCTTCTGCAATTACACGCTTGACAGCTGTCTCCAGCCGGTCGGCAAAGGAGGGGAATTGCAGATGTCTAAGCATCATAGCAGATGAAAGAAGCATGGCGATAGGGTTGGCTCTCTTCTCTTTGACCAGCTTGTCAGTCCCGACATTACCGGCTGATGCGCCCTGCTCGAACACGGCATAATCTTGGCCCACATTGCCTAAGAAGAATTACGTTCAACATTTTTTAAAACATGATATATCATGTTACTATTGACCGGATGCTATTTGCATGCTAGGAGGATTTCTTTTGAATTGAACTGAATAATTTAGAAGTGATAAAGTTAGAAAGTACCTCCAGGCATGACACCAGTGCCTCCGGCAATACCAGCAGCTGTATTAGCTACCAAATTTCCATAAAGATTAGGCGTAACCTATAATAATCACTTCACAATTAATATAGAACAAACGTGCAAGTATAGCAACAAGGAACTACTGAGCAAGCCAGATCTAGTAACAAAGCTTGTGTTTAAAACCACACAATAAGTTTGAAGCCAATATCTGCATAGGACATCAACCTATCATTTCCTTTTAAGTAGGGGTGTTCATTGAATCCAGTTTCTTTGGTTTTCAACCGAACCGACAAATTTTGGATTAATTGGTTCAGTTTTTCGGTTTAAATGGTTTTGTTCGGTTCGGTTGAATTTTAGAATTACTTCAGTTTTTTATATTTGGTTCAGTTTAATCTCTCTTATCGGTTGGACTGAGATATCTTGATATTTATTCTATGATTATTAAATTTATTTGTGTATGTATTGAGTTTTGACCTTTTGAAATTTGATCACTTATTTCGGTTTCAACCAAACAAACCGAAATTTACTTCGGTTTTTTGGTTTGGTTGTTATTCGGTTGGTTCTGTTAGATTTTTTAAAACCGAATAAAATTTTAATTTGATCATTTTAATTCGGTTTTCACCGAACCGACCGTTTAAACACCCCTACTTGTAAGAACAAATCAAAGAGTACAATTGGGTGGCCTTACCAGAACTTTCTGTAAAAACCTTTCTTATCTACAATGCTGCGCACAAAATCAATACAGAAACAACATTATTACTTAAAAGAAAGCACAACTGAATGAAATATTCATACCATGACATCAAATTGCTCAGGCTTTGAAACAAGCTGCATGCAACAGTTGTCAACAATTATTTCATTGTACTTAATTCCTGGATACTTGGTAGCAACCTCGCGACAGGACTCCAGAAACAGCCCATCAGCAAGCTTCATGATGTTTGCCTTGTGTACGGCTGTGACTGTCTTTCGATTGTTCAGGTACGCGTACTCAAAGGCGTACTTGGCAATGCGCTCTGAGCAGAACTTTGTTATTACCTAGCAAAATAATTAAGTCAGGGCACAGACATGGAATAATGAAATACAAAAGTAAATTACCCTATAATGCCCTTAGGCATAACATTGCTGCTCTGGCAGATTGAAGTGCTTAAAAGAAAGCAAGGAGCTAAAATATTGGTTTACAAAAAAATCATTTTTTATTTCTTTTAATCTTATTTTTTATTTTATTGCTAGAAGTTGGTCTGTAAGCCTCAAATCTCCAAGCAACGAAGCTCGCAACTATGAAATAGACAATGTCCTGTGAGTTCACTGCCATTCTGCTAATCAGTATTTATTAGCAGAAAAAGGGAATTTCAGTCTCTTCAAAGTAGCCAAACTCAGAATTAGGAATGTAGTGATAGTTAACGCAAGGTCTTCAATTTAAGTAAACCAGACAAGTTAGCAATGGACTAAAGGTAGATATCACTGGACAAAGAGAATTTTTAAAAGAGGTGAGAAGTAATAGCTACCTTGAGACTCTCAACAACCCCTGGTACGACCTCATGCTCAAGCCCAGCATATTCTCCTTCTGTGTTCTCCCTGATCACCACAATATCAACATTCTCGTGCCGTGTTGGTAAACCTGGCAGATTGAAACAGTTTACAAGGGAAGCATAGAGATCAAGCTCTTTTCTCAATTGCACATTAAGCGAGCTGACACCTCCACCAACAGGCGTCTTCAAACCCCCCTTGAGACATACCTTGTTCCTCTTGATCGATTCCATCACCTGTTGTATAGAAAAAGTGAGTACTCGTGTTTAGGTACTTCCATTCATCTGGGGTGTTCATCAAGTTAGAATGAACTTGTTGTTAATTTTTTTTATTGAGAAATATTGATATAGTACATGTCCGCTGGGATTTTGATCATGGATAGCATCAGCAAGAATTGGTTGTAAATAGCATCAGCAAGAATTCCGGCTGTTATCCAAATATTTATTGGCTGGTTTCTTTCCTCTTTTTTTAAACTTTGGGAAGTCAAATTGGACATTGGTCAAGGCCAGTTGCCTAGTTCAGTACCAATCATTTACCATTGTAGAACTAGAACCGTTTCATCTTGGTATTGAACTTTTTCTTTGGAGATAAGAACCAAAACATCAGCTCCATTCCACACACAACACACACACACACACACACACACACAAAACCAAACCAAACCAAACGAATACAATCCTAGATCACTTAGTTGTTACTAAATCACCTCTTCAGGCATTTTAGGCATGTCGCCGTGGACATCATGCGTATCGAAATAGATCGGAGCGTGCATCGCCTCCATGACCTGACAAACAGCACCTGTTACCAACGGCCCGATGCCATCGCCAGGTATCAACGTCACATTCCGCGGGGTGCCGTCGCCGGGCCGGGGCATGTATGTAACGGATCTCCTCGACTCACTCAAATAGGGGAGCGATGCTGCAGCGTCACGGCGGAGCACGCGGCCGAGGAGTGAGAGAGATTGTCGTCTCGTCGCCATGATCCGTCGATCAATTTAGGGTTTCAAAGTTCGGGCATGCAGAAAAAGATGATCGGGAGAAAAGAAGGCGATGAAGGTCAAAAGTGGAAATTATATTCTGGATCTGTTCTTCCTATCTGTGGCATACCAAATAACGAAGGTGGGTCCCAGTTGCCATAATTTTTTTTTTTTTTTTGCATCAGTTGCCATAATTATAATTAGAGTAAATATTTTGTCCCCCGCGATTTGGTCTCTAATTGTCTCCTTATGTTAACGGTCAAAGTCTAACCACTTTTTGATCTCTTATTTCAATCACATCCCAGAAAGAAACATGACTAAACGATTTTGAAAAGAAATCCAACACCACCTTTCTCTCTTCCAATCGGATCTCTCCACCTCCACCTCCGCCGACGATCCCTCCATCACGACCCTCACCTCTGTCCTCCTTGGGTACACTTCCCTCCAACCGACCCTCATTTCTCTCGCAACAAAGGAAAAATCAGTTCTCTCTCACCATGACTGCCAGGGTGGCGGTGGTTACAGCGGTGGCGACGGTGGTAGCGAAGACCGCTCCTGCTACAACTCTGGTGCTGCTAAAACCCCTCCTTTTTGCAGATCTCCAAATGCCTTGGTTAATATTGGAAGAGGAGTCGATGAGGTCAGAGCTCGACCTGTGTTTGAGCGGAGTTTCCTCTGGCGCGCCGCTGATCGGCACCCAAACTTGAAACCCATCGTTTTCTCTGAGAGAGTGCCTCTCCGGCGGCGGTTTCTCCTCACCTATCTCGATATCCACCCAGTCGCTTTCAGACGCGCCTCTTTCATATTCACCTCAATCTCCCTCGCTCTTGCCTCTTTCAGATCTTCTCGTTTAAGCTTCCAATCAGGTTTATGTATTCGATTTCTCATAACAAGTGCAATTTTGTCAATAACTGGTACTAGTGTTGGATTTGTTCATTTATTATGATTTTGTCATAACTGGTACCAGTCTTATTAAAAGGACCACATGTACTGTTCTGGTGAAGTGTGTTGTATGTTACAAGTTGAATTTGTTCATTTAGTCTGATTTTGTAATTAGTCGGGTTCCAAATGGATAACTGGGGTTCTAGTTTTGGGAAAAAGTTTTGTGAAAAGGAATAAATAAGGACTGTCAAAGTCTAGTTTGGTTAAAAGCTCCAGTTCTATGATTTATCTAAGCTCCAGTTCAGACACTCTTAATGATCATGGAGAAATTTATAATTGATTATCAAGATCTGGGGCATTTCTCACAAGCATCAATTTTGTATTTTTAAGTGTAACAGCTACAAGATAACACCATGGCATACTAAAACATTTAAGCTTAGTTCCCATGAATTTGCGCCTTTGGCTTGTAAAATTGAATACAAATTCTTTATGCAGGTGCTTGAAGTCAAAGGGTGATGAACCGTCTAGTGATTATGAGAAGTGCGAGTTGTCAACTCAAGTTACCATGATAGTAGGAGTAGAAGAACATTTCACGTTTGGAGAAATCAGGGACTAAATGGTAAATTTTAATTGTTTGAAGAAGGAAAGTAGAAATGGAAGGAGAACAATTCCCTTACCAAGAAATACAGTGAACAAAACTACAATAGGAGTTTGGATTAGCAACAAGTTGTTGTTTAGATTAGCGTCTTTTTTTCATTCGTATGTTTCTCAAGTAGTTTAATTTTTTTTTCTTTCTTACATATCAATAGGAGTTTATATAGGTATAAATACTTGTTGTTATATCTATGCACACTTCATCCATATTTCAGAGACTTGTTGTTTTGTGAGAACGAAGTTTGGTCATAAGGTATGAAAATTAGTTTTTAATAAACTTGTACATTTTCATTTGATAACTTACTTGAAAACGTAGGTAGTAATAGTTGACTAATAGATATGAATACCTCGACTCAATAGTTAGAAATACTTCAACTTATAGATAGTGGTAGTTGTATGCATGAACAATAATATTGGAACTCATAGGTATCAATACTTAAGCTACTGGTACAAATATAACTCAGTAGCATCAACGTTTCTTGTACTGGATGTCCGGAGCAATTGTCTGGAGCGCTTGGTAAATTTGTTTTCCCCTTTATTTAGTTTAGGTTTCTTATTATTTTATTCTCTGGTGGGTATTTTTTTCTATTTTTTTAGTTTAAGTTTTTCTTATTTTTTTTCTTCTCTGGTTAGTTTTTTTCTTCTATGCTAAAATATTTATAGTACTTAATTAGTTGTGTTTTGCATTTGATGGATTATCATTTAGCTATAAATACTTGGAACTAGTACTGTTTAATTTTGTATGATGAAGTATGAATACTTGTAATAGCGTCGATATTAATATTGGCAGGTGTTAACAAGTGTCATATGTAAACAAATAATACTTTCAGTTATAAGTATGAATACTTTCTTCAGTACCTATCAATACATTCAAGCACCAAACAGATTAACTGATTTAAGTTACTTTACACCATAAATTTAAGTTACTTCAATGCGTAAGTATGAATTTAAGTTACTTTACACCATAAATTTAAGTTACTTCAATGCGTAAATATGAATTTAAGTTACTTTACACCATAAATTTAAGTTACTTCAGTTATAAGTATTAATATTTACTAAACTACAGTGCTGGTGATTGTGCGGTGGTTACGCATGCGTTTTTGCGCTTGTGGTTCCCGTAGCTGTCACTTTCAAGTGACGTATGCGCCCCCCATGTAGGTAGTGGCCCTCCAAGTAGTTAATGCACGGAGCACATTTAGGGGTTTATCACGAATATTTTACAACATAAAAACTCACACTTCAATGCGTAAGTATGAATATTTGATAATTTATAAATGAATGCTTACAACAATTACAACGCTGACACTTGCGATGGTCGTTACGCATCCTCTTGTCCTTGGTTTTTTGCGTGTGGTCCCTATCGTGGTCCCTTTCAAGCGATGTTTGCGGCCCCCCTGGTCGGTAGTGGTTCCCCAGGTAGTTAATGCCCAAGACACATCTGTGAGTTTCTCATAAATACCTTACAATATAAATATTCACACTTTATTGAGTAATTATGAATACTCGACCTTTTAGAGAATAATACTTGATATTTTAGAGATGAATACTTGACAAGGTATGAATATTTGCTCGACGAGGTATGAATACTTGAATGACGAAGAACCCGAAAGTACTTCATCATGGATCTCAATTGAAAGAGAAAATTACGTAGAAGACATTTGTGATTTTAGATTCGCAAAATTCCTCACAGATCGTCAGAAATATTAACGAGATTAAATGAAGAAAAAAAAACCACTTCTAAAAAAGTGTAAAAGATAGGTGTGAGATTAGAGAAAAAAGAAAGTTAATGTTTATTTTTTTTTTTAAATACTTAATGTCTTAGGTATGAATACTTAATGTATTATATAGTAATACTTGCACGCATAAGTATCCATACATGCGCACGCCAGTTGTAAATTTTTTTCAAATATAAGTGGTCCCCCAAGTAGTTAGTGGTCCACTCAGGTAGTTAGTGGTCCCTATCGTACTTTATGCATCAGTTAATCAGGGGGACGTTTAGGGGACAAAATGAAGGGGACTGTTAGTCGCTCCCAATTAATTAATAAGGGTAGTTTACATTGTTGATCTGCTGATCGGGTTCATTTTCGAGCTGTCGTGTAAACTTGTAATGCAATGTCGAAGGGGTTCGATCATAATAGTTCGATCTGTATTATAGATTTATTTATTTTATTTTTAAAATTTAAACAGTTAATTCGAATTACAGATGCACTTTAAGATTAAATTTATATTTTTATATGTTTTTTACTATTTTTTAAATAGATAGAAAATCATTTGATTTAAAAATTCTAGATCATTAAAAATAGTATTTTCAATCTAAAAGAATAGTAAAAAAAAAAGTGTCAAATTGAATCTTTAGATACATTTTAATTTTAAGATCAAGTTAACAGTTTGCATTGACTATTTAGACTTTAAAACAAAAATATAAATTTTTGATATAGTTTGGTCTGGATATTGTAAAGTACTATAGTCTCACTTTAATATCAGATTATTAGTAAGTAGTAACTCGTTATACAGTAAACTACATATAAAGAGTGTCACTCCAATGTAACGGAAAGACCGAGTCCGGTCCTGTAATTATGAATTTTCCGGTTCAATCTTCCCACGTCTTTGTGTTTATTCTTTTTTTTTTTAACAAGACGAAGTTCAAGTTTTCATTGTCAAGGAAAATTATCCCTGTTTGTTTGAGTGGGTTGCGTTCACAACCAATCAAATTAAATTTGACAATTATTAAGAATAATTTACAGTTTTAAAATCTCAAATTGCACTATGATATATATAAAGGAGAGTTTAAGCTTTCTCCATTTAAGTATATGTGATATGTTTTTATTTTTTAAATTTTAATAACTTAAATTAAAATTAAAATATTAAAATAAAATCGTTAGATATTATTTATATTTTTATACGATCCGATAAATTGGTCAAAGAAGTGCACATTATTTTTTAGGAGCATTGACTCCAACCCCATATCTATAATAAGCGTATTTATGTGTAGATAACAAGATTGAGCATATTACTCTTAATGAGAATCGAATTGGTATTTTTCGCAGGATGTGACTATACACACATCCTTAGTAGGAACTCACCTATATGAGAGTATTTGTATACGGTTGCAATGTAGTTATGGATAAGTCTCTAAGACCCTCGTGAAAAATTTAAGATAGTTGTGTTCAAGACAGTTCTCTTTAGTTTTCTCCAAATTAAAGTCATCAATACTAATTAGAGTGAGGCTACGGTGCTATGCATAGCACGGATTGGGTCCGTGCTACGGCTCAAAATTTGATTTTTCAAAATCCTAACAGTCGATCCGAACCGTTCAACATGATTATAAAATGAATATGTACTTGCAAACCAAATTTGACATTTTTTCGAATTTTTTACTATTTTTTCGAAAATCACTTGATCTGAACATTCTGGACCATCCAAAAACAGCCTATCTAAAAAAATAGTAAAAAAATTCGAAAAAATGTAAAATTTGGTTTGCAAGTACATATTCATTTTATAATCATGTTGAACGGTTCGGATCGACCGTTAGGATTTTGAAAAGTTAAATTTTGGAGCCGTAGCACGGACCCAATCCGTGCTATGCATAGCACAATAGCCCATCTCTACTAATTAAGTTTAAAGTTTGTAAACCTCTTCATCAATACACAAGATTAACATCTAGTAATTTGATTAAAGTTTCTAACTGATTAACAAGTACATATTATTTCTTTCAAAAATAAGTACATATTATATTTGAATTACCCGTTTGTTGTATATATATATTTGATATCTGAACTTATTTGTGATATTAAAATGTTTAAAGAGTAAAACTGAAAATTATGTTACTTAATCTGTTTTTCGTTGTTATCATTTAATTCATTCCGGTAAAAAGAAAAAGATAAATAGAAATCGCACCAATTCCTTTTCTAAATGTTAATGATGAACCCACCTCCCTAATAGTGCCACACAGACATGCGCACCAAATTCATTTTTGAGGTTATTATATAAAAGAATAAAACTGAAGAGGCGCTGTCAGATTCATTCAGAAGTATTAAATAAGACTGTTGACAGCTACCTCAACTTCTCTGTTTTGTATCCGAAGAAGTAAAATACAATTTTCTCTCTTATTCGTATCCGAGAAGCAAAACAAAGGTGGGGCAAATATCATCTATACATTGTTTCATTTATCTCTCATATTTATGTTAATTAATTTGATCATAAAATATATATGTATTTCCTTTCATTCGCTTCCCCACAATTTTTTGTTATTTATGTATAGGGTATGCCGCTGAATATTGAAAATGTCGCCCCTGATTTTCTTAAATTAAATTAAATTTCCATATTAATTGTTATGAGTTGATATGAAGTTGGTGGTGATGTAGGGTTTTGCTGTACTCTTTGATTAGGTTAAGTATGCGAAAATATCGTAAAACAAAAATTTTACTTTTAACTTAACTCTAGAATTAAAAGAGTTACGTCGGAAACCCAAACGAAATTTGTTCATTTCCAGTATTTTCCTTGACGTAACAATTTAATCCTACGAGAATCTACTCCATGATTGATTTTCTAAGAATTTAAATCTATTTAACAATTAAATAAATTAAGATAACATTTATACCGTGTATCCAAATTTCAATTGGATTGAAGTCGCGTCTCGTAGCACCAGACGTCTGATGCATCTATCGGTTGTCCACCAGGAATAACCAGAGAGCGGTTATTTCTTTTGCCAGAAATACTATAACTGTGTTTTTCGCAAAAACACTATTCACAAAAGGCGAAAACACTATTCACGACTCGCAAAATATACGTAATCAAATTACGTATTCTTTCTTTTCTCACGAAAACACTATTTGGGAGAGAAAAACTCGATTCGATTCGATCAGATCTGATTCGGCTCAAATGGAATTCTATATTTTTCTCTACCCCTACCCCTCTATTTATAGGTTTTGAAAATGTAGTAAATGACCAAAATACCCTCTAAGCAATGTGGTATTTACCAAATTGTCATTGGCCCAAAATTAAAGAATTGATTTTGGACTTTACTATTTGGGCTTTTAAATTTAATTTGAAAATTTAATTTTGGCCCAAATTTCAATTTCGGCCCAAAATAGAAATGGGCTTTAGGCCCAAAAATATTAATTCATAATTAATATTTTAATCCATTAATTAATTATATAATTGTTCTGAACAATTATATTTCTTGCGGTCGTTGTTTCGGTAAATTCATACAACGTGTCATACACGCTTATAAATTTACTATGTTTATGCTTGTCATCTAAATGACATTTATAATTTAATTATATCACGTATAATTAATTATAACCTTCTTATTATTAATATAATTATTCTGAATAATTCTGAACAATTATATTTTCTTGTGATTCGTTGTTGCGATAAATTTATACAACGTGTCGTACACGCTTATAAATTTAATGTGTTTAAGCTTATCATCTTTATGACATTTATTTATTAATTATAACATTTATAATTAATCAAATAAATTAATTCTCTGATTACTTTCCTATTGGTGTGACCCGATAGGATCTGTGTTATGTTGGTAAATATAAATTAAAACTATTTTAACTTCTACAAATCATAAGAGGCACCTGGCAGAACACATTATGACCATCCAATTACACAGATAATTTTGTACTGTACAATATCACGATCCAGTAAACTATTTACTCATGTTATTTCTTTTGTCTCATAGCTATCAGATCAATTTCAAGGTAGGTGCGTGTCATCCTTGCAAACTTAATCTTTTCTTGATCCTGAGTAGATTATCAAATATGATTACTCTTGTAATCATACTGCTAGCAGATAACCTTACTCTATCAAGGGGCCCGATGATACTATTACTCGTACAGAAATACGAGGGACAATAGTACTTTTGGTGAACATCTCTCCTTTGCAAAAGTCATGTATACTAAAGTGTCATCGTTATAACTACTTTTTACGGATAACGTTAAATAACACTCATGAATATATATTTCTTATGTAGGAAACGACGAACCACCTCATACTATAGAACTTAACACTAAATAAAAATATTAATGACACGAACACAATTCCGTATAATGTTTCATTGAGGCACTGTCAAATACCATGTTCTCTAACATGTATCTATGTGATTAAAATGACAACTCTTTGTCTATGGTCTGTAAAACTTAACCATCATTTAATCCACATACTAACCTTTAATTGGTTAATTAGTGTTCTTTGCTAATTACCTCGGGCAGTGACTATAAGAGTATTTATCATCTATTATGTAGTTTTACAATTTCAAGTCATGAACTCGAAATGATTCATAATTCGATAAAACTCAAATAACAAAATGATAATTTTATTAATCATCTATTACATGAACAAATTACATATAGAATAAAATTATCCTTTGATTGACTTCTAGATTATTACACTAACAGATGATGTGTACCTGGTTTCAGATGTCCAGTTTGACAACCTCAAGCATCGTCGTTGTTAAGGAATTAGGGTCAGTTTGATAATATTGGATTAAATTTAGTCTAATGTCTAACTGGAGCTATTCAATCAACATCTAGATTTGTGTGGGCAGTTTTAGGATCAAGCTGTTTAAGTTCGCACGAAATTTTGTATAAATCAGACGGTTCCGATCAAACATCAGACATAATTTGATCCAATACCCATTAGATTATGCCCCACTCTTAATTGCATTTATGACAATTTTTTTAACGGCGGAAATATAATTGTTCTTTGCTAGAAAAAAACAAGAACAAATTAGAAACCAATGATGAAACACATAAGAAAAACAAAGAAATAATGTCGTTTGCTTTTGAATTGTTTTGTCTATTTAATGATTTATACCTTTCTAACTGACCTATTGTCATCATTAATGAATAATGATAGAAGTGTTTTTCTTTTTTTATCGCGGCATTTTTTTTTAAATTTTTGCTATTTTAATTGGGATGTGTTTCTAATCATCCCTTTGTTGTTTTTTCAGAAGAGTGCATTACAATGTTTGAAATCTGACGAGAATGAAAGGATCATATGCATAGAGTTTTTTTAGAGGAAAAATAAGAATCTAGCCCATTTTGATTAGAATGTTTGATTACAAGATTTGTAACCTACAATTGAAAATAAAATTGGTAAACTAAATTGAAATTGGCAAATTGCTCAAAACAGTTGAGCTTGAAAACAAGAGAAATAATGAGAAATAATGAAGCTAAACAAAAAGATTCAAGCTTAAGATTTGGAGACATTGATATCCTGACTGATTCTGGTATTATTCTCCCGTTGCATTGTGTCCTGCGCCATTCTGTATCGTACCAGTACCAGTTTGGTTCCTCTGGTACTGTATCATCTGTATTTGTTGTAGCATGCCTTGGATAAGCTCAGCAGGTGTCCTGACCACATCCGTGAATGAACTTGTACATCTTTCTCGCCAAACTATGAACTGCATAATTAATATCATCGATTTCTGTGTTGTTGTTAACCTTCTTGGTGATGATCTTTCCACTATGTTGAGTATATGATTAAGCAGCCATGTATCCGAAGGTTTGTTTCTCTTTAACTCGTTGCATACCTGCCTTGTACAAAGACACTCTTTGAAGAGGTGACGAATTGTTTTCGCACTGTTCATGCACAGTGTACACCTAGTCACAATTTGGAGCCCCTATTTCCTCAAGTTATTGCGTGTTAAGATTTTGTTGCGCCATGTAAGTCATCCAAAAATCAACATCCGTGGGTGCATCCGTGGGGGTGCCCTAAGTTTCCATATGTGTTTTACATCAGTATCAATGCATGAGCCAGTCTTTAAAGCTCTATATACCGATTGAACCGTGAATTGTCCGGTATCAGTCCATTTCCATTTTGGTTCATTCTTCCTTATTGGGTATTTGGGTGTAGTATTGTTGTCGAGATCCACTGCCTTATGACCTCGAGTTCTGACTGCGCCTCCATTGTCAGGTTTGGTCTAAAGCTTAGGGTTGTATCTTGTAAAGTTACAAATTGCTTGAGTGTTAATTCCGACCGAAGGGTATGAGAGCAAATTGCTGGTAGTCTATGTTTGAGAATACCGAAACCCCAATTATGCTCCCAGAATATGATTGTTGTACCATCTCCTGGTATGAATGTTGTTCAGTTGTTGAAGAATCTCATGATCTCTTTTTTGATAGCTTTGAAGATTGGTACCACCGGCAATGTGTTTTGAACAGTTCCCGCTATTTCCATGATTAGCTTCCAAATGTGTTTTACAAGGCTATGTTACTTTTCTGATAGCTTTGAAGATTAGTACCACGAGCAATGTGTTTTACAATGTGCAGATTGATCAATGTTATATATATGTTTGTTTTCACGATCTGTAATAGCTCAATATGATCTTCATATGAAAATGTATTTACTAGCAATATTTTACATTTTTTTAACTTTTATTATTTTTTATAAGTAGGGTTAAAATGCACCATTGGTTTTGTGCTCCAACCATACCCCACATCTTTATCTTTGTTCTTAAAGTTCAAACAGTCGATCCGAACCGCTCAACATGATCTCCATATTACCAAAATTTTATATTTTTTGGAAATTTTTTATTATCTTTTTAGATAGGTACAAAATCACTTCTTCTGAACCATCCAAAAACAGTGATTTTGTACCTATCTAAGAAAATAGTTAAAAAAATTCCAAAATATATAAAATTTGGTCTCTAAAGTACATTTCAATATGGATATCATGTTGAAAGGTTTAGATCAACTGCTTGAACTTTAAAACAGAGATATAGATGTAGATTATGGTTGGAGCACAAAACTAATGGTGCATTTTAACCCTACTCATTTATTGTGTATAGGTAAATAATAACAACTTTTGGATGGTTCAAAATCTTTAGATCAGGTAAATTTCAACCTATCTGAAAAAGTTTTAAAAAGTAAAAATTATGTTGAATTGTTCGACAAACTGTTTGAACGATAAGTACAAAGATAGATCCATAACACATACCTATATACGTATTGCAAAATATCATAGCCTCACTCTAGAGTTTTATATCAATTATTCAAAAGAGGTATAATTGTCATCATAAGTCTACTAATCATTTGTTCATTAATTGATTCAAGTGCTGGCAGTAAGTAGAGTCCTCATCCTCTGCATTAATGCACCGTTTGAGTTTAGTTTCGGACCGTTCGATCAGAATCATAACCAATTCGGTCCACACCTGTAATGCATAGAGCTTTTTAAAATCCGTGCTAATATATAATGAACGGATCAGATTTAAACTCAAACAGTATGTTAATGCAGAAGATATGAATTCGTAGTACGCATGGATGACTCTGTGAGCTGGTACTGATATGACTTTGTACAAGGAGCAGTAATTAAAGGATGCTGGTGTTAGAAGAGTTGAGCTGTGACAGGGATGCCCTGGTATTACAGAAGAGACTTTAATCTAGCACTAAGCCACATCAGAGTAATCAGAGTAAGGTTAGACTATAGACACATGTATAGTATTTTTTTAGGCTAGGAAAATGGGGTGCCATATTGTCCAATTTTGTTTTCCCTAATTGTACATGTATTATGTATATGTGGTATTTGATGTTACATAAATATTGTTTCAAAGAAAAATCATATTTGACTTCATATAAATGTAAAACTTATTTTATTTTGATTTTTTATCCTCATAATTATAATTTTATGATTTTGATGTGATTGTTATACTGATTTTAAGATTTAATATGATTTTTGACTCCCATTTAATTTAATTTTTTTTATTTGGCTCTATCCATGGGATATAAATATGATGTTATTCCAAAGGGATCACAGGACCTTGTTATTCTAATCTCAACCGTTCAAATTTTTTCATGCACGAATCTAAAAAATAACATTTTTTGTGCCTGAATCTCGACAAAGGTCAACAGCTGATATCTGAATAACAGGGTCATGTGATCTCTTTGGAATAACAACAGATTTATTTCCCTATCCATGTATAGACGGTCAAGGGAAGGAGGAGGTAGTGGGAAAATGAGGCCAAACACCCGCATAATTTTTTATTTTTGTCCTTTAAATTTATTTTTTTGCAGAAATTATTACTTTTAGTTTCTCTCGTAAAATGAAATTACACGATACTATTCATTCAATTCTCCAATCTCAATTTTCTGATTTCGACTCTCTAGACAATATGTAGGATATTGTTGCTTGCTTTTATAAAAGTACAGTTCCAATGGTATAACTGAAATTGATTTGTTTGTTAATTTTTGTTTATAAACAAAATGCTTCAACGAGTATTTTTAAACGGTGCCTTTAATGTTAAACATTTAAGAAGTTCAAATATAGTTTTTCAAATTTTTATGTGTTTAAGATGTTTAAAGTGTGTTCTTTTTTAACCTCCTTTATGTGTGCACTTGGGCTGTTTGAAACAGTATTTTACATTTGGTGATGATGCTTTTGGTGACTCAATTTAGGAATTATATATGCATTTGTGCTTTTCTAATGCTCAATAGTGTGCCTTCGGTAAGATGGTGCTTGAGTCTTTGTCCCTTTGATACTGAATACATTAACTTGTGCTTCTTTTGCTATGTTTATCAAATTTTCTCTCAGCCATCTCAAAATTAAGAATCTGCTTTTTCTTTTTGTTAGTAACGAGCTGTTCTAAAATATGAAGAAGAGAAAGGGAAGGGTCTAGATGCCTTTTGTAATACATTATCATTTCTAAGAACTATTCTTGCATGTACACACATTACTTGTAGAGTAGATCGGTTTCGACAGGGTTTGAATTCGTCGTTTGAAGCCAATTCGATAGATTTTGAGTTATGCTCATTAAATCTTCTTAATGAGCATAGTTCACGCTAGCTTGAAATATGTACTTGATGTTATTTAATCCTGATGGATCTTGATATTTTTGTTGGAGAATAAATCTGTAATCTAATCCGAATTATCCAATTAAAAATTGAGTCGTTAACATAATTCCTATCACAGCATTATCATCTCATCGTGAAGATTTGACAGCTGATGTGAAATATTCTTGTGACAAGCATATAGCCACTTAACAAGTGGAGGAACCCGAATCCAAAATGGACCAGCAGAGTAAATTTATAATCCGATCTGAATTATTCAATTGAAATTGAGTCGCTTGGTAAATGAGTGACAGAGTTATTTTGTAATGCGCAGATTGATTAATAATAAGAATTAATATATTTTGTTTTATAATTTAAATAGTTCGATATTCATATGAAAAATATATTACATATTAAATTTTATATTTTTGTAAGTTTTTTTACTATTTTTTTGAGATATGTAAAATATCAGAGTAAAGTTAGGGTGTGATGTGCTCATGAAAAGAGTTTGGTGAGCACAACTTTAAAAGTCTATCGAATTGGCTTTAAACGACGAATTCAAACCGTTGAAATCCATCTACTTCACGAGTAATGCATGTACATGTCAAATTTTGAAAGTTTCGAATTCGTTTAGTACAAGGTCAAGCAGTAAAAATATGATGAAAAATGAATACATAAAACAACTTATAAAAGTTCTACTTTTTTTTACTGCTTGACTTTGTACTAAATAAATTCGAAACTTCCAAACAAATTCAAGTACATGCATCACTCATGAAGTAGATGGATTTCAACGGTTTGGATTCGTCGTTTGAAGTCAATCCGATAAACTTTTGAAGTTGTAGTTACCAAACCTTCTTAGTGAGCACATCACACCCTATCTTTGCTCAAAATATCATTACTTTGAATAGTTCATAATTTTTAAATCAGGTAATTTTTTATCTATCTAAAAAAAGAGGAGGGTTCAAATGCACCATGATTTTGTGCTCCAATATGCTCCACATCATTTATCTCTGTTTTCAAAGTCTGAGTAGTCGATCCGAACCACTCAACATGATCTTCATAATAAAATATACTTGGAGACCAAAATTTTTTTTTTTTTTAGAATTTTTTAGAATTTTTTTAGATAGGTACAAAATCACTGTTTTAAGAAGAATCTAGACCATCCGAAAAAGTGATATTAAACCTATGTAAAAAAAATTCTAAAAAATATAAAATTTGGTCTCCAAGAATATTTTAACTTCCAAGTATATTTTTCTATAAAAATTATGTTAAATGGTTTGCATTGATGGTTTGAAATTTAAAAATAAAAATAAAAACTCATAGCGTATACTTATATAAGCATTGCAAAAAAAGTAGTATTCCACTCGTTTTGTAATTCCTATTTATAGTGCAGCAGAATCCTGGCCATATGTCAAGTTGACTATAGGCATTAGGCACTTAACGAGTGGAGGAAACCAAACCCAGAATGGGATATGCAATATGTAGTGCATGTTGACAGTTGGCACTGTAAATGATCAATCCAAAATTCCAAGAATCTGGCTAATATGCTACGCGTAGCATAGAGAGCCTCCGTGCTACGGCTTAATATTTAAGTTTTTAAAATTCTAACGGTCGATCCGAACCGTTTAACATGATCTCCACATGAATATGTACTTGCAAATCAAATTTTACATTTTTTAGAATTTTTTTACTATTTTTTTAATAGGTAGAAAATCACTTGATCTGAATGGTACGGTTCGGATCGATCGTTAGGATTTTGAAAACTCAAATATTGAGCTGTAACACGGAGGCCCTCTATGTTACGCGTAGCACCGTAGTCAACTCCAAATTCCAAATCATCTTTTCATCATAACATCATTGTTTTGAGAAGTTAGAAAATTTTGAAGAGGAATTTTAGGAGGGACTGCTAGGATCGTAGTCAAAATTTTTGTCAAGAATAAATAAAAAATTTTATGATATAATTAAAAAGAAGAACATATATAATATATAATTGTAAACAAAATTACCAGCATATCATAATTAAGAGTTTCACAAATTTGAAAAAAGACGATCACAAATTAAAACACTTTCTAAATTACTAATTGGTATCAAATTATTTATCTTAACAAACTAAATTGCTAAATTAAATTATCAAATTACGGTTACCGATTATCTTAGCACTTGTAATTTCTAAAACAGTTAGCATTTGTAATTTCTAAGTCAAGTTGCAAATCGCAATTTAAAAAATAATAGAGTTAAGAGTTTGAAAGCGGTATCAGTGAGCAGTGTACCAATCACGCATGGTACGATAGTCAGCACCACAGAGGCGGAGGGGAGAGTTTCTCCTCTGCGTTTCTCTCCTCTGTGCGCGTTTCTCCTCTGTGATCGTCTCAGAATTGCACGTCTCCTCTCCTTCACAATTCTTTCTTTGGACAAACGGGTTTGAGTGAATTGGTTTTGACTTTTGAGCAAGGGTAGGAATTGGATCGGGTTTTGAGTAAGAGAATAACAAACTACTTGTCAGGACTCTATTTTTTTCCCATTTTTTTTTTTTAAAAATCTTTGCCACAAAACCTGCAACAGAATATCATGGCTCTTGGAAAAGGTCCTTTAAAAGTGGTAGACCCAACTAATTATACTCCTTTTGCACAATAAGACAAGTAAATAAATGATTTGAAGGAGCTCAATGTTCGTTCATTATTTTTGTTCAATAATGTTAGATTTCACTATTTATGTTTCTTTGGCATTTAGTACAAAGAAGGAAAATATCTCATGCAAAAAAATTACAGGGGAAACAGAGGTTTTATTTTTGAAAAAAATAACTAAATTACTAAATATATAAATAAATATAGGTCATTTGGTTTCAAATTAATCTACGGGTTTTCTCCACTTTTATCAAAAAAGAATAAAAAAAAAATTAAGGACAGTATATTGTAAGGTATTAATACGAGTGTAGGATTAAATGTACTTGGTTTTATAATTTGCTAAAACTTTTATGGCTTAATATGTTTGTTGAACTTTTACCTGATTTATTAGCCTCTAGAGATTTCTTTTAAAACGGAGACATACTGACAACAAATTAATTTGACAATTTTAACAACTGCAAAAAAAAAATATTTCAAAAATCCAACGACTACAATATAAATTATGAGGAGGGTTCCAATGCCTCCATTTTTCATGCCTCCACCATGCCTCCATTTTTAAAACTTTAATAACTCAAAATTTAAAATTTAAAAGTCAAAATAAAACCGTTGGATATGATCTACATCATTTTATCTATGTGCTCATAAAAAATTATGATATTTCAATTTTGTTTTTATGTGAATCAATAAGTTCAAAAATCAACGTCTAGAAATTATCCACATTAGTACGTTTTTTACAAGCTCTTGATGACAACTAAAACAAAATTGAAATGTCATAATTTTTTACACGTGTATAGATATAATGATGTAGATCATATCCAACGGTTTTATTTTGACTTTTAAGTTTTAAATTTTGAGTTATTGAAGTTTTAAAAATGGAGGCATTGGAACCCTCCCCATAAATTATATATCTATACATTATGCACATCATAATGAAAAATATTAAAATAATCCAAGTTTCACTATTCATCAAATATTTGAAATTTGCAATTTTTATATTTAACTTCAATTGATTAGTTATCAAATGTCATTCAAATTGATACGCAACCTATTTATAAAGCAAACAACATGTCTATAAACTTTTATCCACTTTTTAATTTTTTTTACTTGATTTAAGAAAGCTTTGTCAAATAATTAAGTTAATATGTTGTTAATCAACCTCCATCATTTTTTAATTACTAATTTTAATTCGTTCTGTAAACACCATCATTAGAATTTGATATATCATCAATATTACCTCATGAATTAAAATGCTGAAAGATTTTGGAGATAAGAGTGACATAGACAGCCACTTTGCTGATGCTGATGCTGATGATTCCTACAAGCAACCTCACTGCTCTCCTCCTGTCCTCCATGACCTATAAGAGCTCCAACCATACCATTAGGCAGTGACTTTGTTAATACATACACTTTACCAATATCTCATAAATTGGTGAACTCATGGCCCCTGATTCTGCTCGCTCGCTTGCTCTGAAGCTCTCTATGGGAATTTTGATCGCGGCATGGATCAGCTTTTGGATTCTCAAGCCGACAAAAACCTGGAAGAAAGCTTGGCATTCTGCTGAAGACTTAGCTAATTCCACCTTTTTGCGTGATTCTGGTAATAGTCGAACAACTTATATCGGCCCACCTGAGCAAATCTATACGAAATAACAGTTGAAAAGGAAAAAAAATAAAAAGCATGGAAATTTCATCATAATTAAGAATCTGATTATTAAATTTGCCTTGTTATAATGGGAACCTGCCCTACATTCTATATTTGCCATAAAAAAGGAGAAATTAAAACTTCTTCATCTAATCTGAACTGATTTTCTAACGCAGGTCTCAATGTTGTCGTCTTTTGTTTCCCGGTAATTGGTTTTGCTATATTGGCATACATCTATATGCATTTCTCTGAGAAGGAAAAGAGAAGGTAAACTTGGTTTTCATTTTGTGACAAAAAAGTTGTGTTCATTAAAATTTTTGGCCAGAAATATTTGTTCATATTTAGATTATACGTAGATGACATGACGGTATGGTACCATGGTGGTAATTAGAATACCAATGTCGCCCTCAATGATTACCCTATTCTCGACTTGAATTAGTAATTTGGGTGCTTCAAATAGATTCAATTACACAACAAAATAACCAAGAAAAAGGAAACCAATACCAAAATGGCCTGAGTCCTTCACTGTTTGGTATAGGCAGTGCCTGCTAGACCTCACTGATACAAAAACTGGTATCATGTATAGTATAAATCAAGTTGCACATCCTTTTCAAGCTGTCAAATCATATAATATAACAATACAAATGATGCTTATTCTTGTGGCGGTAACCAGTAACAGGAACATGACAAGTTTGACAACCCACTTGAGAGTCGCTTTCTCAGTACCTGTGATTATAAACAGCCCAATTGGTGTTGTTTCTCTCGGTGAACTTTTTGGGTCTGCACTTTTTGTGGCGTTTCTTGTCTGGACCTATTACTCTAATGTTTCGAGTGATTTCAAGAAATTGGCACCTTATGCTTCTCTAAAGCTAAGCAGGTATTTGTAAACGGTAATTTTTTTGTAGTGTCTTCACAACTTCTAAATTCGAATATGGTTTTATCATCCCCCTCTTTAAATATTAATAATTTGCACACATTGTTAGATATGTTGAGTGTAAGTCTTAATTTTACATGTAGTATTATTTTTTTTTACATAGACAGCAGCTGAAAGTAATGCACATGGGTGTGCGCGTCGGTTCCTTGAGCGAAATTTGTCTGGCTGTTTTGTTGTTTCCAATTCTGAGAGGAATGTCACTATTCAGAATATTTGGAATCGAATTTGAGGCAGCAGTTCGGTATCATACTTGGATTGCAAATGCCCTTGTTTTGTTTTGCACCTTGCATGGCATAATCATCATGTCAATATGGGGTCAAAAGAAGAGACTTCTAGCAGAGGTAAATTGCAGTAAAAATTTAGGAAAAAAAGGAGCAAAAACAAGTTTTCCCTGTGAGACTTAAGTATACATAAAACAAGATGAACAAACAAATGAAAAACTGAATTTAAGTCCATTTCATGAATTACAGATTACAAGCTGGCAAAGAATAGGCCGTGTAAATGTTGCAGGTGCAATTGGCCTGATATCTATACTGATAATCTGGATCAGCTCTCTCCCCGTGATTAGACGGAAGTATTTTCAAACTTTCTACATGACTCACTATCTTTACATAGTTTTCATCACATTTTACCTTTTGCATGCTGGGGACAAACACTTCTATTTGGTGTTATCTGGCATACTTCTCTTTGCACTTGACAAAATTCTTCGATTTATCCAATCAAGAAGAGAGACTTGCATTGTTTCTGCAAGTGTACTGCCGTGTAGAGCAGTGGAGCTCATTTTGCCAAAAGACCCTAGTAAGTCCCACAATACTTTAATTTGCTTCAGTATAGGCACCTTATCGAAGATTTTTAGATTTTAACCCGAGTCAGTGTTACTTGCAGGCTTAAAGTATCCACCAATGAGCACGATATTTTTGAAGATACCAAGCATATCGAGGTTTCAATGGCACCCATTTAGCATTACATCAAGTTGTTACAAGCATGAAGAACATCTATCAGTGCTAGTAAAAAGCCAGGGGCAATGGACCAGTGCACTGTACTCCAAAATCAGCTCCATGGGAGATGAAGAAATGGGTCAGCTCAAAAGCCTAACAGTTGCAGTAGATGGACCTTATGGACCCACAAATTTACTGTACCAAAGGTCCGTTCATTTTAATCTAAATTTGTTAATATCGGTATAAAACCTGTATGCAATGATTGGTGCTGGCACTGCACTTGTTTGGATCAGTAGGGTTCCGTCAATTCAATTTCAGCTTGTTCAGTCACGTTCAATTTAATCTTGGGTTTCAAGCCCTGAAACATGTCCTTTGAAGTAAGAGCAGTGTTTTTTCAGATCAGCCAATATCAGGATTCTGGTAACCGAGGATTGGCTTAGATCAGGTTAGGGTCAAGTTTGATCTAGGTCAGGTTGGCTCGTAGGTTGATCTGGGTTCAGATCAGATTGGGTTTAAGTTGGTAAGTTTTCAGAAAAAACAAGGTCAGGACAGGTTTAGTTTATCTCCCACCTATTTTTTCTTCTTTTTCGGTTGGCTCAGATCATATCAGTTCTATATATGTATCAAGTACGGTGTACCTTATTTTTTAAATACAAGACCAAGTTAGTCTCGTTTTAGAACGTTGTTTTTCAGATCAGAACAGATGACAATGGGCTAATTTTACTCATTGACTTAATTTAAAAGCTGAATAGATTCAAATGTCTACTTGTATATTGTTTTTAACACTATTAATAATTCTTCTACCAGGTATTCCAATTTAGTTTTGATTGCCGGTGGATCGGGAATAACTCCCTTCATGAGCATTCTAAACGAGATATCTTCGAAAAACAGTACTACAAATTGGCATCCTACCAACATACAACTTTTATACTGTGCGAAACAGGTACAAGATATCAGCATGCTCACGCCGATCTTGCCAATACTCCATGAACCTACTACTGAGCTCACAAATTTTAAACTGAAAATTTTTGTGACTCAAGAACAAGGATTACCCATCTCGGCATTGGAAGTACTGAACAAACCACCTCGAGTTGTAAAAATGCTGCTGAGCACAAAAAATAGGTCATCAGTTGGTATAACTCAAGAAGGGCTTATTTGGAGAGCCATTATTGCTGCCTTAACATTTGTTGTTTTCCTCATGTCACTAGTTTTTCTGAGTGACATTTTCATACACCAAGTGCAAGGAAAATCCTCTAGAAAAAGCAACCCTTCATGGATCAATGACTTGCTTGTTTTTGCTGCCTTTGTTATTGCTACGAGTTGTTCTGCAGTTGCTACCGTAACTTTTAATCGAAGAAAATTTAGTGACAACACAGAGAGCAAAATTCCTAAAAAGGGCACAAAGGAAACTAAAAATAAAAATGGTCTCCTATTTGAACCACAGATATACTTTGGAAAGAGACCCAACTTATCAGGTAATAGCATCTTCTTTTTGTTCTCTCTTCCTTTGTTTTCAATGCAATTTATGTAATCATTTGAAATTTTCTAGTTTTCTTACGTAATTTGGTAAATCCATTTGCACAAGTATGAAAATATTAGCTGCAGTCCGAACTGGTACCAGAAACATTACTACCGTTTACTGGCATAGCCCGATTTGAAGCTAATACTAATCTAGTGACAAAATGTGAATTGTTATGTCCAGATGTGCTTTCAGACTTAACAAATGAAACAAGAGATGAACGGGTGGGCGTATTTGTCTGTGGTCCTGAATCGATGAAGGTCTCTGTTGCATCCTTTTGTAAAAATCACACCAATCTCAGCTGTACGAATGGTGTTAATTGTTGTATTGATTTTCATTCAGTTAGTTTTTCTCTGTAATGGCAATACTGTGCCCCTATTTATGCTAAGCTTCTATTGCCTTGTGATAACTTTTGCATTATGCAAGTGTGAATGTTAAACATAATTTAGTGAAGATTACCAAACTAGAATCTATCCATATATCACAAGTACATGAAAATGAACTTAAGCTTAGTAGCTACTTTGTACTTGATTCTTGATCCATGATTGATGAATATCATACTCTAACTGCTTGACAACCTAAAAGGATAAGTCAAAACCTTCCAGAAAACTTTACTGCATGGGTTGATTTAAGATGCATGAAAGAAAAAAAACAGCATGTGGTAAACTCATGCTGCTAAGTATACAAATCTAATGTTTATTTACAATACAGAAGAAAGCAACTTCCTTGAACATTCTTGCAGGAAACAAATACTAATTTTTAACTAACTGTTATAGTAATGGAGCAAAAATGAAAATGAGCTTTAAGAAAATCATTTGAAAAGGTGAGACCATAACATTAACAAGAACCAGAAATCTCAAAATTTAAATAATATATACATTAACCACCTCAGCTCTCACACAACTACAATAGACCAAGCAACAAACACACATGATACAAAAAGAAAAATGGAATCTTACCTATATATAGCACTCTTCAATTGAGTTTCTTAAAATTTAAGGACAAAACTAGAATAACAGCGCATAAGCTGGTCGTGTCTAGAACCCCATGCTGATTCACAAAATTAGGCTAAAACATATTAGAATCATGGAAAAGGATAAAAAATGACCAAACAGAAAAACTTTTACCATCTTACAAGCAGATTTGACAGGAAGAAAGACCAAGAATGCCAAAGTATCCCATATTCATTCAGTACCTGCCTTCGACTGCCAAAATAGTATTACAAGAACACCACTGACATAATATGGTCTTACCGATCAGTCATACTTCTCACGCCATGAGTAGATGAGAAAGAGAACCCAGGAGAGGCCGAGCACAATGTCTCCGGCCAGCTGGCGTGGCCAGTCTCGGGCCAGATCCTCCAGTCGTCGCTCAAAGTAAACCCGCCAAAGGGCCATCATTGCATGAAGCAAGATGCACCCCTTCGCAAAGAAAGACTGCAAATATTGAAAGCATAAGAGATTGAGAAATAATTGAGGGAAAAACTAATCAAATGGCACAAGTTTGGGTTTTGGTACAGTCCAGTCACAGGTACTGAAATTGCCCAAGTGACCAGGATCTGAGTTACCACACAAAATCCGGAGAGTGTAAAGCTCAGTGGTAGTTAATAACCAAGCTTGCAAACACATTTTTTAAGTCTGTTAGATTATTTGGATCAAATGAAAACTTAGTTTTAGAACAAATGACTGTACGTGTAACTAATGCAAGATCAGCATGCTTATCCCTTAAAAATTAAAATATTCATTTTTCCCTGGTACAGGAATAAGAATAAATTAATTAATAAAGTGAACCAGGTTATTGCTTTTTCAATTTGAGTAACAAGCTGGCTAACTTGTGGACCAGTCTTCTTTTGAATGAGAACAACTTTAATTGCGGCTATCAACCTTGAATTAGATATCTTTTTTAACAAAGGCTTTCTCTTAGAGAAGCTTCCTAAGATGCCCAATTCTGCCTTTTTTTTCCATTTTCTCCTCAAAGAATTCTCATATCTAAAAAGCTTCCTAGTGAAAACCCATATCATATGCCCTTCTGGAATTCAAACCTGGCACTAAAGTAGGAAAGTCGGTAGCACTGATCATCCGTATTAGACACCATGCTCCCCCAAATTACAACAAATATGAACATTATTGGTTTTAAATTTTATCAGTATATTCCTCGCTCAGTCCTCAAGTACCTCAACTACAAAAAGGAGGGCTTAATACATTCAAACGAAACAAAAAGCTCAGATACATAAACCTCAATCCACAGACTTGGATTGCTTATCAAGGACAAGATCAATTCCTTAACCTTGCTTAGCTTATAATCAACTAACCTAATTATTATTATATTCTTTTACTCGACCACTTTACTCTGTGTTGTATTCACTTATGTTTTAAAATTTAAACTAATGAATTAGTCGTTCCTTTTCTCCGGCCATGCTTTTCTTCTCTTCCAAAATGAACAAAAAAAAATATGTTTCTACGGGACAAAGGGCCCCACTATATACTAAATTACCTGGAAGTCACGATCTTTCACAAAGGAGACCATGAACAGAAGGAAACCGATTGCAAAAAGGAGCAACCCGGCGAACGAATCAGAGGTCTGGATCAGCAATTGGTCATGAGGCGTCGAGCCCAGGAGCTTGCGCGCAGTTTCCTGGCCCAGGCCAAAGACGGCCATCTCGTTCAAATAGAACATCATGAGGGTCCCACATGTCAGCGCTACCAAGGAGTGAACTAGACAGATCGCAAAAAACCCTGACGAAGGGGGAGGAGATGCCATTTACCTTCAAACTTAAGCTTAATAGAGAACAAAGAGTTGAGGAAATTGAAAGAGCATGGAATTGGGGAGTGAGGAGAGGAGCACGAAAAGAGAGGGGTTTGGGAGGGGGTTGGCGGGACTGGAGACGACAAAGGAGAGGCGAGGTGTACTAATGAGGAGAGGAGAGGAGGAGACACGGGTGGGGTCATGAATGGGCAAGAATTCTTACCGATATAGAATCGGGTCGGGTTCGTTATAGGTTTATCTCCAGTATTTCACTCATTGGCCCACTCCAGTATTTCGTATAAATGGAGGTATGACAATAATGAGAGCAGCTTGGGTCCGATGGGTTTAGGACCGTCCGATCTGCTTTATTATTAGTGCGCACTAATTTTAAAGCATACGCGACAGTTGCGGACGCGAATCTTAAAGCATATCGGAGGTCATCGAACCCATCGAACTCACTTTCAGTCCGATGGGCATCGGACCCAAATTGACCTCGACAATAAGATGTCGGCTCGAATTTTCAAATTCGCATCCCCTGAGATATCTCATATTTTGCGTGACTTATTGGAAAATCTCAACTGTTCAAATACGTTCTGCACGAATCTCAAAACTCAAATAATACTGAGCCCCTGCGCTATCCCCGAATAGGCACCGGACACGTCGGTCACGCAAAATATGAGATATCTCAGAGGATACGCACTCCGGATTTTCTTGATCATCGAGACTGCAGTTTTCTTAAGATAATCTGCCAGGCTGCCAGCTATCGTGGCAATTTTTTTTTTTTGTGACGTAGACTTGGTCTACCAATTGGAATACGGGCTTATAAAATGGCTTTGGAAAACATTCGTCTTTCCCACTCTTAATGCCAAACAACGAGAGTACATAATAAAAGCATTTTTTGGTAATTTCATTCATATTCTGATTCTTTCTAGAACTTTGCATATATTTGCAAAGTTCACTTTTCAGAGATTTCTTTTACATATTTTCAATAAGAGCATCTCCATTTTATTTACAAAATAATCACAAATGTTAATTTAATAATTATAATTTTATTTGCATAAATATAGAAAAATTGCTAATTTAACAATCTTACTAAATTAACAATCCGTCTAAAATATTATGTCGAAATGCAATAACTAATTGCAGAGATGTAAAACTTAAAAATTACTAAGTTACTATACACAATTTAAATTATATGAATGGAGATGATATAAAATTTATCAAGAGATAATTGCTAATTATTGATGTGTCAAAAATATCACTTTTTGCTATTTTAGAAACGAAGATGTTCTAAATTTTTTTTTAACAAAAGGTAGTATAATTGAAACCATTTTTAACACTTTGCAAGTATTTTCAATAAGATGTAGTTCATTTGTTATTTGGATCTTCCAATTTTACCTATTTCCATTTTACAATGACTAATTTCTCGCAGCTATTTGTTGTATCTCGATCGTATAATAACTTTTAAAGATATCAGCGTTTTGTTGTACTTTTTTTTTCCTTTTCGGCTATAGAGTTAGGGGTAAAAATGGTATGGATAATATCTGATTCGTATTTGATCCGTATTCAAAAAATTAGATGTGGATATCTGATATCCGAATATCCGTGTGAATATGGATACTGATATGATTTTGTGTTTCAATTATCTGTATCTGAATAGTAGATATATATCATATATTTTAATATATATTATAAAAAAATATTGTTATTCACCATTAAAATTAGATAAATATTATGAACTTTGATATTTTTTAATATTATTTTAATAAATATCCGATCTGATCCGTATCTGTATTTGTATCCGGCTGATATTTGATTCGTATCTGTATCAAAAAAAAAAAATATGAATATGATTTTACCATTATCTGCTCCGTATTCGCTCCGTTTTCACCCTGTATAGAATGCATGAAAATAAAAAAAGTGCACGATATGTCCATGTCAAATGTAAGAGGGGACCAAATAGCAAAAGAAAAAAAGGAAATATCAATTACATTCCAAGTTATTTTCTGGTCAAAATAAATAGTTAACTCAGACTTTAGTTATGAAAACAAAATAGATAATTAATTATCAGTGATATAGAGAGTGCATCAGAAAAAATCAGAGTTCTAAATAGCTAGCTATAGCTTTTTCGGATCTCAAAAGCTATAACGATATTAACCGCTTTTCTTTTATAATGATTCTAAATAGCTAGCTATGGTTGCGCTATTTAGAGCAAAAAAAATTTTACAAAAAATATATGGTATAGACATTTATAAAAAAAGAGAGAATTTAAAATTTATATAAATGTCTATATTCATTTGCTGTAAAATGCTCTAAATTTTAGAAAAAATATATGGTATCTAGAGAGAATTTAAGCAAGGATTTACCGTACAAGTGAAAATTCTAAAATTGTTGTGTTATTAAAAAAAAATTGTTTTAATTTGAGCCTCGTAAAAAGAAATGGATACTAGATAATAATAATAATAATAATATAAAAAACAAAATAAAGTTAATGTGCATTATTGAAGAGATTTGATAATGAAACTGCTAATGAGGGACTCCAAATATCTTATAATGACAATATTTTGTGCAATATTTGTTAGTTGATTGATTCACCGTGCTTGATCTATTTTTTATTCTAACGACATTTTTTTATATTCATTGATTTTTTTTTGTTTCAAATTTGCATATTGGATGTTAATGTGATATCACATATTTTGTTATCCGTGACAGAATTTTCTTTTTTTCTTTTAGTAGCAATGGTGCAGAAGCAGAAGAACATGACTCAATCCCTGTTTTTAAAAAATTATAGACATTTATATGAATATAGCAAATGAAAATTTGTGAAATTTAGTTATTATAGAGCATTTAAATTAGAGTTTGTGTGACGATGATTGTAAAATTTTACAAAAATACAGATATGAAATAAATAATTGAAATTGATAACAAAACGACTTGACTGAATTTTTCAGAAAATAAATATATGTAAAATAATTAGTCAATTATGAATGATCACAAAACAATACTTATCAATCATCAATCGTAAATTTGTGAAATATTTAGAAATACTGAAATTTGATAATATTAAATTATATATAAGAATTGAAGAATTGAGTAACCAGAAATTTATTTAAATAGGAATGAATAAAAGATACATTAGGATTGTAATTAAGGGTGTACTTTATAAACGGGCCACCTATGATAGAAAGGACCCACATGTCAGTACATAGTATCATCTTTATTTCTTTCTCTCTCTTTGCGTGGCGAACTCGGTTGTTCCAGCGTGGTCACCCTTGACTAAATTATTTCTTTCTCTCTCTTTGCGTGGCAAACTCAGTTGTTCCAGCGTGGTCACCCTTGACTAAATTAAAGAGTTGCTTGCTATCCACGTACCTTATCTAATAATATATTTATCCTACTGCTGGGTTTCTAATTACCTCTCTGCTCCCTCTCTTGATCACTTCTCTGTTCTGTCTGAAGTAACTTGAGAATAATATGTGCCACTCGGCCCCACTCGTGATTTTTGGGTTTATTTGATGTGTGATTGATTGCTCTCTCTATCCCTATAGAAATTAAGAGTAATTAGAGAATTGACACAGCACTCCCATGAACTCCCTCCCACCCATTATATTTCATATAAATTGTTGTTATGAATTACAAGAGAGATGATAGCCTGATTTATAGACATAGTGATCAGGTCTTATTTCTAGCAATAAGGGCTAAACATAGCAACAAATATTTAGTGATTGATAATTAGACAATACAAGAAAGAGATAAATTAGATTGCATTTAGCTGTCATGTTTTCCAGAATTGGTTGTAGTTAATAAGGTATCAAATCTTCAAATTTTCAACACTCCCCCTCAAGTTGGACCGAATAGTTCATCTGAGGTCAACTTGCATCTTAGACCTTGAAACACGCCAGGAGGAAGAGCTTTAGTAAATATGTCGGCAATCTGGTCTTTACTGCAAATATATGGAGTGGTAATGGTCTTGTCAAGTATCTTTTCTCGCACAAAGTGACAATCGACTTCAATGTGTTTGGTTCTTTCGTGAAAGACCGGGTTTGAAGCGATGTGGAATGTTGCTTGATTGTCACAATATAGTTTAGTTGGTTCACTGATCGAATTGTAATTCAGCTCATGAAGTAAGGCACGTAACTAGACTATTTCACTTGTAGCTGCTGCCATAGCTCTATACTCAGCTTCTGCACTGGATCTAGCAACTACTGTCTGTTTTTTGCTTTTCCAAGTAACCGGATTTCCTCCAACAAACATGCAGAATCCGGACGTTGATTTTCTGTCTAACGGGTTACCTGCCCAATCTGCATCTACATAGCCTATGAGATTAGTGTGCCCATTATTCTTCATTAGTATTCCTCTCCCTGGAGTTGCCTTTAAGTATCTGAGTAAATGATTTACAAGTCCCATGTGTCCCTTGGTTGGTTTTTGCATGAATTGGCTTATGTAACTAACAGCATATGATATGTCAGGTCGGGTTATGGTGAGATATATCAATTTGCCTACCATTCTTTGAAACTGCTCAATATTTTGCAATTGCGACTCATCAATGCTGCCTTTATCATTGTACTCCATAGGGGTACTTGCCGGCCTTGCACCCATCATGCCAGTCTCTTTGAGCAAATCAAGAACATATTTTCGTTGCGATATGAACAATCCTTTGTGAGATCGAGCTACTTCAATGCCTAAAAAATATCTCAAAATACCAAGGTCTTTAATGTCAAATTGTTATTTCAAATGCTATTTAAGAAGTTCAATGCCTGATTTGTCATTTCCGGTAATTACCAGATCATCAACATAAACTAACACCACAACTAATTTGTTGCAAGATCTTTTGATAAACATAGAAGAGTCAGTTGTGCTTTGCTTGAATCCAAACTGAATTAGAGAAGTGCTGAGTTTGCCGTACCAAGCCCTAGGGGATTTCTTAAGACCATAAATGGCCTTTTTTAAAAAACAGACTTTGTTACCTTGGACGTGGTATCCTGGAGGTGGATCCATGTAAACTTCTTCTTCAAGATCTCCTTGTAAGAATGCATTTTTTATGTCCATTTGGAATAAAGGCCATTCACAATTAGCAGCAATAGATAATATTACTCGAACAGTGTTCATTTTAACTACCGGGGCAAAGGTTTCTTTATAGTCAATCCCATAGGTCTGGGTAAAACCTTTTGCAACTAATCTAGCTTTATATCTTTCTATTGACCCATCACTGTTATATTTGGTTTTATAAATCCATTTGCAGCCTACCGTTTGTTTTCCTTTTGGTAGAAGAACTAATTGCCAGGTTCGGTTACGGTCAAGGGCGTCTATTTCTTCTTGCATAGCTTTAACCCAGATTTCATGCTTGCAAGCCTCTTCATAGTTGGATGGTTCAGTTACTTTATCAACAGCAGATAAAAAACAACCAAATTTTGGTGCAATTATGTCATACCTGAGATGCTCTTGTATAGGATGTCTAGTAGAATAGAAAGTTACAAATTCATTCAGGTACGCAGGTGTTTTGGTGACCCGAATTGATCTCCTAGGCCCACCTGCTGTTTCGGCTTGTTCTTCTTCGCCAGCAGTTTCGGGCTGGTTTGGTCAGTCAGTGTCGCTGGGCTGGTTTGCCTCACTGGGCCCGTTGTCTTCACTGGGCTCTTCAGGGACATCGGGCTCACCCGAATTGTGGGTTGGCACTTGACCGGCTTGACTAGAGACTGGACCTTGGTCCGATTGGTCTGCAAGATTTCCTTCACTGTAGATAGGAAATGGCACATTCCAGTCACTGTAGTGGTCTTTCTCCCCCTGAAAACTATAAAACATACAATTTTCATTAAATATAACATCTCTTGAAATGTACAAAAGCCTGGTGTTTGGTTCGAAGCATTTATACCCCTTTTTAGTGGTTGAATACCCGATGAATACACATTTTCGAGCACGCCGGTCTAATTTTCCACTATCTTGTATATGTGCATAGCACACACATCCAAACACACGTAGATGAGATAAGTTGAATTTCCGGCCATACAGAATTTCCATTGGGCTTTTGTTGTTCAAGATTCTACTAGGTGTACGATTAATCAGATAGCAACTTGTGAGAATTGCATCAGCCCAAAAAATCTTTGATAAATTGGCCGAAATAAGGAGAGCTCTAGTGACATCTAGCAAGTGTCTGTTTTTTCGTTCAGACACACCGTTTTGCTGAGGGGTACCGACACACGAAGTTTGGTGAGTAATACCTAAGTTGCTCAGTAGCTCTTGGAAGTTGTGATTTGTATACTCTGTTCCATTGTCAGTTCGCAAAACCTTAATGGTGGTATTAAAAAGATTTTTTACCATATTACAAAAAACTCGAAAATGATCACAAACTTCTCGTTTAGATTTTAAGATATAGACCCAAGTAGCACGAGATTTATCTTCAATAAAGGTGACAAAATACTTAAATCCTTCCCTTGAATCAACTGGGGCATATCCCCAAACATCGGAATGTACCAAATCAAATAAATTAATTGATTTATTAAAGTGTTCTGGAAATGGAAGCCTATGTTGCTTGGCAAAATGACAAGTATCACAATTATTAGAGTTGTGAGTAAACGATAAATCTAAAGCATGTAGCACCCTATCAGATGGATGTCCCATACGTAAATGCCACAGGGAAGCCACTTTGTTGGCAGCTGTAAGTGCAACTTTATTCAATTCTAGAGTATATAGCCCGTCTCTCAATTTTCCTTCACCAATCGTCTTCTTGGTGACTCTGTCCTGAAAAATTACCTTATCAAGAGTAAAGATAATGTCACAATTCCATTCCTTCACATATTTGCTTACAGATAACAAATTGGTCCTCAAGTCAGGTACAACCAGAACATCAGTTTTCCGTGTAAAATGGTTTACTGATCATGTTCCCATAGTTGGAATTTGAACTCCATTTGCTACTGTCACGGTTTGGCAATCAAGTCTAGGTTGAATATCATTTAGTAACTGAGAAGAGCTACACATATGATCAGTAGCTCCAGAATCGACTATAATACTGGAATTAAAAACGCTAGAGAGAGCTAGAATATTACCGAATTTTACCAAATTACCAGTTTCAGACGAAGGTCCTCCAGTTCCTTGCTGTTCCGGTACTGATTTCTGTGTCTCAAGCAGTTTCTGTACCTGCTGTGTAAGTTGATTCAGTTGAGTTTGCATTTGAGTGTGGCTGTCAGAAATTGCAACATGTGCTTCGGTTGGTCTGCTCCTTGCTGGCCGAAGCTGTGGGTGGAGAATGTAACATTGTTCTCTTGAATGCCCCTCCCTTTTGCAATGATCACAGAAAGGTCTTGTTTTTTTCATCTTCCATTTGGTCGAGCGATTATCTCCGACTTGTTGCCAGGGGCAACATAGTGGGCACTATTTTCGGCAGAGATGGGGTTTTTGAAATTGGTATTCATGACACGCTTCCTAGTCTCTTCTCCTTGAATTATAGAGCATACCTCGTTGAGAGAAGGCAACTCAGCTCTGAGAAGTATGTCCCTCTTAGTTTCCTCGAAAGCAGGAGATAGATTTGCCAGTAGTTGAAAGATTCGGTCATGTTCTTCCCGTTGAAGGTATTGATCGACAGAAGATGCGACAGGTCGCAACTGCCGCAATTCTTCCCACTGTCTTTTCATGACTCCAAAGTATTCGATGAAGGACTGGTTAGTTTCTTGCTTCGAATTGGCGATTTTCTGTTGAAGTTCGAAGATACGAGAAGCGTTGTTGGCTTGCCCATACATTTGGTACAATGAATCCCAGAGTTCTTTGGTCGTATTTGCATAGGCAAAGATCCCATAGATTTGTGGTTCCATATAATTCAGTATTCCAGACATAACAGTAAGGTCACTGGCATGCCATTTGTTGTATTCGGGTGTTTTGGCTTCCTTCATAGGGGTATCGTTTATGTGGTTTAATTTTTCCTTGCCTCCAAGTGCGATGCAAATTGCCCGTGACCATGGGAGGTAATTGTCTCCATTGAGCAGGAGACTAATGAGTTTGTTGGTATTTGTATTGTAGTTCGAGTCAGAGGCCATGGTGGTAAATTAGAGAGACCAAAACAAAATTGGCTTTGCGGGTCGCGTGGGGATGCACACGGGCCGCGTGGGGATGCACCCGGGTCGCGTGAAGATGCACCCGAGGATACTTGGGGAGGTACGAAGAGGTTGCGGCAGGAAGGAAGAGGTTGCGGCAGCAAACCAAATACTGGTTTTAGTACCTGGTATTCACCAGGAAGAACACAGCCCCAGAAAAGAGCTCTGATACCATATAGAAATTAAGAGTAATTAGAGAATTGACACAGCACTCCCGTGAACTCCCTCCCACCCATTATATTTCATATAAATTGTTGTTATGAATTACAAGAGAGATGATAGCCTGATTTATAGACATAGTGATCAGGTCTTATTTCTAGCAATAAGGGCTAAACATAGCAACAAATATTTAGTGATTGATAATTAGACAATACAAGAAAGAGATAAATTAGATTGCATTTAGCTGTCATGTTTCCCAGAATTGGTTGTAGCTAATAAGGTATCAAATCTTCAAATTTTCAACAATCCCACAGCACATAGCATAGCTACCTGGTATATATATACCTCTCTCTCATGCACTGTTGTTCTTCTTATATCCGACTCATGATCGATCGAGTTTTAGGCAAGTGAGCTTTGAGCAAGTTTAACTGTTGAATTGAATTAATTATCAAGCTTAATTGCTTAACTGCAGGAAGTCTTCAATTGTTATATATATATAAGCTAGTAATATAGCTTGTCAGAAGTACTACAATGCATAATATGTAAATATTGAATACATGGCCGGTTGGAAAAATGTAAAGAAAAGTAAGAAGTTATTAAATTGGGTCTTAGGCTCGGCTAAGAATTAATAGCAGTAAATAAAGGAAATCAATAGATAAGTGAAATTGGGTATCATACTTGAACTTTGGACTTGGATACTGATTACTGAGATTTGTGAACAGTGGACTGTTGCACAATTAATCTAGCTAGGCTGATGTGAGCTAAAAATGGATAATGAAGTCATTAATAGAAAGAATTAAAGAATAAGAAATTGATTAGTACATGATGCCTTTAATTAACAACGAATAACAAATACATGAATTAAGTACAAGCAAATGTAAAAGGTTTTGTAAACAATAATTTTATTATGTCTGTTCGCGCAGAAGCGCAACGCAAGTTTCGGTACGCTTGAGGGCGTACCTTTTAAAACCGCGTTTACACTTCACGAGTAAGGGTTGCAAGTGCACAACCCCTATCGAGTAGTATAATCGGGTATCGATCCACAGGGACGGGCAATTACTAGGTTAGAATCTACCAAACTCAATTAAAAACTAGAAGTGAGAAAGATTTGGTTTGGTATTTAAGTTCCTAAAAGATCAATTCAAACAAATCTGACAATGCAAACAGATGTAATAAAATGCTAGAAGAAATGTAAACTGTGTTTTGATTATGGATAAAAGGCGTTTCCAGGGTTTCAGATTTCATCTGTGATCTGCCTCTAGTGGTACGGCCCGTACCAAGTTGGTACGGCTAGGCCGTACTCCACTTGGTAAGGCAAGGCCGCACCACTCTGGTAAGACCCGTACTGGTTTGCCAGAACAGAGCTTACCAGTTCGAGTTGATGCATTCCTTGCTGGTACCTCATGCTAAACTCTTTAGAAAGGTTCAATTGACCATACCTAGGGTTCCTAAGCCTCAACCGTCGTGTGTTGGATCAAGATCTAGGTTGGAATGCAATTGATTGCCTTTTAGGGATTTCTACACCTCAATTCTCATGTGTTGGTACAGATCTACCCTAGCTGGTTGACTGGAGACCTAAGGCACCCTCTAATCTGTCGATTAGAGGAGAATTCAACCTCTCGGCTTCAATTCGAACAAGTCTACCCTAAACAATTGATTTGGTTGAGAGATTGAGATGATCACATGACCTTGATAGGTTCGATCTAAACCTAGAGGTTCATCATACACAATCACAGCAATCAAAGCAAGAGATGGCAAAGAAAATCACAATCAATCAATCAAAAGAGTTCATACAAGATACAAGTCAAGGAAAGTCAAAGCAAATCAAGAATCCATCTCTAAACCCTAGAAACTGAAATAACTACTCACAGCACATGATCTGATCTAAAAATACAATAAAAGGGATAGAGAAAGCCATGGATCGAAGGGATCGAGAGGATGAAGCTTGATCCGTCGAGTTTCGCCTCTTTCCTCTTCCTTCCTTCTTGCTCCTAGCTCCTTAGCTCTCTTTCTCTCTCTTACTGTGCTCTCAATTAGATCTGGAATGGAATGCCTGTCGAAATTGGAGAGTTCCCCGCTTTAAATAGCCTCTGCCAAAATTTGAATCTGTCAGGCCGCCTTTAGGTACGGCCCGTACCAAATTGGTACGGCCAGGCCGTACCAGGCGTGATGAGCTGAAAAATGGCTAAGTCCGGTAAGACCCGTACCAAACTTGGTAAGGGCCGTACCAGATCATCCCAAATCGTCGTTTCTTCGTGTGTTTTGCTCCAAGCCTGCAGAAAACAAACAAACACTCAGCAGTACCAAATTCTAAAGATATATCGATGAAATGCACATGATTCTGGTGAATTAGGGCACGAATCTGGTACTAAAACAGGCCTAAAATAGACTAAATATGCGAGGTATCAATGTCATAGGTGTCGATACATCAATGTGAAACTAATTGACGGGATTATCAAGAACAACTTGTACGCAATGATTAACCGCTCTATCTGCCTACGTTATCAGGTGCGGGGGTTCACTAGCTTTGTTTTGATATTCATTTCTAAGAATTAAATTGTTATTAGTTTGACATGTTGAATAATCGATTGACTGCATTATTTGAATTGTTGCATCGATCATATGCATAACACAATACAAATGAAACTGAATTACTGGTAAGTTTGATCGATGACTTGTCATTTTGGTATGGTTTATCGATTGTTTGTTCCTTGTTTTAAATAATTGAGTGATTCCACAGTTACAGAATTTTATTGAATTGATTAATTACTGCAAAGTCTAGGTCATGACTAGACTTTGACCCAGGACCCTTATGCGCATATGGTGAATGGCCTCAACTGAACCCAATACCGGTTGGGTAGAGGATATTGTAAATTGTGACTGTAAAGATAGTAAAACTGTGGTAAATGTCTATGGCTAGTCACTATCTATGAGGGGTGACAATATTGCTTATATTATTGAATTACGCATCATTGAATCGAATTGTTGAATTTAATTAAGTGTCTGACTATAAACCAGACTGAATATAATTAATGGTATGAGCTAGACATGACAGATACGGGTATGTGTAAAGGCAGACGTGGGTTGATGGTGGATGTCTGTACAGGCAAGAAGGATGGTATCTGTTTGTGTTACCCGACTAGTATTTGCATAAATTTAGCACCCAAATATTCTGATCATAGTTATTTGATTTTCATTGATTATTCCTGTTGATTATAGTTTGACTGTCAATAATTAGCATTGCATTCATTGTTATAGAAATTGAATTGATATCATATTGCGGATATTTAATTCTGGATATGGATTATTACGAATCCAGTAGCCCGAATCAAATTATGCACTGAGAAATATCGTTGTTATTTCTCACCCCCTCTCCCTTTGTGGGTTTTACAAGTTCGTTAAACGAAGAGATGTGTTTATGAGTTATAATTGACAGAAGGGCCAAACAAAAGATATGATATTTTGGATTGTAATATCTGACAGGATGCAGAGAGTATTTCTCTAGCATTGGCTACCACTAAATGTCAGATACATCTTGTAAACATTACGGTGTGGGATTAATGTAATGGGTAATATTAGTAATGCATAAAAAGATTCATGCCTTGTGTGTACTGAATTGGAAATGTCCCGGTAGGCTGTTGCACCCCCAGATTTGGGGTGTGACAATGATGAAATCCAAAAAGGCAACACTGTGCACTTTAGTAAATTTATCAGCCATTAATTGAATTTGATCGCCGATTAATCGATTTTGGCGGACAATTAACAAGCTTTCCGAATTAATAAATATTGCTAAAATCAGACACTCTAGCATTGAGTTACGCCTGCTTGAAATTATTTTGTCAGAAATCATTTTTTTTATGAAGATATCGTATTTTTTGCCTTGCTTCTCGTCCTAAACTCTCATATTTATAAGAGATGTCTCAAAAAATACATGTACATAAGATATATTTTAGAAATGAGAGAAATGTCTTAGAAAAAATAAATAGAGATGCATTATAATAAAAAGACACCGATCAATGACACGGAAAATTTTGTATTTGTTTCATCATACACAGATCATACATAAAATCCTGTACAATTGTTGGGAAGCAGTCATATACACGCGTCCGAAAATGCGCTCCAACATTCATACACAGTTTTTAATAATAAAAAACAATGTACAATTGCGATTGTACACGGTTCTTTATTAAAAAGCGTGTATGAATGTTGGAACACATTTATATACGGTTCTTTATTAAAAATTGTGCATGAATGTTGGAGCTCATTTCGGAAGCGTGCTTTCTTACTTTGAACACGCACTTAATAAAAAATTTGAAAAAATATGTATGATATACCGTGTATGATTAATGTTTTTGTAGTAGTGATCGTTTCTTTATTTTTTTTATCATTTATCATTATATCATTACCCGTTGCATAAAAAGTTGTATAGTTTTTATTGCATGTAAATACTTTTGACTAGAAAAAAGAGTAATCTTAATCGTTTAATTGATACTATGTAGTGTAGATTAAACAATGTAGGATAACTGTATGTGAGTGGTGCTGATAAGTTTGAATTCTTAACCACTTTTATAGAATAATAGAATACCTAACGGATGAAAAGATTTTAAAAATATATTTCAATTGCCTTGTTCATCCTTTTAATTCATGAAAGATCTACTCTTGAAACACACAAAGTTGATATTTTTGAACGAAATTTGAACTATATATTTTTCTTTGGACGAGCAAAATCAATATTTCCTCATAAATTCGTTTCGCATTTGCCCAACCCAATAACCCGTGCATGCCATAATTTAAATTACGCGGAAAAGATCTGCAATTAGTGGCTGCAAATGTGAAATTAAGATTCTTGAGAAGACGCTTTCAAGGAAGGGATCAGGTAGAAGGAGAGCAGCTTGGGTCTGATGCCCATTGGACTTAAATTTGGATCTGCTGGATTCGATGACTGTCCAATCTGCTTTAAAATTTGTGTGCATGAATTTTAAAGCAGATACGAAAGTTGCAGGCACAAATTTTAAAGCAGATCGGACGGTCCTCGAACCCATCAAACTCACTTTGAGTCTGATAGACATAGGACCCAAATTGACCTCCAGGCAGAAGATACAGTCTTGAAAATGACTCGGATTCTGTATTATTTTTTATCACCACTTGTAATCTTTTATACGTCCTGTCTTGTGTTTGTGTAATGCTTTTTCTAAGCATCCGCTACCTAGACGCTAGAACCTAGAGTAGATATTTTAAACAACATCATTCAAGATAAAAAGATAAGTTCCAAGAAATGATCATCAACAAATGGATCTATTCATCCGATTTTTTAATTTGAAGCATTTCATTTTTTTTTGTCTAAAAGTAGCATGTCATTGAAATAAATTCGAAACCTAGCTTAATTGCATATTGAGTCTGTGTTTTATCCATAGTTGGAACTAAAACTTAGCATGCATTGCATCAATGATGAAACTCAAAGTGAATCTGCACTTCGAGAACGGAGTAGGTCCGATGCTTATCAGACCTACTTTTAGATTCAACGAGCATGATGACCGTCCGATCTAATTTAAGATTTGTGCGCACAAAAATTAAAACAGACACGCACGAAGTTTAAAGCGTTCCTCACGAATCTTAAAGCAAATCGACGGTGATTAAACAGGTCTGATGCCTATCGGACTTACTCTCAAGTGCTGCACTTCACATTTGAGATTTTCTTAAATTGAAAAAATTATGTATTCTTTATCGTTGTAACTAAAAAATTTACGTACTAATATTATTGTTTAGTCGTTCAAAATGGTCTCAGAGGAAAATTCAGACTGAGTGTGTTTCACCCTCAAGTGAAACGCAATCCAATCTGCATTTCTGTTAGGTTTCGAGCTTTTTCCTAATTGTCTTCACTCTTACTTTTAAATTTTTATTTTTTTAAATGCTACGAATAAAAAAAGAGGAGGGTTCAAATGCCTCCATTTTTCATGCCTCCATCATGCCTCCATTTTTGAAAACTTTAATAACTCAAAATTTAAAACTTAAAAATCAAAATAAAACCGTTGGATATGATCTAAATCATTTTATCTATGCACGTGTAAAAAATTATGACATTTCAATTTTGTTTTGGTTGTCATCAAAAGCTTGTAAAAAACACACTAATGTGGATAATTTCTAGACGTTGATTTTTCAACTTATTGATCCACATAAAAACAAAATCAAAATGTAATATTTTTTTATGAGCACATTGATAAAATGATGTAGATCATATCCAACGGTTTTATTTTGACTTTTAAGTTTTAAATTTTGAGTTATTAAAGTTTTTAAAAGTGGAGGCATGATGGAGGCATGAAAAATGGAGGCATTTGAACCCTCATAAAAAAAATCCGTCTATCGCCAACTTGTAGGTACGGTCATACATTTCTGAAGCAAGCTTAATCAGAGTATCCTGACCAATGGTGGAGCAAAATAAGACAGGCGAGATGAGAAGTCCCTATCTTCTGTTAATTTACCCTTTAAATGTAGAATTTTGTTTAGACGTCTCATCTTAAAATAAAATAAGGAGACAATTTATGTATATCTTTCAAAATTTACAAAATTACTTATTTTTCTTTCTAAATTTCACAATAACATATTTATCATTTTGAATTGCAAAAACTCACAAATTTATCTAATTTATTGTATTTTTGTCAAAATGCGTTTTAAATTTATATTGTTCAAATTTATCCTTTATTAGAAACTAAAATAGATAGTTTATGTAAAAAGAATGTTCAGTATTCTACTTGGTTTTTTTATGGCAAATGATTTATTTCTCTATTTGTGACACATACAATAAGGAAATAAGATATTTGTTCTCAGAACTAGTTAAGGTTTTAAATAGTGATTATCGCGTCATCGAGAGAAGTAGGGGTGTCAATGGGTACGGTAAGGGCTGGGTGGAAGCATTTTCATACCCGTACCTGTTACAAATTATCCTTACTCGTACCCTATCCATACCCGCTACAAATTATTTTACCCGTACCCTACCCCTATCCGTTATGGTTGTCGGACAATGAAACGGTAGCAGGTAAATAACGGGTAATACTAATATAATAATTATTTTTATTATTTATTAAATAAAACATTAAAACATATACATTCATTTTACACATAAATAGTATTTTATAGAAAAAAAATTATGATCATGCTAAGTGCAAGTAAACTAATTAAAGTACTCTTTTCAATGCTTATTAATATATATAATTTTTTTTATTATTATCCGATTGGGTAACGGGTACGAAATAGGTTTTACTCATACCCATACCCAATAAGTTTACGAAAAAAAAATCTTATCCGTACCTTCTTATCGGATACGGTACGGGTTGGATAAATGGATAAAAGGGTGTCATTGACACCCCTAGAGGGAAGGCTAAAAAATGCTATAGCGCCGAAAACGGCTGATAGCGCCGAAAACGGCTGATAGCGCCGAAAACGGCTGATAGCGCTATAGCTTTTAAGTTCTGAAAACACTATAGCGTTGCTATAGCTATTTAGAACACGACAACCAGCCAATGAAAAGACTAAATATTTCTTTTAAACATGTTACATGTTTTGTTATTTTGTAATAAAGGTAAAATGTGTATTTATAAATTTAAATTTTACAGAAAAAAATAATAAATTGAGTAAATTAGAACGGTAAATATGATATTATGAATTTTAGTGGGATGAATTTTGCAAATATGATATTATGAACGGTAAAATGTTGGATTGATTCGCTGACATTACTTGGGGATGAATTTTGCAATGACGTCGGCTAATTAATTAAATACATTTGTTTTAAAAATTGGATGGTCCATGTTGGAAAAGCAGGTCGTGCAATTCGAGTTTGGAATATTAGCAAAAACAAAGGGGGTTCAATTCCTCTCAAATCTGAATTGGTTTGAGTTAGAATTTTCATTTTCATAAATGAAATTATGATGCTCCACAACCAATTTTAAAATTTTAGTTATCCCATAAATGAATTATGGTGCTCTAAAGCCAATTTTAAAGGAAATATAAACGTGTGAGAAATTTAGACAAAGGAGATGGAACGGTAGCACAGTTGAAAAAGTTATAAAATTATAATCGCATACACGCGAGAGAGTTGTTAAATAAAAAATGGCATACATGTGGCAATTATTTTTTAATGATATTATAGAAACTTTACTTTTAAAAATTTACAGTATTATCAAAATAAAGAGTTGTTAAATAATCACCCTCATTAACCAATATTATATTCAAAATGATAAGATCGGTTTATAACCCTGAAAACAATATTTCTTTTTTTGCATCATGATATAAATTTTATCACTTTATTATGACGATCCACGTTGAAATTTTTATTAATAACATTAAAAATTAATTAAATTAAAGAAAATAACATTACTATTTGAAAAAAATCAAAATATGACATTTCTACTAGATTATTCAACAGAAATATATTGATCCAATTCCGCTGAATAATCCAACAAAATGTTATTTCTAAAATTTCTAAAAAAAGTGATATCATTTTCTTTAATTTGATTAATTTTAATATTATTAATAAAAATTTCAGCGATCCACGCATATCCTCAGATTTTTCACTTGAATACGCATGCATCTCAATATGAGAACTTGACAAGGGAATCACAACCAATTTGCTTAAAATAATTTTCTCAATACCAAAGCTGTGACTTTAATCCTTCAACTCAGCTAAATTTGTGGACTTAATTTAATTGCTGCCCTCAAGAAGTCATCTTATTTTCTCTACACCACCGCACCACGCCATCTCGATTTATTGACATGCATTGACACATGTGAACATAATGGGGGTGACAACCAACTACAATATTTTATGTGCAACTATCTCACCTAGATCTCTGTCAGGGAATTCCCCCAAATAGTCAAATACTTAAATTAGGTTTCATGGGCATCATACGAATAATTTTATTTCAGCCTCAGGTTAACTCCATCGCCAGCACGTGCCAATATATTCGGCAAGCATGCACCGTTGTTCAACCGAATTCAGATCCAGTGAAGTAACTCAAAAGTTGGATTTTAGATCGGGACCGTTCGATTCGAATCTGTGACTATCCATCTAAAGTGGAGTGCATGCATCTCGAGAGAGATTTGAATCCCGAAGCGATCTCGAGCGATGGATTTGATTTGGACGGTCCCGATCCAAAACTCAAAAATTAGATTACTTTAGAGGATCCGGACCCAGTTCAACCGGGGCTAAATCCCATATTTCTATATATTGAACTTCCCTCTTGCCTTGGCAATTGGGCATCCTAGTCATCTGGGGCTAAATTCCATATTTCTATATATTTAAATTCCCTCTTGCCTTGGCAATTGGGCATCCTAGTCTAACATTTGGGGTAAATCTTAGGACTTGTTCGGATGTCATGGGATTGTGCGGGATGGGATTTGACGGGTTTGGGAATTCACTTTTTTATTTGCGGAAACCCATACTCATAAGTATGCACGGGAATAATTATGGAACTGTACTGAATGAGTGTTCAGTTGCACTGTGGGAATAGTTGTGAAAAATCCTATTTTCTTTCTAAAATACTTGATGTCAATAAAATAATTATTAATTAAATTAAATTAAATCAATTAAACAATAACATAATAATATTTATCAATTATTATTTTATAACGAGCATTTTGCATGTGGTGATTAATACAAGATTAATGCAATAAAATAATGATTAATTCTAATCACCGAAAAATTATTTAAAATTAATTTAACAAATTCATCATTGTGGATGATTAATACACTATTTCCATTTGCTTATTTTTTTGAAATTATACAATTATTTTTATCAATAAAATTATAATAATGCAATTAAATAAAATTGATTAAATAATAATATTAAATAGATGAAACATTTCTAATAAAAAATATTATTAAAATGGGTACAAATAAAATAAGAAAATATGTAAATGTTGATAAAAAATAAGAAAACAACAATTAAAAACATTTACAAAAAAAATAAACATTTAAAAATAACATTTAAAATATATAATTACAAAAATAAGAAAACAAACAAACATTAAAAATATATAATTAAAAAATATGAAAACAACAATTAAAATCATTTAAAAAAATAAACATTTATCAAACAAAGTTTTTAACAGTTTGTGATTTATTTTAAAAATAATTTATAAATCCAACAGTTGTAAAAAAGAAAAAAAAAATTGGTTTCCACAATTAGCTTAGTCCCACAATCAATTTTGAAGAAAAAGAGACATCATTTATATATACCCCTCTCCCGTACATGATGGAAAAAGGAGATAGTGGAGAAAGAGAGAATTTTTAATTAGGGTCCCAGTGGTGTTAGCGGAGAGAGAGTAGTTGGGAGCAAAAAAAATGAGCTTTGAGGTCGGGAATTTTGAGGCCCAAAAATGCATTGAACAATGAGAAGAGTGGGTTATTCCCACGGAAATAATTTGGGTAAAAAAATAGTTTGCCGAACTCCCTGAAATAGAAATAACAGGGAATAGCCCAAACCCATGAAATTTCCAGTAGAAATTTGACAAACGAACAGGCCCTTAATGTAATTTATGGCTAAGTCACCTCGTGATTCTAAAATTTTTAATTTTGTAGCACTTTTATAAAATAGCAAATATTTACTTAGGGTGCGTTTGGATGATTCAAGAATAGAGCTAACCTTGAGTTAGCTCCACTATTCTCAAATCTTGGTGATCCAAACACAAATTAGCAAATTGAGTTAGCTCAAGAATAACTCTATTCTACTAACCCATAGAAATGGTGGGTTAGCAAGAATAGAGCTAGTAGGGTTAGTGATATTAATAAAATATTTGATTCCTCTCAATTAGAGTTAGTTTAAATATTAAATTAGTATTAAATAAAATATTTTATTAGTATTAAATAAATATTATATTAGATTAGATTAGTATTCAATAAAATATTAGTTTAAATATCAAATGTAATATAATATTAATTTAAAATATAGTATTAAATAAATATAACATCAAATTAGATTAATATTAAATAAAATGTTAGATTAAATATCATATTTGTAGTCATTAAATATTAAATGGAATATAATATTAGTATTAAATAAATATAATATCAGATTAGATGAGTATTAATTAAAATATTATATTAAATATAATATAATGTTATTTTAACGAGGGGTGCTTCTATGGACATAAGGACCTATTTGTACAATGAACATATTTTTATTTTCAAAGTTCAAACAGTCGATCCGACCGTTCAACATTATCTCCATATTAAAATGTACTTGGAGGTCAAATTTTACATTTGTTTGAATTTTTTACTATTTATTAAGTATTTTACAAAACTAGTGAAATTCAGACCATTGAATTTTGTACCCATCTTAATAAATAGTAAAAAAATTCAAAAAAATGTAAAATTTGACCTCCAAGTACATTTTAATATGGAGATAATGTTGAACGGTCGGATCTACTGTTGAACTTTGAAAATGAAAATATGCTCATTTTACAAATAGGTCCTTATGTCCATAGAAGAATTTGCCTATTTTAAATATTAAATATAATATAATATTAGTTTAAATATTAAATGTAATATAATATTAGTTTAAATGTTAATTGTAATATAATTATTAGTTTAAATATTATATTTGTATTAAATAAATATAATATTATATTATATTAGTATTAAAAAATATTAGTTTAAATGTAATTTAATATTAGTTTAAATTTTAAATATAATATAATATTAGTTTAATTATTATTTTATTCATTTCTTCCATCGCTATTTCAATTATACAATCCAAATGACATTTTTACTAACTCGAATAGTCCAAAGTAAGCGTTATTCTCAAACCACTCGGATTAACACTATTCTCAACTACTAACTCAAAAATTGCTATTCTTGTACTAATCCTTGCACGATCCAAACGTACCCTTATAGTCTAATGGTTAAAGTTGCTCAGTGAGCCTGTGAGAGATCTTAGTTTTAAATCTCATCTGCCACACTATATTTTGTTTACATTTTATTTCTCAGTCACCTCTATCTAAATTTTCTAGTTTCGTCCTTGTCTGACATATATGGGCACATAGAGAAAGAAGGCTCGTAAATGCGGTACGGTTCTGTCCAATGCATGCCAAAACCATTTGATCAAAGAATGCAGTTTAGGTCTGATGTGCTTTGAATTCCGTGTGTACGAATCTCAGAGCAGGTGCATGCGAATCCTAAAGCACATCGAATGGCTCTAATGCTCATCGAACCTACACTTTTCTCTTTATCAAGAACCTTTACAGTATCACCAAGCCAGTAATACCCTTGCCATACTTGTCAATCAGGGCAATAGAACTAGTATGTCATTAACTAAACCAACCAACCAAGATAGCATAGCAACAACTCAACAAAATAACTTGTTTAGTCCTGATTTCACTAGTTTGCATCAGACAAAAGAACTGAAAACAGATAGACATTGTTATAATAAGTGGCGCAGTCAGAAGTAGACAAAAATATTAATAGTTTGAATTTCATTAAAATATTAAAGTACAAATTCGAAAACTGAAAATTGTATCGTGCACTGAAAAATTCGGACTTCACATGATAGGGCAAAAAAGTTTTCAAGAGAACAACAGCCCAATACCAAATGAGTTTATAAAAAAAATTCAAAATCCAGAGTAAGGTAGATGCCCGACCCTCGACTATAGTGACTCTGACACTGGTTATAACCAAAAATCATGGTCCCCCGAGGAACCAAGCCCTTCTCAAGCTTTTTGTCGAACACCTATCATTCACGCTCTATCTTCATACATAACATTAATGGAACTATGGAAGTCCATAAGGCAGCGCAAACAAAGTATATGACATGCATAGTAAAGTAATCTACCATGCCTGAGAGAGGTCAAAATCAGGAAGGAGATGTTTGTATATGCAAAGAGAGGTCGAACCACAAACAATCATTCGTTGTAGGATTGAATAATTGGTGTTGCTAAATCACGAGAAAAGAGGAATTGAGAAGTTGAAGGAACCGTAGAAGACAACAAGGCACAACAAAGGGGAGGATTGGTGAAGGCCGTGATTCTCTTTCTTTTACCACAGTCTGTGGATGTTTAAGACAAGTATGGATTTATTTACCGCACTATTTTGACTTTATGCAGCACGCATAGGAGTATTATATATTTTTTATTTTAACTCTATTCCGCAATGTCTAAAGTCTTTTTAAATTTTTACGTTGTTAATATTCTTTCCCTTTATTTTAGGCGGGAAGGATAATCGCATGATCAGATATTCAGATCACATGACAGGAATGATGTTAGACACGTGAGCAGATGCAGATCTCAGATTGGCGATCGGTTTGTGGTTTCACCATTTCATTTTTAATACAAGGGAACACTTCACAGCTTACAAGATGCATGAGTTGGCTTCACGGCTCTATCTTTGGATTCGGTCTCTCAACGACTGAAATCACCGACAAATTAGTTCTAGCGCAATTATTCGCTAGAGGTTATTTAACATAAAGTAACGACTTTATAAAAGTGAGCCCAGCCCAAGCCCATTTAAGAGCTACAGCAAAGAGTTTAGGTTCTTCCACTCACCTTCTCTCCTTTCCCTTTTTCTTTCTTCCACAAAACCACTAAATCGGAATCTTACCTTAATTCAAAGCAAAATAAACAACCAAAAGCAAACCCCACACTAATGGCAGATCCATCACCATCTCCCCCTAGGTCTCTGTCTCCGACTCCATCTCTCATCTCCTCCTTTCCTCCTTGGAGCCTCCTCCTATTAAAAGTTCTCAGCAAGCGGCGGACTTGGGTTTGCCTCTTTCTCCTGGTCTACTCGGTTCTCATTCTCTCCTCTTGGCGCCTCCTTCTATCCATCAGATCATGGTACGCCGCGTCTCTCGCCTCCTCCAGCTCGCCTATCCCTGCACTTTACGCCTCAGTCTTGTACGGCGCAGTGTTCGGCCTCCTCTCCATGGGCGCAGCGCTTGCGGTGGCCGTGCCAGCTACGGTGGTGACGTGGATCACTGTGTTGGTGCTTCTTACCTTCGCCGGGAGGCGGCGTCGTGCGCTGGTCGAGGAGGGGCAACGCGCCACTAGGGATATAGTGGTGCTTGTGGCTAGGGTTTTGTTGAAGGAAGGGAACCTGGCCGCAGCACTGTGCGCTTTGTTGAGTTTTGTTGCGTTGATTGTTAGGAGAAGTGGAGGAGGAGGCAGTGAAGAGGGAACTGGAAGCGGCGTTGATCTATAGTTTGTTTTGGCAAATTTTGCTTTGGTCGATTGTTTAGTGTATATTAATTAGCTAAATTAGGGAGGTTTTCTCTTTTGATTGGTTTATAAGATGTTTTCTTTCAGAATTTTCCTAATTTTGACGAGCACATGGTTTAGCTTACAAATTCTAACCGTGTAAATTATCCAAATCATAACTCGATTTATCCTTTCTAGTTAACTGTAAGATCTGAAAGCAAAAATGAGGATGTTAGTGAGATAATTAGTCAAGTTTGTTAGAAGCTGTGTGACAGATTCTTTGTTGGCTAGAACAAGTATTTAAAAACACCTTTATAACAGATTCTTTACTTGTTGGCTAGAGCAAGTGTATAAAAACACCTTCATAACAGATTCTTTACTTGTTGGCTAGAACAAGTATATAAAAACACCTTCATTATTCATAACAGATTCTTTACTTGTTGGCTAGAGCAAGTGTATAAAAATACCTTCATATGTGAGTTATACTAAATACAGTTAATTTTGTTGGTTGTGATTCGCTAATAGAATTTTATAAGTCCCAATCTGGCTATTTCTGTCAGCATACTGACTGTTGAATTAAAATTAGGTTACCTTGATTCTAGATTATATTTATGTCCTGAATGACAAATTATAAACAGAGTGGTTCCAAATTATCCAGGTAATCAAAACCAGTTAGATCATGTCGCTGCGACACTTGCCAGGGCACATGTTTCCATTTTACTCGAAAGGACTGAAATAGAAGAGCTACGTGTTTCCATTAGCTCAATAGGACGGTAAACAGAGGAATTAAATTCACAGGAAACAATATGGTAGCATCTGTACAAGCCGACATTTTTATTAATATTCAAAGTTTATTACAAATTATTTAATATATCCTGGTTCGCTGGGATTTAATAAAAATGTTCCTACAGGTCAGAAAATAGCCGGTACCTTACCGGCTATTTTTTGACCGGTGCCCTATTTAATACACTACTAATCATTTTCTGGCTGGTACTCGTATTATTATTATTTTTATATTTTCTTTGACTGTTTTAGGGTTTATTTGAGTATTTTCCGTTTAGATTTTATGTTGTACTATTTTTGTTATTGTTGTAGTATTTACTGTTTAGCGTAACTTAGTTTAATTTAGCATATTCGTGATGATTTATTTTATTTTAGTACAATTCTCATTATATTAATTTAGTGTAATTATGATAATTTATTTTAGCGTAATTTTGCGTAAGTTAGTGACGAAAAAAATCTAGAAAAATATAAAAATAATATACCAAATATAGTATACCAAACATAAAACACCTACCAAATATAAATAGTACAAAAAATCACCTCCACAGATCAGGAGACCATCGCTTAGCATGTACTCCGGCGTTCGCTCGAACCGGCCAGACTCTATCTCTCGGTGTAATGACATCAGCCTCTGTCTCGCTACGTATCCGCTTGGCGGTATCCCAGACTGCCTCATACGTCGGCCTGAAACTAGCTGGGGTGTACAGAAGATGGATGCAGCGAACTCAGTCCCAAAGCCAGGCTGAGTCTGGGACCCGCTACCACTGGCCTCTCTACATGTGGCATCTCTGTCTCATATCGTAGTACTGGCGGTGGCGGCATGTCGGTCGGATCCTCCTCGAATACCCCGATCTCATCGAGACTGAACACGCCAAACTTGGCAACCGTAGGAAAGGGCTCCGGAGGCGGTGGTGGCATCTCGGCCGGACCCTGCAATCATATACATAATTAAGTAAATTTGATCTGAATGAAGAAATTTGTACTAACCTGACAGCTAATGAAATATGACATACCAAAGGCTGAACCGGACGTCTATGATCGTCATAGAATGCCTCTCACCTAGTCATAGACAATACCCAACGATGGTAGTCCCACTCTGGCTGCTCATCGGGGGAGGTGGCATCTCATCGAGCATACTGGGCTCGCGTCGGGCTCGGCCGAATCTATCTCACGCCAGTTGATGTTCTTTCTGGCGTCTCGCAGCATGGTGATGAGCTGCCCACCGTGCCCGGCATCCTCAACAAAATTGGCATTCTGTTTGAGGAAGTGGTACCCAAGACATCTCCAATTCTTCTTTCCCAGCATGGTGATCCCATGCGCGGCAACTCTAAGCGAGGTCAAAAGCTGGAAAAAAGTTAGTTTGTTAGATCAAACCTTGATTAACTAATAAGTTAGTAAAAAAAACTATGTAGATTTAGGTGCATTACCTGGCAAGCCCATTTTTTACCGTTGGGTCTGTAACCATCATCGTCTTTGCCCCTGTCGCGTAAATGGGCACCATAATCGCCCTACAGATATACGGTGGCCATGCAAACCCCGCAAGTACCAAGCCTCATACCTCAATAGGGGATGTCTCCGGGTCTGAATGAGCTTATCTGGCACGTGATAAAAGTCGTGGTACCCCGGAGCCTCCACCCTAGTGTAGTACTCCTGAAAATGATCACGCCAGTTACGCTCCGATCGCCCTAAGTGACTTATCCTGTAAGGAACACGTTAGTTGCAATACAAAGCTATCAAGTAATTCGGGATAATAGATAAGAGGATACGACTTACTTGTGCAGGTCTTTGATGGTGAAACTCGACAAAGATGGGTCTGTGGGAATCAACAGCGCATGTCCAAGCCGACAGAGTACCCGATCTGGATAGTGGTGCTCCACTATCCAAAAGTGTACGAGTGGACCTCTGTAATACCATCTCTCCCGCTGCTGCAGACAAATCCTCGACAACCGCTCATCCTCGTACAACTGGTTGTACGGTGTCCACTCAACAAGCTCTGCAGCCAAACTCTGCAGCTCTGAATAGATTGGCATGATACCAATGGTACTACCGTGGGTCCGATCTACGTAGTTGTGATCACCGTGCCACTTCTTCGCGTATGCCAGGCATCTGAGCTGATCGGGCGCTTCCCATGCCGGAGGCTCATTCAGGATAGGTCGGCCCACCGGTAGTCGTGACCACGACCAGTGCTGAAGTAAGAGTGTCGGCCCGTACATTTGCTTCTTATCCTTCTGCATTTTCAAAAATTTCAGTCGTCAGGGTATTTGGATTGGTTGATTAAAACTTTAATTGAGAAAAGATTTAGAGACTTACCATACAACTACGGCACAAGTGGAAGTACAGATGAGCTAGGACAGCCACACCCCAGTTGTACGGTAACGGCTAATCAAGGTCTGCGAGCAGCGGGAGATACATCATCGGCATCATATCACCGCTAGAATCAGCAAACATGACAGAACCAAATAGGTCTATCACGTAGCCCCGTGTACATCTGCAATACATAACAGATAATGAAGCGCTGTTCGCAAATGTAATAGAAACAATTTATAGTTTTTACCTCTAAATCTGCTTATCGGTGGAATCTATTATCAAACCCGAGCTAAAGTGCTCCGCAACTTCTTCATTCTCAGATGGAATTTGGACATCCCCCGATCCTCAATGAGAGAGTAAGAATCAGCGCCCAACAACTCCTCGATCTAAGCAGCAAACCCAGCACTGTCAGATACGCCACCAACGGGGTTGCCAGTGATAGGCAAACCCCAAAGTGCACTCACATCCTAGAGTGTCACTATCATCTCTCCGAATGACATGTGAGTCATGCGATGAGAGATGCATTGATAGTGTCACTCCTAGTCCGCAAGATGTCCACAAGCTAGCAGAGGCCCAGATTGATGAGGTTCTGGTCCATCACCTCGTAGTACTGCATGTGAACGCACCGCAACTTCACATCCAAAAGAAACGTGTCCTGCGTTGAAAAAAGTAATCCACATTGTATTAGCACAACAAAATTTAAACTCAATAAAAAATACGTACCTCACGAGAAGCCAGTGAGACTCGGTGCTAGCGGTGGGGTATCCACAGGAGATGACTGAAATGCTCTGTGTTGCTAGTCTCGATCGGCTCGTCAACTACAGGTGGTGCTGGACGAGTCCTAGAACGTCCTCTAGCCATCATAATGTCAAAAATAAAATTCTATTAACTTACGCTAAGTAAACACTAAACTCTAATTTCGGTAAAATATGCTAAATTATGCTACAATAGGCTAAAATACCCTAATTATGCTAAAATATGCTAAAATATGCCAATTGCGGTAAAAATAACCTAAAATAGGCTATAATAGGCTAAAATACCCTAATTTCATTAAAATATGCTAAAAGGGGAAAAAGGCTTAATTATGCTAAAACACGCTAAAATAGGCCAATTGCGGTAAAAATAACATAAAATATGCTATAATAGGCTAAAATACCCTAAACCCTAATTTCGGTAAAATGTGCTAAAAATGGCCAAAATAGGCTTAATTATGCTAAAATATGCTATTATAGGCTAAAATACCCTAATTTTGGTAAAATATGTTAAAATGAGCCAAAATAGGCTTAATTATGCTAAAACATGCTAAAATATGCCTAAAATATGCTATAATAGGTTAAAATACCCTAAACCCTATATTCGACTAATTACTCGAAACCCTAAACCCTAATTATTAATTATGCTAATTTGCACTAAATTACGCTTAATTATTCTAATTACGGTAAAAAAAGGCTAAAATATGGTGAACTATGCTAATTATACTAAATTACAATAAATTACCCTAAACCCTAAACCCTAAATTTAGCTAATTACTCTAAAATATACTAAATTTAATAATTACAACTAACTACAACGGATTTAACACTAATTACAACTAAATTATTCTAATTTTGGTACATTACTAACAAATCATAACATTTTACAACTATTTTGCACTAAAAATGAATTTTTAAAAAGTTATAGGGACTTACTTGTAAATCTGGGAAGAGGTGGAGAAATCTGAGAGAAAAGCTCAACCGAGAAGAGATGGTGTGAAATTTGATAAAATGAATTGTAAGAAATTCGGCCAACCCTCCACACATATATATAGCACAGGTACCGACCATTTTCTGGCCGATAGAGACATTTTTATTAAATTCCAGCGAAGCTAAGTGTATTAAATAGAGTCCGGCTACTATACCACTAGTGTCATTTCAAACTAAATAACACAACATCTTAAACCATTGGATCTACTTTAATATTCGAGTACAAGATAGCGCTGGAATGACACTAGTGTCTTGTATGAATATTAAAGTAGATCCAATAGTTTAAGATGTGGTGTTATTTAGTTTGGAATGACACTAGTGGTATAGTAGCCGGACTCTATTAAATAATTTGTAATAAACTTTGGATATTAATAAAAATGTCGGCTGTACAAGAGTAAGGCTACGGTACTCTGTAAATTGCAAAATGGTCCGTGCGTGCTATATTAATCTCAACATAATTTCCATATAAAAATGAACTTAAAAATATAAGTTTATAATTTTTAAACCTTTTTCTATTTTTAAAATAAGTATAAAATCTTCTGATCTAAATGTGAAGCACCGCTGAGAAATATTAGCCCAGAGTCTATATAAAAGGAAAAATAACCATGACAACCAAATTCGTTTGGGCTACATGCTCAGTCTCCGTAACTAAACTATTTAGTGGAGAAGTTCATGGAGTTTTAATTAGGATGACAAAAAAAATTGCAGCCTTGGTTGTGGCTAGTTAAAATCGGTTCGAAAAAAAGTTATAATTATTTCACTCGATTTTGACTTTAAGTTGTCATTATCAAGTTTAAGCTTGTTACAAGCAAACGATGAAGTTTACTGCCTCTTCCATTATTTTTTTTTCTTGTGCTCATCATGAAAGAATAACATTTGTGGCAAAAAGAATAACATCGTGAGAGCATCTACATCTCTAAAACTCTTAGAGTTTCTAAGTAACTATTAACTAATTTTAAAAAATTATAGGCTATGGAGTTTCTAAGAGTTCACATCCCTGAAACTAATCTTAGAGTTTCTAAAATGCCACATAAGCAATAAAATAAAATAAAATAAAAATTTCAGCGAACATCAGCCAATCATTTTGCCAACTCACAGTTTATAAACGATTTCTTATTAAGAAATTATTGAGCACAGTTGCTAAATAAAAAACTGGTCTACATCCCTGAAACTAGTCTAGAAACTGCCACATCAGATTAGAAACTCTGATAGTTTCAGGAATGTAGATGCTCTCAGTTTGCGGTCTATGAGCAACTCACAATATCTAATCGACAAAAATCTTTGATTGACTTTGCTAAGAGAACGGTTTGAAATTTTTAATTAGTAAAATATAAATCAAATTTTGATTAATTCGATTAATTGTATTCCGCTCAGTAAAACCAGAGGCCCACAAATAAACAGTCCATTCCCTGCCGGATTATCTCAAATGCTTTCAAATACAATATGAGGACGGGATTTTTTATGGGCTCAAATATGATAACAAATTATATATCCAGCCTAAATATTGCATTCATGATTTCATGGGCTTCAGCCCAAAAAACAAAAATCTGGGTCTCAATGTGTTATTAACATTAGAAGGGGCTCTATTATAATTTTATGGCTTTGTTTCTTCTAAAAATCTGTATCACTTTGTTTCTTCTAAAAAAAAAAAAGCAGGACCGGTGCACTGGGCCTATGTATTATAATTTCTTTTTGTGATATTATGTGCTTATGTACCTTAGTTTTATGTTTCTATTAAATAAAGAATAATTATCTTCAATTTATTTATCTTATCTATTTCCTTGTCATCCTAAGTACATAATGAGCTCCGATTTGGATAGTTTCCAACAAGCTTACGTGGCATATGATAAAAAAAAAGGATTTCAATTCACGATTTTTTTTTTACCATAAATGTCATAATCTCATTTTTTAAATTTTAAAATCCAAATCTTGAATATAAGTTGTTGATATTGTTCCTCTCACGAGCATTTTATCCGCCTAAAATTTCATATTTTTTAGTTAATTTTATTTTATATTATATAAATGTCATAATCTCATTTTTTAAATTTTAAAATCCAAATCTTGAATATAAGTTGTTGATATTGTTCCTCTCACGAGCATTTTATCCGCCTAAAATTTCATATTTTTAGTTAATTTTATATTATATGAAGTGGTCAAATAAAATCTACTTTTTTTTTTCTTTACATATGCATATTGTGAAAATTGCATGTCTCTCTCTATACATTGATGAGATCCATAATCTGAGTTAAGCTTGTGGTTTATTTTGAAATTTTCTGATGAATGAACCTAGTTAAAGTACAATACATTAATTTCAGAATGTGAGGATTTTTTTGCATCTGATCTATTTGGGAACCTAAAAATTATAAACGTTTACATGGATGCATCTCTCGTGAAAATAAATTTGAGATATTTGGATTTTAAATTCTAAAGTATAAATGAAAACGTGAAGTTGCAATATTTTCTAGAAAAAAAAAAAAAAGGTTGTGGCACCGAAACTTTCATCATGCAAAAATTGTGACCACAAAATTTCAGTTGTGGGTTATTGAAATTGAGAAATTCCCAAACATCAAATTATTATAGCGCTTTAATAAAAAACCAACCATGATAAATCCCAGTGTTTTAAAATTTGGTTATATTCGGTGAATATACGGTCGTATATTACTATTCAGTATCCGGCCGAATAGAAAATAGCTATTCAGACCGAATATTGAATCCATGCTTTAAAAAAATTAAAAAACATTCAAAACCCATTAAAAGAGTTCCGAACCCGAATCCATAACCCATTAAATGAGTTTCAGACCCGTCAAGTAGGTGTTCTCTTCAAACGTCCCACTCAGAAGTCTTTTATAACCTCTCTACATGTTGCCTTATTGTATTCAAGTATTGTGGGATTAAATATTTAATAAAAAATCCGTATATATAAATCCGAATAAGAATCTGCATATTCAGCCGCAATATGCGGTGGCCTTCCGAATACCGCATTAGAACCAAATATTAAAACACTGACAAATCCTATTATATGTCACATAACATAACATTATAAGTGTGTTTTAAACTTCTAATTTACGCCGGAGTGTAGGAAATGCATTGGCCTCAAAGCTTTAATATTAGAATAAAAATATTATCAGTGTTAATTTTTTTTTTTTTTAATAAGTGGAACCTAGCCCGTCGATTTCTTATATAATAAGAAACCAATTACAGATTATGTAACTTTTTTTAATTTTATTTTGCATACGCGGCATGAAATCAAAATAGCGCCATCAACACTTTTAACTTAAAACCATTTAGAAGATCACCTAACTCATAAGCCCATTTCCAAGCGTTCTTATGTGGAAAATGAGGTCACGAATCAATAAAATGTAAATCAGAACTATTCATATGTTAGTAGTCAGCAATTGAACAAAAGAAAAAACAAGAAAAAAGAGACAGCAGGCTAAAAACAAAGTTTTGATTGTTGCAAGTTAGGCAATCTGTTCTCCTTTAGGAGGTGCCTTTGTTATATCATTAAATTAAGGGAGAGGCTATGTCGCTACGGTATCATGCATAGCGTATATCAGTCCATATTATAAATTTGTATATCTGTTTTCAAAGTCTAAATAATTGATTCAAACCGTTTAATATGAATATTATATGAAATATACTTGGACGACATTACAGTATTTAGAATTTTATTATTATTTTTGTGGATGAGTAGAAATCACTTGATGTGAAGATTCTAGACCATTTAAAAGTAGTGATTTTTTTAAAATATGTAAGAAAATAGTAAAAAAAATTTAAAAATATATATAATCTGGCATCTTACTACATTCATATTGTGATTATGTTCAATAGTTGGGATCGACTATTTGAATTTTAAAAATAAAATTATAAATTCATAATACATACTAGAGGAGGGTTCAAATGCCTCCATTTTTTGTGCCTCCACCATGCCTCCATTTTTAAAAACTTTAATAACTCCAAATTTAAAACTTAAAAGTCAAAATAAAACCGTTGGATATGATCTACAACATTTTATCTATGTGCTCATAAAAAATTATCACATTTTGATTTTGTTTTTATGTGAATCAATAAGTTGAAAAATCAACGTCTAGAAATTATCCACATTAGTACATTTTTTATAAACTCTTGATGACAACCAAAACAAAATTGAAATGTCATAATTTTTTTCACGTGCATAGATAAAATGATGTAGATCATATCCAACGGTTTTATTTTGATTTTTTAGTTTTAAATTTTGAGTTATTAAAGTTTTTAAAAATAAAGGCATGGTGGAGGCATGAAAAATGGAGGCATTTGAACCCTCCTCTACATACTAATGTGTGTGCTGTGCATAATAGCATAGCCTCGCGTTTAAAACTTCAAATTAATACGGAGTATATGTTCGTATGATATTGACAGCCAGATGATGCTTAATTTTGAACTTTGGGTAGCTCTCGCATGAGTCTATGTCAAGCTTGCCAAGCTTGGCAGTAAACAATGGCATATAGAATTAGAATCTCTACTTTTATTGTGTTATAATTCTAAAGTGTAACGTCATTCCATGAAAAAGGGAGTTGGAAGGATTTGATAACAAAAATATGCGAAAAGCAAAGTAGCCAGGAAAGTAGAAGCAAAAGGTAGGCATGTGTATCTCAAAATCAAAGAATTTCACGCTATCCTACTGATCATAACCTATCACGTGATAACATGTCAACATGTTTGGTCCGCTTATTTTGACGGTTTATGTTTTAGATTGTAATGGGTATTGATACGTCCTATTTTGGGCGGGGTAGGCAGGCTGTATGGAAAATGGATTGGGCTGAGTTTGTCATATCGCGCAATAACAGGTCGAGGTGTGGACCGAGTTTGAAACTCGGAGAGATTTGGAGATATTCCGACTATAACCTATGCGATATCTCTCTTAGCAAAAGTTTTGATTCATGTTTAATGGGTCTTCTTGCCTTATATTGTCTGTCCATAACCGCTATCCCGCGCGGTTATGGGGACATGGGCGGTTTTACAAACCGTATTGGCGGTTATCCCGCGCGAAGGCGATGCAAGCCAATTTCAGGCTGAGCCTTATGAGGCTGTTTCAAGGCTTTTTATTGGGCCCTGTTTGCATAGAACCTGGGCTTTTCGTATTGATTCCAGGTTGGCCTCTTAAGGAGATCTGAATTCCGATTCTTTCATAGCTCATAGAGGAGTAGTTTTAAGAGCATGTGGAACATGGCCATATCAGATATCAAATCAAATTTGATATAATAAGATTTATGTATATTTAATTTATATGAATAAAGTTGTTTGTGTATATCTTGATGTTGATCAAGCAGTTTTGATTGAATATCAGACTGAATTTAATCCAGTATTCATTAGACCGCCTCTAATCCTATTGTTTCTAGTTTAAAAGAAATTGACAACCAAGAAACCTACAAATGAAATTGTATGTTCTTTATTCAGTATGTTATTAGATTATTCTTTTAAAAGCCTAAACGAAAATTTTTAAGCAAAATTTTTAGTGAAGAAAGTGCTTAGACTTCCCTTGTTTACATACAGTGGTGAAGTCAGAATTTTTGTCAGGAGTAGACAAAAATATTTATAGTACAACTAAATAGGAGAACATATATGTCACAAAAAAAAATTAAACATAACAAAAATTACAACATCAATCAAAATAAATAAGAAGTCAAGATTATAGAAACGAATATCAAAGATTTCAACTCAGTCAAAAATTTATAACAAATATTCTTTTACATATCACAAATCAGTGTCAAATTTAAATTAAACAATAGAGTCATATAAGCATTACAATAAATTGGATGTTTTTCAAATGATTCTGTAATTTATAACTCATCTATAATTTAGACTAGATGAAAAAAAAAACAAAATCTATCATTCTTTTGTAAAATAGATATTTTTATCCACTGTAAACAGTTAATTTGAAGTTAATTCATATCTAAGCTCCCTTCTCTCGATCTATTTTTCTTCTTATTTCCTTTGCAAACATTATCATCGTTTCTATTTGAAAAACATAACAAACTAGAAGAATTTCTTGATTAGGTTATCTTTGAGCTTTGCTAAACTCTAGTTAGATCAAGCCATTCATGAATGTACAAATTATACATGGAATTGGTATAAAGTTCAAGAGCGTACCAGTACCAGTCACAGGCTCACGGTCATTCATGAATGTAAAAATTATGGTTATCTTTGAGCTTTGCTAAACTCAATTAGATCAAGCCATTCATGAATGTACAAATTATACATGCTAAACCCTATTATTATCTAATTTAAAAAAAAAATAGGGTTAAGAGCAAAGAGGCTGTATCGTACCAGTTACGGGCTCCTGCCAACTTGGCAGGGCAGAGGCTATCTCCTTCGTGTGCTCTCCTTTTTCTCCTTTGCGATCTCTTTTTCTCCTTCACACCTTGCTACCTTTTCTCATGCGCAATCGCCTCTCTGTCTCTCCGCTATTTAGAAATTAGAAGAGTAGCGGACTAATGGGTTGGTTAAGTTAGCGGGTTTGGACTTAGAAGGGTAGCGGGTAGCGCTAGTTAAAAATTCTAGGTAGGCAGATTTAATTGGGCTGGGCTGGTCAGGGGTAGGCAGATTTAATTTTCAGGAATAGACAAGATTCATTTTTGAACTTGGTCCAAATTAATTTTTTTTTTTCCAGAGATAGACAACTACCTACCTATGTTGTATGCTACCTTCGCCCATGTTTACATACCCTATTTAAAATCAGGTTTTAATTCTGCATAAGAAGATAATAACTAAGATTAATTATCACAAACATGGTTATCGATTTCAACAAGAAACAACACCCCCCCCCCACCCCCCCCCCCCCCCCTCACACACATACACACATGATTTCACTTACCACCTCTATTTTACGGGAAAAAAATTAGGTCCAGTGTCTATCAGATTTAAATTTGGATTTGTTTCAAAATTTGTATGCTTCACTTTAATATTCATGTACACCCGTTTTAATATTTGTACGCATCAAATGCATATAAATTTTGAAATGAATCAGACAGAAATGTTACCTATCAAACTCAAATTTAAATTAGATGGACATTGCGCCTACTCTTTTTTCCCTGTTTTGCACGTTGTTCTCGTACCATATTAAAGCCCTGCTTTTCTTATTGACGTAGTTAACAAACCACTCTGAAAAGGCATCAGCGAATTGGTATAATCAATTTAATTTAAATTGGGTATATCAAACTTAAAAAAAAAAAAAATAGAATCGCACAACTATATTGAGAATAAAAAGAAAATACAAACTCCTCACCCACCAACATGTATTATGAACTTCCAAACAATGGAGGACCCCACAAAGCATAGGGGGCATGGGATGAGAGCACCATCCATTTTTTGTTGATAAGATTTGTTAGGCTGCGAAACAAAGTAAATTTAGCTATCACCACTTTCTGAAAAAAGAAATGTAAATATTCACGTTCACTAGATTCACAAGGTTTATATTTATGGAATCCGGGGCGGTCCTGATCCGACAAACATTGAATCAAAATTGATATTATATTAAGTTAAGAGTCATTTAATTTATATCAAAATTCGTACAGATAAATTTAACATTCTTACGCGTACAACAAATTTCGATACAGATCAAGCAACTCTGATCGGATATCACACAAAATTTGATCTGATGTTCACATGACCACCACACTCTTATTTTTATATCTATGGATATGATATGATCTAATAATTTATTATGCAGACGGTCTTTGCAGAAATATCAAAATTTAATTTTATGACCAGGCTCAAGACATCAAGTTGCAAAACCAGGTGCACAGTTTCGAAGATTTTAAATGAAAAAGTCAAAATATGACCGTTAAATGCAGATATTTTCAGAAATAAATTGTTTAGACTCTGGTCAATGGCTCATGAGTCAAGTCAAAGGCAAAAGATGGTCATGTCCGTAGTACCGTCTCGGAAACTGTAAGGCACGGATCTATTGACTTGACCCAAGACAATGCCTAAATCCTAACGGACCAAGTCTTCCTCGGGGGATGGGATCGGGTCAATATTTTTTATTTTTAGAAAAATTAAAAAATTAAATTATTAGAAACAAAATGAATTATTTTGTTTGATATCAAAGATGGAACGAATCAATGATTTGGTCTGATAAAGATGTTTTTTGTAACATAATCAATGACTCGATTTCAGTAATTTCTGCAAGTTGCGGTGTGTTTTTGCCACATAATACGACGACTGTTCAATTAGTATGATCATCAATTTGGTACGGAATTTTTCCAATTTCTATGAAATGAAGACGTGATGTCATAGATTTTGTAAATACATATATATATATATATATAGGGTCCGGCTAATTTGCTGCCGGCAGCATTTCGGACAGCTGCTGCCGGCAGCAAATCTGCCATATGGATGTTCAAACGACTGATCCGAACCGTTCAACGTGTTCTAAATATTGAAATCTGCTTGGAGACCAAATTTTACATTTTTTTGGAATTTTTTTACTATTTATTAAGCCACTTTGAAAATTCCAGATCATATGGTCCAGAATTTTGTTGCACTGTTTTTACTGTTCACCCGGATCTGGAATTTTCAAAGTGACTTATTAAATAGTAAAAAAATTCCAAAAAATGTAAAATTTGGTCTCCAAGCAGATTTCAATATTTAGAACACGTTGAACGGTTCGGATCGGTCGTTTGAACATCCAAATGGCAGATTTGCTGCCGGCAGCAGCTGTCCGAAATGCTGCCGGCAGCAAATTAGCCGGACCCTATATATATATACATGCATACAAGTAGAATTAGAGTGTTTTTAAGCTCACTATGCTTCTTTGTCAACTTAATTCAAAGACTATTTTATTGGTTTCAAACATCTCATCTAAACCGTTGAAACCGATCTACTTCGCGAGTGATGTGTTTACATATCATATTTATAAATCTTTAAATTAATTTAGCACAATTCAAGCGGTCAAAAAATGATGAAAAATGAACGCATCAAAATTAACTTATAAATTGTTTTTTTACCGCTTGACTTTATACTAAATTAGTTCGAAAATTTATAAATTTAACATATAAACGCATCACTCATGAAGTAGATCGGTTTCAACCGATTTGAATGACTTATATAAAACCAATCAAATATATTTTTAGGTTAAATTTACAAAGAGATTGATAGGTTTAAGAACACTCCAATTCTACTCCATACATACATATGGATATGGAGAACCGGATATTATGTGAACTGCAAAGCTGAAATATTATTTAATTTCAACTTTATTGTAACTCATTCAAATGGATTAAAAAAATTCAAGTGATACTGATGATGATAAAATTTTGCCACTTCGATTTATAATTAAAAAGCTAACTATATAATGTGTATGTTTCTTACTTTCAACATTTCAAAATCATTTTTGTTGAATATTCACTTAGTAATTTCTGTTCTAATTTTTAATAATACCAAATGTAATTTTTGTCAATTCTATTAAACGTCAGAGTAGAACAAAAGTTGAAATTTTATTTACTATACAATGTATTTAAATTAGGACTAATTGAGTACAAGGAAGCTCATATCCTCATTACTAAATGCATAAAGTAGGAATCGGGCACTGTTAGTAAATATTGGATCAAATTCGGTCTAATATATGATCGGAACTGGTCAATTAATATTAAGTTTTGGACAAAGTACTTTAAAATATGTGTTGTTCAAGTACACATAAATCTTAACACAAATTAGGCAATTCCGATCAAATATCAGATCGACTTTGATCTGATGATGCACCATCGCCCAAAAAAAAGTATGGTTTACTCTCGTGGGACCATTGAAGTATTTTAGCTTTCTCAGCATTTATATGAAGGAATCGAGTCTCATGCCTACATGTGGGCATGAAATTCCTACTAGCTGGTCCATCCGTCCATCCATCCATCCATTATTTAAACAGTCATAATTGAAATATAAAGAGTATTGAATTTTGAGAAGACAAATCCATACTTTATTATGATCATTCAGATTATAGATGGATGGACGGATGGACTTGTTCACAAGAATTTCCTACCCACGTATGGAGAGGAGATTTGATTCCTTAAGGGTGTGCTTCATATGAGAGGATGCAGAGGAAGAGGAAGGGGTTTTTCACTGTGCGGAGATGACACTCATCAAATTGAGGCTGACTGGACGAGTTTGCTTGCTCGAGAAGGGGGATTGGAGAGGGAATGAAGGAAAAGAAAAGAGACATAATACTGTTCAGAGTTGACACTCGTGTAAAATTTTGACAAAACCATCCACCCTTAAATCAAAATGTAAATTTTACTGTGCCGAAAAAAATCGGACTTCACCTCCTTCTTTCCTCTTCCTTCCCTTCCTCTACGCTGCTTTTGTGAAGCACGCCCCAAAGAAAAGGTTCTTAATGGCAACATTATTTTTATTTACAGCATTTATTTGTGCACGTTTCTATAATCCTGTTAATCGGACGGTTCAGCTTAGTGTGTGAACAATCAAATGGTGCACCAATGGATGGACCAACTCGTCCTTCACGACTCCACTTCGGTCAAGATAAGTTGGCACGCGGTTCAATTAATTAATTTGTCCTTTTCAAATTTTCACCTGTCTAGTCATCCTTTCTTAAAAGGAAATTCAAACACTTCTAATACCGAAAATTGTATTAATACTCTCAATAAAAAAAATAACAGATTTGTCTCTGGACTGAAATTTTTTTAAAAACACCCTGACTGCTTCATGATTAGCATGATGGGGCGGTCTGTTGCTTGTACCAAACCGTCTCATAATTGGACGGTTTGCTATTGTCTATATATTGGAGAGTACCCCTCCCTTTTTTACTCTATTCATTTCAAGTTTTCACTCTCTCTCTCTCCTCTCTTTCTCTCTTTCTCCAACAGATCGCCTCCCTTTTGCATGTAAGTCCCTCAATTTTTTTGTATTTATTTTTGTAGTCAAAAATTGTTTAGAAATTATTATGAATTAATTTAAATTGTTAGAAAATGTCTAAAATTTGTTAGAAATTGTTAGAAAATGTCCAAAATTTGTTAGAAATTGTTAGAAATTATTTAGAATTAATATAAATTGTTTAAGCCATCATGGTCTGATGAAACCCAAGATCTTATCATGGCATCCAAAACCGAACTTCGAAAAGGAGAAAGTGAAACAGCACGCAATGCTCGCATATCCCTCGCTAATAATTTTTGGACGGGTGAAGCCCGCTTGAGGAGACGTTTATCTCATTTAGGGTTCCCACCCAACGAGGTTGAAGAATATGCAACCACGGATGATCCGACTATTAGAAGCGTTGTTTACGAGAACTTCGGTGATATCGACCCTCCACCTGATTGGGAAGTGTGCCCCGCATGTCAAGGGAGATATTGTGGAGATGTTCTTTTGTCATCTTTGTGGCGTGAAAGTTCACCCCAAATGTATCAACAAGAATGCAGACCTGGTAAATGACTATCGTTTTCAAATATGGGAGTGTGTTGCGTGTTGTTGTAGGCCTTCGGGGAAGACGGGAAAAAGTTCCACTACTCCTAAGCCATAGTCTGGATTGTATTATTTTATGTTACACTTGATTGTATTATTTTATGTTGTAGACTGGATTGTATTATTTTATATTGTAGATTGGATTGTAATACTAGTATTTTATGTTGTAGACTAGATTGTAGTATTTTATATTGTAGTATTTTATTTTTGTTTTAGTGTAGTATTTATTTATTTTTAATTTATTTTTTAATTCTATTTTTATATCATTTTTGTAATTCATTTTTAATTCTTTTTTGTAATTCATTTTTTAGACGAGAATGATGGACAGTTACAATCGAGGTAGATCTTCTAATCGACAAGTGCTTAGAGGAGAGGGTCAATGAGTGGTCGAGGAAAGAATGAGGAAAAAAAAGAACTGTCAAGTATGCTTCAGGGATAAAAAGAACTGTCAAGTCTGTGTTATGGAGCAATTTCTTAGGTGATCTATTCGATTTGAAATTTCAGACGATGATTTTGTGAAAAACTCCTATGGTTATGGTTTGAAAAAAAAAGGTTGATCCAGAACCGCTAGCCAAGGACGATGAGTTTGTTCCTTGTACTTGTACTGGTAAGGCTAGCGCTTCGTCTGCTGTGACTGATCCAGATCCGCCAACATCGGATGATGAGTTTGTTCCATGTACTTTCAAGACTCGTTGTAAGAAGTAGTATTACTTATTAAGTGTTTATTTTGTAGATTTTATTTCATCAATTTAGTGTTTATTTATATTTATGTTCTCAATCTGTGTATATTTAATTAAGTTATGAAAATAACAAAACTCAAGCATATAAATTAATTCACAAACTCCAAATAAAATAGTTCACAACATGCATCTAAATAAAATAGTTCACAACAGGCATCTCAAGTAACTTGGTTATCAGCGACGACGTCCGAACAAACTAAGTCAACGAGTTTTAGGTCTGCTTCCAGATGGTTGTTCGACAGTACCGGATGTCTCTGCATGGCTACTAGATGCTTGGCTCTCATGAGTGGATTGTCTTCTACCGGTTGCCTCAGCAACAACTCTAGCATTTTCTCTTTCATTGGCTTCGTTTATGGCATCTGCATTGCATTCCAATTCACCAATCATGGTATGATATTGACATAGTAAAATATAAAATCAGATGTAAAATCAAATATACCTGCTCGCTGCCTGTCAGAAGTGGAACGGTGAGCCTGATGTCCCATTCGCCTACCTTGCATCTGGTCCATGATCATTACAACACGCTTGTGTTTCCTTCTCCCTAACCTGATCCACCCCTTTGAAGAAAGGATTCTATCTCCAACATAGGAAGGCCACACATGCTGGTTGGGGTAAGAATGGAAAGATCCACCCCAAGTACTCGCAAGGTACTCGGTACGGTACATGTCGACGACAAAATCATCCTTGCAGAAGTTTCTCACTCAGCACACCGCCATAACATGAGAACAAGGTAGGTGAGCTAATTGGATTCCTTGGCATGTACATGTTACAGTATTGTCAGCTCCGAAAATAACCACGTACTTGAAATCCCTTTTCACAAACTCCATAGTCCCATCTGTTCTACGGCTGGTTGGAATGTACTCACCTGGACATTGCACTTCGAATTCCATGCGTTGATCACCGTACAGGACATCGTTCATAGCTGCAATTTATGTTAAATAAAGAGATGAAAAAATATAAGTAAATAATTCAGTAAAATTTCATCTAAAATATGTTAAATTTCAAATAAAAAATATACATACCTAGGCAAAATCTCTGAACATCTCTTCCACCATTCTCGGCTTCTTCCTCTTGCAACCAATTTTGAATGTGTCTGCAACTCATTTGTCGTATCTGGTATTCTTGTTTAGATTGTCTGCAACGTGTTGCATACACAGCTTGTGCACACACTCGCAGCAATCGCTAAAAAATCGCATTTCTCTTCTTCCTCTTCTTCATCTTTCTCTTTCAGCTAAGTTAGAATGAATTATGAGTTGGCAGGAGTGAGAAAACTGATTTTTATAGAGGTTTTTATAGCAGACCGCCCAATCATGGGACAGTTTGGTACAGGCAGCAGACCGCCCAATCATGGGGCGATTTGGTACAGGCAGCAGACCGCCCCATCATGGGGCGGTTTAGTACAGGAAGCAGACCGCCCAATCATGGAGCAGTCAGGATATTTTAAAAAAAAATTCAGTCTGGGATAGATTTGTTATTTTTCTTTAGGGCATTAATAAAAATTTCGGCTTCTAATATAGAAAATTCTTAGTCATTTCTTATTGTCATATTGTATGCAGCTATAATTGTGTGTGAACTAGTAGCGTTGCGTGAATGATAATTAAGTCCTATATTAATTTTTATTTATATAGATATATACTTAACTAAATTCTTATACATAATTTACACATATAACGTGCTCTTACTTATGGACAAATCAGGAATAATTTTACTCCAAATGTAAAAAAATACTTTTCAATATTTTATTACCTCACTATTTGATGTAATAAAATTATTTCATCTTACAAATTACGGATGGATAATAATTTGTTTTTCCTGATAGAATAATAAAGACATTAATAGCGTTATTTCGCGCGAACATTAAACTTAAAATAAAAATAAAAATACATATAAAGTCGAAACATCATCATGAATATCTTTATTTTAAAATCTAATTAATTTAAGTAATAGATTGAAGAACTGATATCTTCCGATTTTTTTTTGTTACCATCCGCTAAAAATTCATAAACAATATTAACATTGTTTTCCAATTTTTTGAAATTTATCAGGGACACATATTTAATCTGTACTTTCTTAAAGGAGAGTAGGTTGGGTCCGATGTCCATCGGACTCAAATTTGGGTCCGATGGGTTTCGCGACCATCCGATCTGCTTTAAGATTCGTGCACAATAATTTTTAAAGTAGGCGTGAAAGTTGTGGGCGTGAACCTTAAAGCAAATCGGACGTTCATCGAACCCATCGAACTCACTTTGAGTCTGATGGGCATCGGATCCAAATTGACCTCTTCTTAAAGACGGGACAAAAATTGCACTTTCAGGTTGTTTCTTCTTAAATGGCAGCGCATATTAAATATGTGGCCCTGATAAATTTTTTTTTTTCAAAAACGATGATAACATTGTATATTCATTTTTACAATATTGTGATAATAAAAAATCGGATATCTCCATTGTCATAAGCGTACAATAGGAAAATGCCAAGTGATAATATATGCAAAAACGGGTATGAAATTATAGAGGTTGGTTGCTCGAATAGTTGAGAAATTTTGAACCGTGTCAGATAAGATTTCAATTTAATTAAATAAAAAAGAAACTAATAGAGATGATTCGGAATTAAAATATGTTGACCGAAAAGCACTATACCGCTGAAAATAGTTAGAAAATATCTAAATTATTATCTTAGTTTATAGATTCACCACTCAAATTCTATTCAGCTTCTCATGGTCGAGATGTCTGTATTTTTTGTGTTTGCATCATGGCCATCCCTTTTAATTTTCTGATGATAATTTTTTTTTAACTTACATATCAAAATAAAACTGTTAATGTAATTTAAATTATTACTTTTTAGTTTTGTTTTTATATGAATCATTAAGTTGAAAGTTAATGTTTAAAATTATTTTGATAACAATCGAAACAAAGTCAAAATCTCATAATTTTTTCTATGTGCGTACAAAAATAATGAAAATCATATCTAACAATTTTATTTTGACATTTAAGTTTTAAAATTTGAAATTATTAAAATTTAAAATATTTAGATACAACGAAGATGTGAAAATGAAAACATTTGAACACGGTGGTAAGGATTAGATATTTTTAACTTATTAGAAAGATTTTTTTTTTTTGAGGAAATTTTTCTATCATTTTCACAAGATTTCAGCGAATGCTTTTTAAAAAGAAAAAATATCTATTGAATACTCCCGATTGAAATCGTCCCGCCACATATTTCCTTCTATCAACAAAGATTGAAAACCTTATCAATTCTCAGAACTTACCAAGGAAACAAACACGCCGAGAATAAACCGAAATCTAGTACACCCCGATTATACCACCTTGAATTAGCATTTTTAAGTACAGAATTTACCACTAAAGTCAATTACAAACAACCACTTCCAATTCAAGTAGGCAATTATGTAGCTTGTCTAGATAGAGACTCTCAACTAAGATATAGTACTAGATAGTACCACTGCCCCAATTAACTAATTCATCTCCAAACAGAGATATTTCAAATGATACAAAGCCAAGAAAACTTAATTCCATCACAAATGGAAAAAGAATAAACAGAGAAAACCTCTCTGGTGGAAATGCCTCTTTGGTCACAAAATAAATGGCCAAATTGATATTAATCCAATATGTTTCTAATGTGAAAGATCCAAGGGCAATAATTTCTATCAATTCACCCCAGTAAGATAAAAGAAGGAAAAATACTATAAACAACAATCTGTTACCCACTATCTCTCCTACAGTTACCACTACCTGGTAACAAGTACTTGTATTGATCAGCATTTTGCAAGAGATAACTCGGCAAATGCACCGCAGAGTGAGATTTCGGTATTGGCCCCAATTTCGCAATAATTTCTTGAAAAGTGTACTCTTCAGGAAACATGTCGAACAAATCAGCTCCATTACAGATCACCTCTTGGATCCTTACCGGGTTGAGGAAGTATGCAAATCGGACCCGATCCACATGGCTGTAGGCTTTCATCTTAAACACAAAATCATCGATGCGACGGAAGCAGAAGCTACAATGCCAACCAGAGTCAGCCAACAAATCATCTGTCTGGCGAAAATGCGCATAACGGGTCTTACCAGACTGGTACCGGTGTACTGAGGCCCGCCAACTCTTATCATCCAAATAAAATTCAAAGGAATATAAATAATTCCTCAATTGTAAATGCAACTTGTCAGGTATACCGTCACACCACCTCAGCAAATCAATTACATGACCGCTGGGTATTTCATCCACATCTGACATGATCAACAAGTCATCATCTTTAATACCAGCAATTTTGACTAACTGGTCCAATGCTACTCTCTGGTACGACTCCTCAACAAATGGGTTCTCTCCTTTCACAAATCTACCACCAACTGTACCATATGTCAATCTTGACTCGGCAAAAGCAAACTGAGCCCGATTTTCACCGAAAAAAAGCGGCTTCACTGACCCAGTAAAGGTAGAATTGGATTCAAGCAATACAAACTCTGACACATATGGACTGAGTTCATTCCAGCGAACAGATAAAATATCGAGCTCATTGCTAAAGAGCACTGCATCGAACACCCGGCGTGGCGACTCACGCATGCGCCAGCCATGGAGGCGACACTGGTTTTCCATAGAAATGTTGGGGTGGTAATAGTGAGGAATTGTGTTGAAAGATTTCGGAGGCGAATCCCATAGCGGTCGAAGAAAATAAGTTATTTTCTGTCCATGAATATGTATGAATAGTACCAGAAGTGGTACACCGATGAAGAGGAGGATAAGAGCCTTTATGTCGAAGCCGCGCAATGCACATTTCAGCCGGGAGCTAAGGGCTGATCTGGAATCCTACAAGAGCAAAAGAAAAAAGATTAGGGATTAAGACAGATAACATTGGTTGTGAAAAAATTGACTCCATGTAATTTTCTAATTTAAGAATTCGAATTCTTCCCAAAATTTTAAATTTGCAAAAAGAAGTGATTTGGAGAGCCAAAAAGAAGTGGTAGTTCAATTGAAGAAAAAAAAAATAACGATATTGGGGTATATTTGCACTGTTCAAATTATCTCGAGAGAGTTTCAACTTAAGCAAAATCTCAATGTAAATTGGATACGGCTAAAGTCGACGCCCCAAAAAGTTATTGGGTCGCATGCAAAAGAAAAGAAAAGAAAATAAATTCGCTACAACAATATAATTCAAAATTTCACAAATTTCACGAAAATAAATTCGCTACTCCATTGGAGAGAACAATACCACGAGTGAGATCAATAATAATATTGCGATAACCAACTTGGAAGATGCACATGATCAGTTGAGGAAAATTTTTAAAATGTGCACATAAAGCAATACTTACCACTTTGCATTTTATAATTAAAATTCAGACCTTATTTACCTATTTTGTAGAAAAGGAAAAATTGAAACATTAATTAAAATTTTACATGAGAAGTAGAGATTCCTTCAGCAAAAATCCAACATTGTAACCCCTCGCCGAATAAAATACGAAACCCAACAAAACACAAATTAGTAGCTTCTACCACGCTTTTCAAAAAAAAAAAAAAACACAAATTACAAGAAAAACAAAGGTTCCCCATTGGGCGAACCACCGCGCATGCAAAACGGTAAAAATCAAATCAATACAAACAAAATAATTAAATCTACCAAGCTCAATCCAAAATTAGAGAAATAAAGAAAAATATTCTCACCTCTCCGCAGAAATCCTCGCATATTTCATCGCTTTTCTTCGAATTGTAATACCCGGACTCTGGCATCGCAAAATCGCCTAACAATCGCGCCTTTTCTACCCGAATCTCCGCAAAATCAAACTAAAATCTCTCGACGAGTGTCTCCCTCCGCTCTCGCTTCCGCCTCTTCCCAATCTCCCCGCTTATCCCTCTCTCTCTGAATTCCTGTTTCAATTGGAACTCGTCTACAAATAGCCGTTTAGAAAAACCAAGGGGTGTGTTGTGTCTGTCTCTCTGTCTAATCCCAATCCTTTATATTGTCTTGTATTGTATGGCCACAGGTCACTTGTTTTACCGTTTATCTCAGACAAAGCGCTCGGCGCTCCCTTTTCTGTTCAGCGAACTCTTTTTAAAAAACAGGTGGAATTTGTAATAATTATTTAATTAATTCGCAGTATTGCGAATAATCAACAATTAATTTTTGAAAGATATACTTGTTTAATGGGAAGTAATTTGTTCAAATCAACACACCGCCTTTTCAAGGAAGTGGGGGAATGGACGTGTTTGGAAAGGACATAAGGTGGAACCGGTCCACGGAAATACCAGGTCGACGGGATTCTACTGTCCGGCATGGACCCACGTGTCGGTTATTGTAGACTGAAATAGACCTGGTCCTAGACGCGGTTAAGGAACTTTTATGCGGCCCTTCGTGAATGAATTGTATACATGCCAGTTCTCTTAACCGTGTACAAGCATTCCTTATAGGATCGGGTCCTGGTTTTATTCTATCCGGATCCACTTCAAGTTTATGATTTTTAATTATATTGTTAAAGTTGTAAATTACAGATAGTGTTCCGCTGTCTATGATAATATAATTATACTGAATACTTTTCAAATATTTCTATGGCTCTGTCAGTATTAGCTAATTTCCTTTTTTTTTTTCCTTTAGCAGCAAACTAGAATTAGAAATCATATATTATAAAAATGTCATATTGACTCAATGAAATTGACTTCTTAACATTTCTCAGGTCAAGTCAATAACATTTAAAATTAGTCACACATATCATTGCTCTTACAAATTAGTGCACGACAGACTTATGTACAAAGTGATATTTGATATTTTATTACAGATTATTGAGTATGATTCTTTGTGAATTTATAATTATTTGATAATAGATAGAAAATAAATAAAATCTTGATATTTTCACGTATGAAATATCCATAAAGTGTAGATCACATTTGTTATCGAATTTAAAATTATAAATCATTTGTAAGTTTGTAAAAATTGTCAACAACAATAATAACAACTACCAAGTATTTAGTATCAATCAAGTTGGATAAGATAAAAATGAAACTCAACCGAAGTCATAAAATCAAAGTAGATAGTAATATATTATTATTATTATTATTATTATTAATAATAATAATAATACTAATAATAATACTAATTATATTATGCTCATATCAGATTGTAGGGGCCGAAGTTCTAAGCCCTACGTCTTTGAACCTGAATCAGCCCTATGACCTGAAACCTATAACACTACTCTTACACAATATTTCCTACATCTTAATTATGATACGGATTGTTAATTTCTATTCATTCTTATCCGAAGTCAACACTTTAGTTACATTACATTTATTCAAGTCTCTTTTTACTGTTTGCTGTTATGTCGAGGGGCGGAGCCTGACTTTCAGACTATGGGGGTCAAACGTGAATGGGAGTCAAGCATATAAAATTTTCCTACTACGAATGGAGATCAATTTCACACTATCTATAATATTTTACTTTAAACTATATTAAAATAAAGTATAAATAAATAAAAAATTTAAAATAAATGGAGGTCAATTGACCTCATTCATTGAGGGTAGATTCGCCCCTGGTTATGTCAATTTTAACCGACTTCTGCTTCTTTTGTGCTTCGATATGGGGTTTATTATCAATTAAAAATAAATAAAACCCGTTAAATTAAATTATCCGGTACGATGCACTTGAGTTATTGGATGTTGGATGAATAGTGAATTGAAATTAAAGTAACCAACTATTATAGCATTAGACATGCCACGTGGTGCCTAATTTTTCGTTTGTAACTATACGGCGATATTACATTTTAAGGGTTCCATTCCAACCCTCAAAATCCGGGTGTCATCTAAAATATAATATGAAAAAACTGTGAACATGAATAGATTGAATTAGGGCTGCGCAAAATAGCTCGAACTCGTAACTCGCTCATTTATAGCTCGCTTTAACTCGCTCATTTACAACTCGAGTTAGTTCCAACTCGAGTTGGCTGACTCGTTTAATAAATGAGCTGAGTTTGAGCTGACCCCAACTCGCTCATTTATAACTCGAGTTACATAAAGTTACACAGTCTTGGACACAAAAAATCCCAGAATAACCAAAACCAAACCCAAACTCGGCTCAAACTCGTTTATAACTGTGTTGTATTGATTTAACTGGTTAAACGAGTTTATAAACGAGTTGTGAGCCAACTCGAGTTGATAACGAGCTGAGTTCGAGTTGGCTCTACAGCTCGTTATTACCATCCCAACTCGAGTTGACTCGCTCATTTATTTAATGAGCTGAGTTCGAGTTGGAGGTAACTCGCTCAAACTCGGCTCATTTACAGTCCTAGATTGAATTTTGACAGATATGTTGTAGTTTTTTAAACGTTTGTCGCAGGTTTTATGAAAGTCATTTGAAGACCACTTCCATCTATTTATTTGAAAATGTCAAGTTTGTAATTCTCAAGGCTGGTTTAGCGTGATATTTTGAAACTCAAATGCGCACTAGTAATAAATGTAGTTTATGTTTTTAAGTTTATTTAAAATGATTGAGAGATGCACTACAACTACAACTAGGGGAGCAACCAACGACCAATTTAGCCACATGGCCAAGATACCTTTGTGACATTTGACTTGGTACAACTTTCTTATCTTTCATTTTTCAAAGTCTCAGATACCAGGCTGCCGAAATTGCATGCTGGAACAATGCGGCGAAAACATTGCATCTTGTTTAAAACCTCTCTTAAAAGGAACCAATTTGGTTCTGATGCCCATCGGACTCAAAGTGAGTTCGATGACCGTCCGATCTGTTTTAAAATTCGCATCCGTAACTTTTGTGTCTGCTTTAAAATTCGTGCGCACGTTAAAGTGGATCAGACGGTCTCTAAACTCATCGGACCCAAATTTGAGTCCGATAGGCTTCGGACCCAAGCTGTTATCCTCTTAAAAGCATTGCATTGATAATTTTTATTTTTATTCAAATATTAGATCATTTCATATTCCAATTTAAAACTTTAGGTGGCAGATAATTTTATAAATAAAATATTTTATTAATGAAATTATCTTTAAACGTCATGCTGGAAAAAAATATTAATTCCTATTCAACATCTATCTCACGAATTAATTTCTGAAATGTATGAGTATTTCTTTTCTAATTTATGAATGCTAAATACAATCAAAATTAAATGCATTAGTGCAATGTTTTTAAAATTAACTTAAAATCACTTCCAGCTATTTCTATTTTAGTTTCAGTATAATTTCGTACATGTAGACGCTTTTATATTAAAATAATCACTTGAATAATTGATAATTATTTAATGTCATGATATCACAAACTAATATTTGTTGTATAGTTTTTTGTAGTTGGATTTGCCGAAATTTTTAAGTATACTCTCAATAAAAAATAATAAACCAAAAGACCACAGATTTGTGAGAATTCCAAATTTATCCGGCCACAACGTGAAATGGCGGCCCCATTCTTTGTGGGCCGTCATTTCATGTTGCGGCTCCATTTGAAAAACAAAAATTCGGCCAAAATTTTGAAATTTAATATATTTGTTTAATAATTTTCAAAAATAGAAAGAACAATTAATAATTTGAATATGTTAGAAAGAACATCAAACAATATAGATAAAACATCTTATAATTTGGATATACTAGAAGGACTCTGATATATTTTTGAAGCAGAATTTTTTCCAACTGTAAAAAAAATTAAACTATTTATTGGTGTGTTACTGAAAAAAATAAAAATACTTTGGATTTGAATTATTGATCCCGGTTCAAAAGTCACTCCTAGATAAATATAAAAATTATCGTGATCCTTCTAGTACATTCATTTTTAGTTTTCAAATGGAGTCGCGAAATGGCGGCCCCTAAAGAATGGGGCCACTATTTCACATTGCGGACCAAATAAATTTGAAATTTTAGAGATTTTGTGATTTTTTTTTTTTTTTGCCGAAGGTATTAATAAAATTTTCGGTTGGATTTGGAAATCCAACTCCAACACTAGTTAAAATTAATACTTTAATATACGCGCCTACAAGTTTCTGCTCAAAAATACCAGAGTCGAATCAACAATATTGCGCTCAGTTAAATATATCATGAAAAGAGTTCCAATATTTTTATTTTGTTTGGCTTTATCGTGCAAACTTTTAATTTTTACTTTTAAAATAAACCAACTAAATTTAATGTATATTACTCCTCAACATGTACGTATAAATTCTTTTATTCTACCATATATTTATAGAAACTAAGAACATGAAAAATAGTATTTATAAGTTGTTCGCATCGGTGAATTTTACAAGTGCTTGATTTAAATCAAAATAAACTCCACATGTCATAATTGTGTGCGCGCGGTTATAAAATGTTGATACAAATCATTTATAATAGTTTTGTTTTGATATTTGATCTAAATATATTTACTTTATTAGAGTTTTAAAGATAAAGACATGGAGGTACTAAAAATTATCCGGTACGATGCACTAATAGAGCCGAAATTTTTATTAATAATATTTTCAAAAAAATAATAAACCAAATAACCACCGTTTCTGGTCAATTTCAAATCTAACACGGCCGCAGAACACCGGAGCGGATCCATTTGAGGGCCGCCGCAGAATGCCGGAGCGGATCCATTTGAGGGCCGCCGCAGAATGCCGGAGCGGACCCCCATATGGGTCCGCACTATGCCGGAGCGGACCCGGGTCCGCACTATGCCGGTGCGGACCCGGGTCCGCACTATGCCGGTGCGGACCCTGTTCTTTATATCCCGAAAATGACAGCGAAATTTCATTCCACACTCTCACACATTCTCTCTCCTGAGTTAGCTCTCTGATCTGTAAGTTTTTTCTCTCTTCTTTTAAATTTTTTATTTTTAATTCAGTAGATTAATAATTTAATTAGAATAATTAATTTAGTTAATTTTTAATTGTAGGTTTCTTCTGTATTGGATTAAAAAAATGGCTCTTATGGTATCCATCTACACCGGTGGGGATGTTTTAACAGGTCCTAATGGGGTTTACTATAGTATTGGACATGTTACTGTGATCCCGGTATTGCCGGGTACTGATTATTTGGGACTTAAATCAAATATATGTCAGAATTTGGGGTTGGATCAGGGTCAGTATGACCTTAAAATTGATGCCAAAATTAGAATGCCGACTAGTTCATCACAAACCTGGTTTCAACTATTTCCAACTCAAAATGAGGGAGTCTGGCAGGTATTGTACAACCAAACCATGAGTTTTTCTGGGGATGCATACAAGATAATTGACCTATATGTGGAGGTTACCAGAGCCCGGCGTTCGAACCCAGTTATGAGATTAATCCAGGGTCGTAGTCGGGGTAACTCATCCGGCTCTAGTCCGTCCCCTGTCCAAATTGACCAACCGTCCAGTAGTCGGGCCCCAGTTCAGAGGGACCGACCCTCTCGTCGGGCCCCATTCCATACTGACCAGCCTTCATCTAGTCGGACCGCTCATTGGGGTCAAACTTGTGATCCGGAAGAAACCGATGAAGAAGTGGATCCGGAAATACTAGAGGCAGAGGAAAATTGGGTTGATAGTGATCCGGAGGGTATGAGCGATCAGTCTGACCAAGAAGATACCGGGCCTGTGCTCGGACTACCAATGACTTTCAAGATGGATCGCGGGTTTCGGATAATGGATCGCGAGTTTCAGCACCCGATTCATGCTTTCAACGACACATCAGGGTTTATGGAAGCCCATTCGGGTTTGTTTGGAATGAGGGCAGAGTATGAGAATGAATTGTCTGAGGGACAAACATATGACTCAAAAGAGGCAATGAAGAGCGCAATTGCCAGGTTTCACATCCTTTGCAACAAAGAGATAAGGAATACGCACAGTGACCGCACAAGAATTAGGTTCAACTGCAATGACAGTTACTGTGGGTGGTACATACTCGCAAAGGCCACCAGTTATGGAACACAATGGCTTCTCCAAGTGCCCAACACAACATCCATGCCACGCGGATGCGACAAGAACAGATCACGCCCAGTTGTCAGCTACTATGGTTCCCGAGTGTATATCCGCTCACATGAGGAACGATGTCGACTTTAGTATTCAACATGTCCGAATTGCTGTTGCTGAAAGGTACCACGGTCAGATACCGGCGTACAACAAACTGTGGCGTGGCCGTGAGTTGGCAATAGCCCGTCAATTTGGTAGTTGGGAGGGGTTATACTCTCTTGTAGTTCCATTGTTGGAGGCAATCAAAAGAAGCAACCCAAGTACTACATTGTTCCTTCATTTTTTACTTCATTTCATTATCAATCAAAAATTGAACTTATTTTTTTAAATTTATTGACAGAAACATTGTTTGAGGTGACCTCATATCCCACTGGTAAACCTGGACCATGAAAGTATTTCCATAGGGCGGCTTGGCCATTTGGACCGTGCATAGCTGGTTTTTAACATATCAGACCGGTCATCACCGTTGATGCATGTTTCTTGTCAGTCCGGTATAAAGGTAACTAATTTGATTGTTTTCACTTTATTTATTTTAGTTGATTTCGGCTCTTACGAAATTAATTTGATTGTTTTACCACAGGCAAGTTGTTGATTGCAACCGGGTACGATGCTGAAAACCAGCTCCTCCCGTTGGCTTTTTCACTGGTAGAATCAGAGAGTTAAGACGATTGTGCATGGTTCATGAAATGGTTGCGCCGTAATGTAATCCGCTCCAGATTCATGTGTGTCATCACTGATAGAGGAAAGGGTATCAAGAAGGTGTTCAGACAAGATGATATGAGGTGGAACGAGGAGGATGAGGATCAATGTGTTCACCGTCTTTGTGCTACTCACATAGCCGAGAACATGAAGAAGAACGGTTGCAGTGATAAGACAATCCGTTTTTTTAGAATATGTGTGGCTAAGAGGAAGATGAGGAGATACGAGCAAGGAATGCAAGCAATGGGGCAGACATGTGACATTACCCTCAATTGGCTGGAGGTGTGGGTGAATATTTGGATCAAGATGAGAACGAGTGCCCCAAACCATGGAAGGTATTCCAAGCACTGGACGGTGGTTACCGTTGGGGCATCATGACTACAAACGGGTCCGAGTCGCTTAATAATGTCTTCAAGTCCTCTCGTAAGTTACCGGTTGCAGCAATAATTGAAGACATATTTTACAAATGCATGACATGGTTTGCGCAAAGGAAGGCCAAAGCGGAATGGGAAGCTAGTCAAGGTCAACAATTCTCGTGTCGTGCTGTCTTTCTTCACAATTCTCGTGTCGGAATGGCCTCAACACGATGGCCCGGTCCTTGTTCCAGAGGATAAAAATATTTCTGTGGGAAGAAGACAGCACAACCGAATTCCGATGTGGATGAACGTTCTAAATAATAGGAGCAGAGGACACCAAGCCGGCCGAGATACACAAGAAAGACAAAACAGAGCTGCTCGAGCTGCACGAGATTGAGAGTTAATGTTGCTTTTTTAATTGTACTCGTAAAAATGTTGTTTATTTTCGGTTAATTAGACGTATTTGTAATTTCCGATAACATTAGCATTGTTCTATTGTATGCTTCTTTATATGGCTCTTTGTTATATTGTAATGTTTCTTTTGATCAAACAAACGACGAACAACAATTTCAGATTAAACGACATTTCAAACAGAAGTAATTACACACAACTTCCAGTACAAACTTTACATTTTTGATAAAAATTTTCAAAACAAAATCATAATCAACTTCACATTCAGATTAAAAAAAAATAACAGGGGCTGCTCCGGCATAGTGCGGACCCATATGGGGGTCCGCTCCGGCATTCTGTGGCAGCCCTCAAATGAGTCCGCTCTGGTGTTCTGCGGCCGTGTTAGATTTGAAATTGACCAAAAATAGTGGTTATTTGATTTATTATTTTTTTTGAAAATATTATAATAAAAATTTCGGCTAATAGAGTGTCCGCAATTTAAATTGCGGACTGATCACTCAAAAGAGAGCAATGTTTCTTTTAATATTTATAAACTCGGAAATGCTATCGGTTCGGACTGCAAGCGCACAATCCTATCGAGTAGTATATTCGAGGTCGATCCACAGGGAATATTGGTTCAATGCTTTGAGCGATCGAATCACAATCTTTCGAAAGGCTAGACGAAATCTGAAAATTGAGAGATGTCGTTTTGATCAATGTAAATTGTACATTAGGAAGCAATTAAAAGTAATTAAAATAAAGATAGAGATGAGAATTCCTAGAGTTTCGGCACACCATTGCCACTCAATCCGCCTTGACAATATATTCCTGTTGCGTCTGATTTCCTGTTGTTGTTTAATGAAAGATACCACATAGGTCACTGCGATTTATGTTACACGAGAATGACAGATATTTCACCGAGATTCTACATAGGACACTGCGATTACCTTACGCAAATGTCTGATCTCTCAAATACCCCAAATTACTACATAGATCACTGCGATTTACTTTACGCAAATGATGGAATTTGGTACGCGTTTTGTTGGTCTGGTTTATGGTTTCCCCGCTAAGGTTTTCTTCACATAAACCTAATAGATCTCAACGAGGCTAACTCATACAAATAGTTTCTTTTACCATTAAAGTACTCTCACTACCCTAACGGACTCAAACTAGATTATTGAAATTAGATGAAGAGATAGTAAATCACAAAAGCATTTTGTTTCAACAACAAGAAATCATAATCAATAGAAATATATATATCAAAACATCAAGAGTAACAAGGTTTACTGCCTAGCCCTAAGAAAAGGAACTTAGCCGCGGAACGGCATGGCTACAAGCACTCCTCTCTTCTCACTTTAATCAAATCTAACCCTAATTACAAAGATAACTAATCATTCTGTCCAGGGGCCTTATATAGGAGTGTAGGGACGTGTAGAGGTTGAGTAGGGGCTAAGAAACTGATCTGGAAACAGCTGTCGGCAGTTATTCCCCAAGAGATGCCTTCGGATACGGGCCGTATCAGGTGATACGGTCCGTATTAGGACCTTGGCAGTTAGGGTTTAAATGCTTCCAGCGCTATCTTCTGGTCTGTGCTAGGCCTGGTCCGTATTGGTCAATACTGGCCGTAACAGGGACTTAGTCGATGAGCGTCGCTGATCTGATTGACCCGATTCTAGCTCCATTTGGTGTAAAATAGTCCCAAAACCTGTTTTCTACAATAAAACATAGAGAAGGGTGACAGTAGCCTTTTTCTCTAATAAATTAAACATAAGTGTGAGAAAATATATAAAATATAAGCCAAAACTCTACGTAAATCGTCATTATTTTGACTCTGATCACGGACAACAATTTTTTTTTCAGTCCTTTTGACCAAATTGGTTTTTCAGTGCTTTTGGATTGGGCAAACAATTTTGGGACCCACATAAATCAAAACAGCTGCTTTGATTAGAAAATTTTGGTAAAAGTTGTTGTCTGCCTTTTCAAATTACAGACATCTTATTTATGTCTGTAATTTGAAATTGCGGACATATAAAAACAGAATTTCCATAAATTCTTAATTATTTGGTTTTTTTTTTAATGGTATAAATGAAAATTTCGGACTTTGCTGCGTCAAAGCTGCAGTCAGACATGAACTTCCCATACAAGAACAGGCACAGAAGATCAAAATATAATTTGCCGGCTAGTGCCAGCAACGCGCCTGACCATTGACGGAGTCTTCCCCAGATAATATCTCAAGGAAATTTTCATTTAGTCCTTCAATAATTCAGCAATGTGAGAAGTACCCTTGCAGTAAATTTTTCTTTGTATACAAAAATTTGGTTCATCTTTCAAATAGTTTTATATTTTTTTTTCTTCTAAGGAAAAAAAATAGTTATGTGCTTTTGGTTAACAAGATATGATGTTATCTAGTATTATTTTTAAGTAGGACGGATATATTTCATGAGTAATGTATATACATGCAAAAATTATAAAAATTTGAATAATTTAGTATAAGTTAAAGAAAAAAATGAAAAGAAGATTTATAAGTATTTCAATGCATTCGTTTTTGACATGTTTTTACCGTCGGATTTTATACCAAATGAATTTTAAATTTTAAACTTTTTGCGTGATAATACTTACTCATAAATTGATAAATTTCAACAGCTTGAATTGTTATTTAAAACAAATTTAATAAATTTTAAAATTAAACTGACGAATTTTCTTTTATAAATTTAAAACACACGCACTTTATTTTCTCTCAACCAATTAAATGACTACTCTTAGACAACCAATATTTATTTAGTTACCATTTTTTTGAAATGAATAAACGGAGATGTCATAATTTTTGTAGAATTTTTAATTTTACCAGCTACTCAGATAATAGATGCTCATCTTAAAAAAAAGTGCACAACTATTATCCGCATAACTATTTAATTTGCAATTAATACATACAATTAATACTATTTTGTTGTGCAGATAATTGAGACTATATTTTGTGAAAGCGGTACCAACTCAATATTGAGTTCCTTCCAAGAGCCTACTTGCTCTCCAATGTAATTTTTAGTTTATTTCTAGATCAATTAACGTCATAGGGCACTTTAGAAGAGTTATTATTTATTCACTTCAGCTTGTAATATTTTTATTAGCAATGAAATCATGCCTACAAGCTTTCCCTAAAAATAATAATAATAATAATAATAGAGGGTTCAAATGCCTCCATTTTTCATGCCTCCACCATGCCTTCATATTTTAAAACTTTAATAACTCAAAATTTAAAACTTAAAAGTCAAAATAAAACCGTTGGATATGATCTACATCATTTTATCTATGTGCTCATAAAAAATTATCACATTTCAATTTTATTTTTATGTGAATCAATAAGTTGAAAAATCAACGTCTAGAATTATCCACATTAGTATGTTTTTTACAAGCTCTTGATGACAACAAAAAAAAAATTTGAAATATCATAATTTTTTACACGTGTATAGATAAAATGATGTAGACCATATCCAACGGTTTTATTTTTACTTTTAAATTTTAAATTTTGAGTTATTAAAGTTTTAAAATATGAAGGCATGGTGGAGGCATGGAAAATGGAGGCATTTGAACCCTCCTCATAATAATAATAAAGATACCTACGGTGCCTTTCTCTCACGTGTAAAATTCATACTATTTTTGGCTTTTTCTTTATCTTATTAATTAAATTGCACTTTGGATATATTAACAACTAATTTAGTCATGAGGAGGGTTCCAATGCCTCCATTTTTCATGCCTCCACCATGCCTCCATTTTTAAAACTTTAATAACTAAAAATTTAAAATTTAAAAGTCAAAATAAAACCATTGGATATGATCTACATCATTTTATCTATGTGCTCATAAAAAATTATGATATTTCAATTTTGTTTTTATGTGAATCAATAAGTTCAAAAATCAACGTCTAGAAATTATCCACATTAGTACGTTTTTTACAAGCTCTTGATGACAACCAAAACAAAATTGAAATATCATAATTTTTTACACTTGTATAGATATAATGATGTAGATCATATCCAACGGTTTTATTTTGACTTTTAAGTTTTAAATTTTGAGTTATTAAAGTTTTAAAAATGAAGGCATGATGGAGGCATGAAAAAATGGAGGCATTGGAACCCTCCTCTTTAGTCATAAAGAAAAAAAAAATCTCATCTACCGCAGTTTATTGGAAAAATTGTCTTTGTAGAGGTTGCATGTAGGGGTGTTCATTGGGTCCGGTTTAGTCGGTTCTGAACCAAACCGAATTAGTTTGGACCAAATGGTTCGGGTTTTTCAGTTTAATGGTTCGGTTCGGTTTGCTTTTTAAACCAAATTATAATTTCGGTTCGGTTCGGTTTGGTAATTTTCAAAACCAAAATAACCGAACTGACCGAACTTTTACATATTATGAATTTGGTCCGGACCGCCCTGGTTTATTTCTTAATGCCCCGGTTTATTTCTCAATCAATTGCTTTAAATACTTCGGTTTATTTCTTAATATCCCGGTGTATTTCTTAATACTCCGGTTTATTTCTTAATATACTTCGGTTTATTATAAATCAATTGCTTTAAATAAAAAAATTAATATATTTTGGTTTAAACCTAACAAACCGAAATAAAACTTTAGTTCGGTTCGGTTATATTTTAGAAACCAAATTATAACTTTAGTTTGCCTAGTTCGGTTCGGTTTATTTCAGAAACCAAATTATTATTTTGGTTTGCCTAGTTCGGTTCGGTTTTAACCGAACCGAACTGATGAACACCCCTAGTTTAGGGGTGTAAACGGAGCGGATTCGGAGCGGATAATGCTAATACCAAATCCGTATCCGCCTTTCAGTGAACGGATACGGATAGTGAACGGATATCAAAATTTAAAACCATATCCGCCTTAAACGGATACGGATACGGAGCAGATAATTTACGGATACGGATTCGAATACGAATATAGAACGGATAATTGTCGGATATTGAGTTATATGAACTTTAAGATATAATTAATAATTAATAAAATTTAAATATAAAAATAAATGAATAATTGTAAGTTGATAGAGATATTAATGTTAGAAAGATGAGAGAATATAAGACATTTATTTTATTAATAGTGTGGTGTAGTAGTTTGTACCTTGGTTGCTTAGACTTTCACTTCACATGACATGGGTTCAAATTTCCTTGAAAGCAAAATAATTTAAAACCTCACATGATACGGATACGGATAATAAACGGATATCAAAATTTAAAACCATATCCGTATCCGTATCCGCATCTTCTATGGGTAATTGATAATTATTCGTATCCGTATTCGTTTAAATCCGGATACGGATTATATGCAGATTCGGAGCGGATATCCGTGTCCGTTTACACCCCTACCCTAGTTGCATGACAAAACACCGGAGATATTTTTTTATTTTTTTATTTTTATCTCATTAAACAAAGTAATTAGTTGCAACTTGCAAGAGATGGACAAATAATCAAGGATAATATTATTCTTTATTCTGAGCATCAATTGCCACTCTTACTAAGTCACTAACCCAAATTAATGTGTATACATAGAAATATTATTGTGGTGCTTTTGCCAATGTACACCATTACAAGGATTGATTACTTGTGGTTCTCCTAGAAATTAGAAAGGGACTCCAATTAGAGTGGATGTGCCCCAATCAAGAAAAGCAATAACTTTTTTATGCGTATAGTTTCAGGTCTCCCATTTTTTTTTTTTTTTGTCGGCTTCTGGCACATGTTGTTGTTGTTAATAAAATAGAAGTGTTTTTATTTATTGGTTTAACATTAAATTTTGGGAAAAGATTGGTTAATTAATTTTAGGAGTTGTTGAGCTTAAATCTACTATCATTCGCAGATTAAATTGTAAGATTTTTTTCAGACTCGGACAGACACGTTGAATACACACGCGCATCTCGAGTCACCAACAAAAATGTATTGGTGGGGTGCCATGACATCGGTAAATTAATCAGATGCGTTCATTTTAAAATGATTAGTCCAAATCATAAAAGAAGTTGCTTACATTACTTATGCAACTGCATCTTTTATTTTTATCAATGAAAGGAGGGCTGGACCCTCGTTCCTTTCTCAAAAAAAAAAAAAAAAAAAAATCATAAAAGAAGTGTCATGTAATGCAATTCAAAAGTAATATTAAAAATAGAAACCTTGTAGTATAATGCTTGACAAGTGCTTTGTGAAGTCAAACATTTACTTATGAAACATGACATTGTGTAATTATTCATTTTTGTATAGAAGGTCACCTACAAAGCTTATTAATAAGCAAGTAGATCGAAAATAGTATACTCCCTGCTGTGCTCCGACACTCACCACCTCGCTCTGATGGCCGAATCTACACACCGCCGCGTTCCGACGGTCGGATCTACTCACCTCCTCGCACTGATTGAAAATAGTAGTAACGTACTCTACGCTCCGAGCCAGGGGCGGAACTAGGATTTGAATATAGGGGGGGCTAATCATCATTTAAAAAAAATGAATAATAATTTTAAAAAGTACAATCAAATACAAACCTTAATTAAAATTGAATTTCGTAGCTCTTCTTTAACTTTATTTTCTGAATTTCTGTAGATGCGCTCTGTGGAATTTCGCCCCTCTTCTAAAATTTGATTAATTTTTTTTTTTTCAGTGAACTGGAGACCGAGAAGCTCTGGGGATTTCTTTCTTTCAATTTGGCGGTGACATTTCCTTTTTCTTTTAAGTTTCTTTGTATGTTGAACTTTCCAAATTCCAAAAGCAAGGTTTTCTATTTTTTTAATATTGATGGTGCGGAAATCGAGGAGTCAACAATGAAATGGAAATAAAAAAGGCTGTCGCAAGTTTCAACTTTGCTTCTCAATATTTATTCTTAGGACCCTATAAATTTATAATATTACATAGGGGGGCTACTATGCACAAAAAATAAAATTTACTTGAACTTCTATATACTTGATTAAAAAAATAAAATAAAAGGGTAGCTTAGCACCCCCTGGGGTCTACTATGTTCCGCCACTGCTCCGATCTCCGACGATACTGCATTCTCGACTCCGGTCGACTCCGCTCGACTCCCTCCCCTCTCTCTCATTCTCTTCTTCACTTAAGAAGGTAGAGACGAGAGAGAGGGGAGAATATCACTCTGTCGGATTGAGATCTAGATGAAGTGAGAGGAATGAAATGAAAAAAAGTGGAAGAGAGAGGCGGCTAGGGTTCTATTTCAAAAGAAGCTTGCTTGACAACTTCTGCTTCCTTATGGTTTCATTTTTGAGAGAGCAACTTGAACTTGTCACATATGCAGGTGCTGGATGGACCCTTGTGCTTGTTTTCTATTCATATGTATTACATTCTTGTTTTTCTTGTACTTTATTGTGTAGTTCTCTTTAAATGTTTTATTCTGAATTTTTTTTGTGTAATCAGAAAAGGATCTACATCTCAGAAATAGCAGGAATCAATTGACTTCATTATTTTTATTTTTTTCAAAATTGCATGATTTTGTGCATAGTTTTTTTTTTTTTACACAAAGTAAAAAGAAAATTCAAAATTGACCCTCATATTTTTAATAAAATTTAACTTTATGACCCTCATATTTCTAAAACAATGTAGATGCACATCACAACTATGGCATACAAATATGTAGTTTGTATTGTTGAACCCATTAAAAGCTTTCTACCTCCGTCTCCAAACATATAATTTTAATTGTTATTACAAATGGATGACCCAAAATTTTTATTAATATCCAAAATTAATAAATAATTTACAAATCTACACTCTGGTGCAACAGAATTCGAAATATGTCCAAACTGCGGATTAAATTCCTAGTTCCAAGCTAATTTTCTGCAAAAAAAAAATTTCGTTTAGGCTTTCAAAAATCGCACATAAGATTTCCGGTTTTCAAAACCGGAGATTAAAATTGCGGTTCTAGAGCTTGGAACCGGGAATTTTTTCACCCCTGATCATAACCTCAAAGGTCCCATGTACCATACCATAAGAAATCGCAATCATGGCCAGAAATTTGTTAATACGCTTTTTCAATAGCTCACTTACCCTGTTAGACCACAACTGACCATGCTGAAGTCCCATTTCGGTTTTGTTTCGCCTTTCATAAAACCATGCATTCATCTTATAGAACGTGTTCTCCATGACGGCTGCAACCGACAATCGTCGACTCAATTTGAACACATTATTCAGTGACTTCGACCCATTTATTGTCATTATTACCCATCGATGCTAATGCTGGGAAAAGCTTCTCTGGACATGGAAACTCGTCTTCATCATTAGGGTCTCTCTTACCCACCTTGTTAAGGTACTCGATAGCCTCTGGACAACCAATTTCAAAATCTTCAAACATCTCTTGCAACCTCATAGATTTCTTCTTATTTACTCCAATCTTAAATCTGCTGACCTCTCTCTTCCGCCCCACATATTTGAAGAGGTTCTCGGCAATATGTTGAGAACAGTATCGATGCACACATTGATCGATATACTCATCCCATCCAAGATGTGGATCCTAGAACACAGATTTAATCCCCAAATGTTTATCCGATATGACACAAGAATCGACAATCTCTAATGACTTTCAACCGCAACCATCTCATAAAAAAAACTCCAGTTTTCTGTGTTTTCTTTCTCCACAATTCCAAAAGCCAATAGAAGCAATTGGTTTTCGGCATCGTACCCACATGCCATTAGAAATCTACCTTGGTGCCGTCCCGACATGAAACATGCATTGATACTAATCACTGGTCTGATAAATGGTATCGCTACAATACTGCCCATACGCCCATGTCACTGCCTTAAAATGCCTATCCGGTGATCCATCAATCGGGGTCGAGATCACACAATATTTGTTTCTGGATTGGTTCTTTTTATGGCTTCTAAGAGCGGAATAAGCAAATTGTACGAGTTCTCTCAACTCCCAAAAAGATTTACAATAGCAAGCTCACGGCCTCGCCATAATTTATTGTACTTGAAAATTACCTTTGGGTATGTTGCCTTGACGACATCTCGAACATAATTTATACTTGCGCACACATCCATTCTCATGGTCTCATCAATTGCAAGGGAAATCATCTCTGCAGTAAGCTGACAATGATCAGCACGTGATGCCGATACTTTGCATGCATGAGGGATTGCTTGTTTGCTAATAATCTAAGATTTTGAAAGACCGTTAGACTTTGCGCATAACTTGAATTTGCATAATCTTCTTTGCACACCACAACTAAACATCGAGGTTCGCTTTTAGGAACCTTACACTCAAAATTGTTCATGATATGAAACTCATTGATTGCTACCCTTAAAGCTATTTTCGACTCATACACTTTGCCTACGACCAATGGGTTATCGAATGTTCTCTTTGTGTCGCCAAAAAAATTAACATTCATAGGTTAAAAACCGGATATGTCATTAAAACTATCAACCGGATGTCTCATATTTTCTCGGCCAGTTATCGGGTACTGTGTTTGGCGAGACTGTGAACAAGACTGTGATTGTGACTGTCTGGTCGGTCCAACATCATCGTCGGAACCCGATGATTCATCCAAGAGCATCTCATCCCTGCTCTCCAAACTGTCATCATCATTGCATCCACAGGTACATACGAATAATCAGGGACTGGTACCGGTCTACGGACCCGAACAGTTTTAGGTCGAGTTATGGGTTCAGGGTTCCAACTGGTACTGGGTCAGGATCGAGATTCAGGGATCTGACTGGCTACAAGGGCCTGACTGTTTAGATTCAATTGGGAATTAAAACCGGTATAGTTCGGTTCCAATTCTACATACAACTTCAGAACCGGTAACTTTTGTGAAAAAGACACCACAATTCCTAAAATCATTTCGAACGATGCATGGTTTGTTACCGGTACTAATTGATAGTCCCATTGGCCATCGGTTGACATATTAAACCTGACTTGGATTTCTAGATTTGCTTCACTAACGATATACCCAACCGGTTTATAAATCTCATTCTAGAGATAATCAAAGTTATGGTTCACGGTTACCGGGAATGAGTATTTAGGCCAGGTACTATAAAAGACCCCGTCATCATTGTATTGGATTCCCCTCGAACAAAAATTTTCACACAGATCATTTTTGGTTTTGGTTGGTCTCGATAACAAACTACAATTTTAAAAATAATAGCTCTATAAGTACAACATAAATTGAAAATTTAAATAATTTAAAATTAAATAAATAAAAAAACTTACAAAAGTCAGCTTCTCGAATCTGATTTTCTCTATTTTTTTCTTCTCCTCCTTTTTTCTTTTTCTTTTTTCCTCTTCTTTTTTTCCTTTACTCTTTTATTCACTGAGTGTGAGAGTTCTGGGAGCAGCGAGAGCGTTTTTTATAGTGCAAAATTGTCCGAAACCACAAAAAAATCACAGTTTTAGCCAAAACCGTAGATTTAATTTCCGGTTCTGAAACCGCAAAAAAAAATTGCGGTTTTGGGCTGAAACTGTGATTTTTTCTTTTTTTTTCAGTTTTCCATCTCCGAAACCGGGAAAAAAAATTGCGGATAGAAGGTCTAGAACCGCAAATTTTTTTTACGGTTTGGGCAGTTTTCGAATTTCCCTCACTAAGGGTGTAGATTTGTGAATTATTTATTAATTTTTTATATTAATAAAAATTTCGGTGTATGACAATTATAATTTGTAAATTTAATATCAAAATAGATACAAACGAATATTCATTTCCTTCCAGATATAAAGTAGCACAAAAATGAATTCAGACCAAAAAATTTAATCTCCATTTTCTGATGCATTTTTCCTACAACACAAAAATACAATTTATGGAGACACAAGGACAATCTCAAATAATATAAAATACAAAAGGAACCCTATGTGTCGCTCTCTTGTCAACTTTATGATTTTGTGGGCACAAGCGAGAGACATCAATCAGAAAATTGTGAACAACAAATGTGCGCTTTGGTGGTACCTCAATGTGCGGTTCTTGAAATCCATTCACCCAAATTGGAGAGCGCTCGGCACTCGGCAGTCGGCTCCCACTTTGATTTGTCCCTTTAACCAGTGCTGGAAATTTCTGTGGCATTTCTTTGAACAGCAAACTGTGTTGCCAGTCGTAAATAAGTCCAATGCAATTGTAAACGAAATCGGAGGTGGTCAGAGGGGCCTAAGATCAAATTTGATCCGATAACGAGTCAAAACAATTTGATTCACATTAAGAACCACACGAAAAACTTTAAATTTTGCACGGATCAAGTGGACGCGAATCTTGATGCATATTGGACCGCCCCCCTCCCCTCATAATTGTAGGAAGTGTATCACTGTACGCAATTCCAACCGAGTGATGATTTTTTCAGACAAATCACAGATTTACATGGGTCTTTTAAGATTCGTGCCAGGTTATTTGATATTCGTACAAGTTAAAATGGACGGTACAAATTTTCATTCTACACGGTAGAGTATCTTACTGGATCTGAGTCCCATAATTATAAACAACCCAACAATCTGTTAGCCCCTTGCCCCCTTATAGTAAATTAATTTCATTATTTAACAAGTCTGGATCTGAACAAATCTTAATGCTCTTTCAGTGCGTAATCTTATATGTTTCAAGTTATGAAGATAGATGTTAACGATCATATCATAGCTATTGTAAGAGGTTATACTAAACTAAGTCTTTTCTCAACATTATTTTTGAACGTACGAGCAGTTATAGCTTATTGCCACATGAAATCCAAAATTTTGACCTGAGCATATTCCTCCTGTTATTCCTATCACAGTCAGATACCTCGGTTATCAAGTTCCACGATTAGCTCTTGGATTAGAGTAGAGGAATATCATAACATGGTCACAGATTGTCTCTTTATCTAATTTCTGGTTCATTTGATTTTTCTATTTCTTTTGAGATATTTGATCACGATGCTTATTTTGGAGCGATCAGCTCGAGTTTCTCACTAAAATATAACGCCAGTAAATTTTCAAATATATTTACTTGCAATATAACAATTTATACATTATGACAGGTCTCCTTGCAAAAGGAGTGATCTAAAGGAAAAGGGAGCATCAAATCGTTAAAAAAAAATTTGTTTTTTTTTAAAGGTTGGCGGCCAACAATTGGATTGGTACATATAAAAAAGGTTATTTACAAAAGTCAACTTAAATCGTTAAATTTATTGCGATATGCTTCATCTAATGTAGAATTATTTAAAAAAATCGATTAAGTAATTCTAAAATTTAGTACTTATTGAAGCTATTTTGAGCATTGAATTTTTCATAACGCAACTAACAAATATGTATAGAAACGAAGGGCTTTTTCTTGAAACAAAAATTTTGTGTACTCTTTTAACACGTCATGTCTCATTTAGGTGTTAGAGAAACACGTCTAACAGAGAACTAGCTTTTGATCTAGTGACAAAGACAATATCATCTGTGTAAGAGGTCGCATGTTTGAAATCTGAACAGAAAAATATTTTATGAATACTAGATAGTTGTTGACTTCCGAGCTGTATTAAAAAAGAAAGAAATACACCTAGCCTTTGAAAATGAAAATTATAATTGGTGTCATTATTTGATTATTTGGCTATAGTTTCGTAATAAAGTTGATGGTTTTCTTAAGAGATAATCTTTAATCTAGTGATAGTAGCATATTTTTCGTGTCAAAAATTGTGATAAAAAACTTGAATAACTTTTTTTATGGACATTGAAATTTGAAACACAGTATCTCCATTTTTCTCTCTAAAAAAAAGAAACTCTTCTCACTTTTATTATAAAATAAAAGTTCGACTGCACAAAAGAAAACTTCTGATATAGTTGCGCTTCTTGCACTAATTCGACAGAATTTCTTCAACATTTATTTGATAGGCAGGAAAAAAAATCAAATTTAGGATGAAACCGAACTTTTAAAACGCATGGTGATAAATATATACATAAACTTTTTTTTATAGGATATTAAATTTAAAGGAAAAAAAAAACCTCATGTGTAATTACAACATCGGTACAGCCCCACAAGGCCACAGTCTTTGAACAAGCATTGGATGGTCCCATAACCTCAACTTTAAATTAACACTTCATATTTAATTTCTTAATAATAAAAATGTTGCGGCTATATCTATGGGTGCATATTTATCTAGATTCTTCGAGTTTCAGCTTTTGGAAAAAAAAAATAATGAAAGTCCGAGTGAATTTTATTTTTTTTCAACAAAAGATATCGTAGAGAGTAGGATGGGTTCCAAAATAGGTACGGTAATGAGTTTCTTAATGAGCTGCCGAACACCATATAGGTAAAAATACCATTACCACTAATTTTCTCTTTTAAACCCATAAGAATAGGTGCCACCGAACATGCCCTAAATTAACACTTCATATTTAATTTCTTAATAATAAAAATGTTGCGGCTATATCTATGGATGTATATTTACATCAATTTATTGAACAACTTGCAACGTGGATATAACTATTGGTAAATTAATTTAGATGGAACTAATTACATGCACAATATTTAATATAATATCCTATACTATATACTTAATCCTTGATAGCACAGCTACAGTGTAATGAATAGTGAGGCTGACAGCTAGGTCCCAATTTTCAGCGGAAAATTTCTGATTTTTTCCTTTCTCCGCTTCTCGCTATCTCTGGAAACTTCAGTCTCGATCTTTCTTCCATTTTTTCATTCTCTCCTTCATCTCTGCTTCTTCAGTTCTCAGTGTCTCTGCTAAAAAAAAAAAAAAAAATCTAACCCCTGGAGGCTGGAGCCCGATTCTCCCTCCCAAGAGTGGTCTAGCAACGCTAGCAGCAGTTTAGGATTTTTCCTCTTTCAACGACGCTCCTCTCAAAAAATCTCAGCGGCGCTCCTCTCCTTCATCGCCCACCGCTCCTTCGCGCCGACCCCTCTTCCCGACCCTTTCCCTGCTCCTCTCCCATGATCCGCACTCAAACTCCCACTTCCTCTTTCTGTCGCTGAGCCTTTTCCTCTTTCCGCCGTTGATTGAAATCCTTGAACCCTCCCCCACCACCAGCTCCAACACCCTTCTACCTCTCTACCCCTACCTCCAAGCGCAAGGACACAAAGGAAAAACCCTAGCCTCCCAACCAGTATCGAGGCGAGCTTCCTTCCGATTCGGAGAATGGTAATGTTGAATTATGCATGATATTTTGTGGTTTCGTTGGAAAAAAGACTTAAGAGAATTTCTCTGTCATTATGGTTTTCTTTGTTTGAAGCACTTAGTACTTCTCTCTATATGCAAAAACTGACAAAACCTTGGGTGATGTTTAGTATTTCCTATTTGCAAACATCCATATATGTAAGATTTAACCCTAAGTTTGCACATGTCATAGTCTCTCAATTTTCTAATCAAAATCTTGCGAAATTAGGCTTCACTGCGTAGATGTAAAATTTGTCCTTAATTCTTAATTCTTAGTACTTTGATTTTTTTTCCTTTTTCCAATTTTCTTCCTAAATCTTTCCAATATAAGGTCCAACGGGTAGATATAACATTTCTATGGTTATCATTCAGCATTATGGTTTAACATTTACATGTTTATTTAACTGTCTTTGGTTCACAATTATGGTTCAATAAGGATTGTTGGTGCTTCATGCTGACAATGTCAAGAGGGTCTAAATGCATAATGTAAAATGTATATCGCATCTTCAATTTCAATGAAGCACTGTTTTATAAGGCTGTCTAATTTTAATATTTTTTTTTCTAAATCTCTTAGTAGAAGCTATTAAGTTGGTACAGTAATAAAAAGAAAATAAAAAAGGACTCACAAACCCAAGGTAACCATGTACCGGTCACCTCCAATAGCCCTTTAACCCACTAACTCATTAGCACCAAATTTGCTAATTCTCCCCTAAAAAAGAGCCCCATAGTGGACCCTACCTGTAACACCGAATCGCCGTATCATTTCACTGATTATACGCCTCATTGTTAGTTTATGAAATGCTGGATTTATGTAACAAATAGGGTGTGCAAATGATATGGATTTTAGAAACTATTGTTACTGAAGAAATCATTTTAGGCATTATTGAGATTTATATATTGGATTTTGGGGACACTAATTAAACTCATATTTGTTTCAACAGTTTCGTTGCTGCGATAACCTGCTTGCTGTGAATTAAGCACAGTTCTATCGTGTTGTTTGTGCAACCTTTCAGGTACTTTTTTAAATTAGTTGATTTAATATTTAGACAAATGTAAAATGTATATCGCATCTTGAATTTCAATGAAGCACTGTTTTATAACCATGTGCCTAATTTTTTTTTTCTAAGACTCTTAGTAGAAGCTATTAAGTTGGTATAGTAATAAAAAGGGAAAAAAAAAAGAGACTCACAAACCCATGGTACCATGTACCAGTCACCTCCAATAGCCCTTTAACCCACCAACCCATTAACAACAAATTTGCTAATTCTTCCCTAAAAAGAGCCCATAGTTCACCCCACCTGTAACACCGAATCACCATATCATTTCACTGATTACCCCTCCTATACATATTGTTAGTTTATGAAATGCTGGACATATGTTACAAATGGGGCATGCAAATCATATCAATTTTAAAAACTATTGTTACTGTAGAAATCTTTGTAGGAATTATTGACACTTATATATTGGGTTTTGGAGACACTAATTAAAGTGCTTATTGATCTCTTATCAACTTATATAAGGTACAGCGGTTGATTCAATTATTTTATGATTGCTTCAAATCTAAGTTAGTGTTAGAGATATGACAACCTAAGCTGTCTTTTAGATTGATTTCATGTTGTACCTGTAATCATATTTTGGATTTAAGAAAAGAGAGTGTAAAAATAATTGACTTTTTCCTCACATTGGTTTCAACAGATTCGTTACTGCGATAATCTGTTTGTTGGAAATTAAGCACAGTTCTATCGTGTTGTTTGTACAGGCTTTCAGGTACTTTTTACATTTAATTGATTTAACATTTAGACAATTGTTCCAAGTAAAAACATAAATAATGTAGTTGTTTTCGATTTTACAGTACATAGTTATCATTCAATTTTGTGGTTTAAGATTTACAGTTTGGTTGTGTTTTCTATTTTGCAGTACATAGTTATCATTCAATTTTAGGTCTTATTGTTCTCATTAAATATTATGATTTAACATGTACATTTTTATTTCGCTGACTTTTCTGAACAACTATAGTTCAATCTTTTGTTTTTTAGTTAAGAGAAGGCATAGTTCAAAAATAATTGATTTCCTGTCACATTTCTTTAGACAGTTACATACCTTTCACTTTAACGTGCATTTTCTTAGATGGTCAATATATATCGAAATGCATTTTAACTATAATTAAAATAGAAATAAAAAAAATAGATAAGTATCCGTTTGTAATTTTTCATAATTTATTTTCTGACAATTTCCTCATTTTTTTCTTAAGCAGTTATACCTTTCACTTTAACATGCATATTCTTAGATGGTTAAAATATAGCAAAATGCATTTTATTTATAATTAAAATAGAAATAAAAGAATAGACAAGTATCTGTTTGTAAATTTGCAGAATTCATTTTCTGACAATTTTCTATTTAACTAACTCCTCATTTTCTTCCTTCTCTAATTGTCAAGTATAAAAGCTTAATTCTTTTGATTACTAAACAACTATGATAGATTTTGTAAAAACAATAGGCATAGCAATTTCACAATGACTTATAATTTCCTTGCTTTTTTAAATCAGAATCCATATTTATATACCTATATCTAATAAATAATACTTTCAGTTTTCAAATCCTGTTTGTAGCTTTTGTTATATTTTCTATTAACTGGTCAAGAAGATATTTCCACAGGTTTACAACATGTATAAACCAAATTTCATTAAATATTTTACTAATGTGGAACTAAATTGTCAACACGTTGATCAGTCAAGAACACTTCTCAAATGATTCACTTATCACATTATAAAGTTTCATATATATCTGTGGTCAATATATTACAAAATTAGAAAATTAGAAAATTTCATATATCTGTGCTTGAAGTTTCAAATATCTGTGCTTGAAGGCAAGAGACTAAACTAAACTGGAAAATTAGAAAATTTGTCCATGTAATGTTTTTCATATATCTGTGGTCAATATATTTCCAAAAAGGACTCACAAACCCACGGTACCATGTACCAGTCACCTCCAATAGCCCTTTAACCCACTAACCCATTAGCACCAAATTTGCTAATTCTTCCCTAAAAAAGAGCCTCATAGTGCACCCTACCTGTAACACCGAATCGCCATATCATTTCACTGATTATACACCTCATTGTTAGTTTATGAAATGCTGGACTTATGTTACAAACAAGGGTGTATGAGCAAAGTTGCTGATTTTGTGTTTTACCCCCTTGCTGGCAAAGAAAACAGTAGAGAAAAAGAGTTTTGTTAGTGATATCAGTATTCAAAAATGATAAGAATCATACTGGCACATACATAAAGCTCCCAGTATGCACTGAATACTTGAAGTCAGTAATAAAACTCTTTTAACACCCCTACTGTCACAAAAATAGTCAAAAATACCCTTCTACTGAGAACTGGCGAATCAGAGGGCATAAACTCTGATTATGTCAAAATAAACATGACAGGCATGTAGATGACTTCATTCTATGCAATTTAGCCCCAAGTTTTGATTAAATTGGATTTTTGTACTATTTTTGGTGAATTTTCAAAGTTTGATATTTTCCCTTTTTTTTTCTCTTTTCTGCTGCTGGTACATAGGAAACATGGTATTCCACCCCTTATTGTATTGCATTTTGAATGTTGTTGTAACATATGGGTCACAAGCTCCAAAACAATAATTTTACAGCAGTATTGCATTTATCAGCATTGAAGCAATAATTTTACAGCAGCATATAACATATGGGTCACAAGCTCCAAAACAGTGTACAATTATAACTCATTTTGCATATATAGTAATTTGTCATTCCTAATTTGTTTCAACAGTTTTGAAAGTCAGTTGAAGATCACAGCACCAACAGACATCAAAGACATAAGAAAACAACTATTTCCGGAACATCTGTCCAAGAAGCCAAAAACAAGGTAATAAACCGTTAAATCGCCGCTTTCTCTTTTTCTGAAAAATAGTATATACCACAAATTTCACAAACCCATCCATGCAGCATAAAAGAAACAAAAATAAATAGATGAACGTAAGGCCATGACAAATCTCAAGTTCCTATTATGCCCTCATTACAATTTTTATTTTCTGTTCACACTATATACAAATGAAAAGTGCAATACCGAAACAATTACCATTTAGAAACCATGTCAGTTAAAAAATACATTCCCTACCTGATTTCAAAGACTGTTCACAATCAATCTATAAAAGTGCTACAAGTCATGATATAAGATCACTGCCTAAATATAATTTCCCTTTTTTCATAGCATATTATTCAAAACAAAAAATCTGCACTACTTATAAAAAACCCTGCATATTTGGCAAAAACACGATTGGTTTGCATGACACAAGAACTTTTTAATATTAGTGTTCACATATTGCTATCTCCCTTTAATAACAAACTAAAGAGGTTTCACAAAAAAAAAAACAATAACACAACAAATTCTCTTTTTTTGTGCAGTGGAGATTGCAGCAAAGCAAAAGCAAAAGCAAAAGAGAAAGAAGAATGATGAGATAATAGATGTGCAAAAAGTTTCGCATATTATGTTAGTTATAAATATTATATAATTTTGTGTTGGCAAAACTCAAGGACAAAATCACTAGCACCTATCACCTATTTTGTATATACAAAAAACTGTGTTTGGAAGATTTGTCACAAAGGGATAGCATGCTTCAATAAAGCCGTTACCCCTCTTCCAAAATCCAAACATAGATATAGGCCAATATTAGATGCTTTCTGTTGTACAGTTTTTGTAATGTTAAAATACAAACTTTCTAATTTCACATTTTGTAATATGTCGATTGTACAGTTTTTGCTATGTCAGACTGTACACTTCTTTCTCACTTCAACTTTTGTAACATATCTATGTAGCTTTTATAATGCCTATAAAACTTTTTAAATTCAGATCTACTTATATATAAACTTTCTAAGTACAATTATCCATGCCTTTAAAAGAAATTGCCGAAGCAACGCGAGGCCTCCAACTAGTTATACCTAGCCTTTGAAGAATTAAGAAGAGAGAGAACGCTAGAGAGTATTGAAATTGCTTTGTTATTGTTCATGATACTTGTTAAATTGCTTTTGGTAGTATAGTTTAAATGAAAATTATAATTGGTGTCATTATTTGATTATTTAGCTATAGTTTCGTAATAAAGTTTCGTAATAAAGTTGATGGTTTTATAATATTTAATCTAGTGATAAGAGCATATTTTTCGTGTTAAAATTTGTGATTAAAACCTTGAATAATTTTTTTTATGGACATTGAAATTTGAAACACAGTATCTCCATTTTTCTCTCTAAAAAAAGATAATCTTCTCACTTTTATTATAAAATAAAAGTTCGACTGCACAAAAGAAAACTTCTGATATAGTTGTGCTTCTTGCACTAATTCGACAGAATTTCTTCAACATTTATTTGATAGGCAGAAAAAAATCAAATTTAGGATGAAACCGAACGTTTAAAACGCAGGGTGATAAATATATACAACAACATTTTTTTTATAGGATATTAAATTTAAACGAAAAAAAAACTCATGTATAAGTACAGCCCACAAGGCCATAATTTTGAATAAGTATGAGAATCAGTCTTTGGTCTAGTGGCAAAGACAAAGCTCTCCGTGTGAGAGGTCGCAGGTTCGAAATCCAGAAGAGACAATCATTTGTGAATATTAATTAGTTGAGTAGCTTGATCTTCCATCATTACTCAAAAAAAAATTCTTTGCACAAGTATTGGATGGTCCCATGACCTCAACTTTAAATTAACACTTCATATTTAATTTCTTAATAATAAAAATGTTGCGGCTATATCTATGGGTGTATATTTACATCAATTTTTTTTTTTTGAAAAAGTCCGATAGTGGCTATCAGATTTGTACATCAGAAAAAATAAAACTAAATTAAAAAAAAGGTGAATTGCACCCCCCAGTTGCACCGCTCCACTCAACAATATTTTAGCCATAGCTTAGCTTCCTTCAATGCCTGATACGCCAGCCCTTCTGTGTTGATATGATCTCCTTCAAAGATTTGCTTGTTTCGTGCTCTCCACAACAGCCAACACGTAGCCAATAAATGGGAACCCCAACATTTGAGAGACATCTTCCCATTAACCATCGTCCATGATTGATCAACTGTGTTCCGCACTGTATCACCAGAGATTAAGAAACGGTATCCAAGAGCACCATTAATTCGTGCCCAAACCCTCTTCGCATAGAGGCAATTAATATGAAAGAAGAGATGTGAGGCTGTTTCAAAGGGACAGTGATCACACATTGCACAGCGGGCATCACATTGTAAGCCTCGTTTGATCATGACTTAGTGTGTGAGGAGCTTATCTTGTATTAGCAAATAAGCAAATACTTTAACCGTAGGCGGTATGTTTAGCTTCCAAATGAATCTATAGTCCCACTTTGTTTTACCCTCAGAAACAACCAACTTATAGAACGAGTTTGCCGAGTATTCTCCAGTCCGGGTCCCTAACCACCGAATTTTGTCGGTTGACTGTGCATGCATCCGAACATCCTGACACAAGCCCCTGTTAATAGCCATTTGTAGGGAGTATTTTCGGGTAGTTATCCGGTATTGTCTGTGAGGCTTTCGTCGGGTAAATCCAGGCGTCAAACCAATAGGATATAGAAGATCCTTGCGCCACATCCCATGTTACACACCAATCAAATAGCGATCTAATTTTCATCAGTTGAGACCAAAAGAAGGACCCTTTTCTTTTCCAGATATATTTACATCAATTTATTGAACAACTTGCAACGTGGATATAACTATTGGTAAATTAATTTAGATGGAATTAATTACATGCACAATATTTAATATAATATTATACCACTTATTGATCTTATTCATATTCAAGCAATAAGTCATAGGAATGACTTTTTAATAAACTATTAATCCAATGAAATAATATAGTAAGAAATAATTGGTCAGAAAGTACAAGATAAAAGCATATACCTTAATTGCGTCAAGTCGTGCATATACCGAACTAGTTTCAGTACTTTTCGGATTTTATATAGAGTCGGGCTAGTATGACATCAGTGTCATATGACACTAACTACAAAATTGAATGGATATACTTCAAATGATTAATCCAAACCGTTCAAATCGATTTACTTTATGAGTGATGCGTTTACATGTAAAATTTTTATATTTTCTAGTTAGTTTAGTATCAAATCAAGCGGTCAAAAATATTGAAAAATGAATGCATTAAAATTAACTTAAAAACTCACACATTTGACCGCTTGACTTGATACTACATAAATTCGAAAAATTATAAATTTTGCATGTAAACGCACAACTAATGAAATAAATCGGTTTGAATGGTTTGGATTCACCGGTTTGTAGTCGATTCGATAGATTTTGAAGTTGGTGTTATATAGGCTGAAATGACACTGATGTTATACTATCCAGAGGCTAGGACATGCTACAATTTTCGAAAACTGTTAGAATTCGGTCTAAATAGACACCCAATGGATTGGATTGAACTAGAGTATGGTCCCATCCATTTTATAGGAAGAAAACAATCCATATCTCTTCTGATAATTTAATTTTTAATATATAAAAAAAATCTACCTTCATGGACAATATATTTAAATTTATTTTATTACATGCAATATTAGGTGTTGCGATGTGCAATGGATGTCTTGCGTTTTGAGTCTTGGCCCAAGCCTCCCGGGTCCAACGACACCGATCGGAGATTCAAGAAAGGGCCGGGCTGGGCCTGTTCTGGGCTCAAGAGAGGATCTGAGCCGTGTGGTTAGTTCGTCGGACCCGATAATTCTTTGTTCTGCCTTTTCTCCCTGGACTTTATGTGCAAGCTGTCCGGGGGGTCCCATTTGACAGAAGGACAGCGCGTAACGCATGCGGGAGGGCAATGGGACGGACGATCTGTTGTATCGCGAGGGCAGTATAAGAAGACTAACGGGAATCTTACAGCTGGTCAGAGACGGCGAGATATATCTGTCAGACTGTCACTGTGTCACAGGCTCACAGCTGATCGATGCCTTGAATGCCGAGAACGTGGCCAATGGGCTGTCTCTCTCGTTCCTGGTTTGGCGGTAAAGTAGGTCAGCTGCTTTCTTGTTCTGAATAATGAGATCTCACTATCTCAGCTCGTATGGAAGGAGAAATTTCTAGGAGGGATTATTAATTGCAGTTTTTTTAGAAAAAAATAAATACTATTAAATAACCGAAAAAGATGATGAAATTTTTTATATGACATGGATGCAAGTTAATAAGGAAGTATAAGCATCACTGGTCATTGTGTAGGATTAGGAAACATAGCCTGCCTATGTTGGCTTAGTAAAAATATTACGAAGATAGTATGATGATATCACTTTGAAATACATCGAAATAGCTTATAGCAATTATAATTTTAACTATATTAATTATCAATTTAACCCCTTGTATTGCAGGAATTTGAGATTGCTCAGGTTGTTCTCACTAGGAGATTCTGGTAATACCTCAGAAATGACTTTGAGCATTATTTTCTATGTATCAACAATACAATTGTTGGTTTAAAAGCACCTCTCAAGCAATTTAATGGTAACCACTAGTACTTTCGTGTGCAAAGAAAGGGTTTGCTTGGTAGGTTCAATGCAATCAAGATAAAGTTCTTTTCTTTTTTCCATTTTTGTGTGCAGATCCTACACTATCTATTGTAGTAATAATCATAACATGATTTGATGTTTCAAAGTTCGAACGAATTTATTCTAAATTTTTATAGCATTAATGTTTTCTATTTTGTATTAATTACACTATACTAACTAAATGGGAAACCAAAAAAAGATGGACATTATTAATTACACACTAACTGAATGGGCATATCTACCATGGTTCGTAGTTGCTACTCCAATAACTTGTCGTTGCACTGGGCTTATTACCCCCATCCTCTGCCAAGATGAGATTAATCCGTGTTGTAAGTATCTTAACTGCGTCATCTTCTAACTTATTTATCGGATTTGTTTGATAATCTCTTTCCTGCAATACACAATGTAAGCCTACTTAATTTATATTCTAACACAATATATTCTATAGAAGCCGACCTGATTGGTATGAAGCATGTTCTGTGTACCAAACTTTAGTGATTCACTGATGATATTGACCAGTACAATCTATATTACCAACAAAAAGAATCTATATAGAATCAATAATTACCCGTGAAGCTTCAAAAAGTGTCAAATACTTCAAACAATCTTCAAAGTATCCGCAATGATATAGTAGCACAGCATAGTCTCTCAGTTCTTGGTTGTCTCCGTGTAGTAGAATAAGGCGCTCACATGCTGCAAATTTTGATACAAAGACTCATCAACAATGATTTGAAAGGATGTTAACAAAAAACCATGTATGAAACTTTAACAATTAAATTTGCAGAAGCAAAGGTGTTCACTGGTTACCTGCCAAAGCACGGCGCATATCACCAAACCGAACACTGGTCCATACGCCACGCTGCAGTCTGTGCTGAGCAGCTTTGGCAGAAGCAATCTCCATTGGGCTGCAAGTTAAACAAGCTTACTTAGTTTACAACAATTCCTCGTTACAAACTACCAAATAATAACACCAAAAGTACCGCCACTCTATTACTCATGTGGTTCATCAGTCATTATGCTCGTCACACTTTAGTATTTGTTCAGTGCTTAAATTGAAATTTTGCATAATAAAAAGTGATTACCTCACATTTTCGCCAGTAGTTGTAGGATCTTGACCGACATTAGTTCGGTTAGCGGCATGAACAGCTCTTAAAAATAAGCTTCTCGACCGGTCATACTGGAATGGCCAAAAAGCATCCTTGAGATTTTTCAATATCTGCATTGAAGATAAATTGATAGGTTTAATAAAAAGCAATTTAAAATGAAATGAGTAGACTTCTGCCATTATACTTCACAAGATTAGAATAGTCATGGCCTAGACTCACCTTGACTAAGAGTGATTTGGATGTCATGATATGGGGTTCGTCTGATATCTTGCTTTTCTTCTTGTCGTAGCCTCTAGGAAGGCTGTTTTCTTGGCTATAAGGACAGTATATCTCAGCATCGAAATCTAGGAAGCCGCTGATTTTAAGCATTTTCAAAATTTCAGAGTATATCAGCGAGAGCATGGTAACAGATCCTGACCGGCATGTCAGAGTCTGCCAGTACAAAAGAGGGAAAAGGTTCAAAATATAATTATTGTCTCAAGAACAAAAGTTAATTTGTATAAGAATAAAGGGAAGGTTGAAGGTGCCTACGGAATGAAGATATAAAGACCGGGCATCAATTGCACTGTCAATTCTACGAAATCCCTGTAGAAGAATGAACAACAGCAGTCAGAAAGGTTTAGCTGCTATATAATATCTATGTAGAAAACATAAAGTTAATTAGAATCCCTGGAGTAAGAAATACCAGAAAACTTACACTGAATTACCAAATAATTCTACTGGAACATGCTATTAATCCCAGAAACCAGCACATACCTTGTCAATGTAGAGATATCTCTCAAGGTTCCCCAAAAAAATCTCAGGTGAAGCGCCAGGTGGAGGGAGGTAGGTCGAGCAAAAGTCCATTGACAAGTCATCAAGGCGGCTAATAAATGAGCTTACAGGAAGAGGCACTGACGAGTGGGACACAAGAGAGTCGTCTTCTGCTGCTATGTGCAACGCGATTTTTGCCAGGTCAGGACCTCTGCTAATCACGATGCTCGATTCAGCGTGGAGTTCTGTTAGCCGGCTGATTTGACTACAGAAACCCTCCCTGGCAGCCTATGCAAATTCAATGGTAGACTCATGATTACAGAGAGATCATTTGTCTCAATTCAATATTCCTGCATACAGGTCTCTGGCATGCTTATGTTTGGTTATTTTAAGTGGCATATCATGCAGAGGTGAATTGATCAAAATACCAGATTCAGGACGTTTACACAAAACAATATGTTTGGTGGATTCAAGTACCAGTTACTGGATTTCTCAAAACATACCAAATTAGTTGGTGTTTCAGGCACCCAATTTGATAATTAAAAATTAGTCCCAATCGATTCTTAGGAGAATGTCTGAACTAAAGGCATGCATCTACAATTACATTTATACAAAATCTGAATTTCTTTTTGGAAAAAGATCTTTTTTTTAATTTAGTATTTGGAGGTTTAAAAAAATTGGTGAAATGAATGGTTGATCGAGTGAACGTCTTTAAAAAAAGACAAACTAAAAATACATATGAAAATAAGAAAGTGGAAAAATAGAGGAGACTAACTCGGGCATGCCGAGTGTCGATGCCGGCAGCTTCAAGGGATTCATGAAGAATCAGGTGAGGCGGATCAGAAGAAGGCGCCTTTTCGGATGCAATTTTAGAAGCTCTAGGGGCGCCCATGAAAAGTCTTCTACTCTTGCAAGAGGAAGAATGAAAATGAGACTTGAATTTGAGAGGGAAAGAGGTGCTCCAAGCACTGCAACTCATGGTTATCCAGAATTCAGAGATCAGTTATAATATCTGTATCTCTGTAAGAAGAAGATGGAATCTCAATGGATAATTAATAATAACGATATTATATTGGGCAAATCAGAGAGGGAGGGGGAAGGAGATGTCTATTTTACTATTAGAAAGGATGGGGAAGTGAGTGTGACCGCTGACGTTTTAGCAAATATCTTCGTTTTGGTTTAGTATACGGGATTATTTTTTATTAACATAATTAAAAAAAATATATTTACCAAACCGTGATTATTTTTTTTTCACAAAAATTCTAAGAACCGAATTGTCAATTCGGTCCGCTTGATTTTTATTTTGGACCGAAATGGCAATTCAGTCCCTGTTGATTTCACAGTGTTTCATGAACAACGTCACAAAAAATCCGAAAAGGGGCCGGACCGAGATGCCTATTCGGTTCTTGATTCTTTTAGCCAAGACCAAAATGGAAATTCAGTCCCCCTATTTTATTTTCCCTACCCGGCGCCTCTTCCCTTCTTCCTTTCTTCTTTCTCCTTTCTCCCTTCTCCTTCTTCTTTCCACCCGAGACAACCCCATTTTTTTTAACGCTCTCAAAATTTCATTATCTTTTATTTTAATCACATATTTTAGTATATTTTTGAGAGGAGAACAAGAAAAACTTCAGATCTACAAGTTTCGTTAGGTATGTGGTTAAATTTTTAATTTGAAAAAAAAAATCCGAATTTTATATTTTTTTTTTGTAGTATAAACAAGTAAGTGTAGAATTATTTAGTTTGTATGTAGAGTAATTTAGTTTTTATCATGTAGTATAAATAAATTTCATAATGATTTAGTTTATTGTAGTGTAATTTAGATATTTTTAGTGTAATTTAGTAATTGTAGAATGGTTTAGTTTGCATGTAGAGTAATTTTGCTCATATTTTTTTTTAAATAAATGTAGAATAATTTTTTTTTTTTAGTGTATTGCAGTGTAATTTAGATTTTTTAAGTATAATTTTAGTAATTATAGAATGATTTAGTTTGCATGTAGAGTAATCTTGCTCATAATTTTTTTTTAAATAAATGTAGAATAATTTAGTTTTTTTTAGTATATTGTAGTGTAATTTAGATTTTTTTTAGTGTAATTTTAGTAATTGTAGAATGGTTTAGTTTGTATGTAGAGTAATTTTGCTTTTTATCATGTAGTTTAAGTAAATTGTATAATGATTTAGTTTATTGTAGTGTAAATTAGATTTTTTTAGTGTAATTTTAGTAATTGTAGAATGGTTTAGTTTGCATGTAGAGTAATTTTGCTCATATTTTTTTTTAAATAAATGTAGAATAATTTAGTTTTTTTTTTAGTGTATTGTATTGTAATTTAGATTTTTTTAGTGTAATTTTAGTAAGTGTAAAATGGTTTAGTTTGCATGTAGAGTAATCTTGCTCATAATTTTATTTAAATAAATGTAGAATAATTTAGTTCTTTTAGTGTAATTTAGACTTTTTTTAGTGTAATTTAACTAATTGTAGATTTTTTTTATTTTGTATGTAGAGTAAATTAGCTACTGAATTTTTTTTATTTTTTAACTAATTGTAGTTTTCTTATATTGTAATTTTATTTATATTGTAGTGCAAAATGGATGGTGAACAACCCTTACAGCCCTTGTTGCAATTGCCTAATGAACAACACAAATTATACATGACGAATATGAAGGTATTTGTTTAATATCAGTTTGAATTTAAATTTACTGATAAACTTGTAAGTTAGAATTAATTTTTGTTGTTTAAATTTTTTTGCATGAAATTATCATTCCAGCCTGATTATGCACTGCGTCCTGGTCATCGCCAAATGGGCGAATTACCAACCTCGGATGAAACAAGGTTTGGTGAATTTAGGCTTGTATCAGATGAAGGATGTGACTCATTGTTATGTTGATAAAGGGTTGATCACTACGCTCGTTGAGAGGTGGAGGCCTGAGACGAATACTTTTTATCTTCTGGTGGAGGAGTGCACAGTGATCATGCTTTTATTGACATCTCCAGGTCCTCCATAAGACCAGGTTTTATATCTGAATCATCTTAGCAGTCATTTGATGACTGTCTATTGTACAAGCAATACTATAACAATTGTGCCCGTATGGGTTTGTTGCAATTGTCCAATTGCCCGTCTCAGTGGTTTTTGCGTATAACCTCCATGGACACCCTCCGCTCTACATATAACCACATAGACACTACGACTGCTCTGGATTTGTTGTAATCCTAAGTTATTATCCATGGCAAATCCACTTAATTTGGATTTAAGATCAGCTTTCGATTCGAATATTTGTCCCACCGTAATGGACCGTCGATTCTGGGTGGATAACTAAAAAATGCTTCATCCTTGTACGGCATCGGTACATCGTCATTAAATGCTGGACAAGGATGCTGCAATCGCCGATTAATAAAAGGAATAGATGATTGCCACTCCTTCATTACATCTTGCATCCTAATCTGATCCTCAATTTCGGCCATATCATCTTCCCCGATGATCAGAGTCAAAATAATGATGATTTACGTAGGGTTTTGGCTTAGATTTTGCATATTTTCTCACACTTATGTTTAATTTATTAGAGAAAAAGGCTACTGTCACCCTTCTTTATGTTTTATTGCAGAAAACAGGTTTTGGGACTATTTTATACCAAATAGAGATAGAATCGGGTCAATCGGATCAGCGAGGCTTATCGTCGAAGTCTCTGTTACGGTCCGTATTGCCTAATACGGACCAAGCCTAACACAGATCAGGAGATAGCGTGAGAAGCACTAAAACCCTCAGTGACAAGGTCCTAATACGGACCATATCACTTGATACGGACCGTAACCGAAGGTGCCTCTTGGGAAATAACTGCCGACAGCTGTATCCAGATCAATTCCTTAGCCCCTACTCAATCTCCAGACGTCCCTCCACTCCTATATAAGGCCCCTGGGCAGAAGAATAACTTATCTTTGTAATTAGGGTTAGATTTGATTAAAGAGAGAAGAGATGAGTGCTTGTAACAATGCCGTTCCGCGGCTAAGTTCCTTTTCTTAAGGCTAGGAAGTAAACCTTGTTACTCTTGATGTTTTGATATATATATTTGTTGTTGATTATGATTTTTTGTTGTTGAATCGAAATGCTTTTGTGATTTACTATCTCTTCATCTAACTTCAATGATCTAGTTTAGTCCATTTGGGTAGTGGCAGTGCTTTAATGGTAAGAGAAACTATTTGTATGAATTAGCCTCGTTGAGATCTATTAGGTTTATGTGAAGAAAACCTTAGCGGAGAAACCATAAACCAGACCAACAAAACGCGAACCAAGTTCCATCACTTGTGTAAGGAAAATCGCAGTGATCTGTGTAGTAACTTGTATATTTAAGAGATCAGTTATTTGCGTAAGGAAACTCGAAGTGTCCTATGTAGAATTTCGATGAAAGATCTGTCATTCTTGCGTAACATAAATCACAGTGACCTATGTGGTGTCTTTCATAAAACAACAACAGAAAATCAGACGCAACAAGAATATATATTCAAGGTGGATTGAGTACAATGGTGTGCCGAAACCTTAGGAATTCTCATCTCTATCTTTATTTTAATTACTTCCTAACTTACATTGATCACAACAACATCTCTCAATTTTCAGATTTCGTCTAGCCTTTCGAAAGATTGTGATTCGATCGCTCAAACTCTGAACCAATATTCCCTGTGGATCGACCTCGAATATACTACTCGATAGGATTGTGCGCTTGCAGTCCGAACCGATAGCATTTTCGAGTTTATAAATATTAAAAGAAGCATCGCTCTATTTTTAATGATCACCCGACAACCGGGTCTCCAAGGTTAGAGCTTGTGTCTGAGCCAGTATCATTATTCAGCTGGTCAAAATAATTATGCAAATCAACCGGCAATATTTCGGGGGGGGGTCATCACAATATATGGGTGAATCAGTCACCGATATGTCTCTGCTACTTCCAGGTACACTACCCGGGTATGGGTCATAATTGGTCTGACTAACAACTGGTACTGACTCAACCACTAATTCAAGAAGTTTAAAATTCAGTACCGGAGTGGCATTCTCAAGCACCATATGCTATATCATTTCGTGGCCTATGTTAAATAACTGGTATTTTTTCTGCTGAGTCAGGTGATGTTGTGTTCAAATGTGCCCTGATGGTCAGATCGAACTGGCTAGGGAGCAAACGAATGCCAACATATATATGCCTTCTTAGCTCATCAAGACTAGTTGAATTAGTAATAGGAAATGTGCAAGTCGGTGCATCTAAAATTTCGCATCTGTGGTACACATTTATTAATACTTGAGACATTTCCTGAACAAAATGTTTCATAATCAACCTTCGATATCATTTTTAATTTTACAACCTAAAATATGATCGTAATTGAAAAGAAAAACTTACTACAATCTTCAGACGAAAGCTAGAAGCACAATGTAGGGGCCGATCTGTAATTTCTAATACTCGAACTGTGCACCGTTTTTAGCTGGAAGAACCTAACAAAAATGGTGGCCGAAGAAAAATGGTGTTTGAAGAGGGAGAAGAAGAGTATTTGTACGAAAAAAAAATTTATTGAGACCGAAATGGCAATTCGGTCCAGGCTAAAAAAACTCTGGACCGAATTGCCATTTCGGTCCCTGGGCATTACACAAACAGCTACACAGCCTTTTATGCGGGAACTGTGAAATCAATCGAGACCGAATTACCATTTCGGTCTAAAAAAAAAAAAACCAAGCGGACCGAATTGGCAATTCGGTTCTTATGGTTTTTGTAAAAAAAAAAGGTAATCATGTTGGTTTGGTAAAAATATTTTTTTTAATTATGTTTTTAAAAAAAAATCCTAGTATACGTCTGCAATCTTAAAAAGGACGGAAAAAAAAAATCTGACTTATTAGTTGTTACTGTGAGCATCTGTTTCTTAGCATCTAATCACTATCGGTTACTGGAGAACGAAGCAGACGAATGGGTCTGGGTCCAAGGTACCAGGAACCTGGAGATATTTTACAGCCTGACAACTGTTATCCTTGTCCCTTAATACCTTATCCAGTAACCAGATTCTGATTGATTCCTTGTTCGCTCTAGGGATTTTCGATGCGTTGAAGCCATTTCATGCGTTGAGAACTTGAGATGTGCAGCGGTTGCAGCCGCTTCTCATTTTGAATGATTTTTTTCATCAATGATTAACTTAATTAAAATAAATACACGTTAAATAAAATAATGAATAATAGCAATAAACACGCCTTTTTGAATTTGGATGATTATCAAAAGTGTTGAATTAAAATACTCTTAATATAGATGTACCTAGAATTCCTTTTGATACTTTATGACTTATCATTAAGAACAAGTATTATATAACCATCAAAACCCTTAACTAGTCTACAGACCGTTTTATCCTTCTTGTTTCTCCTTTAATCTGGGAGCATTCAAATATCCGTGACTTGATTGACTTCACATCATCTAAGAGACTAAGATACAAATAAACAACATTCAGACTATTCGTTATGAGTATCAAAGGTGTTATTTATCTTATCTATCAGTACATGAAATGAACGATCCAAATCATGCAGCGAACCATTTCAAGCTTTGGGGTAAGTAGAACATATGATTCCCTCAAAAAAAAAAAGTAGAACATATGAACCTGACTTGATCACCTATGGTGGCAACTGCCAACTGATTCGACATAATACATCATGCTTTATTTGTTTCATAGATTCAGGGTATTTCGAAAATCAAAACTGTTTGGTCAAATAATATAATAGTTTGGCCTTCAATTATTTATGTTACTAACTGGCACTTTATTTGACAGTGTCCTTACACATGGCATGCTAGATAATATATCTAATAATAAATATTGCAAACACAGGATCATTCAAGCAAGAGAAACAACGCCACAAGAGAAAAGATTGAGAGAATTATCAAAACATTTAACTTGTAAAAAATTCTAAAGAAACATCACCAATTATACAACATCATCACATAATCAACAAAAATAGTAAAACAAAACTGCAACCTGACACCTAGGATTGTTGATTTTGCTAACTACTGTCTACTTTACAACCCAAAGAACAGCATTTTTGCTTAAAAATTATTTCTTAGAGGATCCGGCCTGGTCTGTTTTTAATGTCTTCAGAATGCTAAACTCACCACCTTCTTTGCTTGCAACAGTGGCGGCTTTTGTCTCATTGCATTGGTTTATGAACTTGGTCAATTCCTACAGCAAGTAAAAAAAATCAGTAACTAATTAAACACTAGATATAAACTAGTGATAGGGATCACATTTTTGTAAAACCAATGACTGAGAAGACTCCAAACACTATCAGCAGCAGAATATACATTGAACCTGTAGTTGGGATCTACAAGGAATTGCACCCTGCCAGTAACAGACTGATGTGAGATTCACTGTTTTACTGGTACAATATGGATTTGCTGACCACTAAAATTTAGCCACAAGTTGATTTGATTCATTCCAAGGGAGGTTGTTCGCCCAGGAATCATCTTGGGTTTAATTAGAGTTTAACAGCTAATTTCAGCTTAATTGCAGCTCAAACATCAAATTTCAGTCAAAACACTATGCTGAATATTTAAAAATAAAGAAGAATTTGTGTGTGTGTGTGTGTGTGTGTGTTTAGATATGGCTCAAGAGCATACCCGATCTGCTTCCATGTCCGTGGTCGATTTCAATGATTTCATAACCCTTTTACCTGAAAAAGATTCTCGGTGTAAATAAACTCAAAAGAGAGACCAACAAAGCATTTTTCACGATTGGGAGGGTTAAATAACAGATAAGTACCTTTGCGAATATGGGGGGCTTTGCCATGGCGACTTGGAGGGATCGATTTCTTCTTTTGTTTTCCCTTGAACAGGTTTCCCTTCTGCGTCATTTTCGCGAAGAAAGAATGGCGGATTAGGGTTAGAGCTTTTCCTCGGACACCGCCTAGGGTTTTGAAATAGCTACTGGTTGGGAAGACGGGAACACGACACAATATGTTTCAGTTTGATTTTTTATTTAATGGGCTGTCCAAGTTGCTAATTAATATTAATGGGCTTTTTTGGGCCAGGATTGTATCAGTTTATTGTACTTAGGTTAGGCTTTTGTAGGCTTCAACGTGCTCGAAAAATATCAGACGTTACATGCGGCCTGTATCGAATGAAAAATATCAATATGCAGTTGCAATAGGCTGTAAATTTATTTCAGCAATAAACTGATATATTTTTTATTTTAATAATCATAAGTTAATTATTTTAATTTCATTTATACAATAAATATCATATTATACGACTTAAAACGAAGCTTGAATTAATTAAAAACGCCACAGACTCGTGCAACATGTTATATGTTTATTCAAGCAGTATACTTATTAGTTACAGTAAAATTATTAGTTTTTGTAATTTATTCAACGTGTTTGAAGTTGGGGAATCTCGAGAATGCCCTCGAGTTGTTCGATGAAATGCCTGAGAGAAGAGCGTGCATGATGTCAGATGATCCCTGACCTTGTGAGATATACTATTAAATATGGTCATAAATCAACACCAGTGCTTCACAATCAATTCTGTGATGATATTTTCTCTTGATACGGTTCTTGTGTGATATGTTACTCAAAAGGAATTCGTGAGAGCCTGTTTTGCAATCAGGATTTCTTTAGTAGTAAATTAATATTCTACAAGAACTTTGTTCGAAAATTCTGGTATATCGAGCAAATTCTTTCTTGTTGGTATTTTTGAAAATTTTGTTATAATTAACTGATTCACATTTTCACCAAAAATTTCTCAAGCAGAGTTGGAAACTTATTTGCCCGGAATTAATCTTGTCTGTGCTACATGCTTAAACGGTTGTTCCTGTGAATTTGAATTTGCATAATCTGACCATATGCTTTGCCTATTAATCCTGTTTTACTTAGTTTGGCCTATAAGATGCAAAATTTGCTACCAAAAGGAGTACAATTGAACTTACTTTTCATACACTGCTCATGATTTGTCGAATGGTCTATCAAAATATAATACACATTATAAGAAAGATTAACCATGCTATTTGTCACTATATAAACAACCAACTTTGAGAAGAGTGATTTCAAGTTTATTAAAAGTGGAAAACTGAATATAGAAGATTTTATCCTTGTCAACCTCATTTGACAAATTAGATTCATCAACTCAAAACTCATATCCTTTTGCTGGTTGAAGCTCGCAAAGTAGAACCCAAACCCGGTCTCTGCTTCAGCCCACTTATCATGCTGCCTAAGCTTTTCCTAGGTGAAATCCTCGACTTGAGAGGAGAAACCAATCTGCTAACCATCTTCACTGGCGAAAATGAACATCTCCTGGGGTTCATTGGTTCCTCTTTCCGTACCGGTGGCTTAACAACTTGTACCGGGAGTGCCTTTTGGTACCTCAATTGCGTGCCCAAGCACTTAGGGGGTGACTTGATCACAAACTTATGAGGGGTCTGTACCTTTGTTGCTTTAGGTATAATAGGAGACCTTGTTTTATAGAATCTCTGCTTATTGGTACCAATGGTTGATACAGGTGTAGAGGTAGATGGCATGAATGTTGGGTTTGGGAACAAAACTGTTTTCTTAGCCCATGGTCGGTTTTTTGGTGAAACCCGATTTGCGGAAGTAGTAGAAGGTCTGCTTGGGATCGGTGAGATAGATTTGAACTGGATCTTTGACCGGGCACGAAGCCGAACTGGTGGCGACCTGGATTCACATTTGGTACCTCCTTTTTGTGGGTTTTGCTTTTCTTTGGTTCGTCTGGCGCGTAGAGGTGAAAGGTTCTGGGACCTTGTAGGATTTAATTTTGTTTGAATAGGAGTCTTGGGGGCTGTGGAGATTTTAGATAAGGTTTCAGCAGTTGAGACCAAGTTTTTTGCAAATTGACTTGCTTGAAGAATCTCTACTACTGTTTCGCCCAATAGCATTGCCGGTAATGATGTGCTTCTCCAGTCACCTGTACACAATATGTTGTGTTCTTAGGATAGATTTAGCAAAATTTATAAAGGTATCAGAAAAGGGAGTTGCCTGTTCAACTACCCATTAATCGAATTCCTCCCCACACAAACCCCAACAAAAAAATATCATTAAATCCATACAATTCCTCCCCACACAAACCCATTAATCGAAGAGTGGAAAAGGGAAGAGGTTTCTATTCCATACAATCCCAATCATGTTCGGCATGTTTGGAATAGTTGAAGAGTGGAATTGAGCCAATTCCCACATGTGAAAAAGTCACTCTTCCCCAATTCCACCTCTACCATGGAATAGTGGGATGGAATAGAGAGGGGCTAAAGTGTAAAAGAAGGGTTTGACTGCATATTTCCATCCTAATTCCGCTTTTTCACTTTTTCTCTATTCCATTCAATTCCACTCACATTCAGCTACTATTCCGTCACAATTCCTCACCCTTCCTCTATTCCACCACAATTCCTTTGTGCCGAACAGATATGTCAAGGATTTATCTCCCTGAGTTAATTTAGTATGAGATGAGATGTGTATTATGATTTTGGGATGCAAATACCACAACAGATTCAAAACTGGATAGCATCTAAATTTAAATTTCAATACAAATAGGTAACAAGTTGTTATACCAGTATTTTCAGAATATCATTTAATCCCAATTCAACTCCAGATTAGAGCAATAGGTATAGGATGTCTTTTGGAGACAAGAAACGAGAATCAGAAATTTGTTTCAACAACCACATTAAGCTAAATTATTAGTCCAAACTGCTATACTCAATTCCTCTAGAAAATAACAAAAGAATTAAAGGATGTGAAAAGAAATTACCAGTGGCACATCCTTGAAATTTCCCTCCTGGCGATTTCTTAGCTGGAGTGCCTTTCAGCCTGCAACCAGATCAATTCACGCCTCGGATCAATGAATCAGATGGACAGTTCCAAACACAAAATCAAGAAACATAAAGAACCAACAAATTACAAAGATAGAAGAAACAATTGACGAATTTCACGACCTTAAGGTTTCTTGTTTACATCTGAGGCTAGTTCTGAAGTAAGCTTTAGTGCTTTTCGGGCTAAGAGTTACACCAGAAACCACCTTTGATCCACCAGTAACAGTATACTGAAGTTCTTGCAACCTTGCCATGCATTGATCCACCTTCAATTACAAATCCAGCTTTTAATCACGCAAATTCCCCACAAAAAATATTTTTTTTACTAATCATGCAAATTCCCCGTTTTGCTCGATTAATCACGCAAATTCCTTCAAAAAGATAGAAAACAAAACTAATTAGAAGGCATTTACCTTCTTTAATGTCTCTCTGACTTGATTAGGGTTAAGAGCAACCATAGCTCTTCTCTGCTTCTTAGGCGGAGTTTTCGCCACCATCTTGTTCTCTCTCTGTCTCTCTCGCCCCCTCTCTCTTTTCCAAGTTTTGAATTCGAGCGGAGTACAAATGGGGAGGATCGGCGTCTAACGGTCGGTAAGAGAGGAGGTGATAGCTGCGTTAATCGAGCAAATCGGGTGCGTTTTGTTTTATCTCTCCCTTTAAGAAGAAGCAACGGCTACTTTCTACCTTGTTCGAATTTTTTAATGCCCTTTTTTCCAACATTAACATCTGGAGCGGAGTGAATAGTTACATGGTTCTCTCCAATCAGGAATTATATTATATGATCTTGAACAGATCCTTAAAGTCAATTATAAATCGGACGGTTAATTTGTAAGATTGGAAAATGATATAAACCGTTAGATCTATGATAGACAGTCTGCATATCCTGAGGATATACAATGGAACATTTGGAAAGGAGCGAAGCTGTTCCCGTGATCAAAACCTTCCAAAAATTCGATAGTCTGGTGGTCCAACTAGAAATATGATTATTCTTGTCTCAAAAGACAAAAAAGTAAACCCCCGGTCCGGACTTTGGTTTTTCTGATTGGGCCGACAAGCGGCCCAGAAGCATGAGTCGTAGGGACATGCTTATCCGGGTCTGAGTCCGCATCCAACAGTTCATATTAGTTGATCCGTTATTAAAAGTGACAGCTTTATCAAAGTCGAACAGTTCAGTTTAGGAAATTTTGTTAAATTATTTAATTTTAATAAGTTCTTACATCCTTCCATTACATACATTTCAAATTTGTCAATATTTTTTTTTCAAAAAGATTTTATAAATGATGATAAAATTGTCCATCACTTCTGTTATTAAGGATAAAACTTCAAAAGTTTAATTTTAAAAATTAACCTGCTTGCCATGTCAGCGAAGTGGAAATTACATGGATGATAATATTTTGAGATTAATATGGAAAGATAATTATTAATATAATAAATAAATTTGATTTTTATAATTACAATGCTTCTATTCTATGTCACATTTTAGATAGTTCACGGGCTATATTCGGTATTCTATAATATGCAATATTGCAACCCGAATTTTTTTAGTTACCACTTAATAAAATCACAATTAAATGAATACCACAGGAACCAACTTTTTTCCATTCCTACCACCCACGCAGACACAGTCCGTGCACCAAAATGGGCTGGTATGCGGACTGGAGAGGCGCACTAATTGGTGCGCGGACTGGGCTTGCACACCAAGGGGTTGGTATTTTTTTCTGTGGGAAAAGGGGTTGGTTTTTTTATTCTTTTAATGGTTGATTTTGTTTGTAGCGATCATAAAATAAATTTAATGTTGACAAGTCACAACGAAATCGATCAACCCGTGAAGGAAGTGGGACCCGTCTAAAATAATATTTATTTCTAGTTGTGCGCTTTAATTACTCATGTCGCTTTCTTTTTGTTTGATAGAGAAAATGAGTTTGAGAGATTAGGTCCTGTCATTAAATATTCAGAAGCTAATATTAAATGTTTCCATGAATTTTTCTAGTGTGGTGTGAATACATGCATTGAATTGCATCCCACTAGCAGCTACTATCAACTTAACGAGTTATTATGCTTCCGCACGTGCGAAGCATTCTTTTTTTCTTATTTTTCAGTGACCAATCGGCATTTAATTACATGTATATTCTTTGTTATGAAAAAAAAAATACCAACCCCTTGGTGCGCAAGCCCAGTCCGCGCACTAAGGGGTGCGCCTCTCTAGTCCGTGCACCAGTCCATTTTAGTGCGCGAACTGGATCCGTGTGAGTGGTAGGAATTGAAATAAGTTGGACCCGGTGGTATTTATTTAATTTTGATTTTCTTCAGCGGTAACTAAAAAAATTTCGGTATTGCAACCATACTTTTCAGGTCTTCTACTCGCGGTCACCTGAATTTTGGTTTCCCACAATTATAGTACGGACAAAATTATGAAAATTTATTTAATCAGGAATATAAATTGTACTATTGTGTAGTGTTTTTTACTAAGCATATACTGTTCTCACGAGCCCTTAGACACGCATACCGGTTCTAATGATACATCTACTGTAGTACACTTGCTGGGTGATGGTTCAAAGGTCTCTTCCTGAAAATATAATTCCCAAATCTATACACTCATGCCCTCACCACTTCAATACCAGTAGAGAGTAGGGGTGTTCATTGGGTCCAGTTTAGTCGGTTTTGAACCGAACCGAATTAGTTTGGATTAAACGGTTCGGTTTTTTTAGTTTAATGGTTTGGTTCGGTTTGCTTTTTAAAACCGAATTATAATTTCGGTTCGGTTCGGTTTGAAAATTTTCAAAACCGAAATAACCGAACCGACTGAAATTTTATATATTATGAATTTGGTCCGGACCGTCCCAGTTTATTTCTTAATCAATTGCTTTAAATACTTTGGTTTATTTCTTAATATCCCGGTTTATTTCTTAATATCTCGGTTTATTTCTTAATATACTTCGGTTTATTATAAATCAATTGCTTTAAATAAAAAAATTAATATGTTTCGGTTTGAACCGAACAAACCAAAATAAAACTTTAGTTTGGTTCGGTTCGGTTGCAATGCTAAATCGGTTCGGTTCGGTTTTATTTTTGAAATCGAATTATAACTTTAGTTTGCCTAGTTCGATTCGGTTTCAACCAAACCGAACCGATGAACACCCCAAGTAGAGAGGGTTTTAGAAGTGGATCCGGCTTTGTTCCGACGATCCAAACAATCCACAACAGCGGAACAAGAGCTGTCAGTACTACAGCAACAACTTTACCAGATTACACTCACCTAGCAAAGCATATCAGACAATATAGAATGGATTTAAACTATTTGATATGTATTGAAATTCGTACAAATAATTTAGAACTTAATAAATTTAAACAACTCCGTAAATCTAAGTTGTTCATATATTAATTGAACGGTTTACATCCGATTTTGGATAAATCTTTGTCCCCTTGAATAAAAATCCACCAAAAAAATAAGTGATATTTTTATGTAAATTGATGAGAGAATTTGTGAAGATTGCATATATGATTTCTGATTTGTACATGAAATTACAATATCTATTTATAGGCTCTTTTGGTTGTCATAGCCATTGGTACTTCTTAATATGTTTTGCTTGTTGTCTAGCTAATTGCTTAATTACAGAAATTTGTATAATTGTAAATATGGTAATTAATTACTAGTGAGATGTTGATTATCTGTGCAAATATTCTGAGAGTCTGAATTGATCGATGATGAATCTTCTCTGAGATCTTTTGATATCACAACACTCCCCCTCAAGTTGGGTTCATATATGTTAATTGATCCCAACTTGAAGAAGATTTTTTCGAATAGACATTTGTCTAGTGACTTAGTGAAGATATCTGCTAGTTGGTCTTGCCTTCCAACAAACAGTGTCTCAATTTGTCCGGATTCGACTTTCTCTCTTACAAAGTGACAGTTCACCTCTATGTGTTTTGTTATTTCATGAAACACCAGATTTGAGGCAATGTGTCTTGCTACTTGATTGTCACAATACATTTGTATTAGCTCATTGCAAGGAATCTTCATGTCTTCGAGCACTTGCTTGATCCAAGTCAACTCGTTGCAGTTGATGCCATAGCCCTGTATTCTGCCTCTGCACAATATAAGGCCTATCCAAAATTATGTTTCTTATGACAACATTTACACACAAAATAAGGCCTTCTTGACATCGTTTCAAAAGAAACTGAACCAACAAATTTTTGGGAAGCCAAAGAAAATCTTGTATGGTGCACAGCCATGGAAGAAGAACTCAAAGCACTTGAGAAAAATAAAACTTGGACACTTATGTCTCTATCAAAGGGAAAAAACCTGTAAGATGTAAGTGTGTTTACAAAATCAAATATAACAGTGATGAAACAATAGAAAGATATAATGCACGACTGGTAGCAAAAGGTTTCACTCTGACGTATGGTCTAGATTACCAAGAGACCTTTGCACCAGTTGCAAAAATGAATACTGTTAGAATTTTACTATCTGTTGTTGTTAATTTGGGATGGAGTTTGTATCAGATGGATGTTAAAAAAGCATTTCTACAAGGTACTATAGAAAAAGAGGTTTATATGTCATTACTCCCAGGTTACAAGAATGACATTGACAACAATCTTGTATGCAAATTAAACAAATCGATTTATGGACTTAAACAATCTCCTCGAGTATGGTATGGCAAGCTTAGTCACTCTCTCTTACTTCATAACTTTGTTAAAAGTTCAGCAAATTCATCTATGTTTATTAAACATACAAACAACAAAACAACGGTAGTCCTTGTCTACGTGGATGATATCATTATTACGGAAAATGACAAGGAAGACATTGATGATGTCAAAAACTACTTGAAAAATAAATTTGACATTAAAAATTTAGGAAAACTTAAATATTTTCTAGGTACTGAAATAGCACATTCAGGCATAGGTTTGTTCAGTACTATTTTTTGGATCAGCTGTACCAGTATTTGGATATGTTGCCTCTGTGCTGGTTTTTGTTTCTGTTGATTTTTCGATTTAACAGTGACATGGTTTAGTTTACCTTTGTTGTGGAGAGTGAGATACACAGATCTGGCCCATGATGAATAGTTCGTGTCGTTGAGCAACGTGTTCGTGAGTCTTGACGTCAATTGCATCTCTCCAGTTTGAGAATGGTGCCCGCTGAAGACTTCCGCCATTGCTGGTGTCACGCTGTAATTGCAACCTTGTTTTGGCTGACAATTTTGAATTTCTAAGGTTTTCAGTTTTGCTCTGATACCATGATATTTTTATGTAAATTGATGAGAGAATTTGTGAAGATTGCATATATGATTTCTGATTTGTACATGAGATTACAATGTTTATTTATAGGCTCTTTTGGCTGTCATAGCCGTTAGTACTTCCTAATATATTTTGCTAGTTGTTTAGCTAATTGCTTAATTACAGGGATTTGTATAATTGTAAATATGGTAATTAATTGTTGGTGATGTTGATTATTTATGTAAATATTCTGAGAGTCTGGATTGATCGATGATAAATCTTTATGAGATCTTCTGATATCACAACAATAAGACATTTTAAATTCTAGTAAGCCCGCCTAGGAATAACACCTGTGTATACTTCAGAATTCGGATTCCAAATCAGTAGCGAAATCAAACCATCAACCTCCCGTGATCTCTAAAATGTCCCATTATGTGTATGTCTCACTTGTTGTGTCGGCTCCAAAATAAAATCACGAGCATAATATATTTTTCTGTTTTTCTTTTCTTTTTTCTTTTGGTTACTAGATATCCGGTAGATGACTAGATGCCAATTTCTGATAGTGATACCTCTGAAAGGCCCAACTTGCCGACATCATGCTTGCGTGAAAAATGTGAGATTTATGCTCGTTTGTAATGTACTCGCAAGTAAGAGTGCAAACAGATCGCACAGTGGTAAAGTCATATCTGTATCCACTTTTAATTTTTGAATACGGATGCGGATCAGATATTGGATATGCGTAAATATATACATAAATATTTTCATAATATATAGTAAATTATATGCTATTTATCTATTATTTGAATACGGATAATTAAAATTCAAAATCATATATGTATCCGTATCCGCACGGATATTCAGATATCGGATATTCGTATCTAATTTTCGGACACGGATGCGGATACGGTCGGATAATATCCGACCCGTTTGCACCCTTACTCGCAATTTTTTTTTTTTAAGAAAAATCGGTGCTAGAGCCTTCGTTATCTAGTTAGAATTGTGTGCATTGTTATTTAACAAAAAAAATTAGTTAAGATAAAGATGAAATGTATTTTTTTTATCATTATATTGAGCAAAAACCCTTTATTTCGTTCTAATTAGTTTTAACTTAAACAGGTTAAACTATGACATCGGACATATTATATTGTTCAATGAACCAAGTTCAATTGTTGAACTTTGATTTACGCGTTTTTAAAATTAAATACATAACATAGGCAAACATGGATAAATTGACAAAAAAAAACAATTAATAAACCCCTGTTTTAAATTTTTAATAAAGATTAGAAGAAGGAATTGGAAAAGTTTCGATTCCGATCTATATAAAAAGAAGTAAGAAACTATATATATATATATATATATATATATATATATATATATATATATATATATATATATATGTAGAGAGAGATGGGCTATTGTGCTTTGCAAAGTAAAACACCCTCTATGTTTCGGTCATATTTTCATTTTGAAAATTCAAACAACTGATCCGAACCATTCAACATGTTCTAAATATTGAAATGTGCTTGGAGACTAAATTTTACATTTTTTTGAATTTGCTTACTATTTATTAGGCCATTTTGAAAATCGTTGATCCACTGTGAACAGTACAAAACAGTAAAAATTTATGGACCACCGGATCAGCGATTTTCAAGGTGGCTTAATAAATAGTAAAAAAATTCCAAAAAATGTAAAATTTAGTCTCCAAGCACATTTCAATATTTATAACATGTTGAACGGTTCGGATCGGTTGTTTGAATTTTCAAAATAAAAATATGACCCGAAGTAAAGAGAGTGTTTTACTTTGCAAAGCACAATAGTCCATCTCTATATATATAAGGCTTTCGTCAGTTCTAATATCTATTTTTTTCAGAGGTTTTCTAAAATTTTAACCAATTCAGAGCAAGTCCCATGTTAATGAGCAGGTCATGTGTTTTTCATGCCGTAAATGCAAATACAATAGGAGTCGTAGGACCTATCCGGCACCACCTATCTATTTTGGATCCGACTCTGCTGCTTTTCTTTAAGAAACTTTTTCATTCGCGTAGAGTCATGACTCTACTTTTTAAAGTAGAGTCATTCTTTTCAGATCCCAACTATTCAAAATTTTTCATTCGCGTATCTCGATAAAGAAACTTTTTCATGCACAAATCTCAACGATTTGAATGGTTGGAATCGGAAAAGCAGGACCTTGCTTTTCTTAGATAAAAGCAGCAGAGTCGGATCCATCTATTTTACTGACAACTGTGGTTTTAACACATATCTAGTTTTAATGATACATAAATTTAAGAGTGAGGTTATGAAAATATGCATATTACACAACTGCCCTTGTTATGGACTTGTATCTTCTTTTCTAAAATTTAAATAATTGATTTAAACATGTCAACATAATCTTCGTATGAATATGTACTTGTAGATTAAATTTTATATATTTTTTTAAGTTTCGTTTTTACTATTTTTTCAGATAGGTAGAAAATCACTTGATTTGAAAACGTTTGACTATCCAAAAGGAGCAATTTTCTACTTATCTAAAATAAATAAATAAATTCTAAAAAATATATATATAATTTGATCTACAAATATATTTTGATGTGAATATTATGTTTAACAATTCAGACCAATTGTTTGAATTTAAAAATAGAGATATAGATCTATAGCATGGGTTAATCGTAATATGCATACTAACCATGGCCTCGCTCTAAATTTAATATCTTAAAAAATTTAGCAAATTATCAAATTAAACACTGTAGGTTTGTTCTTTATTATTTACATAGAACATTAATTAAATTGGAATCAAATCGAAATTTGATAGGTCAATAATAAAAAAAACCCGCAAAAAAGCTCCATTTTTTAATAAATTGTTTGAAGAAAGGCTAAATATATCTTTAAGCGGTCCAAATTCGATATACGTCGTATTGATGATAAATAACGTATCTTTAATTTTACTTTTTTAGTTTTGAAGATATTTAATGAGTGCCATCATAAATATTAGAGCATTTATATTATAGCAACTCAAATGAATTTTTAAATAACTATTAATTACTTTTTAGAAATTAAGGTCTCTAAATAACATCTACATCACTGGTATTAATAGAGTTTATAATCTGAGGTGGCAGTTTCTAATCCAGTTTGTTTTAGAGACGTGGGAGAGTTTCTTATTTAGAAAATATGCAGGAAAGTTTCTTACTAAGAAACTGTTTATAAATTTCACGTTAATCAAATGATTGACTCAAATTATTTCTCTTTTTTAATTTATTGCTGACGTGGCTTAATATAAACTCTAAATTTAATTTCAGGTATGTGAGAGTTTAGAAACTTTAGAGGCCTAAATTTCTAAAAAGTGATTAACAATTATTTAGAAACTCATTTGAGTTGAGTTTCTAAACTCTCACACTCTAAAATTAATTTTAGGAAATTTTCATTGAGCCATGTCAATAATAAATTAAAACGAATAAATAATTTGAGCCAATCATTTGGCCAGTGTGGAGTTTATAAACAGTTTCTTAATAAAAAACTTTCCTTCATAGTTTCTAAATAAGAAACTTTTCTTCATAGTTTTTAAATAAAAATCTCTTCCACATTCCTGTAACTGAATTAGAAACTGCCACATTAGATTAAAAACTCTAATAATACTAGAGAGATATATATGCTTTTTTACATGTGCGTTGAATTTTCTAAATAATAGTAGATGAATACAATAATGTCTCACTATTTAGTTCTTTTAAATAGGACTTCGAATTTACTGCGATTCTGAGAGGGATCGCAGGATCTTGAAATTTTGAGATCAACGGTTCAAACTTTTCCGTGCATGGATCTCAAAAACATTCTCGGAAAGTAAATTTTCATGCACGCATCTCGAGAAAACCAACAGTTGAGATCGGATCGCAGGGTCCTGTGATTCCCCGAGAATCACAGGAGATTTATTTTCTTTAAATAGAGCAAAACAATATAATTATTTAGGAAAAAAAGTTATTTCACTTTATATTAATTTTTTGTTATGATGCTTCATGGATGATTATATAATTAAGATGATATAATTAAATAATATAAAGTTAGTTAGAGGCATGGCGTTTTTAATAAAACGTGGAAGACTTTAGATTTCTTTAAAGTTTAAACAGATCAGCAGAAGGTACAATACGAATACAATATTCTATTCCAACTTCTTTCACTTCATTTTTTTTTTTTGTTTGACATCTGACACTTTGGCAAATATTTTTACTCGTTGTGCCGTTGGGGCAATTTCGTCCCAATTAAGAACTCGATTCGTACGGTATTTGTCACGGAGATATATTATAAAAAATTAAAAAAATAATTTTATATAAAATAACATATTCTCATAAAAAATAATTAAACTAAATAACAAATAATATTAAATGACGTATTAAATAACATTCTTTAATAACACATTTCAATAAATATCATACATGTTTTGAGATCTTATTAAATATTTTCATTTAAAAATCTCATACAAAATTACATATTAAATGACAAATAATATAAAAAAATAAAAATAAATGAAGATATGACTAATCGATTATCAATCAATCTAAATGTTTTTTAAATAACATTTAAGAAATGAAAAGAAATGATAACCAATCAGAAAAATGATATAATTTGTATGTGGCGAGTATGTGTCTAAATAAAATTTAGACATCTACACGTACAAAAACATTAACAAGATGTATAGAATCAAAAGAAGGCATATTATTTTCTTTCTTTCTATTTTGTCTGAGTAAAAAAATGTGATTAAGACGGATAATTTTTTTATTTTAGCCTTCTTAAATTACGATATTTATTTAATATTTTATAAAAAATAATTGAATTTCCTTATATTTTAAAATAAAAAAGTTCGTTTAGAAATTAATATGGTTCTTCAAATTTAACCGTTGCTAAAGTGACCCCTCATCCTCATAGAGTCCGGATCCTCTGCATTATCTTACCGTTTGATTTTAAATCTGGACCGTCCGATCAGAATCGAACCAATCCGAATCAAATCTATAATGTACCCAATCTCTTTAAAATCCGTGCCAATATTTATCCAACAGATCGGATTTGATTTCAGTTTTTATATTACCTATTAATTCCATGGGCTCATTTTTATTACGCCAAACTAGGGCTGCACAAAAAGTTCGTAGTTCGTAATTCGATTCGAGTTTGATTCAAAAAATTTGTAAAAAATTTGATTCGAAATTGAGTTCGTTCGAAATTAATTCAAACCAAACTCAAACTGGACCTAGTTCGTTCGAAATAGGTTCGCAAACCAAACTTAGTTCGAAATTAACTTAAATGTGAACCGTTGATTTCTGCTGATAGTACTTTAATATTTTATTTAGGATAATATTTGGGTTTGTAATAATTCTAAGATTGGTTATTGTTGTGTACTTCTATTGATATTTAAATTGTACTTTGAATACTTTATATATTTGAAAACTTTGGTGATGTTACTCCTGTTGGCTATTTGAAGAACTTTGGATATTGTGATTGTACTGAACTTTGATTGATTGTACTAAACTTTGGTATTTGATATAAATTTTGGTATTTGTAATGAACTTTGATATAAACTTTGGTATACTGTGTAATTAGAATTCAGAAGGCCTAAGTTTTTATTGAAGTGTTGTAATTTCGAACTATGGCCCAGCCATAAGTCATAACTCGTAAGTCGTAACAAAGTTCGTAAAAATTCAAAATTGAGTTCGTAAGAAATTCGATTCGAAATTAAGTTCGTAAGAAATTAATTTCAACCAAACTTAATTCGAAATTAATTTAAACTAAACTCAATAAGTTCGATTTGGTTCGGTTCGTTTGCAGCCCTACGCCAAACCACCGACCAACAACTTACATATTAAAAAGTTTCCGACTGAAACTGAAACGACACACACAAAAAGGGAAATAAATCTGCTGCGATCCTACAAGATCGCAGGGTCCCTGTGATTCTAACCTCAACTGTTCATATATTTTAAGATCCGTGTACAAAAACTATCTCGTTTTAAGATTCATACATTGTAATAAATGAAGGGTTGAAATTGGAATCGCAGGACCCTGCGATCATGTAGGATCGCAGCAGATTTGCTTCTCACAAAAAGGCACTAAAAGTCTAAAACCCAACTCTGGGTCTCTAGCTCTATATAAGGGAACCCTTATCCCCACAGCCACACTAGTTTTCTTTCGTTTTAATTTCTCAAATCAACTCTGTTCATCGCCATGGATTCCTATCAAGCTTTGCTCATCCTAAATATCTTCCTCCTACTTAAATTTACCCTTGCAACTCCTTGCAACTTCCCTGCTATCTTTAATTTTGGCGATTCAAACTCCGACACCGGCGGCCTCTCCGCTGCTTTCGGTGCTGCGCCACCGCCTAATGGCGAGACCTTCTTCAAGAAGCCGTCTGGGAGATATTGCGATGGCCGCTTAGTCATCGATTTTATAGGTTAGTTTCTCAGCCTCATTTACTCCTCCATACTCAGTTGTTGAAACTTTTTGCATCTAATAAAATTTAACTAGATGCTAAGACGGTTATTAATCCAGTTAATATAGGTAGGATCTAAGTCTGAGTCTCCTTTGTTTGGTTCATATTTGATTTCGTCTGTTTTATATATATAATTTTGAATCGTTTTTCTACTGTTCACCTACATTATCAAGGTTATCTGCTTCCGTTTGATCCGTATTTGACGGTTAAAAATATAGTTGGACGTAGTCCGATTTTCAAACTATGAAGGTCAAACGTAAATAGGATTAATCATATAATTTTTTTTTTTAGCAAATGAAATTAATTTTTCAGTACTTATATAACATTTTCTTCTAAACTAATAAAATCGTTTCTTTTAAATTAAATGTCATTGAATATGTTTTGTATATGTAGGAGTATATATGTTGTAGTGTTTACTAAATTTAAAAATCTTCTTATTTTGTGTTCATCTTTTTAAGATTGTAACGGAACTTTTAGGTCCGATGGTTAATTTTTTTTCTCTTGTATCCAATTTAGATTATCAAATATTTTAGTAGGCAAATTCTTCTATGGACATAAGGACCTATTTGTAAAATGAGCATATTTTTATTTTCAAAGTTCAAACAGTCGATCCGACCGTTCAACATTATCTCCATATTAAAATGTACTTGGAGGTCAAATTTTACATTTTTTTGAATTTTTTTACTATTTATTAAGATGGGTACAAAATTCAATGGTCTGAATTTGACTACTTTTGTAAAATACTTAATAAATAGTAAACAAATTAAAAAAAATGTAAAATTTGACCATCAAGTACATTTTAATATGGAGATAATGTTGAACGGTCGGATCGACTGTTTAAACTTTGAAAATGAAAATATGTTTATTTTACAAATAGGTCCTTATGTCCATAGAAGCATCCCTCATTTTAGTAATGCCAGGGAATCAAAAGAGAAGATTCTCTAAAAAAGCAGATTCTTGCAAGACATTGTCAATAAGCTCAAATGCAATCATTGCCTTGAATAAAGTCAGCAATTTGTGTATGAAGCACAATAGAATGTCAAGCTTAAAATAGATTTGATTCCATTGGCTAGCTTATCAAAATGTGATCTCAGTACTGATAATATGATCTATGGACCACCATTTGCTTATCCGCTCATTTGTTGTTATTGCCCGGATGGAATCAAATCAGCTGAAATCCGAAATACATGAACAGTATTTCTGGAATTTCTGAAATTCTGAATTCAGCCGTTCAACTTTTTCTGTGCACGTAACTTGAAACAGTTCAACGGCTGGATTCAGAATAACTGCTGTGGTCTCAACTTTTAAAAGCTGCTAGTCTTAAAAATATAGTGAAATGCTGATTCAAACCTTGTTTTTTTTATTCGAATTAAATAACAGTCCACAAATATCATCACAATTAATACATGGTTGCAGAAAGGGACCCATATAACACTACAAGTGCTGTAGGCTCTAAGGTTTACTTGATTACATCCGCTGTAAGGTGAAAAAAAATACATCATTGCTGCTTGCTGTTGCAGCATAGCACGATTAATCAGATTTTTTATTTTAAAAAAATATTTAAAAATAATATAGAAAAATGTATGGTTTTTCTCGGTATTTCGATTTTATAAAATATACTAAATCATTGATTCAATTCGATTCCTTTAATTATCAATTTGATTATTTCTATATGATCGAATAATACTACCGAGTCTATATTATTTTTATGAATTATAAAAATAAAAATTCTGCGATTAATCCCCACCTCCCTCACTGTGTTAAATTAAATAAGACTTCAAGGTGAATTGAAGTTCCCCATCACTGATTAAAAATGGCAGCGTGTTTAGTGTAACAAATCGTGTTGCGGTCCAGGAACAGCCAATCACGATTCGCTAAAGTTGTCGCATTATACCTTTATAATAAAAGCGAGAAAATCTCATCTACAGCCTACAGGCTAGCATATCTAATTTAGTTTGTTTGTTCACTGTTATAAGTTTCTGATAATTAGGACTCATGAGCATTTTCTTGGGTAAGCAGCAGAACCCATGTGATTTGGACTATATAAAATATTGGAAAGTATGAGGATTAGTTTAAAAAATATATATTGAAGTATGAGGATTAAATTGAGCATGCTTTGATATACTTTAACTAAAATGCAAGAATTTTCAAGAAATTATAAAATCGATTGACTATTATTCTCTCTTACAATTTTCATCACCGGGTAACTAGTTACATAATAAAGAATGATCATATTAAATTTGAATGGTTCATATGAACTGCAGACTTAGTGTAATGACATGAGTCCTCGTCTCTCTTTCAAGATGATACATGTTGAATTTCTCAAAATAACATCTAAATGATATTAGAGTGTACCGGGACTCTTTAATAATTTTTTTTAATGGATCATTAAATTTTAAACAACAGATTGCCTCCTGTCATAGCACACAATACAAGAATATCTCGACTAATTCGACTTCTAACTAGAATTATTTTTCAAATTTTACCTCAAAAATAAAATACGTATAGGAAAGAGGACTTAATTTTAAATTGAGACATATAATATTAAATAAAATGCAATGCCAAAAAATATATGGACATTTAATAAATAGTCATGAAGTAATTAATTGTGTAAATTGAGTTATGAATATTTATTAGTAAAAAGTTGAATAATTTTGGAACATACGATACCTGCACGCGATTGGGTCTGTTCCAGAGAATCGAGACACCATGAAATGGTAACAGAGAATCAGTAGAGAATGACGAGAAGAGGGATAGGAAAAGACAGTCCTATTTTTAGAGAGCGCATGTGATGCTCAGAGAGTGTGCGGGCCTTATGTCACGGGATGGGGCCTAACAATGCCTCATTTAATGCGGCACCACTGCTTCCAGAAGGTACAACAAAAGAATTATTACTGCTGTCTGCTGTTTTCGGGGACTAAGCCCGTAAGCGGCAATCGCGAGCTTAATCAAAATATTATAGAGGTCGAAATTGACCTCCATTCATACTGAATGGATCCGCCCTACTTTTTTTTTTTAATTCAAACCCGTAGGCATTCATTGATTGCAAAAAAAAAAAAAAAAAAAATTCAAGTACATGATGCAAGAAATTAAAATACATAAAGCAAATTGAAACTAGAATAGTCTAAAATACCCTAAAAATCAAACTCCACATCCTGCTTAAGGCAGCTATGGTTTAACAGCTAGTATCCTGGCACTTTGGTCCTACACTCCTACTGTAGTACTGTTGGTTGGTGTGCCTGAAAAGATCCTTATTAAGGACCTGATTGATGTTGGTCTGTTCTGGTACATGTGCCGGTATTGTGCCATCAAGTGAGGTACCGCCGTACCGGATACTTATTTTTGGCATATTCAAGTGAAATTTCATTTTTTATAAATAATACCTCTCTCTGGCTGTTTAACTTATTTTGTTAGGATGAATAGAAAAGAAACTCTAGAAAAGGGTTATTAACTTATTATTCCTTGGAGCTTAATAATGTAATATCACCATCTCGTAAGTAAAATTAATGTTTAATTTCCGATGAATATATATATATATATATATATATATATATATATAGAGGAGGGTTAAAATGCACTCTCTTTTTGTGCTCTTAACATGCATCATCCCCTCATATCTTCATTTTCAAAGTTCAAATAGTCGATTCGAACCTTCCAACGTGTTCTTCATATTAAAATGTGCTTGGAGACCAAATTTTACATTTTTTGAAAATGTTTTACTATTTTTTCAGAATTTTTGAAAATCATCACTTTGCTGAATTTTTTATTATTGTTTAGTTTAATCAAAAATTCTGAAAAAATAGTAAAAATTTTCCAAAAAATGTAAAATTTGGTCTCCAAGCACATTTTAATATGAAGAACACGTTGGAAGGTTCGAATCGACTATTTGAACTTTGAAAATGAAGATATGAGGGGAGGGTGCACGTTAGGAGCACAAAAGGGAGGGTGCATTTTAACCCTCATATATATATAGAGAATGACTAATATACAAATGTTTGTTTCTGGACTCAGGAACAAATGATTTGGTTCTCCAATTTTCTAAGTCCAAACAATCGATCCAAACGGTTAAATATTCAATCTATATTAAAATGTGCTTGGAGACCAAATTTTACATTTTTTGAAATTTTCTTACTATTTATTAAGATGGTTTGAAAACTGCTATTTTTATTAAATTTCTGTAGCATTGAAAAACAACGGTTTTCAAACCAGCTTAATAAATAGTACAAAAATTTCAAAAAATGTAAAATTTGGTTTCCAAGCACATTTTAATATAGATTGAATATCTAACGGTTTGGATCGACTGTTTGTACTTTGAAAATCGGAGAACCGAATCGTTTGTTCCTGGAGCCATTCTCTCTCTCTCTCTGTATATATATAGAGTACGGCTAACACGCTTCCTCTAGTATTTCAACAATATATTTCCGGTCTCCAAAATCTATTGAATCAGCTTCAAATGACAAATTCAAACCAGTCTCCTTAACGAGAGCTTCGTTTTCATATATATTTTTAAAATTTTTGAATTTATTTACGATTAAGTCAAGTGGTCAAAAAAATGAACAAAATAGTGTATTAAAATGCACACAAAATCCTTCATATTTTGACTGCTTGACTTGATAGATAATCAATTCGAAAATTAAAAAAAAATATATGGAAACGAAGCTCTCGTTAAGAAAATTGGTTTGAACGGTTTGAATTTATCGTTTGAAGCCGATTCGATAGATTTCTGATCCAACGGTGAACAGTAAAAAACAGTAAAATTTTCTGGACCACCAGATCAGAAACTTTCAAAGTGGCTTAATAAATAGTAAAAAAATTCCAAAAAATGTAAAATTTGGTCTCCAAGCACATATTAATATGGAGAACAAGATGAACGGTTTGGATCGGTCATTTGGACTTTGAATCGGTGATTTATGGTCCAATGCACAAGGGTGCCTATGCATTGCAATGTATAATAGCCCATCTCTCTCGATCCAAACCGTTCAACATGATCTCCACAATAAAATGTGCTTGCAGATCAAATTTTACATTTTTTTGAATTTTTTTACTATTTATTAAGTATTTTACAAAAAATAGTCATATTCAGACCATTGAATTTTGTATCCATCTTAATAAATAGTAAAAAAAATAAAAAAAATGTAAAATTTGATCTGCAAACACATTTTATTTAGATAATCATGTTGAATGGTTTGAATCGACGATTTGGACTTTAAAAATAAAAAAAATGATTGTTGTAACTTGATCCCTCATATATATACATATATTAGTTTTTACTCTACAAAACTTTCACAATAACACTCAGTCGAAATTCAAAAACATAATCATTCAGTTTGCAAGAGATTACATAATTGCTAATACACTAAAACCACTAAAAGACTTCATATATCCATAAAAAGTGGGTTTAACTCTAACGGATCTATAGCCAAATCAAAAAGTGGTTAGTCACTCTCATGAGTTTAATTTCTTTTAATCATGAATATTGAAATTTCACTCTCATGAGTTTAATTTTTTTTAATCATCAGTATATTGAAATTTAATTTATTTTTTTTTAATTATTTTTTATATAGTTCAATTCCTCATTAAATGTCAAATATGTACTTGTAATATAGTAGTTAGAATTTCACTTGTGGTTATGGAGACTTAAGTTTAATCCTAATAGCCGTACATTATGCATTTAGAGTTCCAAATAACATGGGACGGATCTACTGTATTGGAAAGGGGTGCTTAACTATCTCTATAATTTTAAATTTTTTAATCATGAATATAAAATTTAGTAAATATAGTTATAATTTCTTAAACATCTCACATAATATATTATTATAACATAAATTATAACTTGCTCTAAAATCAAAATTATATTATTATTCTTGTTCATAATAATACAATTTTTAGAATTAGAAATTTAAGATTTTAGTTTTTTCGTTAATAGATTTTTTATGGTGGAGAGATAATTTTTGTAAAGTAAAATATTGAAGATGTGTATTAATTTATTTTCTAACAATATGATATTATTATAAATATTTTTTTTCTAAAAAAAATATACATGTGGTTGCCTTTCTATAGTTATCAATCTATGTTTTTGTATCATAAATAATTGTATTAGCATTGTATCAGGTATTTAAACGAGTATTGGCTTGGGTTCAGATGTGGGTCGGATAATTAAATCAAATTCATATCTTATCCATTATAATATCAGTTCCAGATCGGATTTATAAGTATTAATTTTGTAACCGTACCCATAATTTAATTGGTTATATTTTTCAAACCATATCCTATTTAAATTAATCGTTTCCAAATAATCAGGTAAAAGTACTAGCTCTAGTTAGAATTTATCTTTGTGATTGTGAATACTTATAAAATGCTAATAGTGTGTTGTAGCTATTTTTTTTTTTTAAACTTGGTAGCGACTACTAAGGAATGTATTGATAAACTTGTTTATAGAATTTCTCTTTACTATTGTGAAAAATTGAGTTCAAACCCTAATACACATTATTCATTTTCTATTTGAGTTCCAATCTAAGTTTTCTAGTTCGACCCAATAATAGAAGTGCGGCCAATCAGCTATCCATAAAGTAGTTCTATTTATGTCTTTGTCAATTGTCACGTATCAGACAATGGACCCATTGTAGAGCCAGAATAATTGCTTTGTTTTTCAGTTAAAGCACCATTCTGTGGTTTTGCATGCGCCAAACAAGTGTGGGCCAATAGTCATCATCCGGTTAATAAGTAATACTTAGAAATGTTGTTTCCTTAGATTTATTTAAAACTTAAGCTGCTAAAGACACCATTTTTTTGTTTAAAGTTTACTACCAAAATAAAGTTAGTCAAATTTACTCACCAATTCTCCCCACTGAGTTCAAAACTCTAGGCCCAATATTACCCAAAAAGATCCGAGCCTGGTTCTGTTATATAAAGTTTTAAAGCCGCATCAACATTTAAATATACTAATGCCAAATAACAGTGCCTGACACAGCAATTTTTCCTCCAAAAGTTCATTAACTAAAAATAAGAATGCAATTTAGTTTTTTTATAAATAAAGAAAATACAATTTAGTGAAATGAAAGTTTTTATGTTTCTTTTTTTTAACAATCAGAATTCAGAAAGGTACTTTTAGTTGGATGCATGGCGTAATTATTTTGTAATGTACATGAATGTACAAAAATCTGAGGAATTATATGTCTATCTTTTCTATTTAGCAAAAAGCTTGGGGCTTCCTTATCTAGACGCATATCTTGATTCGATCGGAACAAACTTTTCACATGGAGCAAATTTCGCAACTGCCGGTTCGACAATTAGACGGGAAAACCGAACTCTGTTCCAAAGCGGGTTTAGCCCCTTTTCACTGGATGTTCAAACGTGGCAATTCAACCAGTTCATAAACAGGTCTCAATTTGCTTATGAAAAAGGCAAGTAATTACTAATTATAAGCTATAAATAATGTATGCTTATTTTGGTTTCTCAGTAAAATAACTTGAAGTTATTATGTTTTATCACAGGAGGGGTATATAGGGAAATTCTACCAACACAAGATATATTCTCAAAGGCTCTCTATACCTTTGACATAGGCCAAAATGACCTCACCTCCGGCTATTTCACTAACATGACAACGAACGAAGTAAAGGGCTATTTGCCTGACCTTATGCAAAGGTTCACAAATTTAGTAAAGGTAAGAAAGCCTAATAAAACCAGCAAGCTCAACAAATTCAAAGTTATCCTTTTGCTCTTTTTTTTTTCCAGCAAGTATAAAGTATTCATCTTCATTACTTAAAAAATGATCTCGCTTTATCACTAAATTGAGGTTTTAGCATTAATCAAGGTTAATTGAATTATTGGAACTTGAACATTAATTCTAGCCAATCAGGCAATCAAATTGGAAATCGCTGTTACAATAGGTACTTTTCTGGCACAGTGCTCATCTACGGTTACATGTACAACTGTAGAAGGCACTGTGGTAATTTTGGGTATACTAAATATTGTTATGTTTTTCTTTAGTGAAAGATGAGGATGGTCAACTTAATTAGTACTAGCATTGTAAGGCAACTATTTAAATCAACGAGGCAACAGACAATCAGCTTACAACTCGTATGGTGCTCCACTTTTTGTGCCCAGGTTATACATGATCTTGGTGGAAGGTACTTTTGGATCCACAGCACGGGACCGATAGGATGCCTTCCCTATGTCTTGGTGCGGGTCCCAGCCATAGCTGCTAAGAAGGATCAAGTCGGTTGTGGGGAGGTTTTCAATGAGGTGGCTCAGCTGTTTAATGCAAAGCTCAAGGAAACAGTTGCGCAGCTCAGAAAGGACTTGCCTTCAGCCACATTCACCTATGTCGATGTATACTCTGCAAAGTATGAGATGTTCAAAAATCCCGCTAAACATGGTAAGCATTGATAGCAATTACTACAACAATAGTTGATTTCATTAGGCGAGCACCAAGCTTTTTTTTCTTTTCTTTTCTGAATTAGAGAGTACCGAATTTTAAGATTGTGAACTACCTTTTTAGGCTGCATCTGAATATATAAACAAATAAACTGAGGGTTCATGGCTCGTTTATAAACTCATAACCGTTAAAGAAGTTCTAAAACCTCCACCACTATCATATAATAAAAGGAAAAAATGCATGTTATATTGGATTCCAGTGCATCCAGGATACAAAGGGAATATTACCACAAAAATAAAAATATACATAAATAACTGTGGTGAGACTACATTTCGCATCACGTAATTTCTCAATAAAATGAATTGATCATGTTATCAGCTGGAGAGAACCTAACAAACACTAAAGATCCTTCTGTATGTACAACTGTACTAATAGTAAATGCATTATTTTTTTATTTGAGGAAAAGCAAATGCATATTATGACTGCTTGTTTTAAAGGATTCGAGGAACCAATGATATCTTGCTGTGGTCACGGTGGCAAGTACAACTATGACGTGAATGCTGGATGCGGAGCAACTATAAGAGTTAACAACACAAAAATTCTGATAGGGAAATCATGTCCCGAGCCCTTGAAGAAAGTTTGCTGGGACGGCATTCACTACACCGAAGCTGCAAATAGATTCATTTTTGAACAGATAGCTGACGGAAAGTTCTCAGACCCACCTGTCCCGTTAAATTTGGCGTGTCTACACAAAGTGTAATCAGTACAGGATGTTATGCTTTTAGCAGTGGTTTCTCAGTAAATGATCATCTGGTGCGCAAAACTGAGAACTGATCAATAAAAGTCAATGCACCTTGAGCAAGGTCAAGCTGACTAACTTGTGCTTTTAGCAGTGGTTTCTCAGCGAATGATCATCTGGTGCACAAAACTGAGAACTGATCTAAAAATTAAGTACTCATTGAATGTAGTTCTTAAACTCGTATTCTCAAAAGTTGAGAATGAATTTTTACAAAGTTTGCTCGCACTAAATGTCTGTTCTCTTGCTCTCTCACCCCTTCCATTTTACATTTTTTCACAAGCCTAACATATACCAAATTCATCTCCATGGCTTCTTACCTTGCTATTAACATTACTCACACTAACCAAAGCATCTTGCTGTAATAAATAATATAATGCCTTTGTTGCATGATAATTCTTCGGTTCAAATTTTCTTAATTATTATTTTTTGTCCCAAAATATTTTTATTCAAATAAACAGTAAGTTAAATGTTTTCTTTGCCTTTTCAAGGAATAAAGAAAGCTGCTTCGTAAAATCAGAAATTTCTACTTGAAGCTTGATAGCCACAGTTCCCACACCAAGAGCCAGATCGATTTGATCTGCAACTCTATCCTTTACAAGTTAATCAGTAATATATTGTGCACTTTGATCATGATTGAAATTTACTTTTCACAAATATAATTCAATCGATAATAGTAAAACCATATATACAAATAATTTAGGTCAAACATTCCTAACTCACTTCTCCTGTGATTGTTAAATATCTTCCTATGTTGTGGTAATGTAATGGAATACAGTAAGCACGTAAAACAATAAGATCCCATTCAGAATGCCTATTCCTGTCTGATCTAATAGACTCTAATACAATAGAAACCTACATCAGGAGATTAACCTAAACTCTATACTTTATTTGGCAGTGTAATTCCCTTTTCCTTGTAGTATGCCTTCTCTGCTTCACTCATTCTAGTTTGAAAGATTCCCCACTCTCTCCTGCAACGCTGCCGTACCTGCCAGGAGTTAAGATCAATACACAAAACAGTTAAAATATGTAAAAGTGAAAGAAAGGAAACAGGTAAACAAGGGATAAGGCATTCAAGATCATTATTATTGGCTTACCCCTTGCCAAGGAGGTCTTCCATTCTCTGCTTTACCCTGAAGGATTAACATTAAAGTAAAAAGAAATTAGAGAGGATTATTTTAAAGACAGGCAGATTAATTCTTCAAAGGATGTATTGCAGATGGAAATGCACTCAATTGCTTTGTATTTTATTTTCTAAATAACACCCATATTTCTTATTTTGCAGATAACACCCAACAAATTCTGAAAATACTAGCAAATAACATACGAACATCATGTAATAACTTTGGACTGTCATGACTTTGTTGTAAACAAATTTTGTTGAGCACTAAGGGCATTTGTTGATGCTTTAATTGATAATACGTTCGGGTCAACTACTGGTGATATTGGCAAAGAACCTCAAAGTTATGGTGTTAAAAGCAAAATTGAGAAATACAATTAAGAAGTAATAAAATGTTCGGCAATAATCTTGTAATTAACAAATTGTTCAATTCATGTCAAAAGTTTCAACAATTGTCCTTTTTGAATATACATCTAATTAGATCTATATGCAACATTTTAATTTTTAAATTCATAGTTTATGTGTTGCGATTGCGATTGATTACCCAATTAGTACATTTTCAATGTATCCCATCACTTGTATACATAATTTTCTTGGTACCTGTTTTCCGAGAGATGGCACAACTTGGTGAACAATCCACTGTGCATCCACGACTCCTATTTTCTCATGAGCAGGCTGTCCATTGGCAAAAAGAAGAAATATGTTATTTTTGACTGAAAGTTATTTTTACCTAACTTTGGTCAAGGATATAAAAAGGTGAACAAACTTCAATACCTCCACACATTTCCTAAGAGCAAAATCAAGGCCCCATCCATGAACCAGGTCATTCTGCAATAAACGAACAAAACAGTTTGCTTTCAATAATTGGGTTCTTTAGTGTGTGCATGTGCTAGTGTGCATAGGCAATGCAACTTAATGCCGACTAATAATTGAGAATTAATTAATGTACCTGAATCATATGCCACACACATCTCCATGCATCTCTTGAAAAGACAGTTGCCATTATCTCAACGAAACTGTTAAACCGAACAAAAAGTTGGAGAAATAAAGTAAATATCATTCTCCTTGGACTTTAAATAAAATTCTTTAATATAAAAATAAAAAAATTATGACCACAAGATAACAAGGAAATATTTCATAAATCAAGTATAAAGGCATACGCAGCACAAGGTGGGAGATGCGGATCAGAACACCATCCTGGCCTCTCTTCTGTAATTCTGTTGGAAGCAATTGACTCTTATCAGATTGAACAACCAAAGTAATAATAAACTAATACAAACACAAATATACTAAGAATAATTGCATGTTTATCCTGAAAGGTTCTCTTCCTCAATAAATGTATAGTGGTAAACATAATTAAAGTGACCAGGGATGAGGAACAGTTCCAATCTTTGTCAGGGCATTCATGGTAGAGTTCCTGAATAAGTTTTCTTCCTTGAGTAACGAATCCGAACCATTGAAACCCATCTAACTTACGAGTGATGCGTCTACATGCAAAAATTTAAAATTTTTGAATTAATTTTGTAAAAAGTCGAGTGGTAAAAAAATATTCAAAAAATGAATGCATTAAAATTAATTTATAAACTTTCTAATTTGACCGCTTGACTTTATACTAAATTAATTCGAAGGTTTATAATTTTCACATGTAAGCCGCATCACTTGTAAGATAGATGGGTTTCAGCGGTTCGGGTTAGTCATTTCAAGCCAATCTGAGGTTTTAGATTTGAGTTCACAAAGAGACTTGGTGAACTTAAGAACACCCTAGTTCTACTCTTCATGGTAATTCTTTTTTAAACATGAAGAAATGACATTGACATTTTTGCAGGAGAATCTCAGAATCATGAATTTTTGCCAAAAGAAAAAACAGCATAAGATCTTACTTATGAACTTCACGACCGCCTCTCCTTTTGGTCATTTGCCACGTTAAGCCTCTGTTTGGTTCTAAGCCTGGCTGGGATATCTGTAGCCCATGTTTCTTGACCAATTTAATGTACCTGTAAATTTCCTTGTCAGTTAAAGCATAATATATCCACTTATGCAACTCAAGCCCATTTTTTTTGGTTTAAAATAACGTACTCTTCTGCATTAAAATGCTCGACTCCAAGGTCCTCATCCCAAATAAATATGTACTCATAAGAAGCCACAATATCAGGGTGTAGGAATCTCTTTGCATACCACCTTATATAAAAGAAGAGATTGAGTGACAACAATTTCCAAAATTTTGATAGTAAACAAAAGAATTGAAGATTGATTACTTATTTCTCAATACCATTTTGCTTGTTTTCTGACACTGACATGAATTGCTCTTTTGGACCACTCAAATTCGTCCCATTCACTAACTCGGCCATCATAATGAAATAGTAAGATCGTAAAATTTTCAGAAAACTGCAGAAATTCAGAAATATAACATGATAAATATGTTCCAATCAAGATTAATTGAGCTAGTCTTCACAATCTTTGTCTCAAATATCAAAGGTTATTATAATTGCCAAGGCATGATGTGAAGGCCAACTGTAAATTTTCTCTGTTCTATATTTTTTTAAATTATTTTGTTTTACCTTCTTAACAGCTGCATTGATATTTGCTTTCTGTTCATATCCAACAGTGAAAGTGACAAGGTACTTTGGTTTAGAAGGTACATCCTGCAACATTATTAAACAATAGGTGCAACATTAGCTGCTTTTGTAAGTAATTAAAAAATATATATCTGATGAAAGAACAGAGTACCTCGCTTGGATCTCCCCATAACCGGCGGGGATAAAAATCAGACTCAGCAGCTATAATTCCAGGGGGTAGTCTTTCTGCACCCTTTGGGTTTGTTGGTACATAAATCTACATACAAGCATGCATTTACTGTAAATAATGCACTGGTAATTTGGCTTTCAGTGACCAAAATGTTCCAATACTCAAAAAAATTATATTATAAAATTATACAATAAAACATTCTTATGATAGGTATGTACCTTCAGATCTTCAGCAGTAAGCACCTTAGAATGATTAACAATTTGATTTTTTTCAGAACTAAATGCATGATTGAGCAAAGCCTCAGTTGCTTGGCCAGTGTTTCTGTCTTCAATAAATGAAAAAATGCCCGATGGCAAAAGAACCTGGCGACATTATTATAAAAGAAAAGAAGGTATTCAGTAAAACCTTTTTTCATGGATTCTTGTTTGTGCTTACTATTTACACGAGAATAAAGGCAATAGATTAAGAACCTTTGTTATGCTAACGGTGTGGAAAGAGTTTCCAATGAAGAAACCAGCTACTATTCCGATAACAATTGTTATAATAAGCCTCATGCTCTCGTTTGGTTTTCGCATAAATGCACTAAAATTGTAAAACAGGGTCTCACAATAAAGCAAAGGAAAATTCCATATTTTGAAATGATTAGGTTAGACAAAAAAATAAATAAATCACCTTGGGCTGTGAGGTGCATATTTCCCCATACTTTTGTATCTCTGAATAGTTTGCTCGTTTAATAACAATCTTCAACTAAGAAAAATTTAAATGAGTTCTTCGATCTGACAAATTAGGAAAATATAAATCAAAAGCAATGAACAAATTAAGTTAGAAACAACGAAAATTGAATAGAACGAACAGGCTGCACTAGAAGGGTAAACCTCTGCTGATCCTTTTTATCGTGTCAACTCACCAAGGAGGTATATATAATGCAGTCATGGTAACTTCACAATAAATGACCAGGTAACAAAAGATAAAAACATTGAAGTGGAACCAAAGCAATAATGCCCAGACCCAAGTACTGATAACCATTAAAGACTGAGGCATGGTAAAAAAACAAAATATTACCTTTTGGTTTCACCTTTCTTTGATCCCTATTATCCAATCCCTTAAAATCATCTAACAACTCGCATGTAATTTTTACAGAAAACTCCATTTATTTATTCAGAAGAAAAGAAAAGAGGAAAACTCAGGCACAATTTAGTAGATTGCCCTCTCAAAATTACCATAGCAAACCTTAAATTCCCAAAATTTACAACCCAACATATAATCTCAATTGCATATTAAAGTAAATTAAATGAATTGATAACTCAGGCACAATTGAATAAAAAACAATCAATAAATAAATCCCATTTATAGACATGCTCCACTAGCTTACGACTAGAAAAGACACAGACCGGAGTATACTGCAATCGTGCTGTTACTTCGTCTTCAGTAGAACTTCTGTTTATTATAATTTGTGTTCATTTGAGGGTTTTCAAGTGGATTTCGCTCAATAAATATCTCAAAAATCAAGTTCAACCGTAGAAGAAATCACGAACACCCTATAATTCAGTAGGAAAAAAAAATATCAAGTACCTTAAACTGTGAAGTCGCGAAACAGACCACCACTATTCTCGAATTAGAAACCCTAGAGGCTTCCCGGGTAAATCTCGCAAGAATAGAATAGAGAGAGGAAGGACGTAACGCTTCTTCGAATCTCTTTCTATTTTTCGCTTTATGTTGCTACTAAAATAGACTCGTTTGAGAAAGAGCGAATAATGAATCCTCGTAAATTTCAAAACGGATAGGCAGGGAATGATAATGGAACGACAAACCGACGCCGCAGAAATAGGAACAAAGCATCCCCGCGCTGTAGTGCGGTACCCTACCATGTAGAATGAGATCTGTATCGTCCATTTTAACCTTGCACGCACAACATGATCTAAATAGTCACCAAAATTATTTTGGTTCGGCTGAGAGTTTATCTACACGATAGGGTACCGCAGGGATACTGACACCGTTGCAGTCATAAATTCCTCCGAAAATGGTAATTAAATACAAGAGGGTTTCAATTATTTGTCTTCGGCTTAAAAGACTGGATAATCCTGTCTTGTCTTGTCCTGCGCTGGTGTTTCAATACTGGAGGGATATTACTGGAGAGGATTATTAGAGAATTAATGCTTGTTTTTTTTGTTTGGAGAATTTAATGCGCTTTTAACATAGGAAGAACCGAAAGGAATTGAGAACGGCCACATGACCCGACAACAGACCGGAGACCCCAATTCAGTTTCTCGCCAGTTTCTACAAAAATGAATCATCTCCAGTAGGAGAAATTTAGGTGTCCCCTTTGAAGAGGTTGATGTACTTGATGACTCATTAATTCAATTGTTTTGTTTAAAATAATATTGACTTGAATGAATAAATTAAACCCAGATACGCAACTTGAATATGAAAAATTATTTCATTGTTTGACTAAATTAAATCTTTAATATTCAACTTGGATATGAAATATCAATTCATTGCTTAAGAAACTTTAATAATTTGTCAAATGAATATTTAATAATGGATTCATTTTATAACCAAGAAAAAAAATCAAAATCTAGAAATTTATGCAATCCATATTATGAAACTATATATTAGAACTTCCATACATATACTATAATATATATCATAATATTTTTCTAAAGGGCGATAATTTATAATTGTTTTTTTAAAGAACTTTTTAAATAGTAATGACTTCTATGTTCTAATCCAAAAAGTTCAAATTTAACAAATTATTCTATTTAATATATATATATATATATATATATATATATATATATAGAGAGAGAGAGAGAGAGACTAAACTTCCAAACATACTTTGTAAATATGAAACTATGAATCAATGCCAAAACAAATTATATAACGGTTATATTTATAATGGTTTGACACTTTTTAAAAATTATTTCGACTCTTGTGAGTTCATTTTCCTTGAACTTATCCATCATATTGAGGAAGCTAGTGTTTTCTTGTACGAATTCTTGTATCTTAATTTTATTTTGAAGTTATCAGCTAGTTGAATGCTTAGATAATATTATCATTTATTTAAATTGACACTACAGACAGCTCCAATTTTCTTACCTACTTGCGAGGATGAGAAACTACATCCACGAAATCCTGACGCGCACAGCCGCAAATCAGGCGTTGACACTTCAACACTGGCGTCACGACTAACAGTTGGCCACTGTTCGCCTACGGGCTTTTCCCTCAACAAAAAAAAAAGGTTGGTCCACGTGTCTTACCAAGTCAGAATCCTCAAGAGGCAGTCTGAAACCTTTAAACTGTGTGTCAAGTTACTGAGTTCACGCACCCACATTTCTCTATCTCTATATCTATGGGAGGGTCCGTTGTCAGTAGCAGGAACCATGTGATGTATTTGTAGGTTGCTGAGAATTGTTTCTTTACCTGGTAGTTGGCTTGGCTTTCTCTCCCAGAGATGGCAGATGTCAATTTTTTTGTTGTCCCCCGACATTGTTTATATATTTATTGTTACTAATAATTAACGAGTGACCTGCAACGGACTCTGCTGCTTTTCTGAGAGAAAAGTAGAATCTTGTTTTTTCTATCTCAACTATTTAAAATTATTGAGATCTGTGTATGAAAAAATTATTTTATCGAGATATGTAAATAATTTTTTTTGAATGATTCAGATGAAAAAAGCAGGATGCTGCTTTTCTTACTTTTCTCTAAAAAAAGCAGCAGAGCCTTGTCCAATGGGCCTAGAGCTGAAAACGGATCCGGATTATCCGTTCCGAATCCGCTCCGAATTCGGATAAACAGATCTCCGCTCCCACGTGATTGATTGATTATTTTCAAGCCTTAAGGGCTTATATTCTGTGTTTATAATTCATTTGCTTGTGGGACTAACACTACATCCTAGACCATCCGGACACAAAGCGTAATTTTTTTTTTTTTATTACAAATTTCTCTTATGTGTTGGTACAATATGTCTTTTAATAAAACTTGTGTTAGGATTTAATAGCAAGATCCGACCGACCAGTCGGGTATATATCCCGTATATTTTTTATTTTGATTTGGTTTTTTCATATTAAAATTTTGTTAATGTATTTGTATTTTAAAGTTTATATGACTCAATTATCTGATAATTATTCGTTTCGTAATCAGTATTCGTGAATTATCCGCTTCGTATCCGTTTAACGCGGCTTTGGTTTTGAATTTTGATATCTGTTTACTATCCGTATCCGTATCCGTATCCGTTCATTGAAAGACGAATACGGATATGGTATCAGCATTATCCGCTCCGAATCAGTTCCGTTTACACCCCTAGATGGGCCTATGATACTATGGATTATGTCTTCATTTTAAAGTTCCAAATAATTGATCCGAAACGTTCATTATAATTTCCATTTGAAAATGTATTTGGAACCAAATTTTATATTTTTAGAACTTTTTTGTAATATTTTTAAGACAGATATCTGATCTAAAGATTTTAAATTATCTGAAAGCAGTGATTTTCTATCTATTTAAAAAAATTGTAAGACAATTCTAAAAAATGTAAAATTTGATCTTTAAGTATATTTTTGTATGAAGATCGATTCGGATCGACTATTTAAAATTTGAAAATGGAGATATGAATCTATAGTTTGAACTGATATGCGTATTGCAAAGTACCACAGTCTCGCTCGTAATTAATTATCTATTAAGTGAAATACATAAGTTTTTAATAAAGATGGTGTGCACAAATTATTCGAATGTTAGTTGTTAATAATCATTAAATAAATTGATAATTGTTTGTTAAGATGTAAGTGAGTGGAGGATTGAATGGACATTATAAGAGTAAAGATATTGCAGAATGGTTTTGACTTCGTACAGCACAATAGTTATATACTTTTTCATTTTTATTCTACCGTATGTGTACTGTAGGAAGCCAAAATGTCAATATCTTTGTAATGTGATGGATGCTTCTCTTTTTCTTCATGTTTCTTTCCCTATTGAGTATTCCGTGAGGCTCTGTTTATTAATCACGTTTTTTTCCGGAAAAAGGTAGAACTATAATATTTAAATTATAATTACTATTGTTTGCTGTTATTTATTCAAAAATAACATTCTAACAAAAGCAAAATTACCTAGAGTGTGATGTGCTTACCAAGAGGGTTTGGTGAGCACAACTTCAAAAGTATATCGGATCGGTTTCAAACGACGAATTCAAACTGTTAATATCCATGTACTTCATGAGTGATGCATGTACATGCAAAGAAAAAGTTCTGAATTCATTTGCTTCAAGGTCAAGCAGTCAAAGAAATGAACCTTATATAAGTTGTTTTATATATTCATTTTTCATCATTTATTTGACCGCTTGATCTTGTAGTAAATAAATTCGAAACTTTTAAAATTTTACATGAACATGCATCACTCATGAAGTACATAGATTTCAATGATTTGGATTCGCTGAAGCCGATCTGATATACTATTGGAGTTGTATTCACCAAACTCTTTTGATGAGCACATCACACTCTAGCTTTGCACTTCTAACAATAATAACACAACAGACGAGGACTATGATGAGGATAAAAAACCGTGATTTTTATTTTTACCCAAAAAAAAATATTTTAATATAAATAATCACATTTTTAAAAGAATTTTATTTCTACTCAAATCGCAAATAATATTTGCAGTTTGAATTAACAATTCAAAACGCAAGGAATATATGCGGCTTGAATTGTGAATTCAAACCGCATATATTATTTGTGGCTTGAATTGTTAATTCAAACCGCAAATAATATATGCGGTTTGAATCGCATTTATAAAAATCGGTTAACCAATCACCATTTCATTTATTATTTTATTAAATGGTAATTTTTCACCGATAACCCTAGAAATTTATTCACCGATAACCCTAAAGTTATTTTTATTACAAAGAATTATATTATAAAAACTTATCAATAATATAAAATTTCATTTATTATTTTATTAAATGGTAATTTTTCACCGATAACCCTAGAAATTTATTCACCGATAAACCTAAAGTTATTTTTATTACAAAGAATTATATTATAAAATATCAATAATATAAAATTTCATTTATTATTTTATTAAATGGTAATTTTTCACCGATAACCCTAGAAGTTTATTCACCGATAACCCTAAAGTTATTTTTATTACAAAGAATTATATTATAAAAACTTATCAATAATATAAAATTTCATTTATTATTTTATTAAATGGTAATTTTTCACCGATAACCCTAGAAATTTATTCACCAATAACCCTAAAGTTATTTTTATTACAAAGAATTATATTATAAAAACTTATCAATAATATAAAATTTCATTTATTATTTTATTAAATGGTAATTTTTCACCGATAACAATAGAAATTTATTCACCGATAACCCTAAAGTTATTTTTATTACAAAGAATTATATTATATTATAAAACTTATCAATAATATAAAATGGAAATGGTATTTTATAAATGGAAATGGTATTTTATGAGGTAGTTTATTTTATAATAAATGAAAAATAATTCTTTGTAATAAAATTACCGGTGAAAAATTACCCTAGGGTTATCGGTGATTCTTTGTAATTCTTTGTAATAAAAATAACCCTAGGGTTACCGGTGAAAAATAATTCTTTGTAATTCTTTGTAATAAAATTACCCTAGGGTTATCGGTGAAAAATTACCATTTAATAAAATAATAAATGAAATTTTATATTATTGATAAGTTTTTATAATATAATTCTTTGTAATAAAAATAACTTTAGGGTTATCGTTGAATAAATTTCTAGGGTTATCGGTGAAAAATTACCATTTAATAAAATAATAAATGAAATTTTATATTATTGATAAGTTTTTATAATATAATTCTTTGTAATAAAAATAACTTTAGGGTTATCGGTGAATAAATTTCTCGGTGAAAAATTACCATTTAATAAAATAATAAATGAAATTTTATATTATTGATAAGTTTTTATAATATAATTTTTTGTAATACAAATAACTTTAGGGTTATCGGTGAAAAATTACCATTTAATAAAATAATAAATGAAATTTTATATTATTGATAAGTTTTTATAATATAATTCTTTGTAATAAAAATAACTTTAGGGTTATCGGTGAATAAACTTCTAGGGTTATCGGTGAAAAATTACCATTTAATAAAATAATAAATGAAATTTTATATTATTGATAAGTTTTTATAACATAATTCTTTGTAATAAAAATAACTTTAAGGTTATCGGTGAATAAATTTCTAGGGTTATCGGTGAAAAATTACCATTTAATAAAATAATAAATGAAATTTTATATTATTGATAAGTTTTATAATATAATTCTTTGTAATAAAAATAACTTTAGGGTTATCGGTGAATAAATTTCTATTGTTATCGGTGAAAAATTACCATTTAATAAAATAATAAATGAAATTTTATATTATTGATAAGTTTTTATAATATAATTATTTGTAATAAAAATAACTTTAGGGTTATCGGTGAATAAATTTCTAGGGTTGTCGGTGAAAAATTACCATTTAATAAAATAATAAATGAAAATTTATATTATTGATAAGTTTTTATAATATAATTCTTTGTAATAAAAATAACTTTAGGGTTATCGGTGAATAAACTTCTAGGGTCATCGGTGAAAAATTACCATTTAATAAAATAATAAATGAAATTTTATATTATTGATAAGTTTTTGTAATATAATTCTTTGTAATAAAAATAACTTTAGGGTTATCGGTGAATAAATTTCTAGGGTTATCGGTGAAAAATTACCATTTAATAAAATAATAAATGAAATGGGGATTGGTTAACCGATTTTTATATGCGATTCAAACCGCATATATTATTTGCGGTTTGAATTAACAATTCAAGCCGCAAATAATATATGCGGTTTGAATTCACAATTCAAGCCGCATATATTCCTTGCGGTTTGAATTGTTAATTCAAACCGCAAATATTATTTGCGGTTTGGGTAGAAATAAAATTCTTTTAAAAACGTGGTTATTTATATTAAAATATTTTTTTTTTTGGGTAAAAATAAAAATCACGGGATAAAAAAGATAGTATATCAGGTAATAATATACTTAATATTATTGTCACACATTAGTAATAACTAATAACAAATAGTTCTAAAAGTGATACAAATATTATTAAAATATTATACTATGAGCTACTACTGCCGTAAATAAAAAACAAGATAATTATTATTGAACAAATTATTAAAAAAGTAGAAAGAGAAAATAAATGACAATTTTGTACAGAAAAGTGAAAGTAAAGAAAAGAAAAGACAATTTTGTAAAGTAAAGAAAAGTGAAAGAATGGATTTCTTTCGGAATATTTGTTTTCTTGCAAACAGTAAAAACAGTTATTTTCTACCTTTTTTAAAAAAATTAGTAAAAAATTCTAAAAAATAAAATTTGATCTGCAAGTACATATTCATATAAAAATTATGTTGAACGGTTCGGATCAATTGTTAGAATTTTAAAAATAAAAATATTAATATATATTATGGACCAAATCGTGCTATACATAGTACCTTAGACTCTCTCAAAAAATATTTAAACTTTTTTTTTATCTTTTCCACTCTATTTCACTTGTGTTTGATTTTTTTTTTTTTTCAAAAATCTCTTATTTCATCTTATTCTGAATGAAATTTGAGGTATCTAACACCTCCTAAAGTCAAATCCTCAGTGCTAAATTATTTTGCACAATTGTAGACGCGAAGTATTGTTAGAGATCTAAGCATGTGAATAATAAAAAGAATAATTATATGAATTTTCTCTTTTCAATTTTCTCAAAATTTCCGCAATAATCTTTCTATAATGATATACTATGGCCCTCCTTTCTAATTTCCCGCACTCGTTCATGTGTTAACCTTCATAGGTATAAATATTTGGAGAATAAGATATTAATACTTGCAAAATAAAATATTAATACTTGTATGCGTAACTTGATATGAACATCTCTATTTTCCAGTCCCCCAATCGTCCTTGCGTCAATCTCCCTCTAATGAAATAGTGGGGACCCCGTATCTCCGCATCAACCTTCCCCAATCGTTCTCGCGTCAACATTCCTCTAACAAAAATAGTTAACCTCATATGTATAAGTACTTCGATGCATAGATATAAATACTTGAATATTTGATATTAATACTTTCAGACGTCTCACTTTGGCGATCTCTCACCTCTAATAAAAATAGTTGACCTCATAGTTATAAATACTTGAAAAATAAGATACAAATATTTGAAAAATAAGATATTAATACTTTGATGTGTAACTTGATATGATCAAACGTATGAAAATTAAACTTTGTACAATGTGTGTGTACTTCAGTGCATATATATAAATATTTGCAATACTTGATATTAATACTTTCAGACATCTTCCAGCTTAATATGTTAAAAAATATCAAGTTTTGCGGCCCCTCTAGAAAGTTATGGCAATATTAATAATTTTAGAAATGTGTATGGCCCCCCTATGTATTTATGGTGCGGGAACATTTGAGAGTTTTAGTTGGGGAGGATAATTATTTACGTAACAATTGTTTACCTCATAGGTATACATACATCTGTGCATATGGTTAAATAGTTGAGAATGACAATATTAATATTTGTAAAAAAAATTTAGTGCTGAAATTTTGCGGTCCCTCAAATAGTTATGACCCCCTCAGGTAGTTATAGTGCGGAAATTTTAGTACGGGTAATGTTATCAAGCATCAGCTTTCTAGTAAAAATTCGTATAGATCTGTTAAATAGTATACAATAAAATCATTATGGAATGTTAAAAAGATTAAATACAGAACTCATATATTCATGTATGCATAAACATACATTAGATTTAAATCATTTAATTTATGAGATATTGACACGCGCGTGAAATAAACAATTAATTGCAAATTGCCGACTAATTGTCAAATCTCCCAATTTCTATCATCAATATTGATCCTATCAGACAATCTGTCTTGTGAAGAACTCGTCGGCTTTGAATTGTCGTGTAGACCTATTTCGACCTATTCATCTAACACGAAAGTCGTTGAAGTAAATCCGCTTTTCATTACACATGTCGCCATTTCGAACAATAACACTTGAATATTGACTTATTTAATTAATTAATAGGCTATTTTAAAAAAAAAAAATTAGAATTTCAGTTAATCTTGACACTCATGATTTTTTTTATAAATGATTTTTACAATTATAAACAATTAATATTGACGTATTTATGTTATCTTTTATCTATCTTCCATTTGAACCTCTAATTTAAAGTACAAATTGACCAATCCAACCCCTCAGGCCGCAGCTATCTCTGTCTCTATTCAATTTACTCGGCAAATTTGCTTCGTGGATATTTCCTATATTTCATCTTTTCTCATGATGGTTTCGTAAACCTTTTTTTTGCTTTGTGATTTTGCCTTCGGCTTCATTTAAGTAACGATGGAGCCAATGTCGGTATGGTAGGCCCAATATTACTAAGATGTAATTGAAATCTAATCAATTCAACAACATATCCGATTAAAAATAAATCGCTACTTTGAACCTTATTAGGTACATATTATATTTTGATTAACTGAATAAATAATTAGCCTACCATGTATGTCTAGCACATATTGTGATAGATTTTTTATTTCGACGGTGAAATATATTTTTTAAATTTTTGTAAGAGATATCTAAAGAAGTTGATGTTGAAATTCAGAAAAGCTCTTATTAAGAAGTCTAAAAATGGTTAAAGGGACTTTTTAAATTTTTGCTACAAAGTCTAAAAAAAAGGTTGTTTAATTGCGCTTTTAATAAGCTTCAGTAAATTTCATACTTGATATCTCGCTCAACTAATGTTTTAAAATGCGGTTTCTACGCGGTATGCGGAATACCACCACATACCGCATATACGGTATCCGTATATGCGGACTTATATATGCAGATTTTAAAATGAGAATTAATATATATATATAAACAAGTATGCGGTAACATGCGGTATGCGGTAATATACGGTATGATGTAATATGCGGTAATATGCAATATGCGGTAATATGCGGTATGATGTAATATTCGGTAATATGCAGCCGAATATGCAGTAAAAATATGCGACCGCATAAACCACATTTTGTTACACTGCGCTCAACCTTGTCTCTGCCGAGTTCAAATCCTACAAGGCATCTTAAATTTTGAGTTTGAATTCAGACCGTCTCATCATAATCTGAACCAATTCGACACAGGTTAAACGTCAGGGGACCTCTTTAGTATTCGTGCAGATTTCGATCGGATGGTCCGGATTCATACTCAAAGTGCGTCTCTGCCTCTCCCATTTTCCTTATCTGTAAAAAAGACTCCAATTATGCAAGTCCCTTCCATTCTTGCTTTTAAATAAAAAAAATGTTTTGATAAGTTCATGTATGATAATTCGTTTCCCCAAGCAAATTGAACTGCCTAAATTTACTGATTTGGTTATTTTATATACGTTTCATTAAATTTAAAGGGGTTGTGGTTATGATGAAATATCAAAACACATGTACTTTTTGAAAGGAAAAAAAGAAATCAAAACACCGGTACGATATGCCTCTTCTAATGCTAACTAATTTTGTTTTCGTATCAATATTTAGAATAAAACTAGTGTATGCTATGTTCACCGAGAAGATTTGATTAGCATAATTTCAAAATTTATTGAATTGACTTCAGACAACAAATTCAAACTGCCGAAACTAATATACTTTACGAGTGATTAATGTACATGCAAAGTTTTGAAATTTTCGAATTTATTTAGTATAAAGTCAAGTGGTAAAATAAATAAATAAAGTTTATAAGTTATTTTAATACATTCATTTTCATTATTTTTTTATCGCTAAACTTTATACAAAATGAATCAAAAACTTCAAATTGCATGTACACGCATCACTCGTGAAGTACATCGGTTTTAACAGTTTGAATTCGTCATTTTGAAGCCGACCGATAAATTTTGGAGTTATACTCACCAAATCCACTCAGTGAGCATACTCACTAAACTTGCTCCAAAATTTAATTAGTTACTTGCTTACTGAAGATATAGGTATATATTGATTAGTATGAATCAGGTTGAATATTTGCTGATCGAAAAAACGAGAACATATTAGAAAAGGAGGAGGGTTCAAATGCCTCTATTTTTCATGTCTCCACCATGCCTCCATTTTTAAAAACTTTAATAACTCTAAATTTAAAACTAAAAAGTCAAAATAAAACCGTTGGATATGATCTACATCATTTTATCTATGCACGTGTAAAAAATTATGACATTTCAATTTTGTTTTAGTTGACATCAAGAGCTTGTAAAAAACGTACTAATGTGGATAATTTCTAGACGTTGATTTTTCAACTTATTGATTCACATAAAAACAAAATCAAAATGTGATAATTTTTTATGAGCACATAGATAAAATGATGTAGATCATATTCAACGGTTTTATTTTGACTTTTTAGTTTTAAATTTGGAGTTATTAAAGTTTTTAAAAATGGAGGCATGGTGGAGGCACAAAAAATTGAGGTATTTGAACCCTCCTCTTAGAAAAGATATACGATGAAAAATAGTTTTCTGTGAAATTGAAAATTATAGAGATTTGATGAGAGTGAAAACTAGCAAATTGAAAGTATGCTGCTGCCTTGTTCTTCCTTACTATAGTTTGGTTATGAGATAAATTAGCAAGCTACACAACATATTCATTTCCTTGTTTCAGATCACTTGCTGTTGTATATTTTAGGTATTGGATTTTGAGGTCAATCAGATACATTTTTTTACTTTTAAATTTATAAAAACTTTAGTACACAATAATAGGTCGGTTACAAGCATACAATCTATTATTGTAGTAAAATAGGTATTGATCCAAAGATAACAGAAATATTACTTTCTACTAAATCAATTAACTCTAAAAGGTGCAAATAAAGTAAAAGGGGTTGTTGCAAATTTGATTTTGTGGGTTCAATACCCAATTGAGAGAGAAATTGTAACAAAAACAATTTAAACAAACAAATAAAATGAGTTTTTGTGTTTCAATAAATAAAAGTCTAGGAGCTATTAGCATACAATCACTTGGTCAAATTCATACTTGTTTGGTTTCTGAATCCATACTTTCGTGAATTAATGACGTGCCTAAACAATTCAGGTTTCACGATTAAGTCATTCACCCTAGCGGTCTAGACCATAAGCATAGGTGTTCGCACAAAAGTGTATCACAAAGTTTCAGTACAGCAAGCTGTACCTTTTAAACCTTGAATTATGACTAAGACTGCAAGTGCACAATCATATCGTATAGTTTAGTCAGGTATCGATCCACATGACGGTTCAAATCTAAACTGGACTCTATTTAAATTAATTAAGTACTAGAAGTTGGAAAAGATTGATTTGGTTTATAATTTCCTAAGTTCAATAACAATAATTAAAAGGACACAAAGTAAAATTTGGTTTTTATCAGTTATAAAAAAAACGTTTCCAGGGTTTTCGATTTCATCTTCAACTCTGCCTCTCGGCACCAAACGCGACCCGCGTACTTTCATACGCGGTCCGCTTGGAAGACGCAACCCGCGTACTCTCATACGCGGCCCGCGTGGCCCTCGAGTGAATACAGCAGCCATCTGTTTCTGCGTTGTTCTTTAGTGTAAGGTTCCATTGACCGTACCTAATGTTCCTAAACCTCAACTCTCGTTTATTGGCTTAATAAACTTGGTATCGGAATTGCAATTTCACATTCTTAGGTTTTCAACCTCAACTCTCGTTTTTGGTATTCTACCTAAGTTATTTGTCCAGTTTACTAAAGGTATCCACCATCTCTCGATAAATGGAAATTTCACTTCTCAGTTACTATTGGGTCTCACCTCACGGCTCGATAACCTACCTCAGATACTTAGTCTGGTTGAAAGAAACATCAAGGCTAAAATACTAGAAAAGATGCTATAGACATCTAACAGTAAACCAAGAATCATTCAAACAATTTCAACAAGCAATTAAAATAATACTTGAGCAAATAATCACAAACATTCAACACAGATTCAAACAACATGCATATAAAACAGAGTATCCGACTACATCGTAATCCTAGAAATTAAATAAACTACTCAGACATAGTCAAAAAGCAAATAAAACAAATGATAGAAGAAATAGCCATGACAAAACCCGAATAACAAAGAAGATCCGTGAAGAACTTTCGTCTTTCGCTTCTCAACTTCGTCTCCAAGCAAGCCGTCAAGTCCAAACCCTAGGAATTGTCCTCTTGCTCTCCAAAATGCAGAATGAATTTGTTTGTAGCAAGGAATCCCGTAATATAGCTATTCTGGCCGACCTTTCCTTCATTGAGCCTCTGTTTCCATTTCTGTTCTGTTTCCGAAATAGGCTGACGCGACCCGCGTCGGGTGTGACGCGGCCCGCGTGTCTGTGTCTATCGCGTGTGTAACGAGTGATCGCGTCAGGGTATGATGCGGCCTGCTTCGGATGTGACGCGGCCCGCGTGTAGAACTTCAGAATTCACAATCTTTCCTGATTTCACCCGTTTTATGCAAAGTAAGAGTAAAAATGCAGCAGTACCACATTCTATAGATATTCAATGTAATAGACACGATTTGGTGGTTTAAAACACAGATTTTGGTACAGAAATTGGTCAAAATTATAGGTCAAATAACGAGACATCAATAGGTTATTCTAGTTTATTCCTAAATACCGATAATTCACGATTAAGTTTTTCATACCAATATTCGGTTCAAATCTAGGAGTCCCAATCAAATATAATTCAACCTTTGATTCTTCACGATTAAGTTCTTCACGATTAAGTCATTCACCTCAATTCAACCTTTGATTCTTGTGGTTCCGAACTAAGAATTAGATTTGGTCATTTCTAATATCAAATTCTGAAGTATTCATGTATATAATTTAGTATCATCAATTTATGATCCTACTCTACTCAAGTTGTTTAGACCTGAGCGGGATACTAATTATCAAGCAACACAAATCATGCAATCACACGAATAATAAAATCAACAAAAACAATCATACAAGCAAACAATCATAATAAAGAAAATCATCCAAGTAAGATAGATTTTAACACAAGTTCATGTTTAAATCCTAAGCCCCTAGAGATGAAATTTAGCCTATCATGGGTGCGCTAACATCCAAAAGAAATACAAGAGGAGACATGATAAAAAATAAGAAAAATAAGTAAGAGAATAGACTACACCAATCTCCTTGCTTGCTGCTCTCGTCTTCACTTCGTTTCGCTCGAGGAACCTTCAATAATTCACTTCAATTGCCTTGATTCACTTGGAAAAGGGTCAAGACGTGGAGAAAATTAGGTAAAGTAAAAGTTGAATAATAGATGAAATAAAAGATGGAATAAAAGATAAATTATCCTTCAGGTTGCCTCATGTTTTATAGCAATAAAAGATAAACAGGATCAGGAAATGAATCTGATGAAGATATTGTCAATTGCAATAAATCACATTGGTGCGGCCTTGTGTGCGACCTAGTGTGGCCGCACAAACTAAAATTTCCTTCTTTTCTGCGTTTTGAACCTTGTATGGAAGTTATCTTGGCTTGAGAAGCAAAACAAGGCAATTAGAAAACAAATCAGGTAAGATCTCGTCAATTTGGTAATAAAATCTGTCCAAATCTAGGCTAGTGCGACTATTGGTGCGGCTACACAAAATTCTATATTTCGAATTTTAATTTGTTTCCTTCATGAAAGTTGTAGATCTTTTTGTCCTGGTTCCGTCAAACTTTGATTCGCCAAATCAGAATTTGTATGACCAAAATATCGTCAAAATACGAACTGTGTGTCGGCAACTGCGATTCTGTGCGGCCGGACGTGCGTCCAGACAAGGCCGCAGAGCTCTCTGGAGATTTTCTGTGAACCGATTTCAAACAGGCATAGATCATCACTCGTAACTCTATTTTCAGTGTTCTACCACTTTCGGAAAGCTTGCGAGAAAATCTACAATTTTCTCCATTTCTTTAATTTAAATAGACTTTGGCAGTAAATTGGTTCTTGACATATTTTAACACAAAATTACACTAAAATATAAGAAAATTGACTTAGTTTTTTTATGTTAAATTCTAACAAAAAGTATATATAATTGAGACTTATCACCTGTTCTTTTACGTCTTTGTGATTTCTTTTGTCTAGAGATGTCCGTATTTTTACTCTAGTTCAGATGTGAAGCTAAAAAAATAAATTAGAGAGATTGGAATATAAAATGCATAAAGCATAACCACTGAAATTTAAATTCAAATTTTTACAGTTATAAAGTTGAATTTTAACTTACTAAACTACAAATACACATTTAACATTTTATAAATATGACTGAACTAGACTTAATTAATTTTCAATATACATGATAAAAAAATTGAAAAATATGAGATAGCTAAGAACTTTCTGGCATGGCCATAGGCATAGATCCGTCCTAGACTAGCCATGGTGGTTGTGGTTAATTTATTGTTAATGGATTTCCGGTCTGTTCTTTTATCGGTGTGTCCTTGGTATATCAAAAGAGATATATACGGTTATTATTGATTTTTTTATTAAAAATATTACTGTAATTATACTTCTACTACAATATCTGGCGAGAACTAAGGATATCTAAACATGATGCATTCTCTTTTCTTATTCTATTTAAATGTTGAAGTAAGATTTTCAATGATCTTTTAATTATTACAATCTTTAAATTATAAGATTTATTATAAAAAAAATGTAATTGATCATATTTTGAGGAACTAAATTTTTTTGATTAGCTGATTTCAAGACTTAAACCGTTTAAATTTGTTGAACTTCCAAGTTCTTTTTCTTTCAAATTTCTTATGAAGGTAATTAAGAAAGATAACATCAATAAAAATCGGATTGAATGCACGAAATTGACATGGAGGGATGATTAATTATATACAAGAAAAAAAAATAATGATTAATGAGATTAAGAGAAAACATTGAATCTTTTGGAAACAGACTTTATTGCTCATAACTCATAAGCTGACGCTTCTTGCGTTATGTAAATTAAGATGATATAATATTTATGATAGATGAAGAAGGACAGAAATTAAGCCTAGATTATTGAAATCTGCATTCGATATTGACATGAATTAAGCGTGTTTTCAAAAATCAGAAATAAATGCCCGTGCAGATGCTCCAAGAGCAGCCATCACTTAATATCAAGTAGCAGCCCTCTTGAATGAATACAAAGAAAGCCGCGAAAGAAGTTGATTCTGACATTGGATGAAAGACGAATGTCCGGTCAAATAAAAACAACCCGGTCAAAACGCGGATATTATCAAGTTGATATATTATGTGATGACTCATGAGGTTCAAATGCATTATGTACCTTTCTATGCATTATTATGTCTCACATCTTTTATTTTAATTTTTAAAGTTACAACAGTTGATTCGAACTGCTCAATATGATCTCCATACTAAAATGTAAAACCAAATTTTATATATTTTTGAAATTATTTACTATTTTTAGATAGGTACAAAACCATTGCTTCTAGACCAGTGATTTTGTATCTATCTAAAAAAATAGTAATTTTTTCTAAGAAAATATAAAATCTGATCTCCAAGCATATTTTAATATAGATATTATGTAGAGCATTTGAATTGACTATTTAGACTTTGTAAACAGAGATAAAAAATGTGAAGCACAACAAGGCAGGAAAGACATGAAGCACTTGAATAACCCTCCTCATATTATGTATGTTGTGCATAAAATTTTGATAGAATATATTTACGATATGAGTGTATGTTCATGTTTTAAATTAATTTAGTTCATATATGATAATAATATCTTTGAAAAAAGGTTGGACTAATGCTATATAGCTAATTTGATATTTTACAAAACACAGCAAATTAGTATTTTTTTTCGGACTATTATTACTGAATTAACGTTTTCAAACTATTAAAATTAGTACTCTTTCATACTATTGCAATCAGTACTGTTTCTATATTAATTTGGATTGTTTGCCTATATATGTGGTTCAATAATGCAATCCTGAATCAGATGGTTGATCGAAATTCTTATCTTCTTCTGCACAAGTTTTTTTCTAAACCCTAAACTCTAAACCAAAACAACATTGTCAATATCTTTACCCTGTTTTGTTGAGAAGTTATGTTAACTCTATCTGTAGTTGCCTGTACTGAGATGATTTGAAAACTTTTTAACTCTTAACTCTTATCTCATGCTAAGAAAAAATAACTTGTTGAGAAAGAGTCAGGTGAAGTCCGGTGACCATTATCCCATTGGCTCAACCATAAAATCAGTACAGCTGACAGTATATACCTATGTTCTACTCTATATACACCAATTTTCCAAGATGGTGAACTACTAAAACATTAAATAGCCAGTAATAAACTCACAAGTCAGAACAGCATTTGCTTTATGTGAAGAGTTATGCATCTTGAGCTTCCTCGGCTAAAGAACTTGACTGCAGAGAAGGCAACCACAGCTCTATTCGGGTACCACCTGTACCAAAAGCTGCATCAACCTTTCGTGGTGATATTACACGCACAACACAGCCAAAACTCTCTAAGATTTCTCGAGCAACAGTTAGGCCAGCAATGAAATTCCATGCCATGTTGTCTTCTAGCATGCCTTGTGCTAATAGATCCGTGCCGAATGGTGTGAGGGAGTGCATCTGGGTCTGCCATGGGCAAAATAATAAAAACAAAATAAGGCTGCTGTGTGCACCAAAATAATCGGGCTTCTCTTTTGGTAACCAAAAAAAGTCTGCCATGCCATTTGCAAAAAAATTGCGTATAAATTAATCAAAAATCATTTAATTAAAAAAGAATTTTTGTCTATGATCAAAACAATGCAAAAGATCCTTCAGCTTAAAAAATATATAAATAAATAAATAAACAAATTACTTAGTTGAATTTCACAGACATCACATAAGAAGCATTTTCTTCCGTTAATGATAAAAACATGCGAAAATAAACCCTCGTGTAGTATTCATATTTGCATTTTTTTTTAAATATCAGCATAGTATAACTTTCGAATTTACTATGCAATTAGCCATTTTGTTTGACTAAGTTCTTGCACTAGTGCGCAAGCCTAATGCTTTAAGCACCAAATAATCATCAGATTATTTTTTCTTTTGTTCAACAAAGCAACCTCGGAAGGCAGCTTCCATTTTGCAATTTCTCAACACAGGAGTGGTTTTGCCAATTTGCTAAAAATAGTAATTTGTGAAGTTGGACATTACCAAGTATTGCATATCTGGTCCATCATCATCTATTACAACAAGAGCACCACCTGCAGGAGCTCCACCTGCGAAAATCTTAACTTGACCCCCAATCTGTGTGCGCAAAAGCGCTCCTTCAATGAGGTTGCTGAGTGCTTGCCTCAGAGCTGATTCTTCAAGAGCAACTAGTAGAGATGTAGAGGTCCCAGTGAGTTCCACCTTTCGATTTTGCTTGTAAGCCAGTGCAACTGCAGCTCCGACCAGATCTTTTAAAACTTCAGAGACATCACATGGTCTACCTAACATGAACAAACCCTTGGGAAGTCATGTTGTGGTACAAACTGAAATCTCTACATATAATAGAATGACTTGAGCAAGTGTGAAAGCAGTTCAAATGATAATTTTTTCATATATTGATGCTTATACCCAGCCTAGAGAAGTTGGTTCAAGTTGCAAATCTCAATTACTCAATTAGCACAAAATGTAGAAAACAACAAGTGAAAATCGTTCCTAACAGTCGGAGTAACAATAATACCTTGTGTTATTTTGTTGGAGAGGTACGAGCCAAAGAGGTGGCATGGGAATTTCTATATCCTGCTTCTCAGAACTCAGAAATGGCACCAGTGAATCAAATTTGATTATGCTCTCTGTTTTGGCATCCTCAGAACTGTAATCTGGTAGAAAAGATGTCTCAGGATTTGATGGTACATTTGTTTTTTGCCCATTCATTTGCTTCAATGTATCTTCATTGTGCCGAAATATGTTAGCCTATAAATGCAAAATGACAAAAATAATGAATCAAAGTTAAGTAAATTAAGAGTTAGGCTATCGTAAAAACATTTATTTTTCGGCTGAAATACAAATGGTCCAAACTTGCTTTTTCATCTTTGACGATTGATTCAAACCATCCAATGAGATATAATAAAACCTTGTCAGAAACAAAGTTTTACTATTCTAGAATTGGTTTATAATTATTTGGGATTTTTTAAGATGCTTTATTTTTTTAATATTTAAGAGCCATTTTGAAAATCCAAAAAAAAATAGTAAAATGTTCTAAAATAGTAAATCTTGACTTCCTACAAGATTTTGATATGTAAACGACATTTAATACCTTGGATAGATCACTTACAAATATTATTATATCCAAAATAAAGAATTGGACAATTATATTATATCCAAAATACAAATATTATTATAATAGCCTAACTCAATAAAACAAATAAACATATATAAAATTGAAACTATCATCAATAACCTTGGAAAACAAGAAATATCTCACATGCCACTAAGAGCTATTTGTTTTTATTTATCTTTAAAGATAAACAGTGATAATGGAGAGGTAATTTTGGTTATCTCCGACATATGGAGGAAGGAATGAATATTTTCATATATAGTAGGGATAATGCACATTATCTCCTATTGTTTGCAGGTGTATATTTAGGAGAATAGTGGAAAAAGAACCACCAAACTAAATGCTATCAGGAAAAGTGCTACCTTGGTAAGGTAAACAGCTTCTTGCATTTGTTGTAATGCATCTCTCATATGATCACCTTGAATGAGTATATCTTCAACTATATCATAAGGAATCTACATTAAATTGCCAAAAGAAGCACAAAAAGTTAGCAAATGACATATGTCTCATGTAAATTTGAGTTCCCCGCCATCTGCTAATTTTAATTTTGCAAACTACACCCACTGTCATATAATATTTTCAAATAACACCCATAATGTTGCATATGAGCAATTACCATGCAACATTCGCAAGATAATAACAATCCGCACCCAGACGGCCAGACCTTCAAAAGAAAAAAAAGGGTCGACACCCAAGCATTTTTTCGGAGAGCTGGAAATATCATCCATTAAATTTGACACATATATCCACTGCTCTGGTGAATTTCTTTTTTTCCATATGCCCAAGTTGAACTATAGAAACTAGGGTGGTTCTAGCATACTGAAAGTATACATTCATTTCTTGAATAATATTGTTCAAATTAGATAACTAGAATTGTAGATGTGTTTTGAATTTGGATTGATTTGAAAGACATATAACATTCCATCAAACGATTATAATATTTAACAGTGGAATTTTAATGACTTTATGATCAATGACCAATCAAATTTCAAATTGCCTCAAATTTGATACATGTCCTTATCTAAACAGTTGTAGAACATATCTACAATTTTAATTTTTCAATATGAAGAATATCTTATAAGATATCAAATCAATGTAGCATAAGAGCTGGAAGTACGCTAGAATTATCCATAAATCTAAATCAAGTCGACAAATGTGACCTTAAATGAACTATTAACAAAGTAAACTGTTACTTTAAAATAAAAACATCAGTGATAACTAATTCAGTTGCTTGACTTGCCTTGTTTCAAACTAAGGTTTACTTATATAAACCAAACAATGTTGTGTGTCCAATGCAAAAGTGCCAAATGCGGGTGTTATTTGCACATAAGGAATGAAAGTCTGCTTTTAAATTGCACAACAGAACTGGTCCGGTTTGCTTACTTGGCTTCTCTTGACATAAGTAGTCAGCATGTTTGCCAGAGCTCTGATACCAGAAAGTGGTCCATGTATCTGCACAGATTTCTTAAATTTTAGAAAGCGACACAGGAAAAAGTAGCCCCAAATACGAAACAGACAAGAAAAGGAAATGACCTGCTCAACCAATTGGCTCATTCTCACATTATTTTGCCATGATGTTTGTTGAAGTAACATTGCTTTCTGAAATAAAGAAAAGAAAAAGAAAAAATTAGAATCGCAGATAAGGTCAAATAAAAATAATAGCAATACAAGCAAAAAATGAATCAGAAAAAGCAGATGTCTAATAAAAAAACAAACAAAAATGAAAAGAAATAAGTAAAATAATCAAAGAAAGTTCCGAGTATAAGAAAAAGAACTGTAAAAGGGAAAAGTGATTAATCTTACCTGATCCATGACATATGCAGTAGCCAAAGATTGAGAAATCCTCACAGCCCGGGATCTCTCCTCGAGAGTAATCTGACATGTTTTCACTAAATCTTCTTGATATGGTTGAATCTCCAATGAATTCCCGTACGAGTAGTTACTTTGTGGTAAATTAGGTACCTCCCCTTGTGTGCTTTCTGAGTTCATGCATGTCTCAGCTTCAACATTTGGAAGCTCTGCAACTAGAAAGCCCACAATGAATGGATGCTTCACCAAAGGAAGAACCATGGCCCCATATTCAGGTACAAAGTCAAGCTGCACATCATAAAATTCATATGCATGTAACTTGGCTTACAGAAATATGTTTAAGTACCAAATATGATAGAACATTGTTGGGATTATCAATTAGAGCAAAGAGGCGATTATACAGTAATTTACTCACAACAGTTTACCAGCCAAAAGGAAAAACAATCCAGTGAAAGAGATTCAAACTTGATGAACCAGTGACTGGTACACATGGTACATGGAAGATCATATTTACTTAGGAACTTACTTCTTGTTTAGATAAAACTGCTTCTACGCCTCTTAAACCCGCAACAACTGAAAAATTACAGACTAATATCACACAGTCTGAGCTGTCAGAGACATCGATCCCAGGAAAGAAAACAACTCTTCGTAGTTCTAGCTGATCCATGATATAACTACCGGCTGGCCTCACATAAACCTATACAAGAGTACATGAACTAAGATATAATCCTAGCAACTATTACAAGAAAATAACCACATAATATTTGATACTATGTTAAAAATATACAAACCATTAAAATTTTTCAGGCTTAACTATTTACCCATAAAAATAATTTGATGATCACTGCGCACAGTTTCTAATTTGGGACCAAATAATCAACTAAGATGCCATTTGCTCAGTTACCTTGTTAGTGTTGTATCAATTAAAACAAGTATCCTCCAGCTCCATTACTGTTTTTCTTTTGTATTGAAAAAGTACAGCAACATTTTAATCACATCCTTTTTTTATTCTTTTATTGACCTGTGCCTTTAGTTCTCCCCTTCTCTTCCTCTCAAACATTCTTGTGGAGCACAACCTAACTCTGATAGCACTGTCAATCCTTTGACATCCAAACGCACCAAAAGAATATAAGAAATAAGTAACTAACCGACAGGATAGCGTCCGCTGAGACAACCATCCGAAATAGCTGGAGCTGTTCAATGCACAGACGTTGGAAATCAGAGCTGGGCATGAGAGGACCACCCTTACCGGCCTCCTCATCGAACCGACGGCGCGTGAACTCCACCGGCGAGGCTGACGATGCCCGGCGGATGGCCGCCGCTACGGCCGCGGCGGATACTGGGCTCAGCTCATCTTCCTCCTTCGTGTTAGCCACAGGAAGTGCAACTGCGTGGTTTCGTAAAAGGGGACGAATCTGCGAACGGTGCTTCGCGAAAGCGGGAAGGAGGAGGCGCAAGGAAAGGCGAGGATGGTAGTGACTGGAGGGGAGCATGGTGTAGAGAGGAGGGAAATCGAACTGGAGAGAAGCGTGGAGCCAGTGATGGTTAGCTCGATGCTTGGCGATGGCGCTATAGCACCATGGGTGCACGCCTCGTGGCAAGACACAATTGGAGCGGGTTTATCTTCCACGGTCGGATCTTATCTCCACCGCAAAACTGGACGGCTCTGGTCGATTTTTGGCTGTTAAACAGGGTAAAGATATTGACGGCGCTATTTAGACTTCGTGCTGCGCACGAAAAATAAAGTCAAAACAAAAAGTATAAAGACTCTTGCGCTGCTTGAAGCCAAAAGAGTTCTGTTGAAACCTTTACCGCTAAACAATGTATTTAATGCTCTGCGATCTGGATATGTAGTGCATCCTTAGTGCATCCTCATTAAACAAGATAACAGCGGATTCTCAATTGCGCAGACTTGAACAAATTGTGATTTGTGAGAAGCTGGCCCATGGGCCAAGCAATGCTATATAAAATTTAGAGGGTGATCCGTTTGAAGTTGAAAAAAAAAAAAAAATTCAAATGATATTCAAAATAAACATTACGGCACAAATCAAAATATTCAGTCTTATAATATCAGCTTTTGCACCACAGTGTAAGATAGGAAAGGATAAAATAAGGAGGAGGGTTCCAATGCCTCCATTTTTCATACCTCCACCATGCCTCCATTTTTAAAACTTTAATAACTCAAAATTTAAAACTTAAAAGTCAAAATAAAACCGTTGGATATGATCTATATCATTTTATCTATGTGCTCATAAAAAATTATCACATTTTGATTTTGTTTTTATGTGAATCAATAAGTTGAAAAATCAACGTCTAGAAATTATCCACATTAGTACGTTTTTTACAAGCTCTTGATGACAACCAAAACAAAATTGAAATGTCATAATTTTTTATACGTGTATAGATATAATGATGTAGATCATATCCAACGGTTTTATTTTGACTTTTAAGTTTTAAGTTTTGAGTTATTAAAGTTTTAAAAATGGAGGCATGGTGGAGGCATGAAAAAATGGAGGCATTGGAACCCTCCTCTAAAATAAGATCCTGAAAAGGCATCCTCTTCTCTACCAAACATAGACAAGTTGTCAATACAAACTTTATTAGTGAAAAAGTCTACTAAAGAAATTTATTTAGGCTAATCTCCCCACAGTCGACGTCACAAAACAGAATTTCAGATATCCTGAAAAGCCATCAATCCAGTTTGTTCGATCTGGATCCTAAAAAAGAGAGAGCATTGCTGCCCCAAATTTCTCCTTGGCATTCTTGTCGAATGGATCTTCGCCCAAGTACAGGTGGAAGTAAGCCCGGCATAGTAATTCACTTTCTACCATGCTGATTACCTCATCCTTAACTGCATTGGTTGAATATGTTTATCAGAATATTACAAACAAGAAGATAAAGAATTTATTTTTATTAACAAAAGGAAAAAAGTAAAGGGGGCTAAAGGTATCTTCCTTGCAAGTTGCCATCCAGTTTCAGAAATTTATCTTCTTATCTCAGTTCCCATGTTTTTTATTTTATATAATTAAATATGCAAGCCTCTTTACGCTAAAGAAAATGATGTCAATAACACAAAATAAAACTGAAAATAATTATCAAGTACCTTTTGTTTGGAGAGTATATCCAGGGAGCCGTGTTATCTCAATCACTGAACCAGATGACAGCTTGATGCTATCTCTAGCATCTCCCATTAGTCTGTCAATATTTTTAAATCGAAACCATAAGCACAAAATTATTGCAACTGAAAAAATAACTTAATAGACTTACATACAACTTATAGTGTGGACTGTGGAATAAGAATACAAAAGTTTCAAATGTCATTACAAAAAAGAAAGATATACCTCTTGGCAAGTTCGTCGTCCTTCTGACCGCCATTGAGTTTTTTTATCATGGCGCCGAGTGCTTCGTCGAAGTTCTTCCTGACCATATTCATTGTCAGGCCAGGAAAGACTATAACTAGCCTCGCCATCAATCCTACATCACCATCAATCACCGCTTCATACAGCTCCTTGGTCGGGTTTTCAGGAGCTTTCTCGAATTTGGATTTTAGAAGCTCCTTCAGTTTATCATTATCCCCGTAAATGCCTGATTTGTACATTATTAGTCAGAAGATTTGATTTAAGAAAATTTACCTATTTATATATATAGGCCATCTGTTCAGGTAAATTTTAATTTGTATGATGTTTAAGATAATTCTTCAAGTATTCAACAGGAATCAGGAAGGTCATAGTTTGTTTCATCTGTCATGAAAATATACAAAAATCAGCATCAAATATGATGTTTCGTATAGCATTAGTTCTTTGCTTAGAGGCTAACTAAATATGTGCTCCATTTTTCCTTTTAAGTGTAAGCTCTTATTTGAAATGAATTCATCACATAAATATCAATTACTTAATTATGTGGTTGACTAATCGAATAAAAGAAAAAGGTTACCAAATCCGTAAATTGAAACATTGAGAGCAATTACTCTCTTCTTTCTCACTCCCATGGCATCCAGTTGCTTCCCATCAGAAGTCTGTACTGGAAAATTCACCCCTGTATTTGGTTCCACCTCCATTTTCACCTCTTCTTCTTTCTCTTCCTTCACCACCTCATTCTCTTTCTCTTTCTCTTTCTCCTGATTTGTCACAACATCTTCTTTCACCTCCACCTCCAACTGATCTTCTTTCACCTCTTCAACCGTTTTCTCTTGCTTTATCTCAGCCTCTATTGTTGTTGCCATGGTTTTTTCTCTGGGGTTTTGATTGGCTGGTGGTTGGTACGGAGAGAAGAGGAGAGGATGATGGTATAAATAGAAAGGGTGGTTGCACTCGGATCAATGAAGAGTAATGGCGCTATCATCATCGGTCATTATATACTCTGGTCTGATCAATGCTCTTTCGCCTCTCAACAAACAATTCAGTCGTTCCATATCAGATAACAACAATAAAATAATAAATAAATAAATAATATATGCAATGTTATTTTATAATAATGGACTAAATGCATATGTGTAAATATAATTTAAGATTTAGGGCCTGTTCAGGCACAGTACTGTGCCCGTGGAAAAAAAAAATTGAGTCTTGAATCAACTTTTTTTTCCCACGCGCACAGTAAAATTTAGTTCAAATACCATGCCCATTCCCATTCCCCACTGTGCGCCGAACAGGCCCTAATGGATATCTATTCATAAGTTTGATACAAGTACAATTCATTTTTTTAGTAATTTCAAATCAAGAAAATAACCTTCTTCCATAATTTCCCCACCAAATTAATTAATGCTAGTTATTTACAACACTTGCGTAGGATGTGGATATAAGTATATAACTAACAAGGGTGCATCTCCCAAACCCCAAGTACAAAGATCATAGCAGTTCGGGTCAGGTTTCACATGAACCCGATCCGACTGATTTTTTTTCCTTTTTCTTTTACAAATAATCTGACTGGATTATTACTAGGGGGGCAAACGGATCGGATATTATCCGTTCGAATCCGGATCCATATCCGAAAATTAGATATGGATATCCGATATCCGAATATCCGTGCGGATACAAATACATATATGATTTTGAATTTTAATTATCCGTATCCGAATAGTAGATATATACCATATAGTTTAATATATATTATGAAAAAAATTATGTTATTCATCATTATAATTAGATAAATATTATGAACTTTGATATTTTTTTAATAATATTTATATATTTTTTAATAAATAATAGTATTGAAAAATGAATATCTAATCTGTATCCGATTAATATATGATCCGTATTTGTATATGTTAAATATCAGATCGGTATCCGAAAAATAAAAATAGATACGGATATGATTTTAATGTAAAAATTGATCCGTTTACACCCCTAAATTAATTATCCTTCATCTGACAAGTAGAAATCGTTTTTCCTCCTAATTGAATATAAAATATTTAAGCAAAAAAAGTACCTGACCTATTATTTCTTTTTTCAACTTAGAAGGCATCTTACAAAAAACTTATTTTTCACTTCAAATTATCAAGACGTCTCGTTCGTTATTTAAATTGCATTAAATTCAATTATTAGTCATCACGCATCCTATCATATTGGGGTCCAGGAGACTTGAGGATTCTATTCTTAAGCAAACCCCCTAATAATTTGAGATGCATTAGAGTGTGCAGATTAAATCTGTGTATTCTTTTTTTTTTTATTTTGGTAAAATCTGTTTGAAAGACACGTATTGACGTATATCCACAGGTGCTTTGGGTATAGATAAAACTAGGAGTGTAAACGGTCGGATACGGATCAGATAGTGATCAAACCGTATCCTTATCCGTTATAATTTCGAATATGGATACGGATACGAATACGGATAGTCTCAGATTTATTCGAATACGGATCAGATATTAAACGAATACGGATACGGATCGGATATCGGACGGATACGAATACGGATATGAATATAATTTGAATAATTAAAAATAAATTACTAATGTACATTATAATAAAGAATAACATTTAAATATAAATTTTTTATTCATAAATTATATCTAATATTTTTCATAATAAGTTTGTTGGTTACAAAACATATATCATATTACTAAAATAATAGTTACTAATTATGTCATAGTGTTAAATTGTTCATCAGAATATATATTAATATGCAATTTAATAAATCATTGGTATGTATATGCAGTTTAACAAATTAATTTAAGAACAGAGAGCAATGTTATCAGAACCGGACCGGACATCGACCCGATAAAGCTCCGGGTTAACGGTTCACTGGTTGAACCGGTGGGTCAACCGGTTCAACCGCAGGTTTTTTGAAACAGTTATTATTTATAATCCGAAAATCTAATTGAAAGCATCGATGCCTAAACATAGGAAAGTAGTACTGATACATTGTATTTTGAATTGATTTTCATATGCAAGTTCTCTTTTACATGATTACACAACTTGAACCAGAAAAGTAAGCAAAGGAAAAGATGAAGGTTAACTACAGTTGGGTTTAAACCCATTAAGGATTAAGGAGAAATAGACATTTACACCAAGAGATTCATTAATACTAACTATTAAAAATCTTTTCTGACTCATTTCGGCAACAACCATTAAACTCAGGTCACCATTATCCATTAACAGATTATCAAAGACCTTTATCCATCAAAGTAAAAGCACAAAAATGCAGCAAACACACCACGTGAACCCATGATTAAAGGCATACAGATTATCAACCCATGTTTATCAAGCAAAAAAATAATGGCTGTTTAGAAATGCACTGCAAATATTAAAGTCAATCCATGTTCAGAAATGCATTTTCGTTTGAGCATTTCATCAAACATCTTAAATGCATAGATTTATTCAGTAAAATCAACTCAAATATTAACATTTCAAGTGATTCTATCAATTGTTACATGAGATTAGTTCGAGTATTTGATCTTGACAACTACTTTTGCGATTTCGTATCAAACTATGCCTTGAGAATATGCAGCCTTGATGTGTGAGGTTGAGTCGTGCAAAACTTGTGCAGTGAGGAATCAAGAATTGAGAAAATAGTAAGAAATCACACCAATTCTGTACTTCTGTTGGATAATTCAGAGAATCGTGTTTGCTTTACGAGTGAAGAAAATGTGAGGTGGTTGAAGGAGAAGGAGAAATATACGAAAATTTTGATCCGCGAAAGAAAACTGTTTTGAACCGGTTTTTTGTTGGTTTGGTTCATTGTGTTTTTAATAAACCCGACCAAATAACCGGTTTTGCCGGCTTGAGAGCAAAAACGATCTTTTTAAGGAACCGAACCGGACAAGTGACCGGTTCCGGTCTTTTTCGGTTTAACCGGCGGTCCGGTCCGGTTCTGATAACACTGACAGAGAGTACTTTTTTTATAGTTCAGGGATAAAAATGGTCGGATACAGATAATTACGGATAGTTAAAAATCAAACCGTATCCTTATCCGTTATAAATTTTCGGATACAGATACAGATAGTCTCGGATATGAATATGGATCGGATGATTTAAATAATTTTCCGAATTCGAATCCGGATAAAATCGGATAATATCCGATCCGTTTACATCCCTAGATAAAATATTCAAAGCCAAAGGTATGCATATTCAAAGGCACAGGTATCGTGAAATTCACAGCAAAGAGCATGACTTTTGAGGCTGACAACTCCCAAAAGCACGCACCCAAAAGAAAAAATGGCCAAGTTTGGATTTTGAATTTTTTTTAAATGCCAACAAAAAAAATTCAGGTCAAAATAACCCATATCCCTTCGACTAACTTTCTAAAAATAAATAAATAAACAAGAGTGTATTTCACAAATAATCAAATATGCATTGTGCAATAATTAAGTGCGCATTTTAAAGGTGTTCTGAATAATAAGCGCAACAATTTAAAACAACAAATTTATATTTATAATAATCAAGTTTGCATTATGTAATATCTAAATATATTTTATGTAATAATTAAGTGTGTATTTTAAGGATTCGGATGATGAGTCTGAAAGTTCAAAATAACAGTTGACATTTGCCAAAATAATTGTGTCTAAATTATAAACTATTGGTAAAAAAAAAAAATTTTGAGATTCACAAAGAGTATTTAGGAATTTGAGTTCAGAAACTGATTATCTTGCCCGTTATTCCCCTTTTCTCTATTTTTTTCTGAAGATATAATCGGGTCATGGGCCTTGAATGATTGTGGGCTTTTGAATTTTTTTTAGCTAAAATAATTTTTTCAGTTATTATTAACCAATTAAATCCAGAGGTTAATATCATGTAGAGCTCATTAAGATCTTAAATTAATCCAAGGGGATTACAAGTAGCCCATGCTCAGCAATGTCTGTCAAAGAAAAGCCTTATTCCCATCAAAAAGTGGATTCATTCTCCAGTCTTCTTAAATTAATCCAAGCAAAATGTGAGCCCATATGGCCATACAATCTCAAAAGAGGATCAAATTCCATATAGGAGAGTCAAAATCAATTTGGAGCCATACAGGGGGGGTTTCGGTTTAAGATTTGTGCCAGATTAAAATGGACGACTGAGATCTCATTCTACACGGTACCCGGTCAGCTATTGCACTGGATCTGAATTGAGCTCACTTATGGACCAGATCCGAGGTCCTCCATCCTGATGGAATTTGATCCTCATTTTAGATTATATGGGTCGAGTTTTTTGTTTGGATTAATTTAAGCTCTTTATGAGCTATACGGAGGGGTGATTAATGAGTGAGTTCGAGCGAGTTGGATATGCTCGTACTCGGTTTATTAGCTTATTCATGCGAGTCGATTTGAGTTGAGAAGACAATACCGAGTTGATAGTTGTGTTCGTGCTCGATTCGTTAAATGCTTGAGTTGACTCGTGCTCATTAAGCGACTCGTTAAGAAATCAAGCTTGTAGGCAATTTGAATTTTTTTCGAGTTTTTTGTTTCATATACATCATTCAAAAACTAATTAACATTTGTAGAATTTAAAAAATTGTCATAATCTAACCTGCTTAAACAATATATAATTTAATAAAATATTGTTCACAAGTAAATTTAACAAAATCAAACAGCTATCTTTTTGTCCATATATAGCGAGAGTGAGTGAAGCCGAGAGTATAAGAGAGTAATAGAGTATAGACGAAGTAGGAACTTTGGATCCACTGGGTTAGGGTCGCTGGGTCTGAGTATAACTAAGTTGGATTTGAGTTTGATCCAGTTGGGATTGGATGTAGCATAATATCATGTAACTTAGTTTTTAACGAGTGAGTTATGATCGAGTTGGGTATGCTCAGTTCATTAACTTAATGAGCGAGTTATTAGCGAGCTAGTTATAAGCGATTTACTCACACCTAGCTATACTAATGTTAATCTCTGGGCTTAATTGATTAATTATAACTTGCTTAGAGCATAAGAAAAGATACTCTTTCACGATGTGCGACAACCTCGCGTTTAGTATAAAATTGTAAACATATCTTTTTTTGCGAATTTCTTCTCTGATTGACCTTTTCCTCATCTTTCGTCTTGAAGAAACCATTGTATTCGGCCTGGAGCAAAACAATCGCCTTTACCTGATGGAGCATCAATCAGGCAACTGGGATTTGGTTATCAAGGTCCGAGTTCTCTAACTTTGTTAATAGAAAATAAGATTGACTGATTGTTGGATTGATTACGTTCTACTTGATTGTATTTTCGCATTCATTGTCAAAATGGATTGATTGGAGAACTTTTCATTATAGTTCTTTGTTTATGGCATATCTGAAGCTCCCAAGTTGCAAGTTGAAATCCCATCAAGTTTCTAGTATGGATTGTTTCGGTTTTATTTTGTAAAATTAAACTATTATGTTTCATTTTTACTTACATGATGTCAGTTATTTTATCATCTCTTTAAGGTGAAGTATGGAAATCATTTAAAACGCTTCAAGTCCTTTGTCAAACAAAGGAGATTGGAGTACAACATGACCACGCTCAGATCAAAGATAAAGGATGCTTTCAATTTAGACCAAGATGCTGAGCTGGCACTTTCTTACGAAGATGATGATGGTGACACCATCACACTGGAGCAAGACGAAGATTTGATCGATGCAATCATAAATCAGCAGTTAGACCCTCTTCTCATAGAGGTCCAGTTAAGAACTCCCAGTGCTGAGCTAGTGCAGCGTTTCAGAAGCATGTTAATGTCAAGCTATTCGACATCTGCTAATGGTCCAGTGATGCAAGAATTGGATTCTCAGAGGAGAATTAATTGGGGCAGAATTGGAGGCATAAATCAAAGTTTTCACAGTGATGTAAGACTCTTCAAAATTATGAAGTAAATAACTGTATGCCTCAATGCTACAACAAATTAATTTATCAGATTTACTCTATACTAGTCTGATCTTTGTGGAACATGTGCTGATCCGAGTGACCTCCATCCAGCCCTTTCCTTTTCTAGGAATTTTTCAAATTATTATATAGACATGGGTTTATGGCTGTTTTTTTAAATTTAGTCATTAATCGAGATTTGGTGCATGATTGTGGAATAATTATGGCTTAATTGTGATGATTAACCTTCTTGATTTTAGCATTGTGGATGTCACTCTTCACCACATGTTTGTGGCCTAAGACCCAAAAAGTTGAAGCTTAAAAGCCGCTTCATACAAGATTTAACCATACCAGATGGAACTAGGGTTACAACGTCTACTCCGTTTACTAAAATATGGCGCGTGTATAACAATGGTAAAGATCCATGGCCGTATGGTACACAACTTGTTTGGATTGGAGGAGATCAAATTGGAAACTGTCATGCTGTTCAATTACAGGTATGAAAAATTGGACATACTTCTCCAAATTTTAGTCATTTTCATGTTATTTTCTGGTTCTAGATTAAAATGTGCATGATTTCATTGTAGTCTTTGAAGGAAATGCATGTTCCAGTCATGGCTCATAACTTATATTGTGGTTTTTTGTGTTCATATGACAACTTTCAGTTGGATCTTTTGTAAATTAGACTGATTATATTGTTAGGAAAATGATTTCGCTTGCCTAGAGCATTTTTTTTTCCTATACTTGCTCACCAATATCGTCGCATCACATGTGAACCCTGTTCTCCCAACCGCAAAAAATTAACTGTGAATCCTATAAGAAAATTCGAAAAATGTGAATCCTCTACAGAGCAATTTTTTACAAGATTTAGACTTATGAATGAAGATGGAGGGATAACACAGTGTGCGTAAAGTGGAGGCCGAGCCTGGGCAAAAATGCTGTGTGCGATGGTTAGCATGCCTCTATTTATTATGTGCATTTGGATAACAGCCTAACAGTTTTCACAGTACCATTTGACATAAATTGTGATAGGAGATATTGGGAGAAGTTAAAATAAAACGAAGCTGGTAAAATTTGGTGGAACAGGCATATTGACAAGGGCAGAGGAGAGTGTGGCAATGGGAGGCACTTACCTTCCTGACTCATGAAAATTGCAAGAATATGCTTGCTTTTGCAATGGTTCTTTGAAAAAAAGTTTCTAAAAATATGTCAGTGAAAATAATTAAAATTATATCACCCTAAAATTTTGCCGTGTATATACCTGGCTCTGCTCCTGCATATTATTAAATGAAGAAAATATTTGCTCTAACTGTACACAATTGTTTCTTCCTAAGATGAAGTTAAATCAAGCACAGGATACTTTTATGTTAAATGCAAAATTTTAGGAAAGATGTATAGATTTTGCTGAGTTAATATTAAAAAACTAAAAACCAGGCTGATTTTTGCAGGACTTCTAACATTTGACAGCTGTTTTTAGCAAATAACCCAAAGTTTGTCGAGCATTATTTGCAAATACATGAAATGTCAAATATTATCTGCAAAGTTTCCTCACAATGTTCGGTTTTTTTTGAAAACAGGCTTTTTATTTAATCGAATTTCACCGGAGTTGTGTAAGTGTCACTAAAATGTGTATTACTTGCTTGATAACTATGATCCTATTTTCAGTACTGTTCCTATCATGGCTGGTAATCTCTCATGAGTGGCGTATTAGGCACATCGTAATTGTACTCAAAAGAGTTTTTTGATTGAAACTTTACAGATTCCTCCGACCGGCTTTCCAGTTCAAGAGAATATTGATGTACAGGTTGATTTTATAGCTCCTTCAAAACCTGGCAGGTACATTTCGATTTGGAGACTGTTATCGCCTTCTGGGAAGAACTTTGGCCATTGCTTTTGGGTTCTGATCAAGGTGCTTATTCTCTGGCGTAGTATTAGCTCTTCACATACTTATTTGAAAATAAATTTACAAATTCAGACAATGGGTCATTAAATCATCAAGCTGGTCGAAAGTAAGGTCTCATTCAGTCAAACAGATAGGACAGTATTGAAAGTCGGTTTTTGGGTAATATTTGACTTTTCTTTTGTTGATGTATGTCTTGATGAAAAGTTGGTCTAAGAGAGATTTTAGGCATCTTATGTTGATAAAAAAAAAAAAACTAGGACTAAGAAACAAAAATCACTCTTAAACCCACTTTTAAGTGGGTTGCAAAATATGACTGATAAATAACTTGTCAAATCATGGATGGAACAGGCCTTCCTTGACTAGGCAGTGTTCACGGACTTTGCGATCCTAATTATTTTGAATTTCATCCCTGGATTAAAGTGTGTCAGTAAATCAGTTTATATTAAAGAAGATAGCCATAATTGTTGTTCATTTTCTTTGTGTCGCCTTTTGGATTTCAGGTGGAACTGCCCAGTGCTGCTTTCGGCACCACCAGTTCTTCACTTGATCTTAACCTGTCTCCAGAAAACAAGTATGCTGGAGCAGGATTACTCGAACCCATTGCTCTGGCAGATCAACGTATGCATTGTGTTGTTAAACAGCCTGATACGGTTGGCTCTTCTCAGCAATCTAATAAACCTCTTATTGATCTTAATGAAGACGGTCCAAATGTCAATTCAACTGTTGATCTAGGAGACACTAAGGAGGCAGTTTCTGAATGGGGCCGACTTCTTTCTGAGCTCCATGACATGGTTAGTTACCTCATTACTCTTGCGAGTATTGTACAAAATAAATATTTTAGAAAGAAGCACTGTACCTGTTTGGTTTGAACAATGCCAGTTTGATAAGATTCAGTGCAAAGGTATAGGGTATACCTGATGTTTTAATAAAATTAAAGTAAATGAACACAAGCACTCCCAAGAATCACCCTTCCCTCCCAGATATTATTGATACCGAAATTTTCTCTTACAATTCCTAGTTGTTTTTTTCTCTTACAGAGCCTATTCTTTTATAAGCTATTCACGTTGCTTAGAGAATTAAATCTCGCCAGCCCAACCTTTCTTTAATTCCTATACATTCCTTTCTAGATATTCAAATAACAGAAATACAATAAGATAAACTTAGAAACAAATAATCTGTATCCGATTCTTGCACATAATTCTTTCCTTCCAAATCTAAGGTTGACTCTGATTATATGTGACACTACCGTGTACACTTGCTTCTGTCAACACTCCCCCTCAAGTGGGCACGTAGATGTCTTCCATACCCAGCTTGATTACAGATTCATTAAATGTCTTACTCGATACCGCCTTTGTCAGCATATCTGCGAGTTGTTCTTCGGACCTGACAAATGGAAGGGCTATGATCTTTGAATCTAGTTTCTCCTTGATGAAGTGTCTGTCGATTTCTATGTGTTTTGTTCGGTCATGTTGTACCGGGTTATGTGAAATGTCAATTGCTGCTTTATTATCACAGAAAAGAATCATTTCCTCTTCTTGCTCAAAACCGAGTTCTAGGAGTAGTTTCCTTGGCCACAATAATTCGCAGATCCCTTTTGTCATTCCTCGAAATTCTGCCTCTGCACTTGAAAGAGCCACCACATTTTGCTTCTTACTCCTCCACGTGACAAGGTTTCCTCCTACAAATGTGAAGTACCCAGCTGTTGATTTTCGATCAGTTATACTTCCAGCCCAGTCAGCATCCGTGTAACCCTCAATTTTTAAGTGTCCATTTCTTCGAAACTTAAGTCCTCTGCCGGGGGCCCCCTTCAAGTATCGAATAATACGCATCACAGCCTCCAGATGTTCTTCGGTGGGAGCATGCATGAACTGGCTCACCACACTAACTGCATAAGCTATGTCAGGTCTAGTATGCGAGAGATAAATTAATTTTCCAACTAACCTTTGGTACCTTTCTTTATTCGTAGGAGGTAGGTTCGGGTCCAGTCCCAATTTCTAATTTTGAATTACCGGTGTCTCTGCTGGTTTGCAGTCTAGCATTCCAACTTCTGCAAGAAGGTCTAGAATGTATTTTCGTTGAGAGAGAAAAATTCCTTGATTATTTCTCGCTACCTCAATACCAAGGAAGTATTTCAAGCCCCCCAAGTTCTTCATTTCGAATTCTTTGCACAATCTTTTTTCAAGTGACTCAATCTCCTCCTCATCGTCTCCTGTAATAATCATATCATCTACATAAATGATTAATACAGTAATTTTACCTTTCCTCCTTTTAACAAACATAGTGTGGTCCGAGTCGCTTTGAGTATAGTTATAACTCTTCATTGCCTTGCAGAATCTTCCAAAATGGTACTACAAAATGGTACTACAAAATTCAAATCAGAATGAAGTCTATCAAGTAAGAATCCTATAATGTGGGGCATATTTGAACAAAAACAGGCAGCCTTTTCCTGTCAGAAACCCGGTACAGCACCTTTGTGATAATACATTCTTCTTCCTTTGTCGGTGGCCATGAGAAATCCCTCCTTGCCGGTACAGCTTCTTCCTTTTTCAGGATCTTCTCTTTGGACCAAGGTGAGGAAGTGGATGTTGCGGGTGGGGTAATATGCGATGCCCGTGGTCCTTGTGCCCGCTTTTCCTCCTACAATAGATGCCCATTTAGTATCAATTTATTGGACATGTTGGCATATGAAATGGTTTGTTTTTATGGGCAGGTATAAACCTGATAAGAACAGTATCAGTATGGTGAACTAGCCACACACACTGATCAGTAAAATAATGGGTATTCTAATTGGGAGCTTCTGATTTTTAAGATTGAGGTAAGCTCCGACAAACATAAACCCTCAATAAAGAGCAACATAATAGCAAAGAAAAGACCAAAAAGGAAAGAAAATTATAATAATCAAAATAAAACAAATATATAGAGAGACCATCTGTTACATAACATATGGTCTGTACCGTACCAGGACAGCCACCAATAAGCACCAAAATTTAAGTCACCATTCTTGTTTAAAATTATTGGGCTGATTGTTGGAAGTAGGAGCATTTGGGTGACTACCAGTACCCATATGTGATTGGAGGTAATTAGAATCCTCGATTGAATATTAATTAAGAAATAGGACAAAACAAGAACATAAACTACAGTAGTATGTAACTTGTAAGGAACCGTGGTTTAGATGATAAATATAGGCACCACAGAGGAAAATGGAACAGTATTGTTACTTGGAAGTGTCATTGTATATTATATGAAGAACTTCTGGATCAAAATATGTGAATATCAAGAAAGTTGTAGGGGATAAGGACTAGTATTTATTACCTCAGATTTGTGTGGCTTCATCAGACGGGAGCTTCGCTGTTCTTCCATCCCACGAGAAAACTGAAATTAAAATTTGCTTTCTTGTCAAAAGAAAGGAAATTAGAAAATGAAATGGTGGCTTTGGATCTTCCCCAAACTTGTGTTGTGGCACTTTCAGATAATTTTCTGATTCAGAGGTTGAAATTTTGTAGTTGATTATCTTCAACTACAATCAATCTCAATTCTCCATTTATTTAAGTTACTGAACATAACGTAACACTAATTACTAAGTCCTGTTTCGAGTCTGTGCTTCAAACGCTATAAATGTAAAATACAATAATCAAACTCATGAGTCAGAAGTTTGTCATGGATTAAATGGTGGGTTATTAATTAGGTATCTCTACTTGCACCTTACATTTACACTCACTAAATTACCCAGAAGAGAGCACAAGCTTGAGATAATTAATCGAAAAGACAACCAAGAAAAGAACAAAAAAGAAGAAGATTAAGAGCATGATATGGTTCAGCCAAATACTCGCAAAAATCTGGAAGAGCAACATGGCTTTGCTATACTATGAATTGGAGTTTTAACTTTAGGAGCTTCCTCTCACAAGAAAGAACACAGAAATTTAAAACCATGTTGACATATTATATGCAGAGCTACTAGTTACTACTATACCCCCAAAACAAAAGCACAAGCTAGACAAATTATATGAAAAACTAAGTTGGAATGGTTGGCGCAACATAAACATACATATACGAGAGAACAATGAAAGAGAGCTTCTACATTACAGGGAACTGGTTTAAAATAGCACCTTTCTTCTAAATTCTAATTAAGAAGAGCACAAGGAATTACAACTAATCTCCTTTGTACCTATTCTCCTTCAAGAAAGAATCAGAAGACATTAAAATGACTTCTCTTACTATTTTTTTTTTTTTTTTTGAATGGTCAAGTCTCGATCACTTTGTTAAATATAACAATCGTACAACTTAATAAGCTAGACATAAGAAAATCCGTTTCTCCTAGTAATAATCGATGGTTAAGATCTACAGAGACCTACCATGATATAGAAAGAGATATAAATATGGGCTATGGAGTTACAGGCCATTAAGCCTAGCACAACTTAATTGGGCTTTACAGGGCTTATTTTGACGAATTTAAAGGAACTTTACATTCTTCTATTACAACCTACAAATTCGCTAGCTTCACGGCTTCACCACGGAAATGCTACTGAAAAGCAAAATTTAAAGTTCGAAGAATAGACAAAATAGAAGTTCGAATCTTTTTCGTGAATTTCGAACCTTGACTCGATTTTCAGATACAGGAATTTACGATAAATTATAGTAGTCGAAAATAAAGGACTCGTGCACACCTGTATCGGCACTGCATCCATGACTAACACGTCATCCTCCTTGGTCCCAACCTTCATCGGAGGGACGACCTTAGCAGTAGACCCCACCACTCTATGCGAAATCCGATTTTCGACTGAAGACAGTGGCGATCTGAGGTGAAGGATGCGCTTCAGCTTCCTCCTCGCCATTTCAGCTTGGTCCCCTGGCGGCGACCCAGCCGATCCAGGAGAGGTGACAGCTGAGCTGGGTCGCCGTGCTGATCCAATCGAACCAATCCAGGGGATTGAGAGGTTGCTGGAGGTGATGACGTGGCCGGAGGTAATCAATGGATGATCAGATGCGCTGTTACTGAAGAAGGATCGGGAGGGGCTGTTGTTCTCCATCTTTCGACGCTGACTCGTTATCAAAGAAAGGATCTTTGTGAGAAATGCTCTCCTACAAATGAAAATTTAAGCTCATTTCTAACGAAATAAGAAAATGAGAAATTAAATTCGAAGTTCAAAGATCTTACGATCAGCAGCATAAACTAGCAACAGATGGGTTATGATGGGAAAGTTAGTGGGAAGAGACGGGTTTAAATTTCATCAACAGTGCTCTAGCTGTGCAGAGTTGCCAGAGGGTCCGAGGGAGAGGGTAATTTTGGAATTAAGGCCAAATTCAAAGTCGGTTTAAGAGTCGAAAGGAATCTTCCAAACATAGTGTGGTCCGAGTCGCTTTGAGTATAGTTATAACTCTTCATTGCCTTGCAGAATCTTCCAAACCAGGCCCTAGGTGACTGCTTTAGGCCATATAATGATCTCTCGAGCTTGCACACTTTAGGAGATGTACCTGAGTAATTATATCCAGGTGGGAGTTCCATGTAAATCTCCTCCTCTAGATCTCCATGAAGAAAAGCATTCTTCACATCAAACTGATGTAGAGGCCAGTCTAAATTCGCTGCAAGAGATAAAAGCACTCGAACAGTATTTAGTTTTGCAACAGGTGAGAAAGTTTCTTGGTAATCAATCCCAAATGTCTGGGTATATCCTTTTGCAACTAACCGAGCCTTATGCCTTTCAATTTTTCCTTCAGCATTATATTTTATAGTAAACACCCATTTACACCCAACTGGTTTCTTTCCCTCTGGTAAATCTACAAGTTTCCAAGTGCAATTTTTCTCAAGTGCATTCATCTCAATCTCCATTGCCTCTACCCACTTCGGGTCTCTCATAGCATCCTCAACTCTCTCAGGTATTGTACTTGAGGTAATTTCATTTACAAACTCCTTTAACGGACCGGGTAATCTTTTTGTTGAGGTATACTTAGCAATTGGATACTCACTCTCCCCATTAATCTCTTTTTCTGGTTCATACCCGTACCTCTTTGGTGGTATGCCCCGATTAATCCTTGGAGGTAATCTATTATGGGAAATAACATCATGAGTTTGAGAACTTACCTGAGGGATATTCTCACGAGAATCTTGACCTTGCGGCAGCGAGTCGGATTGTATCATTTCTCTTTGTTCCTCTTCCATCCAGAATTGAGTATCAGCAGATTCCTCTATGGTCGGGTAATCAGCTCGGTTCTTTCTCCTGACATATACTTTCAGATTTTGAGGCGCATGCAGCTCTGGCACCTCATTTTCCCCTTCGGGTACTTGTGCTCTAAGCATCAAATTTTGATTAACCAAAGCATCCTCCCTTGGTGTGTTAGCTTGATACGCATGTTCACTGTTTACCACCTGACTAAACTGTATACCACCATTGGGCGCCTCCTCTCTGTTTGGCACGTCGAAAACAAGAGTCGATTCTTGTGCTAACTTCTCCCCCTGAATCGAACCTTGGGATTTGTCAAAAAACGGCTCGTTTTCTACAAACGTGACATCCATTGTGACAATGAACCTTCGATTGTTAGGATTGTAGCATTTATAACCTTTCTTGTGAGCCCCAAAACCCAAGAAAATGCATTTTTCTGCCCGAGCTTCTAGTTTAGTTCTTTGGTGCTTTTGAAGGTGAACATATGCCGTACACCCAAAAAATTTTGGAGATAAATTTAGGATAGAAGGAATAACAAAATGAGTGGATAGCATCTGTAAAGGGGTTTTAAAGTTGTTGACTTTAGAAGGGGTTCTATTAATGAGGTACACAGCAAGAGACACAGCATTATCCCAAAACACTTGTGGTACGTTATTTTCAATGAGAAGAGACCTAGCTGTTTCTAAAATGTGTCTATTCTTTCTTTCCGCGACTCCATTTTGTTGTGGGGTCCCAACACACGAGGTTTCATGCAAAATCCCTTTCTCTTTAAAAAATTCTTGTAATGTTCTATTCACATATTCTGTCCCGTTATTACTTCGTATCATTTTAATGTCCCTTTTAAACTGGGTGTAAACCATTGCATGGAACTCTTTGACAATTTTAGGAACCTCGTCTTTTGTTTTTAACAGATAAAGCCAAGTCATCCTAGTGCAATCATCAGTAAATAAAATAAACCATTTACTACCCGACTTAGAGATAATAGGGCATGGACCCCAAACATCTGTATGAACCAAATCAAAGGGAAAAAGAGTTTTATTCAAACTTGTAGGATAAGATACACGGTGACTTTTGGCCCTAACACAAGTCTCACATTCAAACTTCTTATTCTCTAAACCCAAAAATAGAGATGGAGATAACCGTTTCATATACCCAAATGACGGGTGTCCCAACCGTTTATGCCATAACCACACCATGTCTTCTAATTTTGTAGATTCACTTCTCTGTAAATAAGCGTTTCCAATCTTCAATTCTTCTAAATGATACAATCCTTCTCGCCTAATACCACGGCCAATAATCTTCTTCGTGAGAATATCCTGAAAAATACAGAACTGGAAACATGAGCACAACACAGTTAAGGTCTCTGGTAAGTTGGCAAACAGAGATAAGTCGGGTGGACAAGGAGGGAACTACCAATGTATTTTTCAAGGTTAATTCCTCAGAGATTTTTACATCCCCTGCACTAGTCACTGGATATTCGATTCCATTAGCATTCAAAATTCCATTTTTTCTTGGTTGTTTTCGGTTTATCAAATCTCCCTGAGAAAGAGTCATATGGTCGGTAGCCCCTGAGTCAATGATCCAATCAACCCTTTTAGAGGAAATAGAAAACATACCTTCATCACTTTCTTTACCTTTACCCAGAATTTTACCATCAGAGATGTGACTTGAAGCTGCCAATGCGTGACTGGAGGATAGGCCTTCAGATTCTCGCTGCTGGATGTTGGGTTGAGTCATGCCAGCTGATGCTGTCTTCGGCTGCTGCCATGCTTGAGGTTGAGGCACGCTTCCAGATGTAGGTGCTTGCCACATGTAGGGATAGTTCTCACCCGATGGTATAACCTGTTGTGCATTTTCACCAACTGCCAGCGCACCTACTCCTTTTTCGCTATCCCCATGCCTGCCGATAAGAGGCTTTCTTGGCCCCTTCCACCAAGCAGGATATCCAATTACCCGATAGCATCCTTCCTTAGAATGTTTCCCATTCGGGCAATGAGGGCAATTTCCCTTCTTCTGATTTTCATGGGTATAACCTGTCCGAACCTGCCCTCCTCTACCGGGTTGATAGCTTCGTGACACCATTGCTATCGAGTCCTGCAATACCCCTGCTCCTCCTTTGATCATTACACCCTGGCGACTAGCTTCATGCCTCACATACCCATAAGCCTGTTCTACAGATGGAAATGGTTTTATCTGGAGAACTTGAGCCCGAATTGAATCAAATCGATCCTCAAGCCCATCAAGAAAAATATAAACTCGGGTTTTCTGAATAAATAGATTAAACTTCTCAATATCACCTGGGGTTTCCATAGGATTTGGACATCTGAAATCGATTTCTTGCCATACCGCTTGGAGCTCATCATAGAACTCTTCAACCGTTCTCCCTTCTTGCTTGATTCGTGTAACCTTCATATTGAGATCAAAGATTTGAGCCTCGTCACTCCCATCATAGTATGTGGTTGATAGTGCCTTCCAAACGTCTCTCGCGGTAGGATGGCGAATGTACTTGCTTCTCAATCGCAGATCTAGGGAGTTGATGAGCTATCCCTTGACGATCACATCATTTACTTCCCACTTGCGAAATTCAGCCTCTGTTTTTGATGGAGGTGCCGGGTCTCCTGTTAGGTGTCTCATCCGCTCTCGACCTCTGACATGCATCTCTACGGCTTGACACCAATAACTGTAATTAGTGCCATCCATTTTCACGTCGATCGGATTTGGATGGATAACTCCTTCATTAGGAGGATGTGAAGGATTCATGATGGTTGCTATCTGAGTCTGTTGGAGAGATACCAATTTGGTGAGTTGCTCTAGCACGGCTGCCATACTTGTAGCCTCACTAGATTCAACTTTTTCTGGAGATGGTGTGTCTACCATTTTTCAAAGAGGATGGATAGCTCCTTAGAGCAATATAGCACGAAAAATTGAAGTTAAAGACAAGAAGATCAACAATTTTTCTAGCTATATCACCAGACAACCATGCTCTGATACCATAATAAAATTAAAGTAAATGAACACAAGCACTCCCAAGAATCACCCTTCCCTCCCAGATATTATTGATACCGAAATTTTCTCTTACAATTCCTAGTTGTTTTTTTCTCTTACAGAGCCTATTCTTTTATAAGCTATTCACGTTGCTTAGAGAATTAAATCTCGCCAGCCCAACCTTTCTTTAATTCCTATACATTCCTTTCTAGATATTCAAATAGCAGAAATACAATAAGATAAACTTAGAAACAAATAATCTGTATCCGATTCTTGCACAGAATTCTTTCCTTCCAAATCTAAGGTTGACTCTGATTATATGTGACACTACCGTGTACACTTGCTTCTGTCAACATGTTTGTTTGGGTTTTAAGCTATGTGCTCAAACACTTGGTTTTTTCAATGAAACTGGCTGTCTGTTAACAGTTGATGCTAACATATAGAGGTTTCATTTCAGGGTTTCTGTGATGAAGATCTGAACAGGAGGCTATTGGTAGAATATGATGGAAGCATCAAAAGGGTTGTTCTGGATTTAATAGCAAAAGAAAAGATGGTTTAGTTAATAATACATCCTTATATGGCTCTAATTGTAAATATGTACATAACGACTACGATGGATGAATATAAACATCGCTTTGTGTTGGTCTTGGCATGCTGAAAAGGATGATAACTTGTTTTGCCAAATTGAAAGCATATCTTATGGATACCATTAGACATTAGTTGCAACTTTTATGACTTGTATGAAACAAAGGAAACCTAAATTCCAAATTAGCAGAGCATCTATTTGTTTGCATGACTTAATGGGATCTTGTCAAATATTCGTGAACAATAATGCAAATCAAAAGAGAAAAGTTCCTAGAGTCACACTTTGATATTCTCAGTATATATGCTTCTGGAAAAAGCAAATAAAAGTAAAAGAGAATCAGAGAAGGAGAGGAGACAGTGTGTGCTTTGTGGATTATATTGAGAACATGTGGTTTATACTTAAGTATAATTCCATTCTAGACTGGTTCCAGTAATTGACCTGGTAAAGAGTCCAGTTGAAACTTGTTCAAACAGCCCAGCTGGTCAACTGCTCGACCGTTTGGGGCACAAGAAAGAGACCTAGCACAAAATCATTCCCCTTTAATGTATTAATCTTGACTTTTTAATTTGAAACAACTCTGTTTAGTTAGTGCCCAGAATTAATCCACAAAGTAAAGTTCTTGGTTGCCTTGTCTTCTGGAAAAGCACCGAAATTATGAATTTTGAAACGTAAATTTGGTGCGAAAGCGCTCCCACTGTATGAAAGTACAGCAAAGACAATTTGCCAAATGGTCTAAATATGCTACCGTGTAACAATACAAACTAGTTACACATATGTATAACTATAACAACTACCGGACAAGGTGCACATTTGTTTTAATGAAAAAGGCTTTTTTGACGCAATGCCAACAAGGCAACAATAAATTATAGTTCTCTATGGTGGAAATTGGATCTCTGTAACCTAAACCACGCTGTCATAATCAATTAAATTTTTGGAATAGTACGCTCCAAATTTAAAAAAAAAATTGCAACCGAGAAAATAAATAAGTGACGGTAATCGTTTCACTTGGAAGCTAATTGACAACATATTTCACAGAAATGAACATTTTATAATAAATTTAGGATCGAGACAATGGTAATGTATATTACGGATCAGACCTGTGTTATTAATCTATATCTCTATATCTCTGTATTCAAAGCTCAAATAGTTGATTTGAACGGTTAACATAGTCTCCATATGAAAATATACTTAGATATCAAATTTTATATTTTTAAAATAAATTTACTATATTAGATAGATAAAAAATCACTACTTTCGAATGGTCTAGAATTTTTAATCAAGTGGTATTCTACCTGTCTAAATAAAATATTTTAAAAAAATACATAAGATTTGATCTCCAAATATATTTTTATTTGAATATTATGTTTGACAGTTCATATCAAATGTTTAAATTTTAATAAATAAATATATAAATTCATAAGACAAGGAAATTCGTAATATGCATTAATATGCCTCTTTCGAAATTTAGTCATTCGACAGAAACTTTTGTAAGCTACAACTTCCAAATGCAAGTTGGCCACTTTCAGAGAATTACACGTTGGCATTACATCAATTGATAGTTATAGAATTCTTCAAAGAAAAGGAAAAGAATATATATATATATATATATATTTTTTCCATGGCATGGTCCCTTCCAAGCACTTACCGAGGTAGGCTGGATGTAAGGGGCGTGCTATATTAAGGGCACCAATTGAGTTTTTGAGCGCTAAAATTTTTAATTCCAATTTTACCCTTACTCATTCTTTCCGACTTAATATAAGAATGAAGTGGGCCCTAGCTATTTTCACACCTCCTATTCTTCTAATTGACCAGAACAAGAAATAGTGAAATACTTATCCCTGTTGAAAATTTTAACTTGTACACTTTAAGTAAAGAAATTAAATTATATAATCCTCTCTTATTTCACAATTCAAGTCAATTTTCCAACATCTCCTTCCCCCTTTTGTCATTCTTATTTTTTTAGAGTGAGTTGGCAATTACCATCTCACATTTTTTATTAACTAAGAAAGTTATTTACAGACAACTCTATAATATTTACATAGTAAAAATAAAGTAAAACTATTCTACCGATCAAACCAGCTAGCTTATCTCACTAAATATGTACATTCTAGTTTCATACCAGTACTCATTAATAACTCCATTCGCACCAGTGATCACAAATCAGCAGTATTTGCACCACTGCCTTATCTCAGCCTGAGTCTCTAACACCGGTATTTGAACCATTTTGGAGGAGTCCGAAAATATTCTCCGATTACATTCTCGCCACAGTGCTCACGTACCGGCAGCCCATGCAGTATCCCATATACTATGTTGAGTTGTGTCGTGCGATACGTTATTACTACACCACAACTTGATATGTCAGGTCACATTGCATGGCACGATACTATTGGTTTGTAAGTTACCGTTATGTTTCTTATATGAAACGGGCTCACATTGCATGGCACGTCATTCTTAATAAAATATTTTGTACTATCTCCTTCAAATCTCATTTCAATTCCAAATTGCTCTTCTGTATGTAAAAATGGAAATGGGTAGATTACAAATGCAAGAGCAGTATCATGTCAGTGTTCTGGACAACAAAAGAGCAAGTTATTCATAAGTTTAACGATCAATATATGACTTTTGAATATGATATTAACTAGACTTTGACATAATTCTGATTTGTTCAGGACTTAAAATGAGTCAGAGTACGTGGCTTAATTAATAACAAGGTAGGTTTTTCTCATGCAAGGCCCATTATTTTTGTTAACTTTTATTTTTAATTAAGTTGGAGAGAGAGTAAAGGCTTGTTTAATTTCTTAATTAAGAAAAGAGTAAAACTGAAATTAATGGAGAAAGTTTTCTCTCAGCACTCAAAAACTCAATTGATGCTCTTAGAAATTGATGCTCTTAGAATAGCGCTCCCCTGGATGTAATGCATTTTGTTTGTATTCTTTTTAATTTTTCTCTTTCTAGGATTCAATGCATTTTTGGTGCCATAATCATGCCACCTATTATCTGATAAGATGCCACTTGGATGGTGGGTTTAACTAATTAATGGTGCACGTATTGTGTTTGCATTGTTTAGGTGTCTTTATCTGTTTGGTGGTACAACCATCATATTTGATTGGGTTTCTATAATCGCCTAGCAAGAAGGCAACAATTGCCAACTTATCCAAAATTTCAGGCACTTGTCTTGTTCCATATGACCATATCTCCCCAATTTAGATTTTCTGTGGTCAGCTAATTGTTGTATACAGTGTGGCGTTTCGCTGACATCCGGATACCGAATAAATATTTTTGGTTTTTTCAAAGATATAACTTTCAAGTTATAAGAGCATCTATATCAGTAAAATTAATAAGATATTAAACACAGCTATCAAACTTTTTTTTTAAAGGTCTGTGACAATTGTCACCAATGTTTGTATTGATAGAAAACAAAGTTCGTACAAGATCCCAAAGTTCTAATCTGCTATCGCAATCACTATATTTACATTAAGCTGAATATTAGTTAACCCACTTACCTACTAAGAAATTTGAAAATAAAATAAAAGGCTAAAAATCCTTTGCGTGTGCTAGGCAAAAATTTGCCAGTTGTGGACATCCATAGCTGCCAGGTTGAGGGAGCCCCAATTTGATAATATAAACTATTAAATATAGAGTATGAATAACCAAAATAGAGAATCAACACATAGTTAATATAGAGTATGAATAAAAACTATAGGAAATAAAAATACAAAACACCAAAATATATATAGGTTAAATTTAGGTCACATCTTTGGTGAGGTGATGCACTCTATATTAACTATGTGTTGATTCTCTATTTTGGTTATTCATATTCTATATTTAATAGTTTATATTATCAAATTGGGCCCCCTCATACTCTATATGATCATTTATTAGTTCTTATAGGTTTTTGTAATGTAGATTCTTTTTGGGTTTATTAGTTCCTATAGATCATTTATTAATTCTGTAAGTGTAAAACTCTCCTCACAGTTCATCACTGTCACAGAAAATCTAGATTTGTTAAGGAATCCATTTTTCTTAAGCAACTGATGTGATGTGAGATCAGTCGTCCAGAATTCTGGAAACCATTTGGTTCCAAATTTTCTTGACAGTTTGGTATGTCTTTTGTTGATTTGTAGATATGTTGATCGATGTTCGGTTTCATCCTTTGTTTTAATTAGAAATGGAGATTGCGCAGGTCTTAGTATATAATTAAACAAAAAGAGAGAGCAAAAGCTCACCTTTGAAGCTAATTACTATTGAAAAAGATTTTACTATAGTTTTCTTATTCATTTCTCTCATGCAATAATTTTAGAGATATATAAAACTAACGACAAGTAATTCTTGCGGTGTCAATATTAGGTTGAATATCTAAACCAGTGAGAATTCCTTTATTTAATATTTTTTTTAGAAATATGGCAAATATCTTTTGAGGTATGGAAAAGGCCGAATATGAATTCAGAATTTGCTTGAGCCGACTTTTTCCTAACACCCACAATTAAAAAAATAAATTTTCTCTAGAGCTAAACAACAATATATTGAAGGAGCACAATTGGTTAGAAAAAAAATTCTTAGACCGTCGGTTATCTAAAAATCGAGAGTTCGATTCCCCTCACGACTTCGCAGCTTCTGCGAAGATTTTCCAAAAAAAAATATATCTTGACCTTTTATATGGTCAGAATTTTAAATAAAAACTGAAGTTTGAATCGAAAAATAGTATTCTAATCCTTTTTAAAATTGAATAAAATTTCCTTATTTCGACGAATACTGTATGATTAAAATTTAAAATTAAACCCAAAGTTTTGATCGAAAAATGATAATCCGATCTTTAAATTGGATGGGACTTTCAATACACAAAATAATCGAAAATTTAAATAAAAGCTGAAGTTTGAATCGAAAAATTATATTCCGATATATCTATGCAAATTCAAAAAATTGGATACAACTTTTCAAAATCCAAATCCATGTAAAATCGAAAAATTTATTAATAATCACTTGTGACAAAAGAAAGACAGTTTGAGATCACAATCTTTTGTTCCTACCTTGTTAAATTTTGAATACATGTATCATTTTTGATAAATTTAAATTTAAAAGAATTACATTGATTATTAAAAAAAATCAGAAACCCGTGAGATTCCGAAACTTCGACATATTTTTTCACACAGGAATTAAGACTTTGATGCAATATCAAATCTACAAAAAATCTAGGAAACAAATTGCATCTTGGCCATGAAGAGTTCGCTTCGAGAGGTAATTTCAAAATTGAAAGTAAATAATTAATTAAAACTTGATTTAAAACGTGTTCTTTCCAGTTGGAATTTGGCAACTCAACATGGTCACGGCGCAGCTGCAAGTTGATTGTCGCCATGGCTTCACTTGTGTGGTTTAATCTCAAATCAATACGTCACAGGATTCTTGAATTTGGATTAATTGTGACCGACACAAACACACAACCATGTTGCTTATTGATATATAATCAAGGAGTGGGGCCACGGTAATATGATATTACATAACAGTATGTCTTATGGAAACAATCAATCTGAACCGCTCAATATGATTTACATAGAAAAATATACTTACAAATAGGGCTGCAAACGAACCGAACCAAATCGAACTTACTTTCAGTTTGAGTTTGGTTTGAATTAATTTCGAACGAACTCAATTTCGAACTTTTACGAACTTTGTTATGACTTACGAGTTATGACTTATGGCTGGGCCATAGTTCGAAATTACAACACTTCAATAAAAACTCAGACATTCTGAATTCTAATTACACAGTACACCAAAGTTTATATCAAAGTTCATTACAAATACCAAAATTTATATCAAACACCAAAGTTTAGTACAATCAATCAAAGTTCAGTACAATCACAGTATCCAAAGTTTTCCAAATAGCCAACAGGAGCAACATCACCAAGTTTTTAAATATCTAAAGTATTCAAAGTATAATTTAAATATCAATAGAGAACAATCACCAAAGTCTTAGAATTATTACAAACCCAAATATTATCCTAAATAAAATATTAAAGTTCATTATCAGCAGAAATCAACGGTTCATGTTTGAGTTAATTTCGAACTAAGTTTGGTTTGCGAACCTATTTCGAACGAACTAGGTCCAGTTTGAGTTTGGTTTGAATTAATTTCGAACTAAGTTTGGTTTGAATTAATTTCGAACGAACTCAATTTCGAATCGAACTTTTTTCGAACTTTTTCGAATCAAACTCGAATCGAATTACGAACTACGAATTTTTTGTGCAGCCCTACTTACAAACTAAATTTTACATTCTTAAATTCTTTTTTAACTATATTTTTAGATATGTAGAAAATCACTTGATCTAAAATATTTTGACCATTCAAAAGTAATGATTTTCTACCTATCTAAAATATAGTAAAAATTTTCTAAAAATATAAAATTTAGTATGTAAGCACATTTTCATATAGAATTCACGTCGACCGGTTCAAATCGAATATTTGAACTTTAAAAATGAATATATGACTTCACAATATGAACTGATGCGCATTACAAAGTACCACAACCCCGCTCCTGATATATAATTAAGTTTGAATTTCCAGTTCCTTATTAATATTGCATTGGATCTGATTTCTTTGATTGGAAATTGAATCAAATTTCCAAAATGTTCACTAAAATAATAGTCTCATATGTACGATGATAGTATGTTCGTATAAAAATGTGTGACCCTGGTGTCAGTGATTTGCTTGGCTATGCAGGCCACAGAAGATCAGTACTATCATCCGGGAATTGGTCCAAGTTTCTTGCTGAGTCACCTTGGCTACTACTAGCTAAACCATATTGGAAGCATCCATTAAAGATGCAGAAGATGCTTTAATTTGTTTTTAACTTGTTCTGATATCTGTGGATTATTCCAGGAAAGATCATGTATTAATTGCTAATTAATACTTTAATAGGTAAAAATGATAAGATATTGCAGAGAAAGGCAGCTACCTAAAACAATTGTCAAGAAAAGAATTAATTCCAAGAAGATTCTGGAAGAATATTGCCGTTTATATTCCAGCAGCCAGGAGAGCACATATTAGTAACCCTTGACATTTTTAAACATCTTAAATGTGTACAATATTTACTTCTCATTAATTACTTTTTATTAGTTGGATATCTCTCTTATATCGTTGTATCTGTTTATTTTTCTTTCTGTGAAAATGAAACCCTAAACAAATTACCATATATATACATGGTAGGATCTTATGGAAAAAGTAAAATAATTAAACAATAACTTCATTAGACACTATTCTTGTTTCGCATGCGATCCTTAAGCTCTTTTTCATGTGTTTAATTTAAATAATTACAAGACATAAATTACATTTTCTTTTTTTTTTCAATTTTATTAATACACAATGTGTGACTACTCACATAGTGCATTTCGTTATAGTAGCGGAAAGTATTTTTCGGATTTTCTTTAAAGAAAGTAGGTTGTGGATAGATTTTCAAAATTCGTCCTTTTTTCTAATTTTTATGTACATTTCTAGAGATTTAAACTTAAAAAAAGTACTATTAGGTAACTTAAAAGGAAAATCGAAGCTACAATGATATTTATGTTGTTCATATTGTGGCTTAAAATTTATTGATAAAAAATTTCATCGGTGAACTTAACAAAAATAAAATAAAATGTAGAAATTAATTTCATAGGAGTAATCTATCTGCATTAGATCTCTAAAAATGTTGTGGTCGATCAATATTTTATATTTCCATAAAATAAAATAAATTAAACATTTCAACAATCTAAAATGTAATGATTCTCTAGCATTATTAAATGAAAATAATGTTACATGAGATCTAATGGCTCATCTATAAATCTAACACGCAATCACGAATTAAGAACAACTTAAAAACATATGTCAAGATCTAAATAGAAATTAAGTTACTTTTAATTTCTAAACCTCTAAACATGTTTATTAGCTTTTAATTATTTTTATTTGGTCATGTCAGTAATTATTTTTACGGAAGAGAGAGTGGAGTGACTACTAATAAAAACAGTTGAAAACAATTTCTTATTTAAGGATAATTTTCTAGATTAAAAATAAAATAGACAATATCAGTGTGTTTCTAAAAATTAAAAAAATTATCAAGACAGATGTTCTAATAATTAAAAAAAAATAAGTGTGTGTATATATATATAGATGGGCTATGGTGCATTGCAATGTATAGTTCCTCTTGTGCATTGGACTATAAATCGTTGGATTTGAAGTTCAAACAACCGATTCAAACCGTTCAATTTGATATCCATATTAAAATGTGCTTGGAGACCAAATTTTACATTTTTTGAAAATTGTTTGCTATTTTTTCAGAATTTTTAAAAATCACTGTTTTTCTATGGTTCAGAAATTTCTGAAAAACAACGATTTTAAAAAATTCTAAAAAAATAGTAAAAAAATTCCAAAAAATATAAAATTTGGTTTCGAAGCACATTTTAATATGGAGAACATGCTGAGCCATTTAGATCGACTATTTGAACTTCAAATCCAACGATTTATAGTCCAATGCACAAGAGGAGCTATACATTGCAATGCACCATAGCCCATCTCTCTCTCTCTCTCTCTCTCTCTCTATATATATATATATATATATATATATATATATATAGTATAGCTAACGCGATTCCTCTAGTATTTTAACAATATGCTTCCGGCCTCCAAAATCTATCGAATCGGCTTCAAACGACATATCTAAACTGTTCAAACCAATCTCCTTAACGAGAGCTTCATTTTCATATATTTTTTTAATTTTATAATTTATTTACTATCAAGTCAAGTGGTAAAAAAAATGAACAAAATAGTGTATTAAAATGAACACAAAATCCTTCATATTTTGACCGCTTGACTTGCTTGATAATAAATTCGAAAATTAAAAAAAAATTATATGGAAACGAAGCTCTCGTTAACAAGATTGGTTTGAACGGTTCGAATTTGTCGTTTGAAGACAATTCGATAGATTTTGGAGGCCAGAAGCATATTATTGATTTATACTAGAGGAAGCGTGTTAGCCGTACTATATATATATATATATATATAGAGAGAGAGAGAGAGAGAGGTTGGCTAATATCAAAACGTTTGTTCCGGAGCCATGGTGCAACCAATTAGTTTTCTGATTTTCAAAGTCCAAACGGTTGATCCAAACAATTAGATGTGATCTCTATATTAAAATGTGATTGGAGACCAAATTTTACATTTTTTGGAATTTTTTTACTATTTATTAAGTCATTTTTAAAATCGCTGATTTTAATAAACAATGAAAAATTTCTAGATTATTGAAAACAACGATTTTAAAATTGACTTAATAAATAGTAAAAAAAATTCAAAAAAAATGTAAAATTTGGTCTCCAAGCACATTTTAATACGGATTGAATATTGAACGGTTTGGATCGACTGTTTGGACTTTGAAAATGTAAAACCGAAGCGTTTGTTCCACGGTCTAGAAACAAACATTTTGATATTAGCCAACCTCTATATATATATATATATATATATATATATATATAGAGTTGGGCTATGATGCATTGCAATGTATAGTCTCTCTTGTACATTGGACTATAAATTGTTGGTTTTGATTTTCAAACAACTGATCCAAACCGTTCAATTTGATATCTGATACGTCCAAAGGGTATATATAAAAAGCTTTATCCTCAAATACACTTTCGATTTAGATTGCAAGTATACAATCCTACCGTGTAGTATATTATCGGGTATCGAACCACAAGGAGTAAGATAAATACTTAATTTTCAACTTAAGATGATAAATTTCAGAAGAGAAAGAAAGTAAAGTGCAATAAAGTAAATTTGGGGGGGTTTGTACTAAAAATCCTAAGGTTGGGTTCAATACCCGAAGAAAGGAGTTTTTAAACAATGTAAAGTAAAATAAAGACAAGTCGGTTTGTTTTCAAGGTTAAGAGAATCTAGGGGTCTTTGGTCTACAATCCCTTGTTAACTCTATTTATTCGGTATTTGCTTAAATTCATGTTCGATTTGATGAGGTTTCTAACCTAATATGTCATTAAGGGTCACTTTCATGAATTAATAACGTGTCTAAGTAATTCGGATTTCACGTTTAAGTCCTTCATCCTAACTACCTAGACCATAAGCTCTTGTTAGTCTCTCCTCTCCTCAAATATTGGTATTTCACAATTAAGTCCATGATACCAATATCCGACTTGATTTGAGATGCCCTAATTAGGGTTTGACTTCACGGTTAGGTTCTTCACCAAATCCCTAACCTTAATTTCTATAGTTCCGGCTTAGATTAAATTGGTTAGAATCTTAATCTAAACCTAAGGTATTTGCATTCATAATTTGGTACTATCCTATTGATCCTAGTCAATTTTGGTTCTTTTGAAACCAAAACGAGATGCTACAATTCAAGTACTAATTATGTATTTGACACAAATTATTTAAATCACAGAAATTAACAATCAAATCCGATAAAACAATCATAATAAAAGCAAATAATCGAATAAAATAGAATTAAACAAGTTCATGCATATTGACCTAAACCCCTAGAGAGAGAACTACTCCCTCTTGGAGGGAAACATCGCAAAGTTTGGCAAAGAATAAAAGGAAATGAAAAGAATAATTACACCCTTTGAATCTAAAACCTCTATCTTGCCGAATCTTGCTCAGGAAACCCTTCTTCTCCTTGCTTGAAAGGCCTTCAAGAATTTCTGCAGGATCTCTCTCTCTCAATTTGTGGAAAATGGATATAATAATGGATGATTAGAGAGATGAAATTCTTCTCCTTTTATAGCAAAAGGCCTTGCCCAATTTAGAGGATAGTAGTGGGGTTAGTGGGTGCACTCCTCAGACTGCCATGGCTATTTTTGGCCTTCTAAAACGTGTTCCTTGTTGGCCAAAAATAGAAAAGCTCTTGAAAATGCGAATTTCTGGCTGTCTGCGAGTCCAGTGCGTCCGCACTGGAGATGAGTGCGTGTGGTCGGGGTCGCACTGGCTCCAAATCTCCTTTGGTTCCAAGTTTTCTTTTCTGGATTTTCTGCAAAATTTCATGAGTGCGTCCGCACTGGATCTTAGTGCGTCCGCACTGGCATGTTGTTTTCTGTTTTCCAAAGAATCCGAAGATTTCAAAAATAGTCTAAGTACTGAGTGCGTCCGCACTGGCTGTGAGTGCGTCCGCACTGGACTTGAACTTCTATTTTTCTGGAAGATTCTGAAAGTCGCAAAAATCGGCTAAGTAGTGAATGCGTCCGCACTGAAGGTGAGTGCGTCCGCATTACGCTCGGACTTTTCGTCTGTGAGGTCTGCGCTGCTGGAAAATCGGCTAAGTACCTAGTGCGTCCGCACTGGTGGAGAATGCGTCCGCACTGGGCAGTTTTTCTTCATTTTGCACTGTTTCCTGCATTGAAACATCGAGCGAACGCAGTAACTTGATTCTTGGTGTATTATATTCGCTTTATATCCAAAATACAAGATATTTGGTGTTATTTTATGATAAAAACTAGATCGACTGTGTATATAAAATACACCTATCAATATCCATATTAAAATGTGCTTGGAGACCAAATTTTACATTTTTTGGACGTTAAAATGTGCTTAAAGATCAAATTTTATATTTTTTGGAAATTTTTTACTATTTTTTAAGATAATACAAAATTAATATTTTTCAGAAAATTGTGGACCATCTAAAAACAGTGATTTTGTACCTATCTTAAAAAATAAAATAAAATCCAAAAAATATAAAATTTGATCTCTAAGCACATCTTAACGTGGATATTATATTGAGCGGTTCAAATTTTTTGTTTGAACTTTGAAATCGAAAATAAGAATGTTGAGGTACAATTGGGACATGAATCAGTATTTGAGCCCTCCTCATATGTATGTATGTGTATATATATATAAAGAGAGTTCAAATGCCTTTATTTTTTTTTTTTGCCTCCACCGTGATTTTATTTTTAAAAATTTTAATAACTCAAAATTTAAAAATTAAAATTCAAAATAATAGAGGAATTTGAACCCCTCCATATATATATTTTCTGTAACAGGGCTTTAACAATAACGGTAGAGAGCTACCGCCTAATACGAACAAACCGATTAGCCGACGTGGCGAAGGTAGAGGTAGCCATACCTAAAGGAACCAATTTCCACAAAGCGTGGCGCAAAGCGCGTTTGCGCAGCCCAAGGCGCTAAATCTGGAAGCATCCTCCCTTGATACACATCTGTGCCAACAAACGATGGTAACAGAGATAAACTGAAAGACGCCTCAGATTGAGCCCCATTTGTTATCAAAAGAGCTAAAGAGATTCGCACCATGACACCTTCCAGTGGCGTGGCGCTAGTGCCATCTGCCACGTGATACAGTTCGCCGCGTTCCGATGACTCCTCGGAGAGGCGGTTGGCATTTATTGATGGACATAATTTATTCGTTGGCTTGTTGCTACGGGCTACGGCATTTGTTTTCTTTAGTAAAATAAAATAAAAATTGTTCTTGTCAGCGGAACCAATCTCCATCGTTCTGTGCCGATCGAAATCTACCTCCTGATTTTACATAGGGTTTTTATTTTTTACAATGTCGTTGAAATAACATTTATATTCTAACAAAAATTTCAATTAAAAATGATATGTTATACGAGTAAAAATACATCGTTTGGCTCACTAAATTTTGGTGAATTAATTTCAAAATTTAATTGATTTCAACGATGAATTTAAATAGTTAAATCAATTTACTTTACAAGTGAAATTTTTATATGTAAAATTCATAGACGTTTTGAGTTAATTTAATTTAAAGTAAGGTGATTATTAAAAAAGATTTATACTTTTAATATATTTATTTTTCATCGTTTTTTTAATTTGATCATTTATAAATTTTACATGTGAAGTATACCGATTTTAACGATTTAATCTTTTTGTTCATAGTCAATTCAATAGGTTTTGGAGTTAAGCTCATCAAAGAGTTTGATGGGCGTAGTCAGGATTTTTATTAGCGGTAGGTTAAGAATTTTACTAGTACGACTAGCGAGTTGCAGACTGTCGACTGTTCAGAGGTTGCTGCATAGACCTATACCCAATTTCAATCGAAATTTTTAATTACGCCTCTGCTAAAAAAAAGATAAATAAAAAAACCAGTGAATTCTGAAAATTCCAAATTTAGCACGTCTGCCATCTAAGGTTGCGGACACCAAAGGAGTGTTCGCAACCTCAAGTTGCAGACAACTAAAATTCTCAAAATTCCCAATTCAACGGATGAAATGAATATATGTGTTTATTAATTTTCAAAAATAGAAATAATAACTTATAATTTGAATATGTTAGAAGGAACATCAAACAAAATAGATAAAATATCTCATAATTTAGATATACTAGAAGCACTACGAAACATTTTTCAGGATTTTTTCCAGCTATAAAAAAATTAAACGATTTCTTGGTGCGTTACTGGAAAAAATTAAAAAAATTTGGATTGAAGTTAATGATCCCGGTTCGAAAATCACTTTTGGGTATATCAAAAATTTATCGTGGTCATTCATTACATTCAAATTCTAAGTTACTCCATCTATTTTAATATTTTCTAAAATTTCTTCTAAAGAGTTATTTGAATGTACTAGAAAAACCATGATAATTTTTTATATACCCATAAGTGATTTTTGAACCGGGATCAATAACTCAGATTCAAAACTTTTTTATATTTTTTCAGTAACACACCAAGAAATAGTTTAATTTTTTTTACAGCCGGAGAAAATCTTGTCTGAAAAATATTTCGTAGTGCTTCTAGTATATCTAAATTATAAAATACTTTATCTATTTTATTTGATGTTCCTTCTAACATATTCAAATTATAAGTTGTTATTTCTATTTTTGAAAATTAATAAACAAATATATATTCATTTCAACCATTGAATTCCAATTTTTCGAGAATTTTGGTTGTCCGCAATTTGAGGTTGCGAACACCTCTTTAGTGTCCGCAACCTCAGATGAAAGACGTGCTAAATTTGAAATTCTCAGGATTCAGTAGTTTTTTTGTTTATTTTTTTTTTACAGGAGTTTATTTAAAAATTTCAGCAATTTGAAAATTCATGAGTAGAGAATTGCCTATCCATGATTCAATGTGACTACGCCACCGTTAATGAGTTTAAGAACACGGGCCCTAGTTTTACTATATAATATTGATTCCATTTTTTGTAATCCTATGCACAAAGTATAGTGTAAATATATTATTTATCATTCTTTTTTGTTTCGAAAAGAATTTTTTATTGTTGAAAAATTGTTGAATAAAACATATATTTTGTAGAATTAGTTCTTTTTAAAAATTTATTTTTTAATAGATATTTTATCTTTCATGACCGACTTGTTCTGATGTTTTACATAATGCGGCTGCATCTTTTATTAATTCGTAAAATACATCATCCCTAAATTAGAGATCCATTAGTATACTTCTGAAAATATTATACTGTACATTCAGATCTGCGATACAGTAACCAAATGTTCTAAAAAAATTATGGTAAAAGTATATGATTTTTAACTCATGTGATCATTTGGATATTTGTGCATAATACAGATTGAGAAATGGAATGAAAATGGTTTTTATCTAACGAATTTAATTCTTCTTTCATGACATCGATTCACTTAATATGAGAAATTAAAAGAAAGGTAATCAACTTTTTTTTTATTTTATGTATTGGCTCTTTTTCTCGCAGTGAACTTTTCTACAAAATAATTATTAAAATTTTGGATAAAATTGTATTTTGCTTCGACTGTAAAAATTGAAGAAGGTGTTGTAAAAGAGAACGGAGTAGGTCCGATACCCATCGGACTTACTTTTAGGTTCAACGAGCATGATGACCGTCCGATCTAATTTAAGAATTGTGCGCACGAAAATTGAAACAGACACGCACAAATTTTAAAGTGTTCCGCACGAATCTTAAACCAAATCGACGGTGTGGTTGTAAAATGTTCTGATGAAAACGGTAGTGTTGTAAGATTTGAAATGAACTTTTTTTTAAACATATCTATATCTACAACTAAAACAAAAATTAGGCAAATATCTGTATTTAAAAATTAGAATATTAAACTTTCCAAATGTTTATCCTGTAAGGCTCTAGCTACTCTCTAATTGTTTTGGCCAATTTGAATATATAAGAGTGCATCTATAGTAATCAAGTATACACTGTACAATAGTTTAAGTGTGTATTGTACAATAACTAAATGTACCTTTAGGTGATTCCCATGATAACTATACAAGTTATAAAATTTTATCTACCTTTGAAAATAATTTTTACTCTCTGAAAAAGTCCAAAGTCATAATTCACTTGAATTCTTTATAATTGTATGTACAAAATTAAGTAAGCTAATACCTTCTTTTATTCAAATACATCAATCAAAGTATTAATTAGAATTGACTAATGAATTTGAATACAATTAATATTTAAATCCGATTCATTTTTTTCTCGCTCAACTGGCAAAAATTCTGAATCGACCCTGTTATGCTGTAAATTTTTGTCCAAGTATCCTGTTATGCTGTAAATTTTAGCTGTAGGTGATGCCTTCTAGCACTGAGCATCTTTTGCGTATCCTGCTTTAAGATTCGTACAAACTTAAGTTAAACGGTTTAGATTTAATCTTAACAGGATAAGGTACCTCACCTTATCTGAATTCTAACTGTTGCACGCGATCTTCTTGGCGCTTTGTCCCTAATCACATCAAATAATCAAATAATAAATTCCAGCTTGAAATTTTTAACTACACCCCCAATTCCGATAGAGTTCTCTGCAATGATTTAGAAACGCCTAAAAGACCAATGATCAAATATTTTGAGATTAATATTCAATTAATGCTAAGCGCCAAATTTGAGCAAAGCTATATGGATAATGATGCTATCTCAATTGGGACCCACCAAGACCACCATGCGGAATTGATGACGAGAGAAGAGATATCATCATATCATGATATTGCAAATGGGAGCATGCGATAGTTGGAGATACGACTCTGCCGAGCATTCTGCTTTTTCGATCTTAACTATTTAAAATTTTTTATTCACGTATTTCAATAAAAAGAAATTTCATGAACAATTTTGAATAGTTTGGATCGGAAAAGCAGGCTAAGAGTTTGGATCGGAAAAGCAGGCTGCTGCTTTTCTTAGAGAAAAGCAGCAGAGTCCGTTCCGATAGTTGGGGGCACTATTTTGTAGCTCTGGAGCATTATTGAAAGACCGCTGGGACTGGGGATAATGATATTGAGTGAAGATAACGCAATTACACTTTGGGCCACTAATAAAATCATCCAAGCGTCCCCTAATTTTTTTATTTTTAGAAATTAAAAAAATTATCAAAAAAAGAAATAGATTTTTTTATCAAATAAATAGATGAATAGTTTAATCTCAGTTATTTACTGGGATCAAATCAATAATTCGATTTTAGCAATTCCGAAAGTTGCAACGCGTCTTGGTCACAAAAATTACTTGGACCAGACCATTAATTTGGTTCCAGTAGAAGCTAAGAATTTAGCATATAAATTAATTTACATTTGAAATAGAAATCAATGGAACCGAACCTAAAAAAGAAAAATCAAGTCATTTTATTTTCGATAATTTGATTTTTTTTATTTCTAAAAATACAAAAGTTTGAGTGTCCCTCTCAGAAAAAGGACAAAGGAAAAATAGAACTACAACAGGGTGTTGGAGAGAAAGGTTTGGGAAATATTGATGATTTTTTTAGAGAAGAAACAGTGATGTGATGGAATGACGTGGATATATTGGAGCCCATCAGGGGCCCACATAAATTCTCTAAAATGTTATTGTTTTATTAAAAATATATATTAAGTGTATGAAAACTTGGAAAGTCAGATGAGTAAAAAGTTAATATAAGGTCGGGTAACTAAAATATTTTACATTGAGAACAGAAAATTTTGAGTGCATCTGGCGTGCATTTTATACAAGTGTAACTAATATTCTAAATAGCGTGCTATAGCGACACAATAGTGACGTTATAGTATTTTCGGACCTTAAACGCTAAATTATGGGATAAAAGTGTGTTATTTCAGCTACGACTGCTATAGCAGTAATAGTGGTCCGTTATTTGCGATACACGCTACGCGCTATAGCACACGCTATGCTACATAGGCTTTTATTTAAAGGTCCAAACTGAATTTTTTTTAAGGATCAATTTTTTTCAAAATCTGGATTGCTTTTGATTTTAAATAAAAAAAAATATAGATAGTTTATGCCATGATTCTTAGGTTTTTTTTAATAGAAAAAGGATATATAGTTTATGCCATGATGCTTAGGTTATTTTGAATGGAAAAAAATAGATAGTTTATGATATTATTAGGGATATTTTAAATAGTAATTTGGACTTTGTATTGGTTCAATATGAATATTATAATTTTTTAATCAATTTTGTGTTACTTATCGCTATATGAGACTTTAGATAATGTTGATAATTAGTAGAAATATAAAATATATTTTTTTAAACAAAAAACGCTATGTAGGATAGCTTTCTCTATAGCTACGCTATTCGCGATAGCTTTTTATTTAGCCTTTCTGCAATGACGCAATAATCGCTATTTAGAACCTTGAGTGTAACGTTTCAACCAACTGTATTAAAGCGGTTTTCAATTAAAAAAAAATATCAATTAAGCCTGTCCCGTGATAGATTTATCGAATAGAAAATTAATTTGAAAAACATGAAACTCAAAATACTTCCTCAATTGAAATAGAAAAAATAATGAGTTCTAAAAAAAAAAGAAATAGAAAAAATAACGAACCAATAAAGTGTCAAAAATTATTGACCAACTTTGTTTATCCATGTTACTTTTTGTTCCTCTTATTGTTGTTCTCTTGTTTTCTTTAATTATTATTTTGCAATATTATACGTAACTTCCAATTTCTCACTCCTTAAACATGTCATATTGCTTTGATTATTTTTTTAAAATGAATAAACAAGAACGTATTAATGTAATAGTTAAGTGTGCATTGTATAATAGTTAAGTGTGAAATTTAAAGGATTTCAAAAACAGGTATGAAAAATTAGAACGGATGTCAACAATTATGCAGTAAGGCATAGTTAGGATTTTTGTCAAGGGGTAGGCAAAAAAATTTATGGACTTGGTATCATAGAAGGAAAAATTAGAATTGGAATCGGTCACTTGACAGTAGAATTAAAATCAGATGTATCGGTTAGAATCGACCGAATCAGATTGGATTTTTTTTTGGCAGAATCTTGTTTTATAATAAAAATATATGAAATATTTTTTAAATAAATACTTGTGATCTCTATAAAACGTATATAGAAGAAAAATAAGGGAAGAAAAAAGAAAATAAAGAAAACAATTCAAATAATGGAGGCGACCATTTATACATAAAATGGAGAATAAGAAAAGAAAGGATGAACGGAGAGGCAAGAGACAGAAAGAGAAGTTAGAAAATAAGAGGAAATCATTTCACTAAACCTGACACTGACAGTGCTCTCCACACTCTTTTGCATCTTTCTATTTGAGCTTGGTTTACGAAGAACCTTTAAGAAGTATGTTAATGGTTTATAATTATAAACACTGAGTCTACATGAACCAAAGGAGCTTTCTTCCCCAACAACTCAAACTAAAAATCGAAAGAAAAAAAAAGAGCTAGGTCTGACAGAAAAAAGGACATGGCGTGGAGAGAGAAGAATCCGTCTAAAAAATAAATAACTGAAGAAGAATAGACTAAAAATTGGGCTGTCAAATGTACAAGAGTAGGCAGATGCAGCAATTTATACAGGGTCCTATTTAATTTTTTAATTTATACAGTTGCCTACCCCTTTGATATGCTGGCTCTGCTTCTGCTTAACTGAGATTGGTAAATGACCACAATTAACAAATATACATTATAAAACATGTTAAAAATTCATGAATTATCTAGAAGACTGGTTCAGGGGCGGATCCAGGATTTTCGTCAGAGGGGCAAAAAAATATCAAATCGAATTTAAATATCTAATCGGATTTAAATTCATTAACTAATTGGATACTTGATAAAAAAAACAATGCTTTAACTTATACTTTCTAATGCTTTGACTTGTAATTTCTGATGCTCTGACTTATAATTCTAATTACCAATTAAAATTCAACAAATTTATTTTAATTTTAACCCTAAATTTAACCCGAATTACAAATCAAACATTCAGAGAGGGCAAACAAAATTTCAGAGGAGGCAAAGTCGGTCGGGACCGATAAATATCCACTAAAACTCAAAATTCAGAGCTGCCCCCCGAAACCATCTGGGTCCGCCCTTGACTGGTTCGTAGAAGATAGTTATCAGGTATGTATCATTTTGCATAAATGACCCTTGCTACAAGTCTATTGTAAGTTATTCTGTATTAATTTTTTTTATTGAAGGCTCGTTTAAGTGTTAATTGTATGCAAAATAAATGTTAAATTTGTATATAAGTTTGAATTAGATAAAAATTTATTTTGTATATAGAGAAAACATGACATGCTATTATTTCAGAACGAGCCCCAAACAAAAAATCGCTTTGAACTAGAGAAAACATTATTTTCTGCAAATACATGTATTTCGTCTTTAGAAACAAAACCTACCTTATTGTTTGTTTCAAAATGTTTTTTTTTTCCCCTTTTATAAAATCTTACTGAAGTTTTGTAAATCTGACTTATTTAAACGTTACAATGTGCATTCCAGACATTAGAAAATATTTTAATGTAAATTCTCAACTTTTTGTTTATTTTGTATATTAGAGTTTGTTTTGTTCACCCATAATCAACAAACTTTGTCCGAATTTAAATACGAATTATGTATAATTCTGTGGACATGCCGGAAAGATTTATGTATAATCATTACTGCATTTTTTTTTCGTGTTAAACTGTTAATTGTTACAAATTTTCATTTCAGTGCTCTTGATATTTTGTTTTATTGGAGCGAATTTTATTTTATTTGTATTATTCACTAGTTATTAATTAAAAAAATACATACCTTGATTGCAACGCTTTAGTGCTCTTTCTGCGTCAAGATGATAAACATAACTTTGAAATTTAAAAAAAAAAAAAAGATAAAATATCTGCTATGAAACGAAAGCGCCACGTGGGCCCGTTAACAGAGCTTAAATAATTAATTAATCGTGTTCCTAGATATTGCATCAAACGGGTCTGTATTGGAAATTGCCTTGTAAATTAATTTATCATGAATTATTTTAGCACCAGTGTATTTAATTTGAAGCTTATTTAAAAACAAATTGTATAAATCCCCAAGTGTGCATTTTAGATTAGTTTTAATATTTCTTCGATGTTTCATTTCAAAATATTACAATATAATCGGTTCATCTTTAGTGTGTTCACTGAAATTCGAATTAATGATTTTTTACACGAAATAATTTCTTAAGTATTAAATTCGAAATAATTTTCTACAACCATACAATACAAATCAATCTAAATATCACGTACAGTGAGAAACCTATTAATTTGCTATCGTGATGTTATTATATTGACATCATGACATGTTAGTTTCGTAGAATACATAAACAGTAACATCAATTTCGCTTGTGATGGGGCCACTTGGTCTGTACTATAGATTTTTATTTATATTTATAAAGCTCAAATAATTAATTTTAAATTTTAAATTGTTCAACTTGATCTTCATATGAAAATGTATTTCGATGCTAAATTTTACAATTTTTTAAGAATTATTTTATTATTATTTTAGATAGGTAGAAAATCACTTGATTTAAATATTTTGGACCATTCAAAAGTAGCGATTTTTGTTACCTGTCTAAAGAAAGATAAAAAAAATCATAAAAAATGTAAAATTTGACAATTATGTTTTCATATAAAAATTATTATTTAATGGTTTGAATCAACAATTAAACTTTAAAGTTAAATATATCTATAGTACCGATCGATATGCGTTATGCATTGTACTGTAGCCTCACCCTTCAGTAATCAGCAATCATGAATCTATTGGAGTAAAGATATGAATAAATCTCGTAGAATATTTAGGTACTAAATAAAATATTACTTTTATTAAGAATAATGATCAACAGAGATATGCATATCTAAGTTAAAAAAACGGAAAGCGCCTTTAGAAAGAAATAAAATAAAGGTGCTTCCATACAGACACTGGCAATATAGCATCCGTAGAGATGCCTAAGAAAAACATTGCTTATATAAATTTATTGTATATTCCATTACGAATTTACGATACATCCATGACTGGAGCCTAAAAAAATTTAAATGGGAATGAAATCATTCTAACTACCTAAGAGGTCAATAAATTTAGGAAATCATAGGTATCAATTTATGCCAAGCCACTCATGAAATAATTGCAAATTTGGACTTTAAAAAGACATGAGAAGCGCACTAACAAAGTAATATTGATCCGCAAATAACATGCGGTTCAAGCGATTTGATGTCATTATTTCATCCATAAATTAAACTAAAATTAGTTAATCAAAAACTAACATTCAAATGGAAATACATTGCATGCTAATATTGTAAGTTCATTTTTTTTTTTAAATTGTGAGGTATAATATGATTCCATATGGATCAGCAATTAGGTCTTGGAAAATATAAAAGTTAAGAAAAATGAATGACTATAAAAAAATTGAAAAAATGTAGACACAAATAAGACCACAGAGTCTCGTGGTAACAGAAAAAATGAATGACAATCCAGTAACACTGACATATTGCAAAGGCATCGTGTACACAGATCTATCATAGAAACTATATTTTTCATATTATCCCCTGCCACAGAAAAACTCTGTGATGAATAAAAGCAACAGCACATTTTAGTTCCATTTCTTTTATTTTAATTCTTATTATTTATTAAAAAAAATCCAAGGATAATATCTATTTGATTTTAAAGAAGACCATATAATAATTAGTGATATTATGCTGCCACATGTCTCCGTGTCATTTTCACTAGTCAATTCAATGATATGTAAATATCTGAAAATAAACATTTTAGTTTTCCTGCTTGAAAGCTATTTTTAAAATTCAAGATTTTGTATATAACTTTTTTAGTATCTATATATTTCTTAGTGGAAAATTTCCACTAACCCTCAAAAAAAAAAAAATTCAAGATTCCAAATATGAATTATGTACCATAAAAGGCCGGAATTATAAGTTAGGCACTTCAAATATCCTTGATTATTAGTTATTGAGTATTACTACCTGTGTTTTTCATATCAACTGTCATTTCAATCCTGGAATAAGGAGATGATTGGTATCAAATTAATTAGTGATAAATAATGTATAAAGTATACAATTCATTAAGGATAAGACACTGAGTGTTGTTTTGATTTCACGTTGCGTGCAAGTCATATACTTTTTTTTTATTCTATTGTCAGTGCGGTGCATGTAGGGGTGCACAAAAAACTCATGACTGGAAACTCAGTTCGGAATCAATTCGGATTCAACTTGCTAATAACTCCAGTTAAAACTGACTCGGTTGATTTATGAGTCGAATCCAAGTTACCTCCAACTCGGTTCGGAATCAACTCGGTTGGACTCACACCAAACCCTAATATATATATTCCTAATTTTTGTGTCTCCAAATCTTATACTTGTTTCTCATAATATTTGGTAATTTGATAAATTATACACTATTTTTTTTGTTTTGTTAATTTATTAGACTCTGTATTAATTTGTTAGACTTTATCTGTTTGGTAATTTTTAATTATGTTATTTTGGTATTTTCATAATTTTAATTATGTATTGGTCATTGTCTCATTATGTATTGTCTTTAATTGTGTATTATTTTGGTAAATTATATAATATTTTTTTTGTTAGAATTAAATTAGATTGTCTCACTATGTACTATATTATGAGTCACGAGTCGACTCGAGTTGCTCGCGAGTTGATTCTAAATTGGAGTTTCTGACTCGGAACTGGATTAGCAACTCGGACTCAATTCGGCTCATGAGCAGCCCTAGGTGCATGAAGTCAATACAACACTACCAGTATTTTTAGTAATCAAGAGAATCAGCCTTTGATTTAGTAGCAAAGGCAGTGTTTTCCGTGTGGAAGGTCACAGGTTCGAAACCCTGAAGAAACAATCTTTTATGAATATTAAATAGTTGAGCGACTTGACCTTCAACCTTTACTCAAAAAAAAATTAGTAATCAAGTATACCTCATAAGACTCCGAGCTTTAGCTCGGGTTATAATATTTGATGCTTGTCACAGAAAATCATGATAAACTAAGGCACACAAATTAGAGAGCAGCTTGGGTCCGATGCCCATCGGACTCAAATTTGGATCCGATGAGTTTCGGGACCGTCCGATATGCTTTAGAATTTCTGCACACGAATTTTAAAGTAGACGTGAAAGTTGCAGGCGCGAATCTTAAAACAGATCGGACGGTTATCAAACCCATCAAACTCACTTTGAGTCTGATGAGCATCGGACCCAAATTGACCTCCACAAATTATCCATGGCAACAGTAAATTCTGTTTTGCTATCCTTATGGCACCTTTCATTTTTTTATTTATTTATATAGATTCTGTTATTTGTTAACGCGGCTAAGAGATCCTTTACTTGTAAAGTATTAATTCCGTGTTTTTTTTGTGGAGTTGATATCTAACATTTCCCATCGTTTTCGCCCGACTTGCTTTTTAGCGCTGGCCTTTGAGAAAGTTTTGTGATCAAAGAATATGCGGTTAACATCTTTGGAAGTTATTACCGACTAAGAAGAAAGGTATCTTTAATTCATACTAAGTAGTGAGTACCAGGTTTTCTTTTCAAAGATTCTTTTTTTTAATAGCGTTATCTTTTTTCTTTTCTTTTTTTTTTGTAAGAAAGAAAAGAACAGCTCAGTGGCTCACCTAAAATAAGTCCGGATTCTCTGAACTCAAATTTTGTATTTAGATTCATACTGTCTAATTAAAATCCGGACTAATTCAGCTGAGGTGAATGTATGGAACCAGAGACGGAATATTAATTTCGAATTATGAAAATCAAACACATACAGAGACTAATATCAATTGATCCCCATTGTTTGTATTTAACTTTGTCTATGTACAAAACCTTTTAATATTTGTGCCAAAGCAGATATGGACGGTTTGGATCTGAAGTTAAAATTTGAGTTACCTTACACCTTGTTTGGATGGAGAGTAGAGGAAGGGATGGAATGAAAGAAAAGAAAAATCTCTCTCGAATTGTGTTTGGTTGACAAAAAGGGTACAAGAGGGAGAATATTTAACCTTACATACTTGTAATCAATATAATTGATTTCCCTCCCGATTTGAGGTGTAACACATGGAAAAAAATTTGTTGCAAATATTTTCACAGAAAATGACACAAATGCCCAACTCTATATCTTACTATATAATTTTCATCAAAGTTTATTTGTCACAAACCTATAACAGCCATTGAACTAAATTTTAATTAACCAAACAAGAAATAAGAAGAGAAAGAAAGTTAAACTTATGTTTCATCATTAATCATCCAAACATGAAAAGGTTTAATATGTTAATCTTCCTTTCTATTCCATTCCATTCTCTTCTATTCTTCACTTCTCCTCCCTTCCTCTACTCTCCATCCAAACAAGGTGTTAGATGATATTCAACCAAAATCGGACCAAGTGCAATATATATTTTTTTAAGAAATTTTTATTTGCTAATAAAAGGCGCTAAATGCATGCTACATATATTCTTAATTCTATTCAGATTTTTTAGAAAAACTTTAAATAGATCCTCAAACATTTGAAAGAATTTTAGGAAAGTGACGTGTACTCCTAAATAAAATAATAAATTTAAGTAACAAATATAGAATATAGTCCATATACTTGGAATGCCAACTCTCATTTAATTTTTTTTTCTAATTGTGCTCCTGAAGTCACCTTTTTTTATTGTGTTTTATAATTTGTGCATACTCTGGTGACATGCAATCTTCAAATAAATCTAATTGCTACTTCCAATTTCAATATATATAGTATGTGTTCATTTAACGAAATAGATGAAAATTTGTAGGGAATTACCATTTCATATGCTCTTTCCTAAATTGCAATTGGAGAAATTTTATGAGCTTTTGATTGAAATTATATTATAATAACTTAATATTTGATATTTAACATCTTGTTTTGATAGAGAGCAGAGGAAAACAGGGGAAAGAAGGAATTTTTTGTAGTTGATTCTTATTTGATATAATATTTATATTTAATAGGATAATAAAGTTAGTGGAAGTTACTCATTTAATCTTCTAATTAAAGCTTATATTTATTTATTCTTCAAACTAAAATGTAACAAATAAAAACAAGACAAATTAAACAGGGGAAGTTTCATATATATCCCTCAAATATATTAAAATTACATACGTTTTCTTCTAAAATTCATAATATCATCTTTACCCTTCTAAATATCAAAAACTCACAAATTCGCCCATTTTTTGCCTTTTTTTTATGAAATCTGATTTTAAATTTATAAATTTCCCATTTTTACTCATTATTAAAAAAATATATAGCATCGTACCCTTCATTTTTAAATTTATTAATGTCCCAATTTTCCCATTTTGAAAATTTTGTTAACTTCTCTTTCCGTTTCTTTTCCTCCTACTCTTTGCTGTTTTTTTTCTGTTATAGGAAAAGTGTCATTCGCAAATTAATGCCCCAACACGTCATCATGAGTTTGCAAATTTAATTCTCACATAAAATTATTTAAATCTAAAGTTTGTAGATGTTTGTAAATTAAAGTACCGTCTAACTGCAACATTTATGTCATAAAAAGAGGCCTTATGAGTTATGACCCAATCATATATAGTTCTAGGGAATTTTTGTATTTATAGAAATTATTAAATTCGGATGTACGGAAATAGAAAGAGTATCTCGTTTCTAACTAATATAGAAAGATCTGACTCATTGAGTCCGATCCAAAATATATGGATCTGACTCAATAGTCCAGATTCAAATATTATACGTTTCTAAGATCATCTGTGGATCAGAGCTTGATTATCCTCTAATCGGACGATCCAAATCCAAACTAAATAAAAACATGACTCTGAATCATTGAGTCTGATTCATAATATTTGGATTGGACTCAATGAGTCAGATCTTTCTATATTTGTTGGAAACGATGCTGTCTTTCTATTTCCGTACGTCTAATTTTAATAATTTCTACGGTTAAAAAAATTCCTAGTTCTAGCTGCAGCGATTCCTGTTAGATCAGGTGTTGTCGTAATCATACAACTTTGGACCATAATTTTAGATTTTATTTGATTTAGATGGTCGAACTATGTAGCTAGTAGAAAATTCTAGCAAAATACTTTTCAACACTTGTCTACGTGATATTTTTTTTGTTACAGTAAAACATTACTAAGACTTTTTAGCTGGGGCGTGTTTGATTTTTATTATAGTATATGAAAATTTTAATCTAATTAAATTTTTGTCAAGCAACAATCAACATATTTTTTCTAATGTTATCTGCAAAATATTTTTCAACCATTATTCGGCAGAATTAATTTGCTATGCCATTTTGACAGAAAAAAAATTCAATTTTTTGCCATGATCTTTTCCATACCCAAAAGTTTATTCTAAATTAATTCACTAAATCTCACGCTTATGAAATTATTTATTCATAAAAATAAGAGCAAGAACAGAGATTAATTTCGGCAGGATGTGTTTCCTCATCTCTATTACGAGAAATTCATCAACCCATTTCCGCTCTGTAGTTCAAATTAAGGAATTGTACATATTGCAATTTAATTTAATGAAATGAATTTAACATAATAAATTAGAATTAAGTCAAAATTGATTTTTTTATCGAAAATAATATATAAATAAGAAACAAGGTCGGATAAACATTTCAAAACAATCGATTTTTACATATGGTGTCATCTGAAGTTCTGAACCTTTATTAATATTTGCTTCCAACAACGTCTGTAGTTATTTGAGGTCGTTACTCGTTAGAACACAGTGAAAAACCGTAAAAAAGTATACGTGACTCTTGATTTGCAGCTAATTAACTGGGCCGTGGGCCACACATTTAAAAAAAAAAATGCGGGGAAATTTTCTCCCACTTTTACCATCGTACCCTTATACTATTCCACTATTTGCGTGCACATCCCCCTTTCCCATCCCTTCCCATCTATAAATAACAATTCCTAGTTGCCATGGTAAGGCTTGAAGCCAGCTCTTGAACAAAGCAATCTCTTCTCTCTTTCTTCTTCTAGAGCTTCCCAGCTTCTAGCAACTTCCCAACCACCACAAAGATACTTTTTCATCTGGATCCCTACCCTCTTAAGTTAATTCTAATCGAGTATGGTGGGTACTTCTTCGTCTTCGACTTCCTCCTGTGCCTCGTTCAGTTCGTTTGATGACGTGTCAGAAAAACCGCCCTATCTCAAGTTTCTCTGTAGTTACGGCGGTAAAATTCTGCCCCGTTACCCTGACGGGAAACTCCGTTACGTTGGGGGCGACACCCGTGTTCTCTCTGTCGACCGATCCCTTCCTTTTTCAGGTTCGTGCTGCTTCTACCCTATTGATTTTAAACAATTTTCAGTGTGTTTATTTTTTAGTATTTATTTATTTATTAGTCATGTTTTATTAATTTTGTTGACATTATTTTTAACAGAGATTGATGCAAAGATGAAGGAGATGTGTGGTTCCGATGCGATCAGCATACGATGCCAAATCCCTACCGAGGATCTCGACGCGCTTGTTTCTGTCACATCTGACGAGGATCTAATGAATCTCTTGGAGGAATACAATGCGGCGAGCAATGATCAGGCACGGTCGTTAAAGATCCGCACTTTTCTCATGCCGAAAATGCTGAGCCCACCTTCGACACCTCCCCTCAGTGCCACCGCCAGAATTACTGGAAAGATGCCAATTCAACAACATGTTTACGCTGCACGTGCTCAACCACCGGCGAATCTGCGCTGTGTGCATCAAGTTGCTGCTGTGAATCCTGCCATGGTGAGTAGACAAGGTGGTTATGGGAATTATAAGCACCACAATCTCAATAGGCAACACCATCATCAACACCATGTTGGCCACGGCGAACTCAGGCCGCATCAGTACTTGGTTCACCATGCCAATCACTGGCAATAGGGAAGGTTGTCCAAGTGAATGGATTGATCAATCGTTTGATCTCCAATTCTAATATTTGATAGATTTGAGATCGTCGGATTGAGAACAAGAGAACACAGAAAAAAAGGTAAACAATTTGGACGGAGGATGGACAGAATTGTGTAGAAGCTGGAGGACTGTATCATATCTTGTCCATTTTAACAAAGAAAGTACCGGAAATGAAAATAAATATTAAAGAGATAAAGAAAGGGGACATTGGTTAATTTATAAAAAAAGAGGAAAAAAAAAATGTTCTTCTTTTAAATGACGTCTCCTTTGATTTCACCTCTCTGTGCTTGATTGGTGTTTTGTCACTTGTTTGATCCCATCCATCCGTACTGTGTGTGGTGTATGCCGTTTCTCTCCGTTAGGGTTCCGCTTTGTTCTCCGTCGTTCGTTTCGTATTCTCTTTGTTGCATTAAATTGTGCTTTTATTCCTGTCATTAGTTGCCTGTGTGATTAGATGGTTGCTTTCTTTAGGTTGGTTGTCAGGAGATTCGGAAAGCATTTAATTTGCCTTTTGAATTGATTTTACTGAATACTGATGCCTTCCTTTTTCTGTGTTTTTGCAGGTTGTACGATTTAATGACAACCATTGAAGCGCTGAGGAGGCCATCTCAACTTTTGACCTTTTTAATTAAAGACGAGATTCCTTTGAAAAATATACTAATACTATCAATTTTTTTTCTCATTTTCTTTTTCTTTTTAGGTTATATTATTCCTCTTGTTGTTTTTAGTAAAAGGGATGAATTTGCTATTTTTTCTCAAATTCATCCTACAGTCAGGGGGAGGTGTTTTTTTTTTCCTTTTCTTTTCCTGAGGGTTTTCTTTTCTAAGGTATTAGACATTTTGAGGGTTTTTCTTTTGATAGATGCAAAAGATAAGGAGAAAACCTTACTTTTTACTATGTCAAGGTTTTTTCCTTCTCATTTTGGGCTTGTTCGGCACGTTACTGTGTCCGTGGGAAAAAAAATTCACTCTGAATGAATTTTTTTTCCCACACGCACAGTAAAATACAGTTCAATTTCTATCCTCATGCCCATTCCCCTCTTGATGCCGAACATGTCCTTTGTCTTTTGATCATTTTAGGTTGTATATGACTTTTTCCTAGAAATATATAAATATAAAAAAAATTAAGAAAAATGTCGTTCACTAGTTCTTCCCTAAAATCTTAAAAGATATTTTGGAGTTTTAATTGTTCTTTAGCTTCACACAAAAGTAACAGTCAACTTTTTTGTGAAGCAATAAACTTTCCCAGTGCTTGCTGGGTTATTTCACTGTCAAACTTCTCTTATCATTTGCTTCATTCTTCTGTACAGATGCATTTAATACTGTTCATCAGACATTCAAAACATGTAGAGAACGGAGGCTTCAATATTGGCTCCATTGTAAACTAAGACAATTTTTACACAGTTGACCACTTCAAAATAAAAAAGAGAGAGGGACTGCTTTGACCATTTTTCTACATAGGGTAAGAGAAAAAAGAGGGAAGAAAACAAAATACAAGCGCAGAAGCCAAGATAAATATACAAAATTAATGAGTGATAATATGCATATTATAGATAAATCATCAATTTATATTTATATTTTTAAAGTTTAAACAGTTAATTTGAACACTTAAATATGATCATATAAATATTGAGGAGGGTTCCAATGCATCCAAATTTCTATGCTCCCAATGCATTCACTTTTTTATCTTCTTTATTTTTATTTTCAAAGTCCGAACAGTCAATCTGAACCGCTCAACATGATCTTCATAATAAATTATGCTTGGAGACCAAATTTTATATTTTTTAGAATTTTTTTACTATTTTTTAAGATATGTACAAAATCATTGTTTTAAGGAGATTCTGGACCATCCGATAAAGTGATTTTGTATCTATCTTAAAAAATAGTAAAAAAATTCTAAAAAATATAAAATTTGGTCTCCAAGCATATTTTATTATGAAGGTCATGTTGATCGGTTCGGATCATCTGTTCGGACTTTGAAAATAGAGAAAATAAAGATTGGGTGCATTGGGAGCATAGAAAAGAGGGTGCATTGGAACCCTTCTCATAAATATTTGATGAATAAATTTTATTTCTTTTAAATAGGTAGAAAATCACTTGATCTAATTTTTTTGAATTATTCGACAGTGATTCTCTACTTATCTAAAAAATAATAAATTTTTTGAAAAAAAATGTAAAATTTGATTTTTAAGTTTATTTTTATATGAAAATTATGTTTAACCGTTCGGTCAATTATTTAAACTTAATTTAAACTTTTAAAAATAGAGGTATCAATTTATAGACTCACTCAAACTTAATATCAAAATTTACTGGAGAAATTTGCTAAAAAAGAAAAAGAAAAATCAAGAGGAAAAGAACAAAACCGGAACAGGTCAGGAGGAGGTGACACGCTAGGCAACGATGAATTGGCTGGTCAATTTTCTTATCAACTTAGCTAAGTCGCTGGTCAATGATATGAGGCCGTGTGGAGTATCCAATTCCCCTTTGGGACCCACCCACAAGTTGGATCATTATAAAATTGGTGTGGCTGGTACCAGTCTGATTTCTCTGGTGTGAGTTGAGACCAGGTATACAACTCGGCGAGTCCAGTGCTTCCATTGGGAATTCTCTGTACCTCTGTTTTTATAGGGAGCAAATTTACATTGTTTAAATTTCGAGTGAGGTTTTCTATTATGAATCAATATTATTATATTCAAAATTTAAAATACCGATCTAAATTGTTCAACGTGATTTTCATATTAAAAATATACTTGTAAATCAAATAATATATTTCTTAAAATATTGTTTCACTGGTACAAAATTTTCAAATCATATGATTTTCTATCTATCTAAAAAATATAAAAAAAATTCTAATAGTGTAAAATTCGGGCAACAAGCATATTTTTGTATGAATATCATATTGAACAGTTCAAATTGACCGTTTGAATTTTTAAAATGGAGATATGAGTTTATAGCCTCACTCGCCACACAGATTGTGAGGCAGGTGCATGATTTAGAGAATCTGAACTTGGCGGGTAGGCTTGAAGCATCGAATAACGGAATGAGTCTAACATGGAAATAAAGAAAAAGAAATTATGAAATTAAAATGGAGAGATCTTGAAAAAAGAAATCAGTAGCTACTTTCAGACTACAGGAACTTCTTTTAAAATAAAAATCCGATCTGCGAAAATTCACATCCTGAGATATCTCAAAATTTGTGTTGATTTGTAGAGAATCGGGACACTTCAGCACGAATCTAAAAGCAACTCACTCTCTATTAAATTGTTCCGTACATCTGAATAGACACTGATTTTGAGATAAACTGAGAAGCTGAATTATCTCAGAAGATATACAATCGACCGTCTCTCATTTTAAAAGTTTCTAAAAACAATTTGTAAAATAAAATCTGGTAGAGAAGCAGGTTACCAAACTTCATTTTTTTTTCGGGGTGACCAAATTTCAGCTGGGAAAGATGCATATTATTTATTGCCTGGTTGGCTTGAATTTTAAGCAAACAAGGTATCGAGGTTACTAATTAAGTAATATATGCTTAGACAAAAAAAAAATTAAGTTATATACGCAGTATAATTAATATGTAAAAAAGTGTAAAATGGGGAAAAGAAACCACCCTCAATGCAGTTTATGGTGGTTGAGCTTCCTGGCAAAGTTCAAATTTATAATACAAATATTAATTTAAGCAGGTACTTCTAAAATTATTATCATGATATGCAATTAAAAAGTATATTTATAAGCTATAGCCTAGTGATATGTAATATGTGAAAAATGTTTAGGTAATTTTTTTGTTAAGGTTAGACGGTTTGATACCGCTAATAATTATATTAATTAAGAAACAAATATTCACAAAGGCAATATTCTAGACATTTCTTGTACTGGATCCGACTCTGCTGCTTTTTTCTAAGAAAAGTAGGATTCTGCTTTTCAGATTCCATCATTCAAAATTTTTCATTCGCGTATCTCGACAATTTTTTTTTTCATGCACAAATCTCAACGAATTTGAATGGTTGAGATCGGAAAAGCAGAATCATATTTTTCTTAGAAAAAAACAGCAGAGTCGGATCTCCTTGTACTGGTCATAGTACCGGTCAACTGCTGCTATGATTTTAAATTTCGATTTTTTTTCAAAGTTGAATGGTTGACTTCAATTTGTCGATGAGATTTACATACTAAAATTTTAAGTTTTTTTTACTAAACCAAGAGGGAACTGGAAGTTCACGTGAAGAGAGAGATTGGAAAAATAAAAATTGGGTTAGACTCCATTAATTCTTTTTCATGAATTTGGCCTAGATTGGAAAGTAGTGGGAAGAAAATATGGAGAGATTTAGGTTGGGAAAGGGCATGCCGGAGTGTGAGAATTATAATCCAATTCCATCTAATTTCCCTTGGTACTGTCTGCCAGATATGTTCTAACTTGAAATATGGTAAAGGTCATATCTCATACGGGAAAGTAGTGTTACACTTAGAGCCTGTTTGTAAGAATATCTGTTAGTAATATGTGAATTTCCAAAATCTTTCAACCCATGATAAAATATCTGTTAGGGTCTGTTCGTTTGTTACGGGATTGTGTGGAATGAGATTTAACAGGTTCGGGAACTCACTTTTTTTATTTGAGGGAACTCATACTCATAAATTTGAACGGGAATAATTATGGGAATGTACTGAATGAGTGTTCGGTTGAACCGTAGAAATAGTTGTGAAAAATTTTATTTTCTTTCTAAAATAATTATATTAATAAAATAATTATTAATTAAATTAAATGAAAAAGAAGAGGAGAGAGATGATTGGGTAGAAAAAAAATGAAGGTGGAGGTTGTGTTTTTGAACCTAGAATTTTACATTGACAAGGGAATAAGTAGGTTATACCCACCGGAAAATTTTAGAAAAAAAAAGACTGCCGAACGGACTTTGAAATATATTGATGGGGGCAAATATCCTCTCCGGTACTGTAAGAGATTCCTTTCACTTTACGGTTTGAGATTAACTCCCAGCCGGTTTGGGATTCAGGCTGACGGAGGGGGCAGTATTATTGGGCTTTGAGATTCATGCCAAGTTAAAAAGAACGATCCAGATCAAGTAATTGTAAAAGATTCTCTATTACGGTACCGGGGGTGATCGGAATTCTATTGATGGGTTCTCCCCAAAACCTATCAATTCCCATCAAATACTTTGCATCCGAACAGGCTCTTAGTAATATGTGAATTTTTAAATTCTTTCAACCCATGCTAAATTATAGGTGTTCAGCAAATATGACAAATTTGTTAGAATTTTTTTTATTTTACAATTAAAGTTTGTTTAGAAGATTTAATTCTAAAATTAAACTATGTTAAGTCCTAGAAATTATTTCAGGGTATTTTTTATTTCCTTATTAGTTTAATTAGGATTTTAGTTGCGGTTTAGTTAGCTTTTTACATTGCCTTTCCTGTACTTCAATTTTCATTTAATTTTTAGGACATCATCATATTTGCTGGTAAGAGGAGAAGGGACTGTCAAGACAAAAGGGAGAAAATCATGAATAGGCACCATGCCTTTTTCTATTTATCTGGTTGCAAAAGGCGAATTGATAGGTGCCTTTTTCTATAACTTTTTCTCTTTTCGTAATGTAATATTTAGATGGTTGAGATTAATATGTTACCTTTTCTCTTTTGGTTTATTTTTTTCTATAAAAATATGTCATGTTTTATAATTTTTTTTCTTATAATATCCGATTAGTGGGTACCAAACAACTGATACACAACTTCTGAGAATGTACTTACAAAACCAGCATAGAAATTACACAAAAACAAGGACCTGTAAAGTATGTAAAATTGTAAATCAATGACACAACATGGCCATATACATCAAAAGACAAATTGTTCTATAGCTAAAGGCAGAAGTAAGCACGTAAGCCCTCTAACTTAAGACAAATTCAGAAAAGATTTGTATAGCCAAATCTTCATCTTCTTTTTTACAAATCAGCACCTCAAATGATTGCAAATCACAAAAGGAGTGTCATTTATTCATTTCTTCCTCCACACCCAAGGGTTAGAGTCAGCCCCTAGTTCCGTGGGTTCCCAGTTACCAGCATTTGCCCTGTGTGAAGCTAATTTGATAAAAATGTTATATCAAGGGGCATTAAACATCCTAAATCTGCAAACAAATTTTCAGATTGTCTTACACCAAAAAGTGAGTAAAGAGATCATTTGAGCACCTATCTTTCTTAAGGATGTAGGGGTTTGTGAAAAACATAAAAAATTCCTATTAAGCCAAGTTATCCATAACAATACTCCTCTTACCATTTCTACAAGTAACCCATCTTTTAATGGAATTTTTGCATCTATAATCCAAAGATCATCTAGTGTTGTACAATCATAAGTACAATTATTAAAGATATTTATATTTATTAGTTCCTAGTTTAGTAAAAGAAGGGAGGGAAAATGAGCGACCCCTTGGCGACTAGAGTGGCGACCCGACTGGCGACCAGGAGGAGGACAGAGCTAGCCATCTGCTGGCGTAAAGAGGAAATAGCGACATTCCGACAGGCCTCGTATGCCGAGGTTCTCTCCAGGGCGATAGCGGAAGAAAAGGCTAAGGAAGAAAGACAACTTCACACAGTACTCCACCAGCAGCCGCTGAATGCGCTAGGAAACCTGCATGACACAAATCAGACACCGCAGACAAGGGAAGAAAACATTAATGAGCCCATTAATGGACAACCCAAGAAGAAACAGGGAAGAAATGAGACAACTGCCATCGAGACACGTGCAGATGAGGAGCAAGGGTGGGTTGAGGTCCGAAGGAAAAGACCACACAAACCAAAAACAAATCATCTAGCGTCTCTGTATAGGTGTAAAGAGGAACTGTTATCACAGGGCAGATGCTTCCGATGTCTAGAAAAGGGACACAGACGCTTTCAATGCGTAGGTAATCTCAAATGTCTCAAATGCAGGAAGGTAGGTCACACAGCAGGGAACTGTACACAGATAATACAGCCTCATCAAGAGACCAGACAGAGAAACATAAATGCTCAACCACCACCAGAGCCACACCGGATTATAAAGAGACCCCCCAACACAGAGACTATCAATCCACCAAATAACCCAGAGGGAGAAGCACACACATTATTAGTGCAACCACAGAAAGAGATAAGTTTTTTGCTTGTTGAAACACACACACCACAGAAGGCGACAAGATTTTCGCTTGTTGAAACACACACACCACAACAAACAGAACAGAGGGTGCAGACCACAGCCATGGACCCACTGGCTAACTGGGAAACAATGCGGATGACAGATCCGGCATACCTCCAGGGTAACCGGGTACAGGAAATGAGAGTATTCCTGTCGCCAAGAAGAGACCTTCACCCCTCCACTGAATTCTTAAAAAGATCCGCCATAGTGATGACCGGGCCAAACGAGAACGACCTACAACTCAGACATAAGTTACAACACAAACTGGCGTATCATTTCCACTGCCACCCACGTCAATTTAGAATAGGCAAGATACCTAGCTCCACAGGAGACCTACTGGCCATCTTCCCCAACATAGAAATGAAGAACCAGGCAGTCGACACCTGTCTATTCCAACTGGGACCCGGAGTACAGGTGCAGCTAGTAGCATGGACAAGGGAAACGGGTATGGTTTACGATCCAACCACGCACAAGGTCCGCCTAAGGTTACATGACGTCCCATTTCACTTCTGGAACTGGGACCACCTCGCAGAGATGGTGGGCGGTTTTGGCACGCTCGAAAAGTTCGCACCGGTCTTCGACAATGACAATTTCGACGAACTTCGAGTATTGGTGGCCTGTCACCACCCCATCCAGATACCCCCTTACCTTACAACATCGCAAAATGATCATTCGGTCACAATACAGGTGGAAATTGAGGGATGGATACACAACGAGGTATTGATCATGGATCCGACCTATAACGGAGGAGAAAGGTCAGATGACAACAACTACCACGAGCAAAGAGACGAGGCACATTACTGGGAAGCTCAGTGGAGGAATAATGTCAGGGGAGCCAGGCTGGACTCGTATGACTCTAGACAGAGCTCGGGTCCGGTGACACGTTTCAACCGCAGGGGAAGACCAGACATGGGAGGCGAGCCGGTTCAAGAAGTACTGGAGAAGACCGGGCTCAACCGAACTGGAGAAGAGCAGACAGGAATTACCAGTATTCTGATCCAAACAGGCAACAGAAGGCTACTTTGCGTGCAAAAACCAAACGAAATTCAAATTTATGTCAGAGGAATTAATGGGGAAGTCAGTACGATAAAACTTGTCAAGTATGGGAGAGACACACCAGAGCAGTTAGGTATGTACTATGCTATCTTTTCCGAGATAACAAACCTGAAAATGACAGGAACAGCAAGCCTACAGCTGGAAGAGGAAGCATGTGACCAGTCAGGTGTCACAACCCAATTTACTCTCCCTCTGTTGGAAATAAAAGAATCACCACTGATCCACTCGCCCAGGCCGTTTTTTCTACAACTAGAGGAAAGCCCAATCATCACAGGAAACATGAATAGAGCCCAGGAGGATACAAGGCCCAGGGAAAGCAGTCATCAGGGGCAGCAGGGAGCATGGCCTGGAGACAAAGGAAATGGGGCCCCAGCTGAGACCGAAGCCCAAACCAAGGTACAGCCCAGTGAAAACATCAACAGGGCACAAGGCCCTGGCCCGAAGGAAACACAGCTCCCAACAGGGGCTTCGGGCCAGACTCAACACAGCACCAACTCGGACGGAATTCAGACTGAACTCCAAACCCAGCAACAATTCGGATCACACCCACACACAGCGGTCACAGGAGGAGACGAACAAGAGGGTCCTCCGCCGGGGTTCCCCGGACCGCCAATGTTCAAAAATAGAAGAAGCCTGCGCCTTGAAAGAAAATATGATGGAGTCTACACCACACCGGAAGAGAGAGCCAGGAGGGTCACCAGACCCGACTCAGCACCCCTGACAGCCTCAAAACCGAAGAAGAAGAAGTATGCAATCTGCCAAGCACAACTCGAATATTTCAGATCTTACAGTCCCCTCTCGAAAGACCAGGCGGACCTGGTGCTCATGGCGGCAGGGGTACAACCAAACGGCGACATGGGAGATCAGCCAGGAGTATTGGCGATCTAATACAAACTGCTGGAAGCACTAGAAAGAAGTAGAATTATCTCCTATGTATCATTTAAATACAGCAATTTCATGTTTTCTAGTTAATTTAGAGAGGGATAGATATCAGCTTAGTGCCACTGGTAGGATATGTAGGGAAACTCACAGTGATGTAACCTCCCTCAATTTTGGGGAAGTGAGACAGGGGAACCTGTACAGGGGGGAGGGTTTTTGGTAACAACAAAAGTGAGAAATGGGAAACGCTGGAGCAGTAACCAGCCACCACTATGTACTATTATATGCAATTATAAGGAGATAGTTCACTTTACTATACTAGCTGGATTGAGCCACGCATTGGGCAAAAATAACCAAGTGGAGGAGAATATGAAAGAAGAAAACAGTTTCACATGGATTACAAAACCAAGCTCAAACTAATCACTTGGAATGTGAGGGGTTTAAATGCAAAACCCAAACGGTTGGCCATTAGACAGACATTTTTCATTGAAAAGCCAGACTTGATTTGTTTGCAAGAGACAAAGTTAGCACGAATAGAGGACTCAATACAGAGGGGAAATATGTGGCCGAAGACTGGACGAATACACCCACCTACCTGCAAGAGGCACAAGAGGAGGCATGCTCATTGCTTGGAGAACAAGGAGATTTCAGAAATTAACCGAGGTACAAGGAGAATATTGCTTAACTGTGCAACTCGAAGATACCACAAGGGCCCAAGCGGTACAAATCACCTCAGTATACGGTCCCACAAGTGCAACCTACCGAAGGGATTTTTTCCATGAGCTAGAAGCACTAAAACCGGCATCAGGCATCCCATGGCTAGTCGGAGGAGATTTCAATACAACTTTGGAAGCCCAAGACCGAAATAACAACATACAGGATTGGAGGTGGCCCCTGGCATTCGCAAATTTAATAGCCACCCTGGGCTTACAAAACATTCGAATGGAAGGAAGAAAATACACTTGGGCAAACACGAGAATTCAACCGTCTATGGCAAAGCTTGATCGATTCCTGTTGTCAACGAACTGGGGCCGGTCATTTCCAAACACAAAAGCAGAAAACCTTGCCAAACACTAATTCGGACCACTGTCCAATAATGATTGAAGCATTGACCACCTTCAAAAAAACAAAGACCTTTCGATTCGAAAATTTCTGGTTTAAAATTGAGGGCTTCAAAGAAATGGTCTCCACCTACTGGCAGAACGAACAGAAGGCGCAAACACCCCAACAACTACATGATAAGCTGATGAGATTGCAAAAACTCATAACCGAGTGGGTCAAGGAAAGAACAGGGAATATAAAGACACAAATCAAAGTGTGTAGGCAATTTATTGAGTGGGTGGAGGAGGTGCAGGAAACAAGGCAGACAACAAATCTAGAGAAACAGACCAAAGCGATCATAAAAAACAGATACACATTCCTATCGGTATGGGAAGAAGAGATGTGGAAGCAACGGGCAAAATTAAAATGGGAAGTAGAAGGGGATCAAAACTCGAGATTTTTTCATGCATACGCTTCCACCTCCAAATCATCCAGCAATATAGGAGCGGTTCACCATGACGGGCAGATATATACCGATCAAAGAGCAAAAGCGGAGATCTTCAGAAACTTCTACATCAAGCTCATGGGTACAAGTCAACTAGTGGAGCAGAACATAGACTGGACACAGCTATATCCCACCACAACAACAACAACTTCGGACCTCTCACTACTGGCAACAAATATCACACATGAAGAAGTCAAGCAAGCAATCATGACTTGGCCAAACAACAAAGCACCGGGCCCCGATGGCTACTGCGGTGAATTTTACAAAACTTTCATTGCTGTTCTTTTACCGGATATAACAGAGGTACTGACAAGAACAATGGAAGCATCACAAAGCCTATACCCCCTCAATAATTCCAGTACTGATCCCTAAAAAGGAGAATGCAACTCGGCCGGAAGACTTCAGACCGATCAGTCTGATCAACGGGATACAGAAGATAGCATCAAAAATACTGGCATTAAGGCTCCAACAGAAAATTGACGGAATACTGCATCCATCGCAAACCGGCTTTGTCAAGGGAAGGCAGATTGCCGAAGGATTCGTTTATGCACAAGAAATTCTACATTATGCGAACAACCAGCAAATCCCATTATCGATCTTTAAGGCGGACATTCACAAAGCCTTCGACACCATCAGTTGGAATTTTATTGAGCAAATCATGCGACACATGGGATTTCCCCGACAATGGATATCATGGGTTTTAAACATGGTTCTGAAAGGATCTTCTCAAATCATGATAAATGGTTTAATTGGAAAAAACATTCAACTACAAAGAGGGGTCAGGCAGGGCGACCCCTTATCGCCGTTTATATTCATACTCGCTATGGATTTTCTTCCGCGGTGGCTTCAGAAACTGGTACATGTAGGTGCGATCCGAATGCCGATACAAGACATGCAGCCGGCACTATTGTACGCGGATGACGTCTTGTTTTTCATAAAACCGGACGAGCAACAAATACAAATGCTGAAATTAATACTCAACACCTTTACTGCCATCTCTGGATTGAAAGTCAACTTGGAGAAGTCAGAGATCATAGCTACTGGGACACACAACTCGAATACTACACAAATGGCGGCAATCCTGGGATGCAAAATAGGCACATTCCCAATGAGATATCTCGGGCTACCGTTATCGGACTCCAAACTGAACAAGGCGGACTTCACAAGTATCATACAGAAAATTAGCGGCAGATTGCCAGGCTGGGCATCAAAATTGCTTTCGATTGGGGGCCGACTAGTATTGGTCAATGCGGTATTAACGTCCATGCCCGTGTACTACATGTCGGTATTCAAATTTCCGATATGGGTGTTAGAAGAAATTGATCAAATCCGAAGAAACTTTTTCTGGCGGGGAGGGGCGCAAAATGATAGGAAGATACACCTAGCAAACTGGCCAATGCTCTGCCAACCTAAGAAGCTCGGGGGACTGGGAATCATCGACTTGAGGGTCTTCAATCAAGCCATTCTGGCAAAATGGTGTTGGCAATGGCGTACAAAACAAAACAGCATGTGGAAAGAACTCTTCAAAACACTCTACTGTGGCCAAGGAACACAAGGGGTAAAACAGTCCTTCTTTTTCAAACTCAACCTACAGCAACTTGAAAATTTCTGTAACTGTTTCATAGAAAGGATTGTAGGCCGAGGAGACACGATAAGCCTGTGGGATCATGACTGGGGCAAAGGAATATTTAAAGACAAGTACAACATACTGTACACACATACCGTCAATGCAGAGATAACACTACACGACCTCTACCGGCTAGGTACCGTAACCGACTTGTTCAGACCAGTTCTAACAGACCAAGCCCTGGAACAACTCTCACTTTTCCTGCACGAAATCGCCCAGCACAGGGGCAGCCTACAAGACCGAAACCGACTGCAACAAGATGATGCAAGGTGGCGCATGAAGGAACACGGCCATTTCCTGGTAAACTCGGCCTATTACACGCTAAAAAATGGACCCACCACGAGAACACTAGCGCACAAAGTTTGGAAGCTCCCGGCACCCAACAGGTTTAAAATATTCGCATGGCTACTCATCCACAACAAAGTACTCACAGCTGACAACCTCAAGAGGAGGGGATACAACCTGGCCGGTTTCTGCTACATGTGCAGACGGAGTGATGAAACAGCACAGCATTTGTTCAATGATTGCCGGCAAGGAATACTCGTGCATAAAGGGGTGCTGGAAAATGGACAAGGGTACAAGCATGGGCAGAATAACATAAGGCTAATGCAGGAAGGAACGACAAAGAACGATAGAGGTTTAATCCTAATAACCAATTTCGTCATCTGGAGAGAGAGATGCTGCCGGCTCTTTAAACAAGAATGCAAAACAACACAGGAGCTGGTGCAGGAGGTAATGCAACAGTGGCGAATATCGAACCAATGTAAACGGATGAGAAGAACACAACTAGCGAGAGATGATCCCTAATCCAAAAGTGGCTACATAATTCCAAACCCCCGCTCCTCCTTGCCTCCCTACCTCTACTCTTTTTTCTTTATGTTTCTCGTTTTTCTGCCCCTTTCTTTTGTTTTTTTTTTTCACCTTTTTTTTTTTTTATTTTCACTCTGAGTTTCTACTCGGAAACTCAAACATCTGTAACCAATCAAGGTTAATGAAATATGGGCTAGACCCTTATTGTTTCTCAAAAAAAAAAAAGTACAATTATTAAAATTTGCTATCCAAGATCAAATACTAGTAATCAGGGGACAAGTAACAAATAGATGAGCTGTGATCTCAATGTGACAAAAAAAGAGAGTGTGTGGATTCCTGCCAACTATTTTTTTGTAAATTTTTTTTTTTTTTTGTATGGATTTTGTTTTGTCTGACAAGCCACAAAAGAGTGCATTTGTGGTTGGTCAAAAGTTGGATTTGGGGGTGCATGGAGTACTTGATGCCTTGTTAGCAAGTGACATTATTTCTTTAGCCTTAAAAAAGAAACATAATGAGTATAATTGAGGTTGTTTCAGGTTTCTCTCTGAAAAAAAATGTGGTTGATTCAGGAAATTTGATTGAATTGAGGCTCAATTTCCCAACGAGAATAAATTAAATATTTTATTTAGCATGCTCTTGGGAGAATGAGCACTCCACAGAATTTGACTTGGAATGCTACAGATGAAAAAGGCTGGAATTTTAATATTCTATTATCCTTTTTGCTTTTATTTCACTTTTTTGTTTTATTCTACATTCAGAAGGATATACATGAAAGGATAAGATTGGGAGTCTAATCATCATTGGACATACATGGACTTTGAGAGTGTATATCCATAAGAAAATTAATGCTGCTAAAGAAGATATATTTGAATATTCTTTAATTCTTATCACATCATTAGACTCTTAGCATTTTTTTTACCTATTTTTATCATCTTAATTTCCAAAAGAAAATAATAACTGAGTACCTTATCAAGCGGTAAATTATCAAAAACGCTCACAAAACCCTCATAAAATATTGTAAGCTGTGAATGAAGCAGCTTTAGCACCTCCCTTTAAAAAAAAGTAACAAATGCCAGCTTGTTGTGCTGTAAATAGGTTAGACTAGTGTACAAAGGATAGTTACCTTGCTTGGTAGAGACCAACAAAGGGGCCACTTCTAGGTGACAAAAAGTGTGATGCACTTCCAGAGGGCCTCTGGTTCACATAGGGAACCTTAGTCTCGCTAATGTACTGAGGGTTGCTTTGAGATCGGTGCAATTGGTTAGTATCCAAAACAAACGCCCTCTGAAATAGAAGGTCAAGTTAAAATGCATAAAATAGTAAAGAAGTTAGAAATAGGGAATTGTTCACAGTAGCAGCATACTAGTATTGTGAGAGTTAAAACTTACAATAATCATGCTCCATTAATTACCATGTCAACTAACAATCAAAAACAGGTTTTAAATGATATGAACCTTTGGAGCTAAAAAAACTCACATAAATTAGAACCTGAGGAGTTGGTATGGGCTGAAAGGCCGATGGAGAGAAATTCACTTGATTGCCCTTCTTGTTGTGTTGCAAAGGACAGAAAATGCTGAGGTTGCTCCTTATTTGTAAACTACACTGCGATGCAACGTTTCCATATGTTGCTATAATTAAAAAAAATTGAGGGATCAGAAAGTGCAAAATCAATTATTCATATCACGACAACAATTTACGTCTGAATTTATTTGCATAAGATCCTTCAAAAGCAATAGGACATAAACAACCAGTACCAGTATAGAGACCCGATAATCACCAGTACCAGTACCAGTATAGAGACCCGCACCTTCCTCACCCCGCACAAGAAGAGTGTTAGGAACCCGATAATCACCAAAATGTCATTCAAATATTTTATCGAACAATTTGTGTGCGTCAAATCAAATACAACTGAGATACATAAAAAAAAGATGTAAATAAACGTTCTAAATAACGAGAAAAGCTAGAGCCTCAAAAGCCTGGAGGTCAAATTCTGTGATTTCTAGTTCTCTACACTACATATATTTTTGTCATCCTGCAAAGGAACCCGTAGGAAATCTCTACACTACATATAAATTATTGACGAAGCTGCGTCTAGAGAACAACAAAAACAATTGCGAACTTAATATCACGAAATTAATTAAGAAAATTTCAAATATTTATCAGGCCATAAGAGAAAAAAGTGGAAAAAGTGGAAGTTTCTAACTGGTGTGCAGTTTTTGCTGGTGATGTTTGATTTTATCAAAATTCTTGCGATGGTGATATCACAATATACATATGGGAAAGATTCACAAACTGGTTTGGGTTGTCAGAAAGAAACTGTTTTGTGTTTTTCTCTCTCTTGTGATTTGTATCACAATTTAATAAACAAAATTGTACAACGGGAATTTGACAGAAAATATAAATTTTTTTGAAAGAAATACAGAGAAATCGAGAAGAAAATAGGATTTTAGTTGCAAATTTGACTCAAACATAGTTTCTTGCTGGCCTCTTAAAGGAAAATAAGAAAGTAGACTAAATTTGAATCAAGAAAGAAATCACAAACTGAATACAAACATGCTATGTATCTCATACAACAAAATGAAATAAGATACTAACATGGATCCTATTTTAGTTGCAAATTTGACTCAAACATAGTTTCTTGCTGGCCTCTTAAAGGAAAATAAGAAAGTAGACTAAATTTGAATCAAGAAAGAAATCACAAACTGAATACAAACATGCTATGTATCTCATACAACAAAATGAAATAAGATACTAACATGGATCGTTTCTCTAAACGATTACACTGAAAGAAAGAGAGAGACTTATCAGAAAGAAATTACGATTCTAATGTCTAATTAAGTTTTTTTGACCGTTTACCAAGAGAATATTGATAATAAAATTTAAATGTCTGCCATATAGTGCTCTCTCCTCCACTACTAAAATATATTAAGTTTGCCTCTGTATTAAATCAATCCTAACAAATTGATATCAGAGCCTGGTGAGATAAAGACTGGTGAGATAAAGGAGGGTTCAACCATGGCTAAAGAAGAAGAAGAAGAAGAAGAAGAAGAAGAAGAAGAAGAAGAAGAAGAAGAGGAGGAGGAGGAGGAGGATATGCGAAGTGGGATTGCCAAATGGTAATCACAAAAAAAAAAAATCACAAATTGCTTGAAGAAGAGTTGCAACCGAAGGCAACACTAAAAAAAGAGAAACCGAGCAACGGTGGTCGAGGTCAGGATGGCTGTGGAGGTCGCAATTATGGCCGTGGTAGAGGCCGCAGTCGTTATGAATGATCATTGCGAATCAATGTTTTTGTTGGTGCTCATGACTTGTGGAACATTGTTGAGAACGGGTTGAAGATCTCGAAGATGATAGCGAACTCAAGGTAGATGAGTTAAATGCTTTGAAAAAGAAGAATGGTGATCAAAGTGCGCTAAGGATGCAATGTTTAAAAAGATTGTCAATGAGACGAGTTCTAAGGATGCATGAGAAATTCTTAGAAATGCAGTAGTTGAAGTTTATTAAGTGAAGAAGGCGGCTCCAAACTCAAAGAGTTGAGTTTGAGTCGATTGTGATGAAGGAGAGTGAGAGTCCGTTGGAGACTATTTACTAGAGTGTTCGAGTGGGAGTTATGTGATGATGAGTGGGCTCATGACCGGAGCAAGTAGCACGGAGCAGTGACTATGAGAATGCTTGATAGGTGTTTTGAGTATGGTGTTCACGGCAATAGTAAGTAGCACGGAGAAGTGACTACAAAGATACTTCATGGAAGATCAAGTATGATGAGCGGACGACTCACTGATATAACCTCATGACAATAATTGAGTTTGAGGATGATGACTCTAAAAGAAGAATTATATTTTTTTTATCATATATTAGAGATGATGGAAAATAATTAAGTTTAAGGAGGGATGTTAGAAATAGTAAACTTAATTAATTGGTCAATAAGTCAAATGGTTAGATTGAATGTATTTGAATTTTCTAGATATATTATTAGGTTTTTTAGAGTCATGTTGATCATGTTTAATGATATTTATGTTTTAGGTTATCTAACGGGCAGTCTATAAATTGAGATGTTGTAATTTGTAATTTGTAAGAAATTAAGAAAAAAAGAGAATATTGATAATATAATTTAAATTTCTACTGTATAGTGCTCTCTTCTACTACTAAAATATATTAAGTTTGTCTCTATGTTAAATCGATCCTAACAGTGCTTGAGCATAGATGGATGGGCCTCCAAATTATGGCAAAGAAGCAGACAACGAAGCAGAAGACAGATGGCGTGTTGGAGACAACAGGAAAGAAGAGGTGGCATCGGGAGGAGGCCACCGTCTCTGCTTCTGTCTCTCTCTCTTCTCTCTTTATCTCTCTGTGTAGTGTGGAGAGACGACAAGAGAGAAGAGATGGCAGCGGGACTGCGGGAGGAGTCTCTGCTTCTCTCTCTGTGTTGCGTTTAGAATGAAATGAAATAAAGAAATTACAACAGTATTATATTCCTCCTCCTTTTATAGGAACGGTAGTGAGGGGGGAGAACCAATCAGAGCGTTTGTATTTCTACAACGGTCGATTACCAATTCTAACTTGAAGTTCAATGAACCGAAAAGGGTCTTATACTCTCTCCAGAAAGATTTAATGAAAGGATTTGTTATCATAGATTACCAATTCTAACTTGAATTTTGGGCTTTGTGTCTCACCAAAATGGGCTGGAAAACTACCTTTAAGCTCGCACTACAAAATCCTGAAGAATAAATGAAGAACTCATCTGTTTTTAAATTAGAGGAGTCAATTGCAAGATAAAAGCAACTATGCAAGGTTCCTGAAGAGAAGCAGCACCTCACAACTATTCAAGACAAGTTGGATGATGTGATCTTTTCCATTTCATGGAAACAGGAGTGAGCAGTTTCGCAGGTAATATCGTTCAACATTCTGCTATTAAGGAGTAAATTGTGAACAATGAAGTTTTCAAGTCCAAAGTTATAGAAATAGTTATTGCTGAAGTAGTTCCTAAGTCAGGGGTAAATTTGAGAATATTCTAATCTGATTTTTATTTAGGGGTATATTTGAAATGTTGTTAATCTGATATTAATTTTGTTTTTATGAAAATTACTTTTGTTTCTTTTCCGAGTTAATCAAAATCAGATTTTAAATTAAAACAATTTTATGGAAAGCTGCATATGACATGCATTTTGTTGTATATGTGGTGTGCTTTGATATATTTCAAACTTGATGAGGTTTGTGTGGTAACTTTCCACATTTAGTGCCTGGACAAAAAAAGAAAAATTCTTGCTGCTGGAGTTGGATAAATTTCTGCAATATGTTTGTCGTTTTTTTGTAATTGGATTTGTTATAAATAAAAGTAACAGATTACATCTCTGTAAACAAAGGGTAAGTATATCCAACATAGCTAATCTTTTGGAGTCTCCCCAAATTTGCTAATAAGTCGAGCTAAATTCTTATAAAATGTGAGTATTTCAGAACTAGATTAAATTAACTTAATAGTTTTGTTTATATGATATATGTTAGTAGACTAAATGTAACAGTAAAACTCTGATTTTTCTCTCACAACATCACTTTTCTTGTATCGACTAATAATATGACATAAAGAGGACCTTGAAAAGTAATATATAAGGGAGAGTGCAATCATGAGGTTGTAACCAGTGATACCAGCAAAGGAAGAAGCCATAGAAGCACCAGATGGATACCAAACAAGTTCACTAGTAATGATTAAATTACTATTTTGTAAACCCTTTAAAATAACTATTTTGTATGTTGTGTGTTGAATCAAGAATAGAAAGCAAGTATATATCAGCTTTTTATTACCAGGAACATGCATTACCTGCAATTTTTTTATCTTGCCCACAGTTTTAATTTTACAAGAAGAGTTCTATTAGCTTTTCATTTTGTTTCTCATAGTAATTTCTATTAGATTATTCAAGCTTTCATATGAACTGATAGTTCGCTGCTAAGTGTTTTGTTATTTTGTTGTTTTTGGTATACTTCAAAGGATTTGATCTGAATTTAAAAGTGGAAATTTAAGAATGGATGACGATCATGAGTACTTGCTGGGATGTTTTGTAATTTGATGTTATGTTATGCTTTAGTTTTGGAGAGAACATACATAAGCTTCACTTTGATTATGTACTGCTGGTACTAGATTTCTGTACCTGTACCGATCAAGGATGAGTAGTCCCTACCTGAAGGCATAGTTCTTTGGTATCTTTATATTAATTTTACTGTGATTTACATATGAATCAATATCAAACATTATGGATCAATGAAAATGGTAGCGGTGCCAGTATCCAGCAATTATCTTCTTAATATTATGCAAATATTTGGATGCTAAGCTTAAACATGGGTCTTCACTTCTCCTGTGCGTATCAAAAATAATGCACATTGCTTATGGTAAATTTCCAAAAGAAACAAATTTTTTTAGATAACTGGTAGATGTTGAAAAATCTAAAATTTAGAATTGCGTGCACCAACGCTACAAACCAACATTCTTCCAAGCTTAGACGGTTGTAGGCCCATGTATAATTTATATCTAAAATCAAGAACCTGAACTAGTTGATACTTGATACTGAGAAAAAATAAGGGTACATTAGGAAAAGGTAAATTTTGACAATGAGTAACTAATTCTATGGATAAATAAAAAAAATAGAGAGAGTTAAGGAATTCATTAGATATAATTAAGACTTCATGGGTAAATAGAAAATTGAAGAAGTTTTGAGGGATAAATAGAAAATTAACCCTAAATATTGTTTTTTTTTTATGGTTAGTGGTTAACCCTAAATATTGTTGGTACGATGTGCTGCTAAAAAAAGACTTCTTGGTTTGAAGTTGTATCATATAGGTACCATTGTGGTACCAATACCATAGATGGCTGACTTGAATTTCTCAATGAGATTTGCATATTAAATTTCTCTAAAATTCTAAACCGTCTTACAAAATTTATTTTCATGCGATAAAAATAGTCGAAAGCTCCTAAAACCCTATAAGATTTGGTATCGTATTGAGAGATCAGATCAATCATTTGAATTTTAAATATCGGAATTTAGATTGATCTGAGTCTCTCAATACGAATGGTTGGTGTGCATTTATATTATAACCTATCTCATATGTTTTGTAGTATTAATTAATAAAATAGAAGTAGAAGACGTAGGAAGAACAAAACCACTTTCATGAATCATAATAATGTATTATAACTTTAGATGAATATTTTACACTGCGAGTACGGTGGATGTTCATCACTTCACATTTAACAAGGAGGCAACAATAATAAATCACATATTGACTCGACTACTAAAAAAAGTGAAATAAGTGCCACAATTGATGTTCTTATTTCAAGCCCAGAAGAAAATGGATTTTCTAGGCCCAACTTCTCTAACTGATAATTTCCACAACGGTTTTAATAAACCTTTTTATTATTTGGGAAATAAATCTGCTGTTATTCCAAAGGAATCTGTTATTTACGATCCAAACCGTTCAAATTATTTCATGCGCGAATTTTAACTAAGAAATTTTTTCATACACGAATCTTAATAAAGATTAATGGTTGAGATCGGAATAATAGGTTCCTGTTATTCTTTTGGAATAACAGCAGATTTATTTCTTTTTATTTGCGGTCATTACCATCTCTAATTAGATAGTTGTAGGATAATAATTGTGGAACATATTACCAATTTACCATTTTTTAGAAAATATATAGTTGTGGAACATATTACCAATTTACCATTTCTTAGAAAATATATAGTTGTCGAACATATTACCAATTTACCATTTTTCAGAAACTATATAGTTGTAGGATAATAATTACATAGTTACACTAAAACAAAAAAAAAATGTAGCCTAATTAGAATTATTTCCCTGGGCTTCACTATTTCTTTTAAGCTTCTCAAGTAACTCCTCCAAATAAGCATTTCTCTTCATCTCCTCTTGCAAATTCAAATTCAATTCCTCCACAATCCGTTCCAAATTCCTCACATACTCCTCCAGCTGCCTCTCTGTCTCTTCCCCTGTTTTCTCCTCAGTGCTCTCACCACCTACATGTTCACATCCTTCCAATACATTAAATACCATTCCTCTTTGCAGATCCAAGCTAGCAAAGAGAGCTACCAAGCTCGGTACCAGCATTTGTTTCAGTACAGAGCTTGGATGCATCACCTTCTCTTCTTTCTCTTTTTCTTCTTCAGATGAGTGTTTAGAGTTCTCAGTGTTTATATCTTGTTTGTCTTCTTCTTCTTTTTCAACATCTAAATTAATATTTTCGGGAAAAACCGGTACAAATTCGAGGCCGTCTACATTGAAGTTCCAACCACTGACTCTCCTGTTCTTCACCAAGGGAGGTAAGTTTCCAGCATTATCTCTTTCAACTATGTTGTTAATGTCAGATTGATTTTCATCGGTTCTTGTTTCTTTGAACCTCTCTTCTGCCTTAGGCAACACTTGGAGCACATTTTTAACCAGGTACTCGGACGACTTGCAATTTTTGAAGAACGGGTGCTTTAGTAGCTTTTCAGCTGATGGCCTCTTTGCCGGGTCTTGTGCGAGGCATGAAGCAACCATGTCCTTGAAAGCCTTAGAGAATTTCTTCTTCTTTTTGTTGGGGTCCATGTTACATTTAATGTGAGTATCCTCGAAACGGAGGCGGTTGGTGACTCGCATCATGAGTGATTTCGAGAGCGGGAGATGGGATAGAGGCGGGCAACCATGCGCGAGCTCGAGAGCCGTGATGCCAAAAGACCATATGTCAGCCTTGACACCATATCCAGTGTGGGAGTGAATCACCTAATTAAGCAAAAATATCTCAGTAATATGTGGGCCCCTTTTCATAGAGAATATCATTTCGCCGATCAAAATACCGAGCTAAGGTTGATATTTTATAAGTGGTATTTCAATTGTGTTTCAAAGAAAAGAAAAATTGAACAATTGTATTTAAACTAATGCCAGTGGAACATCACACAACTTTTAGACCAGATGCATCAAGGGCCTTGTATTTGTTTCTGTGCTTACATTGAAATGTTTTCAGCCTAATTATATATGGAAGCGGGGGCAGTCAGATGGGCGACCGTCCGGTCTGCATCAAGAGTTGTACGAACAATTTTAAGATTCACGTTGATCAAGGTCACACAAATCTTGATGCGGAGCGGATGACTCCAAACGGGCATCAGACTGAATTTGGTCCGATGCCCATCAGCCCCCCACTCCAAGTATATATGCTTGTCATGGCCCGCTCATGTAATCATTATTGTTAATAACTAAGGTTTATTATGGCCGGCTTCTGGCCAGCTATCCTTCAAAAAAAAACTAAGGTTTATTTTTGTTGGTTCATATTTTGCACTAAACACTGGCCCATGTTAGATTAAAAAATCTTTATCAGTAAACATACCTCAGGTGCCATCCAGTATGGAGTTCCAGCCATCTCATTACAGAAAGAAGCTGGGGCTGCAGACATACGCATCAAACCTGACGACGAAGACTGTTGCATCTCATATATGGATGCCGAAACCCCGAAATCGGCAAGTTTAACCGAGCCATCTGAATCAACCAGAATGTTTCCAGCCTTGATGTCCCTATGAATATGCCCTTGCCCGTGAAGGTACGATAAAGCGTGAAGTATCTCCTTGAGCGCTATAGCGATGGACTGCTCGGGCAAGCCGTCGGGGAAAGAAGAAGAAAGGATGGAGTGGAGGGACCCGGCGGCCATGAAAGGCATGACCACCCAAAGGTGCCGGTCGACGATGAATGAGCAATGTGCACGGAGGATGTTCGGGTGGGAAAGGAGTGCCATTGCCTTGGCCTCCTGACGGATTTCGTCGAGGTTTGCACGAGAGCGCTCTAGGTCGATTGATTTGATGGCGACGGTCATGGAGTTTCGGGGCAAACAGGTGGCTTTGTAGACCACTGCACTGACGCCGGTCCCGATTTCATTGAGGAGTTTGTAAGATTTGGGGTCGAGAGGGAATGGAGGCTTCTTTTCTTCATCTGCCATGGGTTTGAGGTTGGCTTAAGGTTGATGTGTGGAAAGAATTAGATAGAATGTACTTAGATATATATAGTACTTGGATCTCTAAATCCGTGACTGTTTTAATGTTCTGCCATTGGGAAGGAAATTAATGGGCAACTTTTTTTATGATAAGAATTTGTTATATCTTATTTTCATATTTTGTAATACAGTTATTTTATTATCTTTAACAATACATCTAAATGAAATTAGTAAAATTGTAGATTTATCCTCTGTTAATTAGATAAGGTGTGTATTGAATTTGAGCAAATTCTGAAAAAGTTGCCCTTTTCATCAGATGGTTTGAAACAATTGTTTATTTTACACCTATGAAGACGTTTACCAATGAAATTTTTATTTGGACCAAAATTTGGATCTACAGCAATTTAAAATAATGAAGATTATATTTGGGTAATAGTAAACGGATGTACCATATAAAAATGAAATCAATAGAAATAATATATAAAATAAATATTAAATGGATGTGCCTCCATTATGTTTCAATAATAGTAATATATAAATATTAAAATGGATGTGCCATATAATAAATATACATATTTTAAATGAATAGTTTTTTATTTTATTTTAAAAAGAGGCATAATAGCCCATTTCATTGCTGAAATCAGATAATTACAAAATTCAGTTAAATGAATAGCTTATAATTTAAGAGGATTTAAATATTTCAAAAATAATTGTCTTAATTATGTCTCTATTTCTAAAACTTGATATAACTTAAAAAATTTAGAACGCTAATTTCATTTCTCTATGCATATGTTTACGACAATTTGATTTTATTGTAATTGACATCAAGAACTTGCATGAATACATAATGTAGATAATTTCTAAACGTTAATTTTCCAACTTCTAAAGTCATATAAAAGTATAACTGAAAAGTAATAATATTTTACATCTATTGATTTTATTTTCAAATTTAAATTTTAGAATAGTTGTTATTAAACAATTAAAAAGTGAATATATGATGAAGACTGAAAATATAAAAATATGAAGGCATTTGAACCCTCATTATAATTAAAAATGTAAACTGTTGAAATGAAATGAAAACCATGTAAAATATTCTATTATATATGAAGCAGTTCTATATACTTCGTAGGAAGCTTTTAAAACTTTTGATTACATAATGTCATTCTAGTCATAAAACTTCTAATTAACATCGACCAGATCAACTAACTATGAAATATTTTTTGGAGCAGGCCAATACCTTCTTTAAAAATTTTACCGAACCAAGTAAAAAAAACCCTTGAAATGTTACTCAAGACTATATTATGATCGGCGTGTGCAGAGATCATTTTATCTTTTTCTTTTTGAGGAAAGTTGGAGTTGAAGACTTCATCTCTGAGTTAGAGATTTGTGCATTGTCATTTAACTATTTTTTTAAGATAAATATGAGAAGCAAGTCTTATACCTTTAAATATCCATAAAAAATTTCATCCGAATTTCGATTCTACAGCTTCCTACACAGAAGACGTTGTCTTTAGCCACTAAAGCACAGGTTGGTTATTCATTTTTGGGTCTTATATCAACTAATCAGTATTTATGTTGTGCCACAAGAATTTGCCCGCAGGTGGAGAACTTGGGAGCCACAAATTGGGTGCTTGGGTAGAAGGAGAGTTCAGTAAAAGCATGATTTCATGTGAAGAGCGAAAAGAGAAGGTGAGGAGCTCTGAACTAGTCATGTCACCACTTGAGACTCCCGTGATATTACCATTGTTTCATGGCGTGCTTTATGAGCTTTTTATTCCCTTCTAGTTGGTTTTCTGTTTGCATTTACAATGCAGCGGTTAATAATTAGTAACATTATGTTTCTAGTAATAGAAGATGACACTTTCTAGTGTTGTCTTAGGGCTGGTTGCTGAATCAAATATTCAGAAATGTTAAATCGGAATTCAGAGAAGAGAAAATAGACTAGCAGTTTATTTTTCAGAAGACAGATTAAGCAAAACTTGTGGTCATTTTTCTTTTTGCATTAGAACATGACAAATGTATTTAAAATATATAACAATACAAAGTAGACACTTCACCAATGTTCAACCGTGCATTGAAAAACCAAAACGGAAGGTAAAATTTTCATCAGATACTAAAAGAGGCAATGCCCCTAATCAAGTGGCAACAGGAACCAGGAGATCCATTGGTCAGAATTTTAACAAGAAAACTATGAATATGCATCTTACTGCTTTTCAATATAATACAACACATAGTACCTATACTACTGACTGAATCTCCAAAGCCTGACAAAGTTTTCACCATGAGTTGTTACAATTTTTTTCATACCAACCGCAAGGCACGTAATTGGTGGTCGCGAATTTCTCGGTATAGTATCTACCCGCAAGTCTTCAGCCAAAGACACAGCTTGTTTCTTTTCAATGTTTTGATTTTGAGACTTTGAACATACAGTCCATGCACCCCTACGGTCTACAAAATAGCTCTTGAGAATCTCTCCTGTGCTTTGGTTTAAGATTCGAAGAACCCCATCAAGACCCCCAACTGCTAAAATCGACGTGTCGTTCAACATATGATGCGTCGAATATATGACATTGGGGCTGACACGTTTCTCCCATAGAGGTTTAAGGGTCCTCAAGAGAGAGAAAACAAAATGCAGATAATTAAATCAAGCAAAATTGCTACTATCTGAAGCGATTAGAGAAATGATGGAATTAAACCTGATACTAACCTTAGGTCCCAGCAATGAGCATATCCAGAGGTGGATCCCGCAAATAGTAAGTGGGACTGTGCATTGAAAGATAAACATTTCATCCCTGTGCAATACTCATTTTAGAAGGTACATGATTAAGAATAATAGAAGTATGAAAGCAGACTCAAACATACTGGGGTATGTTTAATTGGATTGAGAATAGGTTATTCTTGGGGTTAGGCTATTCATAATAGCTTATTCGGTGTTTGGTTGAGTTAGAATAGCTAGAATAGTGAATCCAAACTTTATTTCTTATTAGAATAGGCTATTCCTAAGGATTTTGAGATTTGGCTATTCTAATAAGACAAACAATAGCTATTCTTAATTTGGCTATTATAACTATTCTTGTTTTACAACCAAACATACCTCAACAGTTTTGCCTAATAAAAAATATATATAGAATTTCACACATCTGCCACAAAAAATTTCATCTCTCAAGCAATTTTGCTACTGTTGTATATGTAAATTATAATTGTAAATTAATAAATCATAAGATTTTAAAACAGCATAAGGGTGTAAATGTAAAGCTTCAAGCAGTCATTATGCAAAACAAGAAAAAAACCTAAATATTTGACTTACAGATCAAGATCATCAATATAATAAAGGGATCTTTGCCAATTAGAGAACAAACCTGTAGGTGAAAATGATGATCTTAGCAAAGCCAATCTTTCTCCAGAGGTGAGATCAGCAATTGCAACACTGCCAAATGTAGAACCACCAGCAATCAATTGATCAGGTGTTATTGTCAGGCATGACAAAGGTCCTGATTGAAGCCTGTAATTTAATAAAAGATTGTTAGTTATGAGTTATCGAACCCAAGGAGGGCCAAAAAAAGGTGTTGCTGAAACCATACCAACGAACCTCATCAGCAATAGCAACCAAAATTTCCAAATATTTCTCACCCAGCTTTATTAAGATGTTTACGGAATACACCCTTTAACTATTGACAGCTTTGCAATTGCCTCCAACATGCTTTGTTATTTTGCAAAACTAAATTTAATAAAAACCAAAGTCCAGGGAAATTTGAGATGTCAAGTGTAGAGTAGGCATTATGTGGTTTTTAATTAATTTGGCTGTTAAAAATTAAAAAAAAAAGTGAGAGGTAATCAGGTTTGTTATCTTAGTTTCAACCATAAACTCACAAATCAGTGCTATTTGAAAATACCCTAACAAATGCTGGATTTTAGATGGAAGTATACCAAGTGTAGGGTACTTTTGCAGATACAGTTACATAATGGCTATGCAGAAAAAATGTTGCCTATTGTAAATACAACCTGATAATTCTGGTGCAATTTCTGCTGTACATGTCGAACACACGAGCTCTACCATCATCACACCCAATCACGACCTCTGGATCAACATAACTGCTTAAGAAATAACAACATCAAAAAGGACAGAAATAATATATACAAAACATTGATGCATAAAGGAAAAGAATTAGCGAGGATATGATAATTAGTTTTCATACCTCATGCACAAGCCACGTGTAAACAGTCCTTCTCGAGACTGGAATATGCCTCTTTGACCATGACGCCTCCATATACAAACCTGAGAATCTGTTAAACCTACAATCTAGGAATAAGAGAGAGAACTTGTCATTTCTTTTGCTTTGTATATGCCTTTCTTAACCTAGAATAGAAGGTTGTATGACGTAGATGCAATAAAATAAAAGGTATCTTTTTTCCTTCTTAAATGTTTTCTTTTGTAAAATCACACTCATTTTATTTGCTATTAACAGCCATCCTTCAAAACTAAAGTATGTCCAACAAAAATGACCCGAATAACCCTAATATTTTTATATTGACCGGGTACAAAAATTGTCAATATTTAACTAAATTATGTTTCCAACTTACTAACCTAAAAATTAAGTGCCATGTGCAAAGATTCCAAAGAAAGTTACTTGCAAACAGAGAGATGTTAGATTTTTTTTTGGAAGGATGTGGGCTGTCGTTGACAGATCAATAGTAAAAAAGTAATTTCAAGAACATAAACCACATAATTAAGATAAAAAAGAAACAAGAGCACTGAGTATGGCTAGAATCAGGCAGAAACTCACAAAATAGACAAAAAAATCAGGCCAATCCAATTCAAGCTAGCTGGTTCATTAACCCTAGATTTACAATCTTATTGCACCATACCTTATTCTCATCAAAATCATAATCCACTAAACTGCTCCCTGTGGGAACATGAAACTCATCCATGTACTTGCAGGTTTGCGCAGACCACAGCCGAATAACCTGTAGAAAAATATTCATAAAAGTTTTATTTTAATAGTAGAAAAACAGTAGGATATCTTCAATAAAAATTAAGGTATAGATCACCCGATTACAGAATATCTTTCACAATACCTTGTCTCCAACACCAGTTAAGATAAATCCTCTCTTCATTCGGCACATAGTGGCTCTAGAAGGAAAAGTTATTAGCATAATTAAATGGAAAAAAACCCTAACATACTTCAAAAAGATAACTCTCTAGCGAGTAATTCACAAAATTTGAGATAATTCAAGAGATTATATACCTAATTGGGTGAGCTTGCCACTGCAAGACTTCAGCTGAGCCACTTGAAAGTGCCGATTCATGCTCTTCAATTGCCAAATCCTCTAAAAATTGCTTCATCAATTTTGGGGATGAAATAGCCGATTTAGTTCCTCTGACAGGTGGATTCATCTTGTAATACATATCTCTCATCAAAGACGAGGTATATACAACCTTGTTCCTAATTAACAAGATCTCGAATCAATAACCCCAGAGGTGGATGCAAGTTAAATGCATGATGGTCACTTGACCCCCATTCATTTTAAAAAAAATTGTACTTATGCATGATTTTCTATATAGTCAGTAAAATGCTATGTGGACCGTAAAATTGACAAGCATGAAGAATTTTATATCATCGACTTCAATTTAAATGAATTGTGTTGGAGTCGTAGCCATTTCTAAATTGAATGCTCACAAAAATGAAACATGAGAAAAGAAGGTCGAACCAGGACAGACAGACAGCGGAGCAACGAACAAGGTCGAAATGATTGAGGCGGGAGAAGACTGAGCAGAGGACATCGGATCCAACCGAGTGGATCGGAGCTTCCCGACCCGTGGCTACTCGTTTACCGCCACTTCGGCTAGTGCTCCCTCTCTCCATGTCCTGTCTTTCCCCGTGTTGAGAGAACTGGGGCGGGTTCTCTACTGTCCTTATGTTATGACTTGTGAGTTATGACCGTATGCCACTGCGGCGTATCAAACCAAATTTTTTTGGTGTCGTTAAGAAATTCAGATCCAGTGCAATACCTGACTGAGTACAATAAGATCTGAATCATCAAATTTTAACTTGGCACGAATCTCAAAACAGACTCTCTATATGCACCTAATGGCCAATTCCTCTTGACCGAATTCGCATCCTCTTGACCCGGCTGGGAATATTATATCGAGCCAGGTACATGAGGGGATACGGACTCAGTTGTTAAGCTCTTCTTTTTAAAACAAATTACAATTTTAAATTATTAAAATTAATCTGATGAGTTTATACGCAAAAAATTTAGAATTTTAAATTTTAATATAAATCAAGCAGTCAAAATAATTAAAAATTAATATATTAAAATTAACTTATAGCTTTTTTTTACCACTTAATTTTATCAAATTAATTAAAAATCTTATACATTTAACATGTAAATACTTTACTTATGAAGAAGTAGATCAATTTCAATCATTTAAATTCATCATTTAAAATTATTTCAATAAATTTTTGAGGTACCGTCGTACCGATCATAAAAATACTCTATTCTACTCGGGCATAAATCAGCGGCCAGATTTACCAAATAAAACTACTGGTAGCTCCTACCAGTCTTTTCAAAAAAAAAAAAAAAAAGATTTACCAAATACATAAATAAAACAGCACCGAGAAACCTCCCATGAAAAAAGAAAGCAAATAAGAAAAAAACCATTTAGCTCGTTACCTCGTAGCTTCTCGCACGTGCACAATGAGCCTCCTGTAAGAAAATTCATTTGTCAATCTTGGGTAGGGGTATTCAAACGGTTCGGTTTGTTCGGTTTTTAACCGAACCGAAAAATTTCGGTTTAAATGGTTCGGTTTTTCGGTTAAATGGATCGGTTCGGTTGAAATTTTAAATTATTTCGGTTTAAATTGATCGGTTCGGTTTAGATTTTTCAAAACCGACTAAATCGAACCGACCGAATTATATTGGTTCAAGTATGATTTATATTTTGTTTGGTTCAATTATTGTTTTCTTTCTTTCATTTTAGTTTAAATATTTTAGAACATCTACATATTTTGTATGGAATTGAACAACTTGTGTATGAACACGTGTAATTTTCGTTAATAATGGCACCAATAGGTTTACTTCGGTTTATTCGGTTCAGTTCTTAATTGGTTTATAAGTTCAATCGGTTCGGTTCGTTTCTATTTTTGAAAACCGAAGAAAAATTTAGTTTGATTATTTTAGTTCGGTTTCAACCGATTTGAACACCCCTAATCTTGGGTCCAAAATGACAACGTTACGGCGCAGCCCCAGTTTTCTGTCATTAAATTATCACTGTATAACATAAGCTCGAAATACAAACCCAAATCTAGCGGAAAATAGGGATAGCATTTTTTTATATTTATTTTACAAGACCGGTACCACTCCGAATTGATTCTAGAAAACTATGGAAAGCAAACTTTTACAAGACTTGGTACCGCTACGAAGAAACTGATACTTGAAGAAAAAATAAAAAATGCTGTCTTAAAAATTGAATAAGAAAAATTCTCTCAAAGCAAATCATTATGAAAAGAGAAAATGTTATCTTCTACTCTACAGTTTTCCAGCCCTTTGGTGGCACTCTATTACAAAGTACTAGAAATTTTAATCTGAAAAAACGAAAGCGTTAATTACAGAGAGTCAGGGAGATTATCCAGAATAAAGGGGCCTAACTTCCCTGTTCTAAAAAGAGTTAGCAATTTTTTCGAAACCATTAGACGTGCTTCATCAGACTGCTTCTGTGGTATCCTAAATGCCTTCTGAAGAGCATCAAACTGTGCATCAATTAAAATCTCTAGTTCAGTTTCTTCCTCTATATTTCCCTCAAATTCCTTATATGCAAGGAAAAGCGCTCTCTGAACATCCTTCACCAGATCCTGCCACGGCACAATTATAAATCAAAACAACTCTCTTAGTTCCTAATTTTGTTGCTTCTTTTTATTTATAAATAGTTCAGTTTTTATTATTTTGAAATATTTGAAGGAGTTTTATACTTGGATGTATACAACATCGGATCCATCTATGTGCTTCCGTTGCTTCTTCCTCAGGGTTGAATCTCTATCTAGAGTACCTGTCGCTCGACGAAAGTCTTGATCTGATCTATTAACTAACCGCTCCCAGTGTAAAGGTGTTCGTCTAGTATTTAAAACAGAAAGCATGTACTTGGCAAGGCGCTCTTCCCCTACTACAGAGTCTTTAACTGCACCTGCAAAAGAAACCAAAACGCAGAAAGTACAAATTAGCATAGTTTTCGAAACCCCTCAGAAATAACCACATTTAATCTAAAAGTAATAGTGAAAGGACCAAAAAACACTCAAAAGAGATAATTGTACAGTCATACCTGTGAGAGCCAGCTTTAGACCAGTCTCCATATCTGATATTTTAGGAACCAGCACACCTGGTGTATCCAGTACATAAATGCTTGGCTTATTTGCAATCTGTTCAGCACAAGCAATAAATATCAGAGCATATTATGGCACCTAAAACTTGTATTTGTATCAATGGTTATCAATCGAGTACCTTAAAACCTGAGATATCCTGAGTGACACCAGGCAAGGGCCCCACTGTTGCCCGCTTTACCTTCTCATGCACTGTCAAGTATTGAAATTCCATTAGACCATAACTAAAGCTAGGAAACACATACATATGTATACTGGTTTGAGAAACAATCATTTATAAATTTACCGGGAAATCGAGAAGTGGCAATACGATGAATACAATTTATGAGAGCTGATTTGCCTACATTAGGAACACCGACTACCATAACAAGAAGTGTTGGTTCTCTTGACATCACTTCCTTCAGCTTAAACTCCACAAGACCTAGAAGCTTCAGTTTGAATTAAACATGAACTTTCAGAAATTAGTGGCTATATGAACATAAACTTTCCCAATGAATTTTGTAATATCATAATATGTTGAATATTTTCATGTTTGAAAACACCCATGCTTACAAAAATGACTTCTATAGATATATTATCTAAAAGACTAAGACATTTGATGCAACATAAATGCAGTAGAAAGACAGAAAAGAACTCGAGTTTCTTGTAAATTTGATACCCTGCAATTTGGTTGTATTTTTATGGACGTCCAAGTGTTTTGCTATTTGAGTCGGGGGCGTTCCGATGGGCATCATACCAAATTCGGTCCAATGCCCGCTGAAAGCCATTTGATTTGCATCAAGATTTGTGCACACTTGATCCTTACGAATCTTGTCGTGGATCGAACTGCTCCGAACCAGCATGGGAACCCCCCAACACAACCCCCTTCCCCCCTGAATCTTTGTTTTTATGCTTGTCCCTAACATCAAATGAACTGATAAATTATAAAAGAGAAATAAATGCCCATCATATGAAATAAAACTAACCTCATTCACAGAACTTCTACTATGTGCATTAATCGACAGACAGTCTTTTGTAGATGATTCTAAATGGCGAACCCAGTGCTGCCAAAACAGGAAAACAGAATTCATAACATGAAATAATTGGAAGGCCAAGAAGCTAATAATATAATTTCCAAAATGCATCAGTACAAACATAGTACCACTTAAATCAGCTTACGTGCATAATATTGGGGTTTGCCAGATCCTTCTTGTTCAAGGCAATAATACGTCTCTTATGCTCAAGTATACTCTGGAGGTCCTCATGTGCAGATGAAAGGGGAATCTGAACATTGCAACAAATTAGAGACCTTAAAAATAAATTAAAAATCTGTGTTGTTTCATGAATGTAACACAAGAAAACATTAGCATTCGTTAAAAAGGGGACGGTAAACACTATTTTTTTAAATTATCCTGTTCTCCCAGCGTAATAATGGTACAATTCCATAGTTCAGTAGAATTATTCTCTCAGTCATTTCATCAAACACTTGACAGGTAATTTCATTTTTGCCTGCTAATCATTGTTTGTACTATCCAAATCAACCATAAACGCAAGCAAGCATAAATGAGAGAGAGCACTAATTAATAGGTTACACGAGCATCGCGGACTTCGATGACAAGGTCGGCGAGCTTGAGGCGTTGGCGGATAGCACGCGTGGCAGCTGCCATGTGGCCCGGAAACCAATTGATTACACCTCCACCTGAATTGAACCCCATCTCCGCCAACCGCTTTCCGGCCCGCTCCACCCCTCCCATCCCGATTTGCAGCTCTGTATGTCTCTGATTTTGTACGCGGCCAGCAGCTGTTTGTTGTGGTATAATTGTTCCTCTTCTTTTCTTTTCTTCTTCTGATTTGTCCTGGGCGATAGGAATTACGAAGTGAGTTTCGACTCCAGAGGCACCGGCGGCAGGAGTATGGGAGTGTGGTGGCACTGTGGGAAGAGAAGTAAACAAGGAAGGTCAAAGTGCGTTGTAGACGAATGCTATCAGACCGAGCTCGAGTCGGATCGCAGTGGCCAGCCGGATCCAGGACTTCTGTCAAAACAGGGCACCATGAATTACACACTTGCAATTCAGTCTTTATAATTATATGTTTATTATAAAATATATTATAATTATAAAATTAATTGACACAACATTAAATTTTTTTTCCTAAGCTAATTAAAAATTTGTTTGACACAGTTCAAAGTGTAAATAATTTTAGCCAATTAGACAATTAAAGTCAAAACTTAGATAAAAATTTAACTAAAATATAAGTATTAAATAATAAAAGACCCAAAATATTCAACCCACCTATTTTCTTAAAATTATAATAATAGATCTCACTATCAAACTTTTTTGTTATCTTTTTCTCCTTTATTCTATTTACAAAATATAATATTACATATCTGAAAAACAGCTTTGACTTGGCGTGCAGCGTTTGCGAGTCTTCATATAGGCTTTTTAGTATGATTTTTAGAGAGAATTCTTACGTTATATGTACAAACAAACCTAACAAAATAGCACATTTACCTATCTTTAAGAAATAAGGGTGGCGACATAAACTTTTTATTTACCTGCTTAAATTTTATGTCCTATTTCATAATATGAATTCTTTTTTCCGTGAGCCGAAATTTTTATTTATAACATTTTCACAAAATAAATTAATAAAATAACCATCGTTTCTGGTCAATTCTAAATCTAACACGGCCGCAGAATGCCGGAGCGGACTCATATGGGGGAGGCCGCAGAATGCCGGAGCGGACCCCCATATGGGTCCGCAGAATGCCAGAGCGGACCCGGGTCCGCACTATGCCGGAGCGGCCCCTGTTTTTTTTTTTTTAATCTGATTCTGAAGTTGATTATGATTTTGTTTTGGAAATTTTTATCAAATATGTAAAGTTCATACTGTCGTTTTATCTGAAATTGTTTGAAATGTCGTTTTATCTGAAATTGTTTGAAATGTCGTTTAATCTGAAATTGTTGTTCGTCGTTTGTTTGATCAAAAGAAACATTACAATAGAAAGCCATATAAAGAAGCATACAATAGAATAATGCTAATGTTATTGGAAATTACAAATACGTCTAATTAACCGAAAATAAACAACATTTCTACGAGTACAATTGAAAAAGCAACATTAACTCTCAATCTCGTGCAGCTCGAGCAGCTCTGTTTTGTCTTTCTTGTGTATCTCGGCCGGCTTGGTGTCCTCTTCTCCTATTGTGTAGAACGTCCATCCACATCGGAATTCTGTCGTGCTGTCTTCTGCCCACAGCAATATTTTTTTTCTCTGGAACAAGGACCGGGCCATCGTGTTGAGGTCATTCCGACTGATTTCCATAGACATGCCATTGTGCGCTCCATGTGTTGATAAGTGTATGGATGTGATAGTAGTGACTTACAAATACGCCAGGGTCGATGCCTCGGAGACGACACACGGACAGAACATGAGAGCACGGTATTCTCTCCAATTGAGGCTTCTGGCACGTGCAAGTTACCGTGTGATCATCCCCGATTATCACCGTGTATTTGTAATTGGCCTTGGTAAACCGACCAGAATCGTCAGGTATGAAAGCGTGAACTCTCTCCTGTGTGGAGGTTACCTCGAACTCGTTGTTGTTTCCAAAGCCCCCCAGCGTCTTCATTTTATCGGACCTCTCGAATCGTTTGTTGATCAGCTACGAAAAATTAAAAAATAATGAAGAAGTCAGATTTTTTTAACAAAGTTCATTAAATTAAAAATTATGAAGAAAGAACTACAAATAAAAGTACCTTTGCGCAAACCATGTCATCCATTTGTAAAATGTGTCTTCAATTATTGCTGCAACCGGTAGCCTACGAGAGGACTTGAAGACCTTATTAAGCGATTCGGACCCGTTTGTAGTCATGATGCCCCAACGGTAACCACCGTCCAGTGCTTGGAATATCTTCCATGGTTTGGGGCACTCGTTCTCATCTTGATCCAAATATTTACCCACCCCGTCCAGCCAATTGAGGGCAATGTCACATGCCTGCCCCATTGCTTGCATTCCTTGCTCGTACCTCCTCATTTTCCTCTTAACCACACATATTCTAAAAAAATGGATTGCCTTATCACTGCAACCGTTCTTCTTCATGTTCTCGGCTATGTGAGTAGCACAAAGACGGTGAACACATTGATCCTCATCCTCCTCGTTCCACCCCATATCATCTTGTCTGAACACCTTTTTGATACCCTTTCCCCTATCAGTGATGACACACATGAATCTGGAGCGGATTACATTACGGCGCAACCATTTCATGAACCATGCACAATCGTCATAACTCTCTGATTCTACCAGTGAAAAAGCCAACGGGAGGAGCTGATTTTCAGCATCGTACCCGGTTGCAATCAACAGCTTGCCTATGGTTAAAACCCATTTTTGTAAGAGCCGAAATCAACTAAAATAAATAAAGTGAAAACAACCAAATTAGTTACCTTTATACCGGCCTGACAGGAAACATGCATCAACTGTGATGACCGGTCTGATATGTTGAAAAGCAGCTATGCACGGTCCAAATGCCCAAGCCGCCCTATGAAAATACCTCCATGGTCCAGGTTCACCAGTGGGATATGAGGTCACCTCCAACAATGTTTCTGTCAAAAAATTTAAAAAAATAAGTTCAATTTTTGATTGAGAATGAAATGACATAAAAATTGAAGGAACAATGTAGTACCTGGGTTGCTTCTTTTGATTGCCTCCAACAATGGAACTACAAGAGCGTATGACCCCTCCCAACTGCCAAATTGACGGGCTATTGCCAACTCACGGCCACGCCATAGTTTGTTGTACGCCGGTATCTGACCGTTGTACCTTTCAGCAACAGCAATTCGGACAGCCTGAATACTAAAGTCGACATCGTTCCTCATGTGAGCGGATATACACTCGGCAACCATAGCAGCTGACAACTGGGCGTGATCTGTTCTTGTCACATCCGCGTGGCATGAATGTTGTGTTGGGCACTTGGAGACACGCCATTGTGTTCCATAACCGGTGGCCCTTGCGAGTATGTACCACCCACAGTAACTGTCCTTGCACTTGAACCTCATTCTTGTGCGGTCACTGTGCGTAGGTTTTACCTCTTTGTTGCAAAGGATGTGAAACCTGGCAATTGCGCTCTTCATTTCCTCTTTTGAGTCATATGTTTGTCCCTCGGACAATTCATTCTCATACTCTGCCCTACTTCCAAACAAACTCGAATTGGCTTCCATAAACCCTGATGTGTCGTTGAAAGCATTAATCGGGTGTTGAAACCCGCGATCCATTATCCGAAACCCGCGATCCATCTTGAATTTCTTTGATAGTCCGAGCACAGGCCCGGTATCTTCCTGGTCAGAATAATCGCTCATACCCTCAGGATCAACAGGACCCCAATTTTCCTCTGCCTCTAGTATTTCCGGATCCACTTCTTCATCGGATTCATCCGGATCACAAGTTTGACCCCAATGAGCGGTTCGACTAGATGAAGGCTGGTCCCTCTGAACTGGGGCCCGACGGGAGGGTCGGTCCCTCTGAACTGGGGCCCGACTACTGGACGGTTGGTCAATTTGGACAGGGGACGGACTAGAGCCGGATGAGTTACCCCGACTACGACCCTGGATTAACCTCATAACTGGGTTCGAACGCCGGGCTCTGGTAACCTCCACATATAGGTCAATTATCTTGTATGCACCCCCAGAAAAACTCATGGTTTGGTTGTACAATACTTGCCAGACTCCCTCATTCTGAACTGGAAATAGTTGGAACCAGGTTTGTGCCGAACTAGTCGGCATGCTAATTTTGGCATCAATTTTGAGGTCATACTGACCCTGATCCAACCCCAAATTCTGACTTATACTTGATTTAAGTCCCAAATAATCAGTACCCGGCAATACCGGGATCACAGTAACAGGTCCAATACTATAGTAAACCCCGTTAGGACCTGTTAAAACATCCCCACCAGTGTAGATGGATACCATAAGAGCAATTTTTCCAATTCAATACAGAAAAAACCTACAATTAAAAATTAACTAAATTAATTATTATAAATTAATTATTCTAATTAAATTATTGCTAATTTAATTATTGCTAAATTAATTATTCTAATTAAATTATTAATCTACTGAAATAAAAATAAAAATTTAAAAGAAGAGAGAAAAAACTTACAGATCAGAGAGCTAACTCAGGAGAGAGAAGGTGTGAGAGTGTGGAATGAAATTTCTCTGTCATTTTCGGGATATAAAGAACAGGGTCCGCTCCGGCATAGTGCGGACCCGGGTCCACTCCGGCATTCTGCGGACCCATATGGGGGTCCGCTCCGGCATTCTGCGGCCTCCCCCATATGGGTCCGCTCTGGCATTCTGCGGCCGTGTTAGATTTAGAATTGACCAGAAACGATGGTTATTTTATTAATTTATTTTGTGAAAATGTTATAAATAAAAATTTCGGCATGTTGAGTAGAGCCAGAGACACGTTAATTTGCGATGGCGTTTATACTAATGCAAGTTATTTCGCACTAGCATATAGTCCAATTGTGTACAAATATTTTAATATCCAATATCATTTATGAGAATTGAGAGCAGAGTTCAAAAATATCTTGCATTTAATTTTTATTCTCTAATAGCTAAAAAATTTAAATTTATATGTCAAAATAATACCGTTAAATGTGGTCTATATTATTTTTCTACATACACATAAAAAATTATCATTTTTTTATTTTGATTTTATACGAATCAATAAGTTAAAAAATCAACGTTTAGAATTTATCTACATTGATGTTTTTTGCAAGCACTTAGATACTAATTAAAACAAAATCGAATGACATAATTTTTTACATAACATATGTATGGACAAAATGACTTAAGACGCATTAATTTTCGATTACAATTATACTAATACAAGTTCCACATGAACATAGCGTCATCGTCTGACTGTGTAAAAGTATTATAATACCCAGCATCATTTATAATGCTTGGTAAAACTAAATTTATATCAATATAAAGTGTGAGGTGGTACTATGCATAACGCACATCGATTCGTATATAAATTTATATTTTCAGTTTTTAAGTTTAAATAGTCGATTTAAACTGCTCAATATGAATTCAAATGAATACTTTATTTGGAGTCTAAATTTTATATATATATTTTTTGTAACTTTTACTTTTTTATATAGGCAGAAAAATCACTACTTTCGTTCAAATGGTCCAAAATCTTTAGATCAAGTGATTTTCTATCTATCTAAGAAATAGTAAAAAAAAATACAAAAAATATAAAATTTAACATGCATGTACATATTCATTAATTCATATGATAATATTTAGTGGTTTAGATCGACTATTTGAACTTTATAAATTGAATTTGAAGATATGAATCTATAATACGGACCGATTTGCATTATGTATAATATCGTGGCCTCACTCCAATACAAATATAGTATTAGCTTAATACATATAATTAATTAACTAATAGTTATAGATTGGACCCTATGTTCCCATTTAATATTTCTATGATTAATTTTCTTGTCACACAAAGCAAAATGTTAGAAATTCAAATCGATGAACAAAGTAGCCATGTTTATAATTTTATTGTCATGGTCTTGTAGTAAGTTACCAAGGCAATCAAAAGTTAATCAAGAGAAAAGTACAAAACCGTAATTTGCAAGGGATCCGACTCTGCTTCTTTTTTCTAAGAAAAGCAGGGTTCTACTTTTCAGATTTCAACCATTCAAATTCGTTGAGATTTGTGTATGAAAAAATTTCTTTATCGAGATACGCGAACGGAAAATTTTGAATAGTTAGAATCTGAAAAGCAGAATTCTACTTTTCTTAGAAAAAAAACAGCAGAGTCGGATCCATTTGGGAGGTGGTATGAAATACAATGACCCTAATATACTAATGGCGACCCCAATAAGACGCTTTTAAATTAAGAAGTGCACGGCCAAAATATCCTTTAAAATCCAAGATATACCTCATCCATTCCTTCCAAACTTCCTATTCCATTTTTCTACAAAAGCTGATCAAGGCCAAACTGATAAAGCAATTTGATGAGCTTCTCGTGACTGTCAAAAAGTCGAACATCAATTTCTCATTTCTCGAGTTGTCATTCAAATGTTTTTATTAATTTATATACTATGTTCTTGAAAGAGAACCTATTAATTAATATAATATAAACTTGAGGATAATATGGTGTTAGTAATCAAAGCGAATTTAAAATTAATATTTTAATTCAATAAATAATTATAAAAATATATATACATTTTCTACGATCTTAATTTTGACAGTCCAAAAAAAATAATTGACTCATTCTCATTCTCATTCTACGATCTTAATTTTGACAGTATCATAGTCTGTAAAAACTTTTTTTGGTTAAATGAAAATTGTCAGGGGCTAAGCCTTGCTGACCTTAAAAAAAAAACTGAACCGGGACCAGTACAACCGTATTCAGGGGCGGAGCCAGACTTTCAGACTATGGAGGTCAAACGTGAATGGAAAGTCCAGTATATAAAAATTTTCTACCACAAATGGAGATCAATTTCACACTATCCATAATATTTTAGTTTAACAATATTAAAATAAAGTATAAATACAAAAAAAATTGAAAATAAAGGAGGTCAATTGACCCTATTTATTGAATGTGAATTCGCCTCTCACCGTATTATCACTTTTTGTTCAAGATTATTCAATGTTCTTACGAATTCAGTTGGATAACCTACGCTCTCTTTGAATTCCGAAATTTTTATTAATAACATTTTCCAAAAAATAATAAACCAAATAACCATCGTTTCTGGTCAATTTCAAATCTAACACGGCCGCAGAACACCGGAGCGGATCCATTTGGGGGCCGCCGCAGAATACCAGAGCGGACCCGGGTCCGCACTATGCCGGAGCGGACCCTATTCTTTATATTCCAAAAATGACAGCGAAATTTCATTCCACACTCTCACACCTTCTCTCTCCTGAGTTAGCTCTCTGATCTGTAAGTTTTTTTTCTCTTCTTTTAAATTTTTTATTTTTATTTCAGTAGATTAATAATTTAATTAGAATAATTAATTTAGAATAATTAATTTAGTTAATTTTTAATTGTAGGTTTCATCTGTATTGGATTGAAAAAATGGCTCTTATGGTATCCATCTACACTGGTGGGGATGTTTTAACAGGTCCTAATGGGGTTTACTATAGTATTGGACCTGTTTCTGTGATTCCGGTATTGCCGGGTACTAATTATTTGGGACTTAAATCAAGTATATGTCATAATTTGGGTTGGATCAGGGTCAGTATAACCTTAAAATTGATGCCAAAATTAGCATGCCGACTAGTTCGGCACAAACCTGGTTCCAACTATTTCCAATTCAAAATGAGGGAGTCTGGCAGGTTGTTGTGTATTTTGGGTATAGAAATAATTGGTCTATTTCGTACACTTCTGCTTTAAATTTATAAAACCCTAAATACGCAAAGTTAGATTGAATTGCAAGCGCACAATCTATCCTTGTAGTAATTAAAGGTATCGATCCAAAGATAACGGGAAATATTACTTTCTACTAAATCAACTAATTCTAAAATAGTGCAATTAAAGTAAAAAAAAAGGGGGTTTGTTGTAAAATTGGTTTTGGGTTCAATACCCGATTGAGAGTTGAAATTAAAACAAGACAATTTTAAACAAACAAATAAAAAGGAGTTTGTGATTCAAATGGATAAGAGTCTAGGGGCTATCGGCATACAATCCTTTGGTCAAATCCACATTTACTCGGTATTCTAAACTCATGTTTGCAATTATGGGGTTTCTAAACGTAAATATCAAAAAGGGTCACTTTCGTGAATTAATGACGTGTCTAGATAATTCGGACTTCACGATTAAGTTCTTCGCCCTAGCTATCTAGACCATAAGCACAGATTAGCCTAGTTTATCCCTAAATACCAATACTTCACGGTTAAGTCCTTCATACGATATTTGGTTCAATTCTAGGTGTCCCAATCAAATATAAGGCTTCACGATTAAGTCCTTCACCTCAATTCAACCTTTGTTCTTGTGGTTCCGGACTAAGAAATAGATTTGGTCATTTCTAATATTAATCCTAAGGTAATTCATGTATACAATTTGGTACCATTAATTATAACTCCTAGCATCTTAAGTTGGTTAGACTCAAGCGGGAAATTAACAAGCAATCAAATCATACAAGCACATGAATTGTAAAATCAACAAGAATAAACAAACTTGCAAACAATCATCATAAAGAAATTAATCCAAGTAAATATTAATTCGACGCAAATTCATGTTTTTAGCCTAAGCCCCTAGAGAGGAAATCTAGCCTCTCATGGGTGAGTTAACATCCAAGAAAGTTACAAGAGAAATCATAATGAAAACAAAGTAAAAAAAAGTAAGAGAATAGACTACACCAATCTCTTCGCTCGCTGCCTTTGATCTTCACTTTTGCTTGCTCGAGAATCCTTCAAACCTTGCTCTTAATCGCCTTTGATCACGAGGAGAAGATAGAAGATGTGTAGAGAGATGTGGAAATTAAACCTAGAATGAAGAATAGTTTCTCCTCCTGCCTCCCTGCCCATATATAGCTATTTTCGTACCTTGGGAAGCAATCGAACAAAATCTGGAAGTGAATCGGGCGAAGATGGCAATAAAATCTGTCCAAATCTAGGCTGGGCGGCCATTGGTGCGGCTGTACAAAATTCTACATTCTGAATTTGGATTTGTTTCCTTCATGAAAGTTGTAGATCTTTTCGTTCTGGTTTAGTCAAGCTTTGATTCACCCAAATCGGAGTCCGTATGACCAAGATATGGCCAAAATACGAACTGTGTGTCGACAGCTGTAATTTTGTGCGGCCTTCACAAATTTCCTGCGGCCCGCACGAGTACCCGCAAAACTCTCGGACAAATCCGTGCGGCCCGCACAGAATCCGTGCGGCCCGCACAAAAGGCTGTTTTGCTCATTTTTGCTCGATTTCTGCAAATTAGATAAAGGAAAGGCAGTAACTTGGTTCTACGGTGCATTCTATACTAAACTAGACTAAAATACAAGGGTTTTGGTATAGTTTAAGAGGTAAAACCTCGACCGAAGGTATATATAATTGAGGCTTATCAAAATCCCCCAAGCTTAGACCTTGCTTGCCCTCAAGCAAGAATCCAAACTTAGGTGTATGTCCGGTTTCTAAACTAACCAAATTCCAAGTATAACTCTAAATGCGAAAAATTTGTATGAACTTGCTATCATTAAAAACTCGAGAATCTTTTTGGACAACAATTTTAACTTTCCTTGATCAATTTTAATTCACCCCACAAATCGACAAATCCAATCTCATATTCAAAGATGCTTTTGTATTTGTAAAAACTAATCATTTGGATTTATCAATATTTCATTTTTTGACCAAAAATATGCCCTCATTTTGTGGTGATTTTCCTTTTTGTCCCCCCCAAGCTTGTTCCAAGCTTGGGTTAGAAAGTTGTGAATTTTCGTGTGTTGGTATCATGCACAATTCTACAATTTTTTTCCTTTTTGTTGATATTTGGTGACACTATGATCTTTATCCTTAATACAAAACCGGCTAGTTATAAGTAGTTAATCATACCCAACCGTTTTAATTCAAAAGTGCTTTTGCATGCTCTTGGTTTAACCCTTCCATGACACGAACTCACACTTGTGGTGTAAACTCGGCCACTTTATCGGGTAAACTAGCGGAACAAAGTGTCAAGGACTCATAACTTCAAGTACGTCATATCGCCGTAACATAGGCAAGCGGAGTCCGAAATTAATTTTCAAACGTTTTCGACTTTAATTATTGCAATAATACCATGAATACACACATCCAAAAGGTATTCTTTCATACCCATAGATATCACAATCTTTCTATTATTTTTAAATCCCAAATTTCCAATTAGAAAGACATACTCGGTTTCAAAATGCTTTTTCGACAGAACCCAATTTTTCATTTTTTCAAAGTCCTAAAACATCTCATCCTATGCAATTCTTTGATCAAATATGGAGTTAGTTCAAATTTTTCAAAGTCATCCAAATCATAACCAAAATTTTCCAAACAAGTCCTTAATTCTAGCAATCACACAAACTTTTCACCTAAAAATGCAATTTTGCAAAAAATTAAACATGTCCTAACTGCAGATACAATTTTTTTCTTCCAATTCCCTCCCCCAAGCTTAAACAAAGCATTGTCCTCAATGCAAACATTCGCACAAGAAAGAGTAAAAAGGAAGAAAAATGAAACTCACAAAGTGGTGGAGAAAGCGAAGGTGGAGGAGGAGGCGAAAACGCCTCCTCGCTGTGGTGGATCGGGAGGCTTCTCTTCCCATAGCACGTGTGTTGCCTCCCGTGCAGCCCACCGACGGCGGCGCTCTCTTGGTGATGTGGGTGGTTCTTGGGTGGCGGCATTCGGTGGAAAGAACGTGGGCTCATTCGCCAAGTTCCATGTGGAACGCCGATGCGAATCGATATCAGTAGTGAGGTGTAAAGGCTTGAGTTCAATTTGAGTCGATTCGGAAGAGGTATCGGCTAAATCAGGGCTGTCAGTTTTTTTCTGGGGTTGGTGCGACCCACACAAAATTTCGTGCGACCCGCACAAAATTTCGTGTGACCCGCACGGAATGGTTTTCGCTGGGTGTGTTTCAGTCTGTTCTCGGACATTTTTATGCGACCCGCACAAAATTTCGTGCGACCCGCACAGAATTTCAGGCTGCTCTCGGACTTTTTGATGCGACCCGCACGGAATTTTGTGCGACTCACACAGAATTTCAGGCTTCTCTCAGACTTTTTGGTGCGACCCGCACAAATCCTCGCTGTCACCAACCTGATCTGTTTTAGCTTCTTTTTCGCCCAAGATCTCGTCCAGATTTTCGTTCAGCTGTCCACCATTTGTTACCTTAACTACTTCGGCAGCAATTATGGTATCTAAAACATCAATCCTGCAAATTATGTCATTGTCATTAGAAGGAAATTGCATAGATTTAGAAACATCAAATTCCACTTTTTCATCACCAATTGAGAAGGAAATCTTTCCACCTGAGACATCAATATTTGTACCTGCCGTACTTAGAAAATCACGCCCAAATAAGAGAGGGGTGTGAGGATCTTCTTCCATTTCTACAACAACAAAATCTACAGGTACATAGAACTTTCCAATTTGGACAATGATATCTTCGGCAATTCCGGAAGGGTATCGAACAGATCTGTCAGCTAATTGAAGAGACATTCTTGTTTGTTTCAAATCTCCTAGACCTAGTCTATCATAAATCGATTTTGGCATTAAACAAACGCTAGCGCCAAGGTCGAGCAAACATCGATTAAAAGTGGTATCACCAATTTTGCACGGAATGGTAAAACTGCCCGGATCTTTGAGTTTAGGGGGCAATTTAATTTGTTGGTTCAAAACAAGTGCACTACATTCCGCATTGAGTGACACAGTTTCAGCCTCGTCAAGTTTCCTTTTGTTGGACAACAATTCTTTCAAAAATTTGGCATAGGACGGTATTTGGGTAATGACCTCATTAAAAGGGATGGTGAGGTTCATTTTTCTCAAGTGGTCCTTGAATTTGACAATTTGTTGTTCCAATTTGGTCTTAGCTAACCGCTGAGGGAAAGGTACAAACCTGAGAGGAGGAACGTATTCAGAAGATTTTACCTTTTTTGGATCAGAATTACCCGAATTTTGGTGATCCTTGAAAACTGGTGGGTCTAGCGGAAAATCTATGCAAATCGGGGGAGTTGGTCTTGAGGCCGCAGGAATCAGTGTTGAGGTCGCAGGAGAGGCCGCAGAAGGCCCTGTTTCTACTGTTTGAGGTGCAGCGATTGGCTGTTTTGGCATTTCCTCTTTTGGCATTTCTGTTCCATCATATTTTCTGTCACTTCGAAGAGTTACTGCATATACGTGTTCTCTTGGGTTGTGTTCCGGCTGTCCTGAAAGCGTACCTTGTGGGCGTGCGGCAGAAGCGGCTTGTTGAGCTACTTGGGCTTCAAGCAACCTAGTTTGAGTTTGCACAAGGTCCATCCTGTTGTTCATGGTTCTAAGAGAATTTGAAATATCATCAAACTTTTTATTGCAGTTAAGATTAATTTCCTTTTGAGTGATCATGAATTCTTCCATCATTTTCTCTAATCTAGACAATGGTGGTGGACCTTGACCTTGGCGGTTTTGGTATTGGTTACCATTACCTTGATTTTGATTGTGATTTTGGTAATGGTTGCTATTTCCTTGGTTTGGTACCGCATTTGGGTTCAGATTTTCATTGTCATTTCTCCACCTAAAATTAGGATGGTTGTACCTCGTGGCATGGTTGTAAGTGTTAGAGTAGTTTTGGTTGTATTGGTCATTCCTTTTGTCACCCTCATTGTAAAACAACCCATAAACTTGTTCGACCGTGTCATTACCATCCGTGGAGTATTGACATCCAATTGTGTCATGGTCCATACCTCCACAAATACCACATGGTGAATTTTTTACTACAAACTTTACCTGTTGCATATTTTTCATTTGAGTTTGGAGAGATTCTACCTTTGCTTGTAAAGCGGTTACCTCATCCACCTTCAACATGCCAGCCAGTGTGTTGCTTCTCTTCCCGTCTCTTCCAGCTGTCCACTCGCGTTGACTTATAGCCATGTCCTCGATCATCTCCATGGCTTCTACAGAATCCTTGTTGGCTAAGTTTCCACCAGCAGCTGCATTCAGTTGAGATTTAGTCGCGTATGTGCAACCTGCATAGAAAAACTGAAACAATAGCCACACATCAATACCATGGTTAGGACACAAACGCAAGAGTTCTTGCCATCTATCCCAAGCTTCGCTTAACGATTCATCATCACCTTGTTTGAAAGTTGTGATTTTTGCTCTAAAGTGTTGGGTTTTAGAAGGCGGGAAGTACTTGCCTAAAAACAATTTTTGGACTTCAGGCCAAGTTTGTGTTACCCTAGGGTTTAACGATCTTAACCAAGTCCTAGCCTCATTCCTAAGAGAAAGGTGAAAACAGTTCAATTTCAAGGCATCAAGTTGGGGTCCCCTTGGTGCAAATGTACCACAATGTTCTTCAAACATTGCCAAGTGTTGGTGAGGGTCCTCATTTAATGCACCACCAAATTGGTTTTGACCTAACAAGTGAATCAGAGTGGGTTTGAGATCTGGATTGGTTCCTCCATGTGCTATATAGCCGAAGCGTTGTCCCGGCTCCATATAGTTCATGAACTCCCTCATAGGTCGACGGTCGTTTGGATTAGGAGGTGGAGGGCCATTTCTTCCATATGCGCCATGGAAGGGGTTGTCAACATGGGCTTGAGTTACATCTTCTTCTTCGCCATCCAAAGGCATTCCGTATGGAGGGTTTCCAGCCATGGCCAGCGCTCAAAGATGTGAAAAAGAGAGAAAAAAAACGTGAGTCTCAAAGAAATGAAAAATGCAAGAAAAATTCTAGAATTAATTTTTAAAGTAAAAATTAATATCTATCCGTTATCCCCGGCAACGGCGCCAAAAGCTTGTTGTGTATTTTGGGTATAGAAATAATTGGTCTATTTCGTACACTTCTGCTTTAAATTTATAAAACCCTAAATACGCAAAGTTAGATTGAATTGCAAGCGCACAATCTATCCTTGTAGTAATTAAAGGTATCGATCCAAAGATAACGGGAAATATTACTTTCTACTAAATCAACTAATTCTAAAATAGTGCAATTAAAGTAAAAAAAGGGGGGTTTGTTGTAAAATTGGTTTTGGGTTCAATACCCGATTGAGAGTTGAAATTAAAACAAGACAATTTTAAACAAACAAATAAAAAGGAGTTTGTGATTCAAATGGATAAGAGTCTAGGGGCTATCGGCATACAATCCTTTGGTCAAATCCACATTTACTCGGTATTCTAAACTCATGTTTGCAATTATGGGGTTTCTAAACGTAAATATCAAAAAGGGTCACTTTCGTGAATTAATGACGTGTCTAGATAATTCGGACTTCACGATTAAGTTCTTCGCCCTAGCTATCTAGACCATAAGCACAGATTAGCCTAGTTTATCCCTAAATACCAATACTTCACGGTTAAGTCCTTCATACGATATTTGGTTCAATTCTAGGTGTCCCAATCAAATATAAGGCTTCACGATTAAGTCCTTCACCTCAATTCAACCTTTGTTCTTGTGGTTCCGGACTAAGAAATAGATTTGGTCATTTCTAATCTTAATCCTAAGGTAATTCATGTATACAATTTGGTACCATTAATTATAACTCCTAGCATCTTAAGTTGGTTAGACTCAAGCGGGAAATTAACAAGCAATCAAATCATACAAGCACATGAATTGTAAAATCAACAAGAATAAACAAACTTGCAAACAATCATCATAAAGAAATTAATCCAAGTAAATATTAATTCGACGCAAATTCATGTTTTTAGCCTAAGCCCCTAGAGAGGAAATCTAGCCTCTCATGGGTGAGTTAACATCCAAGAAAGTTACAAGAGAAATCATAATGAAAACAAAGTAAAACAAGTAAGAGAATAGACTGCACCAATCTCTTCGCTCGCTGCCTTTGATCTTCACTTTTGCTTGCTCGAGAATCCTTCAAACCTTGCTCTTAATCGCCTTTGATCACGAGGAGAAGATAGGAGATGTGTAGAGAGATGTGGAAATTAAACCTAGAATGAAGAATAGTTTCTCCTCCTGCCTCCCTGCCCATATATAGCTATTTTTGTGCCTTGGGAAGCAATCCAACAAAATCTGGAAGTGAATCGGGCGAAGATGGCAATAAAATCTGTCCAAATCTAGGCTGGGCGGCCATTGGTGCGGCTGTACAAAATTCTACATTCTGAATTTGGATTTGTTTCCTTCATTAAAGTTGTAGATCTTTTCGTTCTGGTTTAGTCAAGCTTTGATTCACCCAAATCGGAGTCCGTATGACCAAGATATGGCCAAAATACGAACTGTGTGTCGACAGCTGTAATTTTGTGCGGCCTTCACAAATTTCCTGCGGCCCGCACGAGTACCCGCAAAACTCTCGGACAAATCCGTGCGGCCCGCACAAAAGGCTGTTTTGCTCATTTTTGCTCGATTTCTGCAAATTAGATAAAGGAAAGGCAGTAACTTGGTTCTACGGTGCATTCTATACTAAACTAGACTAAAATACAAGGGTTTTGGTATAGTTTAAGAGGTAAAAGCTCGACCGAAGGTATATATAATTGAGGCTTATCACAGTATTGTACAACCAAACCATGAGCTTTTCTGGGGGTGCATACAAGATAATTGACCTATATGTGGAGGTTATCAGAGCCCGGCGTTCCAACCCAGTAATGAGGTTAATCCAGGGTCGTAGTCGGGGTAACTCATCCGGCTCTAGTCCGTCCCCTGTCCAAATTGACCAACCGTCCAGTAGTCGGGCCCCAGTTCAGAGGGACCGACCCTCCCGTCGGGCCCCATCCCAGACTGACCAGCCTTCATCTAGTCGGACCGCTTATAGGGGTCAAACTTGTGATCCGGAAGAAACCGATGAAGAAGTGGATCCGGAAATACTAGAGGTAGAGGAAAATTGGGTTGATAGTGATCCGGAGGGTATGAGCGATCATTCTGACCAGGAAGATACTGGGCCTGTGCTTGGACTACCAAGGACTTTCAAGATGGATCGCGGATTTCAGATAATAGATCGCGGGTTTCAGCACCCGATTCATGCTTTCAACGACACATCAGGGTTTATGGAAGCCAATTCGGGTTTGTTTGGAAGGAGGGCAGAGTATGAGAATGAATTGTCTGAGGGACAAACATATGACTCAAAAGAGGCAATGAAGAGCGCAATTGCCAGGTTTCACATCCTTTGCAACAAAGAGGTAAAACCTACGCACAGTGACCGCACAAGAATTAGGTTCAAGTGCAAGGACAGTTACTGTGGGTGGTACATACTCGCAAAGGCCACCGATTATGGAACACAATGGCGTGTCTCCAAGTGCCCAACACAACATTCATGCCACGCGGATGCGACAAGAACAGATCACGCCCAGTTGTCAGCTACTATGGTTGCCGAGTGTATATCCGCTCACATGAGGAACAATGTCGACTTGAGTATTCAGGCTGTCCGAATTGCTGTTGCTGAAAGATACAACGGTCAGATACCGGCGTACAACAAACTATGGCGTGGCTGTGAGTTGGCAATAGCCCGTCAATTGGCAGTTGGGAGGGGTCATACTCTCTTGTAGTTCCATTGTTGGAGGCAATCAAAAGAAGCAACCCAGGTACTACATTGTTCCTTCATTTTTTACGTCATTTCATTATCAATCAAAAATTGAACTTATTTTTTTAATTGTTTATTGACAGAAACATTATTTGAGGTGACCTCATATCCCACTGGACGACCTGGACCATGGAAGTACTTTCATAGGGTGGCTTGGGCATTTGGACCGTGCATAGCTGCTTTTCAACATATCAGACCGGTCATCACCGTTGATGCATGTTTCCTGTCAGGCCGGTATAAAGGTACTAATTTGATTGTTTTCACTTTATTTATTTTAGTTGATTTCGGCTCTTACGAAATTAATTTGATTGTTTTACCATAGGCAAGCTGTTGATTGCAACCGGGTACGATGCTGAAAATCAGCTCCTCCCGTTGGCTTTTTCACTGGTAGAATCAGAGAGTTATGACGATTGTACATGGTTCATGAAATGGTTGTGGCGTAATGTAATCTGCTCCAGATTCATGTGTGTCATCACTGATAGGGGAAAGGGTATCAAGAAGGTGTTCAGACAAGATGATATGGGGTGGAACGAGGAGGATGAGGATCAATGTGTTCACCGTCTTTGTGCTACTCACATAGCCGAGAACACGAAGAAGAACGGTTGCAGTGATAAGGCAATCTGTTTTTTTAGAATATGTGTGGCTAAGAGAAAGATGAGGAGATACGAGCAAGGAATGCAAGCAATGGGGCAGGCATGTGACATTGCCCTCAATTGGCTGGACGGTGTGGGTAAATATTTGAATCAAGATGAGGACGAGTGCCCCAAACCATGGAAGATATTCCAAGCACTGGACGGTGGTTACCGTTGGGGCATCATGACTACAAACGGGTCCGAGTCGCTTAATAATGTCTTCAGGTCCTCTCGTAAGTTACCAGTTGCAGCAATAATTGAAGACACATTTTACAAATGCATGACATGGTTTGCGCAAAGGAGGGCCAAAGCAGAATGAGAAGCTAGTCAAGGTCAACAATTCTCGTGTCGTGTGCATCAGGTATTTTAATTTGTAGTTCTTTCTTCATAATTTTTAATGAACTTTGTTAAAAAAATCTGACTTCTTCATTATTTTTAAATTTTTCGTAGTTGATCAACAAACGGTTCGAGAGGTCCAATAAAATGAAGACGCTGGGGGCTTTGGAAACAACAACGAGTTCGAGGTAACCTCCACACAGGAAAGAGTTCACGCTTTCATACCTGACAATTCTGGCCGGTTTACCAAGGCCAATTACAAATACACGGTGATAATCGGGGATGATCACATTGTAACTTGCACGTGCCAGAAGCCTCAATTGGAGAGAATACCGTGCTCTCATGTTCTGTCCGTGTGTCGTCTCCGAGGCATCGACCCTGGCGTCTTTGTAAGCCACTACTATCACATCCATACACTGATCAACACATAGAGCTCTCAATGGCATGTGTATGGAAATCAGTCGGAATGGCCTCAACACGATGGCCCGGTCCTTGTTCCAGAGGATAAAAATATTTCTGTGGGCAGAAGACAGCACAACCGTATTCCGATGTGGATGGACGTTCTAAATAATAGGAGAAGAGGACACCAAGCCGGTCGAGATACACAAGAAAGACAAAACAGAGCTGTTCGAGCTGCACGAGATTGAGAGTTAATGTTGTTTTTTTAATTGTATTCGTAAAAATGTTGTTTATTTTCGGTTAATTAGACATATTTGTAATTTCTGATAACATTAGCATTGTTGTATTGTATACTTCTTTATATGACTCATTGTTCTATTGTAATGTTACTTTTGATCAAACAAACGACAAACAACAATTTCAGATTAAACGACATTTCAAACAGAAGTAATTACACACAACTTTCAGTACAAACTTTACATTTTTGATAAAAATTTCTAAAACAAAATCATAATCAAAAACACATTCAAATTAAAAAAAAAAAAACAGGAGCCGCTCTGGCATAGTGCGGCTCCATATGGGGGTCCGCTCTGGTGTTCTGCGGCCGTGTTAGATTTGGAATTGACCAAAACCGATGGTTATTTGGTTTATTATTTTTTGGAAAATGTTATTAATAAAAATTTCGGCTTTGAATCTCTAGAGTCTAGTCAATCAATAGAATGCTGACCTGAATATCGAGCGATCGTGGCGGTCAAGCGTAGTAGCCAATCAATAACAGACACGTAGTATTGAAAGCTTTGTTGCTGTTTTTGTTTTGTTTTTGTTTTTGTCTTGAGACCAGCGGATCACCGGTCTATAGTTCCTCGCATAATCGCATTAGGCAAAGACTTCGTTTCTTCGTCTCTTTAAAATTCCCCCTTGCTGGTAGTCCCACAGTGACATAACTCGCAAATTATATGCGAATTCGCGTATAATTCGTTTTTTCAACATAACCGAACGGAACTCCGTATAATATGCAGAAAAACGTATAATATGTTTTATTCGCGAATAAAACATGTATAAAACACGAGTTACGAATTATTCGCGAAAAAAATGTCCAAAAAAAAATTTTGATTTTTTTTTTTTACGTTTTTTTTGGGTTTTTTTTTTGCTTTCTTGTTGTACTGAATCATTCCCAAATTATACCCGAATCACGAATTTTTGATCTCGCCGAACCGAATCCGAACTTTTGATTTGTCACTGTTGCTAGGACCCCCACTTATTTTAGGAAAAAATGAAATTAAATAGTTTGAAATAAATATAAATTAAATAGGAACTGTGTTGCAATTGATTTCTACAAACAACCTTTTTTTGTCCTATATTACAGAAAAATATTCAGCGAAAAGAAGAAACCATGAAAAGGACAGAGAAAGAAAAAGGTTCGCTTTTGAAGAAAAACACCACTAGAAGAACAAAATAAAAACAAACTGTGGAACTAGAACCTGTTCGACGCAAGCTTCCACGGAACAATAATATATAAAATGGAGAATTTTATATATACCACTCAAAAATTATGAAATTACATATTCCCTCTCTAAATTATGTAATTACGTATTTACCACTCAAAATTTTAATAACTCACATTTACTCAATTAATTAAAAACTAAGATTGATTAAATTTAATCTTATATAAAATATAATTAACCACTTCCTTCCCCTTCCTCTTCTTCCTTCCTCCTTCCTTCCTCCTTTCTCCTTCGTCCTTACTCTATGCAACCATAAACATAAACTTCGGAGAAAATATTGCAAGATTTCTTATGGTAAAAAATTTGCTCTATACGGCATCAAGAAAATTCACTAAGGTCCCAATTTTTATATCTCTAATGTCAACGAAAATATGACTTCTGTAGTATCTAAAGTCTTTATTGAGTTTTATCTCAGTTCTTGAGCATTTAAGGATAGGCTATGAATGAGATTGATATTTGCTACATTAATATTTCTTTCTGCCAACGTATATGTTTTTTTCTTCACAGAAATATAGTTTTACGTCCTTTAGCTAAACAGAGGAGAGGAAGTCTAAATCAAATACTTTTGGTGTACCTGTTTAGCTAAATTTCACAGAAATATAGTTTACCGCCCTCTAGCTAAACAAATGAGAAGAAGCATCAAATACTTTAGCTAATCTTCAGTTCCTGCATCTCTGTGTTGTACCTTTCTCATAGGATTTCACACCAAATCGCTCTGAAGTCTAAATCAAATACTTTCTCTTTGTTGTATTATTTCTCATCATGAGCGGTCAATCTTCAAAATAACTTTCCGATGTCAGCAAAAAATATTAGTGAACTGAAGTTTGTGTTTGCATGGAGTAAGGACAAAGGAGAAGAGAGAAAGGAGGAAGGGGAAGGGGAAGGGGATGGAAGTTGTTAATTATATTTTATATAAGAGTAAACTTAATCAATCTCAATTTTTACTTAATTGGGTAAATGTGTGAGTTAATAAAATTTTGAGTGGTAAATATGTAATTATATAATTTAGAGGGGGAAATATGTAATTCATAGTTTTTGAATGGTATATATGATATTCCCTATATAAAATGTACCCCATTTTGAAAAGTGAAATATTCTTCTAGTAAAATTTTGGACAAAATGTTCTGTGGACCCATAAATTCAACATTTTTCCGCCTCTCGTTTTTTTTTACAATTTTATCATGTTAATTTTGATAATTATTGTTCTATCATTTTTATAAATGAAATTCATTGATTGTGTAATTTAAATTTTGTAACATTCAAAATTGTAAAGTTAAAATTTTAGATTTTCGTACTTTAAAAATTTTCTTTTGTTCATTTCAAATTTTCACAAATCAAAATGTTCAATTTAATATCAGTTTTAATGTAAAATGATTGTAAAATAAACTCAGATTTCCAGATTCAATTGATTTAGATATATGATATTTTCATAAAAAAAAAAACAGTTTTAATTGCTTTGTTGTAAATTTGCAAATTTATATTTATAAAAAAGTTACACTGTAAAATATGTATAAGTAAAAAGGTGAAACTATGAAATAAAAAAAATGAATTTATATGAAAACTTGAAATTCTGCAATTTGAAAATGTCATATTATTTAGAATTTAGTATGAGCTTTAGCACTTGATGTGTATAAACTTGAAAGAAACCGGATTATGAAATGCGAAAACTAAAAAATTTCAAATTTTCACACTCGAAAATTACAGCTCGAAAATTATGCAAATAATTAACTCTTTGAGTGGAAACATGCAAATAATTAATTTCAAATCTGAAAATAACTTAGTATTATAACCGGAAATGTATAAGAAAGAATTGAGTTTGCATGCTTTAATTTATGGATATGTTGAATTAAAACATTACAAATTTGAATGCAGGAAATCAAAATTTGGACAAATATTAAATTTGAATTGTAGAACTAGAAAATTGAATACTGATCCAATACAAAATTTCCAACTGCAATAACTGTAAAATTGTAGAGTTTTAATTATCAAATTTAATATAATTTAAATTGTAGAGAAAAAGAGGGGGGATAAAGGAAGGAAGGACAAAGTTTAAATTTATAGGTTTGTAAGGATAGATATCAAACAAATTAAAATGATGTTGTCTAACTTTTGAAAAAGAGGGGCATTTTATAAAATTGACAGCTTCCCGCAGCAATATTAACCTTTCCTTTCCTCCCCCCTCCTTTCTATCTCCTTTTTCAGAACTCTCTCGAAGAGAAAAGAGGGGTTCAAATTGACCTGGCGCCACTGCTGCTCGCGGTGGCGGGATGTGGTCGGGAAGGAGAAAGGAGACCCCAACTTAAAAATTGAAACACCATGGATGCGGTGCTGTGTGATGAGTTGATCGAGGAAATATTGCAACGCGTCCCCAGCTCCTCGTCCCCATCCGTCTCCCTTGTATCCAAGCGGTGGCTCTTCCTCGTCCGCTCCGCCACCACCTCTCTTTCTCTTCTCATCCCCATACAAATCCCCGATAATACTTCTACGGATACGAGTACAAGTAACATAAGCACGAGTAACACATCTTCTCTTTTATTATCTAATATCCTTTCGCACTATCCGTTCCTCTCCAGTCTGACAATCGTTTCTTCAAACCTAGAAGAGAATTTGACGACCACCTTGTCTTCGTCTGACAGCCTCCTCTTCTCAATTGTTAACTCGCCATGCTCAAATCATCTCTCTGATTTGCGGTTTCTACCCAACTCGCCTGTTTCTCCAGCCGCCTTACTAGCCGCCACTTCTTCTTTGACCCGCCTTACAGCTCTCCACATCACCTCGATTCTGCCCCTTGATTTCAGGTGGTTGGTCCAGTTACCTTTACTCAAATCCTTCTCTCTAGTAAATACCTACTCAAAACCCATAAATCGGAACCTTAATTTGCACCCCAACCCAGAAATTGACGAATCCGACCCACTAATAACCCTCCCAATCGAAAATATATCACTTTCTGGTATTCGTGCCAAGGACCATGGTCTCGGATGGCTATGGCGCCGGTGCATGAGACTCAGGTGGTTACAGTTGCGTGCTTGTGATGGTACAGGGGATGGGCCCACATCAGCCGCCTTTTCGAACTGTCTAACCGGGCTTGTAGGTCTCGAGCTTCGCACATGCCGTGTGATAGCTGACCGGGTACTCCATGTAGCTGCTGACAGGTGTCACAATCTCTCATCTCTCTTGCTCTATGACGGGGGCAGTCGTGATGCGCTTCACTTGTTCATTAATCGGCGTGGGGCTGCGCTACGTACCCTTGATTTGCGCCTCCCACTCGATTTACACAATGACCATTTACAAGCTATGGCAGGAGAAGAGTATGGTCTGGCAACTTTGAGAATACAAAGCTGTTGCCTTGTGACTGGAGATGGGCTCAGGTCGCTTGCACGTGCACCAGCTGGTTCGGCAATAGAAGAGCTAGCTCTGGTAAACTGCGACGTGGTTGAGAGAGAGCCGGGTTTGTTGACCTTTATGGTACAGAGTATGAGGCAGTTAAAGAGAGTCGATCTGTCACACAATGAAACCTTGTCAGATAAAGAGGTAGGTGCCATGCTGGCATCTTGTCAGAATCTGGTCGAGATTAGACTAAGAGGATGCTGTGCACTAACAGATGCATCACTCAGTTCATTGATCAAGCACTGCAGCAAAACATTGGAGATTGTTGATATCATTCGTTGCACTGGGATTGGTGGAAATGTCATAGAGAGACTTGTTGGAGACATAAATCAGTTGAAAGAGGTTGTTGTCGAAGAGAACAAGGTGTCTGAGGAGGCTAAGGCTATGGCGGCTCAAAAGGGAATAAAGATCGGTTGATTGGCTTTATGGTAATGAATAATAGAAAGGTAAATACTGAAAATTTGTATATGGCTGTACTTTATGCATATTTGTAACTTTGTAATTTCGGTGTAAAGCTTCCCTTGGTTGTACAAGCACGCGAGCAACAGCCAGGATGTTTGGCTTGTTATTGTTGTATCTACCAACTGTAAATAACCAGGCTGGATGAAACTCATGTACAAATTTGAGGCCCGTCTGAGATCAAAACGCAATCCTTAGAACTGTGTTTGAATGAATTATAAGCATTTCTATGTAGTAAACTTGCTTTCTTTTTATCTGCTAAATTAAGCTTTACGTCTTTAATTTCCCTATTGAACTGGCCAATGGGTACATGTTTGTAATTGAACTGGTATGCTATCAGATATAATCAGTCATTCAGCCTGAATAGGCTGTTTTTCATTTGTTGGGAAAGGGAACCTGAACTAGCATCTCCCATCTCAGGATTTGAAATTACAAACTTCACTAATTGAATGAAAAATTGCGCTAATTAATTGGGTTAGTTGGTAGTAAAAAATATTTGGTGGCTTCTGTATCACCTGCTACCTGACTGCGCTATCCAAATTCAGACCTCCTTCCCATTAAAGATCGATTAGCCTGGAATCAGAAACCTAATGAATTAGGTAGGTTTTTGCTCGGGGCTGTCCCTGTAGATCCAATCCTAAATCGATGTTTAAAATTTAGCATGTGTTCTGTACGTTCTTTTTTATATATTTAAAGTCTATTGTCGGTGTGATACACGGGTAAATTCAATTTTGGAGGACCTTTACAAAAAATTTAAGCAGCAGTTTTTTGACTTGATGATTTGCCATGTATCCTCAGTAGGAGTCATTCAAAGGGTGCACTTTCTTTTCAGAGACAATGAGACAATCTGTTGTGATGTCAGTTCCATTGATTATCAAAATTATGGTATCTTGATGAGGAAAGCATTTGCAATAAATAAGGAGGATTTCATTTTCAGTTCTTATACTTCCCCACCTACTAGTAACAAGTATGAATTCTATATGGCTTAATGGTTCCTGATTTGAACCAGTATAGCAATGTTGGTCAATAGCAATTCTGGTTAGGCTGTGTAGTACTGAAAATGAAGCATAATTTAACATCGAACTGAGACATCTTTAGAGTTGGTAGAAAACATATATTACAATTCACAACTTCCTTTCAAAATGAGAACGACTATTTATTTTATTTTGACCTGATTGAGTCTATGCTCTCATCCCTGAGACTAAGCTGTTTTAATTTCTCAGGTTTAATTATAATAGATAGATAGGTAGTCAATCGCTCTCAGTTTTGATAATGGGATGCATTTTAGATTAACTTAAGATTTACTTTTTGTATAAATATTGGTAACTGAGAATTCTATTTCCTATGCTTGCTGACGAGTAGTTTTCTCTTGATGTTTTCTAATTAATGTTTTTCCTTTTAGTGTCTTGCATTCTCTCTCTTGATCCATCTCTCAAATATATCATCTGTTTTTCATCGTCATAATCAAGACTCAAAATTATGCATGTTCCTAAAGAGGAATCTAATACTTGTGATCATTAATAATAAAATTAAATCTGAAATAATTGTTTTTGAAAAATTTAAATAATAAAATTAATTAATTGGATATATTGTGCATACACATACACAATTACCCTATTTTTATTTTTATTTTATATATATTAAGAAATTAAAAAAAATTAGCGGATAAAATTTTAATGACTGAAAATAAAATTAAAATTTCTAGAATATAATACACGTAATTAGTTCTAAAATATATCTAACAATTTATATTTATTAATTTAAATAGGAATAAATAATTAACACGTTTAGTATCAATGGCACAGACATTAAATTCCTCCTTTATTTTAAATATATTGAGATCTTCCGTATATGATCCGAAATGAGAGATGCGTCTGCCAATTTGTTGGAGTTAGATCTAGGAAATTTTACACAAGTAAATTTTTTAGATTCAGGTCCATCTCTCTCCTTGGAATAGTTGGATGTAATGTAACAACTTAATAGCAAGGCATATTATTTTATCAAGTATAGAGTAGATCATTTCTCTCAAAAAGTATTAGAGTAGATCACCCACATAATTACATAATACCTAGAAGGTACTACAGACGATTTTGTTCTTGGCATCAACCGACAGCGAAAATTACAGTTGCAACAAAAAAACGGAAACTATTTTCTTGTTTTTAAACAAGAAGAAGTTGGAACATACACGATTCCCAGTTTCCCACGTTCAAATTTAGATGTTTAACATCTGATCTGAATCAAACCACAGATACTGTTCCAGTCAAAGATGCTCAAGCTTCTCGTTCTCGGTGTTAAAAACATTGTCAGGTTGTGGGACCTGTTGGTGAGGCAATTTTTTAGGCTGATCTTTAATCGCTCCTTATTCGCTCACCTTCTCGGTTTTCTCTTCTTGTCGTAGAAGGTGGAACACAAGAATTTACATTCCCTTTATTCATGCTAGCTTCATTTAATGAGGTCTCCCCTGTTTTTTCTCTGGTTTTGCTTTGCTCCATTTCTTCTTTCATTTAGGAACAACATTTGGGACTTGGCCACTTGCCACTTGCCACTTGGGGCAGTATTACAACTCTTCCTTCAGGCGGTGATGAATGAAGCTTCTGAAAATATCCTCCAAAAACTGTGCATGTTACTAGCCACGTGTAATGTGAGAATTAATATCGGAAACAAATTTGAGTAAATTTTTTTAAGCTGTTAAACGTGGATAAGAATAAAATAATAAAGGGGAGTAAAATCTAAGTTAATTTGGAGTAAATTATTTTAAGTTTTCAGACGAATTAGTTTACATAATGCTTATTTTTGTTTAGTAGGTTTGATTGTCATATATACAAATTTATTTTTCAACATCTTCTTCAAATAAAATATGAGAATTAAAATGGAGAAAATAATTTAATCTTTTTTTAACTTAAGTAGAAGTCATATATACAAATTTATTTTTCAATATCTTCTTCAAATAATAAATCAGACGAATTAGTTTACATAATGCTTATTTTTGTTTAGTAGGGTTGATTGTCATATATACAAATTTATCCATAAGTGACTTTTGAACCGGGATCAATAACTCAGATTCAAAATATTTTTATTTTTTTTTCAGTAACACACAAAAAAATATTTTAATTTTTCTTACAGCTGAAAAAATCCTGACTGAAAAATATTGATCTGATTTATTTGTCGCAGTCTTTCTAGTAAATTTAATTATATGATATTTCATATATTTTACAAGAAATATAAAAATATTTCTAATATTTTAATAGAAAAATAAAAAAATCATAATATCTTCTAATGAAATAAAAAAATCACAAATCGAATGTAACATTCAACCAAATGTCAATAAATAAAAAATGATATTATGTCGAAACTGCCGAGAATTTCGGCGGTCCATTTTTTTTCTGGACTGCCACAAATCCTGGCGGTTCAGAAAAAAAGTGGACCGTCGCATTTTTAAAAATTTCTGAAAATCGTGAGTATTTCTGTATTTTTCTATTTAATTATAGATATTAATAAAAAATCGGTATTTTATGCATTGGTATTTCCTCCAAATTTAACAATCCAATAATTGGTTTAGAATTTTTTGGAAAAGCTTCTACAGATCATGAGTTCTACTGTCTTTTCCTTCATTCAAATTTAAAGCTTTAAATCATGAAAATAAAATAAATTGTTCGATTTGTCACAACTTGAACCGAACGAGTGTTAAATTTAAACCGCTGATCTTTTGTTCAATCCACGAGGCGGCATCAAGACCACAGAAGATTCCAACAAAACAAAGTTAGTTGTGCTCCGGCCCCACCTCTCTAAAGAATTCGCATCTTCTGTTACCTTAGGTGATTAATTCCTTTCGACTCTTAAACCGACTTTGAATTTGGCCTTAATTCCAAAATTACCCTCTCCCTCGGACCCTCTGGCAACTCTGCACAGCTAGAGCACTGTTGATGAAATTTAAACCCGTCTCTTCCCACTAACTTTCCCATCGTAACCCATCTGTTGCTAGTTTATGCTGCTGATCGTAAGATCTTTGAACTTCGAATTTAATTTCTCATTTTCTTATTTCGTTAGAAATGAGCTTAAATTTTCATTTGTAGGAGAGCATTTCTCACAAAGATCCTTTCTTTGATAACGAGTCAGCGTCGAAAGATGGAGAACAACAGCCCCTCCCGATCCTTCTTCAGTAACAGCGCATCTGATCATCCATTGATTACCTCCGGCCACGTCATCACCTCCAGCAACCTCTCAATCCCCTGGATTGGTTCGATTGGATCAGCACGGCGACCCAGCTCAGCTGTCACCTCTCCTGGATCGGCTGGGTCGCCGCCAGGGGACCAAGCTGAAATGGCGAGGAGGAAGCTGAAGCGCATCCTTCACCTCAGATCGCCACTGTCTTCAGTCGAAAATCGGATTTCGCATAGAGTGGTGGGGTCTACTGCTAAGGTCGTCCCTCCGATGAAGGTTGGGACCAAGGAGGATGACGTGTTAGTCATGGATGCAGTGCCGATACAGGTGTGCACGAGTCCTTTATTTTCGACTACTATAATTTATCGTAAATTCCTGTATCTGAAAATCGAGTCAAGGTTCGAAATTCACGAAAAAGATTCGAACTTCTATTTTGTCTATTCTTCGAACTTTAAATTTTGCTTTTCAGTAGCATTTCCGTGGTGAAGCCGTGAAGCTAGCGAATTTGTAGGTTGTAATAGAAGAATGTAAAGTTCCTTTAAATTCGTCAAAATAAGCCCTGTAAAGCCCAATTAAGTTGTGCTAGGCTTAATGGCCTGTAACTCCATAGCCCATATTTATATCTCTTTCTATATCATGGTAGGTCTCTGTAGATCTTAACCATCGATTATTACTAGGAGAAACGGATTTTCTTATGTCTAGCTTATTAAGTTGTACGATTGTTATATTTAACAAAGTGATCGAGACTTGACCATTTCTTTCTTGAAGGAGAATAGGTACAAAGGAGATTAGTTGTAATTCCTTGTGCTCTTCTTAATTAGAATTTAGAAGAAAGGTGCTATTTTAAACCAGTTCCCTGTAATGTAGAAGCTCTCTTTCATTGTTCTCTCGTATATGTATGTTTATGTTGCGCCAACCATTCCAACTTAGTTTTTCATATAATTTGTCTAGCTTGTGCTTTTGTTTTGGGGGTATAGTAGTAACTAGTAGCTCTGCATATAATATGTCAACATGGTTTTAAATTTCTGTGTTCTTGCTTGTGAGAGGAAGCTCCTAAAGTTAAAACTCCAATTCATAGTATAGCAAAGCCATGTTGCTCTTCCAGATTTTTGCGAGTATTTGGCTGAACCATATCATGCTCTTAATCTTCTTCTTTTTTGTTCTTTTCTTGGTTGTCTTTTCGATTAATTATCTCAAGCTTGTGCTCTCTTCTGGGTAATTTAGTGAGTGTAAATGTAAGGTGCAAGTAGAGATACCTAATTAATAACCCACCATTTAATCCATGACAAACTTCTGACTCATGAGTTTGATTATTGTATTTTACATTTATAGCGTTTGAAGCACAGACTCGAAACAGGACTTAGTAATTAGTGTTACGTTATGTTCAGTAACTTAAATAAATGGAGAATTGAGATTGATTGTAGTTGAAGATAATCAACTACAAAATTTCAACCTCTGAATCAGAAAATTATCTGAAAGTGCCACAACACAAGTTTGGGGAAGATCCAAAGCCACCATTTCATTTTCTAATTTCCTTTCTTTTGACAAGAAAGCAAATTTTAATTTCAGTTTTCTCGTGGGATGGAAGAACAGCGAAGCTCCCGTCTGATGAAGCCACACAAATCTGAGGTAATAAATACTAGTCCTTATCCCCTACAACTTTCTTGATATTCACATATTTTGATCCAGAAGTTCTTCATATAATATACAATGACACTTCCAAGTAACAATACTGTTCCATTTTCCTCTGTGGTGCCTATATTTATCATCTAAACCACGGTTCCTTACAAGTTACATACTACTGTAGTTTATGTTCTTGTTTTGTCCTATTTCTTAATTAATATTCAATCGAGGATTCTAATTACCTCCAATCACATATGGGTACTGGTAGTCACCCAAATGCTCCTACTTCCAACAATCAGCCCAATAATTTTAAACAAGAATGGTGACTTAAATTTTGGTGCTTATTGGTGGCTGTCCTGGTACGGTACAGACCATATGTTATGTAACAGATGGTCTCTCTATATATTTGTTTTATTTTGATTATTATAATTTTCTTTCCTTTTTGGTCTTTTCTTTGCTATTATGTTGCTCTTTATTGAGGGTTTATGTTTGTCGGAGCTTACCTCAATCTTAAAAATCAGAAGCTCCCAATTAGAATACCCATTATTTTACTGATCAGTGTGTGTGGCTAGTTCACCATACTGATACTGTTCTTATCAGGTTTATACCTGCCCATAAAAACAAACCATTTCATATGCCAACATGTCCAATAAATTGATACTAAATGGGCATCTATTGTAGGAGGAAAAGCGGGCACAAGGACCACGGGCATCGCATATTACCCCACCCGCAACATCCACTTCCTCACCTTGGTCCAAAGAGAAGATCCTGAAAAAGGAAGAAGCTGTACCGGCAAGGAGGGATTTCTCATGGCCACCGACAAAGGAAGAAGAATGTATTATCACAAAGGTGCTGTACCGGGTTTCTGACAGGAAAAGGCTGCCTGTTTTTGTTCAAATATGCCCCACATTATAGGATTCTTACTTGATAGACTTCATTCTGATTTGAATTTTGTAGTACCATTTTGTTACGTTGCTTAACCTGTAAGCAAATCAGCTTGCAAATTTTGAGGAATAGTGTGAGGTACTAGGAAAATTTTACCATTGTTTTTATTTCTTTTTCACGGCACAAATTGAGAGCCATGTCTGTATTCTGAGGAATTGATGTCATCGTTAAAATGCAGTGTAATTGGAATTGAAAACTGCTATTCTTGCCACATGTTTGCTTTCTTTCTACATTGAGAGAAGGTAGAACGACAGAAATTAGAGTAGGGATTTTTTTTTAGAAATTAATAATCAAATCTTTAACCGCGCCAATCAGTTTTCATGCAAATCATGATTAATTTTTGGGCAAATATGGAGGTCAGAATGAGGTTTAAAGTCTGAAAAACATTGAACTGCACTAATTGTGCTGTCCCAAAAACCTGCACCCGCCACCCAGTGGAATTGTATCTGTGCGATTTCATCTATTTTTTCAAAGAAAAAAACAATCCCCTCCTGAAGAATTAAATCTTTAATTTCTATAAGAAAAGGTCTAGAATGGGTAAAAACTAAAAAGCAGTAAAAATATGGGTTGTATCGAATGTAGTAGGCCGTGAAAAACCTTACCAAACTGCAAAGAAAGAATTTCATACGGGCCTAGTTGAACATCATGGGCCGAGTTTCGATAGGTCTGATTGAAGAAATTGAAGAAGCATCCTTTGTAAGGAGAAATCTCTTTTGAAATGTTTCTCTCTCTCTCTCTTTTTTTTCCTTTTTTCTTTTTTGATGAAAAGCCCTTAGGCACATTGTAATGATTGTATTGATTGAAATGAAAGTACAGCAAGGCTAACATTGAGCCCGGTCTCTGTGTCTCAGCTACTGGCAACAAAAAACAGAACAAAAACAGAGCTAAAAAACAGCATAACAAAGAAAGGAAATACTACAGAGAAGCATCATTTCATGGCTTTGAAGCACAGGATCGCTGCACAACCGCGTGATCGACAAGGAAAGGATAAATTCAAGGAGTCACGTTGGCACCTGCCACGTTATAGCCGTCACACTTTTAGTTTGAACCCTACGTACTAGTAAGAGCCATGTGCTCTCCATTTTCCAAAAAGGAGTACTCTTTCCTTTGATTCTACTCAAAATCATAAAATTTAAGAATAAACTATATTCACAATAAAATATAATAATTATGGAACTGGGGGCAGTCCGGAATCATTCGATTTGCATCAAGATTCATGTGCACTTGATCTGAATGAATTTCGAAGTTGTTCATGAAAATCTTGATACGGATCGAACGATTCTGATTGGATATTGAACGAATTTTATCCAATGTTTGTTGGATCGCCCATGATTACAATAACTATAACAATGAAAAATACTGGCTATTAATTTAGTGATTAAGATAATATTTTTTGCGTAGAAAATTGTGTATTTGAAATTTAATTGAAGGATTTCTTATGAATACCATAATGGACCAAACAATCGTCAAAATAGAAAGGTAGAATCACAGATATTTTTATATTGTAGATTGTGTATTGCATTTGATGCAACTTTAAAAGTAATTAGTTATTCTTCCAAAGGTTAAAAAAAAATTAGTATATCTGTTCTTGATTAGTGATCAAGTAATATCAAATTCTACTAAATTTAATACAAAAGTTAATATATAGCATATCAACATTATCGAAATCATATCTACAATTAAATATATACATTTTCATTTTAATAACTATTTTGTCAGTTTTTAACAAAGGTTTAAATAGCGTTTATCGCATCATAGCGGAACGGCTAAAAAAACAACGCTATTGCCATATTGCGCCGCTATAGCGTGCTATAGCGCCAATAGCCATAGCTTTTATAGTTTGAAAATACTATAGCGCTCTATTTAAAATTCAGTTGTCAATATAATATATTCCTTTTATATAACAATATAGAAATGTGAATCTATTTTATCATAGATATTTAATATTTGTTATACTGATATTGTACCAAATCGAGTATGTATCCAATAAAGTACTTGACCGGATAGAATGATTAGCCTACACGACTCGAACTGTCTGATTATGATTGTTGATAGATTTTTAGAGCGTGAAATTTTTGTGAACTACAAGGAATGATCAGGATGCTTTCTCTTGTAAAATAATGATTGTTATCGCATCATTAGGGGGTCGAATCAAAATATATTGAACAAGGTTCAAAACACTATATCAGACGATGTCATATTAAAAAAAAAATACAAAATTACAACTATGAAGGTCACAATTGAACTGTATATTTAGGTTCGATATGAATTTCAAAATATATATGTATAACATCAACGGACATATATGTGTGCATAATTTGAAAAAATAAAATATAAGAGACAATTTGCTCTACTTAAATCCGTTTATACTTAACGCACAAAATATCACAAGTTTTATATGCTAAAATCTACATTTTTTTTTTTTAAATACTTAATAATAGAGACTACTAAATTGTATAAAATAAATGTGTTTACATTACAAACTAATACAAAAAATAAAGTTAAAAATACTATTCTCGCTTTATAATACCCCTCATCCCAATATTCCTTGTTGCTCCGGAGTTCTTGCGGAACCGGACCCAAAGTGCCATCTCCTCAATGATCTTGGTAGCTAGTAATACCGGTGGCATAACTGAGCCTCGAAAGATTGTCTCATTTCGCTGCCTCCACACATTCCACAACACATAAATTTTGTTGCCCATTCCCTTTTCCCATTTGCCCCTTCCAATGCCATGAATGAAGAGAGAAACCATGTATGTATAACAGTCTCCCCTTCTTAACAATACCACACCCAACCCGACTTGTACATGAGCCCAAACGCAAGTAGCATTCTCACAATAGAATAAGAGATGTAGAGATGTTTCTATATCACAACTATTACACAAATCTACAGAGTCAAGTCTTAATATTTTTCAATCATGACTGGATATCATACTTTTTCATTCTAAACTTTATTTAAAATAGAATATATGTTGGTATTTTTCATTCGGTTAATGGTACGTGTTGCTTTATTGTATGGATACTTAGAGTTGAAAAATAATTTATTTATAACCAAAATTTACTTTACTATAAGATTTTTTTTATAATTATCGTAAAAAATAATTTTATTTTAAACTAGATGTGTACATTTTTTTTTAAGTGAAACCCAAGCGACAATTCTAGTACGAAGAAAATGACGACAAATTTCTATATATGTACAAAATACATTACTCGTAAGTTGTTGAGAATCAATTATTCTCAACACTCCTCAGTCCTCCTCTATTATTGTCTTATGTTCAGGCCTGGGCCTGGTGCAGGGCACCCAGGGCGATGGCTCCAGGCCTCAAGATTCAAGGATCCCAAAAAAAAAATTTAGTTTGTATATATTAAAAAAAATTAATCTATATATATTAATAATAAATAAAATATTAGAACCCAAACTTTTCTATAAATAGATATGATCTATTGGTATATTAATAAAAAAAAATGTATATATAAAGGGCTTAAACTTTTCTTCCGTCCCGGCCCCAAAATCTTCAGAACTGGCCCTACTAATGTCGTTTGATTTGTATTATTGTCTCATGCAAAATTTGTCTTTTCTTGTTAGTTGGAAATATCAACAACAAAAATTATACAAGTTTCATACAACGTACTATAATAGCATAATTAATGTAAATAAAAACAAATGCAGTAATTTTTTTTTTTTGAGAAAAATAAAAACAGTATTCCATGTAATAAAAAATGCCATAGTAATTCGACATATGAATTCCTTCCATTCACGTAGCGAGCTATCTACTGTTATCCAGAGAGGTTTGAATTCTCTTTTGGATTCTCTCTAATTTCAAGTCTTATCATACTTTTTTTAAATTAATATCATCAATTTTCAATCAAATTGTTATAAATTGTTATAAATTGTTGAAGTGTGCAAACTTTGTAAGATAAGTTCGGTCTAATTTATTCAACATTTTTGCATGCTGTCTTTGTAAAATTTATTAATTATAGCAAATATCAATATAAAAAAAAATTGAATGTACATATGTTCAGTTTAAATTTCTTAATCAAGTTAAGTCTGTTTTTAAATTGATTATCTCGTTAAAAACTAAATAAATATAGTTTTTAATTACTTTAAAAATGTTATATTATACATTAATTTAATTTTTCTTCAAAATAATTTTCCATTTTTGAGGTGAAAATCGACAGTCTTATTAATTGTATATTCGGAAAAGGACATCAAGTTTAGGTTAATTCGTGAACGGCAGAACCAATTGCGGAAAAGTAACTCAACAAAACCAAATAAATTTTTTGTATCAGTAGGAAATTGTTTTTAAGATTTCTCCATTTTTTTTTTACCGTATAAAAATTCTTGTGAAAAAGTAACTTCTCCGGTTGTCGATAATGGAGATGAAATTCACGATTAGATGGATCTTTGTCGTGCCACGTGGTTCACCTGCTGGGTTCAATTTCATTAGTAAGCAGTTCGCAGAGAGTCCTAAAAGAAATCTCCGCCCTCAATTACAACCAGATGATCGTCGATGCCGTGCAATAACCAGATCCAAGAGTCATCCTGTGGCTGATATTCCTTAGGATTGTCAACCTATTCGGCTCGCTTGGAGAAGATCATGTGTTGGTTTTTATTTCCAGCATCATACCAGGAAAAGAAACAAGGACCAAAGCACAAAAGAGCGTGCCAACAGACAACTCCCACCTTATTCCACATGTACCTAAGCCCAGTTCTTATCATGGACCCCACCTCAGCATCTCATGCGTTGTGTAAAAAAGATAGTAGATCTGCTTAATGGGTTTACGTTTCTTTACAGAAAAGAAAAATAAATTAATTAATTTTGAAGAATCATGCTTGCAAGCAGAACCTTTCTTTGCGTACTACCCAAGCGTTTAATATTCCCTACTCAGGGCACACGAAAATTATGGTAAAGATATTGACAGAGCTTTTTTTACTTCATTCAGCGCACGGATCAATTGTAGTACTGTGTTGTTTCTATTGTTAGTGTGCTGCATGATGCAAAAACTACTCTGTCAATATCTTTAACCCGAAAATTTGGTCAGATCCTCTCAGTTGAGACGAGTACAGTTGAAGATTCCTACGTCGATCGGATAACAAGACTTATTCTAATGACCAAAGATTTGTAGCATTGGATCCTCAGTACACGGAAGAGATTAACTTGGACTACTCGATTGTGCAAATAGATATTGGAGAGGATCTGAATCTAAGTGGAGGTGACTCTTCACTAGCCTGCAATCAGAGAGATTTATTTTGCACTAGCTTCAGCTATATAGTCTAATAATAAGCTTGCAGTTTGATATTATCTACTAAATATACAGTTTAAATTTGAGGATGCATACAAATTTGATATGAATCAGCGGTCTTTTAGCCTTCCGATGTGCAAGTATCATCAAAGTTAGCTTTAGGTTCGATGAATTTCAGGACCGTCAGATCCGTTTTAAGATTCGTGCACTTTGTTTTAATATTTGTGCGGTCTCGTGTTAATTTTCGTGCGCACAGATTTTAAAGCATATTGGACGGTTTCAAAAATAGATTCGAATATAGACTGTAAATCCTCATCAATTTATGCGGATATAAGTATAAATACAATCAATTATTCCTAGTATATATATAGTTTTATTGTAGTATCATTTTATCATTTTTTTGGACCACCGGCATAAATGTTAGTGTAATTTTGTGCTGATTATTTGTAGTTTTATAATTGATTTTTGTGTTGATTCGTTTGGATTTATTTATCACAGCTCGCCAAACAGTGTCCCCAGAAAACATAAAGGAGAACAAAAATTAAAGCATACAGACAAATCCAAAATATTTCTTGATTTGGGAAATTAAGAAAATTTATCTGTATCTAATCTAACTATTGGGTTGGGGCCACACATTGGGAACAAGTTCAGACATTCGTATAAATTAATAATGTTTTATTTTCGGATTCTAATGAGTGTGGTCTAATTATTAATTTCATCTATCAATGATTGATGCAAATCGAAGGTAAATTAATAAAATAGTCTATGCAATATGAAACGAAGCATATGAAAATTGAAATTTATCTCTTAAGTTATAACACTAGTCAACATTCTTCTTGTCTCACAGTAACAAGACATTGAGTATACTCAATTCTTCAATTTTTTAACCGTGTATATTCAATTCTTCCATACCCTAAAGGCATAACCGTATTTTTTAAGTTAAAAATCAAATAGAGTTTTCGATTAAATTGTTTTTTTTTTTCTAATTTTCGATTTTGTTATCTTCACAATATTTTGTGTAGGTTTTTTTTGTTGTCTTTTCATTTTTTAGTTAGAATGTTGTTTATGTAACAATTTGTGTAATATAATTGTAAATGATGTTTATATTGATAAATGTAGTGTTTTTTATATGTGTTTTGATTAAAGTCATAGTTTTTAAAATTGAGCTTAGTGTTTTTCTAGAGTTTCATTAGTATTTTTTTAAAAATATGAATTATATGATGAGGAGGGTTCAAATGCCTCCATTTTTCATGCCTCCACCATGCCTCCATTTTTAAAAACTTTAATAACTCAAAATTTTCAACTTAAAAGTCAAAATAAAACCGTTAGATATGTTCTACATCATTTTATCTATGCAAGTATAAAAAATTATGACATTTCAATTTTGTTTTGGTTGTCATCAAGAGCTTGTAAAAAACGTACTAATGTGGATAATTTCTAGACGTTGATTTTTCAACTTATTGATTCACATAAAACCAAAATCAAAATGTGATAATTTTTTATGAGCACATAGATAAAATGATGTAGATCATATCTAACGGTTTTATTTTGACTTTTAAGTTTTAAATTTTGAGTTATTAAAGTTTTTAAAAATGGAGGCATGGTGGAGGCACAAAAAATGGAGGCATTTGAACCCTCCTCTTATATGATTGATGTTTTCATACACGGTTTTAACTTTAAAAACTGTGTATGAATGTTTTGGCGAAAAAAAATCAGCGTTGTTTTTGGATAAAACGTACACAATTCTACAACCGTGTACAATTTACCGACCAATTCATACACAATGCACGCGGACACAGTCGCAAAACCATGTATAATCTTGTTTTCTAACCATGTACACTCAATATTTTTGTAGTAGTGAAATAAGCTATTTACGAATCATTAGTTTTATATCTAAATTATTTTCAAACTTACACAACAAATGTAATTATACGGTTTTATTATTGAACTAACTAATTGATGCTTCAGATAAGATTGTTACTTAAATATAATAGCAAAATCACTTATATAAGATTATTACTTATATAATGCTTCGATCAAAATCACTAATTTATCTACGACGAATGATTTGACGTGTGAACTTTATTATGTTAATCAATTTCTTTTATTAAGTATAAATATTATATAAATTTTGAGTTATTAAAATTTTTAAAAGTGAAGACATGATGGAGGTACAAAATATGGAGGCATTTGAACCCTCCTCTAATATGAACTATGTATAAATTTAAAATTTAACTATGCATAAATTTTATTAATTATAAACGAAGATATATGCGTGACGTGGCACAATACGGTTAGTGCATAACTCTAAAACAAAATTATCTCTGACTATAGATATATATTATTTAAGAGTTTAGAGATAATACGAAAATCATATCAGTAACATTATTAATTCTTAGATAATGCTTGTATTTATAAAACTAACTATTTCATAATTTTTTTTGTCAAAGATAATATATTATGAGTGAGGGCTGAGGCAATGGGATAATGCGCATTGCATATTGGTCCGTACTATGGTCAATATTTTTATTTTTAAAATTTAAAAAGTTAAGTAGAACCATTTAAAATAATCTCCACATAAAAATGTACTTATAAATCAAATTTATTTTTGGAATCTGCGTACTATTTTTATAGATAAAAAATTACTTGATCTAAAAATTTTCAGATCATGCAAGATTATTGATTTTTAATCCATCTAAAAAATAATAAAATGTTCTAAAAATAATGAATTCCAAGTAAATTTCGACCGATCATGTTGAATGATTTAGATCTGAGAATTTTAAAAATAGAAATATTAATCCTACCAAAGCCTCATTTATATATTACACTTAAGTAGAAAAAGAAAAACGTGACGTAACGTGATGTGATATGACATGACTATTACAATGTGATTTAGTTGCATCACGTCACGTGACTAAAATTTATTTTTATATAATGTGACGTGACATGACTAAAATAGTGAATGACAATCACATTATGTGTGGTCACACCGTTACTAATTTCCTTCTCTACGCTCAAACCATGGAAATTAAATTCTCGAGGAATAATTGCAGAGGATCTAATGTGCAGAGACACCGTTCAGATCGGCGAAGACAAAAGCGCGACAAAAAAATTGGATTCCTGAGAAGTCGCACCTTTCCTAGTTTCAGAAACAAAAAGACATATGAGATACTGAAATTAAGAAAAATATAAAAGAAAATAAAAAGCGAAAGTAAAAAGGAGGCAACAGCTCAACTGTAGCTGATCGCTCAAGCAAGCTCTAGTCTTTGCAGGGCAACCTCACCAGCTTGAGGTGCTCAGGCGCTACTGTGGCTTCCGATTTATCGAAAGGTGATTTGATTTGTGATCTCTCGAAAATTCCGATTTATCTTGTATTTCTTTTTTTCTCTCTTTCTTTCTTTATCTTGCCATTGGAGTACTGGCGGTATTTCGAAAAATAGAAAGAGAAGTGAAAGTTGTTTGGCATTTTGTCAAAATGTATGTTTAAACTGGGATGTATTTTGTTTCCGAAAATGTGGTTCCACCCAATTTGGCATTTGTGATTTTGATGGCATATTTGGTAATTGTTAGTTTTTCCTTAATTATGCTGGCGCGATGAAGACAAAAATCGTCAATTAAGATTTCCTTAGCAAAAATGAATCTCTCTCCTCCCTTAATTGTTAGTTTTTCCTTAATTATGCTGGCGCGATGAAGACAAAAATCGTCAATTAAGATTTCCTTAGCAAAAATGAATCTCTCTCCTCCCTTAATAGTTTACAATGCAATTATTTTTCTTCACTTTTCATTTAATGGATAAATTTTAGCAACAGGCACTTTCTATAATATCCAAGGAATCACAGAAATTCACAATCTAGTAAGAGTTCAATAATTTCCTATAACTTGGGAAAAGAGACTGATAGACATTAAACCATATAAGATGAAGATATGTGACCATTGTTGTAATTCAGCACTGATACCTTTGATTTATCACCTGGATTAATCTATGCATGATGTTATATTTATTTACTTTTACAGGTGGAGTTTGTATTAGCATACAGCATAGAGATGAGTGGGAATCGTCAGATGGAAATTCATTACATAGACACAGGATTCCCGTATACTGTCACTGAGAGCTTTATGGATTTGTTTGAAGGCCTCACATATGCTCAATCTAGTGTTGGTCTTTCTGATCCCTTCCATGATCAGGTAGTTGAAATTTTTTACATTTTTGCACCATTTTTTTCAATTTTACCTTTCCAATTTTTATGCTAGTTCTGTTTAGTTAATTCCATTCATAAAGTAAGATTGTGTTGGTTGTAGAGATCTGGCCTCTATGCTTGGACCAATACCCTTAGTACTTTTTGTTTTCTATTTTGAAGGTTGGTAGACAACTACCTTTTTCTTTTGAAGGTTGGTAGCTTGTACTGGATGCTTAACCCTAACCTAACCATTGTCCATCATCAATTGTTTTGATTAAATACAATACATATCAAGGAAAAGCATAAGCAAAATATATGCGCAGTGAACTTCTCGCCAGTGCCATGCATAAAATTCTCTACAACAAAAGAAACAATAAAGTATCTGTTGCCCCATTATCTTAGAATTACCTTGTAGAATTTCATACCAAATCCAGATTTTGACAGTTTTTAAGAATAATACAAATGACAGACTCATATCAGCTTTCTTCGAGATTACTGTGACAAATTAGAGACTCATATTAGGGTTGCCAATATATATTGCATGCCCCCAACATGACCTGACCCAAAACTTGGCTTCGCTGCTAATTATTATTTTTTTAAATAATTAGTATATGAATACTAATATGCTTCCTATTTAGGTGAAATATTTCTATTTGATATTTTTTTCTGCACACTGGCTGCTTGTTACTGTTCTCTGCCTGATACTTACTATGTCATGATTGCCCTCACAGAATAATCCGTATTGGTCAGTTATGCATGCAAACACATACAAGTACGGTTTCTCTGGGGCAGAGAGTAATTTTTACTACAATTTTGACCATGCATATGATCTAAACGAGTACACTCATAGAGTAGATGAAGGAAGAAGGGTTTGGGATAACCCTACTACACCTTTAACAAATTTGGGGTCTCCACATGGCAGTCAAGGCCACAGCCCCAATTCAAATTCTAGCTCTGAAGAGCGTAAGTAAACTATAATCAAATTTTGTGCATCTGTTGTATTTGTTTGTTTCAACATTGATGTCCTTTTATTTGCTTTTTCCTGGTCCGAATACAGGGATTAGAGGAACCCCAAGTTCAAGTAGCCCTCAGGTGCAGCTACATTTTATTTTTATTTTTTCTTATTATAAAAGAACATATACCTTTTGGTGGTTGTCGATGTTATGCAGAGATTGTTACTAATTTGCCAGTCATTTAGTTTAAAATAAAGTATCTGTGGACATTACTGCTTTTATTAACAAAATGTTAACCTTTTTACTGGCAGATTATTTGGCAAGACAATATTGACCCTGATAATATGACATATGAGGTTTTATCTTATTCTAATCTCTCATTTATTATTTCAAATGACTATACCAATTATTATATCACCTATTTTTCTATGCTCTTGTTTTATCAATTCTTAAAACTCCAAAGAATCCTCTATTTTAAGTTGACATGATACTCATTTTGATCACCCATTTTCAACTTTCTATAATAACAGGAGTTGCTTGATTTAGGGGAGGCTGTGGGAACTCAGAACCGAGGTATGTCGAAAGAATGCATCTCCATGCTACCTGTGTCCAAATTCAAGTGCAGTTTCTTCCCCAGGAAGAAATCACGAAGAGAGAGGTAAGATTAATTTTTACGAGGAATTTCTGCAATTTTTATCTTTTGGCTGTATTAGAGCTCTGAAGGTGTTAATTTTGTACTGTAACAGGTGTGTGATTTGCCAGATGGATTATAAAAGAGGGGACCGGCAAATGACTCTGCCGTGCAAGCATGTTTACCATGTGGGTTGTGTGACTAGATGGCTGAGCATTAACAAGGTTAGAAAAAAGGAAATATGTGCCGCTTTTAAATTATTTTGAACTCTTATGCCGGTTATCCTAGGTCCTGGACATATCATATCATGCTAGTTACCCATTATTGCATTTATACATAATTTGTTTGGTTTTGGTAATTGATTTCTGATTTGTGTTTTCTGATTGAATTTAAGCTTGTTTGGACCTTGAGTTTACGTTTGTTCAGTACCATTATTCTGGCAATGGTTAGGTCTAATACCTATGTACCTTTTGTTGTTATTATCAGTCGATCTACTCATGTTAATGTAGTTTTGTATTATTACAGGTGTGCCCTGTGTGCTTCTGTGAGGTAACACCTCAGGAACCAAAAAAGCACTGAATTTTAATGAGCTTTGGGATCCTCCATTGACTTTGTATACATAAGAATTGGCTGGATAGACATGTGCTTCGTTGTCTGTTTTTATAGGTTATTAGTTTTGCATGCACATGGGTGTGAACAACTGCTAATAGAATAGTAATGCTAATGTATAAGACTCGGTTTGTTTCCCTATCCAAAGAGAAATAGTTCCGGTTTGTTTAATAGAGCATTAGGTATGAATATTTTTGTCTCTAATGAGTTTCAGTCAATACAAGTGAATTCGACCGTCAGTGTCAAGTGCTTTAAACTCTGTTTTTTTTTTGTTGTGAAGAATTTGCATTGAGTACTAGCTTTCCTTGTAAAAAAAAAAAACCCCTTTTTTCTTAAAATCTTTTGTAAACTGTTGAATGCTTTCTTTTATGTGTATATTAAGGTGACTAAATGCAAACACCACTAGAAATGATAATGCGCTTCAAACTTTCTTATTTTGAAGACATGTCTTAGTTTTGAGAATATTAATTAAATGACTAAATGAACGATCCAATGTCAAAGGTCTTGGTGTAGAAATCCATGTCAAAGAAATTGAATCTCTGACGGTCAAACCCCATCTATTAAATATATAAAGACTAAACAACATGTTTGGATATGCTACAAATAGAATGCACTGAACTTGCAGAAAATATTACATGAATTCAACTATATGCAGTGTTTTTAAATGCGGCCGTATGGACCGTCCTGGGTGTTTTCGCTAGTTGCTCCCAAATCAGAAAAAGGCTTATGGGAGTGTGTTAAAGAGCACAAATCACTAAATTAGAACACTACTGTGTTATAAATTAGTTTTATTTTATGTATATTTTTTTAACAAATCACAGTAAAACTACATACGTACTTTTGCATTAAAATCCGCATATGCAGTCACATATGCGGTATGTAGTGGTCTTCCACATGTATAAACAAAATTGCATTTAAAACACTGGCTATATGCACCAAGAAATAGTGTCCAAATCTAGTAGATTTTAAACATTTAGGACTTGTTCGGTTCCCACACGCACAGTGTTTTAGCCATTCAAATTGAATCTAAACTCAAACTCATTACCGTTCCCGCCTGGCAGCCGAACAGGCCCTTATTTGTGGTGGTGGTAAGTTGTAACACAATCAATAGTTTGCATTTGCTGATTGAAGCTCCAATCAAATGTTGGCACATTTAATACCAAAGACCTTTTCCATTGGATCCTCTTATTAGGCAAACAGACAGAGAAACTAAAATATAGATACCCAGAAGCTCCACATTGCCAAATTTATCAGCTAATTGAGTGTAAAGAAATGGACAAAATTTGCAAAAAGACGCATACAGTTAGTACCTTCGTTAACGAAATTCAACTGGTACATACTTATAGTTAGCATCCAACACATTCCGCTTAAGCATGATCGTAGGAATCGACTATAATGTAATATAAGCGATTAGCTTGAAGTATCTGGAATAAAATTAACCTAACTAAAAATTTACAATTGTAGTTAGGGGTGTCAATGGCACCCTTTTATCCGTTTACCCGACCCGTACCCCGTACCGTATCTGATAAAACGGGTATGGGCAATTTTTTTTTCCGTAAACTTATTAGGTACGGGTACGGGTTGATTTTTTCATTATCTAAACGGGTAAGGGTATGGGTAAAGCCTATTCTGTACTCGTTATCTAATCGGGTAATTATATATATTATATATATTAATGAGTAATGAATATTAATTCTTTAACTATTCTTGATAGTTGTGTTACGCTTAATTAACTATTACAACACGTAAATAAATTTTAGCAAATCTCAATGAAGTTTAGACTTTTTAAGCACTTATATATATTTGTGAAATGAATGTGTTTTAATTTTTTATTTAGTAAATAATATTTTTTTATTATAATAGTATTATCCGTTATTTATCCGCTACCGTTTCGTATTCCGACAACTATAACGGGTAAGGGTAAGGTACGGGTAAGGGTAGGGTACGGGTAAGGTAATTCGTAGCGGGTAAGGATAGGGTACTAGTAAAAACAATTTGTAAGGGATACATATATGAAAATGTTTCCACCTGACTCTTACCGTACCCGTTGACACCCCTAATTTTAGTGGCAAACTAAAATGATGAACCTTCCACTTTATTATTGAATAAGGCTTACATACTGGGCTTCATTCATCATCTTTACCAGAATCTTAAAGGAAGAGAATTTTCCATGTATTTAAGTTATTTTCTTTCAATTCAATAAAATAAATTTTGAGGGATAATTAGTTTTTCTCCGACTTACCAATTTTACACATTGGGTGATAGACTGGGCCCAATATAGGATCCAATTTGAGCCACATGCCATGAGCTGAGACTGTTCCTGCAGTTTGGTCCGACGGGCTAGCTATCACAAAAGTGGATCCGAATTCAATGAAACAAAATAAGAAATAAAAAGAAACCGTTTACACTTCTATTAGAAACAATTGTATATTTGTTATAGGATTACGGCGATCGGATATCCTATGAGGGAAGGGACAAAATTATGTTTTACCACAAAACTTGGAAACAAAAATAAAAAAGATAAGAAAAAGGACAATGTCATTAGAAGCACTCCAAAAGCCTTTAGATAGCATTTAATGGCCTTAAGCAACTTAGATATCAATTAACATTTTAAGTGTTTAGATAACAACCTACATACTGGTACGTTCTATAAAACTAAATTTAAGTCCAAATTACCAAACACTGTCATTAGAAGCACTCATCTATGCTAGTTTTATTAAAATTAATATTCACTGTCCAAATTAGTGATATTTGGCTTCAAATACCAAGCAGAGGGTATTTGCTTTAAGAATGATTGAACTCAAACGTGAAATAGTGAAACCCTAGATACAGTTCAATCAGTAGTCTTTGTAGCATTTTCATCATTGCAAGAGGCACGAAAGAATTAACTTCTGCCAAAGCATGGCACATATGGGAAGAAGGTTGGCTGGTAAGGACGGGTTGATGTATAACTGGACATGCCATTTATTGACAGTTGGACACATCAATTGGAGAGAATTAATAGTCATTAAACCGAATGGAGACTCGGATTTGCTGAACTCCAGCAGGAGTAGGGGTGTTCATCGGTTCGGTTCGGTTAAAACCGAAATAAAATAGGCAAACCAAAGTTTATTTCGGTTTTCAAAAATAGAACCGAACCGACCAAAGTAAACATAGCAACCGATTAAAACTGAACCAAAGTAAATTTCGGTTTGTTCGGTTAAACCGAACAAACCATTGTTAGTTGAGATTGTTATAAAACAAGGCATTTACAACTCACAAGTTGAGATTAATACACTGTAAATAATAAATTCAGCAATAATGTGAAACATTGTACCACTATACCACCCATGTACCACACTGTAAAGATTAAATTCACAAGTTGAAACCACCCATGTACCACACTGTAAAGATTAATACTCATGTACCACTGTAAAGATTAAATTCACTGTAAAGATTAAACCCATGTTAAAGAAATCGGTCGGTTCAGTTATTACGGTTTTTAGATATTATAAACCGAACCATATTAAAGAAACCGATCTATATCAAAAATTAAACCGAACCGAACCAATTAAACCGAAAAAACCGAACCATTTGAACCAAACTATTTCGGTTCGGTTAAAAACCAAATAAACCGGCCCCGATGAACACCCCTAAGCAGGAGTGCATACTCCCCTTTTTATTTTCAAATACTTAAGACCTCTTTAGTCCTTCGCAATTTCATTACAGACAACTTCCGTGACCAACTCACAAAATATAAAATTCTAAAGCGCACACATAATATGTATTATGTACGACCAGCGACTAAATTGAAGTCTTATGCTCTAATTATAGGCCAAGGCATTAACTGGCTAATGTCAAATAATGAGATAACCAACTTACAAGGTGCTTTAACAAAGTCTAAAGTTGTTTTCATTTCATTGTACTGGGAAGGGTGCTACATGCCTATGAAATACTTCCCATACTATAATCTTTCCTGAAGCTGGCTATTATTAGTCAAACAGAATTAACTAAACAGTCTCACACTACATTAAAACCACATTAGATTGCCATAACCCAAAGTAACCAACATACATCATTTAATCCAGTATAACTGGCAAACGGATTCCTCAGGCATCTGAGAGAGAGCTGCAAAACAGCGGTGCCCACTCACAGGAATCAGAGTCAAAATCAGACTTCCGCAAGAATACAATCACAAGATCCATGGAAGCACGGTTCTTAAGGCGCAATTCACGGCGTTTTGTTTTCTCCCAGGTGGCTGTCAGCTTGTGCTGGCAAACTATAGTGATCCTCTCAAGGACCCGTCCATGCTGGACGAAAAATTTCACAAACTCCACCTCAGCTTTCAGCCCAAAGAAATTAATCATGGTGACAGATTTCAGATGGTGTTCAAAGAAACCAAATGGTATTTGCTGCTCCCAATAACCCACTTCCGGAGCATCTCCACTAGACTTGATGCACTGTAACCAAGGGCAATTAACAATTAACATAGATCAAAAGAAAAACACAGCAACAGCAAGTAATAGGTACTGACAGATATTAATATAAGTTATCAAAATATTGCCCAAATTTAGGGTATCACAAAAGCACAGCGTGTCAGGCACACGTGCCGACACGCACAGCTAAAGGCACAGCGGAACACAGCACGGGCCGTTAGACGTGCCGTGTTTGGACGAATTCCATGCCATGCTCTTACAGGTGTTGTGTTCATTTGGGCAAATTCCAGCCTGGCATGGCACATCTAAGGACACAGATGGATATGTTTATAAAATAAATTTGAAACTGAGGTATAATCTGTAAAAACCCATGTTTTGTAATATAAACTCATCAGGGGGATTAAACTAAAAAAATCCAAGATTCTTCTCTGCTCCAGTCCCCAGCTCTCTCTCTCTCTCTGCGTGCTTTTGGAAAACTCGCGAAAACAATAAGAAATCGAGAAAAAGGCAGAGAAAAGGGATAAGGAAGAAGAACAGCAGGGCAGGGGCTGGAGGCTGGGCAACAGTGATGGGGCTGGGGGCGAGGGGATGGAGCTGAAGGGTTGGGGCTGCTGTGCTGGACGCGGAGGCTGGGCTCTGGGGCGAGGCAGGCAGTGACATGGCAGAGCTGCAGAGGGGAGAAGGGCGTGGGCATGCGGGAGCACGGCCTGGCACGGCATGCTTAGCCACGGCATGCTCATGGCCGTATTGTGCTCGGCCCAGCGGCACGGTGAAACACGGCACTGCACGTTTACAATTCAATACCCAAATTCTTCTTTTCCTTCCGTTGCTTGATTGGGGTTTATACTTCCAAAATTTGGCTTTGAGGGAATTGGGCCTCCAACATTAATTTGGATCCAAAATAATGGAATAAATCATCTCTGATTGCCTGAAAAGGCATTGTGGAACTACCTAACTTGCTCCAAGACCAATAGGAAGGAACAGCAAGTGCAGGGTAATGCGCTAAAGATAAAAATTGGCATCTCACATATTAGAAGGTAATTTCACAAGGTAAAGAACTTGTACCTTAATATCCAAGGTCTCAAGGCAAGGGAAGCATCTTAACACAGCTGAAAGCAAGGGGTACTTAGACCCATTAGCAAAGCCTGCGAGAATACCTAGTTTCTTAACAGTGGGCAACACCATACTTCCATTCACTGACATTTCATACTGCCATAAAAATGAAGTAGCAGATGTTAGGCAAAGAGATTGAGAAATAAAAAATTACAATGCATGCCACCTACTTGATGAAGACAGGTTATTACCTCATTATATGACTTGGAGAAAGTGTTACCAATCCGCATATTTGCATCCATGGAGAAAAAACCTAGCACCTCAAGCTTCTCCACATGCTGCACCAAAAACCTTGTGTGGTCTACTGTCTTTTCACCAAGCCTTAAGGACCGTAGCTCGGGTGCGTTTTCAATTACCATCTCCTTGACGTGGCCACCACAACACTCATGAATAGTCAATTTCTGCAACTTGGCACAATTGAGGCGAACATACTGGAGACCTGAACAGTTTATCAGCTGCAATACCTCAAGCTGTGCGCACGATTTCAGAAGGCAATGGAGAAGATCATCCCACAGGAAAACAAACTCAAGAGTGAGCTCCTTGAGGTTTGGGAAACTAGAGCTCAGGACAGGGGACGGCGAAAAGTAGCAATCAGAGAGTGACACCTTGCGCAACGTCTGACACTCGAGAAGAGAGAAAGGGAGACGATACCGTAACTTTCCCTGTTGCCCAAAACTGAGAACAAGATCTCTTATTCCTTTTCTGGTAAGGGTTTCAATCAGATCATCAACCTCCGGGTGAACGTCAAATTGGGAGATGCGAAAGCTGTGGATCGGACCTGGATGGACAGAGGCGATGCGGGTGACGGCTTGGCGGGTCTCATCGCCGTTATGCAGATTGGATTTGATGAAGGAATCGTCGAGGTGGAGAGGGTTTAGCTTCCAGATGTCGCGCCAGCGGGAGGAGAGAATGCTTGTGCGAACCGAATCTCTGATTGGGAGGAGGAGGAGGATGGAGGAGAGGAGGCAGTCGGGGAGGTGGCTGATCAGGTCCATTTGATTTCGATCGGGGTTTTGACTGGGATTTTGATTTTGATTTTGATCGGGAACTCCGCAGATGGGGCTGCGTTCGGGTGCGGGGAACGCGAGGTGGTGCGGTTGCGGGTCCGACGGAGCTCCGACCCGCCTCCGGCGAGAAGAAGGAGGCATTTGCGAGGTAGGTGAGGGTTATTTCGCTATAGAAACTTCCTAGCTGCTTCTACGGGGGAAGAGGAAAGGCAGGGGGCTGTTGTAAAAAGTTAAAAAAGTGTAAATGGGTAGCCGTACGGGTGAGAATTCGCAGAACGGGTAAACAGCATAGCTCGGTCAATTCTGATCCGTTTCTTGATTCTTCTTCGTTTTCTCATAAGAAAAAATTAATTACTGGAAATTTTATAAAATAATCCTCTTTCAAAAAAGTTCGAACAAAATACCTTCTTCTAATTTTTTTTGTCAAAATACTCCAATCATTTCCTCCCCTCAATTTACTCAAGTTTGATTTCTTCGCCTCCTCCAAAATTTTGATCCCTTTCTTTTTCTTTGATGAGTTTATAGGTTGAAGCATTTTCTCTGCCTCATAAATTTATTTTCTCCGATTTACAAATATTTAACTTTTTTTTAATATTCGACATGTGACAAATGCCGTGATTTTTATTTTTACCCAAAAAAATATATATTTTAATATAAATAACCAGGGTTTAAAAAAAATTTTATTTCTACCCAAAGCGCTAGGAAATCCAGCGCTCCGAATTAAAAATTCGGAACGCCAGGAATATTAGCGTTCCGAATTCTTAATTCGGAACGCTAGGAATCCTAGCGTTCCGAAAATTTAATTCCCACCGCATAAGGGACCCGTGACCCCTTCTTCTCTGTGTCCCCTCTCCGCCAAAAAAAAAAAACAGAAGGGTTTACTCGCCGCCAGAAAGAAGAAAGGAAAAAAAGAAAGGAGAAAAGAAAGAAGAAAGGAAAAAAGAAAGAAGGCTGCGCCTCCGTCCCTCTGTCTCGCCGCCTCGCCGTCTAGCCGTCTCTCCGCCTCTTCACCCCTCCTAGGCCGTCCCTCCGCTTATTCACCGCCGATCGTCGATTCAATCATCTTTGAAGGTAATTAGAATTCTTTTCGTATTTCTCTGCTGATCTGATCGGTGAATTAGAGAAATGTTTAAGCCATTAGAAATGTTTAAGCCAAATTGATGAATTAGAAATGTTTAAGCCAAATTGATGAATTAGAAATGTTTAAGCCAAATTGATGAATTAGAAATGTTTACGCCAAATTGATGAATTAGAAATGTTTACGCCAAATTGATGAATTAGAAATGTTTAAGCCAAATTGATGAATTAGAAATGTTTAAGCCAAATTGATGAATTAGAAATGTTTAAGCCAAATTGACGAACCGTCTGATTGATTGCGTCTGATTGATCGAACCGTCTGATTAATTCGAACCGTCTGATTTTTAATCGGCAATTGAGCATAATTAATAATTTTTTTATACTATCATTTTTATTCATTATTTTTTTTTTGTTTGGACTGAGATCCTATTTACCTTTAGCATATGCTCATTTATTAGTTGCTAATGGTATTAATGAGATATATATTGATTGGTAGGAAAGAGGATATATAGATCATCCTATAGCTGGCAGCAATGTATATATCGACTATAAGAAAATTAAAAAAGAAAGAAAAAAAATAAGAATGATGAAAACCAAAAAAAATAAGAATGATCAAACCGTCTGATTAATTCGAACCGTCTGATTGAAAACCAAATTTACCTTTAAAGTCTCAAATGTTATATATTTAGAAGACAAATTTCTAATCTGATTGAAAACCAAATTCTCCCATTAAATTCAAATTTTTAATCGGTAAAATTGGATATATTTATTTTTTCAAAATAAATCAATTAATATAGATTTATTTATTCAAGAATTGATTTTCCTTTAAAATCTTATTTAATTAATATTTTAGCGAAATTGTATAAAATATTATTATATAATACGGTTATGTGATTGAATTTCTGTGTAATTTATGTGTAAACTTAGAAGTAGGTTTGATGATTCAGTTCAATCATCTTTGTGCAATTTCTGGACAGCTTTGTGCAATTTCAAGCATTATTTCATACATTTCTAATGGAAACTTTATCTTCCAAAAAAAATACAAATTTATAAAAATATGCTTGTATGGAGTGGTTCTTTGTTCTTATTGGCATAATGCATGTTATGATTGACTCCATAGTCATCTTTTTGCATATTAGCGTATTTTAGCATAGTTTTACCGCAATTAGCATATTTTAGCCAATTGTAGCATGTTTAACATATTTTTTAACGTAGGATGGCTAGGGGACGACCTAGGAGACCACCCGCAGCCGACCCGGTTGATGAGCCAATTCCCACTGACAGCAAGGATCATTTCAGTCCTTTATTATGGATGCCTCACAGTGAGCACCGAGTCTCAGATGCATCTAAAGAGGTACTTGATTACTTTTTTTTTTTTTAAGTTTGGATTTTGTTGAATTTTTGTATTTTTAGGTTTTCATGTTGTTCACTTTTTTGAACGCAGAGTGAGGCAATTATAACTGCCAGGGGTCGGTTTCCGGACATGCAGTACTACCCGGAGATGGAGGCGTATCTGCAAAATTTGGGAGTGCAGCATTTGGTCGATATTCTACAGTCGGAGGCTAAGTCCATCAACGCGTCCCTGATTGCAGGACTAGTGGAGCGATGGCGCCCCGAGACGCACACGTTCCACTTACCTTTTGGAGAGATGACAGTGACTCTCCAGGACGTTAGTGCTCTATGGGGTTTGCCTATCCAGGGCGTGCCCGTTGGTGGCATATCTGACCCCACAGATCCAGATGACACGACGATTAATTACATGCTCGCTGAGTTGTTGGGAGCGGAGCCAGATATACGCAGCAACGGGGGGAAGTCCAAGTACTGTCTGGAAAAGACGAAGCTGCGAGCTATGTTTGCGAGAGGTATAGGTAGCGATTCCACTCCGATCGAGATTCAGAGGTACTCATACAAACTATTTGTATTACATTTATTTTGTACTCTGTTTCATGCGGAAAAATGAGTTGCTCTATAATTTTGATATTACAGATACACACGGGGATTCGTGATGGACCTATTTGGTTCTGTCATGTTTGCTGATGCTAGTGGTAATACCATCCCGATGATGTATCTAGAGCTGCTGCGAGACCTTCAGCCGTCGAGCGGCAGGTACAACTTGGGTGGGGCTGTCCTAGCACATCTCTACTCCAACTTGTGCCACGGTTGCAAGGTCAGTATGCTATTTATGTCTTATTTTAATTACCTACCTTGTCATGCACTTGTTGTATTATTTTAATTATTTAACTTGTCACTGATGGCTGGTATTCTTCAAAAATATAGCGGAAAACTAGCAAATCTACGGGCCAATACTGCTTCTGCAGCATTGGTCGTGGTCACGGCTACCGGTGGGGGTACCTCAGCCGAACGAGGATCCATGGGTGGCGGTACCTCAGCCGGACGAGGGTCCATTGGGAGAGCCCGAAAATGGAAATCGATGGGCATTCGGCATGAAATGGTACGGACTTCACGAGTACAAGGACAACCCTCACGGAAAGACAGCAGGAATCAGGACGGTCCGATCTCAGATTCAGAGTCTGGGTGAGACGCAGGTGCGCTGGACTCCGTACCATGAGCTATACACTGAGGGGAGGCTGCCGCAGATTGTAGAGGATGATCAGGAGATGTGGCTCTACAGGGGACCGCTGGTGTGCTTCTGGATAGTGGAGCACCACTATCCAGACCGGGTGCTCCGTCAGTTTCATTTTCCTCCACTCATCCCCGCAGATCCAGACGTCCCGAGATATGTGATCATGAGGCTACACGGGTAAGTTATGTTAATTTTAGCATTTTTGTACTTAACATTAGTTCTTGTCTTTAAATTGCAACTGACATATGAATTACAGGATAACACACGGTAATCACTGGGATAGAGATTGGAGTGAGCATCACTCGGAGTACTACAGCAAGGCGGGCGATATGGGTGCCAACTTATGGCAGATGCCGGAGATTGATACGATGCAGTTCCAGGGAGATCCCCTATTGAGATATCAGGCTTGGTACCTGCGGGTCGGCATGGCTTCGGTGTATATAGATGGAGATTACGGCGAGTTTCTTCGCTCACAGATATTCGAAGACGATGGTTATACCCCTACTGGCCGGAAAGGTGCTCGCCAGGTAATGCATCTAAAACAACACATTTTTATGCGTTATGAACATTTTATCATAACCTTTCTTTTTTCTAACGTTTTTTTTTATAGCTGCTGTTAGCGCTTAAAGGTGCCGGGCGTTCAATCGTTTGTCTTGGAAAACGTGGCTACAGAGCGTTCGGGCACGCGATGTTGAACTTGGTTGCCCCATGCATTGCGGACCACGGCCAGGAGGCAAAGCTGGTCACCATGTTACGAGACGCCGGAGAGAATATTGATTGGCGCACAGTACAGCCGGACGAGCCTGACGCGCCACATGTTATGGCCAGTGAGATGCCACCGGAGCCATCAGAGCAGCCAGAGTGGGATTATCATCGTTGGGTGGTCGGCATGGCCGGTTGGCACGCCTACCGTGACGAGTACGGTCGTCCAGTTCTTCCCCCGGTGTGTGATTCTTTATTTTATTTATTCTTTTACTGTAAGTAAAGATAGTTAAAATTTACTAAATTTTTGGTATCCTTGCAGGGTCCTGCATACATTCCGACGCAGCCTGAGCATCATGAGTCTCCAGAGATCCAGTCTGTGCATGATGACAGGATGAGTTTTAGCCTTGCAGACATGGATGCCGACACAGCCGCCTCCCCGCCACCGCGTCATCCGTATTCAGAGATGGCTCACGATTGGGAGGCCTCTGGTAGCCGGACTCAGGCTGATTATGACTCTCAGTTTGTGGCATCCATATTCCATACTCCCACGCCACCGCCAGCTACCCACGTGGCCTCGGATCCATGGGAGACAGCACTTACGATGAGCAGGCAGGACAGTCTCGAGGATCATATTACACCAGCTCGCTCTCCGCAGGCAGGACAGCCTCAGTGGGAGGATTGGCATGAGCGCATATTCTGTCACACCCCGCAGCCCAACGAGGCGCGACAGGTGGTCTCCCTGCCGTAAACATACGGTTGCCCGTATGCCTACTAGGCAATTACGATATAAGAGTAAATGAAAACATAAACAAACAACCAACATAAATAACATAACTCCCGGCTAGTCAGGTAATGTCATACAAACCCGTATCTCGATGGATACGTACCACAAAAATGACATAGAGACTATATATATATACATCCACAAAACCTAACTGTATACATAATCTCTCATGTCAGCATACCAGACAACTACGCAGCGGAATGACTAGGCCTACTGACCTCGTGCCTCTCTCGGCCCTGCTGAACCCGGACCTGAAAAGATAATCCAACAGGGGGTGAGAAATAAATTTCTCAGTGCGATAAATTTGCCACGTTTCGCTCCTGGACTTGCAATCACAGATTATATTCAAAAATAAAGCACAAATAAAGCTCAGAATAGTTCATAATGATATATAAACATGCACGCATAAAACCGACATCAATAAGCCAAATGAAATCCAACTCAGGAATTGCCAAATCGAAATTCAATCACACAATATTTGGTTTAACTCGGATTCAGAAGATCTGGTAGTACAGGCTTAACCGTTTAATTACAAGTCTGGTTCCATTTCATATCCGGAAAAATTCATATAAAACCAAATGTCAATCCAACCACATTCACCCCCTGGGTAATGCCTCCGATACATGTAAACCAATCGACCATTCAAACGCATTCACCCCCTGGGTAATGCCATCCGATACACAAGTCACATATAGTCCAATTCATAATACAGAGTCACTTACCCCTCATCCCAACCGGTACTGGGAACTGCTGAGGGCCAGACAAACTAAAGCTTTAGAATACTGGGTCGTCAAAGTCCGTGCACAGACTTTGACAAATCCGAACACACCCCCTGGGTGTCGTCGCCACGGTGGGGGACGGTAATGCCATATCCACCAACCGATGGTGATATAAATCACGGTGACTTTTAATTCCAAATTAGATCATTCAGATCAATACACAAAGAATACCATACCAGTATGCAGATCAATCAGATAAACAATCCGAGTTCCAATTAATTAGGGCAATGCAATGCATATGCAACACAATCCGATAATGCAATTCAATCAATAATTCAACATGTCAATAGAAACACAGTTTAATTCTGAATATAAACTATCAAACAAGTCCAGAAACCCCGCACCTGAGTATGTCGCGTACTCGTCTAAGGCTCAGGCGTCTCGAATGATCCCGAGATCCGATGCTTCGTAGGTTTACCACCAAATTGAAGCTTTAGAATTGATCACGATCGTCCAATTAGCTCGAATCTCCGATTTCCGACAATTTTGACCCGATTTCGTGCTCGATTTCACTCTCTCTCTCTTTCTCTCTTAGGTTCGGCCAAAACCTAGCCCCTCACGATATAAGAGGTGTAAATGGAAATATTAAAGATGAGAAGAAAGGTGTCATGTTTAATATATGGAATTTTTTTCACATAAGCCCTCCAAGTTTATAATATCGCATAACTTAAAAATCTTCACAAATAGGCCCTTTTTGCATATTTTTATTTATAAAATCTTTACAATTAAGCCATTTTTATATATTTTTATTTATTCAAGGATTAGAATGTAACAATTCTCCCCCCCTTAAAATGAAGTTCAGTCCGCTGAACTTGAGTTCGTACCTTAATTGTCGAATAACTCCGGATACTTTTCTCGGATGCTCTCCTCGAGCTCCCACGTTGCTTCCTTATCGGAATGTCGTCCCCATTTTACCAACACAAGCCGGATTACTTTGCTTCGTAGCCGTTGTTCTTTTCGATCCAATATTCGCATCGGTTCCTCTTGATAGGTCAGATCATCTTGCACGTGTAAATCAGAATGGTCGATGCAATGTGACGGATCTCGTACATGTTTACGCAACTGTGATACATGAAACACCGGATGAACCCGGTCCAACGCTGGTGGTAGTGTAAGCTCGTATGCTACTGGTCCAACTCGTCGCAAAATCTGAAACGGCCCAATATACCGAGGACTTAGCTTGCCCGAAACACCAAATCTGTGTACGCCTCTGACAGGTGAAACTCGAAGCCATACGTGATCGCTTTCTTGGAATTCCAACGGTCTTCGATGAATATCCGCGTATTTCCTTTGTCTTTCTTGAGCGGACTTGAGTCGACTCAGAACCATTTTTGTTTTCTCAGCAATTTCTTCTAACATTTGCGGTCCTGTAGGCGGATATGTACCCGCTGGTCCCCACCACAACGGAGTACTGCACTGCTGCCCTGTCAGCGCCTCTTGCGGTGACATACCAATACTCGAGTGATAACTGTTGTTATAGGCGAACTCCACCAAATACAAATGATCAACCCACGAACCTTTTAGACTTAGCGCACAAGAGCGTAACATATCTTCCAATGTCTGAATAGTGCGCTCGGACTGACCGTCCGTCTGCGGATGATGCGCGGTACTGAATCTCAGCTTGGTACCCATTGCCTCTTGAAAGCTCCCCCAGAAATGAGAAGTAAACCGAGGATCTCGGTCTGAAATAATATGGCGTGAACAACCGTGGTACTTGAACTGATACTTCAAGAATAACTCCGCTAATTCTTGCCCCGACGTCTCAATCCGGAGTGGAATGAAATGAGCTATCTTCGTCAGCCGGTCCACAATCACCCAAACCGTGTTGTATCTATTAACTGTTCTCGGAAACCCGGATACAAAATCCATTGTAATCGACTCAAATTTTCTCGTAGGTATTTCTAGCGGTCTCAACAACCCCGCTTTCTTCCGTCGATCTGCTTTAACCTGCTGACATATTTGACATTTCTCAACGTACCTTTGCACGTCTCGCTTCATTTTCGGCCACCAAAAATACTTCTTCAAATCTTGATACATTTTCACTTCCCCCGGATGAATAGCATAACCCGAGTCGTGCGACTCCGATAGAACCACATCTTTCAACTCAGATTTATTCGGTACACAAATGCGCTCATGAAACCTCAAAATTCCATCACCTTGAACTTTAAATGGGGAATCCGCATTTGACTCGTAGTGCAATTTAAATTTCTGACATTTTGGATCATCCTGTTGCGCTGCACGAATCTGCTCGTGTAATTCCGATCGGATCTCAACCGATGCTAGCACAACCGACGCAATCTCAGTTGCGCTAGTCCCCACCTCACTTGTACCACATTTTGATGCCACTTCCAATGCTAATTCGCGTGATGCGCCAACATGAATTTCCAACCTACGCATTTCCTCAAGAAGATGCTTCTCACTTGTAATCACCGACGCCAGGTTTACCTGACTCTTTCTGCTTAACGCATCTGCTACACTGTTTGCCTTTCCCGCGTGATACTGGATATCCAAGTCGTAGTCTTTCATCAACTCCAACCACCTTCTTTGTCTCAAGTTCAATTCTTTTTGCGTGAAGATATATTTCAAACTCTGATGATCGGTAAATATACGGCATCTCACGCCATACAAATAATGCCGCCAAATCTTCAACGCAAATATCACCGCCGCTAACTCCAAGTCATGCGTCGGATAGTTTTGCTCGTGTGGTCGCAATTGCCGAGATGCATAGGCAATTACGTGGTCATCTTGCATCAATACGCAACCCAACCCTGATCGCGATGCATCGGTATAAACCGTATACTCTTTGTCAGCAGTCGGCATAGCAAGGATCGGCGCGGATACCAGCCGACTCTTTAATTCCTCAAAACTCTTGTCTTGAGCGGTACCCCAATCGAACTTCAAACCTTTATGCAGCAATTTTGTAAGTGGTGCAGCCAACCGCGAAAACCCGAGTACAAACCTCCTGTAGTACCCGGCTAACCCCAAAAAGCTACGAATCTCTGTAACTGTCTTCGGCCTCTGCCATTCGGTGACAGCCCGAATCTTTTCAGGATCCACCGCTAATCCTTTTCCCGAAACAATATGCCCGAGAAAGGTAACCTTATCCAACCAAAATTCACATTTCGAGAACTTTGCGAATAGCTGATGTTCGCGCAATCTTTGTAAAACAATTCTAAGATGTACCTCATGTTCTTCTCGGGAGCGCGAATACACCAATATGTCATCAATAAAAACCACAACGGTCGAGTCCAATAGATCGTGAAATACCCGTTGCATCATATCCATGAACGCTGCCGGTGCGTTCGTCAGCCCAAATGGCATAACCAGGTATTCATAGTGCCCGTACCTTGTACGGAATGCCGTCTTGTCCACGTCGCTAGGCCGAATCCTCAACTGGTGGTACCCTGTTCTCAGATCAATTTTCGAATATACCGAAGATCCCTGCAACTGATCAAACAGATCATCAATCCGAGGTAACGGATACTTATTTTTCACGGTTACCTTATTCAACTCGCGGTAGTCAATGCATAACCGCAATGTTCCATCTTTCTTCTTAACAAACAGCACGGGCGCACCCCACGGCGATGTGCTAGGTCTGATAAATCCGCTTTCCAACATATCTTCCAATTGCGCCTTAAGTTCTTTCAGTTCTGCCGGTGCCATTCGATACGGCACCTTTGAAATCGGTGTTGTGCCCGGTACTAGTTCGATACCGAACTCCACTTCTCGCTCAGGTGGCAACCCCACAATCTCTTCCGGAAATACATCGACAAATTCTGAAATTACCGGTATAGTGCTGATCTCCGGAACTGCAGCAGCCGCATACACCACGGCTACTAGATAAGCTGTACATCCTGTTTCTAACAAATTTCTCACTTCTACAGCAGAAACACACGGTGTTAGTACCCCAAGTTCTCTACATTTCAAAGTACATGACATACCTCTTGAATTCGCAAAATGAATCCGTCGATGCGGACAATCGATAGTGGCCGCGTGCCTCGTCAACCAATCCATTCCCAACAAGACATCATACCCCACAATATCCATAACCAACAAATCAGCTTCGAATTCCCTTCCATCTACTTTAATATTACGGTTTCGGCATATGGTAATTTCTTGATCAGTTGATCCAAATGGGGTTTGAACGTTTAGAATTTGATTACTCGTTTCAATTGGCCAACTACACTTTTCCACAAATACCCTCGACACCACCGAATGACTACACCCCGTATCAATCAAACAATAAGCCTCATGATCAGATATAGAGAGTAAACCTGTCATGACGTCAGTCTGGCCGCCTCCCTGCTCAGTTGCAGCGTTGCGCGAAGTTCCAGCGATGTTAAGCGCATGCGCCGCCGCCCTGCCGGTGCTACCCAAGCTGCTAGCCCTGCTAGCGTTAGCCCCGCTAGCTTGAAATGTGCCACGTCCGCGCCCCGTCGGCGCGCCACGCCCAACGCTAGCTGACCCTCCTGCGCCACTAGCGCCTTGCATCCTTATAAGTGAATTCGGGCACTCCCTCGCCCAATGTCCCGTGCTACCGCATATGAAGCAAGCGCTCGCCTTGCGCCTACACTCAATCTCATCATGTGCTTGGTTGCATGATCGGCACCATTGTGAAGGCATCGCCGGTCTAGAACCCGGCATAGAGGTCTGTCTGAATGGAGGTCTCGGTGCCATGTTCGACCGAGGGGGTCTAGTATATGATGATCCTCCCCTCGACTTCGACACTTGTCGACTCGGATATTCCCGTTGTTTCACATTCCTTTCATTCACTTGCGTCCTTCTCCGCTTACCATGCATCTCAACTTGTTCGGCGTGATCCATCATTGTTTGTAATTCCCTCGCCATTGGAGTATCAACGATCATAGAGATGTTGCCATCCAACCCGTCCAAGTATTGTCTATGGTACCTTTCCACCTCATTCCTCACATCCGTTGCATAGCGAGATAATGCCAAGAACTCACTATTATATTCCACCACCGGACGTCCATCTTGCCTCAACTCCAGAAATTTTCTACGCAAAGCTTCTCGCTGCATATTGCTCATGAACCGCCTATTGAACTGTTGCTCGAACCATTCCCAAGGAATCCTCGCTTCCTCCCCTTCAAAGTTACGTCGGGCCCCGTCCCACCAAAATCGAGCATCACTCTCCAACTGTTGCTCAACCAACTCCACCTTATTGTCATCGGGAGCACGACATAAATTCAGTTTCGCATTTATCTGAGCCAACCATTCCTCCGCTGCCGCATACCCGCCGGTTCCATCATAACGCGGCGGATTCAAACGTAGAAATGCATCATATAACCTTCGGAAGTCTTCGGGTGCCCCACCGTGAGCCACTGGTGCGACATCCCGCATCTGAGCTTGACGACCTCTCTCATAGGCCGCAATCAACCGGTCATCCAAGTCCCGGTCTCTACCAGCTCCTCCAGCACCTCCAGCACCAGCTGGACCAGCTCCAACCTGATCCGCAACTGGCTCGATAATTGGTTCCGGAGTAGGTTCAGGATTCCTACGAGGTCTGCCTCTACCTCTACCTCGGCGTGTTTCCATTTTCTGAATAAACGAGGTTAGTTTATAACATTCTATATTCCTTACTTATCATACGAAATTCGTATAGTCGTGCCGACCCCAATTAATACGCATACCACTCTCGTATCCAAACAAGTCTGGTTCAGGTTCTAAACCATGCTCTGATACCACCGAAGGAAGGACCTGTCACACCCCGCAGCCCAACGAGGCGCGACAGGTGGTCTCCCTGCCGTAAACATACGGTTGCCCGTATGCCTACTAGGCAATTACGATATAAGAGTAAATGAAAACATAAACAAACAACCAACATAAATAACATAACTCCCGGCTAGTCAGGTAATGTCATACAAACCCGTATCTCGATGGATACGTACCACAAAAATGACATAGAGACTATATATATATACATCCACAAAACCTAACTGTATACATAATCTCTCATGTCAGCATACCAGACAACTACGCAGCGGAATGACTAGGCCTACTGACCTCGTGCCTCTCTCGGCCCTGCTGAACCCGGACCTGAAAAGATAATCCAACAGGGGGTGAGAAATAAATTTCTCAGTGCGATAAATTTGCCACGTTTCGCTCCTGGACTTGCAATCACAGATTATATTCAAAAATAAAGCACAAATAAAGCTCAGAATAGTTCATAATGATATATAAACATGCACGCATAAAACCGACATCAATAAGCCAAATGAAATCCAACTCAGGAATTGCCAAATCGAAATTCAATCACACAATATTTGGTTTAACTCGGATTCAGAAGATCTGGTAGTACAGGCTTAACCGTTTAATTACAAGTCTGGTTCCATTTCATATCCGGAAAAATTCATATAAAACCAAATGTCAATCCAACCACATTCACCCCCTGGGTAATGCCTCCGATACATGTAAACCAATCGACCATTCAAACGCATTCACCCCCTGGGTAATGCCATCCGATACACAAGTCACATATAGTCCAATTCATAATACAGAGTCACTTACCCCTCATCCCAACCGGTACTGGGAACTGCTGAGGGCCAGACAAACTAAAGCTTTAGAATACTGGGTCGTCAAAGTCCGTGCACAGACTTTGACAAATCCGAACACACCCCCTGGGTGTCGTCGCCACGGTGGGGGACGGTAATGCCATATCCACCAACCGATGGTGATATAAATCACGGTGACTTTTAATTCCAAATTAGATCATTCAGATCAATACACAAAGAATACCATACCAGTATGCAGATCAATCAGATAAACAATCCGAGTTCCAATTAATTAGGGCAATGCAATGCATATGCAACACAATCCGATAATGCAATTCAATCAATAATTCAACATGTCAATAGAAACACAGTTTAATTCTGAATATAAACTATCAAACAAGTCCAGAAACCCCGCACCTGAGTATGTCGCGTACTCGTCTAAGGCTCAGGCGTCTCGAATGATCCCGAGATCCGATGCTTCGTAGGTTTACCACCAAATTGAAGCTTTAGAATTGATCACGATCGTCCAATTAGCTCGAATCTCCGATTTCCGACAATTTTGACCCGATTTCGTGCTCGATTTCACTCTCTCTCTCTTTCTCTCTTAGGTTCGGCCAAAACCTAGCCCCTCACGATATAAGAGGTGTAAATGGAAATATTAAAGATGAGAAGAAAGGTGTCATGTTTAATATATGGAATTTTTTTCACATAAGCCCTCCAAGTTTATAATATCGCATAACTTAAAAATCTTCACAAATAGGCCCTTTTTGCATATTTTTATTTATAAAATCTTTACAATTAAGCCATTTTTATATATTTTTATTTATTCAAGGATTAGAATGTAACATATTCAGTAGAGAGAACAGGGGTATACCACCTCACCGATTCTCCCCTTCGCAGTACGATGGATAGAGGGTACCACCTATTATGTTTTAGTTTAGTTGTGCTATGTTATGTTTTATGATGGTAGTGTAGTGTAGTTTAGTTTGGTAGTTTTAGTTTAGTTGTGCTATGTTATATTTTATTATGTTTTACTTTAGTTTTGTAGTTTGTTTTTTTAGTGTAGTGTAGTTTCGTTATGTTTTATTATGTTGGATTTTTTTAGTGTAGTTTATTTTAGTTTCGTTATGTTTCATACAACAAAAAGAAATAACATCCAAAAATGATCATACAACATCCAGAAATAACATCCAAAATATAAAATACAAACTTAATATCTGCTTCAAACGATCATACAACATACTATTTCGTCTTACCAGTCTTGAACGTACATGGAACAAAATCATCGTCCGAGGTTGACGATGACGGCTCGGTAACAACAGATGACGTGCTAGCCTTAGTCTTAGCCTTAGTCTTAGCCTTACTCTTCGTCTTAGGCGTCTGTACATCATCTTTTTTTTTCCCAATCCATATCCGTAGGGGTTTTCTACAAAATCATCATCAGATATGTCATTTCGTTTAAAATAATCAGCAGATCCTTGCACACATTTCCCAGACCAAATTGGACAGTCCTTTTTCTTCCTTCCGCAGCCCCAATTGCATTTCTTTTCCTCGCTCTTTCCTCGGTTGTTACTGTCCATCCTTCTCGTCTACAAATAAATTTGGAAAATAATAATAAAAAAAACTGCAACATAATAAAGTTCATACAAATAAAGTTCATACAAATAAAGTTCACAAAATAAAGTTAATTCCTACGACTCCTTCTAAAAGGAAGGCCCCTGAGCCAACCAGATCCCCATGATGATGTGCTCGTTCTATCTTGTTGCACAGTTTCGTCTTGCCGGTTAGCTGTACCGGACGGTCCTGCTTGCGCTTCGTTAGCTGTACCAGATGTGCTCGTCCTTCCTAATTGAGATGTGCTCCTTCTAGCTGGTTGCACTCCTTCTTCTCGCTGGTGTGCTGTATCGGATGGCCTTGCGCCAGATGTGCTCCTCCTACCTGCTTGAGTTGTGCTCCTTCTTCGCTGGGTAGTACCTGAAGGCCCTTGCATTCCAAAGAACTCCCCTCCTGCCCGTACTTCTCCCATTGCCTCCCTAAACATCATATTTGCATTTTCACGGTCTGCTGTACGGCTTCTGGCTGTGCTTCGCCGCGGCCCTTGCGATCCACTCGCCTCTGCCATAACTCGCTCATTCTCTGCTACATTTGCTGCGTTATGAGCCTCTGCAGCCCAAATATGTTAGTTAGTAAGCTATTCAACATTAGAACTAAAAATAATTAGGATTGAATGTGACATACCTCGCCTCTGCCTGTCAGAAGTGGAACGGCGAGGACGGTGCCCCCGTCGCCTATTGTAGCCGCTCGCTTCATAAATAAGCGATTGCAACTGCTCAAATGAGAAATTTTCATCAACCCAATACGTATTTGCTGCAGGTTTGGAGTAACGTACTCCATACTGGTCAGTTATGAACTTTCCTCCAAAATGTATTGAAATTGCAATAGACATGGCCAATAAACTATATTCATAAATAACAAATATTTGGTCAGTTTACTGATTTCAATTGTAAATGTGAACAGTACATACGTATGTGAACAGTAAATGTGAACAGTAAATACGTATGTGAACAGTAAATGTGAACAGTAAATACGTATGTGAACAGTAAAATACGTATGTGAACAATAAATGTGAACAGTAAATACGTATGTGAACAGTATATACGTATGTGAACAGTAAATGTGTACAGTAAATACGTATGTGAACAGTATTGTACAGTAAATACGTATGTGATCAGTATTGAACAGTAAATACGTATGTGAACAGTAATTACGTATGTGAACAGTATATACGTATGTGAACAGTAAATACGTATGTGAACAGTATTGTACAGTAAATACGTATGTGAACAGTAGTGTACAGTAAATACGTATGTATTAACAGTAAATACGTATGTAATTAACAGTAAATACGTATGTAATTAACAGTAAATACGTATGTAAAAAAAAATTACCTGACGACTTCTCCGTCTCCTCCTCCTCCTCTTCCTTCAGCTCCCCTCCTCTTCCTCTCCTTCCTCTCCCTCTTCTCTTCCTTCTCCCTCTTCCTTTCTCTTTTTTTTTTTTTTCTCTTCCCTTCTCCACGCAGCTCCTTATATAAGTTTTCAAAAAAAAAAACAGAGATTCGGAACGCTAGGATTCCTAGCGTTCCGAATTAAGAATTCGGAGCGCTGGATTTCCTAGCGCTTTGGGTAAAATTAAAAATATTTTAAAAACCTGGTTATTTATATTAAAATATATTTTTTTTTGGGTAAAAATAAAAATCACGGTGACAAATGTATTCTAAACGCATCAGTTCACGAGTCTAAGCAAATTGAGGATATGATGGATAGGTAGACATAATATTGTAACGCGTACATTCGGAAAGTAAATATTTAAACAAAACAATTTTAAATTCCGAATAGACAAAATAATCCTGCCATAAAAAATCTTATTGAAAATGCATCCTAGATACCTAGTCCTAGAACTTGATTTCGGAAACTTTTTTTTCAAAAAATTTATGGCATAATATTGTAGCGCTACCTTATTGTTAACCTTGTCATTATTAAACCAAACCGGTACGGCGGTACATGATAAATCATTTATATAAACAACATTATTTAATCATTAAAAATAATTCTAAATCAATTAGACCAAATTATAAAGTATATATATTGGTTGGTTCGGCACATAATCAGCCGACATTTTTATTAATATCCAAAGTTTAATACAAATTATTAATTATGTCCAGATTTTCAAACTTTCTCTAAATATACCCAAGCCGGCCAGAAAATGGCCGGCTTGATCCCTCCCTAAGCCGGCCATTTTCTGGCCGGCTTGGTACTTTTTTTTTTTTTAAACCGCAATATTTTTGTTTTAGGTGATTTCTATTAGAGTAAAATATTTCATTTCTGAGTTTCGTACAAAATAATAAAGTACACACAAAATACAAATAGAGTCACATAATTTTTACAACATGCATACAAATCACCTATTACTACTACGTCTAAAATTTAATCTCCGAAGTAAATCACTTGCGAAAGATGCCCTACGAGATGGTCTATCAGGTGGCTCTGGTTGCTCACTAGATGGGCCGGCCTGGGCTCCAGATGGCGCTGCTTGGCTTGTAGATGGGCCGGCCTGGGCTCCAGATGGCCCTGCTTGGCTTGTAGATGCTCTTGTTGTGCGTCTAGTAGTGGACCTCCTCGGTTGGACGGATGGCTCCCCTTGCACCCCAACCGCCTCTCCTCCTATGGCAACCGCCTCTCCCATTGCTTCGGCATACATAGCAGTTGCATCTAAACGGCTCGTAGCTGTGCTACGCCGTGACCCTCCGGACCCACTTCCTGACGTCATTACTCGCTCATTTTCTGCCGCATTTGCTGCGTTTCTTGCCTCTGCATTTGCATGTGTTACTTAGTAAGTTGGTATAAATTGAAAAGAAAAATAATTTGGATGAATGTTACATACCTCTTCGTTGCCTATCGGAAGTGGAACGGCGAGCCTGATGCCCCTTTCGTCTACCTTCCATTTCATCCATCGTCATTACACGACGGGTGTGTTTTCGCCTCCCCTTCCTAATCCAACCACTACTCGGAAGGATTCTGTCTCTAGGATTAGGAGGCCAGTCTCCCATATTGCCAATTGGATTGAACACATGGTTCCAAGTACTCACAAGATAGGGTGTTTTATACCCCGGGCTCTACCGGAACTCTTCTAGCAAATATTTCTATTAGAAAATTCCCTTCGGACCTCAAATAACCAAACATGCCTCTCCACGTACTCTCATCTACCAGTTTAGCAACCATAAATTTTCCGCTGGAGGGATGGCAATATCGGGTTGCCAATTCTAGGTCCCACCTTTCTGGGTTGTAACCGGTGTGTGTGTAAACTATGGATTTCAGGTCTAAAAGTGAGATGTCATCTGGAATCATTAATGAATGAGCTGCATCTTTGTTGTAATACGCCCCCTGTGCACTATTAAGCATATTCCCATCATAGTGTAATGAAATAAAGGCCATGGTAAACAAACTACATTTTATAAAATGGTAAACAATTGTCAGGTTACTAAATGGTAAACAATTGTCAGGTAACTACATAGTAAACAATTGACTGGTTACTACTTCTTTTTGGGTTTAGGGTTTAGGGTTATAGGGTTATAGGGTTATAGGGTTATAGGGTTTAGGGTTATAGGGTTATAGGGTTTAGGGTTGTAGGGTTTTAGGGTTTAGGGTTGTAGGGTTGTAGGGTTGTAGGGTTGTAGGGTTTAGGGTTATAGGGTTATAGGGTTTAGGGTTTAGGGTTTTAGGGTTTTAGGGTTATAGGGTTATAGGGTTTAGGGTTTTATAGGGTTATAGGGTTTAGGGTTTAGGGTTTAGGGTTATAGGGTTTAGGGTTTAGGGTTTAGGGTTAGGGTTATAGGGTTTAGGGTTTATTATTAATTTTTTTTATAATATAATTAATTATTCTATAAAATAAAACATAATAATAAAAAATAAAAAATAAATTTACCTCAACAGTGATTAGCGAGCTGCCTCGGGCTGTGTGACCTTCAGCTGAAGGAATGGGTGCTCTTTTATAGAGTTTTTGCGTTTAAAAAAAAAAAAAAAAGGTACCAAGCCGGTCAGAAAATGGCCGGCTTGGGTATATTTAGCAAAAGTTTGGAAATCTGGGCATAATTAATAATTTGTATTAAACTTTGGATATTAATAAAAATGTCGGCATAATCAGGCCTATTCATATAAACTAAATCATATAATCAATAATACAAATCAAATGTTATTAACATAAATGATAAGGATGGTATTCATAATGATGGCAACATATATCAGTATCATAGTTCCTTTTTAAGAATAGACTGAAACCATTCGGATATAAATTCTAAGATTATGCGAGAGGAAGTTTTATTGGTAGTTATTATAATTTCTGGATTTAATGACTGGGCCAGCTTCAATGTTTAATTTAAATTAACTAGTATTGTGTCTAGACATTTGACACTGCCCGCCGCGGGCTGCCCGAACCCGGTCCGCCCGTGCCCGGTGCCCGGGGTACTCGTACCCGTGCCCGGGTATACCCGGGTAAACGGGTACACGGGTACGGGCTTGAAATGGGCAGGGTGGCCTGTTTTGGTGCCAAACCCGGGTGTACCCGTACCCGGCAGACCCGTGCCCGCTGCCCGTCTGCCCGCACCCGCCACGGGTGTACCCGTGCCCGTACCCGTACCCGTGCCCGCTGCCCGCCGAACACTTTAATTCAAAAAATCCCCCCCTCTGTCAATATTAACAGAGCAGTTTTGGCTACAGGCAGCGCACTGAGTACAGCTTTTCATGTGAATATTGCGCTGCATGAAGCTAAACCTGCTCTGTTAACTTGCGCTGCATGTGAAATTGTGAATATTGCGCAAGTTGTACAGCTTTTACAATTACTTAATCTGGACCGTTCTTTTTAACTTGGCACGAATCGCAAAGCCCAATAATACTGCCCCCTCAGTCAGCCCGAATCCCAAACCGGCTGAGAGTTAATCTCAACCGTAAATAGCTAATTGTAAAGGGAATCTTTTACGAATCTGCGGATTCCGCGCCAGCGCCAGGCCCCCCCACTGGCCACTACCATACTACCTCTGGACCCTCTGGTCCTCTGCATTAACTTACGTTGATTAATTACAAAAGATTCCCTTCACTTTACGATGCAACTATGCATGTAACAAGATCCTCTCCAATCTCCATTTATAAAAGATTTCCTTCACTTTACGGTTTGGGATTAACTCTCACCGCTTTGAGATTCGGCCTAACGCAGGGAGCAGTATTATTGGTACACTGCCCCACAGTGCCCCCCACAGTTCCGAATTTTGACTGAAATCACCAAATTTCACACCCAGCCAGGCCCCCACAGTTCCGAATTTCCCCATAAATTAACCCCCAAACCCACTCTCCCTCACTCACTAAATTTCTGATTTTCTCTTCTCATACTCTCTCTCACTCATACTCTCTATCATTTTTTTTATTTTTCCGAAATTAATTTAATTATTAGAAAAAAAATATAGTTGGAAATTTATTTTATTCCGCAAAGGCGCGAGATACGGTTGAGCAAGATTATTTCATCCCGCAAAGGCGCAAGTTTTCATCTCTCAAAGGTTAGATTAATTTTTTTGAATAGATTAAATAAGTTAGATTTATTGTTAATTTTATGATAAATAGGTTAGATTAATTTTTAAATAGCTTAAACATGTTAGATTTTTTGTTAGTTTTATTATAAATAGGTTAGATTAATTTTTAAATAGCTTAAACATGTTAGATTTTTTGTTAGTTTTATTATAAATAGGTTAGACTAATTTTTAAAGTAGCGTAAATATGTTAGATTTATTGTTAGTAGAATTGGTTTGATTTATTTCAAAATATATTAGATTTACTTTTGAATAGGTTAGATTTATTCTTGAAATAGGTTAGATTTATTTATAAATAGCTTAGATTTATTTTCAAAATAGCTTAAATAGGTTAGATTTAATTTTTAATTCGGTTTTTATTTTTAAGTAAGTTAAATTTTATTTTAAATAGGTTTTATTTGTGCTAAATAGGTTATATCATTTTAAAATTAGTTATATTTGTTTTAAAAATGGTTTTTGAATAGGTAATTTATTTTAAAATTGGTTAGATTTATTTTTAAAATATGTGAGATTTAGTTTTGAAATATGTGAGATTTTATTTGTAAGTAAGTTAGATTTAAATAAGTTCTATTTATTTTTAGAATAGGTTAGATTTATTATAAAATATGTTAGCTTTATTTTTGAATAGGTTAGATTAATTTTTGAAATATGTTTAGGTTTATCTATAAATATGTTGGATTTTTTTAGTATGTTAGATTTTTCAAATAGGTTATTTTTTAATATGTTGGATTTATAAATATGTTGGATCTATAGATATGTTGGATTTTTTTTAATATGTTATACTTTATTTTTTAAATTTTGAATATGTTATTTGATCATTTGAATATGTTAGATTTATTTTAATATAGGTTATATTTTATTTTTTAATTTCGGATTAATTTTTAAATATGCTAGATAAATAAGTTAGATTTTAATATGTTAGATTTATATTTTTTGAATCTATAAATATGTTAGATTTTTGAATATGTTAGATTTATATTTTTGAAATATGTTTAGGTTTATCTATAAATATGTTGGATTCTTTTAGTATGTTAGATTTTTCAAATAGGTTATTTTTTAATATGTTGGATTTATAAATATGTTGGATCTATAAATATGTTGGATCTATAAATATGTTGGATTTTTTTTTAATATGTTATACTTTATTTTTTAAATTTTGAATATGTTATTTGATCATTTGAATATGTTAGATTTATTTTAATATAGGTTATATTTTATTTTTTAATTTCGGATTAATTTTTAAATATGCTAGATAAATAAGTTAGATTTTAATATGTTAGATTTATATTTTTTGAATCTATAAATATGTTAGATTTTTGAATATGTTAGATTTATATTTTTGAAATATGTTTAGGTTTATCTATAAATATGTTGGATTCTTTTAGTATGTTAGATTTTTCAAATAGGTTATTTTTTAATATGTTGGATTTATAAATATGTTGGATCTATAAATATGTTGGATCTATAAATATGTTGGATTTTTTTTTAATATGTTATATTTTATTTTTTAAATTTTGAATATGTTATTTGATCATTTGAATATGTTAGATTTATTTTAATATAGGTTAGATTTTATTTTTTAATTTCGGATTAATTTTTAAATATGTTAGATAAATAAGTTAGATTTTAATATGTTAGATTTATATTTTTTGAATCTATAAATATGTTAGATTTTTGAATATGTTAGATTTATATTTTTGAATAAGTTAGAACAAATTGTATTTATTTTGAATTAGACTTAGAAATTTGAATTTAGATTTATTTTTTTATATTAGTTTTTTTTTTTTGAAATTCGGCTGAGGACATATTTTTTTTTTTGGTTCGGATCACAGAGGGCAGAGGGCAGACCAGCAGAGGACCAATTTTTTTTTTTGGTTTTGAATCTATAAATATGTTAGATTTTTGAATATGTTAGATTTATATTTTTTAAAATAAGTTAGAACAAATTGTATTTATTTTTTTAAAATAGATTTACATTTACATTTACATTTATATTCAATTTAGATATAATTTAGATTTACATTTATATTTATATTCAATTTAGATTTAGATTTATATTTTGAATAAGTTAGAACAAGTTGTATTTATTTTGAATTAGACTTAGAATTTCAAAATTTGAATTAGATTATTATGAATTAGACTTAGATTTATTTTTTTATATAGTTTTTTTTCTTTTGAAATTCGGCTGTTGCAATTTTTTTTTCTGTCACAGAGACAGAGGGCAGAGGGCTGTTGCAATTGAAATTCGGCTGTTTTTTTTTTCTTTTCTTTAATATAATTTAGATTTAGATTTACATTTACATTTACATTTACATTTATATTCAATTTAGATATACATTTACATTTACATTTATATTCAATTTAGATTTAGATTTACATTTACATTTACATTTACATTTATATTCAATTTAGATATAATTTACATTTACATTTACATTTATATTCAATTTAGATTTAATTTAGATTTACATTTATATTCAATTTAGAGATTTACATTTACATTTATATTCAATTTAGATATAATTTAGATTTAATTTACATTTATATTCAATTTAGATTTAATTTACATTTACATTTACATTTATATTCAATTTAGATATAATTTAGATTTAATTTACATTTATATTCAATTTAGATTTAATTTAGATTTACATTTACATTTATATTCAATTTAGATATAATTTAGATTTACATTTACATTTATATTCAATTTAGATATAATTTAGATTTACATTTACATTTATATTCAATTTAGATATAATTTAGATTTACATTTACATTTATATTCAATTTAGATATAATTTAGATTTACATTTACATTTATATTAGATTTACATTTACATTTATATTCAATTTAGATTTAATTTAGATTTAGATTGTTTTTTTGAATATGTGAAGTAATTTTCATTTATTTATTTGAATAGGTTTAAAAGATGGCATCTCCTCCTAATCACGATGAGGATTTACCTTTGGACCAAAGATTGTCACTCGACATTTTTGGCCCACCTCCACCTATGCAACCACCACCTAATTATCTCCAAAATTATCCACCTAATTATTTCCAAAATTATCCACAAAATTATCCACCTAATTATCCACCTAATTATCAAAGAAGGGATCAAACGCTAGATTTAAATTATCAACAACCCCCCCAAATGTATGCACCGTATTATACTTCAAACGATCCAAACATGTATATTCCACAAGAAACACATGCATATGGAGGCACTTCTTCTGTAGCATCGAGCCAAGTCACCCTCCCTATGGAAGGTACTCCGTCGAGAAGTGTCACTGGAATTGAAGAAGAACCAATCCTTCCTCCGACAAGTGTCCCCCCAGAAGGACAAGTGGTAAAGAAGACTAAAAGAGTTCCTGAATATAATCAGCCGTGGGCCAAATGGTACAAGATTTCCACAGATGAGAACGGCAACATGACCACCCTCGAATGTAAGGTACAAAATTGCAAGAAACCGTTTTTTGTGTATAAACAAAGTAGTGGTATGACCAGCTTTAAAAGACATGTCGAAATGCACCAAAGGAAGGGTGAGGTTATATCTGAAAATGTTGGACCGAGACAAATCCAAACCCTTATGAACGCGGATGGTACTAGAACCAACCCAAAATACGATGAATCAAAAATGCTTAGTGAATTGGCACGGTACATTACCCACAAAGAACAACCAATAAGCATGGGTGGTTGTATGAGTTTTGCCCGGTTAGTCATTCAGGGGTGTGCTCAACCAATGTACAAGAGGATCCATCATAGAAAGATGGTTGGTGAAATTAAAAACCAGTTTACCAAAATAAAAGATGAGCTCCGAGCTATATTTGCATACCAACAAAATAAGGTCTCAATTACCTCCGATATATGGACTGCAGGTAAACATGGCCTTGGGTACTCGTGTGTTACCGGCCATTGGATCGATGATCAGTGGGTATTACAAAAAAGGATATTAAGTTTTCGTGTGTTAGATTCCCCGCACTCAGCACATGTAATTTTCAAATCCATTATTGAGGTGTTAGAAGAGTATAACCTTAAGAGAGATAGGGATAACAAGGTTTTCTCTATTTCATTCGATAATGCTAGTAACAATGTAGCTTCCATTGAGATTTTTAAACGGTCACTAAACCCGATTATGAATGGGGTAATGTTTCACCAAAAGTGTGCTTGCCACATACTTAACCTCGTCGTGAAGGCGGGCCTTAAAACAGAAGCAGTAAAAGATTTGATCATTAAATTAAAGGATTGTCTGTCCCACATTGTTTCAAACCAAGAAAGAAAACAACGGTTTGGTTTGATGTGTGTCAACTATGGATTGAGCAAGTTGAAAGTTCCTTGGGATATAGATACCCGTTGGAACTCTACCTATAGGTTTCTGAACCGGTGCCTTCCTTACAAAGCCGTCATAGGAGAGTTTTTGAGAGGCTCCACCCCCGAGGGAATGGCATTGGAGCCCAGCCTCGAAGAATGGGAGCAACTACAAATCCTGAGTAATTTCTTACGAACCTTTTTTAATGCAACCGTCCAATTATCCTGCTCGTACTCACCGACGGCATTTGAGTTGATCAGACATCTCTATAGCATCTCCAAGGTGTACCGTGAATTGGAAGAAGCTGAAAGCAAGTACACCACTCTCACACCGATCGTAGATGCCATGAAAGAAAATTTTCTAAAATATTGGGACGATGTACCCCTCCTGGCCATTATCGCAAGCTGCCTCAACCCGGCATACAATAAGTTTTACACAATCAAAATAGTTACAGCGTACAAAGATAATCTACATTTAGACAACACCGGGGTGGAGGCATTCGTGACTTCGAAGTTCGATGAGATGTTTAGCATATACCACTCAAGAATGGGTGACAACCAAAACCCGTCTTCGTCCCGTGCCGGTCCTAGGTAACAATTTAAATATCTACATTATTTTAATCTTTATTATTTATAATATCTACACTATTTGTCTACTAATTTTTTTATTTTTTTTAATAGTTCCACTTCCAGGAGCACTAGCAGCGGTGGATTGTTAGCAGATTTCCAATCGGAGATCCAACCGCACACATCCACAAATGAGTTACTGAGCTATTTTGCGGGAGTAAACGAAAGAGAAGATGGACTTGACATCATGACGTGGTGGAAGAGGAATCAAAGAAACTATCCAACACTGGCGATGATGGCCCGCGACGTATTTGCCGTACCCGTGTCAACCGTCCCTTCCGAAAGTTGTTTTAGTTCGGTGAACAGGATCCTCTCCGACAAACGCAGTAAGTTGGGTGCACATGTTTTTGAGAGACTTGTGTGCTTGAAAGATTGGATTGATGCTGATGAGCGCAACCAACATCGAGATCATCAAGAATCATCATCCGGAGTCGACACTGAAGAAAGCAGTACCGATACGCGGCACGCGGCTAATTCGGATTCAGACGGTGCGGAAGAGAGCGAACAATGGTATATGAATCCAAACTACTAGATAGGTAGTGTCGGTATACATTTCTAACCTCTTTTAATCTCTATGGTTATTTTTTAAATTATAATTTCTAAACGTTTCAATTAATTCTTAAATTATTCATTTTAAAGAAAAATTACTAACAAAAAAAAAGTTAGAACTCCGCCTATGTTATTTTACATAGCCGGTCCCAAGCCCGGAATAAAGGAGGAGGGTAACTTTTATTTTTAAATTTAGATTTAATTTAGATTTAGATTTAATTTAGATTTGAATTTAGATTTAGATTTGTTTTTTTTTCTTTTGAAATTCGGCAGAGGCTTATATTTTTTTTTTTTAGTTCGGCAGAATCCAGAGGCTTATTTTGAGTTTTTTTTTTCCTTTTATTTAATTTAGTTTAGATTTAAATTAGATTTCGATTCAATTTAAATTTTAATTTAGATTTACATTTATATTCAATTTAGATTTAATTTTATTTGCAGCTAAATTTAGATTTGAATTTTTATTTAATTTCGATTTAGATTTATATTATCAATTTAAATTGAAAGTTTACAAAATATATTATCAATTTAAAATGTTTATTGTTTTAAATTAATTGATTTAAGATATTTTTGATTTATATTTTATTTAACCTATTAATTTATATTTGAATTTATATTTGGATTGTTTTTTTTCTTTTGAAATTCGGTAGAAGCTTATTTTTTTTCCTTTTATTTAATTTAATTTAGATTTAAATTATATTTGGATTCAATTTAAATTTTAATTTAGATTTACATTTATATTCAATTTAGATTTAATTTAATTTGCATCTAAATTTAGATTTGAATTTTTATTTAATTTAGATTTATATTATCAATTTAGATTGAACGTTTACAAAATATATTATCAATTTAAAATGTAAACTACAAATTTCGAGATATAAATAAATTATGAAACTATATAATTAGAATGAGAGTTTGAAAATAAAATAAAATTACTCGTGTAAAGAAATAATATTTCGTACGACACGTAATAATATTCGTACGACACGGTAAACACGTAATAATATTCGTACGACACAGTAAAAAAAATAAGAAAACAAATCAGAAAACAGCAAAAAAAAAAAAAAAATTCTACCCGTGCCCATCCTGCCCGTGCCCGCTGTACCCTTGCCCGTTGTACCCGTCTACCCGCAACGGGCACGGGTTTGAGACGGACAGGGCGGAGTTTTTAAAAAAAAAACCCGCCTACCCGTGCCCGTTGTACCCGCCTACCCGTTGTACCCGTACCCGTCCTGCCCGCTGCCCGGGACGGGTACGGGTCTGCCCTGCCCGAGGTACCCGTTAGCAGAAGTCTAATTGTGTCTGTATGTTGCAACGGAGATAATATAAGAGAGCAAAAACAATTCATATAAAATAACATATTTTTATAAAAAAAAATTGATGACAAATAATATTTTTTAAATGACATCTACATATACATTACATTCTTTAAATGGCATATTAAATAACATATTAAATGACATATTTATTTGTTCTTTTTGACATATTTTCATGAAAAAAATCTGAAACAGAAGGATATATTAAATGACAAATAATATTCCTTGAATAATACAAAAAATAGAAAGAAATGAATATATGACCAATTAATTATCAATTAATTCAAAAGTTCCTTAAATGATATTTAAAAAAAAGAAAGTAATCATGACCAATCAGAAAGATGATACAATTTGTATGTAGAGAACACGTGTCTAAATAAATTCATACTTCTACACATAACAAACATAAAAAAGATGCATAATAATATTTCATCGGAAGGTTGATATTCAATCGGAAATTTAATCTTTTAATAAAAGTCGTTGGCGGATCAGGACATCTACGTGTTTAATATAAAAATGGAGAAATGGAGATTTGATCGTAGAAATTTTTACAATTTATTTTATATCGTATTTTATGATTTTAACTAAACAAATAAGAACGAGTAATGTTAAATAATATTTGTAACCACATTTTATTGAGTAGCTACATATATTAAATTAAAAAGATAATTATTGTTATACCCATCAGAAATTTTAAATGTCCAATTTTTCCGTTAAAACTTGAAAATTACTTATTTTTCACTAATAATAAATAATTTTCTCATTTGTCTTTCTTTAATTTAATTTTAAATTTTTATTTGATTGATTGGAATAACTCTGTTTTTAAACTTCTAAACTTTTATTTAATTTTATATTTTTAAGCAATGACCCAGTTTTTTCATCATACAAATCCAGTACAAATCCAGTAGCTAAATTTGCACGTTAACATTCAACATTTGATTGATTAGAATGTAAAAAATATTGATAATACTTAAACAATAAGAATGTCTTCATTTGAAGAGAAGGATAAATTATTCCTTTCATCTTAAAATAATCAAATAAAAGTTTAAAATTAGATTAAAGAAAGGAAAAAAATGTGAATTTTAGGTGGGAAAATAAGCCATTTCAAGTTTTAATGAGAAAATTGAATATTTAGAAGATTTTGATAGGTATAACTATAAGAGGAGTTACTGTAATTTTTTTTTGATAAAAAGGAGTTACTGTAATTTAAAATGGAGATATAAAAAATTTGACTATTATGATGGAAAAATAAACAATTTAAAATACTTAAATGGGTAGACCAATAATTCTCATATATTTGGCGAGATAAGTACATATACGGAACCGATACAGATGCAAAATATATATATAGTGGATGAATACTAATAATTATGCATTTACAACAAGAATAAGCATTCTCGAATAATAATTTAAAATTTAAAATTAGGCCAAATTTGAATATATAATTTAATATTCAAAGTAGATAATAAGCATATAAAATACGAGAGCCTTGCAACAAAAATGAAGAGAATAAATAACGATTTGAGATGGGCAAATTAAAATTTGAATAAATTAGTCATCCACATCTTCAAGTTATATACCATTTATATTCGTATTTGCATCGCTTTAATCTGAGCTAATAATATTTGGGTAAATATTGTAACAGAGCAACTTTGACTTCATGCTGTGTACGGACTATAGAACTACGATGTATATGGTTGATTGATGCGCTGTATGAAACCAAAACTGATCTGTTAAAATCATGACCTTATTATTTGTATCTGCATCCATACAAATACAGATAGTTATTATCGATATTTATGTTGACAGAGGTGCAGATTTTAATGAATAATATCCATTTGTTTGCTCACATTAGAATTTAGATTGAATAGTTAATCAAATAACATTCTATGTATTAATTCTCCGATACTATCCGAATCTTTGTGGTAAGTTGTCATATTCAATCTAAAACCCTTCAATTAGTTACATAGATGGTTTTGCTACGATGTTTCTCTTTTTAGCAAATATAGAGGTATAGAAAGTAATGAGCATTAAATGCGGCAGTAGTTATTGACGATGTAAATTAACCATTTGCGACTACAATGATAGAGAACATCATATATAAATAAATAAATAAACACATCATAACGAAAATTTTAGATTTTGTATTTTTGGAAAGTAAAAATTAGATTGTCAGGAAACTAATTGATTGAATTTTTTCCTTAAAAAATAGCAAGGACTGAAAATTTGATTCATAGCAGATTCGAAAAATGGCGTGTACCGAAACAAATTTTTGGATTCCCCTGGCCGAATAATTGCTTCGGTACACATTTTTTAAGTTTAATATATACAAATAAATCGTAAACGTAAATATTAATTTATTAGTGAAAATATTTTTTATTTTTTGTATTAGTATTGTTAATAACTTGAATGGTATTTAATTACATGTGTATTGTAATAATATCAATATTTATTAATAATTCAAATAAGCTTTGACTCAACTTTTTGAGGCATTGGGCAATATTTTTTAAACTTGAAATCAAATAAACTTCAACTCAATTTTTATTTACATTTTTCGTTGGATTTCTTCGAACTGCAATTTAATTTATACTGATTAATTACAAAAATTAATTGTTAATAAATTAATATTATTTTGTTAATTTCATTCGACAAACAAAATATGATATCAGAAAACAAATAATTAGAAAGTCAATAAAATTGTTACATTCTGCAAAATATATATAGGAATTTAATATTTCAGACAGATATATGAAATATCGGAGTGAATTTTTCAAGAAAATGCATGACATTTTTATAAACAAGTATTTTTTTATGAACATATTAATGACGTGATAAATAATATGAAATTATTACAGTTCTGAAAATCTTTAAATGAAATAAACATTATATAATATTAATATGAAAATTTTGAAAAAGTTGAAAATCTACAAATTGTGCAAGTTAGAAATTAATACATTCAAATTTATTGGTCAAAAAAATTTATACTATAGTTATAAAATTAAGTAACTAAGAATTAAATTCATTAAATTAATAGGTGGGACCCGCATTTTCTCTCATCTCAATATCTCATCTTATCTATTTTCTTTTTATTTCGGCTGATTTTCTTTTCCCTCTCTACGTGTCAAAGTCTCTTTGTTCCAACGTAGCACACAACCCGCTAATTAAGATCTTATTCTTTTGTTTCTCTTCGCAAGACAACCAAGGAGAAATTCCTCCTCTATTAAGCATATTGCAATTTGAGGTCTTGCTAGCTCTTTGTTTTAAATCCTCTCTTGCTTCATGTGACTCACCACTTGGTATACTATTTATTTATTCTTCTCTGTTTATTTATCTTTCAACCTCATATTAGACATTTTCGGTTAAAACTGAAATTGAGTAAGTTCAAGCTTGCTTTGGTTGGGAAATAAATAAAAATGTTAAACGGACTATTTAGAACCGAAAAATTACAATTGTTGAAGATATAGAAAGTTCATATTTACTATGATTCTTATGATTGTACCTATAACGACTATGATGTGGATGCCGGTTTGAACCTAAACCCTGTACCGACTCTCCACTAACACTGTACCAATGTAGTGCAACTCTTTTTTCCTTATGATTTGATATCTTTTTGTGTTTGCTAAGTTGATTTATTTATGTTGATTGTTTTGAGCACTAGTACTAGTCGGTACCAGTCTCTTCTATGTACGAGTACGCTATCTTAAACCACCCGGCACTTGGTTATAGAAGAAGGGTGAAGTAGAAGGTTTAATTTGCAAAATTTCTAGAATTAGTAAATAAAGCTTGTCAGAATGACTAACGTGTATAACAAATAGATACAAATGCATGGTTAGTTAAAACATAGATGAATTTAAAGAAAAATAAAAGTTATGGATTGGGTCTTGGTCTCGGGTTAGAACAAATAAAAAGTATTAAGGCATCAAGAAATAATTAGTACATGATCATTAATTACCAATGAATAACAAACACACATAAATTAATTAGTGAGACTAGGTAATAATTGAGATATGTCATCATTCCATAGGCCTGAATATCGTTAAGCGAGATTTGACGGAACTGTACAGAACAATTCATATTCTACGATTGATCGCTCTATTTCCTTACGTTATCAGGTGCGGGGTTACTGAACTTGTTTGATATTTCATTTTTAAGAATTAAATTGTTATTCATTTATCATGTTGAATGATTGATTGTCTGCATATTTTGAACTGGTGCATCATGTGCATAGCCCAATCAAATTATAACTGAATTTTGTGTGATATTGTGGACCTATCATTTTGTATGGTTTACCATTTGTATGATTCTCCTATTCTAAATTATGGTTGAGTCACCACAAGTTTATAGTTATGGAAATATGTTGAGATCTGCAAAGTCTAGAGTCATGACTAGACTTTGGTTACAGAATCCTTATGCGCATATGGTGAACGGCCCTCGCTAATTTTAGTACCGGTTGGGAGGGGAATCTGATTCTGATTCTGATTCTGACTATGGGTGACTGTAAAGAAACGTCTGATTGATGTCATATCAAATCTGAGACCAGAATGACAGTTTTGTTTAATGTGTTGAGAATTACAAATTCTGAGTTTATTGCATACGAAATATTATCTGACTATGAACCAGAGCTTAATGAACGGTATAAACCTAAACACATCAGATGAGGGTCTGTGGAGGGTACTGAGTACCGGCAGGTGTGGGTTTAGCTTGGCCACCTATGTGACAAGTTGGTGGATCATCTGTTGTGTTACCACACCTGATAATCTGAGTTTAAGCCAAATGTCTCTTTTGAGCTTCATTTGGAATTCTATGAGTTGAGATTCGTTTGAATATTGTGATTGAGCATTTGCATTCATTTATATTTATAAATTGAACTGTTAATGTCAAGTTGTGATGATTTAATTCTGGATATGGATTTGATTGCAAGTCTAGTGGCCTGATTGTGGCAAATTCGCATTGGGAGATAATATTATTATTATTTCTCACTCCACCCTTTTGGGTTATTTTAGGTTTATTACACGGATACAGAGAGATGGTTCTGGATTGCATTTTGATAGCATGAACACATAAATTTGAGGGTTTTGGGTTAATTAAACTGACAAGATGCAGGAAACATTTCTAAAATGTAATTTGCCGTATTCTGTCTGATAATTCTGTAAATATTGAGATGTGGTTAATATGTAATAGTGTTATTGGTAATGCATATAAAAGATCCACTGCCTTGCATGTATGTTTTAATAAATTACGCGGTAGGCTGTAATAAATTACGCGGTAGGCTGTTATACCTGTATTTAGGGTGTGACAGTTAAGAAAAATTGTCACGACCCCACCGCCGGACCGGAGTCGCGACAGGAGAGGCACACTCGCATTCATTCTTCGTTCCGTCAACCTACGTCGCAAACAAAAACACAAATAGAAACAAGATGGAGTCAGCTACAAAGCTCAATAACCTGTTATTTAACAACGCGCTTCTCTATAATTGGGTTAATTAATCAACCATTCAAACAGACTCGATTAATTCATACAAATTCACATCAAATTATGCATGCATATTTAACCGGCGATAGCACCAGGGTCTGGGTTATTCGTAAAACAAGTCACACAGTATTTATACAATTGGAATGTCTGCTACAGACAATTTCCAGATTCTCAGAACACACAATCATATCATTTCATAATACAAATTCGAACCTCAGACCCAGTATCCCGTTAAAATATGCCTCATAATCCAATACCCAATTCAAATATCCAATTCAACCATACAAATCGAAAACACAGATTATAAAGAAGTCCAGTTACCTGTTAGCAATCAATCCAGAAAATCCAAATCGAACTGCAATGATTGTTCAAAATCAACGCGATGTAGTAGGAATTCCAATCGGACATCTAATATATTGTTTTTGAGAAAAGAATAAAGATCTAGTCCCTGTTTTTATTGATAAAAAAGCCAGTTCTTACAACACACGGTAGTTAACACCTAAACTAAAAAAACCAAAAAAAAAAAAAATGTTTGAGAGGGCAGATATTATTATTGTAGCTCAATTAAATTAACCTAGATAGACACAAAAAAAAAATACTTATTTCTGAGCAATAAATAGTTGTCATCCGGCCAACATATTTCATTATTTCTCTAAATATAGATCTGGGCCCACCGGCCCAGTGGATAGATGCGCCTTTGACCTACATTTTGTTTTCCATGGCGACAGAAGTTGCTGTGGGGTTTGGATTTAGGAGGTGATTCTATAAAATTATCGTGGTGACGAAGGAAAAACATAACGTGATGCGATTAATATGTCGTAATTTGTTTACGTTAGTTATGGTACGTGGTAATTTTTTTTCACATGAAACCATTAAAATAATAAAAAAACAGTCACGTTACGTGAATAGTCATCCGTGATCACAGAATTAATAACAACGTGACTATTTTCTTTCACTAAGTATGCACACTAGCAATTAAGAATACAGATGTCTGAGCCGTACTTTTTTTTTTCATGGAGAACAATTGAGCAAATAAAGGTTCATTCCTTGTGTTTGACTAGTTACAAACCAGTGTGGGTAGTGCCTGTATGCACTTTGCTATGTTTAGCTTCTTGTTTGTGGTTAGTGCCTCTGTGCACTTTGATATGTTTAGTTAATATCTCTGGTTGGTTTTGTTTTTGGTTGACATTAGCTTGGTGACTTTGAGACTGATTACTAGTATCTCTGTAAGTTAACCTAGTTTCAATATATGAAACGGGCAATTCCTACCTTTTTTCAACAACAACAAAAAAAAAAAGTTACAAACCAGTGAACAAAATAAACGTACTAATAAGTTGCTCAAAAGATCTGAGCAATTATTAAAAAGCAAAAATAAAAATAGAAGAATAAATTATAAAGGCTAATAAAAGAACGAAAATTTAGTCACTAGACGAATGAAAAATGAATTTCCCTTGTCAACTGAAAATATAATTATTTAGATTTCTTCAAACAGAAAAAATGAATCCGCTGTCCAGAACAATCTACGTATAGAATTTTTCACAAAACTCCACATAGACATGGAATATTGTAGTTATCGGTGGTGTTTGATTGTGGACTAAAATATCTAAATTGGTTATTTCGATTTAGGTCGGTCTAAATATTCATATTTAGTTGATGTCTAAAATTATATCACGACTTAAATTATTTCTTATTTGATAGAAATTTAATGGCTTTAGTAACTTAATCTTATTTTGATAACTATAATAGAAAAATGATTTTTTTGAGATTGATTTTTTTTAATTAATTTATATGTATTGTCATTTTATGAAATCAATTTAAAGATGATCAAAATTATGAGAAGCAATAATTAAAGTCAGACTATGTGTGAAAATATATACTTTTAAGAGAAGTAACAATATATAATACATTTATGAAATACTCTTAAAAAAATAGTTAGAATTTTTGTAGTTTGCACAGCAAAAAAATGTAAGAAATTTTTTTTATCTTTCCAATTGCTTCATTCATTTAATATATATTAATAAACATTCAACCTAGTATATAATCTAATGGATACTGGCAGTACTCAAGCCTAGTAAGTACAGAGAAACTAAAAACGAGAGAAGCAAGAATTAATAATCATTCATCTTCTTGATAGATTGACCCGAAATTTTTATTTTTAACATTTTAAAGAATTAAATTAATAAAATAACCACCGTTTCTGGTCAATTTCATATTTAACACGGCCGCAGAACACCGGAGCGGACCCATTTGGGGGCCGCCGCAGAATGCCGGAGCGGACCCCCATATGGGTCCGCAGAATGCCGGAGCGGACCCGGGTCCGCACTATGCCGGAGCGGACCCTTTTTTTTTTCTTTTTTTTTTCTGATGAAGTTGATTATGATTTTGTTTTGGAAATTTTTATCAAAAATGTAAAGTTTGTACTGGAAGTTGTGTGTAATTACTTATGCTTGAAATATCGTTTAATCTTAAATTGTTGTTCGTCGTTTGTTTGATCAAAAGAAACATTACAATAGAACAATGAGCCATATAAAGAAGCATACAATAGAACAATGTTAATGTTATCGGAAATTACAAATACGTCTAATTAACCGAAAATAAACAATATTTTTACGAGTACAATAAAAAAAACAACATTAACTCTCAATCTCGTGCAGCTCGAGCAGCTCTGTTTTGTCTTTCTTGTGTATCTCGGCCAGCTTGGTGTCCTCTTCTCCTATTATGTAGAACGTCCATCCACATCGGAATTCTGTCGTGCTGTCTTCTGCCCACAGCAATATTTCTTTTCTCTGGAACAAGGACCGGGCCATCGTATTGAGGCCATTCCGACTGATTTCCATAGACATGCCATTGTGCGCTCCATGCGCTCCATGTGTCGTGGCTCATTGTTCTATTGTAATGTTTCTTTTGATCAAACAAACGACGAACAACAATTTCAGATTAAACGACATTTCAAACATAAGTAATTACACACAACTTCCAGTACAAACTTTACATTTTTGATAAAAATTTCCAAAACAAAATCATAATCAACTTCATCAGAAAAAAAAAAAAAAAAAAAAAAGGGTCCGCTCCGGCATAGTGCGGACCCGGGTCCGCTCCGGCATTCTGCGGACCCATATGGGGGTCCGCTCCGGCATTCTGCGGCGGCCCCCAAATGGGTCCGCTCCGGTGTTCTGCGGCCGTGTTAAATATGGAATTGACCAGAAACGGTGGTTATTTTATTAATTTAATTCTTTAAAATGTTAAAAATAAAAATTACGGTAGATTGACGGTAGGTTTCAATTGTGGAGCCAAAAAAATGAAAAAAAAAATGTGTTAAAGAAAAGAGAGAAAATAAAAAGAGGGTTCAGTGACTGACAGTGGGTCCCAATTGTGGATTAAACTTAAAGCACCTAACTAGGTGGGTTAGTTTAGGCCAGTTTAGATTAGCCTAAAGATCGACTTGTTCCATCTTAGTTCGACTCAATTAAACCTCGTTTGACATAATAATTGAGATATAAAATCTTTATTCTACTATTTAGTTCACAATCAAACATCACCATTATTTGTGACCATAAAATTGTGTGCGGCTGCGTGCAATGTATTTGACTGCAAAAGTGAAATAAAAGTGTCATATATATTGGAGAAAAAAATCGTGAACATATATACGGAAAAAATCATAATTAACTCGCTTGATTATGTTCGTTTTGAAATGAGCGAGTTCAACCTTATCTCAACTTGTTTCGTACTAGACCGACTCATTGCAAGAAGTAAATCAAACTCTTTCTCAACCTTTTTATTATCTACAAAATATTCATCATCAAAAAATTAAATTGGTTGTAAGAAGAAGATAAAATTCTTTTTCAGCTTGTGATCTATGTGCGTCTTACACCATCAAGTTATCGAAAATATTTAATCTATACATGATTCATAGCACAAAACGAACAATTAACAGAGTGGTTCAGTTCAGCTCATAATTGACTCGACTAAAAGTAAACTCAACTCGGCTCATTTTGATATGAACTGAATTCAAACTCATCTAGTTCAGTTCGACTCAGCTCATTTTCGACCAGATAGGATAGAGAGAGAGTGAAATGCGTCCATATCCTCTGAGTTAACTGAATATTTCTGTTTAAGATCAGAACTAGTCAATTAGAAATCCGAACCAATCCGGTCGGAAGTAAAATACACCGAACCTCTTTAATATTCGTGCAAATTTTGATCGGACGGTCCTGATTTAAACATAAATATTCTGTTACCTTAGGTGAAATGAAGTCCAGCTTTCATGAACCGACCAGATTTAAGAGTCTAGAGATTGAGGCGTTACTTTCTGTTATCATTGGTTCCAGACTGCTCAAAGAACTTTGGAAAAGTTGTCTCAATGGGGAGACACGGGACTGCTGAGACCGGGACCCTCTGGTTCCCTCAACTGTCGGGACAAGTTTCCTCCCAAGGGCAGTATTATTAAGCTTTGAGATTCGTGCCAAGTTAAAAGAACGGTCCGGATTCACTAATTGTAAAAGATTTCCTTTTCAGGTAATGCACTGGATGTGAATTCCAACTGTCGGCAGTGTAGCAATAAGAGAGAGATACTATTATTCTTTAATTTTCGTGCTGAGTTTATCCATCAGTAACATAATATTAAATTATATATTAGTATCAATCGCTGTAATTTATTAGTATCCATCCGTTAGTTATTTTATTTTTGTGTATAATCAATAGTATGAACAGAAAAATATTAATAACGGTTGATTATTTATATTTTTGATGTCTGATTTCACACTTAATATAATATATGGTGGTTAGTGCTAGTAAGCCATATGCGAAATTTCGCTGACAAGCAAATTCATTTCTTTATAATCAAAATTTGAATTTTTAATTTTCTAACATATTACATTTCCATTTTTTAGCTCAAAATAAAAGCTGCTGTTATTATTTGGTTCGTTAATACAAAAAATACTAAAATACATCAGTGTGCTCAAAGCTCCAGATAAAACCAATACAGTAGGAAATGAAACTCAAATATACAAATGTAAAAGAAATTTTTTTGATCTGATGATTAAGAAATATTATAATGCAAAAGGAGAAAATAATTGAAGGCAAATTAAAAAAAAAAAGTATTTAATCTGGTAGTTATCATAAAAACTAGTTATTGGTTTGTGTAATTATACACGAATACCTTTTTGAGAAAAAAAAATACTCAATTTTGAATTATTCTAAAAAAAGAACACTGTTAAAGACGAGAAAGAGAGATACAAATGAAGGGCATATATGAAGCATGATGAACAATTGAAAAGCAGCCAGGGAGTAAAAAAAAAAGCTTCTAATTGTTAATCATTCCATCCACTACCGGTTGAGCAAATGATTGATCGATAGACATAGACCCATGCAATTATCACCATTTATTTTATCCCGCTTTTATCCTGTCTATTCTACTATTCCTACTTTGGAAACAAATTCTACTTGTGCATGATATGATCCGAGATGAAAAAAAAAAAAAAAATGCTACTTGTGCATACCTTGACCGCATTGATGGATCTGATGCGGTCACTTGTGTTTGTGTCCAGCTCTGCGGGAACGGACTCTGCTGCTTTTCTTAGAGAAAAGTAGCATGCTTTTCCGATCCCAACTATTCAAAATCGTTGAAATTTGTGCATAAAAAAATTTCTTTATCGAGATACTTAAATAGAAAATTTTGAATAGTTAGGATCGGAAAAGCAGGATGTTGCTTTTCTCTAAGAAAAGCAGCAGAGTCGTATCCAACTCTGTGTGGCCACTGCGGTCGTACTGCATTGGATGAAACACTTTTATATTTAGAAGAACAAAAAGGAGAATTCTAAAAAGTACATTTTTAATTCTAATGGGGTATGTTCATATGTGATGAAAATAACCATGAATTATGAATTTTAATTCAGTCAAAAGCATTTTTCTGTATGTATAGTCAAATGACGAAAAAATTAAAATATTTTCTAAAATGGTACTGTGTAAGATAAGAGAAAATCAGACCCTACCCAAAAAGGAGATGGTGACCCTTCTATAATTTTTTTTTGTTCATATCTGTATTTTAAACAAAAAGATTAGGTTATTTTTTTTTTATTGAGGAGTGTTCATGCCAGTATTTTGTGTGACTTCACCTTTTAATTTACTAATAACAAAATTTTAAAATTTATCTATCAAAACAAAACCAATGATGTGATATATATAATTCAATCTATATTCACATAGAAAATTATCACTTTTCAATTTTGTTTTTATATAAATTAATAAGTTCAAAAATTAACATTTAGAATTTATCCATATTAATATTTTTTTTGCAAGCTCTCAATACCGATAAAAAAAGTCAAAAAATATTTTATTTTTTTATATGTTCATAGAGAAAATCATACCTAATGATTTATTTTGAAATTTGAATTTTAAATTTTTAAGTTAGTATTTTTTTAAATATAAAGACATTATGGAGGCATAAAAAAATAAAGCCATTTGAACCTCTCTTTTGTTTATTGATTTTATTTGGTCAAATCAAGTATTCTTTGGATTGCCTATTTAATAGGTATACAATTCATAATTCTATTAAGACAATACTAATTAAGGATTGAAGATTTTTTTTTAATTTCAGATTTGTACTGAAAATTTTCTGTACGGAGGTAATAAAACAATCGTTGAAAAATTTAATGATAAGAAAAGAATAACAGTACTTCGTCGAGTAACACTTCTCTCAACTCATGAGGATATATAATAATGTTTGCTACAATTTTTTTTTATAGCATGAGGTGAAATATTGAGGATAAAAGTCATTCGATTCACCTCAGTTCTACTATGGACTTATATTTAGACCTAAATAACATACTTCATTTATATTTTGAAAAATTATGTCGGCTAAATTATGTAAAATAACGGTTCTATCTTCTGGTCAAGATTTCAAATCAGGAGAGTTTAACTTTTAGTTTGCACGAATATTAAAACAACTTTCTAATAAGTTTCCAAAAAAATTTGACTCGGCTGAAACTATTCTATTCTTGCAATACCGCAGGAGATACTCTTGAATCTTGATCAAAAGAGACTAATTTCACATTTATCTTCGTCAGGAGGGAACCAGGTTTGAGATTAGTTTTTCACAAATTTAAATTACTCTACTATTTGAATTAATATTTTATTATACTATTGTCAAGTAATATTTTTAGAGTTGGGCTATTGTATTTCAAGAAGGTCATATTTTACTCTATTTCGATGTTTCTCTTTATAAAGTTCAAACAGGCGATCCAAATTATTCCATTGATCTTCATATTATTATGTGCATGGAAACCAAAAAATTTATATTTAAGAATTTTTATATTTTGTAGGAAATTTGTTAATTTCAGAAGATCCTGGTCCATCCAAAAACAATAATTTTTTACCATCTAAACAAATAGTAAAAATATTCTAAAAAAAATGTAAACTTTGGTCACCAGTATATTTTAATATAGAGATTATATTGAAAAGTTTAAATCGACTATCTAGTCTAAACTTTAAAGAGAAATATGAATGTAAAATACAATATAACATTTACTCATAAAATATATTAGTCCAACTCTTCTTTTTATACTATTCTGTTAACATCCAAAAGAACGCTAGAAGGGCAAAAAAATGAAATCGTTTGCAAGATTTGCAGTTATTACACCTCTTCCACGCCTTTGCACTGCGCTTACCTTTATTAGGCTTTAGCTGCTGGGCTGGAACTGAGATAAAAGCACTAGAAAGTAGAAAACAGTCAAAAGAATAGAAAGGCGAAAATAAAAAGGAAGCTAAAAGGAGAACGAACAAAAAGCCCCAGCAGGTTGTTTCAAAGAAACGAATTTGCCTTGCATTGCGCGACCCACTACCTACAACTCAATGGATTGCACATCAGCTGTTCGATGGAATGACACCCCACAAACATTTGCTCTCTCTTTCCCTTTGTCTGCTTCTTCCTGCCTTTACTCTGTAATTCTTTTTGGTTTCTGATTCTTTCTTCCTGCCATGGATAGAAGCTTCTTCCACCATGAAGAGCACCAGCGTCATGCTCTCGTACCCATTTGTTCGTCTCCACCATTTCCTCACACAAACTGGTGAGATTTTAGTTTTTTTATTTAAAAAAAAAATTAGTGCTGGATATTTTTTGTGCTGCTATCTTGTAGTAGGCAATCACCTCGATTTTTTGGAGTTATTCATTTTCGTATTATGTGTTTTTTTTCATTGATGGCAGTGTCAAAAACATTGTTCACCTTTGTTTTTTTTTTTTCTTTTTGATGAAATTAATTACAGGATGCTTACAGATGTTCCGGGTGATATTACAATTGAAATAGATGGTATCAGCTTATTGTTGCACAAGGTAATCCTTCAATATGTTCCATCCCACTAAAAGTATCTAGTTGGTATATATTTAACAGAGATTGTGGTACCAGCCAGTATATGCTGCTGTACCGGTCCTACTAGTATGGTATCTCACACTTACTTTACCGTACCTTTCTTTTTAAGATGTTTCTTTTTAGTTCTTTCAATCTGAACTAAGGTTTAAGCATTAGTTAACTTTAACTCTGAAAAGTTAAATTTAAAATAAATGCTTGCAATTAAATTGATCAGGTTTGGACATTGTATTTAAAAAATATATGCCAGCTGACAGGACACATAGAAGTACTATACTGTTAATAAACATAACAAGGCCTCGGTAGGCAATTTTATCAGTGTTGTGTAAAGTCGAATTATAAAATGCTGCATAACATGCATATCATTTTTGGTCACCAATCAATGGCTTTCTTTTTCTGCTGAAATGCAGTTCCCTCTCCTGTCCCGGTGTGGTAGAATACGCAAGCTGCTTGCTGATCACAGAAAAGCTGAAATTATAAAATTAGAGCTGCTAAATGTCCCTGGTGGCATCGACTCGTTTGAACTCGCTGTAAAATTTTGTTACGGCATTAACTTCGAGATAACCACCACCAATGTTGCCCAGTTGTGTTGCATCTCTGACTACCTGGAGATGTCAGAAGAATATTCAAACGAAAACCTCTCACTTCGTTCGGAATCGTATCTCGATACTGTTGTGTGCAAAAGTCTGGAGATGTGTATCGATGTGCTACACCAGTGCGAAAGCTTGCTCCCGTTAGCTGACGAACTGAAAATAGTCGAAAAGTGTGTCGATTCAATTGCCTCCAAGGCTTATGCGGAACAGGTCGCTTCCAGTTTTTCTCGGTTAGAGTATAGTAGCTCGGGTAGGTTGCACACGAACAAACAAGTAAAGTGCAATGGCGACTGGTGGATAGAAGATCTGTCAATACTTCGTATTGATACGTATCGGAAGGTTATAGAAGCAATAAGGTGCAGAGGGGTTCGACCTGAGAGTATCGGTACTTCTCTAGTGAATTACAGTGAGAAGCTTCTCAAGAGGAATCCAAGCTACATTAATCCCTCTTATGAGAAAAAGATTGTCATAGAGGCAATCTCTGCTCTCTTACCTCAAGAGAAATCCACAGTACCAATAAGCTTCTTGTTCGGGCTATTGCAGTCAGCTGTGATGCTCGATTGCAACATATCATGCAAATCAAACCTCGAGAGAAGAATTGGTGCGCAGCTTGACATGGCCACATTAGATGATTTGTTAATACCTTCTGGCAAGTGCTCTGGTGAAACTTTATTCGATGTTGACACCGTGCATAGAATCCTGGTGATATTTGCTCAGCAGGAGGACAGTGAGGAGGGTGAGTTGGGGTATGACTACGATTCAGAGGGGAGTGTCAACCCTCCGACACAATCGGCTCTGGTAAAGGTGGCAACATTGGTTGATAGTTATCTGGCAGAGATTGCACCTGATGCGAATCTTAGTCTTGGCAAGTTTACTGCTGTTGCAGATACCTTGCCAGGATATGCACGTGTGACTGATGATGGGTTATATCGCGCGGTTGATATTTACCTTAAGGTATGCAGTGAGTTTAGGTACTTAAAACAAGCCAGATCAATACCTTCTAATATTCACTACTGATTATTTTTTGTCATCATGACTCCTTTTTGCTCAAGGACTCATTTTGAGTCTGCATAAAGGTTAATGGCATTTTTTTAACTTTATTGTTTGATTATTTTTTGTCTCGGTTTTTTATTATATAATGAAACCCTGCAATATTGAGCTAGCTTTCCGCTGCTTCTTTGCAAGTGTAGAAGTTCAAAATTATTTATAAGTACATGATCAGTTCTCCAATTTTACACTGTTTTGTAGGCACATCAAGGGTTATCAGATGCAGAGAGAAGGCGACTCTGCAAGCTAATTGATTTTCAAAAGCTGTCAGAGGAAGCAACTGCTCATGCAGCGAAAAACGACAGACTTCCAGTACAGGCGGTGGTACAAGTTCTGTACATAGAGCAAATCAAACTCAGAAACGCGCTTTGCTACACCACCCCAGAGGGACCGCAGAAAATCCCATATCCACCTCATCAGGTAACTAGTGGACAGGTGCTGAGCGGAGCAGTGACGCCTCGAGATAATTATTCCAACTTAAGGAGAGAAAACAGAGAATTGAAATTAGAGCTTACTAGGATGCGAATGCGGCTTAATGATCTGGAAAAAGGTCATGAGAACATGAAGCAGGACTTACAGAAGTCGAGTTCAAAGAAGTTGGTGAGTAGTATCACTAAAAAATTTGGGAGTCTCACTTGGTTTCGTGATAAAAGTCCGTTTAGAGCATCGGCGCCAGCATCAGAATGTTCAAAAAGCTTTGTTTCTAAGCATACTCCAATATCTTAAAGCATGTAAAATCGAAAGACTTGTGGTTTGTATGTGGATATGCGTGTGAGTTTCAAATTGGATGTATGTATTGAATAATGATATAGTTTTTACCTTATAATACGCTAGAATAGTTTCCGGAAATCAAAAAAGAAAACAAAATGATATGTTGGTATTTTTAAATAGATAATTATGTTGAGCAGTGTCTAAGCTTAATTAATTGCTATCGTCGATATATGAAAGAACAACGAGTGATTTAATCTTTATGGTTTGAAACAAGGACGAGTATGTATCGGTCGCTGCTGGTAGATATTTATTCTAAGTGTTTAAAAAGAATGCTCCACTTGAATTGAATGTGAAAAAAGTAATTTACGAGGTTCATCCAAATTGCAATATATACCAGATAAAAAGTATTTCAAACACACTGAGTACAATCCATCCCAAATCAATATTACGGGACTTTAATCAAGTGGACATAAATCCTACCTAAGATACAAGTGACCAGAATAGTCTGCCACGTCCCCACAGATAAAACACATAACCACCATGCGTTACATAATAATTGCAGGAGTGATTAAAAGCCTAATGATCTATTAATTGGGTAACATCTTCTAAGAGGTGGTAAGCGCCGTCACGGTGGAAACCATGTTGTCGACTCCACAAGCGTTGTGGCCACGGCAAATCTTGTAGTACCCGTTTTCACCCCAGTTCTCACCCCAGGAGTTCTTTATGATCCAGTAAGGCTTGTTCTTAAAACGGACCTGAGAGTAACCCGAAGCCCCGTAACCCACAAGTAACACACCATGGTCCAAGTAGTTTTTCAGACAAATATATGGGCATGACACACCTCCTATGTATGTCTGCATGAATGCTGCATTGATTCCAACTGCAAAGGGAATAAAAGCAAAAATCATATGTTAATTAGATGCCAGCAAATAACCAAAGATAAAGAAGCACATGTTTAACCAAAAAAAATCACCAAGGATTCCGCTTTGGGTAAAAAAAAAATGGTTGCACTACCAGGTCCTAATTTTGGGTTATACTGTAATCCATAGAGCTAGTAGCTATCTGATATATTTAGTCCCAAAGCCTAACAAACACTATACAGTTAGGTGCCAAATTTGCAAAAATAAGGCAATCAAAGTACACCTGAAAGCTGAAACTAACATATGGTGACGTGTAAACAAATTTCTCGAATTTTCTTCTACAGCTTGTTTCGCTAATAAATTTTATTATAAGCTAACGTGTAAACAAATTTTTAGATATGACATTACTTGCAAGAGGTCCATTTGTAACGAGATTAGCAGCAATCTGATCCTCATTGGTGGAGACCACAGTGAAATTCTTAACAGAAGCGACAATTTTATTGTTGTTGAACTTGCAAGTGCCGTCCTTTCCGGTGTAAGGATAATCGGCCTCGCTCTGGAGTCCACCAGATTTTTTCAAGTACTGAAAGGCAGTGGTCATCAATCCACCGTTGCATCCAGCATCGCAAGTGTTGTCTTCATCACACTACAAGATATGTATTGTGTAAGTGTAAGAAAGTTACATCTGATTTTGAAATATAAATAAAGGACTAAATTTTTTTTAATTATCCTTGATTTTTTTTTCTTCTTCCAGTCAAGGACGCATTTGTCAGTGATTATGTAATACCAACTGAATATAAATATAAATATAATATATTAATACCAACTGTGGTCAGAGGACAGGTGGGTAGTGGGTACTAACACCAAGATTTAGAGTACAAGTACATATCCAGCTCAGTTTCCAACTAATTGTTAATATTAGATGCGAAACGAATTTCAAAAGAAGGGATTATTTTTTTTGGTTCTATCTCAAACTAGTCAACAAATATACAATTTTTCATTTATGGATGTGACAGGCCAGCATCAGAGCCGTGTATATCTAAACAATCGCCTGTATCATTAATTATAAATAATTAAGTCTCATCTTATTAAAGAAACAACAATAAATATCTTCTAGCATACAGAAAAGTCTTGATGAGAAAGAATAAACAAACCTCATGATCGCAATCTACGAGCTGCTGCTCACTCAAGCTCACAAGCTTCCCATTGGTCAAGAAATTGGCACCTTCAAGGGCCCCAGCCGTACTGAAGCTCCAGCATGACCCACATGAACCCTAATAAGAACATGTACAAAACATGTACAATTACCAATTAGAATACAGGCTACAGACTTGCAAATTCAATAAACCACAATGATTATCAGTATATATCATGATGTACAATTGTGGAGAATAGCAGAAAGCAACATCTTACCATATTGGCATATTGCTTCCAAGAAGCCAGTATATAAAGAGGACCCAAATTTCAAAATAATGCTTCCCCTTTCGTTTATTTTGCATTAAGATTTATTTTTCAAGAAAGGAAAGGTTTTGCTCAACATATCATTAACATAGGGTGCACAAGATAAATTTTCTTAGCACAATATGAAACAATCACTAGATTAAACATACTGCCTCGGGCTCACCTGATCCTTCACTTCTGTGACAGCGCCGTGATCCCTCCAATCAAAATCCTCGGGCAAATCATCAGTAGCGAGTAGTGGTGCCTCACTTGCCGATTTTAGCACCCGCTTCAAATTCTTTGCAGCCCCTTTGTTGAGACCAAGGTAGGTGCGGTGGAACTCGGCCGGAGTCATATCAAAAAACTTTGTGATACCTATAAAAAATACAACCAGTATTTTTAAATTTAGAAAATCATTTTCAACTGGAAAAGATCCTTTGTTTAAATTTTATAAAAGATTGCAGACTCAAAAGAATTGCTACTTGCTCCCTCTGGTTTTATTTATTTTCAACCAATTTTTGGTCGTTATATATACAGTATCCAAGTGAAATAGCCACCATGGATTCAATTTATTGCAGTGGTTAAAATCCAAACTAAATTGAAGCAAAGACACCCAATAAGTTCTAAGTCTTTCAAAAAACTGTTAAATGAACAATTTCTTCTTTCTACCAGCTAAATCTCAAGTTGAATTCAGCACATACCATGCTCTGCAGAGGGGTCAAGCAGCTGGTGCTTCCTGGACCGGCGCAAGTTGGCCTTAAAAATCTTAAACCGGCGGTCATGCTCGTCTTCATCGCCGTACGACTTTCCGAAAGTTGTTTTGAAAATCTCAAACTGCGCCTCAGCTCCGAGTGTTGTTGAAACTTCACCGGTGACAACTTGACGGATCAAGGAGTCGTCGGCACCGGACTGCGGTAAGGATACGACGCCGGTGACAGCGAGGATAACTAGGAGGAGAACTGAACGGAGCCGCTCCATTTTTTCTTTTACTTCTTCTCCTTCTCTTGGTTGTATTTTTCTTACTAGATATTTATCCTCTTTTATATAGGCTAGACTCAGCTAGAGTCGGAAATAAATCTGCTGCGATCCTCTGGAATTGCACGGTCCTGCGATTTCAATCCCAACCGTTCACATGTTTCGAGATTTGTGTACAAAAACTGACTTCTGTTTCATCGTTTAAATGGTTGGAATTAGAATCACAGAAGATTCGCTTCCGCTAAAGTCTACTCTTAGTTGCTTCTTTAATCAAGTAATGTCTTCGTAGGGGTTGGTTTTAATTGGTTGAAATTTGGCCATTAATTTAATTCCACGTGGCAACGAAGAGAAGAGAAGTGTTGTTATCCACGCCAAAAAAATTTTAAAAATAAGAAGACAAACAAAATTGGAAAAGACAGAAATGTTAATGTGCTCCAATATATCTCCGCATGAGCCGATGGTGAGTGATAGACGTTGTTTATCATTCTAAATTTCTAATCAATGGTCTGACCAGTCAATTTCCTTTATTATGTTTGACTGGTCAACCTTTACAATATTCTAATTCTACTCATTCTTCTAATACAACATTAGCCTAACTAGCTCTATTAACGATTGTTAAAATTATGAAGTTAATTTATCTATTATATATTGATGAATCTCCGTCCACAGGTAATATATACAACTTTTGCAAATAATACAGTTATTTAGAAACAACTATTTAATTTGTCTATTTGTTCACTAAATGAAAAACAAGAATATAATTTGAGACCTTGTCACTTTGCTTTAAGCGGATAAGCACATCCATTGTGTATGATGTGTAGTACAAACAGGTCTGTAACATACTAGCATATAACAATTAATGGATTTAAATCCCCCCTAAAAAATATATTGTAGAATCTTAATAGTTGAGTCGTCTACACAAAAAGTAATAGTTCAGTCGTATACACAATAATAACCGATTTTTTTTTGTATTAATCGAAAATAAAATAAAAAAAATTTCGCTAAAGGGGATCGTTTTGTTAAAAAACCAAAATATAGGAAAACGGGGATTGATTATCCGGTTCCCCGGATGGTACAAAATTTTTCGTCCAGATTAATGCCCCGCTAATCCAAATCTTTAACCCCGTTAAGCAGAAAAAAAAAACAAAAAAATCCTGGACGGGATAGATTATCTCGTTCAGCACTAGATCATTGAAAACAACGATTTTAAAACTGACTTAATAAATAGTAAAAAAAATTCCAAAAAATGTAAAATTTGGTCTCCAAACACATTTTATTATAGAATGAATGTTGAATGGTTTGGATCGACTATTTGGATTTTGAAAATGTAAAAACCGAAGCGTTTGTTCCACGGCCTAGGAACAAACGTTTTGATATTAGCCAACCTCTCTCTCTCTATATATATATATATATATAGGATTTTGCTAATATGCTACGCGTAGCATAGAGCCCCTCCGTGCTACGGCTCAATTTTTGAGTTTTCAAAATTCTAACGGTCGATCTGAACCGTTCAACATGATCTCCATATGAATATGTACTTGCAAACCAAATTTTACATTTTTTTAGAATTTTTTTACTATTTATTAAGCCACTTTGAAAATTGCTGATCCAATGGTCCAGAAAAGTTTGCTGTTGTGTACAAATTAGTGTTTTTTCAAAGTGGCTTAATAAATAGTAAAGAAATTCTAAAAAATGTAAAATTTGGTTCGCAAGTACATATTTATATGGAGATCATGTTGAACGGTTCGGATCGACCGTTAGAATTTTGAAAACTCAAAAATTGAGCCGTAGCACGGAGGCCTCTATGCTACGCGTAGCACCATAGCACTGTCCATATATATATATATATATATTAGAGTGGTTTCATATAAGAGAATGAAAAAAAATTGCTACAATGATGGACGAGATGGTCTATCCCGTCCATTTTTTTTTAGTTAGATCGCTAATTAAAATCAAGATTAACGGAACGGGATGGTTATCCCGTCCAGCTACAGTGTCTAGATGGGATAAACCATCACGTTTTTCCTATATTTACAAAACGATCTCGCGATATTTTTTTATGTTATTTTGATTAATAAAAAAATCGGCAAGGCCCCGTACAAGGAGTCCGGATCCTCTAAAGTAACCCAATTTTTGAGTTTAGACGTGTACGGTGCCTATTCGGTGGTAGCGCAGGGGGCCAGTATTATTTGTGGAGTCCAGGCTCTTTAAGATTCGTATTAGAGCATCTTGGACGGTTTGGATCAAAACTCAAAAATTGGGTTAATGCACTGGATCTGAATTCCCGTACAAGTGGGCATAGAAAAATCAGAAAACTAGTATTAGTGCCGATATTTTTATTAATACCCCAAAAGAAAACAAATTATCAAATCTGCCCCCACCTCAAACTTATTTTTATTTCTACCCCAACCGCCCGTCCATTGGGCGGTCCAATTTCCCCACCTGACCGCCCAGCAGCTGGGCGGTCCACTCTTCATAGCTGACCGCCCAGCTGCTGGGCGGTCCGCTATTATTATTTTTTTTATGGCGGTTTTGTGTTTTAATTTGTTTGAATGTTTTATATTAAATTGTTGTAATGATTTGTTTGATTGTTTACTATATTAAATTGTATGATATATATTTATTATTTGTTGACGATTATATTTTTATAATTGACGATTATTTTTATATGTTATGTAATTGTCTAGTTTTAATATAATTGATTAGTTTTATATTTAGTTTGTTAATATTTAAATGTTTTTAAATGGTAAGTCTAAACAACAAAAGTAGGTAATCTAAATGGTAAGTCTAAACATGAAACATAACAGTCCAAACATGAAATATAATAATCCAAACATAAAATACTAGAAACCTATCAAACTAAAAAAATATAAAAACCCTAACGGCGATGACGAGGGCGAGGTCCGGAGAGCTCCAACCTAGTAGGTGCATGGCGGTCCCTCTGTGACGACGGACGCCTCTGGGGAACCTCATTCACCTGCATGTCATCATGTACGGCCTCGCGCGCCTATGGGTCCTCCCCCAGGTGTAATGGATGCAACCCATGGATCCCCGCATGTGTACGCAACACCCACGGATCGACCTCCCAAGTAGGAGGATACGTGGCCGGAGGCGGTGTGCCAAATATAGCAGAGGCAAAGCCATCTGCAGTCTGTGCCCCACTCCCACTGGCCTCGCCGTCGTGCTGTCTGGGCTCCATATACTGCGGTATGTGGGAGCTAGCTGGCTCACATCCGCCCTCATCTCCAGTGAGGTCATCCAATGAGAAAGCGGCAGCTTCATCCTGTATGTAAACAATGTTAAATTAGAGACATAGAAGTAACGAGTAAATTAATTAAATAATAAACTTTTGCTACCTCGATATGATGCACTGGAACTCCATGCTCGTTGTAGTATGCGTTCAACGCGTTGTTGTTCAACACCCATTGGTGGATCGCCCACCCCGAGTCATCATCTGCATAAATGAAGATAAATTAATAAGAATGATCTTTTAAAGAGACGCTTAATAATGATCATTTGTATGACATATTATTACCTGTAGGAGGTGGCGGCATCTCCTCAGCGTAGATAGGAGCTCTAGGCTGCTCCGGATCTGGTGGTGGGGCCTTTATCTCGCGCCAATTGATGTCCTCCCCAGCATCGTGCAACATACCAACCAGGCGCCCGTCCCACCCAGAGTCCTCCACGATCGGTGCACTGTGTTGGAGCATTTGACATCCTATCGCTCTCCAACTTTTTCTCGCCATGCACACCAAGCTGTGTGCCACTCCTCTAATAGCGGTCAAAATCTGCACACAATGTATTTTCATTATTATTATTAGAAGATGAATAAATAACGTCAATTTTTTAAGCATGTCAGTTTCATTTAAACATACCGCACGAGCATGGATCAGGCCGAAAGGCAAGTAAGTCCTAGATCCGTCACCCGTGAGTCTCCGTCGAAGAGCATCACCATAGTCCCCCTGTAGATAAACCGTCGGTATGCCCCATCTCTGGTACCAGACTAAGTATCGCAATCTCCAAGGCCCGACCGGCATAGGGGCATCTGGAGCTGGAGGCGGGGTCGATAAGTGATCCTCTGGCCTTGTAGCACGCTGGTAATGCTCCCAGAAACGCGTGCTCCAGTCGACTTTGGGCTTGTTGTGTTTAGTGCTGCAGTATAAATTAATTAGTAACGTGTATGGCTGAACAAGTAATAAAATAGACAAACAATAAGGCAGTGGGTAGTTACCTGTGCAGCTGGGTGGTCTGCTGCTCGCCCAACTTTGGAAAATCAGGGACATAGGCATCCAAGCCAAACTGACGGGGCACTCGACCAGGATAGTGATACTCAACTATCCAGAAGCATACGCACGGCCCCCGATAAAATGAGAGATATCTATGCTCTAATGTCAGCTGGCACAGAAGGCCCTGATCGTAGAACAGACGATAGGGGTACCAGGTGATGCTCGCCTCGTGAAGCATCTGGAGCTGACCCCGGACATACGAAATCCCCACGGACCTCCCCCTGCCTGTGTCCTCGTATGTGTGGGGAGTACCCCATATGGCACCGTACCCTGGACGTCTCTCGGGGTCATCTCCCATCCATAACCCCGCCTGTGCTCGAGGAACAGGTCGACACACCGGTATATGTGACCAGGACCACTGCTGGAGTAGAAGAAGCGGTCCGGCAATCTGCTTGTTCGTCGCCTAAATTTTGAACATGCGGTGCACTTCTGGTAAATATGGAACCCTAATATTTGTAATAAAAAAATTAAAATATTTGTACAAACTTACCAGACAAGCATGACACAAGCCCCGGTATAAGTGGGCGAGCACGGCTCCACCCCAGTTCCACTTCAACGGCCGCTGAATGTCCCTCAGCAGAGAGAGAAACATAATCGGGACTGCGTCACCGCTGGAATCGACAAACATGACGCTGCCACATAAATCCATGACAAACGCCCTCACGTACCTGCAATATTAAATAGAGACATAAATAACTACATTTTTTGTTGAATACATAACCCCATAATTTGCAACTGTTTGTGATTACCTTAGAACGACCCGCTCGTCACGTGTATCGGGGGTGATCCTACGCCGGTGGAAGTAACTGCGGAGCGCTGCAAGACTAATGCAGTATTGTGAATACCGGTACTCCTCCTCCTCTTCTCCTTTCTTCTTCTTCTTCTTCTTCTTCTTCTTCTTCTTCTGCAAGTCCGTCTGAGCGGCCCCCAACAGCTCCGGTATCATGTGCAACAGGTCCGGATGGTCTGAGACACCACCGATGGGGTCGCCATCTATCCGTAAACCCCATAAGGCGCTAACGTCACCTAGTGTGACTGTCATCTCCCCAATCGGAAGGTGAAATGTATGCGTCTCCGGTCGCCTTCTCTCCACCAGACCGCAAACGAGAGCTTGGTCAATATCACAGTGAGGCATGGTGGCCAACTGATACAACCCGAGATGCATGATGCACTGCTCCATCAACGGGTGACGGACTTATGGTATCTCGAGGGTGCGATGCCTCACTGTCAACATCGTCGTGTCCTGCATTTTACAATGATTTCAATATAAACGTCTAATTATCTGTAATATTAAATAATGCTATTTAAATTAGGAATACAAATCTAACGTACCTCCATAGATGCAAGTGATACACGGTGCCTGACATGTGGGGTCCACAAAAGAGGACTAAATGTGTCAGGTTGGTGAGGGGGATAATCTCCAAAGGGAGCATTTGCACTGGACGTCTCTGCACCGGATGCCTCTGCACCGGATGCCGCTGCACCGGATGCCTCTGCACCAGAATCATGTGAACTCTCCCCCATCTCTAGAGGGGCATCCCATGCACGTCCCCGTCTAGTTCTGACCATACTACATTTCAATAAACAGAAGATTCTATCTTATAAATCCTGATTTATAAACCCTAACTTATAAACTCCAATTTTGTCAACCCTGAACCCTAATTTAACAATTCAACCCTAATTTAACAATTCAACCCTAAACCCTAATTTAAACAATTCAACCCTAAACCCTAATTTAACAATTCAACCCTAAACCCAAATTTAACAAATTCAACCCTAAACCCAAATTTAACTATTCAACCCAAATTTATCAATTCAACCCTAAACCCAAATTTAACAATTCAACCCTAAACCCTAATTTAACCATTCAACCCTAAATCCAAATTTAACAATTCAACCCAAATTTAACAATTCAACCCTAAACCCAAATTTAACCATTCAACCCTAATTTAACAATTCAACCCTAAACCCTAATTTAACAATTCAACCCTAAATCCTAATTTAACAATTCAATCCTAAACTTGGAACCCTAATTTTGAACAATTCAATCGTGTCGGGAAAATCAACAACCCGCACAAGATAATTAATAATTCAATTCTACCAATCGTTCCAAAGCCAATACAAGATACAAAATATAAATTAAAAAAATTATTTAGAAACTTACTCGAAAATAATCGGATTGTCGCGAGATGGCCGAAAATTAGGGTTCGGGTGAGAGAGAGAGAGAGGAAGAGGGAAAGGAAGAGAGAGAGGGTGGCAGATTTGAAGAGAGAGAGGAAGAGAGAGAGAGGAAGAGAGGGAGAGAGAGAGAGAGAGAGAGGAAGAGAGGGAGAGAGGAGAGAGAGAGAGGGACAGTGGCTGGTTTCGGGCGGCGGGGCGGCGGGGAGGCAGATAAGAAGAGAGAGATGGGCGGTTCAGTGGGGGTCGGATCGCTTTTAAAAAAAAAAAAAAAAGCGGACCGCCCAGCAGCTGGGCCGTCAGCTATGAAGAGTGGACGGTCAGGTGGGGAAATTGGACCGCCCAGTGGACGGGCGGTTGGGTAGAAATAAAAATAAGTTTGAGGTGGGGGCAGATTTGATAATTTGTTTTTTTTTGGGTATTAATAAAAATATCGGGTATTAGTTGGACAGGCTACTTAATAATTTCAGGCTACTTAATAAAATCAGAAAACTAGTACAAGTGGGCATCGACCCCACCATCTGCCAAATCAGACCAGAGGAACAGTTTCAGTCTCTATTGGGTACTAGTACTTTTTTAATATTAAAAGCACAGAGACAGGCTACTTAATAATTTATTTTTGGAAATTAAAAATCTAATTACGGAAAAAGGATTACCTTTTTTTTCCAACCAAATAGATGAGCCTGGAGTCTTAGGGGACCAAATCAATACCTTAACAAGTATGTCTTGGCCACACAAAAATTGAAGATTCCTGAAAAAAAAAAATTAACATTAAGATGACTGAAATCGAAGTCTTGATTCCAAACAATTTCAGTGGAACCAAACTAATAGTCCGGCTTCATTATTTTTTCACATTGTGTGGTGGTTGTTTTTGTGAAAATCAGTCTCATTGTCTAGTTTTCAATATAATTAAATCATTAATTCGGTTCTATCTATTAATAATAATAAAATCATAATTTGATTATTAAATTTCTAAAAATAACTTTTTTTTTTTGCAAGGTACTAGTATGGACGTCACCGAAATAGATCCAAATCTCCTAAAGTAACCCAAAATTTGAGATTGGAATCCTACCCTCCGATCTGGCTCGAGGTAGAATGCACAAGTCCTCTTAATATTTGTGCCAGAGCAAGATCGGACGGTCTGAATCCAAGCTCAAACTTTGATATGAATTCCACCGGAACTTGCTCTCCACGAGTTACCATTTTGTTTAAAAAAATGATTGTATTTTGCATGTATTAAAAAATTTCCATATGAAATTTAGTTTTTCCTTTTCATTTGATTTCAGTGTTCTCTTTTTATTACTTGTAAGCTGGTAAGAGTACGGAACCGACTAAACTCCAGAGATAACTCTAAAAGTTGAGTTGAAATCCGCTCTTTTTTTAGAGAAAATGAGGATCCTTCTCTTCTCTCTATCTCTCTCCTTCTCTCTTTTCTATCTCTCCCTCTCTCTAAAAGGAGTGTCCTCCTTTTCCTCTAGAAACGGAGCATATTCTCATCCCCAAAAATTGTACGTAAACATAATTTCAGATTAAAAAATTATTGTTCCAATTTGCGTCGGGAACCCCACAATTTTATCTAACTAAGATCTGAGATATGGTACAATGAGACTCGAATTGTTTATTTTGATCTCACACAAATTGTGAAGACCTCTCCTACATTCAAGACATACTCGAAATAAAATCAGTCGACTAAAATTTTCTTAAGTATTACGGACGGATCCAGAATTTTGATCAGAAGTAGTACAAAATATTGACAAGAATACCATTTTTTTTCTCCAAACGAATCAGACCGGAATAACAGACCTTTTTTTTTTCTCCTAGCGAATCAACGATTATTTTGAGCGGAGTAGCAGACCAGACAGTGTATTTTTTTATTTCTTTTTTGCGAATCATTTTGTCTAACTTTTTTTTCTGCACAATTTTCTTAAGTTGGACCGTGAATTAAATCCAGAAATAAATTTTATTTCCATCCATAAGTAGACACAAAGTATAAAATACTACTGTATCTAATTTTCTTTTTAATTAAAAAATAAATATTTGTCTACTCCTAAACTTTTTTGGAACCGCCACTCTGGCCACTGCCAGGTACCAACATATACCGGAATACCGGATACTCTTCCAATTTCATCAGGTAATAGAAATTACTTTTACGGAGTGAAAAATTGAACCAAAAAAAGAAGAAGCGAAGAAGTACTTTCAGCTGCTTTGCTAATAGCTACTGAAGTTTTATATAAAAAAGTAAATTGCTTCTTTGATAGTCAGCTAGTAGAACAATAATATCAAATTTAGAAAATATAAATTTACTTCTAGCACAGTTGCCAAACGTTTTGTCTGTTCTGTGTGAAATATTATATATTGAAAATATGATAACTATTACCGGAATAGTAAAGTCTCCTCCAAAATGATAAAAACATAAAATAAAAAATTCTCTTGGCATAATTATAGTAATTTATAAGATATTTAAATACATCTTAGAAGAAGTATTTCAAAAGTACACTCTTTCTTATCATTTTTTTATATAAAAAGTACACTCTTTCGAGGAGCGGATTCAGGATTTTCATCAGGGACAAAAAAATATCGAATCGGTTTAAATAACTAATCGGGTTTAAATCCATTAACTAATTGGTACTCGATAAAAAACAATGCTTTAACTTTACTTTTCAATGTTTTGACTTGTAATTTCTGATGCTCTAACTTATAATTCTAATTATCAATCAAACTTCAACAAATTTATTTTAATTTTAACCCGAATTACAAATCAAGCATTCAGAGGGGGGGGGGCAAAAAAATTTCAGGGGGACAAAGTCGGCCGGAACGATAAATCTCCACTAAAACTCAAAATCTAAGAGGAGGCAGCTGCCCCTCTGGAACCATGTAGGTCCGCCTCTGACTCTTTCTTATTACTTATTATTAAAGGTTTAAATAACATTTATCGTGTCATAGCGGAACAGCTAAAAAACAACGATATTGTCATATTGCACCGCTATAGCGTTAATAGCACTATAGCTTTTATGGTTTTAAAATGCTATAGCGCGCTATTTAGAACTCTGTTTATTATCATCTACGACTCCACGCTGTGCATCTTCCGGATAATTTTCATGAGGCGGCTAGTACGGGAAAATGGATGTGCAATTAGCCTAATTTGGACGTCATTACTTATTAATAAATAGAAAAAAGAATCCTTGTATAAAACTGTACACTTTAGTCGAGAGCAGAGAAAATGTACCTAATGAGCTCAAGGACAAGAATAGCCTTTTATTTTGGAGACTGATCAGAGACACGTTTTTTTTTTATAAATTAAATAATCAAATTATTAAAAATAAGAATAATTGTTTTTTTATAAATTAATGAATTTCGTTGAGAATAAGTCAATGAGACTAAATTCAGTCTCACTAATTTCTACACCAACAATCACACAGTGTTAAAAATCAATAGAATTGAAATATTAACATGTCCACAATAGAACCGAACCATTAGTTTGATGCTATTGATTTCCGACTTTAATTTGATTTGATTTCATCGATATTTGACTGTAATGTAAAATAATTTATACACTGAATTTACGTCTTTAATTTTTAAAAAAAATTACATCTTCTATTGGAACCTAATCAATAATTTAGTCCCATGCTACAATTTTCAGAATGTATTGAATGGTTCGGTCTCATCTATTTAATAAAAAAAATATAATACATTCATATCTAATAATTTAATGGTTTTAGTTTCTAAAAATGAAAAACTAGATTCATTACGGAGCCCACAAGTTTCGCCATTGAGATGCGTAAATATCGAATTCTCATCCTCCGAGATATCTGAAAACACGGTTAAGTGAGATGTCTCGCAGAAAACGGAGGCTACTATGCAAAATCACGGTTGAGCGGTACGTCTAGCGTGAAGGCGCCAATGCGGATGGGAGTATTTTTTTTCAAAAATCTCAACCGTTCAAATTACGTTCTGCACTAATCTCAACGCTATCTCTGAATAGGCACCGTACACGCAAAAGTTGAGATATCTAAGAGGATACGCACGCCGTAAATATCTACTCAATAAAGATAATAAATGAGAGGAGAGAGGAGCTGTCAAGTAATAGATTTATAGATGAGAATGAGATCAATCGATAATCTACTCAAAAGTCAAAAGTAATTGTCAGCCGTTGCCATGATTTTCATAAAAAGAGAATCAACTGAAAGAATATAGTGGGATTCCATTCCAGTATTTCTAGATGACAATTCACGTTTTACTTTTAAGAATAAATGAATAATTATGGAGTACTTTCATTTTTTTTTTTTCTTTTTGCAACAACCAAGCCGTAGGAATTTGGATCCGGACAGGGGAATCTTTTAGAATTAGTAGATCTGGAGCGTACTTCTAACTTTACACGAATCTTAAAGGGAACAAAGAGGTTTCGAGTTGAGTTAGATTTGATTGGGAGTTAATCTGAACCGTAGAATTATAATCTTGTGAGCCTCACTGTCCAGTACATGAAAAGATACTTATCCAGCCCGTAAGCAAGTGTCCTTTTAATTACTCGTGTACAACCAATAGTTCAAATCACATCACAGTAGACGAGATAAATTTTCCATTTTAATATTATAACTTCATTAAATAGGGACATGCTTGACACATGAAAAAATATAGTTAGTATCAATTTTACTGCACTGGAACTCATGGGTCTAAAAGGAGAAAACGGATTTAACATAAAGATATATAATTTGAGCGTTGTATGAAACTAAAAAAGTGTTATCGATGTCTGTATATATTTCTAGTGCCGTGAGTAAAAAATCATGTTTCTTTGTTAAATTACTATATTACTTGAATATGCAAGTTAAAGATATATTTTATGCATAAAGAAGGACAATTTCTGAACATATATAAAATGGCTTAAAAATTTTTCTAATGCAAGTTGGGCTTTCATTATGAATGTGTAACACTACTGTAAGCAACGATGGTAAATAAAGTAGTATATTGGTAAACAAATTGTATAAAAATTAGTCTACTCTACATTATTAAGGAAAATAAAATAAAATTAGATATAGCCTATCACAAAAAGGAAAAAGGAAAAGAAAGATCCGACATCGTCTTTTAGGAGAGACCGGAGTAGTCCGATGAGCATCAGACCTACTTTTAGGTCTGATGAGATTCAAGTCCGTTCGACCCGTTTTAAATTCAGTGCAAACGAAAACTGATGCAAGTGCATACAAATATTAAAACGGAGTGCACGGATCTTAAAGCAGATCGGACGGGCTTGAAACCCATCGAACCTAAAGTAGCATCGGACCTACTCTGTAGTCCTTCTAAGATATTAATTATGATTATTATTATTATTTATAAACAAATCCGTAGACATATATTGAAAAACAAGTTATGTTACAGTACATCATTTACATAATTTGATAAAACGTAGAAAAATGCCCAGCCGGTACTCACAACAATTTTTTTATTGAACAAACAGGATAAGAAAGAACAATTTTTTTTATGACTTTCAATTGGGATCCATATTTTCAATGGCATGACCCGGATCCCTGTTTTAGAATCAAATCATTAACAAGAGGACCAGTCAATGACGGATCCAAATAGAGTGAACGGGTCAATTGATGCCGTTTCGTTTTTAATTATTTTTTGTATTTATAAATATTTTTTATATAATTAAGAATAAAATACTATAGATATTGTAAAATTCATCTCATATTTTGCATGAAAATTTTATATAACCTTAGTAACTTGAAAACTAGTAAGTTGCTTATGTCGGAAGTAGATATTCCATACGGTACTACATGGATAGAACGAGTCTCAGCCGAGTCAGAATACATACATAGTAGAACTAGGGTGTTCTTTAGCTAAAAGATCTCTCGATAAGCTTAACTTCAAAATCTATCAGATTGACTTTAAACGAGAAATTCAAAAACTGTTGAAACTCGATTTGCTTAACGAGTGATGCATTTACATGTCAATTTTTTAATTTTTCAAATTAATTTATTATAAAATCAAGCAGTCAAACAAAAATGGTTTATAAGTTAAATTTTAATGCGTTGATTTCTCATCATTTTTTTTACTGATTTAATTTATACTAAATTAATTCAAAATTTTATAAATTTGATATATGAACGCATCACTCGTGAATTAAATTGGTTTCAACAACTTAGATTCGTCATTTAAAATCAATATGATAAATTTTAAAGTTAAACTTAATAATTAAAATCACCATCTGTTAACCAACTTCACGAATTATAAATATTATTACTTGAGCGCACACGCAAAATGAAGCATTGAACAACTTCACGACCATCCTGCGGCCTAACCCATGTATTATTCACCAGGGTGCTCAATAATTTATCTAGGGGTAAATTTCGCTGGAGGTCACTAAACTTTGTCATTTGTCACGAATTGGTCACTCAAGTTTGATTTGTCCATTTTTAGTCACTCAACTTTGTCATTTGTCTCAATCAAATAACTTATATTTTTCCGTCCAAAATACTAACGGAATATTCCCATTCCGTCCAAAATATTAACGGAATATACTAGTTCCGTCCAAAATTCTAACAGAATGAGAATATTCCGTCCAAAATACTAACGGAATGAGAATATTCCGTTAGCATTTTGGACGGAAAAATATAAATTATTTAATTGAGACAAATGATAAAGTTGAGTGACTAGAAAGGGACAAATCAAACTTGAGTGACCAATTCGTGACAAATGATAAAGTTTAGTGGCCTCCAGCGAAATTTATCCTTTATCTAGTTTCAAACTTCACAAGTTATCCACACAAACAAATCTACAGAACACCCCTCAGGGCAGAAAAAACAACTTTTGCATTGTCGTGCCCTGATTGTCTCTGACTCTGAGTTAGCGACAGAGACGCGCCACCCACGGAACCGACCATTTTATTAATACCCAAAGTTAAATAAAAGTTTTTGACTTTCTATATTATCTCTGTTCATGTATAATTTAAGTATTTTAACATAATTTAGCGTAATTTAATGTAATTTAGTGTAATTCAGCGTAATTTTAATATAATTTTAAGTAATTTAGCGTATTTAAGTATAAATATGCTAATTATACATCAAAATAATTAATCTAATAAATAATTTAAACAAAAAATTTAAATTTTTAGTGTTAGATTTCAGCATCTTGCTCTTCATATTATCTCTAAAAATAAAAAAAATTGAGGGTACTAGCTATTAAATGGCCGGTAGGCAAAAAAAGTTCAAAACCAGCCATTTAATAACTGGTAGGGATATTTTTTATCGAAATTCAGAAGAACTGAGTATATTTATTAATTTCTATTTAACTTTGGATATTAATAAAAATGTCGGCTACGGAATTCGTATTCTCTGCATTAACTCAAAAGGAATCTTTTGAATAATGAATTTTAACCGTCTGATCTATTTAAGATTCGTACGGACTAGATCCGCACTAATATTGAAAGACTCCCTATGTTATAGGCAGGAGTCGGATTGACTCTGATTAAAATCAGACGGTTGAGATTTATTAACTCAAAAGAGTTCCTAGCCACGAGCCTGTTCTTTCTCCTAGCTCGTCAGATTTTATGCAACAGATTTTTGGATGGTACGCGAAGCAAATCGTTACTATACTCGTCTGATATCTTAAATTAACACGTTATATATTTGTCCTCAAAGTTTACGATACAGAATATCAGTAAGAATATGGATGAGAAAAATCTGAACAAAAAAAATCACAGAATACAGAGAATGCGGACATGTCATGCTGTGTCGGGGCTCTCAAGATCTAGGTCATATCCTCTGAGGTAACATAATATTTCTGTTTAGATCCGGACCGTTCAGGACCAATCCGATCCGATGTGGAATGCAATAGTTTCTTTAATATTCGTGCAGATTGATCGAACGGTTCGGATCTAAACAGAAATATACTGTTACCTTAGGTGATGTTTGGTTGTGGACTAAAGTTAAAGAGGTCTAAATTGATTATTCCAACTTAAGCCTGTCTAAATTATTCATATTTATATCTATATGCATGGGAAAAGAGAAGTGTGACTCTCTCTAGGCGATGCTCATCTCATGCGTGAACTTAACAGTGTTCTAAAATAAGCACAAACGGTGAAAATGAAATTTTTTTTTTTTAGTTTGCATAATAAGGCTATGCATTGCCAAAAGAATTGAATAGGCACTATGTAAATGTCAGTACAAAGTGAATGGGGTTGGTACCATAGTATCGGTACAGTAACTCACTACTATGTATCACCTAAAGAAGTATATTTGATAATCTCCCAACAAAAAACCCTAAGATGCTATATTCACCTGGATGCTTTTGTGTCAATTGTGTTTAGTTGGAATTTTGTACCAATATTGATTAGGTTTGATAAGCTAAAAATGCTTGAATCAAAATCGTAATCCAATTATTTAAAAAATGCATGAATCAAACTAGCATACGAAAATATCTTCAAATTAGTCACTTGTCAGCAATTTATAGGCTAATTGAAATTTGGTAGGTCAAAGAGGAAACAACTGCACGAGGAGATGATGGGAAGTGAGAAGGACCGTGTATCCTCTTGACCTGGCGTGGCGCTGCCTGATGACACCACCACTTTAAGGAGAGTCTCGTACAAGGCGCAGCTCAGCGACCACCACCTTCAGATCTTGCAAAATGAAGGCATTGTAGGATCTCGATAGGATCGCGTCCAGCGCTGATGTCAGTATCACTTTCGGCGCCGGCGCCAACGATGAGCCAATGATGGTGTGAATGAACAAGGAGGGAAGGGAGAGGCAATATCTCACGAATTTCTCTTTCTCGCTTCTCTTTTTGTAAAATTACGGGGAGACAATGGAGAAAGAAAAAAGAAGGTAACGGAGTTACGGACTGCTATTTTATGAATTCCCGTCTGCTTCATTTTAATTTCATCATTAGCGACTTGAGTTTGCACGAGTTTAAAGTTAATCTGATGGTTGAAAAAAATCTGCTCACAGAAAGGCTGAGTGAGCACGTCACACCCTAGCCTTACTCATATTATAATATTATTTTAATAATTATTTAATATATTAACAATATAAGATAATAGTTATATAATTATATATTAATAATAATTATTAATAATAAAATACTAATTATATTATATTAATATAACTATAATATATTATAATTTATTATCATAATTATTTAATATATCAACAATATATAAGATAATAATTATATAATTATATATTAATAATAAGATACTAATTATATAATATTAATATATTATAATAACTATAATATATAATAATTATTTAATATATTAACAATATAACATATTAATTATATAATTATTAATAAAAAAAATACTAATTATATACTAATAATATATTATTATAATCATTCGAGTTAAGCCATAACGTGTCTAATGATCGGCTTATGCCATCTTAATCAGACTAAATTAATACTCATTTGATGAAATAACGAAAACTAAACTCTTTATTTCACCCTTTAAACCGAGTCCGGCTAGTATAACATTGGTGTCATTTCGGCCTATATAACACCAACTCCAAAATCTATCGTATCGACTTCAAACGGTTAATCCAACCGTTCAAACCCTTCTACTTTATGAGTTGTGCGTTTACATGCAAAAAAAAAATATTTTCTAGTTATTTTAGTACCAAATCAAGCGGTCAAAAATCTTGAAAAATGAATGCATTAAAATTAACTTAAAAACTCACACATTTGACCGCTTGATTTGATACTAAAAAAATTCAAAAAATTATAAAATTTTGCATGTAAACACACAACTCATAAAGTAGAAGAATTTGAACGGTTGAATTAACCGTTTGAAGTCGATACGATAGATTTTGGAGTTGGTGTTATATAAACCGAAATGACACCAATGTTATACTAGCCGGACTCCTTTAAACCACAACCCAACCAACATGAGGTTAGATACTATGAATTCCTAAAAATCAGGATCGAATATCTCATCTGTGTCCACCGACGATCAATATTAAATGCACTTATATCTTTGATCCCTGATATTTTAAATAAGGGAAAATTTCTAGTGTGCCCATCTAAACTTTTAAAATACCTAATTTACCTATCAAAACACCACAATATCCAATATCCCCATACAAATTAAATATTATTTCTTCTATCCCCTTTAATTATTTAACATTTTATTTAATTATTTTAAATATTAAATTGACTAATATACCCTCTGATTTCAACTGGACTTGTCCATTTACGCCTATCACACTGAGACTCACACGCCATTGCTGATTTGCTGAGGCTGGTGCTCTAATCTCTCTTCTATTTTCTCTCTCATTCGTGTTCGCAATTCAGTTACCGTTCTAATTGCTTTGAGTATAGTTAATGTTTGATTGGTGCCTACAGATGAAATAATTTTGTATTCTGAAATGGCTCATCCTTAACCAAGTCAAATACTCTGTTTCGTTCATTGATTATAAAGAAATACATTTCTTTCTCACAAGGTAGATTCATTAAGTGTCAATTTTAAATTTGATTTTAGATCAGAACCTTAATTCCTTTATGAATCAGGTTTCTTTACAACTAATTTCCTCATAGGTTGTTGTTTAAGCTAATTTCAATTTAAACCATATTCAAGTTGACTTCGTCTTATATATTCAAGGACGGTGCTGGCATTGAGAGATGTTTATAAGTTCATTTTTGTGGAAAAACATTGATTGAGGTAATTTTCATTTTCAATTCGATTGCTACCTATACATACTATGCTGCAACTTTCTTATTTATTTTTTATTTATTTATTTTCTTTCGGAGAATTGCCCGTGGGCTCCATTACAAGCAATAACATATAAAAATTTAAAAGACAATCACATAGTTACGTATTACCTAATCCAAAACGGTTTCTCATTTAAAGATTGGGTCTGTGAATCCAACTTTATTTTTAATTTTACGGGAAACAAGAAGAGAGAAAGAGTTTGGAGATGGTGAGGAGGAGAGAGATGGATTATAGGGAGAAAGGAAGGAAGAGGACATTTAAAATTAATGGACATGTTCATTTAAAATTAGAGGGCATATTGGTCAATTTAATTTTTAAAAATAATTAAATAAAATGTTAAATAGTTAAAAGGGAATAGAAGAAAGAATCTTAAATTTGTATGTGGATATTGGATATTGTGATGTTTTGATGGGGAAATTGGCTATTTTAAAAGTTTAGATGGGCACATGAGAAATTTTCCCTTTAAATAATTAGTTTTCTCAGCTCTTTCAGACTTTCACCCTTTATTGTTCTCTTAATACAAACATGGAGTCATACTTTTGAAGTACGAAAGAAATCTATTAAAAATATCAGATATACATCTTAAAATATTCTTTATCTGTATCTTATAAGTATAACACTTGGTAATTATGGTTTATATCCATAATTATATAATCTAAAAGTCAAAACTTAAATTTTAAGTTCATATCAAACATAAGCAGGTTAATTTTCAAAACAACCAAACATTGAACTAAAGCATGACCTAAGCCAGGATGATTTCATTGCGAACAACAGAGTTGGCATTCATTAATTAGTAAAACTGAAAAAGGGCCACAGATATTTACAGCGAATTTACAATGCATGATCAGCTCCCATCTACCGAGCATACATGAACTAAGTTAACCATAAAGTAAAGGAGACTTAAAAACTACCGTATGCCAAGAGTAAATACTAATACCAATTATTTATTAATTGCTGACAAATGTTAACCACCAGTTAACCACCGAGCATAATCAGAAAATTTTTGCTGACTCAACCGACTAAGATCAGTTCGACCTTCTTATCTTCGAGAAACAATGATCAGAACTCAGAATGCTGTACAGAGGTTAGTCTTCAAGCCAAGTCCGGTAGGGGCTGGTACAGGCCCACATATTCGGCTCCTCTTTGGCTCTGATATCTCTATACGTGCTACCGCAGCTGTGAGGGCATTGATGTATTCACACTTGGCGCCATCATGTGACTCCTGACTTGAGTCCCTGTCATGAGACTCCTGACTCGAGTCGTGGCTCCATCTTCCAACAGGTAAAACTACTGGTGCACCCCTTGGGATGTTGTTAGTGATCTGGAGATTAGTGCATTTAGCTGCACTGTCTCCACTGGCACTACAATCAGCGTAGGTCGTGAACCATGGGTGACCTGAATTACATGACAGAATTCACAATCAAAATATAAGAATCCACACGTGTGTGTGTGTGTGTGTGTGTGTACACACGGGTAGGGGTGTTCATTAGTCCGGTTTATTTGGTTTTAAACCGAACCGGAAAAGTTTGGATTGAATGGTTCGGTTTTTCGGCTTAAATGGACCAGTTCGGTTCAATTATTAGGTTTTTTCGGTTTTTCTTATTTGGTTCGGTTTGGAGTTTTTCAAAACTGACTGGACTGAACCGACCGAACCAAGTCTTCTCAATCGCTGAACCCTGTGCCTATGGACTTCAAAATCCAAAAACAAGATAATCGCAGAACTGGTCCCCACTCCCCAGCCCCTCTGCGCTCTTCGCCCCAACCCCCTTTCTCACTGCGCTGAACCCCTCTTCGCTCTTTGCCGAACCCCCCTTTCTCACTGTAAAGTAATTTTTTTTGTTTTTATTCCGATTATTAAGTTCTAATCTCGATTGACCAAGAAATAAATCTCCCCTCTCGTCCAAAGAAACCTTTTGTTTTCTCCTTTTCGGAATTCTTCTCAAAACAGAGAAGACCAAAAAGAAGAAAATGGAGGTTGGTGTCAGCAAACACCGCCTTGAGTTTGGGAGAATAGAGTATGGGTAAGCCATTTATTGGATCGGATATTTCTCCCCCCATTTTATCTTTATCTCATTGTTAAATCTTGAATTATCTTTTTTTTTTTTGGTTCTTTCTCTTGCCTTTTGCGACTCTTTGAGGTGCGAACACTGCAGGAGGTGTAAGATCCGAGCCCCCTGCTGTGGGGAGAATTTACTACTAATTTTCTTAAATATGTACGGGGCTGTGAATTTGCTTTTCAATTGTTATTCTTAATCCAATCATATAAAATTACTTGTTCCAATGCTTGTTGATTAATTAATATTGAACTGTCTGCTACGTGCTCATTGTGTACCTTTTCAATTGGTGGATTGTTTGTAGCAAGGACAAATAAAATACCAATTAATTCTGATTTTTCAAAATTGCTTAATTGAATCTTCAAAATATTTTTTCTTGATTAGTGGTTGTTAAAGAATGAGTCAGATACAATGGCCATTAAAGATCCAATATAATTCGGTAAACCGAAATTTAATCTGGTTCGGTTTTAATCAGTTGGTAAATTTAATTCGGTCGGTTCAGTTCTAGTTTTGAAAACCGAATAAAACTTCGGTTTGCTTATTTTATTTCGGTTTTAACCGAACCGAGCCGATGAACACCCCTACATGCGGGGCAGGGGGGAGGAGGGGGGGATGCATTTTCTCAGTCTTAATAATTAAAATTAACCTTCCAAATCTCAAATTTCACAATATATAATGGAGTTGGCTGGTATGCTTGGGTAGTATAGCGACATGCTGTGCTACAACCTCGAATACTTATTAGATTGACTTCAAACGACAAATCCAAACTGTTGAAACCGATCTACCACACGAGTGATGTGTTTACGTGCTAAAAATATAAATTTTTGAATTTAGTTCATAGTCAAGCGGTCAAAAAATAATAAAAAATTAACTTATAAATCTTCATTTTTTAACCGCTTAACTTTGTACTAACTGAATTAAAAAAATTATAAACTTGGCATGTAAATGCATCACTCGTGAACTAGATCGGTTTCAACGGTTTGGATTAGCTGTTTGAAGCATATTAGATTTTGAAGCCGTAGCACGGCATGTCGCTATACTACCCATAGCACGCCAGTCAACTCCAAATATAATAATGCACTGCAAATTGGACCAATTTGTATTGGTGCCACCTAGTTCATACCAAAACCAGACACCCCAGTGCGAAGTCATATCCAAGCCTCCCCTAAAATTTCCCATTTTGGGCTAAGAAGCTTTCTTCAGCTCCAAATTTTTGTACAGAAAACTGATTTGAAGACAATAAGCTCAAAAGGCAATAGTAATATAATAAGAAGTAGATTCAGGCAGCAAAAAATTTAAATCTTACCAAGGACTTCATTAGCGCTTAATCGGGCTGAAACATCACGAGTCAGCATTCTTCTTAACAAATCGCGTGCAGGAAGGGATACAGACTGCCACGTGGCACCATGGAAATCCAGCTCAATCGTCTTAACAGCCTCAAAAATGGCTGAGCGTGAAGCACCTCCAAAGGGAAGGTAGCCCAGTAAGAGAAAATGCAAAAGCACTCCGACGCCCCATATATCAGTTTTTTCATTGTAGTATCCAGTGAGCACTTCCGGGGAAACATATGCGGGGCTCCCGAAAAAACCAGATAGCTTTTGACCTGTACAAATTTAAGAAACTCTTTCTGATACCAACATAAGATCCACCATACTAATAAACAATAGATTTAATGCAAAATAACTCTCCAATCAATCAAGCCAAAGACTAAGGATTTCAGTTTATACAGGGTCCTAATGATATTTATAGAGATCAATAAACTCTCAAATATTATTTTCTCTGGCATGTAGCTGACTTTCTTATGAATTTCAGCAAAATTAGTACGAGTAAAGCTAGTGTGAGCTTAAGCTCACTAAAGGGACATGAGCTTTAAAAGACCGTCGGAGCAGCTTCAAAAGACAAATTTGAACCATTAACTTGAATTACTTGATGAACCAAACAATTGAATATGGAAATTTTTTCATTTTTTGAGCCAAGCAATTGAAATATTTATATTGACAAGACTTGGAAGCCTAATCACCTACTAGACTTCAATCCCAAGCAAAGATTACATAAAAAGTATACAGAAAGTACACAAACAAACAAATTAAATACATGTTAACACTACCTTGACACCTTGTCCCTCTATTACTTAACTGTTAGTAACAAATCCACCTCTACTTTTTGCAAGAAATATTGTCCCAAATATACTCCAGAGTTGACGAAATTGACTCCAGAAAGATTTGAACCAAATTAGGTTAATTTGGACTTGACCCAGATTAGGACTCGGACTTGCACCAATCTGCACAAGTTACGCACACAACAAATAATTACTTTCCAGGCTCTGTACCAACACTAACTATGGCACCAATGTCAAGGTTAGTGCATTACTTGGCTAAGTTACTAGAACATGCAAACCAGCAAGTTTCGCAATTTCAACTGCTCCTCAGTTGCACTAGTAAAGAACATTACTTAAAGGGAAACAATGTAAGAACAATTAAGGGAGAGATTTTCAAGTAAAAGCTCCCATTAAGGCCCCAGAAATTCAGTAGAAGATCTCAAAAAGTAAATAAAAGTAGCAAAAGAATACCATCAGAAAGCCGTGTAGCCAACCCGAAATCTGCGAGCTTCATTCTGCCAGATTCTGTGAGTAGAATATTCTCAGGCTTAATATCCCTGTGTACCACCCCCATTTCGTGACAGTACTTGACGATCCCCATCAACTCCTTGACCACTTCAGCCGCATTTCTCTCACAAAACCGAGCCCGTTCCTTCACCAAAAAGTCTGACAGCCTACCACCAGAGCACAACTCCATGACTATGTAAAATTTCTCTGTATCATCAAAAACTTCTTTGAGGGTGACAACACCAGGATGGCCTGAGAGGTGTTGCATTATCTCAACCTCTATGTGGGCTGTGTTCTCTTCACCAGTATCCTTCAGAAGCGCTTTGCATGCAAAATGTTCACCGGTCAATTTACTGTAGCATATGCGCACAGATCCAAATTTGCCGCAACCAAGCTCTTCACCTAATTGAAGAATAAAATTTTGTCAGAAGGTTTAGGAGAATCATGTAAAATCATATCATGCTAATTCAGTCTGTAATTGACACTGCCCTAGAAGAACATTGTGAAAACATTAAAGTCCTAAGCAGGCGGTAACCTAATCCATGTATGACAACAGCGCATTTGGTACCAGATGGTCAGGGCTAGTACAGCTATTCTGTTAAGCGTAAAGCCTTAACAGCAAGAACTATGGTAAAGTTTTTCCTTTAATTGGTCGCAGTTTCTTTCTCTGAATTTCATTTTTGTTCCAATCGACAAAATCTACATACCTATCGAGTAGTACTGATCCAGATTCTTTTTTCTCCCGAACTGAGCAGCCACCTCAATGCACCCGCTCTTCCGTTTGAGCCCACGGCAGGCTCCGTCCGGCGACCCGCGTTGCGCCGCTGGTGCCTGTTTCTTGCTCTTCTTAATCCGGCGATCAGTATCGCCGCCACTGCGCGGTCCGGAAGCGGATCCCGACCTACTCGACCTCCTCTTTTTCTTGGGTGATTCCATCTAGCTTAATTTGGGGAAATACCTCAGATCGCTGTGGAGGGGAGGGCGAGAGAGCGCGGCCGATATTTTAATATATAGCATAAAGAAAGGCTATTTTAGAGGTGGTGCTATATTGAGAAATTCACATCTCTCCGGTACCGTAACAGGGAATCTTTTACAATTACTGGATCTGGACCGTTCTTTAACTTGGCACGAATCTCATAGCCCAATAATGCGTTAGCCCGATCTCAAAACGGCTGGGAGTTAATCTCAAACCGTAAAGTTAAAGGGAATCTTTTATTTTATTGGAGAGGATACTCGTCCCCTATTATTGAGATATTCTAATTTTGAGAGCTAAAATTTCTTTTTACATTTCAATACTAAATTTATCCTTATATAGATTTCATATCTCTAATAATTTCATATCTTTTTAATTCTATATATATATATATATAGAGTAGAACTAGGGTGCTCCTAAGCTCACCAAGCCCTTCCGTGAGCGCGACTCTAAAACCTATCAAATTGACTTCAAACAACATTTTCAAACCGTTAGATGTTCAATCTATATTAAAATGTGCTTGGAGACCAAATTTTACATTTTTTTGGAATTTTTTTACTATTTATTAAGATGGTTTGAAAATCGCTGTTTTTATTAAAATTCTGCACCATTGGAAAACAGCGATTTTCAAACCATCTTAATAAATAGTAAAAAAATTCCAAAAAATGTAAAATTTGGTCTCCAAGCACATTTTAATATAGATTGAACATCTAACAGTTTGAAAATGTCGTTTGAAGTCAATTTGATAGGTTTTAGAGTCGCGCTCACGAAGGGCTTGGTGAGCTTAGGAGCACCCTAGTTCTACTCTATATATATATATATATATATATATATATATATATATATATCTAGATTCATTAATACCTTCAAGTGTACATGAAATAATTAAATGTATTTATATACTAAAAAAACTTATGTTCATTAATACCTTCAAGTTTGTTGCAAATTTTTTTCTGCATGCTAACGTTTTGTTTTAATTAAATGCTGAAATTTTTTTATGTATAAAAACTTGTAATTCATCCAAAAAAACTTATGTTCTTTCTCCAATCTGTAAAAGAACTATGAAAATTTTCATAAATAATTAATACTAAAATGTCGGTGTGTGAAGGGATGTAGATCTCAAATTGGACAGCCTTGAACTTGTAATTTCTGTTATCTTCTTACTAGCAATGCAATATCTGATACAATTCTTATTAATTCTATAATAATTATCTCTTTGTGTTTTTTTTATTCAAACCAAAACAATATTGTTTTTAACAATGAAGCAACCAATTCCAATTTTCGTTGATATAGCAGTGAAAATTAACAGCAAATATTTTCAGTTCATTATGTAGAGATAGTAAAGACCACCACATATATATTAGCATTTGTAAAATCAATTAACCAGGAAAAATGACCCTTCGGATCACTATGTCAAGCATTTAAACTAACTAAAGCTTGTAAAGTAAAAAAAAATATTAGGCTAAAAAGAATATATAAGCACTGACAAGTCATTTTATAATAGCAGGTAGCTTAAAAATACCAAAATATGGATCAAATTTTGCAAATGAATAAATATATTTCCGATATTTTTATTAATATCCAAAAAAAAAACAAATTATCAAATCTGCACCCACCCCGAACTTATTTTTATTTCTACCCCAACCGCCAGTCTGCTGGGCGGTCCACTTTCCGGACCTGACCGCCCAGCAGGCGGGCGGTTCACTACCCCTATCTGACCGCCCAGCAGCTGGGCGGTCCGCTATAAAACCCCTATAAAAGGGATTTTTCTCTCTCCTGATGAGTACAGTATTCATTCTGTTAGTGTTATGATCTAGAAGCCAACCATTTATGGATGTATTCTATGTTTGTTCATGAAATGAAAGAATCATTTGTTCCTTGAGTATTTAATTACATTATGGATTTTTCGAGTTGAGGACTTGAAATGTAGAACTCTATAATAATAATATAATGAATACTCTAAATGTCCCTAATCTTGGTAATTAAGAAGGAACACTATTTACCGGTACGAGATTAGTATGTGGATTAAATGATGATCATGTTCTACGGATCATATGGTAAGGAGCTACCAATTTAATCACATAAATACCTGATGGAGATCAGGGGATTGGACATGACCCAAGAATGAAACATAACATGGATTGTGTTAGTGTCATTAATGTTTCATTTGTGTCTTGAATTCTTTGGTATGAGATGATTATTTTTTCTACATGAGATACATGTATCTGTAGGTGTTATCCAACGTTGACCGTAACTGGCAGCTATACAGATAATATCTCAATATGTGTGTCTTGTGCGGAGGAAAATATATTTATCAAGAATACCAGTGTCCCTCATATTTCATATGTGAGTGATGATATCTTCGGGCCCCTTGATGGAGTAATAAAGTATGCATGCAATTATGATCAATGAGTTTGATCATTATTTACTGAATTACTTGGAATCAAGAAAATAATAAATTTGCAAGGATGACACTCTCCTGCCTTGGATTTATTCTCGATATCATGTGGCACGTGAATTGACACAAGCAATTAAATATTGCTTTAGGATCGTGATGTTGATTGGTTCATATCATCTTTATCTGTTGAGTAATTATAATGCATATTGCTAGGTGCCGCTTATAATTTATAGAATTAAAAGAAGTTTTGATTCTATTGTCAACACGATATAGATCCTACGAGGTCACACCCAAGAGAGAAAAACGAAACAAATAGAAGTGTCATGGAGATGACTAACTTGATCTTAGAATAAATTTATTACATGTTGGACATGGTATACAAATTTATTTCTCAACAGAATTGAGCAAATACAATTAATCGTAACAATTGTCGGGTGGGCCAAAAGTTGGCATAAATGGCAAAAACGAAAATGGCATAAATAGAAATTGGCCCAAGCCCAATTTAACATTAAATGGAGAAGTCCATTTGATGAAATGGTTTGGAATAAAGTGGGATAAAAGTGCATCTAATGGAGAGCTCCATTGGATGGCAAAAGTAAAAGTTACTTTTGTCATGTTTAAATCTAGCCATCCATTGTGGTTGAGATGATTAAAATATACCCTAACTTCACACTATAAATACCCCACCTTTTTCCAAACCCTAGCCACCATTCTAATCTCTCTCTTCTTCCTTCTCTTGTAAGAAAAATTGGAAAAACGTTTTTGTAAGAAGAGGTGAAAAAGAGAAGAGTTTTTGCAATTTTGTCTCCACCATTTTTGCTCATGTGTTGAGCACAACTTCTACACTAAAATTAATAGTTGATTGAAGAGGTAGAAGCTAAGGTTAAGTTAGATTCTTGGTTGATTACCTCTAGCAAGGGAAAAACAAGAGTTTCGTTTAATCTCGGGTGGATACTCGTAGAGGCTTCGTGCGTTCGAAGCGGGTGCCATTTCGAGGCCGACTTGGAGAAGTGAAGGCTCGACAAGGAGTAAACAACCCTACATCTCAAGTCCCTACTTCTTGGTTTAGAGACCAAGATTTGAGGTATAAAGATTAAACAAGTTAAAATGTTAAATACGGTTCATCGTTAGTCAAATAAGTAGATCTATGTTGGTTTCTTTGAGTTAAATTTTTGAAATTTGCTCTTGCATGAAACTAATATTTTCTTCACATTCCAAGTTTTCAACAAATTTTCAGAACCGAATAAGAGAAAGAGAGGCGATTTTGAGGCGAATTTGAGGTATGGACAGTAACAAACGAGGTAAGAAAGCGAGCAACCGAGATCGTGGCGTAGCGAGAGGAGGGTCAATTAGTGATCGAGGTAAAAATGAGGAAAAAAAGTACAAGTGTCAAATATGTCGTGATTTTTTTAATTGTGAGACATGTAAGCTGAAGGAATGGAGGAGACGACATGTTCAGTATGAAATTTCAGACGATGACTTTGTGGAAAACCCCTACGGCTTTGGTTTGAAAAAGAAGAAAGTTGATCCAGAGCCTCCAACATCGGACGATAAGTTTGTTCCGTGTACTGGTAAGGCTACCACTTCGTCTGCTGTGACTGATCAAAATCAGGCAAACTCTGATGATGACTTTGTGCCATGCACTTTCAAGGCTCGTTGTAAGAAGTAGATTTTTTAGGAATTTATGTTGTAGAATTGTTAGGAATTTATGTCGTAGACTTTATTTCATTAGTTTTGTGTTTGATTATATTTTATGTTATTGGTTTTTGTATACGTAATTAAGTAATAAAAATAACAAAAATGAAGCATATAAAATAATTGAGGCAAATAAAATATTGCATAGTTCACAAACTACCAATTATACTAGTTCACAATATACATCTAAAATAGTTCATAACAAAATTTAACAAAACTTGGTAATCAGCGACGACGGCCAAACAAACTCAAAATACGACGTCTGGGTCGGGGTGCAGGTGGTGTGCGGCACTACCGGATGTCTCTCCATGGCTACTACCGGTTCCTGGGCTTTCATGAGTGCGGTGGCTACTACCGGTTCCTGAGCTTTCATGAGTGCGGTGGCTACTACCGGTAGCCTCAGCAACAACTCTAGCATTTTCTCTTTCGTTGGCTTCGTTAATGGCATCTGCATTGCATTCCAGTTGAAATAAAATCAAAATAAAATATAAGTAAATAAATAAAATCAACCGTACCTGCTCGCTGCCTGTCAGTTGTTGAACGGCGGGCCTGATGTCCCATTTGCCTACCTTCCATCTCGTACATGGTCATTACTTGACGCTTGTGGGGTCTTCTTCCTTTTCTGATCCACCCGCTTGCGGGACAGACTCTATCACCAACATAGGGCGGCCACTGATACTGGTTGGGATAAGGATGGAAAGATGCACCCCAAGTACTCGCAAGGTAATCGGTACGGTACATGTCAGCGACATAATCATCCTCAGAGAAGTTCCTCTCTCGGCACACCGCCATAACATGAGAACAAGGTAGGTGGGCCAACTGGATTCCTTGGCAAGTGCATGTTACAGTATTGTCAGGTGAAAAAATAACAACATACTTGAACATTCTTTTCACAAACTCCATAGTCCCATCCGGTTTACGGCCGGTTGGAGCAAACTCATCTGGACAGTGCACTTCGAATTCCAATTGGTTATCCCCGTACGGGACAACTCTCATAACTGCACCTTTCTCCCTATGTTTCCTTAGTTTCCCCTCCACCCTTGTTGAATACGTTTGATTCCTGGACAGTAATTCAGAAAATATAAGTCAACAAATAAAAATAAACATACCTTGGCAAAATCTCTGAATAAAAATATACATACCTGGACAGTAATTCGAGGGTTTTAACACGCCGTGCAACAAACCACGCATTTAACTTGTAGAAGGTGTCCTCCACAATTGCTGCCACGGGCAACTGCCGGCTCTGCTTGAAAACATCATTCAAGGACTCAGACCCATTTGTGGTCATAATTTCCCATCGGAAACCTCCATCACGGGCTTGCAATATCTTCTCATATGCGGGTGGCTCAGCAAGATCGGCGGGATTATTTTTTCCCACCTTGAGTAAGTACAAATTTGCCTTTGGACAGTACTGCAAAAAAAAAAATTTAGATGAGAAAATTTAAGTAACTAATTCAGAAAATACAAGTCAACAAATAAAAATATACATACCTTGGCAAAATCTTTGAACATCTCTTCCACCCTTCTCGGCTTCTTCTTCTTGCAACCAATTCTGAATGTATCTGCAACCCATTTTTCAGATCCGCAGTTCTTGTGTAGGTTGTCTGTAACATGTTGCATACACAGCCTGTGCACACAATCGCCATTCGCTGTCGACCACCCGAAATCTGGGCGATCAAAAACATATTTGATTCCTTTGTGCTGGTCTGATATGACACAAAAGAACCGGTCGCCAACCACTTGTCTTCTTACGAACCTCATGAAAAATCCCCACTTTTTCCCGTCCTCCTTCTCAACAATTGCAAAGGCCAAAGGCAACAACTGGTTTTCAGCATCATATGCACATGCGATCAGCAGTCTCCCGTCGTAACGGCTAGACAGGAAGCATGCATCCACACTGATGACCGGTCTAATGTATGGCACAGCTTGAATACATGGACCGAACGCCCATGCTATGGCCTTGAATTGCAACGCATTGTCGACAGTCCCTACGCCTATATTCCAACATTCAAAGACAGTGCCGGGATTTGTACTTGCTATGGCCTGCAGCAATGGTGCAAGCAAGTTGTATGAACCATGCCAGCTACCGAACATTCGGCAAATCGCAAGTTCACGCCCTCTCCACAACCTTTTGTATTTTGGGACGACATGCTTGTAAACCCGTCTGACAACTCTACCGACCTCCTTAAGGCTCATCGATGGGTCATCCTTAACGTCATTCTCAATTACATCGGCAATAAGTAAAGCCGTAAGATTTGCATGGTCTTTCCTTGATGACGCAGCCTTGCATGTGTGAGGTGGTTCACACTTCTTAATAATCCATGCCTCGCCCTTACCCACAGGGGTTGCATATAGACGGAAGTGGCAATGCACTTGGTCGACACAAACAATTACTAACCTTCTTCGGTCCCTTTTTTCCTCTCGGCACTCCCAGTTGCCGTGAACATGGACCTCATGTATTTTCTTCACAAGTTCATCTATGTTGGTGTAAACCTGCTGCGGAGCACGGATGCCTATCTGTCCGACCTCTAATCAGAAATGAGATGTCTGCCTCCCAAAAAATGAGATGTCTGCCTCTTCAAAAGCAGTGGTATCGTTGAATGTGGGGCACGGATGCCTATCTGTCCGACCTCTAATAAGAAATCTATCTTCCTTAGGTAAATAATCTCCATCACCTTCTGATAGGTGATCAGAATCCCAATCCCCTTCCCATTCGTCACATGTTTCCAAATTTCCTTGTGGTACGGCATCGAGCTCAGCATCAAGGTCAAGGTCTCTCTGGATAGCAACGGGTGACACTATAGGTATTGATGGTGGTACAGATGGAAATCTGGGTTGGATTGGGGTTTCAGGAGGAGGTGGTGGTGGTGGTGGTTGTTCGCTCCCAAATGAGAGGTACAGAGCTTCACTACAGCCGAAGCTGTAGAGTTTAAACCCTATTCAACTCTTAGACGAAGGTTGCAAGTGCACAACCCTGTCGTGTAGTTAGATCGGGTGTCGATCCACAGGGACGGTTTAATTTCTGAACCTAAACTTTTCCTAGTTAGGTACTAGAAGTTTGAATGTTTGGGATGTGTTTAACTAATCCTAGGTTTTATGAACAAATCAAATGAATGTAACAAAAGAATGTATGAACAATTTCAATTAACAATGTATGAACAAGTAATGAATCAATTAAATGTTTGTATTTTGTACTATGGTATAAAAGGGTGTTTCAAGGGTTTCAGATTTCATCTTCAACTTTACTGCTCAGGCCCTGCCACGCGACCCGCATGGCCTTAAGCGCCCTGAACCTGGCACGCGACCCGCAAGCTGTGGCTTGCGACCCTCGTGATGCGACCCGCGTGCTAAGTCACGCGACCCGCATGGTCCCTTGAGCTGAGTTTGCACATGTCAGAAACTTGCTGTTTAAGTCGTGTAAGGTTAGATTGACCGTACCTAGTGTCACTGAACCTCTTTCGTGTGTTGGCTTAGCAGACCTGGTTTGGAATTGCAATTTCACCTTCTCAGGTTTAATCAAGCTGTTTGGTCTAAACCTAAGTTCTCAATTCTGTTTACTAAAGGTATCCACAAGCTGAGCAAGAGCAAGTGGAAACTTTCACCTTTCGGCTACTCATTGACCTCACCTTTCGGTTCTTAGACCTACCTCAAGTACTTAACCTAATTTGTAAGAAGCATCAAGCCTTTGGTACAAGAAGAAATGCCTAAGGCATTCAACAGTAAGCAATCAAGAATCAAACAATTCAGATCAAGCAATCTCAAATAATACAAGAATCAAAGAAACACGAAATAACAATAAGAATCAATCCATGTGCATCATCAAACAAAGTATCAGACTACAAATCCAAACCCTCGAAACTACAGTATCTACTCAGACATCGACAAAATCAGAATAAAAGAGAGAGAGAGAAAGCAAATCATAGTGAGAAGAGATGGTGAAGAGGATTGAAGCTTCAGATTAAGTCTTCTTCTCCAAATCGCCTCCTCTTCAGCTCCAGATCAGCTCTCTCCTCTTTAGCTTGCCTCAGGCGCCCAGGCCTTTGCTTCCAATTCGGATCTGAACTCTTTCTGGTGAAAATCGTGGATTAATGGATAAATATCGGGATCCCCCTTTTCTCAATTCGCGCCGGCCTTATATAGGCATCTTAACGGGCTTTAATTGGGTCCTGGCGCAATTAACTCGACGCGGGTCGCGTCGAGCTTTCTGAAAAGTGGTCATACGCTCAAAACGGAGTTACGAGTCAAAAGTTATGACTGTTTTAAGTTCGGTGCTGAAATCTCAGGATCTGATGCGACCCGTATGGAATCTGACGCTACCCGCGTGGAATCTGATGCTACCCGCGTGGGATCTGATGCCGCCCGCGTGGGGGTTCCAGAACTCGCAATTTTCCCTGATTTGGCTCATTTTCTGCAAAGTAATAATGAAAATGCAGCAGTACCACATTCTATAGATATTCAATGTATATTCAATGTAAAAGACATGATTTGGTGGTTTGAAACACAGATTGTGGTACAGAAATTGGCCGGATTTATAGATCTAATAATGAGACATCAGTGGTAGATCGGTGGTAAAATCAGGTACATAATTCTCATAAACGGGTGATACGGGCGGTTCATAACTCGAGTGGCGGGGGTTGTCATACCTCGAGGGGCCGGGGTTGTCATAACTATAGTGGCGGGAGTTGTCATAACTAGAGTGGCAGGGGCTGTCATACCTCGAGTGCTCATGACCCGAGTTGTCATAACCCGAGTGCTCATAACTCGAGCTGTCATAACTCGAGTGACGCGGGTTGTCATAACCCGAGTGATCATAACCTCTATTTTCCCTAGATGTTCTAACCCCGAGTTCACGCTGAACTCTCCTGGAATATAAGTCTATTACCATTACCCCCTGTGTCTGAAAAGTGTTGTAAACACTCCTCCATACCGACTCATCAGTTATTGGATACCTGGTATAGTAAGGTCTACCACCACTTACTGTGTTAATCCAGGTAGCTAAATCTATATCACACCGGTTGGGGTTCACACCAATTTTTTCATACACTATTCCCTTCAGTTCAACAAATGAGGTATTTGCATTTACCTCGAAGCCGTAGGCTGCTTCCTTAGTGTACTGTGCTCCCTCCGCACCCCGGGTAAACTTCCCGCCCACATACAGTGCAACAAACATATTTCCGTTCTGGAATTACTGTTCTGGAATCACTGTTCTGGAAATACTGTGCTGGGATTACTGTGCTGGGATTACTGTGTTGGAATTACTGTTCACCATCGCCTCAAAATCGCCTGACAGCTCTCTCATTCGGTTCTGAAATTTTTGTGGGATTGGGAAATGAATACTGTGCTGCTCACGAGAGAGAAAAACCCCTTTTATAGGGTTTTATAGCGGACCGCCCAGCTGCTGGGCGGTCAGATAGGGGTAGTGGACCGCCCGCCTGCTGGGTGGTTAGGTCCGGAAAGTGGACCGCCCAGCCGACGGGCGGTTGGGGTAGAAATAAAAATAAGTTCGGGGTGGGTGCAGATTTGATAATTTGTTTTTTTTGGGTATTAATAAAAATATCGGAATATATTTGTGCCATTTTTTTTTCTAGTGAACTCCAACGTTATAAATTACTAACTAATTAAATATCATTGTACATTTAATTTTCAAAGGACAAAAAGGTCATTGCACAACAAATTAAAATGACAAAAGTAATATTATTACTTACTATTACGAATTTTGTTGGAAGTGCGTATAAATTTTCGATTGTTGTTATGCTCAATGGATATGCACGGAAAATAATTTTAAAACAATAATAATGAAAATTAGAAAGAGTACAAAAACTTACAAGTAACATTTGCGATCTCATGCATCCAATCTTTTTTTATTTTTTTGTCGGAACAATTCATGACTCGACATAATTAATTAAAATAAATTCTTGGTACAAAATATAGATGAAACTAGTTTTTTTTCTAAAGTTTTATTTTTAGCAAAGATAAAATTAATTTATCGTTATCAAATAAATCATAATCCTCCAAATTAGTTTTCATAATAGATTATAGTCAAATGTAAGTCAATAGAAAATCAAATTTGTCCATAACAATTTATTTACCTCCATAAAAAGAAGAGCCTAAACCGTTGGCAATGCTGCGATCCTTTGATCCTATTAGATAGTTATCTATGTAAAGAATCAATTAAGTTTAGAATAAAAAAAAGAAAAATATTAATTAGGACAAAGGTGGTATAACAGTAAAAGAATTCATTGTGCGCTGAATATTTAAAAGCAAGCCCTCAATGGGCCGACATTTTTATTAATATCCAAAGTTTAATACAAATTATTATTTATGCTCAGAAGCTGATCCAATATCGAAAAATGCCCAAGCCGGCCATTTTCTGGCCGGCTTACTCGTTTTTTTTAAGAGACATTATGAAGAGCAAAATAATGGAATCTAACACTGAAAATTTGAATTTTTTTGTTTAAATTATTTGTTAGATTACTTCTTTTGATATATAATTAGTATATTTATACTAAAATACGCTAAATTACTTGAAATTATGTTGAATTACACTATATTAAGTTAAATTACACTAACTTACATTATATTACGGTAAATTACGGTAAATTACATATTAATAGAGACGATATCTTCACTGAAAAGGTGAAAAACAACGACGAAACTTCAAACGGTCATAAAACGGCGCTCGAGTGTCCGATTTAGCAAATGACCACTTTTTGGAAAGCTTGCGAAAAGACGCATGCATCAGTGACAGCTTTGCTGTTTTATGAAATTCAGAATCACCAAAAAACAAAAGGAAGAGCCTCAAAACTTGAGTTGAAGTTTCCGATTAAGATTTTCATTTCTATTATTCAATCCAAGTAGCTCAGTAAATTAGTTACATAATGAACTTGTAGAATACCAGTTTTTACTATTTTCGGAATTTTTTTACTATTTTTTATGATTCATGAAAGATGGCACAAAATCGGTCTATTTTAGCGTAATTTACCGTATTTCAGCATAATTAGCGAAGTTATTGTAATTTAGGGTAATTTAACGTAATTTAGTATAATTCAACATAATTTCAAGTAATCTAGTGTAATGCAACATAATTTCAAGTAATCTAGTGTATTTTAGTATAAATATGCTAATTATAAATCAAAAGAAGTAATCTAACAAATAATTTAAACACAAAATTCAAATTTTCAGTGTTAGATTTCATTATTTTGCTCTTCATAGTGTCTCCAAACAAAAAAAAAAAGCAGTAAGCCGGCCAGAAAATGGCCGACTTAGGGGGGAGTAAGCCCACCAGGAAATTGCCGGCTTAGGGAGGGAGTAAGCCGGCCATTTTCTGACCGGCTTGGGCATTTTTCGATATTGGGTCAGATTCTGAGCATAAATAATAATTTGTATTAAACTTTGGATATTATAAAAATGTTGGCTCAATGGGTGATGATATTCACACCACAACAGTATTATTAACACAACAAATTTTACACATTTAAATAAATAAGCAACATTACTCCTCAATTTGTTTCTCAATCAGGCTATCATTTATTTTATTTTTTTAATTAACAAGTTTCTTAAATAACAACTTCCAAATTTATTATCTTTCATTTAGATTATGTTCTCTGATAAAAAAAAATTTGTATATTAGATGATGAAAAGAAGAAGAAATTATTTAACATGTTACCCAATAATATGTCCCAATTGCCACTTAGATTTTTTTTTTCTTTTTTGTAGATGTAATTACTTTTTACTTTTAATTATGTTACTCAATTGATTGAAAATTATGTTGATATTATTTTTTGTTAATTGTACATTATTCAATTTAACTAAATACTTCGATTATTTTATCTTTAAATCTGATCATTTCAATTAATAAAATCTACAATTTATTATATGTTAATTTAATTATAAGTTTTCATTTTGTTGATTGGTAAATTCATTTCCCATCTCGTTGATTATGAGTTTTAATTTTTTGTCTTATGTTATTTAGGAAATAAATGCATCTAGAGAGATATTTTGATTTTGAAAGTGTTGATTGCATAATTAAATCAGGCAAGCTATAACAACAATGAAGTAGAGACAAAGTTGTCCATACACTAGAAAATTTTAAAACTGTTGTGTTAAAATCAGCACCCGTCAATATAGCGCTATCCATTTTACAGATATACTCATAATAAATAGGGAAAATTTCATATATAACACTCAAAAACTATGAAATTACATATTTACCATTCCAAAATCTATAATACGTGTTTACCATTCAAAATTTTAATAACTCACATATTTATCCAATATAAATTACATATCTATTAAACATACTCAAAATTCAAATTAATTATGTTTAAGATTTTAGAAATTACAATTAATTAAAACTCGACTCATTCTCCCTATATCCGCTTTGACAATACATAACAACATTAAGTTATGCTTCTCTGACCACCCTGACGTGTCCCCTACCACCATTTCATTCGAGCCCAATTACGACGGCAGCCTTGGCCATGCCTTCTCCTTCCATCCCACGCAAGTAATCACTGTAAACGCTAACACTCCTGTTGTCAGAAGTTGATTGTAATAACGGGGTAGCGAGTCATGTGAGAGGCAACAAGAGAGGTTATAAAGAGAATGCAATGGGCGCATGTAAGAGTTGGAGAAGACAAGAGTCCAATCCAAATGTGGAGTATAGGTCCAGTTTTAATGAATTGCAGCTTTTAGAATCTTAAACATAATTAATTTGAATTTTGGGTATATTTGATATATATATTTACATTATATTAGATAAATACGTGAGTTATTATAATTTAGGACGGTAAATACGTAATTATAAAATTTGAAGTGATATGTACGCAATTTCATAGTTTTTGAGTGATGTATATGAAATTCTCCCTTATAAATTTCTCCATCCAAAATTAAAAATTAATTATGTTCCATCTAAATTTAACTATGTTATTAATATCTCATTTCTTAAATAGTCACTTAATAATATAATTTAATAATAATAAAAAATGTAGAAATAATTGTTGTCATACTCATTAATCATTAATGACTTTTAAATATTATTTTTTTCCATCAAAATTTGAAAATTGCATATTTCCACTAAAAATTAATTACATCTCTCATTTTTTCTTTCTTTAACCTAATATTAAACTTGTATTTGATTTATCAGAATAACCTAGTTTTTAAACTTTTATACTTCTATTTAATTTTAAACTTTAAAAAAAATTACCCAGTTTTTTCATCAATACAATTTCAGTAGCTAAACTTGCACATTAGCATTCAACATTTGATTGGTTAGATTGCAAAAGAATATTGAGTCTAGTTGAATAGTAAAAATGTGTTCATTTGAAAAGAAGAGTAAATTAGTCATTTCATCTTAAATTAAAAAAATAATAATAAGTTTAAATTAAAATTTAAAATTAGATTAAAGAAAGAGAAAATGAGACAGGTTGTTTGTATTTAGTGGGGAAATAAGCAATTTACAAATTATGATGGGGGGAATTGAATGTTTAGAAACTTTGATAGGTACGATAATAATTACTCTAATTTAAAATGGAGAAATAAGAAATTTGAGTGTTTTGATGAAAAATAGACAATTTATAATCTTTTGATGGGTATACCAACAATTCTCCTATGAACAGTTCTGCCTCTTCTTTAATATCATGTGTCCTTAATCTAATTTTGTTGTCCGTATCGTTAGAAAAGAAACAAAAAAGAAAATGTGCTTTATTCCCATTTATGGTAAGGGTGGTGCTATTTTGACATCAATAATTAGATTATTGAGTGCGGAAATTTTCTTTCTTCGTACTCAATTTATTCTTGTTTAGAATTCTCCTAATTATGATAGGAACTTAATAATTGTATCGGATATATAAAAGAAAATTATTAAGAAAATGCAAAAATGGCTTGATTTATTGCGTTTTTCATTTTTTTATTATGGAAAGAAACTTTATATTTTTATAAAAAAATTCACATAAATACGTTATCTTTGTTTATTATATACTATATAGTTGAATCATATGTTTAGAACAAAGGCTGAGGAAACAAATTAAATTGTTAAACAATAAACGAGACATAAATTAAACACAAATTAATGGAGCGTGCTATATTCAATGCTCAGAATCCTATACTGAGGGCTGAAGTTTTTTTTTTTTTTTAAATCATGGGAGCCATGTTTATAGGAAGCTGATATGAGTACCTGCAGTTGAGTACCCGCATTGTACCCGCACCTAACCTTCCATAACTGTTTGTGGGGACCGCAACCATTCCAAAACTGTAATTTTATTTTACAAGTATTAATAGTAACATTGTAAAGTATTTATATCTATACAAGACAAGTATTTATATCAATACAATGAACTACATATATGATATATGAATTTCCTTAAATAACCGTACCCGCACCTTTTTTTGAAAAATCCTCGCGTCGTACCCGCATTAGGGGACCACACAACCGTTCCAAAACTGTAATTTTATTTTACAAGTATTAATAGTAACATCGTGAAGTATTTATATCTATACAATACAAGCATTTATATCTATACAATGAATTAACTACATATATGAAAAATTCTCGCGTCGTACCCGCATTAGGGGACCACACAACCGTTCCAAAACTGTAATTTTATTTTACAAGTATTAATAGTAACATTGTGAAATATATATCCCAAACACGACAAGTATTTATATCTATACAATGAACTACATATATGATATATGAATTTTCCTTAAATAACCGTACCCGCACATTTTCTTGAAAAATCCTCGCTTCGTACCCGCATTTGGGGACCACTCAAACGGCATGGGGACCACTAAAATTGTCAACAAAAAACGTTGACTTAGCTTGTGTGTGGGTAATAAACGACATGTGGGGACCACTAAAATTGTCAACAAAAATGTTGACAAAAAATGTTGACCAAAAAATGTTGACTTAGCTTATATGCGGATAATATTTATATCTCTATTCTTGTGGTATTTATACTTACGAAACAAAGTATTTATAACTATAAGGGTGTGATATTTATACTTACGAACTAAAGTATTTATATCTATATTACGTTGGATGAATAAGAATCTTAAAAAAATATTTGAGTTGAAATGTTGGAGACCTTTAACCAAGAGACATCATGTCATGGATCACATGGACACTCTTTTTTTTATATGTTGGATCTAATACAACTAATTTGTATGAAAATTTGGTCCAAACTAGATCACAGCCAAGAGTTTTGGCAACATGAGCCCAACTTCACGAAACTTGGGCCAAACCTTGATCGCATGGTTACTAAGTGGTAAGGACATAACTTTTATACAAACATTGTATTGGATCTTGAGGAGTATATGTTATTATAGATCACATGGGATTGCACGTGTACAAAAGGCAATATGTATATATGTTGCACTAATTGTAATATGTTAGTATTCTCTATGGTTTTATATGAATTCACATATAATAATCGGTCCAACGGAAGTTTATTATATTTTTTTCAAATAAATAATTTAAACCATATAACGTTATTTTTAATAATTGGTTGTTATTAATTTTTTTAATTTTAAATTGTAACTGCCACTTTATTAAAAATGAATTTTGTATATGAACAGATCAAGTATTTATATCTGAACAGATCAAGTATTTATATCCGAACACATCAAGTATTTATATCTGAACTACTGAGTATTTATATCTGAACACATCAAGTATTTATTTCTGAACACATCAAGTATTTATATCTGAACACATCAAGTATTTATATCTGAACTACCAAGTATTTATATCTGAACACATAATAGACAATTACATCATCTTCGCAAATCAAATTGTCACAAACATCTCAAAATCGAGCAACACTGAAACACGATTGTGTATATGAAATAGAAACGAAACGAAACGAAACGATATATCATTATTAATTCACCAGAACAAAAACAAAATCGAAAAGAAACAATATTAATCTAGCTGATCACATTTCAAAATCACCGATTAAATTTGTGAGAACCACACGAAATCGCCTCCAAAATTGCCTCCAAATCGCCTCAAAATTGTCTCGAAATCGACCTAAAATCGCCTCAAAATTGCTGAAGCCTTCGAAAAAGAAAAAAACGGAGAGAAAGGAACATTTGAAATTCAAAATGGAAGGTCCGATAACATTGTTAGTTAGATCGGTAGTTGTGGGGACTGCAACCTTACAGTTATGGAAGTGCGAGTACTGTAGCGCGGGTACTAAAATAATTATTCATGTTTATATTACATACTTTCAAACTTCTATTTATATTACATAGAATTTCTCTACTTTATAGGTTTTAAATTCAGGACCTCTCATATAAGAGTCATATGCTTTGCTACAAGATCAAAAACTAGTTCTCTACTGAGGGCTGAAGTTGATTCTTTTTTTAATCCATGTATATTTTAAGACACAAATGCTCCATGTTCTTATATATTTCTGAAGGAAGAAAACATACAAGTGAATCATAAATCAAATAAGATTAAAACCAAATTTAAAGAAATTTTTATATTCAATTTTCTTTGAACAAATGTTGCAATCAAATTATATTTTCACCTTCAGGTGCCCCGCTAGCAAGAAATAAGACGTTGGAGTATGTTTGAAAAAAATCGCATGAATACATAACACTAACGATGCAAAAACTTCTCTAAATTTAAAATTTGTAATTTTACTGGTGTGCTTCAAATTTGATACTTGAAAATTCATTTGAAAAGAGCATTGCGACTTTTGTATCATGTTCTATGCTCTAAGCCTTTTAAATTCACCCTTTAATTGGTGCCATTTGCACTTTAGAAAATGTGGCAATGTTAAACTTGTTGGGCAAATAAGTAAAATGGGGTAAAATAGAGGAATCACACAAGATGTCAAACCAGTAAACAAGCAAGCACAAGAAATTAGAGAAGACACAAGATTTTACGTGAAAATTCTTTCGGGAGAAAATCACGGAAGCACATGACACAAATCTACTAAATCAAAGAGTTACAAATACAAGAGAATATCAAGCTCAATAGCACTCTCTCACACACCCTCTTACAAGTTTCACAAAAAAAAAGAGCAAAACTTAGAAAAACTCGGTGAAGAGGCGAGAGAGACAGAGAGCAGCGGCTCTTCTCAAACTCACGAAATGACTCAATTCAGAAAGGTTGCGGCAACACCTTTTAATTAAAACCAAAGCACCATAGGTTTGCTTTCTTACCGATGGCAAAACTCAAAAACACCAACGGTTTTGATGTTGTCTACCGATGGCAAAAACATCAAAAGCCATCGGTTCAATTCTCTGCCGATGGTGAAACCAAATGGGCTGGGCCCATTTCATTGTTTTAACTTTAACAAAACTGATGCCAATTTGTAGCGGGTTTCTTGTGTGATAAGTTGATAACATGAAAGTAATGTCTAAACACTCCTGATGTTCAAGTTGAATTTTACATGGCACAAAGAACCGAACATTCTCGTCTCTTTTTGCTAACTGCATAGAGGTGAAATCGATCGCTCCTCCGCACCGTGAGCTTGGAGGAAATATAAAATCGCTTCCTCCAAGTTTTATCCTTCTCCGATGTATTTTTTTATTTTTTTTTCAATTTAATCTCCTCTCTTTCTGCTATGAAACCCTAGGTGATGACAATTTTGTAAATTTAATAAATATGATTGATGTTTTTTCTATGCTCAATAATAATATATAGCGCTTCCGATTAAGTATTCATCTCTTTTTTTTAAACAAAGTTTTTCTTTTTTCATGCTCCACCTTTTCTGATCAGTCTAAAATTGTCTAGATCTATTTTTGACCTAGCGTTAATGTTAGGTCACCCAACATTGATACTGGATCAGTACAGCTGGCAATTGCCGAATTCAGATTTAAATCATTTTAAACATTGGTAACCTCATCCCCTATCAAAGAACCAACAACCTAGAACTGATTGATTCTTAACACAAATGGCGGCCGTATATAATATTTAATTTGAATGAATGTGCAGTTATCTGGCCTAATTGAAACTACCACTTTAGGTGACTTTAGATTTCAACCAAACGTGAATAGCTTAGGCCAGCCCAAGTTGAAATAACCGACTTAAGCCTCAACCAGACACCGTCATAGTGCCCGTCATGAACCCGCCGCCAGGAAATGGTGCAATTAAACATCTTGTTAAACCCCATCGAGGGGCTATATCATTCCACTTACATCCAAGAGAATCCATTATATTAACTATAGTCATAAATTGTTTGAATAACACAGCACATATTAATTAAAACAAACACAGATTTTTCAGACAGGATAACAGAGAACAGAGATGCTGGTGTAAAATTTATAATTTCAAGCACAATAAAAGTTTAACATTGCAAACATGAGTCATCAGGCTAAACCTGTATTGTCTTATCAACGGTCAATTTGAGAGACCAACAAGTAATGTTGCCCATAATTTCAATTGTCCACTGAGAGACTCCCAAATCCTAAATCTGCTATTACAAAATTGTAGCTTTGCTATTTCTCCGTCCGTGTGAATATTTTGTTTCGAGCAGTTCAGCAAAGCCCCACTAAAAATCAATCTCACTTGCTACCTTCAACCGCTCTATACACCTGGGTACAAGATATCCACAATGTTATGCCAAGCAATCCAATTTTACAACATTTACAAACAAACAAACATAACACAATGGAACTAAACTAAAACGAATTAATTTATTCAAGGTTTAAGGAACATGATGGAATTAAATTTGGAGATGTTTGTTGGTCATATTGGTAAACACACCCCCAGATTGGCAATTTATCCTCTTTCCTCTAATTCTTTCCTTGAGTTAGTTTAATTTACACTTTTTTGGTGGGTTTTAACAAAAAATTGCAAGCTTGCACATAGAAATTAACACATAAAGGTGTTACCTGTGCAAATGAAATTTAAAAGAAAATTCTGGATTGAGTAACAATAACCACCTGAGAGAGTACATGCTCCTTTGCTCAAACAATTGCCTAGTCAACTTCCATCACAGAGACCGCTTCCTCCAAGATAATCTTTAAATCTTGCATTCTTCTTTTTGTGCGACTAATGCATTCCTGAATGAAATAGTCATTATATCAGCTCAAAATAAGATTTAGTCAAGTATAACATGGTTAAATTGTTTTAACTTTATAATTCTAACACAAGCAAATCTCTTTAAAAAGCAGTATATAAACTTAAAACTAGTAATAGACCCTGCTTAGTTTAACTAAGCTTAGGAAAACAACCTACAAGCATCGTGTAAATATTCTTAGTACTCCAGAAGAAGTTAACTTTACATCAAAACAACCTAATATCAGGGTTACATGGAACAATCTAAATTAAAGCTAGGCCCTAGTCACTAAAGAAAGCAAGTCTAGGTGTCAATAAAACATGCAGCAGTATTTGGAAAATAAAATAAGAAACCTCTTCAGGTATCAAAAAGCCAGTGAAAGAAGGATAAGAAACCTTGATAGTTGCTGTGGAGGCAAGACCTACACCACCTGGCTTGTATATTGACACAAGATTTCCCAATGTATCTAGAACAATAGTAATGGAGGTTTCCATAACAGCCTCTTCTTCAGCAGTGGGGTCAACTACAATGTGCTCTTTGTGAATCACACATGTGACGGGAAAAGGGGTGTTGCCGATAGAGAGCTTCCTTTTTTCTTTGTTCACCAATTCGAGTTTTGTCTTCTCCTGCTGCTCACCAGAGACAGTGAACACTCTACCTTCCTCATTCACAGAAACTAGAGGAATTTGCACTGGAATATAATTTAAATTGTTAAATAAATCATGAAAAATTGATAAAATATAAACAATTTTTTTGACACAGACATCTAATTTTAACTTGGTCCTTACAATGTGTAAATGCAGCTACAGCTGAAAGCAATGCAGCATCAAAGAGAGAGCCATCCGCATTCAAACAATAAACATCCTGTAAATAAAAAAGGAATATACAAGAATAATAAAGCATTTCAGGCCAAAGCTGTCCAAAGGCAATGATTTGACAATCTAATACGAGAAGACAACAGCTCGAACACAAGATTACAAACACAGCCTGTACCAAAGTACATGGTATGATAAAGAAGAAACAAGTGAGTCGATGCGACATGATAAACTCTATATGGTTATTTTCAAATGAAAAACAGGAAAAATATCAACTGTACCAAGTAGGCTATCCATGATGCCTTTCCACTTATTAAACAAAGCTCCTTCAGATTTACCATCCTGGAACTGCAAAGTAATTGAGGCATCAATGAACATTTTGAGTTAAAGGAATAAGAATAAGCTTTTTAAAGGGTGAGCTAAACTAGGTTAATAGACCAAAATTTTCTCTAATGGGTATGTCGATAACTGGACCAGTATAGGCATACCAACAGTCGCCTTTTGTGACCACTTCACTGTCATTTCTTTTCTTCCATTTCTTTTTTCTTTCCTCTGTGTTAACCATATAACTCGTTTGCCATAAAACACACCTCATTATTACATCTGACAACTGCTGGGAAATGACTGGTGCCACCTCAGCAGGCCTTCCAGGCCTCACCATAGGCGAACAAATTGGAGGCATGTAAAACTCCACCGCTGTTCATGCATACAAGAAAAGTTACCACACACATACTAACGACTTCTGATTATTAATTTGAAGAAATTGGACTACTCTCATAGCATATATAAAATTGAAAAAGAGAAGTTCTGTCTAAATGTTGGAGATTTGGAGTATGACCCTAGGATTACATGTCTTCGGTTTGAAAAAAGAACATTGAATGTGATGTTTTTCAACATTTGGAATACACCAGAAACCACCCGAACAAAACAAACTGCGAAGGAATAAAAAAACAATACATATATCTAGCAATTAATTACAGACCAATTGATCCTTCATCAGGACTCTCTGTTGAAGGGGTCATGACTTCTAGCTTTATTGCAGCCAACATGGTCTGTTTATAGATGAAAATTTATAGTAGGTTAAAAGGAATAAACAATAAGCACATTTAACTTGACAATCATCTTAAATGAAACTTAAAAACTTAAAATCTTACAGTTGGAAAGAAAAATGCGATCAGATATATGCTTTACCAGTCACAATATGATTTAACAAGTTAAACAAGTCCTTTGCATGCTAACAGCACACTTACGACTCACTTTCATAGCTATGGAACGCTATTTGCTTGAATTGAAAACATTATCATAACTGTCCACTATCAAGTGATCCTATCCTTTGAGTGAAAATACAGAATGCATTATGATAAGAAATGTGCAATATCCACTATGCAAAAGAAATTCATCTCTTATGTCTGTAATCATCAGTAAGGTCAAATCAGAATATGTGAAGTGCATTAACCTACTGTACCACTAAAATACCAGGCAACCCTAAACCTTGATCATAACAATTTTTTCAGCACCAATCAGAGACTGGTAGCAAACAGATGAATAGAGAATGAGAGACAGAGAATTAAACTGACAGTTTCACCGATCTTAACCAATGCTGAGCCATCAACAGAAGCAACCGGGCCAAGAGATATAGTGGTTTCCCGAGCGGAGTCGAGCGTTCGAGCATCGGGTCGTACCGACTTGGAAAGGTGGCGGTCGTAAAAAGGAAGAGGGAAGAGACGGCGGAACGCCTCCACCTCCATATGCGCCGCCATCCCGGTGGCGCCTTCTCCGCCTCCAATGGTCGTCGTCTCCATTTGACCACTCTGTGTCGTATGCTTCTCTGGAATTGTTTATGCAAGGTCTGGGGCAAGAAAAGGAGAGGACTTTAGGGTTTTGTGCGGCGGCGCACGGTGGAGTTTGAACGGAAGTGAGACTGAGAGCGAGCGAGGGAGAGGATGGAAGGAATTACGAGGTCCTTTGTTTTTGCTTGAAATTTTTTGTATCGCTGATATTCGGGTTGGATTTTCGAATTCCAAATAACTGGGCCTGTTGTTATAAACTTATGATTGGGGACCTAGCAACAAAAAGGCCCGTATTGTAGAATAGCTAATTGCAAGTTGCAACTGTTACAAAACTTTCCAAGACGTAATGTAATGGGAGTAGAACTAGGTTAGCTTTAACTCAAAAACTCATCAGATTAATTTCAAACGACACATTCAAACTATTGAAACTGATTTACTTCGAGTTTACATGTCTAATTTATAAATTTTTAAACTAATTTAATATAAAGTCAAGCGGTAAAAAAAAATGAAAAACGAATACATTAAAATTAACTTATAAACCATCTTTTTTTGACCACTTGACTTTATACTAAATTAGTTCGAAATTTTATAAATTTGACATGTAAACGCATCACTCGTGAAGTAGATCGGTTTAAACGGTTTGAATGCATCGTTTGAAGCCATCGTTTGAAGCCAATTCAATATACTTTTGAATTAAGCTCACAAAGAGACTTGGTGAGCTTAAGAACACCCTAGTTCTACTCATGTAATGGCAATATTATTACTGATTCACATTGAAGTTGCAACTGTTACATAACTTTCCAAGACGTAATGTAATAGCAACAAAAAGGCCCGTAGTGTCGTATCCTCTTCAATACTGTAAAAGATTCCCTCCACTTTACGGTTTAAAAATTAATTCCCAACCGCTTTGAGATTCGAACTAGAGCAGAGTCAATATTGTTGGACTTTGAGATTCGTGCCAAGTTAAAAAGAACGGTCCAGATCCAGTACTTGTAAAAGATTTCCTATTACGGTACCGGAAAGAATCTGAATTCCGGATTCTCAAGGGTTACAAAAATAAATAAAAAGAAACACATGACAAGCCAATTTGCACAGTTTTGAATACTCAGCCGAGCAAAATCAATTTGATATCTATTTAGAATTTAGGAATTCGTTTTGAGATTTGTATCACATCTCATTCTGAAATTGCATTTTGATATTTGACCAATGAAAGCATTGATTAAACAGAAAAAAATATAATAGGACCTTTCACATAAACATTTTTATCTTTCAAAATAAAATGTAAGATTCTTACTTGTCGACAACCAAATAAAAAAGCACATCAAATGAATGTCAATGTTTGTTGCAAATTCACATTGAAATCTTACGGTTATATGCAACTGAAATTCAGATCTTTTGGTCTAATACGAGAGACTGGACTAGACATCTCGTTTCTAGCTAATCCAATAAACATTAATAAATATGGACGTAGGAAATCAATTCGAGCCATTTGATCAGATCAGACGGTCTAAATTTAAATTGCAAGAACCTAACATCTAGGCCTTTATTTAAAATATTATGCCCATATAGGACCTTGAGCTTGCTACATATTTTTCATGTAAAACTCAAAGATTAATAAGAGTAGAACTAGGGTGTTCTTAAGCTCCAAGTCTCTTTGTGAGCTTAATTAAAAAATTCATAAAATTAGCTTCAAGCGACACATCTAAGCCGTTGAAACCGATGAGTGATGAGTTTACATGTCAAAGTTATAAATTTCAAACTAATTTTATATAAAGTCAAGCGGTAAAAAAAATGAAAAATGAACACATTAAAATTAACTTACAAACCATTTTTTTTACCACTTGACTTTATACTAAATTAGTTCGAAAATTTATAAATTTGACATGTAAATGCATCACTCGTGAAGTAAATCGATTTCAATGAATTGGATGCATCGTTTGAAACTAATTTAATAGGTTTTTGAATTAAGCTCACAAAGAAACTTAGTGAGCTTAAGAACACCCTGGTTCTACTCGATTAATAATATATAAAAAAATGTTCAGGAGCCTTTTGTAATGGCGCTCAATTAATCTATGTTTCAGATTATACGTGCATGTACTTCTAATTTAAATCCTGACTTGAGACCACCAATCAATTTCATGGGTAGAATTAATATCGTTAGTTAGGTCCACTTAGTACTCTTTCAAAAACAAATTATGATTAATTTTGGGTTCAAAACGCCACAAAAAAAATCAGACAGTCAGTTAAAAGAAATTCATAATGATAGAAGTTTTTTTTATGCAGTACCAGCATGAACTTTAAATTTATTTTGCAGTCATTCAATCAAACTTCAAAAGGTTAAAATGTTTAGTTTTTTGTCATTTTCTTGATTGCTGGTATTAAATGTACAGTGACTCAAGAACTAGCATTTGATCTAGTAGTAAAAGACACATATCCTTTGATGTGAAAGATCATGTGTTTGAAAATCTGATAGAGAAAATCTTTTGTTGCAATAACAATGTTGTCCCTAATGGTACCTAGAGGGAGGTGAATTGGGATTGTTTAAAAATTTAAACCCTACAACTTGTAACTATCGGTCAGATAGACAAGCTTAAAAGTCGTTCTTGTGTTTAAGTAATTTATTTACTTTAAGTCCTTGGCGGAATCAATAACTTGTAAATTAAATAAACAAAATACAGTAAAGTAAATAGATAGAGTTAGAGAAACTGACACTTGAGTTGATAACGGAGTTCGGCCACTAAAGAACCTACGTCTCCGGGGCAACATAACCTAACCGGCGCGCCTTTTTATTTATCCAATTGAAGAAAAGAATACAAGTTGTGACCAACGAGACAACACTCTTATGGTCCACATAAACAGACAAATGAGCACTGATGAGTGTTTTTGTGATCAGGCTAATAAAATTTATAACCCGTTTTTCTATTGAGTCAGATTACATGCGCATAATCCTATTGAGTAATATATCGAGTGCCGATCCGCAGGGAATAAGATTTAAGGTATTGAATAATTGAATCACAACCTTTCAAAAGCTAGACAAAATCTAAAAATTGAGAGTTGTTGGTTTTGATTTTTGTATTTGGCAAAAATTAAAAGTAAGTAAAATAAATAAGATAGTGATGTGAATTTTTAGAATTTTGGCTTACCGTTGTTACTGTTTTGGTTTCAATCTTATTTGATGTTAGTTTTCAAATGTTGTATGAGGGCTTCTAATCCAATTTAGTGACTACCGCTTTCGCATCGACACAGCCACCCTACCTATGAAGAGATCCGGCTAAGGATTGTCTTAATTGGTGCAATGAGTTCTGTGATTAGACCAAAAGATTTTAGATTTTAGATTTCACTTACTAGGTTCATCGCCCTACGTTCTTGGTTCTATTGGGTGTCCCCATGGTGAGGCAAGACAATGCGATATTCGCCTACGAATGCCAAGTCTCCCATGTATACTTTTGTTGGTCCAACTAATGGTATCTTCGGCTAAGGTCTCCTCCACTAGTCTAGTATTTTTATTCTCCTTATCCTAACTCGGTTTGCCTAATGGAACAATCTCTCCATGTGTGGCCATCGCATGACGATCTAGACTAACAAAATGAAATCAAGTAAGAATGAACATAAAGCACAAAAATAATCGAATAACAAAAGACTAAACAATGATCAAATAAAAAATATATAAAAACATCATGAGTAACAAGATTTACTGCCAACCCTAAGAATCTAAACTTAGCTGCGAAACGACATGTTTACAATAGAGAAATAAGAGAAAGATACAACCATACACGAAGTACCCTCCTACTTAGTCTCTACACACTTCACTCTTCTTACTTAATGAAAATAAACAAAAGATACAAAGATATGTTTCTTTTCCGTCCATGAGTCTTTTACAAGAGTGTAAGGGCGTTTGGAGATGATTGGAGGCCAAGCAATCTGATATGGATACAATTGTCACAAAATCCAATGAAAGGTTGCCTCTAATACAGACCGTATCGGATGGTACATACTGTATTGTCCTTGTGCAGAAGTTGGATGCTCCAGGAGTTAATGCGTATTCCTTCCTGCTTGGTCCATATTTGGTCTCTGGTCCGTACTGACTGTTACGATCCATACCAGAGACTTAACTTCAGTGCTCTGCTATTCCGATTGACCCGATTCTTGCTCTATTTGATGTAAAATAGCCTCAAAACATGATTCCAGTCATGCAACGGCTAGACTCGGGTGGTCACAACCTCAGATCTACTTTACCATACTTTTGCATATAAATAAAAATTGATAAACAAAATAGTATAGTATGATCTTCATAATTTTCATGATTTCGATCTCTATGATCTTCTGTAATCTTCATGATTCAGCATCTCATCAATATCTGACATTCCAAATGGCTCGTGTGAATCTTCCATCAGATCATTTGTATCAAATCATTCCTTGTAGCTTGAGGATCATACATCCGATTATCTTGTACAACTTGTCACGTCAGCTTATCATGATATGCATTTTTAACTTGCTTTGACCCTCGGACGTAACTTATAGCGCCAACTTGTCATGATATGTATCGTTAACTTGCTTTGACTTTCGAACATAACAACTACATCTCAAACAAAGAAACTGTAATATTCAATGTTTATATGTTTTATAAATTAGTTAAATAACACATAATATTACTTACAACAACAAAAGTTTAAAAGAGTGTTCGACGACCCCCTCATTTAAAAAGATGTACAGTGGCTCAGCAAGAAGGGATTCGTATCTAGTGTAATTACATGACTGAGTACAATTAGATCCGAGTTGTCCGTTTTAACTTGGCACGAATCTGAAAAGAGAACTCCCACGTTGAAATAGGCACCGAATTCCAATCGGTCGGCTGAGATTTTATAAAAGCTAATTTTACTTGGTCATGTACCTCCCGGATACGAGTCTAGCAAGAAGTCGAGGCGTCTATCAACCGTGTACTGATTTAAAACTCAGGGTCCTGGATTGTAACTTTTTTTTTTGTAGAGCAGACTTTGCCTACTGATTTGAAATTGAAATGCCGTTACTTACAAAAATAAAGCCTGTTTATAATAAAAAAATTATTTAATGTTGAAATTTTGTAAAATTGAAAACCTAAATGATTTTTGATTGGCAAGACGAAAAATTCGTAACATTTTGAGGACTATTGTTTAATTTGGTCAATAAATAAAATGAAAAAAATAGAGTAAAATAATATAAAAAAAAAGGAGGTTGAAAGCAATAACCAGGCAGGGGAGGAAATAGCCCCATCCGAAATCCTCCCTCTCCCTCCACTCCCTCCCCACCCAAAATCCAAACCAAACTCTCTGTCTGTATGTGCGCGCGCTCTCCTCTCCTCTCCCCCTCCCCATGGATGGGGAAGATAACACCACCCCCACAACAAACACCCCCCAATTCCCTCCCCATTTCTACCACCCCAATCCCTTCTCCTCTGCTAGAAACACCACCTTCCCTCCTGCCTCTGCTCTCTCCCCGGCCCCCGTCGAACCGGTGAAGAAAAAGCGTGGGAGGCCGAGGAAGTATGGAATCGGCGCTGCATCTGTTTCGCCTTCTCTTGGTTCATCGTCTTCTTCTGTGAAGAAATCCCAGTCAGCTTCAGGTTCTCTCCTTTTTTCGAGGTCGCCTGGAGCTGCGGCGAATTCTTCTCTTTCTGAGAAGAAGAAGAAGGAGGCCCCAGGAAGGGGTGAGGCGGCTTCTTCCTCACCAAAGAAACCTCAGATTGGGTCTTTAGGTTTGGGTTCAAGCCTGAATGTAATTTGTGACTGCTTTAAATTACATGGACCACCTTGTTGTCAGACCTGAGGTTAAATGGATGTTGCCTAAACCGAGATAGTATTTCCAGATTGTTCTTGTCATATTAATTATATGTGTGCGTATTGGATTAACGATTAAGGCCAGAGTAACCAGTGTCATGTTCTGCCATTACACTGCCTAACTTGAATTGTCTGGAATTGAGTATTGTACTTAGAGATATTTTCAAGGTGAAATTTTCGGAAAATGAAAGAAAATATTTTCCTTCTTTTGAATTTAGAACAAAATGATGCATTTTCAGTCTGTTTTGCTGAAATTGTCTTTCTTTTTCCATGCAGGACAGGGTTTTACACCGCATGTCATAATTATTAACAATGGAGAGGTGAATTGCTCAGTTTGTAGATAGTAATCTTTTGATTCCCAAGTGAAAAAGATATCAATTGTTTAGCACCTGTTCAATTTCAGGGATTCTGGTAGCCTACGTACTGGGAATCATGGATTTTACATGTCTTAACTCCACTAATGTGCCTTTTGCAATTCTTCAAAAAAAAGAAAAAAGAAAAAAGAAAAAAGAAAAAAGAAAAAAGAAAGAAAAATAATATGCATGACCTGTAGTAAAGCTGATTAACTGACTGAGATACATGGAGTTGTTAGATCAGCAAGTCAATATGGTGCAGATAGAGTTCTTCAGTCTAACTTTGTATAAAACCCCCTTAGAGGCCAATTTCACCTCCCTTACGAAGGTCACAACTTATTACATAGCACGCTCTCTTAATTTTTCTGCCTTTCTTTTCTCTATAGGACGTGGCACAGAGAATTATACAGTTCATGCAACAAGCCAAACGTGCAATTTGTATCCTCTCTGCAAGTGGCTCCATCTCAAGCGCCTCTCTACGCCAACCAGCTGCTTACGGGGGACAGATGACGATAGAAGTGTGTGTTATTATAGTATTGTCAATTTTTTTTATTTTATTATTATTATATTATTATATTTATTATAATTATTATTGTTGTTGTTGTTGTTGATGTTATTATTCTATTTCATAACAAAAAGCATGTACCACACAGTTATATACAACTTACATGATTAACAAAACTGGAGATTCCTAACTTTCTGCAAAAGCAGAAATCATATTAATAACCAAGATAACTAAGAAAACTTCACTATGCAAAGGGTGCTGGTCATGATCCCAATGAAAAATATTTCACCCTGTATTGCTTCATAGTGTTTAATTTGATTCGTTCTTTATCAGAATATTTTTTCTTCCTTCCTAATTGTCTACTCTAATATATATGAACCACTGTTTCATTGTCAATCATGTGTATCATTAAGTCGTTGATACACAATTCTTCTTGTTAAGTTTCGATATTTTCTGATTAAGCCATTCATATGATGACTTTGGGTTCATTTTACAGGGAAGGTATGAAATTACCTCACTTAGTGGATCCTTCCTTCCTGCCGAGCATATTGATTTATCAAGAATTGGTGGATTGAGTGTATGCCTTTCTGGTCTAGACATTAGTTCTCTGGTAGGTGGTGGTGTTTGTGGTCCTTTGATTGCTGCAGGTTCTGTGACGGTATGCTGCATTGCTAGTTTTCCTAACCTTTTTTAATTTTAATCTCTCCTGACTTGTGGATATGGGTCCTCTACTGTGTATGTATTGTACAAAGGAGAAGTATACTGTGCCTCCTACAACGCCACAATGTATGCACCCGTGACCAATGATACTGAGGCCCGTCATGCAGTCTAGGTGGGTGATATAAGGGGGCAAGTCTTGGGGGCACTGTACAGAGATTTACCCTACTAGTTGAGAAAAACTGTTTTTGGTATGGCAGTTTCCAGTGGGTAGTGTACCAGTTGAACAACAACCTTTTATTCACATGTACCCATTTCCCAATTGTATCTCGACTATCTCCTTGCTTGATTTTTTACTTTGGTTTTCTCTTTATAAATATGATATTTCAAATTCTCCCAATTTATATGTGAGGAGCAAGGAAGATATCAACCTGTCACCATCAGTTGTCATGCGGGGCACATGAACTAGGAGCAAGAAAGAAAGATTACATGGACCATTTCTAAATCATGGGTTTCATGGCAATTCCTAAAAACATGTCAGGGCTTGGAACATTGATATCTTTTCAATTGGTGTTTAGATGGAATGTCTATTATTATTTTTGTCCTTTCGTTTGTTTGTCACTAACAAATGAGAGAGTTAGGGTAATTGTAGAAGGGCAATGGATCTACCTTAGCACTTAGTGCGCATGAGAGTCAAATTCAAAATTGAATATGACTAAGAAAGAAACATATAATCAGGTAATTGCTGGCTCCTTCTCAGTAGATATCACTGACGTGGGGCCTAGTTCGGTGAAAACTGGAGAGGCAGTGCCAATCAATCAGGGATCAACTCTTGTCACCCCAGTAGCATTCCGGCCTAGCATTGGATCTACTGAAAGGGTCTCAGGAGCTGGAATTGGCGACGATCAACGGGGTACAGGAGGAAGTGATTATTTCATGCAACCTAACCTTATAAACATGAACTTTATGGCTCACCAATGGAGAGGTAAATTTTCTGGCGCTGTTTGTTTCTTATTATTTTGACAAATATATGGTGTTTTCTTTAGTCTTTACTCTTTGTGCTGTGGGGCAATTATTAACACAATCACCACACTGGCCCCAGTCCTGACCAGCACGGGATCAGTTTCTAATAACAATAAAAACAGCATTCTGGGGCTGTTGTTTTTGATTAAACATTCTTTGGTTGTTTTTTTTTATCAAGTTTACAGAAGATCAATTTTGTTTTCTTTGAAGATTATGTCTCCATTACTCTGTTTGATACCACTGCTCTCTAAATTGATTTCAGGAAGTCTAGAGGGGCCAAGTCGGACATCTCACTCTACCGAAGAAGATATTAAATCTGATGGGAGCTAAACTTTCTATAATTGGTTTGACTAATACTTAACATTGTCGATAAGTAGTCAATAGAAACTTTTTACAAAATGAGCTTGGTTTATGTATAACATCGATGTTAACTTGTAAAAGGAGATTGTGACCAAGTGTCCTATACAATTATAAAAAGCAAGATTCAGCAAAGACTTCACTTTTTTTTTCACTATATTTGTCTATTCGCATACAAATGCTTTTTGCGGGTAATTCCAATCACACTCTATGATTATTGCTTTCTGTTTCTTTTGAGCATTTTCATCTTAAATTTTAGCGAGATATATAGCATGTACAACAGTAATTGTGCATCCAGCCAGGAATTCATATCACCTAAGGTAACAGAATATTTCTACTGGGTTTGTGTAATTAATAGGATAAACAGGAGGTATTGCTTGTGTGTATGTTTTTGTAGCATCTTATTCTCGGCTCAAAGCTTGTACGGATGTACCTCTTATGTTTTCTAATTAATTCAATGCACAGTAGGCCGTTCGCCAACAAAATTGAAAAAAAAAAAAGTTCTATAATAGTGCAAGATCAGTGTAATCCAGAATAATAGCGATATGGAAGGCGTAGGTGATGCGTGTCAAGCAGATGGCAGGAGTTTGAGATTCTCGGTTATCGAACAATAATGGACAGGGGCGGACTAGAAAATTTTGATAGGGGTGATTGAAATTAAAATGGCGGTGAGTGAAATTTGAGCTCAAAATTTTTCAATCACAAAATAGAGTTTTAATCGTTAGACTATAACTAAACATTTGTTATTTATTAAAGGTGGCTGAGCTATATAATTTTTTTTAAAAAGATAAAATTTAATGAAATTTTTATATGCATAATTAAAATTTTAAAATCATAGAGATAGCTTAGTCATCTTTGACTAAATCATAGATCTGCCTTTGATAATAGTCTTCGACCAATTTTCGACCAATTTTTTGAAGCAATAGTCGTAAATACTATAAAGGTCTTTCAAAGACCAAACAGCTGAGGTCAGGTTATACTTGAATCTCCATGCTAAATAATCATAAGAGCGTAACTTATTCATGCTCAAGATGATCGTTGAAAATGAACGCGATTGATATTTGATGTGTTGGTATTTTCCAGATTATCATGTGAATATTAATATCTGAGTGAGGTTATGTGGTATTATGCATAGTATTGGTATGTACTTTAAACTAATATTTTTATTTTTAAATTTCAAATAGCCAATTAAAACAGTTTAACAGAATCTTCATATGAAATGTACTTACAACCTTGCAGAATAAATTTTACTTATTATTTATAAACTTTTTTACTTGACTTTTAGATAGATAAAAATCACTTGATCTATTTTTAGATAAATTGATTTTCTATCTATTTAAAATGTAAGTAATTAAAAAAATATATATAAAATTTGATATAAGTATATTTATTTATATGAAAATCATGTTAAACGATTCGAATTGATTATTTGAACTTTAAAATTACAGATATTAATTCAAAGTACGAACTAATATGCACTATATGAAAATCATGTTAAACGATTCGAAATCGAAATGTAAATTTTTTTAACAGATCAAATCATCAACTGCAAGCGCACTCTGTTAGTCTGTTACAGAGAATTGGAACTGTTTTTGGGTGCAAAGGTAAATGGTTATTAAATAATTATTGTTTATACATTTTTTAGCTTTTAGGATTCAATTATCTGTTGTCAAACTTCTAATATTCGCAACAGATAATTGTTGTTACGTTAAAGGATTTTTTGAACTTAAATAATTAATATTTGATCCAGTAATAAAGGACCATGCTCTTAGTATGTTGAATGAAATATAACATAATAAAATTTAGAAGGCTAACTTAACTCTTCATGTTTTTCTAGAAAAAGAGATTTTTTGGACTTCGCTACATTTTAGTGTGTTCTATAATTTAGTTATCTATTTTATGTATAATTTTCTCAAAATAATGTGTATAAGCAAGATTCAGAGGAAGCCAATGTTTCAAGATTCGCACCAATAATTTATGTATAATTTTCTCAAAATAATTTATATATATATTTCTCAAGATTCGCACCAATGTTTCATACGAATTATTTTATTTTGACACGTTATAAAATCGTATGAAAATAAAAAAAAGGCTAATATATTGTAAGTTTATGGGATTCATTTTGTAGAAAACATCGTTGATTTGTTTTTTTTTGAAGGTCAGTGAGCGGACTCACATGACGATTTCATTGATAATAGAAAAGAAAGTTATTTACAGCAGCTTATTATTTATTTACATGGCCACCAAGGAAAATAAATAACGAGAAATAAACACTTATTCCACCCGAACACTAAGACCTTAACCGCCGCTAGCTAAAGGTTGCCTGCCAAGAAGTTATCTCCAGGGAGGTAGTGTTGACTAGTTCCGTCACTGTCTTGCGCTGACCAGTGAAGAGGCGCCTGTTACGTTCACGCCACAGTGCCCAACCTCCAGCAGAGCACGCTGTGTCCCAAAGTCTCAAAGCTGTGTCGGTGAAGTTCCCTCGTGAGCGCCACCACAAATCAAAGAAGGATCCTCAGTCTGGGATGCTGGCGCGGAGGTTGTATCGAAACAGTAAAATCCTCCAAAAACCCATCGCGTAGGCACAGGTTAGGAGGATATGCCCTGTCGTTTCCAGTGTCGAGTCATGGCAGAGGTGGCAACCGGCCTGGACTTCGCATCCTCTCGATCTCAGTACCTGCTGAGTTAGAAGCTTATTCTGGATGGTAATCCAAAGGAAAACTCTCACTTTGGGAGGTATCTTTAGCTTCTAAATGATCTCATTAGAAGGACACTCGTGCCCCCTATTGTGCAGAACTCTGTATGACGAGCCCGTAGTGAAAGTTTTTTGCGAGGTCCAAATCCACTGTGTTAGCCCGCTCGATTCGTCAATTGACGTTGATATCACATAAAATGGTCGCAGGCGGCCAAGGGACCGTGCAAAGCCCGAAAGAGTTGGGTCGTGCAGTTCATCTGATGCCGCATTAATTCCATATAGTGATGACATTGTTCGCGCCCAGAGTCCATTCGTGTCTCTATCTAGCTTCCAAAGCCACTTAGTGTGCAAGGCGTCATTCTGTGTTTGGAGATCCAATATCCCCATACCCCCATTTTTTTTCATTGCGCAGACCGTCTCCCAATTTACGAGACAATTAATCCCGTTGCACGTGGCATTTCCTTTCCACAGAAACCACCTTCTGGCCCGGTCTATGTGTTTGATAATTCCTTTTGGCAATTTTATTGCTTGCATGTAATGCAGTGGAGCGCCGTGAGTACCGATTTGATCAAAACAAGCCTACCCCCGTATGTGAGGAATGAGGATTGCCAGGCAGCCAATCTACTCTGTACCGACTGGATTAACGGTTGGAAATCAATTAATCTTAGTTTTTTGGCCGACAAGGGCAAACCAAGGTAGCGAATTGGAAGGTCAGCCCATGCGCTACCAATGATTCGCTGAATGGTGCCGATCATGGTTGCTGGTATTGCAATTGGTACAAAGGTACTCTTGCTTTTATTGATTTTAAGACCCGTCAAGCGCCCGTATAGGCGCAAAATATGTACAATTACCTTTAGCGTGGTCGGATGTGCCTCAGAAAAAATAATAGTGTCGTCTGCATATTGTATCGGCTTCGGCGGTATCGCCATTGGCGAGTGCATTACTGGTATTGAATTCTGAATAAACCAGTTAAGAGAATCCGTTACCAGGATAAAGAGCATCGGCGATAGCAGATCACCTTGCCGGAGTCCTCGATTATGGGTGAAGAATGGGGTAAGGGTGCCCTTAACTTTTACTGCTGATGCGGATGTGTTGAGGACATTTAAGACTACCGATAGCCATCTCGGTGGGAAGCCTCGTTCAATCAGTAGATTGGTGAGGAAGCACCAGTCTACGGTGTCAAACACTTTTGTGAAGTCTACCTTGTAAAGGATGGAGGGTATTTTCCTTTTTTGACAAAAGTTGAGATATTCTCGTGTCACCAGAAAGGATTCCATGATTGATCGTCCCTTTACGAAGGCAGTCTGCGCATTCGATACCAATTGTTGAAGATGCGGCTGCAGCCTGTTCGCCAGAATCTTTGTCAGAATTTTAGCAGCCGTGTTGATGACGCTAATTGGCCTGAAGTCAGACACCTCAATGGCACCGTCTTTTTTCAGAATCAAGGTAATCACCGCTCTATTGATCTGTCCCATTGGTCTTCCATTGTAGCATTCCCGTATACACTCCATGAGATCTACAGCAACTATATCCCAAAATACCTGGTAGAATTCTATTGGAAGGCCATCGGGTCAGCTTGCTTTCCCCTTTGGTAGGTGGAATACCGCCTCCTTTATCTCCTCGTCCGTGATGTCATTATCCAAGCGATTCAGTGTTGCTGCAAAGTTCGGCCCCACCTTACCTCTTAGATCAAAAGGTAAATGAGGATGAGCCCTTGAGCCTAATAATTCGCTGAAATGCCTGAATAGTTTGTCTTTCACCTGTCGGTGATCGCGGATCGTTGTATTATCATGGTTCAAAGCCGAGATGATGTTTGCATTTTTTCTTCCATTGGAAATAGCATGAAAGTATTTTGTGTTGTTATCTCCTAGCTTAAGCCATGCGGCGCTCGATTGCTGTTTCCACTTCTCCTCTTTTTCTTTCACTAATTGAAAGACATGTTCTCGCAGTTTAATTCGCAATACAAACTCAATCGGACTAAGAAGGTGGGACTCCTTGGCTCGATCTAATTTTTGAATGACCCACTGAGATCTTTTAAGAAATACATTCCTGTATCGGTAAGCTGATTGGGACCAGCACCTTAGTTGTTTCCGAGTCTCTTCAATTTTACCTTTTATCCTTTTAATAGGATTTCGAAGGTTAGGTGCTGCGGACCATGCTTGTTGTACAACTGCTCTGGTTTGTGGGTGGTTCAACCAATATGTTTCGAATTTAAAACTGCTCCTTGATGTATGGCAATGAGGTCTGATCTCCAAAATTAACGGGGCATGGTCGGAGGCTGTGGTGGGGGCATCCCGCAACGAGTACGACGCTCCCATTGAGTTCCACTTTGGTGAGATGAATACCCTATCTAATTTAGAAAAGGTTGGAGCCGGCCTCTTACTAGACCATGTAAATTTTCGTCCCTCAAGCGGGATATCAAGTAACTCGAGGAGTTGGATAGTGTTGTTGAATTCCATCATGGTCCCCCAATTAATTGAACCCGAGGTAGTGTCATTGGAGGATCTTAAAAGATTAAAGTCCCCCATGAGTAACCAAGGTAACTCATTAAGTAATCTAAGGTCCTTTAATTCTGCTAAAAAATGAATTTTTTCTCTGTCATTATGTGGACCATACACTCCAGTCAACATGAAATTAAAATCGCCTCTTTGTAATGTAATAGACACAGTGTGAATTCCTACATGAGAGTCGATGAGTTTATAGGCACTACTCCATGCGAGTAGTATCCCATCCCTCGAACCCTCCGCATCTAATGTAATATAAGAAAAAAACTTTGAGGGGCACACTTGCCGCACTCGAAATATCGAATGATCCGACCACTTAGTCTCTTGAAAGCATAAAATGTCGCAATTAGAATCTAAGACCGTATTCTTGATAACCATACATTTAGATTGGTCACCGAGACCCCGTACATTCCAATTCAATATTTTAAAAGGAAATAGCAATTCACTAGGTTCGATCGACATTTAAAGATTACACAAAAGATTGGTGCTCTACACCATATCAGAACCTCAAAAAAGAACAGATAAACATAACATGAAACTGAAAACATAAAGGCATAAGACATAGTTCATAGCTTATACTAAAACGAAGCCGCATCTCCGTCGTCATCTCCCTCCAGAAAACCCTCGTCCGAGTCAAAGTTCAGACCCACAAGCACGATTTCATCATCTTCATAGGCATCATCATGATTGGTTTGGAGTGGGTCGGTTTCATCATCATACACCTCTTTGGTTCGAGATCGTCAGAGTCGGGTTCTGCCTCAGTTGCTGCTGGTTCGGCCCCAAGTGCTGCTGGTTCTGCCCCTGCTGGTTCGGCCCCAATTGCTGCCGATTTGGGGCTGTCTGGTTCAGCCCCAGCTACTGTTGCATTGACACCACAGTAATTCCTGATTTGTGCAGCTTGTATATCTTCCAGAGGCTTAATCGTCAGGGCTTCATCACGCAAGGCTGCTAGTATCGCCGCTTCCTCAATTTTTTGCTTTATAGCCTTGGCCTTTGCTGCCTTTTCTTTGTTTTTGGGGCTATTCTTGACTTGGTAATGTTTAGTGGAAGGTGATTTTTTGAGATTCTAGCCGATCTTCGCAGACCAGATTGGGCAGCTGTGTGTTCAGGTTTGTGCCTGGAAGTCGGTCCCTCTTCTTGTGGGAGGCCGTCGGTTGGTACGGGCATGTGTCCTACAGTCACCACTGTAGCTGCTGGTACAGACATGGCTCCCGCAGCCCCGTCGTGTTCGGGCATGGCTTCATCCACTACCGCTGGTTCAGTAATTGGATCCTCTTCAATATCATAGTGGGTGTGTAAATTACCTTGGGTCAGGTTCGATGGTTGTTGTTGGGACGAGAAGGCCTGATCGAATTCATCGTCCATATCGGCCCAGCGCGCCCGTTGCTCATCAGTGAGGTCCAACAGCTGAATGGGTGCTTCATTCTGGTCTGTTGGCAGATCCTCCAGATCGGCATGGTTCAGTGAGTCTACCGGGTACTCCCGTGAGTAGTTTGATATGGGGGAAGTGTAGGGTGCTACCTCTTCTGTCATCCGCACCTCTGATCCCTCATCAGAAGTGTGCCCGGAATTTTCGGGGTTGCAGTTTATGCTCTGAAGAATTATTTTGGCTGCCTGCGCTCCTATTTGTATCTGAAGTGGGTGGTTCTGTTGTATCGCGTGCACCATCCGGGTTGACGAAGTGGGGGAATCTCGGCCGGCAATAGCCCTGCCCTTGATGCCGGCAATCAGGTTTTGGGTGTAGTCTCTTGCCCTGGACTCAAAGAGGGGTCTGCTTCTGAGGTGTGTCTCTATTTCCTCTTTCTTTTTATCACCATCAGGGAGAGCCACCCAAATTGAGAAGAGTGTATCAAACTCGATGGTGATAACTTCTTTCCCTCCCTTGTTGGTGGTCGCATGTGACAGCGCCAACAGATTATCTCTACATACCTCATCGAAAACCGAGGGAGGCGGTGTGGTGTCGACATCCGTTGGGGTAACGATGGGGTCCTCCACCCAGCTGCGCACTATCACTTGAATATCGCGTAGGAGGCCTCTCTCCCACATGTATACATGTAGCGGTATGTTTGCCAAGTCCGGGATCACAACCACCGCCATCATCTTTTCGAGTGATCGAACATTTTGCATAGGTGAATGTTCTAAGACCACACCGAAGGTGCTGATTGCAGGGATAAGGTGATCGAGATTCTATTGTTGCAGGGATAAATTTGTCAGCTCGAGCCAAACTCTGAATTTGAGGTACTATGGAGCCGCGTCGATAGCCATGCTCCACGGATATGCTACCAGTCCTAGCTTGCATAGGCTGGGGTTGTGGTTGGTGAGAAAAGTCTGCTTATTCTCACCCGAGGGGAGCACAAGGATGTACCTCATATTAGCAAGATGAGTCAGAGGGTAAGGCACCTCTGAATTACATGCTGACATGATAAGTGCCTGGAGTGAGTCAGCATGATGGTAAGGGTTTAGACGAGTATCTATTACAATCGCAGTAGATAGCTCAGCATTAGTGCGGTGAATGTAGGGTGTCGAGGGTATGTAAACCACAGTGGCATGGGGCCTGTGGGGCCATGAGTGAATCCCCCATATTTCCTTTGGGTTGTAACGGATCGAAGCGCTGTCGCTTGGCAAGCATAGAGTGGTCACAGTCCCTCGCTTGGTGACCCTTCTTCCAGCATCTTGTGCACACGCGGTGTTCGCTGAGGCAGTCATTTTGTTACCTTTATGGTCTACCAATCCGTTCATTTTTTTCCTAAATACATAATTTCGAGTTCTCTCATACTGAAAGATATGAATCGATTAAATGCCCGAACAGAAGCCAACAAGTCAACAACCTAAAAAAGCAAAAAATGAAAGGAAGCCAACCACTTTATTTGGTTTACTTGTCAAGCAACTAGCCACTTGAAACAATCAGATCAGTTCGCTTAAACAATCAATTGTTGGATACAAACAATCAGATCAGTTCGCTTAAACAATCAATTGGATACATGATTAGAGTTAAAATGTCTCATTGTCGTTGATTAGTGCTCCAACCATGCTCCACATCTTTATCTCTATAAAAATCTAAATAGTCGATTCGAACCGTCCAACATGATCTTCATATTGAAATATGCTTTGAGACCAAATTTAATATTTTTGGAAAATTTATTACTATTTGTTTACATATATACAAAATCATTGTTTCTGAATAAACAATTAATAAAAAATTCTAAAAATTATTAAATTTGATTTCTAAGCACATTTTAGTATGAAGATCATGTTGAGTGGTTCAGATCGACTGTTTAAATTTTAAAAATAAAGATAAAGATATGGAACATAATTAGTACACAAAATCAATAAGACATTTTAACCCTACTCTTAATACATAATAAGAAGGACCGCATTATTGAGTTGAGTAATTTAACTACTAAAATTCTATATTAGAGTGAGTCTTTAATACATGACTAGTATCGTGCCCGTGCATTGCAACTGAGACATTATAAGAAAAATATGAGGAGACTTTTTTATTGACATCTCACCCATAATTAAGAAAAAAATATATAAATGAAAATAAAAAAAACACAAATGAAAAAAAAAACAGAGAGATAAATAATAAATAATAGTAAAAGAAACAACAACAAATAAAAAAAATGGATATATAACATTAAAAAAAGTTTTGAAGTATCATTGCCAGTGTGATCCTCTTCGATGTAGTCCAACATTTCTGAAAATGAAAAAAAAAATGAAAAGTAGATTATAATTGCTCCAATTGAAAAAAATATAATAAAATTAGAAATGTTAAATTAATATGGTTCATGCCTTATTTATCACTCAAGACCTCCCGATAAACTATATTTTTTGTGTACACTCCTGGGGCATCAATTTCCTCTTTCTGTTTCAACATGACTTTTGTTGTAAGTCGTGACGTACCTCTTAAACATATAACTGGCCGTGCGAAAAAATATGCTCGGGTAAATAGATGCCGACGTTAGGAATTGTTTGTCCTGCATTATTGATTGTCATGGCAAAACTCAGGCGAATAGGGAATTGCTTTCGTGTAAACTTGAAAGGGAACATCTCATCGTCAGATGGACACATTGGAATTCTCGGTAGAAAAATTCATTTTCAGCATGTTCTCCAACAACAATCTCTGCATCTATTGCATTATTTTGAAATTTTCGGCATATAAGCCTTGTACCATTACATAGGCCATTTGATGGATCAAGGTTCCATAATAAAATAATTAGACAACCCAGCTTCAATTTGAGAAGATGTGGAGGCAGCCCACTTGGAGTCAAGGAGTTCAAAAATTCTGTTGGATAGTGATTAGCCGTATCATCTTCTGCTTTGTCGAAACTGTAGTAGATCATCTCATCACTTCAAAACATCTCAATCATTTGTTGATTCAATTCATCAACATACTCATTTCTTGTTCATAGTATGGCCCTAGAAATAATATACTCTGACGAACCACCGTTGAGATGGAGAGAGGGAAAAATAGATTCTATTAACCGCTGTTTAGAATCTCCTTCTGTAGTGTATGGAATAACCAATTCTTCAGGAATACGGATCAAGTCCCCCTCTAATGATTCTTCTGTTTCCATCACCAACTCTGAGTAAATATTCAGAAAAATATGGATTTAACAAAGCTCTCATGTTTTGGGTTAATTGTATTATTTTTATTGATGACCAAAGAAGAGACATCCGTAGACTGGAAGCAACAATTTGTGCTCTAGTACCACGCCTAACAACTGGGAGCACCTAATAATTATATAAATTATGTGTATGATATATATATATATATATATATATATATAGAGAGAGAGAGAGAGAGAGAGAGAGAGAGAGATGGGCTACGGTGCTTCGCGAAGTAAATGGTCTTTTTTACTTTATGCCATATTTTCATTTTGAAAATCCAAACAACTGATTCGAACCGTTCAACATGTTCTAAATATTGAAATGTGCTTGGAGACTAAATTTTATATTTTTTGGAATTTTTTTACTATTTATTAAGCCACTTTGAAAATCGCTGATCCACTGTGAACAGTAAAAATTTCTGGACCATCAGATCAGCAATTTTCAAAGTGACTTAATAAATAGTAATCCAAAAAATGTAAAATTTAGTCTCCAAGCACATTTCAATATCTAGAACATGAACAATTCGGATCGGTTGTTTGGATTTTCCAAATAAAAATATGGCGTGAAGTAAAAAAGACCATTTACTTCGCGAAGCACTGTAGCCCATCTCTCTCTCTCTCTCTCTCTCTCTATATATATATATATATATATATGTATATTTAAAAAGCTATTAATTTGAACAATAAATGAAATAATATATAAAAAACTAATTAATTACCTGTCTGAAGTCACCTCCGAAAAGCTTGATCTTCCCGTCAAAAGGTAAATTTCCTTCAATTATATCTTGCATTGTTCTATTAAGTGCTTCAATTGCTTGTCGCTTTGCATTTTCTTCGGTTTAAGTCTGTGAAAATATAAAAAAGAAAAGAAAAATAGAATATGAACAAGAAGCAAAGATAGATGATGAAATCTTCCTAAGTTGAAAATATAAAATGGGAGATGATGAAATCTGTGAAAATATAAAAATAAAAGAAAAAATAGAATATGAACAATAAGCAAAGATAGATGATGAAATCTTCCTAAGTTAAAAATATAAAAAAAATAAAATAAAAGAGACCATGAACAATAGACCAAGAAAAATGACAAAATCTTCTTAAGTTGAACTTTCATAAAGCAAAAATACCGGTCATCTTTCTCATTTTCTTCCTTCTCTAGTTTAATTTCTGTTGTAATTTTCTTTTCCCCACTAGGTTCATTTTCTCTTATAGTAACTGTGACAGATGACTCAACAATATTGGATTATAGGTTGCTATCAGTGACATCTTCATTCACATGAGATTCAAAATCAACAATCAAGACACCTTTGGTTGTCATGTAGAAGTACATAGTGAGTTATGTAGTGATTAAGCTGTACATTAAAAAAGAAGAAAAACATCAAATACAAAGAAAAAGATGCAAAATAATGAAAAATAAAAAAAGAGGTGATGTACTGGTATTAGGTTAAAAAACCAGAAAATTTACATAAACCTTGTAAAATTCAATTTCCTTTGAATTATCTTCTAAAAATGATATGACATGTAGGGAATAATTAAACTGAACATTTGAAGCAAAATTTGATCAAATAGACATACACATTCCTACTCTAATTCTAATAAGATAATTGTTGCATAACTTACAAAATTAAATTAAAATCAAAACCACATAAGGCCAGGGAAGCACTAAAAAAAATAAGAAATTGGTACTGGTACCAACCTACAATGCTGAGGCTTCTGTGCAATTACAGTGAAAAAGTTGTAGCAGGAATTAAAGTAGAATAGTTACTGTGTACAAGTTCCTTAGTATAAAACTATAAATACAATGGATATATACGGATCGATTGTTTGGATTTTCAAAATAAAAATATGGCGTGAAGTAAAAAAGACCATTTATTTCGCGAAGCACCGTAGCCCATCTCTCTCTCTCTCTCTCTCTATATATATATATATATTTAAAAAGCTATTGATTTGAACAATAAATGAAATAATATATAAAAACTAATTAATTACCTGTCTGAAGTCACCTCCGAAAAGCTTGATCTTCCCGTCAAAAGGTAAATTTTCTTCAATTATATCTTGCATTGTTCTATCAAGTGCTTTAATTGCTTGTCGCTTTGCATTTTCTTCGGTTTAAGTCTGTGAAAATATAAAAAATAAAAGAAAAATAGAATATGAACAAGAAGCATAGATGATGAAATCTTCCTAAGTTGAAAATATAAAATGGGAGATGATGAAATCTGTGAAAATATAAAAAAAAAGAAAAAATAGAATATGAACAATAAGCAAAGATAGATGATGAAATCTTCCTAAGTTAAAAATATAAAAAAAATAAAAAATGTATTTCTTGTAGGGGAAATAAGAAAATATATTTCTTGTAGATAAATATCATAAAAATTAAATTGTCTTAAATTTAATTGTAACATATAGTGTGGCTGTACGTGTGGCGAGTCTTCTTTTAACTAAATATAAACTTCTACACATAAAAGAGATGCATTTAATCAAAAGATGACAGATTGTGTGATTGGAGGGCTGATATTAAATTCGAAATTTCATCTTTCAATTGTAACCATTTGCGGATCAGGATATTAACGCGCTTAATAGTGGAATGGAGATAAGATGGCCCGCAAAAATTGTGTTATTTAACTAACAAATTTTTCCGACAAAAATATATTATAATTTCAGAACGAGTGAGGTTACTATAGTTTGCAAGTATCTCCGTTTATAAAATTCAAACAATCGAATCAAACCGTTCAACATGATCTCAACATAAAAATGTACTTGAAGACCAACTTTTTTTATTTTTTTATTTTTTAAATAGGTAAAAAAATACCTAATCTAAAGATCCAAAAGTAATAATTTTTTATCTATTTAAAAAATAGTAAAAAATATAAAAAAAATTAAAATTTGGTCTTCAAGTACATTTTTCATATGAAGATCAAGTCGAGCAGTTATGATCAACTGTTTGAATTTTAAATACAAATATATAAATCTATAGTACAGACCAATATGTGTTTTGCAAAGTACCATAACCTCACTCATTAAATAACTATCATAATAAGATGAGAATAAAGATCGACTATACTAAGAATATTAATTTCTCTCATTCTGTTTATAAAATTTATTATCAACAAAATTATTTAGCATTTCAATATTGTCTTTGATTTATTGGATGGTCAAATTAATGTCAATTGTTTTTCCCCACTAAAATGAGGTATATTGAAGCAAAATCTTATATTTAAATATCCAGTAGCTCAAACTAAGAAAAAGTTTCAATATTTTCACTAATTGTAAAGATAAAGATAACATGGAATTAATTTAAAAAAAATCAACAGAAATGAAGATGTTATATCAAGAAAGAATGTTTCAAGTAAAAGATGAACCACATCCAGAAAGCAAAATTATGTTTTTCAAAATAAGAAAACAGCATATATATGCGAGACCAAACTTAAGAATATAGCGGCATTGGATCTTTTATTTATGTCACACTAATATGGATGTTGGAATCGTATAAAATAAGGACAATGAAGTTCGAAAATATTTTAGTAAATTCTAGCGTGAAGTCGGAGGCGGATCTACAACTAAGAGTGCTTAGTCGTTTTTATAAATTAAATTTTTTAATTATGTATATTGATTTTTTTTTATTTATAATTCAGCTCCTTGATATGTAGTCTAACAGTTAGAATTTCACGTAGTGATTTGAGTTCAAATTACAATTGTCATATATTATACACGAGGAGGGATCTAGTTACAACAATTTTGAGTTACAACAAAGTTATCACAATCATTTTCTATATATTCAAAGTCCAAATCATCGATCCAAACCATTAAACATGATCTCCACAATAAAATGTACTTCCCGATCAAATTTTACATTTTTTTGAATTTTTTTACTATTTATTAAGATGGGTACAAAATTCAATGGTCTGAATTTGACTAGTTTTTGTAAAATACTTAATAAATAGTAAAAAAAATTCAAAAAAGTGTAAAATTTGATCTGCAGGTACATTTTATTGTGGAGATCATGTTGAACGGTTCGGATCGACAATTCGGACTTTGAAAATGTAGAAAATGGTTGTGGTAACTTTGTTGTAACTAGATCCCTCCTCATTATACATTTTATGTTTAAATTTCTAAATTTTTTAGTTCCGTCCTTAACTGATGCTCTTCTACATATGGATTCAAATCAGCTGAAATTCGAGATACATGAACAGTATCCTTGGAATTTTTGAAATTCCGAATCCAGCTGTTCAACTTTTTCTGTGCACGCATCTCGAAATAACTGGTTTTTCTGTGCACGTATCTCTGATAGGTGTAAATTATATACACCGTCGATCTAGTTTTTTTTATCATAAAATAACACCAAATATCTTGTATTTTGAATATAAAGTGAATATAATATACCAAGAATCAAGTTACTGCGTTCGCTCGGTATTTCAATGCGGGAAACAGTGCAAAATGAAGAAAAATCTCCCAGTGCGGACGCACTCAGTACTTAGCTAATTTTCCAGCATCGCAGAACCCCACAGACAAAAAGTCCGAGCGCAGTGCGGACGCACTCAACTCTAGTGTGAGTGGGGTCATCCGCACTCACTACTTAGCCAATTTTTGATATCTTCAGATTCTTCCGAAAGCAGAAGTTTCCAAGGCCAGTGCGGACGCACTAAGATCCAGTGCGGACGCACTCACAGAAAATTTGCAGAAAATCCAGAAAAGAAGCTTGGAACCAAATGAGAGTTGGAGCCAGTGCGACCCAGACCACCCGCACTCACCACCAGTGCGGACGCACTGGACTCACAGACAGCCAGAAATTCGTATTTTCAAGAGGTTTTCTATTTCTGGCACATCAGGGACACGTTTTAGAAGGCCAAAAATAGACATGGCAGTCTGAGGAGTGCACCCCTAACTCCACTTCTAGCCTCTAAATTGGGCAAGACCTTTGGCTATAAAAGAAGAAGAATTTCATCTCTCTCATCATCCATTATTTTACATATCCATTTTCCACAAGTTGAGAGAGAGAGATCCTGCATAAATTCTCGAAGCTTTTCAAGGAAGGAGAAGAAGAAGATTCAAGCAAGGAGTCGGCAAGATCGAGGTTTTTGATCTAAGAAAGGGTGTAATCATTTCTTTATTTCATTTCTTATTGTTTTTGCCAAACTTTGTTATGAATCTCTCCAAGAGAGAGTAGTTCTCTTTCTAGGAGTTTAGGTCAATGCATGAACTTGTTTAATTCTAGCTTACTCGGATATTTGCTTTTATTATGATTGTTTTATCGGATTTGATTGTTAATTTCTATGATTTATTATTTATGAATTTCATTAGTACTTGAATTTTAGTTCACCTGGTTAGGGTTTATTGAATTGAAGTAGCTTGAAATCGCGTTGATCGTGTCTTTCCGCTTTAAGTTTATTAAATTCTAGCATTGGTCAAGGTAAGGAGAGTACTAATTGAAATCATAAATACATACCTTAGGATTTGGATTAGAAGCGACCGTACTTTGATATCCAACCCGGAACTATAGAAATTAAGGTTAGGGTTTGGTGAAGGACTTAACCGTGAAGTCAAAACCTAATTAGGACACCTTAGAACAAATATCGATAGATACTTTGAAGCATGTGACTTAAATATCCCTCTAGGTTAGTGACAGCCCTAGAATTCGAGGAACATTAATCCATCCACCCAAAGTATTTGTATTAATATTTGTTCCAAAGACTAACATAGGTTAGAAACCTCATCAAATCAAACATGAATTCAAACAAACCGAATAAATAGAATTAGCAAGGAATTGTAGACCGAATGCCCCTAGATCTCCTCAAACTTGAAAACAAACCAATCTTTTTTTCCTTTATTTTATTTACATTTATTGTTTGAAACTCCTCTCTTTCGGGTATTGAACCCAACCTTAGGATTTTAGAACAAACCCCCCCCTTTTACTTTTATTGTTTAATTTTAGAAGTAGTTTTCTTTATTAGAAATTGGTATTTCTCTATCTCCCTGCGGATCGACACCTAAATACTACAATCGATAGGTTGTGCGCTTGCAACTAACCTATTCATTGAGTACGAAGGTTTATAAATATTAAAGGCAAAAGAGTACAAAATTCTTATATCTAAAATACTCAACAATCTCGAAACAGTTCAACGACTGGATTCGAAATTTCAGAGATTTCAGCATCACTGTTGATGATTTTGAATTTCAGTAGATTTAGTTCTTAAATCATGCACTAAGTTGGCGGACTGACTTCTTTTCTAAAGGGGAAATAATTGAACCCCCCCAATTTAATGCTTGTCTGCGTCACTTCTAACTTTTTACACCCGTTACAAATAGAAATATCACTAAATAAATTGGTTCTATATTGAAATAGTTATGCCCATTGAAATGTCGTTCGTAGATCGTTTTCAATTTAGAAGTGTACAAATAATTAGGTCACCGAAAGTTACAAGACAAAATTTTGAGATAAAAATGAAATTAACTGACATTGACCGTAGAGCTTACAGACACGGATGGAAATCTTACCTTCAGTTGGATCCTTCAATTTTTTTTTTTAGAAATAAAAAAAATTAAATTATCTAAAATAAGATAGATTATTTTTTTTTGGATAAATGAATGAAACCGAATTCTCAGATTTCTAACTCAAATATAAATAAATTTATACACTAAATTCACCGCTTCTATTAAACTGAGCTATTGATTCGATCCCATCTATTTTATCAAAAAAAAAAAAAACATTTTTAGAGATATTAAAATTAATCCCAATTAAGCAAACAAAATCTGTTTTTGTGAGCTTAACTTCAAAGTATCGTATAATTTAAAACAACTAGTTCGAACCGTTGGTCTTCATGCAACAAAAAATGTAAATGTCCAACTCTAAACTCATTTGAAGCATAATTAATAGTTTTTAAGATTAATGTCATGAACCCTTTTGCGAGCTTAATCCCACACTAGAATTATAATACATAACACATGTATATGTGTGTGTATTTTACCATGATTGTGATTCTATACGAGTGGTGTATCAAAGTTAGTATAATTTGAAATAAATTGGTCATCCATCAAGCCAAAATTATGAACGATTTAGATTTATTGACATTTGATCAGTGGCCAGATAATATTCAAAGTACACGCAATTTGATACATGATTTATCTAAAGTATCAAATTTGAAATCAGAAAAAAATATCCCATATTTCAGAACTTAAGAATGTTGTTTAGTGTCTCAAAACTTGACTTTTTCTGATTCTCGGCAATTTGTTTTTTTTTTAAATAATATTGTAGATTATTTTGAATGACTAACAATGATATATATTAGTACGTAAATATTTTTAATTATAACGATAAAAAATACATAATTTTTTAAAAAATATATATATAATTTATAAAATAAAAAATACATAATTTTTTAAAATAAAAAATACATAATTTTTTAAAATAAAAAATACATAATTTTTTTAAATAAAAAATACATAATTTTTTTAAATAAAAAATACATAATTTTTTAAAATAAAAATACATAATTTTTTAAAATAAAAATACATAATTTTTTTAAATAAAAAATAAGTAAAAAAATAGAGAGATACACAGACACATACCTAGTCTACGTGTCAACCTTGAAAGACAAGCAGACAAAATATGCGTGTCTGCTATGTTTCGAGATTTTATAAAAGATGTGCCACCTTTGAATTTTTAATTTTTGAAAATGCTACGAATAAAAAAAAAATCAGCAATAAGCTGCACAGTTTTTAAAAGGAAATACATGTAAAATGTCGTTTAAAAAAAGTTTAATCATATCTAATTTTTTTTTTACTAAAATCCATAGGTATTTATTTCTCATACTCATATATAATAAAATATAAATTAATTCAGAATATATTCATATCTCTATCTAATTAGTACATAGAAAAAGCGGTAAAACAAATTATTTTTCATTAGTGCTAAGATAAAAGACAACTAAAAGATGGACCTAATAAAAATAAGCGGTCCATAATATTAATTTTTCTTCGATTTTTTTTCTTCTCTTTTCATAATTTGAAATAGAGGGATTACAAGAAACTTGAGTTAGCATGTAGCAAAGAGAAAAAGGTAATGTTATCAGAACCGGACCTGACATCGAACCGGTAAAGCTTCGGATTAACGATTTATTGGTCAGACCAATGGTTCAACCGGTTCAATTACTGGTTTATTATACTCACTTACAAATAAAATATGAAAATAAACCGGTTTTTACTGGTTCAATAGCACAAACGGTCTTCCATACAAACTAAACCGGAAAGAGTTCCGGATCCGGTTTATTTCGGTCCAACCGTCCAGTCCGGTCCGATTTTAATAACACTGGAAAAAGACGATAAAGAAGTCAGTTTTCGATATAAAATTTTCAAAGGACAAAATGCCAAATATAAAAGCAAAATTAGAAGCATTTAAAACCTTTAGTACCTTATATAATTATTTCTTTTACCGTGTTATGATGTAGGTTGAAAAAAAAAACATTTCATATATTTGCAAAGACATGAATTGACAATTCTTCCAATCGCATGCCAATTTTTTGTTTTCAGTGGACAGAATCCATAATTATTTTCAATTTGAATGATGACAAATTTGTCGAATTGTCGACAAAACCGACCCAAAATCTTTCGTGATAACTTGTGGAGACCACTGTCTCCCACGAAATTAGCTCCAATTCCTATTTGATTTAACACCTTACCTTATCTCTCTCTCAATTGGAGGCAAATTTTGAGCTTTACACATTATTCTCTAGTTGCATATATAGTCTTTTGTTTCCCTTTTTGTTAGTCAACATTGCTGATGATAAATCACATAGACAAATTAACTAAGACACATTTACTTTCAAGCTAATATATAAAAATAACTTTGAGGAATTTCATGTATATCTTTTAAAAACTTTGAAATTACGTATTTTTCCTTTCTAAAATTCATAATATCATATTTATCCTTCTAAATTTCAAAAGCTCACAAATTTATCTAATTTATTACTACTAATATTCATTTTAAATTTATAAAGTCACCATTTTATTCTTATTAACAAAATAAAAAATATGTAGCATCTGTAAGAGAATTATTTAGTCTTTCATTAGCCAATTTGTGAGGACAAATAATTAATATCTCTACTTGTGTCACAAGGAAATGAATTATTTTTCTCACAAACCAACCAATTGGAGGACTAAATATTTCTCTTATGCAATTTGCAAATATATTTTTGTAATGAGAAAATATAACTTTATAAATTAAAATGAGATTTTATAGAAAATGTAATAAGTTGTGGTAAATTTGTGATTTTTTTTAAATAAGAAGGGTAAATATGGTATTGAATTTTAGAAGGGAAAAATACATCATTTCAAGATTTTTGAAGGGTATATGAGATTCCCCTTTAACTTTTAGGAGCTAATTAAAAAAAAAGGGAAAACAACATGACAGTATAATTAGTAATTTATATAAATTAACGGGGAGTAGCTGCATTGACTTAAATTTATACTAGATGTTTTTACCACATATATACTCGGGAGTCTGACTAGTATGACATCGGTGTCATATGACACCAACTATAAAATTGATTGGATAGACTTCAAACGACTAAATCAAACCGTTCAAATCGATTTACTTTATGAATGATGCATTTTCATGCAAAAATTTTATATTTTCTAGTTATTTTAGTATCAAATCAAGCGGTAAAAAATATTGAAAAATGAATGTATTAAAATTAACTTAAAAACTTACACATTTGACTGCTTGACTTGATACTAAATAAATTCGATAAATTATAAATTTTGCATGTAAACGCACAACTAATGAAATAGATCGGTTTGAACGGTTTGGATTCACTGTTTGAAGTCGATTCAATAGATTTTGGAGTTGATGTTATATAGACTGGAATGACACTGATGTCATACTAACCAGACTCTATGCTCGGTCTGATATATTGAGTCCCGAGACCCCAGTACTGCCTCACTCAGGTACAGGGTCACTGTAACTATTCCATATCATCTGTTTGTCTAAATTGGATGAAATGAATCAGATCTATTACGAATTTATGACCTTTCAAGAAAATTTCTATAATATTCAAACTAAATTCTAACTGGATGGTCCAAACTACATACCGATCATATTGCATGTAGTTACAACAAATGTGAACTCAAAATATACAATATAAAAAAAAAAGGTTAAACTGAGGACGACCTAAAAATTATTATATTTGCGGAAGGACTATGTATTTGTGCCGACATTTTTATTAATATCCAAAGTTTAATAGAAATTAATTAATATACTCAGATTCGCTAGGAAATTATAAAAATACCCGTATTGGCCATTTTTTGGCCGGTACTCAATTTAATTACTGGTCGAAAAATAGCCGGTACTTAATTTTTTTCTTTAGGACGAGCATAACATAGTTGGCTAGAAGAAAAAGTCGTAGGAAACTCAGTTGAAGTTTGCACTTGGTTTGGCTAAGATCAAACAAATGCATTTGGTTGGATGCGTGTGTTACATCAGTTGCATGTATCGGTGCATCATCGATGTTTTTGCAATGAAACATCGATGTTTTATTAGCTGGGTAGTGCTAAAAAAACATCGGTGCATAGCTGATGTTTTTGTAATGAAACATCGATGTTTTATTAAACTTAGCATTGGCAATTTAAGCAGGGTAGTGCTAAAAAAACATCGGTACGTCGCTGATGTTTTTGTAATGAAACATCGATGCACTTATGTCGTCGTTAGGCCGTGCATAAAGCATCGGTACTCAATTTAGGATGCTGGTTATTGTCAAATTAAATTCACTAGCCGCATGCGAACACTAAACTTTAGTGTCATACGACACTGTAAAAAAAACGTAATTTAGTGTTCGCATGCGGCTAGTGAATTTAATTTGACAATAACCAGCATCTTAATAAAACATTAATGTTTCATTACAAAAACATCAGGGACGCATCGATATTTTTTTAGCACTACTTGGCTAATAAAACATCAATATTTCATTACAAAAATATCGATGACGCACCAATACATGCAACCGATGTAACACACACATCCAACCAAATGCATTTGTTTGATCTTAGCCAAATCGAGCGAAAACTTCAATCCGAATTTTCTACGACTTTTTCTTCTCGCCACTATGCTATGCCCATCCAAAAAAAAAAAAAATTAAGTACCGGCTAGAAAATGACCAGTACTATATTAAAAAAAATCATTTGGGTACCCGTCATTTTCTGACCGGTACAGAATTAAATTGAATACCAGCCAGAAAATGATCGGTACAGATATTTTATAACTTCTCAACGGATCTGAATATATTAATTAATTTCTATTAAACTTTAGATATTAATAAAAATGTCGGATATTTGTGTCCCATGTCATTCAAGTGAAAAATTCAAATTTGCAAACTGATTGGATTCCCTTATTTCACATGTGAATTAGTCCGAGTCAAGCCGCTGCCGCACCTTATAATTACTAAAACGCGGTTAAGTGGCCGTAAGCCGTTGGGCATAGTAGGCTCCGCTCTTCACCTTTTTCACACTAAAATGCTTCGCCTTCGTCAAAATGCACCCTAAAATCCGCTCGAATTCAGATCAGGTGAGATAGCTGAATTTATCTGGTTAAATTCGGATCATTTAATTTAAGTTTGCACAGAATTCAAAGCGACCTCCTACATTTCAAATAGGCTTCGAATTTTTTTTTTACTCGGCTAAGACTGTTAATATGCTGAGATACTGTAGAGAATACTCACTCTAAAATATATCTCTTGTAATGTACATTTGTATAGATGTATCCTTGTTCTAAATTTGATAGTTGAGCCAAAACCAGATGCTTATACACAAATGCTCATTAAATATCCAGTGTAACTTTTGAAAAAGTTAATCTAAGTTATGAGTTGAAATGAACTATGTATATTTTTAAATTTATTATACCATATAACAAAAATATCATGCTAACTTTGTTCATGGACAAACTCCTTTTTTTTTATAATTTGTATACATATAATTAGCATTATAATTTATTAAGAATATGCAATCCTATCATACCCTTACAAGTTACAAATATCACATATATGACTGCATGAAAAAATATTTTAATGCATATAACTCTGTGAACATAATCAGTCTTTGGTCTAGTGGCAAAATACAATACCCTTCTTCTAAAAGGTCATCGGTTCGAAACCCAGATAGAATGTCCTTTATAGACAATTAAATGAAAATTGATAGGCTAGACTTTCATCTTTTTATCTCAAAAAAAAAGAAAAATATAACCCTATGAACTTTCAATTCTGTTAAATTGAGTACAAAAAAAAAATAACTATAATTTTCATTTTAGAGAATAAAATAAGGAGAAAGCTCTAACTTACAAATATATTGATGATAACAAAAATGTTTACAAAATTTATAAAGTTACAAGAAGAAACTCAACGATAAAAGAATATTATTATTGTTATCGCTGCCGTTATTACTTTTTAATTAAGAATATCATAGTTGAATATTTGAGTACAACATATCTTCAATTTATATTCATTTTTATGCATTTACTTCAAAGTTGAAACTCAACGACAAGAATTTTTTTCTTATTTTAATATCTCATCTCTTAGAGAGCCTTCTGTGTGCATATAAAGTGCAGCTCCACAACAAAACCCTTGGAATTCATCACACACGACAGACGGCAAACGGCGGTGTTTTGGCATTTACTTCACGACTTTGTCCTCAATCGTGACTTCAAACCGAATCGTCAAACTTTCCGAAGCACCTAGAAGGGTTTACAAATCACAAAATGTTCATTTAAAAAAATTAAAAAAATTCATATAAAAAAAATCATAAAATGAAAAAAAAAAATTCCAACTTTCCGATAATATCACCTTAGAAGGGTTTACAATTAGGGGTGTCAATGGATACGGTACAAGTCGGGTCGAAGCATTTTCATACCCATACCTGTTAAAAATAATCTTACCCATATTCTACCTTTACCTATTAAGAATTAACCTTATCCTTCCTATCCTTACCTGTTAATATTATCGGGTAACGAAACGGTAACGGATGAATAACGAATAATACTAATATAATAATTAGTTTTATTATATTTTACAAATAAAACATCAAAAACTCATGTTTTACGAATTATATTTTACTCATTACATAAGATAACTATTTAAATTACATTTTCACCCATTATAATTTTTCACTGCAAAATTTGACCTCGAAAACAAAGAGAGGAAAAAAATATATCATAGATACAAACTTGATACGCTAGAATAAAAATACGCATTTTAGAGCACTGAAATGGAAGAGTAAATCTAGGTGCGCTGGAAATTGAATTAAATATATATAATTTTAGATTTTATAATTACTCTATAGGGTAATGGGTACGAAATAGTCATCCATACCCTTACCCCATTTAGTTAACGAAAAAAATTCTTACTCATATCCATATTCAATAACCTAAATCCATATTTACCTTGTCCAATACAACACAGGTGGAGTAAACGGCTAAAAAGGTCCCATTACACCCCTATTTACAATGACACTTTGTCTTATCTCCTTTAGGTGGGAAACATCAATTGACGAACAAGATCACCACCGATCAGTGCCTTCTCGCTTTCCCGCGAGAAAAATCTTATATTCGAGTATATATACATATACATCTAAAGTGAAATCAGATCACCACCGATCAGTGCCTTCTCGCTTTCCCGCGAGAAAAATCTTATATTCGAGTATATATACATATACATCTAAAGTGAAATATGATTTCTACCAAACCTTACCCACACTTTAATTGATTTAGTTCATCAAACACTAATCGCGTTCATCCCTTCTCTTGCCACAGTGTCCCAACTCGTGGCAAACATTTCAAACCCCAGGCATTAATTAATGCACATCTATCTACCTTTTTCTTTGGCCAGGCACCAAACTCTCTCCTACCTTTTCACGCCTCTCTCTTCTCTGTGTCAAAATAGGTTCCAACATATTCCAACTGCCACACACTTTTCCATCTCTCTCCTAATCTCTAAATACATGCTCCCAAATTCATCTTTCCAGTACCTGTTAAACACACCTTAATGATTACAGCCATGTCAACTCTAAAGCGGCTATGTTTTGTTCTTCCATTTGACTCAGAAGAAATACATCTTTCTGACAAGCACCAAAAAACACCTAAGAAGCCACTAGACTTTAAAATCAAACACAATGTTTCATCCTACACCCGCCGTGCCTTTCGCTGGTTTTGCGGTCGTTGTCAGTTATGCAGGTGCATAGATTGCCATGACCCGTGCCGAGACTCGTACCGGTTTGAAGACATAGCTGGTATTGACGACTCTCCGAACAAGAAGGTTGCTGGTGGCAATCCTAGAATTTTTAGTTACTCAGAATTGTACATCGGTACAAATGGGTTTAGTGAGAAAGAGGTGTTAGGCCGCGGTGGTTTTGGTCAGGTGTACCATGCAGTGCTCCCAAGCGATGGCACAGCTGTTGCTGTGAAACGTGTTGCTGGACAAGGCGACAGGTTTGAGAAGGCTTTCATGGCAGAGCTAATGGCAGTGGCACAGCTTCGTCACCGCAACCTCGTACGCCTCAGAGGATGGTGCGTGCATGAAGATGACCTCTTACTAGTCTATGACTACATGCCGAACCTAAGTCTCGACCGGCTTTTATTCACCCAAGCCTCATCGGGCACACCACCGCTCGGATGGAACCAGAGGCAAAGAATAATCACTGGCCTTGCTGCTGCTTTGTTCTATTTACATGAACAACTCGACACGCAAATAATCCACCGTGATGTTAAGTCGAGTAATGTCATGCTCGACTCTCAGTTCAATGCTCGGCTTGGCGACTTTGGTCTGGCACGATGGATTGAACACACCAGTGAGCTTAACACACCAGTCATGCGGTCCAACTCGACTAACATCTTCGAATTCAGGCTCACAGATACTAGTCGAATTGGAGGTACCATTGGCTACCTCCCTCCAGAGAGCTTCCAAAGGAAAGGAAGCGCCACCGCAAAATCAGACGTCTTTAGTTTTGGAATTGTCATGTTGGAGTTGGCAACTGGGCGGAGGGCTGTCAACCTGACATATCCGGATGAACAAATTTTCATGTTGGATTGGGTGCGGTGGTTATCCGATGAAGGGAAGTTGATAAATGCACGGGATAATAGGCTGCTAGAGGGGTCGTACCCGTTATCAGAAATGAGTCGGATGGTGCATCTTGGCCTTCTCTGCTCACTTCAGAACCCGACCTATAGACCGACCATGAAATGGGTCATGGAGAATTTATCAGACAGCAATTTAGGCAACTTGCCCTCGCTCCCTTCTTTCAAATCACTCCCCAAGTATATTTCCTTTTCATCTTCCTCCACCACAACCACCAAAACTGGTACAACCACTGCCGACTTCTCTAATTCGAGATCAATTTATGTTACCGCTGCAGATAGTACAATTTTCGTCACAGCAGAAAATGGTGATAGTGGCAGTGGAGGCAATTCAGGCAACAGCAGAAATAGTCAACGGTCTATTAATTCAATCTCTAACATTGACACGCCCAGACAGATATCATACAAAGAAATTGTCGCGATCACAAACAATTTTTCAGAGTCCCAAATGGTGGCTGAGCTAGATTTTGGTTCCGGCTACGAAGGCTACCTCGAAAACAAACATGTGCTAGTCAAAAGGCTCGGCATGAAAACATGCCCTGCGTTACGAACCCGGTTCGCAAATGAGTTGTCTAACCTTGCCAGATTACACCACCGTAACCTAGTCCAACTACGTGGCTGGTGCACTGAACAAGGCGAAATGCTAGTTGTGTACGACTACTCTACGACACGACTCCTCAGCAACCATCTGTTTCACCGAAAGAATTATGTTTTACCATGGCATCACAGGTACAACATTATCAAATCCCTTGCTTCGGCAGTTCTTTATTTGCATGAGGAGTGGGAGGAGAAGGTGATACATCGCAACATCACCTCATCAGCTGTTTTTCTAGACCACGACATGAACCCGAGGCTAGGATGCTTTGCATTAGCCGAGTTTCTTTCAAGAAACGAACATGGGCATCATGTTGTTTCGAGTTCGGCTCGTGGCATATTTGGGTACATGTCACCCGAGTACATAGAATCCGGAGAGGCCACAACCATGGCTGATGTGTACAGTTTTGGTGTGGTCGTGCTCGAAATGGTAAGCGGAGCTGCAGCTGTGGATTTTCGCTTGCCTGACGCGTTATTGGTACAGAGAGTACATAACTTCGAATTGGTTAACAGGTCTTTGGAGGAATTGGTAGATCAGAGATTGGATGGAGAGTTTGACAAAAATGAAATGATGCGGTTGCTAAAATTGGGTGTCATGTGTACACGATCGGATCCGAATTCTAGACCCGGTATGAGGCAGATAGCCAGTATTTTGGATGGAAATGATGAAATTTTGGATATGATTGATGACAGAAAGGATGTAAGAGATGATTGGGTGGGAAAGAACGAGACTTCCTTGAGCTTGGTTAGGCGAATTAAGGCTCTAGGTATACATTAATTTGGAATATTTGGAGAGGGATTGTTGAAATTGTGCATGACTTGATTAGCTTATTGTACCGGCCTATACCAAGGCGTAGATTAGTGTATATAGGAAAATGTGTTTGCAGTGTGGTTTGTAGCTAGCAGATATATATAGATCATCATGCATGCTTGTGGTTTTCCATGTTGGATCTGCTTGTTTTAACATGCTACTATATGTTCTTAGTTTTATTAAACATTTTTTTTTTGTTTCTAGTGGCACAATGAGTGTTGATAATTAAAATACTTTTAGTTTAGTTTACTATTGTTTTTGGTTTCTATGCAAATATTAAAGAATGATATAACTTGCATTTTCAATTATTATTTTTATTTTCTTATGACTTGTTGTCCTGTTATGCCAAGCAAAGATGTAATTGTACAACTGTTAACTTGAATTTATCTTCCGAGAGTAAATTTTCGAATTATATGTTGCTTAATTAATCTCCCAAGAAAATATCCTTAAAAGTTTTCTATCGCTTTTAATAAAAAAAATTCAAATTGGTAACCAACTATTAACAACCCCAATTTGTATTTATTAATTAGTCCTAGAAACTAGAAACTGCCTCATTAAATTGAAAGCATCTTTTGGAAGTGAGCTATCCCTAGCAGCTCTGTTCTGCATGGTCCAAAAACACTATTTTTCTTCATATTCGGTGAAGGATAATGCAATGCTACCTGTCATTAATTTTATTTCTTGTACACGTCACATTCTTCGACAATCCGCGGGGTCGCATTTGAAAGATACAATAGCGGATTTGGAGAATAATAAAATCTGGCAGTATCTGCCATGACACGTTTCAAAAAAAAGAAAGATACAATAGCGGGCAACCCCAAAAGATTGGACTAATTATAAAGTAAAAAACCATTCACTTACCCTTTTTTCCTCTCGGCCAACATACCACCGGTAATATCTATATACCGTCTTTTATTAACCTCTCATAATTTATTCCAATGATATACATTATACCTCAGAGGATACGCAGTGTCAGCTATATAAACTTTTATACAGGGGCGGAGCTAGGGGTGTTCAAATGATTTGGTTTGTCGGTTTTTGACCGAACCGAAAAATTTTAGTTTAAATGGATCGGTTTTTCTGTTTAAATGGGTCAGTTCGGTTGAAATTTTGAATTATTTCGGTTTAAATAGATCAGTTCGGTGTATACTTTTCAAAACTAACTAAACCGAACCGACCAAATTATATTGGTTCAAGTATGATTTATATTTTATTTGGTTCAATCATTGCTTCCTTTCTTTCATTTTAGTATAAATATTTTAGAACATCTACATATTTTGTATGGAATTGAACAACTTGTATGAACACGTGTAATTTTTATTAATAATGGCACTAATAGGTTTACTTCGGTTTGAACTGAACAAACCAAAATTTACTTCGGTTTTATCGGTTCAGTTCTTAATCGGTTTATAAGTTTAATCGGTTCGGTTCGGTTCTATTTTGAAAACCAAAGAAAAATTTGGTTTGGTTATTTTAGTTCGGTTTCAGTCAAACCGACCGTTTGAACATCCGGAGCAATAGAATTTTGGGGCAAAATTTTAAGAGGGCATAATTGAATAGTTATTTTAAAAACAATTATATTTTTATAATTTTTTTCTAAAAAAAACATGACAAAAAAAATATAGTTTTGAAAATTTTCCTGAACCAGGCAATAATTATAGGCAAGTGCCACCCTGAGTCTTACTGGATCCGCTCATGCTTTTAAAAAAACTGAAAGATGACTTAATATGAACAAAATGAAAGAAAAAGTAATTTAGAGATTTGTACTGAGATCCAAATCCAAATATCCAATAGAATTTTTCTCAGGTTGGGTGCAATGTGTCCAAAACCTTTTAGGACTTGCACCTAAAAAACAGAGTTTTTAACCGACTCTAGCAATTCGTCAGCAATGTTACAAATAAAACGATCAAATCAATTAATAGATACATTGCTTACATCTTAAGGTTCAGTTTGCATACATTGCTTATTTTTCGAAACTTTCAGAGGGTTAATCTCTTTCATTGCTCCAGTTCATCATCAGAATCAATCCCTACCCATTTTATAATACAAAAGAGAAATTCTTTCAAATTGACTTGTCCATTTTTATTCAGGTCCATCTCCTCTGCATTGTTTTAAAATAACAGGCCTTAAAATTCTCAAGTAAAGAAACTTACTGCAGTGCACTTGGTTTTTAAATTAATTAACTCGATATCAGTTTCAACCTAAAACAATACCAACTGCCGAGTACCAAAATAAAAGAAGGCAATAGCCAGAAAGTTGGAGTCCATTTTTCTCATATTACGCTTTAGAAGGTTACAGCCAACCTTTATTGGTTATTTGCAAATACCAAAAAAAAAATGCATTATATACAACTATATGTTTTCTTCAAATCATGAAAAAGTTTGTCCTAACCTCAAAGTTTTTGTCTCAAAGAACAATTTAAACTAAATGAAAGATCCAAAATTTTGGGCACCGAATTTTTTATGATGGCTATGAGACATTTACTTTTGGGGTTTATATGACATACGGGCAATTTGGTCATTAGTAGCTACTTAACATATCAGAGAAATGTTCAATACTATTTTGAAATTATGGATCCAGTTAAATCTACACTAAAAGCGCAAAAGGAAAGAGTTTAAAGGAAGAGCTACAATACTAAATCGCCTTGAAGTGACATGACTGGGAGATTTCTCTTGATGGTGAGACTCATTTATTGAAAGAGACAAGTCCTTCTTCTTTAGCCTTCCATCTCCATCTTTGTCTAAGAATAGAAAAGCCTCCAATAATTCATGAAACATGTAGCTGAGCTGTTCTGATCCTAGTACGGCAATCTGAAATACCAGAAAATTAAAGAAACCAATTATTTTTTATGAGAAAAAGAAACCAATTATTAAAATCTCAAATTTGGTAATAAGCGGCCAACCAGCAAATATTCACTTCTACAAATCTGGGTGAAACTGAAACCGTTCAGACCAACATTTTCACTGAAAACCATATCGGAATGCTTTCATATTCTCGAAAACATAACAAGCAATGAAATTCACTAGCTCAACTACATTTAGAAGACTAAATGCTCTTTCTATAGGTGAATGTGCATTTCGGAGTAGTATTCTGGCAAAATAACCATTTTTATATTCAGGCAGAATATACTGCTTTGGATTATTTTTCTTTCTTTCTTTCCCAAGATTTTGGCACCAGGCCCGGTAATAATTATTGCTAGTGAACTAAGGATCGTAATGGCTACAATGGGTTGGGTCATCACTATTTCAGTTAGCATCATATCGGAGAGTACGGGTCTTGACTGATCTGCCAGAATGCCAAGATTTCTGAACCAATTAACCAAATGATTTATATCAGGTCAACATATAGGTCACTATTATCAAATCTGGTAGTTTTTTATCCACACTATTGACCCTTCGACCGGCATTAACTGGGCCGAGTCAGTCAACAATTGGCTGACCTACTACAAATTATGTTAACATGATCAAATTACATTGTTAGCAGCAGACGAAACTGTGAGTAGATACGTGAGGCAAAGAAGAACAACAAATTCAGGATACTGTATCCCTTTATTCCCATCAATGTCACAATAGTTATATAAGCAATGCATATCCTTCTCTGAGAGTTGAATTTGCATTTTATCAAAGCATTTCTTCATTTCTTCATGATCTATTGTGCCATTGCCATCCTCATCTGGAGCATAAAGCAGGAAGATAAGAGATGCAATTCGGTTATTATCTTTGTTTAGTTTGTGTTAATTAAGCATTTTCTTAACAATTTTATAAAAGATAAAGCATTTTCTTAACAAATACGTTATTGGCTACAAAAATTGAATGCACCACCAAACTGTCTTCAGTAGGACAGTACACCTTTTGACATGACATACCTTTTGATCAGCATATAGTGTACCTTTATAACCTGCTTTGTAATCAAAATGTTGTAGTGTACCTTGGTTTAGTTCTATCAAGTCCTTGGAGAAGTTATTTGTTTCATTTTGTCTTATAACTTGGTTTTATTCTTTTGTCTTTTCTTCTTGTGCAGTATGTAATGTTGACAACACAAGGTACCCGTCAGATTTTATTGACTATTTGAATTTATCGAAGTTACTTGCATAGTGTGCAACACAATAAATGCCCATTATTGGTTACCTGCACAATATGCTAACAATAATAACCTAATGAGAACCAAATCAAAAATTTACGGGAGAAAAAGATGAAATAAAGAATGTTTAATATCGAGAAATAGTGGAATGTTTGGTTACCATATTCTTTGAACAGGTCTCTGATGTTTCTCAATCCTTCTTTGAACTGAGGGAACCGCATTGAAATACTATTCATTGATCGAAATGTCTTTTGGCCAGTTGATCTATTTATCTGTTTAATTGCTTCTATCAGTCTCCTTTCAAGGTTCTGATCTTCTTTTCCGCATTTGGATGAAATCTTGCCACGAAAGAATGACTTGACAGCATGACATGGATGAAACAACCCTGATACAACATGATTACAAATTTAAATACCTATTAAATGACCGAGGGTAAAAAAAAATTATGGGGTCGATGAGTTTTAGTGATTTGAGCAGAGAACTCATTTGAACTCATAATTGATCTATATTAAACTAATTCCCCTTAAACTTTCAATTAGCATTTAAAATCCGTGACAAGATTACCTGAGGCTCCTCGCATGGTTACCTGCTGAGTACTGAGTACCGGCTGTGTGCGGGTTTATACTTTATGAATAGGCGGGTCCAGTACTCTCCGTTTAGTCGAAACCGAACAGGTCCATTTCGATCAGACATCTTGTGTGCTTATTGTTCGTACTGTTCCACCAAATGCCAGGAGACGTGTCCATTTCGATCAGACATCTTGGAGAGGATGCACACGCATGGAAGCACTTGCAATTTTGATTCTCTTTGATCGGAAAAGAAAAGGAAAGAGGAATGGGGTTCCTGGTCGCTGTCAGGGGGTAACCAGAGACTTAACTCTGGCCTACTGTTATACCTTGCCAAAAGGGTAATTCCATGGGCCTCACATCTCAACCCATTAGCCCAACCTTGCCCATCTCTAACCCAACAGGATATTAATAGCGCAATTGTAGGCTCTATCCTCTATGGCCCAGACCAGACATCTTCAAATTGGAGAGTATCTTTGATCTGGACCGTTCGTTTCCTATCGGACGGATACGAAAAGCATTGAACGGAGAGCGGTCAAAATGTATGTATGAAGGGGTTAGTTATAGTATGAACTGTTCGATTTGAATCAGACGGTAACAGTTCACTAGCGAGCCGAAGCAGCATTTGAGAAATCATTGCGGACTGCAAAAAGAAAATGAGATAATAACCCCTGAGCACGCTTGTTTCTCTTTTTCTACTCCTTTTTCCGCTTGTAGAGAAGAATCCTTACTCCTGAAGACAAGCAATCAAGCACTACCCAATTAGGCACTCGTACAGGTGAGACCATGCATGTTTCCTGTTTCTCTTTATATATGCGATGCTACGCTCTTGCTCCTTTTTGAGTTAAAAAAACTGAAGCTAAAAATGAATCTAGTGTATTTATGCTCTTCTCCTTCATTCCTTCTGTTTGTATTTCTTCAGTTAATTTCTGCTATTTTCTCGGATGCTGATCCTCCTGGTAAGATCAAGTGATCATCCCAATTAGTCCCTATTTCTGGTCTAATGTTGACTTAATTTGATTTATTACTAATTAACCAACTGCATAAATGCATTAGGTTTTCTGCTGAACTGAATCATTATGGTACTTTGTTGGCCTTACTTTTGTGTCTGATCGTGGTATCTGGAAACAATGAAGGACAGTAGTTGAGGCTTAACACTGAATTGACCAAAAAGCTGTTATTGATATTTTATAAAAGCATAGTTTATTGTACTGCTTTGGTACAGTACCAGTATTCAGTGTAGGATCTGTCAGACTTACAGAAAATAAAATAACTTAAACATGTTATCTCTTCTTATTACAAAATGGATGAAATTGTTAGTCACTGCAATGTGGAATCAGTCATCTCAATAAGACATCTTTCAGTAAAAATGACTAATGCCGCATCATTCGCTAGATTCATGATGTCCAATCTTTGGCTAAAACAGACTGCAGGTACCAAAAAGAAACAAGTCAGAAATTTACGGACCAAAATGAAACTTAACATTTAGTGAATTTGAAAGGGAACTTGATGGTAAGTGTAATTTAGTCATTTTTTTTCGAGCCTAACCTCCTACTTGTACTTTGTTTTTTCAAACAAGGTTTCTTAAGCCTCTCTTGCGGAGGCTCAACAGTCTACACCGACCCTTTAAACCTCACCTGGACACCTGACACGGCTTATGTCACAACTGGCTATGCATCCAGTACACTCACTAATGTCAAATCTCAAACACGCAGCCCAGTTCGTTTCTTCCCAACCTCTGACAGGCAGGCCTCCGACTGCTACAACCTCCCCACTAAAAACTTCTCTCTCATTCTTATTAGGTCAAAATTTTCTTACAACAACTATGATGGAAAGGAGAAGCCGCCGGCATTTTTGGTGTCTTTAGGCACTGCCAATGTGTCCCTTGTTAATTTAACAAAACTAGATCCATGGGTTGAAGAGTTTATTTGGAGGGTTCAGAAGGATACTGTGAGATTTTGTTTGCATTCACTTGCTAATGGAGGGTTTCCAGTTATTTCTTCTTTGGAGATGCGGCCTCTGCCTGATGGAGCTTATAGTTCAAATTTGGATGTGCTTGGTGGTAGTTTGTTAAGGAAAAGGTTCCGCATCAATTGTGGTTATGGCAAGGAATCATTAAGGTATAGATGATTGAAATTTATGGAATTAAATTGAATTTCGCTGAACAAATACTAGTTTAGATCCCAGACACATTTTTGGGGTAACAATGTTTACTTATATGCCCCTGTTGTCCTTCAAATCTACACCCTTGCATTATAAAATAAAACTATTCTAAGGCTTTGAAGCAGAATAGCTTTCTACAAGCCTTTTGTATTTGTTATAGGACATTTCCATTATCACCGTTTTTAGTTAACCCTAGAAAAATACCTTGTAATCTCTATTAAGTGCCATTACTAATCAGCTATTAGTTAAAAATATTATTCTTTTTATATTACATTGTTTTATATTACCAGGTACCCATATGATTACTGCGATCGGGTGTGGGACCCAGATCAGAAATTTATTCCTTCTCGTTTAACAGCGTCGTTCAGAATTCAAAAATCCTTAAATGCTTCAACCATAAAGGAGAGGCCACCAGTCTCAATTCTACAAACTGCAAGGGTTTTAGCAAGGAAAAATATCATGAGTTACAACTTCCCCCTTGGAAAACTGAGTAGTTATTATATGATCCTCTATTTTGCTGGAATCACTCCCGTTTCATCAACTTTTGACATTTTAATAAACAAAAATGTTATGAGCTTGGGCTACACTGTAAAGCATGGTCAAGCTAGTTCCCTTGCATTTACAGTGAAAATGGTTGATCGTGTGTGTGTATCATTTCGAAATATCAGCTTTTACCCCCAAGTTAATGCCATTGAAATTTATGAGATCGTTAATACGCCGCCAGAATGCTCAGCCGCTACAGGTTAGTATAATCACAAAATTGTATGATATCCTGTTAAATGGCCACTATAAGTTTGAGTTCTTTGCAAATGAAACCAAGATTTTACCTTTGTAAATAGCAGTAAAAAGTTTGGGTATTTGCAAATAACACCAATTGATAAAACCAAGGTAAGTTGGTGAAAAACTTTACTAAAATTTGGACTGATATTTTCATTTCAAATTCAGAATCATCCCAAGTCCTCTTGGTTCCATTTTATTTGAATCATGACTTATGGATAGACCTGGGTTTGAAAGTTTAAACGAGGGGCAAAATTGTTAACATCTTACAGAATATGCATCTTCCATTAATCTGAAAGAGTGCATGTTGTTTCAAATATTAAAAAAATGATCATTTCCACTTGCAAGCATTACAAACTTTTTACTCTGTTTGCAAATACTTCAAAACATTGGGCACTACGTGCAAAAAAAGTATTATTTTATTTACAAAGTTGCTTTGATATGTCAGTGTCAGCTCTCAAGGTAATTCAAGAATCGACTGGAATTAATTTTGGATGGGAGGATGATCCATGCTCTCCTATGCCATGGGATCATCTCAAATGTGAAGGCAATTCAGTTACAGCACTGTAAGCAAATGATAGTAATTAATGCAAATTACTCCTTAAGCAATTCAATTTGGTCCCTAGAGCTTAAGAGTTCCCGTTCTGTTCTGTTAATTCAAGTGTGTTTTGCTTTGTCCTTAACATCATCTTTTAGTAAAAATCCTGTGTAAATCCTAAGTCAGGACTGCCTTGTTATTAAGATATATCGGAGCAAAACTATTTTATCGAAGAACTAAGAGCTTTTGTCAGCATGTCTGACTCAAAAGAATTATCAGGTATAGCCACTGTTATAAAATTGGACCGGAACTGCTGCATTAACCAAAAAAAAAGGGAATCAGATAGCTACAGTTTGGTTTTAAAGGATCGGATTAGTAAGTGAACCCGAAATAAAACCAATTGAACCATCCAGTTTTGCAAAGAACAGCTGAACTGGTCACATTTAAACAGACAGTGTTGTTCAAAATACAAATTATGCGGAAAAGAAAAGGAGGTATTAATGGATTGATTCCAGAATGAACCCTTGTAAAAGGGAAACAATTGAAGTATAAAGAGGTGATAACTACCTCTAATAAAGATAGAGATAATAAAGAAAAAATAGGGAAGATTAGACAATCAATTAGAGGACTCTTATAGAATTATTTTTGTGCATTTGTCCATGAAAATGAAGGAACAAAATAATACACATATGGATATATTTTGCTAGTTTTGGTTAAATACCTATTCTTATTTATCAACTTCTTTTACATTTTACTGGAACAACATAACTTGAATGTTACTCGTTGTATTTAAATATACACATGTTTCATTCAGATCATATATTTACATACACTGTTTTTATATAATATATTATTTTTTTTATACAAATTTGCATTTGATTTGAGAAAGGCAACACAAGTCTCGACCATTTCCACATCCATTCTGTTCTGATAAATTGGATAGAACCAAATGTGAAGTTAGGATCAAATAGAGAATTGGTTAATACTTTTAAGATTACTTGATCTAATAAACAGCATATTATAATTTAAAAGTTAAAACCATTTCAAAGTATTAAGTCAGGTTTGTGTGCAATTAGGCTCTAGTTTGGCAAATTACAAATGTTACTACACAATGTGTTTATTAGATATGCAAGTATGAAAGTAAGTTTTTTATGCATTTAGATATTTATGTGGTTTTTGTTGATTTTCAGTGAGCTCTCTGACATGGATTTGGGAGCAATTACTCCTACATTTGGGGATTTGCTTGACCTCAAATCATTGTAACCTACTCATATTTACCAGATTTCAGTTCTTGGCATTAAGTTTTGTAATTATATTATTTATTTCAAATATTTAACATTACTTTTCTAAAGAGAAAAAATGTTTTCTAGGGATTTGCATAATTCCTCCCTTTCTGGAGAGGTCACCAACTTGGGCACTCTTCAACAGCTTGAAATATTGTATTGCTCTACTTTATATCTCAAACTTATGTCTGTATTCCTTTTTTATTCAACTTCCCATTAAGGCAATTAATATATAATTTGTAGTAACCTTAGCTTCAACAAGCTGACTTCATTTGGGTCAGATTTTGACACTATGATTAGACTTCAAGTACTGTAAGTATACCAATTCGCCGAAAGATTTGCTCTTTTCTTGTGATCTATAAATTAGTTCCTTCCTGATCAATGGGTGTTTATTTTGAATTTTACCCGATATTTTTTAATGTGAAGGGACTTGCAAAATAACAGTTTAGAGGGACCAGTTCCAGAGAGCCTTGGAAGCTTAAAGGAACTTCACTTGTTGTAAGTTATTTTATTTGTTAATTTTGTTCGTTCCTTTTTTTTTTTTGAAAAATGTCCAGTGGCTTTACTCTTTTTCTTTTTGAATGATAGTAAGATACGGGAAATTACTCATCTTATAGGTCCACTTGTAGAGTTGGGTCAGCATTTAATTTCGAATATTTGGTTTTCGACGCAGAAACTTGGAAAACAATAAACTTCAAGGAGTTCTTCCTCAGTCATTGCACAAGAGAAGCTTGGAAGTAAGGTAGTATACTATGGTATCCATTAAAGAAATAATGAAAACTGAGAAACAAAAGACTCAAGTCCAACCATATATGCAGAACATTGGGAAATCGGTGTCTCTCATTTTCTCAAGGAGCTTGCAAAAGAAATGACTTCTCAAATCACACTCAGTTTGAAGTACCACTGGTTATTGCAGTTTTTCCTTCAGATAAGGAGCACCCCCACTCAAACCACAGAAAGATAATAATCGGAGCAGCTGGGGGTGCCTGTTTGGTGGTTGTTTTGGGGGTGCTGGTGTTTATTGTCTTTCAAAGAAAGAATAGGAGATATCAAGCAGCATCAGAAAGATGTAAGATAAATGCCATATATTTTCTTAAGTTTTTAGACGACAATGTTGCTTTTGAAAGCTTGTAAGATCATTATAATCAAAGGACTGCAATTTAACCTTAACTGGGGGCATTTACAAGTCCTTTACATAATTAAACCTCCATTATTGTAAATGCCTGTGCAAGTATACTTCAGTTTAAGCCCAAATTTGGCATGAAGTGACCTCATTTGTGCAATTATACACTGTACTGAGATCAAGATTTCCAATGGCTACAAACATAACTTGAGTATGTTCTAACTTCTTCCAACCATTTTATGCCAGGAAGTGTTTCTAAATTTTGAAATCCTTTTATTCTGGCAGGGACAGCAAGAGACCTGCAAGGATGTACGTCAACCAGAATTTTCACTTTCAAGGAAATAAAAACTGCTACAAACAACTTCAAGGATCTGATTGGCCAGGGTGCTTTTGGGTCAGTTTACTCAGGAAAACTTTCTGATGGAAAGCTAGTTGCAGTAAAAGTGCGTTCTGATGAAACACAACTTGGTGCCGATTCATTTGTTAACGAGGTCAGTGATGATTACTGGATTTTTCATATGTACCTGACATCATATCAATATATCATGCATACCGCTGGAGGGGATGAATGATATTTAAACATTTTGTAGCGTGTGAAAGATGCTAGGCTTAATTTTTTTTTTTTATAATGATTACGGAGTATTTATGTATGTTCTACAAGTTAGAGTGGTCTTAAATGTGTTGGGTGGCTTGACCTCCAACCCATATTTAAAAAAAAAAAAACTAGCAATTCTGCCTAACATTTTGTTTGTTAGGTCGTTGTGCCTCGTGGTCTAATAGATAGTTCATTCTTTTCCTTGCTTGTAATTTTAGGTGAGGATTTTATCTCAGATTAGGCATCAAAATCTAGTAGCTCTAGAAGGTTTCTGTTGTGAATCAAAAAAACAGATCTTGGTGTACGAGTACTTGCCTGGTGGATCTTTGGCTGACAATTTGTATGGTAGGCTGGTTATTAAAATTTGAAAATTATCAACTTATTATGGTGAAGCGACATATTATTTTCTAAAATTGGTGATTCTTAAGGTTCAAACAGCAAAAAGGCTAGCTTGAATTGGGCTCGCAGGTTGAAAATTGCAGTAGATGCAGCTAAAGGTATGGTTAAATCTTAACTACTGGGTTTAGCTAAAATTTGATTTTAGAAGTCCTATTATTGAGTGCTGACTTTTTAACTTGTTCTTGTGTTATTAAGGATTGGATTATCTACACAATGGTAGCAACCCAAGAATAATTCACCGTGATATGAAGTGTAGTAACATTCTTTTAGACTTGGAAATGAATGGAAAAGTCGGTGATTTTGGGCTTTCCAAGCAAGTTTTATCTGACACTTCACATGTTTCTACTGTTGTGAAAGGGACAGCTGGTTATCTTGATCCCGAGTAAATCCTCATATTCTAATTTTTCTTGTTCTTACTCTTTGTGAATCACAATTAAGTAATTACGTTTGAAACCTTGATTATTCTGTAGATACTATGCGACGCAGCAGCTAACTGAGAAAAGTGATATATATAGCTTTGGAGTTGTACTTTTGGAGTTAATTTGCGGACGTGAACCGCTTAGGCATTCTGGTGCTCCAGATTCTTTCAACTTGGTTCTATGGGTATGTAGTATTTATACATTCATTTTCTTTTTCGTTTAACCCTCTCCTGTACTTATCTCAAATCAATAGCTTTTAATACAAGCTTTTGTTAATTTAGGCCAAACCATATCTGCAAGCGGGTTCTTTTGAGATTTTAGATGAAAACTTGATGGGAGATTTTAATGTCGAGAGCATGAGAAGAGCTGCCTCCATAGCCGTGAGATGTGTTGAAAGGGATGCATCACAGAGACCAATTATTTCTCAAGTATTGGCTGAATTGAAGGAAGCATATAGCATCCAGTTAACTACTCTATCATCTAGAGGGCATTCGTTCTAAAACTTTTGTTACACTTAGCTTTGAACTTGTCGTGTATCCCATGGACTGCAAGTAGAGTGCTTAATCTTACAACAGAGGTCAGTTGTGAAAGAACAAGCATAGATGGTGTAGCTAGCATGTTAATTATGAGTATTTCCTGTATTTTTCTAAGTTGATTGGGTAGCTTGCAGTCTCTTGTGCATTTTGAATCTGAAGGAGCCAAGGGAGGGTTTCTGGGCTTAGAGTTGCTATAATTAAGTTGTGTCAACTAGCCTAACTTTGTTATTTGCATTTAAACAACAGTTTAGTCAAAAGAGCACAGCAGAGGAAATTCTGGCTTTTGAGGATAATGGCCCGTAGGCTGGATCTAATCAACTTGACAATTAAAAATATAAGAAATAATTTTGATATCACTGTAGTACCTGTACAGATCTTGTTAAGACCAATCGACCAGCAGAAGCATTCCAGATGTTAAAATAATATTAATATATATATATATATATATATAGAGAGAGATAGGCTATGGTGAGTTGCGAAGTAAAACGTCGTTTTACTTCACGTCATATTTTCATTTTGAAAATCCAAACACCCGATCCGAACCGTTCAACTTTTTCTAAATATTGAAATGTGCTTGGAGACTAAATTTTACATTTTTTGGAAATTTTTTACTATTTATTAAGCCACTTTAAAATCGCTGATCCACTGTGAACAGTAAAAAAAACAGTAAAATTTTCTGGACCACCGGATCAGCGATTTTCAAAGTGGCTTAATAAATAGTAAAAAAATTCCAAAAAATGTAAAATTTAGTCTCCAAGCACATTTCAATATTTAAACATGTTGAGCGGTTCGAATCGGGTGTTTGAACTTTCAAATGAAAATATGAGCGTGAAGTAAAAATAACATCTTACTTCACAACTCACCATAGCCTAGTTCTATATATATATATATATATAGAGATGGGCTATTATACATTGCAATGTATTGACCCCTCCGTGCATTGGACTAAAATCGTTGGATTCAAAGTCCAAACAGTCGATCCGAACCGTTCAACATGTTCTAAATATTGAAATGTGCTTGGAGACCAAATTTTACATTTTTTGGAATTTTTTTACTATTTATTAAGCCACTTTGAAAAAGTCTGATCCGGTGCTCCAGAAAATTTTACTATTTTTTACTGTTCACCGTTGGATCAGCTATTTTCAAAGTGGCTTAATAAATAGTAAAAAAATTCCAAAAAATGTAAAATTTGGTCTCCAAGCACATTTCAATATTTAGAACGTGTTGAACGGTTCGGATCGACTGTTTGGACTTTGAATTCAACGATTTTAGTCCAATGCACGGAGGGGTCAATACATTGCAATGTATAATAGCACAACTTTATATATATATATATATATATATATATATATATATATATATATATATATATATATATATATATATATAGTAGAACTAGGGTGCTCCTAAGCTCACCAAGCCCTTCCGTGAGCGCGACTCTAAAACCTATCAAATTGACTTCAAACGATATTTCCAAACCGTTAGATGTTCAATCTATATTAAAATGTACTTGGAGACCAAATTTTACATTTTTTGGAATTTTTTTACTATTTATTAAGATGGTTTGAAAATCGCTGTTTTTATTAAAATTTTGCACCATTGGAAAACAGCGATTTTCAAACCATCTTAATAAATAGTAAAAAAATTTCAAAAAATGTAAAATTTGGTCTCCAAGCACATTTTAATATAGATTGAACATCTAACGGTTTGAAAATGTCATTTGAAGTCAATTTGATAGGTTTTAGAGTCGCGCTCACGAAGGGCTTGGTGAGCTTAGGAGCACCCTAGTTCTACTCTCTCTATATATATATATATATATATATATATATATATATATATATATATACATACATACATATATATATAGAAGTTTAATACAACATTGTCAATAGTTTTCTTATTAATACAATCGTTAGTTGGCAATTAGCTACTAACCTTAAAAAAAGTTCAATACAAAATATTCAACAAGGGTATAGCAATAATTAGAACAACAGATCCAGTAAAAAGTTGGGTGAGTAGCCTAGGTCAAAGTGACAGCGTAGGGAGGAGATTTGTAACCGATTTTTTTTATTAATCGAAAATAAAATAAAATAAATATAGCGAATAAGGATCATTTTGCTAGAAAATCAAAATATAGAAAAAACGGGATTGATTATCCCATCCTCCGGACGGTACAAAATTTCCCATCCAAATTAATAACCCGCTAATCTAAATCCTTAACCCCTAAGCAGGGAAAAACAAAAAACAGAATGAAAAAAAACGAGTCCTCAAGCGTTTCGTCCTTGAATTTTAAAAAATTAGAGCATGTCATCACTCATTTTCGTTCTAATGTCAATAAATTCAAAAGTTTAACCTTAATAAAATTAAATATGTGACACCTTGGCGCTTACAAAAGCATTATACAACAAATCTACAACATTCCATTTCAGTGTCATTCAATCATTTGTTCTGAATTAGGTAGAGATAAAACAAGCAAATGTAAGTTACGCATATTTTATCAAGCCATAATCGCCCTGTCAATATTCTCACCCGTCTTTTACAAATAAGTTTGACAAGCTTGCAGCTACGCAACTTTCTCGCATTAAATAAAATTTACAAAATAACATTCAGATAATAATATTTCCATTAAATTGATAGCAATATCAAAAGCAGTACATTTTTTTTTTGGCATAGTCCATCTAAAGTTAATATAATAACCAAGATATTTACGAAGTAAAAAAGATTCATAAAATCAAAAGAATGAGAAAAAAGAAAACTAACATGCACACTCACTCACATTCTCCTTTCCTTTCCACCAATTTGCAATCATCACGACATTGAGACGGTATCCATCGTGTGATCTGTCTTTCATCCACAGTTGTCTTCTCCAGAAATTCCGGCAAACTGAAATTTACATCGCAACCCATTACATTAAGAAGCAACACTGCCTTGGCCACACCATTGCAAGCCCTAATTGCACAATGGAAGTCTGACCAAACCTTCAACCTGTCACCTTTTTTCTCATCGTTTTCCTTTTCCCAATCTACAATTACTGCATACTCAGAATGTACCAGTGCTGGATGGTGTCGGTACACCACATAATCAACCCCATTTCTTGTCCCTGATTTCACAACCCAATTTTTGGACCTCAAATGCATGTATGCCTTGTAGTAAATGGGGAACAGTTCATTTCTAGTTCTCATGTAATTCCACAACTCATTACTATTGATTGAGGTAGCATCGTCGATTGATACTTTAAGGCACTCAAGATAATGGTGTAAATAAAAGGTTTCTTCGGGACTTAGTTGAAAGGAATGTTTGGCGTCATTAGAAGTTTTGAGCTGCCGGCCAAATGAAGTCCGGTTTAATAGGTCAGTAAGTTCTGGTGCAGCTTCCAGTAGAAAGTCAGTACCAATAAGAAGAGCTGTCAATTCAGATTTTGATAGACAAACTTTGAGTTGGGTTATAATTTCTGACATGGGGTTGGAGTTGGCTATTTGCGAAAAATTCTTGCATTTCCATCTAGGCCCAGATAATTCCATATTTCAAACTGCAATTTTCACAATAAAGTTAATTAAAAAGAATAACAAGTCACTTCAAACCAAACTTACTCTCTCAATGTACAGAACTAGTTTATGGTCTGACAGACTAACAATAATTAAAAATAACAATCAATATTGTACACTTCCAATCATAAGAACTAGTATTGAAATCTTTCATTTTTGTAAATAACAGTGCAAATTCAAAAATATTTGTGGCGTTTTCGGGACCAGATGGCACAAAAATACTCCAAATGTCAGGATCACCACAAAAGAATTCAATGTAGCGCCCGAGCCATTATACCAAGGGAAATTAATTTATCCCCCAGAATCGGTATTGGATGCCAAGTTTTTCAACCGATCATTATGATGATCAAGCTACAATAATTCATCAAAAAAGAAGAAATTTAGAATGGAATTTTTCAACTTGTTTTGTTAAAAAACTCACATATAAAATTAATATTTCAAACAGAAGAAATTATAAAACGTAATTATTGTTAAGCAAGGTTAATTGATGTGTTCCAAAAAAACATAATTAATTGGTAATGTAGAGTAGATGTATTAGTAATAAATCAATTGAAAACTATAGAACAATAAGAATGAGAGAGGTGCTCAGACAACCAAGCGTGAGTCTTCAACTAATGGGTAGGAACCCAAATCAGAAACTCATAAAATTCATCCTCATGGCAACCTCATTTAGCAAAGAAAAAAGATGAACACCGAAATTCAACCAAAAAAAAATGCAAACTTCCAATGGAAGATGACAAAATGGACAGGAAAGAGCAAACACCCATTATGTTGAACTAATTCAGACACAAATATCCAATACGATACTTATCCAATGATACAACATTTAAAATAATATATGAATATGATAGACCTACATATATTATTTTATAGAGTATAGTTAAAATGCCACATTGGTTTTGTGCCCCATCATGTCCCAACATCATCATCTCTATTTTCAAAGTCGAAATAATCGATCCAAACTGTTCAACATGATCTTCATACTAAAATGTGCTAGGATAACAAATGTTAGAATTTTTAAATTTTTTTTACTAATTGTTTAGAGAGGTACAAAATCACTATTTTTGAATGGTCCAGGATCTTCTAAAATGCCCAAAGTTGAAAAGTAAAATAAACCAAATAAATAATTCAGTTCAATAATTTGAATTATTTATTTGGTTTATTTTACTTTTCAACTTATCTGCGGCTGACGTTGCACAGCTGCATGCATGTTTAAAGAGATTGGTGTAAAATGTGTCCCAAGTTTGACACTCGTCAACTTCAATGTGTTGCAATGAAAAACCTGACTCTTCAGTCCAGTAAGCCCAAAAGTTTCTCCCTCAGTGCTGTTTTAAAAAAGAATTAACAGGCCCTGACTCTCTCTTAGCCCAAACCAAATACGGGCCGCCAAGCCCAAAACCAAATCGCCCCTCTCCGCACAGCTCTCTCTCTGACTCGGTCAATTGCGCAAAAAGCAATCGCTCCTGCCAGCAGGCTCTCCGCTCTGAGTCCGAAGCAAGAAGTCCGATCTCTCGCAGTCTCGCTCTTCTCTCTGTTAGCGACGCACCGACTGGTTCTCTCTTCTACTTCGTTCAACAGGTGAATTTATTAATGTGCTTGTCTGTATATTTCTATAATTAGTATAGTTTAGAAGCTTAGAGCAAGGATGCATCTAGGTATGGGCTTTCTCTCTGTTTTTATTTTATTTTATTTTATGTAGTTGAATTTGAACCAGCTATGCCTGTGTTATGAGCCTTCAAAATACAATGGAAGCTGGTGAGTTAGTAGGATTTGCTTTAACAAAAGAAAATGAATGTTAAGTATTGGTGTTGCTCTCTAATCTTGAATTGTATTATTTAATCAAGATTAGATGTTAAGTATCGGTTGAAAAACATGGCGTCCAATACCAATTCTGGGGGATAAATTAATTTCCCTTGGTATAATGGCTCGGGCGCTACATTGAATTCTTTTGTGGTGATCCTGACATTTGGAGTATTTTTGTGCCATCTGGTCCCGGAAACACCACAAATATTTTTGAATTTGCACTGTTATTTACAAAAATGAAAGATTTCAATACTAGTTCTTATGATTGGAAGTGTACAATATTGATTGTTATTTTTAATTATTGTTAGTCTGTCAGACCATAAACTAGTTCTGTACATTGAGAGAGTAAGTTTGGTTTGAAGTGACTTGTTATTCTTTTTAATTAACTTTATTGTGAAAATTGCAGTTTGAAATATGGAATTATCTGGGCCAAGATGGAAATGCAAGAATTTTTCGCAAATAGCCAACTCCAACCCCATGTCAGAAATTATAACCCAACTCAAAGTTTGTCTATCAAAATCTGAATTGACAGCTCTTCTTATTGGTACTGACTTTCTACTGGAAGCTGCACCAGAACTTACTGACCTATTAAATCGGACTTCATTTGGCCGGCAGCTCAAAACTTCTAATGATGCCAAACATTACTTTCAACTAAGTCCTGAAGAAACCTTTTATTTACACCATTATCTTGAGTGCCTTAAAGTATCAATCGACAATGCTACCTCAATCAATAGTAATGAGTTGTGGAATTACATGAGAACTAGAAATGAACTGTTCCCCATTAACTACAAGGCATACATGCATTTGAGGTCCAAAAATTGGGTTGTGAAATCAGGGACAAGAAATGGGGTTGACTATGTGGTGTACCGACACCATCCAGCACTGGTACATTCTGAGTATGCAGTAATTGTAGATTGGGAAAAGGAAAACGACGAGAAAAAAGGTGACAGGGTGAAGGTTTGGTCAGACTTCCATTGTGCAATTAGGGCTTGCAATGGTGTGGCCAAGGCAGTGTTGCTTCTTAATGTAATGGGTTGTGATGTAAATTTCAGTTTGCCGGAATTTCTGGAGAAGACAACTGTGGGTGAAAGACAGATCACACGATGGATACCGTCTCAATGTCGTGATGATTGCAAATTGGTGGAAAGGAAAGGAGAATGTGATTGAGTGTGCATGTTAGTTTTCTTTTTTCTCATTCTTTTGATGTTATGAATCTTTTTCACTTTGTAAATATCTTGGTTATTATATTTTAAGTTCAAGAATAATGTAAAAAATAAATAAGAAATAAGACAATAACACTTTAAGTCAAATATAAAAATTTAAAATTTTTTAATTTATTATTAAAAATAAGGTAATAAAGATAAATGAGAAATAAGACAATAACACTTTAAGTCAAATATAAAAATTTAAAATTTTTTAATTTATTATTAAAATATTTTGATTGATTAAAATAGTATGGATAAAGATATTTTGATTTCCCACATAATAAATTTTACTTTTTTTAGGAAATGAAATAAGGAAAAAAGAGATTAAGATAAGGTAAAAATTATTATATTAACTTTAGTTGGACTGGCAAAAAAAATGTACTGCTTTTGATATTGCTATCAATTTAATGGAAATATTATTATCTGAATGTTATTTTGTAAATTTGATTTAATGCGAGAAAGTTGCATAGCAGCAAGCTTGTCAAACTTGATTTGTAAAAGACAGGTGAGAATATTAACAGGGCGATTATGGCTTGATAAAAATATGTGCAACTTACATTTGTTTGTTTTATCTCTTCCTAATTCAGAACAAATGATTGAATGACACTGAAATGGAATGTTGTAGATTTGTTGTATAATGCTTTTGTAAGCGCCAAGGTGTCACATATTTAATTTTATTAAGGTTAAACTTTTGAATTTATTGACATTAGAACGAAAATGAGCGATGACATGCTCTAATTTTTGAAAATCCAAGGACGAAACACTTGAAGACTTGTAGCACCTCTGTCACTTGTTAAATAAAGCCCGTCCAGAAACCAATGTAACTTGCCTCCAAAGGTGCTAACACAAATTACACAAAAAAAAAATATGTTCCTTTATGGTTGGCTTGAATGAATGTCTCGACCTATACTTATATTTTATTTCATTACACGTAATTTAGTGCTTAAATTTATACATAATTTAGTGTTAATTTATCTATGAATTTGTCTAAATTTAATCACAAAGTTTATTGTTTTCCAAATTTTGAATGGACCTAATGGTTATTGGTTTGAACTGAATGATGATTATTTTATTGCATTAGTATTAGTTTTTTTAATTAAAAACTATAACGTTTATTGAATATAATATTAGCCATAAAAATGATTTAGAGTAAGAACAGACACAGAGAAGGCATGCTTAAACGTGAAGGAGCAATTTTTTGTGACATATGTGAAATAAGTGTTGAGCCTGGTAAAGTTTGCATAAAATTTGTGGTCTACATTTTAAAACCAGTGGCATGTTGTAGATCAGTATTATCTAAAATCCAAACCCTAAATTTTGAATTCTGCGTTCTAAAACCTTAAGCCCTAATTCAGAATTCAGAATTCTAAAACACTTTGTATAAAATTTGTGGTCTACATTCTTAAAACCAGTGGCATGCTGTGCATCAGTACTATGTAAACTCCAAACCCTAAATTCTGAATTCTGAATTCTTAAACCCTAAACCGTAATTCAAATTTCTGAATTCTAAAACCCTAAACCCTAATTCTGAATTCTAAATTGGTTGGTTTATTCGTGATTCAATCCTGTTACCTCACCTTTCTCAAATTCTAAGATCCTTTCTTCCTAATTACAAAATGATTTGTTATCATACAATGGTGTATTGTTAATTTCTGTCAGAATCGGTATTGAGCCCATTGTTTTTCCAGTTTAGAAAAAGAGGTAAGAATTGAAACACTTTTTTATGAGAAAGTAAGAATTAAATACAATGCTATAATGCATTATTGTGCTAAAAGTTATAGAATGCCAATTAAGAAATGTCAATGCAACATGAGAAATGCAGCAGAAAATAGAAAAATCTGTCAAGTCCCTTTTTTTTTTAACAAAAAGTATTAAATTTCCAAGTCTGATCAGTTTTTTTGTAAGAAGTATTTTTTAAATGTAAAAAGATCAGCATCAGATCAGATCCAGAGAAGAAAATGATAATAGAAAAAAATGAAAATAAATGTGAAGTCCCTAGGCTTATTCCTTTTGCAAAAGTTGCCAAAGTTGTTTATTCATTGAAGCAGCAAACATTTTTTTTTATTTAGATGTGATGCCTAAATGTCAAATTAATAAAACCAAAAAAAATACCTGAAAGGCTAGTACAAACCGATAGAAGTTTCTCTAATTCCCCGTAAGCAAACTACTGAAGCAAATAAACTGTTGAAACAAATGTAAGAAAAAAAATGGCATCATGTCATGATTGTAACTGTATATACATAGTAGAGAAGTCAACGAAGTGATAATTAAGAGTAGATGCTGATTTTGTTATGAATTCACTATAAAAAAAAATTAGAGGACTGTTTACTAATGCAATTTATATTTTTTTTAACCAGGTGCATTATATATTTTTTTATCCGTGAGGTGCATTATATTAATTTAAGAGAATGGTATAAAGAATTAGACTTAACAAATCTATAGATAGTATCTAAATGATGTTGGCACAACACCTTTGTTGTTAAATGATGTTTTTGTCATTATTTAGTAATTAAATGATGTTGGCACAACACCTTTGCTGGCACAACAATTTGTCATTATTTAGTAATTAAATGATGTTGACACAGCACCTTTGCTTTTCAAGAACGAAAAACCAAATGTGCCAGTAAGATTAAGGTATGAAAAAAGGAGGAAGAGAAGTACCTATGCACACGCAAGTAGAGAATTTTTAAGGATATTCTAGACCGCCTATTCAGTTGATGCAGTGTGTATAAACTTTTAGGTCTGATCTGATTGCAATGTTCTGCAAGAACAATATGAAATAATAAATTAACATAGTACATCCAATCTTATGTCATGCTATAAATATATGAATATTCCAAGTTCTCTCACTTGTCAAGTTACTGTATTAATTAATTCTTTTACATTAACTTAAAAAGTACGAATTGTCAAGCCACATAAATCAAATAGGAAAAACCACTCCATGTTGAGTAAGATGCAATCTGTATTAATACACGATGAGAAAGCTATTTTCAATTGGCATCATTGAAAAAGAGGGTTTCTCTCAATTGATTTGTATATGAGTTTGAATTGTTAAATAGATTAGGGTTAAATTTTATTCTTAATTACCAGCATAAGTAACATTTGAGTTTGGTAGCAGGATAGTGCAACACCAGTTTCCCATAAGTTTGCAATTGAAACAAATCTAACATTCTATTTTTCTCAAATCGAATTTGATATCAGGAAAGTGCAATACCATTTTTTCATGAATTCAATTAGAACAAATATGAGAGAAACCATCTTTCCATGAATATGAGAGAAACCATTTTTCCATGAATTCAAATGTGACAAACATAGAGATGAGAAACGCTTGAGAGGGAGGGTTTAACAATTGAGGTTTAACAATTAGGGTTTAACAATTGGAGTTTTCAATTTCACAAACAATGTCAATTTAGAGATAAACAACGCATGGACAGTAATCGAAGACAGAGAGAGTAAAATCTTAAGAAAAGAAGACGGGAAAAGTAAAAAAGAGTAAAATGAAGAACCTGCATCAAACTTGTAAGAAATCGCAGTGAGAGAAAGAGCGTCCTTGAAGAGCAAGACAGCAAGAGCGAGTGGAAGAGAGAGTGATAGCGGAGAAGAAAAGATTGTCGGAAATCGCCGAGCTGACGGAGAAAGAAAGTTTCAACGATTTGGAAGAAATTTGGAAGAAAGATAGAAAATAGAGATGATGAAGAGGTCTTTTTTTCTTGAGCTGCTGGAAGGGCGTAGAATATTCTGGAGAAAAGAGAAATCGAAAGGTTGTTCAAAAGAGAGAAATAGGAGGAATAGTTATTGGACTGAATAGTGGGACCAATATGTCATTCGCACTGTAGATAGTACTGTAGACCTACAGTAACAAAACTCATCCAAGATTAGTATATAACGAGGGTAACACATATTCTTCTTTATGGAATAAAAATTGACTCCAAAATCTATGCGGTGGAAGAACATACAATTCGTATGAAAACTCTTCAAATGTATAGGATTAATTCGCTCCTTCTAAAAAAAAATTGCTTCTTTTCAAATAAAACGAATAAAAAAGAACAAATTAAAGTACAATTGCTTCTTACTGTTAATGATGAGTACTTAGGCGGTGTGTATCTAACCGAAATTTGTCAGATAGTCCCATTTCAACGGTGCTAAAAAGGGAAAGACTCGTTTAATTAACAAAACGAATAAAAAAGAACAAATTAAAGTACAATTGAAACTTATGATTGAGACAATATTGAACAGCAAACTATAGACTGTGTGAAAGAAGGTAGTAAATCATTGGAGCAATGCTGAGAACAAAATCAGGCATTTAGTGAATGAATCGATAAAAATAGAATAGTAGAAGTACCTCCTTTTGTCGTGCTCCTCTATGGCAAAACAAACCACCTGGAATGCGGATTTTGGAGGGCTGGATCTGAATGGCGATCAGATCAAAAAGGTGGAGTTGCTAAGTTTGGGTAAGCAATCCGATCTGTAAGGCAGAGTTGCTAAGTTTGAGTAGCGATCGAAGTATCTCAGACAGGTAGCGTCACATCGAAGAGAGAATAGAGAGAGGAGGAGAAAAGGGTTTTGGAAGAGAGAAGATAGAAGTTTCGAGAGAGCGAGAGAGAGAGGAGCAACGGAGAACAATAGGAAGGAAGTTTTTGGAGGAGACGAAGAGAAACGAAGGTTAGAGAGAGAGACAAGGAAGACTTGAGAGTAGGTCCGATGGGCATCGGACCTACCTCAGTTCGACGGGTTTAATCACCATCGATTTTCTTTTAGATTCGTGCGAAATGTTTTAAACCCCGTACGTGTATGTTTCAAGTTTCGTGCGCACAAAATACTCCGTTATCCTACGGTAGATCTGCCCATGGGAACCAAACTAGGTCCGATGGGCATCGGACCTACACCTATCTCGACAAGGAAAGGTTCGAGCTGGTTTCGCTGAACAGTGGGTCTCACCTGTCAGCGTTTGAATGATGTTGCACTGCTTAGTGGACCACCTGTCATCTGTACTGTAGATAGTACTGTTCACCTACAGTATCAAAACTCGTCTAAGATTAGATACTATCTATAGATAACTAGTTGTGGAGTTGTTTAGCAAAGTGAACCAAAGACCAGAACGGCTCCTGGCAGGATGTTCTTAACCATAAAACCCAACAATTTGAAAGTGTCGCTTGAGCAAATAAGTTCAGGGCTAATGCAAATTCGAGTGGCCAGTTTTAGACTATATTAAAAAATTTAAAGCCAGTATGATATCACATATCGTTTCTTCTCTAGTTGTCGATATTTTGAGCGAAGTTGTACAAAAAGCTTAATACAACCAAAAATGAACAATTTTTCAGGAACAATAGGAAGAAAATCTCTAAAAGAAAACAAAATCAGCAAAAAAAAAATCTTACCCTGGAGTCGCAGCAGTCGAAAATCGCGGGTTGGAGATCGAGCTGGAGTGTTGACGGAAGAGAAAAATCGCGGCAAAAGAGTAGTGGAGTGCGTCACGTGGGAAAGAGAGGGAGAGAGAAGGAAGGAGATCGCGGAAAAGGAGTAGTCGGCTCTGTCGCGCGAGATAAAGAGAACAGAGAGAAAGAGCGAGCAATTTGCTAGAGATGGAAAAAAAGCCTAGAATCTTCAGGGAAAAGAACAGTCTATACTCTATCGACTGAGCATGGGACCCACATGTCAATAGTACTGTAGATGAACAGTATCAAAACCCATCCAAAATTAAATACTATCTATAGATCTATAGATCTATAGATTGGGCTTCCAAGCAGAAAGGGCAAACACAACCCGGCCCTTACAACCTTGTAATAACCATCCATTTTCTCGGTCTACAAAAAAATACTTGTCAAAGCATTTCTTCACTTCATATCCCGCCTTGCTCACAACTTCCTCTTTCAAGGGCAGCTGCTTAAACCCTGCTCTGAGATTCTTCACCTGCCACTGCTTGTATGTCTCCGGCCGCTCCACCCTCTTACTTCCCTCACAAGAAATCACATTTATAACCTCTCTTCCAAACATATTCCTTTCGATCAACAACCTATGTTCATCTATCCTTGAGGTGGTTGTCTCGAGCATGTCAAAGAGTGTGGAGTAGTGAAATAATGCTTCCCGGAACCGTGTCTCGAAAAATGGCACGCCGAAGCTCCCGTTAAGTACCCCATGAATGAACACAGCAGGGTTCATCTTACGAATGGTGTTCAGAACCCTGGTTCTCGGGTTGTCTAATGAAACGGTCTCGTCAACAATGTTCCTCAGTCGGTAGAGGCAATTGACAACAAGAACCTCCTCCCCATCAATGTTGAGATCTGCTACCTGTACGGTTTCCCACTTAGCGACAATTGCACGGTACTCGAAAGGAATGTTGAATATCTTTGCATACTCAGATAGCCGGCTACCTGTCTCTTCGATCTGCTTTCCTGGCCTGAAACCAGGCTGGGGCAGGTCGATGCCTGTGATTCGCAGCCTAGGGGGCCCACCCGGCATTCTGGCAAGTCGTTGCATGAAGCACGGCCATTGGAAGCCGTAGTAAATACCGTAATCCACAATATGCAGCTTCTTCGACCCTCGCACTGCGTCCAATATGGCCTCTGTTGAAAAGAAGTGAGATATCTTCTTGAAAGGGCATGAGGTCAGGTACAGCTGATACGCCTTTAATAGATCACAGGTAAAGGAGTGACTTCCTGCAAGTGAAGAATATATCTCATCTCCCATGCCAACAAGGCGAGCCTGAAGTCCCTCGGCAAAGTAATGTGCAAGCCTCTGTCCCGAATTGCCGTAGGGGGAACAATGCTTCCTGATCTGCTTGAGACACTCATTCGCGGCTCGGCTGTCATCAGTGGCCACAGCTTGAGCGCATTGGATAAGGAGAGTCTCCAAATCCACTACCTCCTCCTGCTTTCTTTGGCCCTTCTTGCGACCTCGTTTGTTACCGGGCGGTAATTCGAGTGCCATTACAGCCCCCGGCGGTGGCGCATTGAAATCGCAATTGTTGTTGCCGGTGCAAAGCAACACTCTGTCGAACAAGTTGCGAACCTCTTCCTCAGTACAAGTAGACGAGTTTGCACATCTTGCTTCCTGGGGATTATTATTATCCCTGGCCCAGTGATGTTTCTTTTGTCCAGTACTGATTACCCGGTTCTCTCCCTTGCCAGGATCAGCAGCAAATGATTAATTATCTTCTCTGGCATCTTCAGCCAAGACAACCATGTTTGATGAATCGGGAAATTGGCCGTGGAATTCAATGGAAGGATTCTGATCCTTGTCTCCAACGATACATTCTCCACTGAAATAACAATCAGAATTTGTGAATCCATTGGAATTTAGCAAAGGCTGATTAATAGGTGATGTTTCTATGATTTCAAGGAATGGTTTTTGTGCTGCGATAAATGCAGGGTGCTGATCTGGATAGCTTTCACCATCATCACTAGTTCCTTCTTCCATCAAAAGTTGATTTATATAGGTCAGGTCTAGGTCTAAGAATTTGTCTCCACAGTCCGAATTCCTCGTTAAATTGGCATCGGTAGAAGAAATAAAATCAGGGCTTTGACAAAAGCCAATTGAAGAGGGGGGATTAGCATCTGAGAAGCAAATTGAAGAAAAAGAGTTTGGGCTCGGCATCAGGGGACTTAGCCCTTCATATATTTTCTCCATCACCACAGAAAATTGCTTGTTTCTTCTTTTAGTTCAAAGAAAAAAGTGGTTCCTTAATTTTTTTCTTTTAAAAAAAGAAGAGAAATTATATGAATGTTAGAAAAGAAAAGTGGATAATTACAAGGAAAAGATAGAATAAACAGAATTAAATTTCATAAAGCAAAGCGGGGAACAAAAAGGACCTTTTTACTCGTGGAGAAAAAGGATTTAGTAGGGTGAATGAGAACAAAAATTAGCCCCAAATTAGGATTATCAGCGCCATTACAGAAAGTAAAAGGGGGCGTTTTTTAAGCAAAATAGAAGGGAAGAGAAAGTACCTGTAAGTCACCACTCCCTATTTTTAAAAGAATATAGTCGTAATTGACAAGTCACAATATGGTTCATGTATTAAGTACGTTGACTTCTTTCAAATAAAAAAATTGATTTAAAAATTATATCCGTAATTGCAAGATATTGGCAATTTGATTTAATTTTACATTAAAAATTATGTTTAAATTTAAAATGCAGGCGAATTTATGCTTATATTATGTATCATGTTCCTTCAATAATTGGTGAATTCAGGGCAAATGACCATCGGCTTGCAGCCCAATGACAAAAGGTACCCGCTTAGATCCCCTTTTGGGACATAGAACAAAATTGCAAATGGAGGCATTAACATGAGCAAGTAGCAACACACATAAGGTCTTAATCAATGTACGAGGAGCAACAATTCCTTCACGACATTTTCCAACTCTTACATAACAATTTACGCACAACAAGTTCAATATAATTAACTCTAAATCAATAGTTTAAGACAACAAAATAACTACTGTTATCAAAAACATTCCAAGAAACATTGGAAGTGCATTGTCCAAATGTTGCTCCGTGCTTTTTTTTTTTACACAGGCAAAGACGAGTGACTACAAGGAAAACAAATTTGTTAAATCATACCCAATAACAAAAAGACCATTGAACATTTTAACTGGATCAAGGCATGCCACTGGGTCTTCTATGGACATATCCTTCTTGAGTTTTCTGTGATGTCAGACAACTATCTAAAGAACACTCTCCAATCTGAGGTACTTTTGTGTCCAGATATTTCTCGTCAGTGCAAGACAAAGGTAGCAAATTTGACTCGCACTGATAACTAAGGCATTCTGAAATCTCTCCAGTTGGCAACTCAAGAGGCGCATTGCCAATAGAAGGAAGATCTGTTCCGACCATATTCATGTTTAGCAGTGCATTGCACGCAGTTTCGAGCATGGAGTTGAAGTACTTCCCTTGAGCCTCGATTCGGACCTCCAGACGGCGTTGGACCTGTTACAGAACAGTGGTGCAACACTTGAGAAACAGACAAGGATGCTTAGAAATTCCAGTTTCATCAAATTTAAATATTTTAAATTTAAACAGTAAAAGTTCTTGTTTTAAGCCAAAAACCTAAAATTATTAGGCTAGCAATATCTCTAATAATATAGAACAACAAAAAGACGGAACATATCCCAAGAACCTCCTCGTCTCTTATTTTTCAAAATAAGACCAAAGTGCCCTCCTTTTACATTTTGCAACTCAAATGGCGAATAGAGAAGTTCAAGGGACAAGTTTTTTTCTTGTGGTAAGATGCTAAGGACTAGTGGCGGATATAGTATATATGAATGGGGGTCAATTGACCCCCATTTTTTTTTTGAAATTTTTTGTATTATGTACAATTTTCTATATAATTTATAGTGAAATGTCATAGATAATGTAAATTGACCCCCATTTTTAACATGAAAACTTTATATGATTGACGCTCATTATGTGTTTTGACCCCCATAGTTCAGAAGTCTAGCTCTGCCCCTGCTAAGGACATCAAATATTCCTTTGCACATGAGGTTTCTAGTATCAGTCAGTTATTCAATTAGCAAAGTTGACAGTTAGCACCAGGTAGACATGGAATTATAACAACGATAGATAAGCCAGACAGACCTCAAGCTGTTCTTGTAACCTTCTTTGAAGCTCCATTTGTATTCTCATCGCCTCATTACATTTACTGTAATTCAAGTTGAAAATTTAATCAAACAGGAAAAAAGAACGCCACACAAGAAATTTTAAAGGCAGATTAGGAGATGTACTTACTCATTTACTTCTTGTGAAACAGATCGCGATTTTGATGATGATGCCGTACTTCTTTGGTTTTCGCCAGCACAATCTGCACAAAATAAACAAGGAATATATATGATTTCATTGATTAAAAAGAAATTTTGAAATCAAGCTGAATCAGAATCTACATTGGTAAGGTATTTATGGCTCAGCAACGGTCAATATACCATCGACACCACATCAACACCACTATACCAGGCCAGTATGTTTCAAAATCAGAGCCTTCACTTTATTAGTTAAACTCAGTACCATCTTTAGTTTTGTCACTGGACTCCTTGGTTGACAGCCTTCCCATTCTGTATTTCTGCATGACAAGCCGAATAGCATGTCAGGAAGGTAAAGAGGTAGTTCCGTTGATTTATTGATTAAAAAGTGCAATAGACTTCTTCTATCGATTGAATCACAGATATTTTTTTGTCAAAAATCGACAACTATGCAATACAACTTTCCTGTCTAACTGGTGACTATATGCTTACAAAAATTCACTGTTGAAACACACAAAACATGAGCACAAAAACTAATCACTTCTGATATAATCCAAAATCACTCTTTGTGGAAGACAATATGAGAGAAATATGATTGCTAAAAGGCCAATTATGGAAGTTGGCATGAGTTTGCTCAACTGAAAAGTAGAGATCACATTTGCAACAAGTCATGACCAGCACATGGTAGTAATTAATAATTATGGTAAATTTTATTTAAAAGCATAATAATCAACAACAACAAAGGACTTCGCTACAATTAACAACAGTAGGCTACTCCTTTTGTGAAGATACATCAAGATAATCCTTCCAAAAATTACTAAAGAACAAACATTAGCATGCTATGCACAAAATATATACATGTATCAAGTCGATTCGATTATTCAAACAGCATGCAGAAAACAAGCTTGCACATGATGACTGTTTATGCCTTAAATTTCCATCAAGACGATGGTTCTTATTACTTCTGTTTGTGTGACTAGGATCAGGTCAAGATAAAATTTGTAGCAAACTAACCTGTCCGAGCTCTAATCAATCAACAAGACAGCTATAATAAAGAATTAAAGATACTTTAGATATACATTTCTAGATTTTTATAAATGGGAGATTCTGTAGTACCACAATCACACTAAAAGGAATGCATTGAATGTCATTCAATTTTTAAAACGACCAATAAATGCACTTAATAAGAAGAAACACACACCATATACTGATATACATATGGATCTATGAAGACAAAGGCAATGGGTTGCCAACAAAATTTGCATTTGTTAGATGATTACTCAATATGTTAAGAACTGAAACAAGTTTGTGAACAATTTGCAAGGCTAATAACCTGAAGGGTAACATCATATTAATATTTAGCTCTTTAGTAATGCAAAACTGAGTATATGTGAATATTCAATCATCTCCCACTGAGTAAGTACCTCATTAAGAATTAATTAAACATCTCTGACTCTGCTGTTTCAAGCAAAGATGTTATACACTAACTTTCTAAACACGGCCTTAATTGAGTACAATGTGTACTAAAATACCACCTACAGTATAGTTAGTTAACTAACTTAAGAGTTACTCAGTTAGCACTCTGATTGATTAAAATTAAGACAAAATTACTCTATGATTCAGGAATCACTTGTTAAAGAGATACAAACCTGAAGATGGCTTTTCAAGTGGTAAAGAGTGAGCCCTTTGATTCCCATTGCCTTCAATATTGTCTTTGGTGTTGCTTCTACAAAAGGAAGAAAACATAAAGAGTTAAAATAGCACGAAACTCCAACTGAAAAAAAAAAAAAAAAAAAATAGGAGAAAATTAAAACTCACTATCTGGGCCGCCAAGCTCTTTTACAGCGTCAACGAACCGGTCGTGCAAATCGGCGGTCCACCTCAGCCGAGGCTTGGGGTCGCTCCACGTGTGACACATGCCCACTCGGGGCAAACTCGTCCCGTCAAGAGAGCCTTCAAAGAACCCAGCTTCTTTGGGAAACATTGTGCCTCTATGGCTGTCTATCTCTCTCCCTCTCTCTCTCTCCGAGCCTCTGTCACTTCAAAAAACCCAAGAGACAGGTGGGGAAAAGGAAAGGAGAGGGGACACTAGTACTTAGAAATGGAGAGAGGTTGGGTTTGGTAATGATAATGTAATGATCTGGCTGGCACTGGGGAGTGGGGGATGGTGGTACCATTTTTATTGGGTTAGTTTAGTGCGCAGGAGGCATAATTGTTTGGCTAATCATTTATTTAAAGCTTAATTTATAGAGCTAATCATTTTGGCGCCGTCCTCCTGTGGGGTGTCGGACAAATACTGTATTACTGTTGTTGGGTCAACTTGTTGATTATTTGGAGGCAAAACTACAACAGGGTTATTTTTTTTTTATTAAGGCAAATTGAAAAATTTTGGACAAAATGGCAACTGGGTTAGTTTTATCTTTGTATTGATTATAAAAAAAATTGCGGGAGAAACTGCGTGTACAGATGATGGTGCTGAGAAAATAAATTAGAAAACTAGTTTTCGATCATAAGTTAAAAGATAAGAGTTCAATTTTAAAGAGAGAAGGCTGAAGGATTTCACGCCAAATTATTAAAAATTTAATGAAAAAGGACAAAGAGTATTTGAATGTTAAAAAAATACAAGATCTAAATGAAAAAAAAAAATTCTCATTTTATCTTTTGTTTAGCGCCGGAGATAAATTAGGGGAAATGACTCTCTTTCGTTCATTTTCTTTCTGCCCCTAATTTGTCACAGGCTCTAATTAGCATCTCTTTTATATCATTATTTAAAATAGAATCTTATATCAATAAAAAAAAATATAATTAGATATTTAAATTTAAATTTTAGATGTTATAGTCGATTTTGCGAATGTGATCCGTGATATATATCACATATATAAAGGCCGTGTCTTGATCGTATAAAGGCTATAATTTTTTTTGTTTGTGTTTAACAATAATTATGAAATTTGTTATATGTTTTATTGTTCAATTGATGACTATAATTTTTTTATTGTTTGTGTTTAACAATCTTAAGTAGTTGAACAATCTAGCTACTCAACAATACATCTATATATTCCTGTTTTTTTTTTGTAATTATTTTATTCTTAATTTTAAAAATTTGTTAAAACAAATTTAGAGTCTGTGGAGGAGTTCTGGTATTCTATCCGTCCTCGCTTAAGTACTTACAGTCGCAACGGTTTGGATCGCCATTTGAAGTCATTCTTATAGGTTCTAAAGCTAAACTCACTAAAGAGCTCGGTGAGCTTAAGAACATTCTAATTTAACTCGAATGATTCAATAGTTGAAGTAGTTATTTTGGATTAGTTTTTACTAGGTTTTCCGTTTCTTTTCTTTTGAGATAATGCAGCCAACTGATTATTAATAGTCCTATAAAGAAGTTTTTTAATGAAAATATCATTTAAATTTATCATTCATCAGTTAGCATTTTAATTTGATTAGTACATGTTAAATATGTGTTTGACAACTCATACATGTTGAATTATGATTCATTTTAATTTGGTTGCGCAATTGACGATACAAGATTAGTGTACTAAATTAGTAATTAAATTAGCACCTGCTTATACAAAAACTGAAACCTCTACATGTCTACTTGCCTGGGACGGATTCCATCCCACTTAACTGGCGAATTTTCATTATCTAATCAAGTTATTTAATTTTGTATTTGTTGTATGTAAATGCTAATGGATTGCTGAAATTGCTATCCACATTAAAGAAAAAATTATGTATCGATGTCAACAGAGTGTATGTTTATATATAAACAAAATGTCTATGCGATTACACTGTTTATTTTGTATTAAACTGATGTAATAAAAATAAACAAAAAAGTTCTTAATTTCATACAAAATATATGACTGTACCGTTATCAGTTTTCACAAGACAAAAGTCCAGCGACGTAACAAAATTTTACCTTACAAAACTAATACACATCTTTAGTCATTGGACGGATTAGTTAAGAGATAGTTTTTGTTCTGTAAGCATGGATTACTTGCTTCAAATAATATTTGTATGTTTTCGGAAAGTAATTAAATTAAGCCGGCACTCTATTTCAGTATAATTCTTAAAGCATGAAGGAGCCTATAAATAAGGCCCATTACCACGTTATTGGGGCGAGTTTCCATGAAATGAGCCGTCGTCGCTTTAGACATTAGACAAGAAAGAAAATAATTTGTTCTAGACAAAAGTGGAGAAACTTTTATTTATTTATTTTATTAAAAAAAATTACATCTTTTGATTTTTCTATTTGAATGATTATATCATCCGATTGATCTTTGCAACTAGTTTTAATTATCCCTAATCCCCTTTGAATCCCGAATTCTTCCTCCATTCATGTTCCAAAGAAAAAGTACAGAAATTTGAGGCACTTCTCGCCAAATTTTCAAGGAAATGTATCACTGTTTTGCGATCATTGACACTGCCAGCATGGCATTTCATGCGATTGTTGACCTCGTTGACACTCAAAATCCTTATTGCCAGTCGCAAATATCTCCATGGTCTGATTTGCTCCAACATTAGCAAACCCAGCCCCCATTCATCTACGAGTCTACATAAGCATCAAACAGCCGCAAAACCACACAGCATGAGAATAAAAAGCCTTTTACAAGACCAATTTCAGTATGCTTTGTGTTAAAATTAACTTTGATCAGGAACAAAGATGAGAGCAGATATGGAAACCAGAATATATGTTTTCTTTTTCTTGAGATTTGACATTTTCTTTTTTGAGAAATAATAGGAGAAAGGTGTCCTATAAATTCTATAATATTGTACAATCAATAAATAAGAGTTACAGTTTGGAATTGTACAGGAGACAGTAGCATTAATGTTCTGCAAAACTCTTTTGTCATGTTCGTGCTGCCTGTCAAGTGAATACAACTATATACACTGTAAGGGTGAAGATTTTGACAGAGCAGTTTTTAATTCATGCAGTGCATGGATAATAAGTCAGAATAGCGCTGCATATGATGTACTGTAAGAATCCAAAACTGCTCTGTTAAAATTTTTACCCAAAAAGTAAGCTTATTCACAGAAAGTCAAAGTGAGGAGCTAGTTGTTTACGTCTATTATTAGAAGATATTTCTGCTGCATCTGTACTATTTTGCAAGCTATATTTTGCTTCCAGTTATGGTTTGGCATAAGACAAACTAGTAAGAAATTAAAGACCGGCTCAGCTCTTTATCTTCTATTTGGGTAGGTCCGGCAACCTCCAAACCAACATGACTTCTGCACAAAAAAAAGAACATAATTAAATTTTCATCTCAACGATGCAATTATATAGCATCTGTAGAGTGTTATCAAAATAATAGAAAAGAAAATTGTTCGCAGCCATTATTGCATATAGTACAATGTTTAGTTCAATATACCTGTCCACTATACTCCCTCAAATTCTCAAATGTCTCTGACAGCTCTTCTTGCTTCATCGAAGTTGCATTCAAAGTCTGCACAAAAACAGTTCATGTTATCAACCAAAGGAAATATATACCCAACATACTAATAATATGTTTAACTGTACTTACATATCGTGTCTTTTGCAGATCATGTTCAAGAGTCTTGATCCGGTTTAAAGACTCTGAAATCATTATATCCTTCTCTGGAGGGATTTTTTTTGGCTTTTTATCCAGTTCTGCTATCAGTTCTTCCAATCTCTGCAACCTCTCCAAGCATGGATTGAAAGAGGCTTCTCCTTGGTCATCTAGACTAACATAATTTCCATTTTCTGCAGTTGCAGTTGTGGATGATTCTTCAGGTGCCTTGTCATTTAAAGATTTCAGCTCTGGGTTGCAAAAAAAGGTATTCCTAATCCGAAATAAAATAAGTACAAGAGCTAATAATTTAAATATGATGCTTGCGATGCGTTGTGAGAGTTGCTTGAGGTACTCCAATGACATCATTGAAGAAATATCTGCTATATAAAAGAAAGAGAGAAAACAAAGAAAAGTAAGAAAATTAGAATTAGGGATGTAAAACAAATGCACATAGTAGTTGGCTATTCTGTGACATTTGTAAAGACAAAAAAGAAACTAATGGCTATGAGTGATGTATCAACAAGTAATCTGTTGGCCAATCATATATTTGACAACCTTGCTAATGTCACAAATCAAGCATAATAGAAGCTCCAAACCCAAAAATGGAATTTATAAAGAAGTTACCACCCTTTCATACTCATTGGGATTCGAATAGTCCCATTGGACACATAAATGGCCTACCTATCAAGTTCAATGCAATTTGAGTATAGACTTGCAATGAATCAATAGTCATCAAGAGTGGATAGAGTGTGATTAACATTTGACAGATCACTGAAAAGTTCACATCTCTTGTTGAGCAGTGAAACATCCACTAATTCTCAATATTTTCGAGTTAAAAACAATTCTCATTAATACGACCCTTACAATATGACACAAAATTTCCAAATAAGTTCTACCTTTAGTATTAGTGTCATCACATTGGTAAATCACTCTGCGTGAAGCCATTTGTCCATCTATCTGTTACTCGAAAAGAAAGGTAATAACAATAAAATGCAAAATCCTAAATTTGAAAAGGAAAAAAAATGTAAAAAACACAATTTCTCACATTTAAAACGAAGTGAAATAAATGAATGGCTCATTAAGTCCCACCCAACTTCTATATTTGTCCCCCAAGCTTCACAGTTCTGGATTTGATCCTAAACCTTTTAATTTACTATCTCATTCTGCACAATTTAAGTCATTCTCAGAAATCACATGGAATTGGTCACTTTTATTTTATGAATTATCACATGAAAATGACTTCAGTTATCACCCCGTGTTGGTGGAAATGAAGTGTTCGCTAAACAAGTAATACTTATTACACTTTTTTATGAGCCAAATTAAGGAATTCAGAGGCCAAACGCATCAGATTGTATACTTGAGCGTAATATGAACCGACCTCTTCTTCATTGGTCAATGCAAACCGAGCTTCTGAATTTGATCTATTTATCTCTACATTATTTGAACCCAGATCCATTTGTTCTCCAGAAATTGCATCCTGTAAATTTACAAATGTAAACCTATTACATCCAAAGAAACAAGTACAGATGATTGATAAAATCATTTGCATAAACACTAGAACCTGAAAAATTTCTTCTTCATCTGATGATTCTCCTGTTTCCACCGGGCCTTTTTGGGACAAAGGTGATCCCTAAGTTGGTTAATCAATTGAAAGTACATCAATTTGAAGCATTATGACTTATCAACTCATAACATCTATTGAACTGTGAATTATGCATCTAAAGTAACATTTCTTTTAAAAAAAAATTGTTCATTTTCTTTTTAGGAAATTGAGGTGGGTAATTACCATCTCTCATTAATCAAAAGACACATAAGATGATATAGGTCTAATTATTTTATTTGGATTGCATAAATACAGATTGGTTATCCACCCAATTCCCTCAAGAAAACCACTGTTTGATGGCTGCAGTTTTAAAATGAAGCAAAGCCCATACAGATACATATATGGAAGGAATATAAACAAAAATAAACATATATGGGTCTAAATGAAGAAATCTGTACATGGGTTGGTTTAAAGTCTTTCCAAGGTCCCTTGTTTGACCGAATGCATCCTCCCTCACTAGAGCAAGAACAATCTCCACCAAGAAAATCAGGCAGCTCACTGAAATATAATTGAAAAGTTGAAATCAAATAAATACAGATCATAATCAGAAAAGATTTAGCCAATTCAAATATTTTATTGAAATGCAGAACAAGGCATACCTCTTATTTGTATACTCAAACAGTGTGCTTTCATATGAATCTCCTAGAACCTGTGATAAAAATAAATTCGTCACTTCAGTAAATTTAATTCCGTGACTACAAAATAGATAAAATATTAAACCCAATGACAATCAAAAGCGAGTCTCATTACTTCTATCTTTTCTGAAGTTCTTGGATCAATAAAACCTTTTAAAGCATTCCACAATAATCTGAAGCTGCTGCTGGCATTGATGATGAACAACTTGTGCAAAATCTGCAAAATTTAGTTTAACTTTCAAAAGAAGTATGTAACACCAACATGTGAGAACGAATGTAATGACAGCAACGTTAATTCACCTCAGGGTAGTTGTCACTGTCGATTTTATTAATGCGTAGAACAACATCACTCGCCAATTTACGCACTTTCATCCAATTCTTCAAGAAAGAAAATAGGTGATAGATAAAGAAGTACATATTGCTTGTGGGAAAATTCAATGCTATATAATGATATTTGGTTTGTTCAATACTTAAAAGAACTTGATCATAATATTGAGGGGTCTCCTTAAGACTGGACCCCGAATGAGTAGAAATCAGACAAAAGCTAAATTGTCAAAATAGTAGCCCCTGAGTACGATACAGGTATCGCACCAAAACTGACCAATACCAATGTAGCAATGTCTACAACTGGTTTGTGTTACAAATTCTAAAATTTTTGTAAGTAGGCTACCTCCCCTCTTGGATGCTGTATAAGGTGTCATTTCTTTATTCGAGACAGTGTGACAGTGTGAGAGAGAATAGTTGCTTTGCTCCTTTAGAAGGGCGGATAAAAGACACTTGTTCAGAGAGGGGTCTTTGATTAGCTTAGAGCTAATCAGGATCAGACTTGCAGCACTTGGTACATTGAAAGATTGGAATTATAACTTGGATGGTGCTTGTGCAACTCTTGGTTGCACTCATTTTTCTTGTTCTAGGTATTCTAACTTCTTTCTAAGCCAGTTTTGTAAATGGCTTCGATTTCCCCTAATTGTGATTGGATATGGTATAACATGTTTCTAGTCCATTGAGCCAGAGACCTTTTTATTATCTAATGCAACCTTGGTTTGCACTAGGGTATTTGATGAATTATCTCTTAGAGAGGCAGCAAGGTGCTCAGCAAATTGTTGCATAGATATCTACGGCGTGAAACATCCAAAATTTTAGTGCATCACAACATCCCAAGTGTGTTAATTTTACACATAAACTATCACAACTTCAAGGAATATTAATTTCTGGACCAAATTCACAAGTCAAAACTTATCAGATCTCAATAAAAGCTGGGGAAAAAATATGAGAATAAAAAAATGATAAGAAGATAACTTACCACACCGTGGACATCTAATATCGTAACAACTGTATCGATATGTTTTCCTGCTTTCGAAGAACAAGCAGGAAACTTCTCAGTGAACAGCCTCTCCAATTGCTGGACATGGTACTTCAAAAAGCGGTCTATTGTAGTTACACTCATGAGGTTGTTCATGTCAATTTTACCGAGCATCTCAATGTAAATGGGTCTTCCTTCTTTGTCTACACCGTGATAGCCATGTGGATAGTAGTATAACACCTCTTCCCGTTCAGTGAAAACAAAATCCTGAATAATCAAGTTTAGTTGCTAGAGTAATTCGATGCCGCAATGTAAAAGCTTTACACAATAAGTGCAAGCAGGAAAGAGATTGGTTACTTAATCACCTCCAAGATAGAATCTGCACCGAAATCTGACCTCCATTTAAGCATATCTGACCACATAGTCATTGCTTTCTCGACGTTAAATCCTCTTGCCTTCAAAAACCTAAAAAAAAAAAAAAGAGGCAAGTGTGAAGTACTCTTATGAGAACAAAACTGTGTCTAGAATCTAGATGTACGTTAGTTAACACAAATTATTAGTTATTTGAACAAGTCTCAAATCCCCACTATCTCCGTTTATGAAAAAAAAGGATGCTAATAGTCATCTGAGGCTTTACCCCTAAATCAGTGAGCCATTAGCTTCTATGATACTTCGGAACATGAGACTACTGTGCAATACCATACTACTCGGGAGATATTATGATCACAAGTATTAAGTAATTTTTGCACGTGTGTTGCCTGATTGTTTTTTTGCAACATAATAAATACACATATATTTGAACTTGCAAGACGCCTATCTTAAAATGATAGCTAGAGACTTAAAATCTTAAGTCTTCTCAATATATGCATACTAATCAGTTGTGGTTGATAAGTACTCTTAACATTCCCAGCTTACACTTTTTCTTTTAAAAGCCTAAATACACTCCTGAATTCCTACAAGTTTCTGAACCCTTCATAATTTGATTGAAAAGGTATTGCAATCCCTTTTGACGTCTTATTTGAACTTCTTAAGCCAATCTTACCTAACAACCATCCGTACGAGATGATCAACTCTGATTCGACAAGCTTGAGAAAAGATTCTGATAATCAAAAGTAAATATGATTAAAAAGTGCACACCTCTTCATTTTATGAAAATCGTCATGCCGAGCAGGAAGTAAATCTCTCGCAATCAGAGCCTCTCTAAATTCAGCCACCGCCGTCGCATCGATTGAATTCGTAATCGTCTCCATTCACTCCTCTGCTCAATTCCGTTCGTTATCTTTCTCTTATCACACCAATCAAAATTAGTGCGATAGAAGATGGAACGAACAAATTCGAGAAGCCAATGGGGACAGGTCGCAGGAAAAGTATAAGGGGTTCGAATCAAATGATATTCTTGAAAACTGCACTTCCTTGTGCCTTTCGGCGAGTGTATGGACAGTTCTCTTGTGGCCTTTGATAATTGGGGGATTGAAAAAATTGAAGTTGTCAACAGGGAAGACGAAAAGTGAAAGCGCGCACGTAGCGATCCAATAAGAAAATTGAACCGCTTGAAATTTGGAAGTTCCGCTGAGTGGATCGCGCTCGGATTTGAGCTATAATATTTTTCTTGAACCTGGTTTTAATTCTGTGGATCTTCTTGAAGCCACCGAATCGTGGACCCCTTCTGAATTGGTACGGAGCGTCGGTAGACACAGAGCCGGTCTACCAATGGACAAAAGGTTGCCTAATACACCGACTTGGCGAGAGATGCGTACTGTAGAGAAAGGGATCCTCTCCACTACAGTCGCTCATTCCCTTAATAGTATCTGCATATTAAAATAACATATATACTGATATGGTAATTAAAAAATATAGAATAGTTATATATTTTACAAAATTATTAAATTAATAATATGTCCAAAAATTATTATATTAACAATTTGTAATTAGCAATTATAATAATAAAAAATCTATAATTACAAAATTAAACCTACCATAATTGAAATTATAATTAATTGTAACGATGAAGATTGTATAAAATTAAGGGATCGACTAACAGTCCCCCCATTCAGTCCCCTAAACGTCCCCCTAACTGTCAAAGTACAACTGTCAGTCCCCCATTCAACATACATTAATTCAGTCCCAAAATGGAAAGTATGAATACCTAAGATATGAAGTATGCATATCTAATTCATCAAGTATTCATACCTAACATCTCAAGTATTAATTCACATACGGACTGGTGACCATTACTTTTCGGGTTCAATCACTGTCAGACTGCCTCGGGGACCACAACCAAAAAGTCACGTGGATCACACCACCAGTCCCCCATTCATTGATTAAATTAATTCACATACAAAATGGAAAGTATGAATACCTAAGATATGAAGTATGCATATCTAATTCATCAAGTATTCATACCTAAGATTTCAAGTTCATACTCTAAAAACTGGACACAATACTACTCATCTTTTACACGTTTTTCAAGGTAGTTTTTTTTTTCTCCATTCATTATAACCAATTTTTGGGACGATCTATGAGGAATTTTGCAAATCTAAAAACACGAACGTTTTCTATTTTTTTTTCTCTTTCAAATGAGATCCATGATGACATACTTTTACACGTTTTTCAAGGTATCAAATATTCAAATATGAAAAGTATTCATACAAAATGGAAAGTATTCATACCTAACATATCAAATATTTATATATAATTCATCAAGTATTCATACTTAAGATATCAACTATTTAAATCCAAAAAACTGGACTCAAATATGGAAAGTATTCACCCAAAATAGAAAGTATGAATACCTATGATATGAAGTATTCATACCTATGATAAGTATTTAAAGAAAAAAACTGGACTCAACTTTTACACGTTTTACACGTTTTTCAAGGTGGTTCAATGATTGAAAAAGTTAGTTATAATGGGGGGGACGTTTAGGGGACTAAAGTGGGGGGACTACATCTTTACTATAAAATTAATTGAGGAATAAATGCTAGAGTTTTCTAATTTATCAAAACCAGACTACTTATGCTTTTGATAATTATAACTATGAGAATAAATATGCTCTTTAGAGAGAGTGATGCTACGATGCTTTGGGAAGTAAAGAGGGTGTTTTACTTCTCACTCATATCTTCATTTGTAAAGTTCAAACAGTTAATTCGAACATGAGGAGGGTTCCAATGCCTCCACCATGCCTCCATTTTTAAAACTTTAATAACTCAAAATTTAAAACTTAAAAGTCAAAATAAAACCGTTGGATATGATCTATATCATTTTATCTATGTGCTCATAAAAAATTATCACATTTTGATTTTGTTTTTATGTGAATCAATAAGTTGAAAAATCAACGTCTAGAAATTATCCACATTAGTACGTTTTTTACAAGCTCTTGATGACAACCAAAACAAAATTGAAATGTCATAATTTTTTATACGTGTATAGATATAATGATGTAGATCATATCCAACGGTTTTATTTTGACTTTTAAGTTTTAAATTTTGAGTTATTAAAGTTTTAAAAATGGAGGCATGGTGGAGGCATGAAAAAATGGAGGCATTGGAACCCCCCTCTTCGAACATATCATTTGGAGACCAAATTTTACATTTTTTGAAATTTTTTACTATTTTGTTAGAATTTTTTAAAATCAGTGTTTTCTGAATTTTTTATTATTTTTTTATTTAATGAAAAGATGTAGTTTTCAAAAATTCTAAAAAAATAGTAAATATTTCCAAAAAATGTAAAATTTGGTCTTCAAGCACATATCAATATGAAGATCATGTTGAGAAGTTCAGACCGATTGTTTGAATCTTATAAATAGAGATATGAACAGAAAGTAAAACATCATTTTAATTTCCAAAGCATGATTCTCTCTCTATATGTGTGTGTGTGTGAGAGAGAGTAGAACTAAGGTGTTCCTAAGTTCATCAAGCTCCTTTGTTGAACTTAACTCTAAAATCTATCGGATTGCCTTCAAACGACGAATCCAAACCGTTGAAATCTTTCTACCTTACGAGTGATGTGTCTACATGCGAAAAAATTTAAATTGAAAATTAATTTGTATAAATTCAAGTGATCAAAAGGCGCCAAAAATGAATGCATTAAAATTAATTTATCAACCTTCTAATTTTAACCACTTGACTTTATACTAAATTAATTCGAAACTTCAAAATTTTCACACGTAGACGCATCACTCATAAGGTAAAAGATTTCAACGGTTTGAATTTATTGTTTGAAGCCAATTTAATAGGTTTTAGAATTGAATTCACAAAAAAATTGAATGAACTTAGGAACACTCTGGTTCTACTATATATATATATATATATATATATATATATATATATATATATACACACACACACACTTTTGCATGTTCGTAAAATATATTTCAAAAGTCGAGACGCAAAATATAGTTGTTCTTTTTATATGTATACTTTGCATGTTCCAAAAATATATTTCAAGTCAAAACGCAAGATGAATATGTTCAGGTGTTCGCATCTGACTATTTTAAAACTTGGAGTGCTCCACAGGTTGTTGACTATTCCAATTAATACAGTTCGTAATAAATGCGAACTTGTGACTAGGCATTCCAACTCTTACTTGATTATAATGGAAAGAATTTGAACCACTCGTTATGAATCCTACCGACTTGCAAAACAATTTTCTTAATAAAAATTATAGTTAAAGTTATCTAATTATTCAATATTTATAAGAAATTTTTTTATTAGAATTTCGAAAATATAACTTCCTACGCGGTATTGTTTTTGGCACTAAATCAAAGATTGATTCACCAAACGAATTGAATCTATTAATAATAGAAAGAGTTAGAAAAAAATTTGAATCGGATTGTAGGATGATTTGAATTCAAATTCATGAAAAAATTTTATGACTCGTATGCAGATCCGTAAAGAGTCTGTCTTTGACCTGAAGAATCCTTAACCAAGTCATCAGTTGAAATGAATATATTTATATTTAATAGACAGAATGGTGAATTTGCAGCCTGTACCAATTCGAGTTGTATATACTCCAAAGGCTCTAACATGATCCCTCTATTTATTTGATGTGTCGATGTATACTGGTAAAATTGTCTGTTTGGCTTGTAAATAATTTTTTATTTTTAATATATTTGTTAGAGGCATAAAGCCATCTAACTTTCCAAAAAAATTGTTTGTTTGGACGTCTTTTATGTATTGAGTCAAGTTTAAATCGTTGTTTATGAAATTAAATAGGTTTATATAAAAGCAGGCTATAGATTTTCTTGTAGGATTTTTTTTTTTGTAATAACGGATATAATGGATTAAGGTTGTATTAAAATTTGGATTGAAGTTTATTTTAAATAAGAGGAGGGTTCAAATGCCTCCACATGTGAGGTCTTTATTATGACTTTATTTATAAAATTTTAATAATTTAAAATTTAAAACTTAAACGTGAAAATAAAAATGTTAAATATAATCTCTATTATTTTCTCTATGCACAAGTATAAGATTACGATAAACTTTATTTTAATTGTTATAAAAAACTTACAAAAATACACTATTGTAAATAATTTCTAGACATTAATTTTTCAATTTATTGATTCATATAAAAAACAAAATAAAAAAGTGGTATATTTTTTATGTAGATAGAGAGAAAATAATAAATACAGATCACATCTAATAGTTTTTATTTTAACATATATATTTAGAATTTTTGTATTAGACAATTCAAAAACGAAAGTACGATAAAGACATAAAAAATGAACACATTTGTACGCTTCTCTTTCAATAAAAAAAAACGGTACAATTGTATTTTTTTGTCAATATTTTTTAAAGTCTCACTTAATAATGTCCAGATATGTTTTTTGATAAGGATCCGTTATATACAAATTCAAAATTATATATGATTAAAAAAAATATACAAAGATCAGCCTTAATTTTTAATTTGTCAAATACAAATCGTATGCAGTTTAAATATAGTACGTAATTCGCATTGCTGATAATTTTCAAGATCATTATTCATTTTGAAATATCAAAATTCATAATGTATAATCTCATTGACGATTTAATATTAATAAAAGTAAAAAGTATTTTTTCTATTCGTTCGGTCGTTGACTGCTATGTTAATCATCACAGAATTAAAATGCTATTTCAATTATATTTAGGTTCAAATTAATGATTTAATAAAACAACCAATAACAAGAGAGAAACGAGTCAAGCAAATTTTAATTATTAATAGAAGTGTCAGCCTCACTCAAGTCAAATCTTTAACTCCCTTTCGCCGAATGCACGTCTTAACGAGCCAAAAGTCGGTGGTCGGTAGGCTAATATGCATTAATTAGCTCCATAATTAGAGGCCTGTTCAGCTACTAATGAAATAATAGTCGAATGCTTGTAAGGAAAGTACAAGACACTTGGCTACGTCTTAACAGCAACCAGGGTTTCAAATGCTATTTTTTGGGTAAAAGTCACAACGAGGGGAGCAACCAATGATTCTATTGTTATTTATCAACCTTCTAGAAGGTTTTTGTCTCATCTTCTACTCTCTTTTGAAACAAACTAATTTTTATGAATTATATTATCCTAATTGAAGTCTTGTCTATCTATTAAAGCATGAACAACACAAATACCCCCTCCCTCACCCCATCCAAAAAAATATATTTAATAAAATTAAAAATTGTATATATATCCTTCTTCTTTTTTTTTAAAAAGGCAGAAGCCCATTTCATTTACTGAAATTGTTAAATACAAGAACCAAAATTGCCAGCAAAGCTGGGCCACAACCTCCCAACATGAGGTATACAAATATCAAAGCTGAGTAGTATGCAAGAAAGTAAAGATATAAACCACATTAGCGAGATTGCTAATCTCCAAAAGTATGCTAAAGTTGCACTAATTAAGCCACATAACAAAGGGCTAGGGATATTCACTAAGAACAAAATTTGGTAATTGGTCTTCTTCATTCCTGTGCTGGAGACCCAGGTGGTTGGTAGACTACCATGTCCAGCGGCATATAATGGGCCAGAGGCACTACATCTTCAACTAATGGGAGCCATTCTTCAACTGAAGCTTGAACTGCTTGCTTCTTGCGGCCACCTGACCAAAAGAGAGATAAGGATTTAATAAGAAGAATTAGAGGTCTGGCTGTCTGTATGGAACAATTATTAAAACACAAATCATTTCTGTGTTTCCAGATCACCCAACATAAAGCACTAAATACAACTAAGAACCCAGTTCTCTGCAAGGTAGGTAAGTTAACTGCAAATTCAATTATATCAGAAAATGAATGCCATTGCTGCATATAGTCTTGAGTTTTACCCAACCAAAACCATATTTGTTGTACTAAAGGACAAGACAAAAAAAGATGTGTAACTGTTTCAGAGTCAGGACAGAAGGAGCAGTTGGATAATTCAGTCCAACCTTTAATAGCAAGATTGTCTTTGGTAAGAATTTTATTATGTTGAGTTAGCCACATGAATATCCTAATTTTTGGTGGCACTGGTAGAGTCCACCACATTAAGGGTAAAACAGGGAAATCCCATCTACAATTGAGAAAATGATAAAGAGACTGAGTAGTGAACTTCCCTGATGTGTCCCATCTCCAATTCATTTTATCAGAAGTTTGAGTGAAGGAAGTGATACTGAGTATATGGAGGAGGTCCCCCCCAATCATGAAGGTTAGCCCCTTCTAATGTCCTTCTAAATTTCAGACTGGCCCCTTGTATATATATCCTTCTCCGGACAGCAAAATAATTGTTCCACAATTAAAAGGTTTAATTATAACACAAATCTCCAAATTATTACAACATAGAGCATGAAATCTTCGTTTAAAAGATATACTACAAACGCACATTTTGGAAAACTCTTTTTTTTTTTTTCTAAAATGTGTTTTTCTTGATTTTTCTGTCTAATTATACCACAAGAGTTTTATTATGTAAAACAAATATAGTAATGGATATATCTAGTATAAAATAATTAAAAAGATCGGAAAAATAATGTTCATGAAATTTATATACAATTAGTATCGATATATTTATATCTAACAAAAAATATTTTGTCAAAATAACTTTTTTTTCTTTAAGTAGATACTTGTGGAGTTGGGTAAAAGAAATGCATATATTGATAGATTTTTAATAATATAATAAAATCTTTTATTCTTGTAATATATTTAAAAATCTTAAAAGTATGATGAAATATAAATAACGAATATGATCATATATTTATTTAATTTATAAATTTAACTTTTCAATAAAATATATATATATAATAATATATGAGAGAGAGGGAATATTATTATTTTCCAAAAAACTTATCAGGAAAGAAAATCTCGTAAAATCTTGTAATAATGAACGAGAGAGATATGATTTTTATAGGAAATAGTTAATAAATGATAATGAGGTGTTTGAGTGAATATTATGATTGAGGCACGAAAGCAATGATGCGTTTGAGCCCTCTTTATTTGTCAATGAGGAGGACTCAAATGCTCTATTGTTTTTGTGCTCCAATCATACTAAAATGTGCAAACCATTCAGCATGATTGTCATATTAAAATGTGCTTGGAGATTAAATTTTATATTTTTTAATTTTTTTTTACTATTTTCTTAATATGTACAAACCCACTTTTTTTCAAAAAAAAATTGGACCATTTAAAAACAGTGATTTTGTATCTATATATCATTTCCTTTATTTTCAGGTTAGCTGTAATATTAGAGGGTGAAGACTTTCTATTTTATTTTCATTTTGGCTAAAGGATAGCTAATGAGAACCCTTTTGTAGTCAGGCCGTTTCAATAATAAAAAAACAATAATAATAGGAATTGTGAAATTGAGAATTGAACATTTTTTAAAGTATATTATGATTTCCTGTTATGTTTAGTAAGCATGATAATTAAAATTATAGAAATATATGATTAATAAATATGAATCTAATAGAAAAATGTTTATTATAATTTTGTTGACTTCTTGTTATATATTTTTACTAAAAATATTGCTTAGTAAGAAATTTTTAATTAAATGTAAACGGAGGAAATAGTGGTCCAATTAAATGGAGGAAGAAATATTCCTCCTCTAAGGATCTGTTCAGTAGTCATGCTACTCATGGGAATTTTTGGGTACAATGACTTTATAGGTATTTGTACCCATGAACTGTTCAGAGTTTTTATTCTCATTTCCATCATCCAACTAGGTTATATTCCCATTCTCTTATATATAATTTGTAGTGAAAAAAACTTCTTCTTGGACCTCCCGTTTTTTTTCCCAAACGTTGAGCTTGCTCAACTTCTTTTTTTTTTTCATTTCTTTTCAAACAACTTACAAACACAAATCGGCTACTATAAATATTTGACGTCTAATAAGCTTGGTATTTTTTAATGATGTTAGAAAAAAGAAATTAATTAAACGGAAAAATTAAATTAATTAAAAACATTTAATAAATAAAAGAAATTAATTAAATGAAAAATAAAATAAAATAATTATTAATTAACCAAACAGTCTAATAATACAAGAAATTAATTATACAAGCATAATTAAATTAACAACACTTAATTCTAATTTATTAAGTTAGTTTTAATTTGATATGTACAACAAATATAATTTGAATCCGTCCTTAGTATCAATACACTTCATATAGTTTGAGTTTAGCATTATATATTCTACAAAGAAATTAATTGTAAAAGAAAAGTACTAATTTTCTAACAAATTTCATATGTATTTGCCGAATACCTACATTTTAATTTTTTTTCATAGGTTAAAAGACATTGAGAATTCACAAATTGATATTCTCATTCCCATATTCAAAAATTCCTATTCCCACAAAAATTCCCGTTACCAAACATACCCTAAATGAGAATTAAATGAGAATAAAGCGAAGCTATCAGATCAGTAAAATAAATGAGAACATACCCTAAATTGATTAAAAGTGTGTTTGAAGAAAAGAGTAAAAGAGCATTAAATGAGAATAAAGAGAAGCTATCAGATCAGTAAAATAAGAGATTAAAATAGTGTTTCTCATCCATTCTTCTTCATCTTAATTCTCAATTTCAATTTTCTTCGAAATTGACAAAACTGAAAGAGTGTTTTATTTCGACTTTTCTATTTCAGCTAATTTCAGTTATGTTCGACTAGAATATAATCTCAAATTCGCTCTATACTTTAGCCGACTAGTGAGGTTAGCTAACGTATTTTGCAAAATACGAAAAATCTTCATATTTGAGATTCCAAAAACGAACCTGATTTAATCAATCCGATCCGCTTTCGAAATATTATAGGAAACCAAACTTTTTATTAGTTTTTAGTTTTTTACTTTATTTTATGAAGTAAAAATAATCACAAGATTTCTTAAAAGGTGAATTTTTTTAAAGTTAGCGACTTTAATGTCTATTAATAATTTTATTGATAAAAAGTTATTTACAATGAGTTAAATAACTATAATTTCTAAATCTACTTTTTTATTCTCATAAAATCCTCTAAATTACTATAATATTCTAATTTTTTTTTAATCACTCTAACATCTTAATCATCATCTTGCTTCACGACCGGATCCACTTCTTTGACCACGTCGTGCTCCGACGATGACCGGATTTACTCACTGTCGCATTCTAATCGAGATGTTGATCACCCTTATATTTTAATCGTCATCTCGCTCCATGACTGGATCCGCTTCTTCGACTACCGCCACGCTTCGAAGACGATCGGATCTACTCACCGTCACGCTCCAATCGAGATGGAAACTCTACGCTCCGAGCTCTGACGATACTGCACTCTCGGCTCCGGTTCCTCCCTCTCTCTCATTTTTCTCTGCTCAAAAAGGTAGAACCGAGAGAGGAGGATATTGTGTCAGAGAACTACAAAAAGTGAAAAGGATAGAGTTGAGTGAAGAGAGGGGGGGGGGGGGGGAGGGGGGTGTTGTCAAAATTCTAGATTTTGAATCTCCTTGTGAATCGCTATCGAATTTCATGTTTTAATGTTCTCAAGTCGCGATTTCATTTCAATATAGAGGTAAATTGGTCGTTCAAAAATTCAAATTCAAAATTGAAAATTCAAAGCCGAAGCATCTTGGTCCGTGCTTTTCAGATCATATTAAATTACCTCTGATTAATTAATCCTTTATTAAATAAACTAACTAGGTCATAACAAAATACAAACGTCATTTGAAAAGAACAATGGCACTTTATGACTTTAAATGATTAAATTCATATCAAATATAGAAAGGGGTCAAAAAATAATCTGGCAAGCCTGCCAATTTAACAACATTATGCTATAGGTGCTATCGGGTCGGGTAGGGTCCGGATACTATCATATTTGGACCCGTATTCTAAAAGTGTTCGGGTTTGAATTTCGATCCATATATTTTGTTTCAAATTGGGTCGGGTTCGGATTCAGTACTTATCTATCTGTAGATATTTCTGGTCCAGTCTTTCGGTTCCGGGTAGATATATACTCATAACTTGTTTATGGATTATCGGGTCCGGTGCGGATCCGGAGCGGGTACATGTCGCAACTCACAAACATTTGAGAAACACTTTACGTTTAAATATAATTATAATTTCTTAAACATCTCACATAATATATCATTATAATATAAAATAAAATCTGCTCCAAAATATTGAATGTGAGATAATTTTAGAAAGTAAAATATTGGAGGTGGTGATTTCATTATATGGTTCAAAAAATTCAGGAATAGAATATTAATATCAATTGTTTCAATCAGCGAAGAGAGCAATAAATTTCAATAATCCGTGCAGAAAAGTAGATACATGATAGATAAAGAGATCAAGAAAAGAATTAATTAGCTTCAAAAATTTATAGGCAAAGGTGAACATGACATTTGATTTCAATAATCTGTGCGAAAAGAACAATAAATTTCATTAAAAAAATTAAAAAATACTACAAAATCTTTTCATAGTTATTAATACATGTGTTTATATTAAATAATTATAAAGAAATGGTATTATCATTTTATCGGGTATTTATACGGATATTGATCGGGTCGGATTCGGTTATGGGTCGGATAACTAAATCAAACTCATATCCTATCCATTACAGTATTGGTTCCGGTTCGGATCCGATCGGTTCTGAATCGGATCCGGATAATCGGGTAAAAGTAGCACCTCTACATTATATATTAAGGATGGCGATTTAATTCAAACACATACATTTAATATTGTCAATCCAAATCACGGTCAACCCAACAAACCATTAATTCAAACATTTGCAATCAGTTTAAGAATTGTCACGTACCATTGTAATTGTGGCATCATAAATATCACTAGAAATAATACTATTGGCAATTATTTGGTCATTATTTTAACACCTACCTCCGTAGAATAGCAAGTGCACAAGAAGTGACCTTCACGTTACGGAGAAACACAGAAAAGAATTGGTATACGTATGCCGTGTGCGTCCCATTTGAAAAGTAATTTGGAGGTTGAATTTTAATAAATAATTTATTTAATGCTTCTCGAGTGTTCTAGAAGTAGATGGTGAGAAAATTCCCGAGTTGAAGGAAGACTTACTAGTTTTTTATAAAGTGACATATTTTATCTGCTTGCGTTACTTCTCGAAAGTATTCATACAGGCAACGCATATGTTATTTTAATTATATTTTAGCATTTAAAAAAAAATCAAATTTAACGATTTGTAAGAATACAACATATTTCTCCCGAAATATTTATAAAATTCACAAATAAATTTAATTTATTTTGTTAACATATTCAAGTTTCAGTAAATTAGTGTTTCTGCAAAATATCTGCATTATAAAACAACGAATTATTACTGAGTTATATATGTATTATATTTGATTGATGGGTTTTAGACCATACTAAATTATTTTCAAACTACAAATTTATTTTCATTATTACACATATTAGCACAACAAGCACCAACACAACAAAACCAAGTTCAACAGTTAAGAGAGGTTTTATTGCTGAGAATGGAGAGATGTTGAACCTAAAAACTCTGTATCAAGGAGGCCATAGAATTATTGGGGCTGTTCGGCAACAATGGATTAAGGCTTAATCCGCTTCATTTAGCTTCCTTAGCTGCTTAAATCTGCCGAACACCGGTTCTTTAGCGCGGATTAAGAACACCTCTTTTAGTCTCCTTTTGCCGGAATCTTAATTCTCTATCCGGACCTTAATGCACCTGTACCCTCTTTCCTTTAGCTTCCTAAGGTTTCACCACGGATTAAGACAACTCAACATCGGTTCCTTAGCGCTCCTTAAGCTCTTAATTATTTGTTGCCGAATGGCTCCATTAATATTATGTGTTCATGTTGAAGAACTTGTTCTTAGCTTTCCAACGAATTTTGAATCACCACAATCGGAGTTCGGATGAAGAAGCAATGGCCAAAATATTAACAAGGTGCAGTGCAACCTACAGATGCGGACATGGAGCTATTTTTAGCAGTTTCCTTATTTGTTTGAGGTTGTTTTTAGTCTATCTTCTACATGATATATCTTTCAAAGTAAATAACACAAGACTCCCAAAAAACTCCCTCCCTCCCTTAGTTTTATTTCATCAAAATTCAGATTACAACAATGGTTTTTTTTTTTTTTTTTTTTTTTTCTCTCTGTTTTTTCTTCCAGAGATGATACAAGATTTTTCCTATATTTATCTTTTTTTACATCGGTCTAAAATTAGAAGCTGTACAAAGATCATTTTCTGAATCCTAATACAGATATACAATATTCTCTAAATATACACTATCCTTTTCTTCATATCTCTTTCTCTGTTTGCTCTTCCTATTTTTAGCCCGTGCCAGCACATGTGCCAACTGGACATTTCAACACCCTCCCTCACGTTGGCACATATATGTCTTTCATGCCTAGCTTGTTAACTGTTTCAATGAAGATTTTACTCACCACCGGTTTAGTTAGTATATCCGCGAGTTGTTCGGTTGATCTTACAAACGGCATAGATATAATTTTAGTCTCAAGCTTTTCTTTAATAAAATGCCTATCAATTTCAATATGCTTCGTTCGCTCATGCTGTACCGGGTTATGGGCCATATCTATAGAAGCCTTGTTGTCACAAAATAATTGCATTTCAGTTTTTTGCTCAAAGCCTAATTCTGTTAACAATTTTTTCAGCCACAGCAGCTCACAAATTGCTTTGGCCATGCCTCGAAATTCTGATTCTGCACTTGACAGAGATACGACATTTTGCTTCTTTGATTTCCATGTAACTAAGTTACCTCCCACAAATGTAAAAAAGCCTGCTGTTGACCGTCTGTTTATGGGACATCCCGCCCAATCTGCATCACTATATGCACACACATTTAGATGTGAATTCTTTCTAAATACTATACCTTTTCCGGGTGTACCCTTCAAGTATCTGAGAATTCTCATTACGGCTTCTAGATGTTCTTCTTTGGGAGATTGCATGAATTGACTTACTACACTTACAGCATATGCAATATCCGGTCTAGTATGAGCCAAGTAAATAAGTTTCCCTACAAGTCTCTGATATCTGTCTATATTAGTGGGTGTGTGATCCACATAGGCTTCCAACTTCAAATTCGGAATCATCGGTGTATCAACCGGCTTGCAATCTAGCATTCCTGTTTCACTCAACAAATCAAGTATATATTTTCTTTGTGACAAATATATTCCTTCTCTATTTCGGGTTACCTCTATCCCTAGAAAATATTTTAGCCCACCCAAACTTTTCATTTCAAATTCCTTGAATAATTTTTCCTCTAACTCCTTAATTCCCTCTCTATCATTTCCAGTTATGATCATATCATCAACATAAATTATGAGGATAGAGATTTTATCAAACCTTTTCTTATAGAACATTGTATGATCCGAGTCGCTTTGACTATACCCATACTTTTTCATTGCTTGACTAAACCGTCCAAACCATGCTCGCGGTGACTGTTTCAGTCCATACAATGCTTTCTTTAGCCTACATACCTTTCCAACTGTATTCGGTGTTTGATAGCCTGGAGGCACCTCCATGTAGATCTCCTCCTCTAATTCTCCATGTAGAAATGCGTTCTTCACATCGAATTGGTGCAATGGCCACTCTAAGTTTGCTGCAATAGACAGAAGAACTCTCACAGAGCTCAATTTAGCAACCGGAGAAAAAGTTTCCTGAAAATCAATTCCGTATGTTTGTGTATAACCCTTCGCGACTAGTCTCGCTTTGTGCCTTTCTATTTTCCCTTGTGCATTATATTTTATTGTGTATACCCATTTACATCCCACAACTTTCTTTCCCTCGGGGAGAGCAGTAATTTCCCATGTGTTATTTTTGTATAGTGCATTCATTTCGATATTCATTGCATTCCTCCATTCAGGTTTTGATAAGGCCTCTTCTACTTTCGTTGGAATATTTATTAGTGATATTTGATTTACAAATCCTTTTAGTGGTTCTTTTAAGTGTTTAGTTGATGTGTAGTTTGCAATCGGGTATTTTTCTATACTTGAACCATCCTCAGGTACATACCGCTTCGGTGGTTTTCCTCTATTTGTTCTTGGTGGTAATATAAATCTTTGTTGAAAAGAATTTACCTCATGGGAAATGTCAGGCTGTGCTACTGGGTCATCAGTGAATTGTATTATCTCATTACTTGGAGCCGTTGCTGCATCTTCATTGGCATCTTCATTTGTCTGATTGCTTGGGGCATCTTCATTTATTTGAGTATCTTCACTGTCTTGCGTAGGGTGAGGCTGTATTGGTTGATCATGTACAGGGTGCGCAAATTGTACAGGCTGGTTTCCAAAGGATGTTTGTACAGATTGGTTTCCAAAAAATGACGAGTCCAAAAAATCAAAATTCAATTCGCTACTTAATTCATCAATATCCTTCCCTCCCTGAATTGGATTTTGTGAGAAAAATGATTCATGTTCAACGAAAATGACATCCATGGTTGTGTAAAATTTTCTTGTAGTTGGACTATAACATTTATACCCTTTTTGGTGCTGACCTATTCCTAAGAAAACACATTTTTCGGCTCTGGGGTCAAGTTTAGATCTATACTGTTTTTGGGGATGAACATAAACTGTACAACCGAAAATTTTTGGAGGTAAATTTAAAATTGAGTTGACCTTTAAGTGAGCTGAAAAATGTTTTAATGGCGTTTCAAAATTATTTACTTGTGTTGGAGTTCTATTCATTAAATATACTGCAAACGTGATGGCATTATCCCAAAATATATTTGGAACATTATTTTCAATTAAAAGGGCTCGTGTAATTTCAAGAATATGCCTGTTTTTTCGTTCCGCAACGCCATTTTGTTGAGGCGTACCTACACACGATGTCTCATGTACTATGCCATTAGTATGTAATATTTCCCGTATATTATAATTTACATACTCAGTTCCGTTGTCGCTTCTGATAACTTTAATATTCCTTTCAAATTGTGTTTTAACCATAGTTATAAATATTTTGAAAACTTCTTTTACTTCTTCCTTAGTTTTTAGTAAATATAGCCATGTCATACGTGAAAAATCGTCAACAAATATTATATACCACCTATATCCAGCTTTAGAATATATTGGGGATGGTCCCCATACGTCAGTATGGATTAAATCAAACGGGGCAAGAGCTTTATTACTACTAGGCAAGTATGATGACCTATGGCATTTTGCCTTAATACAGGTTTCACAAATGAGTTTATCTAACTTATAATTATTGAATAATTGAGGACAAAGTTTTTTCATATACCCAAGAGAAGGATGTCCTAATCTCTTGTGCCACACTAAAATTTCGGTTTCTCTTCCATCTACTCCTTTATTGAACAGTGCTTCTCCTATCTTCGAGTCGTCGAGATAATACAATTCGCCTCGCCTAGTACCACGGCCCAAAATTTTCTTGGTTTGAATATCCTGAAATATACAATAATTAGGAAATATGTGTACCATACAATTTAATTCTTTTGTGAGTTGTCCGACAGAGACTAACTTGGAGGTCAGAGATGGCACAAGTAGTGTATTTTGAAGTGTTAAATTTGGGCAAATTTTGACGTCACCAGCCATATTAACAGGGTAACAAATACCGTTTGCATTAATTATGCCATTTTTCTTAGGAGGTTTAAAATTTATAAGGTCATTTTTGTCAAAGGTCATATGATCCGTTGCCCCGGTGTCTAGTATCCAATCGGTACCATTACCTGACCCATTACCTGAACCATTTGAGTATGTTATGTGTGCGTTTCCTGTGTTGTTGTGTCCAGGGTCATGTTGCATAGTAACTCCAGTAGAGGTGCTACCACCAGCGTGGCGACTTGCTGCTTGGTCTTGGTACCACGTACCAGGGAGATGCGCACCAGATGGATGTGCACCAGAGGGATCGCTGCCTCCAGGGAAGAACACATCAGACTTGCCAGCAGCCACACCAGCATCTTGCTTCACTGTTATTTGTGCAGGTTTAATGTTTTCTGTCTGGGCTATGACAGCATGACTCCTTCCTGAGCCGGTATTCCTCTCTTTGCGCCGTTCTTTGAACCAGTCGGGATAGCCCACCAACTTAAAGCACTGGTCTTTGGTATGCTTTGTCATACCGCAGTGAGTGCATTTCAAGTGGGATTTGTCAACCCCCTTGTAACCTTTCGAGTGCATAGCAGCTGACACCATTTGTGGTATTTCACCTTCTCCATTCATTACCCCCTGCCGCGTAGCCTCTTTTCTGACCCTAGCAAATGCTTGCTCAAGGGTTGGAAACGGGATCATTTGCAACACATTAGCACGCTCATTATCAAATTTATCATCTAAACCATCTAAGAATGAGTACACTCTCGATTCTTGTAAAAATTTATCAAACCGTTCTATGTCAGCGGTACACTCCATTGGGTTTGGGCGTCGAAAGTCAATCTCGAGCCACAAGTCCTGGAGCTCATTATAATACAGTTCTACCGGACTTCCAGCCTGTTTAATCTGGTTTACCCTTTTGTTTAGATCATATACCTGGGCAGAATCACTTCCATCATAAAATGTCGTAGCAATCGCGTCCCACACCTCCTTGGCAGTCGGATATTTGAGGAACTTGCCGTACAGGGCCTTGTCTAACGAGTTGCATATCCAACCTTTAACAACCGTGTCTTCTATATCCCATCGGTTGAATGCTGGATCAGTTTCGGGTGGAGCCCCTTTTAGGATGTGACTCAGTTTTTCACGAGCTTTCAAGCACATACGAACCGATTGAGACCACAGAGGATAATTCTTTCCATCAAGTTTTATAGGAATCAGGTTTGTATGCATCGCCGGTTCATGCGATACAATCGTGGTTTGAGGTTGACTCATCGCCATTAATTGATTTTGCTGTAGGCTAATCAACTCTGTTAGTTTTTCGATCAAGGTGTTAGTTTCAGCCATGGTGCTGCAGAGATTCCTCTTAGCAGCGAGTTAGTCTAGAGAGAAAGGGTATTTGGATCTCACACACGCTCTTTTGGATCTCACACACGCTCTGATACCATCTTTCAAAGTAAATAACACAAGACTCCCAAAAAACTCCCTCCCTCCCTTAGTTTTATTTCATCAAAATTCAGATTACAACAATGGTTTTTTTTTTTTTTTTTTTTCTCTCTGTTTTTTCTTCCAGAGATGATACAAGATTTTTCCTATATTTATCTTTTTTTACATCGGTCTAAAATTAGAAGCTGTACAAAGATCATTTTCTGAATCCTAATACAGATATACAATATTCTCTAAATATACACTATCCTTTTCTTCATATCTCTTTCTCTGTTTGCTCTTCCTATTTTTAGCCCGTGCCAGCACATGTGCCAACTGGACATTTCAACAATATATTTATAACTAACTTTAGAGGGTCTATAGTTATTTGGAGAAGTTAATTAAGGCATGAGGCCGTTAATGAAGACAAAAAAGTAGTGTGGACCGTTGTGCTATAAAGAGACCCCATGGAGGCCGATTAATAACAGCTTGCTGAAATTGCAAAAATTTACTGTACTATAGACAACCTCTATTAGTTGACAGCAACTCAAGATGTTACTCTTGGTTGGAAGAGTTAGAGCACTCAAGTGAGATGAGGGTTGGTTACAATATGTATCTTCTTAATTATAATGAAAAGAGTGCTTGATAAGTGTTTTTTTTCTCTCTCTATTGTGGGTTTTCATCATAAGTCTTGTGTTTTTGTTTTGTGTGCTTGTTTGTCATGTGTTTTTGTCATACTTATATCTTGCGTTAACATTTACAGAGGATTATGACTCGTTGAGTTGAATTGAACAATGTATCAAACCATTCCCGGAAAAAAAATGAGGTTACTTAGAATAGAGTAGAGACGTAATCTATATTTTCCAAATTAATTTGATAATTATGCAGTGGTTAAAAATAATTTATAGTACTAAAGTTCAATATTTGACACGTCATTTATATTTTATATTTACGTTACGCATGTGAAATATTTGTTCACCAAATGACTTAAAAATTGTAATGATATATATCAATATTATTTAACATATTCTCTATCATTAATCAAGTAATACTCAAATTCCACATATTTGACAGACGACCAATGACATACTGTGAAACTTTTTAATTTTAATTTTATAAATTGTTTCATCTGGATTTGAAAAATACCGTGGAAAGTTTTCTATTTAATCCGTTGTTAATCGATTCAACTTTCTAAAACATTCAAACTCTGTGAATTTCATCAATTATGTTACTCGCTGATCCGAAACCAAGAGAAAGGTGGTGGTGTTGTATACTTGCAATCTTATTTATATTAGATTGTTTTTAGACTTCTTCGTATAAATTTTTTTATTGGAACTATTTTTTTTTTAAATGAAAAAAAATATGAAAACATGATATCCAATTAATAAAGATGGAACTAGAAAATTTAGATAGGAGGCTGAAACGAAAAATGCCAAAATATTTAATTTTTTGTTGGTGAGATTTGAATTGAAGTTTTCATAACCATACATAATGTGAAATTCTAGCCACTAGACTATAAACACACTTTTGATACTTTATGAAATGACTAAACTATATAAAACTTAAAAAAGAAAAATTCAATTAAATTTCAATATATATAATTACAAAAATTATAACTATAGGGATGACTAAGTAATCTTTGAGATGCATTAAGATTCGCCTCTTAATTAATCAAAGTAAATAAATAGAGAGAAGCATATGAATTTTGTGAGACGAGTAAGACATTTAAAAACAAAAGTTGCAAGTAAATAACATCAAAATATTCAGGCACATTCCCCAAAGATGGTGATTTCCTTGTTTGATTACTTACATAGTTTATGTACATGATACATCACATTAGATGGCCAGCGTCACTAATACATCGGCCTAATTAGAAAAAAGAACAATTGAGTCTTCTGTTTAAGGATCAAAGTCCAAAAGCTTCCTTTGTGTTATAAGGCCCAATATCAAGAAGCCCAACTTTATATGAAACAAACGATACTGATCCCGGAAATACATATGTTTCGCTTTAAGATTCGTAAAAATTTAAGTTAAATAGTCCGGATCTAATTTGACAGAACCGGATACGGGATACCTCATCTCATCTGAATTATTTTACTGAGGGGGACCAATTCGTAGTGGCGATAAGAGAATAAATCATTGCTGAATTATTTCATTCTATCCGTATCCAGGCCACATACGGTAGCTGTTTAGGCTGTTTAGTGCGTGGCGTGAATGTTCCGTCCATGAATTGCAATCTACCCTCCAAAAACAAACCAAAAACATTCACAAAGTGGTCCCATATGCATGCAATTGTTTGTTGTTGACTTGTTGCAGCCCATTATTATTGCATCCACTACAAAGCTATGAGAGGCCCGTGATTTCAGAAAAAGGATGGGACGGATGTATATTTGAATCATGCAGATAATGTGGAAATATTTTTAAAAACCATAAATAAAAAAAAAGATTTTATCAAACAAATTTGATTGTTTTGATTTATTTAAAAACCATAAGAACTGAGATGCCATTTCGATCTGAATTTTTTTTTTCTCGTACTGAATTGCCATTTCGATTTGAGATGTTTTCACAAGTTTTACAACATCATTTTATCTCGAAATCTGTGAAAGCCGGTCGGACCAAAATGACAATTCGGTCCGAAAAAAAAAATACTTCCGATCGAAATGGCATCTCGATTTTTATGATTTTTGTAAAAACCAAAGCAATCAAGTTGGTTTAGTAAATTCTTTTTTCTTATTTATGGTTTCTAAATTTTTTTTTCATAATGGGTCCACTCCCTTTTATGAACTGATTCTCATCTCCCGGTTCGAGCTCCCATCTTCAGTCTGCAAAGCACAGATGACCGCCAATCTCCAATAGATGGCCTACTGTGGCTCAGAGTCTCCTATTGTTTCTACCCGGTTGCAGAGGATTCGACTATGACTCTCTTGATACGAGTCAGCAGCAGCCAACGGCCAACGCGACACCAAATCACCAATCCGTGAAAGAAAGGCGGGTCCCACGGTCTCGATATGTGGTGGGGACTAGGAGTGTTAATGGGTACAATACGAATAGGGCCGAAGCATTTTCATACACATATTTACTAAAAATTAATATTATTCATATTCTACTTTTATCCATTAAGAATTGATCTTATTCTATCTTATTTTTATCCGGTAAAATTATCGGGTAACGAAATGAATAACGAATAATACTAATATAATAATTAATTTTATTATATTTTACAAATAAAACATCAAAACTCATTCATTTCACACATATACAATCACATAACTAAAAAAAATATACAATCAATTCTAACTAAATTGTTTTTTTATAAAACAAGAGAATTTAAAAACACGAATATCTCTTCGGACAAATTCAATTTAATTAAATAGCAAAACATGCAAATAAAAGTAATACGTTTAACATTTTTCTAATAGCAAAAAACATACACTGAATAAAAAAAGTACATCACTAATTATTACGCAAATATTATCATATTAAATATCATGCAAATAAATTTTATCATCACTAATTATTGCTCAAACATTATTATATAATTGTGTTTTATATAATTACCCTATAAGGTAATGGGTACGAAATAACCTTTATCCGTACCTTTACTCATTTAGTTAACAAAAAAAATTCTTATCCATACCCATAGTAACAATATACACGATACATTAGCGAATATTCGTGTTTTATTCATTTTTTACATTTCCGAACCAAACTCTGAATAAAACGCAAAAAAAACGTATAATACGTTTTATTCACAAATAAAATGCGAATCACGAATTATTTGCGAGAAAAATGCGATTTTTTTTCTTGGGAGTCTTTTTTGGTTTTTATTTTTGCTTTCTTGTTGTACCGAATCATTTCCGAATTATATTCGAATTATAACCGAATCACAAATTTTTTATTCCACTGAACCGAATCCAAACTATTCGTTTGTCATTATGTTCATACCTATATCCGATAAACTAACGAAAAAATAACACTTACTCTTATCCGTTTTATCGAATACGGTACGGGTAAAGTAATCGGTTAAAAGGGTATCATTGACGGATACAACTCTACTGCTTTTCCATTAGAAAAGCAGAATCCTGCTTTTCCAATACCAACTATCAAATTTATTGAGATTCGTGCATAAAAAAATTTCTTTATCGAGATTAGGGCTGCAAACGAACCGAACCGAATCGAACTTACCCCCAGTTTGAGTTTGGTTTGAATTAATTTCGAACTAGGTTTGGTTTGAATTAATTTCGAATGAACTGAATTTCGAATCGAACTCAATTTCGAATCGAATTTTTTACGAACTCAATTTCGAACTTCTTCGAACTTTATTATGATTTACGAATATCCAAAATTTTCCAAATAGCCAACAAAGTTTTCAAATATCCAAAGTATCAAAGTACAACAGAGAGAAAGTCGCAGCCAACAGCGGTTGATCTTTCACTTGGTCCGACCTTATTTCTAAGGTATCGCAACCTCTAGAGTTTGGTATCGCAATTCGCAGCCAAGAGAGAGAAACTCTAGGGTTTGGTACTTTGGTATCTCAAGTTTGAAACCAACAGAGAGAAAGTCGGCTAGGGACTTGGCTACAGCGATTATGGCTAGTTTTGTTTAATATTTCTATTTGAGTTTTGCTGTTGAATTTTTCTATTTGGGTTTGTAGTTGGACTGGGCTTTTTGTTTTAAGAAATAATTTTCAAAAGTCAGAATTGAGGGCAGCCTTATATTTTCATCAGCGAACATAAGTTATCAGCGGAAATTAACGGTTCACATTTGAGTTAATTTCGAACTAAATTTGGTTTGCGAACCTATTTCGAACGAACTAGGTCCAGTTTGAGTTTGGTTTGAATTAATTTCTAACTAAGTTTGGTTTGAATTAATTTCGAACGAACTCAATTTCGAGTCGAACTTTTTTCGAACTTTTTCGAATCAAATTCGAATCGAATTACGAACTACGAATTTTTTGTGCAGCCCTAATCGAGATAGATAAAGAGTAAATTTTAAATAGTTGAGATAGAAAAAACAGAATCTGCTTTTTCTATCAGAATAACAGAGTTCATTTCATTATTGACACCTCTGGTGGGACGTATCCGACGAGAGAGAATCTGGTCGCCTTGGAGTCTGCGCTAAAAGCGCCTGTCCTTTTCCCTAAGCTCTGATTTTACCGACATTTTTATTAATATCCAAAGTTTAATACAAATTATTAATTATACCCGGAACTCAACTCAATATCGATATATACCCAAGCCGGCCATGTACCTTTTTTTTTTTTTTTTTTTTTTAGAGAGAGAGAGACTATGAAGATCAAAATATTGAAATCTAACTCTGAAATACGATAAATTTTTGTTTAAATTATTTGTTATATTACTTCTTTGAGGAGGGATCAAATTACAACAATTATTTTTTTTATTTTCAAAGTCCAAATCGTCGATCCAAACCGTTCAACATGATTTCCACAATAAACTGTGCTTGCAGATCAAATTTTACATTTTTTTGAATTTGTTTACTATTTATTAAGTATTTTACAAAAAATAGTCATATTCAGACTATTGAATTTTGTACCCATCTTAATAAATAGTAAAAAAATTCAAAAAAATGTAAAATTTGATCTGCAAGCACATTTTATTTAGATAATCATGTTGAACGGTTTGGATCGACGATTTGGACTTTGAAAATGAAAAAAATAGTTGTTGTAACTTGATCCCTCCTCTACTTCTTTTGATGTATAATTAACATATTTATACTAAAATACGCTAGAATACTTGAAATTATGTTGAATTACACTATATTATAATAAATTATGTTCAATTATACTAAATTACGTTAAATTACAATAACTTCGCTAATTATGCTGAAATACAGTAATAAAAAAACACTAAACTACACAAAATTACGCTATAGTAGACTGATTTTGCTCATCTTTCATGAATCATAAAAAATAGTAAAAAAATTCCAAAAATAGTAAAAATTGGTAATCTGCAAGTTCATTATGTAACTAATTTACTGAGCTACTTGGATTGAATGATAGAAATGAAAATCTTAATCGGAAACTTCAACTCAAGCTTTCCGAAAAGTGCTCATTTGCTGAAATCGGACACTCGAGCGCCGTTTTATGACCGTTTGAAGTTTCATTGTTGTTTTTCTCCTTTTCAGTGAAGATATCGTCCTTATTCATATCGTATTTTAGCGTAATTTACCGTATTTTAACGTAATTTAATGTAATTTAACGTAATTTAACATAATTTAGTGTTATTCAACATAATTTCAATTAATCTATTGTATTTTAGTATAAATATGCTAATTATACATCAAAGAAGTAATATAACAAATAATTTAAACAAAAATTTATCGTATTTCAGAGTTAGATTTCAATATTTTGATCTTCATAGTCTCTCTCTAAAAAAAAAAAAAAAAAAAAAAAAGGTACATGGCCGGCCATTTTCTGGCCGGCTTAGGGAAGGAACATAGCCGGCCAGAAAATGGCCGGCTTGGGTATATATCGATATTAAGTTGAGTTCCGGGTATAATTAATAATTTGTATTAAACTTTGGATATTAATAAAAATGTCGGCTGATTTTACTACACAGTAATACTCAGGTTTTCATTAATTAGCGCTTGTCCTTTTCCTCGTACCTTGATTTGAAAACATAAATATGCTCAGATTTTAATTAAACGTATTAGGTACAACAAACAACAGAATCAGAGCCATCGCTAATCGTGCGAAAATAAAAACCTTTACGTGGTATTATATTTACTATTTAGATTCATTATTGCACCTCAGTAATTATCATTGCACAGGGACTGAAAGATTTGAGATTCTTTCGCTTAGCTGAAAGGCAAAATGCTTTAAGATGATTTGGATTAACATGAAATTGATATATTTTGAATGTGTCCGGCACTTAATTTTGTAATAGATATATTAAACATGTAAATACTTAAACAATTATTTTAAATAATAAATTAATTGCTTTTAATATAATAGTAAAAAATGATACGATGATAATATATTTTTAACAACAAAGACCGTGCTTTAAATTATCTCACTGAAGAAAAGAAAAAGACTGGAAGAAGATAAAGAAAAAGTATCTGAGTTCACTTCTTACACTTCAAGTCCAAAATAATAAAATTGCTTAAGGTGCGTTAATGTTTATGTAAAGCTCACATTCTCTTTAATTTTCTCTTTTCCGCCATTATTTAAAATTAGTGTATTGACAAAACCCGCACGGTCCAACCCGACCCGCGCAAACCCGTGACCCGGATCCGAACCGACCCGGATCCGACTCAGAACCCGACCCGACCCGTCCTAGAGTGATGGGTCGGGTCTAAAACGGGTCGGATCCGGTTTTCTGGGCGAAACCCGACCTTCCCCCCGCCGAGTCAACCCGTCCACCCGGACCCGACCCGGACCGACCTAAAACCGACCCGAACAGGCCTAACCCGACCCAAAACCCGGCTGAACCCCCCAAACCCGGCCTAACCCGGGTGAACCCGATCTACCCCGACCCTAACCCGACCTAACCCGCGTGAAACCGGGTCAGACCCGACCTAACCCCCCCGAAACCCGGGTCTAACCCGGCGGGACCCGAGTCAACCCGAGCCAACCCGAGCCAACCCGCGTGAAACCCGAAATTCAATTTTTTTTACTGTTTCCAACGGCAAATTCCCCCCCCCCCCCCCAAACACATCCTTAAATATACCCCCATTCTTCATAAATTTTCACATCTCAATCTCATACTCATTATTCTCAATCTCTCATTCTCTCAATCTCATATTCTCATACTCTCAATATTTTTATTATTCTCAAATTTTATTTTTATTGTTTAAAAAAAAAGAGTTGCAATTTATTTCATTCTACAAAATACAAATACGCAAAGGAATACGAAAGACGAAAATAGAGGAATTACGAAGGATTTTTTTCATTCTACCTCCCGCAAGATTTTTCCGCGAGATTAAAAGGTTAGATTTATTTTTAGTAATTGTTAAATAATTAGAATTAGTTTAAATAGGTTAATTTAGTAATTGTTATGAATTGTTAGATAATTTTTAGTAATTGTTAGTAATGTTTAGAAATTTGTAGTAATTTTGAGTAATTGTTATTTGTTAGTAATTGTTAGTATTTTTTAGTAGTTGTTAGTAATTTTTAGTAATTGTTAGTAATTTTTAGTAATTGTTAGATATTGTTAGTAATTTTTAATATTGTTAGTTTTTATTTGTTAAATTCGGATTTATTTTTAAATTTGTTAGATAAATAAGCTACATTTATTTGTTTGTTCAAATAAATGTTATATTTGTTAGATTTTTGAATATGTTAGATTATTGAATTTTATTTTTGAATATGTTAGATTATTGGATATGTTAGATTATTGGATTTGTTAGATTATTGGATTTTATTATGAAATTCGGATTTATTTTGAAATAGGTTAGATTTTATTTTTTAAATTTCGAATTTATCTTAAATAGGTTAGATTTTTTAGTTATTTCTTATTTTAGAATTTGTTGGATAGTTAGATTTATTTCTAAATATGTTATCTTTATTTTTAATAGGTTACATTTGAATATTTTCAAATATGTTAGATTTTAGATTATTGTATTTGTTAGATTATTGTATTTAATTTTGAAATAGGTTATATTTTACTTTTTTCAAATAAGTTATTTTATTTATAAATAGGTTAGATAAATAGATTTGTTTGATAAATATGTTATATTTTATTTTTTAAATTTTGAATTTTGAATATGTTAGATTATTATATTTTATTATGAAATTCGGATTTATTTTGAAATAGGTTAGATTTTATTTTTTAAAATTCGAAAATAATCTTAAATAGGTTAGATTTTTTAGTTATTTCTTATTTTAGAATTTGTTGGATAGTTAGATTTATTTTTTTAAAATTTTTAAATTTGAATTAGACATTTTTTTAAATTCGAATTGGACTTTATTTTTTAAATTTCAATTAGACTTTAATTTAGATTTATTTTATACGTAATTAATAATTAATTTACATTTAATCTAAATTTGAATTAGATAAATTTGAATTAGACATTTAATCTAAATTTACATTTAATCTAAATTTGAATTAGACATTTAATCTAGATTTATTTTATTTTTAAATTTGTTAAATTAAATTTGAATTAGATAAATAATCTTATTTTTTTTTAAATTCGAATTTATCTTAAATTTTTAAATTTGAATTAGATAAATAAATTTGTTACATAAATAAATATGTTAGATAAATTTATAAATTTGTTAGATAAATTTGAATTTAAATAATTTATATTTTATTTTGTTAGATTTATAATTTGTTAAAATTTAATTACACTTATTTTTTCTGTTAAATTATATTTTATTTTTAAATTTGTTAAATTAAATTTGAATTAGATAAATAATCTTTTTTTTTAAATTCGAATTTATCTTAAATTTTTAAATTTGAATTAGATAAATAAATTTGTTAGATAAATAAATAAATTTGTTAGATAAATTTGAATTTAAATAATTTATATTTTATTTTGTTAGATTTATAATTTGTTAAATTTAATTACACTTATTTTTTCTTTTTCTTTTTTTTTCTTTTTCTTGTTTTTTCTTTTTCTTTTTCTTTTGAAGTTCAACAAAATTGGATTTTTTTTTTTATTTCGGCCATAGGCAGAGACCAGAGGCAGAGGCCATTTCGCAATTTTTTTTTTGTTTTTTGTTTTTTTTTCTTTTTCTTTTAATTACTTTAATTTATATTTAATTTAGATTTATGTTAGATTTAATTTAGATTTATTTTAGACGTAATTTAGAATTAATACACATTTAATCTAATTTATATTGAATTTATTTTGATATGAATTTGGTTTTAATATGTAGAACAAATGGACCCCGAAATGCCCGAATGGATGCGTATGGCTAATAGAGCTTCCGCCGATTTTTTCAACCCTACGCCCGATGGCCTACAACCAAATATGGAGGCAATAGAAAGTAGGATTCAACCACAAGAACCACCTATTTATCCACAAAATCCCTCTCAAATTCAACCGTCGTATCCACAAAATCCCTCCCAAATACCACCACCTATTTATCATCAACAATATCCTAACTATTATCCACAAAATCCCTCCCAAATACCACCACCTAATTACTATTATTCTAACCCTTCATATGGAGCAGGTACGGCTTCTACGGTATCGACTCAATACACCGCCCCTATAGGAAGCGGTCCCTCGACAAGTGTCCCGGAAATACAAGAAGAAGTTGTCCCCGCAACCACCGCCGAAGTTGTTGCACCCATTCCCATGGAACCACCGAAGAAGAGGAAAACCAAGGTGCCCGAATACAAGGCCGATTGGTGGCGGTATTATGAAAAGACCTTTCATGCGAGCGGAATTGTCAATACTATAAAATGTAAGGTACGCGGTTGCAAAGTTATTTACGAGTATAAACTAGCGAATGGTATGTCCACATTTAAGAAACATGCCGATGGTCACTTGAAAAAGGGTGAGCAACCGCAAGAACATGAGGACCCGCGGTTAGTCCAAAGCCTTATGAACCCGGATGGTAGTAGAACCCACCAAAGATATGATGAAAAAATAATGCTTGAAGAATTTGCCCGATATATTGCCCACAAGGAACAACCAATTAGTATGGGTAATTGTAGTAGTTTTGCTCGGCTATGCATTCGGGGGTTAGCTCAACCATTGTATAAGAAAATCCATCATAGAAAAATGGTTAGTGAAATGAAAAACCAGTTTATCCAAAAGAAAAACGAGCTACGGGCTATATTTGGATATGCAAATAATAATGTCTCTATTACCTCCGATATATGGACTGCCGGTAAACACGGCCTAGGGTACTCTTGTATTACCGGTCATTGGATCGATGAGAGATGGGTTTTACAAAAACGGGTATTAAGTTTTCGGGTGTTAGATTCCCCGCACACTGCAGTAATTATTTACCATTCAATTATTGAGGTTTTACAAGAATATAATCTCAAAAGGGATTTACGGAACAAGGTTTTTGCTATCTCATTCGATAATGCTAGCAACAATGTAGCGTCCATCGATCATTTCATCCGGTCCCTAAACCCAATCATGAATGGTGCACTGTTTCACCAAAAGTGTGCTTGCCATATACTAAACCTTACCGTAAAAGATGGTCTTAAGGTAGAAGCCGTAAAGGACTTAATAATTAAATTCAAGGGAGGTCTTGCCCATATTTATTCAAACCAAGAAAGAAAACAAAATTTCGCCGCTTTGTGCGAAAGAATAGGTTTGGGCAAAATGAGGATACCTTGGGATATAGACACCCGTTGGAATTCCACCTACAGGATGCTCAACCGATGCATTCCTTACAAGGCGGCTATAGGGGAGATGTTGAGATCGACGGACAAAGGAGTTGCTTTGGAACTCACCGACCCCGAATGGCAGCGAATAATACAGCTTACACAATTCCTTAAAACCTTTTTCACCGCAACCGTGAAATTATCTTGCTCGTATACACCGACGGCACATGAGTTGCTGCACCATCTCTACTATATTTCGAAGGTGTACCGTGATATGGAAGATAGGGATAGTGAGGATTCCCCTCTCCATCCGATCGTAGCAGCCATGAAGAAAAAATTTCTTAAATATTGGGAAGAGGTACCCCTCTTGACCGTTCTCGCAAACTGCCTCCATCCGGCATACAAGAAGAAGTTCACGGTAAAAATACTCGTAGCCTACAAGAAAAATCTAAAATTAAGTTGGAGGGACGAGGAGCCCCGCGTAACACGGGCATTGGAGGACATGTTTTCCATATACAGCGAAAGAAGAAATGCCGACCAACCGGCTTCGACCGCTGGCGTGAGGTATGAATATAAATATACATATGTCTTTAATATTCATTATTATAATATCTACATTATTTGTGCACTAATTTTTTCTATTGTTTTAATAGTCTATCCACACACAGCAGTACTGGATTGTTAGGCGATTTCCAGGATGATGACGACCCGACGGGATCCCAAGGTGACACGAACGAGTTAATCAGCTACAATTTGGGGACCACCGAAATTGAAGGAGTTGACTTCATGGATTGGTGGAGGAGGAATGCAACTGCCTATCCAACACTGGCGATGATGGCCCGCGACATATTTGCCGTGCCCGTGTCAACCGTCCCTTCCGAATCCTGTTTTAGCTCGGCGAACAGGATCCTCACCGATAAACGAAGTAAGCTGGGTGCACATGTTTTCGAGAGGCTTGTGTGCTTGAAAGACTGGATTGATGCTGAAAATCGCACGCAACATGGCATGAGATTGGAAGCGTCATCATCCGGTGTCGACATTCAAGAAAGCGGTACCGAGGGACCTGAGCCTAACGAAGATTCGGACGGTGAGCAAGAGAGCGACCTATGGTATATGCACAACAACTACTAGATAGGTAGTGTCGGTATAAAATTCTATCCTCTTTTAATTTTTATTTACATTTTTTTAAATTATAATTTCTAAATATTTCAATTGTTTTATTTTAAAGAATAATTACTAACAAAAAAAAAGTTAGAACTCCGCCTATGTTATTTTACATAGCCGGTCCCAAGCCCGGAATAAAGGAGGAGGGTAACTTTTGTTTTTAAATCTATTGTTTTAAAATAATTCGATTTTAAAGATAAAAAATAATTCGGTTTTAAACTAATTCGGTATTTCGGTATATCTCGGTTTTAGAATAATTTGATTTTAACAAAATTCGGTTTTAACTTAATTTGATTTTGTTATAAGTTATAACAAAAAATATATTGAGTTAAAATAAAATAAAAAGAAAAAAAAATGCAAAAAAAAAAAAAATCTGCCGCTGGCCCTCTGTCTGCCCCTCTCTGCCTCTCTGGAAACAGAAAAAAAAAAACAGAAAACGAAAAAAAAAAAAAAACCAAACCGGACCGGACCAACCCGGACCGGACCGACCCCCGACCCGATCTAACCCGCCCCGTCCTAACCCGCCGGGTTTAGACCGGGTTAGGTTCGGCCGAGTCAGACCCCAACCCGCCCCCCCCTATCCGACTCAACCCGTTGACCCGGGCTAACCCGTGCCCGAGTCAACCCGGGGACCGGGCGGGTTTGGACTGGCCCGGACCGAACCGGACCCTTTTCAAGCCACTATTTAAAATTTATAGTTCTGGAGTCAAAGGCAAAACCAGACTTTCAAGTTATAGATATTAAATGTGAATGAAAATTAATTATATAAAATTTTTTTTGTTGAAAACATAGGTCAATTTTACATTATGTATAACATTTTACTCCAAATTATATATAAGAATAAAATACAAATATAATTTTTTTTAAAAACAAAAGAGATTAATTGATCCCATTATTTGAAGGTGGCTCCGCGCCTCCGCCTTTGTCTGGAGCAGAAAAATATCTGATCAGACCTTTGTTTCCCTTTGCTCCTTTTTTTTTCTATCGTGCAACTCCTTCTAAACTAAGTCTATATAATTTTGTGCAAGACTGCATCAACTTCCTCTCGACCTTAACTCTCTCATCTTAAAATGCTTAGGACCAAATTTTCTGTTTTGTTATTGCATGAATGCTGCTTCAATCACGTCAGAGTATCAGAGGGCCAGTACGGTACGCTGCTGCATTTCTTTTGTAGACACTAGCTAGATATATATACGATAGCATACTCAGTAACAAATACAGTCAGTCTCTGAATCCATGACATACAGTTCTTTGTTTCTTTTTCTTAAGACATACTTTTTTTTTTTTTTTTGAAAAACTTGGTAGGAGCTACCAAGTGAATCTTAAGACATATTTAAAACAGTTATTAATGGATGTCATTCATGTTTTTTTACTAAATTAAAGTATGTCTTTATTTAAATAAAAATTAAATAGCTGTAAACAATTGTTTTGAACTTTTATACACATTTTTAAATCATTCTAAAATGAAAACTTGTCTGAATCCGGACCAATTGTTCGAAGTTGAAATTCATGAAGCTTGTTTAATATTTATGCGGATTCTGATGCCTCCATTTTATTGATGCGCCGATTAAAGACTTCAAAAACAACTTCGTTCACGCTCCATATCAGAAAACGAATAAGAAAGAAAGGATCTTTTCTTCTGGCAAGTTGGAAAAAATAAGTAGAAAGTTTCACAGTGCCAGTCCTAATTTTTCTTTTGAATTTTCTTGGACCAACCTTCCCTTTTCGCCAGCACCGTGAATTGTCGCGCCACCCCTTTTTGTTGCTTTCTGTCTGTCCAACCTCACTCCACAAACAGCCCCGTGTTAACAGATAAGAGGTAAATGCATGGTTCTCTTTAAGTGGCCTTCAAAATTAAATAATTTATTAATTTATTATTACAATTCATTGCCAGAGCCATCTGACAGTCACAGACATGAAACTACGATGCAGGGCGGAATCAGAATTTTTAAATTACGACAGTTAAATATGGAGATTAATTATATAATTTTTTCTGTGAATTTATACTATATATAACATTGTTTTCTGGTAAAAAATCTGTAGACAATTAAATTGATTGAAAGAGTTACAATCTAGCTATTACATAAGATTAGACAATGTGTATTTGAAAGTATTCAGCTGTGAATAAACTAAAATTGCACAAAAGTATGTGCTGTGATAACAAATTTGAATATGTAATATTTTACTCTACACTCCTCCGATGCAGAAATAATTATGCATCATTCTAGAAATAAGATAAAGTATAAATTTTGGAAAATAAATGAAGCCCCATTTCTTGAAGATGGCTCTGCCTCTTATTATAAAGATGATACTATTTACTTCTTCTTACTTCCGCAACTCTCTCGAGCTGCCATCATTTATTCATCCCATTTTCTTATTTATAATTAAGTTAAAATTATTTGACAATTATTTATTATAAAACTATTATAGATTATTGTGAAGTTAAGGAATGAATAAGTTAATAAATAATTTACCACTTCACTGTTTCATCATTAGCGTCAAATGAGAGCTCGAGAAATCGCTTTTGGATCTTAAATTTCAGAAGGTAGTAGTCAGAAATATTTCTTACTTCCCTCAGCCCCATACTCTTCATAAAGCGTTGTTGTTTATCCGCACAGATCTCTAACAAGCACTCGAGCTTGACACGCACATTCGTCAATTCTGACTCTCCCATCACTGGAGCACTAGTAATGGGTAACCCCATAAACAGCTCACATCCTCCAATGTGACTGTGATTTAATTAAATTAATTTTTATAAGTAGCTTGGTTTGTTAATCTCTCATTAACACTTTAAAAATAACAATCTTATTTGAATTAATGTAGTTAATACATGTCATCTCTCCGAAAGGAAGATGAAAGGTACGTGTGCGTCTCAGGACGCCACTGCTTGACAAGTCCATGAATGAGGGCCGCATCGCAGTCGATGTCAGCCATCCGGACGATCTAGTATAAGCCCAACTCAATGAGATACGGCGCGTATTTATCGTGGTACTTGCAATGCATCATGTAGTGCTTGACGTTTAAAACATCTGTATATTACATTGAGAAAATTAGGGATTACAATATGCTATGATTTCTGAATTAGGTGTAGATTCAAATATGTAAATGCATAACTCACGAGAAGTCTCCGACACCCTATGATGGTTGTGATCTATCCACAACAACGGGCTAAACCGGCCACACAAACATCGGTCTTGACTGGAAGTCAGTTTAGACTCTTCTGGATCATGTCTTTCGCCAGCCATACTGCAAAATTCATCGAAAATATAATTTTCTAAATTATTCGGTCATTATTCTAAACCATTTTGGAATTTTTTAAATTATTCGATCATTATTTCTAAACTATTTTGGAATTTTCTAAATTATTTGGTCTTAATTCTAAACCATTTTGAAATTTTCTAAATTATTCGGTCTTAATTCTAAATCATTTTGGAATTTCCTAAATCATTCGGTCATTATTTTAAACTATTTTGGAATTTTCTAAATTATTCCGTCATTATTCTAAACTATTTTGGAATTTTCTAAATTTTTCGGTCATTATTCTGAACCATTTTGAAATTTTCTAAAGTATTCGGTCATTATTTCTAAACTATTTTGGAATTTTCTAAATTATTCGGTCTTAATTCTAAACCATTTTGGAATTTCTAAATTATTCGGTCATTATTCTAAACCATTTTGGAATTTTCTAATTATTCAGTAATTATTCTAAACCATTTCGGACAATATTAAAATATTCGGTCATTATTTGTAAACCTATTTCTAAACTATTTTATTATTCTAAACTTTATTAAAATATTAAATTACAAAAAATTAAAAATACCTGAACCGAAGAGCCGCTCGATAAGATAGTCAGACTGGTAAAAGAGAAAAATTTTGGATTTGGAATAAGTGAGTTGTGAGAGGAGGGGCTGCGGAATGGGCATTTTATAGCCGAAAAGCCCTTTCTGGAGAATTATTCTCCGGATCCGCCTTTTTGGAAAATAATTATCTAGAATTGCGTTTACCGAGGCGCACCTGGATCCGGAGAATTATTCTCTAGATTGGACAGATTTGGAATTTTTTTTTCGATTTTGGGTGCAGAATGTTAAATTTTGTTAATTTTTTGAATATTAACAAAAATTTCGGACAACCAAAACTAGTATAATTATTTTTTTAATTTCTAATTTCAAATGAAAATAATAAAATGGAAGTATGTATATATTGTAAGTTCGAAATCAACACCGAAAAAGATCAATGCTGGTAAATAGTCTATAAAGAAATTCAACTAATTAAGTATAGAATTTCAATATAGTAGAAATAAATGTCTCACTTCCAATATTCTACTTTCTGATGTGATTCTTTCACAAGAGAGACTGGTTAAATTTAGAACTACATTACTAGGGATAGATAAAACTGATTGGGCAAAGTTATTATATATACTTAGTATTACTTCCTTCACATTGGCGCAAGATTCTATAGAATGGAGGTGGCACCCCTCAGGAAAGTTCTGTACACATTTTATTTATAACTTGCTTAACTTTAGGGGTATTCAACCAAATAGAGCTATGATGTGGTGGAATCTTCCAATTCCACCTAAAATCAAAGTGTTTATGTGGCTTGTTGAACATGGCAAAATTTTGACCAAGGATAATCTTCTCACCAGAGATTGGTTAGAGGATAATCACTGCCTTTTCTGCCATGGCACTGAACCTATAGACCACTTATTCCTTAATTGTTCTTATGCACAACAAATTTGGTTTTGGTTAGGAAAAAACCAAGATATAATGCACACCTTGTTTACTTTGCAAGATATAATAGATTATGCTTATACTCTTGATACAGTGCATAAAAATGGCTTCCTAATTGTTCTTAGTGCTGTCTGTTGGTTCTTGTGGAAACACAGGAATGAAATGTGTTTTAATGGTAACCCTCTTTCCTCTGCTAGAAATCTAATTTTCCTAATCAAATCTTTACTTGTGTACTGGTCAGGGAATATGAAGAAGAAGCTCAAAGAGGCAGCTGAAGAGTGGATGCCTGTCATAGATGATGCTATCCCCTGGCTCAATACATACCCTTGGAGGTGGTGGTGTACCATACACCAGCTCCCTCTGGCCACTCCCCTTAGTTGAAATGAAGAAGTCTAACTTCCTTTTTTTTGCAGAAAAACATATATACCCCAGTCTATTACTTTGTGGCTTAGTACTAGCTAATCTAGAATTCTTTTGGTCTTTAGCTATAACTAAAGGTTGGCTTTGTTATTGCTTGGTTGTCTCTAGTACTTGTTGTTGCATGGTGGTTACACAAGTTACTACTTGAACTCATGATGTAATTATCTGGTTTTAAGTAAAATGAAAACGGACCTTGGCCTTTTTAAAAAATATACATATAGTAGAAATTCAAATGTATCGACTTTTGGTATCCAGATTCATATTCAAATATTAGCAAATATGAATATCAAACGAATATAAATACTTTTAAAGCGGAGACATATGTGGACTTGGCCATAATAAATTTAGCGCGTCAATTGATAATAAATGCTGACTTAACCAAAACAAACCTATGCATTTTGTGCCATTAAAAATTGATCAACTACTAATTAAATATTCAAGAATCTTATTAGTTTAACTAATGACCCGTCATCTAATTAGGCCACACGAGGTTTAGATGGGAATGACGGAGAGCAATCCGATGTCTAGTCGAAGCCGTTCCATCAGTATCATGGTCCGCACAGGCATCTTCAAGATTCATATGGATAGACTGTACACGAATCTTGATGCAAATTAAACGGCTCCAAATGAGCATCAGACCCATCGGACCGCTCTCAACTTCTTAGGGGGAGTGTTAGCAGAAGAAGCATTTTTGACGGAGCCCACACGATAGACTAATAGTAGAATAATCATTAGAAGAAAAGAAAGGCCCAAAGGAATCCACCTGGAGGGAAGTCACGTAGCAGTAGGACAGCACAAGAAATTTAGCTAGCAAGCAGAAAAACCATGAAAGCCTCATTTTCCCCCTCTTCTGTCAGAATAAACATGTGACCCCTTCTCCATCCTTCTTTCTCCAATCCCTTTCCATTTTCCAATCTCCTTGTCCATCCCAATCCAGAACCACATCCACATAACAGAAATATAAAGAAAAGGATTGACAGAGAAATTAGTTAAACCAGAAAACCAACTCAATGAACACCTCACTTCAAATCCTTCTACTCTTCTCCCTTCTCTTCTCTATTGCATCACCCACAGAGCTACCAGTGCCACTGAATGATGAGGTTTTATCCTTAATAGTCTTCAAATATGCCATTACCGACCCGAATGCGGCTCTTGCCACGTGGACAGAGTCTGATGCTACGCCATGCAGCTGGACGCACGTGGAATGCGACCCAGCCACGTCGCGCGTGTTTCATCTCTCGCTCGATTCTCTCGGCCTTTCGGGTGAGCTGCCACGTGGCCTCGACCGGCTCACCTCTCTTCATTCTCTTTCTCTTTCTCACAACAACCTATCAGGCCCTGTACCGACTGGTCTGTCTCTCCTTCCTAATTTGCACTCACTCGATCTCTCGTTCAATTATTTTTCTGGCAATTTACCTGAAGATACATCTCTAATGCCTTCCCTGCGGTATCTGGACCTGTCTTTCAATTCATTCTCGGGCCCGTTGCCGGATTCGTTTCCTTCATCGCTCCGTTTTCTCTTGTTATCCGGTAACCGGTTTTCGGGTCCTCTACCTCCAACATTGTCACAATGTAGCTTCCTTCTTCACATAAATGTGTCAAGCAACCAGCTTTCTGGTTCGCCTGATTTCTCCAATGGTTTCTGGTCACTTACTCGACTAAGAGCTATCGATCTTTCAAATAACCAGTTTTCAGGTGTACTCCCAGAAGGCGTGTCAAATCTCCACAACTTGAAGGTGTTGAACTTGAGCAGCAACCGGTTTTATGGGTCGGTACCTGGTGGGCTTGGTCTCTGCCCTCATTTGACCATAGTTGACTTGAGCTACAATGCGCTCGATGGGTCTCTACCCGATTCATTCCGCTACCTCACCTCTCTACTTTCCCTCTCTGCATCAAACAACCAGCTATCTAGTCAAATACCAGAATGGATAGGTAACATGACAGCATTGCAGACTTTGGATCTATCAAACAACAAATTAACAGGAAACTTACCTTCCTCATTTAGTGGGTTAAAGGATCTGAGTTATCTCGGTTTATCCAATAACCTGTTATCAGGACCAATTCCTGATTCAGTCTCAGAGTGCACCCGTCTAACAGAACTGCACTTAAGAGAAAATGGGTTTAATGGAACTATTCCCCAATCATTGTTCAATCTCGGGCTTGAATTACTCGACCTTTCCTCTAATGGGTTATCAGGCACGATGCCACCCGGTTCGGCCCGTATGGCAGAGACCTTGCGCTGGTTGGATCTGTCAAATAATCACATCACCGGCACAATACCAGCCGAAATGGCATTGTTCTATAATTTGAGATATTTAAACTTATCATGGAATGATCTGAAGACACAACTGCCACCAGAGCTTGGGTTATTTAAGGATTTAACTGTCTTGGACTTGCGTTCCAGTGAGCTGTATGGGTCGATTCCTGAAGAAATTTGCGACTCGAGTAACCTTGCAGTTCTTCAGTTGGATGGGAATTCCCTTAGCGGCCCAATTCCAGATGAGATGAAGAATTGCTCCTCACTCTACTTACTGTAAGTGATGATTTCTAATTTTCTGTTGTTCTGTGAAATAACATCATTTTCATATTTACTTAACTCTGCAATGCTCCTAATGTCGATAATATTTGTCTAAGCCGAGAATTTCAAACATACTACGGATTACTCTTCTATGATTAACTTGGCAAATTTTAGACAAAATCAAATGCAGTATGCTTGTAGGAGCATTTTCTAAAAACCAAAACCATTGTATGTTTTTTTGAATTTTTGCACAAATTTTTTTTTGAAGGTTGGCAAATTGCCAACAATTGTATTAAATAAAGAAAAGTTTATGTACAAGATTGTCACCTCATCCTATCTCTATTTACAAATTTGTAATGCTAAATACTAAATAAATTAGCTATCATAACCGCAAAAATGCAGTCATGGTTATCTCCTCCAATCTCAAACTGCCCGTAATTTTTGCACAATTTATATATTGATTACTTTTTAAGATGATTAATCAAGTTAATTGTTTTCCTTCCCCCCCCCCCCCCCCCCCCCCCCCCCCGCCCCCAATAAACAGGAGCCTGGCTCATAATAGCTTGAGTGGCCCAATTCCAGCCTCCATATCCTATCTGAAAAGACTTGAAATTCTTCGACTAGAATACAACAACTTGACTGGCGAGATACCGCAGCAACTCGGCACATTACAAAACCTCTTAGCTGTGAACATTTCACACAACCGGCTTGTTGGCCGGCTACCAACTGGTAGTATTTTCCAAACTCTGGATCAGAGTGCCATCGAGGGCAATCTCGGCATCTGTAGTCCTTTAGTTTCTGAACCATGCAGAATGGATGTTCCCAAACCGCTAGTTCTCGACCCGAATGCATATCCTCATGGGAACGGAAATGACCTTGTCACCTATGGAAAAGGGCCTGCCTTACCTAAAAGACGCAAATTTTTAAGCATCTCAGCCATAATTGCGATTTCGGCCGCACTGTTGATTGTACTTGGGGTTTTGCTTGTTACATTGCTTAATATATCAGCCAGAAGGAGGATCAGTTTTCTAGATAATGCATTAGAGAGCATGTGTTCTAGTTCCACTCGGTCTAGTAGCCCTGGTGTGGGAAAGATGGTCGTTTTCGGTCCAAAGAATAATTTAAGATCAGAAGATTTGGTTGATGGGGCTGAATCATTATTGAATAAAGCTACGGAATTAGGCCGTGGTGTGTTTGGCACAGTTTACAAAGCGTCAATTGCACAAGGCAGATTTGTGGCTGTCAAAAAGTTGTTTACAGCGAATATAATTCCGTACCATGATGATTTTGACCGAGAAGTAAGGATCCTTGGCAAGGCAAGACACCCCAATTTGATGTCACTCAAGGGTTACTACTGGACACCTCAAATGCAACTCCTCATCTCAGATTATGTACCACATGGCAGCCTCCATGCAAGGTTGCATGAAAATCCAGAAAAGTCACCGGGTCTGACATGGCCTGATCGATTCAAGGTTGCACTTGGCACGGCCAAAGGACTTGCACATCTGCACCAGAGTTTCAAGCCACCGATCATACATTACAACATCAAACCCAGTAACATTCTCCTGGATGAAAACTGCAACCCTAAAATATCTGATTTTGGTTTGGCGAGATTGTTGCCTAAACTCGATAAACACATTATTAGTAGCCGGTTTCAAGGTGCAATGGGTTACGTGGCACCGGAGCTTGCTTGTCAGAGTCTAAGGGTAAATGAAAAATGCGATGTGTATGGATTTGGTGTGTTAATTCTTGAATTGGTGACTGGTAAAAGCCCGGTGGAGTATGGAGATGATGATGTGGTAATATTGATTGATCAAGTTAGGGTTCTGTTAGAACAAGGTAATGTGTTAGATTGTGTCGACCCGGTTATGGGTGAGTTTCCCGAAGAAGAGGTGTTGCCTATGTTGAAATTAGGATTAGTTTGTACATCACAGATCCCGTCTAGTCGGCCGTCAATGGGAGAGGTGGTGCAGATACTGGAGGTGATCAAGGCACCTATACCGGACAGAATGGAAGGTTTCTGATTTAAGAAGTAAAGTTTATTTTCATGTATTAAATTGAGTGTTACTCTGTCTTAGTTTTTTCTTGTTTTATCCTTTTAACTTTCTTGCTGCTTTTAGGTTTAGTTTTCTAATTTCTACTTTTACTGTGGATCATTAAGTAATTTTTGTTTTTATTGCTCAAGTCAATACTTCAATGAATGCAAGTTCTGATGAGTTGCCTCTTTTTATGGTGTGCTGTCAATTATTGTTATTCATAGAATCTCAATTAATGCATTTTCTGGAAAAAGATAAATATCTCAATTAATTCCCCTTCTGAGTATGTTTCCTGTTTTGATTGTACTAGGCCTGACTCTGTGTTTTTAGATTTAAGTGGCAGATGATGCTAGAACTACGTTATATTGAGCGGGAACCATGCATTTTGAATACCACCGCGGAAGGATACCAGCAGTGGAGCACTCAAAGGCAGCAAAGACCGGTTTATCCGGAAAATAAGAGAAAGGCACTCCGAAAAATCTGGGGTTGGAAGCATGTCATCCCTAGAATTAGAAATTTTTTGTGGAGAGCCTTGCATGATGGCATCCCCACAATGGCAGAAATGAATAGGAGAATTCGCACGTGGAGTCCAAAGTGCCTAAGGTGTGGACATGAGAACGAGTATCTCACACATGCATTATTTTTCTGCAATCTACCGCGTGCTGCATGGAGAATATCAGATTTGCCAATTAGGGTGGATCAGCTACCTCTCAATTTCACAGAAACATTCATCCATGCACCTATCTGAAAATTTGGAAGAAGGGCAAATTACGGTTCTCTGTAATATGATGTGGACACTGTGGAAGGCGCGCAATGTGGAGATTTTTACTGGTAAGAAAACAACACCACAAGGGGTATTGATACAGGCTAGGACGTTCGGGATGGATGATACAGGCTAGACATGTCATGAGAGAGGCTGTTCAAGATTCACACAAATTAGCAAACAATGCAAGGAGGTGTGGGGTAAACATAAGTGAAATAGCAGAACAGGATTCATGTGCAAGATTAGGCATTGGTGGTATGATCAACAACAGCTACTTCGAATGGTCATCATCAGAACCAGTGCCAGATTTACAAGCATGATGAGCTTGAAAAATCTGGTAAGTCGGATTGATGAAGTTAGATGCATGTAGTTGGGCACTATGCTCGAACTGTAATACAGCACAGTACAAAAGACAAGGATCAGTTACTGGTAAAAAATCGGGGCTGAGGAGGCATAATCAGGAGCTGTGTTTTTTTTTGTTTTTACTGGTAAATGGAAAGAGCTGTCAGAGTTTTGAAAAAGAAAAGTGACAAGCGGACCCATCACCTTTTCTTTTTTTGCAAACTTAAAAGGAGCCGGGTAGGTGGAGGTTTTTATTTACTTTTTAAATTTAGTTTCTAGGAATTTACTTTCACTTTATGGCATTGTAACCGTTCTATTTTTTTACAATTTAATATATAACACCTACGGGTTTCACGTCAAAAAAAAAAACAAAAAACAAAAAAAAGAGACTTCCATTTTCTGTTTGTTCAAGCTGAAAAAAAGTTCTCTTGATTTTCTCTATTTGGTCATCGATCCATGTGACTATACATCGCACTATTTACGACTGGCAATGCATGCTATTATTGCAAAAAATAGAAAGAAAAATACATTTGATTTAGTACTTTTACAATTCAATAAACTGTTTAAACAACCTTTTACGTATCTTTGATTCTGGTACTTTTTGCTCTGTAACTTGAGTTCTATTTCTATAAATTGTGTGTTACTTACCACTTTTCAATTATCAACTATTTACAAATCTAACTAGAAGAAGAAGAAGAAGCTATTTGTCCTTGCAAAGGGACCAGCACCAACTTGATATGTAGATTAATAGACCTCAAATTGAGGCGAATCTTTTGCATGCCCAGGGCCTGGTATGCTTGGTTCCTTGTCACATTTTCTTTGTTTTTACACTTGTTTAGCATTTCATTGTGGTCCCTCTACTCACGAGTATACATTGACGAATGCAGAAATAGTAAAAGCGTGATGAAATAGTAACTCTAATTAAAAAAAAGTCAATACAATATGAGGGAGCTTGGAACATTCAATAATAATAAAAAGGATGAAAATGTAACATTGAAATGTGAACGGTACAAAAAGATTATCAGCATTGGGAAATATTGGGACCTTTTTTTTTTTTTTTGAGGGAAAGCCTTAGGTATAAAATATTGGCACCTATAAGGACTGTGTTCATGCCAGGTACTGTGCAGCACCCGTGCAAGATTCGCACTAAACACCCCCTCCTAAAAATTCAAAATTGGTGCCTGGCACTGTGTTCCTGCCAGGTACTGTGAACTCGATCGAAGCCATATAATACCCGTACAATTAATGAGTTGTTTAACGCGTCGACCAATTGTGAGTTGTAAGAAAAATATCTTTACTTGTTTTGGAATAAGTGCGAGCTTAAATCGGGTTTAGGGTTTAGAATTTAGAGTCCATGCAACGAATGCTACAGTAATCTTGTGACAGTGACACCAGTCACGGAGCTAGGTCGAATTGGAAATGGAATGAATGAGGTGGACAGAAGGGTCGGTACGAAACCAGCTAGGCTACCTATGGTATAGTTTTGTCTTGGGTTTCCCATGTTAGTACAAAACTACACGTCATTGGTTTCCCAATATTCTCCGGGCACAAAGAAACGACACAGAGCCCGGTATTTGGTATTTCTTGGAAAATGGTTCTGATCGTTGTATAATTTTTGCTTATCGGTTATGTATTATATATATGAAGAGGATTTCAATACCTCGTGTTTTTCATACATCATTATATATTATATTTTATATCTTTGTTTTTAAAGTTCAAACTGTTGATTCAAACTGTTCAACATGATATACATACTAAAATATGCTTAGGGATGAAATTTTATAATTTTTGAAATTTTTATACTTTTTTTAAGATAGGTATAAAATCACTGTTTTTTGAACGGTACAATAACAGTGATTTTGTATCTATCTTAAAAATAGTAAAAAAATTTCAAAAATTATAAAATTCCATCCCAAGTATATTTTAGTATGGATATCATGTTGAGCGATTCGGATCGACAGTTTGGACTTTGAAAACGAAGATATAAAATATGAGGTATGATGAGGTATGAAAGACATGAGGTATTATGAGTGAGGCTACGGTGCTATGCATAGCACCAATTGGGTCCGTACTACGGCTCAAAATTTGACCTTTCAAAATCCTAACGGTCGATCCGGACCGTTCAACATGATTATAAAATGAATATGTACTTGCAAACCAAATTTTACATTTTTTCGAATTTTTTTACTATTTTTTCGAAAATCACTTGATCTGAACATTCTGGACCATCCAAAAACAGCCTATCTAAAAAAATAGTAAAAAAATTCGAAAAAATGTAAAATTTGGTTTGCAAGTACATATTCATTTTATAATCATGTTGAACAGTTCGGATTGACCGTTAGGATTTTGAAAAGTCAAATTTTGAGCCGTAGCATGGACCCAATCCGTGCTATGCATAGCACCGTAACCTCACTCAGGTATTATATATATATAAAGATGAGCTATGGTGAGACGTGGAGTAAAACAAGTTTGTACTCCACACTATATTTTAATTTCAAAAATCCAAACAACCGATCCGAACCGTTCAACATGTTTTCTATATTGAAATGTGCTTGGAAACCAAATTTTACATTTTTTAGAATTTTTTTACTATTTATTAAGTCACTTTGAAAATCGCTGATCACCCGGATCAGCCAATTTCAAAGTGGCCTAATAAATAGCTAAAAAATTCCAAAAAATGTAAAATTTGGTCTCCAAGTAGATTTTAATATAGATTGAATATCTGTATAAAATATTTGTTGTTTGAACACCGGAAATGACCGAAATGCCCCTGGCAGCAGCTGTCCAGAATGCTGCCGGCAGCAATTTAGCCATACTCTATATATATATATATATATATATATATATATATATATATATATAGATAGATAGACTATGGTGAGTTGTGAAGTAAAACGTCATTTTACTTCACGCCATATTTTCATTTTGAAAATTCAAACAACTGATTCAAACCGCTCAACATGTTCTCTATATTGAAATGTGCTTGGAGACTAAATTTTATATTTTTTGGAAATTTTTTACTATTTATTAAGCCACTTTGAAATCACTAATCCACTGTGAACAGTAAAAAACAGTAAAAAATTCTGGACCACCGGATCAGCGATTTTCAAAGTGGCTTAATAAATAGTAAAAACATTCCAAAAAATGTAAAATTTAGTCTCCAAGCACATTTCAATATAGAGAACATGTTGAGCGGTTCGGATCGGTTGTTTGAATTTTCAAAATGAAAATATGAGCGTGAAGTAAAAATGACCTCTTACTTCACAACTCACCATAGCCCAGCTCTATATATATAGTTTATACTTAACATGATTTGTTTGTTTCTTAATTTGTATTTTTAAGGTCTAATAAAGGGAGTAAAGAGCCGACATTTTTATTAATATCCAAAGTTAATTATAAATTAATAAATATACCTATAATGTCTGACTTTTTCCAAAAATGGCCGGCTTCTTCCTTTTTTTTTTAGAGACACTATGAAGAACAAGATAATGAAATCTAAAATTGAAAATTCGAATATTTTGTTTAAATTATTTGTTAGATTACTTCTTTTGATTTAAAATTAGCATATTTATACTAAAATACACTAAATTACTTGAAATTATGTTGAATTACACTATATTACATTAAATTACGCTAAATTATGTTAAATTATGTTGAATTACACTAAATTACACTAAATTATGTTGAATTACGCTAAATTACACTAAAAGGGACAAAAAGGGCCTTTTTGTTCAGAATCTGGCCGGTTTCTTCCTTTTTTTTAAGAGACACTATGAAGAGCAAGATAATGAAATCTAACACTGAAAATTCGAATTTTTTGTTTAATTTTTTTGTTAGATTACTTCTTTTGATGTATAATTAGCATATTTATACTAAAATACTCTAAATTACTTGAAATTATGTTGAATTACACTATATTACATTAAATTACGCTAAATTATGTTAAATTACCCTAAAATACGTTAAATTCCGGTAAATTACATATGAATATGGATGATATCTTTACTGAGAAGGCGAAAAACGACGACGAAACTTTAAACAGCCATAAAACGGCGCTCGAGTGTCCGATTTCAGCAAATAACTACTTTTCAAAAAGCTTGCGAAAATACACATGCGTCAGTGCCCGCGATATTAGATTTCAAAATTCAAAATTGTCAAAAAACTAAGAAAAAAGCCTCAAAACTTGAGTTGAAGTTTTCGATTAAGATTTTCATTTCTATTATTCAATCTACGTAGCTCAGTAAATTAGTTATATAATGAACTTGTAAAATACTAATTTTTACTATTTTTGGATTTTTTTTACTATTTTTATGATTTATGAAAGATGGCACAAAATCGGCCTAATTTAGCGTAATTTTGCGTAGTTTAGCGTAATTTACCGTATTTCATTATAATTAGCGAAATTAGTGTAATTTAGCATAATTCAATATAATTTAACATAATTTAGCGTAATGCAACATAATTTCAAGTAATATAGTGTATTTTAGTATAAATATGCTAATTATAAATCAAAAGAAGTAATCTAACAAATAATTTAAACAAAAAATTTGAATTTTCAGTGTTAGATTTCATTATCTTATTCTTCATAGTGTCTCTAAAAAAAAAAAAAAAAGAGGAAGCCGGCCATTTTGTAGCCGGTTTCTGGGGGAGAGAAAACCGGCCACAAAATGGCTGGTTTGGACTTTTTTGAAAAAAGTCAGGCATTCTGAGTATATTTTTTTTTTGATGGTTATCGACGAACTGCCGAGAACATATATATTATAAGATGATAAAGTATTTACAATCAAAAGTAAAAGGGAAGGAACAGAACCCGTCCCTTCAATATGTACTAGACGGGAACTATTACTAGGAAAATGTAAATGATAATTGAAATTAAACACAAGTCAATATAAATGGTCATCCGTTGTGTAGCCAATTCTCGACGTCAAGAGCAGTGTCACCGATGAGATATGGTACCGGTCTTTGCTTCGCAGAAAACAAACGCCAGTTTCTTTCTCTCCAGAGTGCCCAAGCACCTGCTGCCCATACCACATTCCATTCCATTATGCGAGTCTTTGGGAGATCCCGCCCTATTCTGAACCACAGCTGTTGTATGTCTAACATACCTTGATAGTGGAAATTAAATTGTGCCATCAAACCTCTCCAAAATAGTTTCGCATAGCTACATTCCCACATAAGGTGGTCCTTTGTCTCAACTATATCCTGTCTACAGAGGTGGCAGCCCGTAGGGACAGGGCATCCTCTATAGGTGAGGACCTCCTGAGTTAGGATTTTGTCATCCAACATTAACCAGATAAAAATCTTGACCTTCGTCGGGACCTTAATTTGCCAGAGCGCCTTTTGAGTGGGCGAGATGAATCCCCTATGATGCATTGCCTCGTATGCCGAGCTGCATGAGAAAATTCCAGAGGGTGCCCATCCCCATGTGGTGGTCCCTCCCTCAGAATCCAATGAGGAGTTAAAGAAAGGCGCGAGCTTTGCCAGATCCTTGATGAAGAAAGATGATGTGTCCGGCCTTATGAATTGGAATTGTATCTGGTTAGCCCCCTGGACCCCATACAGAGAGTGGACCGTACCTGTCCATGTCCGTGTCCAGCAGTCCATGAAATAATAGCAGTACTTGGCTATATTTATTAATTTGTAATTAACTTTGGATATTAATAAAAATGTCGGAGTTAAGAGTAATAGCTGCTTTGAGAAAAATAATAGAAGTATTGGTATAGTTGGAAAATGCTTTATACGAAAGAAAACCATTTTAATAAATATAGTATTTTTTTTTAGTAACTTGAGCTTATACTTCGTGATTTTTGGATTTAATTTTTGTTTTATTTAAACTCTTAGCAGCAGTCCATGATGGAAACTTTTAATTATTAGAGGGTTTGAATCATTAGGTGCTAGCTATGTCATAGAAAGGTTCCAAAGTCAAGAAAAGCTAACTACAAGAAAATCATGACCTATGTGTGTTTGTTTATCAAATCTAGTTTTAGATAGGTTTCTGATTTCTGACTATATTTAAATAATATAAAGTTCAGGAAGTTTCTTTTGTGTAAAATAATATCTTATTCCACCTTTAATAGAGTGAAAGAAAAACTACAGATTAGATTCAGACATAAATACAAGATGATAAAAGAAATTGCTCTCAAAATGAAAGAAAGAGATCGTATTTTTCTTAAATTAAAGGATTTCATCATGAAGAGAGATAGCTCGCTGTTAGTTGTCTAACGATGATTTTATTTGACAAAATGCTCCACAACAAATTATATTTTGAGTTCATTATTAATATTTTCAACGTTTCAATTAAAATTCTTTTTATTTCATGTTGCACTAGTGCAATTTATCCAAAAGACCACTCTTTTTGCACGGTTTTTAATATCATATGATTTTTTTTTTAAATATGGTCTCATCATATGCATTTCTTATTGGCCGTATTTGGCTAGACATGCAGGGATCTAGAAATTAGTGAACAAGAGAGCATCGTCCATGTTTTGTTTGCTTGTTTTGTACCGACGGAGGGAATGACTGTATAGTGCATACATTTTATAATCCAATTTACTGCGACATCTTAAAACCCAGAGTTTCGGCTGTAACTTGATTCCCTATGCACGGTGCACCCCTCCAAAAAAATTTGCCTTGCGTTTACAGATTCATTGTGGGTTTGGATCCTCTCCAATTTGACAGACAAAATTGGAAAGCCCGGCATCTGATGCTGTCCATTCAAGATCAAGATATACATATTAATATCTTATTATGCTAATAACTAATAACTTTAAAATACGATAATGTAGGGCTCTGGTAGAATCTGAACCCTGTACTTCAAAATGAACGGACCAGATCTGTATGGAAAAGTTGCCCTGTAAATAATGAAGGGAAATTGAGTGACCTTTTTATATCAATACTGAAGAGAACTGCATAGTGAGCCGCTGCAAGACAGGTCCCACCACGAGTGTACTCTGGTGTACTTTATCAATCGTTTTTGACTCGTTACATGAAATATACTGTTAAAATTACTTATATGAAATTAAACAACACAAAACTCCCTTGAATCTCCCTACCCTCCCAATTTTATTGATCAAGAATAATAATCTTACACACTTATTTCCCTTACAGCAATTGATCTCTTTTTATAGAGTTATCAGAGATCTATTTCCCTTTTCTAATATATCACGATAATCAATTACATTAGATATAATTAGAATCTAGATCCTATCTTTAGAAATAAATATATGCAGCTGTTAAGGAAACAAAGCACCAGAGATACAGGTCACTAAATGCTCCTCCATGTGTTGCCTTCTTTGATTTATTATTCCTTCTCTGATTTGATCCTCTCTGATTCTATTGGTCAGCTTGTAAATCTAACACTCCCCCTCAAGCGGACCATACAGATTAGCCATCCCAAGTTTATTTAGAAAACTGTTGAACGCTTTGCTAGGGACTGCTTTAGTCAGCATATCTGCAACTTGATCTCCTGACCTCACAAACGGAATTTCTATTATCTTCGAATCTATTTTTTTTCTGATGAAATGTCTATCTACCTCAATATGTTTTGTTCGGTCGTGCTGTACCGGATTATGAGATATGTCTATCGCAGCCTTGTTATCACAAAATAGTTTCATCTCATTCCTTGGTTCAAACCCGAGTTCTGTTAACACTTTCCGTATCCAGAGTAGTTCACAGATACCTTTGACCATCCCTCGGAATTCTGCCTCAGCACTGGAAAGTACAACAACATTCTGTTTTTTACTCCTCCAAGTGACTAGGTTTCCCCCTACGAATGTGAAATATCCAGCAGTGGACTTTCGATCGTCTATGGCTCCTACCCAGTCAGCATCTGTATATCCCGTCACTTCTAGATGTTCATTTTTCTTGAAGATCAGTCCTCGTCCCGGTGCACCTTTAAGGTATCTTAGGATTCTCTTTACTGCCTCCATATGTTCTTCATTTGGACAATGCATAAACTGGCTAACAACACTTACAGCATACGCTATGTTTGGCCTCGTGTGAGAAAGGTAGATTAATTTTCCGACTAATCTTTGGTATCTTTCCTTGTTTGTGGGTTTCTGATTCGGGTCAATTCCCAATTTATGATTCTGAATTATGGGAGTATCAGCTGGTTTACACTCTAGCATTCCAACTTCAGCAAGCAGATCGAGCACGTATTTTCGTTGAGATCAATTCCCAAAAAATACTTCAGACCACCTAAGTTTTTTATTTCAAAATCTTCTGATAACCTTGTTTCAAGCCTTCGTATTTCCTCATGGTTATTTCCTGTAATTATCATATCATCCACATATATGATTAATATAGCAATTTTACCTTGATCTCGGGTGTAGAACAGTGTATGATCCGAGTGGCTTTGAGTGTATCCATACTCCTTCATTGCACTACAGAATCGTCCAAACCAGGCTCTCGGTGATTGCTTCAAGCCATATAGTGATCTTTCCAACTTGCATACTTTCCCTGTTTCAGAACACTGGTATCCTGGTGGGATATCCATGTAGATTTCCTCCTTGAGCTCGCCATGCAAAAATGCATTCTTGACATCAAATTGGTGTAGTGGCCAATCAAAATTTGCTGCAAGAGAAAGCAAAACTCGCACCGTATTTAGTTTCGCAACTGGTGAAAAGGTTTCTTGAAAATCTATCCGTACGTTTGAGTGAACCCTTTTGCTACCAACCGAGCTTTGTATCTCTCAATTTTCCCTTCTGCATTATATTTTATGGAGTATACCCATTTACACCCCACAGTTTTTTTATTCTTGGGCAAATCTACCAGTTTCCAAGTATGATTTTTTTCAAGTGCTTCCATCTCACATTTCATAGCTGCTACCCATTTCGGGTCCTGGATGGCCTCCTCAACTCTGTTTGGTACACAAACAGATGATACTTGAAGTACAAAATTCCTTAGAGGTTCAGACAAATGGTCGACTTTCATATAGTTTGTAACCGGGTATTTTATTCGCTTACTCCCCCCATCTTCAGGGATATACCTCTTTGGTGGTAAAGCACGATTTACCCTATCTGGTAATTTAAATGGAGAACTGTAATTTTGGTTAGAAGAACTTACCTCAGGATTATCCTTGGGAGAATTCGGGCCATGTGGTTGTGAGTCAGATTGTATTACCTCTTCTTCCCCTTCATTAGTTTCTATCCAAAAATTCATTGAATCTTCCCTACTTTGTTCTCTTTGAGATACTTCAGGTGATGGCTCGCCATTTGTTTGCATGTCACTTTCATATAGGCCTTGAGGAACAGTTTGGGCCTGATCCATATCTCCTGTCAAAGGCCTGCTAGGACCCAAGCTCTCTACTGGACCTGAGTTCCCTACTGGACCCGAGTTCCCTACTGGACCCGAGCTTAGTGCTGGACCCGAGTTCCCTACTGGACCCGAGCTTAGTGCTGGACCCGAGTTTTCTATTGAGCCCGAGTTAATGCCACTGTTTGGGTCCGAACCTGTATTTAAATTTCCAACCTGAAAAACATCCATATCTCCAGTTGTAAACCCGAGTTCATGTTCCCCATCTGTACTTGTCTCCCCCTGAACAGGAACACGGTGCTTCCCGAAGTATGGTTCTTGTTCAATAAATGTTACATCCATTGTAGTATAAAATTTTCGATTTGTTGGATTATAACATTTATAGCCTTTTTGGTGTGATCCGAAGCCTAAGAAAACACATTTTTCGGCACATGGTTCTATTTTTGAACGATAAACTTTTTGTACATGAACATAAGCTATGCACCCAAAGATTTTTGGAGAAAGGTTTAAGTAAGAAGGAATGTTGACATGGGTAGCTAAGGTTTGCAAAGGAGTTTGGAAATTATTTGTTTTCGAGGGGATTCGGTTTATTAGATATACTGCAGTTGATACAGCATTATCCCAATAAATTTGCGGTACATTACCTTCAAATAACAAGGACCTTGCGGTTTCTAAAATTTGTCTATTTTTTCTTTCTGCAATTCCATTTTGTTGTGGTGTTCCTACACAAGATGTTTCGTGTATTATCCCATTTTCAGTAAGAAAACTTTGTAGATGTTGATTAATATACTCTCTCCCATTGTCACTTCTTATCATTTTTATTTCTCTCTCAAATTGAGTTTTAACCATTTTATAGAAAGTCTGAAACACTTTTGGAACCTCATCCTTTGTTTTAAGCAAATAAAGCCACGTCATTCTAGTGCAATCGTCAGTAAATAAAACAAACCACCTATACCCAGATTTAGAAATAATCGGGGCTGGTCCCCATACATCACTATGAATCAGGTCAAATGGATGACTACATTGATTAGTACTAGAATAATATGTAGTTTTGTGACTTTTAGCTCGAATACAGGTTTCACATATGAAATTTTCATCATCTAAACCAAAAAATAAAGTAGGAGATAGTTTTCTCATATACCCAAACGATGGGTGACCGAGTCTCTTATGCCATAACCACACTTTGTTTCTTAATTCTGTGACATTGCCCCTAGCTGAATATGCGTTTCCTAACAGCGGCTTGTCCAGGTAATACAATCCTTCTCGCTTAGAACCACGCCCAATGATCTCCCGAGTTAGGATATCCTGGAAGATGCAAAAATCTGGAAACATTAGGACTGCACAGTTTAAGTCTTCCGTAATTTTACCCACTGAGATTAATCTTATGGACAGAGATGGAACAAATAAGGCATTTTCAAGGGTTAATTTTTCTGAAATTGGTATATTTCCCATTCCCTTAACTGGATAAATTTCCCCGTTAGCATTTACCATACCATTTTTGCTAGCTTTCATTATCTGACAGATATCTTTTTCGGATGGAGTCATGTGATCCGAAGCCCCGGAATCAATCACCCATTTCCATGCTTCTTTAGTGTTTGTTTTACCAGCAAATAATGGATAATCAGGTTTAAGAGTAGAGTTTCTACCTTCACTATATGCCTTACCTGAGGATCCTGAGCCCGGCCCCTCTACCCACGATTCTGTGAACTTTTCTGCTGAGACATTGTTTGCAGTGGCAGCTTCTAGTCTAGCTTGGTTTTGACCAGGTTTCTGTTATGGGCATTCATTTGACAGCACCATACCTCCTGGAGTTGCCGAAACAGCATGTGCAGTAGCCTTCCCCTTCTTTGTCTCTTGCTGCCGGCGCTTCCTTTCATTCCACTAATCAGGAAACCCGACCAATTTGAAGCAGGTTTCTTTCGTGTGTTTGTACCCTCCACAATGAGTACACCCCTGCTTCCCATCTTGATTAGGTAAATTTTTATTCAAGGATAGATTTACCTCGGGTTGTTTGTAGCCCCTCGACAACATCACCATTGACGGTTGAGCCATCCCATCTCCTCCTTTTATCATAATGCCTTGTCGAGTTGCCTCTTGTCTCACTCGTGCATAGGCCTGTTCTACAGTCGGGAATGGAGTCATTTGCACCACATCTGCTCGTACCCGGTCTAGTTTATCATCCAGACCATCTAAGAAAATGTAGACCCTGTTTTCTTGAGTACATTTGTTGAATTTTTCAATCTCTTCGAGATAAACCATTGGGTTTGGGCGACGTAAATCAATCTCTTGCCATAACTCTTGCAAATCATTATAGAACTCTTCTACTGTTCTTCCCATCTGTTTAACACGATTAACCTTTCTATTTAATGCAAATACCTGAGCGGCATCGTTGCCATCATAGAAAGTTGTAGCCACCGCATCCCAGACTCCTTTTGCCGTTGGATATCAAATGAAGCTTCCCCGTAGTTTAATCTCTAATGAGTTGATCAGCCATCCCTTCACAATAGAATCATCTACCTCCCATTTTCTGTAAAGAGCGTCTGTCACAGCTGGTGGTTGTGGCCTGCCGGTGATGTGCTTCAACTTTTCTCGCCCTTTAACGTAAAGTTCGACACTTTGGGACCACAAACCATAGTTGGTACCATCAAACTTCACATCAATCGGGTTGGGGTGAATATGGCTCTCATTAGTTGCAGGTGGGGTTGTCTGGTTCTGAGAAGGATTCTGTATAGCAAGAATTTGACTTTGTTGCAAGGTAATCAACTGAGTAAGTTTCTCCAACAAGGCAGCAGTACTCTCACGATCACCTTGTGTTTTTTCAGAGGATAAATCAGACATGGTTTACACTCTCTGTGGAATCAATTCTCACCTTAATTGTATAATAACAAGAACTATAAGAGACTTAGATCTTCCGACTATACAATCAGGATCGAACTATGCTCTGATACCATGTTAAAATTACTTATATGAAATTAAACAACACAAAACTCCCTTGAATCTCCCTGCCCTCCCAATTTTATTGATCAAGAATAATAATCTTACACACTTATTTCCCTTACAGCAATTGATCTCTTTTTATAGAGTTATCAGAGATCTATTTCCCTTTTCTAATATATCACGATAATCAATTACATTAGATATAATTAGAATCTAGATCCTATCTTTAGAAATAAATATATGCAGCTGTTAAGGAAACAAAGCACCAGAGATACAGGTCACTAAATGCTCCTCCATGTGTTGCCTTCTTTGATTTATTATTCCTTCTCTGATTTGATCCTCTCTGATTCTATTGGTCAGCTTGTAAATCTAACATATACATTAGCAAGGATGTATGTAAGCCAACTCTCCTCTCCATCACCAATTCACCGCGAGTGGTGCTTATTATTAATTATTCATGAACAGCGATGCTATGTTGTTGCTAAACGAAGGGGAGAGGTGGAAGGCACATGGAGGGGCGCAAAGAACAGCGTCTTTTTGAAGAGAAAACGACAGAGCATGGAGCATCTTTTAAAGATGAGTGGCACCAAGTAATCAATTTTACCATTCTAAGAGAAACTAATTTGTGTGCACATATTGCATGTGAATGCCTCATAGACGAAAATGCTGTGACAATGTTTACTTTTTGTTTGTGGATTGATGATCATGTTGGTAAAATATCCACACTGTTATGGGCACTATTCTCTGATTGTTTTTTGCATGGACTCTACAAGTCCCTTGAAAGGCTTGCATTGTTTTTTCGGAAATAATAATAATAATTAATAACATAACTTATGTATCATTATAAGTATTGATTTATGAAATACCTGAATCTGTGTATTTACGAATTGCGCATCACAATTTAATTCTCACCTTCTTTTCTTTTACTTATTTTTTGTTTTGGTAAACGGAGAATGCAAGAAGCCAAGAACCTAGCTGCTACGTGTACATTCAAAGCTTCAGGCCTTGGTTGCATTTGCTCAGTCCATCTCCATTTCATTGCCCAAGGATGATATTAACCCAGGTTAGTATTTGGGTTTTGGGCCTACTTGGGTCGGCCTGATCCTAGAATTTTGGGCTCAGTTTTCTCTGAAACAGTTACCCATCAGTGTATCAGACTATCAGAGCATTGAGTCTCTCTTTATTTTTTGTACAGCTGTTACGAGCAACATTGCCGCAATAGGTACCAAGCCGACACGTGTCATCTCTCTGCAGCAAACCAAGCTACCTGTCTTCAAGCCCCTGAATCCTGATTCGGATTCTGTCCCATTATGTTATCCTCTCCAGTCCTCCCGGCAATAGAGAGTACAATTACGTTCTTGTTCTGTATTAGGCTATTACCAATTAAAGCTATTAATTGTGTAGTCCTTGAGTGCGATTTTGTTAGGTTAATGTTCGTTACTATATGAGAACAAAAATGATTAATGTCGATAATTTCAACTTCAAACCATATGATAATGGACATGTCTGGCACATAGTTAAAAGGAGATGAGTCAAAACCTCTAGGATGGATAGTGATAGCGATGATCTCCTCTTCCTTCGCTAATTCGCTTTCTCTATTCTCATGCGACAAACCATCCTCTTCATATATTTTCTGCATTAATTCTCCTACCACCTCCTATAATGGAGTCAGAAATCCACCACCTAATTCAAGAACCCTTCACCAAAACAACTAACCATCTACTCTCTCTCGACTCTCCCGCTGGTTGGTTCATCCAGCTCGCCGCATTTATTTTTGACCTCATCTCTAGTTCTTTTCTCAGTATCATCGCCCCTTTCATCTGCCTTCTAGAAGATTCGCATGCGCTCCCGTCCATCCTCGTACACCGCTTTGTCTCCTTTCTTCGACGTGTCTTGTTTGGATTTGTTGGGGCACTCTCTGCTGTGGCAATTCTCGTCGTGGTTATGCTAGTTTCGGTCTTGATCGGGGTTTCAATTGTGAGGTTTTGGGTTGATGAGCCAGTTAGAATGGAAGAGGTTATTTATTTTGACTATACAATGAAGGAACCGAGTGCGGTAGTTTTCCTTGGTGGGCCCAGAAGGCGGGGGATACCGGCAGGCCATTCGTTAGTAGTGGTGCTTGACTTGATCTTGCCAGAATCAGAGTATAATAGACGACTGGGAATGTTTCAGGTATTATAAATTAACAGGGATTTACGCTCTTATTAATTTTAACTTTTTAAGTGATCCACCTAAAAAAAATATATAATTTACTTGCCCTATAGTCAAACGGTATTGGTCTGGTCTTACTTAAGTTATCATAATTATTCCACTTGGGCCTTGGCTAATTATATATTCTGATATGTATTTATAGAATAAAAAGATTATAATAACAGAGAGAGAGAGAGAACTTAATGGTATTGTATTGATTGAATATTTGAATTCTTAGTACAAGAACACTGTTTATTAATAGATACAAGTTTACAAAACATAACAGCCTAGTTAACTAACTAACTATTCATCTGGAAATGGATCTCCTACTGCTAGCTCTGTAGGAGTCCTCTTTAGTGGTGTGTAATTATTGTATTCTAATAATTCTGATAATTAGGGCAAACCAGGTACCCCTGGTACCTTGTAACAATTTTATATTTTTTTAATACAATCGTTAGTTGGCTATATATATGCCACTTAACCTTCCAAAGAAATATATATATATATATATTCATCTGTTGAGTCTAATATGCGCCAGTTGGCTTGGTCAACTCTGGGACTTATTCTATCATAACTAATCCTTCCATCTGATCCTCTATTAGTATTTGTAAAACATGGCATCAGATTTGTTGTACCAGACTGTAAAAAAGATATGTAGTCACATGCACATGTAAATTTGTCTTAGGTTACCGCTGAGGCCATCTCGCACAATGGAGAAATACAATCGGCATCAAGCCAACCCTACATGCTTCGTTTTAGGAGCCTGCCGATCCGACTGATGCATACCTTCTTCATGAGCCTCCCTATTTTACTTGGTATACACACCGAGACCCAGAAACTATCTGTCGAAATTCTTCGGTATACAGAGAGCCGCCACAGAACAAATACCATCTCAGTCAAATTGAAACCAAGAGCTGGCTTAGCAGACCTGCCACAACTGTATACATCACAGGTGAAAATAAGAACACAACTTCCTTGGATGAAGCAATTAGTGTATAATTGGAAGTGGACCTTGTATGTATGGACAACATTTTATATGTATGGGTTTATTCTGATACTGATAGGATGCTACCTGAAACCCTCTGTTTTTGGGTTGACGTCGTGGTTGCCAAGAGAGAAGCCTTCTGATCTTGAGAGAGAAAGGAAGAAGGCAATGGAAAGGGAAAGGGAAATGGAGGAGAGGGGGGAGTTGACTGAGAGGCTGAGGAAATGGAGGGAGAGAATGAATAGAAGGAGACAAAGGATAGAGCACAGGAGAGTGTCTGAGTCAGCCGAGGGCTGTGGGTGATGGGTTCAGCATGGCAGGTGAAGTCGGCAAGGTGATCGATGATGATCCGGGTGAATTGGCAGCCTTGACTCAGAATGTATTTGAGGTCTTAGTTTAATTGGAAATTACTATGTGAAATGTTCGTTTTATGAAGAAGAAATGGTTAATTTCTTATAAATTGAGAAAAAGTGTTGCTTTGCCATATCAAGGTATACTTTATAGAGAGAAAACACAAATAAGCCAATGAATTTGCATTGCATTGCATTGCAAAAGGTACATGGATACATATAGGTCTCGAGTCCCAACACTCAAGCCCCATGATCGATCACCTACTCAACTATCTATCTAACAAGTCACGGTCAAACCAGTTATACGTACCTTAAGCTGCAATTTATTTTTTGTAGATTAAAGCAATTAGCGATTAGTATATATGATTCCATGCATGGATTTATTAATTCTTCTCGGATAAAACATTACCATGGTGAGACAATCTTTTTCAGTGCATACATCCTACAACCCTCGTTTTCGTTTTTGCTCTGTTGCAGCTCTCAGATCTGCTTTCGTTTTTGTTCTTGTCTCGTTGCTGCTCCTACCTCTGCCTCCTTTCATCTCCGTCCTGTTGTCGTCCCTCTGTCCCGTTGCCGCTTTCACTTCTCCAATCTTTTATTTTTCTGTAAAATGGCAATGACATATTCTTGACTTAAAATACTATGATAATCGTTTTGAAAATGAAGGCTGACCTGTATTGTACTGGATTTATAATGACATGATAATAGATATGTGTAAAATAATATTAAGACTTCAAAAAACAATTATTAAGACTTGGAGAAAGCCAACTTTAAATTTAATAACATATTTTTAATGGGTATTAAGATTTGTGTAAACTAATATTAAGACTTTAAAGCACAATTATTAAAACTAGTGAAAAGAAGTTTAAGACTTTGGTTCTAGCCTGCGCGTGGTATGCTCTCACAAGCGCATGATCCTACCGTGTAGTATGATTGGAGTGTCGATCCACAGTGATAGTGTTTAGATTTTAAATAATTTTCACTAGTTTAGGTTATCGGGTTTTATAAAAGTTTGATGCGGTGATGCTAATTGTAATCAAGGTTAAGGTTAAACAGTAGATAAAGAGCCTCTAGGGTTCAAGTTCTATCATTCTTAATTATACAAAATATAAATTTCAACGTCTCTCTATGTTGCATGTGGCATTGTCACTGTCGCATGCGGCCTAGATTGTCCCACAGCTACCCCGCATGCGGCACTGTCACTACCTGCATGGCTTGCTGGGTGTTTGTTTATGCGATTTGAAATGTTTTCCGATCTTACGATTGGATTTTAGGCTACCAAGACTGAAGTATTTTAGGTACGCAATTATATTTTTTTCCTATACTACCCCGTAGTTGAAATATCCCAAAGACCCTACCTAATCTAAGTGTTTTCTAATATAATCTAAATGTACAATTTACGCTATCCTACCAATGAAGTCCATTGGGTTCTAACCCTAGTCTTTGAACCACTGCCAAGCCTCGTTAGCCGAAGTGCCTATAGTACTTACATGCATTATCCTACTCACACTAGGATGCAATGACTAAACACTTATTGGTGTTAGTGTAATAATCTAGAAGTCAATCATAGGATAATTTTATTCTATATGTATTTTGTCCATGTAATGAATGATTAATAAAGATATCATTTTGTTCTTTGAGATTTATTGAATTATGAATCATTTCGAGTTAATGACTTAAAATTGTAAAACTCCATAATATAGATGATAAATACTCTTAATAGTCACTGACCGAGGTAATTAGCAAAGAACACTAATTAACCAATTAAAGGTTAGTATGTGGATTAAATGATGGTTAAGTTTTACAAACCATAGACAAAGAGTTGTCATTTTAATCACATAGATACATGTTAGAGAACATGGTATTTGACAGACCCTAAATGAAACGTTAAATGGAATTGTGTTCGTGTCATTAATATTTCATTCAGTGTTAAGTTCTAAAGTATGAGGTAGTTCGTCTTTTCTACATGAGAAGTGTGTATTCGTGAGTGTTGTTTAACGATATCCGTAAAAAGTAGCTATAACGATGACATTTCAGTATGCATGACTTGTGCGGAGGGGAGATGTTCACCAAGACTACTATTGTCCCTCGTATTTAATACGAGTGATAGTATCACTGGGCCCCTTGATAAAGTATGATTATCTGTGCACGGTATGATTAAAGAGTTAATCATATTTGATAATCTACTTAAGATCGAGAAAAGATTAAGTTTGCAAGGATGACACATACCTATCTTGAAACTGATATGATACTACGAGACATAAGAATTAACACGAGTAAATTGTTTACTGAATCGTGATATTGTATTGTACAAAATCATCTGTGTCAATTGGGTAGTCATAATGCATTCTGCCAGATGCCGCTTATGATTTGTAGAATTAAAAGGAGTTTTAATTCTATTGCCAACATAACACAGATCCTATCGGGTCACACTAATAGAAAAGTAATCAGAGAATTAATTTATTAATTAATTATAAAGAGTTATAATTAATAAGTAAATGTCATAGAGATGACAAGCTTAAACAGATTAAATTTATAAGCGTGTACGACACGTTGTATAAATTTATCACAACAACAGTCGCAAGAAAATATAATTGTTCAGAACAATTATATTAATAATAAATGGATTATAAATATTAATTCTAAATTAATATTTTGGGCCAAAAGCCCATTTGAATTTGGGCCAAATTTAAATTTAGAATTTAAATTAAAAGCCCAAATTAATCAATTGAATTTGGGCCGAGGGCATTATGGTCTTTTCACCTTGGAACCGACCTTGCCAAGGGCAAAATGGTCTTTTGGCAACTGACTTTAAAGGCTATAAAAGAAGGGGTAGGGGTGAGAAAAAAATATTAATTCGATTCGACTCGATTCGATTCGGCTATATTTTCTCTTTCTCGTTTTCTCTCCCAAATAGTGTTTTGTGTAGAAAAGAAAGAAATACGTAATCTACGTATATTCTTGCGAGTTGTGAATAGTGTATTTACCGTAAATATTGTATTTACTGTAAATATTGTATTTACGGTGAATAGTGTTTCCGCAAATATTCGTGAATCTGTTTTTGGGAAAGTCGTGAATTATTTTTACGATATTTGTGGATAGTGTTTTAGCATAAAATCAGTATAGTATTTTTGGCAAAAGAAATACCGACTCTCTGGTTGTTCCTGATGGATGACTGACACTGCATTCCAATTTGAATTTGGAAAAAGGTACAAATGTTATTTAATTTATTTAAATGTTAAATAAATATTATTTTAGAAATCACGGGGAGTAGATCCTCGGCTTATGGTAGAATGTGAAATTTTGATTTTACCATCTTTCCGCACCGTAAGCCAAGTCAGAATTGTTGTCCCTTAGGCACCACTAATTTCAAAAATAAAGAAATAATTGCAAATAAAATAAAGTAGAAGAGTTTAGAGAAATTTGACACAAGGAGTGATAACGGAGTTCGGCTTAAAATGCCTACGTCTCCGGGGCGTCGCAACCGCTTCTCGGTGCGCCTTTCTATTACCCAAAAGAGAAAGGTTACAACTTGTGAACCGGTGAGCCCTTACAACCAACGGGAAGTCACACGGCCAACTCGAGTCGAGAACTAAGTCTCTAAGTTTGAAATCTCAAGATAAACGCTCAAGTAATCACTCTAATCTAATCTAACTCAAGATTAGTGAAGTGGATTTGAGGTTGTTTTGAGGGATATTGAAATTCGTGTTCTCACAACAATGGAGGAACTTGCTCTCACAGAAAATTAGGTTTAAAATGATTAGAGTCGGCTAGATTGATTTGAGGAGAACCCTAAGGTTCTATTTATAGTGGCAGCTTTCAAACGAGTTTTCTGCCATAAAACGTCCCAACGTTTTGTAAAACGATGAAAACGTTTTAGTTCAACTTAGGTCAAAAATTCAAATTTCTGTGAGATTTGCTAAAACGTCTCAGACGGTTAACAAACGTCTCAGACGGTTAACAAACGTCTCAGGACGTTTTCCTCTGGAGATTTATCGATCAAAATGCAATTTGATGTCTGAGAATTTATTTAAATCGTCCAGACGTTTTGACAATCGTCTGGGACGTTTTAGAATGTTTTTCCAGCTTTTTAATCAATTAATCTCCAGATTTTTCACATAGAAAAACGTCTGAACGTTTTGTTAATCGTTCCAACGTTTTATCTCTGTTTTTCAACATCAAAGCTACTTTACCAATTATTAATTTACAGTTTAAATTCTTGATAAATAACTTGATGATTTCTTCAGTCCAAGTGCTCTAAATTGCAATTCCAATTTCCTTGAACCTGCATTCTTTCTAACATAGAGAAAAATGTAAAATTCAATAATTGTATGTTTTGCAAATTAGTCAAATAGACTAAAAGAGAATTGCTTGAAACAACAATCTCCCCCTTTTGACGATTTGCAAAACATACAACGCAAGTAAGTGCATATATCGATTTTTCCCAAATTGTAATTTTCAAATAATCGGTGTTTGCATGTCTTGCATTTTCTCCCCCTTTTTGGAAATCGACGAAAGGGAGATAAAATAACATCAAATAGCACAATTAAGAGTGCTCCCCCTCAAAATATGCACTCCCCCTCAATTTGAGAATATGTGACATAAATTTAGAAAATTAATCATGGAATCATGAAAGATGAACAATTTAGAAGTAAGCATGCAACCATACACCTAGCAAAGTAATAGAAGGTCAAGGCATACAACATAGAAATAGTAAAAGTTCATAGCACAACAAAAGATAACATAGCATTTTCTTTATGAGTTGTAATCAAACACACCTACAGGAGTATATATATTTGCAATTAACATATACTTTGTTGGAATCTCCCCCTTCCTTAATGATTTTTGTTTTTAGGTTGGGGAGATTTTAATTACAACTTTAAACTAATTTAGCTTTGGGAATCCAAACAACATTTGATTTGTTGCTTCATTTCCTAAATCTACACTCTAATGAGGTGTGGCCAATTCTACAACAATAGTTACAAAATGTTACCGATTGCTTGACATTTGTTGAGCCATGCTTGAAGGTGCTTTGATATTTATCTTTCACTTCTTGAATTTGGTTCCTATGATTTGTAACTTTAGATGGATAAGACTTATTTTTGTTTGAGTCAAATTTGTTGTAATGTTGGGGAACATCTCTAGTCAAACAATTTCTTTGATTTTTGTTTTGTAAAGCATTTTTATTGTGAATTTCGTAAAACCATCCATCCGGTCCTTTGAAATAAGTTTTATTTGACCTTTTTGGAGTGAATGTGTTCCTATCATTATTTTGAAACTTGTTTTAATTTTTGTGGTTTTTGTTAGAAAATTTGTACTTGAATGCATAATTTTGAGACTTTTGGTTTTGTTTTGCATTTGTGGTTGGAGGAGTTGTCCCTTTATTTGACTCCTTTATCAAGGGTGTTTTACCATGTTTGGAATAAAATTGGTAATCTAAATACTCTTTGCGATTGAACTTGACTTTGTTTAAGTTTTGAGTAAGTTCTCCATTTTCTTTTGGGCTTTGTGAATAATTTGATTCAAATGAGGATTGACCCTTCTTGTATCCAATGCCCATTTTACCGATTTTTCGATTCAAATTGGCATTGATCAAATTTTCTACATAGTAGGGATCGAGACTAGTGACTTTTGAGAATTCACTAGGCGATCTTAAAGCCCTGTTTTCGGTCTCTAGAGTTTGGATTTTCACTTTTAAAATTTCTATATCCCCTATGTGTGATTGACAAGAATGTGATTTAAGTAATTCCAACTCTAAGTTTTTAATTTTTGATTCAAATTCAAGAAGTTGAGATTTCAATTTTTGTATGGTACATTCCTTTTCAAGCATGGCCTTTTTAGATTCCTCAAGCAACCTAGGTGCATTATAATTAATTAGAGCCTCATCCATGAACATGCTTGTTTCATTTGTCTTTATATAGTTGTTATTTATGTCGATTTTGGATTCATCTTTCCTAACTTGGTAACTATTCAAATAGTAGTCGGGATTGGTCAAATCAATGGTAGACATGTACCGGTTAGGAGAAGAGATAAGATGTACCTTATTTAGGGAGTTTGTTACATCTTCTATGGAAGCATCCTTTACTTCGATAATGGTGTTAGTTGATGCTTTGATGGGATCAACCGCTACCTCAATAATGGATTGTGTGGTGGCTTTGGTGGAGTCCTTCAATTCATTGTTGATAGGTGGTTTGATGAGATTTTTGAGAAATTCAATGGTGATCTCATCGGTTATATTCTTGCTTGCTATGATTGTATCCACATCAATGGTTGCCGATTCTTCATTCACTATTGTCATCAAGGCAAGGTTGATCTCTTGTTCATCGCCCGACTCTGAGTCGGATTCTTCTCTACCACTTTCATCGGAGTCGATGCAAAATAAAGCTTGCATTGCTTTGGCTTTCTTTTTGCTTTTATATCCTTCGTACTTTTGTTTAGGCCTTCGGTCATTTTGTCCTTCATTATCCTTGTTCTTCAAGTTGGGAAATATTTTGAAGCAAGTTTGGATGGTATGGCCTTCTCTTTCACATGCAAAGCAAACTACCCGTTTGTTTCCTTCTTCACGTTCCTTGTTGTATTTTCGTTCAAAGTTAAGCATAGATTGAAACATTTTGGTTATGGTGGCGGCATCGAGAGAGGTTTCATGTCCAAGTTGGTTCATGAGTGAGTCACTTGATTGACGGTTATTTGAGGAGCTTGGGTGGTTTCGGTGGTTTTGAGCCGGAAAAGCCACGGTTTTTGTTTTTGACTCTTGCTTGAGTTCACCGGCTTGTATGAGTTTTTCTTCAAAACTCCGGAAATGAGCATAGAGTTCATCCGGTGTGAAAGATTTTTGTGTCCCATGAAGTGCTTCTAGGGCGCTCACCAATCCGTCCCACCTAGGCCTCCTAAGCATTACTCGAAGAAGCTTTCCTACAATTTTATCGTTAGAAAGTGGTTCTCCTAGTTCAATGAATTCATTTTGAATATGCATAAGTCTATTATACATATTCTCTACATTTTCACCATTTTCAATTTTGAAAGTTTCAAATTTGGTGTCTAGACCGGCTATTTTGGTTCGTTTGATTTGGGTGTTACCCTCATATCGATCAATAAGAGTATCCCACATTTCTTTTGCATTTGTTGTGTTACCGAAAAGTAATGCAACCGATTCACTTACCGCATTGTATATTGCATTAACGGCAAGGTTATTTAGTTTCTTTCTTTCGGTAGATGCATGTATTTCAACTTTGGCCTCATTTCCAACAGAATTACCATATTCCGGTTCATAGGCTTTCTCAATAACACTCCAAAGGTCAAGAATATTTAGATAGTTTATCATGGTCCTTTTCCAATGACTAAAATTTTTGGTAACACTACCAAAAACTGGAGGTTCTTTCACATATCTAGTGGTTGCCATTTTAAGATCGGTAAACTCGAATTAAGTGAGTCTTAATTTGAGTAACGCGCTCTGATACCACTTTGTTGTCCCTTAGGCACCACTAATTTCGAAAATAAAGAAATAATTGCAAATAAAATAAAGTAGAAGAGTTTAGAGAAATTTGACACAAGGAGTGATAACGGAGTTCGGCTTAAAATGCCTACGTCTCCGGGGCGTCGCAACCGCTTCTCGGTGCGCCTTTCTATTACCCAAAAGAGAAAGGTTACAACTTGTGAACCGGTGAGCCCTTACAACCAACGGGAAGTCACACGGCCAACTCGAGTCGAGAACTAAGTCTCTAAGTTTGAAATCTCAAGATAAACGCTCAAGTAATCACTCTAATCTAATCTAACTCAAGATTAGTGAAGTGGATTTGAGGTTGTTTTGAGGGATATTGAAATTCGTGTTCTCACAACAATGGAGGAACTTGCTCTCACAGAAAATTAGGTTTAAAATGATTAGAGTCGGCTAGATTGATTTGAGGAGAACCCTAAGGTTCTATTTATAGTGGCAGCTTTCAAACGAGTTTTCTGCCATAAAACGTCCCAACGTTTTGTAAAACGATGAAAACGTTTTAGTTCAACTTAGGTCAAAAATTCAAATTTCTGTGAGATTTGCTAAAACGTCTCAGACGGTTAACAAACGTCTGAGGACGTTTTCCTCTGGAGATTTATCAATCAAAATGTAATTTGATGTCTGAGAATTTATTTAAATCGTCCAGACGTTTTGACAATCGTCTGGGACGTTTTAGAATGTTTTTCCAGCTTTTTAATCGATTAATCTCCAGATTTTTCACATAGAAAAACGTCTGAACGTTTTGTTAATCGTTCCAACGTTTTATCCCTGTTTTTCAACATCAAAACTACTTTACCAATTATTAATTTACAGTTTAAATTCTTGATAAATAACTTGATGATTTCTTCAGTCCAAGTGCTCTAAATTGCAATTCCAATTTCCTTGAACTTGCATTCTTTCTAACATAGAGAAAAACGTAAAATCCAATAATTGTATGTTTTGCAAATTAGTCAAATAGACTAAAAGAGAATTGCTTGAAACAACAAGAATTTCGTGGTAAATTCCCGAGCAGAATTTATCGGGAAATTTTTCTTAAAAGTAATTTGGCAAGATAAATTCTCAAACATAATTTTACGGGAAATTTACGTCCCGAATTTCGCAGCTTTTCTCGAGAAATTAGAATTTTGCGGCCAGGATTACCCAACAATTGGTATGTGGAGGGTCATTGGCATATAGTAGACAAAACTATGTATGCAAGGACGTAATAAAAAGGAATTCAAAATATAAAAGAAAACTCAAACTAATCATAAACAAAACATAAACATATACTAAAACAAAATTAGAATTCAAGTACAACCCTTACCCTAGAGTGAGAAGTTTAGCTTCTCATAGCCATGGCAAAATAAAAGAAATAAAATAAGGAGAACATAAATTACAACCCAATTGAAGATGGAAGAACTTCTGCCTTCTTATATGACGCATTAATTCTTCTCTTGCTTGGCTTGTAATGGCTACCCTTCTTTCTCTAAGTAACTCTCTAACCTAACCTAACAATGAAGATTGCTAGTCTACTATACTGGACTTGATACAATTAAACACGCATGCACACTAAATCCTATTACAAGAGGGATATTTATAGCATTTCTAAATGAGAGGTGGAACAGTGGAAGTAGTGGGAGAACGTGGGGTCCACCCATGATTGGATAGATGAAATAAATAATAGCTAAGATAGCTTGGCTCTTAAGAAAATGCGTCCTTCTAGAAGGCCCATCAGGAATTCGCATTCTTCTGGAAGGTCCATCAGAGAAATTGCCTAGTCCACGGATCGTGCAGCATCAGAGTATGCCGCATGCAGCATAGAGGAGGCCGCACGGCTTTCTGACTTAGCGGATTTTCTTGTATTTTTGTCATTTCACATGTTGTGCACTTCGTGTGAGGTGTTGCATGCTCCATGTAATGTTTAATTTTGACGTCTTATTCAGAAATCACCTAAATACAACACTTTTGCTATGTTTTTTTTCCCTAAATACACAACTTTCTCAAAAACTTGTCAAAAAGATCTAAAAACACGTTTGCGGTAAATAAATCAGAAAAATGGCTATTTTGCATTCACTTTTCGCCATTTTTCGAAAGAAAAGATAGTGATTTTTGTTATATGTTTTGGTTTCATCAGCGCCGACCTTCTAGAAGGTGGTCCAACTGTCCAAGTCTTTAACCGTTATAGTTGGAGGGACGTCTGGGGGATTTTAGTTGAGGGACTGTTAGTTAGTCCCTAAAATTAATTTATTCAAGTAGAATTAGAGTGTTCTCAAGTTTACCAGATTTTTTGTGAGTTTAATTAACTTCAAAATCTATCAGATTGACTTCACGACAAACCCAAACGTTGAAATCGATCTACTTCATAGGTTCATAGGTGAAGTGTTTACATGTCAAATTTATAAATTTTAGAATTAATTTAGTATAAAGTTAAGCGGTCAAAAAATAATAAAAAAGAGGAACCCATTAAAATTAATTTATAAATATTTTTTTATCGTTGATGATAAATTAATTCAAAATATTATAAATTTGACATGTAAACACGTCGTTAGTGAAGTAGCTCAGTTTTAATGATTTGAATTCATCGTTAGAAAATTTAATCTAATTAATTTTGGAGTTAAGTTTATCAATGAATTTCTCCTTGATGAGTTTAAAACACTCTAATTATAGATAAATTATATATCTACAGATAGTATCTAATTTACTGTAAGTCTACAGTACTATAGATACTACCTATGGTGCGAATGACAGATTAGTTCGACTGCTCAGTCCAATGATTGTTTCTCCAATTTATCTCTTCTGAACATTCCACATTCTAAGCTCCCTTTAACTGAACATTCTACGCTCTTCCAGCTTTATTATTATCAGCACAAACAAATATTAAAAAAATATATATATATATATATAGAAACCGATCCCATATTTGTATTTTACATATTCAAAATTCTCATCCGTATAAATTATAGACGTATTTGTATCCGTATCTGCTATATAAATCCGTAAAAAATACAAATATATAATATCCGATTTGCTGGCACCCCTTGCCCTTGGTACATGCATGGTCCTTACTTATTTGAGTTAAAAATTGTTAGAAAACATCTTTGTGCAAAATGCGTGATGCTGGCACCTAGTTTCTTTTAGAAAAACCTTGGGCCATATATAAATTTATGTAGAAATTAAATGAACGCTAACCCTTTTTTTACATTTTATTTCCTTCTCGCAAATTCGAAACAATGAATTAATTCTGTAATTTCCTACAGAAATCCATTCATTCAAATTGATGTGTTATGGAATAACTCTAATTTAATAAAAAAAATCTTTTATATTTAAAACCTAATTTTGCATAATTCGCACAAGAATTCGACAAACAATTATATTCTTCATTTGAGAAAATCTTTCAAATGGATTGGTTTGGTTTCAATGGATTAGTTTAAATGATTTTTTTTAAATTAAAAAGTCTGTTGTATTTACTTGTCTTATTTACTAGTAATGTGTTTATATGTCAAATTTATTAATTTATTAGGAACTAAACTGAAGTAATTCAAAATTTTAACTGAACCGATCATTTGAACAAAAAATCAAACTATTTAATTTGAATTTTTTTGGTTAGAATAAAAACCAAATAAACCGGACCCAATAAACAAATAATTGTTTGAGTATCGTCACTCTACTTCCAAAATTCCCGTACCCCATTTAGAGGAATTATGTACTATAGTCTCTACTAATTATTAGAGAAAAGGTTTCCTTCCCCACTCCTTTGTCCCCAGTTTTTCCCCACAATTTGTCTTATCCACTTTTTAACAAACTTATCCACTTTTGAACAAACTTTAAATACAGTACAACATTTTTTTATAAATTTCCATCCCATCTCTCTATTTTGAAACCCATCAGAAAAGCTTGAGAAAAAAAAATGAATGACTACTTCTCCAACTCCGATCAACCTTCCCACGGCGAGATCCTCACGCCGTCGCTGCTGTGTTCACACCGGAGCCTCCACTGCTGCCGCTGCCGTCTTCCTCGTTCCGATATCTCTCTTCTCTCTCCTCTGTTCTCTTCTTCTCTCTCTCTCTCTCGTTCACTTCTCTTCCTCTGGCGCCGACCTAGCTGCTGCTATGACTACAGAGATAAGAAGACACGATCTAAGAGAGACGATCTGGAGGAGAGAGATGAGAGAGAGGCGATCTGGAGGAGAGAGATGAGAGAGAGGCGATCTAAAGGAGAGAGATGAGAGAGAGGCGATCTAGAGGATATAGGAGGAGACGATCTGAGAGAGGCGATTTGGAGGAGAGAGATGAGAGAGAGGCGATCTGGAGTATTAACCTTGTTATTTTACAGTATTCACCTTGTGGTTTTACAGTATTCACCTTGTGGTTTTACAGTATGCATCTTGTGGTTTTACAGTATTCATCTTCTGGCGATTTGGAGGAGAGAGATGAGAGAGAGGCGATTTGAAGGAGATAGGAGGAGACGATCTTTGAGAGGCAATATGAACTCGAATGAGTTATGGATTCAAGCCTTTTCAAGGCGATCCTAAGGAGCGGTAAGGATCTGTTTAACATTTTTCATGATCTATGTGTTGTATTTATTTTCTTTATTTTACAAGATCTGTTTAACATTTTTCCAGAATATATATGCAATAGCTTATAGCATATATGCAATATTTTTATAGGATATATGAGTTATTTCATAATATTCATGCAATATTTTTATAGGATATATAAGTTATGTAGGATATATGTAACAATTTACAGTATGAATGCAGTTTATAACATGATGCAATTTATAGGATACATATAACAGTCTTACAGGATATGTGCAACAATTTACAGTATTCACTTTGGATATTCATATTTACAGGATCTGTTTAACAGTTGTACTGATAAGCTGCATTAGACAGTGTATAACAGTTAATAAAATTCCAGTATTTATCTAATAAGTTTACAATATTGATGCAGTTTATTATATGATGTATTAGTCAGGTGTAAATGTTATGTATTAGACAGTTTTTACTATGATTCACTTTGGTTACAGTATTAACTTTAGTTTACAGGATATGTGCAATTTTACAGATTACATATAACAATTTTACAGGATACATATAATAATTATTAATATTTATATATGAATCTATATCATGTAAAATAAGACTTAAATACTGTAAAATTAGCAGATGCAAACTATAAAATTAGCATATGCTATTTTTACAGGATACATATAACAATTTTACAGGATATATATGTGCAACAGTTTACAGTATTCACTTTGGTTAATCATAGTTACAGGATATGTGCAACAATTTTACATGATAAATTTCACAGGATACATCAAAAATTTTGCAGGATACATATAACAATTTTAGCTTAAAAGACATATGCAGTGTTGAACAGATTTAAAATTTTATAGGTTGTAATTGCTAATTTTACAGTATTGAAGTCTTGTAGTTCACATATGTTGCTTTGATAGTTTGCATCTGCTAATGGTTCATAACACCAATTTTTAACTTTGCTTATTATTATTTTTTGCAGGATGATATCTCGAAAGAACGTGTGGTTATAGCAATGAAACTTCTCACTCATCCGAATAACGTGCACCAGAGGGTTATGAAGTGACAGACACCATTTTTGTTTTGATGGTTGTGAACAATTAAGCTTGTTTATTGAAGTTTTGTTTGTGCTTGTGAACAGTTATGGGTGGTAACAATTATTGTGGTTTTGAACAGTTATGGGTGGTAACAGTTATGGGTGGTGACAATTTACAGTTGTTGGTTGTGGTTTTGAACAGTTGATTTTGAACAGTTGTTGGTTATAGTTTATGGTTTTGAACAGTTAATTTTGTGATTAGTGAAATTTATAATTTGTATATGTTTTTTGGATACCATTTTACAGTATTGAAGTTTTGCTGTTAACATATGTTAGTTTTATAAGTTACATATGCTAATTGTATAGTATTGATGTCTTTGTAGTTTCTATATGTTAGTTTTATAGTTTGCATCTGCTAATTTTACAGTATGTAAGTCTTATTTTACATGATATAGATCGATATATAAATATTAATAATTGAAGAAAAAAATTACGTAAAATTAAAAATACGAAAAAAATAAAAAAAAATTTAAATTTTAATATCGAAAAAAATAAAAATTTTGATGCAAAAAAATTAATTTTGCACAATTTTAGGTGTTATTTGTAAATAACTACAAGTTTGAGAAGTGGTTTGTTTTTTAAACCTTCTAGAAGCCGTCAGTTTTTCAAGTACAGCAGGAAGTACAGTGGCTTTGCAAGTTGCTAACTGTTTGCAACTAACTTGGGGACCACTTCCAACTAACTTGGATTGTTGGACTTTTAAACTTCTTATTATACATGATCTGTCGTTGAAGTTATAGTATTGGTTGCAGAGTTTTACAGTATTCGCGCAAGTCAAATGACAGTTTTTTTGGGGAAAAACTGGGGATTGAAGCTTGGGGACAATTAGTCGGATCCTAATTATTATTCTAAAAAGATATTATATGATCCCCACTAATTATTATTCTAAAATTCCTGCAACACTCTTCATCTATGGTCCCCACTAATTATATGGTCCTCCCTTTTTTAGTCCCCGCACTCATCCCCGCGTCAACCTTCATAGATATATGTACTTGAAAGATAAGATATTAATACTTTGATGCGTAACTTGCTATGACATTCATTTTCCAGTTTCCCGCGTCAACCTTCCTCTAATGAAGTAGTGGGGACCCCGTATCACCACATCAATCTTTCTCAATCGTTCCCGCGTCAACCTTTCTCTAGCAAAAATAGTTGACCACATAGGTATAAATAATTTAGTGCATAGGTATAAATACATGCAGTACTTGATATTACTATTTTCAGACATCATACAGCATCATATGTAAAAAATACTTGCAAGGATAGATATAAATACTTGCACGACGAGGTATAAATATTTGTGTGATGACGAACCCAAAAGTACGTTAGCATGGATCTCATATGAAAGAGAAAATTGTGTATAAGACGTTCGTTGTTTTAAATTTGCAAAATTCCTCACAGATTGTCAGAAATATGGACGAGATTGAACAGAGAAAAAAAATAACCTCTAAAAACATGTATGGTCCCCCATGTAGTTTGAGTGGTTCCTCATATGTATTTATGGTATGGGTACGTTTGAAAGATTTAGTTAGAAAGATAATTATTTACGTAAAAATTGTTCACTTCATACTTCATAAGTATAAATATTTCTTTCAATAGATATTAATACTTTACAAAAAAAAATTAGTGTTAAAGTTTTTTTCAAATAATTATAATAGTTATGATACATATATAATACGGATAACGCATGTTATGTTATCAGCTCCCCCAATAAACACCCAGTTACACCCCAATTCACAGATATACCTCCGCTATCTAATTCATGGTGTGACCTCCGTTATTTAAGACGGCTAGAATATACCCCTTTTTGGAGCAGGCCCACTAGTCGATTTAAGGCTGTTAATTGAACAGAACGGCCCGTTTGTTTATATAGATTTGTGCTTTGAGATTCGTGCCAAGTTAAAATAACGATCCCGGACCGTCCGTTTCAATTGTACTCGGTCAGGTAACCTGAGGGATGTGAATTCGTCTGGTGTTCCCTCGGCCCTCGCACAGGATGCGAACCATGGCTGCGACATGGGAGAACATAGCAAGGACACTAAAACCCACTTCTCCGATCCGGTCGACTCTTCTCCACTATATACTTCCCGCTTCGTTCTCCAGTCGGTGCTCCAAATCTCATAATAGTGTACGCCGTTTTATCTCTTCAACTCCTTTTCAAAATGATAATAGTAATACTAATAAGTTGCATAATTCTTAAGGCTAAGTGAAGAGAGTGCTAATTTTATCTGTTCTCCGAGGTTTTACAGTTTAGAGTGTGGAAAGCTTCATTGTCTGATTACTATTCAGCATATGACCCCTTGTATGGGACCGAAATGTATAATATCTATAGTTTACCTGTATGGTTGTGAAAGCATCATTGCAATTAATTACAAATTTGTTCTGCGGAGCTGTGCTGTACCAACTTCTCAAACTACAATTAAGCCAACTTTAACCTTAATCAACCTCCGCTGTTCAATGTAAGCGTCAATTTTAACCTAATTTTTTTCATTTTACCCACATGCAAATGATGCATCAATCAACCTCAAGTAACCCTAAGAACCAGCCTTTGGTCTAGTGGCAAAGGCACATGGTCTCTATGTGAGAGGTCATGGCTCAAAACCCGGATAGGGGAAATCATTTGTTGTAATAACAAGGGTATTAAATAGTTGGGTGGCTTGACCTCCAACCTTTACTAAAAAAAAACCTCAAGTAACCCTTGATAGTGCAATTTTTCCATCAGCCAGCACCGTTATTATTAGTGTAGATTCAATTTATTTAACTAAGCACTAAATATATGTAATCACCATTAACCCTCAAGTTCAAACTTATGCATTGAATAAACCTCAATTAACCATCATGCTGTAGTTTTTGAGTCCATTACCATTAGTGCCCATTCAAATGCAATTATGTATTAAACAGATGCAACAAGAACAACAAGAACTCTTGCTGGTACTTTTACTGGTCAGTAACAGTAACAATAAAATGTAATAACAAGATCTGGTCATAGTGGCACTGGTTTATTACTAGTTAGTGTGTGCTAATCTAATACAATTCGAGACATGATTGAATGGTGCCTCAATAAGGAAAACTAATCTTGTTTTGTATTTAATATTTTGTTAATTATTAGACTAACTATATTATTGCTCATCTCAGGAAGAAGGGAGAAACCAAGAATCATCAAAGGTATCTGCATGCCTTTCTTTTTATTTCTTTTAGGTGTGTAAACTCTTCATTAGTAATTAACCTGTAATTGTAGTAAAATGGTCGGCATGGGTCAAAATAGTAAACATTTTCCATGTACCCTTTTGAAAAGAGTGAAAATATCACATTTGCCCCTTGCTAATAAGACCAAGGAGTCTACTTCTACCTTACCTTGCGCAGCGGTGTATCAGGTTAAATTGAGTAAAAGTTGAGAAATTTGCATTATGCTCCCACAATATAGTCAATGAATTCCACTTATTGGCAGAGCTAGATGTAATAAAGTAACAAATATTTGTATTATGATTATTTTCTGAAGCAATGTGATTTCCAATACTTCTCATTGGTGTAATCTAACACTTGGTTTCAGCTAGACAAAACCTGCTAATTGTGTAGGCATAGTTGCAGATACGTAAATTGTTGTGTTGTTCTATTTTTTTATTTATTAGTTATTGGGTGCAAACTGACAGAAGTCCAAAATGTTGATCAAACTTGAAATTTTTTTGGAGATGACATGAAATGCTCTTATTTATTAATATTTTTTTTATTTCACTATGTACAAGACATATGTCAGATATGCTGTGCGTCAGAAGCGGGCTGATGCAAAGAGTGCACTGAAAAACCTTCTTTTCGATGGAAAACCAGTTCAGGTAAGTGTCTTCTAATCTATTGAGATGCCAACTTTGATAGTAACTGGGTAACTAAATTACTAAGCCCTAATTTTTTCAATCAAGCCTTGATAACCAAAACAGTCTGAACTTACTCTAAACTGTGCTAAGCTTTTAAATAGCATTTAGCGGTCCTTAGCGGTAGGGTGTCATACACTGTCTAGCATTTGTCAGATGGTGCCAATTTATTTTAGTCTGTTATTTTGTTTTTTGTTTGAGAGAAACTAATAATGGTAAATCTTGAAATCAAAATTTTGAGCAATAACAGAGTGTCCAGGATCAGACTCAAAGACAGAGAAAATTGAAGACTCGCCATTTGAATTCTATCAAAGAAAAACGTGAGCTCTTCTTTCTCTCTCTATCTAACTATACTGCACATCATTATTATAATATGGATTTGGAGGAGTCCAAAAGTGAGCTTCAGCTGCCTGACAATCCTGTCAGGTCGGGTCTACCTATGTGTTTGTGTTGCCAAACATGTAAAGATATGCCAACCGAGACAAGATTGTTATCCATTATGTAACCCTTGATCAGGGCGGTTGGTCACTATCAATTGTACAATACCTCCCTAAAGAACATGCACATGACACATTTGCTAAAATGACAGGTATGAAAAAGAGAGGATGCGTGGATGAGGGAGACAAGGGTAATTTCACATGGACTTGGGCTGGAGAGACCTTTACCTTTCCAAATTCTGGTCCAAGTGGTTTTGAATGGAGAGACAACTCAAACTGGCATAAAAGTAAAAAATTCTATAATGAGAGTGACGTAGAAGATGAATGTCAAGAGAGATCGAACGCTGCAGATCTGATGATCCACAGAGCCACACTTGGGTTGCCACGCACTGGTCCATTGATACTGGATCACATCAAATCTGCGTATGATTCTATTTGTCTATATATTTATTTAATGTGTCATATATTTCAGGGTAAATTATACCTTATTCATTTTAATTGGGTTGGCTGGGAGCCATTTAGCATTGGTTTGATCTGAGGAAGATTAGAACTTAGTTGTACAGTTAGGGGGGTATATAAATTGGTGTATTCTATAAATGATTTACAGATTCAGGTCCGCTGCTTTGAAGTGGCATCCAGACAAGCATGAAGGCCCTTCAAAGGTTATTTTCTTTAATTTCATTTTCTCAGGTTCTAAGTTAATTTATTAATCTGAAATTAAATGAACAAACCTAAGTAATAATACAAAAAGGATTAGATTGTACCACCAGTACTCCCCAGAAAATTATGATATGCATGCTCCAATTTTAACCGTTACAGTACCAGTAATCATGGATTGGTGTGCCAGTTGTATTGTATGCGATTTAACCCCAATCGACAGTAAACCTTGAATAATATTGCCACGTAGTGGCTTTGCCTTTTCTTTGTAATCCTACTTGCATTTCCTGAAAAGCCAATTGATATCAATTTGTGGGGCACTGAACTATCTGATGTGGCCTGTTGGGATTTACTGTTGAGACATGCTTGTTTTTGTAGGCAATCGCAGAGGAGAAATTCAAACTCTGTGTAGATGCATATAAGGCTTTATCTCTCTCCTTAACTCAACAAGGATGAATGGATCTTTTTATAATTTAAGTGTCTCAAGGCTATTCATGAATAACTTATTCATAAATTAGTTTTTGTATACTTGTTTTTGAACTAATTTTGTAAAGCTCGTTTTGTTGTAAACTGTAATGCAAATGAAGCAATGGTTTCGCTACTATTGTTTTAGAAGTCCTGCCGAAGATTTATCCTAATAATTCTGTAACCTTAAATTATGTTAATAGTAATTCCAAATTTATTGTCACGGGCAGCAAAGCAATAGCCAAAATTCTGTCCGGGTAATATACGAGGATCTATATCTAGACTAAAATGTATGCCGAAAGAAATCTCATTTTGAGATCATTCGATTCTGTTTGTAGTAATATTTTTAAATCCCTTCATGTGTTTATTCTATCCGAAGTTTATGACGAACGGACCGGATTCAAATTCAAACGATGAGGTATGTTAAGTGATATGAATTCTTGGAGAAAAGGGGAGGCGTCGGTAAATTCAGATCCTCCGTCGCACCGCACTGTACAGCAGAGAGTCTGCGCTCAAACACATTTCTACCACGAGAAAGGTGCAGGTCCGATGCCCATCGGACCTAGTTTGGTTCCGATGGGCAGATCTACCGTAGAATAACACAGTGATTTGTGCGCACGAAAATTGAAATATAAATGCACGGGTTTTAAAGTATTTCGCACGAATCTAAAAGAAAATCAATGGTGATTAAACCCGTCGAACTGAGGTAGGTCCGATGCCCATCGGACCTACACTCCTTCCTTCTACCACATGCGCGCTGGATACCATATAATACAGTAGAGAATAAGCGCTCAACATTGGTTGGGCTGTTGGGGTGACTGGATTGTCTAATTTCTCATCTATAGTAACATATTTGTATATGTTGAATTCAAAATAATATTACTTGTATTAATATTTGAGGCGAATAATTATAGAAAAAGAACTAGTAATTAGTATCTTGTAAATTAATCTGCGCATCGAGCTAAGAAATGGATCAAGATGCACACAATAAAAAAAAATTCAGAATGTATCAAATTTGGTCATGTATCTATATGGAGAATGAAAACTTCAAGGTATAAAATTCATGAATCAAATAATTTCATGACCCGACATATTGATAGGTCTAATTAGTATTACCAATAATCAAAATCGTTACAATGCTCATTTGATAATTAAAATTAATATTGAAAGGTTTTGACTTTTGAGTATTTCATCAGATTTTACTAATCAATAAAAAAAATTCAGATATTAATTTTAGACAAGAAATAAACATGCTAAATTAATTGAAAGATGTTAGTAGCCGTTTACAATTTTGGAGGTGATTAGATAAAAGAGGACTTGAATAACATGTGACGTCCGAAAAATAAGTCTGTCCAACTCAATTCTTTAACGGATCCGCATCATAAAATTTAAACCGTTTACCATTCATAATTTTTCAAAGCAATTTTAACTCATGGGTTGGAGACTGTTACCTAGATGTAGAAAAACGGGAATGTTTTTACAAAATGAATAATAGTTTATGCATATAATTATCCACCAAATTTTTTATTTTAAACAATTGTTATCAGCAAGTAAATATATGTCAACACTTCAAATGAAAGTTTATTGATGTAACATTTTAATTCATATTTAACAGACAAAATAGCACACATATGCAATTAACTGTTCAACATGAGTTCATGCACATACATTATGGATGCAAACAAAAGCAAACTAAAAATCCCCATTGAGATACCGAAATCAAACCAGAAAGCACAAATCTCAGTATACAACCAAAGCATATAAACTCATTATTCATAGTATCTTGATCTCCTGGCTCCTTGATAGTCACCCTTGTTTTTTCGTGGCTCGACCACTTTTGCCGGGCTAAGCTGTAGCTCATAGTACGACTGGAACTGGTAGTCTCTCTCCTCCACCACTTCTTCTCCATTCTGATCTACATACTCCCTCCTCACCGTTCCCTTCGTTCCGTACCCCTTTCCCTGCTCAACGACAATCTCATGTTTTCTTTTCCAAAAAAACTTTGACTCGACAATCTGCTCGTTATTGTTTGTGGGATTATAATGGTCTATTTGGCGGCCTTCGTTGTATGCCTTATTTTTGTTTTTCTTTGGTTTGTTCAGGGAAGAGCTCGACGGAATTGGAGTTGGTGGGTAGTAATACTGAGCTGGCTGGATATCGGAAGGACCGTAGGTGTAGTCATCAGAAGAAGAGGGTTCATTGTAAAAGTTTGTATTGGTGGGGTTTTGATTTTCTTCAACCTTGTTGCCGGTAATTATGTTGGAGATTACCGCAGCGAAAAAGGCAGGGATCGGGTGGTGCTTGGCGAGGATATCTTGCCAGCCCATATCTCTCTCTTCCCGCTATGCTGGGAAAACTAGGCAGTGCAACAGGTGTGTGTGTGTGTGTATATATATCTGGCTGTGAATACGGGTTTGATAAATGACAACTTCAACATGACCCGCTTGCTGATGCAATTTGAATCCAAAGTTGGATTAATTAGTACTCTAGTAGTGAGTTTAGGATTTGCATGTATTAACATGTTACATGTCCATAGCCCGGACCCTGACTCGTGACAAATTGTTCATTTCGGCCTAACGGGAGTCACTTCTCGGTGCATTGATTCATTTTGGAATAATTCTCTTTATTTTATTTTATTTTTCTTTCGTGTGATTCTTGATAATGCTGGTTTCCTTGCCGTGTAATTAATGCTGAGCTGGATGTTACTGACACCTTGTTTTTATAATGTTTCATTGTTGACTCCAAGTAGACTTCTAAATGTTAAATGGTAACTAGGTCAAATAGTCAAACAGTTGATCAGGATCACTCTCCAGTCTCCATTCTTAGAAAAATGGAGACTCACATTAATAAAGCATTATCTCCTAAATCAACTCATTTATTTGGCAGCAGTTGAGATTTTTCTTCAGAAGTTGGTTTGATAATATATATTACGCATGACATGATGAACTCACTACCAGCACGACTCCTGTTATGTACAAACTGGAGAATTACAGAAGTTTAATGGATCTTTTTATTTCATTTGAGGCAAGCAATTGCTCTCACCAACAACTTTCTGGGGTAAGGAGATGGAAGAGCTTTCAATTTGATCAACAGAAATCTTTCTAGTTGCAATTCAGTACTTGTATTTATAAAATGCGTACAAGTTTGAGGTCAATTTCTAGTTGATAATGTGTATACGTAATAAAAGTTTATGTAAAAGTTTATTTCATTTCCAATTAAGTCAGTCCTAATTAAGAGTAATATAAACGAAAGACTAATTTCCCTTTTTTTTACTGGTAAGAGGACTCTTTCACGATCACATGATCGATCCGTTAATTTTCATAGCCGTAGATGTGCAAAATATTTAGAAAGACTACGCTTAATTCTAGAAAAATCATTATATTCGTTGTTGTCTACAAAGGACTATTGGGATCAAGAGACCAAGCTTCATTTTAGTTCGTTGTGAATCCGCACACGTTTCCTCCTAACGAAGTAAGCTTAAAAGATATATATCATCACGTGACAAGAAAAAAATTATATACAAGAACAATAGAACCACATCTACTATCATCCTTCTTTAATATATTAGTCTCATTATCATGTTATCTGTAGTGTCGATTTTTTAAAGTTGAACGTCAAAGACCAGTGCAGTATTGGTAATTCTCTTTAAATATACTCTCGACTACTGTGGAAACTGTGATCGCACAAGGATTGACAAAAGTACCAATGGTAGCGTTAAATAATTGAGTCAGTAGCTAGATATAATTAGAAATTTAGTAATCAATCTCACTGTCTGGATTATTTCTTGGTATACTTGTTACATCATACTACAAGTTCTCGGTAATTTCAGCATGAGACAACTATATGAATAGCGACACCAGTAAAACAGATATCACACTGCATTGCTAAATAATTAATTAAGTATAGACATAACAAAATTTATCTAATATTATGACTGAGTCAAGGACAAAATCACAAAACGGCATTTCTTCGATATATATATGCTGCCACAGTTTGATTTCCTCACTATTCGCATTTAATTATTCTGATATACTAACAATGAGCTACTCTGAAGGACCTACGGGTGGTTCCGGTCACCTGCTTTCATTCCTTAAGATGAAACATATGTGCCTGAAACGAGACCGAGAAAAGAACAAAGGGTCTCCTAATTCTAGCTCATATATTTGTCCAACCACTGTATACATATTTTTACTGCAAGCATTTGTACAGAGACTTTTGCTATTGGACATTTTTATTACTAATTTGGTATGCGCTTGAAGCGAGGTCGAGAAAAAGCTGGAGCCGGGTCGTACCATCCATAGTCGTTTGTTTTTGCCATAAGTATTCTTGCCCGAACAGCATCTTCATCTAGTTCAGCATCTTTAGTATCCTGACACTAAGCAGACAAAATAAGAAATTCTAAGAATTAACTTTTTATCCTTTTAATAAAGAATGATATTGGCTCGATATGTTATACCTCTGTCATTGTTTGACCTTCAGGTACTTGATTTATTAAATTCCTGTATCTACCTGCAAATGGAAAATATTAAATTATTGGTTGTTTGCATAATAGCTTTTCTGAGAAAATCCTTTTGCAATATGAGCTCGCTTCACTTGAATCTTATGAATTACCTACACTTAAGATTCAATTGTTGCTTGCTCAACACAGTCCCTTCTCTCTCTTTTTTGATGGAAGTTCTCTTTCAAACAGTTGCTTGAGCTTAAATATAGATAAATAATGAAGTTTGTAACCACACCACATGCTCATGCTCAAAAAGAGTAAATATATGGAAAAGTTTGTAACCGCACCTGTTGCGATTGAAGCTGAAAGCAATGAAGCTAAGATGAGAAGGAACAAAGCTGATTTCTTCAATTCCATGAAGTTATTAATTACATTGGAAATGGATCAAGTACTAATTAGACAGGGTTCTCTAATTGTACTGGTTTTGTGCTTAGAAGGCATTAGATAAGCCTGCCATGTTTTATAAGGCTAAAGAGAAAGAGGTACTTAGTGCGCCTTTGCAAATTATATTATCATGAAAGAGAAAAGTTAATGGTGAGCACTTTCTCAAAGGCCTCTGACTGTGTACTCAATAGTGGTGTTAGTGGAGCTTGAATAATGCTTGATAGATGTTACCAATTATTTGTGATAATCCTAAAACAATCAGAAGTTAATAATTAAATCGTCCTTGAAGTTTCATTCAGTTTATATTTTTAATTGCAAATTTTCGCAAGACATTGAAACTTTTAGGCGCATTAATGTGCAAATATTGTTATTTGAATTAATTAGAGAGAAGATTTCCATTAGCAACGAAGGAAGATGACAATTAATTAGAGAATTCTGATACAATAACTAAAACCTGATTTCAAGAACAAAAGACATAGCCTATATAAAATAAAGATAAGAAGCATCCATGAGTTAATTAACAACGATCGACCAAACATGATATATAGCTGCATAAAAATTATTAATTAATTATTAAAAAATAGAGTGAAGACATATCTCTTAATCCGTAAGCAAATTCAACAACCCGATTATACATACACCTATATATTTTCGGTTTTCAAAACCCAGGAATAGGCAGGACAGCCAATCCTGTCTATCCCTAGTTCAATGTGGCTCCGCCACCTGTTACACGGCACTTAGTATCAAGTGTATACTGCCAAAAAGATTAGAACTTGTCAGGGTACTGATCAGATCCATTCAAAGTACTGTCAAACTCTTTTTGGCATGCACTGTATATTACATGATTACGTTAAGAATTTTGATCTGGCAGGACAAGACTGTCTATAAAGCTATGCGACATGTTCTTCCTTTAGGAAAATAAATTAAGGCATAAAAGGAGCTTTTTGGAACCTTAGTGCTCCAACTTGTACTGATGAAAAAGACATTGTACCAGAATTAATATAGCACGCAACTACAAGACAATTTCAGTGGTGTTTAAAAAATGTGTGGCAATTACAAAGTTAATTATGCGCCGATCTATAAATTTCCATCATAATCCTATAGCACTATGTGTATAGAAATTGATTCAACTTTCGCAACCAAAAGCCTTGAAATAAGGCACGTCCTCTTTTGGACCACCTCTAAATGATGTTCCTTTGTTCATGTTTAGTAACTGTTAAACAGGGAGTCAGGGACCAGTTAGATATGGAAACATCGGCAACGGCATTATGAGAACAAATTTGATAAAGTTATTGCAGAATTGGTCAAGCTAAATTAACAAAATTACTACCGGTGTAGTAAGTAGAAAACTTGCAGAGTTAGTATATTTGTATTTTTCTTATTTCTGAACTTATCTGTCAATCTCCTTAATTTGAAGGTAATTTATTCTCCTCTTTGAACCTGTGTTTCAGTGTTATTAGCAGTTTACCCCTTTGCTTAATTAATCATTTTACCCATTAAAGACACTAAAGCAATTCAAAATGGAAGTATTTCAACCAGAATTTTTCTGAACTTCATCCGACAAAAAAAATAAAATAAAAAGGAAACAAGAAACTTGGGATTGAGATTTTTAATCATAATTCGGCATGATTATTTACAAAACAAGCAGGGTAAAGGACATAGATTAAATTCATGAAACAGCTTGTACTCATTAAGTCATTATTTGACTTACGAACTTGTATATAAATTAGTGGTGGCATCTTGTTGGGGAATAGAAATTAGATCTCAGAAAATCATCAATGACCATTTAGGAAGGAAATTAAATAGCATCATGAATTTAGCTGTTAGGCTTAATTAATTTAGCGCCTAGCATAATTTTATGAGATTAGGCAAATATAGAATATTGTATTTTAGGAAAATGGCCAACGGCGATAACACTCAGTCTATAAAACCTTGAGAATAGACTGTAAGATCAGAATTATAATATAACAAAATACAAGTCATCATCTCTCTTATTTCACCTTTCTATCTTTTCCGCTAAAATCAACACATCTAGATACCCATCAAAATACTGCTACACTACAGTATAATAATTAACAATGTCTACTTCAGGAGCTACATCCCTGTAGTTATTTAGTCTGATATCCTCAATATTTTTTCATTAAAAGAAACCAAGAAAGGAAACGATTAAAACCCAAGGTATTTACTAGTCCAAATTTTGGGCCCATTTCCTTGGGCCTCAATTCAACAAGTCACGACCAACAGCTAAATTTTGTCTAAGACCAATGGCTTTACAATATTTGAGAAATATCACGTTTTTCTCCTCTCTTCTTTTCTTCCCATTTATATAAGATAGAGGGTTTGTAACTTTGTTTAGATAATTTTACATTCTAATGTCAATGAGGGAGTACATGAGATATAGGACCAACATGCATGCTCCATTTGTAGGCATGAAGATGAAGGTCATATTTACAAACTTCTGATGGTAGGTACATAATATAGTGCACATAATTTCATGACATTGACTCTGTTTGGTAACTAATTCATTGTAGAACACCAAATTATTTTAGCTTTTTTTTTTTCATGGAAATCTTTTGATATTTATTTCACACCACTCATTGAACTTTTTAATAACCACAGACAGGTCCCGGATTCCAGAAGCGCCTCTATTGTCCTGACTAACTGGAGAGGATCCAAAGAAAAGAAGAGATGCGCCACATGTTTTTTTAACGGAGGGAGATTTTCATTGTGTTTTATTTTTGTCTTAAAAAATTGAAAACATAACTGGTTTTGTCATGTCCAGATTTATTATCCACCGATTTATTTCTTTTCTTGATGGATTAAAATTTTACTTTTCAAGTTTGGATTGACCTGTTTTACAATGTTTAGGCCCAAACATTTCACATTTAAAATTGCTGAAATAGCAACTCTTAATGCATTCTATGGTTATAGTTCATTTTCATAATCTTTATCATTTATAAAATGTAAGATAGCACCTGTTTAGTATTTTGTTAGATTAAAGTTAAACTTCTACACTTTAATGAGTAAAGCATACAAAATCAACATGATAAGGCTTATTGATGACACACTTTTGCGTTAATTAGCACAGAACTTCTGGAGATAACTGTTTCATCGCTCCAAGTTGAGCCCCAATTGTTGCATCTGGTACGACATTAACAAGATTCATTAGCCCCTTGTGTCTAACCAAAAATTGCACACACTCTCTTCGGATTATTGAAAAACAAATTATCAATGCCTCCATTTTTTGTGCCTCCATCATGCCTCCATTCTTTAAAACTTTAATAACTCAAAATTTAAAACTTAAAATTCAAAATAAAACCTTTGGATATGAACTACATCATTTTATCTATGCACGTGTAAAAAATTATGCCATTTCAACTCTGTTTTGGTTGTCATCTTGAGCTTGTAAAAATGTATACTAATGTGGATAATTTCTAGACGATGATTTTTCAACTTATTGATTCACATAAAAGCAAAATTGAAATGTGATAATTTTTACGAGCACATAGAGAAAATAACATAGAACACATTTAACGGTTTTATTTTGACGTTTAAGTTTTAAAATTTGAGTTATTAAAGTTTTTAAAAATAAAAACATGATGGAGGCACAAAAAACAAAGGCATTTGAACCGTCCTCTGTGCAAAATTATATAAAAGTAAAATAGTATTGAAGAATAAATAGTTTATGCATAGTCAGCATATTTGACTTGTCAACTACCAAATTATACAGGCGCTAACATGGATTGACCCAAGTTGGTAGGAACAAAAGGGTACATATATTAACAGAGAAAGTTTTACTTCATACAGAGTACTAGTCATATGCAACGCTGTTTTAGCTCTATTGTCCGTGTGCTGCATGAAATAAAAACTTCTCTGTCAATATATTTACACGTAATAAGAGGTCCTCCATAACTGTGCCGGCCTGCCGGGGGTTTCAGTCCAAAACAGACTCGCAATAGGTGAAAACCAAAGAAGCAAAGAAAGAAGAGAGAGAGAAAAGGAAAAAAGAAAAGAAAGTGGGGATCTATTTTAATCATGTCGGCCTCTCTGTCTCTGATCCAAACCCCATCGCGCCTCTCACGTTGTTTTTTAAAATCAGCAGCTCGTCGATACACAGTGCCTAATTATTGCATATTTGCTACTCCCTTAGCTTCTTCTTCTTCGTCTTCTTCTTCGTCTTCTTCTTCGCGTTGGTTTGTTCGCCCATTGGTGCCTTCATCCAGACCTTTCACCAGTTCAACGGCTGTGATGGCGAAAGCCGATTCAGCGGTTGTTGACTCGGATGCCTCCATGGACGCGGTCCAGAAGCGGCTTATGTTTGAGGATGAGTGAGCCCCTCGTTCTTTCTTTTCAATCTCTCGTCTTCTTTTTGTAAATTTAATCCATTTTGCGTTCTGATGTTGTTAATTGGCTGATAAGAGATTTTATTCAAGGTGTTTGCTGGAATTCCTGGGTGGTTTTTGGTATTCTAATTATCTGATCCAAACAGAAATGAAATGGGAAGATAAATTATAGTTATGCAATAACTGATTGGGTACTGGGATTTCCCATCTTTGGGGTAATTTAAGCTAGCTGTTTTAGGTTGAGGTATGGAATAATTAGTGTGATAAGATTAGTAGTTTTCATCAGTTAGGTCAAATGGACAGAAAAGGAGAAAATATATTTTGCATATTAAGACTTAGCTAAACTTTTGGTAGCACGAAAATATGATCCTTAAAGAGTTGTACAAAAGAAATACATTGATCAAGAGTATCTTGAGTTAAGCCTTTTGAGTAATTTACCTTCTTATCATGGTCAACTTATTATTAGGTTTAAACCAAATTTTAAGAATGATAGCAATTGTGGGGACCTGATGTTAATTAAATTTTTTATCATGCAGGTGTATTTTGGTGGATGAGCATGACAATGTTGTGGGACATGAATCAAAGTATAATTGTAAGTATTGGAAAATATCTTTACATTTTTCACATCATGTAGCTGCTTGTTTGGATATTGTCTTGAGAATATTTTTCTTTGAAATCTGCAAAAGCTACTTAAAAATCAAAAAAAAAAAAACTCTCTTTTATGTTAAACTTTTGTCTATTCATTTTTTGATGTATTAGGTCATCTAATGGAAAAGATTGAGAAGGAGAACCTTCTTCATAGGGCTTTCAGCGTTTTTCTCTTCAACTCAAAATTTGAACTGCTTCTTCAGGTAATGTATAAAATTTTAGCCTGTTTTTGTGAAGAATATTTGCAAAAGCATAATGTGTTGTCGCGAAATTGTAGAAAGTTCAGTTGTTTCCATGGTTCAAATTTTCACGTTGTTGTCATGGCCGTGTAATCTAACCCTTAGCATGTATTTAAGTAAAGACCAATAGGAGACCTTTACTTTGAGTTACTTTTGCTTAAATACCTTTTTTCCGAGACATCCTACCCTTTTTTCAAAAATATCCTTAATTTATGCAATAATTTCTTGAAATCTTTGTGTCATTTTGACAGCAAAGGTCGGCAAAAAAGGTAACTTTTCCTCTTGTCTGGACAAACACTTGCTGTAGCCATCCTCTTTACCGGGAATCTGAGCTCATAGAGGAGAATTACCTTGGTAATTTTTTAACTGTAAAAGATGCTTTATATATATCCTTGCATACAAGTACAATGTGAACAAATTAATTTCTATTTTTTTTTTCTTTACAGGAGTGAGGAATGCTGCACAGAGGAAGCTATTTGATGAGCTTGGCATACCAGCAGAAGAATTACCAGTTGATGAATTTACCCCTCTTGGACGTATACTTTACAAGGCACCCTCTGATGGAAAATGGGGCGAGCATGAGCGTACGTTTTTATATTAAAATGCTAGTAGTGAATTGGGCTTTTACCAAAATGACCCTACATTTCTTTACCTTATGTCCAAATGAATTTTTAACATCCAACAGCTTCAGGTTACTTGCTGATCTCAGTGAACATTAGGGCTTGTATACTGTAAATGGTATATTCAGCTTGAACCATTACTTGCTGATGAAAGTGAACCATTAGGAGCTCTCTCTTAGAGGAATCAAGCAAACACTGGAACTGATTGCGAGGTGTTAATTAGCAAGTTATGGGGAGAGAAGGCAATCCATTTTGGTCATTTTCTGGCATGGTTCTATGTTTCTCTAGTTTGTACAAAGAAGGCAATCCATTGTCCTTTGAATTTGCTAATTTTCTTTCAATTACAGTTGATTACCTGCTTTTCATTGTACGTGATGTGAACCTACACCCAAACCCTGATGAGGTGGCAGATGTGAAGTATGTAAATAGGGAGCAGATAAATGAGTTGCTGAAGAAAGCCGATGCAGGAGAAGTGAAACTCTCTCCTTGGTTCAGGCTGGTCGTAGACAATTTCCTCATGGAATGGTGGGACCACGTGGAGAAGGGCACGCTTGTTGAGGCAGCTGATATGAAAACCATCCATAAACTGTGATATAGCAGTTACATTATCTCTGTGCCTTAGACAGTGTTTAAGTTGAATAATACGTGTGCACTCGCCTGATATCTTAATTTTAGAAATAAATGGTATCATTGTTATCCAAAAAAAAAATAGAAAGAAAGAAATGATGTTAATTATTAGGCGTTGGATGGTAAGATAGCTTAAGATGTGAAAATTTGCAGAAGTTTTCATGATTTGTTCCTTTCTTTTTATAAAAACAAAATATTACCTTTATGTTCTTCAGTTCTTGCATTGGAGTAGGTGAATACAACCACACGACCCTTTTTTTTTGCAGGTAGGAATTAACTGCCAAATAATTATGATTGACATTTTATGTAGTTCGTAAGCTTGCAGCATTATAAATTGCTTAAGATTGAAATCTCAAATTACTGTCTTTGTTAATCAAGTTCTTGTAATTAGAACTCCAGGCTATGTTATTAGGAGAAAATTGTGTTGTTCCCAAAATGAAATATAACATATTTACAATAACATTTCCATAACGGAAATCTCTTTTTTTTTATTCCTTCTCGTGTTTGTTTCTCTTGTAGAATTTCATTCTTGTTTGTTGTGTTGAGATGATTGTAACACGTTCTCATGAGTTCGGATCTCCGGAGGTAACTCACAAATTTTGAGTTTGAATCCGGACTGTCCGGCCAATCTGAGGTGGAATGTATGGGATTCCTCTAATATTTGGGTCAAAGTATAACGGACGGTTTGGATTCAAATTCAAATTTGAGTTAGCTCAGGGGATCGGACGGTCTGCATAGAGGATTTGAAGCTTTCATATATTACCTAGTGAGAGTTCAAATACCTCTTTTTTTTATCTCTACTATAGCTCGATTTTAAAACTTTAATAACTTCAAATTCGAAATTTAAATATCAAAATAAAATCGTTAGATATGAGCTATATTATTTTCTCTATGCTTATGTAAAAGATGGTTATCAACAGTTTGTAAAAATACACTGAAACTTTTAAATATACCCTTGCCAAAAAAAAATAAACAAAAAAATCACAGAATCTGAGGAATTCCATATTTACCAGAGCCACAAAAACAAAACAAAAATCACCTTATTATGCTGAGTTTAAATTGATATGTTTAATGATTTTCAAAAATAGAAAGAACAACTAATAATTTGAATATGTTAGAAAGAACATCAAACAAAATAGATAAAATATCTTATAATTTAGATGTACTAGGACTCCGAAACATTTTTTAGGCAAGATTTTTCTCAGCTGTAAAAAAAATTAAACTATTTCTTGGTGTGTTACTGGAGAAAAAAATAAAAATATTTTGGATCTGAATTATTGATCTCGATTCAAAAGTCACAAAGAAATTATCGTGATCTTTCTAGTACATTTAAATTATAAGATACTCCAACTATTTTTGAAAAACAAAATTTTGATTTGACATTTCGTAATGATGGCAAAAATACATTTCGAAAATAAATAGAGTATCTTACAATTTGAATGTACTAGAAGGACTACGATAATTTCTTTATTTACTAGAAGTGACTTTTGAACCAAGATCAATAATTCAGATCCAAGGTATTTTTATTTTTTTTCTAGTAACACAACAAGAAATAGTTTAAGTTTTTTTACAGCCGGGAAAAATCTTGCTTGAAAAATATTTCGGAGTCCTTCTAGTACATCTAAATTATAAGATGTTTTATCTATTTTGTTTGATGTTCTTTCTAACATATTCAAATTATTAGTTGTCTTTTCTATTTTTTAAAATCATTAAATAAATCAATTAAAACTCAGCGAAACATTTGAGAAATTTTGGTTATCAAGGGCCGCAACGACAAATAGCGGCCTCCAAAGAATGGGTTTGCCATTTCACATTGAGGCCGGATAAATATCGAATTCTCATAAATCAGTGATCTTTTGGTTTTTTTTTTGTAGAGGGTATTTTTAAAATTTTTGGAAAAATACATTGATGTGGATAACTTTTTAATGTTGATTTTCAACGATATTGATTTATATAAAACAAAATTATAAAAAATCAGTGATCTTTTGGTTTTTTTTTGTGGAGGGTATTTTTAAATTTTTTGGAAAAATACATTGATGTGGATAACTTTTTAATGTTGCTTTTCAATGATATTGATTTATATAAAACAAAATTATAAAATAATAAGTTTTCATATGTACGTAGAGAAAATAATATTGATTGCATCTAACAATTTTATTTTGATATATAATTTAAAAAAATTATGAAAAAATTAAAAAATCAAGTATAATGGAGACTCAAAATATAAAAATAATTGAACCCTGTATTATATAACTCCAAACGAGTTCTCCTCCGAAATATAATTATTTTTAAATAAAATAAAATGTAAGCAGCTCAATTTTAAATATCTAAAAAAATATTTCATCTCAATATCGAACCTATCCTTTCATTATACGAAACTAAGTCCCGTATTACAACTTATGCTAATAACGGTGTTTTTAGTAAAGATTGGTGATAAATTATCTAACTATATAACTTTTCACAATAATATTTTTAATATACAATCTCTTACACAGAAAATATTATTTTTGTCATTAAATCAAAAACTAATTTTCTATACTAATAAGTATGTTAGAAACAATTTCCTGATAACTCACAATTTATTAATAATTCGGCATGTCGAAATTTTCATATATTTTGGCTTTTACAAGCGTGTCATTCCTTACATTCAGCACAGCTTTGATCGATTGGCATTTTTACAATTAGCATAGGATAATGGATCCAGGAATTCACATTCAGTGCAATACCAGACCGAGCACAATTAGATCTGAGTCGTCAGATTTAACTTGACACGAATCTCCAAATGTACCCCTATATCTACGTAGCCACCGAATTTCAATCGCTCGGCTGGGAGCTCATTGGAGCTAATCTCTCAACTGAAGTCGCCATTTGTTTCTTTCTTACAGTTTCCACCGTGGTCAAATACAACCAAACGACTCAAAACCTCTCTTATCGCTTCGTACATCGCCTTGAAAACCAGCATTAGGTAGAGATAGAACGAGAGATAACTCGACAGTATCTCCACATGGCGACTTTCACTGGCGTTGTGTCCCGCTCTTCTCTCCTCCCTATCTCTGCGAAACCTTCTACAAATAGGTCGGGTCACCGCCGGGCGTCGGTGGTGGTGAGAAACGCGATTTCAGTTGAGAAAACAGCCAAGTCTCTGAAGCTAGACAAGTCTGAAGAAATCTTCAGTGCGGCTAAGGTACCCAATTGATTCACTCTTCTTTTTTGCTAATTGATTGTCATTATTGTCTCTGTCGTTGAAATTTGATTTATTCTAGGAAGACCTCGTTTGTAACTCTGGAACCTGTAATACTCCTTAATTGCTCAAGCTGTCAAGCATTTAAGATATTGTGAAACTTTCTGTAGAAATTTAGATTATTTTATTGTGATTCTAAATAACACAGAGATCAACTGTGGTTAATGGTGTTTGCTGATATATTTGAGATGGGTCAGGAATCAAAGTTTCGAGTGATCTGAAATCTGACAAAAGCAGAGAAACGAAACAAGAAAAAGTTTAGACCACTACAAGTTCAACACGGATTGATAGTTCAACAATATATAGAGCACAATTAGAGCTTGTTCATACAGTACATTATAGTATAGATTGAGATTTCCTCACCAAATCACATATTTTATGTGATTTCCATGGAATTTTCTCCAACTGAACCCGTTAAATCCCACTTTAGCTCTTTATGTGTTGGCATGGCAGAACTGGAGAACTACCTGTAGCTTAGTCTAAGCATCCAGTGTGTATTCCACAAGTATGAAAATTATGTTCTTTTCTCAAGAGCTTGCACTAACTGGTTCATGTATTTAGGAATTAATGCCAGGAGGAGTAAATTCGCCAGTCAGAGCGTTCAGGTCGGTCGGGGGACAGCCCATTGTGTTTGATTCTGTTAAGGGGTCTCACATGTGGGACGTTGATGGAAATGAATACGTCGACTATGTTGGGTCGTGGGGGCCCGCTATTATTGGCCATGCCGATGACAAGGTAAATACATTTTTTTCCTTGTTGTAATTTCTTCTGTCATTTTGGGACGAGACATCTTTTATGTTCTATCACTCATATGGTTGTTTGAGAGAAACATGCATATACAAAAGTTTCAGTGAACGATATTTGAAATCCTTGATTATTGTTACAACACCTTAATTTACAGGTGAATGCAGCACTAATTGAAACCCTAAAAAAAGGCACAAGCTTTGGCGCACCTTGCTTCCTCGAAAATGTACTTGCGGAGGCAGTAATTGCTGCTGTACCAAGTGTCGAAATGGTACGCTTTGTCAACTCAGGTACTGAGGCGTGCATGGGTGCCTTACGCCTGGCCCGTGCCTTTACTGGCCGTGAGAAAATCATCAAATTCGAAGGTTGTTACCATGGACATGCTGACCCATTTTTGGTGAAGGCCGGTAGTGGAGTCGCAACCTTAGGTCTGCCCGATTCTCCAGGTGTTCCCAAAGGAGCCACTTCTGAAACTCTAACTTCACCTTACAATGACATAGATGCCATCAAGTTGTTATTTGAGTCTAACAAGGGAGAAATTGCCGCGGTAATACTTGAACCGGTAGTTGGTAATGCTGGGTTTATCACACCCAAACCTGGTTTCTTGAATGCATTAAGGGAGATAACTAAAGAGAATGGTACACTTTTGATTTTTGATGAGGTCATGACTGGATTCCGTTTAGCTTACGGTGGGGCCCAAGAGTACTTCAACATTACACCGGATTTGACCACCATGGGTAAAGTTATCGGTGGTGGCTTACCAGTTGGCGCATATGGTGGTAGGAGAGAGATAATGGAGATGGTGGCACCGGCAGGGCCCATGTACCAGGCCGGTACACTAAGCGGCAACCCATTAGCCATGACAGCTGGTATACACACTCTGAAAAGATTGACCGAGCCGGGTAGTTATGAGTACTTGGATAACATAACAGGGCAGCTTGTTAATGGGATATTGGATGCGGGGAAACAGGCTGGACACGAGATGTGTGGGGGGCACATTAGGGGCATGTTTGGGTTTTTCTTTACATCAGGTCCAGTAAACAATTTTGAGGAGGCTAAGAAGAGTGATACTGGTAAATTTGCAAGGTTTCATCGGGGAATGTTGGAGGAAGGAGTCTATCTTGCGCCATCTCAATTTGAGGCAGGATTTACTAGCTTGGCACACACTTCAAAGGATATTGAATTTACAGTTGAGGCAGCTGAGAGAGTGCTCAAGAGGATATGAGATCATGATTTTGGGGGTTTATGATTTAGATGCTAATGTTTTTGTTGCTGCTTGTCTGTTTGGCGTAGAGATTGTATGCTTGAGTTTTTGCTGGTTTACCACATTTAGGAGATTTATTGTTGTGCTTCTTGTAACTTTAAAATAAATATGCTCTTTTGTAATTCGTTATTTCACTTTATTTAATCTCTTTATGGTGAGGTTCAATACTAAAATTGCACAAATTTGTGATAAATACTTCTTTGGAAATCGGGGACAGTTTTAAGATAAATGCAGCAAGAGTTGTTCCCAATTGTGAAAGCTTAGACCAGAATGAATCACAATTTTTTGATTTAATTTTTTTTAAATTAAGTTAACAATCAATAAAATACTGACATCTTTTTGGTTGGATGCTTGAGTTCAAAGGCAGATCGTGCTGTATCTCCGGTCTCTTTATAATGATGTGTAGTCTAAATTAGTATTCTTTGCGTTCTGGTAAAGGTATTATCAGCAACTTGTTATGTAAAAGATGAAGCGTGGTAAAGTTCTCTTCACTGCCACTACCAACAGTAATTGGTTCAGTTTTTTATCTTTTAAGCTCCGGTATATAAAGTCTAGGTTGTGGTAAATTTTTATTATTCAAATGTTTTCTCAAAGTACTGAGATAGGTCAGCCTTGACAATGCAACTCATTTTCAAATCCATGAAATAAAGTTCAGTCAATTGAACCTTGATCATTCAAAGATTTGTACTTCAATTTTGTCCAAAAATTAATAAAAGAATGATTCAGTCAGACCGTGATTTTTCAAGCTTATAACCATAACATTGCGTGGAGAACTTGGCAACTACTTGGTGCTTTTTGTTTGGGAGACCATTATTCTGAGAAAATTAACAATTTGATATAGAAAGTACTCGGTGAGACCGGGACCGGGAGTTATATCGTTTTAGTGGGAGAAATTTTAGGAATAGTTAACAATGAAAGAAAAACAAATTAAACGAAATATGCACGAATTCACGAAGACTTTTGTATGCACGTGGTGTTTGGGTCTTACAAGGTTGAGAATTTCAGCAAGCATGCACGAATCTCGATAAAGACTGCATATCTGATCCGGGCTGCAAGCAAGTGATTTCACTTCCTTTTAAACAGCCCAAAATAATTTGATCCAACTGTCTGAACTGTTTAGGAAAATTCTCTTCAATTTATATATTTCTCACAATAATTCAAATCAAACTTTTGAAAATAATTTGGTCTAATTGTTTAATACGGGTAATTAGCAAAATAGAAATGAAAATTCTATATAATCATATAATATATTGCTGATCACTGCAACAGTGTTTAGAAGCTGGCTGGGCATTGCTTTGTTTATGATAGAACATTGCTTTCTCTATATGATTGTTGGCTACTTGGCTTGTTGCACATAATTTACACACCATGCCTATATTTGGGCGACACGATGACTCACAGTCACGACCATCATATTAAATAAAACGTTGACACATTAACAAGCATCACCTCACCTCAAGGGTGTGCTCCACAACTAGAGGTGAAATAAGAGAGGGGAAGGAGATGCTAGTTATTTCACCTCCTCTATACTATGATATGGAGGTGAAATGGTGGCTGAATTTTGTTTAGAAATTTTGTGCAGGTTCACCTCCGTTCTCCTTCTCATCCTTCCGCTCACCTCCGAATTTGACGGTTTTGGATCAAGGGAGGGAATGACCACGGGCAAAAATTTCTTTTCTTTCCATTCCATCTCTTCCTCTACTTTCCATCCAAGGTGGTAAATTTGCACATGGTGGTAAATTTTTGAGTGATTCTTTCTTTTTACTCACTGGATGAACCTGTCCGAAGTCATTAGGCAGGACTAGGGCTGTAAACGAGCTGGCTCGGGCCGAGCTGGGACTTGGCTCAGCTCGTTAATTCTGGCCCGAGCCTGAACCGAGCGAGCCGGACCTAGGGGTCCCGAGCCAAAAGTCTTGGCTCAGCTTGTGACAAGCCAGCCCGAGCTAGCTCGCGAGCTGACGAGCTGGCTCGTTGGGTTTTATTGGGTTGTTATTATACAAATTCAAAAATAAAAAATAAGAAAGCTCATTCAAAAAATTTAAGAAATCGTCCAGCAGGCACATCTTCAAGCAACTGAAGCCCATATTATTTCTTTCCAAACCGAAAATACATCAATTTTGCATAATTGCGCCTTTGAAAATGAGACTGGACTTAAAATTATACGGGGCTAAACCCTAAATCCACTGTAGCTTAACGAGCCGAGCTGGCCCGGTCCAAGCTGACTCCTGGCTCAGCTCGTTTATTTTGGCCCGAGCCTGAACCGAGCTGGCTCGTTAACAGCTCGGTCCACTACCGAGCAAGCTAGAGACGAGTCACGAGCGAGCCGCGAGCTTTTTTGACAGCCCTAGGCAGGACTTCTCTTCAAAGCATTAATACTAACAGAGATTCTTTTAACGTTAGCATTCTTTCCGTTAAGAAGAAAAAAAGAAACGGAATTATATTCTTCTTTCTCTCCGTCAGAGTCAAAAAGCGCTTTTGCGCAAGTGAGGATGGGAGAGAGGAGAAATTAAACATGTACTTTTTGACTCTGACGGAGAGAAGGCTAACGTAAAAGCATCTGCTAGTATTAATTTAATTTGTATGGTCTAGAGACGCTTTGGAGAGAAGTCCCGTCCAAATGATTTTGAGACAGGTGCCCGACCTTCCATCCTTATCATTGCTAATTGCAAAGTGACGTACACGCTTAAATAAATTAATAATTGTTTCACATTCCTGCAATTTGTAGTTGTCATGTCAGCATTTTGTAATTACTTCACAAATAAATTGAAGATCCTCGAATTTATTTAAAATATGAAGGAATTACTAAATTAGACGCAAATGGGCGCGGCGCGGGTGAAAATGATAGGAAACTTTCACAATAGGCAAGTAGAAATCTTTTTAAGGAGTCTATGGAAGTTTTATTTTTTGTTTCCTTATCTTCTGGTTCTAATATTCTAAAGTATATAGAGAGAGAGAGAGAGAGAGAGAGAGAGGGACGTTTAGCCATATGATCATACTTGCATTATGTTCAAGGCAATCAAATTGATGAATTTCATTTCTCAATACGACTTCGAGATCATCTCCATCACCTGAAAATCACCGAGTATTTAACTTAATATTAAAATGCTAACAATCAATCATTTTGTTTGCAAAGTTTCAAGTGTTGCTACAAAGAGGTCATTCCATATGTCGGGTAAACCCGGGAGGCACCAATGCATGCAATCCTCATGCTTCTTACCACCCGTAATTGAAGGATGTGCGTCGGCTCGAAACACACTCATGCTTGTTATATCTAGTATATGAAATCTCGATCCCTTGAGCGCCTCGAATAAATGCTGGTTTACCAAGCGGGACTCAATGTTTGTGCCGTTTCTCTCCATCGAGAAAAGTTCATCCACCTATATATAGCAATTGATCAGTAGTGTGGACTAAATACTCGAGTAAATGTTTACTCAAGTAAATTAAAATAGAGTAGGGTTCAAATGCCTCGTGTCTTTCATGTCTTTAATCGTGCCTCACATCTTTTTTTCTGTTTTCTAAGTTCAAGTGTTGATCCAAAGTTCCAAACCACTCAACATGATCTCTGTATTAAAATGTGCTTTAAGACCACATTTTATATTTTTTGAAATTTTTTTACTATTTTTTTAATAGGTACAAAATCTCTGTTTTTCCGAAGATTATCCAAAAACAGTGATTTGTACCTATCTAAAAAAAAGTAAAAATTTCCAAAAAATATAAAATTTGGTCTCCAAGTACATTATAATATAAAGATCATGTTGAGTGCTTCGGATCGACAGTTTGGACTTAAAAACATAGATAAGAATGTGAAGCACGATTGGCATAGAAGAGACGAGGCATTTAAACCCTACTCATTCAAATAATAACAAATGGAAGTGGTGGTGGTGATGTTGTCAATGATGATGGCGATCATGATCATGAAAATAGACGTACTGTGCAAGTAGGGTTTGGTGATTTATTATGATATAATAACTTTACTGTACCATTTCGATTTGGTGCTGCCGGTACATGGTGTCCAAAGAATCCAGTATACCTGTCAGCATATAAATAGGAAATTTAACAGAAAAAATATAAAATAAACCTGTTCAATTGAGAGAGGTTGTTCATGCCGGCATGAACCACCAGCATTCCACTCTCCACCTTCAAAATGCCTCGGTGATTGCGTTCGAAAGAACAATAATTTCTCCGGACCCACCAAATTCTCTATGTACATCAACTGTAAGTGTAACAAAACAAAACTTGATTGAAACACATCCTTATGATGTCAAGAAAAAGCCAAAAACAAAACATGATGAAACCACCAGGTTTAGCAAGTTTTTTATAAATTAAAAATTCAAATCTTCGGGAAAGAGATTGATTGTTTTTTTCTTCGAAAAATAGATGGAACCGCAAAATTCTATTTTTTGAAGGAAAAAACAATTAATCCCTTTCTCGAAGATTTTAATTTTTAATTCTAAGAAAATCCACTATATTCCTTCCACTTTAGCAATCATAAATTTCATGGTTTAACATATGTACATAAGTTTGATTATAGAAGTGGTACACACCATGTGCTTGAGAGCAAGTTCCATTCCAAGAGGCGGAGTCAAAGGAGGGATCACAGGAGTGCCGTTTTGAAAGAAGAGCATTGGAGACTGTACCGGGTCAAATTTTGATGGAGCCCACCACCTGTTTTTTATCAAAATAGAAAAGTTAATACATGAGACTTAAAAATCCAATGTGACCGTACTTAAAACACGAATTGGTGGAATTGGATGTGAAAAGGTGGAATAATTGTTGAACATGATTGGAATTGGTGGAATTGGATGTGAAAAGGTGGAATAATTGTCAAACATGATTGGAATTGGATGGAATAGCGTAAAGATGACGGAATAAAAAGGTGGAATAGAGTTGAAAATTTGCAATTAGACCCTTTAATCTTGCACACCCCTCTCTATTCCACTAGGATGGAATATGTTTTTTCCATGATGGGGGGGTGGAATATCTTATTCTACAAAAATGATTGGGTAGAATTAGAGATATTCCACCGTCTTTAGAATTGGGCCTATTTCACTATGCCAAACAAAATTGGAACAAAATGGAAGAGCTCTCTAATATTCCCAAGTCCATCTTGCCAAACACCTACAAGACGTATAATCCTAAAGAGAAGGGCTAAACAGTAAATTCTAGGAGATGAGTTTCTCACCAGTTTGCAATTAGACCCTTTTAATCTTGCAAATTCCTCTCTATTCCACTAGGATGGAATATTTTTTCCCATGATGTGAGTTTGAATATTTTATTCTACAAAAATAATTGGGTAGAATTAGAGATATTACACCGCCTTTGGAATTGGGCCTATTTCACTAGGCCAAACACCTACAAGATGTCTAACCCTAAAGAGAAGGGATTTCTAAGAGATGAGTCTCATACCAGTGTCCAGTATTGAAAACAAGAATATGATGGAATTTCGGTGCCTCAGCCCATTTCGGATCTGGTATATCAACATCTATTCTGTAACCTTGTTTATATCCTAGAGATTCTAATGCACCGCCATTTGAAGTAGCCGACCAACTGTAATATCAAAATGCATGCAGATAATTATATTGATATGATGGGAGGAATATGTTTCCATTAACTCTAATAAACTCTACTTATAACGAGCATTCTTTTCAATTGAAAGTAAAATCAACCAGGCAGAATATTGTATGACCTAATTATTACAAGGCAATTTGAATTTGGAAGAGAGGATAGTTAAATGAAATAAGAAAAAATTTAAAAAGAAAAGATGGAAGTCAGGTTCAATTTAGTCGATATAATTTACTTTGGTTTTTAGTTTGTTACGTAAGGGTTGGGTGTTATTTGCAAATAACTGCAAAAATGTTGGGTTCAGACAAATGTGGGGTGGACTTTGCAATTACATCAAATGCTTAAGCGTAGATTTCAAATGTATTATATATACAAATAAATAAGTTCTTATTTGAAGCAGGATAATAGAAAATCATCAATCGTGAAATATTTAACCTCTTTTGGAGAAAATATACACAGTAGAGAGCATGTCATAAGAAGGAAGGGAATTTGGAAAAGCATAAGCAATTTAATGAGGAATATATATTAGACATCTGTGTCATACGCGTTACGTACTGTACCCTTATATGCCATGCAGCATTATTGTACCAAATGTTTACCATACTGCTTAATTGAAATCAGCACAGAGCGGATCTACTGCCAAGTCAGGTGGCTAATCTGGAGAAAATATACAAAGTAGAGATCATGTCATAAGAAGGAAGGGAATTTGGAAAGGCATAAGCAATTTAATGAGGAATATATATTAGACATTGGTGTCATACGTGTTACGTACTGTACCCTTATGTACCATGCAGCATTATTGTACCAAATATTTACCATACTGCTTAATTGAAATCAGCACAGAGCGAATCTACTGCCAAGTCAGGTGGCTAATCATGTATATTGAAATTATATAATTGAATTTTTTTTTGTGTGCATATGTATTTACCCTGATGCTTAATTGAAACCCACCCTCCCCCCCCATATATAATATAATAATTTTAAAAGGGTTTTAATGTAAATTCCATAATCAAAATTGCCGCTTCAGTTTCCCTCAAATCGCTCAGTTTTCGTATTAGCCCCTATATCCAAATCCTAGTTCCGCCTTTAAATCTTCATGCTAGGTAATTATAGCAGCTAAGGTATTGAAATATTTTTCAGTTTATAATATGGTTCTACTTACCTACCATAGCGTACCAACAGAAAAGTGCGGTGGTACGCTAGAGTGAGATTGTATCGCACAAAAGTGAGGCCCCTGTCAGCACCTGCCGGCCGCCACTTTCTCACCTCGCTACTTTCTCTTCTAAGCATGCAAACCAGAGAGAGATACATGTTTCTATTCAACGAATCACCCACAAAACCTACAACAAAATAAAATAAAATAAAATAAAATCCCTGGACTAAAAGATTTGACGGGTTTTAAATTTTAAGTAAGTTCCAACGCATATATTTAAAAGGACCCGCTCTTTCCAAATTGTTTATTGTTGCAAAAAAGTAATATATTTAATGCAGAATTGAAAACTTCCTCAAGTTGTTCAACAAAATACACATCAAACATCAAAGAAATAGGTACGTCCAGTGACATGGCAAAACTAAAGTATCATGATCAATTTTAATTCTTTTTCAAATTTTGATCAAGTTTATTGGCTATCCAGATTTTGAAGTAAGTAAACAAGTTGAGGAAACCTAATTATACATCAAATTTTAACACAAATAAACCCAATTCCTGGACTAAAAATAAAAATAAATCCCTGTACTAAATGATTTATGGGTTCCAAATTTTAAAAAAGTTCCCACAAATATATTTAAAACGACCCTCTTTTTCCAAATTGTTTATTGTTGTAAAAATGTAATATAGTTAATGCAAAATTGAAGAACTTCCTCAAATTGTTCAACATAATACACATCAAACATCAGTGAAACAGGTACTTCTAGTGACATGTCAGATCAAGTTTGATTCTTTTTGAAATTTTGATCGAGTTTACTGCTATCCAGATTTTGAATCAACTAAATATATTAAGGAAACCTAATAACATCAAATTTTAACACAAATGCTTCTATAACACCAATCACATAATGTCACCATTACAATCAACACTCCACAACACCACATTTCCCAATTATATCTTACACTAAATAAAACGCATCTTTTTACAAATAAAAACTTACCAATATTTGTATTTCTATAGCGCTCCAGGAAGGAAATCGGGTCGGCGAGAGGGAGATCACATCCGGACGGTTGCCACCGCCAGCGGAGCAAATCCTGGCCATTTGATTTCGCATTGGCAATGCAATTCCACCCTTTGTATATCTCCTTGCAGCTTTGATCGTACCTAGGCTTGATTAGACGCCTGTCGCGAACCCATTTGCCCTCGGAATAGTTACACGGAGTGGTGCGCACAAGTGGTGGCGCTGGATCCGGTGACTGAGATGTGAACCGAAAGGAGAGAGAGTATAGGAGCGACACAAGGAATAATACAGAGAGAAGGAAGATGAGACTGCGGCGCCTTGTAGGGGTTGTAGGGGTTGGGGTGGCAAGCTTAAGCACCATGACTTATTAGAGAGCGCATGAGAGGAATTCGCAATTCAATGAATCCACGTCCTCTCAGGTGGGTCCGGATCCTAGATAATTTGGATTAGAATGTTAGCTTCGTTTTGAGTTGAGCAAGACTTTAATTTAGAAGATGTAAACAGACTTGATATTTTCCTTAGCAAGTATAGAACCTAGCCAAATAATAGTGAAGTAAGGTGCAAGGAAAGGATCTTACCCAAGAGTGGGCTTCTCCTTCGAGGTGCAAGGAAAGAAATCAAAATAATGATGTAAGGTGAAATAGCATTTGTAAGTCGAACTAATAAAACTTTAAATAAATAATCACATTAAAAAATATATAAACAATATTTAACTTCTAAAAGATTTCAAAGATTCAAAGATTAAGCAAGAGATCTGCCTGATCTGTTCATCCAACTCTATCGAGCATGTAAATAGAAATTAAACATTGCAAGAAACGAAGTTTCAATAGAAAAATTCATCCGACCGGTCATACACCTAAATGAACAATTAATAAACCTAATCCAATAAGGTCAATATATCCAACAAATAGATGATGATACATTTAACAACTAAGCTTGATCCAATAATATAGGGCAGAAATATCCATAATACACGCAGATTTTACTCCTCGGATGTCTTACATCAACAAATCGAATGGTAAAACCCTACAAAGATGTAAAGCTAAATAAATGCAAATAAAAAAGATAACACTTTTAAGCAGTCCTAACCAAAATTACCTCATAAACCAAGACAGGTAAATATCTAATGGACCGACGAAGAACTCAAAGGACGGAGACGCGAACAAATAAATCATTCGATTTAATGGAAGGCTAGCGAGACACATTCATGACACATTCAAGACTGACCTGAAAATAGTCGAAGGCTAGCGAGATTTAATGGCGAGATCTTCTTTCAGTTCTCGAGTCGCAAGGAGCAAATCAGGTGCTTCCTCCGACAGAAGTTATGTCGGCAATACTTGAGGAGACAAGGGGTCGGGAGGAGGTCCGGACGGAGAGGCGATTTGGTGCGGAGGAGAGAGCGCAACCGAGAGAGGCTGGAATTCATATCCTCTGCATTAACTCAAATTTTGAGATAAGATCTGGACCGTCCGATTTAAATCTGCACTAATATTAAAGGGCCACGTGTGGCATAAGCATGGACATAATTGACTCAGATTTTGATCGCACGGTTTAAAAGAAAACTCAAATGATAAGTCAATGCAGAGGATTCGGAGTTCGGATATCCTAGAGTAACCCAATTTTTTAGTTTAGAATCGGACCGTCAGATTTGAATCGGGAAACAGGATGTCAGATTAAAGGACCTTGTGCGCTTACTTGGGTCGGATTGGGTTGGATTCGAATCGGATGGTCCAGATCTAAACTCAAAATTTGAGTTACTTTAAGGGATAAGGACCTGAGGATACCGAAATTACCACCCCGCTGCCCCTTTATTCAATACTACCACCCCCGCTAACCCAGTTCGCGCACCAAATTGGCTGGTGCGGGGACTAGGTTGGCATACCAACCTTTTCACCGTATAAGAGGTTGGCGCTGCCCATTCTGCTGCGCAAACGCTACTCCGCGGACATTCTACAGTAAAAAGGTAAGTTTTTTTTTTACTTTTTTTTATTTATAAATTAGGTAGTTGGGTATAGGTATCCAAAATAGGTCCAAATAGAGTAGAATTGTAATAAATAATTAGAATGGTGTCCAAAATAGATTCAAATAGAGTAGAATTGTATTAAATAATTAGAATTGTGTCCAAATAGAGTAGAATTGTATTAAATAATTAGAATGGTGTCCAAATAGAGTAGAATTGTATTAAATATTTAGAATGGTGTCCAAATAGAGTATAATTGTATTAAATAATTAGAATGGTGTTCAAATAGAGTAGAATTGTATTTAGCTATATTATGTTGTATTTTAGGCCAAATTATTTTAGTAAATTATTAAAGTACCCTATTTGAGGTACTTAAGACCAAATTTGACTAGAAATGCATTAAATTGTAGTATGGCGTCATCCAGCGGCACCAAGCACACCAGTCTGCCTCATGATGATGTGGATTTGGATGTAGAGTTAGCTTGGACTGTCTTTCCGCATTTGACGACCGAGTATATCAGTCCCGTTTGCTGGTTCCCGTACAAGGACCACAAGATCAGAAACTCATATGTAAGTTTACATCTCTATACCACTTGCAAATAATATACATTTTCATTTGAATAAAATAATAAATTGTATTTGTGTTTATTTTGAAATTAAATGCAGACTCATACTCTGACGTCGACGAGGAACAACCAGATGAATATCCTCTATGACGAGCGATTTGCACCCGCGTTGCAGAGGCTGGATATGTGGCATGTGTCACAGCTCAGTGACTTAAATGCAGATGTTGCTCTTATATCTGCATTAGTCGAGAGGTGGCGGCCGGAGACCCACACCTTCCACTTACCCGTCGGAGAGATTACGGTGTCTCTCCAGGACGTGAGTTGTCTCTGGGGTCTGCCCATTACCGGAGAGGCGGTGACGGGTGTGGAGTACGAAGAATTCGCGCAGCTCGTCATCGACCTTCTGGGAGACGGGTTGATGAAGCGGAGGGCGACCAAGAAGGGGTACGTCTACTCGAAGAATGACATCAGTTTACCACACTTGCGGGAGCGGTTCAAGTAACATTTATTTTTTAAAATTAATTATTTTATGTCTATTTGTCGCAATTTTCACTAAATTGGTTCGAATTTACAGTGGAGCCCTAGACGCGAATGCTGATGCTGAGACGGTAGATCGGTGGACCCGGGCTTACATTATGGAGATGTTTGCTGGTTGTTTCCAGATTCATCGGCGGCCACTGTCCCTGGATGTTTGCTTGAGTGGCTGAGGGACTTGGTCCAGCCGAAACAGATGAACTGGGGTGCAGCGGTATTGGCATGTCTATATCGGGGTTTGTGCACCATATGCCAGGTATAAATTATTTTGAAATTAAATCTGAATAATTAAATGGTTACACCAAAAAAACCCAGAATTTTAACTGTCACTTGTACCTAAATAGACAAACAAGCACAATTTCTACGATCCAGCTGGTCTCCTGATACATTGGTCGTGGACGAGATTCCCGTTCGGCCTCCACATACACGAGTGAGAGGTTGGGCTCCAGAGCCCAATGGGATTACATGTCCGGCTTACGCACAGAGATTCTGCTCGAGGAAGACTTACATCCAGACCCAGCACGGCAGACCTATGGGAGTTGATTTCTTCCGGAGTCAGTTCGAGCAGATGACTCCTGACAGACACGTCTGCTGGCGGCCGTACGACGAGCGTGTCGATGATGTTGCCCCTCACTCCTTCCTTCATGACCTGCCTCATATATGCCTCCAGCAACGTCAGTTCTGGTTTGCTCAGGTACCCCTTACATTATTATTGTATTCCAGTTTTGTATCACTTTTATTTATTACGTACGTAGGATTATTTATTTTTATGTACTTGCAGGTACCACTTGTGTTCTACCAGTTTGTCGAGTATTATTATTCTGGACGGGTTATGCGTCAGTTCGGTATGCGTCAGCCATTTCCCGTCCCGGATCCCATCTCCAAAAACAAGTGGTACGAGCTTCACAAAGAACTGGCCACTACCAGCGGTAAGAATTGGCGGACCGTACACGCCGATTTGTGACTCAGCTTGAGGCAATGGGCGACAGGATCCCTGATGAGCTCCAGTCGTATACTTTCGATACATATGATCAGACCTATCGCAGTTGATATCAGGAGTACTGTGCCTTCACGGTGTACTTGCATGGTCAGATCACGGAGATGAACACGAAGATGCTCCACGTACGACGCGACACGATTAGTGACGAGTATGGCTTTATTCCATGCGCTGGCCCGGCTGCACAGATTGTAAGTCTTTAATTTTTTTTGTTTAAGAAAATTATGAAAATTCATTTGCAATTCGAACTAATTTTTTTTAATTTTAATTCGCAGGTACTCATGAACATCAAGCAAGTGCTTAAGAGCGCAAGATACGCAGTCACAAGAGGCTGGAAGGCTCTCGGGAAGAAGTGGATGTGTATGTCTGCACCGCCGGTCGTCGTCGCCGGGTACCAGGATCAGCTCGAGAGGGTTCTCAGGTTTTCAGATCTGCCCTACTATGAAGATTTGAAAGATCTCGACGATGACGATTCTGCGGAGCCATACAACACGGCAGAGCCAGATTTCTCATACCTACACTCTGCGGCGACTGCTGAGGCCGCATTTCAGGCTGCTGGGCTTGCATCGGTACGTATATTTTTGTAATCATTTTTATAATCATCTTCATTGTGAAACCTAATTATCTATTTGTTTCAAGGAGATATACCCCGCGGAGATGAGGAGGACGAGCAGGACCCCTCCGGAGATTTTACGTTTCACCTGGGCTCTCAGTACGGGGCTTACACGCAGGATGTAGACTCTCTTCCGTTTTACACACATGAGGAGTCACTCCCACAGTCCAGTGCAGCAGCTATCCAGCAGGATGTCTTCCACTTACCCGTGTACTCTACAGAGCGTGAGATTATTTTCGGACCTGGTGCACATGAGAGACCACACGAGAAGACACTTTTTGGGGAGATACATGAGGAGACCCCACCACAGCCATCACGACCATACACACCGCTAGTCGACAGGGAGCGTCAGGAGGAGGAGGGGCGGGGTAAGAGACTTAGGAAAGAGAAGAAGTCGTGGACACCCTCGAGCAGATAGGATAGAGTTACTTGTTGTAGTTTATGTTTTTGGATATTATTTAGGTATTAGTTCTTGTTATTTGAATGTTATTTCGATATTACTTTGATATTAGTTTTTATATTGTTTAGTTTTTCTGTTGTTTAGTTTTTTTGTTGTTTAGTTCTTTCGCAGTCAATTTAACACATTAGTTTTTACGTTATTTGCCTGCTTGCTGCCTTGCGTCTGATGAATGAACACCGTTAAAAATAAAACAGGATTTTCAGACACCCGTTGCAAAAATAAAAATAAACCCTAAAATCCAGTCACCCCACCGAGCCCGCTAACCCAGTCCGCGCACCAAATTGGCTGGTGCGCGGACTGGGTTAGCGGGGGTGGTAGTATTGAATAAAGGGGCAGCGGGGGTGGTAATGAATTAATTTTGATTTTTTTGAGTGGTAACAATAAATTTTTTTATTTTGGTGAGGATACGGATGCGTTATTTTTCCATGTCAGTCTCTTATAGATTGTTATTTTTTCATGTACAAATTTTTAACACTGAAATTCTAAAAATTGTGTAAATATGTGCATTTTGTGTTTATCTCTCACCGAAATAATAAATCTGCCTCTCAAAGTACCATAGCATCACTCACAGTTTTCAATACAAGTATGAAGACTTTGTGCATACGTAACTTTTAAGACAGATAAAATTGCACTTATTAGTAATTAACATGACGCGTGCTTACGTTGGACTGATTTTGGCGAGGGATTGATATTTAGTTATCATGATTCTAAAACTTAATTATATACCGATACCTATTCGAAAAATAAATATATACTGATACACGGTGAAAAAAAAAATCTCTTTCAAAGTAGGACCTTCTTAGTTTGGTGTATGTGCCGTACTGTCATTTGGCACAGTCGCAGTTACAAATTTACAATAAACCGGTACAAGTTTTGAATTCGGATTACACTATATGAATTTCTTTAATATTTGGATGTCATGCGAGAATTAGTGATTTTAATACCATTGATTGACTAATTAAGCTTAATTATCAAATAAAAAAGGGACCAAATTTTAGTAAAAAAATGAAAATAATTCACGGATAGAGAAGGATGAACAATAAGTGGAGAAAGAGCAAACAAAATAGAACAGTGTAACACCAATTAGGCCCTAAAAATGTTTCTCTAGAATTAACAGTCAAAGAATCTAAGTTAATTTTCTCTGTAGATTTTGAGTAATGCTACACAGTACATTATGTTTTTGTTGAGATAAATTTTCAAATATTCGGATATTTAAATAAATCAAGTTTAAATAATGTTACCCGAATCGTATACGGGACATTGTTCTTAAGCATATTCCGTCTCTAACTCTCTATCATACAAGACTTGAAATTGCCACCAAAATAATTCAAGAATATCGCTCCGTAGAGCACAACCATGGGAGTGATTGACCATAACTTATCCAACATAGATCAAAATTTGATTAATTGAAATAAAATGGAAAGAGGAAAATATCTGAGGGAGCAAATTAATATAAGAATTTTTTTTTTCTTTACTTCTCGCCTTCTTGGATACAAACAGAAAGAGAAATGAGAGAGTGATTTTTCTAATCAGATTAGAAGATAAATATATAAATGGGAGATAGAGTACTTACGCGCCTCTTCAGTTTCTTTTATTTAATTTCTTTTTAAACAGTGTTGGATGCGGTGAACAACATCCCATTAAAAATAATATTAAAGAATAATAATTAGTAATTAGTAAAATAAGCCGTAATTAAGAAAAACATAATTGCAGTTTAACTCTCAAATTTCTTTATATTGCAAATCAAGATTTCTAAGCACATATTTGAAATGTAAATTTTGAGTTTTTGAATTTAAGTTTCAACAGTTTTATGATTGAAAATTCAATAATAATTTTGATTATTCGATCAAATAAAGGTAACTAGAAAATATTCACTGATTAAAATAGTTTTTTACAAAAAAAATATATATTCTTGTTATTTGAGCCAAATTTTTTATTAATGGTAAAAAAAATAAACAAAATAAAAAAGGAGAAATGTTTTAAGAGATTTTTAAGAATGGAAAGACATCCACGTGGTATGACATTTAGTCTGGACACCATAGTAAATGGAGTTATGGAGACCTCTGCCGAAATAATGTCCAGACTGGACAGTGGACACTATAGTACTTTAAATTCACGTTGTATGATATTTTTTCAAGTCGTTGTTTTTTTTATTTTTAAAGTAAAATCCAGCAGTACTTTAAATTTTTAAGTTTTTAAATCTCAGTCTACAGCCTTTTAAACTTAACATGAAAACTATTTAAAAAATGTTTGACACAACTACTTTAAATGATTGTAGATAGAGGTTTAAACGCGTGATACTTTATGATCGACATAAGATGTTTAAACTCTTAAACGTAGTAATTTAAATAGTAGACATCAGAGATTTAAATGGTTGTAGACTGATGTTTAAAGATTTGAAAATTTAAAGTACTCATGAAATTTACTTTAAAAAAACAAATGACTTGAAAATAACTCAAAAATATTTCTTCATGAATCTCATTTGAAAGAGAAAATCGAGTAGAAAATATTTGTATTTTTAGATTCGTAAAATTCATCAAGGATCGTCACGAAAATAGACGAAAATGACCAGAGAAAAAATAAAAAAAAAGTGGGTGAAAGAAATCTTTTTTTTTTATTTGAAGATAAAAATAGTTAGGAGTTAAAACTACACAGATTTAGAATTTAAATTCTTGTAGATATAGGTTTAAATACTAAAGCTTGGATATGAGCGCTAAAATTGGAAGTTAGACAAAATTAAAAGGTTTGTTTTTCTGTTAAATTAGTTAAGGGACACGTTCGGATATGATGGCTTAGAAGGTCAGAACATTTCCGTAATATTTATTCTGTATTAGATATAAATCGTAGATTCACACGTTGAAATTCATATGTCAAACTCATATTCACATTTATAATTTTAATTTTTTGCACAAATTTCGCCGAGGATTGAATAATTCAGATATGACATGCATATCAATTTTAATCTAATACAAGATAGTATGATAAAAAATTTGAATTTATTTTAGTTCATGAACTAGATAAGAGGAGGGTTCAAATGCCTTTATTTTTTGTGCCTCCACCATACTTTCATTTTTAAAAACTTTAATAACTCAAAATTTAAAATTCAGAAGTCAAAATAAAATCGTTGGATATGATCTACATCATTTTATCTATGCACGTATAAAAAATTATGACATTTCAATTTTATTTTGGTTGTCATCAAAAGCTTGTAAAAAACGTACTAATGTAGATAATTTTTAGACGTTGATTTTTTAACTTATTGATTCACATAAAATCAAAATTGAAATGTGATAATTTTTTATGAGTACATAAAGAAAATAACATAGATCACATCTAACGTTTTTATTTTGACTTTTAAGTTTTAAATTTGAGTTATTAAAGTTTTTAAAAATAGAAGTACATACAAAAAAAAAAATAAAGGCATTTGAACTCATAAATAAATTGCAGATTAAAAAGAGTAAAATATAAAAAATTAGAAAATATATACTAAGATTAATTCGCAAATCGCAGTATGTTACATTATATATATATTTTTTTTTGAGTAAAGTATGTTACATTGTAATTGACCCAGATAGTCAAAATCCACCACAAAACCTCAGCAAGCGACCCATATTTGATAACCCGCTATAGATTATATTACACCGGACATTAGTAGAGTATTCGAGCTCCTCTCCTATTGGGCCACGACACCACGGCACCACCAGAGTCCACACTCCACAGACAAGCACGACGCCTGTTGTTTTTATCCTTCCTCTTCTCCTCTCTCTGTCGCTTCTACTTTACCCAACCATCACCGTCTCAATTTTCATTTTGGGAAGAGTGATTAGAGGCGGGCCCTGTAACCTGTTACCTCTTCCACCTTTCCCATTCTATTATATTTACACCTCCATCTCATCAATCTCTTACCTCACTCTAAACTAAACACGCATGGCTCTCTTCGTCTCCTCCGTATTCTCATTCTTTCTTTTGGTTACCCTTCCATTGTTGACCTTAGCTGCTCCAGAGAGTGCTCTCGTCACCCACCTTCCAGGCTTCAGTGGCACTTTCTCATCCAAGCACTATTCTGGGTAGGGTTCTTACAAATTAAATGACTCGGTTCATCATTCCCTGTAAATTGTAATCACTAAATTATACACAGTCCCTGCGTTTGTAAGTATTATATTTTAAGGCCGAATCACTAGATTATAAAGCGGTCCCTGCATTTTACAGTTAAATTTGAGGCCTTGAGTATTGCAAGACCGGTAAGATATTAATAATCACTAAATTATTGGTGCCTGTAAATTTAATATTTTGATCCGTGACTGTAAAGCTTATAAATGCAAAGTAAAGTTGTCATGTATTATTTTGGCACCTGATTTATGGGCCTGTAAGTTAGTATAGATGGCTGATGCCTAAAACTTATTTGTTAGCAGTACCAAAGTACAGGGACACCAATGGGAAAAATGAACCTTGACCGGGAGATAAAAGGAATAATGGTGAACAAGTTTGTAATTGTAGTTATTTCAACGATTGCATTCTCTGGACCATCCTATTTGTAGTGATGCCACACTCAACTGGTACAATGGGAAACCTGACTATTGTATCTCTGTTGGACATCTAACTTTCTTTATGAGTGAAGTCACTATATGATCCTAATATCAGCATAAGTATTTGGTTATTCTGAAGGTATATTACCGTGGACGAGGTGAATGGGAGAAATCTATTTTACTATTTTGTGGTTTCTGAAGGGAACCCGGCCAAAGACCCAGTTGTACTGTGGCTAAATGGAGGGCCCGGTTGTTCTAGTTTTGATGGATTTGTGTACGAGCATGGTAATATTTATTAATCATGTATTTTATAATTATTTTATTTAATTCTTTTCCTCCATAGAAAAAGATATAACCCCGTATGGCAATTAGTCTTGAGCTTAGTATTGTACCCAATAACAATGGTTTTACTATTAGCAGGACATCACAACTACAGACAGCTTTTAATACCTATATCTGCATCTTACTATGTTTCGTAGCTATTACTAAAATCTATCGGATACAGTTTAATAATGGTCTCATATGCAAAGTGAAAACTGATAATATTTGTCATGTGTCTATTAATATTTCAGGCCCATTTAATTTTGAATTGGGAGGATCTTCTGGGAGCCTTCCAAAGCTGCACCTCAACCCATACAGCTGGTCTAAAGTAAATGAGATTGGAATATCTAAACCTCTGAAGTTTGCATTTGTATATAATCAGATCATAAGAAACAGATTATAATGATGTCTTTGTTATTCAGGTTTCAAATATGATATATGTGGACTCACCGGCTGGTGTTGGTTTGTCATACTCTAAAAACACATCTGATTATTACACTGGTGACTTAAAAACTGCCTCTGATTCTCATACATTTCTTCTGAAGGTAGTTCTCAGATTAGTTTTATTTTCCACAAAGACCCAATGTTTCTCATATTTACAATAACACCCAACATACTCTCTTGAAATTTTTGCAAGTAAACCCAACTGAAGACTACTAGTTTTTCTGTGATGAAAAAATATAAATATTAAAAATTGCATCTGAAAATGTGATGAAAATTTCTGCCAAGTACAGGTGGAACTAAAACGAAATACATGTATTTAGAATTGGGTATCATATTTTATTGAGCTAGTTTATCAAAATAATTGGACCAAAATGAATGCACCTACTGAGGAAAAATTGACTAAGTTGATTGTAAATGTTTGGGACAGTCTAGCCTTATTATGGTTGCCAAGCTAGGGGACTGTTTTCATTGTCTGGTTGTTTTCATTTTAACCAAATCATATTATTTTTGTTTAACTTGTCTGATTTTAAGCCTGATCATTTCAGTTCGGTTCAAAAATCTTCCTGACTTTAATATTTTTGTTCTTTTTTCCCCTTCTGTAGTGGTTTCAACTCTATCCTGAGTTCCAACAAAACCCGTTTTACATAACTGGGGAGTCATATGCTGGGGTCTATGTGCCTACACTTTCATATGAAGTTGCAAAAGGCATAATTTTATGTAGACATTTATATTTATTCTGTTTCTTTATTTGGGCAAAAAGGTGAGCTCATGTTTGATGTGTTGTAGGGATCCAAAGGGGAGACAAGCCTACCCTCAATTTCAAGGTTACTATTTTAAACATAACATACATTGTTTATTGATTCCAAGAAGTTACTGATAGGTGAGTGATCTAATTTTTTGTCATTTGTTTAACTTAGGGTTACATGGTCGGAAATGGAGTGTGTGACACCATTTATGATGGGAATGCTCTGGTGCCTTTTGTGCATGGAATGGGCCTCATATCAGATGATCTCTTTCAGGTATGTTTTGTTCTGAATTTTGATATGCCCTTTCATTATAATATTGAGAAATTTGAAGGAAAGGTCTGTGCATTGGGCCTCGATTACTATAATTCTCTTCATTTTATACAGAAGTCAAAGCACTCCCTATTTTTGAGCTTGATTAATTCAAGAGCTGTCTTATCTTAAATATATTAATATGTTACCCACTATGTTTCTGATAGGTAATCAATTAAAGTGGTTTTCCAATTATTGTATTATACTTTCCAACAGAAAGGTAGTTCTTGCGAGCTTCTTAAGCAAGTACTTGAGCTGCAAGAAGTACTATAAAGTAGCTTTCCCAATCAAAATTAGCAACATGTAGTCGCGTCTATTATGCTAAAGTTGGTAATATACAACAATCTAATGGAAGTACCTCTAGATATTTATGTTTTCTGCTAAAATCACTACAAGTTTTTGAGTTCATATACAAAATTTAACAAAAAAATTATTATTACTGAAATCACAAACTAAGATTGGTAACTGGGCTATGCTTCCTCCTTTGTCAAGCTCAAAGGACCTAGAAGAAAAAGATCATGAACTGTCCTCAAAGATATCTGCTGAGAAGTGAGCTGGACAGTCAAATCTTAGGCATAATGAAATGGCTTGCTTAGGAGAGAAACACTCACTTTAAATCATTGTTAGAGGGTCGAAGATCAATAGGTGGGACAGTAGGGGACATAAATATTTAGAGAAAAGAAGAGAGGCTCTTGTTACCTGTGCATAAAATTTTTCTTGCGGGTAAGCCGTGAAGAACTCTGGGATAGGGGGTAGGATTTGCAATTAGGATATATTGCAGGGAACTTTTTTGCAATTGCTCCTAGTAAATCTGGATTTATGGAATATGTATTTATGTGTAAACTTTCAATGTATCACAAACATGTGATTTTTTCTAAATAATGTAGGAGGTGAATAATGCTTGCAAAGGAAGCTACTGGAATCCTGTTAACGACGGATGCGAAAACAGTTTGGACAAAGTTGATTCGGTAAGTTTTTTTAAATTGCTTACAGAAATTAAAAGAATTAAGCTTCTGGTCTCTTTTTTGGGCTACTGAAGTCCTGAAATAAGTAGTTTTCTCAAAATTTACACAAAAGCAATCTTTGACATAGTCAGTCATGGAATTGTTTGTAAAAAAATTTGTATGATAGTTTTTGCCATTTTCAACATCTTAGTGCATCTCTTATTGTTTCAAAACTCAAAATGTGACATATGAAGTTTTTCTGGCTTCACTAGGAAATCAGTGGCTTGAACATTTATGACATCCTTGAGCCCTGTTATCACGGCTCAGAGATAAGAGAAGTGACCCAAAAGAGCAATTTGCCTTTGAGTTTTAGGAGACTTGGTGAGACCAACCGACCTATGCCTGTTAGAAAGAGAATATTTGGTCGTGCTTGGCCTTTGCGAGCCCCAGTTAGAGATGGCCGGGTCCCATCTTGGAATGAGCTTGGCAGCAGGGGAGTAGTTCCTTGCATGGTAATGAATTTTCTTCTGTTTTTTTTGTTGTTTTAAGGTCAAATTGCCAATTACACCTTCTGCCGTGATGTTCAATATTACGTAATAAGTCGTATAAAAACAAATAACTCTTGAAGTGTCTTAAATAATTGTGAAGTTACTGAAATGTACGTCTGTTTTCATTTCTTGCATCGGATAGCACACTTTTATCTAGAATTAAGAAAGATTAGCTACTCATAGTGCTGTAGTCACATGCATGGAAACACTGCAAATTCCTTTTTTTTTTTTTATCCTTATTACAATCTTCTTTACCTCTGCACATTTGTGTTTCATTTTACGTGATTATAAATAAGAAAAAATGTTCAAAAAGCCCTTAATCCCTAGAAGTCAAAGAAGTGCTAGCATTCTCACTTTCATCATTTGCGTTATGTATGTATTTTGTATATGAAGTAAATCAAATCCCTACTATTAGTTGGGATTTTGACACAGTTAAGTGTTTATCTCTTTGTAACCCAGTAAGCTTTTGTTGTACCTTTATGTAATGTTGCATAAGAATACAACTTAAATTAACCCCGTAACAGTCTCAAGGGTGAATAGATATGAGTTTAGTCGTCAACAGTGTTACTCTTTGGGCTTTAACAATGTGTTACAATGGCAGAATGATGAAGTGGCATCCACATGGCTGAACAATGAGGCAGTACGATCAGCAATCCATGCACAACCGGTAATAATTATTATGCTTTTAATTTCAGGTGTCATAGGTTTTCTTTCATGCACGTTCCTACCAAATCATCAAGGTACCATGTATACTCTAACGAAACTAGAAATACCTTGCACAATCCTCTTAAATATGGAAAGATAACATACTCCTTACCTAAGTTGGTAGAGATGCCCAAATAAAATTGCTTATCTTCGACTAATTTGCTAAGAAAAACAGCCAAATTGAAGGGATAAATTTGGGAATTTTTGAAAGGAAAAAGGGAAGGTTATATAGGATGTAGGGTAAATTTTGCTGGAGCTTAAACTCTACGTAGGTGATTTAATAAGCTGGTTACTTAACTTTATCATGGTCCTCAGGTATGGGTAAAAACAGAACAGAATATCTGCTCTGTTCGGGTCCGTTTCCACATAGTTTTCTTTAAATAAATTATTTTATATGATGTGGATACGGATAAGTATATTTTATAGCCTTGTAACAAGATGCGGATTAACGAAATGTCAAAATTTATATTTGTACGTCCCACAATCTAGGTGTCTTTTTCTGTTGAAATTCTTGCATATTTTATATGTGTTATTTATTATGCATATCAAATAATATATGCTGGTTTGTTACTAATTTTGTAATTGGATTATTTAATTATTATTCCAAAATTCTAATTTATATTGTTATACTTGCATATTATCCTAGTATCAGTTAATCATCTGTTTTAAATTTGTTTGACTATTATGCTTTTGGTATACCATATATGTATCTGTTTAGCTAAGGATTGGTTTTGATATTTGACATCTGTTTAATTCCGTATCCATATCCACTAAATGAAAGGCGAATACGGATATAGTTCAGGTACTGTCTGTTCTGAGTCGGTTTCATTGATACCCTATTCTCAGGTACAACTGAACATTCATTTTTATCCCAATTTAAAAGTCTCAGTCTTTGTCTCCCTTTTGTCAAATAAGCCAAGGGGACTATTTTTATGTGTTAAAATATATTTGACGTGGATACGAGTAAATTTACTCAGGGACTTGCTTTGTAGGGGTATGACTGTACGAGTAATATTCCCTATTTTTATGGGGTATGTGATACTTCTCATTTGGCAGAGCTTTAGTTAAGCTATTGACATTTTGCAGGGTTAGAGGGCAAATTGCTTCTTGTTAACATTCTTTCTTTCTTTCTTTCTTAGGTAGACTCAATTGGGGAGTGGGAACTATGCACAGGCAAATTGGATTTCCATCACGATGCAGGGAGCATGATTAAGTATCATAAAAACCTCACTTTGCTTGGCTATCGTGCACTTGTATACAGGTATAAAATTACTTAATTACATGATTTGCTTTCATCCTAATGTGGTCATGTTGTTTTGTGCCTGTTGAGAGGATACAAAGGGACAAGAACAACTGAAATATTTAAGCTCCAGCTGGTACTGGTTTAGTACCTTTGATTAATGTAACAATATAAGGTACAATGCGGATAAGAGACTCTTGGGTATAACTATACTAAATTTGACAAATTATTCCCTGGATAATATGTAGCATTTTTTACATCTGAGTAACTTTGTTACACCTTTATTTCTATGGTTCTGGTACTTGCAGTGGGGACCATGACATGTGTGTTCCTTTCACCGGTTCAGAAGCATGGACCAGATCTTTGGGCTATAACATCACTGATACATGGAGGCCGTGGTATACAAATGATCAAGTTTCGGGGTATTAATTTTTATGCCTTTTTATTAAAAGCCACCCTAGTTTACAACATTCTCCATATCTGCAACTAGCACCTTGACCTTCTTATATATTTGTAACAACGCCCATTCTTCTAATTGTTATGGAGGCTATTTTATATTAACATAACTTGCTTCTTGACCCTGGTAGTAGCTTAAAGCATTAAATTGATTTGAAGTAAAGCCAAGCACATCAATACCAGGGCTGGAGCTATCTTTGGGCAAAGTGTGGCACTTGCCAGTCCCTAACTCAAGGAAGTTGTAAAAATATACCTGAAGAAAAATGCGTTTAACAAAATTAATTTTAAATTTCATTGTTTCTAAATAATTACTTAAATTTTACCTTATCCTGAAATTTTGCCCCACTCTACCCTTTATGTTGGCTCTGCCCCTGATCCATATGCTTGACATTCAATATATAATCTAGTTGAAGAGGTTTTGTTGGGTTAATATGTGAGATCAACTTGGTCATCTTTGGTTCACTTAACCTTACTTTTGCCAGCTGCATGTCATTTGCAAAATATATGGTGTGTATTACAAATACTGTGCTAATATCAGGAATCATTTGTGAAATACTTTTAATAAAAAAGTGTGCGACCTTTAATCAGGGATCGAAGTCTCTTTGCTTTATTCTTTTCAGTACTGTTATGTAGGCTAATTACAGTTGTTAATTCTCTTTTTTGTGCCCTTCTCAATAGTGATATCTATGTTTGACTATTTGAATTCTCACACAGGTACACTCAAGGTTATGCCCATAATCTTTCCTTTCTGACAATCAAGGTATGTCTACAGGCTATCACCTTTTCGGTACTTGTCATCTGCTATATATGCATTTTTTTAATGAAGTTACTAGCACTAATTTCAAATTACAATATTGATTTTCAGGGTGCAGGGCATACTGTTCCTGAATATAAGCCGCAACAAGCATTGGCTTTCTATACACGTTGGCTGACTGGGCAGAAAATATAAATAACCAATTAAATTAACTACTAATTTAATCAGATGAAAAATGCAGCTCTCTTTTGCATATAATTCGGTTCAATGTTACAACGAGAGGGGTCCTCCTGCTTTCTTTTTATTTTATTTTTAGCCTTTTTACATGTCTTTTTACAGAATAATCCGACGAGCTACGTTTGAAATTGAATTAATCTTTAAGATTTTGATACATTGTGTCCTTCTCAGACAAAAAATCGATGAAATTAATCTTCAAGATGGTACGTATTTCGCATTTATAAAAAATCGATGAAATTTTATGCATTCTTTTATTGTTCAAGGAATTTGAATTTTGAATGATTTGAAAATGATAAATTTTGGGGCGTCATCAGATAAAAATCAAACTATGAAATGGTAGTATGTCCATATATCCAACGATATAAAAGTACGAGAAATTTAGATATATACCCATCATAACTTCTTTAATTAGATATTTATCCATCAAAACTTCAAAATTAGTTATTTCCCAATCTAAATATAACTATATTATAAATATACCCATTTTTTAATTAAATCAATTATAATCATTGATTAATAGAAATATGACATTAAAAGGACACTTATGCCCTTATTCACTTCTTCTCCCTTTCCACTCTTCAATCTTCCAACGAGACAGTGCCAAAGACTCACAATTTGAGTTATTTGAGGGTATCTGGACCCACAAACTATACTATTCTGGTTCATTACCTTTCTTCCCCTCTTCTCCAATTTCTGCATCAGCTCGTGGAGTTGACTACTTGGAAAGGTGTTGAAAACTTCACAAGTCCTCAAGCACCAGCAGCCAGACCACAATCTCCGCTTGGTTTATTTTTGTTCTTCCGTGGGGAAAGGATCCCAAGCTATAAAAGTGATCAAACAAGCATATCCTTGCACAGTTGTTCTATTGTTGTGCAACTGAATCTATGGTTCTAAGTTATCCCCTTTATTTCAAGTTCAAACAGGAGACACAAGGAAGCAAACAACAACGATTGATCTCTCTCTCTCTCCATTTCAATTACCTTTGAAGATTGAAGAGCGGGAAGAGAAGAAGTGAATAAGGGCATAATTGTCCTTTTAATTTTTTATTACTACTAATAAGTGTTTTTTGTTTATTTAATTAAAAAATGGGTATATTTATAATATAGTTATATTTAGATGGGAAAATAGCTAATTTTGAAGTTTTGATGGGGAAATATCTAATTAAAAAAGTTATGATGGGTATATATCCAAATTTCTCTAAAAGTATTTTTAATTTTTTTCACCTTTGTTTGAATTTATTTCAAATAAATTATTGTCCAGTGACTAGGACTACAAACAAGTCCAATTTGAACAAGAGGAGGGATCAAGTTACAACAACTATTTTTTTCATTTTCAAAGTTCAAATCGTCGATCCAAACCGTTCAACATGATCTCCACAATAAAATGTGCTTTCAGATCAAATTTTACATTTTTTTTAAATTTTTTTACTATTTATTAAGTATTTTACAAAAAATTGTCATAATTTAGACCATTGAATTTTGTATCCATCTTAATAAATAGTAAAAAAATTCAAAAAAAATGTAAAATTTGATCTGCAAGCACATTTTATTTAGATAATCATGTTGAATGGTTTGGATCGACGATTTGGACTTTGAAAATAAAAAAAATAGTTGTTGTAACTTTATTGTAACTTGATCCCTCCTCTTTGAACAAATTAGGTTCAATTCAATTTGAACAAATTATTCATGTCAAGTCATGCTAGCTCAAAACAGAGTTTGATTTGGAGCTAGTGAATTGTAAACGAAATGTGCCGTGTTTCACCGTGTTTGGAGTCAGTGCCGGACCGTTTTCGTCGGACGGATAGTTGTATTGCGCTAGAAAACACCGGTGACTGAGCACAAAAACAATGGACATGACACGTCTAAGCACGTTGTGCCACACCGTGCTCCCGCATGCCACCCTAGCCATCCCTCTCTCATCTTCACCTCGTACCCGCCAACCTTGCTCCAGCTCCAAAGTCTGCAGCCCCCGCTCCCAGCACCGCAACCCCTTGCCATCAGCCTCACCACGCGGATACAACCCCAAGCATTTTCTTCTTCCTTCCCCTTTTCTCTGCTTTTTCTTTCTTTGTTTTTGTTTTCTTCGAATTCTCCGAAAGGAGAGAAGGAAGGGACTGGAGGTTATGCCATGCCTTTTTTTTTGTTTTCTTTCACTTTAGTCCTCCTAATAAAAACAATATTACTGAATATGGATTATTACCGTTTATACCTTAGCTTCAAAAATTTCTTATAAACATATTTTCTCCGTGTCGAAACATGTTTAACCACAGAGACGGGACATTTTACATTGTGCTCTTTTATTTAAAAATATAAAATAAAATATTCGCCTTTCAAAAATTTTAACAAAATATTAGTGTGGACTAGGGGTGCACAAAAAGCTCACGACTCGAAACTCAGTTCGGAATCAATTCGGATTCAACTCACTAATAACTCGAGTTAAAACTGACTCGAGTCAAAACTGACTCGAGTTTATTGGCTCAGTTGATTTATGAGTCGATTCCAAATTACTCCTAACTCGGTTCGGAATCAACTCGGTTTGACTCACATCAAATTCTAATATATATTTTTCTAATTTTTACATTTGGTACAGTTTTTTTATTTTTTATTGATACATTTGATATAGAAGAAGTATAGAAGAAAGAGGAAGAGAAGTAGAGAAGAGAACTGTGTATTTTTAATTATGTATTGGCTATTATATTTTGTATTGTCTTTAATTGTGTATTAATTGTGTATTATTTTGGTAAACTATGTAATATATCTTTTGTTATAATTAAATTAGATTGTCTCACTGTGTACTATATTATGAGTCACGAGTCGACTCACCTCGACTCGAGTTACTCGCGAGTTGATTCCAAATTGGAGTTTCTGACTCGGAACTGGATTAGCGATTCGGACTCAACTCGGCTCATGAGTTCGCGAGCTGAATCCAAGTTGTCCTCGATTCGGACTCAACTCGGCTCATGAGCAGCCCTAGTGTGGACTACTTTTCTCCTCTCTTTCTCTCCCTCCCACCCCTCTCTATTTATTCTCCATTATTCTTTATTTAAGTAAAATAATACAACTACGATCTCATTTATGTTTTATTTTTTTTTAATTTTTGTGTATAATTAATTAGAATTAAAAATTGTAATGTAAAATTTTATTTGCTTAGATCGGAAAATATAATATTAACTTGTATATAGAATCTTTTCAGCATATGAGTCCTTTTAAAAATAATTATAATATAATGTATTAACTTATTTTATAAAATCTTTTTAAGTAACATATTTGTTTTTAACTTATGCATTCTATCAAGTTTATTCGGTTTAAAATTTCAGATTCCTACTTTTAACAATTATAAAAATATTTTATCACGTCACATGTTAAGAACAATTTAAATTAGGATTGATCAATTGAAATTTAATGTAATTATATTTCCGTATTTCTCATTCTTTACTATATATTTTTCTAGACTATTTAATTTGATTTATGCTTATATGAAATTAATTATTAATGGACATGCTGGAAAGTCAGAGGAGAAAAACCTAATTTCACAAGTAATAGGTTAAAGGTACATTACTTATTATTGATAACAAGGTGAAACAGCTAAATTCAATTTTCCCCAGTTAACTTAGATGGGTAAATAGTCTAGAAATTAAATAGTTAAGCAGAAATTAAATTAAATAGTCTAGAAAAATAAAAAATACAGTAAAGGCACCTAAAGTACGGAAATATAATTACTGTTGGTCCCTAAAAAATACAGTGAATATGGGACCTTTTTAAATTTTAAACTAAAGTACTTTTAACTAACGTGTGCATGAGTTATTCTTGGCGGAAACAAGAATAAACTTTAAACTAAGCAAGTGTACGTAAAGTAAATTTCCACCTTGTTTACGGAGTTCGGCACTAACACCTACGTCTACGGGGCTTCGCGACCTTCTTGATGGCGCAACTTTCTTTAACCAATGAGAAATGAATACAAGGTGGAACCGGTGAGCCCTTACAAAGCTTGGAAAGTCACACGGCTCGAGCACAAAATTGGCTCAAGAGCACTAAAGGCTCTAATACAAGAGAAGCGAGCACTCAAGGCTCTAGTGTTTGAATAGACAAGAGACATCTCACAAATCACTCTAATTCTAATCAAGATTGAGGTGTAATGGAAAAGATTTTCAGTTGTTGAATGAGTATTGAAGTTTCAAGATTAAGCAACCATGGTGGCTCTCCTTTTCAGCTAAGGAGGAAGTGTTTGACGGCTGGAGCACTAAAGAAAAACCTAATATTTGTTTCTCTATATAGGAAGAGAAACAAATCTAGGTTTCACTACTACAAAAACTGGCTTTGTACACTGCACATTGTACACGGATTTGGCAATTTTATTAAAAACCGTGTACCAAATATGATTTTTTACTTGTTCAAAAGATCTGCACGATTTCTACACGGATAATTAGTTAATAATCAGTGTAGAATTATTAGAGAGAGCTACACGGTTTATTAGAAACCAAAAATCCGTGTGTAAAGAGGTCCGTGTGCAAATAATTGAGAGAGCTACACGGACTTTTAATACAAAGCCGTGTAGGAATATACACACGGATTTTTGATAATATATCCGTGTAGAAATAGTAGAATTGTACACGGATTTATAACTAAATAGCCGTGTATGTTTAGTTGGAGAGCTACACGGATTTATAACTAAATAGCCGTGTATAAAAGTGTAGGGTTTTAATATCTTCCCCTTCCAGCGCCATTTTGATCAAGTCTTTTAGTACATCTCTCTGAACTGAGCTTTTTCCTATCAGATTTGTGCGAATTGATCGAGGCCAGCAGCTGAGATATGAGATAATAAGCGGTATGTACTTCATATTAATTTCCTATGATTGCAATTGATATGTTCTATGCTTTACTCATGATGTGTTTAACCAAGGCCTGCGCATGTTTCAGAAAAAGGGGTGTAACTTTTGATCCGTCTGTCGGATCGGGCTGAAATTTTGACAGGAACTCCACAACCCAAAGCCGGATTCGAAACGATCTATGATATGTTTCGCCCATTTTTCGGGCTCAGATTCGCGATCCGACCGTCGGATCTTAACTTTTGGACCTTTCTTTATAATTTTAGCATTTTTAGGGTCTTTTATGTATCTTTTATGCATTTTTGTTTAGGGTTTGTATTTAAACAACCGTCAGGACTTTTGGCAGAGGCAGTTGTTGTTTTTATAATAGTTTTATCAAAGAATTGAGAATCTGTGTGATCTCAGAACCGAAATCTATCTTTCTATTATTTAGTCCAATTTCTTGATCGTTCGTGCATCATAATCATTTAGTGCATAAGTGACATAATTAATCTGTTTATTGCTATATGAATGTTGTATAAATTTAGTATATGAATTTCTTGCTAATTAATCTGTTTCGAATGAATTTATTGCTATATGGAATTTTGTATAATTTCTGTCGCAAAAAATTGGCTAACAAAGCTGGAGGCTAGCCCAAAAACAAAATATACAAAAAAAAAAATTAGCTATTATACACGGATATTTCATAATCGTCCGTGTACGATAGAAAAAACAAAAAAAAATTAGCTATTGCACACGGATATTTAACAAATGTCCGTGTATAATAGCTAAGAGAGCTACACGGACATTTAATACAAATCCGTGTGCAATAGTAATCATACACGGATATTTTAGAAAAATCCGTGTATAATAGCTAAGATAGCTACACGGACTTTTAATACAAAGCCGTGTAGAAAGAGTAAACGTACACGGTTAATTAGGGGATAACCGTGTAGCTCGGTAACTTGGAGAGCGACACTGGCAGGTCTTTGTACACGGTTAATTAGGGGATATCCGTGTAGAAATCATTATAATCACACACGGTTAAATATCCGTGTGTAGTTTCTGACCTATTCATACACCCTGGCTTTAAACACGGCAGGAAATCCGTGTAGCTCTTCCATTAATGTCCGTGTGCAATCTCTTTTTCTGTAGTAGTGTTTATAAACGTTTCCATTACTGACGTCGGTCTTTCACGGCCCATAGCGACCCATCACTTCATAATTTGAATAAAGTTACAACATGAAAGTTGTAGATATCAGTTTCCTGGATTTTGCCAGCTTTGATTCACTCAAATAGGAGTTCGTATGACCAAGCGGCGGCCAATATACGAACGGTGTGTAAGCTGATTGATTTAAAGCGTTGCAACATTTAATCAACCATTGCAACGAAATAATTCATTTATGAGATCCAAATTTCTGCAAAAACTTCCAGAGCCAACCATTGTGACAACCGTTACAACGCTTGTCAAGCATCATGGAAAGAGCCTGCAAATTCTAAAGGCAAAGGAAAGAGCTCAACAATCATGTTGCAATTCTAAATCTCATGAACATGCAAATATCTTAACTCAAAATAAATTATTAAATTCAATAAATATATGTTTTTGCAAATCTAGTCAAACAGACAAGTAGATTATTGCATAATCCAACAATTACATTAATTTTCAATTGACCACATTATTATTTCATTAAATAATCTAATTTATCACATTATCATTTCAACTGACCAATCCTAATTTAAATTGTTCTTAACATGTGATGTGCTAAAATATTTATAATTGTTAAAATAGAAATATGAAATTTTAAAACGAATAAACAAGATAGAATGTCTATGTTAAAAAAAAATGTAAATTAAAAATATTTTCTAAAATAAGTTAATACTATGTATATTAAATTTTAGTAATTTTAAAAATGATCTATATGTTGGAAAGATTCTACATATAAGCTAATATTATGCTTTTTTATTTAAGTAAATAAAATTTTACGCTACAATTTTTAATTCTAATCAGTTATACACAAAAAAGGTAAAAATAATTTAAAATGTGAATGAAATTATAGTTGTATTTTCTATTTAAACAAAGAATAAAGGGAAGTAAATAGGGAGCACTAGGAGAGAGGGGAAGAGAGAAAAAAAGTGGAGTCCACAAGGACATTTTGGTAAGAATTTTGAAAGGAGGGTATTTTGTTCTATGTTTTGAAAAAAGAGGGCACAATGTAAAATTTCTCGTCCCCACAGAGACAGATCTATGTTAGTTTAGAGAGTACTTAGCCAATTTCATGATTTCAAATCTTTTAATCATGTATATTGAAATTCTTTAATTGTGTCTATTGATTTTTTTAATCAAGTTTTTATATAATTTAACTTATTATACATTTTAAAATTTAACCTTCTTTATTTAAATTTTTTAGTTCTACTTCTGTTTAGTTGTGTTCGTGCTAGACGTGCCACGCTGAATTTTTTTAAAATGAATACAACATCCGCAAAAACACTGCATGAGCACATATTGACACGGCACGCATAACACCGAATTTCTGCTGTCTCAATCCGTATATGCTTTCGATGTTACGTATTTTTTATCATTTCCTATTTGGAGTTAAAACTTTTTACTTAAAATCGACTCCTTATAGCTTGAATTAACCGACCTGATTGTTACCAAACCGCTTTCAGTCTCAAACTCGAGCAATTTCAACTTACATTTTATGTTCCAAATTTCTCCATAGCGCATAGTACAAATCCAATCCCTTCTGTTCTTTCTTTTTAATTACGAGTGAGATTACGATGTTATGTAATGTACACATGTTTAATGTCTTTCAATACAATAATCATTGAATTTGTATCAAAATACTCGATGAATAAAAATTAAAGCACATCCAATAATTATTGGGGGAATTTCACGTATACATCTCAAAAACTTTAAAATTACGAATTTTCTCCTCTAAAGTTTAAAATTACATATTCTACCCTCTAAACTTCAAATACTCACAAATTTACCCATTTTATTGTCTTTTATATTAAAACTCATTATAAATTTATAAAATATCCATTTTATCCTTTATTAAAAACATATAAATCCCATCAGACTCAAATTTGAATCTGAAATGTTACTCTGCTGTCCGATCCGCGCGCATCGCATTAAGATTTGTGCACATCGCTTCAATATTCGTGCTGATCTAGCATGCACGGATCTTAAAGCAATTCCGATCCGCGAGCATCGCATTAAGATCTGTGCATGTCACTTCAATATGCGTGTGTGTTCGCATCAAGATTTGTGCCAATCTTGCGCGCACAGATCTAAAAGCAATTCAGACGGTAGATGAACCGTTCAAATTCAAATTTGAGTCTGATGGGCTTTATATGTTTTTAATGAAGGGTAAAATGGGTATTTTATAAATTTAGAAAAAGTTTTAATATAAAAGACAATAAAATGGGTAAATTTGTGAGTATTTGAAGTTTAGAGGAGAAAATACGTAATCTTGAAGTTTTTGAGGGGTATACGTGCAATTCCCCCATAATTATTTATTGAAATACATTAAATAATTAAATAAGTATACATTACAAAGTATTACAAACTCACTTTTAATTATTATTATTATTATTATTGTTATTATACTTTTTTATATGAAACCCCTCTTGTAAAAATAATTAATAAAATATATATATATATATGAGTCGGGCTATGGTGCATTGCAATGTAAATGCTCTCTTGTACATTAAGCTGCAAACTGTTGGATTTGAAGTTAAAATAGTCGATCTAAAGGGCTCAACATGTTCTCCATATCAAAATGTGCTTGGAATCAAATTTTATATTTTTTGAAAAAAATTTAGAATTTTTTTAGAATTTTTGAAAATGGTTGTTTTTCAGAAATTTCTAGATCATAGAAAAACAGTGATTTTTAAAAATTCAAAAATTAGCAAATAATTTACAAAAAATGTAAAATTTGATCTCCAAATACATTTTAATATGGATATCAAATTGAATAGTTTGGATCGGTTGTTTTGAAGTCAAAATTAACAATTTATAGTTCAATGTACAAGAGAGCTTATACATTGCAATGCACCATAGCCCAACTCTCTCAGTATATATATAACAAACTCAATATTCATTGAATTACTCAAAAAGACACACTACAACTGTCAAGCCAGATCAATCATTCAAATATCCACTTTTTAATATTGAGCTAGTTTGAAGCAAGTTGAAGCTTAACTCTGAATTCGATTTTTATGCTCGATAACATGACTCGTAGTCTGAAATTCAATTAAGAGATTTTTTTTAAAGTGAAAAATAGAGATCAAGCCATCTAACTATTTAATATTTAATATCAAGATTTTTCATTCAAATTTAAAACATGTGGCTCCTACGCAAAGTTATTTCACTAGACTAACAAGTGACAAAATAAATTGTGAAATTGAGTAAAACTTTACAGTCAAATCTTTTCATTTTACAATTATTTTTTTATAATTTGAATCGAATGAATTTTTTTTATTCGACTGGAAGATGAACAAAAGCTATTTTATGAAAACATAAAGGTGGAATCAATTCAATCAAAGGTGTTCCTCATATTGCAAAATTACTCTATTTAATTTTACTAAAACACGATTAAATATAATAAAAAAAACTTTTTACTTTTTATTTCTAATTTCACTCCAGTCTGAACATCATTCCGAGAAATTAAAGAAGAATTAGAAGGAAATAATTTCAAAAAATATCGGGAGTTTGTAATAAGTACAAACTACAAGAGTAGAACTAGGGTGCTCCTAAGCTCACCAAGTCCTTCCGTGAGTGCGACTCTAAAACCTATCAAATTGACTTCAAATGACATTTTCAAACCGCTAGATGTTCAATCTATATTAAAATGTGCTTGAAGACCAAATTTTACATTTTTTGGAATTTTTTTACTATTTATTAAGATGGTTTGAAAATCGCTGTTTTCCAATGGTGCAGAATTTTAATAAAAACAGCGATTTTCAAACCATCTTAATAAATAGTAAAAAAATTCCAAAAAATGTAAAATTTGGTCTCCAAGCACATTTTAATATAGATTGAACATCTAACGGTTTGAAAATGTCGTTTGAAGTCAATTTGATAGGTTTTAGAGTCGCGCTCACGAAGGACTTGGTGAGCTTAGGAGCACCCTAGTTCTACTCCAAACTACAAATATCATTCGTCATTGTCAAATCGAACTAGACAGCACAGCACTTGTTTCTTAACCACCTAATTAAATAAAGCACGTGGCGGGAGCATCTGTCATCACCCGTGTCACCCGTGGGTTACTCCTCAGTCCTCTCCAATCCCAGATCCGCTGCTACATATGACGGTAGCACCGGAGCAGCGTACCGTTCTTTATTCTACAGTCCGATGAAATATAAACGGTTTATAATCAAAATAGAAAAACTTACAATCAAACGCCTATCTTCGGCAGTTGATGACGATCGGACGGCTAAGTATCGGTTGGGACGTGCCTTAACCTTTATTGACAGGCGTCAGCCAATGCGGCTATCGTCTCCACCGGCCAAAAGCCAGATTACTCACCTGCACCTGGTTCAAAAATATACCTCTCTGCTAACTACCTTTTTTCACGATCTTTTCAGTTTTTTTTTTTTTTTTAATATAACAATATTCAGATAAGTTCACGTAACAAATCAAGAGACATGTCTATCTAACATAAAAGGCACTTTCTGTGGGGGTGCAGATGTGTTGGTGCAGATTACCTTGGAACAAACTTGTGTGCCGACAACAGATCGATATTATTTGTCTTCCGGGGCCTACTTTTAAGTGACTTTCTATACAGAGTGTGATAAAGAGTTTGGTACAGAGAATTCTAGCTTATTAGGTTATTCTCTGGTTTTCTAAAGGAAGCCAATCTCTTGCCGACTTCTTTCTCTCCTTTTTTTTCCTCCTCTCTCTTTATTTGTTCGCGTCTCCGTCCTTCGAGTTCTTCGTCGGTCCATTAGATCTTTACCTGTCTTGGTTTATGAGGTAATTTTTGTTACGACTGCTTAAAAGTTCTATCTTTTTTTTTTTTTTTGCATTTATTTAGCTGTACATCTTTGTAGGGTTTTACCATTCGATTTGTTGATTTAAGACATCCGAGGAGTAAAATCTGCGTGTATTATTGATATTTATGTCCTATATTATTAGATCAAGCTTAGTTGTTAAATGTATCATCATCTTTTTGTTGGATATATTGACCATTCGGATTAGGTTTATTAATTTTTCATATAGGCGTATGGCCGGTCCGATGAATTTTTCTATTGAAACTTCGTTACTTGGCAATGTTAATTTCTATTTACATGCTTGATAGAGTTGGATGAACAGATCAGGCAGATCTCTTGCTTAATCTTTGAATCTTTGAAATCTTTTAGAAGTTAAATATTGTTTATATTTTTTTTTGTTAATGTGATTATTTAAAGTTTTATTAGTTCGACTTGCAAATGCTATTTCACCTTACATCATTATTTTGATTTCTTTCCTTGCAGCTCGAAGGAGAAGCCCACTCTTGGGTAAGATCTTTTCCTTGCACCTTCACTATTATTTGTCACTATTATTTGTCTAGGTTATATACTTGCTAAGGAAAATATCAAGTCTGTTTAAATCTTCTAAATTAATGTCTTGCTCAACTCAAAACCAAGCTAACATCCTAATCCAATTATCTAAGCCAACTTGCCCTTGTTGAAGGCAAGATTACCACTTTCTGTCATTAAGTTCATTTAATTGTTAAAGTCAAGATTCCTTAGAAGGTCGTCAATGAAGTTAATAATAAAATTACTTGAAGATTCTTTTGGTATGTATCTGCTATTGTTTTTGTCTCTGTGGAAACCACCACAATTTGCTTTTGTCTATGTGGGAACCACCACAGAGGGTTTCTGACTTTAGTATCAGATTCTATTAAAAAAAAAAACTTTAGTATCAGATGAATTTCTATATAAAGTGAATTGAGTTTGAGAAATATTTTTTGTTCTTTATAATTTCAGAGGCCAGCGGATTAAGACCCGCAAACGGAATATAGCAGCACCTTTGGACCCTGCTGCATTTGCTGATGCAGTGGTCCAGATCTATCTGGATAATGCTGGTGATCTGGTATGGTTATGAGTTTTCTATATATTGTTTTGTTTTGCCTTTTATTATGTATGTTTCTTCTGAGTTTATTTCTGAATTTTATTCTAATTTGTAATTTGTTTTCTTGTAGGAACTTATTGCAAAAAGCATTGAATCTTCAGATCTCAACTTCTCACGTTACGGCGACACCTTTTTTGAGGTTCCAATCATTTTGACCATTTTCCCATGTCTTTTCATTAGGACTTGTGAGTTGTGAAATATATTAATTTCTTTTAATACAACTTTTTTTTTTGTCAAAAACTTCCAGGTTGTCTTCACAGGTGGCCGTACTCAACCAGGCACAGTAAAATCAGATGAAGGGGAGAGGCACCCTTATGCAATCATAGATTGTGAACCCAAACGCGAGGCTATCCTACCTTCTGTGCTTTACATACAGAAAACCCTACGCAGACGCCCTTTTCTAATAAAGAATCTTGAAAATGTCACTCGCAGGTATAATAAAGAACATCAATTGAACATAAGCTTAGAGTTGCTTTGCATGTGTATCTCATTTATTAAAAAGTGGTCGTCAACTAATTAATTATTATTATATACTCGATTACATTTTATATGCACAGATATTAAATTATTAATATGTGATAGATTATCATTGACAACAAACTTATTTGACAACCGTGACAAATCAACCAAAATACCAAATGGTTACTAAATAAAAAAGGGTAAATTTTGCCGGAGGTCACTCAACTTTGTCTTTTGTCACGAATTGGTCACTCAAGTTTGATTTGTCCACTCAACTTTTCATTTGTCCCAATCAAGTCACTCTGTAACTTTTCTGTTCAAAATACTAACGGAATATTCTCATTTCGTTAGTATTTTGGATGGAATATGCTCATTCCGTTAGTATTTTGGACAAAATGAGTATATTCCGTTAGCATTTTGGACGGAATATGTTAATATTTTGGACGGAAAAGTTATAGAGTGACTTGATTGGGACAAATGAAATATTAAGTGACTTGATTGGGACAAATCAAACTTGAGTGACTAATTTGTGACAAAGGATAAAGTTTAGTGACCTCCAGTGAAATTTACCCAATAAAAAGGGTAAAACTACACACAGCTTCTTTGCAGTCTAGATTGGTTGTATATTAAATTTTGTGCTATGTGACAATCAACCAAATTGTTATCAAATCAGAAAAGCGCAAGTCACAGTTGTCAAATAAATGTTGTTGCCAATATTTATCTTTCATGCTAATATTTAGATACTTGTTCCTTCAAATTTTATTAACCGAGTTTAATGAAAATTATTGTCAGGGTTAGCAACTTACATGTCAGTAGATATTTAAGTTCTGAGAGTAAATTTTCTCTTATTTTTGCATTGGTTCTATGTTTTGCTCAACTTTGAATATTGTATATCTCATTATTTCCTTGTGAAAGGACAGGTTTCTCCAGTCACTCGAGCTTTTTGAAGAGAACGAGCGAAAAAAGATGGCAATCTTCACTGCCCTCACATTCTCTCAGAAGCTGGCGCTTACGCCCGAGACCGTGTTCCAGCCGCTGCTCAAGGACAGCCTTGTTGCCAAAGGGATAGTGCTCAACTTCATTACTGACTTCTTCAAGGAATACCTGAGGGATAACTCTCTTGACGACCTCATTTCCCTTCTTAAGAAGGGGAAGATTGAGGATAATATGCTTGACTTCTTCCCCACCGCCAAGCGCACTCCTGAGGCCTTTTCAGAGCATTTCACGTAAGTGTTTCTATGAGTTTCTTGATGTTTTCAGAATTTGCAGTTCCCTGCATGTGGGATAATTGATAAGTTCTCTTGCCTGCTTATTACTTACAGTTTAATTTCAGTTGTAAAATATAATTGCCGTGGTTATCGGTTACTTTTACTTTAATTAGCGTAGTGTGGGTGGGTAGTTTCTTGTTTATGTGATCCTAGTAGTCTTTGTGTTAGGGTAGTTGAGGTCTGCATTTACTTTTTTTTTTTTTGAATTGTATGCTGTGTGACATTCTCTAGATGGGCGATGAAAATGAGTGGTCGAGGCCAATTTTTTTTTTCCCGTAATGAAACACTCTTAGCGAAGGATATTGTCTTTTGATGCATGCTATTTAAGGAGGAATGGCCATAGATTTTGAGGCGACAGAGTTATAAAGGCATCTGCAGTTCAAATAACATATTATTTATTTGTGGTGATGCAGGAAGGAAGGCCTGGCTTCAGTGGTGGAGTACAACATGAAGAAAATGTTTGAGGTGAAGCTGAAGGAGATAAAGTCGACACTGACGACACTGATTGCAGAGGAGACGGATGTGGATGAAGTGATAGATGCTGTGAAGCAGCAGGTGAAGGAGGCAAAGTTCCCCGACATTGAGGTTGTACGCATGCTTTGGGATGTCCTCATGGATGCTGTCCAGTGGTCTGGCAAGAACCAGCAGCAGAATTCCAATGCCGCCCTTCGTCAGGTAGGAGTTCCTTTGTGATTTGATTATGGGACTTACATTTAGCAATTGAACCATGCTTTGGCATGGATTTAGTTCAGTAAGCGGGGCAAGATCGACAGTTTAGTTTTGGTTCCTATTATCAGGTTTTAGTTGCAGTTTTGAAGACAACTGGGTCTTTATTCTTATACATGCAAAGTTTGAGCAAAATTTTTGTGATACATTCTCTTGTTCTCTGTCTTGTTTGCATTGTTCTCCGTCTTTTTATACATTTAGCTACTATCAATTCATTTTATGGAGTTCTATATTTGTATAATAAGTGAAAAGTTGCAGGCTTTGATTTGGCAGGACCCTATATGGCCATATGGAGTTGAGAAATTTTAACCAGTAGTGTCCAAAGCAGTGGGTCAGGTTGACCTGTTGGTTGAGAATTAAAGTGTGGATTTGCATTTGACAATGGTTTAGTTTTTTAATATGCATCTAACGATCTAATTTGTAGTCAAATATCTCGATTATATAAATAACTAAAGTAAAGTAAAGCATAGTTCGGTTGTGTTGGACCTGTATGCTTTTTGGGTCGGACGTGATGAGACCATCTTCCTCAACCCACATTAACCCACAGTTATTTTTGTACTGGTCGGTTCAAGGTCTTCCTTTCTTTCTACAATCAAGGGAATTATTTGACTGGCTTGATTGATTTGGGACATTAAGCTCGTGTCACAGCTTTCTTCATGGACAATCTAACATACAACTTATATGTGATTTCAATTTCTTTTCATCTCTATTATCAGGTGAAAGCATGGGCAAAATTGTTGAACGCATTCTGCACAAGTGGGAAGCTGGAGCTGGAATTGATATACAAGGTTCAAGTCCAGTGTTACGAGGATGCCAAATTGATGAAGCTTTTCCCTGAAATTGTCAGGTCTCTTTATGATCTTGATGTTCTTGCTGAAGACACCATTCTTCTGTGGTTCCGCAAAGGTTCCAATTCCAAGGGCAGGTATGCATTTTTTAATATATTATTTATTTATTGTAACTTTTGTAGGCAAGGTTCTGGGATATATGCTCTGTTAGTTACTGCATATAAATTGCTGTTTCTGGGATATATATGCTCTGTGAAATGATTAGTTATTTACTACTTATTTGCATATAAATTACTGTTTTTGGGACATTTTTGCATTTAAATTTAATTACTGGGTTACCTATTGTACCTGATGCAGTACAATAAATTGCTACTATTTGGTTATTTTTGATGGTGTAATTTAAAACTTTAGCATAGTGAAAATTTTGTTTTGAATGATAAACTGGTAGAACCAGTGATTACTTTAATGTTTTGGTAAATGTGTAGGCAATCCTTTGTGAAGGCACTGGAACCATTTGTGAATTGGCTTGAGGAAGCAGAAGAGGAAGAATGATGAATGTGTTGCTGTATCGAATTATGGATTTAATGAATTAATGGTATTATGTTTTTCTCTCTCCATTATATGGAGATCTGTAGCATTATGATATGTGGTTAATGTTGTCAGGATTTGTTAATTTCTGAGCTACTTTGTGGGGGAAGGATTAAGATTGGTTATGAAAAACAAATTATATGACCTTAATAGTATTTTATTGGTAGAGCATCGGTTTGTGGAAGTCTGTGTTATTCTGTATGACCTTAGTAGTACGTTATTGGTAGAGCATCGGTTTGTGCAAGTCTGTTTTTTTTGTCTCAAATTCTGTTGTAGCTTCAGTGTACTTGTTGATCTTGGTAAAGTCGATGTTGAGAAAAAAAAAATGCACTAATAAATAGTATAGACATAATACAAATGTAAATGGAGATTTATATATTAAAATCCAAGGATACAAACTAGAGTATGGCTAAGTTGCTGCCGGCAGCATTTCGGCGAGGTGCTGCCGGCAGTGTTTCGGCTATTCTGGTGTTCAAATAACAAATTTTTTTATATAGATGTTCAATCTATATTAAAATCTACTTGGAAACCAAATTTTACATTTTTTTGAATTTTTTTACTATTTATTAAGTCACTTGGAAAATTGCTGATCCGGGTGAACAGTAAAAACAGTCGGGTGAACAGTAAAAACAGTCTGGACTATATGATCTGGAATTTTCAAAGTGGCTTAATAAATAGTAAAAAAATTCCAAAAAATGTAAAATTTGGTCTCAAGTAGATTTTAATATTTATAACACGTTGAACGGTTCAGATTTTCTGTTTGAACACTAGAATGGCCGAAACGCTGCCGGCAGCACCTCGTCGAAATGCTGCCGGCAGCAACTTAGCCATACTCTACAAACTAATATGGATAGATAAATTCGGCGATTATAGGGGGTCTAAGATTGGGGCTATTATTGGGGTGGGGCTATTCCTTAACACTCTTATCCTAGCCTGAGTAGGTATTTTCTAGCAAGTCTGGTCCAAAGTGCTAAAAGTTGAATATGGAGTCTGCACAAATTAGAAAGAACAAAAGCCAAGAAAAAAAGATTTTTTTTAAAAACAGTAATTAAAATAATAAAAGTTAAAGAAACGACATGATTGTTTCGTTTGTTATAAAAACAGCAAAAACTGAATCCCAGATTCGGTTAAGTTATTCTTTTGCTTCACCGAATACGCTATTCGGTTAAGCTGGTGGTTTTAACAGAAGATACAGTGGGTTGCCACAGAAGATCCGTTTTTTTTTTGCTTTTTTGTCTTAACCGAATCCGGAATTCGGTTAAGGCAATGTGATTTTTTTATTTTTTATTTTTTTTAATTTTTTTTAATACAATTTTGACATTTTGACGTGATATTTTCAGTTGTACTAAATTTTTATTACAAAAAGATATTTTAGTGCCTCGCAATTTTTATTGCTAAACCATACGTGATATTGCTAACAATAAAAAATAAAACAAAACCCAAACCGAATCCCTTATTCGGCGGTGATTTTTATTTTTACCCAAATTTTTTTTTTTAATATAAATAACCTCGTTTATTATTTTATTAAATGGTAATTTTTCACCGATAACCCTAGAAATTTATTCACCGATAACCCTAAAGTTATTTTTATTACAAAGAATTATATTATAAAAACTTATCAATAATATAAAATTTCGTTTATTATTTTATTAAATGGTAATTTTTCACCGATAACCCTAAAGTTATTTTTATTACAAAGAATTATATTATAAAAACTTATCAATAATATAAAATTTCGTTTATTATTTTATTAAATGGTAATTTTTCACCGATAACCCTAGAAATTTATTCACCGATAACCCTAAAGTTATTTTTATTACAAAGAATTATATTATAAAAACTTATCAATAATATAAAATTTCGTTTATTATTTTATTAAATAGTAATTTTTCACCGATAACCCTAGAAATTTATTCACCGATAACCCTAAAGTTATTTTTATTACAAAGATTATATTATAAAAACTTATCAATAATATAAAATTTCGTTTATTATTTTATTAAATGGTAATTTTTCACCGATAACCCTAGAAATTTATTCACCGATAACCCTAAAGTTATTTTTATTACAAAGAATTAATTCAAGCCGCAAATAATATTTGCGGTTTGGGTAGAAATAATATTCTTTTAAAAACGTAGTTATTTATATTAAAATATATATTTTTTTTTGGGTAAAAATAAAAATCACGGCTTATTCAGTTTATATAAAAAATAAAAAATTAACAATAAAAAATAAAAAAAAACCCAAACCGAATCCCTTATTCGGTTAATGGGTAGTGTTATACGGGTAGTCACATAATTCGGGATCTGTTCTGTGAAAACATGCTTAACCGAATAGGCTATTCGGTTAAGCAAAAAAAATTAACTTAACCGAATCCGGAATTCGGTTTTTACTGTTTTTATAACAAACGAAGCAATCACGTCGTTTCTTTAACTTTTATTATTTTATTTACTGTTTTTAAAAAAAAATCCAAGAAAAAAGGTTACTCTAGAATTTTAAGAACGTTATGAAACCTAAAGTAACATATCATTCGGTACAAACTACAGAACTGACTGGTCTGTACTAAATAATTATCAAAATAAATTTGTCTCTGTCGTCCTCTTTATACGACACAACAGAGGGAAAAAAAAGCTCTCAAACTTATTTGCCCTCCCTCCCTCTATATTCGCAAAATAATCAAAGCAAAAACTGAAAAACGATTTTGCACTGGTTCAATCGAGTTGATATGTATTTGAAGTGGAGAGATGGAGCGTACAATGAATTAACCGCAAATTGGCGAAGTTTGAATGTGATTTGAGAAAGAAATTGAAGCATCCGTTTGATTTGTTTATAGCAGTTCTATGTTTCCATTTCTTCGTTGTTTCCTTGTTTTTTCTCTAGAATGTTTTGTTGCTTTGTCAAGTAAGCTCTTGTATTGTAGTAGTGTATTTAATTATTTTGCACTTTTATCCGGATCAAAATTTAAACTTTTTTTTTCCAACACAGTACTGTAGCGAAATTATAACATCTTTGTAGAGCTACAGTACCTTGGTGATCCAAAATGAATACTATAACAAAAATTTGTCTTTGTTTAGTCAAATTTGTCCTGTGTTATGCACAAGGGAAGGACTAGAAAATTGAGACGAGGAAGGTTAGAAAATAAAGTATAGTGTAATTTTATTTTATAGAGAGAGTTAAAAGTATTAATACATATAAAAATTATAAAATTTAATGGATAAAATTACAAAATTTTAATGTATAGGGGTGGTTTAATCCCTTTTTAATTATATTACTTTCCGCCCCTGGTTGTGCATCTGTCTCAAATTTCAGTAAAACATGAGTAACGCAGTAAAAAGTTTCAATTTCGTGTTCCACATGTTGATTTATGTTCTGCAAATCAAGTTTGATTTCGTAAACACTTAATTCGTTCGAGTTTGACTTGAATGCAACTCAGTATATATTTTATTTATGTTAGATTCAATTTGGGACATTAACATAATATAGTAACTAAATACTTACCACCCAGAAAATAATTGTCAGTCATGTTGCGCTATTCAAGTTATTAATAATCAGAGCACAAGTTCGAGTCGAGTGAATTTGACTTCATCTAATTCGGTTTATTAATAAACAAATCAAGTTAGTGCGAAGATTAGTCCAATCGATTTCAACTTGTGTACAATTTCATTGTCCAAAACAATATTTTAAAATGCGGTTTTGTTCCTGCATGAAGAAGATCACTGCATATTACGTATGTGGCTTTTAATGAAGACTTATATATGCAGATTTTAAAATGAACTATTGTTGAATCCTAAATATTTGAAAATATGTCTAAGAAATTTATCATATTAATTCCTCGAAAATTGGGTGAGTATAATATCCTAAAAATCCAATTTCTTGAAAGTCACTAATAATGTGCAGTGATTTTCATGAAATAAAATTTATGATAAAATCCTACATATAAAATCATGATTTTTGATATAAAGAAATCCTAAAAATTTAAAAGAGGTGAATTTATATGAATTTTTGAAGTTCTCGAGACATTTTTTGGGTGTACAAAATGAGGTAACCCTATCAGAAACTCTAATCAACTCCTAGGTGTCTGCATATGTGTCCGCATGAACGATGCCGCATGTAGTATTATGTGTCTGCATGACTGTGTATACGGTCGCATATTCAAATATGCATATATGTGCTATATGACATTTTGACCGCGGTAGCAGACCGCATACGCATATGTTTCCACATTTAAAAACACTAGTCCAAAGCAAATTTTCGCCAGAAAAAAAAAACATCATAGTCATGACGTTTGGCGTTGTGTATATATAATTATAATTATTTTTTAGGTAGCGCGCATATGATAGAGTAAAATAAAAGAAATATATGACTCGTACACTTCACGAAATTAAAACAATAATGTCACTATCTTTAATTCGTAAAAGCTCGTACTTTCTTTTGTGATTAGAGAGTGCTCTAAAAATATTACTATAGGAGATTAGAGCATGCTCCAAAAATGAGTATGTAAAGAGAGAAATGGAGAGAAAAACAACGTAAAGAATTACTTCATCTACATTCTTATTTTAAAGTTACAAAATTTGAATAATTTGTATATGAAACTATCCTCTAATCTAGTTCACCTATTTTCACCTATTCTCTTCTTATCTGAAAATTTAATGTTTCGAAGTAAGTAAATATAAGTTAGTTAGGTCGAATTATCTCTCCTCTTGACGCAGCTAGTAGTGAGAATAACCGTTTTTGCAAGCAACTCATAAGAGAGACAAAATTTCCTCAATTTTTAAATTATCTGAAAAGATACATTCAACCATCTTATATAGGTTGTGGGGTTCAAAATAAAAGAAAATACAAATAAGTACGAAACACCCAGCCAACTCATGTAAGGCTGCGTGAGTTCAGAATACAAGAAAATACAAATAACTGCCCAAACAGATAAAATAGAAAATTCGCATCCCTTCATCTGTTTTGGCTAAAAAAAATATTTTTCCGATGGATAAATTAAATTTCGGCTAAAACAATTTTTTTCTTCTGAAAACACGATTTTTATTTCTGAATTGTTTTGAATTATTTTCCTTCTTATTTATTTCCTCAACGGTTTGCCCCGCATCATCTCTCCTCTCTCTCCAAATCCGTATCCTCATCAGAAAATATTGAAAAGTATAAGTTAAAGTATTGTTTTTTTATCGAGCACTCAATTGGTTAATGAATTTAAATCCGATTAGGTATTTAAACCCGATTCAATATTTTTTTACCTTGTCCTCTTAGGTACCTGACTAAAGCAAAGTACAAACAAATGATCCAGATTAATCTCAACCGGACCAAAATCAATCTGGTACCTATAGAAACTATAGGAGTGTTTTAAAATTCGTGTCAACTTAAAAAAAACTAATCTGAACCGTCCGTTTGTAATTTGCTTGAGTCAGGTACCTGGGATGATCCGAATTCCCATCTCCCCTCCTTATGGAGGTCAATTTGGGTCCGATGCCTATCGGACTCAAAGTGAGTTCGATAGATTCGATGACCATCCGATCTGTTTTAAAATTCGTGCGCACGAATCTTGAAGCAGATCGAACGGTCCCGAAATCTATCGGACCCAAATTTGAGTCCGATGGGCATCGACCCAAGCTGCTCTCCTCCTTATGTGCCCTCTTTTTCTAAAGCACACTCATGGACCATGGGCCTAAATTCAATTGTCAGAAATAACGAAATAACGAATCGATTGCTGGGCCCCAAAATTGACCTTATTTCCTCTTCTGTCGCCGGGATCAGACGCACAAATCCGGGTCGAACCTTGGTTTTTGCTCATTTCTCTCTCTTCTCGCTGAGATTTAAGATTTTGAACGGAGACTGGTAAAAAAAAATGGCCTTGCGAAGGAGCGTGGGGAAACTGGGAAATGATCTACCCTCGTTTATTTCTCGGAGCGCTTCGTCTCTCCTCCATTCCCATGCCACTAGCTTTGGTAAATATTTTTTCTTTTCGTTTTCCCCTTTCGTTTTGTGTGAAGTACGGTGGTTTATGTCTGTTTCTTCGTGTTTTTAACTATTTGAAGAAAATTTAGTCTCAGATATATGAAATTGGCAGTCCACGGTTCTAATCTTTGAACATATTATCTAGATTGATTTTGCCTGAAGTATTTCACCAGAATAAGCTGAGATTGACCTCATTCGTATTTTAATTTTTCTCATCGAGGCTTAAGTACCATATAAGAATAAAACAAATGATGCAATTATGCAGATAATGGAAGTATAAAGTTGCATGTATTGTCGTCGTCTTATAGGATATAAAGAAGTGAGAGAAGAAGAGAAGAGCAAGCTGGTGGGTAATGTTTTCAGCAATGTCGCCTCGAGTTATGATATCATGAATGATTTAATGAGTGCTGGGTTGCATAGGTTGTGGAAGGACCGGTCAGTGTCCTATTACTTTTTTCTGTTTTCAATTTTGCATTTTTGGGTCATTATTTTTCTTTTGTTTATTTAAGTACGTAAATATGTCAGGTTGGTTTCAAAATTGAATCCCTTTCCTGGAATGAAGCATCTTGATGTGGCCGGCGGAACTGGTATGCTCATGCCATTGCTCCACTTTGCTGAAGGTATACTAGTAATATTGTTTCTTTGTATATAACTTGTATAATATATATTCAGGTGACGTGGCATTTCGGGTTCTGGATAGCATCAAGAGTGTGAGCCGAAGAGCCATGGAAGGCACTCTACCCGAAGTGGAAGAAAAAACACAGATCTATATATGTGACATTAACCCTAAAATGCTATCTGTTGGCAAGAAGCGTGCTGCTGATAGAGGTAAAAACTATGACTTCCACTTGCTTTCTAACATAATTTGGTCTACATGTCTGCTCATTAATTCTAATTTTTCATATGTGAAGGATTAGGGGAGGAGAGGTGCCTCAATTGGGTCGAAGGAGATGCTGAGAAATTAAGTTTTGAGGATGCTTCGATGGATGGTTACACGATTGCTTTTGGAATTCGAAATGTGACCCACATTGAGAAAGTTCTTTCTGAGTCTTACAGGTGGGCAATTAAATCAATTAGATCATTTTACAATACACTAAATCAGATCAATTTTTGTTTCTTAAGTATGCAATGAGTGCACGTATTTGCAAATGCTGGTGACACCAAGTTGTTAAAGGGAAGTTAAATTCAGAAACATGAACTGAATATGAACTTTTATTGTAATTTAATCAAACTATTCACCGTTAGAATGTGAATTTTCTGATATAATGTAGATTTTAGTTTAATTTGGATTAAAAGATCCAGCTCTCAACTTCTTCACTGAACTGGTAGATCAACAGAAACCCCAACCCAATTTATAATTGCTTGTAAACATCTCAAGCTATAGGGCTAAAATATAAGAAATGTTATGCATTATTTCCAATAGGGTAACATTTTAATGAGTTGTTATCTGCAAGAACCTTTATATTTGTATCTGGATGTTCAATTGCTGATTGTCTTAAAATGATGTGTACTTCAGGGTATTAAAGCGGGGTGGTAGGTTCCTATGCTTAGAGTTGAGCCATGTGGATACACCTATTTTCAAAGAACTGTAAGTTTGTTACGTCAATATGCTATGATTCACATTAGCTTGTGTTTTCTGAATAAAACCAGGGTTAATGAACAAACTTGTTTGCTCAAACTTAAAAACTTTAAATGTCTTTGTAATGAGATGTTAAGTGGATGCATGTTTTGTTGATGGGGAATATTAAGGAAATAATATTTTGCTCTAATTTTCAGATGCAGAGACTAGGGAGATACTTCAACAATAGTCATTATTAATTAATTTTTTACCCGCCATGATGTGTCTCTGATCCTTTCTTTCTTGTTGTTTGTAGTTATGATTACTATTCATTTTCGGTAATTCCAGCTATGGGAGAGCTAGTAGCCGGGGACAGGGAATCATACCAGTACTTGGTTGAGAGTATTCGTCAGTTTCCTAGTCAGGTAATTTTGTTGAAAACTTCCAACATCATTTAAGTGGAGATCAAAGAGAAGAAAAGGTTTTATGTTGTAGATTTTGAAAATTTTGCTTGTGCCTAGCTCTGACATCTGTTCCGATTGTAGGAGAAATTTGCTCGAATGATTGGTGATGCTGGTTTTCAGAAAGTAGAGTACGAAAATCTCGTGGGCGGAGTGGTTGCTATACATTCTGGACTGAAGTTGTAGGAAATCTAAGGACGGGTTTTTTTTTATGAAAAGTGCATGGCATAATGGTTGCTGTTTATTTTTTTTTGCTAAAATAATATGTTATAGGTACCAAGTTTGCCCCTGGCATAATTTGGGGAATCGTTACCTTTTCCATGGTCTGTATTATCAAGTTTTCAGTTTATTTTAATGTCGGTACCTTAACGAAATTTTGCAGTTTCCCCCTTTGTAGAAATGACAATGTAAAAACTTTGATCTTTCTAAATAATTAAAAGCAGTATATTAATCCTTTTTTTTTTTTTTTGGTTTCAAGCTTTTTTAGCGTGTTGTTTTTATCAATTATAACTTCAATTCAAGCCATCATCAATTTCCACGCTAGCTATTTGAAGTAGCATTTTCTTGCCGATTCGAGAGAAATTTGATCAACCCTTGAATCTTTTGTGTGCCGCGTTGCGTCCAGGCTCATCGTGTCGCAAATCACTGACATGAGGATTACCACACAGTGTATTTCGCTGCGATCAGCCATTGTTATGATTCATGATAGCGCCATCTCTTTGACACGCCACACACTAACATACATAATCGGCACTACTGTCACGCAGGAATCTCAATTCCAGCCTGATAAATGGCCCGGCCCAAGCCTAGTTTTAGAGGAGGCACCTGTACTATCTCCACTCCACGAAATCATCAGGGAAGCACACGTGGTCCTCTACTCCCTTCCAGGCTTCCACGTGTTGCTCTGCATGTACTTCCTCTCCTTTTCCTCTCTTAAAAAACTGGGTGAAACTAAGAATCTTATATTGTTTTCAGATAGAACTCAAAGACCAGAGAGAGAGAGAACAATCAAAGCCACATAATGGCAACTTCACATGTGGATGTTCCAGGGGAGCCGACGGAGACTGGTACCGCTCTTTTGGAGACAGCTACCGGTGCCATCCAAGGCTTTCAACCAATCAACAGCATTCATGAGCACCTTTGCGCGTGTGTATTGAGTTTGATGATTTTCCATTCAATTCCTGATCTTTTGTGCTGCAAAATGCCATTAATTTGTTATGTAACTAGATTAATTGACCCCACCACCGGATCAATTTTTTGTAGGTTTCACTTCTATGCAGATGACATGACAAGGCAAGTTGAGGCGCACCACTTCTGTGCGCACCTTAATGAGGATGTGCGCCAGTGTTTGATCTATGACAGCCCTGAGAAAGATGCTCGGTTAATCGGGATAGAGTATCTTGTGTCCGAGTCTGTGTTTCTGACATTGCCTGATGATGAGAAGCCATTGTGGCACTCTCATGAGTTCGAGGTGAAAGGCGGGTACCTGTTCATGCCTGGTGTGCCGGGTGCGGTGGCGAGAGTGGATTTGACAAAAGTGTGCAAGACATACGGAAAGACAATCCACTTCTGGCAGGTTGACAGGGGGGATCCACTTCCTTTGGGGATACCTCAGATCATGATGTCTCTCACACGCGATGGGCAACTCCGTGAAGATCTTGCTAAAGGTATTATATAGCTAGGTTTACAGCATGTCATGAAAAAATATTGTAAAACTTAAGTGCCCGAGTTCAAATAATTTTTAAATTGTTGCCGGAAAGATTTTGCCAGATGTAATTCTACAGAAGTATATATGCTGCCTGCTTGTGTTTAATCTGCATGTGCAGATGCAACCCATTTAATTTGGTGACAAAATCAAATTCTCTTCTGTTGAATTGACATAAATATATACCGCATTAATTTTTTGTTCTTGATCGGGCTAAATGTGGATTGCAGTGTATAAATGAGATTGACATAAATATATACCGCATTAATTGACATAAATATGGATTGCCGTGTATAAATGAGAAGTTGACTTGATTATAATAATTGCTTCATGCCCTTTTGAAAGATTGTACAATAAAAAATAAATTTTCTATGTAATTAATTTCCGAGTTAATCCACTATAAGAACTTCAAATAAATGATGAATTATTTCTTAAAAAGAATGTATATCATTGATGTTCTTTGTGTGGCTTTGATTGTTCCAGAGGTGGAGAAGAAGTTTGCAGTATCATTTGAGAAGCAGAGGGAAAATAGGAAGGATATGACTGGTCCTGATCATGGTATCCATCCTTTAGCAAATGCAGCTGGTAAGGGGTTGAAGACAGAGTTGCGAGAGGTCGACATCCCACCGGCAACTTCCATGCCTAGGATCTTTGTTTGATAGATTATGTAGTGTACCAGTATAATCTGGAACCCTGTCTGTACGTTTTGTAAGTGTTTCTGTTAAATAAGGTTGTTCTTTTCAAGAATAATGGAAAGTAAGACTGTTAAAATATTTTTAATTGGGAATATGTATGTTGGATCCGTATTTTGCTTTCGTATTGTACTTGCCAATTTTTCTTATTTTGGTTTGCATTCACCAGCTATTTTGGTTGGGGTTTATTTTTGTGTGGGGATCTTACTGTTAATAATCGATGGTTTTTTAATTTAATGAAATGGGAAAATCTACGTACCACGGCAGTATGTAACCTTTTGTATAATTATATTTCGACAATATTCTATAATTGATTCGAATGATTAAATTCGTTTATACTTTCTAATTGATTCGACGATTGAATTCGAAATCTCATTTCTCCGGTAATTTTGTCGTGGAACTTGATTCGACTAAAAGAAAGATGCATAGTCAATTATTAGAAAAGATGCTGAGTAAATAAAATAGAAAGAATTTAACACCAAATATAAAAAATACACCAGAAAAGGTTCTCAGAACACCCTATAATTAACTCGAGTGTTTCTTGTCACATTTTAGGCCTGTTGGGCATCAAAAGGCACTGGGCCCGATTCATTTCGAAACAGAATTAAGTTACAAATACCAGAACTCTGTTTCACAGGTCTACAGATGTCTGAATGTTCAACATTCAACGTTCTCCTCGTACCAGAATTCCAGAATTTGTTCTAAAGCAATTAGGAACTGTTCAACACAAAATAACAATATGCAATATGAGTAACATAAGTATGATTGGAGGATGACCAATTGTATTATTGTATTAGAGGTACAGGTTTGGTAAAATGGGGGGGGGGGGGGGGGGGGGGGGGGGTGGGCTTGATACCTACCTATCACTACCTATGAGAAGAGGTTTTAACTAGAATACGAACGGAAGTTTGTTAACAGTTAAAATTAAATATATATCTCCAGACAAATTCAACGCAAACTAATCAGAGTCTAATCGTTGCCAACGGTTGAGCAAACGTTAGAACATTTGATCAAAGCACATGTAAACTCTGATTTCACGGATTATCAAATCTGCTCCAACCGTTGTGAATGGTTAACAACTGTTATAATGGTTGAAGGCAAAATTTTCTGATTTTTTTCCTTTTCTGTAAATATGTTTGATTGTTTTCTTTTCTATCACTCTAGTTGTCTTTCAGCTGTAAAATTCGAATTTTCTGTGAGGCTAAAGTTCTCTATTATTGTTTGTGCATCAAATTTCAATATCTATTCAAAAACCTCAAATACACTTCACCAATATTAATCCAAATTGAGATTAGAGTGATTTTAGTGATTCTTGGAGCGTTTGTTGAACTTAGAGCCATTTGTGCTCGTTCTTCTTGAACCGTGTTAACTTCCCAATTGTTTGTAAGAGCTCACCAGTTTCACTTTGTACTTCTTTCTTATTAGATAATAGAAAGGCACGTCAAAAAGCGACCGCGACACTAACGTAGGCCTTGTTTGATCAAACTCCATTAACATTTCTTGTGTCAATCTTTAAACTCATCTGTTTATTTATTTGCACTTGAGATCTTTTAATTTGAGCAATCGTCTGAAAAAAATTTATAATTTTAAAATGTCCCATATTCACCCCTTCTTCTCTGTGTGCCGTTAGAGACATTGTACCCAGTAGCATCCCTAAACATGATCCATCTCCTTGCGGGGATCAACGCCGAGTTACACACTCAGACGAATCCTAGCCACTCGTCGGTCTGCTATCTCTTCAGTAGGTGGAGCTAGTTCGAGAAGAACCGTTCCATAGGGTCGAAACAAAGTCTCAAAATCTATCCACTTCCATAGTTGAGAAGGGAAGCCTCGTACCTTTACCCATATTGAAAGAAGTTTCAAGCCCTTACATAGCCGGGATCCCATGGTGCCACCTGAAAATTCCTATTTTCCAGTGTCAGATAGCCAGCCTCTAGGGTCTGATCAAGCCACCAAGGGTTTGGGGCTTCAATCAGGTAACGTCGGTCTTCAAAGATCCTCACTCTCCTGTTGTTGTATTGGCGATATTGTTTCTTCAGAGTCGGCTCAATTCTTTCTGACCCCCACTCCTCCGGATCGTCTAAAAAGAAACTCTAGCGAAAGTGTTACTCTAACTCGTTAAGTGGAAGTACGGAACGAGAGCCTACATTTGTCGCGTTGCATCTATGATGCTGGTAATGTTGATGTGGTTTGAGTTCTAAGAGGGGGAAATGCGAAGAAGACAGAGGAGGAGAAGCAATTTTAGGTGGAAATGCGGGTAAATCAGTTACCGCTCGGCACTGAGCAGCAGTGTGAGAGACGTGAGTGACATCTCTGCGGCGGAGCAGAGCTGATCTTTAAGGATTTGAACGATCACGCTCTCCACGATCGATTGCAACTACAGCGTTTGATTTCCCGCCAAAATCTGATCGAACGACTGTATGTGATCATCTCGATCGTTTCTTTCCAGATCAACTGGATCCCGTTTCTCCAGGCCCTCCTGATCAGTAGCTTCTTTAGAACCTTCACCCGGTGTCGTTCTCACAGAAGATCGTAGAGAATCAAGACCATTGCAACAAAATCTCTTCCAAATCTGCGAGCAGCACGAACCGATTCGATTGATTAGGCAGCCGCATCATTGCGCGCGACTTTTGTTTTCCTTTTTGGATTTTGTTTGTTCCTTTTTCTGGTTTGTCCGCCTTTTTTTTGTTTTCTTTTTTTTGGAATCGTCTTCGATGGCCTCGAAATCGTTTTTTGTTTTGTGTCTCGCTCTCGTTTCACATACCATATATTTCATTGGCATGTTGGGCTCATGTCGTATGGTCGTCCCAAGTCCCATCGAATCTTTGGAACCAACTCCGCTGCTCTTCAAATAGGCGAGCAGGGTCCTGCTCTTTCAAATCAGACCGTTCATCGGTGTTGAGATTCGTGCATGAAAAAAATTCAACGGTCTGATTTGGAAGAGCAGGGTCCTGCTCGCCTATTTGGAGAGCAGCGGAGTCGGACCCCGAATCTTTGGTCAATTTTTCGAATATCGATATACTGTATTTTAAGAGAATTTATCCTTGAATTTTTTCTATTTTGTGAAATTTATGATATCAATGACAGATACTTAAACAGAATAGCTTAAATGCCAAGTTTAGAACTGGATCTGTATCTAGTGCTGGTTTGGAAATTGACAAAAGAACGGGTCCGTTTAACATAGTTATTATGGAATATTACATAAATGATCTTATATATCAAACCCTATTTATTTAGAGGAGGAATCAAGTTACAACAAATTTGAGGTACAACAAAGTTACAATAATCATTTTCTACATTTTGAAATTTCAAATCGTCGATCCAAATCATTCAACATGATCTCCACAATAAAATGTGCTTACAGATCAAATTTTACATTTTTTTTTGAATTTTTTTACTATTTATTAAGATGGATACAAAACTCAATGGTCTGAATTTGACTAGTTTTTGTAAAATACTTAATAAATAGTAAGATGGGTACAAAACTATGATTGTTGTAACTCAAATTTGTTGTAACTTGATCCCTCCTCATTTATTTATTACCTCATGTCTTTCATACCTCATAATATCTCATATTTTATATTTTCATTTTCAATATTCAAATTGTCGATTCGAACTGTTCAATATGATATCTATACTAAAATATGCTTGGAATGAAATTTTATAATTTTTATAACTTTTTTACTATTTTTTAAGATACAAAATCACTATTTCTAGACTTTTCAAAAATATTGACTTCGTACCTATCTTAAAAGGGGGAATTTCACGTATACCCCTCAAAAACAAAAAAAATTATGTACTCCCTCCTCTAAAGTTTGAAATTACGTATTTCCCCCTCTAAACTTCAAATACTCACAAATTTACTCATTTTATTGTCTATTATATTAAAACTCATTCTAATTTGGATGTATTAAGAATAAAGGCTATTCTAAAATATAAGCTATTCGGAATAATAATGTACATCCAAATAATATTTTTGTTATTCATAAAGCTAGAATAGCTGCTATTCTCTATTTCTTTTAAATGTTGGAATTTCCTATTCGGAAGTGTGAAGAGATATAAATAAATGTTTTCTCGAATTTCCGATAACACAATCCGGAATTGTAGAAGTTGACACCACTTTTGCTATCTCTACGCCGTGATAACTCGTTTGAGGTCTCACTTACTTATCTTTCCTCTTAATTAGCACATTGGTAACACTATTATTTCTCGCTTACATCTATTTATTATTCTAAATGTACAATCTAAACAATATTTTTACTAATTCAAATAACATCATTTTCACACTAATTTGAAAATCACTATTGTTATCCACTATTCTTAAATTTCGTTATTTTAACTATGCTAGTTCCATCCAAAGATACCCGTACGTTGTGGCAAATTTTCTGTTGAATAGATCCTTTTGGGATATCATTATTTTTTTAAATTGTTTTAGGTCTTTGCAGCAAAATTTAAAAATATTATAAACATAAACAATGTATTGGATATTTAAATGCGCGCAACATGTATTCCATTATTGTTCTAACAGGCGGATAATTTTTTTGCATCATAAGGAACCAAAATCGAAAATTATTTTTCTAGTGATAAAAAATAATGAAGTGGGGATTCTAATATTAAAATATTTTAGACCAATCTAAGGAATACTGCCTTGATCCTTGTCGTGAGATTTGAAAAAGCAGCGCCAATCTTGAAGGAAATTGATGGCGTGGATCCATGCGCTGATGAGATAGCTTTTCTTTGCTCGGTTGGATGTTATCCCAGCCTTAAAGGGGAATCCGACATTTTTATTAATATCCAACGTTAATTACAAATTAATTATTATACCCACGTTTTCTGACATTTGCCAAAAATGTCCAAACCGGCCAATTTATGGCCGGTTTCGTCCTTTTTTTTTTTTTTTTTTATAGACACTACGAAGAGCAAGATAATCAAATCTAACACTGAAAGTTCGAATTTTTTGTTTAAATTATTTGTTATATTATTTCTTTTGATTTATAACTGAGGAGGATTCAAATGCCTCCATTTTTTGTGCCTCCATCATGCCTTCATTTTTAAAAACTTTAATAACTCAAAGTTTAAAACTTAAACGTCAAAATAAAACCGTTAGATGTGATCTATGTTATTTTCTCTATGTGCTCATAAAAAATTATCACATTTTAATTTTTCTTTTATGTGAATCAATAAGTTAAAAAATCAACGTCTAGAAATTATCCACATTAGTATACATTTTTACAAGCTCAAGATGACAACCAAAACAAAGTTGAAATGCCATAATTTTTTACACATGCATAGATAAAATGATGTAGTTCATATCCAATGATTTTATTTTGAATTTTAAGTTTTAAATTTTTGAGTTATTAAAGTTTTAAAGAATGGAGGCATGATGGAGGCATTTGAACCCTCCTCTTTATAATTAGCATATTTATACAAAAATACACTAGATTACTTGAAATTATGTTGAATTACACTATACTACAATAAATTATGTTGAATTCCACTAAATTCAGCTAAATTACAATAACTTCGCTAATTATAATGAAATAAGGTAAATTACGCTAAACTACGCAAAATTACGCTAAATGAGGCCGATTTTGTGCCATCTTTCATAAATCATAAAAAATAGTAAAAAATTCAAAAATAGTAAAAATTAGTATCCTACAAGTTCATTATATAACTAATTTACTGAGCTACTTAGATTGAATAATAGAAATGAAAATCTTAATCGAAAACTTCAACTCAAGTTTTGAGGCTCTTCCCTTAGTTTTTTGGCAATTATGAATTTTGAAATCCAGCATCGCTGGCACGGACGCATGCCGGCCATAAAATGGCCAGTTTCTGGGAGAGAGGAAATCGGCCATTTTATGGCCGGTTTGGACATTTTTGGCGAAAGTCAGAAAACGTGGGTATAATAATTAATTTGTAATTAACGTTGGATATTAATAAAAATGTCAGAAGGGGAAGCAACTATGACTGTCTGTCAAGAGCGGACCTAAGATTTTTATCAAAATAGGACAAAAAATTATCAAATTGGGTTTAAATAACTATTCGGGTTCAAACTCGTTAGATAATCGGGTACTAGATACAAATCCGTTAGCTTTTTTTATCAAATAAAAATAATTTCTGCATTTATAAGGGCCAGATTGCATTTTCTGTTTTCATTGCCTTCTCCCTTTGTCTTTTTTTTTTTTTTTAAATTGCATGATAGTGGCTACCAAGTTTATAAAAAGTAAATTTGTTTACAACACATATACAGACTCTCAAATCTAAACAACAGTAAAAGAAAAAAAAGAACAGCGAAAAATAAAAAATCAGAACTGTATCCGATTTCTCCCTCCATAACAATGCATCCACAATGCTGTCTCCTCCCATATCTTCCTTGATAGCAACCATGGGGGCATTCTTTTATAAATGTACTCGTTTAGCTGTTTTCAAATTGCCCATAATACCCCCATAAATCTTGTGGCCCAAGCTCTTTATGTCTTTTTAGTATAGTCTCTGATGTTACTTTTCAAGTTTTTACAACCTCTTTTGAATATTTTCTCATTATAGATCTTTCATGTGAATTGGTTTTTCTATGCAATACCTCTGTACTAGCCCACTGTTACTATACCAACCTTAGCATGGACCTGCATCAGCGTTTCAAGCTTCTGTACCAGGTTCTGGTACTGATTTACCAGTCCAAACCAAAGAATTGGTACTGGTTCAGTCACCAGAAAACTCAATCATCTGGCTGTTTGAGAATGTTGATAAAATTCTGTAGGTTTTCCATTAAATCCCCAAGTTTCTGTGATCAATAGAACAAATAGCAGAGAACTACTTAAAACAAATATCAAATTAATCTGATAACCCCATTAAAAGATATTGAAATTACAAAACGTTACCCAACATAGATTCTGAAAATGCTGGAAGTTAAAAGAGTTCATGGACTAAAATTGCAATTTTGGCGATGGATTTAGCGAATTTTCTCTTGCTACAAACTTACAAAATGGTACCGTCTAATTTTTCTTTTCCACATCTTTCCTAGAACTTATTTGTGTTTCCTATCCGAGTCAGAGGCTCAGAGCGAATTAGAGAGAGAGAAAGTGACATACTGTAACCAATTGGCAGCGCACCATCTTTTTTTTTTTTTGTGTTTCTTAATAAACTAATTGGGCCAGATTAATTGGGCCATCTTTATATACAATTTACAGAATTTGATATACAATAATTGGCTATCCAAACATTATAGCTAGGCTAGTAGGCAATAATTGGCTAGTAGGGTAGAGCAAAGACTCAAAACCCAGTATTTGTAAACTAGTTGTCCTATCCTGAGCTTAACTGAATCCGCCCCTGCTGCCTGCAATCGTCATTTCCGGGCAGCCCGATTTCCTGCGTGTAAAATACAAAACCTCAATATCAGATCAGATGTAAGTTCCTGCAATCTTATGATAAATAATAAGGGTGAAGCCCTTAATTTTATATTAACTTCCTGCAATTATTATTTCCAGAAGTACGATTTTCTGCGATCATGATTCCTGCGTTAATTACTAAAAATATGTTTTATCCGTGATGATCGGTATCCTGGCGGATACTACCCTCGCCAATAGTCATTTCTCAGTTCTCACCCTCAAGGATAGAATATATTCTTGTAGACGTTGGACAACAGGGGGGGGGGGGGGGGGGGCATTTTGAAGCACTCTAGTTGAAAAGGCCCCGAGAGAAAGCTCCATTGATTATTGTCCACAAAATACTCTACTCTCCTACGCACGTTAATACGTTATAGTTGATCAGGTACTATTAGCCAAAAAGAAAACCATTAAAAATTTCTTGCCATGCATATCAAATTAAAATATGTACGTACGCATGCAGCAGTCGCAACAGGATTAACATTAACACATTATGTCAGAGACTGCTTTAAGGTTGAGCTCGAGTCTAAGATTTTCTTCCTCGATCGTTTGCATGCATAGCAAAACCACCACCTATCAGACAATTTAAGAAACGAAGTACCACTTCAGTGCCAGTTGCATTAAGAAAACAAAGTAGAAATCAATAACACAATAACTTGACTACATTAATGGCCTTAATTAATTACTCATAATCTGCAATGTACTGTTCATTTGAGAGTAAACACGATAGGACTTCAATGCAACAAGGGAAAGTTTCCTAGCTATAGGTACTTATCTCTGTTAGCAGAAACGCCACAAGATATGCATGGTCTTCAAGGTATAAAGGATGGGGGTATACATTTCCACCATTACAATGCCAAGAGAAGAAGAGAGGGGGTACAGCTTGACCTTTCCCCTCAATTCTCATGGTGTTGTAATTAGAGTAATTAAGCTGTACTCTCTCTCTTCTCCCATTAGCCTTGATGGCTTCTCAAGTGATCGATAAAAGACTTCTTGCCTCATGGCATTTATATATGAAGGCTAGCTATGTGACTATTTCCGTCCGTTAGCTATCGTTTAGGTATGTTAATTTGGATAGCTAGGATAAGTTTTTATTTCCAAAATAGTACCATTATATATTATGTATATATGAGATGGGCTAATGTATTTCATGAAGTAAAGGTCATTTTTGCTTCATGTTCAAATTTCTGTTTTTAAGTCCAACAGTCGATCTGAGTTGTCAACATGATTTTCATATTAAAGTATGTTTGGAAATCAAATTTTTTTATATATATTTTTAGAATTTTCTATTATTTATTTTATTATTATTATTTTTTATTTGTTTAGATGATAGTCAAGAATCTTCTGATTTGGTCTCAACACACATTTCTACCAAAAATAAAAAATAAAAAATTTGGTCTCTACACACATTTAATATGGAGATTATTTATGTTTAACTATTCAAATCGAGTATTTAGACTTTGAAAATGAGATATAAGTGTGAAATAAAGCATGACGACCTTTACTTCATCATGAAGTGCATTAGCCCCACTTCATATACGAGTTACAATCCAAATGTTCAAGAGAAATTTAGAATAATTTGGATAAGCATATTTTGATAATTTAGTTTTTCCTTAAAATAACATTTCATACATGCAAAATTAATGCGCCACTCAAATTATATAACTCCAATAATATTTATATTATTCTGAAACAATACAAAATTAACACTCCTTTTATTTATTGGATTAACATTTTTTCTCACATTATTTTAATAAACTAATTCGAATAACACTGTTTTCGTTCTCTCCCTGCGGAGATCCAATTTCTCCCTTAGTCTTTTGCACATTAATGCCTATATTTATTGTCCAATAATTGAACAAGTTGGTGACCTGGGCCTTGTAATGATCGATGTGATAGCGTAGGCCTACCCATATAAGTCCACCGCCTTCAAATAAGAACGCTGTTTTGTACTATTTTCTTTGTGCATATTATCCTTCGCTTGACTTATTGCACCACTAAATTTATAGATTTTAGAACAATTATTGTAACTGTGTATATTTACTACACAATTTATTGTAGCCACGCATTGTATTCCTTCAATTTACATAACAACTTAACAAGAACAGTAATATGTGTACATATGCCATCCTCCAAGTAATAATCAAAATGACATAGGTGATACATATATATGAGCTATTGAAAATATAATTTTGAATATTGTTGGATATTCTTTTAATGTAAACTAAGATATCCTATTATTGATAATTTATTTTAATGTACTAGTTGTGTTCGAATTAGAAGTGCCAATAAAAAATCAATGTGTATTTCTAGGCTAGCTATATATGTTGTTATGTTGTTCAATACGCCCATAGCGCTTCATGTAACTTAATTTTGATGCCATTCTTCCTTTAGAATCCGTAAATAGCAAATTAAAAGATTGAAACATGCACACTCTAAAAGATGAAGGCTTCACCTCTAACTTTTATTAAAAAAAAAATTTATGGATAATTTAATTTGAAATATAAATTTACACACAAATGAGGGTCAGGAGCCACAGACAAAATAATTGTGTTGCAAAAAGTTAAGGGTGGAACATATCATGTGTTAGGATCGATCATTATAAGTATAATTTTTTATTTATTTCAAAATTTTATAGAAAGTAGAAGTACAGTGTTCTTTTTTAGTTGTACCGACGTTAAGGTGTGTGATTAACCTCCACATGTAGTAGAGTGTGTGTGTTTCTTCGAGGAATGCAAAGCGATCTCCAGCAACCTCCGCGGTAATTGGAGATCATGCAATGGTGAATTTTACGCATGCTTTATAGAGATGATATAATTGGATCTCAAGGTTTTCTCAGGTCGTCGTTTTATCGTCAAACAAAAACAGGTTGTTGTGTTTACCTCTTCTTTTTCATCTATCTCACTGTGTTATATTTAGTACAAGCAAGTTACTTGATGAAATATTTCAATGACATTCTTTGTGTTTATCGGATTTCGAACACTTGTAATTCGTTGAAAACCGATTATATATATAAATATATATGTCAAATATATAATTAAGCAGTATCTTATAAAGCGCCAAACGCATCCTTACGTCAATCATCACAGGTATTGATACTGATACTGATGTACTGATACGCCTGTTGGACTGAGCGTATCTAGAAGTCAATCTCCATGACCACCTAAATAGCACCTAAACAGTAACTAGTAAGCCATGGAGCTAATAGCCAGGGAGTGTTTTTGGAAGGTTATGCATGGTAACTGTGCGGAGGGGGGAATTAATTAATGGGGGTGAAATAGGGGATGTGTCGGTAAAGTTAACTGCATGTGCTCTTTCCAGGGCTCATGATCTAGAATTTTGCTGCTCTGTACTAGTTTTATATAGTGGGTTGACTGTATGTCTGTATGCTGCTTTGAGATATATGATAATTTTTTTTTTTTTTGAGAAAAAAATAAGGGTCAAGCCCTCATTTGAGATATATGATAATTAATTTGATGATTGTTGGCGGAGAAGTATTCACAGAAATATAGCCTTACATGAGAGAGACATGGACCTGGATCGTCTATGTATATCCATAAAATCTATATATAAACACCATTCAATATAATTAAAATTATAATTAAGTCGCATTAAGCTATTCAGACGACACTCGTAAATCGCAATTTAATTAGATAATTCAAAGTGCCGGTTAATTATGCAATGCGAAGAATCATTATACAATAATGAATCAAAAAGTGCATTAATATTAGTTAATTAACACCATGATATCATGAAAAACTTCATGCAAAATAGTTCTGCATCTTAAGAAGCATTAATATCATGTACTATTAAAAAAAATGTGAGGCAGACAGATCGAGTCCTGCACAATATGATACTAAAATTAATTATATAAACGTTTTGAGACAATTGAAGAGAAAAGAAAAATACACGATCATGAGATATATATAATCCAGCAAATGCATATATAGTAATAAATCTTTAGGCATAACCCAAGTGAGTGGTAATCATTCATACACGGGTGCTGTTTGAAGTAGCAATGGCTTCCATAACCGGTGTCCCGGTGCAAACCAGTCCCATTGCCACTTCACGCGCGCATTTGTGTTTTTAGAAGCATCAAATTTCACTAATCTAAGAGGAAGCTTGAACTATTCCACTAAAAAGGAATGGGCAGATCTAAAACGACTTATTAGCAGCACAAATTTATGGAACATTCTATATATTTTTTATTTTTTTAAATGAAAGGTAAAATAGGTACTTAAAATGGATAAATTTTTTTTTTTTTGAAGAAAAATAAGGGTCTAGCCCATATTTCATTAATAAGATGGTTACAAGGATTGTATCCAAATTGAAGAAATAAAACATAGAAAATGACTCAATACATTTGAGCTGTTGGAAAAGTAAGAGGAAAATTAAAAAACTAGAGTAAAATACAGGAAGATTGGAAAATTTGAAGCTGTTCACATACTGGTACCCTTCTTGCCGGCTTTCTCCTTACTCATTCCGGTTCCCCCTGTGTTCGTAAAACTTGAGTTGCCAAATAACTTCCTGTAGGAGACCTTCTGTATCCTTCACCTTTTCTTGAAAGCATCTAGCGCAATGCTCTCTCCAGATGATAAATTGCATAATGAGCATGGCCGCCTTTTGCTCTGGTTTCATATTACCCGTCTTGTCTTTGTTGGTTATGTCAACTGTTGGTGTAGCCGGCCAGTTAGGAGCAGGTCCAAGACCGGTTAAACTGCGGTAGAGCCTTCGTGTAAATGCACAGTCCTGGAAAATATGTTGTACCGTCTCCCGTGCATTTACACATAGTACACATCTGCTGACAATGGACCAGCCCCGTTTTTGGAGGTTGTCGTGCGTAAGAATTCTGTTCTGGAGTGCAAGCCACCCGAAAATTTTCATTCTCGGTGGCGCCCTGAGCCGCCAAACCTTGTAGATCCGTGTTGCGATTCTCGGAGCATCTTTTAGTAGCCGGTATGTTGTTCGTACCGTGAGTCGGTTCAGGTTGTCCCCCCTCCATGTGATGGTATCTGGTTGGTTTAGGCGAAGCTGGAGCCTGCTGACTATATCAGCCATTTGCTGCAGTTCTTGTTGTGCCGAAATTGATAGGGTTGGGTTGAAAAGTGTGTCTAGGCCGGCAGCACATGCCTGAACCACTTGCCGCAATAGGATGCCAGTATCGAGCGCAAAGGAGAATATGTTTTGAAATCTAGTTGCCATAAAACCCTCTCCCCAGTCGTGATGCCAGAAATTTATAAGTGAGCCGTCTCCTACTGTCCATCTTGTGTTGTTATGGAAGAGGTTTCGTGTTGGTGCCGTGATTGACTTGCACTAGTACAAAAAACACCTACACCGACTGTTAAAAAAACCCTACACCGACTGTTATCAAGGCGTCGGTGATGGCGCCGCCAGTATAGGTACATCTATACTGACGGTTAAATAACAGTCAGTGTAGAGAACTAACACCGACGGTTTAAGTAACCGTCAGTGTAGGTATTAACACCAGCCGTTTTTAACAAAAAACAGCCGGTGTAGCCAGCCTGCACCGGCTGTTTTCTGAAAAAACAGTCGGTGTAGTCTTCCTACACCGGCTGTTTTTTTGTTAAAAACAGTCGGTGCAGGCTGCCTACACCGGCTGTTTTTTGTTAAAAACAGTCGGTGCTGGCTGCCTACACCGGCTGATTTTGTCAAAAACAGTCGGTGCTGGCGGCCTACACCGGCTGTTTTTTGTCAAAAACAGTCGGTATTGGCCTTGTACACCGGCTGTTTTTTTTATAAAATTGGCGTTGTAGGCGGCCTACACTGGCTGTTTTCTTTGAAAACAGTTGTAGTTCTGAAATATAGTCACTAGTTTGTTCTAAAAACAGTCGGTGTCGATCCTAAAAACAGTCGGTGTTTGTTCAAAATTTTGGCGTGGTTCTATTTATATCGGGGCTAGCCTCCATATTTTGCTAGCAATATATTAATCTTCGGCATTCATTAACATTAATTAGGATACCATGCAATTAATTTGAGCAACACAAACAATAATAAAACACAATATAAACAACAGATCTTATATTTCTTTTAGTAGAGGCTACCAAGCAAATATATTAGAAATGAGATAATACATAGAAACTGCACCACTGTCTACTCAAATCCAAAGATAACTATTCCCTACCTATACACCTGAGGCACCTCTCATATATTTCATTCAAATCCAAAGATAACTCAAATCCAACAGATCTTATATTTCATTCACCAAAAACACATTATAACAAAATTTACATATATGAGACATTTACAAAATATGCATATGAACATAACAACATATATTGCATTTCTTATAAATAGTTTAGAAGTTGTCCAAAAAAAACTCACACCATTTTCGTGTTATTGCATGAAGTTGCGTCGGCGTATATCTTGCTATCGGTAAATCACACTGCATGAATACAAATTGAGAAGTTAATTATATTTAATCTATATGAAAAATTAATCAAGTTCTATTATAAAATTCATACATTAGGAAATACGTCAAATTGCGTAGTGACTAGGTCTTGCATGTGTTTCATGACGTAAAATCCACACACCTTGCCGCCTACTTGCTTAGGGCTCTGAAATGTTCCATTTAAGTAAAATCAATAATTAAGATTATGTAGCTATAATTAAGCTCCTTTCTCTTTTGCTTTTGTTTTTTTTTCTGTTGGGGGGCATCATTTGAGAATGAATTTGGTAACAAATTCATAATAATTAATAATAATTCACAATAATTGGACCTCCTAGCACAGAACTGCCAGAATTTTTTTCTTACCATATTTAAAAAAATAAACTGACCAAGTGACCAGGTTTGCATCCAAGTGACCAGCATTGGGAAAAAAAATCCAAAATTACCAGGTTTGCAACCAAGTGACCAGCAGGCCAGTTGCGCAGCTATTCGATGCGCAACTTTCATTGACATTATTTTTAAACATCGATTCCGTCAAATTAGATGTAGTCGAATTAATCTCAATTAACGCTAAAAAATATTGGTAGCGCAGCTAATAGTTGCGAACCCGATAGTTCTGAATTTTTTTCCAAAACAGTGGTTGAAAGATGGTACCAAATTGATTTTACAAATAGATGCTTTTCTGGACAGCAAGGGAACAAAAATAAATTCAAATTAAGTATCAAATTAAAATTCAAGTGTAGAAGTTGACACCTTGATGAATTTCCACTTGCATTCCGTTGATCCCTCCTTGTGCACTCCTCCGGCCTCCACATAAGATTCAAAAATGCTGAAATTTATTAAATGTCAAGGAATTAATTAGTAATTACCAACAAATAATACGTTGATTGTAAGTAAATGAAATTAGTAATTACCAACAAATAGTATTGCTCACTCTTTAAATGGCAACGTGATATCGTAACTTGGTTCCGTTGGCGGTAGAGAATCAATAACATACACCATATTATCACGCATGACAAAAACGAAAAGCGCCCAGTGTTCACTACAATAATAAATAGTAAGAATCAATCTACATATGTTGTTAAACGTATATACATTACTCAAATAAAAGTAACAACTAACCTCTGAAAGTATGGTCCAAGGATAAATTTCTTATCCTGCATATTATTCAATGACTCGAGCAAGTAGCTTGAAGCGGCCTCCTTTTCAGCAGAATTAAAAAATGATGAAGATATTCTACTAGGATCTAAAAAACCGATGTCAACCTCGCGACCCAGATCAGTGGCAAGTCTCTTTAAATATCTGAAAATCATTACAAGAGGTGTTAAGGAAGTTTTATTGCATTGCACTTAGAGGATTACCACACAGTATTGTAGTGCCATACCAGTCAGATCCTTTTGACATTCTTTTTGGGCACCTTATTGCTCAATTGCTTAACTGGTTCTTAAGGGACAAACTATGAGCCAAAATGTACCTCTTTTCTTTCATATGGTCTCTATCAGCCATCAAGAAACACGTAGGCAAATAATACTAAATCAGGAACTGTTTTGTGAATTATAGAATATTGTTTTTCAATTTACTAAGCGGAAGAGAACAAGCAAAAAATTGACAAACGGAAACCTTTGACTAAGGAACAAAGTTTAGAAGGGGTTGAAATTCACCCAACCTAAACCTTCCACAGTTCACAATTTTTTATTATGTGAGGTGTGCATAACAATTTATATTAATGGGACCTTGGTTTTGTTTGATTTTAGGAGTTGTTAAACTCTTCTTTGAAGAAAATTGCACTCAAGTTCCAGATTTTTTTGGCTGTATTATATACTGATTTGTTATAGGAAGATTTCTTCTTTTAGGTTAGTCTTCATTTAGTATAGTTAGATTGTACAAGGTAATAATGGACCGTATCAGTGAACCAGCATTTGGCTTGTGGCAAAGAGCAATGCTTTATTGAACTCTCAAACTCCATCTTTCTCTCAAAAAAATATATAATAATTCCTATCAAGATCAAACTCACTGAAAGCTTAAGAAACCTAATAAAATTGATTGGTGATCTTGAAACTACGTAAATGTTGAAATGAGTTAATTTTGAAATTAATCACTATGCGTATTAAGTTGAAGAAACTCACATAACCCAGATGGATATTATTGAAACATCGAGCATGTCTTGCTTCGCTAGATCCGTCAAGTCATTAAACCCTAAGTTGATTAGCGTCGACTGAGGGAGTAACGCACCCTCCTTAATTTCCAAGAGGAACCCATTCTTATCATGCGGTTCTCTCATCACCCTCTCATTTATGGCTGCGAACTCGGGTCCCACCCTCGCTAACAATTTCTTTGGAATAAGCGCCTTACGATGCATGGATTTCGCCACTTCATTAGATGCCGACGCGGGCATTGAAACATCTTGGTCTATACACTAGAACAAAATAACAACTTGTTAAATATAGTGGTATAACAACTTGTTATTTATATAGATATAGTGTCTGGTTTCAGGGAATCAATAGAGAAAAAATATTAAATTAACTTGAAGTTCTGCGCCCTACAGATAAAAGTCTTCTTTAAGCTTTTGCCCACCTAACATCTTTGACTGAATGTAAAAATATTAAATTCATATACTAATTTCAAGTCGAGTTGAATTGGGTTCAGATTAGTTAGGGTTGAGTTGGTTCGGGTCAGGTTATGTAGGTGATTGGGATTTAGCTAATTTTTTTTCATTGTAAAGAAGGCAATCAGAGGAATCAGATCAGATGTGGATCGAGTCAGGTTTGCATCAGTTATGTATAGGAAGAACATTGTTGGATTTTGGGTCGATTTCATTCGAGTTTCAGTTCAACCAATTGTAATAGGTTTCAGATCTTCATGGCGAAATATGTAGGTGATTGAGAATAAACTATCTGTAGTGGCTTAAAGAAGACTTGTTATTTATATAGATATAGTGTCTGGTTTCAGGGAATCCATAACACAGATGCAACTAATGAATTTCTCTCATTAGCTAGCTCCTCCCTTTAAGAATAAGATTATTTTTTCCAATAGCTAAGGCTGGTATGAGTTGTTTCATACACAAGTACCCATTACCCAAATGGAGTAATCCATAAATAAATTTCAACACCACAATTTCATATATCACACTATAATCTTTTATAATATTAGAGAAAAAGTCTGAAAATGACCCTTGAACCCATAATTTGGTATAATTGACCCCCAAAACATTTTATTTGTTCAAATGACCCCTTCAGCTGAGCCCCTCTATCATTTTTTTACTACTGGTGCTGTGATGGTGTTAATTTAGATGCAACAAGGCAGTTATTTTTTTTTCTTCGCAACTGCAGATTAGGCAAACCTTCAAAAGGAAAGCTTTATATCCTAGTAATAGACAATCTCTTAATAAAGATGACTGATCAAAGAAAAAGAAGAAAAGAATCTGAGAAATGCAGTTCCTTTTATTTTTCTTCTTTTTAATGAGCAATTCATTGAATATTCCAGTGAGGGGAGTGTTCAGAAATACCAAACTCTAGCTAACAGAATAGTAGATTAACTGCTAGTTCTTTACACTATATTATATAAATCCGTTTGTTTTTAGTGGATCTTCCAAATTAAAATACATAATAAATAAAAATATTAGTTCACCTCGTCCAAAATAATCGAATCTTTCGGCCATTGAATGAAACTTCCGAAGGTGTCTTCGATTTTGACAAAATCCTTATTAACTTTAGTTGGAAGAGGAAACTTGAGATACATGTCGTCAACAACAGAATCCACCTGCACCTTCATGTGGTCCTCTAACAGAGGCACACAGTGGACTGATTCGTCCTCCTTCCACGGCCATACTCTAGCATTCGCGATCTTAATGTGCTCCTCTCCAACTTTACAAGTGAGATAGCAAGGTGAGATTACCTGCAATTGAAGTACATTTGTCAATTGAAAGTGAGATAGCAAGCTTTTGTATATTTGTTTATTTTTCATTCGCAATCATATACAAACAGTCCAGAACAGCAACATATATAAACAGTCCAGAAAAGCTCTTGTTAGACAGATATTCTCCCCCTCAATCAACATATATAAACAATTGATGGCAACAATTAAGTTCACTTTTTTTTTCTAATAACCTAGTTACTTGATGCCAAACTATCACGAATCTAAGTTAAACAAGATACAAACAGTAAAATCTAAGTTAGAAAACATAGTACAACACGTCAATTGGAGAAAATGCCATCACTTTCAAATTTAGTTGTAAATAAAAGTAATGATACCAGAATCGAATCTAGAGGGATTGTTGTAACTGCATTGGAGTGTTGACTGCTACGACGAAATCCCGGACTGTTTTGATCTGGCACAGCTTGTTGCATTTTGGACAAGGCAAGTATTGCAGCCCGCATATCGCTCATCTCCTCCCTCATCTCCTCCCTCACCTTCGCGTAACACCGTCTTTCTATCTCCTCTGCAAAATCCTTCATTTCAGCTTGGTTAAGTCCCCTCTTTCTCGAAGCCCTATATGTATTGAAGCCTTGTTTCCAAGTCACGTGCGCCCCAAGACCTCTCGTCCGACCTGGATGTTCTGGGTTCCCTAGAGCAATCGTGAGCACATCACTCGAGCCACTGACTTCAAGTTCCCTCGAGTTGACCTTTTGTTGTGTGTCTTTCTGTTGAAAAAATGTAAGAAATGAGTACAAGTGCAAAAGAGACAATTGCAAAAATCACTCGAGCCACTGACTTCAAGGTCCCCCTCCAGCTGTCTTTCTGTTGCACAAGACTATGAATTTTTTCACTTGAATAATCCCTTTACAAGAGACAATTGCAAAAGAGCACAGTACAGTGTCAAAACAGACCCAAATAAGGCACCGGTACCAGTGTCAAAACAGACCCAAAGAAGGTTAATCGTACCAGTTTATCGAAGAGAAACAGGTACTAGTGTCAAAACAGACCCAAAACAGACCCAAATGTCAAAACAGGTACTAGGTACTAGTGTCAAAACAGGCACCGGTACTAGTGTTTATAAAAATTATTGTAATATATTTTGAATCAGCAGTGCAGCACTAACTTATTGTATTTTGAATCTAAAGCTAGTAATATATTTTGCAGCAAACGTTTAAGGCTGTTTTAACTGTGCAAGTGTTAATAAACTGCAACTTGACAGATTTATGAGCAGATTTACGGAGCACTTTATAAACTGCAACTTGGCAGATCTATGAGCAGACTAAAGATGCACCAGATAAGTGATGTATTCCATCATGTTAAGAATTAAGATGCCAATCAACACTTACAATGCTATTGATCAGAGCTTGGGTCTTTGCAGGGGCCGTAAGAGTCCCATCTGGTAAAGTAACCATTCGTCCCAAGACGTACTGTTGGCACCTTTCATCCTTAATATCTCGGATAGGTGCCAAATCCTCTGAGTTCTCTTTGAATTTTTTCTTCCAGATGCGTATTTTTGCCTCGTATCCACGGGATCCTAAGCGGTGTGGGTTGTCATTCCTCTTGGACAGTTCGCGATTTTGGTCACTTAATTTCTACAATCGAAGGAAACATGCATGTTAGGTATACAAGAGAAAAATAGAAACGAAAAGAAAAAATTAATGATTTGATTAAATCCTACCTGAAACTCTGGCGTCGACTTCTGCCTCACAAATTCTTTCCAAACTTCTTCACTTATCCACGAGTATTTGCTAAATGGAACTTTGTCCTTCCTTATGTAAAACCTTACGAGATCACTCTTAAAATTTTTCCATGCTGCATTCATTTTCTTTTTGGCATGCTTGAAGCCCCTTTCTTTCTTTATTCCCCAGGTTTGCTGCAGCACAAATTATCACATAAGATTTAAAAGTAAAATTATATTCGTCACAATTTTTATTATTTTGAACTTAAGTTGTACCTTTATCTCCTCCCAACACTCTTCCTTCAACTTCTTGTCAACAGCCTTCCAATTCGGAATAGTGATGGGAAATCTCTCTTTCGACACATTTGCAACGTAAGTCTTGTATTGGCTCAACATTTTTCCCTTTGGATGCCCATGCTTGTTGAACTTGATACGTAAATGCTTCTTTGCTAACTTAGCACAAGTGGTCCGACCTCTCGTCTTTTTTTGTGGTGCTTCCTCCTCACCACTCGATTCATCGGAAGTGGATAAAGGATCAGCCTCGATTGAATCCATCTTGCTCTTCTTTCTATTCTTTTTCTTCTTTTTTTGTGGTTCCTCCTCCTCGATACTTGATTCATCACAAGAAGTCGAAGGATTATACTCCTCTATAGGCATAGGGCTGCTGCGTTCTCCAACAACACCTCGCTCTTCACTCGACATTTCAACCCTTCTCTTCCTCGTTGGATCTGGTTTCTTCTTATTGGATGGACCGTTCACAACACGTGATAGAGTGGGAATGCCAAGTTCATCCATCCTCGTATTGATCTCGTTGATCCTCTCTTCCCTGGCCCTTTCGATCTCCAATGGAGGTTCTCCCATATTGGCCTATTAAAATACAGCATCAATGATAAAATACAGTCAAAGGCAGTATCAAAAGGCAGTTTACAGCAGCAGCCCCGCTCAGTCCCCGCTGATCTGGATTGAAGTGATTGCAAGTGTTCAGAAAAATTGTTACTATAACTAATGTAATGCTAGTCAAATCTGGTCTAGTTGCACAACCTTATTTCCATATTTTGCACAATCTGAATCAGAGACCTTATGTTTCAACCTTATTTTGCACAAATCCTCTTAATATTTCCATATTTGCAATTAACTCCCTACATTACTGAATTATTTGCAAATTGTGGACATTTAATTAAAATATGGACCTTTACTGTAATATTTGAGGTTGATGCTATTGGATAAGTGAAATAGGAATTATTGGTTGTTATCTGCAAATATAGCTAGGTGTTGGTCTTAATGTGCAATAGGAAAAAACCATAAAAGTAGCATACTCAGGTTTGTCAACAAATTTTCTTAACACTTGCAAACACTACAAAAATGAAACCAAAAAAAAATAAAAAAAACTGGGAGAGGAAGATACCAGAATTCACGCGACAGAGGCTGTTCCGCACAGGGGCAACTGGGAGAAGGCGAGAAGAGGGTTTGCCGTTGGGGCACTGCCGTTGGGGCGCACAGTGGCGACTGGGAGAAGGCGCAGAAGAGGGTTTTCCTTCTGAGTTTGGGGTTTGCACAGCGGCTTTGGGGTTTGCATAGCAGAGAGCGGTAAGAGGGTTTGCCTTCTGAGTTTGGGCGGAGGCGGAGATCGGGCGGAGAGGTCGGAGGCACTGCCGTTAGGGCTTGCCTCAAAGAGGAGGCAGAGTCGGAGATCGGGCAGAGAGTCTGAGTTTGAACTTTTCTGAGCGGAGAGAGAGGGTTTCAGGGTTTATCTTAATGTAGTGAAAAATTTCGCCAATTTGAAATGAAATTTAGAGGAATGTTGGCGGCTGATCTTAATGTAGTGAAAAATTTCGCCAATATGCAAACCCCAAAGCCACTGTGAAATGAAATTTGGAGGAGTGTTGGCGCCTTTTGAAATGAAATTTTCTCTGCAATAAATATATTCAACATTAAAATAATTTTATGCAAATAACATATTTTTATTACAAATATCAACAGTTTTATTAAAAGACTCAACAGTTTTATTACACATACTAGCTACATATTTTTATTTTTTTTAACAAAAAAGATAAAATAAGAATTCTATAAATTCAAAATGAGTTTTAATAGAAAATAAAATTAATTGAATAAATTTGTGAGTTTTAAAATTTCAGAAGAGGAAAAATACAAAATTTTGAAAATTTTGAAGGGTAACATGAAATTCCTCAATATAAATAATCTAGGTGAACATTATTTTATTCGATGGACCGTCAACATTAAAATATATATGCACTATACCTTAATAGAACACATTGACTGATTAATTAATTCACATATTCTCCATCTTGATGATCCTGCCGTAAATAACTCGCATCATCGATATCATCATGTCTCACTTCGTTAGATGGCACGCCAACAGAGAATGGGGGTGTTTCTTCAAAATAATTGAACTCTTCCTCATCCACCACATCTAGAACGCCCACTATGCGTCTTTTACCGTGAAGGACAATATGGCACTTACTATTAAGGGGGTCCTCAACATAGAAGACTTGGGTGGCTTGATTGGCAAGTATGAATGGATCATTCTTATATCCCAGTTTTTCCAAATCCACGATAGTAAATCCGTACTTATCCACTTGAACACCCCGGCGGTTATCAACCCATTTACACCGGAATAATGGAATCTTAAATTTGACGTAATCGAGCTCCCATATTTCTTCAATTTGACCATAGTATTCTTCACATGTACTGCCCGGGCATCTTTAGATCTGGAGAATTCTTCTGAAGTAGCTACTAGAGTTACACCGCTACTTTGATTAATGCTTTTTTCATCTTGTTTCATTGTGTAAAAAGTGTACCCATTAATGTCATATGCTTGGTACGTACTCACAATAATAGTTGGACCTCTTGCTAACCATTTTATAGATTTATCTGCCAATTCATTCTCGCTTTGTCGAATAACTCTGTTTTTGATCCATTCTGCGAACTTAATATTATGTTCTTTGGTAATCCACAAGTCTCCTTTTGTTGGATTAAGTTCTTTCAAAAAGGTTTTGTGCTCGTTAATGTATGGAGAGATGTATGTCATGTGTTGTAAGACCAACAGGTGTGCTTTTTCGTGCAAAGACTTATCAGCCTCGATTGGTTCCAAACCAATAGTTCCTACACCTTCAACCCGGCCCTCATGGCGTGATTTAGGAATACCAATAGGTTGTACATCTGCTATATAACTATTGTAAAATTCGATAGCCTCCTCTGCAATATAACCTTCTACAATACTCCCCTCGGGCCGATATCGGTTTCTTACATATCCCTTCAAGAAACCCATGTATCTCTCGAATGGATACATATACCGCAAGAACACGGGACCACAAAGCTTAATTTCATAGACCAGGTGAACAATTAGGTGAACCATGATATCAAAAAAGGTCGGCGGGAAGTATATTTCAAGCTCACATAAAGTGACGACAACATCACGCTGCAATTCATCCAAACTTTCTGGATCGATAACCTTGCTACAAATTGCATTAAAGAAAAAACAGAGCTTTAAAATTGGTAATCGTACTTTTTCCGGAAGTATACCACGGATTGCAATAGGTAGCATTTGTGTCATCAAAACATGACAGTCATGAGACTTCATCCCGATCAATTTTAAATCCTTCATTGACACGAGCTTTTTTATGTTGGCAGAATATCCAGAAGGAACTTTAACACTATGAAGGCATCGACAAAGCCTTCTCTTTTCTTCTTTCGACAAATTGTACAAAGCTGGAGGAAGGTAAGTTCGAGTATTTTTTCCATCTTTGGTCTTTCTCAGTTCAGGTGCAACCTCTCTCCATTTTATGCCCATCATGACCATATCTTTGCGAGCATTTAGTCCATCTTTGGTCTTTTTCGGAATTCCCAACAACAAACCAACTAAGCTTTCACAAACATTTTTTTCTATGTGCATCAAATCAAGGCAATGTCGCACTTGTAATTCCTCCCAATATGGTAAATCCCAGAAAATTGATCTCTTCTTCCAAGTTTCACCTTCCGGGGCTGTTTTTTTCTTAATAAATTTCCCGAATTGAACTTTGATACCTTTAACTCGCGAATACACTTGCTTGCCGGTCAGCGGAGAACGAGCTCGTCCAGTCTCAATATCACCATTGAAAGCTTTCTTCTTCTTACGATATGGGTGATTAAGAGGAAGAAACCTACGGTGACCCATGTACACTGTTTTTTTGCAATTTTGTAACCGAATGTCAACCGTATCATCTTCACAAACAGGGCAAGCTCTCCTCCCCTTGTTACTATAACCCGACAAATTACCATATGCCGGAAAATCATTTATGGTGCAAAATATCATTGCTCGCAATTTGAAATTCTCCTTACTGTATGCATCCCACACTTGCACCCCGTCGCACCATAATTTTTTCAAGTCCTCAATCAACGGTGCTAAATACACATCTATGTCGTTTCCGGGTTGTTTTGGGCCTGAAATTAGCAACGACAACATAATGTACTTGCGTTTCATAGTTAACCAGGGAGGAAGGTTATAAATACACAATAAAACCGGCCATGTGCTATGCTGACTGCTCATATTACCAAACGGGTTCACTCCATCTGAACTGAAACCAAGCCTTAGGTTTCTTGGGTCATCACCAAAATGTTTTTTGAACCTTCTGTCAATATTTCTCCATTGAGGCGAATCAGCAGGGTGTCTGAGTTTTCCGTCTGTTTTTCGGACATCGGCATGCCAACGCAACAACTGCGCATCTTTAGGATTTTGGAACAAACGCTTGAATCTCGGTATCACAGGGAAATACCATAACACTTTTGCTGGAGGTCCTTTTCTATATGTATCTCTATTACCGTCAGTTTGATTTTTTCTTTTGTAACGAGATTCACCACATGTAGGACAAACTTCACATTTTTCATACTCGTTCCGATACAATATGCAATCGTTCGGACATGCATGTATTTTTTGTACATCTAAACCCATAGGACACAATAATTTTTTGGCTTGATAACATGATCTTGGTAACTCGTTCTCATCTGGGAGCATATCTCCTAAGAGTTTTAATAAGGCGGTAAAACTTTTATCACTCCAATTGTTACTTGCCTTTAAATTATACAATTTTAACACAGCATGCATTTTTGTAAAATTTTCACAACCAGGAAACAAGGGTTTTTCAGATTCAGCATACAACTCTTGTACATCAATGTCATTTTCATCATCACTAAACATTTCTCCTAAATTGTCATTCGGGTTAAAATTATAATTCACATCCATTTCCTGATCACTATCAACACTGGCATCCTCATCCTCCTTGCCAATCTCAGTATTAGCAGCGGTGCTTGTTTCTCCATAACTCTCTCCATGCCTGATCCAACGTGTATATCGCTCTTTAAAACCACGACGAATCAAATGATTCTTCACCGTTTCAATAGTGCGAAACCTCTTCAAGTTCAAACAATCTTTACAAGGACACGGAATCGTGTCATCACCCTTTGTCTTCACGTGTTGCTCAGCAAATTTTATGAAACTTTTCACACCGTCTAAATACTCAATGGTATTACGAGCTCCATACATCCAATCTCGATCCATCTGTAATTATAAAAATAATTAGGTAAGAGGTCATGAATGGCTCTTAAAATTACAATTTGGGGCTTACATAGGACCGGTGCACAATCCTAACCCACTCTTTGAATGCTTTGTCTCAGTAGTGAGCACAAGTCAGCGGGATTTGGTATTTAAGAAAAATTCGGCAGCATTTCCCCTTTGTTCCCCAAGTACGCGTAAAAATCACATCCGTTTGGAGATGAAATCCAATACGTACTCGTGGGAACAATTAAGGACAAATGCTACCGAATTTTTCTTAAATACCAAATCCGCTGACATGTGTTCACATCCTAAATGAGACAAAACATTCAAAGAGCAGTCCCAACAGGGAACTATTCAAAATTAATCCCTATTGGATTAATTTTGAACGGGCATCGACCTAAAAGGCATACTAAATGTTCAAGACAAATTGGATAGATCGCACAATACAATAATACTAAGCTACAAACTATTCCATATATAATTGGGTTGAAATTAGGAAATACCAATCAACATAAAGCCATTAATCTAACCCATTAACAAATTTAATTAAATTTACCTTCTCTTTTGAAGTAGTACAATCTCCTTTGAGCATCCAGAAATAAAACAAGGCGTACAATCTCCAAATCCCTTAATTATAAGCACCGCTACAATTTGCAAATTACAAATTTTAAATTTCAAAGACATAATTCAAACTAAAGCAAGCAATTGTAACTTCGAGAATAAAGTGACTTCTTGTAGAACCCAACATAATCACCAAAATACCCTTAGACATGGAAAAATTGGCATACCCCATTGATCTCCAAAGGTATAAGAAAAATCGCATTAACAAAACAACAAATTTTTTTATTCATTATCATTAATTAGTATAAAAAGGAGCATATGTTGTAGTAATATAAATGCATGCATCATGAATCCAAAGTATAAGCGTCAATTTAAGTTTCTTAAATAACAAAAAATTCTAGCTTTTTCTGCTACCAGGATCAAATCCTTAAACTTCTAACAGTGAACTTCTAACAATGAATTATGGCAAACATAATATAGACAGCCATCACAACTAAAAAAAAAAAAAAAAAACGAGCTAGATCAATGCTGATTTAGGGTTTAATTAGTTTTTCAGACAACAATCCAAAGAACCAGCATACCTGGCCTTATCAATTGCAGTATTGCGTGCCTTATCACTAAACTAACAGCAGGTCGTTCAGAAGCTACCTGAATAGAATAATTCATAAAAAGTTTGAAGGGATTGAAATCAGCGAAGTACTTCCACACGGCGAAAACAATAGTTAGAAGAGAAATCAGAAATAGTTAGAAGGGAGAAATACTTACACGAAGCTACTGAATAGAACAACTTTCACGGTGATAGTTCAGATCTCCCTATCCACGACCCTCTCTGAAGAGCGAAATGAATTTTACCAGCGGCTGATAGAAATAGACTGCGAAAAGGAAGGTTGTTTAGAATATAAAAAGGAATCAAAAATCACCGACGGTTCCAAAATAAAACGGTCAGTAAAATGAATCAATACCGACGGTTCCCGAAAACCGACGTTAACCTAGGTATTTTATCACACACAACAGGGAGCAATACCGACGGTTTATTTAAATAACAGTCGGTGTTGATTACCTCTCAACACCGACTGTTATTTAACCGAAACAGTCGGTGTAGGGTGGAGAAACACCGACGGTTTTTATAAAAAAACAGTCGGTGTTTGTAGCTTCTCAACACAGACTGTTCTTTTTTAAAAACCGTCGGTGTAGGTGTGCGCAACACCGACTGTTGTTATTAAAAACAGTCGGTGTTGTTTCACTGACGGTTGTTTGTAAATAACAGCCAGTGTTGAGAACTTCTTTTTTACGATTTTGGCAAGCATTCTCTACACCGACTGTTACATATTAAAACAGTCGGTGGTTGAGGGTCGGTGAAGGGGTTTTTTGTACTAGTGTTGAACAAAGGAGTGACCGGTATACCTTCGAGTATGGGAGCCGTGTGAAGTAGCAGTGGCTTCCATAGCCTCTGATTTTGTTCAAACCACCACCACAGCCACTTGAGTAGTAGCGCTTGATTAAAAGTTCGAAGCTCCAGAATACCTAGCCCTCCCATTGACTTTGGTTCACACACCCTATTCCACCGCACCAAATGGTACCCTTTGTGGTGATCCCCGACCCCGTGCCAAAGAAAGTGCCGTCGAATTTTGTCTATTTCTCGTATTATCCCTTGGGGCAAAGGCAGCACCGACATTAAGTAGACCGGGAGCGACGACAAAACCGAGTTCACTAATTGCAGTCTGCCGGCCATCGAAAGAAAACATGCTGCCCAGCCCCCCAATCTGTGCTGAACTTTCTGAAGTAGCGGCAAGTATGCTGCTTTGGGTAATTTTTTCTCCGATAGAGGTATGCCTAGGTAGTTAAATGGGAAAGTTGACTCACGACAGCCAAAAGTTGAGATCAGATCACTTTTTTGTTGTAGAGTTGTATTCAAGGACAGAACTTCTGATTTCTGAAGATTAATTTTCAGACCCGACACCTGTTGGAAAACTATCAACGCAATTTTTATTGCTTGTGCTTGATTATTGTCCGGTTTGTAGAAGAGAAGGGCATCGTCGGCGTACAAAAGACAAGGTCTCATTGACGGCACCGGCAATTTAATTGCGCCAATATCCGTCAATTTCTGCAAATATCGCGCTAGGAAGTCCATTGCAAGAATAAAGAGAGCCGGGGACAGTGGATCGCCCTGTCGAACTCCGCGCTTTAATATGAGCTTTCGTCCAAGTAATCCGTTGATCATTAGTTGAGAGGTTCCGTGGAAAACCGAATTGCGTATCCATGATAGCCAGGAGGCTGGAAAGCCTATGCTTTGCATAACCAAAATTGTGAACTCCCAACTAACCGTTTCGAAAGCTTTCTTAATGTCGACCTTGAGCAGTCCCAACGGCAACTTCTCCGTCCGTGCGTAGTGCAGAACTTGTTGTGCATAGATGTAGTTCTCCGTAATTTTGTCGATTTTTCTGAAACCCCGTTTGCGTGTCTGTGACGATGTTTTGAAGGTGTGGCTGTAACCGATTCGCAAGGACCTTAGAGTAGATCTTCTGAACCCCGTGTAGAAGACTTATTGGTCGGTAATCGTCCGGTGTTCGCAGATTGTCCTTCTTGGGCAGCAAGATGATATATGAGGAGTTCAAGGGGTCCAATTTGCCACCTGCATGCATAGCTGAAGCGTATGTCTGAAGTAGATCTGTCACTATTAAGTCTTTGAATGCTTTGTAAAATTCTCCTGAAAAGCCGTCCGGACTGGAGCTTTTGTTGTTCGGCCATTGAATGATTGCCTGTTCTATTTCCTTCTTGGTAATCGGAATTCCAAGTTCTTTGAGGTAAAGTCTGTTGGGATACAAATTGTGCCAATGTATTGCTGGAGTTGGTGGAGCTTGTGTGCCCATAAGGTTTTTGAAAAAATTGAAAAATACCTGGGCCTTCGTTTCTTGATCCGCGCATAGAGTCGCATTATCTTCTATTTGAGCGATGCAATTAGCTCTTTTGGAATTGGAGGCTAAGGCATGAAAATACTTCGTACCACGATCGCCTTTCAATTCCCACTTCGTTCTTGCCCTTTGCCTCCACAAATCCTCCTCCAATACGGATAAAAAGGTGTGTCTACCTTTGATGATCGCCGTAATGAGTTTCTCCAGGTCCGTCATTCGCCGTTGCTCTTTTACTTTGTCTATCCAAGCTAAATAGTCCCTGCAAGTAAGAATTTGAGATTTTATATTTCTGACTCGCGCATTTGTCCATGTAGTGATCGTCCGTCGTAATGCCGCTAACTTGTCGCTGAGCTCCTTTGGATTTGTTGCTGTCGGTTGAGGCGCCCATGCGTTTCTGACCATCTCCTTAAAATCCGGGAAGCGCACCACGCATTCTCAAACCGAAATAACCTCGATCTGTTGAAGTTGGTTTTCGCCAGTAATATGACGGGACAATGGTCCGAGCTCGTATTGGCCATAGCTTTCTGTGATGAGTTCGGAAAAGTAAGATTCCAACTGCCGAGATGATGAACCGATCAAGTCGCGCCATGTGTGGTTGTGCGCGGTCGTTGCTCTATGTAAAATTTCAGCCTGTGAGTGGCAGATTCATAAGCTGGAGGTTCGAGATTAAAGTTGCAAACGCCATAGTCGATCTCCAGGTGTTTTCATTTGTGGTACGTTCTTCAAGCTCTGCCGTGACATTGAAGTCACCTCCCACAATCCATGGGATCCCACCTTGCGGCTTTGATTGCCGAAGCTCTTCGAAGAATATGGCCCTCTCGTGTGTTGTTGTCGGGCCGTACACCGCTGTCACCGCGAAGGTCGTGTCTTCCCAATTGCATTTGAGGTGGATTGTTATGGAGAAGATGTTAATTTCAGATCTGACCTTCGTATAATTTCTTTGATTCCAAGCCAGTAACAGTCCGCCCCTTGCCCCTTGCGCCGGCAGTACCTCATATGCACCAAGCCTCCGTCCACAAATTTCTCGAAACATGTTAGTATCTAAATTACTCAGCTTGGTTTCCTGAAGAGTGACTATGTCCGGCTTTTCCAACAATATGGCTTGTCTGACCGATAATCGTTTGGGTTTCTCGTTTAAACCACGAACATTCCAGGTCAGTAAAGAAAGCTTGATGTTGTGACTCATTGAATAACCAAGAAAACTCCATTTAACAGTAATGAGAATGCCCATAATGTGAACGCTACATCTTTTGTGGAAATAGAAAATTCAAACTCCTGCCTATTTCTAACCCAACTACCACCTTCCACCACCCAATTAAAAATCTTAAACCTAGCCAATAGAAAACTACAGGAACCTAAGGATGTAATAATCATAAAGAAAAATTAAACTCCTACAAGGCATCTCATCTCTGCTTCGCACTCAGTTGGCTGGTATTATAGCCCCCCTTGCTCCAAAGTTGCCGTAGCCTCTGTGATGTTGCGCCTCAGTGCCTCGTCAATGTCCACCCCTGCCGCAGCCACGACCGCTTCCGCGTGAGCATGCATCAGCGGCTTGTAAGAGGATAGGTAATCCAGGGACGGCTTTGTTGCCGGACGTGGTTTTATTTTGGGTTTTGACCTTTGCATGATATTACTGACGGTGATAAATCCCCGCGTTGCTCGCGTCCTATCAATCGCCGATATGTAACGGCCCTGACTTTTGGTTTGCAAACGTTGGCTGCGGCGGCAGTCTTTTTTGAACCGCGGTGGCCCCTCGAAGCCGGGCGGAGCACCACTGTTTGAGGAGGCCGCTATTATGGGAGATTGGTTCGCTGGTGGGGAGAGGGTAAGGGCTCTGAGGCCATCGGTGATAGTTGTGTTGTTCTCCTTAGGATCCGGTGAAGTATTAAGTGACGGCCCAATATCCATGTTTGGTGACTGGCTTGCAGTTAAAGCTAAGCCCAATTTCGGTTTCCCCACTACCATGAGTGCATTGGTATTGAGTAACCAGAATCCAGCAGGCCCAGTTTCGGTTGGCAGCCCTGATTCAGTAAGCGACCCGGTTATGGTATACGGCCCAGTTGCGGCATTCTGCCCATGTTCGGTAACCGGCCCAGTTTCAGATTGCGGGCCAGTTATAGTATTTGGCCCATTTATGGTATTCATTCCTAAGTCAAAAGATGCATTTGTCTGGCCCTCTTCTAACAGTTGTATGGAGACCCCTGACCCAATCCCTCTGCGGGCCGCAGGCCCATTTTCCTTGTGGAGCCCGGTATTGTCTTCAGGGACTAGAAAGGAAGGGGACAGCCGCCCTTTTTGTTTGCTGTCAGGAGACAAGTGCTGAGCGGATGAAAGAGTTTTGGGGCTCCCTTCTCGAGGTGGGTTGTGAGGATTCATCATACAAAAAGTAACCGTTTGGTTGTCGTTTGTGGCATGCAAGTTGACCACTGTAGGGTGTTGCTGCACAGTGGAGGTGGGAAATGGTGTCCCCTGCTCTGCTTTTTGGGAGTTTTGTCCCATTTGTTCCTGCGTCAGAACCTTTCTCGGGGTCTGTGTTACCTCAGCGTCCAGTGGGCTGGTTTGAAACTGTGGCTGTTCGTCTCCATTTTGCCGGCCGTACTCTCTATCGGTGCCTCTGTTTTGGTCTCGTGTTGCCAGTTGACGCGTCGGCCGCCGGGCGTAGCCGCCTGCCGGGGGGATCAACGGAACCCTATTGTGGTAGGTTCCTCTGTGAGGGCCGAAGGTTGAACTGCCTCTATCGTCGTCATCGTCCGAGGGAGATAGCGGCGGTGGTGAAGGCGAGTTATGAAGCCATCCTTCGATGTTGATGGTGACTACCGTAGAGCATGGGTCTTTATGCAAGGACACCGATGGCGGGATGCTGGACGGGTCATAACATGCAAGAAGGACCCGCAACGTTTCAAAATTGCCATTGGACAGCACCGGCGACATGCACACGGCGTAGCCGAAGCCGGAGACAATCTTGTTGACGTCCAGAAAGTTCCAGTAGCGTGTCGGGACCCCATGCAATGTGATCCGCACTCGATGAGTCGTTGGATCCCGGATCATGTTGTAACTCGGTGTCCATGCTCGCAACTGCACCTCCACCCCTCTCGCAACCGTGAAGATTCCCACATTGACCGCCATGTTGCGGAGAATGTTAGAGGGGAACTCGACGATAAGGTCTCCCGTAGTCGGTTCGAGCTTGCTGACCTTGAACACCTCCGGTGGGCAGTCAAAGGTAGTTGCGATGGCGTTCGCAACTCGGCTACGCATTTGGCCGACCGCCGCTGCTCTTTGTCCAAGGAGAACAATGGCAGACCTGTCTAGGAAGGTGGTTGCCGGCCGAAGGTCATCGTTAGGTGGGAGGAAAACACGGAGCTGCGGAGCGCGGCCTTGTATGAGGCCCGGGTTAAGCATCGGGGTGGTTTCCCAATGTTCAATATCCATTGGTAGGGTTTCGGTGTTCTCTGGTAAGGTTTCAGTGCTCCTTTCGAGTGGTGTATAGTTCTGTTGAGGAGTGTGTTTGGGTTGAGCAATGGGTGGCCTTATAATGTTCTTCAGTCCTGAGGTGCACATCTCGGCTATATGGCCTATACCTAGGCATTTATGGCATCTAACACCGTTTCTACACTGGAACTGGGTGTGTCCCCGATCTAGACACTTAAAGCACCTTCCTTGCGACATGAGGAGTTGAGAATGCTTGTTGAGGTTGGAAGCATGCTTCCTTTCTTGCTTAGTGAATCGAGTCTTCTTTTTCCTTGTTACTGTTGTCCACTCATCATCAATGTGAGCTGCTACAATGAAGTCGGTAGTTGGGGTTAATGTTCTGCCCTGGTGGTTGGCTTTCTCTGGATGCGTGAGAAGAGCTTCAGTAGCCTGGTGCGAGATCGGATGGGAAACCCTGCCGGCTAGGATATCTGCGTAGGTTGGTGTGGTGTTGGTCTTGTGACGTGTCGCTATCCCTTGGAGAGTCGCCAGTCGGAGCTCCAGAGAAGACGCCATCCTTAAAATGGTTAAATTTAAAATGAGTTTTAATAGAAAAGACATTAAAATGGATAAATTTGTCAGTTTTTGAAGTTTAGAAGGGTAAATATGATATTATGAAATTTAGAAGGGGAAATACGTAATTTTGAAGTTTTTGAGAGGTATACATGAAATTTCCCCTAAAATTTAAAACGGACTATTCAGATCTCATTTTACACGGTGATCTGGTATTGCAGTGGATCTGAATTCGGATTGGTGTGCGCCGGGTGTGTGTTTGTACATGCACTAACAATTGAGATGAAGGAAAATAAGAAACACGAGACAAAGCACAGTAGTTGTCACCTTTTTTCCAGCACTCTTTGCACTCATTTTTCTTTATGGGTCATCTCAACCTCGTCCCCACCTCACATGCTTCCCATTGGAAACACTTCCCATTCTCCTTGGCTTTCTGTCACTTCCATCTCCCTGAAATTAAATATTTCACTTGGTGGTCGTCCTGTCCAGCAGGACCAGCACTTATAATTTTGAGAAATAGACAGAAAATTAACGACACTTAAAATCTATCAATCAGATCTTGATCTTCATTAATAGGGGTCTGTTGACGCCCAGCCTACCCATTTTGGTTTAATCTGATCATCTAATTAAATCTGCAAAGTTGGATATTCAATTTTTTTAAGGCGTTAAGGGATAGAAAAAATTAATATTCCGGAATTACCACACTAAGATATTTTAAACTGCATTTTGATATAACTTTCATTATTATATCCGGATTTATCCCAAAGGATATATATAGATATATACATTTATGTGTTTTAATTTATCTCTTAGGTATGAACGGATATTCATTTTCTTAGGAAAGTTAAGAGTTTTCATCTCTAACTAATTTTTAAAATAAAGATGAACAGTAAATCTCTCATCTTTGAATATCTATAATTAAAGGACTTTGTTTGGGTTTTGAAATTATGACATCCTACACGGAGGATATTGTCTTTAACTACTGGACTAAAAGCTAATTCTTTAAACTTCAGTATTAAAATAAAATCTTTCAATTTAATCTATATTATTTTCTCTACACAAAAATATATAATTTTCAATTTTGCTATTATATGTATCAATAAGTTGAAAAATCATCATCTAAAAATTATTTACACATCAATATATTTTTACAAGCTCTTAGCTAGTGTCAATCAAACTAAAATCTAAATGTTATGATATATTATGTATGCATAGAGGCATACATATATATTGTTCAAGAAAATAAGATTGACATCGATTTTGAGGCACGTTTTGGACCAATTCACGCAAGCTTTTATGCATTCAATCATGTGGCATGTGGAGATTTAAAAAAATGATAGATATCTAACGTTATTAGAATATAAAAAAAATTATTTGAATTTTTAATCAGCAATGTTTCAAATGCTGGTTCTTTATCGTTAGAAAATTTTAGTATTAGAAGGTTTATAACACGATTAAATAATTTAGTGTCAAGTATAATTGCATTTTTAAAAGCTTGATTCCACTTGATAGGAAGCTCTATCCCTGTGTCAATAGAAATTAGGATCTCAAAAACCTGATTATTGTTAAAAAAAATTGTAATTTATTAAATAAAATTAACGATATGATACCTATAGACAGTTGAGATTCATAACAAGATATTGATTTTGTATTTTGATAATATAAATTTTATTTTTATATACTTTATGTATAGTATACACAACAAATGATGAAAATTGGTGTACAAATTGTACTATTCATCAAATAATTCAAAATTTACAACAATTCATATTAATGTGACTAGATGGAGATCTTTTATGAAAATTTATGCAAACTAATTCTGAAAAATATTTACATTTTTTCCCCTATTTTCTAAAGTTTTATTCTGTTCAAGACACTGTTATTAAAATTATCATGTAAAGCTTTTGTGAACCGATTCTGGAGTCCGCATCGTCTACATTAACTCAAAACAACATCTTTTTTTTTTTTTTTGAAAATAAGGCACAAGGCCCGTTTCATATAGAAACAAAACAGTCATACATAGTAACTATCTCAAAGCCCCCATTTGAGCCCATATCACAGCTCACCGGAGCCCGGCTATTGAAAGTTAAAGAAAAGCAAAAGAACTAAGTATATGAGACCGACAGCGGCATTTCTAGATATATCTAGACAAAATAACAACCAAAGTAGATCTATCCAAATTATGCAAGAAAACTTTGAGAGTATCAAGCCGAGATCGAGTGGGACACCAGCTGATTCTCCGAAGAAGGATCGACTTCCTGCAAGGGTATGTCTGCCATGGAGCGCGGCAGCCAAGCAGCTCCTTCTTGAGCAGGCGGTTCCTCCAGGTTCCCTGTCCAGTACATTGTCAGATGAATAATATTAGTCACAATATTTCGAACAGAATCAGAGTTAGAATTGTTAAAACAAACATTATTGCGCAAAGTCCAAATGGTCCAGGTAAAAGCACTGATTACAATCAAAAAGGATTGTTTCAATTTTGTTGGTAGAGCAAAACCGAACTGTAATAGTTCTTGGAACGTAGACCATTCAGCAAGAAATTGTTGACAGTCACCAAGCCAAAATAAAACTTGTCTAGCTTTGGAGCAAAGTAAAAATAGATGGTCAATGGATTCAGGATTTGAACAGAAATAGCAGCCTGGATCTCCTGACCAGCCTTTAATTGCGAGGTTATCCTTGGTCAAAATTTTATTATGTTGCACGAGCCACATAAACACCCGTATTTTTGGTGGTACCGGCAACTGCCACCATTCCAAGGTATGAAGGTCCTGGCATCCCCCAAAACTGAGGAATTGGTAAAGAGATTTCACAGAAAACTTCCCATTAGATTCCCATAACCACTTAATATGTGCTTGGTTGTTGTTAGAGGTAAAAGTAGCAATGATCTGTAAAACTTCTAGCCATTCATATTTTACCACTCCTGTCAGAGTACGAGAGAAAGTAACACATTGTCCTTGTGCAGCAATGACTGCTGGCAAGGTTATGTTAGGGTTACTGCATAGTGCAAACAGAAAAGGATAAGAAGTAGCCAACGAGCAATCGCCGAACCAAGTATCAAGCCAAAAACGAATAGGACTATGAATGTCAGCATGATGAATGATCCCTCTGTCATACAAAGAGATATGGAAAACAACATCTTTTCAGTTGATAAATCTCGACCGTCAGATTTTAAACAGAGCCAATCCAATCACGTAAGCAGGTCTTTAATATTAATGCAGATCTAATCCATACGGATCTTAAAACAGATCGAACGGTCCAGATACATTAACTCAAAAGATTATAATGCAGAGCATACGAATTCCCGATTCTGTCCCATATAAAAGTTCAATTTTTTTTTTCCATTTTTAGTGATAAATGACTATTACTGGGATTCTAGAAATTGTTGGAAGATGTTGATTCCAGAGAAGACACGTCAGATAATGGATGCATTATGCATGTGATTTTTTTAGGGCAGACACCCCTACTACCCCAGGTTTTGTCCGAACCGGCAGTGCACTTGAACCAGATCTCGGTTTACTTGTATTTTATTAGTACTTAATGCGCAGGGGACGATGAACAGTCCAGCCGTTGCTACTAAATAGTGTGATACTAGTACTGTGATTAAACGTTTGGCAAAGCACGCGTGCCGATTCTATATTGTGATAGTAAAAGTAAAATCTCATGCTATTTTGAAGGTAATAATTGGAAACGTACGGTTCAATGAGCATCGAGTTAAATTTGATTGATGTCTGATTGGAGTTGTTCCATCCGTATTATTTTTAGTAAAAAAATGTAGATTAGGCTCACATTTGATTTCATCAAAACTGATTACACAAGTTTTGTAACAAATTTAAAAATAGAGAAACATAGCTCAAAACAGTTGAGTAGTTCAATATGTATTATGATTCATACAAATAGTTTTAAGATTTGTGTGAATCAATGTGTACGTATTTTGAAGTAGATCAAATTTAAGCCGATGATGCTCATGAAATCGCCCTCCAGGCCTCCATTCAGTACTCTTGAAGATGCTACAGTCTTTACTAGAATAAAACAAAAAGAAGATAGAAGGCTTATAAGTGCATTTATTTTGCATTCCGAATTATTTTAATAATAAATAAAAGCAAGAAATTACGTGATTTATTTCAAATTGAAAAATCACATATTTAAAATACTAAATAATCCAGCATCTTTGCACTTCAAAAAGTGAAGGCCAAACAATCCGGCATCATATGCTTACCAAATTATTCACTACTAGAATTTGGGATTTATTTTATGGGCAAGAATCCGATTTTTGCATGAGCTCATTCTTGTAACAAGTCTGAAAAAAAAATTCATTTCCATATGCCACACATGTAAATACTACGCATGCTAAAAGTCTCCATGCAAATACTCAATTTCAGACTTATTACATGAGCTATATATCCCTAAAAATACTTTTCCCTATCTTTTTACATAAGCCTGAGCATGGAAAAAGTCTAAGATTTGGCACCTATTAGGAGTATTTGCAAGGTTAGAGAGCGTGGACTCCATTTGAGTATTTGCAAGGATAGAGATATGAGTAATTACAAGGTTAGAGAGCATGAACCCCACATGGTTTATTGCAAGACTAGTGAACTGAATAATTGTATGGATAGAGAAAGTGGGTCCCCCTTGTTTATTTGCATGGTTAACGAAGGTGGGCTCACCAGATTATTTGCAAAGATATCGTTGATACTTTTTCCATGTTTATAATTCCTAATATTTTCATGGATATTCCAACGCAAGTAATGACCACATTCAAGCATAATATTAGAATGCCCTATTTTACAATCCTTCCCGTACCAATCTTGTACAAACCCATTACTCTTTTACATTTCCCACCACCCATTGAACCAAATTAGCATAAACACATTGAAATATTGAGAGAAAGCATGTAATAAGCATTAATCAACATAGTATAATTGTCATATATTGTACAAAAGACCAAAAGGCATTACAACAATATTCATTCACACACAAAAAACATAAACATAACACAACAATTGATATTAACATTACATAATATAAACTGCACTATTTACAAACATATATACCACAAATGTACTTAATTTAAGTTATAAACATGCAATAATTAATATGAATTCCCAGTATATTAATAACACCCTCTAAGTAAAACTAAACATTAGATAAAAAAAAGAACTTGGGTTGCATAATGTGAATGAATGGACCTTAAGACTTCTCTGCTGAACCTTGAAGTCCCTTGAAAGCAAAAATTTGAGATCAAATTGAAGGATTGCTCAAGTAAAAAAATTAATTAAGGACTGAAAATTGCACCTATTAATTGCACAATATGAAAAAACCCGGACTGTTAATGGGTAAATTTCTCTTTCTTTAGTTTGAGCGGTCTTTAAAGTGATGCGAGTTTGCCAGGAGCTGTCCCCGATGGCCACGTAGTTTGATTTACTATTTATAGGGCTTTTGGTTAGGATATACGAGACCCGATGTTTTTGATTCGTACATCGGATTCGTTAGATCATGTATCCTTTTTCGTAGATTGTGTTATGATATTATGACGTGGGTTGTATGGATGTTATATGTGTATGTTTATTTATGGATTGTATGACTTATGCTTTTATTGTTATTATTCACGCTTCCGCACTTGTTATATATTTGTATTTGTTTAACCTTGTGTGTTTATTTATTTAATAAACACGAGGCGAGGATTGATCACGTCTTAATCCCGAGTTCTCGGTTTGGGGTGTGACAAGTATCTCAAGTTTAAACGAGTGATGTAGTAAACATGAAAGATGCCAAAACCTGATGAGAGTAAATAGAGGTAGGAGAGGGAACGAGAAAGAGAGATAAATGAGAACCCAACAAGAACATATTGTTAATAATTTTAAGAGGATATTTTATCTAAATTTTTTGTAAGTATAATAGTTTGTAAAATTTTCTCGTTATTAATATTTTTTTATGAAATGAAGAAGTAATATTTCGATCATGATTTATTAATCAAATTAATAAATAAAAGACAATTCCGAGTTCGAAATTTAAAAAATGAGACATTTACACAAAATTCTAATATATAAGAATTTTCTCTCAGCGGAATTATGTAATAAATAGATTATTCAGCTGGGTTGCAACTAACGTATAATTTTTATTTTTTTGTTTCTCTCTAAAAAAAAATATTGCAGCACTTAAAAATGACTTCTTTTTGTTACAGAATTTCCAACATATCTGGGTACGAATTGATATAATCTGATTGTACACATTTTTTTTGGCGCTGTAATAATTCAATTTGTTCTCATACTAATGATAAAGGACAATTCCAAGTTCTATGTATGTACGGATTTTCTTCATAGCTTTCTATATTGTAATAGAAAAATTAATAGAACGATATTAAAGATTGTCTTTCTTTTCTTTTTTTTTTTAACTTAGCGGAGGCTGTCAAGGTGTACATGTCTAAATTACATCCATCTTAGTACTGTAACTAGCACTAGCACACTTCAAAGTTTAAAGAAAAATAAATGCAGCATCTTCGCACCAGTTAACAATGCCTTCTCCTAACGTCGCTTCAAGCAGTATCCGATCTGCTAGTTTATCTGGTGGCAGTGTTTTCTTCCTAAAAAAACTCTTTCATTATGCTGCTTTCAAATGGATAAACTTTCTCCACTCTGTGTTTGAAACTTCTTGTACCGATCTGCACCAAGTTTTCTCCAAAGTTTGCTCCAGTTTTACAACCCTACGCCCCATCTTAACCTCGATCACTTGCATGGATAACAGCGACTAAATATAACATTCCTCGGTAGTGGTATTTACAAAATTAAACAGAGCTGCCCATTTTTTTACTAAGCATTATATGTTTCCAATGATAATAATATAATCAGTATTTGAACAAAAATATGACAATATTTATGAAGGGTAAGATTGGGGACAAACGCAAAAGTATTTGTGTCAGTGCTAAAATTAAAATTCATGCGCTCAGAATAGCTCATCCAACATAAAAAGTTGGTTTTGAACAAAATTTTATTCAAAATCGAATCTACGGTCTGAGCAATATGTTGAAATTCACATGAGCAGTTTAGGCTTAAGAAATAATTTTAATTCCATCCGCACAAATCTTAACATAAAACAAACGGATGTAATCGAACTTCAAATACTACAATGTCAAAAATATATTAAAACTCTTCAATATAAGATGGATGGCAAATTAATACATTATGACAGGTCCGCAAAATTTGTATTTTTCATATTATCCACCAGCCATTCAAGCGCACTAAAAAGAATTTAAAAGAATTACCAAAAAAAAATACCAGAATGGCGAATGCATATGTAACGACAAAAAGATATTTATAAAAAATACTGAAAATAATATAATTTTATGTATATGCATTGCACGGTTGCACCATTTTTGTGTAATCAAGATTTACAGGAATCACAGGTCTTTTAATATTACAGAAAGATATTGAAGAAATCAAGAAATCAAGTATACCTTCAAACAATACTGAACTAATACACGACACATGTAAATAGAGTTACCAGGAGCTCACACCTCCTCAACAACAGGACTACTCGTACCTGATGAATCAATGTTGCAAGTGAGGCTAAAGGGTGCTTTTCGATATGCAGCATATAATAATTTGGTTTCTGTATAAAAGTTTGCTTGTTGGATGTGCTGGAATTTTTGCCACTCAGAACCCCCTTCGCCTTCTTTTACAATCTTCAGTAGGAGCGTGGCATTGCACCAAACAGTGAGTTTTTCAATTTTTAGTTCTTGTAAATACTTGGGAAGGAAATTTTCCCAGATAATCAACACCATGCTTCTTAATACAGCTACATCACACAAAACTTCTAGATTGGGACAATCTCTTATCCAAATGGTCCGAACTTTGGGCAAGTTACAAACCCTCTCTAAATTAGCATTTTCATAAATGACTAATTTTTCAAGTGAAAGGAAGTTTTCAATAACCTTGATTTTGCCTGCATCGATAATTTCTAGATACTCCAAGGAAGTTTCATGGTGTGAAAGACCGCTTGGGAGATAGCTTAATTCAGGACAGTTTCTAATGACTAGCTCCTTCAAATTAGGCATTGCTTCTTGCCCCTTTTCCCACTTCCATATTTTCCAATTATGCATCCCTTCAAAAATTATTCTTCGCAAACTAGGAAATGAGGACGAATGACTGCCTCTGAGAAATTCCGATCCAACACTCACAACTGAGTGTGCATCTTTGATATATAGGAATTCCAACTTGGGAAGATGCCCCAATGCCAGAAGCTTTAAATGTGAAAGGTATCAGTGGAAAATCAGAAAAATGAATTGTATTGATTCTTTTGTTTTCTTGGGCCTATATAGGCGTTACATTTTTCATTCATAACCCTACAATTCTCTATAATTCATTTCTTACCAATATAACCCTACAACTTCTATTAATGCAATAAACATACATAAATCTCAACACTCCCCCTCAAGATGGGCAAAAGATATCCATCAAGCCCATCTTGTCACAAAACCTATCTAGATCTATTGAGCTAAGTCCTTTGGTAAGGCAGTCAGCTACTTGATCTCTAGTAGCTACATGACTCAGCTCCAATAGTCCACTTTCTAGCTTTTCCTTTATGAAGAACCTATCGATCTCCACATGCTTGGTTCTGTCATGCTGCACAGGATTGTTGGCAATGCTGATCGCTGACTTGCTATCGCACCACAATTTCATTTGAGCTCCGTGATTAACCTTGAGCTCTTCCAACAACCTCTTCAGCCACACCATCTCAGTAACTCCCAATGCCATAGCCCTGTACTCGGCTTCTGCTGTCGATCTCGCAACAACTGGCTGCTTCTTGCTCTTCCAAGAGACCAAGTTGCCCCCTACGAACATGCAATAGCCAGCTGTGGACCTCCTGTCATCTTGGCAACTGGCCCAGTCAGAGTCACAATAGCCCTCAATATTCATGTGTCCATTCTGCCTGAAAATCAAACCCTTCCCTGGTGCACTCTTCAGGTACCTCAGAATTTGATACACGGCGTCCATATGGCCCTTCCTAGGGTCATGCATGTAGCAGCTCACCACGCTCACTGCAAATGAGATATCGGGACGTGTATGTGTCAAATAGATCAATCTGCTTACTAGTCTTTGGTACCTCTCACGATCAACTTGTTCTCCTGCCTCTGCACTTATCTTAGCCTTCACATCAATTGGAGAAACTGCAGGCCTGCACCCCAACATGCCTGTCTCTGTGAGCAAATCTAGGACATACTTCCTTTGGGACAGAACAATCCCCTCTGCCCCGCGAGCCACCTCAATTCCAAGGAAGTATCTAAGTTGTCCCAAATCCTTCACTTCGAACTCTTTTCCCAATTTTGCCTTCAACTTTGCAATTGCCTCCTCATCATCCCCGGTAATGATCATATCATCGACATACACAGCCAGCATAGTAATGTGACCACCATGTTGTCGAACGAACACCGTATGGTCGGCATTGATCTGCTGATAGCCCATGCCTACCATAGCCTTCCTGAACATATCAAACCAGGCCCGGGGGACTGTTTCAACCCATAAAGCGACTTCTTGAGTCTGCACACCTTACCCACTGTCTGGTTTGTGCCAAACCCCGGTGGAATATCCATGTACACCTCCTCCAATAAATCACCATGAAGAAAGGCATTCTTCACGTCGAGTTGGTGTAACTTCCATCCCCCATTCGCTGCCATGGAAACCATTGTCCTCACTGTGCTCATCTTCGCCACGGGTGCAAAGGTCTCATCATAGTCGATGCCATAGGTCTGACTGTACCCCTTCGCTACCAACCTCGCCTTGTAGCGCTCAACTAGACCCTCTGGATTATGTTTCACTGTGAAGACACACTTGCATCCAACAGCCTTCTTGCCTGGTGGTAGTGACACAAGCTCCCACGTTTTGTTCTTTAAGAGGGCATCGAGCTCTTCTAGCATGGCTGCTTTCCATTTCGGATCTCCTTTAACAACCTGCCAACACTCAGGGATAGAGACAGTATCCAATGATGCAATAAACGCTCTATGCACCGGTGATATGTGTGAGTAAGAGACAAACTGGGCAATCTCATGTGGAAAACCATATCGGTCAGGAGGAATACCCGCATTCTCACGAGGAGTCCTTCTCACCGATAGGGGAGTGTGAGGAGTAGAAAGAGGAATCATAGCACCTGTGTATTCTGAGTCTGAGGTGGATGGTGTAAGTGTCTCACAAGTCAGAGTAGGCAGAGCCAATGGACTTGGCACAGGTGGCACTGAAGGCACGACTCCCTCACTCTGCTTATTTCTTCTCACATACACCTCACGGTATCTCGACTCCCCCTGAGGCTGAGTTCTCCCACTTTCGGGCCCATTCTTCTCAACTTCCGGCTCAACCACAGCCGAACCCTCCTTTTCTGGCTCAACCACAGCCGAATCCTCCTTTTCCGGCTCAACCACAGCCGAATCCTCCTTTTCTGGCTCAACCCTAGCTGAATCCTCCTTTTCTGGCTCAACCCTAGCCGAATCTACCAGTGGGCAAGGAATACCACCCACACTCACTATCCTCCTCTCACCATCACTACTACTCTCCCGCTCTCGCCTCATACCTCCTGTATTGAGCGAGTCTCCAAATGGTGATGTAGTCTCTGAGGAGTAGTAAGGTTCGAGCTCACGGAATGTAACATCCATACTCACAAACAATCTTCTCTCTACCGGACTCCAGCACACATAACCCTTTTGAGTACTAGAGTAACCCACAAAAATGCATTTCACCGCTCTGGGATCCAACTTTTCCACTGTTGGTCTGTTGTCTTTCACGAAGCACAAACAACCAAATACTTTTGGAGGAAGAATGCCCTCATTATCTCCTTTCAACATCACACATGGAGTCTGCCACTCCAACACTCTAGATGGCATTCTGTTGATCAATTGTGCGGCTGTCAGGACTGCTTGTCCCCACAAATGTTTCGGAACATTCATAGAGATCATCATGCACCGGGCTACCTCCAACAAGTGTCTATTCTTCCTCTCTGCCACTCCATTTTGTGCTGGTGTGTAAGGGCACGTGGTCTGATGATGTACCCATGAACTGACAAATACTCCTCGAATGCCTTGTTTGTATATTCGATCCCATTATCGGATCTCAGTGCCTTCACCACAGCACCATACTGAGTCTGAGCCGCCTTATGAAAATCCTTGAAGCAAGCAAGTACATCATTCTTGTTCTTCATCAAGTACAACCATGTGACACGAGAATAACAATCGATGAAAGTCACAAAAAATCTATACCCATTCATCGAAGTTGTTGAGCAAGCCCCCCACACATCCGAGTGTACCAGATCAAAGGCATGAGAACTCCTACTTCCTGAGCTTACATACGAACTCCTTGTATGCTTCCCAAACTCACATCCATCACACACAAGTTTCTGTTTGTCAGCTTTCTCATACTTTGATGGATACAAACGTTCCAGTAGGTTGAAGGAAGAGTGCCCCATCCGCCGATGAATCAGAAGCAACTCATCCTCCACACTCACCCCAGATCCTCCTGCCCCCACTCTATCGACCACAGATGCCAGCGCTGTGTCAATCCCTTTTCTATCCATGTACCACAACCCATCACGCCATGTGCCAGTCCCAAGTATCCGACCTGTCCCCTTCTCCTGAAAAACCATTTTCGAAATATCAAAGGTCACGATGCATTTCTGCTCACGAATAATAGCACTAATGGACACCAGGTTTACGGGAAAGGAAGGAGCATGCAACACATTGGTCAGGGTCACTGAATCGGTACATCTCACAGTACCCTTACCAACCACGGGCTGGGCCGTATCATCGGCTGTCTGAATGCTCTCTGGGACTGTTAGGTGAGTATAGGAAGAAAACTCCCTAGCAGCACCAGTCACATGGCGAGATGCACCAGAGTCGACTATCCAATCTGGTGATCTAGTGGTGGATATCGAGGCAAGAGCAAGTTGATCACAAGCACCTGTGGCCGAGTGAGCAAAACAAGCAAAGTTACCCCTGGGTGAAGACGAGGTAGATGCGCCCTCTACCATACTCTTCCCATTACCTGCTGCTTTCTGCTTCCTCTTCAGTATCTCCTCACTCTCGCCCTCTGCTACCATCAGATTTGCCCGGTAGTCTCCTCTTCCACCTCTCCTACCACCCTGGCCACAACCACAGCCTCCAGACTGCCCCCTCTCACCTGCATCTCGCTTCTTAGGTGACTTAGGGCAATTCTGTTTCAAATGATCTACCTCACCGCAGCTGTAACACCGTCGAGGCTCGCCCCTGAACCCTGTGTTACCTGAGTTGAAGACCGCTAGTGCTGACTTCACTCCTGGAAGTCCTGCTACCCCAGCCTGTAGCCTAATCCGACTCTCCTCCTCAGTCAAGTACCCCTCCAGATCCTTTCCTTTCAGAGTGTACCTTACCCGACACGACCAACCCAGATCCGTAGCTGGCCCGTCGAGTCTCATCGTCCGAATCCCTCCTACTTCTTTCTTAGACCCGATCTTACACTCTCAAGATCGAGATCCACATCATCTCCCCCTTTCTTTCTCTTCTTCTTGATCCGATCTTGATTTATCGCATCAAGATTCGAGCTTAAAGAACCCGATCAAATCAATCCAAAAAACCCGCTTCTCGGGTATCGTGGGGTATAGGCCCCCCACGCCGGCCTAATCACACCAAAACCCGAACCCTATGTAGTGGCCGGCCCTAGAAGAGAGAGAACCGGCCTAGAGAGAAGAGGGAGAGATGAGAAGGTTCGGTTACTGTAGCAGCGGCGGAGTTACTGTAGAGGCGGCGGAGTTACTGTAGCGGCGGTCTACAGTAACGGGTGCTACAGTAGCAGAGTGCTACAGTAACGGAACAGTGGCTAAATCCTAACCCTAATTTGTATAGCTCTGATACCAAGTGGAAAATCAGAAAAATGAATTGTATTGATTCTTTTGTTCTCTTGGGCCTATATAGGCGTTACATTTTTCATTCATAACCCTACAATTCTCTATAATTCATTTCTTACCAATATAACCCTACAACTTCTATTAATGCAATAAACATACATAAATCTCAACAGTATCTTACACTCAGATATCTCAAATTCTGAAGGTTCGTCCCGATGCTTAACCAACTTGGAAGCTGACATCCATAATAACCATTCATCATCAACTGTTCTAGGCAGGAGGGAGGAGAAAGCTCATTTAAAACATCTTCAATTATTTCTTTCTCCACATTCTGGCCTTCGTACACAAATGTTAAATGTTTAAGATGGAGTTTATTGTTGAGGTTTGCTAATCTTGCCATAGTACTATTGCTTACATTCTCCATGTTTTCTAAAACAAGAGTTCTCAGCTCTATGAGGGGTGCTAGTTCATCCAAACTACTAAAGACCTCAACAGTATTCCCGTGGGGCTTAAAACCCTGCAATTCCACCAAATTGCTTAGTTTTCTCAAACCGACAGAAATCCCCTTCACCTCCGTTCTGTAAAGATTGAGGAACCTCAGTTTGACTAGATTTACAATGCCATCAGGGATGCGTGTCAGATTTTGACAGCCTCCAAGGCCCAAAAACTCTAAATTTTTCAGTTTTCCTATGACATTTGGTAGAATTGCAATGGAGGAGCCACCGGCTGAAAAGTATCTGAGGTGTACAAGGAGACACAAGGAATCAGGTAGACTTGAAATGTTGGAATAGCTAAGGTCAAGTACGCGGAGGCTACAGAGAGAGTTGAACACGTCAGTGAGATCAATCTCTGGGCTCTTAATTAGCAACAAAGACCTCACTGATTTTTGCTCTTTGATAGCAGTCATCTCCCCCTCTTGTTCTTGTACCAATAAGTGACGGACCTTAATCAGAGATGATCTTGTACTCAAGTTTTGACCTTCTCTAGTTATGAAACATTCGTTCTTTCCCAAATAACGACCAAACAACAATAGAAGATCATGCATTTTACATCTTGCTTGGTCAAAAACATTAGAATTTGCTTCTAGAAGATTCCTCAAAACTAGCTCTTTATAGTACTCGAGTCCCGTCTCCCAGAAAGATCCATCGACTTCCAAAAATCCTTGAGCATGCCAAAGATGGATTAAGTCAACACTGCTAAACTCCCAGTCTTCGGGATAGAAGGAGCAATAAGTGAAACATTGCTTTAGGTGGGATGGCAAGTCTTCATAGCTCAAGTACAGTGCAGCATGTATATCATTTGGAAGCATGGTTGTTGACCACAAGGTGCTAGAAAGAACTGCTTGCCAATCACTTTCTGTTCTATTTTTCGTGCAAAGAACACCACCGATCACCTTTATTGCAAGAGGCAAACCATTGCACTTTTTAGCGATATCAAATCCAAGGGCCTGGAAATTCTCAATCTCGTGCTCTTTTCCATCCAAACTTACCTTAAAAAAACCATACCACCAAAAGATTAGGAACTAATAAATTACAATAGCTTTAGTTGAGGATGACAGTAATGACAGAAAATTACCATTAACCATATAACCATACTTAACAGGTCAGGTCTGGTACAAGCACAGTATGGAGTCCAGCTAGTATGACATCGGTGTCATATGACAGCAACTCCAAAATTTATTGGATAGACTTCAAACGACGAATCTAAACTGTTCAAACCGATTTATTGTATGAGTGATGCGCTTACATGCAAAATTTATATATTTTCGAGTTATTTTAGCACCAAGTCAAGCAGTAAAAAATGTTGAAAAATTAATGCATTAAAATTAACTTAAAAACGCTTACATTTTGACCACTTGACTTGATACTAAATAAATTCGAAAAAATACAAATTCTGCATGAACACACAATTAATGAAGTAGATCGCTTTGAACGGTTTGGATTCGTCGTTTGAAGTCGATTTGTCGTTTGGAGTTGGTGTTATATAAGGTAAAATGACACTGATGTCATACTAGCCGGATTGCACAGTATGAGAATACAAAAACTGTTTACTTATATTATATTAGTAATTTGATCCTATTATTATGAAATTTTCTGGGGTTTATTTGGCTTTTGTTACTGATTCAAAATGAATGCTAAAGATAAGTTGTAGCGAAAACATCAAAATCGGAATAGTACTGTCTATATACTGTTCTCATCAGTTCAGGTAGTCCTATATATGGTCACTGTATTCATAAAAGCGGCAACAATTTGAAACTTTCTTGGGAGTCCTCCAACCCAAATCATGGAATCTATATCAAAACCTTAAGAAGAAGGTGCACCTTCTTACTCTAACATTTTGATTTCATCTAAATTGAGTTATAAGATCTTAAATTGGTCAATTTCACCATGTTTTTATTTGGTCACTTAACTTTGCAAGGTTTTGTGACTCCAATTAGGTTTCACTTCTAGCCTACCCTACCTTGTTTGGGACTAAAGGCTTTGTTGTTGTAATTTTGCAAGGTCTGGCCTACAGGCTTTCTCTCTCTTTCTCTCTCTAAAAAAAGAAAAAGGGAGAATACAACCTTCAACAGTTTCTCAACATCCACTCAAGTGCTCTGTTGATCTGAATTTGGTATTTCTATTATATTATGACAACATTATAAAATGATTTGTTGAAGTGACTAAACTTACATTTCCCTTAACAATAAATGGAATTGATTTGTGAAAAATTCCAGAGGCAAAATAATTATGCAAATTATCTTCTTTGGTTGTCAGGAGACAAATCAAAATCGAACAACCATAGTTAATATAGTGATATTGGTTAATTTGACATCTGCAATTATACCATAACAGCTATTCTGGCAAAAAAATTGCTTCATTAGCCTTGGTCTTCAAGGAATCTTAGATCCACAAATTCAGTAGCAGTAACTGTAAGAAAGTGTATGAGAAAGTGATAAGTGTAAGAAAGATGTGCTACTTAGAACCAACCTGCTTGACAAGCAAGGACCAAGCATCATCATCCTGCAATTTATCGACATGAAGAGAGTGAATTGCTTTCATCCTCATGGCAATTGTTTTATCCCTGGTAGTAACAATTATTCTGCTGCCTTGAGCACCGCTCATAAGAGGTTCACGAAGCAGCCCATGCCAAGCTTTCTCACTCTCACGCCAAACATCATCCAAAACCAGGAGGAACTTTTTCCCGGCAATAAGCCTCTCAAGTAGAGGAATAAGCTCTGATCTTTCTTGAGCTGCACTATGAATACCCCCGGCTTCTCTAATAACATTATTTAGTAAATCTCTCTCTATGACAACCTTTGAGACGCAAACCCAAATTTTCACCTGGAATTCATCCTTAATTCTTTGATCATTGAACACCTTCTTTGCGAGTGTGGTTTTCCCAATCCCACCAACACCCACAATTGCTACAACTGCCATGTTATTGGTTACATTTGCATCTTCTTTAGTAATCAAATCCACCAAAGCATCTGTATCCTCCTCAATTTTTTCCCCCACAATATCAGACTGCACAATCAAGGGATCTGTTCTGCGATTAACAGTAGATACACTTCTACTAACAGTGGCCAACCCAACTCTATGTTCAATCAAACCCAAAAGGGAAATACGATTAACAATACCCTCCAGCTTGTAATTGAGAACCTTAATTCTACTACCAATCTTATGGGAAAAAACCGGGTTGAACAAACAAGAATTTAGAAAATAACAACTTGAACCCGATAAATCACTGTGCTCGTCGGCCTTGATATGGCAGAGGTCAATGATATCGTCGGCATCGTACATGAGATCCTTGAGCTCCGTGATCCACTGGCTGATGGTCTGGCTCTCTGACTGCCTCCTCTCGGCATCAGAAAGGACGCATCTGATGTCGCCGACCAGGCGACTGAGCTTCTCGATCTTGCCAGGGATACCGAGGAGCAGGCCCACCTCGTCCTGCGCCATTTTTAGGAGCAGGACGCTGATGTTAGATATGAAGGCGTGCAGTATCACAGCCATGTTAGTGCCAGATCTGAGTCGAGACTCGAGAGTTCGGATATGCAATCATGCAGGGGTAATATTTATTTATTATTACCATAAGCTTGCTACATTCGGGTTGCCGACTTTTTTATTAATATCTAAAGTTTAATACAAATTATAAAGCATGCCCAGAACCTCAGCCAATTTCGAAAAATGCCCAAGCCACTTTTGTGGCCGACTTACTTTTTTTTTTTTTAGAGAGCGCAAATAATAAAATCTAACACTGAAAATTTAATTTTTTTTGTTTAAATTATTTGTTAGATTACTTCTTTTGATTTATAATTAGCATATTTATACTAAATGCACTAGATTACTGGAAATTATGTTGAATTACACTATATTACAATAAATTATGTTGAATTACACTAAATTACGTTAAATTACGCTAAATTACAATAACTTCGCTAATTACGCTAAAGTAGACCGATTATGTGCCATCTTTCATGAATCATAAAAAATAGTAAGAAAATTCAAAAAATAGTAAAAATTGGTATTCTACAAGTTCATTATGTAACTAATTTAGTGAGCTACTTAGATTGAATAATATAAATGAAAATCTTAATCGGAAACTTCAACTCAAGTTTTGAGGCTTTTTCTTTATTTTTTGGCAATTCTGAATTTTGAAATGTGGCATAGCTGGCACGGATGCATGCACATTTTCGCAAGCTTTCTGAAAAGTGATCATTTGCTGAAATCGGACAATCGAGCGCCGTTTTATGACCGTTTAAAGTTTCGCCGTCGTTTTCGCCTTTTCAGTGAAGATATCGTCCCTATTCATATGTAATTTAGCGTAATTTACCGTATTTTATTGTAATTTAGTGTAATTTAACTTAATATAGTGTAATTCAACATAATTTCCAGTAATCTAGTGTATTTTAGTATAAATATACTAATTATAAATCAAAATAAGTAATCTAACAAATAATTTTAAAAAAAAATTTAATTTTCAGTGTTAGATTTTATTATTTTGCTCTCTCTAAAAAAAAAACTAGTAAACCGGCCATTTTGTAGCCGGTTTGGACATTTTTCGAAATTGGCTGAGGTTCTGGACATACTTAATAATTTGTATTAAACTTTGGATGTTAATAAAAAAGTCGGTTCGGGTTGTGTATTAGGAACAGTGGGATTGTATGGTCGATTTTGGCGGTCCACTTTATTTCTGAACTTTCAGGATTTTTGACGGTTTAGAAAAAATGTGGATCGTTAGAATTTTCGACGGTGCAGAAAAAAGTGGACCGTGGAGATTTCCAGCAATTACGTTATAATATTATTTTTTAGCCGAAATACTTTTTGTTATTTAACTTTTAATGTTTGGATTTGTAATTTTTTAAATAAGGAGATTTTATGATTTTTTTTATTTTTGTATAAAATATTAGAAATACATTTATATTTCTTAGAAAATAGATTAAATACTATAGAATTGAATTGAATTTACTAGAAAAACTGCAACAAATAATTCGGATCAATATTTTTCAGTCGGGGTATTTTGTTGTTGTAAAAAAAATTAAAATATTTTTTTGTGTACTACTGGAAAAAAAAAGTTTTGGATCGAAGTTATTAATCCCGGTTCAAAAACCACTTTTATGTAATAATGAAATTATCGTGGTCCTTATAGTATATTTAAATTCTAAGATATTCTATCTATTTCCTTAAAAGTGATTTTAAAAAAATATTAAAATATTAAAATATTAAAAATATAAAATAACTTCTAGAAAAATAGATGGAGTACCATATAATTTGAATGTACTAAAAGGGCCACAATAATTTATTTATTTATCCACAAGTGACTTTTGAACTGAGTTCAATAACTCAAATTCAAAATATTTTTATTTTTTTTCTAATAACACACAAAGAAATATTACAATTTTTTTTATAGTTACAAAAAATTCTGACTGAAAAATGTTAATTCGGATTATTTGTCGCAGTCTTTCTAGTAAATTCAATTCTATTGTATTACATCTATTTTCAAAAAATATATAAAATATTTATAATATTTTGAAAGAAAAATAAAAAAATCACAAAATCTTCTTATTTTGAAATATCACAAATCCAAACATTAAATGTCAAATCACAAAAGTATTTTAGCTTTTTTTTATATTATAACGTGAACGCCGAGATTCTCTGTGATTTGTTTCAATTTTTTTTTAAATTGTGAACATTTTTGTATTTTTTTATTTAGTTATGAATATTAATAAAAAAAATGGGGGTTGTTGTTCGTCACAAGTTTCTTTCTTGGACCAAAGATATTTTATTGTTCATTTTCAGTTGTGATCGTCGAAGGGGTGAAAACGGAGTAGATAATATCTAATTCAAATTTGATCTGTATTTAAAAAATTAGACATGAATATCCGATATCTAAATATTTGTTTGGATATAAATACTTATATGATTTTACATTTTAATTATCCATACTCAAATAATAGATATATACCATATAATCTAATATTATATGAAAACTTATGTTATTCATCATTATAATTAAATAAATATTATGAAATTTAATAATTTTTAATAATATTTATATTTTTTATTAAATATCCGATCTGTTTTATATCTGTCTAATATTTGCTCTGTATCTGATCCGTTTTCACCCCTAGATCCCCACCAATGATATATTTTTCATTTTAGTTTTTAAAACTGCTCAGTCGCTGTTCGCCTCCTTCCTCTGACATGTGGGACCGACGAATCAGGAATAATAAAATTAAACTGCTAGGGTCTACATGTATATGAATAATTATTTTATTTTTAACATTGTTTTGATATCAAGTAATAACATGAAAAATAAATATAGAGAAATTATTACATCAGTGCAAATTTAAAGTCTTTGATACCAATCAAAAACACAATCAAAATATTGTTATTATTTACTTGCATGCTGACAAAATACTATAGATCATTTCAGTTTTAAATTTTGAAATTATTAAAAAATTTAAATGCAAGCATAGTAAAATATAAAAATGAAGGTATTTGAATTCCTTTTGAAAATAAAGAGAAACATTCAATAATTGTATATGCAATTAGAAAAAAAATATTCAATATATTTAACCAATTTGTTCTAATATTTAAATTATAATTTTTTTATTATTAAATAAATGATAGAGAAGTTTCCCCAGAGAAAAAGAGACCGATGAATGGCAATTTTCACTTTTATAAAATAAAAAAATAATGAAGGATAATTCAATAGTACCACTAACTCCGTTCAAATCCGAATTCAGATCCTCCTGGTACCGTAATAGGGAATCTTTTACAATTATTGGATTTGGACCATTCTTTTTAACTTGGCACAAATTTCAAAGCCCAAAAATATTGCCCTGCGCTAGCTCGAATCTCAAAGCGACTAAGAGTTAATCTCAAACTATAAAGTGAAGGGAATCTTTTACTGTATTGGAGATGATACTTGTCCTTAAAATCCCTCTATTGACAGAGTCATCATGAGTTTACTCCGTCATGAGTTGATGGTTATCGGTGAAATTGCACCCCCGATCACCATGATACCCAATTTTCTTTGTAAACCAATAAATTTGAATTTGTTACGAATAAATTATTAATGTGATGTTCATGATTTCTAATATTCATTTCTCCACTATCTCCACTGTTATTATAATTCATATCCCACTGTTATTGAAATTCATTTCTCCATTTATTATTTATATGGCTTTTCATTTATAATTTGTAGCCTATATATAGAGACTTTGTAATTTTGTAGTGTACACCCATAAAAAATATATGAATAAAGAGATTATCATCTTTTATGTGTTTTCTCTATCTTATTTATTATTTGCTTATATTTATTTTATAACACGTTATCAACACGATAACTCTACTAGTTGAAGATTCATTGTACATTTTTTTATATTTTAATTATGTTATCTTAATATTGTATTATGATAATATTATATTTTATATTATGTTATCTGTTTACATTATTTTATGTTATGTTAATGAAATGGCCCGAAGCCATCTGTTAATAATAAATTATCAACTTTATCAAATGACCCGAAACCATATGTTAATCATAAATTTTCAATTTTATCAATTTGCCCGAAGCCATTTTTATAATTTTATCAATTCTTATTATTGAAAAAGAATTTTATCAATTCTTTTTACATTTATTATATTTTTATTTACATGGATCTTTTTCTTATTAATCTTTATTGAAAGACCTACTTATTTTAGTAATTGGCCCGAAGCCACTTATCTTGTTTCTGTCATATTGAAGACATTATGTCATAGAATTGAAAGCATTCTGTTTGGCCCAAAGTCAATAGTATTGAAAAAAAACATTCTGCCATGATAGATAATATATATATATATATATATATATATATATATATATATATATATATATTATATATATTAATAATTTAATCTTTCCGAAGAAGATCTCAAGAAAATTTCAAGAAAATTTATATGATGTTCATATTATTTTTCAATAATATAATCTTCCTGAAGAGGATTTAACAAATATTATGAGTTGAATTATTACCTCTTTATGACTGAATAACGAGTTGTTAAGCAAAATATTCCAATTGGTTGCACTCCATTCCCTGAAGTGAATGTAGCAATATATAACAACAATAATTTTGAACAAACTTGTGGACATTGACAAGATGAAGATTATTATCATGGTGATTATTCCAAAAGAAAAAAAATGCACATTTCCATCAGAAGTGGAAAGATAATGAAGAAAAATAATGAAAAAAATGAAAAGAATAACAAGCAAAAAAATTCATGCTATCATTGGCCACGTACCTGTTGTACGCCAATAGTAAACCGAAACATCATATTTACTTATATCAAGCATCAATAGAAAATAAATAAGGAGGAAAAGACCGAGATAAATTTTATTTGTGAATGTGATCTCGATCTTAGCCAAATTGATGTTACTCATTTGAATGATGTTCAATTTCATTAGCGAAGAAAATAAAAATTAATCACTTGATTAGTAATGATAGTATCTAAAATAAATAAATTAATAAAATTTTATTGTTATATTAGTGTTTATTGAATTCCTTTTACAAAGACAATAAGTTTAACTACTTATTTATTATTTTATTGTTGAAATGGTATTTATTATTTTTATTGTTCTGTTTTTTTTAATAAAAAAATGAATATTCTTTTTGGTTAACAACGATACCGATAATGAAAATATATATTGTTCCGATAGTGCAATATAGATTATTTATTGTGCATTTAATTCTTTTTGAAATATGTATAACTTTGAATAGAAAATATTTAGTATTTTGAAGGATAGAATAGATTTATTTTGACCGGATTGGTAAACATGGTATTTGTTCAAACTTGTTGACCTAGACCCTATAATTGTGTTGTGATTTGAGAACTTTTTTATATAAGACTTATTTTTATCTTTGATTTACTTGATCATAAAGTTTGATAAAAAAAATTTAATTGTTGATATGCTGTTAGGTAAGTAATTTATGTATTGTCAAATAAATAAATAAAAAAAATGATTATGTTAAGCCAAGGCCAAATTATCGTTATAAGCTGCTAAGAATTGATCACGACAAACATTAATTGATAATTATTTAAAGATGTTTGTCAAGTTTTTTTAAGCTCAATTTTCGTCAATTGTATGCATAATTGTATTTATTTAGTAATGTAAGAAGCAAATGTTAGTACTATTTTGGATAGTACAAATTGATTTAAAGGTCCGGATGAGCAGCCTTTTTATTACATGAGGAATATAAATTTATATTGATGATGCATTATATTCTTCTAAGTCTCAAAGGAATTTGTTAAGCTTTAAGAATATCCGCCAAGATGGATATCATGTTGAGACAACTAATGAAAAAAATATTAAATATATGTTATAAAAAACAATGCATATTGAAAACAAATTGCATATGTTTTCCTCCGACTTGTACTGCGTATATATTAGTATAATTGAAGCACATGTTATTGTAAATCAGCAATTTACAGATAAGAATATGTTTATAGTTTGGCATGACCGGTTGGGCCATTCTGGATCAATAATGATATGAATAATAGAGAATTAATGTGAACATTCATTAAAGAACCAGAAGATTCTTTAATATGATGAATTTTTTATGTGTTGATTTTATTTCTAGAACATATACAATGTGATATTTGTGGAACACTATATCCACCATGTGAACCATTTGAATATTTTATGGTTTTAATTGATGCATCAACAAGATGGTCACATGTAGGGCTGCAAACGAATTAAACCAAATCAAACTTACCCTAGTTTGAGTTTGAGTTTGAATAAGATTCGAACTGAACTGGTTTGATTTGTTTCAGAACAAACTTCAATCGAACGAGTTAATTGCGAATTTGTTTTTCGAATCAAAGTCAATCGAATCACGAACTACAAGCTTTTTTGACAGCCCTACTGCCCTTAGTTATTTTTTTTTGAAAATTGGATAGCTTAAACTAAGCATTGCATTGGATTGGCTATTTTTACGAGTTGAATAGCTTTGTATTTTTAGGAATTTTGATGTTTTTATAATTTGGTTTTGTAAATAACATTTTTTAGTATCAATATTTTTGTTGGCGGCATTTCACTGCCAACCATAAAAAAAAACATTGCATTGGATCTTATCTGATCATATTAGGTACCTATTTGTACCTATTTGAAATGAAACATTGATTTTTGCACTGAGCCACTGGCGTTGCTCTAATTTGAACGGTATACGTTAATTTGAGATTTGAACCTAAATAGTCCGCGAACCAATTTTGAACGAACTATACCCAGTTTGAGTTTGAGTTTGAATAAGATTCGAATTGAATTGGTTTGATTTGTTTCAGAACAAACTTCAATCGAACGAGTTAATTGCGAATTTTTTTTCGAATCGAAGTCAATCGAATCACAAACTACGAGCTTTTTTGGCAGCCCTAGTCACATGTATATTTATTATCAAATCACAACCTGGCGATTGCGAGATTACTTGCTCAATTGATTTAATTAAGAACATAATTTTATGATTATCCAATTAAGAAAATACATCTAGACAATGTCGGAATTAATGTTGAACATCATGTAGATGTTCATATATGAAAAGAAGACATGATATTTTGCATCCAACAACACTAATTCGTATCATGCCAACTAGCTATTATAAAACTTTCCCATTATAATTGGTTTTTGGTCACATACCTAATATTTTTCATATAAGAATTTTTGAATGTGCGATATATGTTCTAATTGCTCCACCACAACGCAATAAAAATTAGACCTCAAAGGAAGTTGGGAATTTATGTTGGATTTGAATCTCCATATATAATAGATTATCTAGAACAATTGGCGGGAGATTTATTCATGGCTAGTTTTTTTTATTGTGAATTTGATGAACCAAAATTCTCAACTTTAGGGGGAGAAAACAATCAGTTGGAAAAAATATATTAGTATGAATTATCATTTTCTCATTTTGATCCTCGTACTAAAGAATGTGAACTAAATGTTCAAAAGATAATTCATTTGCAAATATTAGCTAATAAATTTTCAGACGCATTTGCAGACTCAAAGAAAGTGACCAAATCACATGTACCAGCTGTTAATGCTCCAATTAAAGTTGATGTCCCTATTGGACAGACTAATGAAATTATAACACGCATGAAGCGTGGAAGATCAATCAGTTCTAAAAATAAAAATTTCTTGAAAAAAGGAGCAAAGAATGAAAACTATAAGTAATATTGGAGTTCCAGCAGAAATCAGGTATCTGAAATTCATGAAAATAAAGAGAACTCGATAAATCATATCATGAATTGATATCAATGATGTTTTTACATATAATATAGCGCTAAATATAATGAATAATGAGGATCATGACCCGAAGTCTATTAAAGAATATCGACAAAGAAATGATTGACCAAAATGGAAAGGTGCAATTGAGACAAAGTTAAACTCTCTTGAAAATTGAAAAGTTTTTGGGCCTATAGTCCCAATACCTGAAGGTGTAAAACCAGTAGGATATAAATGGGTATTTATGCGAAAATAAAATGAGAAGGGTGAAATTTTGAGATATACTCACCTGAGGTGGATGTTGTGGATGTATGCAATCTTCTAATACTTTGTTTGACTAGATTTGTAAAATATACACTAATTGAATTTTACCTTTTACACAATTTAGTGAGTTTGTAGGTTCAAAGTTAATTACAAGATCTATTGTGAAGAACCAAAGATAGATTCAGAGTTTTAATTTCAAGATTTATAATGAAGAACCAAGGTTCATGGAGTGTTGAATTTCAAGATTCTTTTGATGAACCTGAGAAGTCAACAAGACTTTACGAAGCTATAGATTTGTGTAATAATCAAGTAGTTAAGTAAAGTATATTTGAGGCTTGTTGATTTCTGGAGCATCCGTCTTGACTGAAATAAATTTACAGAACCAATTTAAAATGACAAGTCAGAAAGTTTCAATTTGGTTTCGTGCAAGACGGATGACATATGTATGGTTGCTTATCAAGTTTTGTGAGACAAATTGTACTAACCGGTCTAAACGGGCATAAACATTCAGAACGGTTAATATTAATTTAAATTATTTTGTGGAAACCCTAACTTCAATATCCGTACAATCCAATCTAAATGGTTTATTCTCGTTAGAATGGATCTAGCAAATATGAATTCTCCCACTATATAAAGAGTTATCATTACTTCAGATTTACTGTAATATTTGAAAAGCTAGTTTGTAATATTGGAGTTCATCGAATTAAAGATCTTGATTAATGTTTTCATGAGGGGGAGTTAATATGCACTATATTTTCCTTAACAATGGTTTTTCCAATGGGTTTTCCTGGTAAGGTTGTAGTTGCGTATTAAAAAAATAATGTACTTTTTTTTCTTCACTAGATTTTACTAGTAAAGTTTTAATGAGGCATATTATTATGTAATGGGCATCCAAGGGGGATTGTTATGAATAAATTATTAATGTGGATATTCATGACTCCCAATATTCATTTCTACACTACTCCATACTATTGAAATTCATATCTCACTACTATTGGAATTCATTTCTCCATAATTATATGTATGATTTTTCATTTACAATTTATAGGATAAATAAATAAAGGCTTTGTAATCTTGTATTGTACACACATGAGAAATATATGAATAAAGACATTGTCATCTTTTATGTGTTCTCTCTATCTTATTTATTGTTTGCTTATATTTATTTTATAACATAATTTTCTTTTTCTCTATAATAAATCTTAATTATATGTCCTCTCCTGCAAATCTATTTAAATAGATTATTAATACGGAGTATTTAGTGAGACCATAACAATTAAAATGTTAAGATTGTTTAGAAAGAGGAAAGGACCCTTTCTAATCTTCTTACACACCCTTTGCCATATAGTCATAGCTACAGTGATCTAAACATGTCGATCCCGAGATCTGCACCGTCCTCTCCAAAATTGGAGTCACGAACCAAAATCCAACTGTTGGAACCTACTCTCATGAGATTTACAGACATGAAGTGGAGGCTGTCTTATGAACATTGCACCAAATTCAGTTTAATATTCAGCAGAAACTTTTTGATATGTATCAATATTTGTGTGCATTTGATTTACACAAACCTTAGATGCTAATAGAATGGCTCCGATCGAACACTGGACCACCTCTGAATCCATAGAACCAGCCGAATTGAACGAGTTGTTTAACTTGTTAATGTGAATAGTTAATGGGCTGTCCAACGCAGGCCCATATTTCTCTTTTACGAATTTTTGAGCCGTATACGGACTTCCTGATCTATTATGGCCCTCTCAATCCTTACCCTAAAATCAGTGTTTTAAAATGCGGCCGCATATGCTTATGTAGTCGGCAGTTGTACTCAGAACGTCATGTATTTTCTCTCATGTGGTTTTAAATATGCGTCCGCATATGTAGACCGCATATGCTGATATACGGGTGCAAAATTAAATATGCGGCACATGGAACAAAATTTAATATGCATTATACTGATCCAACCCAAAATCTCAAATTTAATATGCATTATGTGGCTTTATAATTGTTGCATACAAAATTTGTTGTTTATGTGGAAAGCAGATTTAATTATAATTGTGAAGCAGTAAGCAGGTTTGATTATTATGCAAAAGTTTATTGTATTTTTCATATACAATAAGACACACTTATGTTGTTTATGTAGAAATAAATTTAATATACGTATATGAATATGTATATATATGAATTCTTATTTTAAAATCTGCATATATAAATTCACATTAAAATTCATATATACAGCTGCATATTGCATATGCAGTATGCAGTTACCTTTCGCATGCATGAACAAAACTGCATTTTAAAACAATGCCTAAAATTAATAATTTTTCCGAGGAAAAAAAATAAGGCAGACGACTCCGACATTTTTATTAATACCCAAAAAAAAAGAAATTAATAAATCTGCCCTTGAAGGTAATTTTTATTAAAAATGCCCTAACCGCCCCCTCCTGGGGCAGTCCAATATCTATAGCAGACCGCCCTCCCCGAGACGGTTCGCTAATAAATTTTTTTTAAATGGGCAAACCCGACCCATCCGAAGCGACCCGCCCAGCCGAAACCCCTCTCTCTCTGTCTTGCTCTCTATCTCTCCGCCGCCCCGCCTCCCCGCCTCCCCGCCGGCCGCCCGCCCGACCCAACCTTCATCTCTGTTGCTCTCTCTCTCTCCCGATCTCTCTCTCTCCTTCTCTTCCTCTATCTCTTCCTCTCTCCCTCTCTCTCTCTCTCTCTCTTCCTCTCTCTCTCTCCCTCTATCTCCTCTTTTTCTCTCTCTCTCTTCCTCTCTCTTGCCCGAACCCTAATTTTTGGCCATCTCGGTGACAATCCAATTATTTTCGGGTAAGTCTCTAAATAACTTTCTGATTTATATTTTGTGCCTTATATTGGCATTGGAACGATTGGTAGAAATTGAATTGTTAATTATCGCGTGCGAGTTGTTGATTTTCCCGACGCGATTTAATTGTTCAAAATTAGGGTTTCCAAAATAAGAGTTTGTAAATTAGGATTTAGGGTTGACAAAATTAGAGTTTATAAATTAGGATTTAGGATCCAAAATTGTCCAAAATTAAGGTTGATAAAATTAAGAGTTTATAAATTAGGGTTTAGGGTTTATAAATTGGGGTTTATAAATTAGGTTTATAAATTAGGATTTAGGGTTTATAAATTAAGGTTTAGGGCCCAATGTAGTAACCTTCTGTTTTCAAATGTAGTATGGCCAGACCTAGACGGGGACGTGCACAGGATACTATGGAGAAGGGGGAGAGTTCACATGATCACAGTGCAGAGGATTCCATTGCAAAGGCATTCGGTGCAGAGGCTCATGTTGGAGATTATCCCGCTCACCGTCCTGACACATTTAGTCATATTCTGTGGATCCCACATGTCAGGCACCGTGTCGCACTCGCATCTATGGAGGTACGTTGGTTTTGTATTACAGATAATCAGTCATTTATATTGAAATCATTGTAAAATGCAGGACGAGACGATGATGATAGTGAGGTATCGCACCCCAGAGATACCATACATCGCTCATCTGTTGATGGAGCGGTGCATCATGTATCTCTGCTTGTATCAGTTGGCCACCATGCCTCAAAGTAAGATTGACCAGGCTCTCATTTGCGGTCTAGTAGAGAGATGGCGATCGGAGACGCATACATTTCACCTTCCGGTTGGAGAGATGACAGTCACACTAGGTGACGTCAGCGCCTTATAGGGTTTACGGATAGATGGCAACCCCATAAGCGGTGTCTCAGACCATCCAGACCTGACGGGAATGATACCAGAGCTACTGGGGGCCGCGCCGACGGTGTTGCAGAAGAAGAAGAAGAGATAAGAGGAGGAGGAGTTCCGGTATTCTGGGTATTGCATTAGTCTTGCGTTGCTCCGCACTTACTTCTACCAGCATAGGATCACCCCCGATACAGCTGACGAGGAGGTCGTTTTGAGGTAATCACAAACAGTTACAAATTAAAATATGTTATGGACTCAACAATAATTGTAGTTATTATGTTGACTAATTTATATTGCAGGTATGTGAGGGCATTTGTCATGGATTTATGTGGCAGCGTCATGTTTGTCGATTCCAGCAGTGATGCAGTTTCGATTATGTTTCTCTCTCTGCTGAGGGACATTCAGCGGCCGTCGAAGTAGAACTGGGGTGGAGCTGTGATCGCCCACTTATACCAGAGCTTGTGTCATGCTTGTCTAATAAGTTTGTTTGTACAAATATTTTAATTTTTTTATTACGAATATTAGGGTTCAATAATTACCAGAAGTGCACCACATGTCCAAAATTTAGGTGAAGAACAAGCAGATTGCCGGGCTACTTCTTCTACTCCAGCAGTGGTCCTAGTCGCATCTACTGGTATGTCGACATGTTCCTTCGGTTCAGGCGGGGTTATGGACGGGAGATGACCCCGAGAGACGTCCGGCATATAGTGCCATATGGGGTAGTCACCACACATACGAGAACACGGACAAGGGGAGGACCGTGGGGATTTCGTATGTCCGGGGTCAGCTCCAGATGCTTCACGAGACGAGCATCACATGGTACCCCTATCGTGTGTTCTACGATATGAACCTTATGTTCCGGCTGATCATTATTAAGTGTAATAATTTGTCATACACATGATCATTATTAAGTGTCTCTTAAAAAATTCATTCTTATTAATTTATCTTCATTTCTTCAGATGATGACTCGGGTTGGGCGATCCACCAATGGGTGTTGAACAACAACGCGTGGAACGCGTACTACAACCAGCATGGAGTTTCAGTGCAGCTCAGCGAGGTAGCAAAACTTCATTGTTTAATTAATTTACTCGTTATTTTTATGTAACAAAAGTAACATTGTTTACATGCAGGATGAAGCTGTCGCCACCTGTGACTTCTCCTTGGATGACCTCACTGGAGATGATGGCGGATATGAGCCACCTAGCCTCCACAGACCACGATATATGGAGACCATATAACACGATGTCAAGGCCAGTGGGAGTGGGGCGCAGACTGCAGATGGCTTTGCCTCTGCTATATTTGGCACACCGCCTCCGGCCACGTATCCTTCTACTTGGGAGGCCGATCCGTGGGTGTTACGTACACAGCCGGAGATCCATGAGAAGCATACATTTCACCTGGGGGAGGACCCATGGGCGCAGGAGGATGTACACGATGACATGCAGGAGGATGAGGTTCATCAAAGGCATGTGGTGCTGCAGAGGGACCGCCGTCCACCTTCTAGGTTGGATCTCTCGGGTCGTCGCTCTCGTCCTCGTCGTTAGGGTTTTTATGTTTTTTTAGTTTGATAGATTTCTAGTATTTTATGTTTGGATTATTATATTTCATGTTTTGACTGTTATGTTTCATGTTATAGACTTACCATTTAGATTACTTAGTTTTGTTGTTTATCTAGTCGGAAAAATCAATTTCTAACATTAAACAAATAAATATAAAACGTTAAAACATTAAAAACATTAAAACATTAACAAATTTATAAATTAACAACTAAATATAAAACATTAACCAATTATATAAAAAACAAATAAGTAATCGGCAATTACATAATATATAAAAATAATCGTCAATTATAAAATATAATCGTCAAAAAATAATAAATATATATCGTATAAATCATTACAACAAATAAATATAAAACATTTAAACAAATAAATATACCATTTTATAAAATATTAAAACAAATTAAAACATTAAAACAAATTTAAAAAAAAAAAAAGCAGACCGCACAAAAGAGGGGCGGTCTGTTATGCATGGACCGTCCAGCGAGAGAGGGCGGTCTGCTATGAATTCTGGACCCGGTTGGGCATTTTTAATAAAAATTTGCCGATGACAGATTTATTAAATTTTTTTTTTGGGCATTAATAAAAATGTCGGCAGACGACTGCCCCTGACTAATCAAGTTCCAAAGCAAATAATAAGAGAGGCTAAAGCCTCGTGTCCCCCTTGTTCAGCCTTCTACCACGCGTCACATCGTAACCTCTTGCACAGACACGTGCATGATGTATCATAGTCCTCATTTAACGCCTCCACTTTCATTTCCTCTCTAAGTCTGTCACTCTTTTCTATTCAAAATAGTAGTCTCTATCCCCGTATCAACCGCTCCAGAGATGTCCACTGAATACACCACCGCTGATGACCCCAGTGAAACCCGATGGGCCCAGACGGGTCTAACCCTCCTCCGGAGCGGATGGTCTGTTGGAAAGAAGGTGGCGATAGCCGGTGCAGCCATCAGTGTGGCACCTGTGGTAATTCCACCTTTCCTGGTATTTTCAGCATTCGGTCTTGCGTTGTCGGTGCCGTTTGGGATTTATTATGCTGGTATGGTTGGTACCAAGTGTCTTATGCAGTTCCTTTTGCCGCTCGATCAAGGCCAAGAGGTGAGACAGGGAAATCAGGAAGAGGGAGATGAGATTGTGGAGGAAGAGAAGGGTTACGTAGATGAGAGAGATTTTAAGTCCGAGGAAAATTGGGAGAGAGGAGTTGATGATCAGATTGTGGAGGAAGGAAGGGGTTATGTAGACAAGAGGGATTCTTATCCCGAGGAAGATGAAGGGGAGGGAGAAGATGATGATGCAATTGTAGAGAATCCAGGTCAAAGGGACGTTGTTACCAAAGAACATGAGGAAAAAGGGAAGGGGGATGTAAGAAAGAGTAAGTCTGAGAAAAATGAGAAAACACAAGATGATGTCGTTGTAGAAATGCCGAAGGAAAGAGTTTTGGTTGTTGAAGAAAATGGAGGGAGGAAGAACAATGATACCAGGGGAGATGCTGACAATAGCAAAGTTGTTGAAGAAAGAATAATTGATGTAAACAGTGCCACTGTTGACAAAAATTTCATTGCTATGGAGGAAGTTGAGATTAATCTTGTAGAGCCCAAATCTACCACCTTGACTGTAGAAGGAACAGAAAGAGCAGGACCAGAGGCAGTACAAGTTGAAATAGGAGACACTGATGTGGTGGAAGAGAAAGGGATGGTCACAGCTGATACTGATAGTAAACTTGCTAAGAAGGGAGGGAATGAATTGAATGCAGTTAACTCAGAGGATGCAGTTGTGTCGGAGGTCGAAAGGAAGTCTGATTTGGGAGATGCTGAGAGTCAATTGTTGGTCGAGCATGTTGGTGGGGTTAATGATTCCAATGCACTTGCTTCAGCTAGTGCGGAATCGCCTGTGGCTTCTGATGTAGAGGTAAAATAAATAAATAATCTTACAGGATGTTTCTGTATCTGGTATGCAATTTGTAGATTTGAGTTGCCAATACATTAGGTGGTGAGCATGTATCCAGAGTATTCCTGCTGACCTACTAGCCTAGACTTTGGTAATATACTGACATTTTCAGAAATTGGCCTACAAATATACTGGTTTTCTTAGGGGTTTTCGAGCAAGAATTATTTGGAATAAACCAGTAATAAAAGAAAAGAAACCAGCAACAGAGGAAGAAACTGCTACTTTTTAATTGAATCAGTACACATGCCCACCAGTGTACAAGCTTGAAGCCCTTAGCCAACATTCAACAGTAAGCAAACGATTGAGCTTATGTCAGTAATCCACATGATTGCACCGATCTATTAGCTGTAAATCTCGATCCTCAGAATACTGTCTTTTTAAAATTTGGCAGGAAATCTACACCAAAGAGGAGCTATGGGACCAGTTGCATGCTCTGCGGACAGTTGTAGGGTACAAAGCTACCATTTCCAAGACATTGCCAGGTGAACTGAGAGCCCTTTATGTGTTCACCGGAGTTGAGCTGCCGTCAACTGCTGGAGATGCCTCCAACCTGCTGGATCTCAATTACAAGCTTCAATTTCTGAAATCTGTTATTGGTGTCAAATAAAGAAGCTCATTCGAATTGGCTAATTTTTGTAGTAGTTTTAGACTTAAATTTGGTTGTTTTGGGTTTCCCTTTGCGAAGACCTTGTTTTGGGTTTTTAGACATGTTTTGCTTTGGTTTTGAACTTGGTGTTTAATTTAGACTTTGTTTTTGAGGTGTCAATGAAAATGTCGTCTTCGCCTAATCTTTCGCATTAGTGTTCTACTTTTCTTTGAAGTTAATACATGCTTGCTTTCGGTAATAATAATCACAGTTTGAAACAGAGTGGTGAAATCATTATCAACTTAACAAGGATTCTCACCATATCTGACGGCGACGGAGGGTAACGGACTAACGGGTTCTGTTCAATTTTCACTTTCCAATTTATTTATTAGACAATATTATCAAAAACAAAATATGCCTGTTTCACTAAAAACTGATCTTTATGTGTATGAAGATTTAAACATGACTCATCAGTGAAAACGTTGAAAGTTATTTTGGGAACAAAGTTTTTTTCAAGCGCAGTTTTTATCATCATCTATTTTAAATTATCATGGTCAAATCATATATTATGTAATCTAATAGCAATACCTTGTAATTATTTTATTAGAATGACTCAAAGATCAATATGATACAATGATTGGCATCGTTCTACCTCCGTACGGTAACGTCCTGCCTCGTGGCCTGTTAGGATGTTACGAGATTATAAGGGATAGGAATTTATGGGTACAGGAACCTACAAATTAATTTGCAGGAACCCACGCTTATTAGTATGTACGAGAATGGTTATGAGAATATGTTGAAATGAGTGTTCTGTTGTACATTAGGAATTGTTGTGAGAAATCTTAATATTTTTCTAAATTAATTGATATTAATATAACTATTCTTATTAATAATTATTAATGTAATTAAATAAAAGTATTTAAATAATATCATAACAATACTTATTAATTATTTTTTCATAATGAGACTTTTTCCCGTGACTTGTTATTCAATTACCAAAAATCAATTAAAAATCAATTTGGTAAATTGATTATCCAATCCTTATTCGTTTTAAAATAAATATATTTATTAAAAAAATTATTTATATTAAATTTATTTGAATGTTAGCATGTTAGTAATTAGTATCTTGTATTAATTTGCAAGTCAGTTTAATTTATATTATTAACTAATGTCTAGTAATTATTGATATATTATTTTATGGATGCCACACAATAACAAATTCAATAGATGTAATAGATGTAACATAAATACAAACAACTATCACATAATTGAAATAAAAGTCACTTAAATGAATTCTAAGCAATGTTCTAAATAGCTCGCTATAGCATTTTCGGACCAAAAAAGCTAAAACACTATGGCCATATAGCGCCGCTATAGCGCGCTATTTTGCGCTATAGCGGCCGCTATATGGCCATAGCGCCGTTTTTTCAGTCGTTCCGCTATGACGCGATAAACGCTATTTAAACCTTTGATTCTAAGCTGTTCATTCAAGCTATAGACAGTTTAATTATTAATTTATCATATATTAAAAGTGTTGTTTCTTAAATAAATAATGAAATTTGTGAATAGAGAGCAGCAAGGAACAAGTGGAAAAAAAATTATTCCGTCTGATCAAATGAGAACAAGGTTGGAAATTATATCAAATCCCATCTCCAAAAAACTGACATCCGAACAGCCTGTTGGAAATGTTTCTAAACATATTCAAAATCCCACCAAATCTTGCGCGTCCGAACAGGGCCTTTGTATGCAGGCCAGGTACCAGTCCTGACCATGCTAGAGAAACCTGCATTGTGTTGCATTGCTGTTCAAAATTATTCTGAACAAAAAATTAACAAGAAATCACGGCGGACTTAATGTTCTATATTAGATATAATTAAACCCTCGGATCAACATCACCAGCAAAACTAATTACATCCCCCGTACCAGAGATGCTTGTCAACCTCTTGTTTGTTCAACCATATGATGCATGAATAAAGTAAAGGAACAAATGAAAAACATTTTCACCTAGTTAAATACATCCAGAGTTCACTCTCTCTAAGGCTGAGGTCTACTTTGGACTATAAAAACATCTTTTCCAACAACACAACCCTCAATATCTTGTGGGGCCCCGAACTTCTGCTCCAGAAAGCACCCAATTGCAGCCAACCTCTGCCCCAACTGCCTCCTGTAGACAGGGTCCACTGTCAACAGTTGCTTACTGTAATCCACTGTCAGTTTGACAATCTCTCCATCAGCAGGACCTGCCACACGGACTGACATCTCCTCGCTGAAATTTGCGAAGGCCAAGGTATTAATATCATCATCAAATTTCCCACATGAAAGCCGCCATGGTGTACCACGGGTGCCAGATGCCAGTGTTTCACCTAGTCCTGGTGCCACCTCAGCCTGTAACAGGCGAGGGTCCTGCTCAGTTGGACTAACTGTGTGGAGCACAAATGAAAGCTCTGGATGAAGCATCTCTTGTACAAGCACAGCCATGGATGCCTCCAGTTGGGGCACTTTTGCAGCTCTGCGGCTTAATATGGCACGACGGGTGTACAAAGAAGCCCAAACTTGAGCCACAGCAGATCCAAACTTGTCAGGGTTTTGGAGGCTCACATTAGGGATGGATTCATAGAGGCCAGCAGCTGACATGCCAGCAAGGTCTTCTACATTGGCACTAGATCTCACTATGAGTCGAGTGTTAGATGGGACGATATGGGTTAGTTGATCTAGGGTTTCTGCTGATGGTTGGAGGGTTGATATTAGGTTTTGTAGTTTGGCTGACAGCATGTTAAGTTGGCCATCTTCGAGTGCAGCATTTTCAATTTGGTCTACTAGGGTTTTGAACAATTCCATAGACCCGGTATTTTCAAGTGCAAGTTCCATTGAACCAAAAGGTATTACTGCACCAGAGGGGACATTAAATATAGCCGGTACTCCTTGGTCACTATAAACTGCAAAAAAGTAAGTTTCTGTTAATGACTTCACATTTTGCAGAAGAAAGGTAAAACATAGTGAACATTGATTTTGAAAATTAGCCCACATTTTGCAACGCTTGTAGATAACACACAATATTTCTTACATTTGAAAGTTGAAACTGGGACATTAGCATCAACAGTTCGCACAGGTTGCAGACGAATCTTGAAAACTACTCATAGTTGCAACAGATGCTCATTATAAGATATTTCAAATAATATCCACCACTAGATTAAGGCGACCAATATGGTTTTGTTCAGCTAAATGTCGACAATTTTGTCCTACTCATAATAAGCCACTATCTACAAGCATATTTCTTAGATTCGGATATCAAAACCAGCACATTAGCACCCAGCAATGCACTGATTGCAGATAACTGAAAATTTCTCACAGTTGTGACTGACACTCAAATTTTAATGAAATATGTTCAATTAAAACCCCCCCTTTAAACAAAGTTAACCATGCTTCGTTCGGTTCAATGTTAACAATTTGTCCCTACACATAGTAACCACTATCACATAGGATTTGGTTAAGCTTCAAATCAAAGAGGATTCATATGTTCGGGTAGAGGATCATATGCACTAAAATAGTAAGCAAATTGGTCCAGTCAAGATAACTTTCTACTGGTTGCACGTTAATTGTCCATAACCTCCATAAATGCAAATACCTGTTCCTTACATATGAAATGCTCAAGTGTAAATTTCCAAATAACTATATGTACCTTTCTCCGAAAGAGAGGAAAGAAGAGCGAGGCGACCACACGAGGCAGCTTTTGCACCAGCCAATTCTAGTGTTGCTTCCGAGAGCTTAAGAACACTATATGTGGCACTTACAGAATCAAAAAAGCTACTTCTCTGTTAAAAAGTCGCAAATTAAAAATCATATACACTCAGAGCTAATACAACTCAAACAAAACAATAAAAAGAACATAAAAAGGAGGTACGCAGGTACCTTACTAAAGCTAGGTGATGTTGCAGGTGTCTCCTCAGAGGCATTTTCATACTTTGGAGACAATGCATCATTGCTGGAGCCTGAAGAAATGGACAAATCAACAGTGCTAGCTGTTGCTTCCAGTCTGAAAAGGCAACAAAAGAAATCAGGATGCAGTTGTCAGATTAATTCAAGTCAGTAGTGAACTAAGTTCAAGAATTTAACCTTGCATATTTTCCATTAAGGCTTCTGACAAAAGCAACTTTATCATCATCTTCACATGTCGCAAATACCACCTTTTCCTGCACAATGGCAACAATCTCTCAGTTTCCTCCAAATTTAACAGTAAGCAAAACTAACAAACATGAAGGAACAAAAACTGACTTGTCGGGCTCTGACACCAAGATGTGACAAGTGAGGCAATTCTTGTAGAAGGATGACTCCAGCTATGTTTTCACCGGCAGCTTTAACCTATCAAAAATTTGTTTCTGTTTATATAAAATAGACACTTTGATTAAGAAAACAAGTTGAAAGATGGAGAGGGAAAAGAGATTAGTTTGTACCTCCTCATCTCCATCAGCCTTGTTGACCACTAAAATCACAGGGCCTTCTACAGAAGGCAGCGAACCAGGAACTATACTATCCACCTAATACAGTAGTTCAATAATATAACATATGCATCTTTCTCTCTCAAAAAAAAGATATAACATATGCATCTCAAAACTTAATGTCATATGCCTACTGAGCAGTTAGATTTCAAATAATACCTCGACAATAGTACCATGAGCTACTCCTGGAACAAGCACATCCCAGCCCGACGATCCCAATATAATTCGAACAGCTTTTAGAAGCATGGTGCAAAGTTTTGAAACCTGAAATATAACACTAACAAGCAGCACGAAGCAACTAAGATGCATTACATAAGCTGATGTCTCATAGCCAAATTTAGAAGGAAGAACGATATGTTACCCTGCACGAATCTCTGCTTCAGTGTAGGTCCTGACATTCTCCTCTGGAACTCCAAAAGCTTTTCCTAGAATCTGAAGTTCAGAACAAGAAAGAAAGATTAATATACTGTAATATAGGGAATGTTTGTCAAAGGATCATCAAGTAATTTACTGTAATATAGGTTCTGAAAGCAATTTAGGATTGCACAAGTCATGCTATAGTTTTCAATCAATAATTGAGCCTTAATTCAGCCTCAACTGAAAAAAAAGAAAAAGAAAAATAGGCAATACTATCAACCTGAACTTTGTCCGGGAAAATAGAAAGGAGTGCTTCAGAGTACTCTTCTGTCAATCTCCTAGCTCTGTCAAGCGTAGCCTTCAGTCTCAGTGCCCAAATGTACTTCCCATCTTCACTTCCTATCAAATTCATAAATGACAATAGAGAAATTTGAGACTTGCAAAAGAAAACCCTTCATAAATTGGAGCTCAACTCAATTATTGAAGTACCTTCTTTTTCAGATAAACCTTTGTCTTTCCATGCATCAAGTTCACTAGATATTGCACTACACTCATCGGGCCTCCAACCTGATAGCCTTACTTGCTTAATTCCAGCTATCAGCGCATCAATTGGGTCATTCCATGGCCCAGTATTTACTGACTCAATGCTCTGAGATAGCCAAGATGAGCCACCAGAGGATTCAATTGAATTGATGAACCGGCTCAAGAGAACAAAAGAATAATCCTCCAGACCGATTTCACATAGGCGCCATTTTTGTCGCATAGCAATGGCTGTGTCTGAAGCATCATTTCGTAGGCCGCTTTCAAGGCCTTTTGCAATAGCCGACCTTAGAGCAGTCAGAGATTTTAAGGTCTTCATTAAGAGGTCAATGCCAGTGGTTGCAAATTCTTCAGATTCTTGCGTCTTGTCGAGACTCTATATAAAGGTTTAATAAATTAGCAATTAGTGATTAAAAAAATTACAAAAGCAAGGTGAAGGGAGATACCTTTTTGCACTCTAAGAATAAGTCAAGAGCTTCTAGGTTCTTCTCATCAAAAGATTCTTTGATTGATTCCAACTGCTCGGCAAGGCTGTAAGTTGTACATCCAGAAATTTCACATAAATCAGATGCGTAAGCATGTGATTTGTATTTCACTCCCAAAGTGTATAAAAATACAACCATAAGATGTTGCTTTCAGGGATACTAAATACAATTACACAAAAGACCGTTTTGATGATTTTACAAGCGAGAACAAACTGACAATATAGATAGAGATAGTAAAGTAGTAATAATAATTAGTGAATTAGGTTAATGTTTATCAAACCTCCCAGCATTGAAGAAATCCTTTAGTTCCCCATAAAATATCTTAAACTGCTCGATGAAACTTTCACTATATTCCCCAGGGTTCGTTGTAATTCGAGCCAGCATGGCCTCTGTAGCAATCAAATCTTCTGGCCCAGCATTCCGATGAAGTTTATTTTGAATGGTATGTTTTATTTCTTGCTGCTTATTGCAAATAAAAAAAAAATCATAAGAATTAATCCGCATGCTGTATTATTCAAATTCGAAAAAGTACCCTCCAGTTTCATTAACATCAAAATTCTATCGCAAAATGCATTGCATCTTTTACTCTTATTTGCAAATGACACTGTAAAATTGGATTATTTACAAAAGGACCAAACCACTAAAACCAAGGTTAGTTGCTGAAAATATGACCAAATTGCCCCTGCATTGTTCTTCACTTGAACTCAACCAAATTAATTCAAATCATGCAAACTTGGGAACTACTCCTTATCCAACTTAGCTTACATAGCTCAATTAGGAGTTGCCAATTAGATTAAGAATGTATGGTGCCAGCTTCATATCTGAGAAATATTCAGTTTCATATGCAATCTATAGTAAAACATGGGCATAATTTTGATCAAAGTTAGAGCTAACGGAGAATTACCTTCAGATCATGGGGGATATCGTTACGATGTGCAATATCACGAATTCTCGTCAGAGGAACAGAAGCTGTAAATTCCGACTTGAAAGATGGTAAACAGGGATGAACCTTCCTAATGACAAGTAGCTCGTGAGGAGTAACATCTTTACTGCTGTAAATCCGCTCCAGTTCACGAAAAATAACCCTAGATATCTCGGCATGACGGTTTGGCCTATGATGGCCACCGTCTTCAAAGCAGGGTATTTGTCCTGTGTTGATCCACTTGAGGTAAATGGAAGAGTATATAAGGGCCTCCATACGATTTCCCTTAGCACTGCATCCTGTCACGAGATCTCGCACTACCTCTAGCTGAAGTTAATCAATGAATTACTTAATTCAATATAGCATAATCAATAAATTTAATTAAGCAGGAAGCTAACTACAATCAAAGAAAGTCCTAATCATTGTGGTATAAAATTGAACATCCATTGAAATGCTTCTTCTTTTTTCTGTTTGTTCCTAGTCCCACCAGTAGCAGGCTAAACAGGGACGCTATCCAATCCTATTATCTAGTGAAATGGAAATTGTGGGTTCTTTAAATTGAGCATACCTTACGCCACCAATTCCTTGAATCTTTATCACCCTTCACTAATTCCAAAGCTACTCCTTCAAGCCCTTCCAGGTTCCAAACTCTCCCGACCTCTCTATTTCTGTGATTGTTCGACTGCATAAATGCTGCTTGTTGCCCTTTCCACTCCTCCCCAAACTTGGTCGATTCACTTGCTTCCATTTCAACTACTGCCCCTTCGGCATTCCGACCATCCTCACCCTCCATTTTGACTGCCTCTCCACCAACTGGCCCAGTGCCAAAGGGAACAAGGTCAAGGGACTCCCCAGTCTCATTCCAATGGCAAACTATATTGAAGCTCCCTTCTCCTGGTAGATCCAAAATCCGGTTAGGACCATCCTCCCATTTTTTATCCTTGTTACCCTTTCTAAAAGTCACAAATTTATACTCTATTGAGGCTCCTCCAGGTAGTTCGAGCTCACAAATCCATCCATCAGGACTCCAATCTAATTCGACTTCGTTTTCCCATAAACCGAGTTCTTCTCCTGAACCAATAATGCCTATATGTTCTCCAAATTCTACTTGGTGGTTCAACAGAACTCGAATTCGGATCTTTCCTTTTTTCTCGGATGATTTTTTCTTTTGCTCAATCCTGGATTAATGTATGCTATAGAATTATCAATTATGCCAAAGCTGGTTGAAATTTCAACAATTAAAATCGTTACCTTTCTATTGGTGGGGCGCTAGTGGCCTGACAGAAGAACCGCCGAGCAGGTACAGGATCTCGTCTTCTCATCTGCTTCAGGGGCAAGAATCGATTAAAGGAGAAGCTGTTAGTATGTGGATTGATTTTGATCAGGGAAGGTTGCATGTGCAAAGCGCGGATCGTAGACGCCATTCTCAGAGGCAAGTCGTCGAACGAGTGATGGATTAGCTTAAACGAGATGCAATTATGCTTGTTACTTAAAAAAGGTTTTCATGGGGAGTGTGTGGAAACGGGGTGTCTGTCGCGCGGTGAGTTGTTGGGACCTGAAGCTCTTCCGATCTACCGTTGAAACTTTAAAAATAATTTATGTGAGACATGATTGAGCCGACATTTTTATTAATATCCAAAGTTAATTACAAATTAATAAATATACTCGTAATTTCTGAGATTTTCAGAAACCGGTCATAAATATACCCAGAAAATACCCAGTCATAAAATGGCCGGTTTCCTCCTCTCCAGAAACCGGCCATTTTGTAGCCGGTTTTTTATTATTTTTTTTTAAAGACACTATGAAGAAGCAAGATAGTGAAATCTAACACTAAAAATTCAAATTTTTTGTTTAAATTATTTGTTAGATTACTTCTTTTGATTTATAATCAGTATATTTATACTAAAATACACTATATTACTTGAAATTATGTTGAATTACACTATATTACATTAAATTACGCTAAATTATGTTGAATTATGCTAAATTACACTAGTTTCGCTAATTATAATGAAATACGGTAAATTACGCTAAACTACGCAAAATTACGTTAAATTAGGCCAATTTTGTGTCATCTTTCATAAATTTCCAAAAATAGTAAAAATTGGTATTCTACAAGTTCATTATATAACTAATTTACTGAGCTACTTAGATTGAATAATAGAAATGAAAATCTTAATCGGAAACTTCAACTCAAGTTTTGAGACTCTTCCCTTTGTTTTTTGGCAATTCTGAATTTTGAAATTCGGCATTGTGAGCACTGACGCATGCGTATTTTCGCAAACTTTCCAAAAAATGGTCATTTGCTGAAATCGGACACTCGAGCGCCGTGTTATGACCGTTTGAAAATTCATCATCGTTTTTTACCTTCTCAGTAAAGATAATCATCCATATTCATATGTAATTTACCGTAATTTAGCGTAATTTAACATAACTTAGAGTAATTTAATGTAATATAGTATAATTCAACATAATTTCAAGTAATTTAGCGTATTTTAGTATAAGTATGTTAATTATACATCAAAAGAAGTAATCTAACAAATAATTTAAACAAAAATTTGCATTTTCAGTGTTAGATTTCATTATCTTCTTCATAGTGTCTCTTAAAAAAAAATAGTTTCTAATTATAAATCACTATGAAGATAAAAGAGAAACAAAATATAGTTTCTAATTATACATCACTATGAAGACACACAGTAATTTACCTGAATTTACTCTATTTTAGCGTAATTTAACATAATTTAGCGTAATTTAATGTAATATAGTGTAATTTAATGTAATTTCAAGTAATATAGTGTATTTTAGTATAAATATGTTAATTATAAATCAAAAGAAGTAATCTAACAAATAATTTAAACAAAAAATTTGAATTTTCAGTGTTAGATTTCATTATCATGCTCTTCATAGTGTCTCTCTAAAAAAATAAAAAAAAAAATAAGAAACCGGCCACAAAATGGCCGGTTTCTGGAGAGGAGAAAACCGGCCATTTTATGACTAGTTTGGGTATTTTTCGAAAATCCCATGGATTCTGGATATATTTATTAATTTGTAATTAACTTTGGATATAAATAAAAATGTCGGTGATTGAGTCATGAATCCTACACTTTATTTATATATTTATATTTCTATACCTGACTGCACTGTGTCGTGAAATTAAATGTTAGTTTCTATTATATTTGATTATTTGATTCCTCCCCATAAATAGAGAAATTTGCAAGCACCATAACAAGATATTATGAAGCTCGTATCTGTTTAAATACATTTATTAACAAGATATTATCTTATTGCATTACTTTACATAAAATAAATAACGTTGGCAACCATATTTATTTGATAGTGACACAACAACAAAATAAAAAAGTAAAATTGTAGATATATATGGTATCTATAGTTTAGATATATTTTATATCAAACTAGAGATTAGCCTCGCGTTGCTTCGGCAAAACGTATGTCAATATTGTATCAATATAAAAGAATAGTTCTTGGAGTGTAACATGGTACAGCAGAGCTTGTTATATAGAACATAAAACATAAAACATAAATGAGAATCAATGAATACAAATTCTAGCTTTGGTACGAATCCAAGCATCATTTGAGAAGTGCGAAGCTACAATATACTTTATTAAAAATCTTGAGAACGGGGAAGTATTTACGGCTTTGCTTCCTCTGTAGTTGTACTGTAGATAGGCACAAAGAATTAGATATATAGATAGATTTCTGATATTAATAATTTTTTTATTAATAGAAAAAAAAATATCGAAAAAGGTGAATAATTTTGAAAAAAGTTTGAAATTTAAGAAAATTATTTCATGGAATATTATAGACTATAACGTTTAAATAATCCAACCACTAATTTTTTGTCATCCCTAATAAAATAAAAAACTTGAACAATATGATACATAACGTCCATAATATAACATTGCTCCGTATTTGTCAGGTTTTATCTTAGAGGATGTGAATTCCTTTTAACTCAGTTTCTCTTTCTCCAAAACTTTTTAAAATTTTGGATCTTCTGTTGCAGATTCCCTTAAACCAAATCTGTCACAATTCTGTAAAGAAAAGCTCTTGGCTATTACTGGACAAAACACTTGATTTCTGAAGGGACCCACTAGTCAGTAGGGGTGTTCATTGGGTCCGGTTTAGTCGGTTTTGAATCGAGCCGAATTAGTTTGGATCAAACGGTTCGGTTCGGTTTGCTTTTTAAAACTGAATTATAATTTCTGTTCGGTTCGGTTTGGAAATTTTCAAAACCGAAATAACCGAACCAACCGAACTTTTATATGTTATGAATTTGGTCTGGACCACCCCGGTTTATTTCTTAATCAATTTCTTTAAATACTTCAGTTTATTTCTTAATATCCCGGTTTATTTCTTAATACCCCGGTTTATTTTTAATATACTTCGGTTTATTATAAATCAATTGCTTTAAATAAAAAAATTAATATATTTTGGTTTTGAACCGAACAAACCGAAATAAAACTTTGGTTTGGTTCGGTTCGGTTGCAATGCTAAATTAGTTCTGCTCAGTTCTATTTTAGAAATCGAATTATTATTTTGGTTTGTCTAGTTCGGTTCAATTTCAACCAAACCGAACGGATGAACACCCCTACTAGTCAGTCTTGCGTTTGGATGTGTAAGAATAGAGCTAATCTTGGGTTAGCTCCACTATTCTTAACCTTGGGTGATCCAAACAACAATTAGAAAATTGGGTTAGCTCAAGAATAGCTCTATTCTACTAACCCATAGAAATGGTGGGTTAGCAAGAATAGAGCTAGTGGGGTTAGTGATATTAATAAAAAAATAGTTTTTATTCCTCTCAATTAGAGTTAGTTTAAATATTAAATTAGTATTAAATAAAATATTTGATTAGTATTAAATAAATATAATATTAGATTAGATTAGTGTTAAATAAAATATTAGTTTAAATATTAAATTTAATATAATATTAATTAAAATATTAGATTAGTATTAAATAAATATAATATCAAATTAGATTAATATTAAATAAAATGTAAGATTAAATATAATAAATATTAATTTTAAATTTTAATATAATATAATATTAGTTTAAATCTTAAGGGTTAATGTAATATAATATCAGTTTAAATATTACATTAGTAAATATAATATCATATTTGATTAGATTAGTATTAAATAAAATATAATATTAAATATAATATAATATTAGTTTAAATATTAAATGTAATATAATATTACTTTAAATATTAGATTAGTATTAAATAAACTATTACACTTAATATAATATAATATAATATTAGCTTAAATATTAAATATAATACAATATTAATTTAATTAAATGTAATGTAATATAATATTAATTTAAATATTAAATGTAATATAATATTACTTTAAATATTATATGTATTAAATAAAATATTAGTTTAAATAGTAAATGTAATATAATATTAGTTTAAATTTTAAATGTAATATAATATTTTAGTTTAAATATTATATTGGTATTAAATAAAATATTAGATTAGTATTAAATAAATATTATATTATATTAGATTTGATTAGTATTAAATAAAAGAGGGATGCTTCTATGGGCATAAGGACCTATTTGTAAAATGAGCATATTTTTATTTTCAAAGTTCAAACAGTCGATCCGACCGTTCAACATTATCTCCATATTAAAATGTACTTGGAGGTCAAATTTTACATTTTTCTGAATTTTTTACTATTTATTAAGTATTTTACAAAACTAGTCAAATTCAGACCATTGAATTTTGTACCCATCTTAATAAATAGTAAAAAAATTCAGAAAAATGTAAAATTTGACCTTCAAGTACATTGTAATATGGAGAAAATGTTGAACGGTCGGATTGACTGTTTGAACTTTGAAAATGAAAATATGCTCATTTTACAAATAGGTCCTTATGCCCATAGAAGAATTTGCCTAAATAAAATATTGAATTAGTATTGAAAATATTAGTTTAAATGTAATATAATATTAATTTAAATATTAAATGTATATAATACTACTTTAAATATTATATGTATTAAATAAAATATTAGTTAAATATAATATAATATTAGTTTCAATGTTAAATGTAATATAATATTTTAGTTTAAATATTATATTAGTATTAAATAAAATATTAAATTAGTATTAAATAAATACAATATTAGATTAGATTCTATTAGTATTAAATAAAATATTAGATTAGTATTGAAATTTTTTAGTTTAAATGTAATATAATATTAGTTTAAATATTAAATGTAAAAATATTAGATTAGTTTAATCAATATTTTATTCATTCCCTCCATCGCTATTCCAAATATACAATCCAAACGACATTTTTACTAACTGGAATAGTCCAAAGTTAGCCCTATTCTCAAACGACTCGGGTTAGCACTATTCTCAACCACTAACCCAAAATTCGTTATTCTTGCACTAATCCTTGCACGATCCAAACGTACCAAGTTGTACAATGTTTCTATTTAGGATTTAGAGCTTGAAAAGACAAAAAGGAAAGAAGACCAAAATATTTACATTCACGTCCTTAATTTTTTTGAATTAATCAAAAGAAGAAGAGGGATGCTTCTATGGACATAAGGACCTATTTGTAAAATGAACATATTTTCATTTTCAAAGTTCAAACAGTCGATCCGACCGTTCAACATTATCTCCATATTAAAATGTACTTGGAGGTCAAATTTTACATTTTTTTTAATTTTTTTAATATTTATTAAGTATTTTACAAAACTAGTCAAATTCAGACCATTGAATTTTGTACCCATCTTAATAAATAGTAAAAAAATTCAAAAAAATGTAAAATTTGACCTCCAAGTACATTTTAATATGGAGATAATGTTGAACGGTCGGATCGACTGTTTGAACTTTGAAAATGAAAATATGCTCATTTTACAAATAGGTACTTATGTCCATAGAAGAATTTGCCAAATAAAAAACCAGCACTCAAGTCTCTTCAGAAATATTTCTTTGAATTAATATTTGCTTCCTTGTTGTACAATGTTTCTATTTAGGATACTGAACAGAATATCCGAAATTTTAGTCTCAGAGAGAGAGAGAAGCTGAGTCAAAAGGAATTCGCGTCCTCAGATAAAGCCTACGAGGTCTAAAAGTGAGTTTGATGGGTTCGATGACCGTCCGATCTGTTTTAAAGTTCGCACCCGCAACTTTAACATATGCTTTAAAATAGTACGCACGAATATTAAAGCAGATCGGATGGTCCAGAAACCCATCGGACCCAAGCTGCTCTAAAAACCTACGGATACGGAGTGGACGTTTATGAACGTTATTGCATTTTTTTTTTTTTTTGGCGATATCGGAAGATCAGTGAATAGATTATCTGGATGTTAGGTTATAACGTCTCATAGATTTAAAAATTTTCTGAAATCGTTCATCTTTTTCGATATTATATTTTTTTCTATTAAAAAAAAAATCGGGATAGATTTGGCATCATTTTAAAATATATTCACTGATCAAGTGTCAGTAAAATTAAATCATTAGTTTTCGAAATTACTTTATAAATGCTACTAAATTTTCAAATTGCATCAAATTGCTTAATAAATACACTATCTAAATTGCAAAGAAGATGTATCTTTAATTTTTATATTAACAATACTTTAATTGATTACCACGGTCGTAAATTAAATTTGTTGTCGATGTAACATAGCCCTTTCTTTAGTCCACATTAAAATTCCATTCCAACTTTATTTATTTCAGCTAAATAAACGTGAAGAGGGCATTTTCTAAGAATGTATTTCATGTTTTACAAAAGAAAATAAAGAAACAAATAATTCTTGATTATAAATTTTAAGGAAATCAATCGAACTCAAGAAGAGAATAAGGTTAAGACCACATTTCTTTGAACCTATGTTCTTAGTAATTTTGTTGGATAAAGTATTTTCAATGAAATTGACCTTAGAAAAAAGTATTTTTAACGAAATCAAATGTGCCGCAAAAAACTTTTATAGAGAAAATGAAAGAGTAGAGCACATATGTCAACTTGTCAAGACGATATGGCACTGTTCAGATCCGGAGTCCATATCCTCTGAGGTAACAAAATATTTCTGTTTAGATCCGGACCATTCGATCAGAATTCGAGCCAATTCAGTCTGAAAAATAATACACAGGGCTTCTTTAATATCCGTGCGGTTCTAATCGAACGGTCTGTATCTTACAGAAATTTTCTGTAACCTTAGGTGATATAAATTCCGCACCGTTGATCAAAAGCGGAGAACAAAAGAGAGGAGTTCAATCGAACAAATTTTAGATATTAAACGTGATTTCAATTTCAATTCACATAGCAAAAGTTCTATTGAATGAACTAATTTCTTGAGCTATCTTGAGCTTAATATAGATAAATTCGAGCAACAATTTAGCATCTTTTAGATTAAAAAAAATAGCTGGGTTAAAATGTGCTTGGAGACCCAACTCGAGCAACAATCAATTAATATATATGATCTTCATATTAAAATGTGCTGGAGATCCAATTTTATATTTATTTTTTTAAAATTGAGTAAATGTTGGAGGTCAAACAATCCAACTATTTAATATTCATAAGAGATTCTCTATCCAGATTTCAAACATGCGACTTCTCACATTAAGGGCATTGTCTTTACTACTAGATCAAATGCTGATTCTCATTTTTTTTTTATAATCTTTTTAGATAGGTACAAAATTACTCTTTCTAACAGTGATTTGATTAAAAAAAATAATAAAAAATTTCAAAAAAAAATATGAAATTTAGCCTCCAAACACATTTTAATATAATGATCATGTTAATTAATTTGAATTGACTATTTGATCTTTAACAATGAAAATAAAAAATGTGAGATATAATAACACACGACACATAGAGACATTTCTAAAAAAGAAAAACTTGTTTATAAATCATATCTGGTATGTTGAAATGAACTAATTTCTCTTGATTCCGGTTAAGAGCTTTTGTGTTTCAGTGAAAATTCCTTCAAAACGGGTTCTAGAGAACCCAAATTTTCGCCCACCATCCATTAATGGGTCGGGTATGTTTAAAAAATGCTGCAACGGATATGTAAAGCCTGGAAACCGAAAATTATAACAACAAACTCCCTCCATTCACAATCAGTTCAGTCCGACGGAAATATATTTGGGTCATTAGTCAGCACCACCGGTTCTTTCTTCCACATTCTCACAGTTTAAGTTATTTCTTGAAATCAAGAATTGAAATTCCAAAACGAGCGCCACCACTCCATTCCTCTTGAGTACTCTCCAATGGAAGGCCAGCCGCCCTGGAACAATCTGTGCTCTGAGCTTCTCTCGATAATCACCTCAAAATGTAGTGCCGCGGCCGCTACCACTTTGTACCTCGGCACAGTCTGTGTTGGTTGGTGGCGCTCCCTCACGAACTACCCCCCCATACCTCCCATCTGTTCCCCCCAGCCGCCCTTCCTTCTCATCCCTCAGCGCACCGTTGGGATTCCTTCACTCGGTAAGGTCGTCCGTCTCCCCTTCAACGACCCCTCTATCAAGAACTCTTCCAGTGACCCCAAATTGATAGAGCTGCCCCAGCTTGAGAAAGCTATATACTGCATCTGCATCGGCTCGTCTCATGGCTGGCTTATAACTCTCAGCCAAGACTCCTCTGTTTCCCTTTTCAACCCTGTAACTCAGGACACGATCCATCTCCATCCCCTCTCCTCAATCAATGATGAAATTCTCTCTTTCAACCATGATCGTATCCCTGAATACCATCTCGTGGGCAAGACAATACCACACAGTCAGTTCTCCATAGTCCGCTTTGCCGTCTTGTCCTCTGATCCAGCAGATGATCGCTATTTCACTTTGCTGCTCTTCCTCTCCGGCTTGGAAAACTGCTGCTTCACGTCGCAGGGCAGAGGTGGTAAGTGGAGTCTGCATGTCCACCGACTATTTGAGAGAGAGGTCGAGGATGTGGTTTTCATTAATGGAGTATTCGTTACCATTGACCGGTCTTTTCATCTAAAGATATTGGACTTCAACAATCACGAGACTGGATTGGTTGTGACAAAAGTCCGACTAAACGAGTATCCAATGAAGAAGCCAATTGGAAACATTTTCTTGGTCAACTCAGATGGTCATTTGTTGGTAGTCTACACCCGCCCTCCCTTTAGTGGCACAATGCAATCTTCCATCCCGAGAGGAAACATCAGAGTTTTTTACTTTCGCAAGTATCCATTAAAAGGTGTCTACATCAAAGGCAGGAGGATAAATAAGCTCAAGGGGGTTGTATTGTTTCTCGGTCATGGATGCTCCGTGGCTGTCGAGGTAGAGCACTTCCCATGGCTGGTGGAAGACATGGTGTACTTCACTCACCACTACACCAAATTGGAAAGGGAGCACAGGGGAGGAGAGAGAATGGCAGCTTCTAATCATGGTGCTATCAGTATCTGCCAGAATAATATCCGTGACAGATCGAGGTCAAAGTCAACCAAAGTGCTTGATGTGGAGATATCGCGGTATGCTGAATATTGGTCTTCCCCGAGACCCTTTTGGGTTACTCCTAATCTCAGGCGTATTAGTGGATAAAATCATAGTGCATTTCTTTTGTTAATTAGATCTCTTTTATTTGCACATATAATAACACACCTAAAAGCGTGCGAATAAGCTTTTGTAATAAGCTTCAAAAAATGCTTCTGACGAAATAATAATATTTGTATCGTTTGATTGCTACAGTACTCCTGTCGGAAAGGCTAGTGTTTTGTGTTTGTGCTATGACTAATGACTTGTCTTTGATGTTGTTCATAATCATTAATTGGCGGTACCAGATTTCTTCATCTTATTTAAGTTTAAACACAAAGATATGGATTGTGCTGATCAGAACCTGACCAAATGCATGCTGAAATCTTATTTAATGTCTGTTTTGCTAAGAGCATTGGTTGAATTTTTAACTAGTGGCAACCAAGAGTGACAACCAGTTTTTAATCTTCACCTTCTGTCACTTCGTCCTGACAGATTTAGTCATTGTAGCTAATTGTTAAAGTAGAAATAATTACAGTCGCAGGTTTTAATATATCTTTATGACTTGTACATAACTGTCTGAAACGCTTTGTTCTTTTCGTAATTGTTTAGAGTAGACCAATACAATAGCTTTGGTATACAAGCTGTTCCATTTCCATACCTGCCGTACAGAATCATTCAACATACGAAAGTGTGTTTAGTGAGGATCCGTTAAGTCATAGATCCAGAACGATCAATCTAAGTGGTATTATTTTGCTATATATATTCCTCTCAAATCTAAAAGAAAGCATAGCTTTTTTAAGTAAAATGAAAATTTGTCATTTGACCAGTACTTGAAAGCTTTAACGGTAGATAGGAGTAGTTCAATTTCTTTTGTGTCCTTCATTATTAGGATTCTCGATAGTTAACGTCTCTAAGTCACAAAGTCCAAATTTATCAATGTAATTTCAAGGCAGTTCTCCACAAAATGCTCCTTTCCATGCAACGCATATCGCAGAGTTTCTCCAACAAAAAAGAGAGCTTCCCAAGTACTAAGTTGTGATACAAAAGGAAACAGAAAGGGAGTGCAATATAAAGGCTTGAACCTAAATCCTAAAAGGCCACCCAACTACATAAGATATATTCACAAAATAACGGTTGTTAAAGAAGTCAGAGATCTATTTTTTACCAAAATAAGAAAGCAGAGATAATTGACCATCTTCCTTCTTCGCAACCTTTTCTTTCTTCACTGGCAGAGAATCCACATGACTGAATTTCTTTACTTCATCAAATTCTCTCTTAACTCCAGAAGATTGTTTTCCTTTCTCGCTTGCATAAAATTCTTCAGCTTCAAATGTTAAAGCTTCCTTTTTAACATCCTCAGACTCATTTGTTTCTTCCTTTTTAACATCACTAGACTCATTCTTCTCGTCATTTTTAGCTTTTGTCAACTGCTTGTTAAAAGGTTCATCTTTTTTCTCGATATCAACAACAGTGTCAGTCTTGTTTGAGTGTTCTTTTTCTGGCTTGATACAACCGTCACATTTCTTTGTGAAAAATTTCGAGATAGGGTGGTTGGCGGTAGATTTTAGTTGGATCTGCAGTGTTACACAGAAATAATCAGTAAAAAGTTCAAACCACAAATGTAGGATTGAGGAAAAGAGATTATTACATGAATATAAGCTTGATGTACCTCTATAATGCACTCAGGACCATCAAATGACGTTTTGCCAACTTCGGTGGTTACTGGATGCCACACCTTGAGACAAAGTGAAGAACCATCAATCAAAAAATGTAAGGAATAAAAGAATATAACTGACAATAATGTAATCCAACACAACTCAATTTATGAAGGTTTGAGTACCATGTACAAGTTTGTGTGGTAGCCGACCATACCAGAAAAATTATTTAGTTTTTTGATTAAATTCATATTTCAGTTTCAGACCTAGAACGAACACAAGAGTAAAGATATCCAGTTGTAGATCCTTTTATAGACAAGAAAAGCACTGTTCAGACTTACTAAATCAGGACCTTCATAAGGAACAAGAAGGGATTCAAATTTCTGATTTGAATTATCCAGCCACAAGTCAATGGAGCCCTTAGAACCCAGAATTACAGGCATCCGATCTGAAATTAAAATCAAGTCAATAACATAATGTTTACGAACTGCATTAGGCATGTTAACCACCAACTGAAGTAAAATACAATATGTAATACAAAAGTAAACCATGAAGCCACTCCAAACTGGTCGAGCATCGAGTTGTCAGGATGGTGAAGGTGTACAGGACCTCTCCTGTAAAAGAATATAAATTAAAGATCACAAAATGTTGAGATATAATTATTATTCCTTATGGCAAAACCATAATGCAGCAAAATTTCATGTTCACAAACACGCTGGAAATTCAAAATGAAAGGTGATCACAGGAGCTTTGAAGTGATAATAAAGTATAATTTTGAGTGGAGAGAGAGGGAGAGAGAGAAATTACCATCAGAGTTTGACCAAGAGTCATAAAGAGCAGCAAATACAAGAGGCATATCATCCTTAAAGTGAATATAGTATGGCTGCTTTTTAGAGCCATCTTTTTTCCACTCATAGAATCTATATGAAATATTATAGAAATAAGTTAATTACCACCAAAGGCTCTTAATACAAGAAAAAAAAAATTACACTCTTCTGTTTTAATAAATAACAAAGGGATTGAGAAAATGTGTATATATATACAAACCCTTCTACTGCCACGAGGCACCTATTAGCAGGAATTAGTCGCCTAAATGATGCTTTCTCTTTTATAGATTCAGATCGAGCATTGAACTGCAAATTACTTATTATGTCAAGTCATAATCAGACATTGAAATTTATAACATTTCATACTATTAGCTGGAATTAAAAGCAGCTAAGAGATCTTTTTTTTTTTTTTTGCTTCAAGCACGCCCGTAGGCAAGCTAAGAGAGTCAAAACAGATTTAACATAACACAACCAATGAGGCAATGACTTTTTCATTTCTCCCCTTCTTTGGCTCCATTCTAATTTAACATGAAAAGAGGGAAAAAATTCATATAATTACCCAAAAGTTAGCAAGTTACCATCCTGTAATGATCCGGTTTCTCAGTTTTCTTAGTGAAGCTTGGAACTAGGCCCCACTTCATACAATGTACTACAGGTTCCACCTCCTTTTCTCCATCCACTCCACTATTGATTCTTCTCATCATTGCTACTGGTACATACATACCAGGTGATACATTATACGAAGGCCGAAAACTGCATCAAAATCAAAATTGTAATGGAAATCACATAGTTAATTAAAAGACCTTCAAACGCATCAAAATATTGATAGAAATGACCACATGGTGGTTTTAAAGCCCTTCAAACTATATGAAAATTCCATGATCAATCACATAACAGAAACCCAGCAAACCTCAAGTAGCACTAGATACACTTTCGAGGGGGAATATGGAAAAACGAGGGTTTGGGGAGTTTGAAAATACCGATTAATGTCGACCGTACGGACGGAAGTTTGTCGGCCGCCGTCGCCGGTAAACCCACAAGCGGCGGCGACTTGGTTAGGGTTTAGTGTGCACCGAGCTCTACCGCACATCCTCTCTCTCACTGTCGCTAAGCTCTCTTCTAGGAGAAGTGTCGAGGCGCGAAAAAATAAAGGCACTTGTCCTTTATCATTTGTATCCTTTCGAGTGTTTATATTAACGTATCACTCCTAAAAGTAGAAACGAATGACAGTTCAAGAGAATGTTGAGTTCCTTACGGAATGTCCGTTCAAGTGAATTCTTTTACCAGCCAGGCTAATTGAGAAAATATAGAGACAGCCCGTTGTTACTCCACTACGTATTTAATTGAAGCTTTTATTGGAAGTTTGGAACCACAAAAGAACCGACATTTATTCTATATACTTAATCCTTGATCCCGAGCTACAGTAAAATGAACAGTGTCTATGAGAGATGGGTCCCACTTATCAGCGAAAGTTTTTTTTTTTGTTCTTCTTTCCTTTCCTCTCGAAAGTTAGCCCGCGATGCTCTCCTCCTCTCGAACCTTCTTCCTCCGCTCAGAGCAGAACCTTCTCCTCTCGAACCTTCCAATCCGCCTCGTCTCCTGTCCTTCAGCCTCTCCTCTCCTTCAATTCTTCCGACCTCCTCTCTCTCTCAAATCGGACCAAATCCCAACCCTTTTTCTCCACCGATCCCTCAAAGACCATGCTCTCCTCTCTCCGCGTTCTCTCTTCCTCCCTGTTGTTTCCCTCCTCTCCGGTGGTCCCATCCTCTGCCTCCGCTCCACCGCCGCCTCCGAGCTCCCTTCACTCACCTCCTCCACAGTAGGTATCCTCTCTCTTTTTGAAAATGTTGGCAGGAGCTGATCTCTCTCCCTCTCTCTCTCTCTCTCCATCTCTGAGAAATTAGCTCAGCTGATATTGATGTAGAACCGTATAAACCGGTCAAATGTTAAGCTGATCAAAATGTAGTCACGGTGGTAACATTGTTGATATTGATATAAAAGCTTCCTATTAATTCCATGTTTATTTATGTTTTTATTCTCTCCTTTCCAGTTTCCACTTGATGCTCTTATCATTGTTCTCACTATATCTCATTCAAAACTAGATAAAAACAACTTCCTCATATGAAAATTCTAAATTGGAGAAGATATCATTGATATACTGGCCTAAGCCCTACATAGTTGATAGAGAAAAGGAATTCTGACATGATTAACAAAATTCATAAAAGAAAGGTAACACAGAAGGTCGTGGAGAAAAGGAGGCCCAGGGATAAAGAACTTATCAGAACAGGATAAAGGAGTTCCGAGAGCTAATACCAGACAGGACTAAGGTATGTTACTTAATTTCACAGTAATGTGCATCATTCCCAATTGGTTACGTTATCTTAATTTCTCTTAATATGTTTTCCTAAATTTGTGGTGTACATATGGTAATTATACAATGTAGCATAGATTCACTTCTAGAAAAAAAACTGTAAAGCACATGTTGTTTCTTGAGAGCGTCACCAAACAAGCAGAATCTTCTTTAATTTGCCAAAATGTTAAATTTTATAAAATTAGAAAGCTAGAAATGTACTGGTGGCAGATAGCTACAATGTTTGTCAGGACCGGTTTGGAATAAGAATAATACACTTGGGGTTGCACCACTGTCTATATCAGGTCAGGGGTAAAAAGGTTTCCATTGTTTGAACAATTTAAAAAATCTCTCATGATCTGTTCCTTGACTGTCCAGGTGAAAAGAGCTGAAAGGGATAAAAGCAAGCACAATGACCAATTGAGGGGTAACATGTGGGCATCTCAGAAGGAGGACAAAGCCGATATGGTTCCCCTAATATTAGAAGATCTTGATCATCCTGCGAATCTATCTTATAGAGGTGAAAACATAATGCAAAATTTGTTGATTAATTGTCTTATAACAATGCGGATGTGTAATAATAAAAGATGAAGTTGTTGTTTGAAATGTAGATGCTGTGCAGGAGTACAGATAAGGGAGTCAGCACATAATTCGTCTTTTAGCAGATTCAGTTATTATTTTTGCAATTATGTTATGTGACTTTAGTACTTTTTAGAACTGACCAAAAGAAAATGAGTGTCTCGATCTATTTGAAACCCAGAAGTTGATACCAATAACAATGTCCTTAAAGCTGAACAAGATGCGTAGATCAAATATTTTTTATTCTATTTGTTATTTTTGTTGTCCCTTTTCTTTTATAATGGATGAAGTTATTTTTTATCCTTTTCGCCTTCTTGAAAATGTCAGTTGAATTTAAATCTCTTAACCTTCAGGTAGGTAAACGAGATCAGGGTGATGTTACAATTTTGTTCGTGCTTATCATCAACAACAAACAGTACAGAGGTGTGATTTGCACTTCAATTATTTTCTTTATATGATGTTTTAAGTTGTTATTCTACTGAATATTTTGTATGAGATAATTACATTTATGTTGTTAGGCAAGCTTGACAAAAGTGCAGTGGTCAAATCAATCTTTTTGGGATTTGAAGAGACTACCAAGCCTTCGGTTTTTCTTAGTGATTAGGGTGTGTTATTGCATGAATGCGGACCATTGCGTTTAATTCAGGAATTCAGCCATTAATAAATGCTGAGTAGGCAACTTTAATTAATTTCTTTGAATAGGATGCGCTTTGAATCTGAAAATGCCCCCAGCATATAAAAGTAGTGCATCTTTCGTTGATCTTTCTAGCATAATTTATTTCAGCTCAATTGGACTTGATATGGAGAACTTATGGCCCAAATACCGGCAAGTGTCAAGGCTGTCCAGCTTAAGTAGATTCAAGGACATCCCTTTTCAATTAAAAGTTGTGCAGTTATGAGAATTCTAAAAGAAATTATTTTATCTCAATTAGGTCGCTCGCAAACAAATTAGAAGAGAGAATCGACATAACTCTGATGGTTAGCCTCTTCTATATGAACAATATAGGATAGGTGGGGTCTGGTCCGTTGCTGGCAACTCCCTTGCTTTGTCTCTGTTGGAGAGTTTACCAATCTCCTTTGTTGAGCTAAATATGGAGGCATCCATTGCGCAATCAAGCAAAGTATGATGATGGTAGCAATTCAAAAGGTAAGAGACTTTCTGTTGAATTTATACAATTTGATAGAGTTAGTTATTTGGAGATCTGGTCGATAGGACCAAAATTTTATAATATCACTGTACCAATTTTATGACATGATCTAATGTTATTATATTAGTTCAGGTGCCTGCTATATGATGTTTCTACCATGGATCCATATCCTCCGAGGTACCTGACTCAATACAATTGAAACGGACGGCTCAGATTTATTCTCAGCCGGTGCCTGCTCGGGATGACGTAGGGGCAATATTATTTGTGCTTTGAGCTTCGTGCCAAATTAAAAAAAACAATTTTAGGCCGTCCGATTCAATTGTACTCAGTCCGGTAACCTGAGGGGATGTGAATTCCTCTACAATGAAAAGACACCGATTCAGATTTTTTTGTACTCAGTCTGGTAACCTTAAGCAATGAAAAGACACTGTCTAATTATCGATTTTTTGAAGGACGTGCATAGAAAAGTACCAATACAATTTTTTTTTCTGACCTATTAATATCTTTATTATGTAACTCATCTTCCTTTGTTCATAAATAATACATGTGAAGATAATCCTCAAGAAGTTATATGGGGCGTTGATTGTGATGAAAACTCAGCTTCTGGATCAGGCCTGAGCCGAGAATAGATTTGGAGGCACAACCACTACCACATGGTATTTTGTCCAGTTATTTTTATAGTTTTCTTTTTGTACTTTTAAAAGTTTAGAGTAGTTTTCCATGTAGATAGCAACAACTATTTTATATTTGTTTTTAGGTATTCATATTATTGTCATATATAGCTCCTTATTTGACAATTGTAGAACTGGAAACAACACTTTTATTGTCATGTTGACGCTGAACATTCTTTTGATTCAGTTTATCTGAAACCATTGGATTTCAATTATGCTCCTGGACATCCTCTTTGTTCAACTAAATTGTATTGGGTCAATTGGATCTTCCCAGTAGTTAAATATTTTCTTTGTTCAACTAAGTTTATTTTTTTATGTTCATCTACATTGCAATTTCTATACTTTATTGTACACACTATGTTTTTTTTGTTTTTGTTTTTTCAATGCTTTATCTTAATTATCTTTGCCGAAGCAAAGCGAGGCATTCTGCTAGTTTTTATTAATATCCAAAGTTTAATACAAATTATTATTTCTACCCAGAATCCCATCCAATTTCGAAAAATACTCGAGCCGGCCAGAAAATGGCCAGCTTACTCGTTTGTTTTTTTTTTTTTTTTAGAGACACTATGAAGAGCAAAATAATGAAATCTAATACTGAAAATTCGAATTTTTTGTTTAAATTATTTGATATATTATTTCTTCTGATATATAATTAGCGTATTTATACTAAAATACACTAAATTACTGAAAATTATGTTGAATTCTAATATATTAAGTTAAGTTAAATTACACTAAATTACATTACATTACGCTAAAATACGGTAAATTATGCTAAATTACATATGAATAGGGACGATATCTTCACTGAAAAGGCGAAAAATGACGGTGAAACTTCAAACTGTCATAAAACGGCGCTCGAGTGTCCGATTTCAGCAAATGACCACTTTTCGGAAAGTTTGCGAAAATGCGCATGCGTCCGTGCTAGCAATGCTAGATTCCAAAATTCAGAATCGCCAAAAAAAAAGAGACTAGCCTCAAAACTTAAGTTGAAGTTTCTGATTAAGATTTTCATTTCTATTATTCAATTCAAGTAGCTCAGTAAATTAGTTACATAATGAACTTGTAGAATACCAATTTTTACTATTTTTGGAATTTTTTTCTATTTTTTATGATTCATGAAAGATGGCACAAAATCAGTCCACTTTAGTGTAATTTTGCGTAGTTTAGCGTAATTAGCGAAGTTATTGTAATTTAACGTAATTTAGTGTAATTCAACATAATTTATTGTAATATAGTGTAATTCAACATAATTTCTAGTAATCCAGTGTATTTTAGTATAAATATGCTAATTATAAATCAAAAGAAGTAATCTAACAAATAATTTAAACAAAAAATTTTAATTTTCAGTGTTAGCTTTTACTATTTTGCTATTCATAGTGTCTTAAAAAAAAAAAAACGAGTAAGCCGGCCAGAAAATGTGTTGGATTACTTCTACCCCTAAGCCGGCCATTTTCTGACCGGCTTGGGCATTTTTTGAAATTGGATGGGATTCTGGGTATAAATAATAATTTCTATTAAACTTTGGATATTAATAAAAATGTCGGACAAAAGAACAACTAAACAGTGCACAAGTATTCAGCAGTAATTTAAACGAAAAAAATTCAGTGTACCTATCTAAATATTTAAAATAGCAATTTTTCCATCAAAATACCATAATATTTAATATCCCCATACAAATATAAAATTCTTTCTTCTATTCCCTTTTATTTATTTTATTTTATTATTTTAAATTTTAAAATGACTATTATGCCCCTTTATTTGTAAGACTGACCTGCTGGTAATATGTTACTATCTAATTATGGGCTCACTATGAAAATCGGGTATGTTGGTACTGGATTTTAGTACTTAGTTGTGGCAACTGTTTTATGTATTTCTTTTGATGAGTTTTGACAAGTGTTAGATGTACATACATTAGTTTGTCTTGTGACATGAATCTTTAGTTCAAATATTTGGACAGAGTCCCTGAATATTCGAGAGAATGATTGTTCGAATCCATCAAAATCCTTAATAATACCTAATTTGAATTATGAAATTAACTATGCTTTCACGAATAATACGTAATGGATGATGGTTCCAGTTAACTAATACTAAAATGTTTAGGTTTTATATTTGTGCTAATTTGTGTTAGGTTACATTACTGTTTTGTAGTTCCCAAGGGTACAGAGTTACCAGTGAAATGAAATGCAAATACCACCGTGCCAGCACAATATTACCAGTGATTATTACGGAGCAATCACAGTACCTTCAAACCAACAAGTCAGAAGAGTGCATACGGCCATATGTTTTATCATTTGGCGTGAGAGATGTAGGCAAATATTTACTGATAAATGTGAAACGGTACAGGGAATTAAAATGGAGGTTAAGAAGGAGTATCACAGTTGGTTTACAGGGCAGCAAATGCATATGGAACCATAAACAAGCATGCTCAGGAATGTGAATGCCAAGTCAAAAAAAAAAGGCAACAGGGATATTAATGCTCAGGAATGCTCTGACACCATTTTTTATTTATTAATGTAATCTATCTTTGTTTATTATTTGACTCTTTATTTCTAGGATATTAGTGAATAGGATTATTGCAAGTATCAAACTGGGGTTTTATATGACTGATTATATTGCCAAATGCCCAATCATAATGAGCAGTGCCAATTATACCCAATAGATAAATTGTAATTCAAATTAATCCTAATTTTGCCTCAATGAATGACAATTACCTTTAAATTTCATGTAGTTGCTGGAAAGTTCAAGCTGAATTGAGAAATAAGATGTCTTGTGTAATGAAGATAAATTGATTTTGATTTTAATAGGTTCAGTCTAGCAGGTAATGTTTCTGGCATGTACAGGTTAAAATTGTAAATTTTCAGTGTTTTGATCCATTTATGTTGAAATTCTGGTTTGTCAGAGACTTTTATGCAAGATTCCAGTGTTTAATAATGTTCTTGGTGAATTATGGTACATTTCGATGCCTGTTCTTCACTTTGTAGAGCTGGTGCCTTGATTTCATTTATTCATGTGTTTACTTTAGATAAAGTCGTCATATATCTTTAATAAAAAAAGTCATCATATATCAGGCAAAGCTCCAAATAAGTGCTCTATATTGAAATCAATTAAAAAAATGCATTTTAAAAAGTTTTGCCATTACTGCTAAATTAACGACAACATTAGAATTATATCATTGTACGATTGACAAGTAATTCTAGAGGGAATCATATATTGGTGCTCTTTTTTCACTTGAGAGTAGGTCCGATGGGCATCGGACCTACTCTGGTTCGATGGATTTAATCACTGTCGATTTGCTTTAAGATTCGTGCAGAATGATTTAAAATTCATGCGTGTCTGTTTCAATTTTTGTGCGCACAAATCTTAAATTAAATCGGACGATCATCTGCTCGTCAAACCTAAAAGTAGGTCCGATGGGCATCGGACCTACTCCGTTCTCCTCTTTTTTGTGCTCTTCTATCTGGCAAACCTTTTATGTACCTCTAGGCTCCATCAAAATACCCTCCCTGCTATTTCCCTCCCATTTAATCGACACTAGTAAAAAAATTACCAGTAAATGCCAAAATCCCTTTAAACCCTCTTTTACCCTGATATACTAGTTTTACATTGAAACATCAAAGTATTACATAGATTGATACAGTTCATTAAATAAGAGAAAAGTGAAAAACCAGAATAGCTTCATTTCCATATCATGCCCAGATTTGCTAGATGATCGGCTGCGCAATTCTCGTCCTTTCTAAACTTTTGAAATAGCCAATTGTTTTATCTGGAACTTGCTGAAATTCGTTTAGATTACCCCAATTGATCTCAAATTTAATTAGGCGAAAAAAATTCACTAATAACAACAATGTGCCAAAGCAAGATTGTTCATGTCATGAGAATTATATATACTGGCTAATTGAGGAGCATACCTGAACCTTGTTCGCTTCCTGGGCTTAATTTAGTCTTTTAATATTTTGTTTTGTATTGAAATAACTCTGATATCAAGTTTCTAACCCCTGAAGGAAAAAAAATTGACATTAACTACAAGTAAATAAACGTGACTTAACTGTGGCATATTTAAGATGGTTATTTGAAAATAAATGGAAAAGGAGAATCAATCATGACTCTATTCTATTTTTAAAAGCTAGCAACCGATAACAACTACGGAGGAAGAGAATAATCTATTATCGAGTAAGAGCGTTACACAAAAAAAAAGCAGTAGAACAAGAACGGAGAACTAGGAGAGAGGTGGAACAAATAACACTAGAACAAAGAGGTGACGAAATATTTGGCGCCTGGAGGAAGATGAACGTCTCAAAGAAAAAAAAAACTCTTTTTAAAGGAAATTATGGTCAATTTATTATTTAAATAAAATAGAAAATAAATAAAAGGGGATAGAAGAAAATAAAATAATTTTTGATGTGGATATTGGATTTTATTGTGATTTCATGAAGATATTGGCTATTTCACAAGTTTAGATGGACATACTGGAAATTTTCCCTAATTTAAAATGTTAGCAAAAGATCGTCTCGTTAAATTGAAATTCGATTTTAATTTGCTTATCTATGCAGATATATTCAATGAAATAAGAGAACATCATAATTTTTATTACTAATTCATATAACAGATAAAAGCAAAATTGTTATTTATTGTCTTACAGCGCTGGGTTGGGATTCTGCAGAAGAGCAAGGCCTGAAGCCTTATTTTACCATTTCGTTGTGTAACGAACATCTGTGAACTTAGCCCAACCCAATATTAAGCCCAGTCTGTAAATTCTGACGCCAGCAATTAAGCTTCTACGCAATCTCCCTCTCAATGCCCACGGGTTTTGAATCTTAAAAAAAAAAAAAAAAAAAAAAGGTTTTTGTTTTACTTTTTAAGTAAATTGCTACAGGCATTAATCCAGTCTCTCGAGGTCACCATTAAAATTTCTAATGATGTTAGGATGGGTGCGGGTTTCAACGGATTTAACTTCTAAAATAAGAGTAATCTATGAGTTCTCTTAAAATCATATTCTCTTAAAATTATTGACTTTCCTAAGGTGACCCCCATCAATCATAATTTAATCGCATTTTTTTAAGCTTGGAATAAAATTTATTATTAATTTTTCTATTTTCAAAATTATAATTCCATAACTATTTTGTAGATAATTTTTACGAAAATTAAATTTGAATATATTTGTCAAGAGACTAGATCTCTTGTTTAATGTTTATTTTTAAGAGTGAGCCTACGGTATTTTACGTAGCGCATATTGGTTTGTAATATGAATCTGCATTTACATTTTCAAAGTTCTAATACTAAACTGTTCAATATGATCTTCTTGTGAAAATATAGTCAGAAGTCAAGTTTTATAATTTTTTAGTAACTTTATAGATAGATAAAAAAAATCACTATTTCAGATGGTCTACAATATCCATAGATCAAGTGATATTCTGCCTATAAAAAAGATAGTAAAGAATTCTACAAAGTGTAAAATTAGGTATGTATGTATATTTTTATATGGAGATCATATTGAGCAGATCAGGCTGACCGTTTGAATTTTAAAAATGAAGATATAAATTTATAATGCAGACTAATGTGCACTATGTATAACAAGAGAGTAACTCTTATTTTAAACTGAGTCGACCATTTTCAAAATTAAGCTTAAAATTTTGGTATTGTGCGCTTAACCTTTGGAAGTACTGGCATTATCTTGAAAAGTGGGTCTTACATTAATTATTATATCGCTGTAAGTCGTAACACCATTTAAAGAACTCGCTAGCCCAACTTTATTCTTGTTAGGAAAAAGGAAAAAGAGTAGATGGCCCAACCCAAAGTAACAAAAACACAATAAATCTCAAGCCTAACAAGTTATAACTAAACAACAGAAACAGACAGACGTCAGAGGTCACCTCAAACGAATCAATAAGAAGTCTTTTGCTGGGTCAAACTTTTTACCATACTTTTACCGTTTTACACAGAGAAAAAGAACACACGTTCTGACTTCAAATTCCTAAACCTGAACAGTAAAACATGTCGTCTAATAAGTTTTTCATCGCCTCCGTTTTTCCATAAATTACACATGACACATCCCATCGCGCGCATTTATCAAAAACAAAAATACGATGCATACTTAATTGTTAAATCTACTTAAAGTCTTAATTTCTACGATCGTTTTCTCATGCAAAGCAACTCAGTCCAATACATCCAGTCAACCAGCTCCTGACAAAGTTTCTCTGCAACAGAAAAGGAATTGTAACAGCATTAAAACTAAAAAACAGAAAGAGAAAAAAAAAGGTAAAAAAAATGTGAAATCAGTATTATACCCTTCTTGGCTTCTCGTAAAGGAGCTCCGGTGGGATTTTATACAAATCTTCATCCACCGGATTTACTACAACATCACCAGCCCTTCTAATTTCTTTTCTTTGTTTAACATTTGCTCTCTTTGTATAATCTCTCTCCAATCCACCTTTCTTTCCCTAACAGAAAACCAAACTGTCAGAAAACTGGACTAGCAAAGAGAGACAGAGCTAAAAGAAACCAGACCTTGCTCTGTTTATGATGGTAGTTTAGTTTTACGGGAGAAGAAACATAGAACAGATCATAACCAGTCTCTTGTACCAGACCAGATTGCTTTACTGGTACCTCAGTGTAGTAATTCCAATCCCCAAACGAAGGAATCTGCGGCCTCTTCGTTTTCTAACAACCGAAAGCAAAATCTTAGTCAAATTAATCTGTGATCATTGTTAACAAAAAGATAAAAAAGGAGAACGGGTACGTGCAGGATTATTCTCTTACCTCCATTAGGTAGAACAAAAGCGCAAAAGAAACTGAGCAAGTGAGACACTAGGTCGCTGTTATATCCAGGGTTAAAGATATAGAGAACAAAAGGAACGAAACAGCATTGAAGAAGGCCAGAAGAGAAAAGGAATGGCATGGAGAAGTCGTTTTCAGAGAAAGAGAATGGAGTGGGCGAAGACAGGGGGGACAAGGCAGTTGTATTTCGTTAACCTAATTCTCTGTGACGGATGCATGTTTAGAAACCGTGTACCGGGTTGATTTAACTATGTTCCTAAATCCACTAGCACTAAAAATATATAAAACTCCAAACTGTTTCGGGACGCCTCTCAACAGGAACTGGAAGTGTAGGTGATTCGCTACACGAAATGATTGTATCCAATCTCTTTGCGTTCTCTCATTACCGGGAAACCTTGTTCTTCTTCAATTATGCGCGTATCCCGATGAAAGAGAGAGAGACTTGGAAGAGTAGGGACTACGCCAGGCTTATCGGATTCATGAAAGATGGCCCAAAATCGGCTTAATTTTGCGTAATTTTGCGTAATTTAGCGTAATTTACTGTATTTCATTATAATTAGCGAAATTAGTGTAATTTAGCATAATACGACAATAATTTAACATAATTTAGCGTAATTTAATGTAATATAGTGTAATTCAACATAATTTTTTAGTATAAATATGCTAATTATACATCAAAAGAAGTAATCTAACAAATAATTTAAATAAAAAATTCGAATTTTCAGTGTTAGATTTCATTATCTTGTTTTTCATAGTGTCTCTAAAAAAAAAAAAACCGTCCAGATTCTAGCCGGTTTCTGAAGAGGAGGAAACCGGCCAGATTCTAGCCGATTTTGGCATTTTTCGAAAAACCTAGAGATTCTGGTATACTTATTAATTTGTAATTAACTTTGGATATTAATAAAAACGTCGGGTAATAGAGTATGAATCCATATCCTCGACGATACCGTAAAAGATTCCCTTTTACAGTTAGCTATTTACGGTTTGAGATTAACTCTCAGCCGGTTTGGGATTCGGACTAATGCAGGGGCAGTATTATTGGGCTTTGAGATTTGTGCCATGTTAAAATGAACGGTCCAGATCAAGTAATTGTAAAAGATTCTCTTTTACGGTACCGTCGGTGATATGAATTCAATAGAGTATTGACCTGTTTTGTTTCAAATATTTCCGTTGCAATTAATTTCAGAGAAGTCAGAATTTCATTAAATGCCGTCTTCTCAGACATGGAAAAGGCTGCACACAGCAAGACACGGCACAGCTAACGCCGGAACCGCAGATTAACGTTGAACACAAATAAGTTCATTAAAATAAATTTCAACATTAAAAAATGAAAAAGGTGGAAATAAATTTTACCACTTTGAGACCTAACGTCATAAATACGAGAGGTCGTGTGTATTATATTAATTGTACTATGATCAAGTAAAATGTATATATGAATTTGTATAAATTTTTGTCTTATAATGTAGAAACATTTAGCCAGGTGTATTTCAAATTAGGTTCTGAGCATGATGGTGGTTGAATATATAAAGATGTCAAACATATATTGTGTGTCATTTATATGAAATTTTCATGCTGAGTATGAGATTAATTTTACAGTACCTATACAATTTTACACTAAAGTATATAGAAATTCGCATGTAACACGCATAATTTGAAAATGAATGGGGCTCGATTGCCATGTAGATATGCCTTTGATGATCTCCATGGATAAAAGTAACAATATGATTCTATATAATGTTCTCTACAATTTACATGTAAAACAAACTATTAGATGTGATATATATTGTTTTTTACAAGCACATAAAAAAAATTATCACTTTTAATTTTTAATTTTATATAAATCAATAATTGGAAAAATCAATGTCCATTATTTATGTACATTAGTGTATTTATGCAAACTCTTGATGCTCCATACAAATTTGAAATGTTGTGATATTTTACGCATACATAGAGAAATAATATAAATCATATCTAACTATCTTATTTTGACATATAAGTTTAAAGATGAGGGTTCAAATGCCTCCATTTTTTGTGCATCCACCATGTCTTCATTTTTAAAAACTTTAATAACTCACAATTTAAAACTTAAAAGTCAAAATAAAACTGTTGGATATGATCTACATTATTTTATCTATGTGGTTATAAGAAAATATCACATTTTGATTTTGTTTTTATGTGAATCAATAAGTTGAAAAATCAACGTCTATAAATTATCCACATTAGTACGCTTTTTACAAGCTCTTTAAGATAACCAAAACAAAATTGAAATGTCATAATTTTTTACACGTGCATAGATAAAATGATGTAGATCATATCCAACGGTTTTATTTTGACTTTTAAATTTTAAATTTGAGTTATGAAAATTTTAGAAAATAGAGGCATGAAAAATGGAGGCATTTGAACCATCCTCAAGTTTAAAATTTGAAGTTATGGTAGTTCTAAAAATATAGACATAATAAAAACTAAAAAAAATACAGACAATTAAACACTTCCCATCTTAAGTTATAAGGCCCTGTTCGTTTGTCACGGGATTGTACGGGATGGGATTTGACGGGTTCGGGAATCCACTTTTTTATTTGCAGGAACCCATACTCATAAGTATGCACGGGAATAATTATGGGAATGTACTGAATGAGTGTTCGGTTGTACCGTGGAAATAGTTGTGGAAATCCATATTGTCTTTCTAAATTTGATGATATCAATACAATAATTATTAATTAAATCAAATAAACAATAACATAACAATACTTATTAATAATTATTTTATAAAATATAAATAATTTTATAATTAAATAAAAATTATTAAATGAAATGGAAAAAATAAAATAAAAAATATTTATAAACAAATAAAAACAATTAAGAAAACATAAAAATTTATAAAAATTTACAAAAAAATAAATAAAATTTTTATAAGCATTTATAAACAAAATTTTTAAAATGTGTTGTAAAAAAAATATTTTGTAATGTTTGACTAGGTAGGAAAACCGATGAGTCATTTATATATTTACTCATCTTGAAAGAACTAATTAATAAATGGCAGGTCGTTGGAGTTGTGAGACAAGCTTATTTCAAAACAAAACATTTGTATCAAATTAGCATTTAATAAATTAGCATTTATTGCTCAAATTGAGAAAAGAGACAAATAGAGAGAGAAGAAAGCGAGACAAACGATGGTGGGAAAAAAAATATTCACTCTGACTTAATATTTTTTTTCCCGTGATTTGAAGCTGTGGAGAAGGATACTGGGAACATACCATAGGAACTTGAGGGAAAATTTTTGGGCTTCCGAACGGCTGTTGGCAAAAAAAATAGGAAAAACCCAAAATCCAATTAGAAACGAGTCCGGCTAGTATAACATTGGTGTCATTTCGGCCTATATAACACCAACTCTAAAATCTATCGTATCGACTTCAAACGGTTAATCCAACCGTTCAAACTCTTCTACTTTATGAGTTGTGTGTTTACATGCAAAATTTTATAATTTTTTGAATTTTTTTAGTATCAAATCAAGCGGTCAAATGTGTGAGTTTTTAAGTTAATTTTAATGCATTCATTTTTCAAGATTTTTGACCGCTTGATTTGGTACTAAAATAATTAGAAAATATTTTTTTTTCATGTAAACGCACAACTCATAAAGTAGAAGGGTTTGAACGGTTGGATTAACCGTTTGAAGTAGATACGATAAATTTTGGAGTTGGTGTTATATAGGTCGAAATGACACCAATATTATACTAGCCGGACTCATTAGAAACCATGGGAATACCGACAGCCGAACAGGCCCTAAATGTACTATGCGTACAATGAACCAAGAACAAATAGGGTAACGATAATCAACTGTTTTTACATCAAACTATTAATTATTACAAAGCATTTAAATGAACCTAACGCCGATTTTTTTCTCACAATCTTGAGAGAAGCACTTTAATCAGTACCTAATAATGCCAATGCATTAATTAGTGGTCGATCTAGCAGTCTATCTCGCTGCCCAAAGTTTGACACACATTCGAAAGCTGGTTTATGATTTACCACTTAAGTAGGTATCGAAACCTAAAATAAAGGTACACTTAATGACATCATTTAACAACCCTGTTGCAAGTTAATAATGCCAGGCTGACAATCATTCCATCCGTCCATCCATCCATCAATCCATCAGTCCATCTATCTACCCGGTAAGTTTTGAATACAACTGAGCAAAAGGTGAAAAGAAGCCTCCAATCCGTATTTAGGCAGTTAATGGGGGCGCATATTTTTTTTCTTTTTTATTCAATGGCGATCAAGTCACACGACAAGGTGTACAGTGTACATTTATTGACATCAATGACAAGTAGCCGTGTAGGTCTTTGGGCAGAAACCTATTAAGAAATATTTGGTTTGAACATCTGTGGATCAATCGTAAATAATGAATGGTGAAGCGAGTCAAGGATGCATGAGATTCATGTACTACATTTTCTTACAAACACATTTTCCTCATTTTTGTTACTTTACTATGGGTATGCATTCTTATTGTAGAATTTTCATAATAATGACGGTGCCATTAATTTTATCTGTTATCAACTTTATTACATATTGACATTTCATCAAAATTTTCATGTAAAAACAATATTAGTTTTCTTTATTAAATGTGAGAAGAGAACTCTCTGCCAGGCAGAGCTAGACTTTCGAACTATAGAGATCAAACATATAAATACATAAATAGTATAAAAAATTATAAAAAAAATGAAAATCTATTTTATAGTACCATGATATTTTTTTCTAAATTATATAAAAAATTATAAATAAATACGAATAAATTTAAAAAAAAATAGAGATCAATTGTCCTCATCACTTCTACTTAAATCCGCATCTACCGTCAGCATTTATTTAGTATTGAACGCAGACAAACATAATTAAGCGAAAATATAGATTTTTTACATGAGAATTATATAAAGTTCGCGCTCCGTCATGTCTGCTCGGACATGCCCAACATGACGATCGATCGTTGATTTAGACTGGTCGATGGGCTCGACAAGTCAAACAAGGGTCTAAGTAAGGCCCACTACCATGACCTGAACTTCATTACTTGTATATGGTTTCAATTTTAATATTTTATTCATTCTTATGGAGTTATTATTTTTTTCCTTTTCTACGCTGTTTTGCGGAAAACTTAAGAATTAAATTCATATATTTGGTACATAACATTAATTTACTATATACCATTTGCTACGCGTTAGATTGGTTAAAAAATCTAGACCAAAAATGCATTTATGACGGACCAAATAAAAACTGTCACAAAGAATTTGAGAGGTCCCTTAGTAGGGGCGGACCCACATTGTAGAAAAAATAGATTCAGTTCTGCTTCGCTCTCCTGAAAATTAGTTTATTCTTATCTGGACTGAGTTTTTGTCCAAATCGAACTGATTCTCTCCTAGATGGGCTATTATGTTTTTTTTTTTTTTTTGAGATTTTGTTGTTTAAGTCTTTGAGTAGCAGCTTAGGTAGCGTGAAAACTAAAAACAACGAAATTAGATGGGGAAGAAGATTCTGACAGGTGGGACATTAAATCTAAGTGAATGGGTCGCAATTTATTGGGCCTGTATTATTATTTAATACTGATTTTCCTTCTAAATTGTTAGTTGAAGGACAAAAAGCTTCAATTGGTCCGTAGGCAAGGACATAATTGTTTGAGGCATAATAATAGTTCATTCCTCTTTATTTTCAGATTTTCTAATAGTAAAAAATAAAAATGATTTAATTACAAAAAATAATACCAGTATAATTATTTAACATAATTTTTTTTATATTTTTTTCTTTTTTTAAGTACAAAATAGCTTTTGGCAAAAATTTGAGTTTCCGATTCGATTCACCCGATTCTAATAAATTTAGTATCCGATTAATTAATGAGTTTGAATCCGATAAACTATTTGAATCCGATTCCTGACCTCCTCTAACAGAATTCTGCATCCGCCTCTGTCCCTTAGTACAGTATCTAACCCTGGACCATGGTTTTAAAATGAAACAAGACTGTGCGAAAGCCATGTGTCTCGTGAAACTCTATTTTAACATCAAAACCACTAGGGGAGAATTATAGACTTTTTAGCTAACGAAATTAACAGCACCCTCAATGCTCGAGGCCGTGAAAATCGGAAAAATAAAAATTCACCGGCTTCTCCAAACCAATCCGGACAATGTTTTCCCACAGCCGGATCCAATCCGTCCGATTTATATTTAGATTCGTTCAAACTATTTAAAACTTAATAAAATTTAAAGGGTCCCGTGAATCTAAATCTTGAACGGCTTAGATCTGACTTGAGATAATGCTTTGTCGAAACCCTTTGGGCAATAACCTCATCAGAAAATGAAAATGCACCGGGGAAAGGTTTTGACTTTGAGACTTTTTTTGTGATGCTTGGAGACAAAGATAGTACTCCGCGTGGTCCACCTTCTTGTGTTAGTCTTCCCTTGCATTTACGAGCCAATATAATTTATTAAAACAATGGCTTTTTTTAGCAAAAAGCTGATCGGCGGAGGAGCAGATATGGAAATATAGCTTCTGACAGTGCCCAATGGAACAGACCATTGGCTTTCTATCCAAGAAACAATAAATATTTACAGCATTTATGTGTTTTAAATTAAGTAAAAACGAATTTGAAAAAAAAAAAATTCCAAGACATATTTTCGGCTTGACAAATTGGTTGTTACATTAAATATATTCAATTCGTGTCTCGTTTGATTTTTTTTATCAATAATAAATACCATTACAGATTCTAAGTCGTTTAATAGTCAACACAGCTTAGCCAGCAAAAAGCGCATTTTTTTATTTTATTTTTATTTTTTATGATATATAATATACATCACATTTTAGATATAAGTTTCCAAATAAAATTTTATTCTTTACAATCGTTGAAATTGTCAAACTAATTTCTTATCCATTAATTTGCACCAACATTTATAAATAGTGTGATATTGTTTGCCTGAATCATAGTATTATATCAATAGGCTAAGCCAGCAAATTCATTTGGCAACGATGGAAATAATTAAAAAAAACAAATCGGAATGGGCCATGAATCGCAAACACCAAGACACGATGAAAGCACAAAAATGTTATGATTTAACAATTTAGTCTAATTTAAAAAAAAATTGAAAATACAATGGAGACACAAAAAATTATGACATTTGAACTCTCATTTTTTTAACATTATTTGTTAAGTATTTTGTTAGAGGAGTGATCATTGTACATATTAATTTTCTGCGTCCATTATCAGTACTCCAAATATATTTATGGTTCATTTGAAAGTGCTTACAGTCATAGCTGATGCTAAAAGTATTTATACATTACGTTACTAGAATTAAATAAATCAAAAGTTGTTGTATTTTTTTCCTATACAAAAATATGTTGTATCTTTAACTTAAATTCTTATGATTATTCAAAAAGGGAAAAAGAAAAAAGGAAAAACACTTTAGATAGATACTTAATAGAAATATTTTAGTGTTTATTTATAAGTAATTTATATGGTACTAGGGGTGTAAACGGAGCGGATTCGGAGCGGATAATGCTAATACCAAATCCGTATCCGCCTTTCAATGAACGGATATGGATACGGATACGGATACGGATAGTAAACGGATATCAAAATTTAAAACCATATCCGCTTTAAACGGATACGGATACGGAGCGGATAATTTACGGATACGGATTCGAATACAAATATAGAACGGATAATTGTCGGATATTGAGTTATATGAACTTTAAGATATAATTAATAAAATTTAAATATAAACATAAATGAATAATTATAAGTTGATGGAGATATTAATGTTAGAAAGATGAGAGAATATAAGATATTTATTTTATTGATAGTGTGGTGTAGTGATTTGTACCTTGGTTGCTTAGACTTTCACTTCACATGACATCGGTTCAAATTCCCTTAAAGGCAAAACAATTTAAAACCTCACATGATACGGATACGGATACGGATAGTAACCGGATATCAAAATTTAAAACCATATCCGTATCCGTATCCGCATCTTCTATGGGTAATTGATAATTATCCGTATCCGTATCCGCGATATCCGTATCCGTTTAAATCCGGATACGGATTATATGCGGATTCGGAGCGGATATCCGTCCGGATATCCGTGTCCGTTTACACCCCTATATGGTACACTCCTCGAAATGTAGATAAGGATAGTAATTCACGAATAATTTGTTTATTCACTTATTCTATTTTGTTATACCACTTTCAAATATTAAATTAAGTACAGTGATTCAATTTCAAACTGGTATAAGATTATGAGTGAGCCTATGGTGCTATGCATAGCACGGATGGGGTCCGTGCTACGGCTTAAAATTTGACTTTTTAAAATTATAACAGTCGATCCAACCGTTCAATGTGATAATCATATGAATATGTACTTGCAAACTAAATTTTATATTTTTTCAAATTTTTTTACTATTTTTTTAGATAGGTAGAAAAATCAGTGTTTTCTGAAAATTCTGGACCATCAAAATTCTACCTATCTAAAAAAATAGTAAAAAAATTCGAAAAAATATAAAATTTAGTTTGCAAGTACATATTCATATGGTTATCACATTGAACGGTTGGATCGACCGTTAGGATTTTAAAAAGTCAAATTTTGAGCCGTAACACGGACCCCATCCGTGCTATGCATATCACCATAGCCTCAGTCTAAGATTATTATACCACTGTCGAATAACTTTATTTATTCAACAATGTTTTTACAGAAAAAATATTATCCATTTAAGAATACAGCGATACACACCTTATACAGTAGATATAAATGCTTTCAAATTCAAATATAAATTTATAAATATCTTTAAAATGCAGATAACAATGCAGATTATGATATGCAGTAATGCAGGAATACATATTCCAAAAAAATTCGACATATCAAATCAAAGAGAGACGGAAAAGTACCGTGGCAAACGACCCAAAGAGTAATTAGCTCCTCAGTTGGGACGCAGGACGCTACACTTAAAGCTAGTCGATTTGTTATATATATACCTGACTTACAATTTTTTTTTTTTGGTTAAAAGCCCGTATGCGATTGCATTGATCTAACGATTTACAAAGTAACTATTACATAGATTTCTTTTGTTTAAATTAAGAAGCATGAAAACCTATACATTGAGCTACTTGTAAAATCATCTAATTTGCTATGTTAGAAAATAACAGATACGTGAAGCCAGAGAATGCGAATTGATCTATTCGCGCCCGATTAGCCAGTATGTGGGCCTTCCGATTTTCTTCTCTGGGAATGTAGACACAGCAGTGATTTTTCGAGTTGCATGCAGTATATAACCCTTCCTTAAGGACGAAACGTCTTCTTCTTTCCACAATCGACGCTGCCTAGAGGAATGCGCAGTCGAGAGGCACTGAATCAAATCAGACCGGGACAGTCACCACTCAGAGAGGAGGCAGAAGAGGGCACTGAATCAAACCGGACCGAGACAGTCACCACTCAACAGAAAAGGCACTGAATCAAACCGGACCGGGAACTGAATCAACCGGACCGGGACAGTCACCACTCAGAGAGAAGAAAGAAGAAGGAAAGAAGAAGAAGAAAGAGAGGAGGAAGGAGACAACTCAATCTCATCATCAGCAACAACCATAAAAGCACGTACCTTATTCACATATATAGTTATAGTAGATATTTACGGGAATTGAACGAATTTACAAACCCTCAGTCGAATCCGAAGAGTAATTCGCTCGAACGAGGCGACGAGCGGCGGAACTCTTAAACGGAGTCATTCGCTCGAAAGGAGCGAGACGAGCTGAATCGGACAGACGAGAGGGGAGTGGAGAGGCGGAGCGGAGCGGACGGACCACGGATCGACTCTCAAAACCGTGTCTTCTGTCTCCATTTCTTACAATTCATTTCTATATTCAAAGTCATATAGGGAATTTTTTTTAAATAGAAAACAAATTAATTTAAATTGAAGAAGCACCAAAAGCCGACATTTTTATTAATATCCAAAGTTAATTACAAATTAATAAATATACCCAGAACTCTTGGGTTTTTCGAAAAATGCCCAAACCGGCCAGAATCTGGCCAGTTTCCTCCTCTCCAGAAACCGGCCAGAATCTAGCCAGTTTTTTTTTTTTTTTAAGAGACACAATGAAGAACAAGATAATGAAATCTAACACTGAAAATTTGAATTTTTTGTTTAAATTTTTTGTTGGATTACTTCTTTTGATGTATAATTAGCATATTTATACTAAATTACTTGAAATTATGTTGAATTACACTATATAACATTAAATTACGCTTTAAATTACGCTAATATACGGTAAATTCCGGTAAATTACATATGAATATGGATGATATCTTTACTGAGAAGGCGAAAAACGACGATGAAACTTCAAGCAGCCATAAAACGGCGTTCGAGTGTCCGATTTCTGTAAATGACCACTTTTCGGAAAGCTTGCAAAAATACGCATGCATTAGTGGTTGTAACGCCGGATTTCAAAATTCAAAATTGCCAAAAAACTAAGGGAAGAGCCTCAAAACTTGAGTTGAAGTTTCCGATTAAGATTTTCATTTATATTACTCAATCTAAGTAGCTCAGTAAATTAGTTATATAATGAACTTGTAGAATACTAATTTTTACTATTTTTTATGATTTATGAAAGATGACACAAAATCGGCCTAATTTAGCGTAATTTTGCGTATTTCATTATAATTAGCGAAATTAGTGTAATTTAGCGTAATTCAACATAATTTAGCGTAATTTAATGTAATATAGTGTAATTCGACATAATTTCAAGTAATATAGTGTATTTTAGTATAAATATGCTAATTATAAATCAAAAGAAGTAATCTAACAAATAATTTAAACAAAATATTTAAATTTTCAGTGTTAGATTTCATTAACTTGCTATTTATAGTGTTTCTAAAAAAAAAAAAAAATCCAGAGGTTCTGAGTATATTTATTAATTTGTAATTAACTTTGGATATTAATAAAAATGTCGGCACCAACAGTGCTGAATTTCGGAAAAACACTTTTGCCGAACCAGATAAAAATGTCGGTAGAGAGTAGAAGACATTTTGCTGAACAAACACCTGCTGAAAATCCCATAACATTTTTTCACCCTCCACCGTAGCACTGCTTCGGCAGAGGTGCTTTTAAAAAATCCAGCACTTTTGAGTGCTTCTTTCATTTAAATTAATTTTTTTTCTATTTATAAAAAAAATCTGCTGAAGACTTACATTGTGGAATACATTTCACCGGTTTTTTTTTTTTAAATAGAATTACTCTAAACTAAATCAACGGAACAAGCCTCTGGATTTGGGTTTTTCGAAATCTAGCCTCCACCGATCCTAGGGACCGGTGTAGCCAAAAAAACCCAACCTACACCGATCCTGGAGATCGGTGGAGCCTGTTTTGCACCATACGGGTGCAGCCTGCACCTCTTGCCACATAAAATCCCATCTTTAGCTCCACCGATCCCTAGGACCGGTGGAGGCTTGATCTCCAAAATTCGAACCCGAGGTAAATGCAGTTCAAGATACAAATGTTGCTAGCTACACCGATCCACAGGACCGGTGGAGGCATTTTTGAAGCTCCACCGATCCACAGGATCGGTGTAGGCTTATTTCGTGTGGCCTTCCGTGTAGGAGACTGTGGCCAGTGCAAAACATGCTGCACCGGTCCTAGGGACCGGTGTAGGTTGCGTTTTTTCTGCTCCACCGATCCTAGGGATCGGTGGAGGCTAGATTTCTAAATTCCCAGCCCCGAAGGCTTGTTCCGTTCATTTGGTTTACATGAATTCTATTTAAAAAAAAAATCCATTTCACCACTCCTGATACCTGAGGTACTAATGATAAATCTGGACCGTTCTTTTTAACTGACACGAATCTCAAAACAGATCTCCGTAGTTTCAATTAGATGTCGAATTGAATTTGGTTCGACTAAGATTAATCCGAACCGTCTGTTTTTAAATTGCAACTCAGGACCTGCGGGGACCCTGGAATGAATTCCTCTGCAGAGTTTTTAAAACTCCGCACTGCGGTTTTTTTAATCTGGTCCGTGCGTTTTGACTTGGCACGAATCTCAAAGCCCAGTAATACTGCCCTCCCTGTTAGCCCGAATCTCAAAGCGGCTGAGAGTTAATCTGGTCCGTTCGTTTTGCTCCGCAGAGGATGCGCGCCGGGGACCCTTACACCTCTTTATATATATATATTTTTTTTATTGGAAACATTCCTTTAGAACTAGTGAAGTCCTTTTTTCTTTTTTCTTTTTGTGGTTGCATTGAATGAGGGCTTATCCAGCCAACTACTTCTCCTATGTAAAGCTTACAGAGCACAACTCCTTGCTTCTTGTCTCCCTATGTGCCATTAAATGCTCTTTCTGATTCTCATTCCTTCCATTACTCCTTTCTCTAACTAGTTATCTCTCCTCCCCTGACCCCTATTTATATACCAAGCAGAATAGAATATACAGCAACACACTATTACATAATCTACTCTGTTTTCATCTCCGTCATAACAATGGAGGTATGCTTCATTCCTTTCTTTTCTTTTATCTGTTGTTTGTTCCCTTCTGTTACTCATGTTTGTTTTCTATTTTTGATGCATTGTAGAAGACGAGAAGGTCTCGGGTACCAGCATTTGGAGATTGGAATAATAGCAATGAGCTTGACATTACACAGTACTTTGATTCAATCCATGACCATTGTTGGATCGAAGAAGAGTACGACAACGATCGCTTCTATGCTTCTTCTACTGTGACCCCAAACTTTGTTTCTAATCCAAGAAAGGTTTGTCCAAAATATACACAACTTCTCGTTATATCTTGATTTGTGGGGTTATTGTCTGTTGTGATAAGTAGAAATTCTCTTTGCTGTGGTGATCAGGTCAAAGGAAATGTGCAGGTGAAACAGCAAATGAAGAAACAGAGGAGAATGTCTGGTGGTGCAGTAAAACCTGTGGATGAAGATCTCTATAAGATCCCACCTGAACTCCTCCATGAAAAATCTAAAAGGGTATTACACTATTACTGGCTAATTAATATGTTCTTTGTAATTGTTCCTATGAAAATGCCACCCATGACCCACCAGCACTTCAATTATAAAATCAACGACAAAATCACAAATATAAAAAGTTTGAACCCAAGCAGCGTTAGTATTAAAAAAAAAAAATGTTTGGGCAGAGTAAAGTTACTAGTTTTTTACATTTGAAGAATATATTTTGCATGATTAATTGATTATTTATCTTGTAGAAGAGGATGGTGAGATCTCTGTGGAGTGGATGCATGAGAGTTAGCTGTGTTGCTTGAGAGACGCTTGGTTGAGGGACCCCCTTTTTTGAAGCTTGCAATTTACTAATTAATGTAGTGAAATACAAGTACTGTGGGGGAATTAATGTGACTTAATACTATAGTATATTAGCCCGATCTTACTATAGTTCAACTAGTGATTTTCTTGTACCAATAGTAGGTAATGCTTACGGTTTCTGAAATTCTGGTCAATATGTATATCGCTTCTCACTTTTGTTCGGAATTTTAAAGCTCGAGAGGTATCAAACTATCAATGGCTGATGTCGTGATGTACCTGTTTTTACTGTTTTGTTTTGGAATTGAATGGTGAGGAATATATGCTGGATTTGATATTTCGGGAGCTTGGCTGTCAATTTCTGTAAAGAGATGTCAAAGTGCATGTGTGGCTTCTTGACTTGGTTTAAATCTTTTTGACTCTTGAGGTTTGAAAGTAGAAACTTGCAAAAGCTATTTTTGTGAAATCAACATCTTAAATTAATGCACTGGATAACTGATGTATATATATATATTAATTGGAGCTTAATGGGATAGTTAAATAACTGACAAATAAGCCAGCACAGTGGTGGTCCTAGTAAAAATTAAAGTTAATAAAAGCTAGTAAATGTCTGAAAATATTTGAGCTAGTTTAAAACAAAGTTTCAACCAATATTTATGTTGTTCAAACTTTCAACCAGTCCATTAATATTGGCTGTCTTTATGTAGAGCACTTAATGTGCCTTTTTGAATCTTACACCATCTTTTAAACCTTTTTAAAATGGAAGGAGTTTTTTAAATACGGAGAAGGCAGTCAAATTTGCTAACAAATATAGCGACAGACACAAGTATTATTCAAATCAGAAATATTCAAAATTAATATTTATTATAATATATTGTGTATACTTAATGTAATATGAGAATCTTTAAGCCGATCAAGTGCAGGGGTGTTCAAACGGTCGGTTCGGTTGAAACCGAAGTAAAATGATTAAATTAAATTTTTTTACGATTTACAAATATAAAACCGAACCGAACCAATTAAGAACCGAGCCGAACAAACCGAAGTAAATATATTGGTATCATTATTAATGAAAATAACACATTGTCATACACAATAATTGAAGTTCGGTTGGGTTCAGTTTAGTTTAATGAAATCATTATAATACCAATAAAATTAGAGTCAAACCAATATAAACCGGTCGGTTCAGTTTAGTCGGTTTTAAAAAGTCTAAACCAAACCGATCCACTTAAACCGAAATAATTCAAAATTTCATCCGAACCGATTTATTTAAACTGAAAAACCGATTCATTTAAACCGAAATTATCCGGTTCGGTTAAAAACCGAACAAACCGAACCGTTTGAACACCCCTAATCAAGTGTGCATAAAGTGCAGTAATTAATTGTCCAAATTGCTAGATGGATGTTTGTGTGTGTGTTTTTTATATTGCCAAATTTGTACAGAACCAATATAAATGATAACATCTATGTCCATAATTTTTTTTTTTTTTACAATTTTGATTATCATTTTATCGGTTGTTTATAGTTGTTAATATAATCTATATCCCTATTAATGGTCCTGTACGTACCTTCTTAAAAAAAAGTTCCACCGAGAACATTTTTCATCCTAGAGACAGTGTGAAAGAAAAACACTTATTTAATACTAATACTTGTTAATTCATCTTTCTCTAGTCTGGTCAAAAGTTCTCCGATTGGGGAACTCAAAACAGGAAATAATAATGGATTGATGGATCATGTACATTCATTCCAATTCCATTAAAAAACAGTTAGTGAGTTGGGTCTGAAACTGGGTTCTGCTTGCCATGAAAATTTGTTAGTGGCGTGTTGACGACATGCTCCTGCCATACTTACACAATGTGAAATGTGAAAAGCCACCACTAACAAATGGCACAGGTTATGCCCATTTTTTTTGTATATACTTTTTTTTCATCATGGCCGAAAACAAAATAAAATAGGCATTATTTGCATAAAAAAATCAGTAAGTTAAAAAATAAATTTGTCTAAGAAAAAAAATTGGTGGATATTTTTCTTAAAACTAGTAGGATAATTATTTATTTGCTTATATAGATAGTCGCGTAATTAATAATTCGATCCATCCCTTATCACACCTTCACACAACTAGCGACACGGAAAATTTGAAACGAAGGATGTCCAAACCATTATTTCGAAACACTTAGAATTTTAAAATCCGAACATCCTCCCTTTATTTATTCCTTCAAATAACACTGGGGATAGAGCAATTGATTCAGTTAGAAGGTGTACCGAAACAATGGTTTGTTCACTCCGGGAGCGGAATCTGTTTGGTTGGCCTTGCGAAGTTGTAAACAACGGTGGACCAAACCATTGATTCGGTTGCCTCATTACCCTCAAATTAAACCTAGACCGGTTCAATCCTTGCTGATTTTGAAGGAAAAAAACCAAACAATCAGTTTCCTGACTACTCAGTTCTTCAATTTCCTAGAAGAAAAAAATGATTTACTTGCTATTTGGCAAAAAAAAAATGAAAAATTAAATAAATCAAATGGAAGATCCCACTAAGAAGCTCTTGCTTTTGGATATTTCATCCGATCAAGTTTCCATCATTTCATATCTCGGAGCTAGTGTTGCAGTTCCGTTTTACTTGCATGTCTTATCGCTTCTGCTCATGTCTGTAAAATGGCACGCACCTTTTGCTAGCTATCGCTATTCTTTTTCTGTGTGCTCGCCAGCATCTACGGTTCTCTGTCTCCTGACCGTAAGCACCTGTAAATTATTAAATCATTTTTTTCTTTTTCTTTGGGAAAATGTAAATTATTAATCTTTATGAGCGACTTCAATTCTGATTTATTGAAAAGGAATAACCTGTAAATACTGATTTGTTAAATAAAGGCATTTCAATGCTCTGCTTTTAACAACTCAGTAGGTGGGGGTACTGAATAAACCCGACAATTTTATAAATATCCAAAGTTAAATAGAAATTAATAAATATATCCAGCTTGACTGGGTTTTAATAAAAATGCTCAAACCGGCCATTTAATGGCCGGTCCTCTATTTTTTTCTCAACTAGCCATTTAATGGCCGGTTCTCAATTTTTTTCTTTAGAGACACTATGAAGAGCAAGATGCTGAAATGTAAGACTAAAAATTTGAATTTTTTTTAAATATTTGTTAGTTAGATTACTTCTTTTGATATATAATTAGCATATTTAGTATAAATTACTTGAAATTATGTTAAATCACGCTGAATTACACTAAATTACGTTAATTTACACTAAATTACAATAATTTCATTAATTATACTGAAATACACTAAATTATGCTAAACTACGCAAAATTCCGCTAAATTAGACCGATTTCGTGTCATCTTTCATAAATCATAAAAAATAGTAAAAAAATTCCAAAAATAGTAAAAATTGGTATTCTACAAGTTCATTATATAACTAATTTACTGAGCTACTTAGATTGAATAATAGAAATGAAAATCGTAATCGGAAACATCAATTCAAGTTTTGAGGCTCTTCCCTTTGTTTTTTGACAATTCTGAATTTAAAAAATTGACAAAGCAGTCACTGATGCATGTGTATTTTTGCAAGCTTTCCAAAAGTTGTCATTTACTGAAATCGGACACCCGAGCGCTACTTTATGACCGTTTGAAATTTCGTCGTCGTTTTTCGCCTTCTCAGTGAAGAAATCATCCCTATTCATATGCAATTTAGCATAATTTACCGTATTTTAGCGTAATTTAACATAATTTAGTGCAATTTAATGTAATTTAGTGTAATTCAGCGTAATTTAACATACTTTCAAGTAATTTAGTGTATTTTAGTATAAATATGCTAATTATACATCAAAAGAATTATCTAACTAACAAATATTTTAAAAAAAATTGAATTTTTAGTGTCAAATCTCAGCATCTTGCTCTTCATAGTGTCTCTAAAAAAAAAATTTAAGGACCGGCTATTAAATTGCCAGTTTGAGTATTTTTATTAAAAACTCAGCCAAACTGAATATATTTATTAATTTCTATTTAACTTTGGATATTAATAAAAATGTCGGTGAATAAACCCTAGCCATTTCTTAAAAATAAGTAAATGCAATTTGTCGGTGCGCGCAGTAGTTTTGCTATTTCTTTTGTTTAATTTAAAATACATTTTTTATTATAGTCTGTTTAGCAAAGTAAAACTTCAAAGTTTGGAATTCGAGCGAGGAATAACGAAATTTCGGAATAGTTGCAGGCCATGCGGCATGGTGCGCCGTGCGCGGCATCCTGCTCACATACAAAACCGCCTACAAACGGGGGTCCGGATCCCCTAAAGTAACTCAATTTTTGGATTTTGGATCGAGATCGTCCGATTCGAATTTGTCATTCGGGATCGTCTCGGAATTCGAATTCGCCGTCGGAATGTGTGCGCTCACTTCAGAGATGAATTTTCACAGATACAAATCGGACAGTCTCAATTTAAAACCAAAAAATTGAGTTACTTCCCTGGATCCGAATTCTACAAATGGTCTCCCAAAAAGAAATATTTTGGGATAAGAGGCAAATTGTTTACTAACAAAAGGTCGTTACAGGGAACTATACAGGAAAAAAATCATAAATATCTACGACAAAACGTGAAATCAAAACTCAAAATAAGCCAAGCACAGGGTTAAAATAAATAAGGCCAAATCTTCTGAATTGAAAACTAGTACGAAACAGTAAATAACTAGGAAATGACTTTGTCTTCTAATTATTTATAGTTTATTATATTGTAAAATGAGAACTTAGATAATTACGGGTTTGGCCGTATCATTTTGATCTCTAGTAAGAAAAGTTTGCAAAAAGTTCAAATAAATGCTACATGATTTGAGCGAAAAACAACAAAACCAACTTTTTTTTTTAAGTAGAAATGTGGAGATGGCAGCCTCCAAATTTCATTAAAACGAAAAGTAAAAGGAATAAATCCAAAATTATCGTAGAATAAATACAGCAGTAAAAAAAAACCTTAGTTTTTAATTAATCTCCAAGTACCAAGTTGAATTATACAATTTTGACATGTTCTCTATCTCGATTATGTTATCTCTTACTTTAAATTTAGACTATTAAGTACACTTCCGATTTTTTTAATAATACCCATGAAAAAAATTACTAAATTTACCTTCAAATTTAAAAAATTTCAAAATATATCATGACCACCCCATTGTGGGGCGGCCCACTTCAAGACCCAGCCGCCCCACAATGGGGCGGTCAGCTATGGAAGTGGGCCGCCCATAGTGAGGCGGTCAGGTATTTTTGTCCAATAGGTATTTTCTCTCTTCTGCCCACTCACAATTCATTTCCAGCAGCTGAGGAGAAATAGAAAGAGAAAATAAGTGATTTTTAGGAAATTTCTTACATGATTTTAGGTAATTTTTTTTTGTTTATTTAAATTATTAATTTTTTTTAATTAGTAGATTGCTGGTAAAGGTTTATAAAGAAAAATGCTAATTGCGCAATTTGTGGGTGGAAAAATTAAAAAAGGTGTAGAATGAGCACAGTACACAAAGGATGCAAGTTATGTATTCCAAGTTAATGAAAATACAAATTTGAGGAACTTAAGAGAATGGTTACGAAAAAACTGGTGTAAATACCAACAAGTATGAATTAGACTTGTGTTAAGTCATTGTCCGATGTTGGCAACTCAGTATCAACCATTTTATTTTTCAAACCATAGCCATAAGGATGTTCAACAAAGTCATCGTTTGAAATTCCATATCGAATTAGCCGCCTCTAAAATCTCTACATAAAGCAGACTTGACAGTTTTTATTTTTTCCTTATTTCTACCCGACCCCTTAATGACCCTTCTCTCGCTACGTCACGATTAGACGATTTACCTCGATTGTTACTGTTCATCATTTTCGTCTAAGAAGTAGCCTCAAATCTAGCAAAAACACTAAAATAATTCAATCCACCAAGAAAACTAAGTAGACATCTAAACAAGAGAAAATAATTTACTAAAATTCAGAAAGAAAACTACAAAAGTAATCAAATCGAAACATAAACTACTACAATCCAAACTAACTAAAACTGCAACCGAACATAAAAAAAAAAAAAAACTAATGTCCTCCACTCCCTCCTCCTCCTCCTCCTCCTCCTGGATGTTCTCACTGGCGTCTCTCAACATGGCAATGAGGCGCCCCTCGAAGCCAAAATACTGCACGACTGGTGCATTGTGGCGTAGCATGACACAACCTATCTTTTTTCAACACTTTTTCGCCATTACCACTATGCTATATGTAAGTCCTCTCATAGCGTTCAAAAGCTGCACATAATTTTTTTATGATAAATTTTGGACTAAAAATATTTTTTTTATGATAAACCCTAAACACTACTAAACTAAAAATATAAAATATGCCCTTGAAGAACTTACATATAAATTTAAAGGGCCTAAAAATCGTCTTTTTTTTTCTCTTCCTTTTTCTCCTCAACTGCTGAAATGAATTGGCGCAGTAAGGACATTTGTAGAAATTTTTGAAATCTAAGGGTAGATCCCGTAATTTTTTTTTGAGGTATTAATAAAAAAATCGGGTACACTTCCGAATAATATCATTCGAAATTATATGCACGGCTTAAATTAAAGTCAAAACTTATCCCAACCGTCAGATCTAATATGTACGCTCTAGATTTACCTCAGGTTGTTCATTTAAGCCCCAACAACTTGAGAGGAGTCTGACATGGGAGGTCTGCCCGGAGGTTATTGCCAATTGGTCGGTGAAGTGGGGTCCACTTTTGGGGCTGCGAGAAGGAGAGAATTTTGAGTTCGGTACAGGGAGTCTGGGATTCCCCTTTTCGTGCTTACCGGTACAGAGGCACTTAAATGCAACCTGTCCTTGGGTTCATGTGGCCTTAACCGCGTGTGCTAATGGGTTGGAGAATTCTGTGGCAATTAAATGCAACCTGTCCTTGGGTTCATGTGGCCTCTTAACTGCGTGTGCTTACGGATTGGAGAATTCTGTGCTCCTTTTTGTCAGACAGTCAGGCTCCAGTGCCCGGTACAGCGCCACCGCCATAAAATGCTCGAATTTTCTAATGTTATTTGATGCAGCTAATCGAATCGGTACCAGTACTTGCATGGAATAAGAAGGAAGTTTATTCGTTAATTTGTTGTCCAGACAATGAATTCAGATGTTCAATTAAAACATCAAAAAGAAAACAAAAATTCATATTAGGTAAATAAATAAAAAACCTAAGAAATAATCCTACTGATTCTTTCGATTAGAGGAACAAAATTTAGTTCGATCTCAAAAATAAGTATTGCCAAAGTTTTAATTATGTTAATTCATAAGCTAAAAAATGCTTAATTACATGCAGAATAAATCATCAAATAGAAAATGGACAATGCATTATATCTAACACGTGACAGTTTCAATAATGATCAAGATCGGCAATGAATTATATCTAACAATCTTTAATAACGCGTGAAGTTGAACAGTACTAGATGAACCGTAAAAAGAGTGCAAAAATTACAGATATGAGTAGTGGCATTCATTTTTGCAAAGAGGAAAAAGGAAGAGGTTGCTTGCGTTGTCAGAAAGATTCACAATAAATACCAAAGAATATATAATTGGAGTAGAACTAGGGTGCTCCTAAGTTCACCAAGCCTTTTTGTAAACTCAATTCTAAAACCTATCAAATTGGCTTCAAACGACGAATCCAAACCGTTGAAATCCTTCTATCTTATGAGTGATGCGTCTACATGTGAAAATTTTAAAGTTTTGAATTAATTTAGTATAAAGTTAAGTGGTCAAAATTAGAACGTTTATAAATTAATTTTAATGCATTCCATTTTTGAACACATTTTGACCACTTGACTCTATACAAAATTAATTTAAAATTTTAAAATTTTCACATGTAGACGCATCACTCCTAAGGTAGAAGGATTTCAACGGTTTGGATTCTTCATTTGAAGCTAATCCGATAGATTTTATAGTTGAGTTCACAAAGGAATTTGGTGAACTTAGGAACACCCTAGTTCTACTCTATATAATTGATCTTTAGTACGTTTGGATGGAAAGCTAGAATAGTGAAATTTGAGAATAGTAATTGAGAATAGAGAAAAAATGGTGATTTTCATATTAGTGTTAAAATGATGCTATTCGGATTAGTAAAAATGTTGTTTGAATCGTACATGTGGAATAGTGAATAGCTGTGACTAATAAAGAATAGTGCTAACAATGTGCTAATTAAGAGGAAAGATAGACAAGTATGATCTCTAACGAATTGTTACAACATAGAGATAGCGGAAGCGGTGTCAAATTTGTTATTTCGAGACTGTGTTGACAGAAATCCAAAAATGAAACAATTTTTCTCGTTTTTCATACTTCCGAATAGTAGCTATTTCAATATTTATTCGGAATAAAGAATAACAGCTATTCTAGCTATTCTAAATAGCAAAAATATTATTTGAATGCACATTACTATTCCGAATAGCTCCTATTCTATAATAACCTCTATTCTTGTGTCATCCAAACATAGCATAAGAATACATGCATAAAGTTTGCTTGCGGTGTTTGAAATCTAATGGCTACTATCGAGAAGTTCGACCCAAACACACACACACACACACACACACACACACACACACACACACACACACACATATATATATATAGAGAGAGAGAGAGAGAGAGAGTGGCTAATATACAAACGTTTGTTCCTGGACTCGGGAACAAACGGTTCGGTTCTCCAATTTTCAAAGTCCAAACAGTCAATCCAAACCATTAGATATTCAATCTATATTAAAATGTACTTGGAGACCAAATTTTACATTTGTTTGAATTTTTTTACTATTTATTAAGCTGGTTTGAAAATCGCTGTTTTTCAATGCTGCAGAAATTTAATAAAACAACAGTTTTCAAACTATCTTAATAAATAGTAAAAAAATTCCAAAAAATATAAAATTTGGTCTCTAAGTACATTTTAATATAGATTGAATATCTAACGGTTTGGATCGACTGTTTGGACTTTGATAATTGAAGAACCGAACCGTTTGTTCCTGAGTCCAAGAACAAACGTTTGTATATTAGCCTCTGTGTGTGTGTGTGTGTGTGTGTGTGTGTGTGTGTGTGTGTGTGTATATCGTGTTAACTTAAAAAAAAAATCAAAATTATATTTCCGATGACTCACGGGTAGCACGAATCACTTTATTTAGGGGGGCAAACTCATTGCCGATCTTGATCATTATTGAAACTGAGGTATGTAAGGTACGTTTTACAAACCCTGAAAAAAATATTCGTGCACCGGAAAAATATAGAAATATTATGTGATTTCTCTGTATCCGGGAATAAAATCTTGGTAATGTGAAATATGTGATCTCATTGAGACGGGGGCAAATGAAATATGTGATTTTTTTTTTCTCCATAGATGAATGAAATCATAATAATAACTCGGTCTCATTGAGAACAAACAAATAATAATTCAGTTCTCTGTTTTTCACAATTATCACCCAAATGACTACACAATGTGAAAAATTACTGAGATTAAATCATTATTCGGTTTTATTGATTTCACACTATAACAATGTATGATAATTGTCTTATTGATTTTCTAACTATGACAGATGTAAATTATTTATAATTCACAACTTTTACATGTATCAAATAAATAATTCGGTCCTTGTACTTTCAGATAATATGTGGCCAAAACAAACTGCAACTTTTAAACATATCAACTGAATTAAAACCGAAACAAACAAATTGAAAAAAAAGAAATCAGTTTCTTCGGTTTAAAAGAAAATAAGAAGATTAATAAAAAATATACAAATTTTTGTTAATTTTTTTAATTCTTTTATAGGCTCAAAAGAATTATTTATTTTAATACACATAATTGAATTAGAGTTTAGTGATTTCATACTCAAGAAGAAAGAAAACCTTTGGGGCGTTCGACAACAAGGAAGTAAGCCTCCTTAAAGCTTAATCTGCTTCCTGTAGCTTTCTTAACCGCTTAATTCTGTCGAACACTGGTTCCTTAGCACGGAATAAGATTACTTCCTTTAGCCTCATTTTTCCCGGACCTTAAGGCACATTTACCCCTTCTTTTAGCTTCCTTAGCTTTCATCCACGGATTAAGACAACCGAACATCGGTTCCTTAGCTCTCCTTAAGCTCTTAATCCTTCACTTTTAATCTGTTGTTGCCAAACAATCCCTTTACGATTAATTTTTATAGGTTTAAAAGAATTGTACTTATTTTTTTGGTCGGTTTGATGTAACTAGTTTTAAAAAAAAATTAAACCAAACCAAATCAAATAATAAAACTATTTAAAAAAATAAACCGAACAAATCCATTTAACTGAAAAACTATACTGTTTAATCTGAACTCTCTTAATTCTAGGAGTGTCAATGGGTACGATACGGGTAGGGTAGAAGCATTTTCATACCCGTACCCATTAAAATTTATCTTACCCATACTTTATCCTTATCCATTAAGAATTGACCTTACTCTACCCTACCTTTACCCGTTAAAATTATCGAGTAACGAAACGGTAGCGGGTGAATAACGAATAATACTAATATAATAATTAAATTATTATATTTTACAAATAGAACATCAAAATTCATTTTTTCAACAAATATGCAATCACATTACTAATAAAAAAATATGAAAAAATGTGTAATCAATTCCGACTAAATTGCTTTTTCATAAAGCAAGAGAATTTAAAAACATGAATATTTCTTCGAACAATTTCAATTATTTAACTAAATAATAAAACATGCAAACAAAAGTAATATAATTAATATTTTTCTTATAGAAAAAACATACACTAAATAAAAAGAGTATAATACTAATTATTACTCAAATATTAATATCACGTAAATAAAAAATGTTATCATTGATATTGCTAAAATATTATCATATAATTTTATAATATATAATTACCCTTAGAGTAACGGGTATAAAATAATCTTTACATGTACCCTTACTCATTTAGTTAATGAAAGAAAAATCTTACTCATACTCATAATTGATAAGCTAATGAAAAAAACTCTTACTCATACTCGTCGAATTGCATAGGATAAACGTTTAAAAGAGTATCATTGACACACCTACTTTATTCAGATTAAAATTGATTAAACTGGATCCATGAACACCGCTATCAACAGCATAAAAAAAATACAAGTTCGTCCTTTTCCAATAATTTAATTTTTTACCAACAATTTTGCATTTCCGTTGCAAACTTGTAATCAACCAGTTACAAGTCACATCCCACATTCCCCAAACAGCTCCCCTAAGCCCCGTTATAGAGATTTTTTTTATAAAACGTAAATTAAAAAAAAAAATCAGAAGACGTGGTGATTACTCTCTAAATTACAGAAACCATAAGAACTGAAAATAATTTTCGGTTACCCCTTTATACAAATGGCTACACTCTTTTTCCCACACCACAATCCCATATTCCCATCCGACATAAGATTAAATTAAATAGGGTAATTTTTTTGGTAACGGAAAATTGTGTGAGGTTCCCACCCGACATTTTTATTAATATCCAAAGTTTAATACAAATTATTAATTATACCCGGAACTCAACTCAATATCGATATATACTCAAGCCGGCCATTTTCTGGCCGGCTATGTTCCTTCCCTAAGCCGGCCAGAAAATGGCCGGCCATGTACCTTCTTTTTTTTTTTTTTTTTTTTTTTTAGAGAGAGACTATGAAGATCAAAATATTGAAATCTAACTCTGAAATACGATAAATTTTTGTTTAAATTATTTGTTATATTACTTCTTTGAGGAGGGATCAAGTTACAACAACTATTTTTTTCATTTTCAAAGTCCAAATCGTCGATCCAAACCGTTCAACATGATTATCTAAATAAAATGTGCTTGCAGATCAAATTTTACATTTTCTTGAATTTGTTTACTATTTATTAAGTATTTTACAAAAAATAGTCATATTCAGACTATTGAATTTTGTACCCATCTTAATAAATAGTAAACAAATTCAAAAAAATGTAAAATTTGATCTGCAAGCACATTTTATTTATATAATCATGTTGAACGGTTTGGATCAACGATTTGGACTTTGAAAATGAAAAAAATAATTGTTGTAACTTGATCCCTCCTCTACTTCTTTTGATGTATAATTAGCATATTTATACTAAAATACGCTAGAATACTTGAAATTATGTTGAATTACACTATATTATAATAAATTATGTTCAATTATACTAAATTACGTTAAATTACAATAACTTCGCTAATTATGCTGAAATACAGTAAAAAAACACTAAACTACACAAAATTACGCTATAGTAGACTGATTTTGCTCATCTTTCATGAATCATAAAAAATAGTAAAAAAATTCCAAAAATAGTAAAAATTGGTAATCTGCAAGTTCATTATGTAACTAATTTACTGAGCTACTTGGATTGAATGATAGAAATGAAAATCTTAATCGGAAACTTCAACTCAAGTTTTGAGGCTCTTCTCTTTGTTTTTTGGCGATTCTGAATTTCGAAATCCGACGTAGCGGGCACAGACGCATGCGCATTTTCGCAAGCTTTCCGAAAAGTGCTCATTTGCTGAAATCGGACACTCGAGCGCCGTTTTATGACCGTTTGAAGTTTCATCGTTGTTTTTCTCCTTTTCAGTGAAGATATCGTCCTTATTCATATCGTATTTTAGCATAATTTACCGTATTTTAACGTAATTTAATGTAATTTAACGTAATTTAACATAATTTAGTGTTATTCAACATAATTTCAATTAATCTATCGTATTTTAGTATAAATATGCTAATTATACATCAAAGAAGTAATATAACAAATAATTTAAACAAAAATTTATCGTATTTCAGAGTTAGATTTCAATATTTTGATCTTCATAGTCTCTTTCTAAAAAAAAAAAAAAAAAAAAAAAGGTACATGGCCGGCCATTTTCTGGCCGGCTTAGGGAAGGAACATAGCCGGCCAGAAAATGGCCGGCTTGGGTATATATCGATATTGAGTTGAGTTCCGGGTATAATTAATAATTTGTATTAAACTTTGGATATTAATAAAAATGTCGGGGTTCCCACCTTCATTTTTGTTTAACTAGTCGTAACCGTAACCGAAAATTATGTGAGGTTACCATCATTATTTTTTGTAGTGGTAACCTAATATTGTCCACGGTTACCATCTGAAGGATAAATGATAAAGGAGATTTGGATATACCTCTAACGAATATCAATTTGCTAAATAGAGAGAAGTCGTATTCTCTTCTAGGTCTTTTGATACCTTCGTTTGTCGAAACGGCCTTCTAGCATTCATCTTGAACTAAACAAAGATTAGAAAGACCTTGCTAGAGGTTTTAATCTAATCTAAGCTTAGAACCTAATTAATAACATTTCTTGTCCTTCTAATAATCCTCCATTAGAGAGACTAATAATATGAGAGGAAGAGGGGCGGCAGCTAAGAGAGAGAGAGGAAGAGAAGGAAATAATTTTCAAAAAATTGCTTAATGAGAAACTTATCTACCTCTCCTTATATACAAATATACTAGAATTTTCATTGTGTAACCATCCTAGTATAATTCTCATTAATTAAAAGAGCCAAACCCTAGCCGCTGCTACAGTACGTGCTACAGTAACTGCTACTGTACCAGCTTCAACTCATACTAATTTTGGACTTTAATAACCTTATGCTATAACAATGTTCTACACATTATTATATTTATGTGTCATGTATATTATACTATATAATGTGCACCACATTATACCAAATAATATATATGCACATTTCTCATAAATTTATCTTCATTCTAAGCAATCATGATATTTAACATTTTATCACATGTGTTTTATCATATGCAACAAAATACATCATATAAATAAAATATTCTTCTTGTTCTTGTTCAGTTGGTGTGACCAATATGGAGGATCTATGTTATGTTGGCAATGACATAATAATATTTTATTATCATAAACTATAAGCGGTGTTCTAACTATACATTATAGTCACCCAAATAATATAGATATAAAATATCATTTTACAATACACGATCCTTTAAAGTAACGCTACAAATAACGTTACTTGTGTCTATTTGAATAATATACAAAGTAGGACTGTATCATCTTTGTATTATATTCGTTTTTTGGTCTCTTAAAGTAAATTATTAATATATATAATTGCACTTCAGTTATATTACATGCATTATAATTCTAATTTACCAAGGGGCCCATAAAATATCATACTCATTATAAATGAGAGGCAATGATATTATTGACATATGACTTTCTCCTGCACAAGTTATATACAAGAAACTAATATTTTTATCACCACTAATAATAAGTAGCTTTTAATATTAATTACGTTATATACTTCTCATGTGAAAAATAAATACATCTCATATCTAAAAATTCTGAGACACAATGAAAACATTAATGACACTAACATATTCCATATAATATTTTCATTCGTTAGGTCTATTCAATATATGAAACCTTTTATATACTCATGTTATTAAATGATAAGCCTTATTCAACATTTATAGAACTACAATGTACTTTAATCAACATGACAAACTTATCATGGTATATTAGTGTTTCATGCTAATAACTAAGTTTGTGAACATTTTAGAAATTTATGTTTGTCATCATATAGAGTTCTATGGTTCAAAACCAAGAGCATCTTCTTGAACACTTCTAAAGATAAACATAAAAATCATAGAACAAAATGCATATAACATCAAATTCATAAACATAACATAGTAAAAGTAATCAACATAAGATAACTTTTAAACACAAAACTAACACCTATTTATTCTCGATAACCGAAAATTTCTATTAAACCTTAAGTTACCTTGCTTTTTTTTTTAACTACCCAGGTAGAGTTTAATTAGTTAATTTGCTATAATTATTAACTACCCGGTTAGAATTTAAATTTACAATATAAATTAATAAAATAGTTTGATTAGTTAATTTGTTATAATTATCAAATTTATTGTAAATGTAGTTTAATTATTAATTTTTTTTTACCACCTTTACAAAAAAAATGTATTAATTAAACTACATTAAATTTAATAATTAAACTACATTTACAATAAATTTAATAATTATAGCAAATTTACTAATTCACATTGTAAATTTAAACTCTCATCGAGTAGTTAATAATTATAGCAAATTAACTAATTAAACTATTTTACTAATTTACATTGTAAAGTTAAACTGTAACTGGGTAGTTAAAAAAAATAAAGTAACTTGAGGTTAATAGAAATTTTCAGTTACTGGAAGTAAATTAAAAAAAATGAAGATGGTAACTGTGGACAATATTCGGTTACCACTAAGAAAAAAAAAATAGTGAAAAAAAATAGTAGTAACCTCACACAATTTTCTGTTACCAGTTGTTAAAAAAAAATGAGGGTGGTAACCTCACAATTTTCAGTTATATAAAAAAAAAAAAAATTAATCTGTGTGATGGGATCGTGGTGTGGGGAAAAAGGACATGGCTATTTGTACAAAGGGGTAACTGAAAAAAAGAAAAATTCGGTTACCACATGAGTAACCGAACATTATTTTCAGTTTTTAAGATTTTTGTAATTGAGAGTAATCAATCCGTTCTCTGATTTTCTTTCTTCTTTATTTTCGTTTTATAAAAAAAAATCTCTCGGTATAGTCTTTTCAGTCCTCATTAGTTATGAACAAAAGAAAGCCTTATGAAAGAAAAGGGAAGGTTACACTGTCATAGTTATTTATGGACATAATATTCGTTGCAATCTAAGTTATTCTAAAATTGTAGTTAATTGTATGAAACTGGAATAGTCAGTCCTAGCCAGTCTCATATATTAAATCATAAAAAGTAAAATGTAATATAAGTATTGAAGATATCAGCTCTTCATACATATTAACTTACTTTATACTTGCTCTTGCAAGCCGACATTTTTATTAATATCCAAAGTTTAATACAAATTATTAATTATGCCCAGACTTCCAAACTTTCGCTAAAAATACTCAAACTGGCCAGAAAATGGCCGGTTTACACCCCCCTAAGCCTGTCATTTTCTGGCCGGTTTACTCTTCTTCTTTTTTTCAAAACCCGCAAAACCTCCATAAAAGGGCACCCCCTCCCTTCATCCAGAGGCACACAGCCCGAGGCAGCAGCGCACTCTTAAGGTAAATTTTTTTTTATTATTATTTTTTATTTTTATTTTTTATTTTATAGAATAATTAATTATATTATTAAAAAAATTAAATTTAATTAAAAAAACCCAAAACCCTATAACCCTAAACCCTAAACCCAAAACCCAAAACCCAAAACCCAAAACCCAAAACCCAAAACCCAAAACCCTATAACCCTATAACCCAAAACCCAAAACCCTAAACCCTAAACCCAATACCCAAAACCCTAAACCCAAAACCCAAAACCCTATAACCCTATAACCCAAAACCCAAAACCCAAAACCCAATACCCAAAACCCAAAACCCAAAACCCAAAACCCAAAACCCAAAACCCAATACCCAAAACCCTATACCCTAAACCCTAAACCCTAAACCCAATACCCAATACCCAATACCTAATACCCAAAACCCTATACCCTATACCCTATACCCTATACCCTATACAAATGTGTCAATTGTTTACTATTTAATCTGTCAATTGTTTACTATTTAGTTACCTGACAAATGTTTATCATTTAGTAACCTGACAATGTTTACCATTTTCTAAAATGTAGTTTGTTTACCATGGCCTTTATTTCATTACACTATGGTGGGAAGATGCTTAATAGTGCATAAGGGGCGTATTACAATAAAGATGCAGCTCATTCATTAATGATTCCAGATGACATCTCACTTTTAGACCTCAAATCCATAGTTTACACACACACCGGTTACAACCCAGAAAGGTGGGACCTAGAATTGACAACCCGATATTGCCATCCCTCCAGCGAAAAATTTATGGTTGCGAAACTGGTAGATGAGAGTACGTGGAGAGGCATATTTGGTCATTTGAGGTCCCAGGGTAATTATCTAAAAGAAATATTTGCTAGAAGAGTTCCGGTAGAGCCCGAGGTTGGAAGTTCGGGCTCTGGATCAGCGGCACCACATTATACCCCACAACAAGAAACCTACAGACGTGACTCTACCTTACTCCTCAACAAACCTGACCCAGAACCCTACAACTACGTCACTCCACCAGCACCTCAACGAAGACACTCTGTTGCATCCCCACCTAGACACAATCGAGGCAGACCAAGACACTCAGTTTCAACCCCACCTAGATCCGTAAATGCCACTCCTTTACCGTTACCTCCAGTATCACCTTACCCCAGACCTGCACCAGTAGACGATGCAAGCTGCCCGGACTTTGAAGATATTAATCAAATACCGGAGGACGATCTGGGGAGCGGGGATGAATTTGAGGGAGACATGTGGGGGGATTCAGATCACATGAAAGGTTGCGATGAAGACGGGCCGGCTGAAACAGCTGAAAGGCATACTGATGAGGGCGGGCCGCTTAGTGGCCGGACTAATACGCACCCGTTCCCAGACCTCAATGATGTTTCTGAGTTTAGAGAAGCAGATATTGGTTATTATGGGCAACGGATTGAGTACAAAGGTGAGCTTGCTGCAAACTAATATTTTAAAAGCAAAGAAGACCTAATGAAGAAGATCAGAGAGCACCATATAACTAAGAATCAGGAGTTCAGATCTTGGAAAAGTGACAGGGATCGGGTTACTCTGCTGTGCAAAGACAAGAATTGCCGTTACGAGCTTAGGGCAAAGCCGACGGGATGTGGAGACGCATGGGTTATCCATAAGCAAGTCAGGCCTCACACATGTAGGACTGAGCACATGAGGGACGACCACGAATGTCTGACGGCATCGCTCATTGCCGATGTCATTGAGAACGCCATTAAAAAGGACCCGTGTATGAGCACCCAGACGGTGGCAGACATTGTGTTGTCTGTGTTTGACAATGTGACACCCAAATACAACCGACTGTGGAGGGGCCGTGAGCTGGCAATAGCCCGACAATTTAGGAGTTGGGAGATTTCGTACAGCTTGCTGAGACCACTGCTGCTTGCAATTTGCCACAACAATCCCGGCTCGACCCACCAATTTCTGACCAGCCCGGTACGGAATAAGGAAACATGACTAATCATACCAGGTGTTGCCCAGTTCAGAGCCGTAGCCTGGGCGTTTGGTCCATGCATTGCGGCATTCCAGTACCTGAGACCAGTGATCAGCATCGATGCCTGCTTCTTGTCTGGGCGATATGAGGGGAGGCTTTTGATAGCTTGCGGCTACGATGCCGAGAACCAATTGTTACCTATTGCATTTGCAATTGTACGGCAGGAGGATACTCAGAATTGAGGTTTTTTCTTGCAGTGGTTGAGAAATGAAGTGCTCGGCCCCTGTAAATTTGTATGTGTCATATCGGACCAGCACAAGGTGATCAAAGCTGCACTGACAACTGAATACGGATGGCCTCCCGAGCTTTTTGTGCACAGGTATTGTATGCAGCATGTTGCTGACAACCTGGTCAAGAACTGTGGAGGAGACATATGGTACGGATGGAGGTTCAGGGAAGGAGCAAGAAGGAAGAAGCCGAGAAGGTTGAAAGAGATGTTCGAAGAGTTTGCTCATGTATGTCTAACTTATAACATTTCGTTTAATTATCTTATAAGAATTTTATGAAAATGAAATAACACCCCTTTGTTTTTGTGCAGCTAAATCCGCAGTGTAATGTATATTTAAAGAGAGTGGGCAAAGTACGTCCTAATGATGTGATGGAGCCGTCCAATTATGAGAAAATTTTCCAAACCTGTGACGGAGGATACCGGTTTGGTATCATGACAACAAACGGCTCCGAGTCGCTCAACAATGTCTTTCGAACGAGTCGTAGATTGCCTGTTTGTGCCATAGTGGAGGATACGTTCTACACGTGCAACAGATAGTTTGTTCAGCGGCGTCAGCGAGCAATGGAATTACAAGACAAGGGACAGGTTCTGTCTGACCGGGTTTTGCAGAAGATCAAAAAACGTTGGGAGAAAGCTGGAAAAATGCGGTTGGTGCGTTACACGCAGGGCCAAGGTCAGTACCAAGTTTCATCCTCAAATGAGTACGTTCCTTGCACCCGTAGCGACATGGGCAACATGGAACCCACTCACAGGGAGTTCATGTATATTGTGACGCGCGGTCCTGACAGACAAATGGAATGCACTTGCAGAGGTATCCAATTAACTTCTATTCCGTGCGCTCATGTCTTAGCTGTTTGCCGTGACCGAAACTGGCAAGAGGACGACTTTGTTGCAGACTGGTATAAAACACCCTATCTTGTGAGTACTTGGAACCATGTGTTCTTTCCAATTAGCAATATGAGAGACTGGCCTCCTAATGTTGGAGACAGAGTCCTTCCGAGTAGTGGTTGGATTAGGAAGGGGAGGCAAAAACACACCCGTCGTGTAATGACGATGGATGAAATGGAAGGTAGACGAAAGGGGCATCAGGCTCGCCGTTCCACTTCCGATAGGCAACGAAGAGGTATGTAACATTCATCCAAAATTATTTTTCTTTTCAATTTATACCAACTTACTAAGTAACACATGCAAATGCAGAGGCAAGAAACGCAGCACATGCGGCAAAAAATGAGCGAGTAATGGCGTCGGGAAGTGGGTCTGGAGGGTCACGGCGTAGCACAGCTACGAGCCGTTGCTATGTATTTCGAAGCAATGGGAGAGGCGGTTGACATAGGAGGAGAGGCGGTTGGGGTGCAAGGGGAGCCATTTGTGATCCAACCGAGGAGGTCCACTACTAGACGCACAACAAGAGCATCTACAAGCCAAGCAGGGCCATCTGGAGCCCAGGACGGCCCATCTACAAGCCAAACAGCGCCATCTGGCGCCCAGGCTGGCCCATCTAGTGAGCAACCAGAGGTATCTGGTAGACCATCTCGTAGGGCATCTTTCGCAAGTGGTTTACTTCGGGAATTAAATTTTAGACGTAGCAATAATAGGTGATTTGTATGCATGTTGTAAAAAATGTGTGGACTCTATTTGCAATTTGTGTGTACTTTATTATTTTGTACGGAACTACAAGAAGTAATGAAATTAATTAATACTCAAATAAATTACAACCTACTTAATCTAACTACAATAAAATATTATTTTTTAGAACCAAACTCCAGATGGTGTCCTTTTATGGAGGTTTTGCGGGTTTTTAAAAAAAAAAAGGAGTAAACCGGCCAGAAAATGGCCGGTTTAGGGGGGGAGTAAACCGGCCATTTTCTGGCCGGTTTGGGTATTTTTAGCGAAAGTTTGGAAGTCTGGGCATAATTAATAATTTGTATTAAACTTTGGATATTAATAAAAATGTCGGTCTTGCAAGATAAGTTATTATAAACAAAATTTATCTTTTATTTTCTTTTTTCGAAACAAATTAATTTAAACAATAACTGAAGCTGACAAACAAAAATAACTTAAATTCCGCTTAAAAATTTAAGTGGCATGTTAAACATGTCCTTATAATCCTGGCCGTTTGGTTGAAGCAATGTCTCAAAAAGTGAAAAGTGAAAACCAATCGGCTTATAAAGGACCCCAAAACTACAACTTCCACTTTGTCCCCTTCCTCTATAGATATAACGCTCTCATCCTTGGCTGCCTGGCATATTTTATCATTACCTTTCTCTCTTTCTTCACTACTATTTTCTATTTTTCCATCCATCTCTCCCCTTCTCTACCTTTCAAAACCTTTCTAAACCTTTTCGTGCAGTTGCTTCTTTCTACTTTTAACACTTTTAGCTCCAATGGAGGTAAATGCTCAATTCACCAAAGGACTCTGTTTGGAGTATACCTTATTTTTAGTTATCTCTTATAACATCCTTATATATTCTGCTTTTTTTTTTTCTTTTTTTAGAGAACAAAAAGGCCACAGATTCCTACCTTTGGGGATTGGAACTACTACAACGAGATTCCCATAACACAATACTTTGAATCCGCCATGCAAGCTGGTATTATGCGAAGTAGTCATTGCTCTGAAGAAGAAGAAGGAGAAAGAGAAAGTCGAGGTGCATTCTATCATGCTCCTCCAGTTAAACCAACCCACCATCAAAGTCGACCCAAGGTGCGTTACATTAAGTGATTTCTCTGTTCTTGGTTTGTTTATGTGGAGAGAAGGTACTAATCAGTTTGGTTTTTGACAGGAGAGGAGAAGCGGTGCGGTGAAACAGAGGAAGAAAGTTGCAATAAAACCTGTAGATGAAGATCTATATAAGATACCACCTGAACTCATCCAAAAACCTAGAAGGGTAGGTTAATTTTTCCTTCATAAGAATTTAATTCGCCTTAATAACTGAATTCTATTTTTCTTCAGCTCACACGATAATACTAAAAATATTGACACTGGTTTTGTTTTGTTTCAGAATTTGCTCAGGAGCTTGTTTAATGGATGTTTGGGCCTTAATTGCGTCGCTTGATAGTTGAGATAACATCATGAAGTTGAAAATAAAGTAGATGAAATCATGAAAATCAAACTTGAATAGATGGATTGGATGTGTGTTTGCTTGCATTTAGGGTTGTTTTGGGACTTCTCTTCTTTTTGAGATCAATGCGATGTGATGTATCGCTGTTTTTGTAATATATGTTACTTATTGTGACAGTTATGGTACCGGAACTAGTGTAAACTTTACCAGTTCTTTTGATGTGATATGAAATTTTTTGCTGCTTTGATGAAAAAGTTTGACTTGGCAAGAGAAATGGGAAACCTCTGATATTAGTAAATCTAGCAAGAGACTTCTGTGCTTAGTGCATGTGCAGTTTTTGTTTTTTTCAACAGATCAGTGACCGAACCGGCTAGCCCACTTCCCAAGAAATAATTTAAGTTTAAGATTGAATTTGTCCATTTAGAAGAAAGTTGGTTTGAAATGATTGAGGGTTATATCTTTGTAACTATTAAACATTTTTAATCTTAATATATAGGGTCAACAGTTGTTTAGTGCTTTGTGTTATTTTTATCTTGCGTTGAAATGCACATATTTCTTCCTATGCCCGCTCAGACTTTAATACTCGTAATCTTTTAATTAATGCAAATATTACTTCTATATCAAAGCATTTGCATGCATGTCTAGTATTCCGGCATTACTCCTGAATTCACATCACCTCGGTACCGTAACAGGGAATTTTTTACAATTACCTGATCTGGACCGTTCTTTTTAACTTGGTACGAATCTCAAAGCCCAATAATACAGCCTTCTCCGTCAGTCCAAATCCGGGAGTTAATCTCAAACCGTAAAATGAAGAGAATCTTTTACGGTACCGGGGAGGATATTTGCCCATTACTCCTTGGGTCAAAACGAGATTAAAACAAGATAAGTTCAAAGTTCAATCTTCATTTTAAAAATGGGAGGCTAATTTTTCAGCTAACTGGCTTTAACAGTTAACAGTCATATTCTACTCTTTTCAAAATTGCATTTTTTTTGTTGTTGTAAAATTTCGAGGTATTTGTTTAAATTTTGTCTCCTGTATTAAAATATACTATCGGTCGTCAAAATCATCGCGTGCCCCAAGAATCATAACTACGCAAGTCTTCTTCTTGGGACAATTCACAGTTGCTTGTTTTTTTAGACAGAGGGGCAGTTAATTTGTTTGACCTATATAATATAGGCAATAGGTTTCTCGTTAAGATTCTTTGAGATTAATTTCGGGTTAAGTATTTAGTTCCTTTTTGATACTTTATAAATTGAGCAAAAGCTGAGGTGTAATGTGCTTACTAAGAAAAAGAAAAGTTAGGTGAGTACAATTTTAAAAGTATATATTGAATCATGAATTCAAACTGTTAAAATCTATGTACTTCAAAAGTGATGCATGTACATGCAAAATTTTGAAAGTTTCGAATTCATTAGCTACAAGATTCAGCGAACAAAGAAATGAACATTTTATAAGTTATTTTATAAGTTGTTTTATATTCATTTTTCACCATTTCTTTGACCGCTTGACATTGTAGCAAATAAATTCGAAAGTTTCAAAATTTTGCATGTACATGCATCACTCATGAAGTACATGAATTTCAACGGTTTGGATTCACCATTTGAAGTCGATCCGATAAATATTTTTGAAATTATGTTCACCAAACCCTCTTGGTGAACACATGACACCCTAGTTTTGCTCTTATAAATTTGTTGTGCTGAGCCAACGATAGAAATTTGTTGGTTTCTCAAGTAAAGGCTAATGTAGAGTGTCATGTATGAATAAGCTGTGCCGCTTAAGCAAAGCCAAAGGTGATTCTGAAATCGCCCATGGCGATCCGAGCCCCCCCCCCCCACCTATACACACCTCCTTTCTATCCATTTTCTCTATCTGAGCCAGTGCTTCTGACTAGTGGATTTGGTGACCGCTTTTGGTGCTTCCACCTAGTGGATCTGACCACCGCTCATTGTTCCGTCGTCGTACGAGTCGGTGCTTCAATCTAACGGATCTGACCACCGTTTCTTGGTGTTTTCGCTTAGTGAATCTGGTCATCGCTCTTCGTATCGTCATTCTGTGGATTTTTATTCTCCAAGACAAGCGGTTCGCTTTTTTTTTTTTTCTCTTCTCCTGAGCTCTTATTTCCCTTTTTGGTAATGGAAGAGTGGGTGGAACGAGTTGTACATATAGTTACTTACTTTATATGTTGTTTGTGCTGGGGTTTGTTTATGTGCTTTCTTTCTTCTTCTCCTCTTCTCCCTCCCTTTTCTGCTTCCCACACTGGCGGCTCTTCATTGGGACCTCTGAGTGCTGACTGTCTCGGTCTAGTTGATTCAGTTCCTAGTCCGGTTTGATTTAGTGTCTTCATTGGAACTTATGAGTGGGACTGGTTGATTCAGTTTTCAGTCTGATTTGATTAAGTGTCTTTGCCAGCAGGCCAGCTATGCGCACAGAGGAAACCATCACTAGGCTCCTATCATTTCCATTAAGCAAGTATGACCAAAATTGTGTCCACATGATGCATATACTTTTTTTTTTTTTTTAGTTTGTTTACAGCTGAGTGCTTTGAAGATATTTTTTTGTCTAATTTTATGTAACAGCTGGTTTATTACTCTTTAAATTAATAAAATCGCCTACAGATTTTACTAAAAAAAAATATCTATGATAATGACACATGCAACACTACATGATACTGAGTGATATGAAAATTTTAAAATATTACAAATTAGCACAACATTACTTTTGACACGATAAATTAATAGTTCAATTTGCATTAGTTATATCTCATTCTACAATTTTGCATCTTTCTAATCTAGCTCTGTCTTAATTAGATATATAATATAATACATTTGTTCAACTTTAGCGCGCAAGGAGTTTGACTCAACTGGTTACCTCCTAAGCAGTCAGTCGATCTGCCTCGAGTTCGAATTGCAGCGGTGCAAATTTCTTCATGCGTCCAATATCCAGAGGCGCCTTTTCCTTTCTGCAGTTACTAAAGCAAGCTAGCCTTTTACCCCAGCTCGCCACTCTTTCTTCATTGTTGAACAGAGTCTACTGTCTACCCAGTGCAAACCCGAACCTCGATATTGTATAATACTGTCTACGGAGGCGGCACAGTTCACAGGTCACACCCGTATCCAGTACGTGTGTCAAGGGATTGACTGTTTTCTGACCATGTCGACCACGTGTCTGGTGGGGTATGTAATGCCAGCGTTGGTTTCGGAACTGGCCGTACTGCGTAGATACTGCTGAATCCAGAAAATTGTAAACTAGGGATCAAGTGAATTGATGATTCAATTATAGATAGCACTGTTGCGGTTTAATTATATATGGTCAAATATAAATTGAATGAAAGCTAAAATATAGTTCAAAATTTTGGTTTTTTATACATTTTCGTTGGACTACAGTTATTCGGATTTTGATGAGTAATATTGGGCCGTATTTCGGATCAATTATGTGGGCAAATTTTACTGAGTAGATATCCGCGAGTAAATATTTTTGTACTATTTGATTTGAAAATTATTTGAAAATTTGTTCTTACGATAAAAATGTTTATTTGTAGAGCATGATTAATGAACACAAGAAATTAAGATTTATAAATTTTATACAATTCCAGCTGATTATGACTAATTGCACGAGATCTTCGAGCTTTTTTTTTTTAACAGCAACCAACTTTTAATTACGTCATTCATTGTGTCAAATAATTAATGAGGATCCAGAGCAAAAGGTATCTGTACGAATCAAGGGGGACCATGGTCCCTCCAAATCCAGAACAAAAGGTTTATGCTCTTAAGAAAATTTATTTTACATTTCTGTTTATTATATGTGCTAGCTTAAACCTGCCGGAAATAAATACCGGAACTCCCCAATTGCCTAAAAAGCTTAAGCATAACTTCATAAGCACCGAGCAAATAACCGAGCGACTCATGTTCACATAGAGGGGAAAAAAAAAAAACAGAGAAAAAGAAATAGTGCTAAATGACCAGGAGACTTAAATACTGCTTTAAATTCTTGGGGGAATTTCATGTATACCGGTCAAAAAACTCAAAATTATGTATTTTTCCCTCTAAAATTCATAATATCATATTTACCCTTTTAAATTTTAAAAGTCACAAATTTACCCAACTTATTAACTTTTCTATTAAAACTCATTTTGTCTGAGGCATCGTTATCTACAGGGGCTCTGTCAGTGAGGAACATTTTGTATAGAAAGACTACACAGGCGGGTGACCTCTTGATTAATGACATTAATGAAAACCTTTTAATTTACATTAATGAAAACCTTGCAGTAGCGCTACTGTCAAGCTTTTCAAAAAAACAGAGAGAGGGAGGGAGATGGTGGGGATGGGACCGTGGGGGGGTTTTTTTTTTAATAAGGATAAAATGGATAATATATAAATTCAAAATGAGCTGCAATACAAAAACCTAAAAGTTTGGTAAATATGTGAGTTTTTTAAATTTAGAAGAGTAAATATGATGTTATGAATTTTCGAAGAAGAAATACTTAATTTTAAAGTTTTTGAGGGGTATATCAGAAATTTCCCCTAAGGTCTTATGGGAATTTAAAATTCTCTCGTGGGGGACTTGATGAAAGTGTGGCATTTTGTGCGGTGACATGGTGGGTTGCGGATGTACCAGCATTACGAAAATGGAGTTCAGGATTTAGTTTTGTTAATTTTTGGAGGAAAACATAAATGTTTTGTTTTTTGTACCTTCACTGTGGCAGAGACTTCGTAAAACTCAAATGATGTGATTTGTTTTCAAGTAGAAATTGAATCTTGTAATTTTCCTTAATTATTTTGATTACATTAGAGGCTGGAAACAATGGATAGTTTTTTAGTGTTAAAATTTGATGCTCTCATAATTTTTTAAAATAAAATCGAAATGCAACACTGCAAATGTTCAATAAATAAATACACTTTATTCAAATTAGTTAATTTAAATAAATTTTTATTATAAAACACTGGGAAAGGCCCACAGTAACTTCCTTTTGTCTACTGAAAATTTAATCAAGAGCAAAATACAAGACATTGAATATCAATATTTCATACATCTTTCCGGGGGATGATTTCTGAGTAACCGCTCCATGAATTCTGGTTTGTACCCGCCATAGAAGATCTGACTCTTAAAATTTTCAACAATTTCTCTTCCCTCATCTGACAAGTTCATTTATTGAAGCTGTCATTTTGTACCGTAGAATTTATGGATGCACCCTGATCTGAACTTGGACTTGGGCGCGTCAACACAATGGCTGGTAGTACCTTTTTTTTTTCCTGTGTGAACTATTTGAAGAAGATCCTGCCGACATTTTTATTAATATCCAAGTTTAATAGAAATTAATTAATATATTTAGATTCGATGTGAAGATATAAAAATATCTGTGCCGATTATTTTTTGACTGGTATTTAATTTAATCTATTATTAGCCGGAAAATAGCTGGTATTCAAATTTTTTTTTATACAGTACTGGTCATTTTCTGGCCGGTACTTAATTTTTTTTTCTCTTTTTAGGATGGGCAATAGCATAGTTGGCTAGTTGAAAAAAATTGTAGAAAACTCAGATTGAAGTTTGCACTCAGTTTGGCTAAGATCAAACAAATGCATTTATCGGTGCATGCATCGGTGCATCATCGGTTGACATCGGTTGCATGTATCGGTGCATCATCGGTTGACATCGGTTGGCTCAGTGTGTTACAATGGTTGCATATATCGGTGCATCATTGATGTTTTTGACAGTGTCGTATGACACTAAAGTTTAGTGTTCGCATGCGGCTAGTAAATTTAATTTGACAATAACCAGCATCCTAAAATTGTACCGATGCTTTATGCACGGCCTAACGACCACAGTGTGCATCGATGTTTCATTGCAAAAACATCAGCGACGCACCGATGTTTTTAGCACTACCCTACTTAATTGCCAATGCTAAGTCTAATAAAATATCGATGTTTAATTACAAAAATATCAGCGACGCACCGATGTTTTTTTAGCACTACCCGGCTAATAAAACATCAATGATACACCAATACATGCAACAGATGTAACACACGCATCCAACCAAATGCATTTGTTTGATCTTAGCCAAACCGAGTGTAAATTTCAATCCGAGTTTCCTACGACTCTTTCTTCTAGCCAACTATGCTATGCCCATCTTAAAAAAAAAAAAATAAAGTACCGGCCATTTATGGCCGGTACTGTATATTAAAAAAAAAATTTGGCTACCGGCTATTTTTCAGTCAGTAATGAATTAAATTGAGTACCGGCAAAAAAATAACATGTACAGATATTTTTATAACTTTCGAGCAGATTTGAGTATATTAATTAATTTCTATTAAATTTTGGATATTAATAAAAATGTCGGAAGATCCTGGTATGGCGATTGACAAGTTGAGATCAAATCTCCAACAGTTTTTGCTCTGTAGCTTCTCTGTGCCATCTCCACCATGACATATTCAAATATGCACATACTTCCCCTCAGTTTATCTTTGTATTCCAGCTCTAACGTTTTACTTCCTTTTAGTTTGTTTTATATATACAGTGGTTGGCTAATATCAAAACATTTGTTCCTGGGGCGTGGAACAAACGATTCAATTTTTATATTTCCAAAGTCCAAATAGTCGATCCAAACCGTTCAACATTCAATCTGTAATAAAATGTACTTGAAGATAAAATTTTACATTTTTTGGAATTTTTTTACCATTTATTATAACAGTTTTAAAATTGCTGTTTTCAACGACCCAATTTTTTTTTCACTGTTTATTAAAATCAGCGATTTTAAAACTGGCTTAATAAATAGTAAAAAAATTCCAAAAAATATAAATTTTGGTCTCCAAGCACATTATAATATAGAGATAACATCTAACGGTTTGGATCGACCGTTTGAACTTTGAAAATCAGGAAACCAATTAGTTACACCACAGTTCCGGAACAAACGTTTTGATATTAGCCAACCTCTCTCTCTATATATATATTATAGTGAAACTATCTTAATATGCATATTAAGGATCAACATGTACTATGAATTTATATCACCATATGAAAGTATATTCAGAGACTAAATTTTATACTTCTTATAATGTTTTATTAATTTTTTGATATATAAGCAATCAGTACTTTCGGATTGTCCACAATTTTTTAATCAAGTAATTTTCTGCTTTCTAGAAAAATAGTAAATTTTTTCTAAAATAATATAAAATTTGCCTCCGAGTACATTTTCATATGAAAATCATTCATATCGAGTAGTTCTGATCGCCTATTTGAATTTTAAAAACAGAAATACTAGTCCCTAGCCCGGCATTTTTATTAATATCTCCCAAAAAAAGAAATTATCAAATCTGCCCTCACCTCAAATTTTTTATTAAAAATGCCTAACCGCCGCCCCCCCGTGGGGCGGTCCACTGTTCATAAGCAGACTGCTCTCCAGTGGGGCGGTTCGCTAACTTTTTTTTTTTACTGTTCATACCGAACCGCCCCACTGTGGGGCGGTTTGCTATTAAAAATAATTTTTTTTTTTGGAGACAATATGAATATCAAGATGCTAAATTCTAGCGCTAAAAATTCAGATTTTTTTTAAATATTTGTTAGATTACTTCTTTTGATATATAATTAGCATATTTATACTAAAATATGCTAAATTACTTGAAATTAAGTTAAATTACGCTAAACTCTAAACCCTAAACTCTTATTTTGGACAATTTCTAAAACCCTAAACTCTAAAAATTACCGTACATTAAATGATTTACAATTTTCACATAACATATTTATAAAAATTAGCGATATTTAAAAGAAACCTAAACCCTAAATCCTAATTTCTAAACCCTAGTTTTTGACTTTTTTATTAATAAATATACCCACGTTAGCTGGTTTTTTTTGTTAGGTTACTTCTTTTGATGTATAATGAGCATATTTATACTAAAATACGCTAAATTACTTGAAATTATATTAAATTACGTTAAATTACACTAAATTACGTTAAATTACGCTAAACTCTAAACCCTAAACTCTTATTTTGAACAATTTCTAAAATCCTAAACCCTAAAAATTATCGTACATTAAATGATTTACAATTTCACATAACATATTTATAAATTGTCCTAAACCCTAAAAATTACTCTAAATCCTAACTTGTATGGTAATAATTTTAGGGTTTAGGGTTTATCCAAAATAAGTGTTTAGTGTAATTCAACGTAATTTAACATAATTTCAAGTAATTTTGCGTATTTTAATATAAATATGCTAATTATACATCAAAAGAAGTAATCTAACAAATATTTAAAAAAATTTAGCATATTGATATTCATATTGTCTCTAAAAAAAAAAAATTACTGTTCATAGCAAACTGCTCCACAGTGGGGCGGTTCGGTATGAACAGTAAAAAAAAAAAAAAAAAGAGTTAGCGAACCGCCCCACTGGGGGGCGATCTGTTTATGAACAGTGGACCGCGCCACAGGGGGCGGTTAGGGCATTTTTAATAAAATTTTGAGGTAAGGGAAGATTTGATAATTTCTTTTTTTTTTGGGGTATTAATAAAAATGCCGGCCCGGTCCGCTTCATAATATGCTTTTTCCTCAGTCAGTCGCTCTTCTATTATTTTGTTTTATGTGTTTTATCTAATTTTTTCTCAGGCCGCACATTTGGACTTTTTATCTGATTCTTAGCTCAATCTGGGCGTTGTTTTTCTTTTGTAATTTAACACCGAAGATCCAGAGAATTTTAAGAAGAGGGAAATATGGGCTTATATGGCCCAAATTGAGGCTAGAGATGGACTTCTCTTAATTATACAGTGGGCTGTTGAGTCGCTACTTAATTTCTTAATTCAAGGCTTGTATTGCTGGCCCTTTCCTGTCGTTGGTTTCTTAATGCAAGAATCTACAATACGGGCTTAGCAAAGATCACACCTTATGCATCCACCACCTCTTTTACTATCTAACTCAGTATATGTTAATACTAATTGTCTATTTATTAAATAAAACTATATAATCATTAACGATAAAAATGATATAAAATCTACATAAATACGTACAAACAAATAATTTATAGTAGATCATTGTTAAACGTTATAAAGTTTCACACACACACAACTGTCAACAAATAAAAGGATGGAAAGAGATGCAAAAAATAGTGGACTATAAAATGTCCTCTAGCTAAAGTTGGGAAAATCATGCGAGTGTGTTTTGTGGAGGAGATACCGCCTTATCGGTTAAATGACTCCAAACCTTCGTAGTCTTAACGAATCTAAAATAGGAGATGAGACTTATTTTTTACTGTTGGTTGGTCGTTCGAATAAAAAATAGAAAGTAAATTTACACTTGCTCATGAAGTTTTTGAATCTGCTATCATATTTGTTGAATCTACACGCTCGCTAATTTGAAGCGCACATTTTTTAAATCACCGATTTGGTGAGCTAATTCATCTATTTCACAATCTAGTACTAAATGCCTCAACCTTTTCAATTATGTGGACTTAAATTTTTCTGAAGTGAAAAGGTTAAGATCTAATATGAGAAGGGATCCACTTACATTATTCTATAGTTATAACATCTTACAATATGATTTATTGAAGTCTAAACAGTCCATTCAAGCAGTTTAACATAATCTCTATATTAAAATGTGCTTGTATATCAAAATTTTACATTTTTTTTGAATTTTTTTACTATTTAATAAGTATTTTACAAAATTGTTGTTTTCAGACTATTGAATTTTGTACCCATCTTAATAAATAGTAAAAATATTCAATAAAACGTAAATTTTGATCTCCAAGCACATTTTAATATAAATATCATGTTGAACGGTTTGGATCGACTGTTTAGTCTTTGAAAAATTATGTTGTAAGATGTTGTAATTATAGAATGCGTGGAGTTGTGGTCTTAACTACTTCATGTGCAGTTTTTTGCTAATTTCTCTGTTCATGAGTGGAGTTGAAAGGTTTGGATGCCTATTTGGACTTTGAAAAATCAATAAATTGTAAAATTTGATCTCCAAGCATATTTTAATATAAATATCATATTGAACGGTTTGGATCGACTATTTAGTCTTTGAGAAATCATGTTGTAACTATGGAATACGTGGAGTTGTGGTCCTAACTGTTTCATGTGCAGCTTTCTGCTAATTTTTCTATTCATGAGTGGAGTTGAATAGTTTGGATCGACTGTTTGAATTTTAAAAAATTATGTTGTAAGATGTTGTAACTATAAAATGTTGTAATAAAATGTTGTAAGTGGATCCCTCCTCTATGTAGAAATCACAATATTTCTTATTTATAGGCAAACCAGAGTACTTGGCAGAAAACAGCCCATGAAGCAGTTAGAACCACAACTCCATGCATTCACGTGCGTGCAAAATTCAGAACGTGACTCATTTCGTCCACATTTTCCAACCCGTCAGCACCCAAAACGTGGGGACACGCAAATTCGGTACAAACTGGAAGGACGCTTCCAAATCCACCCCACTTCTGTTTCCCCGATTCATTCATATATTCATTCATTATTTGTCTGCTTTTGGACCCGATTTGACCCCTTTTTAAGCCGTATTAATATCAGTGTTGTAATAAAAGACCATTTTGTCTGACCCGTTAACCGATTAGTCGTTGGCGCTGATTAAATATTTATGAATAGTCGGTTTTCTGTTTATACTGCTAACAAGTTGGTCATTTTCTAAATGACAATTTCATAAAATTTTATTAATTAACAATGAAACTAAGTTAAAATAAGTTTATTTGACAAATTTGATGAGTTAAATTAATTATTTTTAATAATTACAAGTATATGCAGATAACTTTAAGGAAAACAAAAAATTATCCGCAAAATTTCAATTACTCGACCGCATACCTATTAATTACTTAACGGTACCTCCTCCGTCCGACAAACGCATACCATTATTTATAATGCTAATTAATACACTCTCTACATAGAATATTAAAATACATTTCATTACTCAAAAGTATGATATCCATATATTTATTTTAATCCAACATTTACAAACAAAGAAAACACGAGAACCTAACATAAAGAGAAAAGGATGATAAAAATCATGTGGTCTAGACCAGCGTGTGGTTTTGATCTGGTAGTTAAATGGTACCATTGTTCATCAGCATCACATTTGAAAAGAATTTTGATAGGGAAAATCTTATGCTTTCACAGGCAAGTGAAAATCTTGTGCTTTGTGAGCTACACAGCCAGCATATCTCGTAAACTCCGCTTCTCCTCGTAAGCTCTGCATCAGAAGATTAGGGAGATTTTGAAGACCGAGTTTTGAGAGTCGTCCGTCAAGCTCCGCTTCACCGCCCCGCCCCGCCACCTCTGCCCCTCCCCTCGTCCGCCCGGTCCATCTCAACTCACTCCATTCAAGTGGATGATATGTGGCCACTTAATGCTCTATTCGACGGATCTAGCCACCGCTTGTCGGTCTATCTCGCCTCACTCCAACTGAGCAGGTGCTTCCGTTTAATGGATCTGATCACCGCTTTTCGATCCGTTTCGACTCTCCGGGTTCTACTGAGGGTGTTGTAAATTCGCTCCACCCGCCGTAGTATCTAATATAACTATATATGAATAAGGTACATGTTGTGGTTGTGGCTGATGATGATAATGATGATGTGTTCCCTTCTTCCTCTTTTCTCTCTTCTTCCTCCTTCTTTCTCCCCTCCTCTTATTCTGCCTCTTTTTCCACCGTTATGGCCCCATGTGAGGTGACTGTTCTGGTCTAGTCGACTTAGCTCCTAGTCTGGTTTTGATTCAGTGCCTCTTCGGCTGAGTGGTGACTATCCTGGTCCGGTTGATTCAGTTCCCTGTTCAGTTTGATTCAGTGCCTCCTCGACATAAGTGGTGGCTGTCCTAGTCCGGTTGTTTCAGTTTCTGGTCCGGTTTGATTCAGTGTCTCTCGGTCGCACATTCTTCTATGCGGTGTGGACACGGTGTAGTCACACTCGATCTACTGCTACGTTTGCATATTAAGAGAAGAGAATTAACAGGCCCATTGACTTGCTAATCTGGCGCGAACTGAACATTTCGCAACTTAGTTTTACTTTTCCTCTTCTCTTTAATTTTAGCAGTTAGAGGTTTTACAAGTAGTTCAGTGTATATGATACTATCTTTGTGTAATAAAAATACCAACGCTGGAACATGCTTGTAATTTGCTCGTATGTTTAATGAAATCGCCTAAGGGCTTATTACAACCAAAAAAAAAAAAAAAAAAGAATTTTGATAGTTGATTTAGTATGTGAAGTGTATTCTTTGCCATCCATGGTTTTCTTTCGTTTTTTTTTTTATAAAGAATCAAGCATGCTTACCAAATAAGTTTGACCCCAAACAAACAAGTTTGCCAAGAAATGATTATAATAGAAACAAAGGATAAACATAATTAATGAATTAAATATATCGAAACAAAATTAAACAAGTCCTTCGTTGTCAGCTAGCCAACTAGCGATAGAGTTGGTTGCTACAGAGAAAACATTTCTTTAGCGTTGGCTTCTTAATATCTTCCATGAAATTCTTGAAAGAAAAAATATATCCGACCCGATTAAATTTACCTTCATAAATTTAACCATAGGACTGACCATGATCAGAGCACAACCGAAACAAATTCTGACCTACTCTATATGCCACACCCACTTAAAGTTGCAATGCGAGCAATCCATGATGATATGGTTATTTTAAAGTATTATTAAAATCCTATCATATTAGTCATAATTCAACACTCAACAATTAATGTAACATGAAACACATTTGAATCTAAACCCACACTGTAATGTCGTACTAACAGTGGATCAAACCAGTTCCTTCTCTGTAAAATTTTAGTAACACACTAGTGTGTGTTTTTTTTAAATCGTAAGTGGTAATCTAGTCTACCAACTTTATTTAATTGTCCATAAAAAAACTTCCATTCAGATTTTGAACCGACAACTTCCGTGTTGTCTTTTTGCCACTAGATAAAAAACTAGTTCTTACACAATAGTGTTATTTATGGCTCAGACATTAAAATATATAAACATGATTCAGAAGGACGGTTTGTTTGCACAAATTCGAAAAGGGGACATGATGCAATAGTAGTGGGCTAAATTAATAATTAGGCTACTTACTTCCTGTGCCGTGACCGTGATTGAATCATCTAGTAGGCCATATGATGGCAATGTTCATACATGCAATTAATAGTCCAGAATGGCTGAACAGTTTGATCGGATGTAATGTTACATGCTTGCTTGTCAATGCCTTTTGTTCTCTCTTTTGTTGTTTCTGTCCAGAGAAACCAACAAAAACAAAAATACAAACTCTTCAATTCCACTTAGAGGCACTACAAGAACTTAAGTTTCTCATCAGAATGTAAACTAACAAGGGTTAATTTCTGTTGATTTTATGAAACAAAGAAGAGGAACTGAGGAGAGAGAATATATTTGCAAACTTGTATTTTTCTAATTACAAGATTTTCTATTTATAATTACAAAGCTCAAAACTAGCCGTTAGTACTATTTTCTATTTTAGTAATGACAGTACACGTTACCGTTATTTTTCCATATTTGAAAATAAGTTGGATTCATTTTCTATATTAACACTCCCCCTCAAGCTAGGAATGTATATATCGTACAATCCTAGATTACTTGTAATTCTCTCAAATGAATTCCGGTCCAAGCCTTTGGTGAAGATATCCGTAAGTTGATCTTCACTTTTAACATATGGTGTTACTATTTCTTTTGCTTGAATCTTCTCTCTAATGAAGTGGCAATGTTCCTTGAAGGAAAATATTCTTAAGATCCATTTAGTAAAGGTCTCAACCATTGTTTACCGGTGCAAATGTTTCGTTATAATATATTCCATAAGTTTGAGTAAAACCTTTGACAACTAGTCTTGCCTTATACCGCTCTATGGTACTATCACTATTATATTTGATTTTATATACCCATTTACAACTAACCGGTTTTTTATTTTTTGGTAAAAGAACAATTTTTCAAGTTTCATTTTGTTCCCAGGCATTAAGTTCCTCTTTCATGGCTTTGCACCAAATTGGATTTTCAATAGCTTTTTGATAATTTTTGGGTTCTAATTTATTTTCAATACAAGTGAGAAGTGCATGGTATTCGGGTGAAATTTTGTCATATGACACAAAATTTTATATTGGGTATTGAACCGTATAGGTCACATAATCTCTAAGTCTAGTTGATGGTAGTGGTACCCTAGATGACCTTCTAACCCCTAAGTCATTTTCCATTTCACTTTCACTTGTGTTATTGTTAATTTCAATAATTTCATTTTCATTATTATTAATTTCAACTTCATAATTATAATTTGGTGCAAATTTTAAGTCATCTATGTAAGGCATTACCGTGTTGGTAACTTGGTCGTTTGTATATGATTGGTCAAATACTTTTTCTTTGAAGTATGGCTCATCTTAAAAAAATGTAACATTTCTAGAAAGATACAATTTTTTATTAATTGGATCATATCATTTATAACTTTTTTTGTAATATGAGTATCCTAAAAAAATAGATTTTGCGACACAAAATCAAGTTTATCTTTTCTTTGATATGCACAAAACTTGTGCGACCAAATATTCTCATATGGTCATATGTAATTTTTTGTTGGTAGAGGATTTCTGACGGACTTTTATTATTTAAATCGACACTTGGCAATCTATTAATTAAATGTGAGGCACAAAATAGGGTATCCGACCAATAAATTTTCGGAACATTATTTTGAAATAACAAGGTTAGTGTCATTTCTAATAAATGTCTATTTTTACTTTCTGATACTCCATTTTGTTCGGGAGTATTTTTGCAAGTTGTTTGATGTAGATGCCTTTTCCTTTAAAAAGACTTGAAATTTTTTTGTTTATAAATTCGGTTTCATTATCCGATCTAAAAGTTTTGAGTTTGGCATTAAATTGAGTTTCCATAAGACATAAAAATTTAAAAAAACATTCAAACACTTCATCTTTAAATTTTAGTAAATACAACCAAGTAGCTTTTGAGAAATCATCAATAAAAATAACAAAATACTTATATCCATTATATGAATCAATTGGGGTTGGTTCCCATACATCTGAGTGAACTAAATCAAATAAAGCTTTACTTTTGCTAACGGAAAGTGAAAAAGGAAGCTTCGTTTTCTTAGCCAACTTACATGTTTCACAATTAATACAATTAAAGCTTTTAAAATCTAAAATACTATTTAAAATCTTGTCAGATGGATGCCCAAGTCTCTTGTGCCAAAAATCAAAGTTAACAGCCTTTGCAAAAGCACAAAAATTTAATTGTTTGGAGTTCAATAGGTAGTGTCCATTTTGTAAGCTTTCACCAATCTTGACGTTGGTTTCCCAGTCCTAAATCCGACGTTTTTACAAGAGAAAATTGCATTACAATTTAATTCTTGTGTCAATTTATTTATAGAAAGTAGGTTTATGGGAAATGTTTTTAAGTACAAAACATTTTTAATTAACTGATTACATAAATTAATTTACCCTATGCCATTTATTTGTGCCTTCATGACATTTGCAACCAAGACAAATTTATCATTATTGGTCGAGTTTAGAATTGACAATAATTACTTGTTACCAAACATATGGTCCGTTGCACCACTATCTATAATAATTTGGTTAAAAAATAAATCTTTTAAGTTAGAAACAATAACACATGAACTAGAGGTGTTTTGGCTCCCAAGCAGCGCAGAAAGCTGCTCCAGAACTTGTTGTACTTGATCTCCAGAGCGATATGCACCTCCTGACCTGTTTGAAACCGACCCGTTAGCTCCAAAACCGCCTGACCCTCTTGAGAGTGACATGTTTTCGAAAAACCTGCTGACCCGTTCTGTTATGACCCATTCCCGACATAATTCAAGTTACAGGGTCCGCCTAACACACTAACGGGTCCGCCTATGGAGTTAATTGGTGCGCCAGAGGGGTTACAGGGTCCGCCAGGTTGGGTTTGAGCTCCAGATCCGAACTGAATCAAACCCGGTAGCTTGTTGAACCCATCTCCTTCATTTCCAATAGCGTAAGTTCTGTTGTTTTCACGGTTTTTCCCTCCAATTTCGCCCATCTCCTCCCTTTTCTGCCTCTCTAAATTTTTTTGGCTTGAGATGCGGATAGAGGAACCAACACCGATCTTGAGTGTGACTCTTTTTTTTACAGTTATTACATTTCTCATTTTTGGTCTGATTTTGTTTATTTTGAGAGTTAGGGTTTCGGTTGAAATGGGGGTTTTTCACGGCTAACACGTGGTCTCGTGTCCTTCGTTTTGTGGACCACCCATGATTAGTCTTCTACTTTTCTCTTGTTGAATTAAATTTTGGATTTGAGAATAAGAGAGAAGCGGTACCATAGTCATGATTTGAGACTTTACCGCTTCATAACTCGGATTTAGTCCAACGAGGTATTGAAAGATGTCATCCTCTTTGTCTCATTTCTAGAGTGTGGCCAGATCTATGGTCAAGGGTCAGTAAGTTCGAAGTTCGGCCCGTTTTTTCTTAAGAGCACCAAGGTACTCGATATTACTTCTTGATCCTTGTTTTTCTTGTTGAATTTATTGCATGAGTTGATAGATGTGGGAAAAATTGTTTTGTTGCCCATACATGACTTTTATGGCTTCCCACAACTCATGTGCCGTGCCGGCCATCATGAAGAGGTCAACTATGGTCGGCTCCATCGATAACATGAGCAAGGTTATGATTCTATCATTTGTGGTTCTCTAATTTTTTGCTACCTTTTTTTCAGTTTCGGTCTTATTTTTTGGATTTGCTGCTTTTGGTTCTTTAGTCTCTCCGGTGATGTATTCTAATATCTCTCGACCACATAAAGTCCTAGATGTTGCCCTTGCCCATGCCAAGTAATTTTGGCCATTGAGCAAGGTGTTTGTTAGCTTCGAGGTGTTGGTAGCCTCGAGTTGCCCCTCTTGAGCCATCTTGTTTTTTTTTTTAAAATTTTGTGTTGTAGTTTACGCTGGTACCGACAAGCTTTACTAGTTTGGATGGCACTTGTGCGGAATTTTTCAGATCTATCGCTCTGATACCATGTTGATTTTATGAAACAAAGAAGAGGAACTGAGGAGAAAGAATATATTTGCAAACTTGTATTTTCCTTATTACAAGATTTCCTATTTATAATTACAAGGCTCAAAACTAGCTGTTAGTACTATTTTTTATTTTAGTAATGACGGTACACATTACCATTATCTTTCTATATTTGAAAATAAGTTAGATTCTTTTTCTATATTTTAACAATTTCAATTTAGTGGAATAAATTAGAATAGAGTTTATCTTGAACTAAAAAAACCCATATGTGTCTTCTAATTTACAATAATATATCATTTGAATCTCTTAACTTGAAATTGTTAAATACAATGTATACATCAGATGAAAATGTTAAAATTCAACGATTGTAAAACTAAGATCGAAAACAAAGACGACAAGATATTGGTAACCTCGTCGGGGTCGTGGTTGATCGTCGACGTTCAATATATCTCTGAAGAATGTATTTTCAACGATAGAGATGAAGAAAGAAAGATCAAGTGCATCTTTGCACGAGTGAAAAAACAAATTATTGTCGACTACTTTTGAATCGGCGATTATTTTTCTACGTGATTTCATCCCCTCAAAATTGTGTGGATTCCATTTCCCGTCGCTAGGGCTGCAAACGAACTAAACCGAACCGAACTTACCTCCAGTTTGAGTTTGGTTTGAATTAATTTTGAACTAAGTTTGATTTGAATTAATTTCGAACGAACTCAATTTCGAATCAAATTTTTTACGAACTCAATTTCGAACTTTTATGAACTTTGTTACGACTTACGAGTTATGACTTATGGCTGGGCCATAGTTCGAAATTACAGCACTTCAATAAAAACACATGCATTCTGAATTCTAATTACACAGTACACCAAAGTTTATATCAAAGTTTATTACAAATACCAAAATTTATATCAAATACCAAAGTTAGTATAATCAATCAAAGTTCAGTACAATCACAGAATCTAAAGTTTTTCAAATAGCCAACACGAGCAACATCACCAAAGTTTTCAAATATCCAAAGTACAATTTAAATATCAATAGAAATACAGAATAATTATCAAACTCTTAGAATTATTACAAACGCAAATATTATCCTAAATAAAACATTAAAGTTCATTATTAACGGAAATTAACGGTTCACGTTTGAGTTAATTTCGAACTAAGTTTGGTTTGCGAACCTATTTCGAACGAACTAGGTCCATTTTGAGTTTGGTTTGAATTAATTTCGAACGAACTCAATTTCGAATTGAATTTTTTACAAACTTTTTCGAATCAAACTCGAATCGAATTACGAACTACTAATTTTTTGTGCAGCCCTACCCGTCGCCATCATTTTCACTTATCAATGTCATCACGCTAGCTTTCATCAATTCCAATTATATTTCGTGTTTGAAGAATATTCAGCACGTTACGATCAGAGAGTTGGTCGGATCAAAGTAAACTTGAGGACTCGATAATATCAAGGGAGGTATCACGAGAGTATCACGGAAGCGCATCTGCTGAAATTTGAGATCGGTAACAGTAATTTTGAAATATTTGCAATTCGAATCCAGCTGTCGAACTGTTCCGAGCGTGCAAGAAAAAATCAGTTGTTTCGAGATGCGTTATCGGAAAAAAAATTAATGACTAGATTCGGATTACAGGGATTTCAAGATTACTATTTATTGGTTTCAGAATTTCAGCTGATCCGAATCCGAGTATCACTTTTCTTATAGGACTTTTCGTTATTTATTTTTGATCAAATGAGTCGTATATTATTCCCTCTTTTCTCATTTACAAATATGTTTGTTGTGCCTTAAGTGTCATATAATTTTTTTTTATAGGTCCGTAGGCTTCTCATTCACACTCTTAAGTCACAATATGCATAAACTAGAATCTCATCCTTCACGTGTGGTTCGATCCTATACCGCTATCAACTCTGCTACGGCCACATCGGTGGTATAGTCTTTGAATGTTATTAAAATTTCTCAGTACACTTTAATATTATTTAGATGTTATTTTTAAAAATTGAACATGTGTTATTTTGAAGAATAACGAAAGCTCGTGTCACCGCCTTAAATGTCATGTAATTTTTCAAAATAATATATTTATTTTTGTATTATTTTGTATATAGTTTTACGCATCTATTTATGTTATTTTTTTATTATACACCAGTGGTAATGCTTGGAAAAAAATAATATAAATTTATGTTTTCAAATTGAATGATTGTTAATTTTTTTTTTACTTTTTTCTGAGGGTTAAGTCATCCAAAACCGGTTCTCAATATTTGTGATTATCGTGACTTGAATCCGGATCTTGGGTGAGAGCCAATAACACAAATTAATAAGCAAACAACAACTTTATGCATGTTAATTAATTTATTTTAATAGAACTGAATTTATTTATTTCTCTAAAAAAAAGAACTGAATATATTTAAAAAAAAAATCTTCTCCAAATCATTGCAATGCCTCGGGGGTTAGCATGTCAAAATCATTGCAATAGCCCCAAATTAAACTTGGTCCAATTCCAAAAGTAATAAAAAGCAATCATCCCTAGGCAAGAGAAGTAGAGAATTCCAACCCGAATCAAATCAGACTGCGGATGCATGATTCCCTTTCACCTTTTTAAAGGAGATATAGACCGGATGGCTTCCTAGTTCAACTACACACCATCTCTCGACACAATCATCAATGGAAGCTTTGAAAATATTCAAGTAAAATCCAATAGTATAGCTTGCCATTATTCTACTTCCATAAAAAGTTGATTTGCAGAGTTAATGGCCGTCACTCTCCAAAAGCACCTTTTTTAATTTTTAGAAATTAGAAAATCAAATTACAGGGAACAAGATAATAATTTTTTTCTATCCTGTAGATTGGACCGAACCAATGCATATATAGTGAGACCTAACCAATAATTTTGTTCCATCAATTTATTAAAAAATAGTAATTTATTTTGTTTCCGATAATTTAATTTTTTTTAATTTCTAATAAAAATTTCTCCAAAAGATCAAAACCCTATCATATAATTAAAAAATGCTCAAACTTTATTACTTTTCCTGGGTGCTATGATTAAATGCAGTGGCGGTGGTCCCTAATGGCTAATGCGTTGCTTTTATAGAATTTATTTGAGGAGATTATGACGTACTATTTTGAAATTTTTAATTTTACCAATTTCAATTTTTTTTCTGTCTTATTTCAAATATGGCATAGTTATACCTTATCTGGATTTTAGTGTTATTCAGGCAAGTATTTACTTGATACCGTGATTTCCATTACCCCTCATGCAAACCCGTAAAGGGGATAACAGGGGACCAGCCGTATTTATTTTTGTTTGTTTTTCTTTTACTCTTTATTTTTTAATTTTAGTTTTAGTTTTTATTTTTATTTTTTTTTTAAATTGGGGGTGTTAAAATTGACGCAATATGTATTTTTCTTTATATTATAAATTATAAATTCGAAATTTAATATCCACGATAAATAGTAAATTAAAATACTATAATCTTCATTTCATGCTAAAAGAAATTGACACGATGATAGTTAGATAATGAGAATCAATACTGGAGGCATATTTCATACACAAATGTCAGATATGTTCATTTACTTTATTAATTGAAATTATTTGAATATAGATTTATAAGTTTGTTTAGAGTATGGGTAAATTTAACAATTCTCTCTTCCTTTTTGAGTGATTGTCTTTTTTTTTCAAGTTACCAATATTTAATAATTTAGTAAAAACGATTAGGAAGGAAAATAGGCCCTTAATTTATTGGACTAGATTCTAAGTAATTTAAACATAATTATTGCAATAAGGCCGAACAAAGAAATGTTCAAATTTTACCACTTGCCCAACTCGGGAACTCTAATTTGTGTTTCTATGCGGATTAAATTGTTTTGTGTGCACTGTGCAGGGAATGGATATACATGCATTTCTTGTCATTCATGTAATTTCAAAATTTTCAATCATATGCAGAGAGAGAGAGGAGTTGGCTAAAATCAAAATGGTAGTTCATGTGTTGTAGTCATACCAATTTGGTTTTGTGATTTCAAAGTCCAAACAATCGATTCAAATTGTTTAACATGATATCTATATTAAAATGTGCTTGGAGACCAAATTTTACATTTATTGAAGCCTTTTGTTTACTATTTATTAAGATGGTTTAAAAATCATTGTTTTCAGTGGTCCATAATTTTTTTATTGTTTATTAAAATTAGTGATTTCAAAATTATCTTAATAAATAGTAAAATAATTTCAAAAAATATAAAATTTGGTCTCCAAGCACAGTTTAATATAGATATCATGTTGAACGGTTTGAATTGACTGTTTGAACTTTAAAGATCGTAAAACAAATTGATAGCACCAAGACTCAAGAACTACAATTTTGATCTTAGCCACCCCCCTCCCTCTTTATATAATTCAGTTATCCTCATAAAAAATATTAAATGCGTGCTTCTAGGTTGTTGGTAGGAATTTTAGTTTGTGATGGCAAAAATTTGAGTTCAAACTCTACTGACACATGATGTATTTTTATGGTTCAACCTTCCAATTTAGTAATAGACGCATATGATATGATGTTTTTTTTTTTTTTTATATTCTCAAATTAAGTGAAGGAGCTGTGAATGTGGAGCAATTATCTTTTGAGGTGTCATCAACTTTCGGCCGTGTCGCCTAGTCAGATCTAGTAAATGTGGGGACTACACTATAATTTACTATTATTTCTCTAAGAATGATAATTTTTTTTTTTTTTCTGACGATGTGCTCTAAAGAGAAATTTATTATTTATAATGGTAAAGAAAGTAAAAGTTGTTGTTTTCTCTTGTTTCCTTTCTTGTGCACAAGTTTAATTAGTTGTCATGGCAAAAAAGAAAGTAGCTGTGAATTAGTGATCAGCAGTGCCAGTTAGATAATTAGACCATTTTAAAAAGGTTTTTGAATAGTCAATAATTATTGTTGAGATAATTATGAGGATCTGATGCCTTATTTGTTGGTAAAAAAAAGTATTATATATGATCTTATATGTATATCAAACTAAAACTGTACCGTTTGATGTGATTTATATTATTTTCTCTACTTGTACATAAAAATTTATTACTTTTGAGCTTTATCTTTGTATGAACCAATAAGTTAAAAATTCAACTTCCATATATAAGTGATTTTTTATAAATTTTTGATAACTATTAAAATAAAGATGAAACGTCAGAACTTTTTGCACGTACATAGAGAAAATAATATCGATTATATTTAATGGTTTTGATTTGATACTTAAATTTGGAATTCAAGTTATTACACCTTTAAAAATAGAAGCATAATTGAGGTAGACAAAATGAAACCATTTGAATCCTTTTATTGTTTGAATCTATAAGAAAATGACTCGAATTATGTAATATACTTTCGGTTGATATCATTATCGGATTCAAATCACCTGAAATCCGAGATCACTCCTGAAATTTCTGAAATCCGGAATCCAATCGTCCAATTTTTTCTATGCATGCATCTCAAAACAGCTGATTTTTTTGTGCACGTATCTCAAAACAGTTCAACGGCTAGATTCGGAATTTCAGAAATTTCAGAATTTCTGTTCATAATTTCGAATTTTAGCAGATTTGGATCCCATATTATCGTAGCAGTAGATAAGCTCCAATATGCGCTGTTAAAGTTCCAATACCCTATTTATTAAACAATCTGTACACATCACATGTACTAGTACACATTATATTGGTGACTTTTACTGTTCTTCGATCTGTTATGCGCTGTTAGATCTTTGAGCATTCAGTGAGATTGTTGTTAATTAATTTATTTTAAAAAGCTCCAATGCTCTATTATTATATATTTGAGAGACGGGTTCATTATCCTAGTCTGATTTTGTATGTTTTACGGTTCAATTTTAATAATCTTTCTTATTTAATGTTTATATTTTCATTACTTGTTTTATTAATACTCTCTCTTTTTTTAGAAAAAAGTTTATCAGTACTTTATTTGCATACTGGAAGTATAACCTTACAATACGTAGTAATGTTTTTTTGCGTTGTTTCCTTCAAATTTAATTTTTTTTTTTTTTAAAGAAGGGATCATTTAACAATAATTATTTTTATAAAGTTTCAGATAATAATTTAATATTGAAAAACATATTTATATATATATATATATATTAGTGAACATAGAGATAATCTAACAAACAAATTTCATTCAATTTTGATTTTTTTTGTGATACATCAAAGATCGTTAACTTCAAACCGTTGAAATGTCAAATAACTTTATGTACATTGAGACATACATCAAATCTAATAATATTTGTAGATATAATATGTGTCATAGTTCATTTCTGTGATGTCGGAAAAATTATAAGAACAATTGTCAAGAGTGATCCTCTCAATTTTAAATATTACTGTCATACGATATCAAATTTAGTTTAGCATAACATAAATAAAATAACTTCATGAAAAGGCATACATGTTAGTAAACCTTACTTGTTGAAGAACTATCGGTACCGGAAGCTGGTTTATTATATACCACTATCTTGCTCGATTAAATTTTTAATCATCAGATTTAACCAGTGTTCTAAATAGCTAGCTATAGATGCACTATAGTTTTTTTGGACCATAAAAAACTATGTTATGAGATAAAAGTTCACTAATTCAACTACGACAGCTATAGCTGTAATATTTAATGCTATTATTGTTACGTGTTATGCGTTATTGTTGTCGCTATGCTACATGATGGGCTTCTTATTTATTTATTTTTTGTAATTTGTATGGGCTTCTATGCTTATGTTTCTATTTGTGATACTACATGGTTCGCTATGCTAGGTATGCTAAACCAAACTATGTACTTATATTCCTATTTGTGATTTAGTCTCTTTTTTTATATCGGAAAATATTCAAATATTAATTCTTCCTTTTGCTTGCTCTTCATCTATTATTCACTTGTAAAATTTGTGTCTTTCGTTTCAATTGAAAACTGATTTTGATTATTTTAATATGTAAAATAATCAAATAGTTATTGATTTCGTTTAACTTGTAAAATTAATTGCTCTTTGTCTATTATAATCTGTAATACGAGGTATGAACAATTAAATAATGTTATCTTGTAAATCATTTTTTATCTTATTTGCATGATTGAAAAAAATATAGACTTAGATTAGTTGTCGTTTGATTGTTCCTCCAATTTTTCAATGTTAATAGTATTAATAATTAGTAGAAATATAAAATATACATTTTAAAAGAAAAAAAAAACGCTATGTCAAATAGATTCTACTATAGTTAGACTATTTGCAATAGATTTTTTTTTCAGACTCTCCGCGACTACGCAATAATCGCTATTTAAAATCTTGAATTTAATCTAAGAATTAGTTTCGGGAGACAAAACTGGGATTAATGTACATATAATATTTTTTTTCTCTTATAATTATTAAATAAGCTCGCAAACCTAAGTCTTTAAAGAACTCGTCAATGACACGTACTTGGTACTTGGGACCGAATAAAGCAAACAAGCCGACGTGTCTGGTGGGTTCCACTTCAACGATCTAATCAGCTTGCGGACGAAGGAGCTGAGTCGTGGAGTACTAGGCTGCATTGATTTGTCCTTTTTGTGGGGCCAGATGTGAATGTTTATTAGGAAATTAGGAACAGATCCAAATATACAATGTTACAACTCTCCAAGTTGTGTCCCCAGCTTCACATCCATAAGGTGCAAAAAAAAAGTTGTATATCTCTAAAATAAGTAATGTATTCTCACATAAAAGTCTTGCCATTTATATTTTGAATCTATGATTTTTTTAGTAATTAGGATACATAAATTATGTACTCTAGCACTATATAACTTCTTAAAATAGAAATAAGAAAAGGTGTGACAACGAATTCGGTTACCGTAACATAAGTGGTAATTAAGCCAAAATACAACCAACTCCAAAATCAATCAAATAAACTTCAAATGAAAAATCTAAATCATTTACACCTGTCTACTTCATGAGTGTTGCGTTTATACGTAAAATTTGTATGTTTTTCAAATTTTTCTAGTATCAAGTCAAGCAATCAAATATGAGATATTTAAGTTAATTTTAATGCATAGATTTTTCATCATTTTTTGATACTTGGTACTAAATAATTCAAAAAATTATAAATTTTGCATGTAAATGCATTCATAAATTATATTGGTTTGAACGATTTGGATTTATCGTTTGAAGTCCATTTGTGGAGTTCACGGGAAATACCACTGATTCACTGTAGTCGGACTTCGTGACATCTATATAAGTTAGAAAAATTGAATGATATATTTTTTTAAAAAAAAGGGTGTATGTCTTGCTTATTAATATTTGGCGAGTATTGCATTCAATACCATCTCTATATTGGTCACTGAACATAGACGAACTTCAAAAATAATTTACAAAATATGAAAAACAGTGAAGGAAGGAAATAGAAGGGAGTTGAAAAAAAAAAAGATGTTAGTAATTTGTATTCTTTTAGATTGTTGGTCTTGATTTTATTTATTTTCAGTTTTGACAAGTAACAAAAAAATAAAGTTTTAAAAGGTCACAAGGAGCTAAAAATTAACTCTACTAATAGTATTATTTTTATTGAATATTAAATAAAATAAGACTTATTTATGATATATTTTTTTCTCTGCTTCCTTTCAATTATTATTCATCCAGATAAGATGTTAGTGTAGTGCAGAACTCACAACTTTCAAGTCTTGGCTCTTTTTTTTTTCCATTTTGACTAGAGTGAGGCTATGGTACATTACAACGCACGAATCGGTTCATGCATTGGATTCATATTTTCGTTTTCAAAGTCCAAATAATCAGTCTAAATTGTTCAACATTATTATCCTATGAAAATATACTTGGAGATCAAACTTTATATTTGTTTGGAATGTTTTATTATTTTTTTAGACAATTAGAAAGTCATCTAAAAATGCTAGACCATCCGAGAGTAGTCATTTTCTATATATAAAAAGATAGTAAAAAAGTTAAAAAAATATATAATTTGATCTTCAAGTATATTATCATATGATAATAATGTTAAACGGTTTTGATTAATTATTTAATACCGGACCAATCAGCGCATTACAATGTACCATAGCCTCACTCTTTCGACTATGTTCCTTCCATCATCCATTCAAATGGTTCAAATTGGAGATCAGTTACATATCTTATCTAATTAAGGCAGCAGTACATTGTTTGTCCGGTCTCTTGCAAGTGGGCCAACATTTCATTGTTATGAAGAACCACGTGGACTCTGACCAAAGTGGGCCCCTGACTGGTCTGTCACCCACGCGGCTCCCTTGCCGACACGTCATCGAATTCACATCCTCCCAGTACCTGACTCAAGAAAATTACAGCTGGCCGGCCCAGATAACATGACACGAATCTCAAAACAGACCCCTACAGTCCCAATAGGCACCGGATTGAGTTTGGCCCAGATAGAATTAATCTGGACTGCCCAGCTGTAATTTGCTTGAGTCAGGTACCTGGGAGGATACTTGTCCCACGTCATATCTCTCTATCTCGTGGGGACCACCAGCACCGCCCTCCCTAATTCAGATATTCGTTCTAGCCGACTCTGCAATCCAGAAATTAGCCATCCCATCAACTTTTTAACGCATTGCATTGCAAAAATATGTACATACTACTATTAATATACTATTTTTTAATATACATATACATCAATTTTTATGAATTTTTATTTTTCATTGGTCATCCAAATTTTGGTTATTTAGTTGGCATAATTATATTCCTGAGAAAAGATTATTGTTATCGTTTAATAACAACTAAGCACCGGATTAGGAAATGTTTCCAATTTAATGGTGTAATTAGGAGCAATTGCAGATGATGACAGAGAAAAAATGGACGGACACGGCGTGGGACCTCTACGGACACCTTTCCAGGTAGAAAGACCTCCGCTTGGCATTGGTCCTACGGATTCACCAATAATAAACAGCCACGTGGCAAAGAGTATCTTGGGAATCGTAAAAGCTTGTATAATGGGGTTAGGAAGAAAGAAAGATGGGCTGCCAACTTTTGGACAATTGCATTTTATCATCTTTACAGGGTGGAGGGGAAATATCACATCATATTCCGATTGATTTATTGGAGGGAAAAAATGTATAATGAATCGAGCTGCAAACAAACCGAACCGAATCAAACTTACTTTCAGTTTGAGTTTGTTTTGAATTAATTTCGAACTAAATTTGGTTTAAATTAATTTCGAACTAACTCAATTTCGAATCGAATTTTTTACGAACTCAATTTCGAACTTTTACGAACTTTGTTACAACTTACGAGTTATGACTTATGGCTAGGTCATAGTTCGAAATTACAGTACTTCAATAAAAACTCAGGCATTCTGAATTCTAATTACACAGTACATCAAAGTTTATATCAAAGTTCATTACAAATACCAAAATTTATATCAAACACTAAAATTTAGTACGATCATAATCAAAATTCAGTACAATCACAGTATCTAAAGTTCTCTAAATAGCCAACAGGAGCAACATCACCAAAGTTTTCAAATATCTAAAGTATTCAGAGTACAATTTAAATATCAATAGGAGTACACAACAATAACCAAAGTCTTAGCATTATTACAAACCCAAATATTATCTGATACCTCGCATATTTAGTCTATTTTAGGCCTGTTTTAGTACCAGATTCGTGCCCTAATTCACCAGAATCATGTGCATTTCATCGATATATCTTTAGAATTTGGTACTGCTGAGTGTTTGTTTGTTTTCTGCAGGCTTGGAGCAAAACACACGAAGAAACGACGATTTGGGATGATCTGGTACGGCCCTTACCAAGTTTGGTACGGGTCTTACCGGACTTAGCCATTTTTCAGCTCATCACGCCTGGTACGGCCTGGCCGTACCAATTTGGTACGGGCCGTACCTAAAGGCGGCCTGACAGATTCAAATTTTGGCAGAGGCTATTTAAAGCGGGGAACTCTCCAATTTCGACATTCATTCCATTCCAGATCTATTTGAGAGCACAGTAAGAGAGAGAAAGAGAGCTAAGGAGCTAGGAGCAAGAAGGAAGGAAGAGGAAAGAGGCGAAACTCGACGGATCTAGCTTCCTCCTCTCGATCCCTTCGATCCATGGCTATCTCTATCCCTTTTATTATATTTTTAGATCAGATCATGTGCTGTGAGTAGTTATTTTAGTTTCTAGGGTTTAGAGATGGATTCTTGATTTGTTTTGACTTTCTTTGACTTGTATTTTGTATGAACTCTTTTGATTGATTGATTGTGATTTCTTTGCTATCTTTTGCTTTGATTGCTGTGATTGTGTATGATGAACCTCTAGGTTTAGATCGAACCTATCAAGGTCATGTGATCATCTCAATCTCTCAACCAAATCAATTGTTTAGGGTAGACTTGTTCGAATTGAAGCCGAGAGGTTGAATTCTCCTCTAATCGACAGATTAGAGGGTGCCTTAGGTCTCCAATCAACCAATTAGGGTAGATCTGTACCAACACACGAGAGTTGAGGTGTAGAAATCCCTAAAAGGCAATCAATTGCATTCCAACCTAGATCTTGATCCAACAAACGACAGTTGAGGCTTAGGAACCTTAGGTATGGTCAATTGAACATTTCCAAAGAGTTTAGCACAAGGTACCAGCAAGGAAATGCATCAACTCGAACTGGTAAGCTCTGTTCTGGGAAGCCAGTACGGGTCTTACCAGAGTGGTACGGCCTTGCCTTACCAAGTTAAGTACGGCCTAGCCGTACCAACTTGGTACGGGCCGTACCACTAGAGGCAGATCATAGATGAAGTCTGAAACCCTGGAAACGCCTTTTATCCATAATCAAAACACAATTTACATTTCTTCTAGCATTTTATTACATCTTTCTGAATTGTTTGAATTGTTTGAATTGACCTTTTTAGGAAATTAAATACCAAACCAAATCTTTCTCACTTCTAGTTTTTAATTGAGTTAGGTAGATTCTAACCAAGTAATTGCCCGTCCCTGTGGATCGATACCCGATTATACTACTTGATAGGGGTTGTGCACTTGCAACCCTTAGTCGTGAAGTGTAAACGCGGTTTTAAAAGGTACGCCCTCAAGCGTACTGAAACTTGCGTTGCGCTTCTGCGCGAACATTATCCTAAATAAAATATTAAAATTCATTATCAGCAGAAATCAACGGTTCACGTTTGAGTTAATTTCGAACTAAGTTTGGTTTGCAAACCTATTTCGAACGAACTAGGTCCAATTTGAGTTTGATTTGAATTAATTTTGAACTAAATTTGGTTTGAATTAAAATTCCGAACGAACTCAATTTCGAATCGAATTTTTTACAAACTTTTTCGAATCAAACTCGAATCAAATTACGAACTACGAATTTTTTGTGCAGCCCTAATAATGATAACTGTATTGATTTATTTGTTAACTTTGGATATATACTGATACATTGGTTATCAAAAATAATAAAAACAAAGTTTACATATATTTTTGGTAAGTAGATTGTGTATAAATTTGATGTTATTTGAGAATTATTTTACTTAATGAGGTTATGGTACTTTTGTGAATAAGTCTGTGCTATAATCTATATTTACATTTTCAAAGTTTAAATAATCAATCTGAAATACTCAATATAATTTTTATATGAAAACGCATCTGAAGACAAAATTATATATTTTATAGTAGCTTTTTACTTTCTTTTTAGATAGGTAGAAAATCACCCTATTTAAAGTTTGTCGACCATCCAAAAATATTGATGTTTTACCTATCTAAAAAGAAGAGTAAAAAAAATTATAAAAAATATAAAGTTTGATTTCGAAGTACATTTTCATGTGAAGATTATGTTGAGCAGTTTGAATTGAATGTTTAAATATTAAAAATAAAAATATGACTACATAATAAAATCTATATGCACATTGCAACGTACCATATCCTCACTCTTATTTGATTATAAATAAAGTGAATTAAATTGAACTGTTAAATTTTCAAGCTGATTGGAGGGTTGGTTTTAAAAATTTATTATTTTTAATACGCAAGATATTTAAATTATAAAAGATGTGTTCATAATTTTATTTTTATTTTGATAACTACTTAGTCGATTCTCACGGTTGTTCAAACAAGTTTGTTTTCAATATAACGTATTCCTTTAGAAAAACGGAACGAAAAAAAAAATCTTGAACATTTTATTTTAGACGAAATACATAAGTATTTTTATTGAATTTTTTTGCTAATTAAGCTTCAACAAAGATATTTGCTAATTTAAAGTTGACAACTTGATCTCCATTTTATCTAACAAAAAAAAAATTAAGCTCACCAAAACTACTCATGAATTTAATCTTAGGTTCTATTTTAAATTATATATTCGAACCATTGCTTTTCAATTGTTTACCCTTAAATTTCAATACTGCTAGTATACATTCAAATTTTATAATATATTTATTTCTTGCGAAATATAATTAATTTAAAATGTCAAATTATTGACATGTTCTTAATTATTTAGATCGGAAATGTATCAAATTGAAATCTATTTTTAAAATTAATGGGTCATTTATCATAAAGATTTTAAAACTCTACAACAATAATTTTTAAAATGTTTAAGAAAGACTAAATGACTATGGAACCGGGCCAATTTAATACACATGCTACTTGAAAAATGAAGAGGAAACAATTTTAATTTTCTAACTTGATATTCAAAATATTTAATAAAAGCACATAAAAGTTGGTGGAACACTATGAACTATTTATTTTGAATAATTATAATTTATAATTTTGTTTTCTATAAAATGAAGATCCAAGTTTCTTCAAAAATGACGCACCAGAGTCATTAATATATTATTCTTTTTTTTTATCTTTTCCAAAACCAACTCGGTAAATAAAATATTTAAATAAAAAAATTCGTAACCGGTCTCAACATTCTTTAACCTTATCTCATATACTTTACTCCATTAAATCAATGTACAGTACAGCAAGATTTTTATTTTTTTTTGTATGAGAAGGGTCTAGCGACACTTCAACACTGGTATAAATAGTCCAAGAACCCCTCAAAGCATTTTCATTCTCAAAGCTCTTTCTCCTGTCTTGCTAATACTTCACAGTAAGCATCTCCATTCCTACTTAATCAATTCTCCATGGCTTCTGTTGAGGTTAGTTTTTATCTACTGAGAGCTTTGATCATTGGTTCTTGACAAATTAGTTAATGCCTACTATTATTTATGACTTCCTAAGCAGCTGATCATGATCACTATGTTTGCGTATCGAGTGAGATATATTGTTTATTGCCCTGTTACACTTCTGTTTTGCACCGATGAATTGAGTGATGTTACAAACGTTGTTTTGTATTTGTGTAAGAAAAGATGACTATAGATGGTTTAACAAGTATTTTGAGAACTTTACTAAAAATTTGATGGGCCTAAATATCGGACTGGTATATTATATATACCTGCAGTTGGATCTGCCTACTTTGCTAATATTTCCCGTGCCGTAGTAACTGATGATCCTATAATTGGAATAAGAATAACAAGAAGAAAAATAGTCATACCGAAGCTAGATCATCACTCGCATAGTTTATTAACAACAACAAAAGCATTTTTAGTTTGGAACTTTGGATCATGAGTTTTACATACTTGGAAGTCTTTTTGAATATTACAGGTAGCATCAACCCCTGTTGAAGTCCCAGCTGCCCCTGCCCCTGTACCAGTTGTAGAAGAGGCTCCAGCTGCCCCTGTACCAGTGGTAGAAGAGGCTCCAGCTGCCCCTGTACCAGTGGTAGAAGAGACTCCAGCTGTTACAGTAGAAGTACCAGCTGAGGAACCAGTATCAAAATCTACTGATGCTGAGGTTTCAGTAGAAGCCCTTGCCACCGAGGAATCACCAAAGGAGGAAACCCCAGTTGAAGCTGTGGAAGCAGCAACCGAAGAACCCACTGCACCAGAGGCCCCAGTTGCGGAGGAACCAGCAACTGTTGAGACTGTTGAGGAAGTGAAGCCAGTCGAGGCAGAGCCCAAGGCACCAGTTCCAGCTGCAGAGGAAACAGCTCAGACAGTACCAGTAGAGGAGCCAACAGTTGCAGCAGAGACAAAGGCACCGACAGAGACCGCCACTGAGTAATGTGTTATGAGATTTAAATTGGTGGAAGAATAAGTTATGTGCATTTGGCAGTAAATTCGTTGGATATGGTATTTTTTTTATTATGAAAGAGGAGATTGCTGAAATTAGTACTGCTATGTTGCTGTTGCAGTTTAGTACCTAGTTGTGTCGTTTATTATAGCAAGCTATTGGGTTTTTGTTTATGATATGTGTGAGAGGTGTCTCGTAATTTGTACGTGTTATCTTATTACTTAGAAATTATTTTTAGTGTTATGTGTGCTAAATGTGATAACAATTATTATTTCAGTTGTTTATTATATGACAGATATTTTTAATAAACGCTGAAGTAGAATATTTTATCAAATATTATTCGGATAGTAACAAGTAGCTAGGATGATCGGTTTTGAACTACTCACGCCCTATAGGTATTGGTAAAACATCAAGATACAATAGGGACACAGTATCCGCACAAACTATTTGAAACATTTTACTGATTGTAATTTGTAAATAGTTCGTTGTTTAGCCTATGTAAAGAGAACACTTTCAGTTGTTTTGTTAAAACAAAAAACTAATGCTACTTTCATATGTGCAGTTTTTGTAATATTTTGATACAAATACGTACTCTATCTTTACATTTTTGTAATATTCCTATAAAATCTTTTAATATTTGGTGTATGCAACTATCATATATATTAACATTCTGTATATTTTTTCATTCACATTGAAAGCAGTTGCTGAAGCAATGCGAGGCGTCCATCTAGTATAATGTAGTATGTTTAATAGAAATATTCATTCTTTTAATTGGCTGGGTGTGAAGTGAAATTGTTCATTATTAATTCTTACGTATGACGCGCATAAATGTATGCCTAAATATCATTATTTATGTGTTACAAGTAGAAAAGTTCCTCATATTGTCTCGGAAACAGACCAATTAGAAGACTCAACGTTTCTCACACATACTACATATTTTTATTCTTTAATAATGGAAAAAACGAGAATTTTATAGATTTTAAATAAGTTCTTCAAATTGAATAAAATTTGTTGACATTTCAAATCTAGAAAGGTAAATATGATACTATGAATTTTAGAGGGAAAGTACGTAATTTCGTAATTATGAGATTTGTTAGCGATATACATGAAATTTCCCTAAAAACATCCTAGATGATTTTCTCAAATTGCTATAATTTTGCGCTATATTCATTTTCACAAAATGAGATCTCGCTTGCTATTGATGTTTTACCAAAACCTAGAAGATGTGAGTAGTTCAAAACCAATCATCATACTTATTACTATCAGAATATTATTTGATAAAACATTCTACTACATGTCTCCTTAAAAATATCCGCCGTATATAAACAAATGAAATAATAATTGTTCTAACATTTAGCACACATAACACAAAAATATAATTTCTATTAAGTTAAAAAATACAAATCAGAGACACACCTCTCACATATTATAAATAAAATCTCAATAACTTACTCTAATAAACGACACAACTAAATACTAAACTAGAACAAAAATATAGCAGTACTTATACCAGCATTCTCCTCTTTAATAACCAAAAAAAACTATACCAGCAGTCTTTGCCGGTGCTTACTTCTCTGATGCAACTGTCGGGTCCTCTACTAGTTAGGTCTCAATTGTTTTCTCTGCATCTGGAACTGATGTCTCGAGCTCTTGCTCGACTGGCTTCGGTTCATCAACAATCTCAACTGGTGTTGATTCCTCCGCATTTGGGGCTTCAGTTGCGGCCCAGTGACAACAAGTTCATCTGTTGCTACCTCTATAACTTCTAATTTATTTAAAGCAATACTATTATCACGTGCCTAATCGATAAAACAAGTGCAAAATTAAAAAAAAATATAATATATTAATTGAGAGCCATTTCACAAATAAGTTATCGTTCACAACAAAAACAAATTAGAAGATACAAAGTATTAAATAGATATGATGAGTAACTCTTATCTTGACTTCAATTTTCTCTTGTTATTCTTATGAATTGATATTTAATATCAATCTCTTATCATAGCAATAACTAAAAACTTTGTGTGTAGGTGATATGCACGAATAAGAAGGTTATTCGTATGAATATGAATGCGAATTGGATGGTTCTGATCTAAAATCACATCAAATTTAGTTTGATTCTCATAGGACCGTCCCCAGTTCCACATACCTTATTTTTTTTTCCAGTATCATCATATATCATCTCTTGTTTTCGTCGGTGATACTTGCCTCGAAACTAATTTTAATTTGTCAAAGAAACTATATATTTTCAATTCTTTTGTCTATGATGGTTTCTTTTTCAATATCTTGTAAGTTTTGATTCACAGCTGCTCTCTGATCTTCGCTGAATGTAAATGAACATAAGTGTCAAATATTTAAAAACGATAATATTTGTCAAATACTTAAAACGATAAAACCGGCCAGATGACACAAATGAATAACAGATTCGTAAGGCTTTAATGGACTTCCGATTCTATGCATTACCCATCGTTTGAGTTTAATGGACCGGATTCAAGAGGTACATGGGTGATATTGTGTGGCTCAAAATATTGACATGGAGACTCTTAATCACAATAAAAATAAGGCAAATTCTTCTATGCACCTAAGGACCTATTTGTAAAATGAACATATTTTCATTTTCAAAGTTCAAACAGTCGATCCGACCGTTCAACATTATCTCCATATTAAAATGTACTTGGAGGTCAAATTTTACATTTTTTTTGAATTTTTTTACTATTTATTAAGATGGGTACAAATTTCAATGGTCTGAATTTGACTAGTTTTTTAAAATACTTAATAAATAGTAAAAAAATTCAAAAAAATGTAAAATTTGAACTCCAAGTACATTTTAATATGGAGATAATGTTGAACGGTCGGATCGACTGTTTGAACTTTGAAAATGAAAATATGTTCATTTTACAAATAGATCCTTAGGTGCATAGAAGCATCCCTCTAAAAATAAAGGTAATTGAACCGACAACTATGAATCTGACTGGATGAATTGAACGATAAATTGCACATCAATCCTTCAAGTTGTTCAAAATTCTGCTAGAGAAGGCGTAGCACGAGCATGACCAATTAGCAATCTGGCCCCGGTGCATGCTAAGGTGATTTTCTATGGGCCAAAATCCGATCTAATCTATTTGTCTTTTTTGGTGTTTAAGAATTTTTCCGGGCTGGGCTGATGGAGAGCTGGTCCAGATTTTTTTTTCTTTTAAGAGCTCACATAAGTGTCCATTCAAATTATGTTCATTTGAACATCTTCATCTTTTTCATTGTAACTAGTTAATTATTAATAATATTTCGCTAAATATAAAAAAAAACAAATAATTATTTGTCAATCATATCTCATTCAAAACTTACACTTGCATAGTTGCATCTGAAAAAGTGATTGTTCTATTGTACCAAGTACAAACTTTAGATGCTTGATTATCATTATTCCAGACAATTATGATGATAAAACAATTCATGTATGCTACACGTCAAATCTGTCCGAAACAAAAAAAAAATGTTTTTTTATATATTAATTAATAAGGAGTTATGACATATCATTACTTACTGTTAGCAAGACGATTGTTTTACTCATATGATTTTAAACTTATATTTTTAAATTACTATATTATCGTCCGTTTTACAATTAATTACACTCATTTATCATTTTAAGGTGAACTGGGCGCCTGGTCTAGGCTTGACCACCTGGTTTGGTATAAAGGCAAATTCTTGTATGGACATAAGGACCTATTTGTAAAATGAGCATATTTTCATTTTCAAAGTTCAAACAGTTCGACCGTTCAACATTATCTCCATATTAAAATGTACTTGGAAGTCAAATTTTACATTTTTTTTAATGTTTTTACTATTTATTAAGATGGGTACAAAATTCAATGGTCTGAATTTGACTAGTTTTGTAAAATACTTAATAAATAGTAAAAAAATTCAAAAAAATGTAAAATTTGACCTCCAAGTACATTTTAATATGGAGATAATTTTGAACAGTCGGATCGACTGTTTGAACTTTAAAAATAAAATATGTTCATTTTACAAATAGATCCTTATGTCCATAGAAGCATCCCTCTTGGTATAATATTCATTTGAGAGATAATAGAGAGGAATCACATATTATTAAAGATAACATATGTATCATTATTTACTTCAGCTGCATGATTCAAACGAAATGGTTGAATAAAACTTTTAGATAAATTTATTGATCTGATTTGAACTGTTCAAAACAGACTTGTCTTAAAATAACTCCTTAAAAGGCAACGACATTAACAGAGCTGATTTGACTTCATCCAACGGACTAGTTATATTTTTTTTTTCAATTTTTTTCAATTAGTCGTGTGCTGCGTAAAACAAAACTAGCTCCGTTAATATCATTACCGCTGATCGGCGCATACATGACCTGATTTAATGTTTTGTTCTTTTCATCGCAAGATCTTTGCATATATACCTCTTCAAATCCCCAGTGTTTGCGGAATCGCCTCGTAAGTAAAATGAGAAAATATATAGTCCCAAAATTACGAACTATTAACTTACAATTAACAAAGCACGCCACAAATAAGAAAGGAAGAGGTACATGCAGCATGTAGCACACATACATTAAAATCAAATCGGAAAGTAGTAAAAAAGGGAACCTCATAAAACTTAAATAGCAACAACTTCTGGTAATAACCTCAGCAGTTGTCAGGTGCCTTCATACCGCATTTGGCCGGTAACTGCATGGCCAGGTCAGGGTCGATCCCGAGAGCTGGAAGAAACGCAGAGTTCTTATAGGAGCAGAAACACGGCAAGTCGGCATTCTTCAGAGCATCACAACACTCCGTAGATGGTGGTGGTGGGTCCGACCCGCTAACCGACGGTTTACACTCCTCCAGTTCCTGCTGGGTTATGTTACATATTTTCTGCTCTGCACCTGCTCTCATCACATTGACATCACAAAATGCCAGAAATAATATAACCAATATCACAGATGGAACTAACTTGGGAGAGCGGAGGAGCTCCATTTGTGTTTCGTTTTGGTTTGAGATTTGGATTAGTTTGGTTAGGTTTATATTAGAGAGAATGGAAGGGACTGCAGTGGTTGGTACTTTAGGATTTGATTTGAAATTTAAATATTTAATGGATTGGAATTGCGTATAAATTGGTAAAACAATTTATAATGACCATAAATGATCATATAGCTCGCCAACTTGCTTAAATTTATGGAGTAGCTTTCACATTTTTTAAGTTTACATTTAGAGAACTATCTATGTCTTACATGAAACGGGTCACAGATAATTATAACTATTTCATAAGTAACCCGCCACACCTTAAAAGAGAAACGATAGTATGGAATTTTGCACTGAATGTTGGTCAAATGGTAGGGAAGAGAGGTCACGGGTTGGAAAGACAAAATTGTGAAAAGAGGATTTTGTTTGATTTTTTTGACATGGTGAAGTCACTTTTGTTGGTATCTCGAGAGATGTGACCTTTTAACCTGAACCTGTACACCGTAACACCGGATATCAAAATCTGCTCTTATTCTTCTATTCTGATGATGAGAGAGAAAGGGAAAAGAAAGAGAAAGATACAAAAAAAGAAAAGAAAAGTCCTCATATTCTTTGAGAATAGAAGTAGATTTTGATCCGTAACACCGGTACAGAATGCAATGTTGCATGAGATTATAAAAACTCGGTTATAGAATGGATCGCATTACATTATTTTCATTAGATTACCAATTTTAAAACTATCTGTTATCTAAATTCTATTTGACGAATTGGAATACCTGAAGAGAAGGATTTAGTTAGATGTGCACTCAATAAAATAAAAATGTTGTATTATTTTGACCTTTTTTTCGCAACTTGATGAAATTTATTTTGTAATTTCAATTGCTGACGAGACAAATCTTTCAATGAATTTAGATATCTTGAAGCACGGGTCCTCAATTAGGGAAATAAATCTGATGTCATTCTCAAGGAATAACACGAATATGTTATTCTCAAGGAATAACATAAACCTGTTATTCTCAAGGAATAACATAAACATGTTATTACGATCTCAACAGTTGAAATCTTTCCATGCGCAAAAATTTCAAAGAAATACATTTTGTAGAATAAGATCCAGTGCAATACCTGACTGTGTAGAATAAGATCTGAGTCGTTTTAATCTGTCACCAATCTCAAAATGGATTTTAGATATCAAAATTGGTACTGTATTACTTCTAATTCGGCTGAGAACATTGTACTCAATTTGATACCTGAGGGGATACAGACTCCTTGCAAAAGAGATAAACTCTGATATTAATTAGAATCTCTACGTTGGAGTGGGATGTGGTCCGATGTTTGATTGGAATCATTTGATTCTTATTAAAATTCGTAGGTACTTGATCCACAATAATCATGAGACTATTTTATGGTAACTTTACGTTTGGATGAGAGCTAAAATAGCTAGAATAGTGAAATTTGAGAATAGTAAATGAGAATAGAGAAAAAATAGTAATTTTCAAATTAGTGTGAAAATAGTCTTATTTCGGATTAGTAAAAATATTATTTGAATTGTATATTTGAAATAGTGAATAGTTGTAACTGATACATAATAGTATTAACAATGTGTTAATTAAGAATAAAGCTGCAAGTGGGTCTCAAACGAATTGTCACAGTGTGGATATAACAGAATGCCAATTTTGTTATTTCGGAACTGTGTTAGCGGATATCCGAGAAGAAAATATTTTTTTCTATCTCTTTACACTTTCAAATAATAGCTGATACGTCCCTTCCCGAAGGGGCCGGGCCGTACTTGGACCAGGTCCGGTGAGGTGTAGGCACGCCCTGTTTCTGGGAAGCAGGCCGTGCTGAGATTATTTGTGTCGTGCGCGGCCCGTCTCGCTTCGAGCGAAGCGGGTCGGAAAGGCGGGCACGCGGGGAGTCGGAGGGGTATTAACGCTCTAACCCTTTTTGATACCTCTCCGACTCAGAATGTGATAAATGCGGTCCCCTTTTCTGGGGGTTTCTTTGCCTTATATAGGGGGTGGCCCACTGTAGCGGGGTCTTGTCAGCATTAATGACAAAGACTCGCATACTGTTGAGGGTGTCCGCCTTTTAGGCTATAAAGTTCGCGTAGTCAGTCTCAAGCCGAACAGCGAGGTCGCGTGTCAACCTTCCTGGGCTGTTCGGCATGCTAGGCTTTGAGCCTTGTTTTGTTTTAGTTCTAGGCGGGCCCTTAGGAGGGCTCCGAGTCCCGGTTTGTGCTTCGCCTCAGGCTGGCCCCAGGAGAGGGTATGAATCCTGAGTAATTTCTGGCCTCGGGTTGGCCCTTGGAGGGGGTCCGAATCCCGAGTAATTGTCTGACTTCGGGTTGGCCCCGGGAGGGGGTCCGAATCCCGAGTAATTTTTGGGCTGCGGTCTGTTTTGGGCCTGTTTGCTGTGAACTTTGATCCAGAGGTGTTTAGTTGGGCCAGGCCTGGGCTTTTCAAGGGCCATTCGTATATGGGCCTATCATTAGCCCCCGAAGCCGGAATGCATCAGTATGATGCTTCCGGGTTTTTATTCTGGTACTGAAGGTAACTTGGGTTCAACTTATAGAAGTTTGTTTTGCTAGTCTCGGCTTGTTTGTTTTATCGTTCGAGTATTGGCCCCCTAGTTGTACCCGGGTTTTTGCGGGGTATTTGTTTATTATCAGCCCCTGAGTTACTCTAGGGGGTTACTAGCGTTTGTATTTTGGTCATTTAAAAATTCTTGTTCCTGTGACTTCGCATCGTGCGGCTTGTTGATTACACGTGGTTTGTGCCAATTTTGTTTTGCCGCTGTATTTCATGATTTTGTTGTTGACGGCCCCCGAGCTATTCTCGGGGTTTTTGCGTTTTCAAGATAATTATAACCTGTGTTATCGTTTTTTTTCCTGTAAGGTCGTAATTTTGTTATTACAAAGTTTGCGAACCTTTGGTATGCCCTATCGCGGGTAAGTATCCAACTAATTGTGTTGGCGTGTTAGATGGCTTTGGGTAAGTATCCAACTAATTGTGTTGGCGCCAGTAACGGAAGGTATGGCGAAAATCATAAGTGGTTGATATGAAGATATTCTTAAATAGCATGAAGCCCAAGTACGACATGACATCTAAATCATACAATGCCTATAGATAAGGAAATATTGAAATTAGACCACGCGCTCATTATCGGTGTCCTCAAAAAGGTTATCGGCTTGGATTTCTTCTGGAGTGGCGGTATGCAGGCTCGGGCCTCCAGAATTGCGGGATAAACATCCAGGGCATTTCCAGAACCGGCGTCGGGGGTCCGCGCGGCCTCGGATGTCGTAGTGTTTGAAGCAGCTCCACTCATAGCACATCCGGCATTTCGCCATTTCGTGCTTGGGCCCTTGATCGTGGCATATGACACACCAACGCAGTTTGGGCGCGAAGTCGACGTCATCATAGATGTTGTTCTCGTCCTCCTTAGTGAATGAGGGTACACCGGCGAGGAGGAGGTCGATAAAGTCGCAGATTTGGAGGTCCTCGTTATGAAGCATCCATTCCAAATCCTCCTCGGAGAATCGTTGGCGGAGGGCCCATCTCTCTGCAGGAGAGAGGACCTGTCGTGGGTTATAAGAGCGACGGGGGGCAGGGGGAGGCTGGTCGCGGCTGCTCTGGCCTTGTTCCCGAGGCCTCTTGGGTTTAGAGACTACTCTTTTGATAGGCATCTCGGAGAGTTCTGTTGAGGGAGGTGAGGTGTTGTCATTTGGACGCATGGTAAGGTTGGTATTTATAGGCGGGGGCTGTGACCGTGGTCATAAATGATATGGGTCCCAGGCCATTTATAGCGTATACCTGCCGACGGCCTGCATTAAATGACGTGGGGCCTCGAAGGATATTTGGGCGCGTATCAGGAGTGTGTGCGGGATAAAAGTTCGGTCGGCGTGATATGTGAGAAAGAGTAGCTGTTTGATAATAAGATAGGACCCGACCATAAAATTTTATTGGTTGAATATTGATATATCGGAGCAATACACATTTCGTACATGAGTTTTCTTAGATAAGGTACAACGACAGATACATTTGTTCTAGTGAACTGTGATGTGCAGGGCGACTAGTTCCCTGTATACCCGCATGGCTGCCGAGGTGGGACCTGAGGCGGGCGGAAGAGACATTTCCCCTTCGGTCAGTTGCACTCCGGGGTCCTGCTCGGCAAAGAGACGGGTGTGAGGTCGCTACTTAAGGGGCATTCAGGCGAGGATCTCGTTATCGGTGTCCTCATATACGTTGTCCGCTTCAAGCTCCTCCTTAGTAGCGGTATATAAGGTTGGTCCTCCGTAGTTGAGGTCGATGCAACGGGGGCATCTCAAAACCGGCGGCGGGGATCTGAGCGACCTTTGATATCGTAATGATACATGTGGCGCCACTCGAAGCATGTTCGGCATTTGACCATCTCGGTCTTGGGATCTTCCTCACCACAGCCGAAGCATGTGCGCAACGACGGCGTCGTAGGTTGGATAGCATTTTCTTCCTCAGGGGTGAATTTTGGGCATGAGTTAAGCTTGAAGTCGAGAAAGTCTCGGACTCGAAGGTTTTCGTGGGTCAGCATCCATTCTAAGTCGGGGTGGGATATGTCTTGTAACAATACCCACCTTTCGCCTTCCGCCAGTGTTCGCAGTGGTGGTTGCGTGGGGTTAGGCCGGGGACGATGGGGGGGTGAAACGCGGGGAAGGGTAATATTGAGGCGTCGCTGCTCGGGTTTGTTAACTGAGTCATTCGACGACATTGTGAGGGTGGATGGGGTGGGGATGAGTTTACGGAATGGAGGATCGGTTGGTGAGGAATGACCTGCTTACAGCTGAATGGGTCAATATATAGGCAGGGTGGTGCCGTTGGTTATTGTGTCCGGGCCCCACTGGATCATAAAAGCTGGGGCTAAGCGATTTGACTGGACGGGCGTAGGCCTGTCGTTTGACCGGTGTTAATTTCGAAGCGTTTTGGATTTTAAGGGACGGTTGTTTCGAGGCATTTCGGGAGTTATGGAGCGGCTATTTCGAGGTGTTATTGGTAAGAGATTCATTATTTCCGGGGCGTTTTAGCTAAATTAAGGGCCATTCGCTGTCGGCTGGCCAGTGTTCGGGAAATGTATATGGCTGCATATACGAGACGCGTGAGTTGGGGTAGGGAGTGCATTTATGCCACGAGAGGGCGCCGTAGGACGGTTATGCCAGCGATTTGGTGAGATTTATTCCTTGATTCGAGTTACTTGGCGTCGTGCCTTTTAGGATAAAGGGGGGTGTTTTCAGTACCTGTCTTGTCTCAGACCATTTAGGTCGCGCGACATAAAATGCTCTGCTTATTGAGAGATGTGTGCCCGCGATTGTCCTGAGACATGGGGCATACCAATCTCGTGTCGGTGCCGCATGAGGTCTATGTGGTAAACCGACTTATTTCGGGTAGCGTGTCCTGAGACATAGGTGCCTTAGTTAGTTGTTTGGCGGTCTACCCGGGACCGAGTGGTCGCGAGGCGGGCGGCACCTGTTGGTTGGTGATATGATGAAGTTCCGTTGCGATAGAGCTTGCTGCCCGTTGTGGTGAGGTGGTGGTATGGAAGGCGTGTGTGAGCGTTATGCCTTAGTGTCAAAGTTGCCTTTACACAGATGTGTTGCAGGAAAAGTTTTTCAAAATGAGAAAAGTTACAGCTAGAGGTAATGTTATGTGGTTTATAGAGTTTTCCTTCTCAACAAAACATCGTTGTTCATAAGGTGATCCTAATAAAATAAAAAATATCCCCCCTGTCGGGGAGCAAAAGAGGAAATAGTAAACGTCCGGCTAGGTGGGTGGGGCGACTTCGCGCAATGCATCAATCGCTGAGGCCGCCGTCTGCGGAGGATTCCTCCTCAGGGTCGGTGTTGTCGGACCTGGTGGGGTGATACTGTGGGCCGTCGTCATCGTCGTCTTCATCGTCATCCTCGCGCGTGTCATCCCTGGAGTCAAGGATGGCTGTACATTCCTCGCAGTACCAGTGCTCCAGGCCTGGGATGGGGAACAAGTAGGGTGTCTCCTCGGGCTGGCAGGCTTGGTGGAATCTTTCCCCGCATCGATGGCATCGGGGCATATCGGCCCGATTGCCCGTCTTCCCACATGCCGGGCAAGTGCTGCGGATAACAGGCTTGGGCGCAGGGCGCCGGGGGGGCGCTGCTGGTGGTGCATTGCGACCGGAGTGCGGGCAGCAGGGGCAATGTTCGTAGGAGCGCATTTCCACGTCGACCAGGTACTTGATGAAATCCTGCAGCTTGTCATTGGAGCTCGCCATCATCCGATCGAGGTTACTCCTTGGGAAGAAGCGGAGCCAGTTTGCGCGAACTCGGGGAGGTAAGTCTCGGACGCTTGTTGGTCGGACGGTTTTGGATTGCTCGCCTCGCCGGTCTCCACAGGTTTCTTTCCTTTGTTATTCCGAGGTTTTGGAGCCATTGTTTCAGTACGTTTTTGGGGAAAGCGATAACTGGAGTTGTAATGTTAGGGGGTTTATATAGGGGTCAGCAGTGGTTTGCATTTAATGCAGGTGTCCAATCGCCATAACTGCGTCTGATCGTCGCTGTAGAGAGGGAAGCGGCGCGACGCTTCGTTCGTGTCCGCTTAGTCGGTGGAGGAGTTGCTGGGGGGAGAGGGGCGAGATTAGAAAAGGCGCGACGCTTGGGTCGCGTCCGGGCGCCATCGTGGTATGGGGTAGCTAGGTTAGGACGTCGGGGCGCCCTGCTCGCGCCTTGCCAGGGTTTGGAGAGGGGAGGGAAGGGTGCCAAATTTCGAATCGGCATGTCGCTTCAAGGCCTTCGGTGCATACTGTGTAGGCCTTTCTTTCTACGGTTTTCTACGCTGCTAGGTCAAGGCCTATTAGAGTGTGCCAAGTGGGTTGAGGGGCTTCTCGGGGAGCGTGCCGATTACCGTTACGACGATGTACTGACGCTTATATAAGGGCGCTCGTGGCCGTCTGGAGACATCGTCATTTGCTGAGTTTTGCGAAGGTTGTGGTCGGACAGTTACTTGATTTCGCTCCGTTCGGTTTATTGCAGTCGCGTCTACGTCTTCGGGAAGGTATTTTTTATTTTAAAATTTTGCAGTTTGTAGTTTTCGCTGGGGTGGGGAAACTACCTCTACCGTCCCCAATTCGGTTGAGAAGTGTGTCAGCGAGTAGGGTTAGTTCTTTTTTGGGGTTACCGAGCAGCTTTCTCGGTTGACATGGGGAGGCCTTTATCTTATACTTGTCTCTTGCTGGTTCTTTAACTGACCGCCTTGGCCTAACTTAGGTTATTTCTAACTATGACTGGGGGGAGCTCGGGAGGCCGATCTCCGAATTGGGGTCTTCTGGATACCGACTCTTCTAGTCGGGGGGCATCGAGGACGCCGGGTCCGGAAAAAGGTGCCGAAGCTTTGGCTATACTTTTGGCCGAAAGGAAGGAGTCTTCGAGAGGCAATGCGGTGCTTCCCCTTGATGATAAATCCAAACATATATATGATCACGATCAAGGTATGTCTGGACAGGTGCGGTTGCCGTTGTCTCCTAGTGATCCTAGGTATCATGCTTCTGAGGATACATTGTCTGTTCAACATTCTACTGAGTCCGGGGGAGCGAGCGAGGCGCAAGGGGATGGTGAGGATGATCTGCACGAGAGTCGTGTCGCCTCTTCGCGGGAGGCTTCCATCTCCGTGCCTGTAGAGGTACAGGAGAAGAAGGTTAGTCGTAAGGGTGCTCTGTCCCAAACCCTTGATGGGCCGAAACTCATACCTCAGTCCACTTATCAGCCTGGTATTTTTGATGAAGTGGATCGTTTGTGGCCGTCAATACCTTTGTGTCGTCGTGAAGAATGGTGGCAGCAGGTGTTTTATGGTCAGTTAGTGCGCAGGGAGGCGCGGAGGACTATTACGCTGGACGTCCTAGATCTCCGAGTACCTACTATAAATGACCGAGCGCATGACTCTGAGAAGGGAATGTGCGTGTACTGGAAGATGCCTAAATGTGGGTTTCAGTTACCCTTGTCGGAGTTTTGTCGATCGTTCGTTAAGACTTTGGATATAACACCGTCCCAACTAACTAGCAAGGCTTGGTGTTATGTTACGAGCTTTGATAGACTGTTCTCGGATCATCCAGATAAGTTGGGGGGGTTAAGGCCAACCATGGGTCTGTTCTCGCAATATTTTAGCATGGGCAAGACATCCGAAGACTTCTTGGTCCTTAAACGGAAAGGCCCGCATGCCATAGTGTTTGACTCCAAGAAGAACCCTAAGCTTAACAAGATAGATGACTGGAACCGGGGCTGGGTGTACCTGCCGCACCCAAGCAAAATTGAGTCGTTAAAAGACGTTCGGGTGACATGGCGTCAGTTGTCAGGGAAGGGGATGGTGCCTTCTCTTAATTTTCCGATGTCCGCTGACGATCGGAGGGCCTTAGGGATTCTTAACAATCTGTGTGGTAGATTTCTAACTTTTATTTCTATTCTTAGCAGCTCCTTAACTATTAATATGTATTCGTATGTTCCTTCTTTGGCAGCCAAAACATCCATGGAGTTTGCATTTTGGGGCGGCTCTGCGGATCCTAAGCCGGTCGTCCCCCTCGTACCTGGAAGGGTCAAGGCAAAAGGAGGAGAGCACTCGGCGACCGAGGTGGCGGAAGAGGTCATGGTGGCGGAGCAGGAACTTTCAGTGGAAGAGAGGGAGGCGTCTCCTCCGAAGGCCCCCAAGAGGCGGGGCGGGGCGAATATGAAGGACAGAATGAAAAAGATAAGGTCTACGGCCCCGACTAGCCAGGTCGACAAGGGAAAGGGTCTCGCTGTGGAGACCTCTGGTAGGGCCCGAGCTAATGTGCCGAGGAGGGAGGGGTTTCCCATTATAACGGAGGGTAAGGTTGCCCCGGGTGGGCTGGGACCGGTGTCCGACGTTGGGCCCCTTCCTGAGGGGGTCGCCGGCGGCGTTGTTTCGGCAGATGTTGGCGGGGTTGTTAGAGGTCCGGATCATGGGTCCGAGTCTCCGGGTGGCGGTTCGAGCTTCAACTGGGAACTTGAGAGAGGCTCGATTTGGGAGCATCCGTCTCCTGGAAAGGACCCGAACCACTGCGGGCTCTTCGTCCCCTTCCTAGGGAAAACCATGGAGGTTAGCAGGAGGCCGCCTACTTTGGGGGCCTTTTCTTTCGGGGCCTATACGGGCCTGGAGCCGGCTTATGTTAGGCGCCGTATGAGGGAAGACCCAGAGCAAGCTCTGTTAAACTGTTTGGGTCGGCATTTCGAGGCGGGCTGCGTAATGGCGACGTTGTTGGAGGAACGATTGCTGAAGGAGGGAAGAATGCGGGTTTCCGATGACACCACCTCGGGGTTGAAGGACCCACAGCTCGGAAAGGAGTGTGGTAAGTCCCTGGAGGAGCGTTACAGGGAGGCTTTGGATTATTAGCGGACCATGCAGAGCGATCTCGATGCTCGCGATGAAAAGATTAGGTGTTTGGAGGAGGAATTATCCAAGAGGGGCGAAGAAGCCATTGAGCAGGCCAAGCGGCTAGCGAGTGCTGTTGCCGAAGCTGAGGAGTTGAAGGGGGAGAGGGCGAAGATGGCTGAGGATTTGGTCTCCGAAAGGGAGAAGGTTGGGCGGGTGGAGAAGGTTGTTGAGCAACAACGTGCCGATTTAGAGGGGCTGGCTACGAAGTTGATAGACGAGTTCCTCAGCAGCGTTGGGTTTAGGAGCGCGGTGCTCGTATGCGTGGAGGATTTTGTGCGTCATTTTGTGTATGGGGAAATGTCGAAGCTGGGGAGACTGTACCCTTTTGCTCCTGAGATGGTGGGGTTCGTTAGGGTCAAGGACGAGGAGGTGCAGCCAAAGGTTCTGACCGGGTACACGTGGGACAGGGTCGAATATAGGCTACGGAACCCCAAGGGTGAACTGGTGTCGGGCCAGATAAGCCTAGTGAGGACGCCGCCAGTGGAAATTCCGTACTATTGGCGTCTCGTCGCTGCCTGGCCGAATAAAATTTGGGTGCGTTCTCTCCCCGAGGTCGATACTGGTGGTGGAACGGGGACCAGCGATGTGGCTTGTCCCCCCATCCCTTCTGTGGAGGGGAACAATACGCGGGACCTCGGGGCGGTGATCGAAGAGGATGAATATGGCGAGTAAAAGAGGTAGTCTCTGACTTGCTCTGTTGACGCATATATGCATGCCCGTTCGATGCTTATTTAATCTGCTGTTTATGTTTATGCAGGCTTTAGGCGAGGAGTGAGGTGTCAGATCGGGGAGCTGCTGAAGGGCGTGTCAAAGTTTTAATTTATTTGCCTCGTTCTTCTTTTCTTTTATTCGTAGGACCCCCAAGATGTTGGGGAAAAACAGATTTGTTGTAACTTTCGTCGGGTAACTTGGTCGAGGTTACTGCTCGACCGCCCGAGTAACATTATGTTTTATGTATGTTCTTGTTTTAATGTGCTTGTTCGTAGTATTTTTATTGTGGTTCCTTAGAACTTTATTGTTTAAACACGATCGCGTGACCCTGTAGGGTAGGTCAATCTCGGGTGGATTTATTCCATTCAATTGTTAGGGAATTCCAACGGGATTACCTCGTACCCTTTACAGTTATTTAGCGTCACCTGTCGTTATTCATCGATATTTAATTGCCAGTTCGGCTCCCAGCCTTGTAGTGTTATCAATTTGGGAAGAAAAACAGTTTCATTACCTCGCGCAGTTTCTTCCCGCAACCTCTTCGGGCTTATAACATTCCTAGGCATCTTTGTTCGCCTGATAGCGCTTGTCCTCTGAACTGGCGTGCTTGCAGGAGTTCGGGGAGGAGTTTCTGCATTCCTTTGGGTGCCATCATTTATTGTTTTTGATCCTTTGAGATTTTGTTCGCGCATATTACTATGCTTGTCGGTTGTTTTGTAGAGCCAGTAGAGATTTCCGCGAGATTTGTTGTTCAGACATGCTGCCATGCCTTTTAATTGTCTCGCGGTGCCAGTAGATCATTCACATCCATTCCACAAGACTTGCGTTTGTAAAATGGCGGAATGTTTGTCCGGTTTGTGCGTGTCCGTTGCCCCGTCGGGCTTTCGCTTACGCTTTGTCGGGATCCTCGGAGAGATTTTTTCGTTACCCCACGGGTTTTCGTTATTGTATCTCTCCGAGGCAGGGTTATGCGCATTCGTTATCCCATGAGGATTTTCGTTCGCTTTTTGCATAACCGTCCCTTTAGTTTCGCGAGTCATGTGCATTCGTTGCTCTTTGCAGAGTTTTCGTTCGCACTTTTGTGACTCGTGCCTGTTTTGCGAGTCATGTGCATTCGTTGCTCTTTGCAGAGTTTTCGTTCGCACTTTTGTGACTCGTGCCTGTAATCTTTTTGAAAGATTGTCCTGTTGCTCCTTTCTTCAGGGCTTTTGACCTGAGGCTAGCGCGAGTTTTCCTTGCGGGGTACGTAGCGTGTACTCGTCCGGACTTTCCACGGCTAGCGCACGTTCGCTGTTACGGAAAAATTATTTCGGGCTGTTTTATGCTCTAAGGTCTTTGGTCCGAACTTAGTATGATAATTGTTAGCGGAAACCTTTGTTGCCCTTAGGCTTTCATTACTCTGTCATAAGAGGCGTTGTTTTATTGCTGAGGCGTTCGTTGCCACTTGGGCTTTCGTTCATCCTCTCTTAGTGCGATAATTTCTTTTTGTTGAAACATTAGTTGCCCGTGGGCTTTTGTTTGTCCTCGTTATGATCAGTTGTAGGGAGGTCCCGACGGCAATTGCGTGCCGTCGGGTCCCAAATTTGTTAGTCAACATCACAAACACTGGGCCGTGCTTATAATATCGCACAGACGCCCTCAACTATACACGGTCGTTCCCGTGTTGGTGGTCCAAAAGTACAAGGTATCGGGCCGTGCTTATAATATCGCACATGCGCCCCTGACCTTACATGGGCATTCCCATGTTGGTCCCAAAAAAAAAGTACAAAAGGTAATTATTACATCTTTACAAGCGGTCTGTCCGCTGCTATGCCTGTTCTGCTACCCCCTTTTTGTTTTAAACATAAAATTTCCGGAGATGGACGACGTTCCAGGGTCTGGCGAGCGTTCGTCCGTCGGGGCCTTCGAGTTCATAGGATCCTTTGCCGCAGGCGCGAATTACCCGGAAGGGGCCTTCCCAATTGGGCTGAAGTTTACCAACATGATGTCCGGCAGCTTCGACCTTTTTGAGCACTAGTTCACCCGGTTCGAATGCCCGGGGGGACACGCGTTTATCAAAGGCGCGTTTGATCCTTCTCTGGTATTCTGTGGTTCGGACGCGGGCCTTGTCTCGGAGTTCTTGTGCCAGCTCGAGTTCCGTAGCTCGTGCTTCTGGGTTGCTTTCTGTAGAGTAGGCCGTCATCCTGAGGGAGGGTGCAACGAGTTCGAGAGGTGTGACGGCCTCCATGCCATACACAAGGGAGTACGGTGTCTGTTGCGTGGCTTCACGCGGGGTGGTTCTGTATGCCCAAAGTATTTCATCCAGTTTGCTGGGCCAATTCTTCCTATTGGAGGCCACCTTCTTTCTTAATCCATCCAGAATAGTTCTGTTGGTGACTTCGGCCAGACCATTGCTAGCAGGGTGGCTAACCGAAGTAAAGTTGCTGCGGATACCTAGCCTCTCTAGGAAAGACATGGTGACGTCTGCATTAAACTGCGTGCCGTTGTCAGAGATCAGTGCGTGCGGTATGCCGAAACGGCATACGATGTTCCTCCATATGAAATTTTTGGCGGCTTCTGCCGTGATGTGGGCTAGTGCTTTGGCTTCGACCCACTTTGTGAAGTATTCCACGGCCACTATTATCCATTTTTGTTGCTGGGCGGCCATGGGAAAAGGACCTAGGATGTCGATCCCCCAGAGGTCGAAGGGCCAAGCTCCCGAGATTGTGATCATGTCGTAACCTGGGACGCTGGATAATCGGCAATGGTATTGGCACTTTTCGCACTTTCGCGTCATATTCGCCGCGTCTTGCTGCATTGTGGGCCAGTAATATCCTGCGTGCAGGACCCTCTTGGCCAAAGTTTTTGCTCCTTGATAGCTACCACAGAGTCCCTCGTGGACTTCCTCCAACATTGCCTGAGCATCCTTTTCTCCGATGCACTTAAGCCATGGCCGGGCGTATCCCCTTTTGTATAACTGATGGTTGTAGATAGAGTATAAAGGGGCGATCTTCTTCAGTCTCCGGGACGCCAGTGGGTCCTCGGGTAAGGTCCCCGAAGTGAGGTAGGTCCACATGGGGGCGTACCAGGTGTCTTCGGACTCATTGACGACACAGGCTTCTTTCGCGCCGTCTGAGATACTCGACTCGGGAATGTCCATTACTATAACGGGGCGGTCCTTGTCGAGGTTTCCCGTTGCCCCCAGTTTAGAGAGGGCATCAGCTTGGCAGTTCTGGTTTCTGGACACATGTTCTATCACCACCTTATCAAACTGTCCCTTCAAAGAATGGAACTGCTCTCGGTATTGTCGCAATCGGTCATCATGTACACGGCACTCTTCGTTAATTTGCCTAACCGCAAGTTTGGAATCACTATGAAGGTGGACTTGTCTGGCTCCCAGTCCCGCGGCTAACTTCAGGCCTGATATCATGGCCTCGTACTCGGCAGTGTTATTAGTTACAGGAAACATGAAGTGGAGTGCGTAATTGAGCGTTTCCCCTTGTGGGCCCGTGAGCGCTATTCCTGCTCCTGCTCCCTGACTGGAGGAGGCTCCGTCGACATAGAGAGTCCACTTGCCGTCTAGTTCATCCGGGGCCCCTGAGTATTCCGCGATAAAATCCGCGAATACCTGTGATTTAATGGCATTCTGGGGGTAGAACGTGACATCGAATTCCGTTAGTTCGAGCGCCCAAGCTAACACGCGACCCGAGGAATCAAAGTTCGCGAAGGCCTTTCTCAGAGGCACTCCGGTATACACTTTGATTGGGTGAGATTGGAAGTATGGTCTCAGTTTTCTTGCCGCGATGATAAGGGCATAAGCTGCCTTCTCCAACTGTGTGTACCGAGTCTCGGCGTCCCGGAGCACATGGGATACGAAATATATGGGTTGTTGCTCGCGTCCTTCTTCCCGTACTAACGCGGCACTGACCGCATGGTTGGTGGTGGCTAGGTACACAACTAAGGTGTCTCCTTCTATGGGTCTGCTGAGGCAGGGCGGACTGGCTAAGTACCCTTTCACTTTGTCGAAAGCCATCGCACAATTCCTCTGTCCATTCAAATCTGGCTGACTTACGCATTGCCTTGAAGAAGGGGAAGCAGACATCGCCAGACCGGGCGATGAACCGGTTTAACGCTGCCAGCCGGCCTGTAAGCGACTGGAGTTCCTTGAGGTTTCGGGGGGGTTTCATGTCTAGGATGGCCTGTGATTTGGATGGGTGTATTTCTATGCCTCTCATGGACACCATAAATCCGAGGAATTTCCCTCCCGTTAGGCCAAAGAAACTCTTCTTGGGGTTGAGTTTCATGTTCGCCTGATTGAGCGTTACGAAGGTCTCGCGCAGGTCTCGAACGTGGTCCAGGTCGGACATACTCTTGACTAGGAGGTCATCTACATAGGCTTCTACATTCCGACCTATTTGCTCGTGGAACACCTTGTTTACCATTCTTTGGAAGGTAGCCCCTGCATTCTTCAGGCCGAAGGGTATCACGCGGTAACAGTATAACCCGGAGTGGGTTGTGAAGGCAGTTTTATCCTCGTCTTCAGGGCACATCCGTATCTGATTGTACCCCGAGAACGCATCCATAAAGCTTAAGAATGCGTGTCCGGAGGTAGAGTCTACTAGTTGGTCGATCTTAGGTAAAGGAAAGGGGTCCATAGGGCATGCCTTGTTCAGGTCGGTGTAATCAATACACATCCGCCACCCTCCATTTGCCTTTCGGACAAGCACATGATTTGCCGGTCATTCCAGACAAGTCACGTTTCTAATGAAACCAGCTCCCAGCAACTTGGGGACTTCGGCCTTGACCGCTGAGCGCCTCTCGGCTCCCATGTTCCTTCTTTTCTGTACTACGGGTTTCGCTCCCGGTTTGATGTGCAACTGGTGCTCGGCTATAGATCCCGGGATCCCAGGCATGTCTGCGGCAGTCCACGCGAACACTGCCAGGCTTTCCCGGAGGAAATCAATCAGCTTCTTCCTTGCGCTTCCTTGCACGGCCTTGCCGATGTTCAGAAATTTACCGTCCCCAAGGTCGACCTGGTCAACCTCATCGGCCGGCTCAAGGGATGTATTCAACTCTTCTTTGTCTATGGGATCCAAGACCAGGGGTGTGTGCGGGGGTAAGAATTCTCTGCTGGATTGCAAGCATGGGCTAGCGAGACCTGATCTCGCTTTTGCTTTCGCGTCCACTTGGTGGACCGCCCCTCCTTGTCCTCCGAGTGAAGTTTGGTAGCACTCCCGGGCCACCTGTTGCTGCCCGCATTCCTCCCCCACGCCGTGGCTGGTAGGAAATTTGATCTTCAAGTGGGGGAAGATACTATGGCTCCGATTTTGTTCAAAGTGTTCCTACCGATGATTGCGTTGTAGGCGGAAGGGGCATCTACGACGATGAAGTCCACCATAACTTCGGTGGTGCGGGGCAAAGATCCGAACGCTACTTTCAATTGGGCAACTCCTTTTGGCCGGAGGGAATCGCCAGTGAAACCCACTAGCGGTGTTACTTTTCTCCGTGGCTCGCCCAGCTGCCTTCCCATCTTCTCGAAAGCCGAGAGGTATAGGATATCGGCCGAGCTCCCCGTATCCACGAGGATTCGCTTGACTCCAAACTCCTCTATTTTGAGTCTCAGTACTATGGGGTCATCGTGAGGCCACGTCACGGCGCCAAAGTCTTTTTCGGAAAAGCATATGGCTTCATCCATTCGGGGTCTCTTTCTTTCAAGGGGCCTCTCGATATTTAGTATGGTGGGGTACGGCCTGATGGTACTTCGATTATGTTTTTCGGGAGCCGCCACCCTGTGTCCTCCGCTAATCACATTGATTTCTATACTCGGTCGCCTGCCTGATGTCCCTGGTCCTTTTTCCTTGCCATCTTCGGGCTTGGGCCTCGAATGTTCACGCTCTTTATAATCGTCCCGATAGGAAGCTTTCTTTTTGTCCTGGACCTCCCCATTGTATTCTTTCGCAAACTTTTGGAAGAATTCTGGCACTATATATTCGATCAACTTTCCTTCCCTGGCCATCCTCTCCAACACGTCTTTCAGCTGGAGGCATTCCCCCGTGGAGTGTCCGTTGAAGCGGTGGAACAAACATCTCGCTGTCCCATCTTTTTTCTCGAAAATACGCTTGCGTAGCGGCCTTGGAACATCAGGCATGTCTTTTATCACCAAGTACATTTCGCTCCTCTTCTTGATAAAAGGTGCATACCGCACATAGTGGGGCCTTGTAAAGTTCCGGGGCTAGTGGTCCTTCCAAAATATTCGTCGACCCGGAACGAGTCCCTGCTCTCCTCTTCTCCCTCTTGGCTATCTCTTTCTCCACCCCTTTCTTGATCATTGTGTTTATCATTGTCATATTTACTCCTGCGGCCTCTGGCGGGGTGGGTGGTCTCCGTCGCCTTTTAGGGGGTGTTCGGCGACGCTCTTCTCGCGAGTGACGAGACTGATCATCTTTCCTCGAGTGGTGGGACTGATCGTCTTTCTTCGAGTGACGAGACCGCTCCTCAGTTTGTTTGGTGGGGCCTTCTCGGGTCCGCTCTGTTCTCGCCCGACCGGCGCTCCTTCTCGAGCTGGCCGCCGCGGATGAGCCTCCGCTCTCTTCCCGTTCGGCCCCAAAGGATAGCCTCCGTCTCGGTCCACCGGTCTGCCTCGTTTCCCCCTCGCTTACAAGGGTCTCGAGTTCGGGGTCCGGATTGTCAAAGTCACCGTCTGTGTTATGTAAACTGGGCTCTGGGTTGTTCGATCCAGGTCCGGCTTGGCTTAATTGTGCTACGGGCGGTGGGGGATGAATCGTTCGTACCCCGGGAGCCGGGGTGGGGGTTTGGGGATAGTATGGTAGGTTGGGGTCGGCCTGTGGAGGGTAGTGCGCTAAAGGAGGGGTTTGATACTGTGGGTATGGAGAGGCATATTGTGGGTATGGGGGGTAGTTGTACAGAGGTGGGTACACATACGGTGGGACATACGGAGAGTGGTATTGGGTGTGAATCATCTGGTTTTGTGTGTTTTGGGGGGTCAACCCGATCGGCCCGGTGGCCTGGGCGGTTACTATAGTCGAGTCGATCAGCCTTACAATTGGTGTGGGAACTCCGAGGGACTCCAGGTTTATCCCGGATGGGTTAACCGGTACCCCTTCGGGTGGCATGCCCAGGGAGGGGTTCGGCGGGATGACCGGGTTGGGAGTCTTCTGACCCAGTTTGCCGAGGGGGTTTTTGCTCGTTGTCCCCCCAGTCTGGTCATCTCGGGGGGTTTTCTTCGAGGGCTCTTTGGATCGAACGCCCGAGGTTACGTCGGTCGGGGACTTCACGTTCTCAGTTCGTCGGTTGGATTGTTCCGTCCGACGAGCTATCTCCTCGGGGGCGATCTTGCCCGTGTCGATTTGTTTGTTCGCGGAAGTCATCTTGCTCAGCTGAGGCTGGGGGCCCCACGGTGGTTGATACGTCCCTTCCCGAAGGGGCCGGGCCGTACTTGGACCAGGTCCGGCGAGGTGTAGGCACGCCCTGTTTCTGGGAAGCAGGCCGTGCTGAGATTATTTGTGTCGTGCGCGGCCCGTCTCGCTTCGAGCGAAGCGGGTCGGAAAGGCGGGCACGCGGGGAGTCGGAGGGGTATTAACGCTCTAACCCTTTTTGATACCTCTCCCGACTCAGAATGTGATAAATGCGGTCCCCTTTTCTGGGGGTTTCTTTGCCTTATATAGGGGGTGGCCCACTGTAGCGGGGTCTTGTCAGCATTAATGACAAAGACTCGCATACTGTTGAGGGTGTCCGCCTTTTAGGCTATAAAGTTCGCGTAGTCAGTCTCAAGCCGAACAGCGAGGTCGCGTGTCAACCTTCCTGGGATGTTCGGCATGCTAGGCTTTGAGCCTTGTTTTGTTTTAGTTCTAGGCGGGCCCTTAGGAGGGCTCCGAGTCCCGGTTTGTGCTTCGCCTCAGGCTGGCCCCAGAAGAGGGTATGAATCCTGAGTAATTTCTGGCCTCGGGTTGGCCCTTGGAGGGGGTCCGAATCCCGAGTAATTGTCTGACTTCGGGTTGGCCCCGGGAGGGGGTCCGAATCCCGAGTAATTTTCTGACTTCGGGTTGGCCCCGGGAGGGGGTCTGAATCCCGAGTAATTTTTGGGCTGCGGTCTGTTTTGGGCCTGTTTGCTGTGAACTTTGATCCAGAGGTGTTTAGTTGGGCCAGGCCTGGGCTTTTCAAGGGCCATTCGTATATGGGCCTATCAATAGCTATTCGGATATTTATAAGAAATAGAGAATAACAGTTATTCTAATTATTCTAGTTATTCCAAATAACAAAAATATTATTTAAATGCACATTGTTATTTCAAATAGCCTCATATTCTACTTATTTTCACCTCATGTAAACATACCTGGACAAGAATTTGGAATGAAGCCCAATACTATTGGATTTTGCTGGAGTCCTTTCGGCCTAGTATCTCGGGCCTGTTAATTGTTAAAATAAACTAGCACGAATATCAAATCATTGGTTTTACTTTTCCTCTTTTCTTTTTGTTTTTTCTCCTTCGTTTTTGGTACAAGTACGTTGGTATGTTCGGCTTTTATTTTGAATGCAATAGGAGCGAAGAGATGTATATCAGGATGTATATCAGTATATATATATATATAGAGTAGAGCTAGGGTGTTTAAATTCACTAAGTCTCTTGGTGAACTCAATTTTAAAATTTATCGGATTGGCTTCAAACGATGAATTCAAATCATTGAAATTCTTCTATCTTACGAGTGCTGCGTCTACATGTGAAAATTTTAAAATTTTAAATTAATTTTGTATAGAGTCAAGTGGTCAAAAGGTGTCCAAAAAATGAATGCATTAAAATTAATTTATAAACTTTCTAATTTTGACCACTTAACTTTATACTAAATTAATTTGAAAGTTTAAAATTTAAAATTTTCACATGTAGACGCATCACTTGTAAGGTAGAAAGATTTCAACAGTTTGAATTCGTTATTTAAAGCCAATCTGATAGATTTTAGAGTTGAGTTCACAAAATGACTCGGTGAACTTAAGAACACCCTAGTTCTACTCCAGTATATAATCACATTCAAGCAAATCTTTTCTCTAACCCAATTTTGAAGAACATGTAACTTCTTATTGCTATTGCTGTTGTTATCAATTATCTGATTATTTTCAACCTGTCAATACTGTGCTGGTATAGATACGAATATGGTTTTAACTTTTAATTATTCATATTCGAGCAATAGATATATATTGTATAATTTAATATATATTATAAAAAAATTATGTTATTCATTTATAATTAAATAAATATTATGAACTTTGATATTTTTTTATTAATATTTATATACTTTTTGATAAATATCTGATTTGATCTGTATCCTTGATGCACTGATTGCTTATATTTTGTTAACTATAACGATACAGTGATGGCTTATTTCAGGTACTTATTATTGGTTTATTTGATTTCTAATGGAAATCTGTGGAATATTCCACTATTTTTAATATATATATATATATATACCAGAGAACTGTACACGTATATGATACACAAGAAACATATCAAAGAATGATTCAATTCCTTTCTTGTCTTTATTTCTATTTTGTTATTATTACCGATAAATATACCATGGTATTATATTTTGGGTCGCATTAGAAGGAAAGAAATGAAAGAAAAATAAAACAAATATTCTCTTTACATTTTCAGATTACAATTTCTTTCGGCTTATTAAAATATATCATTGCTTGCTTGCGAAAAATATATATATATATAGGCAAGAAAAGGTGCACTATGAACTTTCGGTCACAAGGAAAGCGTTGGAGGGGCTTATTGGCTTCTCGAGGCAACAATGAGAAAATCAATTGAACTATTAAGCACAAATTAATTCAAATTCGAATTGAACTCGAGTTCTACACAATATCAATTATTATAATATATTTTTACTTATTTCCATATCATCTTTACATATATAAAGTTTAAAATAATTAATGTTTGTTCGTATGTTTTACCACTTAATAATATGTATTATTTTTTTCAAGTGTGAAACATAAATTTCATTAATATCTAAAAACGACCATATTATGTTATATTTGTCAGAGGTAGATATACTGATTTAAATAATATAATTAAATTCAAACAAGTCAACAAAAATATTCAAATTTAATGAAAAACGAACGTCACGCTGCTACCGTAATCCCACCTGGTCCATTTAATAAACAAACAGAAAATTGCCATTTGAAATATACAAATTGAAATCATAAAAGCTGACAGTGAGATGTGGATAAACCTTGGACCCACATATCACGGATAGTACATCAACCACAATTAAACCACAATTAATGCAAGCACTTAAAAATGTAGACAACAATAAATAATTGACTTTAAAAAAAAGAGCTAATGAAGCAGCAGCTTAACTGACAGGTGTCCGGTTCTATATTAGTGGATCTGGACCGTTCTTTTTAACTTGGCACGAATCTCAAAGCAGCTGAGAGTTAATATCAAACCGTAAAGTGAAGGAAATCTTTTACAGTATTGGAGAGGATACTTGTCCCTATTACCAACGGACAAATAAGAATAGCCGAAACAAGAAAACGCCTATTAAAGTAGTAGCAAATAAAAGAACGTCATTCCAATTATCTTAACCAACATCAACGAGTCTTTTACCATCAGTGACAATAATAGAACATTTAAAGAGCAACTATCAACTGTCTTTCACTAAGCTTGACACTTGTTGACTAAATAAAACACAGCAAAGCAACATCTACCACTATTACACTAACTACTAAAATATAAAAGACCCCCTTCACCGGGTACTACGACAAAAGAACCTCCAGTTCAATCAGGCTTCAGCCTCAGCGGCCTTTGCGGGAGAAACCACGATCCACGACACACCAAAAGGGTCCACCAGGCTTCCTAGGGCCCCACCGCCGCATGCTGTTTCGTCAACACCGATCTCTCCCTGCAACAGGGCCCCAGCCTGCACTGCCTTGCCAACTGCCGTCTCCACGTCATCAACTTGGACACGAATCCGCACTGACGGGGATGTTCCTTCCTTGCTGGTGAAAAAAGAGAAGAATTTTTAAGGGCTTCGGGCAACAGAACAGTGAAAAATATCAAAAATAGACGACGCTTTGTTACCAGATCCAACATTTTTAACGATTTAGGATTCAGAAACTTATTTTTCTTAATGGTGAAATCTACACAAAAAAAATGTATAGACGATAGAAATATTTTAACAATCTGGAACCTCATCGCGAAAATAATAGCACCAGTGCACTATGAGCTACATTTTTCCTACTTACTGTGGTTTAAGAGATCACAATGTATAATAACTGTCAAATTTGAACAAAAATAAAATAAACAGAAGATACCACGCGATCTAGAGCACAAACAGGCAACAGTCAGCGAGAAAACCGAGTAGCTTAAAAGTTGTGTCTAAGGTAGAAAGAAAAGGTACTTATGAATCGGATCTGAGGAAAACACATACACAGCAGGTAAATCGTCGAGCTGGCCACAGATTAAGAAGGAGGTTTCGCCGATCTTGAGCTCGGCACAGAGAAGAGAGGGCTGCTCCTGTTCGGCCTTGCGCTTGGAGCAGCATGCACGACTCGACTCCTCTGCACCAAAAGCGGCCTTGTAAAAGGTTACTGCCTCCTCGGCCTTCGACGCCGGTACGGACACCTGAATCAACACGCCGGATATGGCGACATTAGCCGATGCACCGTTCTGCGCTTCGTCAGCCATGGCAGTAAGAGAAACCTGAAAAGACTAAAAGAGAAGGGGCTTTGTTTTTCTTTGACAGAGAGAAGCGTTAATGGAAGGGAAAAGGAGTGATAGGGATATTTATAGAAAAAAAGGTAGTCACGAGGAAAGGATAAGGCTGTGTCTTTTCGCATTTAATTTTGTCCGAATTTGAACGGTATAGTTATACAGTTGATTGACGAAATTGCCACTTGGCTTGTGGGTGGAGAAAGGTAACAAATGCACTCTTTACTGTCGATTTTGGGAGCGTGAATCCCCATAAAAAATCACTTGACAGCAGGTCGGATGCCCATCGGACCTACTCTGGTTAAATGGATTTAATCACCGTCGATTTGCTTAAAGATCCGAGCCGAATGCTTTACAATTAGTGCATTTTGGTTTTAATTTCGTGCCCACACATCTTAAATTAGATCGGACAGTCATCATGCTCGTTAATAAAAGTAGGTCCGATGCCCATCGGACCTACTCCGTTCTCATAAAAAATTGGGAACATAAACTGTGGACAAGGCGGTAAAATCGAGCTGGTTTGGTGGTTTTACGGTAATTTGATTAAATATCTGGAGCAAATTCACAAGTAGAACAGGGGACCGGTTCCTAGAGAGTAGGCCCTGCTTTTTCGATTTCACATCCTCTCAATTACCTGAAAAGAGAATCTTTTATAATTAGTGGATCCGGACCATTTCTTTTAACTTGCACGAATCTCAAAGCCCGATAATACAGTCCTCTGCGCTAGCTCGAATCTCAAACCGACTGAGATTTAATCTCAAACCGTAAAGTGAGGGAATCGTCTACGGTACCTGAGGACCTGGATCCCTGCTTTTCCTGCCGTATCACACGATCACGTTTTTCCACCTCGCTTGGAGAGTCTTGACTGGTAACGGAAACAGAAAACCTTTATATCCGTCAAGTCCATATCCTCTGAAGGTAACGGAATACTTCATTGAGATCCGAACCGTCCGATTAAAACAAAAACATTCTGGTGTAATGCAAGGATCTCCTTAATATTCGTGCTGATCGAACGGTCCAGATCTAAACAATATTCTGTTAATTAGATGATATGAATTCATAAATTCCACTTGGACATTGTGAACTTGTCCGTCCGATAAAATCAAGGTTCCATTTTGATGAGAAATTGTCTCTCTAAAGTTTTAATCTTTAAAATCTAATATTGGCGGATTGACCATGATCGAACGTGCAGGGAGATATGGTGGTGGCGGTTATCTTCTTCTGACAGCAGAAGCGGATACATTTTGGGTCGGATGCTCTAAGAGTAACTAAAAATTTTAAGTTTGGTTCCGGACCGTGTAATTCGGACTAATCTGGTCGGAAGTAAAATTTACGGGGTTCTTTATCGTGCAGATTCGAATCACATGATCCGAATACAAACTCGTTAAGTTATTTTAGGAGGCTCCTAACATGCTTGTCAAAAAAAAAAAAAAAAAGTTATTTTAGGAGATGCGACGAATTCACGATTTTGCTATCCACATATCATTTATTCATTGGGACCGGAGACCGGAGATTTAGACTTCGGATACAATTAAATGATCGTACGGAATCATTATAAAAATTCAAAAAATGAAATGTCAGACAAGTGCACATTAAAGTCGCAAGAATTTTTATTGATAAAAGTTCGGTAGTAGGTGCATCAATTTATGATTTCTAATTCATTTATTTACGAGGTTTCTATTTGTTCAAAAATTCCGAAATTTTTATTAATATCTAAAAAAATATTAAATTTCAAAATCTATGCCACATGCTGAGAAATTTTGAAATATGTCCAAACCGTGAATTTTTTTTGCGAAAATTCAGCCTAAAACTGCAAAATTATTTTGCTGTTTTGGAATTTGAAAACCGCAAAATAAAAATGCGGTTATAATATTAGAATAATAAACTGTGAATTAAATTCACAGTTTTAAGTTTTTCTTATTATTTTTTAATTAAACAGAAATGCTTATAATTTTTTTATTTTTTGTATCGAAACTAGAAATATTTTATATATTTCTTTGAAAATAGATGAAATACTATATAATTTGATTTATTAGAAAGACTGTGACAAATAACCCGGATCAATATTTTTCGGGCCGGATTTTTTGCGGCTGTAAGAAAAAATTTAATATTTCTTTGTGTGTTATTGGAAAAAAAATAAAAGGTTTTGAACCGGAATTATTGATCACATTTCAAAAGTCACTTCTACATAAATACAGAAAATATTGTGATCCTCTATTTAAAAAAAAAAATACTCGGACGAAAATTTTGTTTGAAAAACTTTTTATCACAATTTTTTTTGTTTTAAAAAAATAGAATAATCCAAATATTTTATGTATTTACCTAGAAGTGACTTTTAAACCAGAATCAATAACTCATATTCAAAACATTTTTATTTTTTTCCAATAACACAAAAGGAAATATTTTAATTTTTCTTACAGCAGCAAAAAATTCAGCCTGAAAAATGTTGATTGGGTTGTTTGTCGCAGTCTTTCTAATAAATCAAATTATATATTATTCCATCTATTTTCAAAGAAATATATAAAATATTTCTGATATTTTAATACAAAAAATAAATAAATTATAAACATTTCTATTTAATTAAAAAAAATAAGAAAAAATAAAACTGTGAATTTAATTCTCGGTTTCACTATTCCAAAATCATAACCGTATTTTTATTTTTTGGTTTTGGAATTTCAAAACCGCAAAATAATATGTAGTTTTTGGTTGAATTTCTGCAAAACAAATTTGTGATTTGAGCAGATTTCAAAATTTCTCAGCATGGGTATAGATTTTGAAATTTAATATTTTTTTGAATATTAATAAAAATTTCGGTGAATAATTTTTACATGATGTGTTGTTATTAGCCAAGTAGCAAACAAGCTAGTGATCAAATTAATCCACAACTACAATTAGTCGCTAGATTGCAAATAAATCAGAGTTTGAGCGAGCTGACTTTATTTATTTCTTTTTTTAGAAAATAAAAAACAAGAGTTAAGCTCTTGTTTGATTATATTGATTGAGCTACAATGGGTATGTAACAGTTAGGACCTGTTCGTTTGTTACAAGATTATATGGGATAGGATTTGACGGGGATGGAAATCCACTTTTAAAAAAGTGGGAACCCATGAGGTACGGGTACGTACATGATTATTATGAGAATGTGCTAAAATTAGTGTTCAATTGTAACATGGAATTATTTGTGGGAAATCTTGATTTTTTTTTTTTTAAATGTATATCTACTCAATTATATATCTCTAAAATTTTGATACAGGCTGCTAATGAGCCAAGCTCGGCTCAAAACTCAACTCAGCTCGTCATATAACTAAACAGGCTCAACTCGGGCTCAGCTCGGTCTTGAAGAAAAAAGTTCGGCTCAATTTAATGAGTTTGAGCCTTCAGCTCACCTCATAACTCGCAAGCTCAACTCATGTCATAACTCGTGAGTTCAACTCATACCAAGCATTAAAAAAGCAAACATTTACTATTTAGCATTTGTAAAATCCTTTACTGTTTTAGGCCATGAGCTCAACTCGTTTATGATCAGAGTCAAAATAACGATGATTTACGTAGGGTTTTGGCTTAGGTTTTGCATATTTTATCACACTTATGTTTAATTAATTAGAGAAAAAGGCTATTGTCACCCTTCTTTATGTTTTATAGCAGAAAACAGGTTTTGGGACTATTTTACACCAAATGGAGCTAGAATCGGGTCAATTGGATCAGCGACGCTCATCGACTAAGTCTCTGTTACGGCCCGTATTGGCTAATACGGACCAGGCCTAGCACAGACCAGAAGATAGCGCTGGAAGCATTAAACCCTAACCGTCAAGGTCCTAATACGGACCGTATTGCCCAATATGGCTCGTATCCGAAGGCGTCTCTTGGGGAATAACTGCCGACAACTGTTTCCAGATCAGTTTCTTAGTCCCTACTCAACCTCCAGACGTCCCTCCACTCCTATATAAGGCCCATGGGCAGAAGAATAACTCACCTTTGTAATTAGGGTTAGATTTGATTAAAGGGAGAAGAGAGGAGTGCTTGTAACAATGCCGTTCCGCGGCTAAGTTCATTTTCTTAGGGCTAGGCAGTAAACCTTGTTACTCTTGATGTTTTGATATATATATCTCTGTTGATTATGATTTCTTGTTGTTGAAACAAAATGCTTTTGTGATTTACTATCTCTTCATCTAATTTCAATGATCTAGTTTGAGTCTGTTAGGGTAGTGACAGTATTTTAATGGTAAGAGAAACTATTTGTATGAATTAGCCTCGTTGAGATTTGATATGTCTATATTTGATCTATTGTTTTGACCTATTTTCAGACCAGATATCATGTGTTTAACCACTAAATTACATTGTTTAAATTGAATATCCATAGAATATGGTACTGCTGCTATTTTGTGGTTGATTTGCAGGAAATAGGCGAAAACATGAAGAGTTCTGACCTTCCCCCATGCGAGTCGCGTCCCACCTGACGCGGGTCGCATCGCAGTCCAGCGCGAGCTCAGACGCGACCCCAGAAGCGACCCTCTCTTGCTCGCATCACTTCCACATGACGCGGGTCGCATGACAACTCATGCGGGTTGCGTCGGTTTAACTGCGCCAGGCCCAGTTGAGGCCCGTTAAGGAAGCTATATATACAGAGGGCCTGGCACAGGAAAGGGATCCAATTTTTTCATCCACGATTTTATCCAGAAAAGAGATCTGATCGAGTTTGAAGAGAGGACTTGGCGCCAGGGAAGAGGAGAGGCGATCTAGAGCCACGACTTGGAGAAGAAGATTCCAGAAGCTTTGATCCTCTTCACTCTTCCATCTCTCACTATGATTTGCATTCTCTTTCTCTCTTCTATTTTGATTTTGCTCATGTCTGAGTAGATTTGTAGTTTCAGGGGTTTGGATTTAGTCTGATACTTTGTTTGATTATGCACATGGATTGATTCTGATTGATATTTCGTGTTTCTTGATTCTTGTATTATTTGTGATTGCTTGATCTGAATTGTTTGATTCTTGATTGTCTACTGTTGAATGCCTTTGGTATTTCTTCTTGTAACAAGGCTTGATGTTTCTTGCAAATTAGGTTAAGTACTTGAGGTAGGTCTGAGAACCGAAAGGTGAGGTCAATAGTAGCCGAGAGGTGAAATTTCCACTTGCACTTGCTTAGCTTGTGGATACCTTTAGTAAACAGAACTGAGAACTTAGGTTTAGATCAAACAGCTTGATTAAATCTAAGAAGGTGAAATTGTATTTCCAAACCAGCTCTGCTAAGCCAACACACGAGAGTTGAGGTTTAGTGACACTAGGTACGGTCAATCTAGCCTTACACGACTTAAACAACCAGTTTCTGACATGTGCAGACTCAGCTCAAGGGGCCATGCGAGTCGCGTGAGTTAGCACGCGGGTCGCATCACAAGGGTCGCAAGCCACAGCTTGCGAGTCACGTGAAAGGTCCAGAGTTCTTAGGGCCACGCGGGTCGCATGCGAAAGCATCCGGGTCGCGTCACAAGAATCGCATACGAGAGTATGCGGGTCGCGTGGCAGGTCCAGAGCAGCAAAGTTGAAGATGAAATCTGAAACCCTTGAAACGCCCTTTTATACAATAGTACAAAACACAAACATTTAATTGATTTCATTTCTGTTCATACATTGTTCATACAATTGTTCATACATTCGTTTACCTGTTCATACATTCGTTGCAAAAACTTAGGAATAGACAAACACCCAATTTTCACACTTCTAGTACCTAATTAGGAAAAGTAGAGATTAAGAAAGTGAACCGTCCCTGTGGATCGATACCCGACTAAACTTCACGACAAGATTGTGCACTTGCGATCTGAGTCGAGGGTTTACAAGGTTTAAACTCTACAGCTTGCTGTAGTGAAACTTTGTTCACCACTTTTGGCACGAACAAGTTTTTGGCACCGTTGCCGGGGACGCCAATCATTTTCTGAATTTTTACTTTTCCTAGTTAATCTAGATTTTAATATGTATCTTTTCTTTTATATGTTTTCTTTTCTTTTCCTTTCTCTTTTTCAGGGACACTCTGGCTTTCAAACTCAAGAGGGCGATTACCATCTGAGGAGCTCGAGACACCATGGATCTGATGTACAACATGGCGACAGACCAACATTGGTTTGGCCGCGACAGTTCCCGAGCTCGAGGAAGCAACCGATCCAAAGCTGATCAGATCGCAGCTCTATATGCCAAAGCTGCCGAGATAGAGGAGGCCATAGAGAGGTATTCAATCAAAATGAGCGTGAAGGCAGCCAGTAACCATCAACCACAGCCATGTGTCATGTGTGGGGACAGGAGACACTCTTACGAGTATTGCCCACTGGCTGATTGGGATGAGGAACCGGAGCAGGATGGCTATCTCAGCAACACCAATTGCAATTTCTATGGCACTGCACCGTTAGATAACTCGAACAATTGCGTATTTCAATCCGATCCACCCGAGCCGTACATTTATCCCGCTGAGATCGACTTCATACACGAGCAAGGGAAGATAAACCAGATGATGTGGGAACAGATGCAAAGTATGTCCACTCAAATGGCTGCTCAAAACAAGCTGTTGGAGCAGTTGAGCCACATCGTCGCCTCACGCCAACCTCAACCTGGAAAGCTGCCACCTCAGCCAGAATGCGAAGGACCAGCCCAGCCGATAGACCAGACCGTACTGCACGCGGGTCAAATCAAGGACACGCGCCCCGCATCACCACCTGAAGAACATGTGAACGCGGGCTGCGTAACTGACACACGGGCCGCGTTGAAGGAGGCTGACAACCTGGAAGAACCTGATGCGACCCGCACTACACCTGATGCGACCCGCACGCTACCTGATGCGACCCGCATCAAGACTCGGACAGAGTGGCTGACTCCTGAGCTCAAGCCTCTTCACCTCAGGTATGAGTTCCTGGACCTAGATAGATCTTGTTCTGTGATCATAAGTGCAGATCTTAAACCCGATCGGACTGCCACGCTCTTGAAGAAATTGAATGCTCACAAAAATGCGATCGGGTGCTCGATCAAGAACTTGACAGAAATCTTGCGGATTCTTCTGATGCAAGAGTTTGATCGCATGGTCCGTGTACCTCAGAAGTGGGTGCTCCCACCAGTGCCACCTGATCCACCTCCCACCAGCCAGTGAGATGCCCCCGCCTCATTCCTCGCTCACCATCTAGTACGTTTCCATATTTTCTTCTATTTTACTTTTTTTTTCTCTTGTGTAAATTCAAGCATTGAGGACAATGCTTCATTCAAGCTTGGGGGGGTGGAATAGAAGAAAATTGTATCTGCATTTAGACATGTTTCTTTTTCAAAAATTTTGCATTTTTAGGTGATAAATTTGTGTGATTGCTAGGATTAGGAACTTGTTTGAAAACTTTTGTTTGTGAGTTGGATGACCTTGGGAAATTAGAACTAACCTCATAATTGACCAAACAAAACTGATTAGGAACAAATGTTTTGAGAATTGTAAAAATGAAAACTTGAACGTCGAGATAGCATTTAGAAACCGAATTGTGCCTTCCAAATAAGGAAATAGGGATTTCAAATAAAGAAATGTTGGGATATCCGTTGGTGTGAATGAACACTAGTGGATGTGTGTATTCATGGTATGTGCAAAAGAATGAAACAACGAAAAACAAAGAAAAAAAAAGAGAAAACAAAAGAGAAAAAGAAAATAAAAAGAAATGAAAAGACAGAGAAAATAAGAGTACTGGCAATAAGTCCTAAAAGGGCGCCTTTGAGCTCGTCTCCCAAATTAGAAATGAAAGAATAAAATTTTTGCACATATCAACACACGAAGTCCGCAACTTTCTGACCTAAGCTTGTTCCAAGCTTGGGGGTGCCAAAAGGGAGAATCTCTACAAACGAAGGCATAGTTTAGTGAAAAAATGATAAATTGATAAATTCGAGTAATCAGCTTTGCAAGTTTTGAAACATTTAGAATTTGAGGTTTTGTTAATCAATTTGTGAGGTGAATCAAAATTGACCAAGGAAAGTCCAAATCATAGTAAAAGATTCTTGAGTTTCTTTATTGAAGCAATGGAGTAAATTTTCATATTTTAGGCATTTAGCTTGCATTTAGAATCCAAACCCGGTTTGAAAGTACAGACTTGCTTGAGGACAAGCAAAGGATAAGCTTGGGGGAATTTGATATGTCTATATTTGATCTATTGTTTCGACCTATTTTCAGACCAGATATCATGTGTTTAACCACTAAATTACATTGTTTAAATTGAATATCCATAGAATATGGTACTGCTGCTATTTTGTGGTTGATTTGCAGGAAATAGGCGAAAACATGAAGAGTTCTGACCTTCCCCCATGCGAGTCGCGTCCCACCTGACGCGGGTCGCATCGCAGTCCAGCGCGAGCTCAGACGCGACCCCAGAAGCGACCCTCTCTTGCTCGCATCACTTCCACATGACGCGGGTCGCATGACAACTCATGCGGGTTGCGTCGGTTTAACTGCGCCAGGCCCAGTTGAGGCCCGTTAAGGAAGCTATATATACAGAGGGCCTGGCACAGGAAAGGGATCCAATTTTTTCATCCACGATTTTATCCAGAAAAGAGATCTGATCGAGTTTGAAGAGAGGACTTGGCGCCAGGGAAGAGGAGAGGCGATATGGAGCCGATCTGGAGCCACGACTTGGAGAAGAAGATTCCAGAAGCTTTGATCCTCTTCACTCTTCCATCTCTCACTATGATTTGCATTCTCTTTCTTTCTTCTATTTTGATTTTGCTCATGTCTGAGTAGATTTGTAGTTTCAGGGGTTTGGATTTAGTCTGATACTTTGTTTGATTATGCACATGGATTGATTCTGATTGATATTTCGTGTTTCTTGATTCTTGTATTAATTGTGATTGCTTGATCTGAATTGTTTGATTCTTGATTGTCTACTGTTGAATGCCTTTGGCATTTCTTCTTGTAACAAGGCTTGATGTTTCTTGCAAATTAGGTTAAGTACTTGAGGTAGGTCTGAGAACCGAAAGGTGAGGTCAATAGTAGCCGAGAGGTGAAATTTCCACTTGCACTTGCTCAGCTTGTGGATACCTTTAGTAAACAGAACTGAGAACTTAGGTTTAGATCAAACAGCTTGATTAAATCTAAGAAGGTGAAATTGCATTTCCAAACCAGGTCTGCTAAGCCAACACACGAGAGTTGAGGTTTAGTGACACTAGGTACGGTCAATCTAGCCTTACACGACTTAAACAACCAGTTTCTGACATGTGCAGACTCAACTCAAGGGGCCATGCGGGTCGCGTGAGTTAGCACGCGGGTCGCATCACAAGGGTCGCAAGCCACAGCTTGCGAGTCGCGTGAAAGGTCCAGAGTGCTTAGGGCCACGCGGGTCGCATGCGAAAGCATGCGGGTCGTGTCACAAGAGTCGCACACGAGAGTATGCGGGTCGCGTGGCAGGTCCAGAGCAGCAAAGTTGAAGATGAAATCTGAAACCCTTGAAACGCCCTTTTATACAATAGTACAAAACACAAACATTTAATTGATTTCATTTCTGTTCATACATTGTTCATACAATTGTTCATACATTCGTTTACCTGTTCATACATTCGTTGCAAAAACTTAGGAATAGACAAACACCCAATTTTCACACTTCTAGTACCTAATTAGGAAAAGTAGAGATTAAGAAAGTGAACCGTCCCTGTGGATCGATACCCGACTAAACTTCACGACAAGATTGTGCACTTGCGATCTGAGTCGAGGGTTTACAAGGTTTAAACTCTACAGCTTGCTGTAGTGAAACTTTGTTCACCACTTTTGGCACGAACAAGTTTTATTAGGTTTATGTGAAGAAAACCTTAGCGGGGAAACCATAAACCAGACCAACAAAACGCGTACCAAATTCCATCACTTGCGTAAAGTAAATCGCAGTGATATGTGTAGTAATTTGGGGTATTTGAGAGATCAGACATTTGTGTAAGGTAAATCGCAGTGTCCTATGTAGAATCTCGGTGAAAGATCTGTCATTCTTGCGTAACATAAATCGCAGTGACCTATGTGGTGTCTTTCATTAAACAACAACAGGAAATCAGACGCAACAGGAATATATTGTCAAGGCGGATTGAGTGGCAATGGTGTGCCGAAACCCTAGGAATTCTCATCTCTATCTTTATTTTAATTACTTTTAATTGCTTCCTAATTTACATTGATCAAAACAACATCTCTCAATTTTCAGATTTCGTCTAGCCTTTCGAAAGATTGTGATTCGATCGCTCAAAGCATTGAACCAATATTTCCTGTGGATCGACCTCGAATATACTACTCGATAGGATTGTGCGCTTGCAGTCCGAACCGATAGCATTTCCGAGTTTATAAATATTAAAAGAAACATTGCTCTCTTTTGAGTGATCAGTTTACTGTTCGGTTCTAAAATCTTGTGTTCTATATTTTTGCAAAAATATAAGTACAACTCTCGGTATAAAAAACATTTACTATTTAACATTTGTAAACATTTACTGTTTTGCAAATGCAACATTAACATAATAAAGTTTTCATAATTTTAGAACTGAAACAGTAAATGTTTGAGTGATAAAATATAATAGACTCCTTGGCTCATGAGCCGGCTCGGCTCGGGCCCGGCCTTGTTTGAGTGATAAAATATGAGCCGAGTCGAGTTCGGGCTTTATTTAGTTTAGGACCTAGCTCGATACAATTTATTGAGCTGTTCAACTCGTTGGCTCATGAGCTGGCTCGGCTCATTAGCAACCCTACAGGAAACAAAGTAAATGTAGCATACATTTATTTTTGTATGGAACAATAATTTATTTCTTGGAAAAACAAAAAAGTTAAAACTACATATGTATAAATCAATTAAGATATATATGTAAAATTTGGATAAATTTTAATTTTAATGTTTTATCCATAAAAATCGATTAATTTGAACCGTTTAAAACTTTAAATTATATAATGAAAGACTAATGATATTCGATTGGCTAATGCTTGACCATATTCTAAATGAATTCGAAATTTTAAAATTTTTGCATGTACATACATCACTCATGAAGTACATAGATTTCAACGGTTTGGATTCATAAGTTGGTGAGCACATCACACTCTAATTTTAATTTTGCTCGAAATATATTTAAACCCTAAAATTTTTAGTCAGCGGCTTAATTAACTCTTTTCCAATATTGAAAGAACACAATGTCTCCTTTTTAATCTGGGGATTATCTATTTTAAAGGATAAAAACATATTTGATACCAGGAATACTAGCTTTGTCCAGACTGGAGAGAGAAGTTTAGTTAGATTAATTTGGTGGGACCATCCATTTGTGGGTCACAGTCTCACAGACTCAGTCTCACGGTTTGGATGTGATCTTTCATCTCCGTTGTTTGCACCTGAATTTGTTAGGTTCGCGTACCCGCTTCGAGAAGTGTACTCGACGATTCAAAAAGCAGTAATAATAAATTCTTTTTTTTTTTAATAAAGATGTTCATTCAGCATTTTAAATTCTAATGTTTACGGTGATCAGACTCTGTTTCGAAACTGCGACCTTCAACTAACAGAGTAGAATTTTTTATTTACAAAAATTAATATAAAATTATATAGAATATTAGAATCATTGCTTCCAAATTTAGATTCATAGTTTGGATTCGAGAAAAAAATTCAAATTCAGCTGAGTCCCACAACGATACAAAAGACAACACAAAAAATACGATTCCAATAGATCCTAAAAAAATTTGGGATCCATAGTTTGGACTTTGGATTGAGGGGGGGGGGGGGGGGGGGGGGGGGGGGGGGGGGGGGGGGGGCGAGAGGTCGGGGTGTATGTATTGTATTTAATGGATTGTTGGTATCCGTAGTTTAGATGGTTGAGATTCTCTGTGGTCAAGTTCACACAACAACATGAGTCGTGTGTGACATAGTGACAAGATTCATGTATAATTTGTTTTTTCAATGTTACTGAACCGAACTCCGAATAAAATGTAGAAAAACGTATAATACATTTTATTCGCAAATAAAATGCGAGTTCACAAATTATTCGCGATAAAAACGCGAAATCTTTTTGTTTCAGAATTTTTTTTGATGGTTTTTTTGGGTTTTTTTTTTGTGCTTCTTTATTGTACCGAATCATTCCCGAATTATATCCGAATTACAAATTTTTGAACTCACCGAACCGAACCCGAACTATTAATTTGTCACTATGATGTGTGATGTATTTAGTGGATTCGAAATACAATCGGCTCTAAATTTCTAAAAACAAAGCTAAATTATTTTACAATTTCGTCTACCACATCTAAATCCACAAATACTAATTATAGCATCTTATATTATTTTATATTACTTTCTACAAATAAATAATATATTATTTTATATTACTTTCTACAAATAAATAATTTTACTAACATTGTTGTTTTTAAATTGTTACTAAGATAAAGTCTAGTTTTTGCCAATGAATCTGTTTAAAATAAAAAAACAACCAAATGCCGAAACTGCTAAATAATTAGTTGGTTTTAGATTTTAAATTTAATTTTCATGGAGCTAAAATTCACTCTATCTTGAGTTTTTTTTTAATAGCATCGTAAATATTTTGTTTCAGTGATTAAACTGGTTTTTTTCAGATTTTTTTTTAATTTAAAAATAGTAGTCTAAGGTAACTTATAGCCTATTAAGACCATAATAATAGAAGATTCATGACATGTCGTTCATTGACCGGTGACTATCTATGTTTGGGGTAACAGATACTGATGATTTTGACCTTGAAAGTTAATTAGGTAATAAATTCTGATATAATTTAAAAAAGGTATGTTATCCCAAACAAATTAAACTGTGATCTGTTTGTCCATAAAAATGTGGACAAGAATCTTCTTTAAATTATTTAATTCTCTAAAGAGTATGAATTACAATAGTATCAGTCGTTTACTATTTTCGTTCTTTATGTTTGGAAAGTATCAATTTGTTTTTTTAACGTCTTTATTTTATAACGATATTTATGATGAGGAGGGATCAAGTTACAACAAATTTGAGTTACAACAAAGTTACAACAACTATTTTTTTTATTTTCAAAGTTCAAATTGTCGATCCAAACCGTTCAACATGATCTCCACAATAAAATGTGCTTGCAGATCAAATTTTACATTTTTTTTGAATTTTTTACTATTTATTAAGTATTTTACAAAAAAATTTGTACCTATTGAATTTTGTACCTATTTTAATATATAGTAAAAAAATTCACAAAAATGTAAAATTTGATCTGCAAGCACATTTTATTTAGATAATCATGTTGAACGGTTTGGATCGACGATTTGGACTTTGAAAATGAAAAAAATAGTTGTTGTAACTTTGTTGTAACTTCCCTCCTCAAATTGATAAGATGTATGTAAATATTATTTTTTAATTAATTTATGATAGCACAGTGTTTGATGTTGATATTAATGTAATTAATATATGATGTCATAAATAATTATGTTAGTTTCTACATTATTTGTAATGTTTGACGTCTGCATATGCACATTATTTGAAAATGATATTTGTCCGACTAGTTTTACTAATTCCTCGACGTTTCATTCTAACTTAGGCAAATTAAGTTTTAAAAAAGATTATAATCTATTCACAAAAAGATGACATGCACACTAATGTAAAATTAACACGTAAAGAAAGTTTAAAAATCTAGTTGAGCTTACAAATTGCTTGCATGTTAAAAATTATATTATTCAAGTACCATTTGCTTTTTCGTCGTATAATTTATATAGAGATGATTGCTTATTCTTTTTTCCATTTGTCAGATGAACGGTAAAACAAGAGTTCGACCTCGTCATTTCTACATGCAAAATATTATATCACATTGAAATAAGAGTGAGGCTATGGTGCTATGCATGGCACGGATGGTTAGTGTACTACGGTTCAATATGATACTTTTTAAAATTCTAACGGTCAATCCGAGCCGTTCAATGTGATAACCATATGAATATGTACTTGCAAACTAAATTTTATATTTTTTCGAATTTTTTTACTATTTTTTTAGATAGATAGAATTTTGATGGTCCAGAATTTTCAGAAAACACTGATTTTTCTACCTATCTAAAAAAATAGTAAAAAAATTCAAAAAAAATATAAAATTTAGTTTGCAAGTACATATTCATATGGATATCACATTGAACGGTTCGGATCGACCGTTAGGATTTTAAAAAGTACCATATTGACCCGTATTACACTAGCCATTGGTGCTATGCATAGCACCATAGCCTCACTCCTGAAATAATATCCTCATATCCATGAACTTTTAGTTTGTATTTTTTTTTTATTAACATCAAATTCCAAGCTAAATTTGTTGTCATAAAATTTAACCTTTTGAACAAAATTGAAGGGCGTACACAATTTGAATGTTCGATGCTTAAATGGGGTGGGAGTTCTTTTGATAGAGTGGGAAAAACGTACCGTGACTAAAATGTCAAGGGGTGGTCACGGCACGCGAATGGTCACGCCACATGAGTCACGCCGTGTTTAAACGTGCCGTGACCCGCGTGACTCGCGTGACCATTTATTCATAATTTAAGTTAATTTATTCTAGATTCACCATTAAATAAATATCTAATCGTCCTAATTACACGTGACTCGCGTGACTACGTGTCGTGCCGTGCCGTGCCAAAGTTTCAAAAGATGAGCACGGCACGCGAATGGTCACGGCACGGGACACGCGAGTCACGGCACGCGAATGACACGCGTGTTGTGCCGTTCCATACCGTAACCGTGCCGTTCTGTGATGGAATCGGCTCTGGCGTGCCATTTTTCCCACTCTAGGTGTAAGCGACAAACAATTTATTTTGTTGTCCGACCAACATTTAAATAGGTGTAACTCGTCCAATTAGGTTTTAGGATAAAGTTATTTACCATGCCATTCAAATAAAAGTTTTAAGAATGAAATACATCTTATAATTTCTTTATATATATTTAAAACCTGAACTAGAGGCCCCCTTTTTCTATCGAATTATCTGATTGTATAGTGTTTGTAGTTTTAAATGCACTGAATACGTTGATTGCATCTAATTATTTTAGTTTATTTTTAGAAATTAAAAATCAATTTGTTAGAAATAAGACTGATTATTTTTCTTATGATAAATAGATGGAATAATATCAATGATTTAGTTCTATTGAGAAGAGGTCAATGAAACTGAATCAATAATTCAGTTTCATTGATTTTCACAAGTTACCACCAATGAATACACGGTGTGAAAAATTAATAGAATCGAAATATTAATTGGGTCCCAATAACCTCTTTTCAATGTGGTCCGAATAGAAAAGAGAAAAAGAGGGAGATGAGAGCCTGCGGATTTCATAGTCGCTACTAGGATCAAGTTAATAGTTTAGTCTTAATTATTTTCGAATATTATGGGATAAAAATATGTCACAATTTACAGAAAATAGCGAGAGCGAGACTGAACTAGTAGTACGATCTCAGAAAATATCTCAATAAAACCGAATGGTTAGTTCGATTCTATATCTATAAGATTGAAAAAAATCAATCTTTTTTCTGATAATTTTTTTTTACTTCTTAAAATAAAAAATTAGATTGCACTAGCGTCCGACGGTCTTTACATAACCTGAAAATGTAGGCTGGTACAAAGCATGTTAAAAGCTTGCTACTCTACAAAAGCCTACAAAACTCTGTAAGCCCAAATCCTAACACGAGCCCATAAATTTATTTTCTTAATATCTTCATTCGTACCTCATATTCTTATCTTTTTTTTTGATGGTGAGTGGCAAGTGCCAGCTTACAATTTTCATTTAATAAAAAGTTTTGTACATCACCTAAAAGGTTTAAAGTTCCTAGTTATTTACAAAGCGCAAGTAATTTGCCTAGTTCTACATGCTTAACAGAGGTGTCTCAGCAGCTTTGTATCCATCTTCCTATTTCACTCTTTGTTTCCTCGATGAGTAATCCAACAGTTTTTTGTTTGGAGTTGAAAATTCTGTTGTTTCTTTCTCGCCACAGGGCCCACAGGCCAGCTGCCCATGCCGTTTTCCAGATCATTCTCTGCGCCGTATCCAAGCCTGGTGGTCCCGCGCTCCATAACCCGATGTGACTGTGAGCAGCGGTCGTGGCACCCCCCCCATTAGTCGCGGACAGTAGTTCTTTCCAAAAACATTGGGAGAACGCACATTCCCAGAATAGGTGAGTGGCGGTCTCCCAGATGTCCCCCCTGCACAATAAACATCCGCTCTGCACCGGACATCCCCTTCTTCTTAGGACGGCTCTTGTTAACAATTTATTATGTAATAGAACCCACAAGAACACTTTAACTTTCGGTGGGGCCTTTGCCTTCCATATTCTGCGTTGGTATGGGCAGCGGGTCCCCCGGTCGTGTAGAATTCTGTACGCCGAGGACGTGGTAAACAGCCCGGTATTCGTCCAGTTCCATGTAACCTCCGACGTGTACTGCCGAACCGTAGTCGATACCGAGTAGAAGGACCTGATGTCTAGCAGATCTTTAAGAAAAAAAGATTGGTTTCCGTCTCCTCGTATGTGTTCGACCTCGGTGATGCCATATAGAAGTCTGAGTGCCCCGGCCCAGTTGCTCTGTCTCCGAGACTGCACTATCCACATCCACTTGGCGAGAAGTGCCACATTCTGGGTTTGTAGATCAATTATTCCCAGGCCCCCAATCTCCTTTAGGGCACATGTTTTTTCCCAGTTGACCAGGCAGTTAATGGCTTTGCACGGGTTGTTTCCTTTCCATAGGAAGTTCCTTCGGATTCTGTCAATTTGCCGGAAAACTCATTTTGGGATTTTTAGGGCCTGCATGTAATGGAGCGGAACCGCTGATAGCACCGCTTTAATCAGCGTGAGTCTACCGCCAAATGATAGTAGGGATGATTTCCAGCTTGCCATTCTCGCTTCCACCGCTCCAATAAGTGGTAGGTAGTCTATCCTTCTCGGTTTCCTGGCGGAGAGTGGCAGCCCCAGGTATGTAATCGGGAGGGTGGAGGGAGAGCACCCCAGAATATTTTGCACCACCGGTACCAGGTTTTCAGGAATGGCTATCGGCACGAAGCAGCTCTTCGATCTGTTAATCTTTAAACCCGTTAGGCTTTCATAGATAGTGAGAATTAAGGATATTACCTTAAGGGTTTGAGGATGTGCCTCTGCAATGATAATGGTGTCATCTGCATATTGTATCGGTTGCGGAGGAATGTGTATTGGCGGGTGCATAGCTGGCAGGGAGTTTCTAATTAGCCAATTCAGAGAATCGGCCACGATGATGAATAACATAGGAGATAACGGGTCCCCCTGGCGGAGTCCCCTCGCATGTTTGAAAAAGCTCGTGTTGTTCCTATTGTACTTTATTGTTGATGAGGATGTTTGTAGGATGAGCAGGACCGTCGCAACCCATTTTGGTGGGAAGCCTCTCTCTATTAAAATATTGGTAAGGTAGCACCAACTGACCGTATCGAAAGCTTTCTGGAAGTCGACCTTGAAGAGAACGGACGGGATTTTGTTTTTCGTACATGACGATAGGAACTCTCTCGCCACTGCAAATGATTCCATGATCGATCGTCCTTTTATAAAAGCCGTCTGCTTGTTGGAAATCAATTGATCTAGCCTTGGTTGCAGTCTGGTTGCCAGAACCTTTGTGATGATCTTGATGGAGGTGTTAATGACACTTATCGGCCTGTAGTCACCTATTACGAGTGGCTGATTTTTTTTCCCGATTAGTGTGATTGCCGCCTTGTTAATGCAAGCAATGTTGGACCTTCCCGTGTGCACCTGTGTAATCAATAGCATGAAATCTATAGCGATGATATCCCAAAACTCCTGATAGAATTCCGCTGGGAACCCGTCCGGGCCGCTGGATTTGTTTTTCGGTAGCTGCATGATGGCCTGACGGACCTCCTCGACTGAGATATCGTCATCCATTCCCCTCAGACTTTGCATAAGGTTCGGTCCCACCCTTCTGGTGAGGTCGAAGGCCGGCCCCTGAACGGGTTTGCCCATGAGATCCTTGAAGTGTGCCAGCAATGCCGATTCCAAATCGGTAGGGTCTATTCTGGATCCATCCTCCCTACTCAGTGATGTTATTGAGTTCCTATTTTTCCTCGCGTTTGCAGACGCATGGAAAAATTTTGTGTTTTTGTCCCCCAGTCTGAGCCACCGGCAGCCGGACCTTTGCTTCCATTTGGCTTCGATTATTTGAGAAAGATGGAAAATGTGCTCCCTTAGTTTGATTCTCAACCTCAATTCTAAACCGCTGAGGTTCCTGGACTCCTCGGCATGATCAAGCTGTCTCACAACCCACTTCGATCTCGATAAGTAGGTGTCTTTCTTAGCAAATTTAGTATCCGCCCAAGTTATTAAAGCAGATGCCACCGCCTTTAGTTTTTGTTGAAAGGTTCTGGCCGGGGAGGCCGCTGTTGTTGTTACTGAGCTCCAGGCATCCTGAACCAACTGTCTAAGATCCGATTGTTTGAGCCAATAGTTCTCGAATCGGAAGTGTCTCTGTGTGTTGTTGAAATGCGGTTTGATGATGAGGAATAGTGGCACATGGTCTGATGCCGAAGCCGGTAGGTCGGTGAGCGACTGAGTAACCCCCATTGCATTCCAATCAGGCGATATGAGAATCCGATCGAGTCGGGAGAAGGTCGGTATTGGACGCCTGTTAGACCATGTGTATAGCCGGCCTTCCAAAGGGACATCCAGGAGGTTAAAATCTGAAATAAATCTATTAAATTTAAGAGTTGAGTTGATGTCCGTGTCACTTCCGGTTGTGTCATTTAAGTCTCTTAGAATATTAAAGTCTCCACAAATTATCCACGGGTGATCGCTTAAGGCTCTAATTGAATGCAACTCGTGAACTAGCTCTATTTTTTCTCTATTTGATTGTGGTCCATAGACTCCAGTTAGCATAATATTAAAGTTGTCTCTTTGTAATAAAACCGTAATAGTGTATTTTTTGCTAGAAACTAAAGTTTTTTGGTATAGGTTGCTCCACACGAGCACAATCCCCCCTTTAGTTCCAGTAGCATCTAATGCCTCAAAATCATGAAATCTCGCAGTGCAAAGTTGTCTAATTTTTATTATTGAGGTATTGCTCCACTTTGTTTCTTGTAGACAATAAATATCACAGTGCGAATCCATGATTACTTCTTTTATCACAGCGCATTTTTTAGAATCGCCCAATCCTCTAACATTCCAACACAGCAAGTTAATTTGAAATTGTAAATTCATTAATAAGTGAGTTTAGCACCTTACACAAAAACCACCCTGCAAGAAGCGCCTTACACAGTGCCTTACTGGCATCTCTAATAATTAAAAGCATAATAATTTGAAGGCCTATACTAGGCAGAATTCCAAAAGTTAACATATCAACTATCTCATGAAACAGAAAATAAAACTCAAAAGTGGCGCTCTTCGGTGTTGTGCTAAACATAAAGTGAAAGGCTACTCGGAGTAGTCCAGAAGGTCTTCTTCCGGATCTTCCTCTTGTGGTTCTTCCTCCTCCTGTGGTTCCTCCTCCGGTTCCTCCTCCGGTTCTTCCTCTTCATCAGTAAACGCATCTTCACCCGGGTCGTATTCCAAGGATTTAAGGATCGATTCTTCATCCATATCGAAGTCGCCCGCCAATACCGTCCTAATGTCGTGATTGCCGGCCACTCCTTGGTTGGGAATTAATTGATTTACCGTGTGGGTGCCGCAGTAGCGATGGATGTCACTAACCGACGACTCGGTGAGTGGTTTGACCGTGACTGTTTCATCCCGAAGTGCTTGAGTTATAACCGAGACCTGTGCGAGGCTGTTAGCTGCTGTGGGAGTGTTATCTCTTTTGTTTCCCTTCTTTGGTCTTGTTTTTTTAGGGGTGTAGGTTTTGGGGGGGTGGGTTTTCTGACAGTCGGCGGCTTCTTCTGGGCGTCGGTGTGTCCCCCTTTGCAACTTTTTTTGCCCGGCCCTCACTGCCGGAAGAATGGCAATCGTGCCCGCCACCATCTGTTTCGTTGGCACCTGCCACAATGGGTTGCCCGTCCAGTTCCATCTCGTCGTCAGCGAAGTTAGCCTCGGGGTCCTGCTTGTGGTGGTCCGGTGGTTCCGTGGATGGGGCCGTGCCGTCTGGTACGACAATGGAGACCTGCAGTTTGGTATTATATGCCTCTATTTCTTGCTGGGTATAGAGCCATGGGTGAGAGATCGGGGTTGGGGGTAATGTCAGATAAGGTTGAAGGCATCTGACGTGGGGGCCTTTGTTGGCGGCAAAATTTGCCGCGATCTGAGGATCCACATTGCTCGGGAGCGCCACTCCACCCGTGAGCTCCATTGGGTAGAGGCCCATATCAATGACCGTGCCTATTGTGTGAGAGTGAGATGGGTTCGGGTCTCCCTGGTTGAAGAGGGCTGTGGGTGAATGAATTTGTGAATCATTGTCCGATTGGGCTTGGGAGCTTTGGTTGTCTTTTGGGCTGTCGGATTGGGCTTGGGGATTTTGGGTTTGGTGTAGGGCCTGCCTATTACAGTTGCCAATATGAAGATGGGATAGCGGGGCCTGCTCCGTTTGTACCCCGTCCGACCCGCTAGGAATGTTTTGATGTTCAGCGGGCCCCAGGAATGTTGTAGGAGCAGACTGTAGCACCGAATGTGCCGTGTCTTGTTCAGTAGTACCCTCTGAGCCGCAATTAATGTTGTTGTGACCTTGTACTGGAACCCAGATCTGTGCAGTTCTTGTTGGAGAGATCTTCTCCAGTTCGAGAAGCCTTTGGCTTTCCGTCTGCACCGGTGCGTTAGAGGTTGAAGGCTCCGTAGCAATGGTTGGGGCAGTGAGAGGTGGCTGGGGGTCCTGTTTAGCTTTGAACAAGGGACTGTTGTTGATAATTTGCTCAATCTTTTTTTTCTCCGGCCCTTCCGCCGTGTTTGACCAGATGGTGAAGAGAGTGTCGAAGTCAACAGAGAGTCTGTCCGATGGGTTGGTGATGGCCGAGCCAGCCATAGGCGCCTGGGTGGTATATGCGCAGTTTACCTGGTCGAAGAAGGTCTGAGGTGGGGTGGTGTCCGGCTGTGCGGTTACGGGAATGGGTTCTTCTATCCATGCGTGCACTACAATGCTCACATCTCTTAGGATTCCTCGCACCCAAATTCCAGCGCTGTGCGGTATCAAGGAGAGATCAGGTACGGCGACCACCGCTCGCATTTTTTCGAGAGATGCAACACTGGCCATTGGGCCGTGTTCTAGGACAATACCGAATGATCCTGCTGCCCGCAGCAGGTGCTCTACGGTCCATGAGCAGGGCGACAACCCCCGTAGTTCTAACCAGACCTTGAAACGCATCTGAATAGGTGTGCCGTTAACAGATTGGCTCCAAGGGAAGGCGACGTATCCCGTCTCCCTAAGGTGGCCGGCATGTGCTTCGAGGAAGGTGTCCCTGTCGATGCCCGGCGGCAGGAGCAGTAGGTACTGCCGGCTGTTCATCTTTGTGATTGGGAATGGGAACGGGGTTGCGCATGTCGCCATAAGGATCGATTGCAGGATGTGAATGTTGTGGTGCTCCCTTAGCCGTGCGTCAATGATAACTGCCCGAAGCATGTCGCAAGCGTCTTGTTGCATTTGGTTTGTTTCCGGGATGAAAACCAACACCTTCTCTGGCCTGTCTTTCGGCATATTTCCATCTCCAATATTACCCCTTGGCATAAGCGGGTCGAAGGGGGGGGGGTTTAGAGGGTGGGGTGTAAGTGCAGGTTCGAGCCTCGTGGCCCGTAAGCCAGCATTTGGCGCACGTACGTTCAGTTCGAGTGCAAGTTTTTTGGTCATGGCCTAGGGTGAGGCAGTTGTAGCAGCGCCCCCACCAGCGCGGGTGTGTTGGATCTGGAGGGAGAGGCAGAGGTTGGGGTGGTGTTTGTTGTGGTTCTGTTGGTGGAGAGGCAAAGGTCCAGGGGTTTGAGTCGATGTAACTCTTCCAAATGGGGTGAGGGTAGCGGGTGGGGTGCTGAATGAGATGGATGTTGTTGCTGTTGGGGTTGGAGTGCTGGGTTGGGGAGTGCATGGTCTGGGTGGCCTGCTGGAGAGACTGAAAAGGTTTGTTTTTGCTATGTTTCATGGAAGATAGTTGGGTCGCTGGAAATGGTAGGAGGAGGGTGGATAGCGGGGAAGGAGTGTTGTAAGCGTCCCTGTAGGAGGCGATGGGTTTGGTTGACGTGGGCTGTGGGTTGTTGGGGGCCGCGTGGGGGTACGGGAGCAGAGACGTTATCGTACTTGGGTGAGAGACGTTATCGTACCTGGGAGGCGTGGGATGGGGTGGTCGTTTGGGGTGAGAGGAAAGTTGAGAGCCGAGGTTACGGCAGTTGGTAGCATAGCTGAGGTTATTTTTTGTACGTTGTGCTTTTGTGTTGTACCTGTTACGTGAGAGAAAAGTGGGTTTGGTGAACTTACCTGGATGGTCTTCGGTTCCCCAGGGAGAATGATTACCGTTAGGGTACTGTAGGCGTACTATCTTGCTCCATCCCCCCTCCAGTTGGGACGATTTTGAATCGGCCTCCCATTGGGAGGGCTGGATCGCCCCACCGATCGCCTTTAGTCGCACTAGAAATCGCCCTTTTTCATTCGCTCTTTATATCTTCTTTTTTCAAGTCATCCCTCTATTAAATTAGCAAATTCTTATCAATACTTAAGAAGTTCAAAGAGCTAATTTAAATAGCTCGACATAATTTTCATATAAAAATGTGCTTAGAAATTAAATTATGTATATTTTTTAAAACTTTACTATTTTATTGGATAGATACAAATCTCTTTGTTTAAAAAAATTTCCGGACCATTCAAATTCCGATTACGACCCAATTCAAAATTTAAAATTAACTGATATAATATGCACTCCCGCAGTTCGCAAATCCATTTCCCTTCAAGTTATTTGAGGCTAGAATTACTAAATCTAAACTGTTTTTAAGTTCGGGCAGGAATCTTAAAGCGGACTCCAAATAGGTACCAATTTTTTTTTATCCGACCGTAATTAAATCCAGACTGTTCTTTTTGAAACAGATTCCACAGTTCGCTTATCTTCCTAATTAAACTCAGGAGCGAATTAGGATTCTCCGAGGTAACTCAAATTTTTAGTTTGGATCCGGACCGTTCGATAAAAAAATTCAGGTCAATCAGACTCCAAGCAAAATGCACGGAGTCCTTTAATATTCGTGCCAAAGCAGATCGGGTGGTTCGGATATCTAACTTAAAATTTGGCTTACCTTAGGTGATTTGAATTCGGCCCCCCTTATCCTGTTAAAGCCCTAAAACAGTCAAAGGCAGAGAAGGCGAAAATTGGAGCAACTGACAAAAATGATAAACCTCACTCTCTCCCTTCTCCCCTCTACCCTCCCTAAAACCCTCCGTTTCTCTGCTCTCCAGTTCCGACCTCCTCTTGCCACCACGCACCTCCATTTTCCGAACAAGGAGAGAAGAACATCATCTATCTCTTCCGCCTACACCGAATATAGCCCAACTCAATTCGATCAACCATCGAGCGACGACATCGAAGAATTGAATGTTGAGCAAAGGAAAGCGCTTCTCAAGGGAGGCGAGCAGGTTGTCTCCGTCATGCAAGAGATGCTCAACCTTGTAATCTTCTTTACTTCTTTATCTTTGAGTGAGGCTATGGTACTGTGTATAGCGTGGATTGGTCTGTACTCCGAACAATATTTTTTTTTCTCAAAGTCCAAATAGTCGATCTAAACCGTTCAACATGATTTTTATATGAAAATGTACTTGCAGACTACATTTTATATTTTTTACAATTTTTTTACATTTTTTGTAGATAGGTAGAAAATCACTATTTTTAAATAGTCTAAAATATTTAGATTAAGTGATATTATACCTGTCTAAAAGAAATAGTGAAAAAATTGTAAAAAATGTAAAATTTGATCTGCAAGTACATTTTCACACAGAGATCATGCTGAACGGTTCAGATCAATTGTTTGAACTTTTAAAATGAAGTTTTTGATCCATAGTATGGACCCATGTGCACTATGCATAGTACCATAGCCCCACTCTTTATTTTTTCTGATATTAGTTATGACAACTTGAACTTTATGGTTGATTCTAGGAAAGTTGCCTAATTACAAAGTACCAAGCGTTCGAGTAAAATTTGGAAGATGTTTTTAATATTACTAGGAGTGATATTGCTAGTGTATCTGTAGCGTGCTTGATTGGATTGGCAATATTCTAGTGACCGGTACTTTGTAATCCCAGAAAAGAATGTCTACCGTAGAGTGCTCATACCCTTACTGCAAGTTATGTATACTACTGAAGAAAAGGGCCAAGAATTGGATTAAATTTGATTACCTTTCATTTTGTATAGTTAGAGGATATGGAGGTGGACATGGACAAAGATGCTGAGCCTGTGGCACTTGAATTGGTGGCACAAGGTGTGATAGGGAAGAGAGTGGATGAGATGGAGTCTGGTTTCATGATGGCTCTTGATTACATGATCAATCAGGCCAAGAAGGACAATGATGACCAGGTGCTCGATAAAATGCCTAGCTGAGTACAACTTCCTATTCCGTTGGGGGGGGGGGGGATATCATTATGAGGAATTAATATGAGAAACTAATTAAGTAAATCAACTTGCAACTGAAAAGTTCATGAAGCATCTTGTCTAAATCAGCAAATTCTGAACATTTATTTATGTATTTTTCAGCGGAAGTCACTGCTGGAGGTGATTAAGCAAACGATTTTGGACCATCTCACGAAAAAATGCCCCCCACAAGTGAGTATATCACTTTGAAAGCTGTACCAGCTTACATGTAAGTAATATATTTGCTCTTCGTCCAGTGACGGAGATAGAGGGGGGTCAATAGCCCCCCACCCCCCCCCCACATGAAATAACAGCACCTCTTTCAGCCCATATGGTTCTGTTTTGTACCAGAAAACCTTGTTGGCCCCATCAAATACATCTACGCTTAATTATATAATTGTATTCGGCCCCCGCATTTGAAATTTCTTGCTCCATGTCTGTCTTCTATATTCTTTAGTTTTTGTTGCATCTCTTCTGGCTTGTAAATATGCTCCCAATTATGCTGTCGTACTGCATTGGTTGGTTGGTTGCAGGATCAGTACGTACTATTTACCAAATGGTTGTTATATTCGGTCAGTACAACTGTAATTTCTAATTGATGGGTAATAAATTAATTAAGCATCATTCAAGCCAAAAAAAATGTTGAAGAGAAACCTGCAAAATGTAATCAGGACCCGATTGGTCTTGTCATGTCATCAATAAGTCTAAAACCATGCCTTTTAAATATCGTACACAACAGGTTCAAGTGGTGGGGCTTCTTTGTCAGACAGCAAAAAAAGATAGTAGGCAGGAATTGTTGCGGCGAGTAGCAGCAGGTGGAGGTGTTTTCGAAAGTGAAAAGGGGCTTAAAGTTCATCTGCCTGCCGCAAATTTAAATGATATTGCTAACCAAGCAGATGATCTTTTGGAGGTACTTCTAAATAAAAGAAATGATTTTCGCATTTTCACCCATGTGCAATGAAATGACATAAATCCCTCTATAGTCTAGTTGGAATCGCTTTGGACAAATGATAGGGCACTTGATGAAACTTGTTTCATTGGTAGGGACATTTTTTTTCCCTTTTAACCATAATTAGTAATGACTAACTGGGTTGGTAAGCAAGTAGTTTCAGTGTTTTAGTATCTTGTTTTGTATTTCATTCTTTTGAAGTTATTGACTAAAGGTTGTGCTAGCGAATTCTTGATACTGCCAGTTCCATCTGTCAAATTTCCCAAGAGGAGAGGAGACTAGGTGTTATTTTTGTACTTAATGCACAATTTGAGGAAACTATTCAAATAAATGAACAAAAAATCTGCAGAATATGGAGTCAAAACCTACTATTCTCGACAGAAAGCTACTTGCTAGGCTGGTTTTGGTGCGTGAGGAGGCTAGAAACATGATGGGTGGTGGTTTATTGGATGAGAGAAATAATCGTGGCCTTAGCACACTCCCTGAGGCAGAGGTCTTTCTCCCTCCCTCCCTTCCTCGCTCTATCTCTCTGATTCTGTCTTTGTCCTAGAAGAAAGGCCAAAAATGCCACTCTGAAGTTTCATTCTGTTCAATACGGTTCTAATCATTTGGTTTTTTATTTGAGGCCTGCTATTAATTGCCGTGGGCCGTCTTGCCTTGGTTCGCCTGCCAATGGAGGCTTGCCATCTTTTCCACCTTGTGTGAAACAAATGCCTTTGGATAAGTGTGAACCATGTATAAAACTGTTCTGCACTTGAGAAGGCTCGGTGAACCCCCATTTGCTGGCGAGCCGAAGACAAACTGCTTGCATGAGCCAAGGCTTTCCCTTTTTATTTTATGAGGCCTTCTGTCACTATCTTGTTATCATGGAAACAGTTAGGATGGTGACATGTTGGTTGTGCCCTTGTAGAATACAAAAGGTTCACACTAAACCTAACCTGATTTGGGACCCATCAAACAAATCTTAAAAATATGGGGCTATTTCTGGACCCACTTTTTATTTAATTTTCTTAATTATATAAAACTGGTTTGTAGGTGAACTTTCTGGCAAAGCTGGTCTCCTTGCGACCAGGAGAAGCAATGAAAAATATCATTAGTGATGTTATGCATGGCAGAGCTGAAGGAGCAGATATTTCAGAAAGTGAAGATGAAGCTAGCAGTCCAAGAGCAGTTCCCAAAGGGATTTTTGGAAGGGTGATTATCTTCATTTCTAGTACATTTGATATTACCATCTTAAGCATTTTGAGCAATTGGTTGGTTAATTGGGTAAGACAGCATGTCCTAAGCAATGCCACCTTAGAGCTGGACACACTAAAACTTTCAGGGGATAGCAAAATATAAAATTCTTATCATATTTATGAAAAAAGAGCATTGAACCTTTTTATTTTTTCCAGAAAACAAAACTTAATATTATAACAGTATTATTGTTAACACTGTTTTGTAGTTTTCAAGAAGTGAAGAAGGTGGATAAATTATAACACTGTAGCATGAATATTGTTGATATTATCAACTTGACATGGCTTTTAAATTCTAATTTAAGAAGTGGGAGGGTTAATTGGTTAAATATCGACATATGGAAACCAGAGCTGCTTGGTGCCAATGGGGAGGATCACCCTGCATCGGTGGTGCTGTGGCTCCGGCACTGCCACTCGGCTCTAGTTTTTTGGAGCCAATGCTTGCTTGGCATAATTTCTTACCTTAAATATTCACAATTTCATTGGTTCTCTAAAACCCTGATTGCTTAATGGATCCTGACAGATTTCAGTAGCTCGCTGGACTTAGAATGCAGTTTAGCCTTTGTGTTCGTTTTTGCTCTGCCACTTAGCTTAAATATGAACTAATTTTACATAACAAACATTATCTTTTTAGGGAAGTGTTACAGGCCGTAAACCACGACCAGTCCGTCCCGGAATGTTCCTCGAGACTGTCTCAAAGGTACAAAAAAGTTGCACTTCTGACTTCTTTCTTCTGCATTATCAGCCTGGTTTTCACATTATTGTTGATATGTGATCTTATAATCCTTTCACAGGTACTAGGTGGCCTGTATGCTGGAAGTGGGTCTGGTGTGACGGCACAACATTTAGAATGGGTTAGGTTTCTTAAAACTCAATAACGTACCAGTAAATTCTTGTACCAGACCAATGTTGGTTGAGTTCCTTCCAGCCAGAAAGTCAAGAGGTTTCTTTTTTAGTTGTTTACCTTTCCATGTTTCTTCTATCTTGCTTGACATTTGGTTGTTTTCTGAGCTTATATCCTAGAACTGTCCAGCTTCCATGAGTTGTACTGGAGTCTGTGGGGCTTGGTTTCATTTTCGAGAAGAAACTAAAGCTTAAATGTTTGCCTCTTTGGTCAGGTACACCGAAAGACCCTTGAAATCCTTGAAGAAATGGCTTATTAGTATTTCATTCTAAAGCTCAGTTCAACTTACTTCAAAAGCTTCCTAGCAATTGATGGTCTAAGGCTCCATGTATGTTTCTTTTTTAGTTTATGTGTATCTTTTTTAAGCTATCATTGTCATGGGGCATGAAGATTACCAAAATTGTCAAAAGCGGTCAAAGGAATCGTACTAACTTTTCCTAATAATTTGTCACTTAAGCTCATGACTTGTCATTTATGTATAGAGTTATATAAAGACGAGCAGCTGTAGTTTGTCTAATACAAATGTTCAATCTTTCCTTTTCTATGCAATGAGAATTGTGGCATGACTAGTTCAGTTGTTCTTCTACTCCATAGTCCGTGATGATGGTTACACCTTGTCTCCTTATTTCGGTAGTGGCAGTTTTACCTTGTCTCATACTTGGACTTCTCATTTTCTTTATGTTTAGTCTCAAGTCAAATTTGAAACTTTTAAAGCCTTTTGAGACAGTATGAAAGAAGCATCAGAATTTTCTTCCGTATCGGTTAGAGAGAGAGAGTATTAGTATTAGTATTATTACTATTATTATTGACACCATTATTAGTATTAGTAGTACTACTTTACTACTATTATTATTATTTTTATTACTATTTTATTACTATCTATCTTGACTTTATGATTATGATTGGATTTCATTTCTAGCCTACCCCAACTTGTTTGGGACTAAAGACTTGGTTGTTGTTGTATCGGTTAGAGAGAGAGAGAGAGAGAGAGAGGAGGATATTAGGACTAATTGTACTAAACTCAAAACTCAGAAACAGAAATTATGAGCCAAAGATCAAAATTTCATTTTAATTTGTCCTCTTCAGGTCTTTATTTTTATATTCCTCTAAAAGCGCTTTCTCTTTCCTATGTCTAAACCGATGAGATAGCTACACACTTGGCCGCCGCTGCCAGGATTTTCAAAAAAAAAAAAAAAGAGATAGCTACACACACACACACACAAACTGTCATTGGAGAACACCTTGCAAACTAGGTAAGCCTAAACAAAATTCATTGCATTATCTTTTTCTAACCATCCTCATATGTGATAGTTCATACCAACCTGAAGCAAATTCTTGTTTGGTATTTGTAAATCTACAAACCCTTGCCTAAAATTCCTCCTAAGAAAATCATACACATAATTCACAATCACCTTCTTAAATAAATTAGACTCCTCACTGGCCTTGACCTCGCTATGGCCCAACAGGTACACCACACCAGCCTCTCGAGACATCTCTAGAAAACGAATCTCACTCTGTACCTCTTCTCTCTTCTCTTCTCGATCAGAGTTCTCTTGACGAATGAAATTCTTAAGATGCTCCATCAGCAGCTCCTCAAATTCCATGTTCCCCACACGACGGTCCCTGTACCCGTACCTAGCAATGCACCGGTACATTTTGTACTCCTTGGGCCCCACCCTTCGAAGCAAGAATCGCTCCTCAGGGGGTACCTTATTTATGTGCAAGTACTTCACCGAGACAAAAACCAAAATAGAGTGAATTGCTGGGACGTTGGTGAGAAAATGTGGGAAGATAGCAGGGATGCCTTGTGTCAATTCAGTGTACAGAAGGCCCACTCCCGGTACACGTGTGATGCCGAGGCTAGAACCAAGGCTATTCAAGTATTCCATGGAGACCTTTTTCTCTACCTCAAAAGCGTGACGCTTGGTTTGTACATAGTGCCAGACGTACATTATAAAGAACAAAAGAGCTGCAAAGGCTAGAGGGAGGTAACCTCCTGTAGTAAATTTGTAGAGAACTGAAGAGAAGTACAGGAGCTCAAAGGAGACGAAGACTAAGATGAAGAGTGTGATTAATGCTAGGCTTAATTGCCAGATCATCAACATAATTATGGCGAGGAGAGAAGACGTTACAAGCATCACAGCCACCACCGCAATTCCTAATTATTTCAAATAAAATGGTGAGGTAAATTATTTTCATGATTAATCGAGAAGGCCCGCATTCCCCTCTGACATAGAAATGTTAGCTTATGCCAGAGGATTGCAGAATGTAAAAATCTCTTTGGAATCAATAACTAAATAGCGATAACTTTTTTTTTTTTTGGATGGGTTTGAGAGAGAGGTTCAGGTTCAGAAAATGATGTTTTAATAAATAAAAGTAGACAAGGAAATAGAGTTTTTACCATAGGCATTTCCAATATTGGTGGTGTCTTTGAAGGAAGCGGTGACAAAAACACAAGCTAGCAAGAGAAGAAAGTTGATCTCGGGTATGTACACCTGTCCTTCATGCTTGCTTGAGGTGTGAACTACCTTCACACGTGGAAAGCAACCCAATGCCATTGATTGTTTTACAATTGCAAATGTGGCTGAGATCATTGCTTGACTTGCTATTATTGATGCAAGCACAGCCACTGTGAACATAGGCCAATACACCACCTCTGCAAATGAGCAAAACCAATTTAGATATTTATGCCATATCTCAACCAAGTATTCTGAATGAATACAAATTAATATAAAAGATGATGTCTTTCTTTTTTTCTTTTGAATTGTTGAAGGAGATACCAGGAGTTGATTTGTAAAAGGCATCTGAGACATCCCCGGGAAACTTAGATAAATAAGCGGCTTGTCCAACATAAGCACATATCAAACATGGATAGACCAATCCAGTAAAAGCAATCTACAGAATAAATAAATAAATTTAAACAAGCCTTATTTTCTCATATACAGTACTAAAATCGAAATCTAAAGGGGGACTGGGTTGTGGGTAAAAAGAGTAAAACCTGAATTGGTCTGACGGAGAAGTGACCTAAATCTGCAAACATTGCTTCAGTTCCTGTTATTAAATGCACCATTTGATTAGTATAACTTAGTACTATAAATGTCAATAGTCATGTTTCCTTGCTGGTGTTCTATAGTTGTACTCTCACCAGGCTGATATGGTACCTAAAGAATGTCCTTTTTTTTGTTTTAATTACAAAAGCATAAGACACGTAAAATAGTAGAGAGAAAAAAACATACCGGTCATGCAAAGAACAACACCTCCAAGAGAAATCCAAGCTTTTTTAAGGTCGCTTTTGAAGTAAGACACAATGTATAGTGGATTGAAAGCCTTGAGCACACTGGAGTCGTGTCGGATCAAGTTGGATATACCAATGGTCCCTATAAAGATGTACCAGACTAGTATAACCGGTGCAAATGTATATCCCACTTTGTCCGTACCAAATCTTTGTATCGAAAAGAGCACCACCAAAATTGCAATCGATATCATTGCAATTGCATCTGATAAAAAAACAAATTGGCTAACAATTCAGTCGCTTAACATGAAATATTAGTTGAAAGTTTAGTTTAAGTGCATATCTTTAAATAATTTCACAATATTTTTGTGATTTATACAACTCATAATTATGAGAATGGAGATTACAATGAGGAGATACTTTTTCTAGAAATATGGATTAATGCATACCTTTGCTTAGTCCAGCATCAATTTTCTTCACGCCATCTACTGCTGATAGAACTGCATAATTACCAGGTAAAATGTTAAAATAAAGTTTTCTTTGCCAAAATGTTCCTTAATAATACATTAATTCGATAAGAAGTCTTAATTTGATTAATAGTTAACTTCCAAAAAAATAGGGATAAATATTATCTGGCCAATATGATCCTAAAAAAAAAAAAGTAAAAAACAAACGTGTTGGTAATAAAACAAATTACACTCTAGGATTAGTTTGCTTCTTCACAAGAGACCTTGGTAAAATTCTTATAAAAGTTGAAATCTCACCCTCTTGTGTACCAAACTACCAATCCAACATCACAATAAAAAACAGAAGAACCAGAACACAGAACTTGTAGTAGAAATTTAAATAACCTGAGATGCAGGGGGTAAGAATGCCATCTCCTATAACCATGCAAGTGCCGAGAAGGGCCAGCCAGAGAAGTCCAGTCTTAGCAAAGCTGCTCCTCTCAAGTGCATTTCTGATCTTCTCAGCTCTTCTGAGGTGCTTGTTTGGTAGCTCCAACTTGTATGCAGAGATCTCCATCACCTCTGTTTGTTGGCTTGGGAGTGCATTCACGTTTGAATGCCGGCATATTAGCGAATACAGTGCAAAAGTACCTCCTGAAAAAAAAAAGGGTAAATAGAAATCAAGTTTAATCTTACTCTGTTTATCATTACATGTAGCAATTGTGTTCCATTGATTGGTATTCTGTCCAACTGTCCTTAAAAAACTCGGTATTTTTCATAAAAGTCTAGAATTTAAAAACTAGCAATGCAGTATTAAAAACTATCCAATCTTTGACCATTTATCAAAACACTGCACTCAATTTAGTTGATTTAAAGATAGTAAATCATATTAAAAATTTGGAAGCTGTACCCTCTCCATTGTCATTGGCCCAAAGAACGATGAAGACATATTTGATCAGGGGGAAGAGAGTGAGAGTGTAGATGATGAGAGAGAGAGCCCCGATTATTTCACTTCTGTTCGGGGTTCTGTCGGCGAATGTGCTAGCAAAAACATACAGAGGTGATGTGCCGATATCGCCGTACACAACTCCAATGCTTTGAAATGCAAGTTGCAAGATGGCTGCTGTTGATAGAACCTAGCAAGGTTTGAACAAAAAAAATTACCGATCAGCAAAGAAACTGAAATTATGTGAAAAGCGACATGAAAGGGCTACATGCCACCTGTATTTTGTTTCCCTTCCTGGCTTAATGACTATCCATTTTGTGTGTGTGTGTGTGTGTGTGTGTGTGTGTGTGTGTGTGTGTTTTACATTTCTTTGTCCCTGAGCATTATTATTATTATTATTATTATTATCGATTAGAGATGAAAAAAAACTATTTTCTTGCAAATTAATATAGGAATACTAATAACATATTTCTTCCATTACGTCCATATTTTAAAAATGGACCTTTAAATATATTAAATTTAGCATTCACCAACTTTTTATATGAAAAAGGGTTGGTGGCTGGTACTCGATTGCTCCCAAGTTAGAATGTTGTGTGTGGTCCTTTCTAGTGAGATTCCAACACATGTCTAAAATCAGAAAGGATTCTATGTCAAAAGATATAAAAAAAAAAAACTATAAAGCTTGTAAAACATGCAAAACCTCTGGAAAATGCTAACGAAACGGAGATATCTATGTTATTACAACGAAGTATAAAAGAAAAAATTTTAAAAACAAAAGGTACTATACCTTAGATACAGCCGGCATGCCGGAGACCCGGCTAGCCTCTTTGTCAAGAGAATCCATTCTGTGGAAATGCTCTGTAAGAGGCGTGCATTTTTCTTTCTCTTCACCATTATTTGTCTCATTTTCTTGGTTCATGATCTTGTCATTATTTTTATCTCTCTCTCCTTCATCGATCATCTCTATGTTCACTATAACTCCATCAACTACTTCCTCTCCCATTGGAAGATCCTCTTTTTCCAAGTAATTCAGAAGTAAGATTCTTTTCTCTTAACACTCGTTGTTATGTTGGTCTTTTATAACCGAATCGGAGGGGGTAAGTCGGTAACCTAAACTCTGCTTCCCAAGAATGTTTTGGGTAGACTTGGTTCAAGAAGAATTTTAAATAACACGATAAACTTTTTAATTACACAACACTTTTTTTAAGTAAAAATTTCTACTAGATATTAAGATTTTTATATAGTCGAATCCAATATTCCAAAATAAGTTTTTTCAACAACATGATAAATTTTTTCAATTACATTTCTTAATATATCCACACAAGTGCATGGATAATCATACGTTCTTTTGAATAAGAGCACAATCATTTAATTAATAATGTAAAAAAAATAAGTTGAAATTCATATTCAGTAATCAAGATCATGCAAAATTTATATTGGAACTAATATGAAATTTAATTCTGTCTCCTTTTTTGTGAGAAAAGATATGATATATTCGTTTTATTGAATAAAACATTTAAGTTATATACATCGAGTACTATTAAACAACTTCAATTTAAACATTCTCCTATTGCAAAATTTTGAAAATTTGCAATCTCAACACCACACACACCTGCCTTATCGACAAAACGTTTTTCTCGCTACACCAGACTCAGAATGGTGCCTAGGAGCAAAGTGTCAAGCATCTTAATTTGATTTTAACCTTTTGAGAAAAAAATATAAAATCATCAGGTCCTGTACTAATGTGCTGCACAAGTATTACAAAGTAAGTGCTAAACCGGGTCCAGGTTCAAAATTAGTAACCATAGTTTGTATTTTTTTGACTTGGGGCAGCGACCTGGCACGTGAGCAGCAGATGATGAAATGAATCTGCTTGAGCACGGAGACCCCGAGGCAGGCAATGACTCCTGTTCTCTTGTTGGATCCTCTCCAATCGTTCCCCCATAGCAATGAAGATTTCAAGATAATCTTAACCATTTAATCTGGATCTGACAATCTATATTGCACTTGATTACAGGGGTTGCCTCATATGTTTATAACCAACTGTACCCATTAGAATATCAGATGAGATCTTTGCAATATTATCTCAAATTGAACGGCTAAGTTCTGCTTCAGACTGCAATTTTGTACTACCATTGGAGAGGAGCACCTCGATATATTGGCTATGTTGGTAGTCGGTAGTCGGTACTATTTTCTCCTAGTAAAACCCTCCCCAAGAAGTTTTGCAAATAATATAATTAAATGGCGTACATAAACAACAAATGTGTTAATGTATATTTAACTTCTTTAACTTCTAACTTTTTGTTATATGTCAAGCTTCAATTTTGTTATATTTTTCTATATGCTTCTACACAATGGTAGAACTTATAATAGGATAGAGCTTTTGTATATGCTTCTACACAATGTAATTTAGCTTTTTTTTTTTTTTAAGTTGAACAACGATTGCTGACTTTATAATTTTCTAAGTTTGATCCATCTTTTATCAAGTAAATGATTTATTTGCTCATTTAGGTGTAGATAGTAATATAAAAATGTGATGTGATACAATTAATATGTCGGAACTTGATCACGCAACGTGACTAAATTTTCATATGTGATGTAACGTGAAGTGAGACAATCAAAATGATAAAAAGCAGTCACGTCATATTAATGATTATGTTTGTGATCATGTGTGATGTGATCGTACCACTTTTTTTAATTTTTTTAAAAAGTAATTCGTTCAAGATTTCCGCAGCCTATTCATAATGTTATGCGTCTGCGTATCTACATGTAATCAAACATCGTGCCATTATGTATCATAACGTGTCAAGATCGATTCACGTGATGTAATATATTATATTAATTTTTGTCAAAAGTAATCACGCCATATAATAATTTTTTTCTCTTTTTCTTTTTCAAACGACACAAATTATGTTGTAACAATATCAAGTTGTTCCATAACAGACCCGTTTTTGTGACATGATTTTTTTCCCTCTCGATGTTTAGATATCTTCGATTCTTTCAATATGTTCACGCGTTACTATTATTTATAAATAATAATATTACACAAGTATCAAATTATAAAAATAGCCAGAATTCTTGGCTTTTAGCACAGTTTTTTTCCCGTTTAATTGTGATTTACAAGGATAGAAACTCTTTGTTAGTGTGAAATTTAATGCGTTAGAGATTGTTGTAAATCAGACTAATTTAGTAATAGCAGGAGTCCAGCTAGTATGACATTTGTTATTTCAGTCTATATAACAACAACTCTAAAACTTATTGAATCGACTTCAAATAGTGAATCCAAACCATTCAAACCAATCTATTTTATTAGTTGTGCGTTTACATACAAAATTTATAAGTTTTCAAATTTATTTAGTATCAAATGCAACGGTCAAATGTGGGAGTTTTAAATTAATTTAAATGCATTCATTTTTTAATGCTTGATTTATACTAAAATAACTCGAAAAATAATTTTTTACATATAAACACATCACTCATAAAGTAAATCGGTTTAGATTACTCGTTTGAAGTTTATCTATCCAATAAATTTTGGAGTTGGTGTCATATGACACCGATGTCATACTAACCGGATTCTAATAGCAAATGCTATTTTAATTTAGTTAGAAAAACTTCTAATGAAGTACGCAGATTGTCTACTAAAAATTTTATTGGTAAAAGAAAAAAAAAATATAGTGGTGCTAAAAGAAAATTTCCTTTTGCTTTCAAAAATTGAAAAAAGCCCTAAACTTTAAACCCTAATCAGGAATGATGCTTAAAGTAATTTCTTTTTTCCTTTACTTGTAAAATTGGGAAAAAAAATTAAAAATTAAAAATGCATATCCACATTTTCTTTACTACAGAATCTTGAATTAATAAATTTTATTTTAGTACTTGCTCAAACAATTGAACAAATCACGAATAACCATGTCTTTGGTTAGAAGATCGCGGAACTTACTGCTATCTGAAATGGCGATCATGGTTTATGTTGTTGGGGTCCAGGCCCAAAATTGGCCCAACATAATAAATTGGCACGTGGCATCTCTCTATGAAGCTGTAACTAGAGTGGATAAAACGTGCCGTGCCATGACTAACACGCCGTGACTAAGGGCTATAATGCCGTGCCGTGTTGTGCCGTAACCAAGTTAATTTTTTACGTGCTGTGCTGTGGCGTGATCAAAATGTCAAAGGCGGTCACGGCACGCGAATGGTTACGCCACGCGAGTCACACCGTGTCCAAATGTGCCGTGACCAAACGTGACTTGCGTGACCATTTGATCATAATTTAGGTTAGTTTATTCAAGATTCACCATTAAATCAATATCTAATGATCATAATTACACGTGACTCGTGTGACCACGTGCTGTGCCGTGCCGTAACTAGATCTTTCACGTGATGTGTTGTGCCGTGCCAAAATTTCAAAAAATAAACACGGCACGCGAATAGTCACGGAACGGAACACGCGAATCACAGCACGTAACTGACACGCGTACCATGCTGTAACCGTGCCGTTCCGTAACGGAGCCGGCTCCGCCGTGCCATTTTTCCCACTCTAGCTGTAACAGAAAAGAATATGAAATTTCGAGCGAATCTGCAGTAAAAACTGAACTGAAATAGTAGCAGCTGTATTGCCATAGGGTGAGGGTACAGTAATATGCATATTACGTAATGGGCGGCGCTATGAACTTATATTTCTGTTTTTAAAATTTAAATAGTCGATTAGATTATTCAACATGATTTTTATATGAAAATTTTACATTTTACAAAAATATATATTATTTTTTAAATAAATAGAAAATTCTGAACCATCCAAAAATAGTAAAATAACTAAAAATCATGTAAAATTTACTTTTAAATATATTTTCATGTAGAAATTATGTTTAACGATTGAGATCAAATTTTTTAAAAATATTTATGGCACTAAGTCGATCCGTACTCATATTACCATAGCCTCGCCAAAACTTGCATTCCCTACTTTTTAACAAAAGCATGTGACACGGGTAGTATATATAGAATCAGGAATCTACAATGGAATGTAGATGCAATGAAAATAGATGAAATTGTTCAGCTTCTTTTTATTTGTACGAAATTTTGTTGGCTGCCTTTGATAAATTTGGATTGGCATGAAGTTAGACTTTGTATTACTAAATTCAGACAACATATCCAAAACGGAGCAACTATTGTTGATCAGATCAGATCTGAACTATTCCATAAATAGGGATGGTTTAGATTTGTCCAATACATTAACATGTGCAATTTTCTCTATTTACAAATGATGCAAAACTGACTTGACAAAACAGCGTTCAGCACTCTGTACAATCACAGTCGCTGTTGACATGATATCATGCCGAAATAGACCCTTTTTTTTTTTTCTTAAAGATTAAAAAAATTGAATTATTGGAAACAAGATGAATTGTTTTTTTTTTTTTCGATTCGGTAGATGAGATCGAATCAATGATTTGAACTCATTGAGATATTTACACGGATCAAATTAATAGTTCGATTCCATAGTTTTCGTAAGTTGCAGCGCATTTTCGTCACAAAATATCTGAAAACTACTGAGACCGGACCATTGATTCGATCTTAGTAGGGAATGTGAAATTTTAGAGTATCATGATATTTTATTCTAAATTATATAGAAAATAATACATAAATACATTTTTTGTTAAAAGATGGGGTCCAATTGACCCCACGCCTCTTCTTACATCTCCTTACTGGTACGGTCCCATTAATTTTTACACAATGCGGCCGTTAGTGTGGTAAATTATGAAAATTAATAAAATTATACCGTTTTTATGAAGAAAAAAAACAATTCGCCTTTTTTTTTCTGAAAAATTATAATTTTTAATTTATAAAAAAAATGAATATAGAGAACCCATTTGTTTGATTTGAACTAAGCAATTTGTTTTTGTCGGATTGATATTTTCCTGATTTCCGGTCATATTAGCTACACCAATTCCCATACTTAAACTAATTAAGCGTCGTAAAAAAACACATTTTCTAAATAAAAAATTAACTTAAATAAATCCTTAAAACTACCTATATACTAAATACATAATCCTCTTTTTAATTGAGCTACTGGTCTACTGACAACTTACTGCTAAGTATAAATTTGTCGTTAATAGTTGATAATATGACATATATACCAGTTGTCAAGGGCAGTATAATTACGAAACTCGGTAGTTAGTTTAAAGTATTATCTTAATTTAGCATTTTGAATATTTGATATTTACACCGAATTGTTGACCTTCATAAACGACAGTAAAAAAACAGTTTAAACTACCATAACTATCTGAGAGGACAGCAAAAATTCCAGCACTGAATTTTTTTCTAAAATATTAATACCTATGCAAGAAAGTATTTATACCTATACACATAAGTATTTATAACATTTTGAATATAATTGACGGTTATTACGCCACAGTGCTTAAAATAATAAAAAAAACAGTTTAAACTTTAGGGAGCGGATAACATTACTCACGCTACAGTATCCACATTGTACCCGCATTATAACTATCATAACTATCTGAGAGGACATCAAAAACTCCAGTACTGAATTTTTTTTTCTAAAGTATTAATACCTATGCAAGAAAATATTTATACCTATACACATAAGTATTTATAACTATGAGGGAAACAATTTTTAAGTATATATATGGGAGACCACTCAAACTACATGAGAGGACCATACATATTTTTAGAGGTGAATTTTTTTTCTCCGTTCAATCTCGTCAATATTTCTAACTATTTGTGAGGATTTTGCGAATCTAAAACCACAAACGTCTTCGATGCAATTTTCTCTTTCAAATGAGATCCATGATGACGTACTTTCGGGCTCGTCGTCACACAAGTATTTATACCTCGTTGTGCAAGTATTTATATCTATACTTGTAAGTATTTTTACATATTACACTGGATGATGTCTGAAAGTATTAATCTCAAGTATTGCAAATATTTATACTTATGCATTGAAATATTTAAACTATGCACTGAAGTATTTATACCTATGTGGTCAACTATTTTTGTTAGAGGAATGTTGACGCAGGACAATTGGGGGAGGTTGATGCGGTCATACGGAGTCCCCGCTACTTCATTAGAGAAATATTGACACGGGACGATTGGGGGACTGGAAAATGAATGATCATAATAAGTTACGCATCAAAGTATTAATATTTTATTTTTCAAGTGTTAATATCTTATCTTTCAAGTATTTATATTTATGAAGGTTGACGCGGAAACTGAGAATGTAAGGACTATATAATTAGTGAGAATCATAGAGGGAGAGTGTTGTAGAAATTTTAGAATAATAATTAATTAGTGAGAGACATATAATATATTTTTAAAATAATAATTAGTGAAGACTATATAATTAGTGGGACCATAGTACATAATTTTTGATGTAATGGAGGAAGGATACTCAAATAAAAACTTTAATAGTTAATCAGTTTACATACCGACAAAAAATGAAGATACTATATGGGGAAGGATACAATGATATTTTCTTTTCCCTTGCTTGTTTCTAGAAAAGAAATGAAAAGAGATATCTTTAAAAAGTCTCTTTTTGTGTGCTTGATGTTATCATCTTATCACAGATCTGTTTAGTTCAGCCGTAAAATTAAGGTCCGTCCGAAATCAGCTCTCTGGCATGATTATTTATAGAAGACATCTGATTTGAATAAAGTTCCACTAAACTCACAAGTGGTTTAAACACAAACCGAGTAAGCATCGCGGTCATAAGCTGAGCTGGCATGAAAACATGTTAAGATTTTAAAAAAAGGTCAAACATCAAGCCACCAAATTATTTAGTATTTATAACAGATTTGTCAATCTGAATTTTGAACCTGCGACTTTCTATACAAAGTATTATTTTTGCTACTAGATCAAAGACTGATTCTTACGTATTAAGATTTAGAAAAAAGAAGAAGAAGAAAAAGACATGCATGTTTAAATGAGATTTGGTAGATGCAATTTAAGTCCTATATTTGATTGCGTTTCTGACACGTAGGATACAAACTGATAAGATATTATCCGCCTGTATTAGAATTGGTATTTCAATTTTTGTAGATTCAAATAATTGAATATGGATAGTTTGTGGATATAAATATGATTTTAATTTTAGAAGTGGATACAGATACGAATACAGCTAATTATCTATAGAATAATTATTTTAGTACCCGCGCTACAGTACCCGCGCTACAGTACCCGCACTGTACCCGCACTTCCATAACTGTAAGGTTGCGGTCCCCACAACTACCGATCTAACTAACAATGTTATCGGACCTTCAATTTTGAATTTCAAATGTTCCTTTCTCTTCGTTTTTTCCTTTTTCGAAGGCTTCTGCAATTTTGAGACGATTTGGAGGTGATTTCGAAACTAGAAGCGATTTCGTGTGGTTCTCACAAGTTTAATCGGTGATTTTGACATGTGATCAGCTAGATTAATATTGTTTCTTTTCGATTTTGTTTTTGTTCTGGTGAATTAATAATGATATATCGTTTCGTTTCTATTTCATATACACAATCGTGTTTCAGTGTTGCTGGATTTTGAGATGTTTGTGATAATTTGATTTGCGAAGATGATGTAATTGTCCATTATGTGTTCAGATATAAGTACTTAGTAGTTCAGATATAAATACTTGATGTGTTCAGATATAAATACTTGGTAGTTTAGATATAAATATTTGATGTGTTCAGAAATAAATACTTGATGTGTTCAGATATAAATACTTGGTAGTTCAGATATAAATACTTGATGTGTTCAGATATAAATATTTGGTAGTTTAGATATAAATACTTGATGTGTTCAGAAATAAATACTTGATGTGTTCAGATATAAATACTTGATCTGTTCAGATACAAAATTCATTTTAATAAAGTGGTAGTTACAATTTAAAGTTAAAAAAAATTAATAACAACCAATTATTAAAAATAACGTTATATGGTTTAAATTATTTATTTGAAAAAAATATATAATAAACTTCCGATGGGCTGATTATTATATATGAATTCATATAAACCATAGAGAATACTAACATATTACAATTAGTGCAACATATATACATATTGCCTTTTGTACACATGCAATCTCATGTGATCTATAATAACATATACTCATCAAGATCTAATACAATGTTTGTATAAAAGTTATGTCCTTACCACTTAGTAACCATGTGATCAAGGTTTGGCCCAATTTTTGATAAGTTGGACTCATGTTGCCAAAACTCTTGGTTATGATATAGTTTGGACCAGAATTTCATACAAGCTAGTTGTATTAGATCCAACATATAAAAAAGAGAGTGCCCATGTGATCCATGACATGATGCATCTTGGTTAAAGGTCTCCAACATTTCAACTCCAATACTTTTTTAAGATTCTTATTCATCCAACGTAATATAGATATAAATACTTCAGTTCGTAAGTATAAATACCACACCCTTATAGTTGTAAATACTTTGTTTCGTAAGTATAAATACCACAAGAATAGAAATATAAATATTACCCTCACATAAGCTAAGTCAACATTTTTTATTGACAATTTTAGTGGTCCCCACATGCGTTTGAGTGGTCCCCAAATGCGGGTACGAAGCTAGGATTTTTCAAGAAAATGTGCGGGTACGATTATTTAAGGAAAATTCATATATCATATATGTAGTTCATTGTATAGATATAAACACTTGTCTTGTATAGATGTTACACCGAAAAGGTATAGTACAAAGTTTCAGTACAGCAAGCTGTACTTTTTAACCTTAAAATACACTTCTGGTTCAGACTGCAAGTATACAATCCTACCGCGTAGTATATCGTCGGGTATCGATCACAGGGACGGTTCAAGTGTTATCCGGACTCTACCTAGGTTAATTAAAAACTAGAAGTTGGAAGGGTTGATTTTGGTTGTTTATGTTTCCTACAGATTCAAGGTAATAATAAAGTGCAAGAAAGAAGATTAAACTGGTTTTAATCAATAATAAAAAGCGTTCCCAGGGTTAAGACTTCATCTCAGTTTTGCCCTCTGACTGTCCTGTCCGGGCCGTGTCATTTCCTACACGGGCCGTATCAGTTTACACGGGCCGTGTCATTTCGCTACACGGTCCGTGTCAGCATCGGGTTAATGCAGCAGCTATTGTTTCTTTGTATCGTTCCTTTGTGTAGGGTTCTACTGACCGGACCTAATGTTTCTGGACCTCAACTGCCGTTTGTTGGTTCATCAACTTGGTACGGAAACTGTAATATATGCCCTCGTCGGGTTCTAGACCTCAACTTTCGTGTGTTGGTCCCTACTACATAGTTGCTTGATTGGTATACTAAAGGTAACTCCTATCCGCCGATAGAGAGTAATTTTCGCCTCCCGGTTACTACTTGGTTTCACCTCCCGGATCACAAATCCTACCTCATGTACTTAGTTTGGTTGAGAGACGTTAAAGGGCTATAATGCCTTATAGATGTGATCATTCATCTAGTGGCAAACCAATATAAGTCAAACACTTCATACCTGAGCAATTAAAATACTACTCAATCAATCAAACACAAATTTCAATACAAAGATTCAATAACTAGCATGCAAGACAAAACATTCGATTACATCAAAACCCTAGAAACAAAGTAAATTACTCACTCATGGTTCTAAAACAGTAAATACAAATAGAGATAGAGTTGATCATGACAAAACCCAAAGCACAAAGAAGATCAATCGAAAACTCGCGTATTTCGCTTCTCAACTTCGCCTCCAAGCTTAGCTGCCAAAGACAAACCCTAGAATGTGCTCTCCTATTCCAGAATGACCTTCTCTGGAGAGAAATCCCGATTATATGCTTAATTGGTCGACCTTCCTTCAATAGCCTTCTTTCCAGATTTCTAGATCTGTTTCCGGAATTGCTTGACACGGGCCGTGTCAAATCTGTCCGGCCCGTGTAACATGTGTACTTATCTCAAATTGTAGATCTTCTCGCAAGCTTTCCGAAAAGTGGTCATACACTCAAAACGGAGTTACGAGTCAAAAGTTATGACTGTTTTAAGTTGGTGTCCTGGTCGTGTCTGTGGTCGAGTCGAGGTTGACACGGGCCGTGTAGAATGTGACACAGGCCGTGTAGAGACTTCAGAATTCCAGATTTCTCCTCGATTTCGCCCGAATCCTGCAAAATAAGAATAAACTTGCAACAGTACCACATTCTAAAGATATTCAATGAAATACAACTGATTTAATAGATTTAAACAGAGGTTTGGTGCAGAAATTGGTCGGAATTATAGGTCAAATAACGAGACATCAAATTCCCCCAAGCTTAAATCTTGCTTGTCCTCAAGCAAAGATCCATACTTAGGTACCGGGTTGGACTCTAGTCTTACCTAAATGCAAGTTAAGTTCTTAAATGTGAAAATTTACATGAGTTGCTTTAATCAGGAACCTTGAGAATTCTTTTGGTCTAATTTGGATTTTCCTTGATCAATTTTGATTCACCGCACAAATTGACTAATCAAACTTCAAATTCTGAAATGTTTTAATATTTGCAAAGCTAATTACCCGAATTGATCAATATTTCATTCTTTCACTGAATCTATGCCCTCATTTGTGGTGATTTTTCCCTTTTTAACCCTCCCAAGCTTGGGACAAGCTTAGGTTAGAAAGTCGCGGACTTCATGTGTTGATATATGCAAGAGTTTTTGAAAGTTTTCGAGCTCAAAGGCATCCCGCCGGATTGTGCCAGTACTCGTTTTTTTTTCTAAATTTGGGAGACGAGCTCAAAGGCGCCCCGTAGGACTTATTGCCAGTACTCTTATTTTCTCCATCTTTTCATTTGTTTCATTTTTTCTTTTATTTGCATATACCATGAATACACACATCCAATGATATTCTTTCATACCAATGGATATCCCAATCTTTCTATTTGTTTAAAATCCCAATTCTCTAATTTAAAAGGCACAGTTCAGTTTCAAAAGGCTTTTTCAATACAATTCAAGCTTTCATCTTTTTGATTTCTCAAAACATCCCATCTTAAGCAGTTCTTTGATCAATTATGGGGTTATTTTGCAATTCTCAAGGTAATCCAACTCACAAACAAAAGTTTTCAAACAAGTCCCTAATCCTAGCAATCACACAAATTTATCACCTAAAAATGCAAAAAATTTGAAAAATAAACATGTCTAAATGCAGATACAGTTTTCTTCTATTCCACCCCCCAAGCTTGAATGAAGCATTGTCCTCAATGCTTGAATTTACACAAGGAAAAAGTAAATAGAAGAAAATATGGAAACTTACTAGATGGTGAGCGAGGGATGAGGCGGGGGCGCCTCACTGGTTGGTGGGAGGTGGATCAGGTGGCACTGGGGGAAGCACCCACTTCTGAGGTACACGGACCACGCGATCAAACTCTTGCATCAGAAGAATCCACAAGATTTCTTTTAAGTCTTTGATCGAGCACCCGATCGTGCCTTTGTGAGCTTTTAATTTCTCCAAGAGCATAGCAGTCCGATCAGGTTTAAGATCTGCACTTATGATCACAAGACAAGATTTATCTGGGTCCAGGAACTCATACCTGAGATTAGCTGGTAGAGGCTTGAGCTCAAGTGTTGGTTGCTCTGTTGGGGCCTTGACACGGTCCGTGTCGGTTTTGTCCGGCCCGTGTAGCCTAGTCTCCAGCTCCTTGGACTCTTCTGTACGGGCCGTGTTGGATCCATCCGGGCCGTGTGTCAGTTCCTCCAAGTTGTCAGCCCCTTTCTGCACGGTCCGTGTAGATTCTGCATGGTCTGTGTTCTCAGTAGTCTTGTTGATCTCGGCTGGTCGTGTGGGCTCTGCACGGTCAGGATGCTCAGTTTCTTCAGGGGCGTGCACGGTCCGTGTGAGATTTGTACGGGCCGTGTGCACTGTTGTCTCAGAGGTTGGTGGTTCTGCGCGGGGCGGGTTTTCTTCAGTTTGTGGGGTCTGTACGGGCCGTGTAGGATTGACACGGGCCGTGTCAGTTTCAGCTGGTGGATCAGTAGGCAAGGCTGGACCTTCGTAGTTGGTCCCACTTCGCAGGGTGATTGCCTTAGCCTCTCCTCTTGGGTTTACCTCTGGTTGGCTGGGGAGCTTACCAGGTTGTGGTTGGCTTGAGGATCCTTGCCCCATCTGTGTCTCCAGTTTGTTGCTTATAGCAGCTAAACCAGCCGTCAACTGGGCATTCATTGCTTGCATTTGCTCGAACATCATTTGGTTCATCTTCCCTTGCTCATGCATGAAGTCGCTCACAGCGGGATCAATGTACGGCTCGGGTGTATCGGATTGAAATACGTAATTGCTCGAGTTATCGAATGGTGCAGTGTCGTAGAAATTGCAATTGTTGTTGCTGAGATAGCCGTCCTGCTCAGGTTCCTCATCCCAATCCGCTAGTGGGCAATACTCGTAAGAGTGTCTCCTGTCCCCACACATGACACATGGCTGTGGTTGATGGTTATTGGCTGCTTTCATGCTCATTTTGATTAAATACTTCTCCATGGCCTCCTCTAGCTCGGCAGCTCTAGCATATAGAGCTGCGATTTGATCAGCTTTGGATCGGTCGCCTCCTCTAGCTCGGCAACTGTCGCGGCCAAACCACTGTTGGTCTGTCGCCGTGTCTTGAGCTCCTCAGATTGTAGTGTGGTTCCAGCTTTCTCCTGTGATAAGAGAAAAAAATAAAAAAAATCAAAAAAATAAAAAAAAAATAAAAAAAATAAAAAAAAAATAAAAAAAGAAAGAAAAAGATACAAGTTAAAATCTAGATTAATTAAAATAAGCAAAAATCCAGAAAATAAATGATGCCGTCCCCGGCAACGGCGCCAAAAACTTGTTACACCGAAAAGGTATAGTACAAAGTTTCCGTACAGCAAGCTGTACTTTTTAACCTTAAAATACACTTCTGGTTCAGACTGCAAGTATACAATCCTACCGCGTAGTATATCGTCGGGTATCGATCACAGGGACGGTTCAAGTGTTATCCGGACTCTACCTAGGTTAATTAAAAACTAGAAGTTGGAAGGGTTGATTTTGGTTGTTTATGTTTCCTACAGATTCAAGGTAATAATAAAGTGCAAGAAAGAAGATTAAACTAGTTTTAATCAATAATAAAAAGCGTTCCCAGGGTTAAGACTTCATCTCAGTTTTGCCCTCTGACTGTCCTGTCCGGGCCGTGTCATTTCCTACACGGGCCGTATCAGTTTACACGGGCCGTGTCATTTTGCTACACGGTCCGTGTCAGCATCGGGTTAATGCAGCAGCTATTGTTTCTTTGTATCGTTCCTTTGTGTAGGGTTCTACTGACCGGACCTAATGTTTCTGGACCTCAACTGCCGTTTGTTGGTTCATCAACTTGGTACGAAAACTGCAATATATGCCCTCGTCGGGTTCTAGACCTCAACTTTCGTGTGTTGGTCCCTACTACATAGTTGCTTGATTGGTATACTAAAGGTAACTCCTATCCGCCGATAGAGAGTAATTTTCGCCTCCCGGTTACTACTTGGTTTCACCTCCCGGATCACAAATCCTACCTCATGTACTTAGTTTGGCTGAGAGATGTTAAAGGGCTATAATGCCTTATAGATGTGATCATTCATCTAGTGGCAAACCAATATAAGTCAAACACTTCAATCTAAGCAATTAAAATACTACTCAATCAATCAAACACAAATTTCAATACAAAGATTCAATAACTAGCATGCAAGACAAAACATTCGATTACATCAAAACCCTAGAAACAAAGTAAATTACTCACTCATGGTTCTAAAACAGTAAATACAAATAGAGATAGAGTTGATCATGACAAAACCCAAAGCACAAAGAAGATCAATCGAAAACTCGCGTATTTCGCTTCTCAACTTCGCCTCCAAGCTTAGCTGCCAAAGACAAACCCTAGAATGTGCTCTCCTATTCCAGAATGACCTTCTCTGGAGAGAAATCCCGATTATATGCTTAATTGGTCGACCTTCCTTCAATAGCCTTCTTTCCAGATTTCTAGATCTGTTTCCGGAATTGCTTGACACGGGCCGTGTCAAATCTGTCCGGCCTGTGTAACCTGTGTACTTAGCTCAAATTGTAGATCTTCTCGCAAGCTTTCCGAAAAGTGGTCATACACTCAAAACGGAGTTACGAGTCAAAAGTTATGACTGTTTTAAGTTGGTGTCCTGGTCGTGTCTGTGGTCGAGTCAAGGTTGACACGGGCCGTGTAGAATGTGACACAGGCCGTGTAGAGACTTCAGAATTCCAGATTTCTCCTCGATTTCGCCCGAATCCTGCAAAATAAGAATAAACTTGCAGCAGTACCACATTCTAAAGATATTCAATGAAATACAACTGATTTAATAGATTTAAACACAGGTTTGGTGCAGAAATTGGTCGGAATTATAGGTCAAATAACGAGACATCAATAGATATAAATACTTCACAATGTTACTATTAATACTTGTAAAACAAAATTACAGTTTTGGAATGGTTGTGTGGTCCCCAAATGTGGGTACGAAGCTAGGGTTTTTCAAGAAAAGGTGCGGGTATGGTTATTTAAGGAAAATTCATATATCATATATGTAGTTCATTGTATAGATATAAACACTTGTTTTGTATAGATATAAATACTTCACAATGTTACTATTAATACTTGTAAAACAAAATTACAGTTTTGAAATGGTTGTGTGGTCCCCTAATGCGGGTACGACGCGAGAATTTTTTCAAAAAAGATGCGGGTACGGTTATTTAAGAAAAATTCATATGTCATATATGTAGTTCATTGTATAAATATAAATACTTGTCTTGTATAAATATAAATACTTCACAATGTCACTATTAATACTTGTAAAACAAAATTACAGTTTTGAAAGGGTTGTGTGGTCCCCAAATGTGGGTACGAAGCTAGGGTTTTTCAAGAAAAGGTGCGGGTACGGTTATTTAAGGAAAATTCATATATCATATATGTAGTTCATTGTATAGATATAAACAGTTGTTTTGTATAGATATAAATACTTCACAATGTTACTATTAATACTTGTAAAACAAAATTACAGTTTTTAAATGGTTGTGTGGTCCCCTAATGCGGGTACGACGCGAGAATTTTTTCAAAAAAGATGCGGGTACGGTTATTTAAGAAAAATTCATATATCATATATGTAGTTCATTGTATAAATATAAATACTTGTCTTGTATAGATATAAATACTTCACAATGTCACTATTAATACTTGTAAAACAAAATTACAGTTTTGAAACGGTTGTGTGGTCCAAATAATATTCTGTTTACCATAGTGATTGAATATTCTAATTATATTCATATTTGATGTCATTTTTATTTTCTAGTTAGAAAATTAATTTGTTTGAATAATATGTTAATTTTGTTATAGTATCTAAATTAGCGATAATAATTATATCTATATTTATATTTGTATATGTTTAATATATTTCATATTCGTATCCAAATAATATTATATTAGTATTTGTATTCAAATAATATTTTATCTGTGTCCATATTTATTTAATATTTAATCGTATTTGATCCGTTCAATTTTTTTGTTTGCAAATCTCGATAAGAAACAACAATTGAATGAGGAAAAATAAGTTCTGCTTTTTTTTTTTCAAAAAAATAAAAATAGCAGCAAATTCGGACTCCCGTTTACACCAATTCGTAGTTGTAGCCTCATGAGTCAAATTCGGACTCCTGTTTACACCAATCTCTTATTTGGTAGGACATTAATTATTGAACCGTCAATTTTGAATGGTGCAAATACCAAATTAGATATTTTATTAAAATAAAAATAAAAAATTATTTAGAATGGTGGTGGAAACTCAAAAATAATCTTTCTCTTCTTCTAAAATGGTGGTGGAAACTCAAAAATAATTGCTACCAAAGTATGTGAAAAACTGTGATATTACATAAATATGAAGGAAGAACAACCACCATTTCTTCCTTTTGGAAAACTCTTCTTTCTCTAGATAAACTAGGCAATATTAGTGTGTCATATACATCTGGCATTCAAACACAAATTAGGTTTTGAAAAGATATCTGGTATAATGATTGCCCTTTAGAGTATTTTAGTCTTTATCAAAAATGTTTGAACTCCAATATCCCACTCTCTGATGTGATTCTTTCACAAAGACAACTAGTTAGATTTAGGACTACGTTACTAGGGCTAGATAGAATTGAATAGACCGATTTATTATATGTACTTAGCATCACCTCCTTCACAAATGCACAAGATTCCATTGAATGGAGATGGCATCCATCAGGGAGTTCTCTACACATTCTATTTACAATTTGCTTAACTTTAGGGGTATCCAACCAAGTAGGGCTATGATGTGGTGGAATCTTCCAATTCCACCTAAAATCAAAGTATTCATGTGCCTTGTGGGACATGGCAAAATTTTAACAAAAGACAATCTTATCACTAGAGACTGGTTAGGTAGTAACCATTGTCCTTTCTGCCAAAACATTGAAACTATAGACCATTTATTCCTTACTTGTTCTTATGCACAACAAATATGGTTTTGGTTAGGGAAAAGCCAACAAATAATGCACAGCTGGACTAACTTGCCAGATATATTAGATTTTGCTTATACTCTTGACCCAATTCACAAAAATGGATTTCTCATTGTACTTAGTGCTGTATGCTGGTCCCTGTGGAAACACAGGAATGACATGTGTTTCAATGGCTGCTCCCTTTCCTCTGCTAGAAATCTCATTTTACTTATCAAATCTTTGCTTTTGTATTGGTCAGGGGCAATGAAGAAGAAACTCAAAGAAGCTGTTGATGAATGGATGCCTGTAGAGGATGCCATCCCCCTTGCTCGCTATATGCCCCTAGAGATGGTGGTGTACCAGCCACCACCTCCTTCTGGCTGATCCAACCCGCTTAATATGCAGAAGTTTCATCCCACCTTTTTGCCGATAGACAAATATACCTCTAGCCCATTACTTTGTGGCTTAGTACTAGCTAATCTAGAATTTTTCTGGTCCTTAGCTGTAACTAAAAGTTGGCTATGTTACTATTTAATTGCTTCTAGTACCTGTTGTTGCACAGTTGTTGCAAACAAATCTGTTTTTGGAACTTGATTGTAATTATTTGATTTTCAATAATATGAAAATGGGCTTTGGCCTCTTTTTTTAAAAAAAAAAAAGATGTTTGCGCATTAAATCTGGTGAAATTAAACAATCAATTATTTATTTATTAACAATATAGTTTTATAAGTAATATCGATAATAATAAATTATAAGTTACGGCAAATTTTATATCTACCAATCTAAATTATAGAAAATATATATATAATTTTAATATTTTGATTTTGACAATCATCTTTATAATATACTTCTCTTCTTTTTGCTAAACAACTTCAAAGGAGCTTCTGCTTTTGACACGTCTGGATAATTATTTTAGCTATTGCACGAGATGAGTGTTAAAATCCTTCAGTTCATTATCAATGTAGGTATTGAATTTCAACATGTGACTTTTTGTACAAAGGACAATGCTTTAGCTATAAGAATATCTGAATATGTGTGGTTTATTTTATTTATTTATTTTGCTTTTTTCATGAGTGTTTTAGTTGGCTTGTCAAGTTAATGTTCAAGTCGTGGGTGAGATTTACTTAATTAGCTGTATGTGTTGATATCTTAAAGAGTTAAAATTAAGTAGAATTAATATCACCTATAATGTGATTATAAAAGTAAAATAAATTTATTCTTCGTAATTGCAAACACATTAGTTTTAATTGGATAAATGTTGAAGGCAGCTCATTATTCACATATCATGTCTATAAAATTATGATGAGATTTGATGTATGTTTTACTATAAATTAAACGACTTAAATTGTTGACGTATGACCGTATAAAATTAATGATTCTTAATACATCATCAAACAATACTTAAATTGCATCAAATTTGATTATTTGGCTATGTAAATGTCCAATAATATACTTATAAATTTATTTATTTTTTTCAGTTTTTTTTAATTTTATTTTTAAAATTGTCAAAAATAACCATTATCAAATGATTTTTTTTCTACATTTTATCCAATTTAAGTGTCATCGAACTGTTTGAATCGAATAATAATAACTCGTTACTTTCCCAACAATAACAACAGAGGAAATATATCCTTTCTAGTATAGAAATCACCAACTTTTTAGAGCATGGCACGGAAAAGGTAGAACGGTCAAGGGAAGAAAAAAATGTTCTACAAAGTGCAACTTTTCTACATCTAATATAGTGTTAAAAAAGGAGGTGACAAACAGAAACACAAATACTTAAATTTTAAAATTAAAAAGTTCATGTATAATGGATGCAAATACTATTCACGAACCAAAAAAATAATTCGCAAGTATTATGCTATACTTTAAAATAAAATAAAAAACTTCAACTCTTGTAGTCTATTTTTCTCCCTTTTGTAAATTTTAAATTACTAAATAAAAGGAATATAAAAAAAAACGAAAGTGCGCAAGTAAAGCCACACCTGTCATAGAAAACAAGAAGGTGGGGGGAGAAATATATTTTAAGCTTTTCAATATTATTTTTTGATTTATCGAACAATCTGGTTTAAAATATTAATTTTCTTCTTTTAGAAATAGTGTAATAGAGCAAAGTTCTAATATCTTTAAAATTCAGAATAGAAATATCATTATTTGTTTCTTTCTTTCAAAAAAAGAAAAAAAAGAAAAGAAATATTATTGTTTCTAAAAATCTGGGATAGACGAAATAAATTCAGTTGGATTCCAACCTGTTTCCGCTGCCTCATTTTGTAGACCGCAAGTCAACTTAGTCACAAACAACACGTTTAAAATTAATGCAGCCAGTGTACCATGCAACCATGCATCAATAATTCCACTGAAAAATACACATCACCAAACAGTGGGATACTTTTCTTTTTTGACTAGTGCAAGTATGGACCTCTCATTTGGCTTAATACCTATTACAACTGGAATTCATGAGTGATTTGATGGACATCATATCAAATTTGGTCTAATGTTAGATAATAACCGTTCGATCCGTATTAAAATTCATACGAACAACTTTAACATTTGTGTAAATCAAGTATGTATAGATTTTAATACGGAACGGATGGTTCTGATTGAGCATCAAATTATGTCCGATGTCAGAAGAAACCGTTCAATCCGCATTAAAATTTATGCGAACAACTTTAAAATTTGTATAAATCAAGTATGCACATATCTTAATGCATATCAGATGACTCTGACTGAGCATTAGACCACCTTCCACTGCAGTCCAACAAGCTCAACTAACTCACAAAGCATTAAATCTAGTCCTGTCTTTTAACAAAAAAAAAAATTAACCTTTATTCATTTATTTTAAACTACATTTATAAACTTAGTCCTTTTCTTCGTTGAGCTTGTATGGATATTTTTTTCAAGGATATCTCGTACGTCCAGTGCATGTGCAGGGATCTAAATTCAAATAATTTATGATGGAGAAAGTTCAAGGGCTAATTTCAGTAAATCTCTTTGTTGATTACAGGCCTCCTTTTCAAAAAAATACAAATGAAAGGAAATAAAAGGAAAGGAAAGGAAAGGGGATATTAGCTTGGAAAGAGTAGAGAAGAGCCGACTAGCTTGAACAAAATTGAATACATTGAATTGGAGGAGAATGATGCATGGACCCAAATTGACCAGAGTTGTATCTGAAAAATCTCTACATGCATCAGATGACGATGTTGCTTGAGTAGTTAGAATTTGGAGAAATTCAACTTGGAATATTATTATCCTCAGCGTGAAGGAAACGGGATATAGTATTAGTACATGACAAAAATTTGTCAAATTTCATGATCCCCTTTTGAAATGTTAGTTATTTTTTGGGTGCTCGTTCCACTTTGTTGGGTTCAATGGAAGGATTGATTATGGTTTGTATGTATCTCAACATAATATGATGTCTGATATTGATATGTATTGCGCACTTCTCTAACCTGACAAGAGATTAAAATATTTTTGACACAGACAGAACATTAAAATTGCAGCATTAAATGAGACACTCGTTTATGATATAACCTTTTAAAACATTAAAATTGTGTTTTCCTTTTTTCTTCAATCAACAATATATAATAACTTGGAAGTCATTTTCATTAGAAAAGACACAAAGGCAAGTTAGCAAGTTGTTAGTGAAAACCAACAAAATTATTTTCACAAAATAAAAATACCATTTTTAAATAAGTGCCAACAAAATTGCTTACATCTTGGTCTGTTCAAATAACTTTATATGGGAATGATAATAACCTCATCAGCAATATTTCCAAGGTTCGACTTTTATCATGAATGTATTTTTTTGTGTGAATTTAACTGTATTTACAAGTTGGATGTACTTCAAGAGTCCGAATCTGCTGCGATTCCGAGGTGGATCGCAGGATCCTAAAATTCCGAGATCAACAGTTCAAATTTTTCTAAGCGCGGATCTCGGAAACATTCTTAAAAAGTAAATTTTCATGCACACATCTCGAGAAATACCAACAGTTGAGATGGGATCGCAGGGTCCTGCGATCCACCTCGGAATCGCAGCAGATTTATTTTCGTACTTCAATGGGTTTTCTGACAAATCTTTTAAGCGTCCATTTAATCCATTAGTCCTATACTCCTATCAGATTTTTCATCTACAGTTTTGACAACAAATTCTAAAGAAAGAGGTTATTATAACACAAGAAAATATTAACAAGAAATAATAATGACATCAGTTGTTTGATAACAATTATAATTTGTTGTTATCATATCACTATTACAAATAATTTGAAAATCACTTTAGTCTACTGATTAAGATAATAATTTTTATATAAAAATCGTAATTTCGAAATTTAATTAGAAAATATGTGATAAATATTTTTAATTAATAGATTGATCCATCTTTATTCAAAAGCTATTACAAATAACCCAAAGCGTTTAGCGTCCCTAGGCCCAATTTGTTTGCAACCGAAAATTAGGTCAATACAAGCCCAAGGTGGTAAAAATTAAATGGGCTCATCTCGCAAAGAGCAGAGGAAACAAGGATATGTTAATGTTTCAGAGAGGTACATTATTGAAGAAATTTTTAAAAATTAGAGGGTTTAATAATAAAAGAAACATCCCTTTAAAACATAACTAGCCAACTAGTACAAGCTATGTTGCACGGATATGCCTAAACAGGCGATGTATCGGTATCGGACACGTATCGGATACCGATACGCGCCCTATACGGCACCGATACGTATCCGATACGCCAGCTAGCGTATCCGCCTATGTGGCGTATCCTTACTCTCCCGATACGGTACAAGTATCTCTACAAATTTTTTCCAGCTGCATTGTCCCTTCTGAAATTTTCTTCTAAACCTCACATCTTTTTATGTATTATATCACGATGAATTTTTAAAAGATTATAAACTTTGCACCATGTCAGAAATCAATAATCTGAACTTCAGATTTTACTTCAAAATGGTGAAAATTGATTGTCGACATCACTATTCATATCATTAAAATGTAGGCTTATATCAGCAGTAAAGAGCCAAACTTTTACCAGCATAGTACGCAATTTATTTCATTTCAATGAAGTTAAAAATAGCGACCACTGAAAAAATCATCTAAAAATTGCTAAACTCCAAAATAAAAAAAATTAACATAAAATTTCCGAATTAATTGAGTCTGACCGCAGTCTAAGGATATATAACATTATGTTTTTATTTTTTATTTTTCATATTTTTCTATCGATGCTGGATGTTTATAAGACTAGTATATCTATTTAATGAGTAGAGCTAGGATGTTCTCTGATGAGCTAGTGCCTAGTGAGCACCTAAGAAACCTATTAAATTGATTTTAAATGATAAATTGAAATCGTTGAAATTGATCTGTTTTACATGTAATGTGTTTACAACTAAAATTTAAAAAGTTCCAAAAAAATTTAATATAAATATCAAGCGATAAATTTTTTATAAATATGAACATATTTAAGTTAACTTATAAATCTGTCCTTTTTATTACTTAATTTTATACTAAATTAATTCAAAACAATTATAAATTTGACATATTAACATATTGCTTGTACAATATATTGATTTTAATAGTTTGAATTTGTTATTTAAATCCACTATATTAAAGTTAACCTAACCAAGAGACCCGGTAAGCTTAAAAACACCCTAGTTTTACTCTTATTTAACAATGGCTGCGAATATGAATGCTTATGTTGTTTAAATGTAATATAACATTGATGAAGGTCTAAGATGTAAATTTACCTCAGAATAACAAATTTCCCGCTGAAACAAAACTCCGCGAAGAAAAGAAGAAATCACACGCACCGCCCAAACTCTTCTCCTCTTTCTTCTCTCTCAAAACTTTAGCTTCCTCCTCGTCCCATCCCTTCCCTTCCCCTCCCCTCCTTTCTTTCCCTTCAATTCTTCTCAAGCAAAGCATCCATTCCACCATGCCCCTTCTTAAATCATCCCCGCTCCTCTCATCTCTCCCAAAAACTCACTTGTCCCAAATACTCAATATCAGATTACCAAATGGATTCTCTCAAAAGATCACCAATCAAATCGATTGTGGGGCCCAACAATGGAGACCTCCAGTTCGTCGGACAGAGAGTGCTGGTCGGCGGATGGGTAAAGTCGTTCCACGTCAGGCCGAAGAAAGAGGTGGTCGTCGATTCTGGGGGTGCTGACGTGGCACCAAGGGATCTCAATTGCGCGGAGGCTTTGTTTCTGAGGTTTCCTTTGTTTAGGTGCATCGTAAAGGTTTTGAGCCCTGGCGTGCATCCAGTGGGAGAGAAACTGGAGGCTGTAATGGAGAAGAAAATGGAGGGAACTGCTTATATCAGGATTAATGACGGATCCTGTGTTAACAACTTTCAGGTTTTATCTCTGGTTTATTTTAACTATTTTTATTAATTGCATCTGTGTGCTAAAATAGGTTGGTACAGCCAGAGTTTCAAGCTTTGGTGTCAAACGAATCATAGTCAATCATATAAAATTTTAGTGCTGTGTATGAGGATCAATTTTACAGTACATATAGCATTTTACTCTAAACTATATAGAAAATCACATATAAGTACAATTTTTATGAAAATGAATGAGGGTCAATTGACTCCCATATGTTGAATATGCATCTGCCTCTGGGTACTGGAGAAGCAGAATGACTGAAACGATGTATAATTATTGGCCTTTAATCTGTATTATTATACAAAGGTGCCCCTGTTTTTAGTTAGAAATCTTTATCTAGCATAATAATTTGATTAATGCTAATACAACTCAGTTTATTTCAAGACATGATATGATTGACAAACCTTTGTAGTACTAGGAAAGGATGTTCATTTGAGTACCCCATTAAGCCATTTGTATGAACTTAGGTATGAGTGCCAAATTGAAGAAAAAAATATTTATGGACCTTATCACCATAATTTGCTGTATGCTTCCAATCCTTTTAAACATTTATATCCAAATTCATTTCAGATAGTTTTGGATTCAGATGTGCATCCACTTGAGCAAGTTACTGCAATTGGTACCTCGGTTTTATTAGAAGGTATCATAGAGAAGGCACAAACAGAAGGAAAGTACACAATTGAGCTCAAAGCGGATAAGGTGTTGCATGTTGGACTTGTTAACCCGGTTAAGTACCCATTATCCAAACCAAGGCTTTCTTTGGAGGCTATTCGGGTTTATCCACATTTCCGTGCCCGTACCACCACGGTAAAATTTCATTCCTAGTAACTTCATTCGTATGTTTGTTTTATTCTTTTTTGTTCTCAAAATAAATAGCACCAAGTCCAGAACATCTGCGAAGAATACCCAAAATTGCTTGTGTTTTGTAAATAACACCTACAATTTCAGATAATTGCAAATGAACCCATCCATTGGATTTTGGGATGGATATAATACACTTCTAAATGTTGACAACTTTGTCCCGAGCTTATTGAGCCTTTCGAACCTATTTTAAAATTTAATTAAAACACAAGTTAAGGTCATATTTGTGTTAGGTTTTGAATTTGTGTCCTGTTTTAAGATTTGTGAACCAGAAAGTAGTTTGGTTGAGTACAATTTTTTTTGAGGTTTGACTTAGCATTCGTTTCACTAGATAGATTTTGTTTGCGAATAAGTCAGGAATATTAGGCTTTTGTAACAAGGAAGTATTGGCATTCGGGTGTAATTTTCAAACAATGGAATCACCTGTTGGTCGTAATTCATTTGTTGTCTTACTCAGGTGGCCTCAGTTATGAGAATCAGAAGCGCCTTGATTTGTTCCACGCATAAGTTTTTCCAGGAAAACAACTTCCAACAAGTGACCATGCCAATTATCACTACCACCCCTACTAAAGACCATACTGCATTCCACATAACTCAACTTATCTCCAACTCCACTCATGATAAAACCCCAGACGATGGTGTAACCTTAGAAGGCGTTCAAGCTGCAATACAGGAGAAAACAAAAAGAATTGAAGAGCTAAAGAGAAGCAATAGCAACAAAGAGGCAGTATTTACAGCAGAACAGGACCTCAAAGCTGCAAATGAAATTGCACAAAAGTTGGAAAAAGAGAAGAAAATGGAGAAGGCTGTGAAGGCGGATTTCTCGAAAGATTATTTTGGGCGTGAGGCTTATTTATCAGTGGATGCTGGCCTTCATCTGGAGAGTTATGCATGTGCACTTGGTGCAGTTTATCATTTTGGACCGGTTTTTCGACCTGTGGAACATCATTTAAATAAGAGTTTGGCTGAGACGTGGGTGGTTAGTACAGAGCAGGCTTTTGCCGAACTTGAGGTATGGTGATTTTATATGTCCATTTGGAATTTCAAACCAAATAAATAGAGCTGGAACACTTAAAACATCGCAGATATTTTTTTGGAATGCTTTTGTGTCAGGGAAGTAATTTACTCATAAAATGAAACTGGCAGCTGTTACTGGTACAACCATTAACTGTGCTATTTTTTATAGTTGTGCTATCAGCATCTAACTATTTATTGATTTCAGTAGTTTATTATCTCTATTTACTAGATTTTTTTTTTGTAGTAACAGCAGTAGTATTTAGTAGAATTTCTTATATCTTATTTTCTCCGAGCTCTTTGAGTACTAATTTTTTTTTGGGCAAGACCAAGGCTTAATTGAGGACTAACAATTAACCTGTCCGCAGCTTCTGGTGGTATTATTGCTATTAGCTTTGTATTGTACTGGTACCAGGCAATATGTTTTATTAATTGGTTTTGTTATTATGGACGTGCTAAAACTACCTTGTGTTTTGCCTTTCCAGTGTGCAATGAAATGTGCAGAGGATTGCTTGAAGTCCCTATCTAACTCAATCCTGACAGCTTGTCCTGATGACGTAAAATTCTTATCAACACGATTCGACAACAAATGCATGGACCGGATCCAGGCTGTGCTGTCAGAAGGCACCTTCCCCAGGGTTAGCTACACTGAAGCAGTGGAGGCACTCCAAAAGGTATTTAAATAAAAAATGCATTAATTAAGAGCAAGCTGGTCAGTATATAGCAGTGCTCCTGGGGCTGCAAATTGATGGCCCAGGTTGGGTTAAATGTGGGTGGATGTCATTTAGGTTCAAGTCAATTTCAGATCTCAAGTTAGATTTTATTTGGTTGGACCTTTGGGCCAATTTCACATTTTGATCAACATGACTATTGGCTACTGAGTCATTCAGGTATCAGTTATTTTGTTTGTTAGGTTGAGATTTGGTCATTTCATTTTATTTTGTGTACAACATATATTCTGAATAACTGTTGCCGTGTTAACTTTGTTTTTTTAATACTTTATAGTCTGGTGACAAATTGCCTGGGTTTAGTTTTGTTTTGATCTGTTATTTTTTTCTTTAGTCAGAAAGGGTAATTAGGGCTTTGACTTTTGCAAAAGAAATTCGGTCTGGACGGTGAGTGTTATTTTGGTCTGGTTCAAATTTTGCCAAGTCTAGGAAGCAGACTCTATTCTGGCAGTGAGGTCCTTGATTGATCCATTTTTTTACATCTTTAATTGGTTTGTAATTTTTTTTATTGTTATTATTAGGCCTCAGGCACCACATTTCAAACAAAAGTTGAGTGGGGTATTACTTTGTCTGACGAGCACCAAAGGTATTGTTATATTATTCATTTCTTTTCATTTTTTACAATGATCAGTATGACCTTCTCACAAATTATCATGGCAGATATTTGGCTGACGAGCTTCACAACCAACCAATCATAGTTTACAATTATCCAAAAGATCTCAAGCCATTTTATTCTCGCTTGAATGATGATACGAAAACGGTTTCTGCTTTTGACGTTATATTGCCCAAGGTAAGAAACCAAGCGTCTCTAGATCTGCTTATTCATATATATATATCATATTTGTTAAACCATTTGTCAATTGTATCTTTCCTTTTGTACTTATTAATAGGTTGGCACTGTGGTGTCTGGCATCCAGAAAGAGGAAAGGAATTACATGATTAGTTCAAGGTAAAACAAAATTATTTAGAATTTGATTCCGTTTTTTTTAACAGTGACTAATTCACTGTTGGTGAATTTTTGTTTCAGGATAAAAGAAGTGGGATTAGCAGAAGAACAATTTGACTGGTACCTGGATCTTAGAAGGCATGGTACTGTTAAGCACGCTGGTTTTCAAATCAATTTCGACCAACTCGTGATGTTCTTAACGGGCTTTGGAGACATCAGGGATGTAGTTCCATATCCAAGAACCAAAAATGATGCTAAATGCTAATAAATTTGTTAACCATATTAAAAGAGTCTGACTGTATATAATATGGCCAACTGTTTAAATTCATGTACAGATTGAGATTGATGTACGGAGATATTTATTGCTATTGGAGCAAGTTCACCTTAATTTGAAATTTGTGTAGCTTTTATTTATGTGAGGTGTAACATGATTGCTTTACTACTTTACCCGTATACGCTACAACAGTTTTTCTGTCAGAAAAAAACATGCACTGTTATTTATGTGTACTGTCATCCAACTTTCAGCTTGCTAATGACTAGTGTTGGTTCTAAAAGAATGTTAAGTGACTCGTTGATCTATTAATTTAAATATATATATAATGACGAGCCATGAAGTTCTAACTCGCGCGGTAGGCTTCAAAGATAAAAAACAATTAGTATTACAGTACATTAACTAACTATTGATGAATAGTCATTTGGAAAGAGAAACAGTTCTATTCGTGGCAAAACTTAATTTCTGCAACTCATTATCACAGTTCGCAAAAATTGTTGGAATTAATTTCAATTAATTACAACATATGGGCTTATATGTGATATAAATATATATTGAATAATAGACTGTCAAATATCTAATTAGACCCGTTATGAAGTGATCAAATTAAGTATTATTTATCGGGTTCAATATGTGTCATGAGAAGTGGGGCCTTTAATGTGTAGAATGCGTATTAATAACTTTATGATTTAGTGATGGTCTAAATTATATAAAGTTTGGTAATAATACAATTATGCTATTGGTCCCTGGAGAACACAATTAAATACGGCAATGTTCTGTAAATAAGGAAATACCCAATAAGACAAGTTCTGAATTCATACCCGCTAAGGATCCAATAAGAAAATAGGCTACAGATCCAATAAGAGAAATAAGAGAAATTAATTAATTAATTTATTAATTAATTAATTAAAACTCTGTTGCGCCTATTCAATTGGATATATGGGTTGTCTTTCAAGTGGCGCCTATTAACAAAATTAAGTAGGATACGGCTCTGTCTCTCTCTCTCTAATTTTCTCTACTGACCGAAAATTGTAATAGAGAAAAACAAAAAAAAAATTGAGAGGAAGAGAAGAGGATTTTCAGTAAAGAACTAGAATCGGGTATTTCTCCTTGTGCAGAACAGAGCGTTGTTGCTGCCGCCTCTCTCGCTCTCTCCATCGGACTTGAGAGAGATTACTTGGAAATCTAAAGGCTTCCGGTGATCAACGGTGATTGTGTCTCTCTGGAAGATCATGGCTATGGACCAAGGTAATTTAGAATTTCAGATTAGAGTTCACTAGAGGATCATGGCAAATTTAGGGTTTATGAATTGCGGTATGATTTTGCATGAAATAAATCGTACAAGTGGTATCAGAGCCTACTCTAGTTGAACTGATTAATTTCTGCACAATCAATTTCTTTTAAGATTTCAGAAATTAATTATTTGAAATTTTTTGGACCAAGTCAGAGGCGTAACTCTGTTTTCTGATTTTGGCGTAACTATGTTTTTGTCGTAACTCTGATTTTGGTATTTCGTAATTTTCTGATTGTGCATGGTTCAAACTAATTACGTTTACTCCGTGGTCAATTGATAGAAATGCTCTTGCTTTATTCAAATCGGTATTGAAAATTGACCATGAATAAAGATAGTTCTGATTTGTATTGACCAATTAATTTTGACCAATCTAATTACGTTTACATCAATTTAATTCGGCCTTGTCGAATAAAGAATAATTTGTAGATTATGGCCGAACCAGAACAGAATTATTATTCGATTAAGCCATTGTTTTGGTATTCCGCTGCAATAATTAAATTATTTGGTTAAGCCATCAGATATAATTCGGTTAAGCAAAATTAAAGATAAATATTTCTTTGGATTATATTAAATCATTATGAAGGCTTCAGATTAAGATATATTTTGGAAAATGATTAATAAAGGTATCATCTTGCCAAAGTAAGCTCTCATACCGGCGTTAATCATTTGTCAATTTATACACAGTGAATATACATATGATGTTTGGTTATTGGACTGGCCCAAAGGAAAGACAATAATCAAGTATTGTATGTGTATGCTTGTGGTAATGAATGGGTAATAGTCATTATGTTTTGGATGTAATTAGTTAATCGGCCCAAAGGAAGGTTGACTATTTGACATCAAATGGACTGTTATATTCAATTGCTACACCTATTTATCTTAGAATAATGATTGACTCCAAAGAGCACTTATTGTTCGAAGATACTTAGTTGATGGAATATGCCTTATTTTGATTTTAAATATTATAATTTCGGTTATTTGATTCGTTCTTTATGAATATTTTTCAGCAAAAATTACTGATCTTACAGCTGGCATCAATAGCATTCCGATGCTGACGGGTTCTAATTACAAGGATTGGAAAGATAATCTTGAGATTATCCTTGGGTGCCTTGACCTGGACACGGCGTTGCAGGAAGCCAAACCACCTGTGCCTGTTGAAACTAGTTCTGAAAAGGAACAAACTGCACATGCACGGTGGATGAGGTCAAATTGCTTGTGTCTCCGGGTCATGCAAAAGACCATTCCTGAAAGTTTTAGGGGACCTGTTTCTGATTCCACTCTTGCTAAAGACTATCTTAAGGAACTTGAGCAGAGGTTTGTTAGGAATGAGAAGGCTGAAATAGGCATTCTATTAAACAAACTCTGCACAATGAAGTATCATGGTAAGAGCAATGTAAGGGAGCACATTCTTGAAATGATGCATACCGCTTCAAAACTGAAGGGACATAAACTAGATATATCGGATGATATGCTAGTATATTTGGCCCTTAACTCTCTTCCTGCCTCATTTGGACAGTTCAAGGTGAGTTACAACTGTCAGAAGGAAACATGGACAGTTAATGAACTCATCTCGCACTGTGTTCAGGAGGAAGAGAGATTGAAGTCGGACAAGAGCGAAATCGCAAACATTGCTTCTACCTCTAAGGGAAAAGGGAAATAGAAACGTAAGGCCAATTCAGATGCTGCAACTACAAGTTCGCAGAAGAAGCCCATTAAGGACAAGAAACCGGTTACCGGATCGGAGCCGAATAAAGAAAAGAAAAAGGGTTGTTTCTTCTGTGGATCTGAAGGGCATGTGAAGAAGGATTGTACCAATTATCACGCATGGCGTGTCAAGAAAGGTATTAATTTTTCTTTTGTTTGTACAGAAGTTAATGCAGTTTCAGTTTCAATAGACACATGGTGGATAGATTCAGGTGCAACTACTCACATTTCTGTGTCTATGCAGGGTTGCCGAAGTTACCGGAAGCCAAGTGATGGTGAAAGATACATCTATGTGGGCGATGGAAACAAGGCAGAAGTTGAAGCTATAGGGCATTTTAGATTACTTTTGAAAACTGGCTTGTATTTGGATTTGTTTGATACTTTTGTTGTACCGTCTTTTAGGCGGAACTTTATTTCTATTTCTGCATTGGACAAATTAGGTTTTACTTGTTCATTTGGAGATAGAAAGTTTGGTTTGTATCAAAACTCCAATTTGGTTGCTACTGGTTTTCTATCTGTTTTAGACAATCTTTATGCTTTAGATACTATTGCTTCCTATAATGAGACCTTGAACAATGAAACTCGAAACGTTAGACAGAAATTAACACATCAGGATTCAGCTGCACTTTGGCATAAGCGTTTAGGTCATATTTCTCAACAGAGAATTACACGTCTTATTCAAAGTGATATTCTGCGGCCCTTAGACATGTCGGATCTCGGTCCGTGCATTGAGTGTGCTAAGGGCAAACAAACAAGCATGCGCAAATATACAGCCAATCGTATGACAGACGTCCTTGAACTGATACATACGGATATATGTGGGCCATTCCCTACAGCTACTAGGAATGGACATGTATATTTTATCAGTTTCATTGACGATTATTCTAGATATGGTTATATATTTTTAATTAAAGAAAAGGCTCAAGCTTTGGACACATTTAAATCCTTCAAGGCTGAAGTTGAGTTACAACTCAACAAAAGGATTAAAAGCGTCAGATCAGATCGTGGTGGTGAATACTATGGTCGGTATGACGACTCAGGAGAACAACGTCCAGGGCCTTTTGCTAAATTTCTAGAGGAAAATGGAATTGTGCCGCAGTATACAATGCCGGGTTCGCCCGCAATGAACGGTGTGGCTGAAAGGCGCAATCGAACATTAATGGAGATGGTGAGGAGTATGATTTCACATACTTCCCTTCCATTAAACCTCTGGGGAGAAGCACTTAAGACAGCAGCATATATTCTGAATCGGGTACCGACTAAGGCAGCAAACAAAACTCCATATGAATTATGGACTGGGCGAAAGCCTAGTCTTCAGCACTTTAGAATCTGGGGTTGTCCGGCTGAAGCTCGGCCTTATAGGCCACAAGAGAAAAAGCTGGACGAAAGGACAGTTAGCTGTTATTTTGTCGGATATGCAGAAAGGTCCCGGGGGTACAAGTTTTATGATCCCACTAATAGAACAATTTTCGAGACAAATACAGTTAAGTTCTTTGAGGATGTTATGGTTCAAGAGGGAAATACAAATCAAATTGTCTTTGAAGAAAAACAAGATTCTCCTATACAAGAGGCGCCAGCAATGGTACCAATTGTAATAAGAATATCTGGAGACCCATTGGTTCAGGATCGTACAGTGAATGAACCTACAGTGAATGAACCTCTAGAAATGGAAGAGAACCTACAGTGAATGAACCTCTAGAAATGGAAGAGAATCCAGTACAAGACAATGTTGATGTTGAAGATGAACCTATACCATCTCAAGAACTTCAAGAAACAGTGCCTTTAAGGCGGTCCACCAGAGAGAGAAGAAGCGCAATATCTAAGGATTATGTTGTGTTCCTTCAAGAACATGAATTCGACATTGGCATGATGGAGGATGACCCTCTCAGTCTCCGTCAGGCTTTGGAAAGTGCGAATTCTCAGAAATGGATCGAGGCCATGAATGATGAAATAAAGTCAATGTATGACAACAAAGTTTGGGATATCGTCCCATTACCTCAAGGTGTGAAGCCTGTTGGTTGCAAATGGATATTTAAGACCAAGAAGGATTCAGAAGGTAATGTGGAAAGATACAAAGCGCGACTTGTTGCTAAGGGATTTACACAGAAAGAAGGCATTGATTTTACGGAAACTTTCTCACCTGTGTCTATGAAAGATTCTTTCAGAATTATTATGGCTTTAGTGGCACATTTTGATCTTGAGTTACACCAGATGGATGTTAAGACTGCGTTTCTTAATGGCGACATTGATGAAACCATTTATATGGTGCAACCACCTAACTTTGAGATTGAGGACAATAACTCAAAGCAGATGGTTTGCAAATTAAATAAATCCATCTATGGACTCAAGCAAGCGTCTCGATAGTGGTATTTCAAATTTCATCAAGTAATTGTCTCATTTGGATTTGAGCCTAACTTGGTGGATGAATGCATATATCACAAGTTCAGTGGGAGTAAGTTTATGTTTCTGGTTTTATATGTTGATGACATATTGCTTGCCAGTAACGATATAAACATGATGCGTGAAACTAAGAGATTTCTTTTCAGGCATTTTGATATGAAAGATCTTGGTGAAGCATCATATGTGTTAGGCCTTAAAATACATAGAGATCGAAATAAGGGTATTTTAGGGCTTTCACAACAAGCATATATCGATAAAATTCTCAAGCGATATGGTATGGAACACTGCAAACCAGGAAATACCCCTGTTGCAAAAGGAGACAAATTTAGTCTCAATCAGTGTCCAAAGACAGAACTCGAGAAATCAGAAATGCACCAGATTCCATATGCTTCGGTAGCAGGAAGTCTGATGTATGCTCAGGTGTGTACGCGTCCGGATATTGCGTACATCACAGGAATGTTAGGCCGGTATCTCAGTAATCCTGGTATGGATCACTGGAAAGCAGCCAAGAGGGTACTTAGGTACTTGCAAAGAACGAAGGATCACATGCTGACCTATCGGAGATCAGATAAGCTTGAGGTCATTGGATATACTGATTCCGATTTTGCGGGCTGTGTGGATAGCATGAAGTCAACATCTGGTTATATTTTTATGTTGGCTGGAGGAGCTATTTCTTGGAGGAGTGCAAAGCAGACTATGATTGCTTCTTCCACCATGGCAGCCGAATTCATTGCGTGTTTCGAGGCATCGAACCATGGAATATGGCTAAGGAATTTTGTCACTGGGCTGCATATTGTGGATACTATTAAGTTGCCACTCAAGATATATTGTGACAATAATTCAGCAGTACTGTATTCCAACAACAACAGGAGCTCGTCGAAATCCAAACATATCGACATTAAGTTTCTTGCTGTGAAGGAAAGAGTTCAGAGTGGACTTATAAGTATTGAGCATATTGGTACAGCTTCCATGCTAGCAGATCCACTGACTAAGGGATTGGTACCCAAACAGTTTCATGAGCATGTCTCTCATATGGGTATCTATGTTAAAGAGGATTGTCAGATTTAGTGGGAGTTTGTATTTTATGTATCATGTTTTATATTTTATATGATATACTTTTACAGATATCATGCAGTTGACTATTATATGATATTCTGTTATTTGTATGTATCATGCAGTTATTTAGACTTTAGTTATTCAGCTTTCAGTTATTCAGTTTATTATGCACTCTGAATTTATGATTGATCTCAAAATCAAATTAAGATAAAGTGACCAAATTGGAGATAGGCATGTGGATCACATTGCATGTAATTTCCAAACTACACATCCCATTCATGATTCATGTCATTCAGTTATGTTTACACAGTGATTTATGTTGGTTTAGTTTCGATTCATGAGACGAATACTGCTTAAGTCCTTGTGAATATGATTGATGGACGGAATTGGTTGATGACACAAAAGACTATGACAGCATAGTTTGAGTACTCAATTCGGTTTCATCAATATATATTATTCGGATATACATATAGCCCAAGTGGGAGATTGTTGGAATTAATTTCAATTAATTACAACATATGGGCTTATATGTGATATAAATATATATTGAATAATAGACTGTCAAATATCTAATTAGACCCGTTATGAAGTGATCAAATTAAGTATTATTTATCGGGTTCAATATGTGTCATGAGAAGTGGGGCCTTTAATGTGTAGAATGCGTATTAATAACTTTATGATTTAGTGATGGTCTAAATTATATAAAGTTTGGTAATAATACAATTATGCTATTGGTCCCTGGAGAACACAATTAAATACGGCAATGTTCTGTAAATAATGAAATACCCAATAAGACAAGTTCTGAATTCATACCCGCTAAGGATCCAATAAGAAAATAGGCTACAGATCCAATAAGAGAAATAAGAGAAATTAATTAATTAATTTATTAATTAATTAATTAAAACTCTGTTGCGCCTATTCAATTGGATATATGGGTTGTCTTTCAAGTGGCGCCTATTAACAAAATTAAGTAGGATACGGCTCTGTCTCTCTCTCTCTAATTTTCTCTACTGACCGAAAATTGTAATAGAGAAAAACAAAAAAAACAAAAATTGAGAGGAAGAGAAGAGGATTTTCAGTAAAGAACTAGAATCGGGTATTTCTCCTTGTGCAGAACAGAGCGTTGTCGCTGCCGCCTCTCTCGCTCTCTCCATCGGACTTGAGAGGGATTACTTGGAAATCTAAAGGCTTCCGGTGATCAACGGTGATTGTGTCTCTCTGGAAGATCATGGCTATGGACCAAGGTAATTTAGAATTTCAGATTAGAGTTCACTAGAGGATCATGGCAAATTTAGGGTTTATGAATTGCGGTATGATTTTGCATGAAATAAATCGTACAAAAATATCTTAGTTTTATTCGCAAAAAATAACGTGACTATACTGCGAAAATATCACGAATAAATATGAAAATATCGCATGCACTTTCTCGTACTGCCCATTCGAACCATTTTATGAGTAGAACCAGGGTGTTCCTGAGTTCACCAATTTTTTATGTGATTTCATATCTAAGATCTATCGAATTAATTTCAAATGATAAATCTGATGAACTGTTGAAACTCGTCTACCTTAGAGCATCTACATCTCTGAAACTCTTAGAGTTTTTAAATAACTGTTAACTAATTTTTAGAAATTATAGGCTGTGGAGTTTCTAAATGTTCACATTTCTGAAATTAGTTTTAGAGTTTCTAAAGTACCACATCAGCAATAAATTAAAATTAATTTTTTTTCCGTTGGAATCTATTAATTCCGTCTCTTTCCCTGCCGTTCTTTTTCCCTTCTCCGCCAGACCTATCCGAATGAAATACAAAACATACCATCGGTCTTCTACTCACGGACGCTCCAACAAATTTCAACGCAAATTTCTTTGGGCTGACTTGAACAATATCTAATTTCTCTTCCCTTTATCAAGGGCATGACCATCGTACTATATAAATCACATTTCTCTTCCCTTTATCTTTTCAGTGCCAACAGAAAACAATTATAAGCATTCTCAACATAAATAACACTCTAATAACGATACTGTTAATAACTAGTATCCCTTTATCTTCTCCAAGAGTGCAGGAGCACACTCTAATAACAATTATAAGATTTTTTTCATCTACTAACGTTGTATTTCATCTTGTGCATGTTCTCCTTCATGTTCTTCTAGTAGTGTTTCATAATCTATTAGTTGTTTTTCATTTTTTTTGAGATATCGTTTATCTTGTACTAGTTGTCTTTAATGTTCTTCTAGTTGTCTTTCATCTTCAACTAATTTTTTATCTCTCCTAAATGTGTTTCATATTGTACTGGTTGTATTTCATATTCTACTGGTTGTCTTTTATATACTACTGGTTCGATTTCATCATCTTCTAGTTGTTTGTAATCTTCTTCTAGTCGTCTTTTATCTTGTACATGTTGTCTTTCATCTTCTTGTAGTTGTCTTTAATCTTCTACAAGTTGTGTTTCATCAACTTCTAGTTATTTTTTGTCTTGTATTGTTTGTCTTCCATTTCTGCTGGTTGTGTTTCATGTTTTGCTGGTTGGTTTTCATCTAATACTGGTTGTATTTCGTCCTTTTCTAGTTGTAGTTCATATTCTATTAGTTGTCATTCATATTGTACTGGTTGTCATTCATGTTCTATTGATTGTCATTCATCTAGTACTAGTTTTCATTCACGTTTTACTAATTGTCTTTCATCTATTATTGGTTGTCATTCATGTTCTACTAATTGTCTATCATCTTTCATGTTCTACTGGTTGTGTTTTATCTTCCTCTAATTGTCTTACGTCTTGTACTATTTGTGTTTCATGTTCTACTGGTTGTCTTTCATCTACTACTGGTAGTATTTCACTATTTGTCAAGATGTATTTCAACTTGTATCGGTTGTTATTCAAGTTCTACTAGTTTTCTTTCATGTTCTTCTGAATGTGTTTCATGTTCTAGTAGTTGTTTTTCATCTTCTTCAAGTTGTCTTTCATCTTGTATTGATTGTCTTTGATGTTCTTTTAGTTGTCTTTAATCTTGTACTGGTTGTTATTTATGTTATACTAGTTGTCTTTCACGTTCTACTCAATGTGTTTCATGTTCTAGTAATTGTTTTTCATCTTCTTCTAGTTGTCTTTCATCTTTTACTGGTTGTCTTTCATGTTCTTCCACTTGTATTTCATGTTCTTCAAGTTGTATTTCATCTTTTTCATGTTGTCTGTCATATTATACTAGTTGTTTCTTCTTCTAGTTGTCTTTCATATTATACTAGTTATCTTTCATGTTATTTTAGTTGTCTTTCATCTTCTTCTAGTTGTCTTTCAACTTCCTCTAGTTCTCTTTTATCTTATACTAGTTGTGTTTCATCTTTTTCTAGTTTGTCTTTCATCTTGTACTGGTTGTCTTTCACGTTCTATTGGTTGTCTTTCACATTTTATTAGTTGTGTTTCATGTTCTACTTGTTGTCTTTCATCTACTAACGTTGTATTTCATCTTGTTCTAGTTGTATTTTATATTGTACTGGTTTTTCATCTTGTACAGATTGTTTTTCATGTTCTTCTAGTTATGTTTGATGTTTTTCATCTTCTTCTAGATGTCGTTCATCTTAACTGGTTGTCTTTTTATGTTCTTTTAGTTGTTTTTTATCTTCTATTAGTTGTTTTTTATCTTCTCCTAGATGTGTTTTGTTGTTTCAAGCAATTCTCTTTTAGTCTATTTGACTAATTTGCAAAACATACAATTATTGAATTTTACGATTTTCTCTATCTTAGGAGGCTGTAGGTTCAAGACGATTGGAATTGCAACATAGAGCGCTTGAACTGAAGAATTCATCAAGTTATTTATCAAGAATTTAAATTGTAAAATTATATTTGGTAAAGTAGCTTTGATGTTGATTCACAGGGACAAAACGTTGGGACGGTTAACAAAACGTTCAGACGTTTTATCATGTGTGAAAGATCTAGAAATTAATCGATTAAAAGCTAAAAAAAATGCTCTAAAATGTTGTAGACGTTTGTCAAAACGTCTGGACGTTTTAATTCATTTCTCAGTTTTCAAAATAGCATTTTAATCGATAAATTTCCAGACGAAAATGTCTTGCAACGTTTGTTAATCGTTGGCAACGTTTTAGGAATTCTCACAGAAATTTGAATTTTTGAACTAAACGTTTTCTACGTTTTACAAAACGTTGGGACGTTTTATGGCAGATAGCTCATTTTAAAGCTGCCACTATAAATAGAACCTTAGGGTTCTTCTCTTCATCAAGACAGCCGACCCTAATCATTTTAAAAGCAATTTTCTGTGAGCTCAAGTTCCTCCATTGTTGTGAGAACAAAAACTTCAATATCCCTCAAACAACCTCAAATCCACTTCACTAATCTTAAGTTAGATTAGGTTAGAGTGAGTTCTTGAGTGTTCATCTTGAGATTTCAAACTTAGAGACTTCGTTCTCGATCCTAGTTGGCCGTGTGACTTCTCATTGGTTGTAAGGGCTCACCGGTTCACAAGTTGTAACTTTTCTCTTTTGGGTAATATAAAGGCGCATCGAGAAGCGGTTGCGACGCCCCAGAGACGTAGGCATTTTAAGCCGAACTCCGTTATCACTCCTTGTGTCAAATTTCTCTAAACTCATCTACCTTATTTTATTTGCAATTATTTATTTATTTTCTAAATTAGTGGTGCCTAAGGAACAACAAAGTGTTTCATATTGTACTGGTTGTATTTCATGTTCTACTGGTTGTCTTTCATATACAACTGGTTCGATTTCATCATCTGCTAGTTGTTTTTTGTCTTCTTCAGGTTGTTTTCATCTTCTTCTAGTCGTCTTTCATCTTGTACAAGTTATCTTTCATCTTCTTCTAGTTGTCTTTAATCTTCTACTAGTTGTGTTTCATATTTTTCTAGTTATTTTTCGTCTTGTATTGTTTGTCTTTCATGTTCTACTGGTTGTGTTTCATGTTCTTCTGGTTGGTTTTCATCTACTACTAGTTGTATTTCATATTCTGGTTATGAATTTCATCTACTACTGGTTGTATTTCATCATATTCTGGTTAAGAATTTTTTGAGTGTTTTCATTATGAATTGTACCTACAAAACAAATAAGTATAAGATGCCACTTTTTGATATTGTTGGGTCTCATGCTTTAACACCTCATTTTATGCCGGATGTGCATTTTTAAAGAATGAAAGAGAAGATTGAAGATTTCATATGAGCAATAAGCATGTTTAAAAAGGTTCTTCCAAAAGAGACTCAACCTTTGGTTATAATGTCAGTTAGGCAACAAGCATTAAATGCAGTAAATGTGGTCTTTCCAGCTACTACCCATCTTCTCTGTGTGTGGCATATAGAAAAGAACTTAATGACGAATTGTCGAAAAGACTTTGATTCCAAAGAGGAATATGATATTTTCTATCCATTTGGAACAAGGTAGTTTATTCTTCAACCGAAGCAGAATTTGATCAAAGTTGGTTGGAACTTCAATCACTTTATAAAGAGAAAAAAGCTTCACTACAATACATAATGAAGGTATTATTTACTGTTTCAATTTAGTTATATGAAATATTATTTTATTCATGTAGTTTTCGTTGAAACTTAAAATTTAGAAACTGAAAAAATTAATCAAGTTTGAATTTGTTTTGTTACAAATTAATTATAACGGGTCATATACTTAAAAAATCTAACAAAAAACAAATTAAGTATGTCAAAAACCCGAGCATACCAAGAATAAAAAAGCATGTAATTTTCGGTATGCTTGAATTTTTGAATTCAATTAGTGTATAGTGAATTTTTTATATCCGATATATATATATTTTAGGTAGACTAACAAAAAGTTTCTCTCACTTCCATCTTTATACTATGAAATAAAAAATTATTAGTGACATGCGTGAATTTTTGTTTTATGGAGACAAATAGCATGGAGAGATTAACAAAATGAGTACTAATAATTTAAAAATATAAAAAAAAACAATTCGGAAAAGATTTTGATGTAAGACCTTATAATTGCTAACAATTGTCTAGTTTTAAATTTAATGTTCTAACTCACGTTCTACTGGTAGTATTTCACGTTCTACTTCTTATCTTTCATCTACTAATATTGTATTTCATCTTGTTCTAGTTGTATTTCATCTTGTATTGGTTGTCTTTCATATTGTACTTGTTTTTTATCTTGTACATGTTGTCTTTCATGTTCTTTTAGTTGTCTTTCATGTTCTTCTAGTTCTTTTTCATCTTCTACTAGTTTTTTTTATCTTTTTCTATATGTGTTTCATGTTCTACTGGTTGTCTTTCATATACTACTTGTTCCATTCCATCATCTTCTAGTTGGTTTTCATCTTCCTAAGGTTGTTTTTCATCTTCTTCTAGTTGTCTGTAATCTTCTAGTAGTTGTGTTTCATTTTTTTCTAGTTATTTTTCTTCTTGTATTATTTGTCTTTCTTATTCTACCATGTTATGCTGGTTGGCTTTCATCTACTACTAGTTGTATTTTATCTTCTTCTAGTTGTATTTCATCTTCTATTATTTGAAGTTCACTAATTCAATGTTACCGCTGGATTTGATTCATCCACAATGAGAATTGATGATAAATCACTCTTGAATCCACCACCCAACTCGACTAATGATGTTGATAATGAAATGATGAGTTTATTTAATGAGTTTCAATTCAAGTATCAACAATGGCCTCTTCACAAAAAGAAAGCTGCTAAAGAACTGATTTCTAGCTTTATGTCCAATTTTGAGTTGATACTCGAACCAAAAGTTCCACGCAACAGGCACAAGGTTTGGCGACCAAAAAAGCAAAAGGTATTGAGTTCTACCAAACATGAACCATCTAAATTTGAACTTGTGGAAGAATCGAAAAAACACAAGTCATACACCAACAATTAAGCCCCTCAAACTAATGAAGCGGTGAATGAAAATGAAGATAATCTTTGAGAATAATGGAGTGAGTCTATGGTACTATGCATAGCACGGATTGGTCCGTACTACGGAGCAATATTTTTATTTTCAAAATCCTAATGGTCGATCCGAACCGTTCAACATGATTTCCATATGAGAATATACTTGTGGGCTAAATTTTTTATTTTTTAGAATTTTTTTACTATTTTTTAGATAGGTAGAAAATCACTGTTTTTGGATGGTCCAGAATTTTCAGATCAAGTGATTTTCTACCTATCTTAAAATATAGTAGAAAAATTCAAAAAAAATATAACATTTTGTCTACAAGTACATATTTATGTGGAGATCACGTTGAACGGTTCGGATCGACCATTAGGATTTTCAAAATGAAAATATGGCCCCGCAGTACGAACTAATCCGTTCTATGCATAGTACCATAGACTCACTCAGAATAATGTTACTACTATGCTTAATTTAAATGAATTTTCTAGTTTTTAAATTTTTAGTTTTATTGTTAATATAATAACAAAATCTATATCGAAAACTCTATTTGAATTATTATTGTTAAAATAAAGTTTTTAGGAATAATGGTTGTTATTTTTATGCTATTACGTTATAGATTGTAACGGCTCAAAATCTGTATGTGGTATGTTGGTTGATCTATTGTTAAACTCATCTTTGATATAAAAAAATATATATAAAATTAGACTTGTTTGGTAGAACTGATTCTTGAGAGAATAGTTCCATCAAGAGAAACAAAGGCATACAGTCCTAAAATTTATTTTTGAAATCAACTTATTTACTTCATGATCTACTTGTATGCGTATCTTCAATAATTAATTATATAGTTCACAAAATCAAAAGGAAAAGACAACAAAATAGTACCCAGTTAGAAATTTTGAATTGCACAAAAAAAATGTATATAAAAAACAGACTTGTTGTTGATGTTGAAAAAAAATAACAACATAAATTAGGATTTAAAATTCCAAATGCAGAAATTCAATATTTAATATAAAATAAACGGGTCATTTTTTCTAGCAAAAATAATGTTTGATTTTGTAATAATAAAATGGAAAATACAATATTTTGGATTCATATGTATATCTTTGAATTTATTTGAAGAAAATATTTCTATTAAGAGGTGATGCTCCATTAATGCTTATGGTCTTCTAATATGTTGTTATATTAGTTTCCTTTTTAAAACATGAACATAATGGTCCAAGTAAAATAATTCTCTCACCTGATCGCTGCATTGAGTCAATTTTTTGCTGTTAAAATCCGCACCCATTTTAATTGAAAGGTACGTTTAGAACAAGTTACCTTATTTAAACTCTTCATGCATATATTTTATTATATTTCAAATTAGAATGCAATGCAAACTAAACAAACCAAACAAACAAATAAATAGATAATATGACAACCTTTATTTTTATCCCTTTTCATTTTGACAAAGCAATGAAGTCATGTCATCTCTAAAAAGAGTAAGATACTAAGAATATATGATCGGAGCAAATCCCTTCTTTCCTTTTATGATTTCAATAACTTCTTTTTGAAAGAAAAATATTTCAATAACTTATATTCATCTATTTTTATGGTTGTTGTTCAGTTGCATTGTTTTCGTTGTTATTTTGAACTTGGATTGTAGAATTTTACTTTTTGAGTACGTGTAGATTATTTTAGGTTAAAACGAACACATTTGAATAATTGGTTGGCATTTAATAAAAATCTATCCTAATCACATTTAACAATTGGGTAACATTATTAAAAAAATTGTCCTATTTTACCCGTTACAGCAAGGACTGCACAATTAAATTCATTTACGAAGAATGTGACACGTGGCTAGACCAGGTAGGAAGCCAGCGAATTAATATTTTTGTGACTACAGTAAATAAATATATACTTCTAGATCCGAAGAACTGATCCATAATTTAAATTCCACATAAATCATGTCTCTTTTGCCCGAAATTTTTATTTCTAACATTTAAAAAAAATAAATTAACCAAATAACCACGGTTTTCTGACAATTCTAATTCTAGCACGGCCGCAGAACACCGGAGCGGCCCCATATGAGGGAGGCCGCAGAATGCCGGAGCGGACCCAGGACCGCTATATGCCAGAGCGGCCCCTTTTTTTTTTTATCTGATTCTGAAGTTGATTATGATTTTGTTTTGAAAATTTTTATCAAAAATGTAAAGTTTGAACTGGAAGTTGTGTGTAATTACTTATGTTTGAAATGTCGTTTAATCTGAAATTGTTGTTCGTCGTTTGTTTGATCAAAAGAAACATTACAATAGAACAAGGAGCCATATAAAGAAGCATACAATAGAACAATGCTAACGTTATCGGAAATTACAAATACGTCTAATTAACCAAAAATAAACAACATTTTTACGAGTACAATTAAAAAAACAACATTAACTCTCAATCTCGTGCAGCTCGAGCAGCTCTGTTTTGTCTTTCTTGTGTATCTCGGCCGGCTTGGTGTCCTCTTCTCCTATTATGTAGAACGTCCATCCACATCGGAATTCTGTTGTGCTGTCTTCTGCCCACAGAAATATTTTTATCCTCTGGAACAAGGACCGGGCCATCGTGTTGAGGCCATCCCGACTGATTTCCATACACATGCCATTGAGCGCTCCATGTGTTGATCAGTGTATGGATGTGATAGTAGTGACTTACAAAGACGCCATGGTCGATGCCTCGGAGACGACACACGGACAGAACATGAGAGCACGGTATTCTCTCCAATTGAGGCTTCTGGCACGTGCAAGTTACTGTGTGATCATCCCCGATTATCACCGTGTATTTGTAATTGGCCTTGGTAAACCGACCAGAATCGTCAGGTATGAAAGCGTGAACTCTCTCCTGTGTGGAGGTTACCTCGAACTCGTTGTTGTTTCTAAAGCTCCCCAGTGTCTTCATTTTATCGGACCTCTCGAACCGTTTGTTGATCAGCTACGAAAAATTAAAAAATAATGAAGAAGTCATATTTTTTTTTAACAAAGTTCATTAAAAATTATGAAGAAAGAACTACAAATAAAAGTACCTGATGCACACGACACGAGAATTGTTGACCTTGACTGACTTCCCATTCCGCTTTGGTCCTCCTTTGCGCAAACCATGTCATACATTTGTAAAATGTGTCTTCAATTATTGCTACAACCGGTAGCTTACGAGAGGACGTGAAGACATTATTAAGCGACTCGGACCCGTTTGTAGTCATGATGCCCCAACGGTAACCACCGTCCAGTGCTTGAAATATCTTCCATGGTTTGGGGCACTCGTTCTCATCTTGATCCAAATATTTACTCAAACCGTTCAGCCAATTGAGGGCAATGTCACATGCATGCCCCATTGCTTGCATTCCTTGCTAGTATCTCCTCATCTTCCTCTTAGCCACACATATTCTAAAAAAACGGATTGCCTTATCACTGCAACTGTTCTTCTTCATGTTCTCGGCTATGTGAGTAGCACAAAGACGGTGAACACATTAATCCTCATCCTCCTCGTTCCACCCCATATCATCTTGTCTGAACACCTTCTTGATACCCTTTCCCCTATCAGTGATGACACACATGAATCTGGAGCGGATTACATTACGGCGCAACCATTTCATGAACCATGCACAATCGTCATAACTCTCTAATTCTACCAGTGAAAAAGCCAACGGGAGGAGCTGGTTTTCAGCATCGTACCCGGTTGCAATCAACAGCTTGCCTGTGGTAAAACAATCAAATTAATTTTGTAAGAGCCGAAATCAACTAAAATAAATAAAGTGAAAATAATCAAATTAGTTACCTTTATACCGGCCTGACAGGAAACATGCATCAACAGTGATGACCGGTCTGATATGTTGAAAAGCAGCTATGCACGGTCCAAATACCCAAGCCGCCCTATGAAAATACCTCCATGGTCCAGGTTCACCAGTGGGATATGAGGTCACCTCAAACAATATTTCTGTCAATAAATTAAAAAAAATAAGTTCAATTTTTGATTGATAATGAAATGACATAAAAAATGAAGGAACAATGTAGTACCTAGGTTGCTTCTTTTGATTGCCTCCAACAATGGAACTACAAGAGAGTATGACCCCTCCCAACTGCCAAATTGACGGGCTATTGCCAACTCACGGTCACGCCATAGTTTGTTGTACGTCGGTATCTGACCGTTGTACCTTTCAGCAACAGCAATTCGGACAGCCTGAATACTCAAGTCGACATCGTTCCTCATGTGAGCGGATATACACTCGGCAACCATAGTAGCTGACAACTGGGCGTGATCTGTTCTTGTCGCATCCGCGTGGCATGAATATTGTGTTGGGCACTTAGAGACACGCCATTGTGTTCCATAACCGGTGGCCCTTGCGAGTATGTACCACCCACAGTAACTGTCCTTGCACTTGAACCTAATTCTTGTGCCGTCACTGTGCGTATTCCTTATCTCTTTGTTGCATAGGATGTGAAACCTGGCAATTGCGCTCTTCATTGCCTCTTTTGAGTCATATGTTTGTCCCTCGGACAATTCATTCTCATACTCTGCCCTACTTCCAAACAAACTCGAATTGGCTTCCATAAACCCTGATGTGTCGTTGAAAGAATGAATCGGGTGCTAAAACTCGCGATCCATTATCCGAAACCCGCAATCCATCTTGAAAGTCCTTGGTAGTCCGAGCACAGGCCCGGTATCTTCCTGGTCAGAATGATTGCTCATACCCTCAGGATCAACATGACCCCAATTTTCCTCTGCCTCTAGTATTTTCGGATCCACTTCTTCATCGGTTTCATCCGGATCACAAGTTTGACCCCAATGATCGGTCCGACTAGATGAAGGCTGGTCAGTCTGGGCTGGGGCCCGATGGGAGGGTCGGTCCCTCTGAACTGGGGCCGACTACTGGACGGTTGGTCAATTTGGACAGGGGACGGACTAGAGCCGGATGAGTTACCCCGACTACGACCCTAGATTAACATCATAGCTGGGTTCGAACGCCGGGCTCTGGTAACCTCCACATATAGGTCAATTATCTTGTATGCACCCCCAGAAAAACTCATGGTTTGGTTGTACAATACCTGCCAGACTCCCTCATTTTGAATTGGAAATAGTTGGAACCAGGTTTGTGCCGAACTAGTCGGCATGCTAATTTTGGCATCAATTTTAAGGTCATACTGACCCTGATCCAACCCCAACTTCTGACATATATTTGATTTAAGTCCCAAATAATCAGTACCCGGCAATACCGGGATCACAGTAACAGGTCCAATACTATAGTAAACCCCATTAGGACCTGTTAAAACATCCCCACCAGTGTAGATGGATACCATAAGAGCCATTTTTTCAATACAATACAGAAGAAACCTATAATTAAAAATTAACTAAATAATTATTTTAAATTAATTATTCTAATTTAATTATTGCTAAATTAATTATCTAATTAAATTATTAATCTACTGAAATAAAAATAAAAAATTTAAAAGAAGAGAGAAAAAACTTACAGATGAGAGAGCTAACTCAGGAGAGAGAAGGTGTGAGAGTGTGGAATGAAATTTCGCTGCCATTTTTGGGATATAAAGAACAGGGGCCGCTCCGGCATATATATAGCGGCCCTGGGTCCGCTCCGGCATAGTGCGGCCCCATATGGGGGTCCGCTCCGGCATTCTGCGGCCTCCCTCATATGGATCCGCTCTGGTGTTCTGCGGCCGTGCTAGATTAGAATTGTCAGAAAACCGTGGTTATTTGGTTAATTTATTTTTTTTAAATGTTATAAATAAAAATTTCGGCTCTTTTGCTAAGTCCTACCGACTTTACAAGTGGACAACATATATAGGCAAATTTATTGCGTTTCTATTCTTCTTTTTTTGTCTAATTTCTTTGTCTTTGGATATAGTTATTAAAAGACTCCTTTAGCCCAACCTTTTGACAATGCAATGAAGTAATGTGATCTCTCTGTTATGCACGCCGTGTGGCAAACCATGCAAGTAGTATATTCAGGTCAGAAGATCATCAGGGGCAGATTTAAAGGTGCCAGGGGATGCTAAGCTCTCCCGAGCTATAATTTATAAAACTACATGTTAACAACCATATTAAGCAACCAAAAGCTGTGCAACGGATCAGGAAATCAATAATCAACCCTCACAACAGAATGCATATGTCATGCTAAGAAAATATGCATATGGCATCAAAATTCATTGAACTCAGGTAGCGCAATGACCCGTTACAAACAATTCACATCAGGAGTACCACAATAATCAATTTGGTAAGGGCCAACTTATACATGCAGAGATCCTGCAATGAGGCGTTGTCATCTCTCTGTGATCAATTGAAAGTTCAAACGGAGCAAGAGATGAACACCTTAATTTCTATCCTCATCAACCCTCCCCCTCTTTGGTTTCTCATCCTCTTCTCTTTTGGCCTCCTTTCTCTCTCTAAGCTCCTCATAAATTTCCTCAAATGGGTTCATGCTACCTTTTTCAGAGCCGAAAGAAATTTAACAGATTACGGCTCGTGGGCCCTGGTCACCGGTGCCACCGATGGCATCGGTAAAGCGATCGCCTTTGAGCTAGCAAACAAAGGGTTGAACCTTCTTCTATTGGGAAGGAACCAAGGCAAGCTCCAAGATGTGACCAACTCCATCAGATTCAAGCACAACAATATTAAGGTGAGGTGATCAATATCCATATACTACAATGTTATTTTTTTTTTGAGGAAAAATAAGAGTCGAGCTCTCATTTGATTGAAGGTACTACAATGTTATTTAAAAGCAATTTTCTTTTCTTGTTAGTGTCTTTTGTTTTGAAAATTGATTCTCTTCTAATATTCAGTGGTTATGGGTAGTAAGAACTATATATTAGGATGCATATACATGGTTCAAATAATGAAGAGGTAATAACAAATTATTATACATAATTATTTTTTACAAAGGGATTTCAGAAGGTGAACCAATATATATATAAAAGATTGAACAGGAGCCTCTTAATTGTTTTTAATGGAATAATGGAATAATGGAAATTTTCATTTCCATATCTGTGTCAAAAAAAAATTAAAGCTACAATTTACAAAGGCCCAGCTGGTTCATTAGTTATTCTAATTATTTTTACCACCTAGGGTACTAAACTCTGCCAAGTAGGCTAGTATCTTTTTTTTGTCTCAAAAACCCGTAGGTCAAAATTCCATTAACTGATAAAGGTGTTACAATGTTCTATATGAAAAAATATTTCTGAACAGAACTAACATCTGAGTAAAAGGAAACAAGAGTTCCTATCCTGCTAACTGCTAAAGTCCTACAAAAGTTGGAAAGGTGAAACCCGTGTGATCCCAACCTTGAATTCTTGCCTGTTTTGCCAAGCCGTCTGCCATACTGTTTAATTATCTGTACTGTCACTAATCAAAATTTGATTGTTTTTTTTTTTTTCTGTGCTCTAACAGATCAAAATAATTGTACTAGACCTTGCCATAGATATGTCTGTGGGTATCAACTGCCTGCGAAGCGCAATTGAGGGATTGGATTTGGGGATTGTGGTGAACAGCGCAGGGGTTACATACCCCGGTGCCGTGTACTTCCATGAAGCAGAGGAGGCGGTGTGGGACCCAGTTATCAGGGTCAATGTCGAGGCCACGGCATGGGTCACATGGGTGGTGGTGCGGAAAATGGCAGCTAGAAATAAGCCGGGAGCAGTGGTAAACATCGGATCGGCGTCTTCAGTGGTTGTGCCGTCGTTTCCGCTTTATGCTGTTTATGCTGCTTCAAAAGCGTAAGATCATTCAGCTTTCTTTTATCCAAAAATGTTTTCATTTATGTTTGATCATTCAGCTTTCTGCATACATGAATTCACATCCTCTAAGATATCTCAAAATTTGAGTTGATTTTTGAAATATCTAAACCGTTTAAATTATTAAAACACGAATTTCAAAGCAACCCATTTCCAATTAATATTTCCCCGTGCATTATAGACAAACTTCGGATTGAATACAACCTGATTTTGAGATAAACTAAAAATTTCAGTTATCTCAGAGGATAATGACTCTGCATACATGCCAGTACTTTTATTTATACGTTGAATAATTTTTATATGTTAACCATACTATTTTCTATGGAATACACAAACTAGCTAGTCAGTATTCATTTTTTTTTTTTGGCTGTCAGTATTCAATGTATAATTAAGCACCTCCGGCCTCGTGAGTTTTGTTATATCACGGATTTGGTTGCGTGTTTTAGAAAAAAGAAAAATGGGGTTGAAAATTTGGGTAATAATAAATATCAGGTGTTCAAGTTGCTTCATTGCATAAGGGCCTCGTGACTAACAAACGAAAATTTAATGGAAAGAAAAAAAGGGAGGGTTAAAAATTTCTCATTGTACGTGACGCACTATCTTTTATTTCTATTTTTAAAGTTTAAAAAGATAATTCGAAATATCAACATGGATCTTCATATTAAAAATGTACTTGAAAATTAAATTTTATATTTCTTTGAAAAAAATATTATTTTTAAATAGATACAAAATCATTATTTATGAATTTGCTCCGATCATATATTCTAATTTTATTATATTTCAAATTAGAATGCAACGCAAACTAAACAAAACCAAACAAACAAATAAATAGATAATATGACAACCTTTATTTTTATCCCTTTTCTTTTTTGAAAATAACAGTGATTTTGTGTCTATCTAAAAAAAATATTTCGTCTCCAAATACATTTTAATATGGAGATCATACTGATCGGTTCGAATCAACTATTTGGACTTCAAAAATGAAAATAAATAATGTGAGGCACGAGACATAAAAGACACAAGACATTTGAACACTCGAAAAAGATAAGAGAAAATCATAAAATGTCTATTTCTTTGATACCAAATATTTTTTTTCCTTGATTCTAATAATTCAAAATTCAAGTTAAAAATAAAGAGTGAGGCTTTGGTAATATGCATATTACACAGCGACCCGCGCTATGGACCCATATAATTTATGTTATTAAAGTTCAAATTGTTGATCTAAACATTTTAAAATTCAAGTTAACATGCTTTTTATATGAAAATGTACTTGCAGACCAAATTTTATATTTTTTAAAATTTCTCTACTAATTATTTAGATAGCTAGAAAGTCACTTTTTTGAAAATTCTGGATCATCCAAAAGTAGAGATTTTCTATCTATTAAAAAAACTAGTAAAAATTCTAAAAATATAAAATTTTCCCTCCAACTATATTTTCATATGAAAATCATATTTAACAGTTTGGATTGACTGTTTTAATTCTAAAAATCGATATATGAATTTATAACACAGCTCAATCCCTAATATATATATTATCGTAGCCTCGCTCAAAAAAAAATAAAAGATAATAGTACTGATCTTGTTTTGCATCATAATAAGCAATGCACTTTTGTCTTAAATAATTAAAAAATTGAGTTCATATTATGACAAAGGACTTTTTTATTTTCTGCATTTTTTTTATTTTTGCTTTTTGTTGGAACCGAACAACTAGAGATTGCCAAAACAGTGCTTCCGAGCTAAAATAAATAGCGTTCTGAAAATCCTAAAGCATGATTATCTTTTATACTTTTTCCGACTTTCTCAATTTTGTCAGATCCAAAAAAATAATACATTAGTCATTAGAGATTGATGTTGAACAAGTTAATTGCAGTGTATTATTATTATAGAGTGAGGCTACGGTAGCACGGATTGGGTCCGTGCTACGGCTCAAAATTTGACTTTTCAAAATTCTAACGGTCGATCCGAACCGTTCAACGTGATTATAAAATGAATATGTACTTGCAAACCAAATTTTACATTTTTTCGAATTTTTTTACTATTTTTTTAGATAGGCTGTTTTTGGATGGTCCAGAATGTTCAGATCAAGTGATTTTCGAAAAAATAGTAAAAAATTCGAAAAAAATGTAAAATTTGGTTTGCAAGTACATATTCATTTTATAATCGTGTTGAACGGTTCGGATCGACCGTTAGAATTTTGAAAAATCAAATTTTGAGCCGTAGCACGGACCCAATCCATGCTATGCATAGCACCGTAGCCTCACTCATTATTATATATATATAAAAAAAGACCTAGTCACCTCGAGCACCTTGTAGACCCGTCTGTATTTTATTTTAGTTCCGTTGGTGCTTGGTTGAAACTTAAACTATGAAAAAAGAAGTGTAGGTTTCAGTTATTCCACCAAACACAAATTACTCGACCTAACTAGCCGTAGCTCAAAATTTAGTTCTCTATATTTAAACCACCTATTCATGTAGCTTAAGAGTTAGTCCCTCGCTCTACGGTTACAGTATCAGCGAGAGCGACTATCTAATTATTTTTTCCATGCCAATATAAACCAAAATTTATTCCATGCCATTATAAACCAAAATTTCCGTACTTCTTTTTAAAAAGTGTATTGAATGCAGTACTTGCTAAATTTGGAATTTTATTCGGTACTAACTTTTAAGAGGGTCTCATAACCACTGCATTAATTGATTCTGTACAAAAGGGCAGACACGTTGTCAGAGCAGACGATTCGGATCGGATCACAAAAGCACCCTTAATTATATACGGCCTTAATATATATGAGTGAGTCTATGGTACTATGCATAGCACGGATTGGTCCGTACTACGGATCAATATTTTCGTTTTCAAATCCTAATAGTCGATCCGAACCGTTCAACATGATTTTCATATGAGAATATACTTGTGGGCTAAATTTTCTATTTTTTAGAATTTTTTTACTATTTTTTAGATAGGTAGAAAATCACTGTTTTTGGATGGTCCAGAATTTTCAGATCAAGTGATTTTCTACCTATCTTAAAATATAGTAAAAGAATTCAAAAAAATATAAAATTTAGTTTGCAAGTACATATTCATGTGGAAATCACGTTGAACGGTTCCGATCGACCATTAGAGTTTTCAAATGAAAATATGGCTCCGTAGAACGGACTAATCCGTGCTATGCATAGTACCATAGACTCACTCAATATATATTACTTAATAATGATAATTAATTTGATTAATCGTTTGGTTTTGATCAAGGGAGTTGAGTTTTTGTTCACAGTTTTCATCCCAAGCTAGATCTAATTAAATTGTCCAATTGTTGTTAAAATTTGCACGTACAATTTAGATTTATATGACTTTTTAAATTTATTAAGGTTAAATTTGTTCGCATGAATCTCAACGCAGATCAAACAGTTTTATCTAAAGTTTGCTTCCTTCTCCCTTCCCAAACAGCAGGAAATGTGTATTATTTGATACTTCCTCTTTCTTGGCTTTATTTCTGCTTCATAAAAAAATTCCATAGCCCTCGGACAAAATCAACAGAAAAAAAAAAATTATGTTCTCTGTTGAAACCCGATAAGAATGTAGAGTTTAAAATGCCTCAGTATTTTGTCATATACAAAGTAATATTATTTCATGAGTGAGGCTATGGTACTATGCATATCGCAGATTGTTCTCACATTAATTCTGATGGCATATATAACTGTTCTCACACTAGGAAACATAATCATATGCAACATTAAATTGATATGTCTACCTCATCAAGTATTTATGAATGCAATTTATTTAAGATGTGTGGTATCTATCAAGACATCAATTACTCGACTGCTATCAATCTATACAATAACAGTATAACCCCATAATCACGGAGTTATCACTTATCAGTTGCAACTGGTGAGTTCATGATTTTATATATTATATATGTCAACTATTAATATTTAACAGTGAAGCAATACATATCAATAAAATCATACATATATTAAACTGTCAAATTGTTCTACCATTGTATTTGTTTTAAGTTTTAACAAGGAATTTGGGGACAAATTAAAGATGCTAACTAATTAAATTGTACCTTAAATTTTTTTTTTTGTTCTTCATTTTATATCTACCTTTGTAATTTTGATACAAGTGACATACAATTGTTTTATTATAAAATTTATATTAGTAAAATAAAATACATTTACTTTTCATCAGAATTTTTTTTTCCTTTCAATTAACAGATTTGTTGATATGTTTTCGAAATGCCTAAATGTAGAGTACACGAGCATGGGGATTGATGTGCAGTGCCAGGTACTTATATTATGTTGGTTCACAACTTTTTTATTAAATGCAAATTCTCATTAGGAGAAATAACAGCTCAAGGTGTGTGTGTATATATAGAGGTTGGTTAATATTAAAACGTTTATTCCGGAGCCGTAGTGTAACTAATTGGTTTTCTGATTTTCAAAGTTCAAACGGTCAATCCACACCGTTAGAAGTGATCTCTATATTAAAATGTGTTTGGAGACCAAATTTTATATTTTTTGAAACTTTTTTACTATTTATTAAGTTAGCTTTAAAATTGTTGATTTTAATAAACAATGAAAAATTTACTGCGATTTTAAAAATGACTTAATAAATAGTAAAAAAAATTCAAAAAATGTAAAATTTGGTCTTCAAGCACATTTTATTATAAATTGAATGTTGAACGGTTTTGATCAACTGTTTGGACTTTAAAAATGTAAAAACCGAAGCGTTTGTTTCACGGTTTAGGAACAAACGTTTTGATATTAGCCAACCTCTATATATATACACACACACAATTTTTATGATAGAATTAAGCTCCAATTGTGAACTTTCTCTTTAATTTAGTTACTGGTATGATTCTAATGACATTTTTATCAATGGATCGATGCGCGCAGATCCCTCTGTATGTTGCTACAAAGATGATATCTGCTACAACGACATCTACGTTTGTACCGTCTCCAGAGCATTATGCAAAATGTGCGATACATCGGATAGGGTACGAGTCGAGATGCACTCCATACTGGTCCCATGCAATTCAATGGTGTTTATGCTCTTTTGTACCGGATTTCATGTTGAACCATTTACGCCTACTGATAGGGATACGAAAAAGAAGCGATCGGTTGAGAGCCACTATCGGAGATGATCACAAGAACACAATTAACATGAAAAGTTCGCAGAAGTACTGGTAACTTTTGACAGGAAAAATACTGTAACTCTGTGATAAATAATGTAACTATATATATATATATATATATATGAGGAGGGTTCCAATGCCTCCATTTTTTCATGCCTCCACCATGCCTCCATTTTTAAAACTTTAATAACTCAAAATTTAAAACTTAAAAGTCAAAATAAAACCGTTGGATATGATCTACATCATTATATCTATACACGTATAAAAAATTATGACATTTCAATTTTGTTTTGGTTGTCATCAAGAGTTTGTAAAAAACGTACTAATGTGGATAATTTCTAGACGTTGATTTTTCAACTTATTGATTCACATAAAAACAAAATCAAAATGTGATAATTTTTTATGAGCACATAGATAAAATGATATAGATCATATCCAACGGTTTTATTTTGACTCTTAAGTTTTAAATTTTGAGTTATTAAAGTTTTAAAAATGGAGGCATGGTGGAGGCATGAAAAATGGAGGCATTGGAACCCTCCTCTCTCTCTCTCTCTCTCTCTCTATATATATATATATATATATATATATATATATTCTTACTTTTCTGCGCGCAGTATCAATAATTAATTATTTGTTGAAAATATGTATTCATTTGTGATTTTCTGAAAATATATATATATGAACTTAATTATCAAATAATTATTCTCATTTCAATTGATCGAGGCAGTAAAGACGGAGACAAGGGGAACTCCAGTCTCTCTCAATAAATAACAAATGTTTAGTTGTAAAGTTTTATTTTGTAGTTAAGAGGACTTAGGTTCAAATTTCACACATCACATACCGCCCCTGCCATTATGGTTCAAAAAAATTAGGATGCGTATATGTGTGCACTATATCTAATTAACTCAATTCCAATTAGTAACATATTAGTAATTTAAAAATCATTCAACATAGTTACAAATTCGTGATTCTAAGTTATAATACGAATATAAATTGAGAATAGTTTTTATTCAATAACATAACTAATATATAAAACTACTGTTATTTTTAACAAATAAAAACATAAAATTGTAGTTTGCACGAACAATATATATGAGATACATAACTTGCTGTTCATCAAATTTGGGGGGAAAAATAAGTTAAAGGTAACGTTAAAAATAATACGAATATAATTCATATATTACTCAAAAACCTTATTATTATGATTTCTAAAAATGTTCCAAAACATGCTCAAAAAATAATCCAGCGGAATTGCAACTCCAGCAAAATTACAAAGTTATGAAAGAATTGAATGAAATTGTAGAATTTTTTTTTTTTTTTGAAATTGCAGAAGTTGATTGCAACTCCAGAATCCAATTTCGCTAGATTATCCAACGGATTTGGCCTGGATTTCCGTTAGATTATCCAGCGGAAATATTGTTTTTGAAATTTGACTAAAATCATGCTAATCTGTTTAATTCAGTATTTTTTAATGTTAGTAATACAAATTTTGGCTTTTTTTTAACTCGGGCAGGGATTGTACGTAGTACATGCTCCGTGTTAAAAGCCTGGCATATGCAAACAAACTCTATAAAGTTTTAATAGCTAGAATAACGAAATTTTAGAATAGTAAATGAGAATAGAGAAAAAATAGTGATTTTCATATTAGTGTAAAAATAGTGCTATTCGAATTAGTAAAAATGTTGTTTGGATTGTATATGTGGAATAGTGAATAGCTGGTTATTAACAAGGTGTTAATTAAGAGGAAAGATAGGCAAGTGAGATCTCAAATGAATTGTCACGACGTAGAGATAGTGAAAAATGATATCAAATTTGTCATTTCGGGATAGTGTTGGCGGAAATCTAAAAGAAAACATTTTTTTCTCTCATTTCACATTTCCGAATGGTAGTTATTCCAACATTTATAAGGAATAGAGCAGCTATTCTAACTATTCTGAATAACAAAAATATTGTTTGAATGCACATTGTTATTCCGAATAGCTTCTATTCTAAAATAGCCTCTATTCTTGTTATTCTTGTGCCATCCAAACATAGTCCAGCAATTAAAAGGACGGTATCCAATTTATAGTTCGCTTTTTTTTTTTTTTAATTATTAACTCTAATGCTTTCACTTTAACTACCTCAAGGTTTGCTCGATATGGTTCTCAATTAATTGATTGTTTTTTTCTGTTTGAATCTAGATTTGTCCCTGACATGCCATGATATACATTTTAAGTTTTTAACCATGATTTGTAAGTAAAACGAGAACTTCTTTACCCCATAGTTCATTTACAAAGTTACCCTGCTACAGCAAGATTTAGCCGTAATATGCAAGGTTCTAAATAGCGATTATAGCGCTATAGCTTTTAAGGTCCGAAAAAGCTATAGAGCAATCATAGATAACTATTTAGAATTATTATTAAAAAAAAACGATTATTAGCGTTATAACTTTTGAGGTCTGAAAAAGTTATAGCGTGTAGACCTACGCTAATTAATTAATTATTCATACATCGTACATTATTTAGATGTATACTACCTAACCTAAGCAGCCTCATTTACTACCATTTAATAATTATTCCGTACTAAAGGATACCGTATCCTCTGGTCAAATCAAACTGCAACGAAAATTTCACTTTAACCAACGTAGAGGGTAAAGATATCGAGCTTTTTTTTTTTTTTTTTCTGTTATTTGTACGCTGTATAAATTCAAAACAGCAATGTCAATGCTTTCATTTCTCATTGTTGATCAAAATAATGTTTTCTAGTTGGAGCGAATCCGTCGTTGTAGTGACTTGCTTCTCACAATTTCTTATTTTTTTATTTTGAAATTATAGCTTTGTATGTGAGAGAGACTCAAACTCTCAACTTTTGAGTAACCACAGTTTTAAGAATTTTTTTTTTCTAGCCAATTGTGCTATCGTTTCGTCTTTTCTGACCAGAGACACTTATTTTAAATAGGGGTCAATTGACTTTCATTTATCTTCAAAATTTTTGTATTTATTGATAAATTTATATATTGTTTAATAAAAAAATGCTATGGAACTGTTAAATTTATTCTCATTCGCAACATAAAAAACTTATATGCTTAATCTCGATTTATGTTTAAAGGTTAGGCTCCGCCTATGCTCCCGACAACCTTTTTGATACCAAGTATTCCCTATGGTACCTGATCCGCTTTAAAAATTTATGTCAGATTAAAATGGACAACTAAGATCTCATTTTACACGGTCAGGTATTGCACTGGATCTGAATTCTATGATGGTATTGGTATAAAGGATCCGGACTCTCTTGTACATATTCAAATATTTTACCGACCGGGTTTCTGTAGTACAAATATAGACCCCAACTGCATGAAATCTGGGCGAGTGCCCGTAGCCCACAGGTGGATTATTAATTTATTAGTGTCCCCTTCTAAACCTACCTTTTAACTTTGGATCATTAATACTTTTTTGGAATCTTTTTCTCTCTTCGTCTGTCTTCAATGCCGATCCAGAAGGAATTAGTTACGCTATTATCACTAACGTCACGTCATGTCACAGCACGTTACGTTTACGGATCACATGACGTGATTATTCTCCACGTCACATCACATAAATTGACTCGATCACATCACATTACGTTATGTGACACATTACATGATCAATTTTCTAATATTATTTTTTAATTGGAATTTATCTTGTAGCAGTTTTTTTATTTTTTTTTTATATATATATTTTTTTAACTAACTTAAACTTAAAAATAATAATTAAACGCAATTGGTCACTGTTCTCCAATACTATTTGTGTGACGTGACTATCCTCCGTCTATGTCAGTCATGTCACGTTATGTTTTTTCTTATCTAAATACTGACACTCTCTCATTGATGCATTCTCTTACGTTAGAATTGTTTTTATATATTTGGTTCCATTAAATTGTAACAAAGTATAGTATCCATTTAAAATTAGCGTTATTTGTTGTATTATTATTAGTTCAGTATTAGTTTTATTTGTATGCTATTTTTTTTCATTAAAGTTAATAAAAAGTGAACAAATAACAAATAATTATAGAATAAATTAATAAGTTATATAAGCTAACACAAAAATTAGCAATCAAATAAATATATTACTTTAAACATGTCATGTATATAATATCATAAAATATAAAAAATAGAATTACTTATTCAATTAAACTGTATAAATTGTTCTACATAAATTAACATCTTAATAGTAATAATAATAGTTATATATAGTCACCTGTATGAATATAGAATTATAATATATAATTTTGTATTTATCAGTTACCATATAGGTAGTGAATATGAAATACTTATTCATATCTTTATTGGATAAGCTAATGAAATTTTTTTACCCATTCCACTTCACCAAATACGTGTAGGATAAAAGAATAAAAGAATTTTGTTGGCACTCCTACAACAAAGACCAAATGAATGTTTTTATTTATTCTATTTAATGTTGCTATATTACAAAATATTATCTAATAATTTTTGTCATAATTTCTTTCTGTCTATACATTGATTTAATTGTATATAATTTTGTATGATTTTATACCCATAAAAATATACATATATTTGTTGAAATATATATTATCTACAATTTTCAAATTGACATTGTATAGTCATATAATTTTCATTATTACTTCAATTAAATTAATGACAAATTCCATTCTAGATCATGGGCGCCCAAATGTGGAAGTCCAACAAGATATTTTTTCCTAAAACATTTGCTTGCCACACAAAGCTTTGTATTGAATGCAGAGAATAGAAAATTCAGAAAGAAAAAAATGCGGTACCTACGTTGTTGACTTGTTGTAAATTAAATGGTTATTAGGTTAAAGTGGACAAATCATAATCGCTGACACAGGAAATTTTTTATCCGTTGAAATTATTAAAATTCAGATATACGGAAATAAAGAAAGGGTGTCTTGTTTTCAATAATGATAACAAATATAGAAAGATCTAACTCATTGAGTCCGAATTGAATCTGACTAAATGATTCAGATTCATTGATATTTTTTTTAATTAAGCACTGATGGGAACCGTTTAAAAAATATATATATAAATCAATGAATCTGGACCATTGAGTCTGATTCATATATTTGGATCAGACTCAATAAATCAGATCTTTCTATATTTGTTGAAAACAAAGTACTCTTTTTATTTCTATACATCAGAATTTATAATTTCTATGGATAAAAAATTGTCCCTGAACATAGGCCTAACATGCTTATTTACTGTTACCACTTGCACTCCGTACATAGGCCTAACATGCTTATTTACTGTTTTATTAAATAAAATAGGGATGATAGGTTGATGGACCACTGTACAAAGTACAGAAACAATCGAGCCTCTCACACACACACACACACACACATATATATGAGTAAGGCTACGGTGCTTTGCAAAGCATAGAGGCCTCCGTGCTTCGGGGCTACTTTTTGGATTTTGAAAATCCAAACAACCCATCCGAACCGTTCAACATGTTCTAAATATTGAAATGTGCTTGGAGACCAAATTTTACATTTTTTGGAATTTTTTTACTATTTATTAAACCACTTTGAAAATTTCAAATCCGGTGGTCCAAATTTTTGTACTGTTTACCGTTGGATTTTGGGATTTTCAAAGTGGCTTAATAAATAGTAAACAAATTCCAAAAAATGTAAAATTTGGTCTCCAAGCACATTTCAATATTTAGAACATGTTGAACGGTTCGGATGGGTTGTTTGGATTTTCAAAATCCAAAAAGTAGCCCCGAAGCACGGAGGCCTCTATGCTTTGCAAAGCACCGTAGCCTTACTCTCTCTCTCTCTCTATATATATATATATATATATATATATTCATGTCGCTCTGTGATTGGCTTAGTACGGTTGATCTGATTAATTACAACCAACAATATAATGTTTAATGAATAGTTATGAGAGGGGACGAAATAATATTAAGTAAACAATTCTTACAAAACAATTTTCGGAGGGAACGAGTAAAGATATCCACATAATTATTTTTATTTTATGCAGCGTACTATACTATTAGAGATAATATGAAAAGTATGTGACAGATATCTGTTAATATAGTTATGTCCATTTTTGACAGATAATATGAAAATACATCCCTCTTGACTTTATGCATCGATGTTTTGTTTCGTGTGAAGTCAAATAGTTCTGTCAATATTTTTATAGTTAAAATCGACATATAAATGTAGGTCTTGTATTCATTTATTGAAAAGCAGAATATGTGTTATTCATATCCGATTCTGTAAATTTAAAATGGACGCACCACTACAAGTTATTACAGTCCGTCGATAGTCAAAGACAGAAATTAAAATGTTTTTATGACATAGGCCACGTAAATATGAGCAAAAATCCATATATGAATTGCATATCAATTTTTTCTTCAAAGACAGAGAAAAATGAATTGTTTATACTTTAGGAGCATGGCGAAATAAAAATATAGAATAACTTCACAACACAACTGTAGATAAGGAGGCAATTGATATTTTTTTTTAGAGTTAGTGGAAATTTTCACTAAAAAGTATATTGATAAAGAGAGGCTTTTATGGGTGCCTGACACCTTGTTTGGATGGAGGGTAGAGGAAGGAAGGGGAGGTGAAGAATAAAAGGGAATGGAATGGAATAGAAAGGAAGATTAACATATTTAACTTTTTTGTGTTTGGATGATTAATGAGGGAAAATAAATTTAACTTTCCTTTCCGTCTTATTTCTTGTTTGGTTGATTAAAATTTAGAAGGTTAATAAGAAATTCGGTGGTTGTTGTAGATTTGTGACAAAAAACTTGTATGAGAATTATATATGTAAGATATATGATTGGACATTTGTGTTTTTTGTTCTAAAAATATTTACAACAAATTTTGTTTCCATCCGTTACACCCCAAATCGGGAGGGAAACCGATTCTATTGATTATAATGATACAAGGTTAAACCTTTCACCTCCTGTACCCTTCACCTCCGACATAATTTTGTCAACCAAACACGATTCAACGGAAAGTTTTCTTTTCTTTCCATTCCCTCCCTTCCTCTACTCTCCATCCAAACAAGGTGTAAATAGTAGGAGGCAATTGATTTGCCCGGGTGCAAACTGCAATCTAAAAATAAAGAGAGGCTTTTATGGATGCCACCTACTCAATATACATGAAAACAATAATAAATTCATAATAGAGGTCGCTATAATCAATCAATGAAGAAATTATTACAAATACAGATATGACATGTAACAATATTAGTAGTACAGTATCTTTTCATAATGTAGCCCATGTGACCATGTCACCAGCTAGTTCCTATTTGTCTTTTATCTTTGTTGTTATCGCTAGACGTACAGTTAATAAATTACTAATTAGCCACTAAACGAATGGTTCGTAGTTGTCATCTGATTCATCAAATTTGTATTACGAGATCACGCCATCCACCATTATCCCAGTGCAAAATGAAATATGAACCGTCTGATCATATCAGCATCATCGAGTTCCAAAAGGAGATGTACGAAGGCAACGGTGCCATTCACCTTGTCTTACATTGACATTAACCATGTCGAGCAGACGTCATTTATCAGTATTTTATTAGGCGAACGTTCTTATAAAGGCACTAGTTCAACGCGAAATATAGCAATCTTTTTAGACTTTGCTAGTTTGCTACACATGCTTTGTGTCATCCTGACTGTTAGCCGTACAATCACATTAGATAGGACCGATCCTTCAAAAGATCATAGCCGGGTATACGAGCATCAGTAATGATGCATTAAATACTTTTTTTTGTAAAGTTTATTTTACAGTGAAAACTAGAATAATACATATCATTTTATCCTAATTTATCCAAGTTGAAATCTGCCACTGAAATAGAAAAGGCAAAAGCTTGAAATGCAAGAAAATAATTTTAGCCTAGGCCCAGTCTCTAAGACAATGGGCTTAGTACTGTCCCGGTCTGATTGAACCCGCTACTTAACGGGCTGGTGGATTTTCAAACTCAATTTCACTTTAGGCCTGTTAAAGCCCGTATCCAAAATTGATACGGGCTTCAGAAGATTTTTAAGGGGCTAGAAGCGAAATCCTCTCATTAGGGATAAAGGGATCAATCTCAAATCAAGAGTCGTCCAATCTCGCATCGCATATACCGGAGTATTCCCCTGCAGTAGCGGACCGCGTAGAATAAACAATTTGGAAATTGGAACATAATAAGGTTTAGACTCAAGATTCATGCCATAATAGAACAAACGACTCTGATATCATTGTACACTGTCCGGTACCGCGGTGATCTTAATTCATCAACCCGGCCCAAATCGGAAGGACGTAAATCTCTCGCGCTATAAATACGTTAGAAACTAGGGTTTTTTGGTCTTCTACGCGCCGCACAAGAGCTTCATCTCTCTAGCTTCTCTGCGTCTGAACCTTCTCCGCTACCGAGTAACAATGGCGGTCGTTGAGCAAGAGGTCAAGCTGTTCAATCGGTGGTCCTTTGAGGATGTTCAGGTCTCTCCCCCTTCCTTTCTCTCTCGCTCCCTCGTTGTTGGCCTCTATAGATCTGATTCCGTAGGAGGGTAATATAGAAAATTGCATAAGGTTCAGTTTGGATATAACGTGATAGTTATCTATTATAAAAAATGCCATTTTCCTGAACCAATTGTGTTCCCGATTTAATTAGAATTCTTGGGTTTTGCTATTTCTGAATATCCAATTGCTTAAATGCTGTCGAAATGTTTTATTTTTGAATCAGATAGACAAAATAACATTACTGAATGCAAATCTCTTTTATCTGGCTCAGATGGTTGGAAATTATCATCAGAATAATGGATTTTATATTATTGCAGTTCATTGTGGACTTCAGATCAGTCTCATACATCTTTATATGCTGCATGTGCTTGTTGTAGAACAATGCTGTCATCTCCTGTTGTATTTAGTAAGAAATTTAATGGTTATAGCAGCGAAGTTGGTACTGACCTTCAATTACAAATAGAAGCGGAAGCAATGTTTTCTACTCGTAAAGGATGAATTGAGTATACATTAAAAGATAAAAAAAATTAGTCAATTTGTATGATGTTAATAGCCAATTGGAAGTCAAATGGATTGTCAAATGAGAAAGGCCATCATATTGTTTAGATTATGTCAAGTACTATCCATGGGTTGCTATTATATAGTTGCTATCTTGACGTTCTCTTGTCTGCTTTTTTGTAGGTAGGTGACATTTCACTGGCTGACTACATTGGTGTGCAGCCGACAAAGCATGCAACATACCTGCCGCACACTGCTGGTCGGTACTCGGTGAAGAGGTTCAGGAAGGCACAGTGCCCAATCATTGAGCGCCTGACCAACTCATTGATGATGCACGGGCGCAACAACGGCAAGAAACTTTTGGCGGTGCGGATCGTCAAGCACGCCATGGAGATCATCCACCTACTCACAGATGCCAACCCGATCCAGATCATCGTCGACGCCATCATCAACAGGTTCTTAGCAAGATCAGCATTGCATGTAGTATATTTTGATTTAAGTGTTGTTTTTTTTTGGTGAAGAAAGTGGGGTATATACCCAATGGTTTCATTAGAAATCATAAAGTTGTTTCTGAACACAACTCCAAACAACTGGAACCTATTTAGTGAATTACAAACATGAGATTAGAACCTATTTAGTCAATTGGCTTTCTAAGTTTTTTTTTCTTTTCATCTGAGTGAGCTCAGTTTGATTTCATCAACTTAACAGTGGTCCAAGGGAAGATGCTACAAGGATTGGGTCTGCTGGTGTGGTTAGGAGGCAAGCAGTTGATATTTCTCCTCTCAGGAGGGTCAACCAGGCTATCTGGCTTCTGACAACTGGTGCCAGGGAAAGTGCTTTCAGGAACATCAAGACCATTGCAGAGTGCCTTGCTGATGAGCTCATCAATGCTGCCAAGGGTTCTTCCAACAGGTAATCTATTACCTTGTACTTGTTTATTGTGGAACTATTAAAGACCTGTGTTTTGCAATTAGAAGTTTATTATTTTAGTTGCTCTTTATGTGTGATGGAGTTCGGTTGAGTCAGCTGTAGTTGTAAATATGAAGTTTATGAAAAATGATCCACCCAAAATGATAAGCAAGTTTGAATTTTATTTGCTATTCCGGAAGATAGGAAAATGGTCCCCCAATTGGAACCAGAAAGAATAAATTTGGTTTCAGCTAGCCACAGGACATAAGAGGGGGGAGGAGAGGAGAGAGCATGTTGGTTGGCTGATTTTTATGTGGTAAAAATTATAATTGGCTATAGTTCAAGATTCTGTTATTAAATTACAGCGTGTTGCTTCAGTTCTGGTCTTTTCTTTATCCGCAAACTGGGGCTGTTTAATGTTTTGTTTGGGCAAATCTTGTTCTTCCCCATTTTGAAAAGCCTGGATTTTATTAGCTTGTTTATTTTTTATTTTTAAATAAAAGCAGTGTTGTGTTTGTAATTTTTCAACTTGAATGTCTAAAGCAAAATCCTTGTATATGATTTACTTCAGTGGCTTTGTATTTATCTTTTATCTTGTTGTTAACAGCTATGCCATCAAGAAGAAGGATGAGATTGAGCGTGTTGCCAAGGCTAACCGTTGAGCATGGGTTAATTTTTTTGTCAGCAAAAGCCTGTTTTGGTGGATAAAAGTGTGGTTTTTGTTCTGAGTCTTATTTAGTTGAGATGTACTTCTGAGTTTTGTTGTTCCAAATTTGCTAGCAATTTAGTACAACTTTTAGAAGGCTATTGTTCGTTCTGGATTCTTGCATTTTTGTGTTGTGTTATTTTTATCTTTTGGCGGTAGTATTATGTTATTAACTAGTCAGGTTTTCAATCATTCCTGCTCCATTTTATATTTTTGGTGCAAAATTTTCCTTGACCACATTTTGTATGAGTTAGAAGGCAAAATTGTGGTTCTCACCAATATAGTTGATACTTGATAGTGTTAATGCTGCTGCTGATCTTTGTTGTTTCTCATTGTTTGGAAGAAAATGTAGTACGGGGCATTGCGAAAATTGTCTAGACCCTGGGAAATGCGCGTCTGGAGAAGCATTACCAAACTGACAATTTTGTATTCAGACAATCTTGATGAATTTTAAAAATAAAACTGAAAATTATAATATTAATATAATTCATTTGATATGCGCTCAAGTGATTTTAAATTATAATATATAATGGTCTGAAATCAGAGATAGTGAGATGGTGAGATGGTGAGTTTCAAAGACCAAATAGTCGATCTGAACCGTTTAATTTGATATCCATATTGAAATGTGTTTGGAGACTAAATTTTACATTTTTAGAAAAAAAATTTACTATTTTTTTAAAAAGGTAGAAAACTGCTCTTTTTGAATGGTTCCGGATCATAAAAAACAGTGATTTTGATATATTTTTAAAAAATAGTAAAAAGTTTCCAAAAAGTGTAAAATTTGGTCTCCAAGTACATTTCAATATTGATATCTTGTTGAACGGTTCGGATCGACTATTTGGTCTTTAAAAACAGAAATATGAGCGCGAATTAAAAAAATATCCTTACTTCACAACTCACCCTAACCCATCTCCTGAAATTAACGGTGCTTAATGTAATATTAATATTTAAATTGTAGTTTTATTTAGCTTTTTTGAAAATTCATGGTTAATATTGTCAAATGATCTCTTCTTCCGTAAAAATAGTATATCAATTAGGTCAAATGTTTAACATTTTTCTTTGTATAATTCATATTATGTTAAACTTGATTAGCAGACAATCAATTAGCTTAATTATTTTTCTCATATTTCATGTGAAGTAAAATTAAAGAAAGTTGATACTAAGCATTTCAAGTATTAGTGTTTGATAGTACTCAAGTAGTATTGAATAAAAGGATCAAATTGTTAGCAAGTGGGGTAGTAACTTGTGAAGTTTCAAAAGTTAATATTTTTTTTTTTGTATTTGTAAGTTCACCTTAATTTTCTTTTCTCTACCTCTAGATGTACTTTTAACTCTGTTTCACCTTAAAACATCTTAATACACTGTTTCATGAGCATCTTTAAATACTTAAATGAACACCAATTCAATTAATACACATTTCTAGGGTGCTCTTAAGCTTCCCAATCTTTAATGAGGTTAACTCTAAAATTTATCGAATTAATTTCAACAACGAATTCAAACCGTATAAATCGATATAATTCCCGAATAATGACTTTACATACAAATAATAAATTAAGCAATCAAAGTTGATGAAAAATAAATACATTACAATCAACTTATATTTATTTTGTTACCGCTTAATTTTAAACTCATTAACGATTAGTTTTATTGTTTAAAATCAATTCGATAGATTTTAAAATTAAACTCACTAAGAGACTTGAGCATATAAACAAACAAATTTCAACTCTTTCTCTTTTGTTTAATTCATTGCAATATAATACGCGAAGAAAACTATAATATGCGAAGAAAACTTGTAATAATTCATTGCATATAAACAAACCAATCAGATAGGAAGTGAAACTATCTGATTCGGATACGGATTCGGCTCTAACAATCGAAACGGACTGGATCCGATCTATAATCCGGAACCCAGATAGAAAAACCCATTTTCTATTTCGAATCCGGAAACCCGATGTGGAAGTCGGAACCCGCTTCTATCTCTCCTCTACGATGTCTGCGTTGATTAAAACAAAGGCTATATATATACTATCCGATTCCATAACTTTACCGCTTGTGCGATTAATACCATCCGGAAATCCGGACTGAATATCTCATTTCGTCCAACTACTGTCCACTGTCCAGTGTCCACCACTGGACCATCCATTCCTGTCCAGTGTCCACCGTTGGATTTTGGGATTTTCAAAGTGGCTTAAAATACCCTCGCTTTTTCTACAAATTACATATTCTATATTTAATTAAAAAATCCATATTACTCAATTCATATAACTATCAAATTACATATTTCATATTATTTTTTTACAAATGACATATCCCATATCTAATAATTAGTATTTGTATCTTAAAATCCATATAACTTAATTATCTGACAATTATTCATTTCGTATTCGTATTCGAATTTATATTTATGGATTATCCGCTCCGTATCCGTTTAAGGTAAATTTGATTTGACATTTTGACATCCATTTACTATATGTATCCGTATTCGTATCTGCTCACTGAAATGCGAATATGGATTTGATATTAGCATTATCCTCTTTAAATCTGTTCAGTTTACACCCCTAGATACAACACACGACGGGGAGTTGTACAAACGCGAAGATAAAAACTGAGATAGCTGGGAATTATTATCAACCTCTCCCCCCCCCCCCCCCCCATTTTGTTCTATTATGCATTTAGTCGACAATTCTTTAAGAAGAAGTATACATTTAGTTAGGTTTAATTTGCATTATGTTTTTTATAATTAAGAATGCAAAACGTGTTTTGATCCATATTATTAATTTAAATACTAATTAGCATTATTGAACTAAAAGCGAATTAAAAGTTTTAGTGAGTTTAACTCTAAAATTTGTTGGATTGGTTTCAAATAACAAATTATTTACTTCATGAGTAATGCGCTTCATACAAAATTTATAAATATTCGAATTAATAATATAAATTTAAACGGTAAAAAAAACTTTATATATTTTTCAATATATTTAATTTTTAATTATTTTTTACTACTTAACTCTATAAGTTTGAAAACTTATAAATTTTACATATAAACTCATTACTCTTAAAATAGATTGATTTCAATGTTTGAATTCGTCATTTGAAGCCAGTTCAATATATATTGAAGTTTAAGCTCACCATGAGATGAGCTTAAAAACAGTCTAGTAAATGACTTGATTTTAGCGGAATTCCTGGCATACATTAGTAAATCTGTCTGAAAAATCAGTCAAAAATTGTTTCTTACTTATGGGGAATTTGGTTGAAGAAAAATTGGCTGAGCTATCTTATCACTGAACGGTCATCTCGCCACATAACATTAACAGCTAGTGCAAGATAAGGGTTTGATCGAACCAATTGTAAAAAATTTAAGGATTTAGTTGAACTGAAATAAAGTTTGGAGGTTTAATTGGATTAAATGTAATAGTTTAGAAACTAAGTCAGACTTTTTTTCTTCATTTCCCTTACAGCTCTCCTCGTCTGGAGTAGAGCAGGGCGGAGCCAAACTTTCAAATTATGAGGGTCAATCATATAAAATTTTCATACTGTGAATGTGAATCAATTTCAGAGTACTTTCAAAATTTAGCTCTGAACTATATAAAAAATCATGTATGACTATGAAAATTTTCAAATTGAATGAGGGTCAATTGACCCTATTCACTTGAGCATCTCCAACGCTGAAATTGCATTTGCAATTTCCAAACAGCTGTCAATTTGAAATGAGCAATTAATTGCAAAACAGTTGCATTCTTGAAATATCACTAATTGCAAAAGTTTATGTTACACGAATCTTAGAGAGGAGCGGACCTTCCATTTATTCTTCCCACCATTCTCTCCCGAGTGAAATAACAAATCATCGTCTTTCTTTCTTGATTTGTCTCTCTCACCTTTACTACGAAGCGCAAGCCCATCCTTTCAACCGCTTCTCCTTCCTCCACTCCTGTCTAAGTATTTATCTCTTGTGCACATGCAAATGTCATTACTTTATCATTTTTGGACTTTCTTCACATTCTTTAAACACTGTTGGGCTTGACACGGCTCCTTCAGTGGATGGCCTGACTTAACCTCAGAGTGAAAGAAAAAGAAAGAATCTATTTCCATTCCAGTACCTACTAATGGAGCATTTACCTTTGAAGGAGCAGCTTTTCCCTGTCAGATAAAAGAACCAATGAGCTTAGATATTATCTATTTTCTAGCTTGTTCAAGTACTCTCTTCTCTCTGTGTGCCAAATAGCGAATATAGAAGAAAAGTTCTTCTGCTTCCTGCTCAACAACTTAATAATAAGGAAATCCAATTTCAACAGCGGTGTGAAATTGAGAACTATTGGTCATTTGAATTCTTTCAATTCGATTCCAATTCGTGTTGCAATTTAAGTCAAGATCGATGGAAGTGAGGGGAATGAGATAAAATGGAGAGTTTCAACGAGCTTAGATATTCTATATTTAATTAAAAAATCCATATTACTCAATTCATATAACTATCAATTACATATTTCATATTATTTTTTTACAAATGACATATCCCATATCTAATAATTAGTATTTGTATCTTAAAATCCATATAACTTAATTATCTGACAATTATTCATTTCGTATTCGTATTCGTATTCGAATTTGTATTTATAGATTATCCGCTCCGTATTCGTATCTGCTCACTGAAATGCGAATATGGATTTGATATTAGCATTATCCTCTTTAAATCTGATCAGTTTACACCCCTAGATACAACACACGACGGGGAGTTGTACAAACGCGAAGATAAAAACTGAGATAGCTGGGAATTATTATCAACCTCCCCCCCCCACCCGATTTTGTTCTATTATGCATTTAGTCGACAATTCTTTAAGAAGAAGTATATATACATTTAGTTAGGTTTAATTTGCATTATGTGTTTTATAATTAAGAATGCAAAACGTGTTTTGATCCATATTAGTATTATTAACTAAAAGCGAATTAAAAGTTTTAGTGAGTTTAACTCTAAAATTTATTGGATTGGTTTCAAATAACAAATTCACACCGTTGGAACCAATTTGCTTCACGAGTAATGCGCTTCATACAAAATTTATAAATATTCGAATTAATAATATAAATTTAAACGGTAAAAAAACTTTATATATTTTTCAATATATTTATTTTTTGATTATGTTTTACTACTTAACTCTATAAGTTTGAAAACTTATAAATTTTACATATAAACCCGTCACTCTTAAAATAGATTGATTTCAATGTTTGAATTCGTCGTTTGAAGCTAGTTCAATATATTTTGAAGTTTAAACTGTCTAGTAAGTGACTTGATTTTAGCTGAATTCCTGGTATATATTAGTAAATCTGTCTGGAAAATCAGTCAAAAATTGTTTCTTACTTGTGGGGAATTTGGTTGAAGAAAAATTGGCTGAGCTATCACTGAACGGTCATCTCGCCACATAACATTAGCAGCTAGTGCAAGATAAGGGTTTGATCGAACCAATTGCAAAAAATTTAAGGATTTAGTTGAACTGAAATAAAGTTTGGAGGTTTAATTGGATTAAATGTAATAATTTAGAAACTAAGTCAGACTTTTTTTTATCATTTCCATTACAACTCTCCTCGTTTGGAGTGGAGCAGGGCGGAGCCAGACTTTCAAATTATGAGGGTCAATCATATAAAATTTTCATACTGCAAATGAGAATCAATTTCACAGCACTCATAGCATTTAGCTCTGAACTATATAGAAAATCATGTATGATTATGAAAATTTTCAAATTGAATGGGGATCAATTGACCCCATTCACTTAGAGTGAATCCGCTTCCGAGTAGAGGTGTCAATGAAACTTTTTTATTTGTTTATCCGATTCGTAACGTATTAATCAACAGATATGGGTATGAGTAAGAAAAAGTTTTTGTTAACTTGTTGGTTAAGAATCTAAGAAATATTTTGTATCCTTTATCTTACAGAACAATTGATAAATATAAAATTATATATGATAATTTCTTATTTGTACGATAACTATAATATTATTATAATTAGATAGATTTCTACAACATTTTATATATTTTATATTTAATAATTTATGATAAAAATTGATTTATGTAATTTTTTATATAATTTTAAATAAGTAATTTATATTTTTTTTAAATAAGGGAATGAAAAATCATAATGTTTATATTTTAAGATATTACGTACATGATTTGTTTAATATTTTTATTTATTTGTTATATTTTTTACTTCAATTATATAAGCTATAAATTTATTTGATAATTACTCTTTTATTTTGGTAATTGTTATTAATAGATAAGGATATGATAAGAAATGACGGATCCATGTGAAGCGAATGGAGTTAATTGACCCTCGTTTATTTTAATTTTTTTTTTTGTAATTATGCAGAATTTTATATATAATTTAGAGTGAAATGCTATGAATATTGTAAAATTGATACTCAAATATTATAAAATTTGAAAAATTTATATGATTGATTCCTATTTATATTTGACCTTCATAATTTAAAAGTTTGATTTTATCTCTAAATATAAGTAAGACATACTTAACAAATAAGAGTGGAATATGGATAGATAAAAGTAGAATATGAATAAGAATAATTTTATATAAATATCGACATGAAAATACCTCCATCCGATCTACCATATTCTGGAGTAGTCTCTCTGACTTTTGTATAGTCTTGTCTCCTAACATGGTTATATACCGTCCATTTTTACTCTCCACGGAGAAGTCATGTTAACTTTATGGGGATGCTATTTTAATATCAAGTTTTGCAATATTGAGAGCTGAGAGAAATTTTTATCTTTAAATATTTATTTTTCTTTTATACTCTCATATATCAATAATGTAAAAGTTAATAAAGGAAAGAGAAATATATGTTGCAATTCCACATTTTCTCTCCCTTCCCCATATTTCCATCTCTCATTTCTCCTTCCTATATCTCATTTCTTCTTAATTATGCTTCAACATGCTGAAGTAATATATTTTTTATAATTTGCTATTAATAATATGACGAGAGATTCAATTACACTATTTTATGGTGACACATCTTAACACCATATGTTTACAAGTCATGCTTGTGATTTCAAAATCCAAACAGTTGATCCACCAATTTTTTTATTTTTTTGAAAATTATTTACTATTTATTTAGAATTTTTGAAAATCATTGTTTTTCAATGGTCCAGGATTGTCTACAAACAACAATTTTGTACACATCTTATGAAATACTAAAAAAAATACTAAAAAATCCAAAAAATATAAAATTTGGTCTCCACGCACATTTTAATATGGAGATCATGTTGAACGGTTTAGATCGATTGTTTGGACTTTGAAGTCACCAAAATAATTTATAAGCATATAGTGTCAAGATGTACCACAATAAAATGATGTAATTGGATCCCCTCTCTAATAACATATTTTAGTTACAAAAGACTTTATCATTAAACATACTAACATTAATTAGTTGATTGTTTTATATGTGCATCAACTACATATAGCTCACAATATAATAATTTCATTATCAGATCACACTAATTAATATTCATGTTACGCTAACAAAATTTAATATTATAATATATAAATATTACACTATCATTAACTGATTATAGGTTGGCATCTATTCACCTTCAAATTTACAGAAATATATAAGTTTCACATCTCATCAAACAAAGATAAATTTAGGATAAAATTAAGTGGTAAAAAAATACAAATAAGTTATTTTAATATATTGGCTATTCTAAGTCAAGTGGTAATATATATATATATATATATATATATATATATATATATATATATATATATAGGGCAAAGCTAGAGTGTGATGTGTTCACTAAGGGTGTTGGTGAGCACAACTTCAAAAGTCTATCAGATCGGTTTTCAGTGACGAATCCAAATCGTTGAAATCCATCTACTTCATGAGTGATGCATGTACATGAACTTTTTTGGAAGTTTCGAATTCATTTAGTACAAAGTCAAGCGGTAAACAAGATGAACCATTTATAATTTATTTTATAAGTTGTTTTATGTATTCATTTTTCATCATTTTTTTTACCACTCGATCTTGTACTAAATGAATTCAAAACTTTCAAAATTTTGCATGTACATGCATCACTCATGAAGTAGATAGATTTCAACAGTTTGGATTCGTCGTTGAAAATCAATCCGATAGACTTTTGTAGTTGTGCTCACTTGAGCACATCACACCCTAGCTTTGCTATATATATATATATATATATATATATATATATATATATATATATATAGTATGGCTAAGTTGTTGCCGGCAGCATTTCGGCGAGGTGCTGCCGGGGGAATTTCGGCCATTCTGGTGTTCAAACAGAAAATACGAACCGTTCAACGTGTTCTAAATATTAAAATCTACTTGGAGACCAAATTTTACATTTTTTGGAATTTTTTTACTATTTATTAAGCCACTTTAAAAATTCTAGATCATATGGTCCAGACTGTTTTTACTGTTCACCCGGATCAGCAATTTTCAAAGTGGCTTAATAAATAGTAAAAAAATTCCAAAAAATATAAAATTTGGTCTCCAAGTAGATTTTAATATAGATTGAACATCTATATAAAAAAATTTGTTGTTTGAACACCAGAATGGCCGAAATACCCCCGGCAGCACCTCGCCGAAATGCTGCCGGCAGCAACTTAGCCATACTCTATATATATATATATAGAGAGAGAGAGATGAGGGATCAAGTTACAACAAATTTGAGTTACAAGAAAGTAACAACAATCATTTTTTTCATTTTAAAATTCCAAACCGTCGATCCAAACCGTTCAACATGATCTCCACAATAAAATGTGCTTTCAGATCAAATTTTACATTTTTTTGATTTTTTTTTACTATTTATTAAGTATTTTACAAAAACTAGTCAAATTCAGACCATTGAATTTCCTCGTGATAAGATCAAGGTTCTAAATAGCGATCACCGCATCATCGCTTTTAAGGTCCGAAAAAGATGTAGCTCGCTATTTAGAACTCTGATAAAAGGAAAGCGGACAATAGTGTTATAAGTTTTAAGGTCCGAAAAAAAATTAACTCAGCTAGTGCGCAACTATAGCTAATTATTTAAAACTCTAGATAAGATCATGTATTGGTAGTCGGATAAGATTTTCTGTTTGAGAGATATGTGATGATCGTTTTCATTTTCTTTTATTTCAATCTGATTATTGCTTTGCTAAAATTTTCTTGGCAAGGGTAACTTTAAAAGTAGAATTGACATTATTTTTGGGTTTTTGGTGTGAACTGATTTTGTAAAAAGAGAAAAAGGAGAGGAAAAGAAAGGAAAACAAGTTTAGTATGGATATTTTGGTCTTTTCATATCCCTCATATAGTGCTATTCTTTAATTTGTCAAACGAGCCCTTAATTAATAATGTTATACCTGATTCTCATTTGAAAAATAGAACAGGACAGCATTCCAACAAAATGTATATAGGAGTGAAGATAAAAGAAGTAATTCAAGTTGCCAAATTATACCCCGACTTACTTTTGATCAGATCTAAACTTGTTCAGATTCAGAATATTTACTGGCACAGTTCCACAAGTCATTAGCAATTGAACATTTTCGATCAGAATCTAAATCAGATGTTGAATAACAAAATTTAATAAAATTTGTTTGTCAGTGTGAGGGAATAAAATATAACCCAGCAATAAAGAATCCGGAGTCAGTACCATAAAACCTTTAATTAATATAATATTTAGAAGATTTTTTTTTAAAGTTGTCCAAATCTATTTTAAATAGTTTCACAGATCCCCTTATGACTACAGCTGTAGCTGACGAACTATTTCTGAAAAAAAATTACTAAAATTTATGAAAATCAATTCAGAAATAGTTTATGAAATTTACTAAAATTTATGATTTTTTTTAAATTAATAATTTGATTTATATAATAAATGGCTACAATACTTGCCTACTAGGGAGATAATTAAAGTGGAAGAAAAAAAATGGGAAATTGAAAAAAAAAAAAAAATTAACCATTGAAACATCAAAAGTGTATTTTATTTTTAAGAAGCATTTCCTATAATAAAAGCAAAAGAAAAAAAACAACAACCAGGAAACAACAATAGGATTTAAAGCAATAGTTAACTAAAAATTCCTATTAAATTTCTATGTACAAGAAAGGTGCACAGGTGTTTGATAAAAATAGGGAATAACCAAGAAAACTTATAAACTATTGGAACAAAGAGCTAACAATGAAAGAACAAAAAAAAAAAAGGAGACAAGAAGAGGGTAGGAGAGAACTACAATTTGTAGTATATGCCTTTGATGTGTAAGACCCCTGCTACAAGTCCCCAGAAGAGCACCTCCAGCAAAACAAATGCTAGAGTTCCCCATCTTTTTGAGTTGAAGATTTTTTGTAGAGCAGATTCTGTCAAACTTACCTATACAAAAGCAATGAATGCAATATTCCCACAGAGAATATGTTCCATTAGATCCTTCAACACAAATAATATATGAAAGTGATAGAGCGGATTAAACGTATCACATTCGCAAATTTCCTGTGAAAAATGCATGTATATCAAGTAGACATTATGGAAAAAAAAATTCACTTTCTTCATTTGACCACCAATGTAGAACTCTGTTTCCAATGTTTGCTCTGTTTTAGCAAACAACTAAGAGGCAACTATTCAATACTCGTAAATTTCACATCACATGGTTTCGTGACTATCAAAGGAATTATATGTAATGTAAATTCAAGATTATAAAAAATTTCCGAATAAAATGATAGTTATAAAAACCTGAGTGAGAGAGAGAGAGAGAGAGAGAGAGTACCAGGTTATTTGAAGGTGAGCGCCAGTAAAATCCTTGTAGGAAAATGGGAAATTTTTGTGATGCGGCCAAAATAAATACTATCAGAGCATTCATCCCCATCCATTGAAATATAACTAATGGCGCGGTAAATTTTATAATATCAACCTGAGTTAAATCAACAACAGGGGTTATATGTTAAATATGTAAACTTAACGGAGCACAAATTATGGGATCAATTTACAAAAATAACCAACGATTTGTATTGTACTGAACCAGTGCAGTAGTTGCCCAATGTTTTGGGCCAATGCACCTTAATTGCAAGAAGCAGATATACTTTACAGACCACAAATAGTGCATGTTTCCCCAAATATGCAAATCAGCCGTAATTAAGGCACAATTGACCCGATTTTAGCCACAGTAAATGCTTACGCGAACAAGCCGCTATTTTAACCTACTTTGGTCAAATTAACTCTCAGCTGTGCAAATCATGTTCAATTTATCAGCAATTTTGCAATTAGCCTCAATCCAAAATACAAGCAATAAATCCTCAAAATTTCCCATAAAATATGTGCTATATAAGCAGTCACACTGCTATAAAACCAGCTGATGCCCAGAACCAGAAGAACAGAACATACAAACTTACCATGAAGTATATAAATATTAATGCAAATCCTGATACCCCAGCAGTAAGAAACATGTAGCTGACTGAATACAACGGCTTGCTAAAAGGCATACCTAACAAAAGTATAACAATTACTGAATTACATGAAGAAAAAAAAGTATATTTGTCTAGTGCTACTATTGAACATTGAAATATGATGCGTGCCCCATTATAATTTGGATTTTGGACATGATCTATACCTTGCTTCTCTAATTTCTTAGGACAATCTGAAGTACAGCCTCCAGGTTCCGTAACTAATCTGGAAAAAGACAACAAGGGAGGAGGAATGTAGGTTTGACATCATTTGAAAAGAGAAGACGGGTACACATGATTATATTAGAATTATATAGTATTGCCTCTATCAAGTTCCCAATGTAGCAAATAAACAATCACGAGTGCAAACGGAGCAAATTCAGAGCGGATAATGCTAATACCAAATTCGTATCCGTATTTTATTGAGCAGATACAAATACGGATGGTAAACGGATGTTAAAATTTAAAACCAAATCCGCCTTAAACGTATACGGATACAGAGTGGATAATCCACGAATACGGATTTAAATACAGATACGAAACAAATAATTGACTCATGTGAACTTTAAGATACAAATACTAATTAACAAAATTCAAATATGAAAATTCATTTATTCAAATAAATTTTCTCATATCTGTACATTATTGTTGACCCATAAAAATAAGGGAAAAGATAAAAAAATAAAAAAAAAGAAGAATAATAGAAGTTGAATAAAAAATGGAGCAGAAATAGAGGTGGCCATTGGCCCAGAAAAATGGAGAAGAAAGGGGAAAAAAGAAGAAAAGAAAATCAGAAAAAAAGGAGAGAAAAGGAAAAGGATGTCTGGATCACATGTTTGGTTAGGAGATAGGAGATAGGAGAGAGACTGTGGGTTTGGGGCTCAAATAATGGGTTTCAGATATAACTGGATATCCGTTCCATTTACTCGTTAAAAAAAATTATTTGTTTCCGCATTCGGATCTTTTTTTCTTATTTAAAAAATACCCGAATTCGGATCTGAAGCGAAATCGGAGCAGATTTGGATGGATATTTCCGGATTTGTTTTCAGGCCTAATCATGACTCATGAGATTAGTTGTAACATTGATTTTACCTAAAAGTTGCACTGCATATGCTAAGATTATGAGGATCAACGAAGACACCGACCAAAGAAGTATTCTTTCAGGGTGTCCCTACAAAAACCAGTAACTTGTGTCATATATACTAAGTGAATAAAGTAACATATTACTGCAAGTAACAGCTCTAACTTGAAGGTCTAAACTATTTCATCTGTGGTATGCTGCAGTTGTTTCGAAATGACTTAAAAGGCATTTTGAGAGAACAAGGATCAAAACATTTTCATCTTCATAGAAAAAGTAACCTAAGTTCTGCAAGTCCTCGTCAAACAGGACAAAGAGAACTCGTGTTTGCTTTATTTTTCCTGATTTTATTATTGGTTCCTTATCTTAATTTCATTCTGAGTCTCCCCAGTTAATAAAGCACCCACAAAAATGGAGAAGGAAAAATGAAGAAACTCAGAAGGATAAAGATGGTACAAGTCTGGTACATAAGGAGCTTACAGGCAAGAAATAAGTCAAAATGCTGCAAGAGATATCATCTACGTACCTTGTAATGGATGATAATGTGGCCAAAATACAACCCAACAAAGCATGACACTGCTGCCATTATTGTACTGCCGGCAAACAAATCAAGATAATGGTTAGGCAGAAAAGACTGACAGGTACAAGTGCCAGACTTAAAGGATCAAAATGTAATTTAGGCCTCTCCTGGACAATAACAAAAATCAAATTAGGTACCTACAGGTAGATACCGAACCAGGCAATTGAGTCTTACACCATTACATGACAGTATGGATGAATAGAGTAATCCTCGTATAACCCTGAAATGATTCTTACAATCAAAGCATACTCAACTGGGAACCGACATTACAATTTAAATGTCGCATGTACAATATCATGCTGATATGGCTACGATTCTTCAATATCATTTGGATATACATCAACTTTTAAACCTTACACAGGCTCTCAGGTTGCCTCAACTAAGCAATCAGACAACAAAAGAGCACAAAATAAACAAACCAAATTGGGATTGATCACTAGTCAGCTCATGGTAGAACAATACCTTAATAAACCCTCGGGATCGAATGGTGCTAAGCACCAGACAGGTGCCCCTGAGGGGAGAGGCCCATAGTCAGGGGAGTTGACACTACATTCCTGTCATGAATATACTCCGTAAGAATTGTAATACAAACAATGTTCATTGGACTCTGTGCTTTTATTCAACCTTGAACATAAGGTCACTTAGGTTGGATTGATCAGTTAATGCTTACATGCAAATTAAGGCTTATTTATCAGGATTAGTTGCACCAATGAAGTGTAGTGTTATTAAGCTTTGTAGCTTTAGCTTTGTTGCCCACCAAAGGGCTAGGATTAGTTGTGTATTGGGGCCTAGTAAGCGCCTGAGGATAATTGAGGAATAATTTCAAAATTGAGGGGAAAGGCTTAACTTATACTTAACAAGGGCATATTTGAAAACATATTATTACTTCCTAGTTTGTTATAAGAAAACTAAGTAATACAAAAACCTTAGTTCTTTTATAGACCGGGTGCATGTAGAGATGGTTTTGTCCAAGGACAAACCGGTCTACCAATCCTACTGCATTGCATGGAGGGTCCAGGCTACCTCTCACTCCACATTGCACCTGAAATAAACAAAAAAAAAAATTTAAACTACAGAAACTGTGACAAATTGCAACAAGTGAAGTACAGCCAATAATATACACAGTAAAAATTTAAAAAATAAAGCCCAAAGAACATACAAGTACGGTGCCGTTTGTCCCTAAATTGGTGAAGTTCTTGCTTTGAACTTGAAATTCCCAATCCGGTACATAGAGGCCCAAAAGCAAGCCAGTATAAAGCATAGAAATTATAACAGCAACAGTCCTTCACAATTGAAAAGAGTGGCAGAGACATAAGAAGGAGGGAGCGAAAGAGAGGAAGGGAGGGAGAGAGAGAGAGAGACAATTAGATCCAATTAGATTTCAGAAAGAAGAAAAAAAAACAGAGCGAGTTAATTAGATCCATTTCGGCAGCCTTGGCAGCCACTGCCAAGATTTCAAGAGTGAGAGAGAGAGAGAGAGTCAATAAAATCCATTTCGGCATAATTTCAAATTTACCCTCTCGGGTGAGAAAATATCACCCTTTCAGCCTATCCTATACCATTTGCTTAAAAATGATGGTTCAAGACATGCTTCCCCATCCTCTGTATCAGATAGTTACTATAGGAGGACTTCTCATTTTACAATTTATGAGTAGAAAGTCTAAGGTTTTCTAGGGTTATTCATGAAAATCAACAGAGAATAAAGTTAGAAAAACTCACCACTGGAGATAGTATTTCCTGACAAAAGAAATAGCAGAGTCAACCGAGACATTTCTGACGAGCCAAATCTCTGAAATTGCCGCAAGGAAGTATCCTATTGCAATTCTCTAAGTTGATATACAAAGTTGGTAAACATGTGTTTAGAAGCTTCCAAATAGTCACAAGTCAGGATATTTTTCTTATTGCAGCTAGTCAAAAGTTGCTAGGTATTTTTCGACCTTACTTGTAAGACACCAAATAAACGGATTCGGTCTATGTCGACTCCATAAGTCAGATTGTTATGCCCGTGAAAAAACCCACCTAAAGTGGAAGACGAAAAATTCAAACAAAAGGCATCAAATTTGTGAAATGCAAGATGATACTACAAGCATATAATTGATTTCAGTAGTCACTGTTGTTTCCATGATATGATTTGTATAAATGTGGAGTAAACTGAGGTATGTATTAACCAAACTTGTTTCTTGATTATTCTTCAGATGATATTCATAGGATTCCATGGTACAGAACTGACATGAAGGCAAGATATGTAAAAGACAGAGAAGGAGCTGAGAGAAAACCTTGAATAATCAAGCCCAAAACAAAGAGCTTAATTGTCCTTATAATAACCTTCTTTGTAGCACTTGATTTGCTAGAAATTTTCTGACACAAAATAGAAGAAAGGAAGCAAACAGGTCAAGAAATAAAGTTCATTCTAAGACCAACTACCTAACTGGTACAAATGTGAACCAGACCAAAGCAACCGGCACTAATACATGCCAAACTAAAATTAGATCCCCATGTAATTACTAGGCAATTATTAACATACTACATAATTGTATGCCTGGTACTTGGGCTCAGGTAATTACTAACATACTAGGTAATTATATGCCTGGTACAGTTGCTACTATGCTGGTATGATGACACTCGTACAGAATAACTGACCCTACCTTAAACACAAGTGCAATAGAGACACCGATGATGAACAAAAAAGATGGCATGACATAATCTGCGAGGGTGACACCAAACCAAGGTGCATGGTTAATTGACGGAAATGCCCCTCCCGCATCATCCACCAATATCATTATCTAAACATTAAAAAAAAAAATTGTAATGTCAATGAGAATCAATGAATAAAGACAAAGGTTATAAAGTTTGACTAATACAAGTCAGTTTGGTGAGATATGGTATTTATTTTCATCTGACTCACTTAACCTTCATTATATGTAATCAATGAATAGAGGCACATATTTGACTTTTTTCTTTCCTCATTTAGTGGGACACAGTATTCTTTTTTGAGAATTGGACAAGTGATGAGAGCGTACAGCAACTGTGAGACCACGAAAGACATCAAGAGAAACAAGGCGGGGGCTCTTAGCCGGACGCGTGTCAGGAGGTGGAGATGCGATGGAGGCAGTGGCGGGTTGGTGTTCGGGTGGTTGCGATGGACGGATCTCGTCGTCGATCGGCTGAGGTGGCGAAGGAGACGGAGGAGTGGAGGAGACGAGAGGGATGCGCTCTTCATCTCTTTCTTCTCCGGTGGTGGAGACTCGCGCTGTCTCCATTTGGAATCGAGAGGGAAGCTGGGCACAGAAGACGAGGGGGTTTTGACTTTTGACTGACACCTTGTTTGGAGAATGAATGTAGAGAATGCTAATTTTCCTGTCGCGACTCTATGCTGTGTCCTTCACGAACAAAGAGTTGAAATTGAGGAATGATTTGTTTGTCGGATACTTAATTGCTCATCTATTTAGAAGGGGAAGAGAGATACAAAGTTAACAACAAGTAGGAAGAGGTTTAATTCAATTTAAAATTATTTACAGAGTTAATAGCGGGACTACACAAATTTTTCTGTGCCAAAACAGTGAGAGTAGAGAGGACGGAGAGGTAGAAGGGGTAAATATGAGTCCCACGGGTATTTTGTCAAAATAAAAAAAAAAAAGAGTATTTTGTTTGATGATTTTGGAAAGTAGGGTATTTTATAAAATTTCCCTAAAATACACCTCCCTAACTTTATAGTTATACCATAGTGCTCCAATGAGAATAATCCCAATTTTAAGATTTCAAGATTTATCACTGATAGTGGAGCATATCGTGATATGTTAACATTCCCTAATAATTGTAACTTTCTTATTGGTCTTTATTTTTCGTGTCGCTTAATGTTTGTGCTTCTCACCGCAGAATAATTACAAAATCAACGAGCACTACGAATTATAACTTCGTGATCGTATTACAAGTATATACCATTCAACCATAACCGATAGCAAACAAACATCAAAGGAAGCACCCCATCACTTGAAAAGAAAAAAGAAAATTCAAGCAAACAAAGGACTACAACAACCTAAAACTTGACACAACTACACGAGTCCTGGGGCAACTGGTTCACTGTAATACATGTTACTTTGATATAACTATGTTCAAAATTAATATATATTAAATAATAACAATAATAAAAGACACAAAAATTTGACCTTATTGCCCAATTGGAAAAAGATATTGCTCAGTCAAACTGAAGATATGGTGAGGTCTTGACAGAAAAATTACCAGAAAAACAACACTCACACAAACTCTAAACAGCCTCTATGAGTAAATCCAAAGCTAGCTAGTCTCATTTTAATTAATAAATTGTAGAGGCACTTGTACACATTACTTTATCAGGACTGAACAGCAAGCCTTTGGAGATGCTCAGAGAATACTTGGAAACTGACATCATCAGTGAATATGATGTCAGAACCTGGGGCCACTTCATGTGCCGTGGTGTATGTAGCTGACGGGTTTAGTTTAGCCAACAAAAACCTTGCCTGCATTAATTCCCCAAATAGTGTTAACCTGACAATTATGGTGAATGTATATTGCCGACAAAAAAAAAAAAAAAAACACATGTACCTGTGAGCCATGTTGATCACAAACAACTAATCTAGGGACAGGGAAACGGCCCTTTATTATAATTTGTGCTTCCTCATGTGGAGCCTGTAGCAGCTCTGCAAATGCCTATACGAAAATGTGAAGCAGAAATTATTCCTCAATCCGTCAATCACCTTATGCCTTGGCTTATGAAAATTACTCTAGCTAGATTTTGAACTTTTACCTAACAGGACCAGTAAAACTGCTGAACAAGTTGCATAATTAATTAATCGAGACAGCAGTTTGATAATCTGGAGGAGATGTAATTTTGTGGTTTTCACTATTCACACGTGCCACATACCCCCCCCCCCCCCCAACCCCGACCAAGACCCTGCAAACATGTACACATACAAAATACCAACAAAATGAATACCAGATTAAGTTATAGAGAAGAATACCTGATGCTCGGGTTGGTTCTGATAGCCCATGTTGCGCCATTGGGCAACAGTGAGGCCATGGAAAATGACAACACTGAAATAGGCATCAAGTAGCAATATACGATCAGGGGCAATTGCAGCAACATCGAGCAGGACAGGAGTAGGGGGAGCGCTAAACGAGAAAGCGATGAGCGACGGCTGGATCATTGCCACTGAATTTGTTACACTCTCTCTGTTCAGAATCATCCGGAAGAATGCCGTCTCATCTGGACTGTTGTTGAATACCTATACAGAAGAAAAATAAGGAAATATTGGATTTCAGATGCTAACAACTGTTTGATTCTCAACTTCAAAAAATATATTTCTCAGGGACTTCATTTTTTCTGTTTTCTTCTTTAATTTGTATTTAACACTTTTTTCTTGTTATTTCCAGCCAAAAAGAACCCGAAAAGCTGCATAATTGGTTTGTTGGGATAAAAAGGGTCCAGTACAGGTCCAGTACAGGCAAACGCCAGTACTGGCATATATAATCCCTTGACATAATGCATGAGCATAACTTAGAATTAGTAGCTACCTGGACAAATTGAGAGCGCCTAAGGTTGAACATGAATTGGGGAAAGAGGGAGAAATTAGAATGCAAAGTAAATGAGGCAGGGTCATCCTTGCGATAGTCGCCGAATCGAGAACACAGCCTTATCAACGATCTATCTATCCACCTTGTGGCATCAAACTCCTCCTGGAGATGAAACCAAAAGAAAAACCGTCTTCAATTTATATAAAATATAGATGTAAAAAATAGCAGAACAACATAACAGGCTAAATGGTTACGGAAATTATTGGATTATACCTCCATCTCCATCTTCAACGAGATGTATCTTGCCAAAACGACAGCTGCTGTTTCTTGGTCAAACCCTTGAACTAATTCCTGTGTTTTGAATCATGATTATATATACAACCAATCCCCTAATGAAATATGATATGATATAAATGAGTCATAAGAAAAGTAACAAACAGCGTACAAAAATTCAGCCGAAAAGCTCCTTCTGCGAGTATGTCATCAGGACGCAATGGTTTGTGTACAGATATTACATTTCTCTTAAAAGATGTATTTTTAAAAATAAGAGAAAGAGCATGACTAACCTCTGTACCATTTGTGCTATCAACCCAGCTTCGGCAAATAGTTGTAACCCTTATCTTCATTTGACCCTCGGGGTTCTGATAACTAGACAAAATATGCAGATTCTTGAGATAATAAGAAAACCATAATTCCAAGGAAAATAGTTTAAAATGTTAAAAAGACAAAATGGGCTCATACTTGGTTACAAACTGAATATAGGCATGGGGATTTGCATGCCCAGGCTGGCTAGAGCGTTCACTTGGCGACACATCAAAAAATACCGTCAATGATGTGCTTCGATCGAGGCCGCACATCTTCCATGCAGTTGTGTTCCCTTGACCAACAACTGATTCAGCACATAAAACTCCTTTCTGGAATAAATTTGAGTAACTTTAACTTAGTTTCGTCTAAATTTTAATAAAAGAAAATTTAATAGATACTTAAAGCTTATTACCTTCTCCAAAGACGTACATGGTCCGATTACACCCTGTATCTTCAAATCTTTTGAGCAGTTGACCTCAAGAGTCCCACTGCAATTATTGACATAAATACATAATGAACTAATAATTAAAAAAGTGTCCTGTCATTATTATTTCATAACTTTTTGAAGTAGAAGGAGATTATTACTTCAAATTACTTGAGATCTGTGTTAGCTAAAATTTCTGTTTGTGAAAATTCAGGTTATGATTCCTGAACATCACCAAAAAAATTTCTAATCAGGCCTTAAACTCCCTTTATCTCTCTCTCTCTCTAAAAACCTTGGCTGCGGCTGCCAACAACTCTCTTTCTCAACTTCCTATAGAATTCTCTGTACTCTAGAGTCTGGCCTCCCTCAAAGTTTTTCATAGGCCCCAAACTAAATCAACTCATCAGGCGACAAGTAGCACCACCACTTCAGGATCAACTTGCATTATCAGTGGTATGTTGCAACGAGAAATTGTGCTATGAGGTTAAAGTGAGACAACCTTGTGAGTTTATGTGGGACCTCACAGGACAACAAAGCAATCGTGCAAAGTTGGATCCAGCATAATGAGTTCATTCGGGAACCAACAAGATGATAGGCATGCCAGGTTTCTCAAGGCAATGAAAAAAAAACGAGCCTAATGTTGACAAATCTAAGGGGAACCCGAAGGATCAAGGTTGTTGTGCACAATGAAGCAAACTTATATGGCTGGACAAGGCTGAAACCGACATGCCATGAGAATAGCAAGCTAAGATGTGTAAAATGCTCAGAGAGATAGAGAGAGAAGCTGATCAAACAAATCATCATCACAAATTATATGCACATAGTCGGATAAATTGAAAACCAACATACATGTGCACCTCTCCATCTCAATCTGATTCATCTTTTGCAAACAACAAATATCTTCAGTTTATGTTTCCCGAATTTCAAATCATATGTATATATATGTATTCACAAAGTTAGTCAAAATAACTCGTTACTCTGCTGCTCATGAAATCCATCAAACTTGTCAAACACAACTGCCTAAGAAAAGCACGAGTTCAATTTTTATGTTTGTTGTACATGACTCAAAGAATGAAAAATTATAATCTGACTACTAAATTCAGATTAAAAAACCTATACAAAACATGACCTCTTGCATGCTAAAGGCAGAACAAAACCACAAAGAGGTTTGGTGCAGATGTGGGGAGAAAAAAATGATTGGGACGGAGAGAAAGAGAGACCTACCTATAGGTGTAACAGAAATAATAACAGCACAAAGTTACTGTTTAATTGTTAAAGAAAGGGATAAAACATGTTATAGAAATTCTTCATTCAAGTTACCACTTTAGTGCAAAGGAAAGTACATTCACCAAATTGGTTTTCAGTAAAGTACAATAAACAGAACTTGTATTATTTCTTTGGTTTAACAATTAAAATTTATGAAATTTCTTTACAATGACGCAACATGTAGATAAAACGAAATCAGGCCTTACTAAGGCATGGCACTTGCCAGACAACCGGTAATTTGGTGCCAGCAATGGAACAACACCAGACAAGATTAGTATGGGTGAAGTACACTTTATATAGGTATTGACCATCTATACAAATTGGACTTTAACTTAATAATATCCTAAATGTGTTCCTTTTATATATATAACTATCAAACAGATGAAATAAAAAGTACCGTACCAATTGAATGGAATAAAACTTACTTGAAAGAAAGCCCTAGTGCGTTCTCCCCCACATCAAAAATGCGCTTGAAAGAGTCTTTGAAAACAGCATGGCCAAAGCTCTCTGAAAGTACTACCAGCCCCCCAGTCCTCTCCACCACAACTTTCATCTCTGCAATTCCCACCTAAAAATTTTTATTAGAATGGTCAAACTTCTAGTTGCTCACCATATTTCTTTTGAAGTAAAACAAAAAAAGGAAATATTAAAGAACCTGGTCAAGTGCAGAAGCAAAAAGGTCTAACACATGACCTTGGCTGACCAACTGCTTGGCAAGGCCATCATAAAATTTGACTGCTTTTTGAAAATGAGGAGCTGCATCCTTAGCTAGATCCTTGTGGGACCGCACCGGCTCTGACAAGTCTTTCGACACAATCTGTCAGGTCAGAAAATGTAATGAGACTGGGTCCTTTATTGGAAAAATATCCCTTCTGCCCTGATAAAAATTGCAAATGCCACAAACACTCTTTGAAGAAATTAGATCTAGTTTTGAAGACCCGATATGAAAAACAAAAAAAAATTCAAAATCTGGCAAGTTGAAACCTCCCCCAGAAAAAGTTGGTAGTTGCGCTCACCAAATATCCACTGCCATTTTTATAATACTATTTTGGATAATTTTATGTTATCTTTGACATGTTACTTGAGCATAAAATAACCTTGCACAACTATAATTAAGGATTTAAATATAGAAAATCTGGATCAACCGGTGTAGAATAAAGTTTGGCTGGTAAGAGCAGTACCAGAAGAGACCAAAATGGTCAGGTTATAAAATCAAATACTATCATCGCTGATACAAAATCGAGGTTGTAAATTTACCATTCCAGGGCCTTCAGTGCATGGCCCACCTAGGAGAGCAATGATGCGTGCTCCAGTACCAGGCATGCAAGCGCCGAGTAACCCTGCTGCAATGCTTAGTGCAACTCCAGTACACCTGATGGATCTATTCCCTGCCTCTACTGGCCATTGATCTGTTTGTAGATCGTCAAATAGCTGCACATGCAAACCATACAAGAAGAAGGTCAGAAATTCAGTTAAAATGAAATAAAAATGGGATCCTTGTTGCATTTTTGCAAACCATAGTGGATCAGAGTCCCTGAAGCCTGAAAAATAATTGGGATATTTTAAAGTGGGTTATGCTAACTCATTATCCAAAATAGACACCAATGCAAAAAAGACCTATTGTGCAGTTAAGAACGATATCCAGTAAACTTAGTCCATATTTTCTTCAAAAAATGGCCAAACTAAGGTCCTGAACTCCTGATGTTTCCCTATACATAAATGTTGGAGAAGGATAATGTGGGTATTTTCATTTTGCTGAATTAAAAAAATGTTAACCTGTAACAGGCATTAAAACCTTACAACGATTCTGTTTTTGCATGCAAAGTTTTCCCATTAACATTTGTACATACACATGCTTGGTTTTTAGGGTCACAACTTGTCAGGACAGCATGGCAACTCAGCAAACACCTAGGCTCAAACTGTTGGAACTACTTGCTAATTCAACTAATTAAACATAGAGTTTAAGGAATAGACTATAATTCCCAAGTTTTCTTTTCCCACAGTTCTTTTCCGGGACATGGAATCCGAAACTCAGAATAAAATTAAACACTAAGTTTACTATTACCAACTCAGTTGAAGAACCAATATACTGAATAAGAAATTTATCTATGATCCTACCGCATTAAGTGTGTATTCACATTCTGAAGCAGGAAGTAGGAACCGATTAACTGCCGCAGATGGATGATTGAAACCATTAACCTGCTGCTGGGGCCCCTTCGGCCCAATGGGACCCATATGCCGACCTGACAACCCCAGCTGATCTAAGATCTGTTCCTTTGTTATTTCCTTGGTCCCTCTAAACACAAAAATCTTTGTCAGATCCGCGAACCCCAATTCGTGCAGATGCACCTGAGTCCCAAAGGTAATCAAACCGACAAGCGCATGATCTGGAATCAACCCGATGGCCTGCCTCATGGCTGATTTAACAAACTCCAATTCCTCCTCTATCACGCATGTATCAATCACGAACAGAAACACTGGCGGTGGTGGTGCCGGCATCGCTGCTGGATTGGACTCGTATGGGGAGTATTCTACTGTTGTGCATTGCGGGTATAATTCTCCAGGTATATTGGTTTCGGAGATGCTCTGATAATGAGGCGGAAAGTGGTTACGGGAGTAGCAGATGGGGCAGATCCAGATCTTGGCCGTGAAATCCACTTGCGAGAAGGGGTTGACAACTGCGAGGCAAGGTGGTTTGCAACGGAGAGGAGGATAGGGTAGGGATACGAGGGAAGGGGAGATACGGAGAGGGGAGATGCACGCGGCGAGGGGAATAACGCTTTTGCTCGCCTCGAGCTTGGATCGAGGCAAGGCGTTCCATGTCAGACGGATCGCGTCGGGTCCATCCGGATCGGCGGCGCCGGAGAGCGCTGTGGGGTCCGTCGCCATGGCCGGATTTGAGCGGAGGAGGTAGAGATAGGAGGTCGCGGAGGCGAGATCGGGAAGAGAAAGAGGGGCTTTTATTTCGCTGTTCTGTTATTACTTCTGTATGGGTCTATTCGTGTCTGCCAATTTGTTTTCGCTGTATTGTTTCTGATGGAAGACGTGTATTGAGAGACTGTAAAGTGGGTCCCACATCCTTAATTTCATTGGCTTAAAAGAATTAAATAGGAGGTGTGGCCCACTGGTCAAAGACTGACTATGGAGCCCACTTCGGAGAAGAGAGCTAGGAAACGGTGTAGATTGGTAGAATCTGAAGAATTCAGATCCAACGCCGTACCAGACGGGAAGCGAATCTGCTCCGATTACTGGGGATCGCAGGATTTGTGATTCTAATTTCAACTATTCAAATAATGAAATCCATGATTATTTTGAGAAGTCAGTTTTTATACACGAATTTCGAAATATGTGAACGGTTGGAATTGGAATCGCAGAGACCCTGCTATCCCAGAGGATCGCAGCAAATTTATTTCTGTACCAGACCTAGATTCGAATGAGATATGAATTGTGTGTTTTATCTAGCACGAATTTCAAATCAGATTTTTTATACTTTAAATAGATTTTGAATTAATTTTGATTCGGTTAGAAGTCACCACAAGAATAGAACAATATTCGCAAAGGTATCATCGTGATATTCTTGTAGGTAATACCGACGTGTTCAGAAATAATATCTTGTGATGTATTCTTACATATAGTCATTTTTTACTTCGCAAATACTGTTTTATTTTTGTAGTGAGTATTTTATGCGATCACTCGAATCTGAATGCATCTGACATGGAGATCCCTTGCTACACTGCACGAGTGTTACTAGGATAGGAACAAGTAGCAACCGAGCTGTTCAACGAAATTGATTATCTGGAATTTTTAGCTCAATATGATTTTTCCTTTTTTCTTTTACTTCGTTCCGATTCGTTCTGCGGAGCAGATTCACTGTAATTATAGATTCGGTGGGCCGGTGGCTCCACTTGTCCATGAGTAGAAAGTAAAATTGTGAAATCTTGGCACGTCTTTTTTTACTTGGTTATATTATAGATAATTTGATTATTAGCATACATATAGATAAACAAGAGTGAGGCTACGATACTATGCATAGCACGGATTGGGTCCGTGCTACGGCTCAATATTTGAATTTTCAAAATTCTAACGGTCTATCCAAACCGTTCAACATGATTATAAAATGAATATGTACTTGCAAATCAAATTTTACATTTTTTTGAATTTTTTTACTATTTTTTTAAATAGGTAGAAAATCACCGTTTTTGAATGGTTCAGAATTTTCAGATCAAGTGATTTTCTACCTATCTAAAAAAATAGTAAAAAAATTCGAAAAAATGTAAAATTTGATTTGCAAGTACATATTCATTTTATAATCATGTTGAACGGTTTGGATAGACCGTTAGAATTTTGAAAACTCAAATATTGAGCCGTAGCACGGACCCAACCGTGCTATGCATAGTACCGTAGCCTCACTCGATAAACAAACTAAGGTTAACATATATATAGTGTGTTTATTTCTCGTCGCCATGCACCATGACTTAGTTTGTACAATTGACAAGATCATCTTTAGCATTATCACTGAGTACATTTTTGTCCGATGAAAAATATGTGAGGTCTTAGAGTCTCTGACGTTCCTATAAGTTAGTATGGATATAATATCGGTATGGACTTAGGGTAGTAGGGTGTGCTTATTTTTAATTGAGGACGTGCTATATTAAGTCCATCAATTGAGTTTCCAAACGATATATTTTTTTTAGATTGTTAATAGGATTTAAACGATATTTTTAGTTTCATTTTTGTTCTTACTCTTTTTTCCGACTTAATTATTAATTAAGAAATTGAGTGGACCCTATTATTGCACCTCCTAATCAACTGAACAAGAAATACGTATCCCCTCCACTCCTTTTGGCATTCTTAACAAAATATTCCTAACTACCTCGTTCAAATCTCATACTAAGTAGATTTTGACATACTTTTGATTTGTTTAAGACTTGAAAAAAAATTGAGGATGGAGCTTAATGATGGTGTAAATGGTATATAATTTTGTGATCTATTTCGTACACTTGTACTTTTAAATTTATAAGAACCCTCAACACACAAAGTAAAATTTATTGCAAGCACATAATATATCTTTGTAGTAATCGAGAGTGTCGATCCAAGAGATAATGGGAGAAATTAATTATCACTAAATTAACTAATTCTAAAACAAGTGCAATTAAGTAAATTGGGGGTTGTTGCAAATTTTCCTTCTTGCCGGGTTCAATACTCGAAATGAGTAGTTTGAATCAATTCAAGAGAGAGAGAGAGAGTTGAAATCAAAGAGGTTTGTTAACAATTAAACGAAGTCTAGGAGCTTAAGGTTATTATCCGCTGGTTTTATTACTACTTACTTGGCATTTATTCATATCTTGATTTAATGGGGTTTCTAAGATAAATGGCTTAGCCTAGACCTATTCCAAAGAATCGTTATTACTATACTTGTGAGTTCGAATAACATTCCACTTCCAACTGTCACGATTGGGGGGCAATTTGTGACTTAAACACATACAAATAGTATTTCACTACAATTCTAGGTATCACAATCTAAGGCTTCACAATTAAGTTCTTCACCTTTTAAACCTTTGTTCTAAGAGTTCCGGTTATTTCTAACCCAAGGTCATGTTGTCTCCATGGGTATCAGACACATAGGAGACTAGATGTCTTAGAGGGAGTTTCTGAATTTGAAATAAACAATGGTTGTATGTTTTAAATTCAATGTAATTCAATCGTCTCATTGTAGTCAAAAAGTTTGACCAAGTGGGAGATTGATAGAGTTGGGTGTCCTAGATCAAACATTTTGTTTGTAATTCTTGTTCATATGATTGATTGACGGGAGTCATTTTGTTGCCTTAAGTTGCATTACTTGTGGTTTATCTAATTGTTAGATTGTGTAGCAACCAATGAATAAAAGTAGTAAACTTTAAAGTATCCCTAGTCAAGGTAATTAGCAAGGAACACTAATGACACCTGAGGCTAGTGTGATGATTAAACGTTTGATCCAGCTATCACAGTTCAAAGCGGAAGTGTTTCGATTTAATATCATAGATGCATATAATGAGTTATATGTCGTCGAATTTGACCATACATGAACATCATATGGATTCTGTGTTTGTCATTGATTGTTCATGTGGTGGTGTTGTATCTGAGATATTTGGTTTTCCTGCTTAAGGTATGCATATCAGTGGTTGATGTTAATCGCTCACCGTAACAGGGAGCGATAGAGCATCTTCTCTATGTGTAGAACTTATGTTGGGAAGTTCACATATGTGAACAAGACGAATATCCCTTATTCGCATCCCGGTGAATGCTGAATAAGCTATGATGTCTTTGGACCCCTTAATAGAGTTATATTACATGTGCACAGTATGATTGAAAGGTTCAATCATGGATTATAATATACTACTCACGGATCAAGAAACATAATCGATGATACAGCGGGAATGACATTATCCTATCTCGTGTTTATCATTAGACAATCATGAGATATTGGAAACAACACGGGCAGTGTAATCAGGCATTGTCTACATTGGATCAGCGATACTGTCAGGATACATATCGTCTGTATAATTGGATAGTCAAGACGTGCTGCTAGACGCTAATCTTGATCAACTAGAAAAGAGTTTTCTAGTTACCAACATAATACAGATCCAAGCAGGTCATACCTACAAGACCCCTGGTCGAGATGTCATAAAGGTTATGATATCATGCTAAGATGTTGGAAACAGCATGCACAGCAAATCAAATAATGTAGGACATTATATTGATCAACACTATAAGAGATATGAAGAATAGTCAAATCAATTTAGTACCCGTTGTACAAATGATGATTTGATTATATGAGGATATATGTTTAATTAGATTAAACATATATTAAAGTTTGTTAATCCTGCTAGTTTGGCTAATTGGATTATGCTAAAGGATAGAGGATTAGTAGACGAGCGCGTGGATATGTGGTATGCGTGATTTGGACTTACGGTTCAAAAGATACAACCATTTGAATGGAGGTTTGACTATGGTCAAACGGTTTGACCAAAAGAGAGTTGAATTTGACTGTTGACTGAGTCAACAATATGAGAGGGATGTTGCTTCGAGCATTTCACAACTTTTGGAATGAAAGTTGGATGGACCAATGGTCCAATGGACCATTGATATATGTTATTACTAATATGTCATTATATTGTATCTTCTCGTTTTGATATTATGTGAGGGCATAAAGGTAACTGTGAAAGTCTATATATACATGTCATCCCTCTACTTTCATTCATCCCAATCCATTTCACAAGTTTAAAAAGTAGATCTGGATCTCATCCTCTCTTCATCTCATCTCCATTGGCCAAGGGAGCAAGCAAGGGAGTGCCCCAAGCCGAGGAGGCCCCTCTCCACCGCGCCACCACTAAGCACCGCTGGCCTGCTGCTCCGGCCACCGTCTCCACCCACCTCCGATTGGCCTAGAGCAGATTCAGCTTGGAACCGCACGTTGCCTTCTACCCGAGCCCGCTCCACACCGCCGTGACCGCCGCTCTGCCTCGCCGACCCGAGCCCCACCGCTCGACCTCCTCCCTCCGCTGCTATGTGGGCACCACCGGCCGCCGCCTCTCTTCTCCTCCTAGCTCGAGGAGTTGATCTCTTTTCTTTTCTTCTCTTTGAGATTGATCTAGATCTTCTTAGATCTAGATTTTGAGCTCTTTGTTGATCTCCTTTCTAAGTCGAGATTCAAATTTGTTAGAAGCTTTTGAGATCGTGTTGATCAGCTACGCGAGATCTATTCAAAGTGTTTGAAGTAGTGAGCTAGCGGGATTCACAAGGGTGAGAAGATTCGAACAACTAGCATTGATCTCCTCTCATTCTCGAACAACACATTGGTGTGCGAAGCTTGCGGTTTTCTGTTTTGGAAATTGTATCAATGGAGACTAAGGAGCAGGCAACCGATTCACACTCCAAATAGTTTGGAGAGGTATGACTATAACACTCTGCTAGACCATGTGTGTGACATGATCTATAAACTGCGTGGAATTGATTGCTTGTAAACAGTAAGATCGTCTCTAGATCGCTAGTAATTTTTCGAAATGTACCTGCTAGCCTAGAGCTTTTCCCTACAGTATCAGTCAAATACGAATGGGATTGTTCATTATCAAGGTATGCGAGGTTGAGCGGACTTGGGTCCAGGAAACCAATGTCAATATTATTTTGGGCACCTAATTCAGTAACTAGCTTCATGCAATACCTGAAAATAGTCAGTGTCAGAATAAAATAAAGGAGTTAATTGTAAAAATAATATATCTGTTTATAATAATAAATACTCACATTATCCAAACTTGGATAATAGAGATGTTGATCTCGTTATAAGTCATAAGATCACGGAGATCTGTGAAACCCACTGTTACATAAAAGCCCTCATCCCGAAACATTCCCGGCCCGATATAGCAGCGGAAGCCTCCTCCTTCAGATAGTGGCATCGCAAGATATCTGTCATGCAGTAGTTGGACAAGCGGGACCCGGTCCCGTATTCCTCCTACAGGTATTGGTCGTCTCGGTATCACCAATTCATTAGTCATCTTATTGGCCATCTCATTAATCACATCAGCAGGCCCCTATCTGTTGGGATTTCATGTGTATGCCTATGTGGTGAGAATTTAAAATTTTCCTATCACCACTTGGCTCAATACACAAAGGATCTTATTTTACGACAAAAGCGAACAAGATTTTCTTCAACAAACTAATGTGTACTAAATTAAGATAAATTATCTCATCTAATTTATTGCAAGAGAAAAATGATAAAACATTTACCTAAAGAGATTGTCAAATCTCTTGATGGAGAGAAGCTGGTTGATACCTCGCATATTTAGTCTATTTTAGGCCTGTTTTAGTACCAGATTCGTGCCCTAATTCACCAGAATCATGTGCATTTCATCGATATATCTTTAGAATTTGGTACTGCTGAGTGTTTGTTTGTTTTCTGCAGGCTTGGAGCAAAACACACGAAAAAACGACGATTTGGGATGATCTGGTACGGCCCTTACCAAGTTTGGTACGGGTCTTACCGGACTTAGCCATTTTTCAGCTCATCACGCCTGGTACGGCCTGGCCGTACCAATTTGGTACGGGCCGTACCTAAAGGCGGCCTGACAGATTCAAATTTTGGCAGAGGCTATTTAAAGCGGGGAACTCTCCAATTTCGACATCCATTCCATTCCAGATCCATTTGAGAGCACAGTAAGAGAGAGAAAGAGAGCTAAGGAGCTGAGAGCAAGAAGGAAGGAAGAGGAAGAGGCGAAACTCGACGGATCTAGCTTCCTCCTCTCGATCCCTTCGATCCATGGCTATCTCTATCCCTCTTATTGTATTTTTAGATCAGATCATGTGCTGTGAGTAGTTCTTTTAGTTTCTAGGGTTAGAGATTGATTCTTGATTTGTTTTGACTTTCTTTGACTTGTATCATGTATGAACTCTTTAGTTTGATTGATTGTGATTTACTTTGATATCTTTTGCTTTGCTTGCTGTGATTGTTGTATGATGTGCCTCTAGGTTTAGATCGAACCTATCAAGGTCATGTGATCATCTCAATCTCTCATCCAAATCAAATGCTTAGGGTAGAATAGTTCGAATTGAAGCCGAGAGGTTGAATTCTCCTCTAATCGACAGATTAGAGGGTGCCTTAGACCTCCAATCAACCAGCTAGGGTAGATCTGTACCAACACACGAGAGTTGAGGTGTAGAAATCCCTAAAAGGCAATCAATTGCATTCCAACCTAGATCTTGATCCAACAAACGATGGTTGAGGGTTAGGAACCTTAGGTATGGTCAATTGAACCTTTCTAAAGAGTTTAGCACAAGGTACCAGCAAGGAAATGCATTCACTCGAACTGGTAAGCTCTGTTCTGGGAAGCCAGTACGGGTCTTACCAGGGTGGTACGGCCTTGCCTTACCAAGTGAAGTACGGCCTAGCCGTACCAACTTGGTACGGGCCGTACCACTAGAGGCAGATCAGAGATGAAGTCTGAAACCCTGGAAACGCCTTTTATCCATAATCAAAACAAAGTTTACATTTCTTCTAGCACTTTATTACACCTGTTTGCATTGTTTGATTTGTTTGAATTGATCTTTTAGGAACTTAAATACCAAACCAAACCTTTCTCACTTCTAGATTTTAATTGAGTTTGGTAGATTCTAACCTCGCAATTAACCGTCCCTGTGGATCGATACCCGAATATACTACTCGATAGGGGTTGTGCACTTGCATCCCTTACTCGTGAAGTGTAAACGCGGTTTTAAAAGGTACGCCCTCAAGCGTACCGAAACTTGCGTTGCGCTTTCGCGCGAACACCGGTTTTCCTTCTAGATCTCGTGTTCTTCTCAAAAACACCTCTTAGTTCACCTTGAACCTAAACAACGAACTTACACACCTCTTAGATAGATGGATGTGAAGTTCAATGTACTTTAATCAACATGACAATCTTCCTCGGTAATTAATGTTCCTTTTTAATTACCACGATTGTGAAAATATTTAGTGATTAAATGTTTCTCATCTTTAGAGTTCTATGGTTCAAGACCAAGAGCATCTTCTTGAACACTTCCAAAGATATAACATATAAATCTCAAGGAACATGAATAATAACATTCGTAATAAAATCATGAACAACATATAAATTATTATTAAAAGCATAACTTTCAAAACACACATCCTTCACTATCATGTACAGATGAATGTATCACTATCGTATACGGATAACAACTTATTAAAAAACACTAAGTTATTCACCTGACTTGCAGTTCAAGGTGCTAGCTTCTTGGGTAGGCATCTCGCAGCGCATGGCATCTGAAAGAACATATGTTGCTGCTGTAATCCTCTTTGTAGCTGCATTTGGCTTTGCTCTAGCTAATATTCAATCCCTTGCTCTTCTTGCATTCCTCCTAACAGGTTTTGACTGGATGCAAATCTTCAAAAAAATGAAATCTATGTGATTGGATGTAAAGGCAAGGTCGTTCTTGCATATTTCATGTTATTGAAGATTCAAAAATCAATAAAATGCCAAATTAGAGAATTTTACCCTTACATCCAAACCAGCAGCACTGTCGGTGGTAATATGAATTCGTTGTGGAGTGATCCTTCTCAATTTTTTTGTACATTGCATATATGATTTGGACGACATTACTAAAATTAAATTACAAATCAAAGAGTAAGGAAGCTCCAAAACTACAAATGCTGAAAAAAAAACACTTAGGAAAACTAAAGATATAAAACTAAACCCTAAACCCTAGAACCATATTATCCCTAGAAACCCTCTAACCCTAAACTTAACCCCAACTAGAAAACCCTAGAAAGATATAGACAGAGAGTTAGATGCGTAAACCTTCAATGACGGAGATCGATCGAGTGTCGGTGTTGTATTGAGGTGGCGGCCGACAAGTATTAGAGACGGAGTTACGGCAGAGAAAGCTAGCTAGTGACGACCATTTCGAGAGTGCTAGAACACTTTTGTGTTGTTGGATATATATATTGAAACCCTTAACTAGAATGTCATCGGCTCCGTAGTGATTATCCCACCTGCTTAGTAGTTTCATCGATGGCATTATGCGGATAAATGCCAATAGTATATCAAACTTGAATGTGTATCATCTCCATTAATATTAGTACGGATGTAGTCCGCATGAATCTTAAAATAGATCGAATGGCCGAGATGTATTAACTCAAAAGATTCCCTTTTGAGTTAGCAGAGGATACAAATTCAGCAAACTTTGCCCTACGTTGATATTTCTTAGAAATTGCTTAATTTGTATTGCCAATTCTATAGAAGTTTACCTTTACTAATTCAATACGTGGAGTTTGACAACACCGATCGAATTGTACATGCATGCAAGCAACATTCCCTTATTTATCTAATTGTGCAATTAATCTACATAAAAGTTACCAATTGTGCAAACAACATAAACAAAGTTATCTACTCAAATAAACATCCATAAAATTTATCTTTTTATTTACAATTACAACACAACAATTAACACACCGTATTCAACAATTTCTTTTGATTTTACTAAATTCATTATATTTTATTTGACACCTTACAAGAACATGCAATGAATTGGTTAGGTTCCAAAGAAATATATCAAACTAACTAACTTTCAACTAATAAAATATTTTTGAAAATTAAACCATGTTTTAGTCCCAAGTTTTTGGCGGTGTAGAAATGGACACGTGACAGTGGACTTACGTTATTGTTTAAATTCTTTCACAAACCACATCTTATTCAAAGGGAGTTTGTATAAGAAATTAAACAACAATGCACTATTCATACACCGCCAAAAACTTGGGATCAAAACATGATTTAATTTTAAGAACATGTTTTATTAGTTGAAAGTTAGTTTGACCTATTTCTTTGGAACCTAACAAAAAAAAACATGTTCTTGTAACGTGTTAAATAAAATGTAGTGAAACTCAAAAGAAAATGAAATTCATCACAAGCTGTCCAACAATTTGCAAAACATGCATGTTCTGAAATTTAAATCATGTTTTGCATATTGTTGGACAACTTGTAAGTCATCTCACTACGTACAAAGTAATTCACTAGCTACTTCATATGAATCAACAACACAACAATTAAAAAACAGACCACAAGCATCAACGCACAAAGTAACAATTAATACTACTAGCTGTTTTTTGAGAATCGAAGATACTTCTGCCTTATTTCGATATCTTGCAACTTGTATGCTAGGTTGCATATGAGAATTTAAACTTACGTTACATAAATTGGTAGTGTTGTCGCACCAGCCCATCCATTGATTGCATTCTAGACATCTATAAAATTTCCTCCCCGGATTCTGTCTGGTTATCGAAAGCATCACAACACTTGGCTTAAGACATTTATTGCAATAAGGATATGATGAGTAACTACTGTTTTGGCTACTCATTTCGCCTATACGAAATAAAAAAATAACATTAAATAACTAAACCCTAGTTTAAATTATTCCCTAATTTAAGAAACCATTCAAAATAATGATTAAAATAAACAAAAAATAAATGAGAGAAGAGTGATCTAGCATACAAATGACGCCGGAAGAGGAAGTGCTAGCTTCTTAGTCCGTCGATTTTAAGAATTAAGTTGATTTTCGCAGTGACCTAGTGTTTGGGGATATCAAAGAGTTGATATAACATCACCACCATCGGTCCAATATATGGAGCATATAGTGTATACTAAAACTGAGGTTCCAATTATTTACAGCGTTGCCCCTGAGAATATGTGTCATCGGTTCAATATGGTAACGAGTTGTTATTGCTTTGTACTAACACCGACTCATGTAACAAACATATGGTAAAAGTCACCCCCTCAGTGCCATTGTCCGTTGAACCAAACCGATGTTGAAGAGTCACTCAATACTAACTGTACTTAAACTATACTCGATGGCAAAGGAGGGGGGGCATCAACGCCATCGGTTGGTTAGACCGAATAGTCGGTAAAAATTTCAACGTAATTACAACGCTGCCACTGGTTACATACACCATCCGTGCGGAAGGACACCAGATAATAAAGGGGTGGTAGTAAATGTGTTTTTTGTAGTAGCGATACCATTCCATTTCATTTTATTATATTGAATTATCATTTAATATTCTTAGGTATTTTGATTAATGACTATTGCATCATACTTCTCTATTCTTAGGGTTTTGTCTGATTTTACTAAGATGTCTTTAATTCTTAAACAATACAAAGTTTGTTTTTTTCATCTCTTTATAAAATTATTGTGCAGCTAATCGTGTTGTTTATAATTGCACAACTCTTCTGTGTTTTGAAAAAAAAAAAATTTCTTTGGGTTCAAAATTTTATGAAAACAAATTTGTATAGACATTATATTGTTTTTATTTGTACTCAGTATCTCCTTTCTAAAATAAAATCTTAAAAAACTCTAATATATTATAACTTGCATATTACAAGACTTTTATTTATATATTTATAATTAGAAGGCTCAAAAAAATTTATTTTTTCTCAACTTTATAATTTTTGAAATTCTAAAGTTTATATGTCGAAATAAAAACATCCACAACAGTATATTCTGGTGGTTGAGGCATTTTAAAAAATAAAAAAATGGAGGGCTTTTGTGGAACTTTTTATTGAATGGTGGATATGAATAAAAATTTTGGCTCTTGATGACAATCAAAATAAAGTTGAAATGCCATAATTTTTCACGTGTGCATGTAGAAAATTACACATATCATATTTAAAGGCATGTAATAACAAGAGTATTAAATAGTTGGATGACTTAACGTCTAATTTTTAATAAAAAAAAATTAAAATTTAAAATTATGAAAGTTGTACAAAATATAAGATATAAAAAGTATAGACATTTGAACATGCTCATCTTTAATATTTGAGTTTGTCAATAGTACAGCAAATAATTTTTTTCTACAGTGCAGTATTTTTTTACAGCCGTTGTTCTTTCAAGGGTAAATTGGTATAATACTTCTCTGTCACCTCTCCGTTAGCCCTCTCCGTTCTCTCTTCTTCCTCTTCCGAACCATTCGCTTCTACCCTCGCTCTAGCTGTCGCCCCCTCTCCCTCGCTCTTGCTGTCACCTCCCCATTCGCCTCTACCCTCTCGCTTGCGGTTTCTCCCTCTCCGTCGCTCTTCAGGCCTTGCCATTCTCCTTCTTCACCGAACCTCAGATTTCACCCATTAATGGTGGTTCTAGATGAGCTAATCCGATCTATCGAGCTGTGGGTTCGAGCTTCCCGAAAATGTGGCAAATTCGGATCTTGATTGACCCCGCTCTTCTGGTACTCGTTATCAGCGGGTCGATCCTCAAGCGTCTATCTTTGAAAATGGAAAGGCGGGAGCGGGTCTGGGTTCGGATTTTGGGTGCGGATCATGAATTTGGACTAAACTTTGTCCCGCTTTGATCCTTCCTCTGGTAGCATTTTATGCTTTCCTGTCTCATTATACTTATCTTATTCCTTTAAACCAAATCATGTTTCGTATTAGTGTTAAGTCTTGGAAGTTCAATTTGAAGAGGACAATGTGACTTTTTTTATAGTTTTGGGCGTTGAAAAAATTGGAACAAATTCTGATACTTAGTAGTGTTACTTTCCATTTTTTTTAGACAATTAAAAAAATTTATATGTTGGTACTATTAACCAAAACATCCTTCCTCTGTAACTAACATACTATTTTTATAACATTACTCATCAAGAGAACTGCATAGAACCACAACGAAACATCTGATTCTAATTGAATCAGGAAATCAGTTACTTTTACCCGCTGGCCACCGATTGGTTTGTTCTGGCATCTTTTCTATCAGAAGTCGATTGGTTTGTTCTGGTATCTGTTCTGTCAGAAACAGGACTACAAACTGAATTTGAGGTTTTGCCTAATTAAAGTTTCAATTAAGTCCAAATTGTGTCTCCAACTATTAAACTATCCTTGTTGCATAACTAGCCTTAAATTATGTTTAGCTCTCAATTAAGACATTTTTTCATAGTCTTATAATTGTGCTTAGAAAGCAATTAACAATCTGGTTTCTACACTACTACTGGTACATACCTGTACTAAACTTCCAAGATAGTACAGAAATTTTGTACTGCAATTCCTGGCATAGATGAGCACTCATGTGTTATATATTTTTTTTCAATTTCTCTTAAATTGTTTCATTTTTTTTTTCAAAATATATTTGTAGATTATAGTAAGTGAGGGAGTGTGCTATTACCATGACATGATAGTGGAGATGATAAAATGGGGCAATCAAGAGGGAAAGACCTTGTTTGGTTTTGGATATGATTTTCGCCAAAGTAATAGGTAATGCCTCAACAATTCAACACACACAAATCTCTTTGATGTGCTTCACTAACTTAGATTTGAACCCAACCTGATCTAACACACACACAAATAGGCACACTTCACTAATTTTTTTCTTCTGATATTAGACTATTAATATGCCATATTGATCCCATTAGTTGTTTTGTTTTCAATTTTGGACTTCAAGAAACCTTAGACATATTTGCTTCGAAATTAGAATTTGCATATGCCTCTTCAGGTGGAAAGAAGATTAATGTTGTTACACATTCAAAGAGCACCGGGCGGTTTGCTAGTCAAATGCTTCTTGGCTTTACATACTGATGTAAGTAGGTTTATTTTATATACTACATATTATTATATATTTTTTTTTCATGGTACTGAGTAGATTACTTTTTGTAAGGTTTTTGAGAAGTATTTGAAATCCTGGATTGCAATAGCAGAACAAGTTGGTAATTTTTTTTTATAAAATCAATTATGCACTTGTATGTGAAATTAAGAATCCCACAAGCAATTATGCACCAGTATGTGAAATTAAGAGTCCTGCATTGATTTCTATAATTGCACATTTAATCAAGGTTTTTTTCATCGGATTGCAATTACATTCTTAATTTTATAAAATCAATGCAGCAATTGCTAGTAAATATACTTTCTTTTGTTCATAGATTTTGAATGTCCTTTTGTCATGGAGTTTTGGTTCTTGCACACCTCCATTTAAAACTTGAAGGCACTCTACATGGTGAGTGTATGTGCTATCAGTGCATTTTTGTGAGAGAACCTATACTATATTACTGGTATTAGGTGTTGAATATTGTGGCAATCATTGGTCAATGGTACATTCTTAGCATGTAAAGTTGAATAAATGCTCATTAAACCTTGATTTTTAATTAATTATATTTGTAGATATAATTGGAAAACATATTTTGTGAGTTATTTTCTTGAGTTTCTGGGCAAAGGTGCATTACAACTCTATATACCCTGAAGAAGGTGAATTTTAAAACTTAAGTTATTCTCTGAAACCATTACTATTATAAGAAAAATGGATAATAAACAAAGTATTAGACATTTTTAATACATGAGAGAAGTTTCAAATATTGGTAAATTGCTTGTGGGTTCTATAGCAAAAGCTGTAGGAGCCTAGGGAGGTTTCATTTGATACATGAGACAAGTTGAAAACATTGTGCTTAATATTTTGGTCAAATATTTAATATTTCCGTGAGATAAAGTATGTAGGTTATCATCTTCTATTGTATTGTGATGCTTGCAAAATTAGCTAATACAATGTTTTATATTGCTTTGCAATGTTTGCAGATCTACCAGCATCAGAAACGAAGAAAAAGAAAAGATGGTGGCGTTTTGGAAATAAACATTGATTTTTATTGCAGCTTTATTTAATATGGAAAAACATAAAAGAAAATAAAAAAGTCATCAATTGGAGTTGGCTCCATGACAGACCCGGCTTGATCTCTTTCGGTTTACCCTTGTGTGAGAGCCCCTCTCGTGTTTTCGATTGATCTTTTTCATATAAATTTTTCTTAGGTATTTAGCATTGCAAACCATGGGCATGTTATGTTATGAACATTATCAAGCAGCAGGAATCAATGAAATGAATTGACAAATTCAACAAGGAATGTTTCCCCTTTGTTGTTCATTCAATAAGTATTTTCTTTCTCCTCAGGATGATTTATTAAGTTGCATAATTATTGAGTCAATTGCAAATGATATGCAAATTTATTTTTGTCCCTTGGTAGATTAAAATTGGTGAATTGCCAATTATTCCCCTTTTCTCTCTCTCTCTCTCTCTATCTCTCTCTCTCCCATGGCTACTTTCCTCAGAGATGCAATCTAGGTCAAGTTTGGGGTTTGAGGAACTAGGTCGGAGAGAAGGAGCGTGAGAATTCTTGGGTTGGGGGAATCAATTTTTGTAGGCACTGAGGAGAGCGCCATTTATTTTTGGAGAAAATTAGGAGGGAGAGCAAATTAGTTTTGAAAATAGAGAAAAGCGTAGTTCTTGAAGAGGAGGGAAAACAAGAAATGGTTTGGATTTGGAAAATTGAGTTGCGAATTAGGATTGGAGCTCTTGACGATGGTGAAGGAGAGGCGAAGGTGAGAAGAACAAGAGAAGCGGGGAGAGAGGAGGAGACGGAGGGGTAAGAAAAAAAGAAAAAGAAAAAGACTGTTGACTCTTTTACCCTTCCGTAAAAATATTTCTGTTAAATTTAACAGCATATGCAATGATCAGAGCCTGCGTAATTTAAATTAATCATTTAATCTGTACCGCTTGAAAGATAAAATGAACGATTATGATATAATTTGATTTTGTTGTACTATAGCAAATCAATTTGCTGTACTATAGACAACCCCTTAATATTTTGAATGCTTTATTTTTTCCTATAGTTTTGTGCGTATATATACTTTGTTTTTGTTTCTGTAATGACCTCGGGCTTCAAAATAAAATAAAATAAAAACAAAAAGTCCAGAAGAAAATTGCGCGCGGTTCACTTCAGACTACCTAACAATCTAAACTTGCTACGACAACGCTCAAAGTCCACTCCCTTCTATTAGAAGAAATCTGATTGGCTGCCTATGATTGCTCTTTTTCCTTTGTCATCATCCTTCAAGAGCCATAACAAGTTAACAGTTAACACGGTGCACAACAGCACAAGTTATTTCGTCTTGATTCTTTCTGAACGCCAAAGACTGAATTAATACAAGCTCAGAAGTTACCGGGGCCGGGAGTAAAATACCTGGAGCAGTAGTCAAGATATGATTCTCTGTACCGATACATCTCTTTTATTTCGTATGGCAAGTTATGCACACTGTTAGCTAAACTCTTTGAGGGACTTGTTACATACGTAGGCCGGAATATCTACCGCTGAGTCGTCGTTGACTCGTTGGAAGAAAATTAAACGAAGAAAGAAATGGAATAGTAAGTATTAACCGACGCAACACCGCGATCCGCCCGCACAGAAGCATCCGCTCGGGTTCGGATCCCTGAAGTAACTCAAATTTTATGTTTGGATTGATCGTTGATCAGAATTCGGGCCCCACTCCGGTCCGAGGTGGGTGCACGTGGCTCTTAAAATCGTGCCAAAGCAGATCGAACGGTCCTGATCCAAACTCAAAATTTGAGGTACCTTAGGTGATAAGGGTCTATTCGCTCCCCGCATGTGAGAATTGAGATGGATCCTCTGGTCTCTCCTGAAATATTCACTATACTCAAACCCGTGCAATCAATTGGATTTTAGTTCTGTACGATGGAAAATTGTAGGGAACGCGTGCCTTACTTACAATAAGGTATTGAGAAATCAATTTGGAAAAGAGAAGAGACCTTCCCTGTCCCTCCTCCACTGGTAGACCAAACAATGGGGTCTCGTTTCTTCTCCCTGGCAGCCTTTCTCTTCCTCCTAGTCGTCTCGAACAATTTCCCTGCAGCGGCGGCGAATGACGTCGAGAGCGACGACGACGACTCGCCCAAATTGCCGGGCTGTAGCAACAAATTCCAGCTGGTTAGTTCAATTGCGATCTCTGTGATCTAAATTTTCGCTTAGTTGTTCAGAATCAGGTCTGGTACGAACCAGAAGGATTAGTGGAGGAATAGGATGCGCGATTACCTTAGTTGATTGGATCATTAAAACATTTCTGGTTAATCGGGTGTATCATAGATGTGATTTGGGTATTTTTTTACTACTGAACAACTTCATGAAAACTTTGATCCAACTCGAGGCAACTATTGTTAAGTCAAAAGGCCATATTTATTCTACCAAATTCCTTAAACTATTGTCCCAGGTTATCCTCTTGACTCTGAAATAATATTTTTGGACTGTGACAGTGAATTAGGCAATTAGGCAGAGCTGGAATTGGATAATTAATTTTAAGAAGGCATGTAGAAGCCAGGTGTTACATATTGAAATAAATGAAATCCTCCTCACGTTCTTATGTTGCTAGGAGTTTATTGATTTTATTAGATTTTACAAAAAATTTCAGGTTAAAGTGAAAAATTGGGTGAATGGAACAGAAAGGACAACGTATGTAGGATTAAGTGCAAGATTTGGCCTTGTTTTGCCTAGAGAAGCTTATGATACCCAAAAACATTTTGCTGTTCTTGCAGACCCCTCTAATTGCTGCTCCAATTCTTCATCTGAGGTACCATTTCGTGAATTCTTGTTCTTCTTTTTTAAGAATTTAATTGGCTTATATCAGTGTTTGATCAATGCAGCTGAAGAATTCAATTGTGTTAGCCAAGAGGGGGGATTGTGCCTTCACTACCAAAGCTAAGATTGCACAGTCAGGAGGCGCTGCAGGTTTAATTGTTATAAATGATGATGAAGGTATAGCTAGCTGTATGCTATTAATGGCTTGTTATTCACATCAAACCATTTGAGAACCTGACCAATTAACTGTTTTAATTGTCCAGAGCTGTACAAGATGGTTTGTTCAAATGATACATCAATAAATGTAACTATTCCTGTTGTCATGATTCCAAAGTCAGCTGGTGACAAATTGACAGAATCCTTGGCAACTGGCACGAAAGGTAAATTTATATCCATGTTTTGTATGTTTTAATTCCTTTTAGTCTCTTTTGGAAAGATTATTCCTATTTCCTTTGAAGATTAACCGAGCTGCTTGTATTTGCCGCTATTGCTTGTTAAAATGGTGTGGATACAGAGCAAAAAGCTCTTAAGTAGGTGCTCAACTTGCGTCGGAAATATTGTCGAGTCAAAAAAGTTTTACAAAGAAAAAAATGTCATGTGGTTAAATGTTTATTATGATGAACATTTTAACTTCTTCATCTAATAATCGTCGTTCTTGTTTGTAGTGGAGATTTTATTATATTCGCCATACAGACCAATTGTTGACTTCTCGGCTGTATTTCTGTGGATGATGGCCGTGGGGACCATTGTGTGTGCTTCACTGTGGGCTGAATGGGTTGCCTGTGAGCAAGTGGATGAGCAGTATAATCAGCTAACCCGCAAGGTTATTTTCCTCTTCTCCATTTATTGCTCCTCACTTGTACTCGCATGTACTGCTCGTTATTGGCGTTTATATACAAGATATGCTATGATTCCCACTTGATCAGTTGTCGTTTATTACCTTTATTTCCTTTTCTCAATGACAATCTGGCTATGTGAATGGGGTGGGGGAGGAGTGGAGTTTGCTCAGCATGCAGCAGTCCTGATGAGAGTAAATCCTGCACTATTAACTCACACACTTGATTTTATTGTTTTTGTCTTTGGACAGGATGGAGTTAATGCTGGGCCAGATGCAACGCAAGATCCTGAGAAGGAAATACTTGAGATTAATGTGAAGGGGGCCATTACATTTCTTATAGCTGCCTCAGCTTTTCTGTTACTTCTTTTCTATTTTATGTCATCTTGGTTTGTTTGGCTGTTGATTGTCTTATTCTGCATCGGAGGAGCTGAAGTAATCTTCTATTCTTGTTTATTTCTTTCTCCCATAGATCTTTTTGGATGCAGCAATTGATGTTTTCTCCCTTCCAGAATTTCTTCCTTTTTGTAATTAAGACGTATGCAATCTACATTTTCAGGGTATGCATGTCTGCCTGGTGACGGTCCTTTCGAGGTACAATAACTCTTAGCTTAACAATATGAGAAAATCAAAAGTTGCATAAGTACTCAATTAATATTTGAAATTTTAAGTGTTAAGACAATCTGATTCCTAAGCGAATTAAATAGAATTTTATCTACTTGTATGCACATAGCAGGAAAATATTGTTCTAAATTTTTTTTATTGTTGCCTTGATGGCTTGTTTAACAGAGTATGTAAAGAATGTCGACAGAGGACAGTAAATCTCCCCTGTTTCGGTGAGGTCTTGCTGCTGTCTGCTATTGCTTTCCCTTTTTGTGGGGCCTTTGCCATTCTTTGGGCTGTCTTTCAACATGCCTCATTTGCTTGGATTGGTCAAGATATTCTTGTCAGTCTCCCTCTCTCTCTCAGTCTTTTTTTTTGTTACTATTTGTTCATTATCTTACTTGGGTTCCTTGTGCTTAATTGAGCCTCGAAAGAGTTGCTAACGACCCAACTGTTCATATTGGTTTATCTGTATATTATAATGTAATCAGTCATTTCTAGCATTGTATTTGTATATACCATCTGAACTTTCAGCATGGACAAATTAGATGACAATAGATGATAGGGTATCTTATTTTGGTGCATTGATATATTCTGGTTATTTCTGACCCTTCGCTTTTTCCCTTTTTCTCATTTATTTTCAGGGTATATGCTTGATGATAACTGTTCTTCAAATGGCTCGATTACCGAACATCAGGGTACCTAATTGATTTTTTATCAGCTAAAAAAAAATTCTGGAGTTTACCTGATTTCTTTTTATAAAGTGAAGATACATATCTAATATGTTCAGGTCGCATCAGCTCTTCTAAGTTGTGCATTCATCTATGATATTTTCTGGGTTTTCATCTCACCTCTCATATTCCACGAAAGTGTTATGATTGCTGTAAGTTTGTTGTCTTTACTTTTTAGTGTTCTATTTAAGGTGATAAATTCATTGAGGTGACATCATATGTAGCTATATTTATGATCTCAGTGTAATTTCGGTGTTTTGCATTAGAACTTAGATCAAGTATGTTTGCAATTTATATATATTCAGAAAAGATGTTCTTAAATATTATTGAAAGAACAATTTATCCTGAGTCATGTCTGCTCTAGCTTTATTATTAAACCCTGTCTTTTGGGTTTGCTCTGTAGGTTGCAAGAGGTGACAGTGCAGGGGGAGAAGCAATTCCAATGCTATTGAAGATACCACGATTTTTTGATCCATGGGGTGGTTATGACATGATTGGTTTTGGTGACATCATCTTTCCTGGATTGCTTGTTGCTTTCAGCTACAGGTTAACATTTGACACTTCCTAAATATATTTTGTTATTTGCGATATTATTACAAATACAAGTATCATGTATGTCATTACTGAAGATTTCACTCCAAATTTTTAATCTCCGCTCTAAGCAAGCCATCTCATCATGACCTTGCCAAAAAGAAAAGAAAGCAGGATATGAATATTATAGAAAATGAGTCTTGTAAATGATGTATTCAAGTTTTTATTAATAGTTTATATGCTTTTTTCTAATGCAGATACGATAGAACAAACAAAAAGAGCATCCGCAATGGTTATTTCCTTTGGGTTACAATTGGCTATGCATTTGGTAAGCTGTGAATTGTTCTTTATTTGTATTTCTTGGCTCTGAGACATATTTGCCAAACTAGGTTCTTGCCTTCTTGGCATTATTACCAATATATTTTGCAAGTTCTAATTCATCTTTTGTGGTTCTGCTTTTGTAGGTCTTCTACTCACTTATATTGCTTTGTATCTGATGGATGGCCAGGGTCAACCTGCCTTGCTCTATCTTGTCCCGTGCACCTTAGGTATTGAACCTATATCTACAACTTATATAGGACCCTTTTTTGTATTTATCCCCCCTAAAACTTGTTATTTCTTCAAATTACCTGCAAATTCATTCTCGCATGTTGTCCTTAACAGACCATTACAAGTATACATTGGAGGATTAAATATGCAAATTGTGCCAGTATTATATAGGGAGTGCCGGAGTGCACATGAACTAAAAGTACAAGTGTATCATCTTTTTTCATTTTTCTATCACCAAGCTCCGGCAAGCTAATTATTTTCCATATATGGGATGTAGGTCTTGTTGTCATTTTGGGATGGCTGAGAGGGGAATTTTATGACCTGTGGAACTACGGGAGAAGTCAACGTGAAATTGCTGCAGATGGTGAAGTATAATTGGAAAATGGAAACATTTCATGTGAAGCTGGCAAAAAAAAAAAAAAAGTAGCTAGGTAGCAAACTTCCAACTATATTACTTCCCTTGATATTGTTCATTTGTATGAAAAATTCTATTATGGTCTTTGATCCTCTTTAGCTTTATAATTAATCGTATCACATGTGAGCTTTATATGAACTTCCGTTGAGAAGCACACACTGGAAAAAAAAAAATAAGTTTGCTAACAAATTAAGGCAACCGCTAGAATTACTGCTTCAGAGAGAAGTATTTCAGCCCAATCCAACTTAGCGAGGATTGTTTTTTTCAAGTCGAACAGTATAACTTGTTTTATTCTTGCAATTGAAGATCGCATGTTGCTCATTGCTTTTATTCGTGGAAGTGAACTGGTTACATAAATATATCCTAGCTCTTTTAAGAAGCTCTTTTAAAGAAATATTTTATCAACAAAATTGACCTTTTGTGTTCAACATAGTCGGAGAAAAAAATAACCCAATGGACATGAAAATGATACTGGATTCCGAGCATTGTTTCAAAATATTTCTTTAATAGGGAGCAAAATGTTTGTATACATTTCCATACAAAATTGGCCCCTCTAAACGCCGGCTAACATAACTAAAATCATTTGTCTCGCCAATGCAAAATTTTCCATTCGTTTAAGACCAGCCATGATCTCCCTTCTGCAAAGGAGAAATTGATCTCGGTAATGACAGCAATCCGATCACAAGTAATATATAAGTTCATGTCTTTGAACAAGCGAACCTTTCACTGTAGATGGCGAACCAATGAAGAATGTACTAACGTGAACCCGAGATAGCAATTCTTTGCCAAAGGACGGATACAACTAAAGGTCTGGATATTGATCAATTGCATGTTCAATAATTTATTTTTTCACATACAGTAAACAATAATAATTATGTTTGTAAGCAATCACTTTTATTTCACAGAATACCAATCCAACTCATTTTAAGTTGAATAAAAATTATTCGCGCAGTTCACAGAAGCATTTTTACACATAAAATAAGGATTCCGTAGCACTCATCTATAACAGAGCCCAGACTCCACGACCGGCCTAGAACAAAGAGGTTTTTCTTCTCTCTTTTTTGTCTAAAATGGAGATAGTCGCTTTAGCGCACAGCTTCCGACTCCTAATTCAACTGACACGGTAGGAATTTTGAGCAGTGCTGGCTTACCATCCTCCTTTTCGAATACACGAGCCTCATGATGAATTGTGAACAATTGAAGTCTAAAATCGCACACCGTAAGTTACCAAAAATAAAAAGCTAAACCATAGAGGCCTCAAACCCACCATTCAAATCACGCAACCATGAACGAAAATAGCTGGGATTAATTATCCCAATTCACAAACCAAAATAGGTGTGCAAAATAGAAAAAGAAAATAACTGGCTAAATTGCACTGGAATAACTGGACAAAATATGAGAAAAACATAACCAAATCTATCTGATTGTCAAAGAACAACCCGGTAACAAAAATGCATCACATAATTAGTCAATTCAAAATACCCTTTCTTCAAAAGATGCTTAAAATCGAAAATTCACTCATCCTCCTGGCTGCGCAACCTGGCGAGCTTGTTGGTGACAACAATGTCAAGTTGTCCTGCACGCTCAACTATCTCCTTGCGCTTCCTCGTTGAAACATCATGCGCAATTTCAGCACAGTAGGTCCTGTCCAATCCCAAATATTCAATTTAGTAAATTTTTGGGAACTTCCAGAAAATGACACCATTTCTTTTAATAAAATTACAAGAACAAACTTCTGAAGTAGGAAGCAAAGGGCATTTAGATCCTCTGTTCTGAAATAGTCCAAAATAGTCCAGAAGAGTACACAAATTGTAAAATATAAATAAAAAAGAAAGTAGGAAGCAAGGGGTATTTAGATCCTCTGTTCTGAAATAGTCCAGAAGAGTACACATATTGTAAAACATAAATAAAAAAGAAAGTGTACCTGTTATGCATCATGAGCAACTCGAGCTCAGAGGCATTGTGCACTACGAACTTCTTGAATCCATTGGGGAGGTAGTGGCGAGTTTTCTTGTCCGACCCATATCCAATGTTGGGCATGAGAGTGACTCCCTTAAACTTGCGTCTAACACGCGAGTCAATACCCTTGGGTCTACGCCAGCTTGGCTGTTCATAGGATAAGAAGCCAATTCAAAGAACCAATTAGCAGTCAAATATATGCATGTCTTTACAAAAAAATGATAAGTGAGCTGAATAAGATTACGTAGTCCCCCCTTTAAACTTCGAACTTACGTATTTCCCCTCTAAATTTTAAGAACTCACAAATTTACTCATCTTATTGTCTTTTATATTAAAACTCCTTTTAAGTTTATAAAGTACCCATTTTACCTTAAAAAGCATAAAAAATTTGTAGCATGTTTAAGAAAAATATCGGTCTTAAATTTGATTGGTTTTCGAGGGAAAATGGTTCATTTTTTTTTTTACTTCTGATGTATGTCCGATGACATTTAGGTATACCCTTGTGTATGCATCAGAAGTAGAGATATGAACCATTTGCCCTTGGAAACCGACCAATTATAAGACCGACTTTTTTTTATTAAACACACTATATTTTTTATGTTTTTAATAAAGGGTAAAATGGGTAATTTATAAATTTAAATTGTTTTAATATAAAAGACAATAAATGAGCAAATTTGTAAGTTTTTGAAATTAGACAAGGAAATACATAATTTCGAAGTTTAGAGGGGGGAATACATAATTTTGAAGCTTTTGAGGGGTATACATGAAATCCCCCCTTAACAAAAATACAGTATTGGTGTTTGTTGGTTCAAATAATGAAACCAAACACACATCTCACTGTACCTGACAACTCTGCACTACTACACATTTCCATCTGACAGATTGGTATGGGACCAATAAATTAGGCTCGACAAATAAACCAAGTCATTTTTATTCAGACTAAAGCAGCTCTAAAATAACAGAACTGATTACATCTAGTACTGTTACACAGCTGTACAACGAAAATCAGCTGAGACTGATTTCTCAAGACAGGATCAACACAATACAAACCATGTACTGGAGAGATATTACTACAAATTTCACGTGAATTTAAGAGTCAGTATACCAGTGTCAACTATCTGGTCCAAACCTAGTATCCAAATCCTTAAAAGACACTAAAATAGCAAAACTTTAGCTTACAAATGGTGAATATGATATCAAAATCATCCCACAACAACCAAAAGACGGACTAAAGGTTTAGCATTCGAGAAAACTCATGTACAAGGAAGAAACAATCGTAGAGCAGAATTACCTTAACACAGATCTTTCTATCGCTTTGGGGCCTCTTAAAATGCTTAACCCTCTTCTTCACGATCTTCTTCGTCAGCAACGGCACCGCCATCTTTTCCCTCTCTACCTAAAAATAAACTACAACAATGTTATTCTCATTTAGTCTCCAATTACAATCAACCAGTGCAACAGGAGAGAGAGGCGTACCGCCGCAGTGGTCGACAAGCACTAGCGCGAAGTTGTGGCCTTTGGAGGGTTAGGGTTTCTATACCCGTACCTTACCTTATAGGAAACTCAATTTCAGAAAACTTACTACACCATCTCACTTACATGTAGGCCTGGATGATCAGTAGTTATGTAATTCCTTCCACTGTGGTAATAGACCCGGTCGATTTCATATTATCATAATTCATAAACGGATTTCCTCAGGACGAATATTTATGGTTTGGACCGAAAAAGAAGATCCGTGCTGCCCAGTTTTGTTGGGCCCAAATTTAAACCTAAATTAAAATCAAGCCTGAATCAAGTAGGAAAGGTATTTGGTGTGAGAGAGTACAAATTTTGAAGTAATACAATTTGTTTGTATTTTTTTATGGAGTTTACCGTTTACGGTGCATTTTATCGAATTATCTTATATTGTATAGATCTTTATGTTTTATAAATTGTTTATATATGTCCAAAATTTACTAAATGTTATATACTTTTTTAAATATATTATATTAAATATTTAAATTTTTTCTTCTATAGTTATTTTTTCATTTAAGGACAAATAGCATCTAAGGCAGCAGACAAATGAGCAATTGTGTATTAAACATTGCTGTAATTATTATAAGATGGGAAATCAACAATTGTGCCTATGACTTCTATGGAATAAGTTTGCCTCCGTTCAATTAAGGAGTGATTCTACAAGGATGGGCCTTCTATCATTTACATCTTCATAATTTTTTTACCAGGCCTTCAGCTTAGTAAAGTTAGCATCAAATATTTATCTGTTTTATCAATTTACTTTCGTTCCTTCGCCTTTATTATTCTTTCAATCCATTACGTGCGGTTAGTCTGATGCATTTTTGTAGTATTTTATCTTACTTGGTGATGAAATGAAGCAAATGTTAGACTAGGATCCCACTGCTGGTACTAATCTTGTTTCGATAGTGGATATCAGGCTAGGTAAAGGTTTTAAGTGATTTCTATATCTGAGGTGTTCTCTAATGAGCTGCGTTGTAGCTTTGTTTTGTTGATTAGTCTAAAAGTATGGATTGTTTAGGAGTCATTTAAGGTCAGTAGTTAAACTGTTGTATATAAATTTTCAGTAAGGCTGTCATGGCTTTTCTTAAAATTAAAAAAGGTGCAAATAATTTTATCAGCACAACAACAAACGAAGGAAAGAAATATACGTACAGCTATACATATCAGCGTATTATTATTTCAAAATAAGAAAACAGAGAGTCTACCAAATTCTAACTACCAACAATCTGATGAATCTAGAGTAAAACAGTAATAGGCCATGATAAAACCATACTACATGATATACCAAACAATACCCATATGATCACTATTGCCAAATTCCAACAAAAAGATGCACAGAACTACAGAACATTTACATTGCATGTTACTGAGAACCAACCAACCATCGGGTCCTAGAAGTTCAAGCGACTGCGTAATTTATGTACTATTATATGAAGTAGAACCTCTCAGAGAGCTCCTGGTTACCCTTCTAGGACCTTCTGGAATCACAGCTACTCTGCGGCGCTTCTTGCGCGGCATTTCATCCCCCTGATCCTTATCTACAGACCTCTCGTCATTATCAGAAATTCCTGTATCTAGAGACCCTTCTTTTTCGCTATTAAGAGCCTCTTTTCTTGTCTCATGAATTTGCATATCAAGTTGCTCTGTCTCAGTACCATCAGCCTCCTTATCACGTAATCGCTTTGGAGGTAATATTGGGCTCTCTGGTACATACCCACAGGGGTCAGTCTCTAACAGAGCACACTTTTCTACTTTATCACAGTTCATATTGGTTACTACCTCCAGGGCAGAAGAAATGCTAGGAGTCTCTGGCACATACTGGCAATTCTCATTCTGCAACTGATTTGGCTCTCTGAGCTCAACTGATGACAAGATAGGTGTACTTGGTGTGTCCGTAATTTGTTCTGCAATTGGCCTTTCGGAGTTTTCACCGTCATCCTTGTCAGTTATCTCAAATAGATATACGACTGGGGTATCTGGGACATACTCTGTAGAAGGATAGGCTACGACTGGGGTATCTGGGACATACTCTGTAGAAGGATCGGGCAGGGGTGAAGAGGGCTCAGTGATCTCATCTTTTTTGCTTGAATCTTCTAGAAAGCCATTGGTATCAAGCATAGAATTTGTTGTTGCCAAATTGCAGACTACTGGAGACTTAGCACTGATGAGATCCACGGCCATCGTTATCACAGGGTCCTGTTCTTCATTAGGTATGGTTGAAGGCTTTTCACAGGGTTCACGGCCATCGTTATCATCAGGCTCCTGTTCCTCATCAGGTATGGTTGAAGGTTTTTCACAGGATACACGGCCATCGTTATCATCAGGCTCCTGTTCTTCATTAGGTGTGGTTGAAGGTTCTTCTTCTTCTTCTTCAATCTGTGTCCAAATTATAAATCAGTATAAACCAAGATTTTAGTAAAGATGAGATCAAACAACTCTTTTCATTTTACTCTTTCATTATACTGAGGAATTTAATGACACAGTATTAGGCAATTATATATAGCTAGTACAGCATATGGCACTGTCTACCACATAACCCGGTCATGCTTATGTTTATGCTAAAGCTTGAATCAAGGCTCAATTATTTCTTACAAATAATAAGCAAGCAATGCCAAAAGAAGAACAGAAAGACAACAAACATAAACCACAACAAAACCCAAAAATCTTATTATTCTACCAGGACAACACGGCCCACCTGAGTTTTCTCCAAAATGCTTTTCGCATTACCCATGGTAAAACTATTGTTCTGTTTCAACTTTCAACCTATTGGTAAGACAAACAATTCACGGTTCAGGAAAAGATTCAGATAAAACAAAAATGTCATTATTTTACCACAAAGATGCAAGTTTCTGATTCAACTATCTGAGTTGAAGTATCCTCTTGGCACAGTGAGAACCCTCCAGAAACGTTCTTCTGCACATTTTCTCCTTCTCCAACCTTATCACAATGATCATCTTCATTTGGAGTTACGATCACTGGTGGACAAGCTGGACTGACAACCATCTCAGTGGGGCAACAAGGCTCAGAAAGAAGCTCTACACCTGTTTCCTTTTCAAGCACAATATCACTGCTTCGAGAATGTCCATTGGTGCCGGCAGTGGTGACAATTCCATCTTTCTGACATACCTCATGCAGAAGGTTGTATATCAGCATCCTTATAATAGACCTCTTGAAAGAGGCTTCAGATGGTGGGAACCATTCTGGAGTTAACTGCAAGGAAAAAAAAAGTACATTTAACTCAAAAGTGCAACAATCAAGAAATAACCACTTATAAGAAATTAGAACCACATAAATGAAACAAAGAGACTCACAAAGCTCGAATACTTTGTAATCTTGAATGGGTTGAGTTCAGTAGGAGCATCATCCAGAAAACGCTCCACATAATGCAGTAAGAATAGCCCGCAATCAAAGGAATTCTCCTGTTGAGGCAACTGGGAAAAAAGACAGAAGAAAATAGGACCATTAGGCATCTTGAGAACATTACTGGAGTTGTGTTATTAAAGAAGAGAGACAAACCTCAAGAGATACAAATCGCAGGTTCAAGAACTTGGATGAATTATCTTCAGTCGATTCAGGGTGTCTTTCCTTCCACTCCTCCAACAAATAACTGCCATGTCAATTAACGAAAAAAAACCACTTAAGAAAAGTACCAACCAAGTAGATGTCCATATATTGAATTTATTATAAGGAGATGAACTACACCTTTGTATTATGTTCTTTAAACCGCCATGACTCCCTTTCAGAGAATCCATGTGGAGTATACAGGGTACCTTTGGAGATTCCATTACATCACCTGAAACCCCAAATATACATTACACGTGAAGATTAACATAAGTTAGTTAAGTATTACAATAAGAATGTTGGCAAGTACTTACCCCTTGGCTCTACAATTTCACCAGGATGGCAGATAATCAGTAAGCTCCAGTGCAAACTACAATTCATAAAGAGTAAAAGACAGTTATTCAAAAAATCCTATTGAACATTGACAACAATTTTACAGAGGGAGGGAGAGAGAGAGAGAGAGAGAGAGAGAGAGAGAGAGAGAGAGAGAGAGAGAGGGAGGGAGGGAGGGAGGGAGGGAGGGAGGGAGAGGGAGGGACGGAGAGAGGGAGAGAGATTTATCATACTTGAAATTAACAGGGATAAATATGAAATCTTTGTCAAAGATGTTAAACTTGCGGGTCCACTTTCTGACACGCAGAAAAGCAGCACGCCCTTCAGTCGTCTTGCCAGGATCTTTGTCAAGATCTGCTAACTTGCGAAAGAAAAAGCTATTGAAGAAGTGCAGCCTTCGCTTCCTGTTATCTGGGATTCTGTTGCTCAAGTATCTGCCACAACCAAGTTACAATGTCATTACTTGGGTCAAAAAATAACTACTGTCCATATAGAAATGTAGCAACAATGTCTTAATGGCCACAAATACATTAGCTTAGGTTATATACTGATTACTTTGAGGTTCAACACAGGCAAGGGCTTCATAACACACAGGGCAGTAAATATCAGTTTGGTATCATTAGGTCGTGTAACAGTATGCACCAGCTGTTCTCAGTGACAACTGATGCAAAAGATTATAGGACTGACTCACTTGATATAAAAGTCTATTATAGTGTCATTGATAAATGTCTCTGGAAGTAAGAGATCCACATCTCTTTTACTTATAGAGACAGCATCAGGGTCTCCTTTAGGGTATATGACATCTTCAAAGTTCTGTATATTTCTGTCATCAAGAAAATAAACATTTAATAATAGAGGTGTTGTTATTATTAAAGAAATAAACCGAAGAAGATAGCAAACAGTATTGTTCCTCGCGATCATAAAAACTCACTCGGAAAAGTAGTATTTGGGAAAAAACAATGTAGAATCCATGTCTTTGACATCATCACCAGTATCGATCCTGCAAATAGGAGAGAAAACTAAGGGCTTTAAGAGATATTATGCCTTTCTGAAATAAACCCAACAAACATATGAGGAAGAGAAACTTGATATACATAAATAACTATGAATAACAACAGTCAATTGGCCGAAGAGCTAACCGCACTAATTAGTTCAGTATCTGGTGCACAGTACATGTGGTGTATTACACCATGGAATGGACCATATTGCAACAGAATTTCTTGGTACGAGAAAACTTATATCATACAAAAAATGAGATGAAGTACGACAAAATGAACTTCAGAACTTACAGACGAACAGAATTCCAGATTTCTTCATATCTTGATGCAAGATTCCTGATTTTATGCTCTTTTTCTTGCCAGTGTATATCAGAAACAAAAAAAGAAACCTTAACATAACCTAAAATGACAAATAAAAAATGATTAACTGCCTTGCCAGGTTACAAGAAAGTATATAGTGAAGCTCAGAAAGACAGAAATAGAGAAAACATGAACTGACGTTCTTTTTCAGAGTACTCATTATGATCAGCTTGAAGGAGAATTTTCATTGAGACGTCCTCCTCAGCCTGTAAAACAAAAGGCAAACTACGTGTAACACAAAGAAGTCATAACTCAGGAGCAAAATAAACATACAAACTAGCAAGTAATTAAAAGGCATGTACGTTATACAACCATTACCATATCATACAACCAAATTATGATCATCTTCTTCAATATGGGTGGCAAAAGATCAGGTTGGGTCAACAATATTTTACTAACATTTTAGTACAGGTCAGACATGAATATTGAGGTTTGTGTTGTACTGAATTCTTGCGCTACTTTTCACACAACACTAAGCAGCACAGCGGGAATGATCTTTGGCTTTTCTCTGGGAGATGTGAGTTCAAATCTCCCTTTTGGTAATTAAGGCATTTCTAGTTTACCTATTGTTTTAAGTTTGTGTCATCTAGCCCATAGCAGTTGATCCTCTGAAATAACAAGTTTATGGGTGTCATGATGAATTAACCTGTACCTTACCAAAACCAACCTGTAGCAGGGCAGGAAAGGTTAAAACCGAACCCAGCAACTAATCTTTTGGGTAAATCTTACACAGGACGAATAGGGTCAGGTTGGGTCCCAGATGTAGCCCAAATTTTGCCCAAAGAAGCTTTAACTAAACCATGTTTAACATTGTTTTGGTGTTTCGTTGAACTTGTGCGAGTACTTATTGGCAGTTTCATACTGGCAGCTGGTATATGTTGGTATGAAACTTACAATTCCAGTCCACTCGCAATTAATGTAAATGATATCAGATATCTCCCATTCCATTGATATCTCTTCATCATAGCCCGAATCTGTAGTCTCCAGCTTGATGCCTACTGGTGAGAAGGTCAGAAAAGGTTCCACATATATATCCGTGCCACATGTGATATAATCAGGGCGAAAGATAACCTCCACTTCTTCATCCTGTAATTACAAAAGGAGAATACTTAAGCAGCTAGATGGACCGAACCAAGCAATTGCTGATATTTCAATCTAACTTCTTTCAAAATTTCTTAAAATTGAATGTGTTCTGGTAATGAAGAATTAAAGCATTCCAAATTTCTTATCTCAAATATATGCAAAAAATATCCAAAAACAGTATATAAATCATTGTCACTTTATTGACCTTCAAAAACCAAATCAAACCTGAAATGCTATCAATATTTTGTTTATTTGTTCATGTTGAGATATTTGTATGTTTCAAGTTTTCGGGTTTTCTAGGGGCCTACGGGTAAATAGGCCATTATGGAATAGTCTAGGGTGTTATTTGTAAGAGTGCGTTGTAAGGCTCTATATAAGCCCAAGTCATCAATAAAGCTAAAATTTAAAATCCAATTGTTCATTTGACTGATGTACTTCAAAATCAACTCAGTAGCCACGATTCATTCATAGGTTCAGATCTAGATATATGTAAAAAAACAAGTACAAGAAAGTATGAGAAAGTGACGTAGCATACCAGTTGTCGTCAACTTAAAACATGAAAGGGTATGCTTAAGAGCAAATAAAAATTTAATTGTTCTTACCATTTCTTTATGTGTACTTTGAAAATCCTCAGATACCATACCCTCCATATACTCTGGATATACCACAAAAAAAAACATTTAGTTTAGAACGTATAATTACCAAGAATAGATGGAGTAGGAATCACCAAAATCAAGTCAGTTTCATTCATTCAGCCTCGAAAACAAACAAGAAAAAGAATAAATCAACCAACAGATAAATGAACTTGCCATCCTTTTCTGGAACATCAGAACAAGGACTTGTTGAAGGTTCAGATTGGGAATTCCAGTTGTCTTCTTCCCCGTCTGAGTCTGTACTTACTCCCATTCCCTATCGAAATACATCAAATTTATTGTGATTAGTAAAAATTTCGTAGGGTTTCAAACTTTCTATGGTATATACTTGTATGAGAAAATGATAAAATCAGAAAATCTACTTGGTTCAATATAAGCTGGGTATACTGTTAATTTACTGACATCCGCGACTGAAAGACTAACTTAAGTATATAAGCAATTTGCACAAGTTTACTACTTACTACTGATGTAAGATGGCCGTGCTCATTATAACATGCTGAAATTCCTAAGATGCCATTTAACTGAGTTCTCTGTACTGAATATGCCATGTTTTCCTCTGTCAACCCAGATGCATAAGATTGTGCCACGTCATTAGCCTCATGGATGTCAATGCACATGACACTATCCATGGTGGTTTGCTTCATATCTGAGTCTGAGGTGACTATAAGATATTAAAGGTAAAGAAAAGTCAGATATCAGAAGCTAAATTAGTTGGTTTATACAAATGGATAAATCATGTTGTATTGCTTGTTTTTTGTAATGTATTAAGGGGCCCACTAGCTATATCCCACAAAAAGTAACGTAATTTGACAATTTTCAACCAAAAACCTAATGAAGTGTTATCTGATAAGTAAAATAATGGAACTTGTGCGTCAACTGCAGTCCATTTGATGAGTTGACAAGTAAATATTCATGTGCCCAGCTATGTATTATGTGTCAATCCACCAGTAAATGCAGGTCAGCTGATATGCCAACAACTCTGTGTATTTTTTACAAGCTGTTGAAAAAAGTTTCTCACAGAAAGAATTGTAACAGAAATAAAGAAGAAAGGGCTAGGATAAATTTCTTTATCAGTTAAGATACACCACCTGAACTCAGGACCACCCAGAATGGTGCCTATCAATATGAAACCAAAATTGGGTTAACTCCAGGCTTAGTTCAGGAAACACAGCAAAATAAGGTTTATTGGAGACAAACACAGGATACCTTGGCATATCGGCATAATGAATGACAGTAAGCCTAATAAAACCAAACGTCGGCGTTAGCTAAACATGAGGGGACAAAGATATGACATCCTATCTGTCAATACAGTACATTGGTGGAGATCACGATCATTAACTAAATTATGGATATATCTTTAACTAAACTGACAAAAATACAATATACAAAAGCTGAGTGCATCTTCATTGTGACAAACAAAACCATAGTTCTAGCTGGCTTGAACCAAGTACAGACATAAACTGCTGACTAAACCAGTTAGCTCTAAAAATTACACAGGTAAATAACACAACACATGCAATTGCAGAAACCTCGCGATCATCATATGTCTAATTAAAAAGAATATGTAGTCTCTAACTGAAATCCAAAATTCTATGAAATTTGGCTTCATCATGACTCAACTCAATTTATACTAATGCACTGTTAAACTGTTAGGGTTTTTGAGGTGGATTGTATATACGGTACCACATCATATCTTAACTACATTAAACCCTAATCTAACACCTCACAACCCAATAAACCAAAACCTTTCACGTAACCTCCAAGTCGATCCAGTACGAGTCAACTCTAATCAGGCATATGATAACAGACAGAGTATGTTCGAGAAGTCACCAAAAATTTTGAACGACACACTTACAATGTTGAAGAAAGGTGTATTTGTCAATGGGATGGTCATTATTCGATTGAAATTTCGCCATGAACTGTTCCGAACTCGTCTCCGTTACTTCTTCTTCTTCGTTAAACTCGAACACAGCCGAAACTTTCTCCGACGAATCTCCCATCTCGACACCACTAGAAACCCTAATCAGTTGGGGCGGAAGTTTCAACAAATCCAAAGCTCCGAGAGAAGGCGAGACGGAGATTAGCAGAGACGATTTGTTTGGGGATCTTCCCCGAGGAGGGTAGAAATGAGAAGTGTAGCTGGACTTTTCGAGTTTGTTGGGCTATTAATTTCTGACTTCTGGGTCCCGCTTGAACTGCAAGAACCGGTATATGGAACTTCTATTTTCGTTTTGGATAGCCCCGTTTTGGAAGTGTTTAACTAGTCGGAGCCCCATTTAAGGCCCAAGTACGGCCCTATGACGACGCATAACCGTAAATAATATGAGGAGCCTAATAACTCAATATAGAATCTCCAACGAGCCCGGTTAGCTTGCTTAATAACCGACGAGATTCCAGATCCTACCCGATCTGGGATTTCAATTTTCCGCTTATCTTGGGGCTGTGGATGTATGAATTCATATCCTCGCAGTACCGTTAATGGAAATTTTTTAGAATTAGTAGATACTTTCTTTTAACTGGGCACGAACTTAAAAGTGGACTACTACATTTTCAATAGGAGCTGGATTGACTTTGACACCGGATTGAGTAAATCCGGACGTATTCGTTGTCATGCGAATTACTCTTGTGACTTTAAATATGATTATTCAGTACGTATGTTTCGTTGTCATGCATGCTTTAATTTAGCATACATGAAATTGCGTCCCACAATATTATAGGCACGAGACATGACACATTATGATTGACATATCTACTTGCAAGTTCTTTATCATGCAGTGCAAAAGCCACAAGAGCACCTTAATACGTTTTGGTGGTATGTGTTGATTTTCAATTCATGTGGATAACCTTCTTTTTAATTATGTCAAGTTGTTCATATAATTATCTACTTTTGAGAAGCAATTTTGAATCTCGGTATAATTTAATATTTGACTTTTGTTGTATTAAAATCTTGTCGGAGTATCAAAACGTTCGGATTACTAATATTATAAGAAGTAACAATTAGCATATTACTATGCTCTTGTGTGGCAGACTATAGAAGCAGCGCTTAGACAGAGGCTTGTAGTACCGGCAAACTCGGCATTAGAAACATGGAAGGCGTCCTGGGATATGGTAAAGAGAAGGGGTCAGCTAAAGAGAGAAACATGGGCGACGTGGTTCGAATGTGTTTGTTGGATGGTCTGGAAGCAACGAAACCAAGTCATTTTTCGAAACACAAAATTACCTACCAGAATGTTGGCTGAAAGAATCTTGCAGGAAGGTCGTCTATGGTTACGGCATTGTTAGTGGGTATAGGGCTGTAGAGCCATGAAAGTTATACTTAACGATTGTTGTTTTTGTTTCTTTGATTAGTTGTATGTAACTCTTCAGGGACCTTGTGTCTCTTTCTGGCAGCCTCTGCCATTGAATATAAAAAAAAAACAATTAGCATATTACTAATATTATAGAATACTCTTTAGTCAAGCTAAAATTACTTGGAACTTATTAAAATACAGAGGTTCGCTTTAAAATTTGTGTCGGTTAAAACGGACAACTCAGATTCATTCCACACGGTCATGTATTGCCCTGAATTTGAATTCCATTACCGATTCGGTTCATATGCACACCTAATAACTCGAATATTATAAATACTTTAATTTTAATTTTGGATGGGATGTTACTAAGAGCATCTACAATAGTAATTGTTTTTAAATTGCTAATCTGATGTGTCAATTGCTAATGTAATTGGTGAGTTGTAGTGTATTGATTATACCCGCCCGGTCCAACCCGACCCGCGCAAACCCGGGACCCGGACCCGGACCGACCCGGATCCGACCATGAACCCGACCCGAACCGTCCTAAAGGGATGGGTCGGGTTTAAAACGGGTCGGATGCGGTTTTCTGGGCGAAACCCGACCTCCCCCCACCGTTTCAACTCGTCTACCCGAACCCGACCCGGACCGGCCTAAACCCGACCCGAACCGACCTAACCCGACCCAAAACCCGACTGAACCCCCCCAAACCCGGCCGAACCCGGGTGAACCCGACCTAACCCGGGTCAAACCCGACCTAACCCCCCAAAACCCGGGTCTAACCCGGCGGGACCCGACACAAATTTTGGGTCTAACCCGGCGGGATTATTGTATTTTATTTTGAAATAGGTTAGATTTTACTTTTTAAAATAAGTTATTTTATTTATAAATAGGTTAGATAAATAGGTTAGATTTTTTAAAATAAGTTATTTTATTTTGAAATAGACTAGATTTTATTTTTTAAAATTCGGATTTATCTTAAATAGGTTAGATTTTTTAGTTATATTTTATTTTTGAATTTGTTGGATAGTTAGATTTATTTTTAAACATGTTATCTTTATTTTTAATAGGTTACATTTGAATATTTTCAAATATGTTAGATTTTAGATATATTTTTAAATATGTTAGATTATTGGATTTGTTAGATTATTGTATTTTATTTTGAAATAGGTTAGATTTTACGTTTTAAAATAAGTTATTTTATTTATAAGTAGGTTAGATAAATAGATTTGTTAGATAAATATGTTATATTTTATTTTTTAAAATTTTAAAATTTGAATTAGACCTTTTTTTTAAATTTGAATTAGACTTATTTTTTAAATTTGAATTAGACTTTATTTTTTAAATTTGAATTAAACTTTATTTCTTTTAAATTTTAATTAGACTTATTTTTTTTTCTTTTTTTTTCTTTTTCTTTTGAAGTTCGGCAAAGGCAATTTTTTTTTATTTAATTTAATTTATATTTAATTTAATTTATATTTAATTTAGATTTGAATTCAATTTAGATTAGAGAAATAGTTATATTTTATTTTTGAATTCAATTTAGATTTGAAATTCGGATTTTATTTTTAAATAGGTTAGAGAAATAATTTATATTTTATTTTGTTAGAGTTATAAGTTGTTGTTTTAAAATAGATTTTTAAAATAAGTTAGAGCAAGTTATATTTATTTTGAATTAGACCTAAAATTTTCAAATTTGAATTAGACTTATTTTTTCTTAAATATATTTTTTAAATTTGAATTAGAGTTATTTTTTTTTAATTTATAAATTTGAAATAGACTTTTTTTTAAAATTTGAATTAGACTTATTTTTTAAATTTCAATTAGACTTTATTTTTTAAATTTGAATTAAACTTTATTTCTTTTAAATTTTAATTAGACTTCTTTTTTTTTCTTTTTCTTTTGAAGTTTGGCAAAGGCAGTTGTTTTTTTTTTCTTTTTCTTTTTTAATTTAATTTAATTTATATTTAATTTAGATTTGAATTCAATTTAGGTTAGAGAAATAAGTTATATTTTATTTTTGAATTCAATTTAGATTTGAAATTCGGATTTTATTTTTAAATAGGTTAGAGAAATAATTTATATTTTATTTTGTTAGAGTTATAAGTTGTTGTTTTAAAATAGATTTTTAAAATAAGTTAGAACAAGTTATATTTATTTTGAATTAGACCTAAAATTTTCAAATTTGAATTAGACTTATTTTTTCTTAAATATATTTTTTAAATTTGAATTAGAGTTATTTTTTTAAAATTTATAAATTTGAATTAGACCTTTTTTTAAAATTTGAATTAGACTTATTTTTTAAATTTCAATTAGACTTTATTTTTTAAATTTGAATTGAATTTATTTCTTTTAAATTTGAATTAGAGTTATTTTTTTAAATTTTTAAATTTGAATTAGACCTTTTTTAAAAATTTGAATTAGACTTTATTTTTTAAATTTGAATTAAACTTTATCTTTTTTTTATTTTAATTACACTTATTTTTTCGTTTTCTTTTCTTTTTCTTTTTCTTTTTCTTTTTCTTTTTCTTTTTCTTTTGAAGTTCGGCCAGAGGCTCTTCATGAGCCTTGTTTTTTTTTTCTTCTACTTACTTTAATTTAAATTTAATTTAGATTTGAATTCAATTTAGGTTTAATTTAGATTTAATTTAGATTTGAATTTAATTTAGATTTAATTTACATTTAATCTAATTTATATTGAATTTAGATTTACATTTAAATAGGTTAGATAATTTCGGATTTATTTTGAATGGATTTAATTCTAATATGTAGAACAAATGGCGGACGAAAATTGGATGCATAGAGCTTCCGCCGATTTATTCGACTCTATGCCATCTGGATACTATCAAAATATGGACGCAATAGAAAGTAGGCTTTCACAAGATCCCGCACAAATGCAACCGCCGTATCCACAAAATCCCTCTCAAATGCCACCACCTATTTATCATCAACAAGATCCTAACTATATCCACAAAATCCCTCCCAAATGCCACCACCTAATTACTATTATTCTAACCCTTCATATGGAGCAGGTACTGGATCTACAGTATCGACTCAATACACCGCCCCTATAGGAAGCGGTCCCTCGACGAGTGTCCCGGAAATTCAAGTCGAAGTTGTCCCCGCAACCCAAGCCGAAGTTGTTGCTCCCATTCCCATCGAACCACCGAAGAAGAGGAAAACCAAGGCGCCCGAATACAAGGCTGATTTTTGGCGGTATTATCAAAAGACCTTTCATCCAAATGGAGTTGTGCATACTTTAAAATGTAAGGTACGCGGTTGCAAAGTTATTTACGAGTATAAACTTGCAAATGGTATGTCCACATTTAAGAAACATGCCGAAGGTCATGCAAAAAAGGGTGACCTACCGCAAGAAAATGCGGACCCGCGGTTAGTCCAAACCCTTATGAACCCGGATGGTAGTAGAACCCACCAAAGATATGATGAAAAAATAATGCTTGAAGAATTTTCCCGATATATTGCCCACAAGGAACAACCAATTAGTATCGGTAATTGTAGTAGTTTTGCCCGGCTAGTGATTCGGGGGTGTGCTCAACCATTGTATAAGAGAATCCATCATAGAAAAATGGTATGTGAAATGAAAAACCAGTTTATCCAAAAGAAAAACGACCTATTAGCTACATTTGGATATGCAAATTATAATGTCTCCCTTACCTCCGATATATGGACTGCCGGTAAACACGGCCTAGGGTACTCTTGTATTACCGGTCATTGGATTGATGAGAATTGGATTTTACAAAAACGGGTTTTAAGTTTTTGGGTGTTAGAATCCCCGCACACTGCACAAATTATTTACCATTCAATTATTGAGGTTTTACAAGAATATAATCTCAAAAGGGATTTACGGAACAAGATTTTTTCTATCTCATTCGATAATGCTAGCAACAATGTAGCGTCCATCGATCATTTCATCCGGTCCCTAAACCCAATCATGAATGGTGCACTGTTTCACCAAAAGTGTGCTTGCCATATACTAAACCTTACCGTAAAAGATGGTCTTAAGGTAGAAGCCGTAAAGGACCTGATAATTAAATTCAAGGGAGGTCTTGCCCATATTTATTCAAACCAAGAAAGAAAACAAAATTTCACAGCTTTGTGCGAAAGAATAGGTTTGGGCAAAATGAGGGTACCTTGGGATATAGATACCCGTTGGAATTCCACCTACAGGATGCTGCACCGATGCATTCCTTACAAGGCGGCTATAGGGGAGATGTTGAGATCGACGAACGAAGGACAAGCTTTGGAACTCACCGACCCCGAATGGCAGCGAATAATACAGCTTGCACAATTCCTTGGAACCTTTTTCACTGCAACCGTGAAATTATCTTGCTCGTACTCATCGACAGCACATGAGTTGCTGCACCATCTCTACTATATTTCCAACGTGTACCGTGATATGGAAGATAGGGATAGTGAGGATTCCCCTTTCCATCCGATCGTAGCAGCCATGAAGGCAAAATTTCTTAAATATTGGGAAGAGGTACCCCTCTTGACCGTTCTCGCAAACTGCCTCCATCCGGCATACAAGAAGAAGTTCACGGTAAAAATACTCGTAGCCTACAAGAAAAATCTAAAATTAAATTGGAGGGACGAGGATCCCCGCATACAAAAGGCATTGGACGACATGTTTGCCATATATTACGAAAGAAGAAATGCCGACCAACCGCCTTCGACCGGTGGCGTGAGGTATGAATATAAATATACATATGTTTTTAATATTTATTATTTATAATATCTACATTATTTGTCCACTAATTTTTTCTATTGTTTTAATAGTCTATCCACACACAGCAGTACTGGATTGTTAGGCGATTTTCAGGATGATGACGACCCGACGGGATCCCAAGGTAACACGAACGAGTTAATGAGCTACTGTTTGGGGACCACCGAAAATGAAGGAGTTGACTTCATGGATTGGTGGAGGAGGAATGCAACTGCCTATCCAACACTGGCGATGATGGCCAAACAACATATTTGCCGTGCCCGTGTCAACAGTCCCTTCTGAATCATGTTTTAGCTCGGCGAACAGAATCCTTACCGATAAACGAAGTAAGCTGGGTGCACATGTTTTCGAGAGACTTGTGTGCTTGAAAGACTGGATTGATGCTGAAAATCGCACGCAACATGCCATGAGATTGGAAGCGTCATCATCTGGTGTCGACACTCAAGAAAGCGGTACCGAGGACCTGAGCCTAACGAGGATTCGGACGGTGAGCAAGAGAGCGACCTATGGTATATGCACAACAACTACTAGATAGGTAGTGTCGGTATAAAATTCTAACCTCTTTTAATCTTTATTGTTATTTTTTTAAATTATAATTTCTAAATATTTCAATTGTTTCATTTTAAAGAATAATTACTAACAAAAAAAAAAGTTAGAACTCCGCCTATGTTATTTTACATAGCTGGTCCCAAGCGCGGAATAAAGGAGGAGGGTAACTTTTGTTTTTAAATCTATTGTTTTAAAATAATTCGGTTTTAAAGATAAAAAATAATTCGGTTTTAAACTAATTCGGTATATCTCGGTTTTAGAATAATTTGGTTTTAGACTAATTTGGTTTTAACAAAATTCGGTTTTAACTTAATTTGATTTTGTTATAACAAAAATATATTGAGTTCAAATAAAAAAAAAAGAAAAAAAATGCAAAAAAAAAAAATAAAAATCTGGCCCTCTGCCCCTCTCTGCCTCTCTGGAAACAGAAAAAAAAAAACAGAACCGGGAAAAAAAAAAAAAAAACCCGGACCGACCCCGACCCGACCTAACCCGCCGGGTTTAGACCGGGTTAGGATCGGCCGAGTCAGACCCCAACCCGACCCCCCCTACCCGACTCAACCCGTTGACCCGGGCTAACCCGTGCCCGAGTCAACCCGGGGACCGGGCGGGTTTGGACCGGACCGACCCGACCCGGCCCCTTTTCAATACACTAGTGGGTTGTAGGTCAATTTAAAAAAAAAACAAATTTGCTTATAAAACAAACGATTTCTTTTGGACAGCATGCTAATACTCTCTCTCTTTCCTATTAGCTCTGACTCCTTTGTTCTCTTTTTTATTGGCTCTGATCCAATTTCTGAGATGGAGAGGTTAAGAAATTAAAAGGAACTTAATTTTTAAATAGTGCTTTATGGCTGTTTTTAATTTTTTACGGATTGCTGGATTGGAGATCACTAAGAATGAACAGTAGCACTCTTTTTTTCTGCCGTCCGATTAGATTTCAATGGATCTGATTATTTTGAGATGACGTCCGCTATCGTCACTCAAACAAAACCTATCTTGCGCAGCTAACGAATTCTCCAGTTGTGCCAGATGTCGCTTTCTCCGCATCTACGCTCGCCACGTACTAATCCCCACTGCTACGTGTTTCTCCCCGCCTCCTCCGCGACCTCGGAATGAAATCCTCTGCGGAGTTTTTAAAACTCCGCACTGCGGTTTTTTTAATCTGGTCCGTTCGTTTTGACTTGGCACGAATCTCAAAGCCCAATAATACTGCCCCCGTTAGCCCGAATCTCAAAGCGGCTGAGAGTTAATCTGGTCCGTTCTTAAAAACTCCGCAGAGGATGCGCGCCCCCGCGACCTCTCCCCCTTCTCCTTGTAGCGCATTTCCTCCTAGAGATATGAGCTTCAACTTTCCCAATTATTTGTTGCTGTTCATCTCTTCCCTATTCAGTTTTCCCCTTCCTTTTCTCCTCCGTCGATAATCTACTTCCGGCCTCAAGCGATCTACGCTCTTCATTTCTGCGAGCCTCTACTCCCATTGGTAAGGTTTTTTTAAGTTTATTAATTCTTTCATTCATTCCACCATTTCTCAACAAAATCGATACTCAGGTGAATTTCTTTCCCTTCCAATTTCATTATTTATTTGTGCATTTCCTAATTTCTCTCAATTTTCCCTTCCTTCCTCCTTTCTCCCCCACTGTGCGCCTTGGAGCTTCTCCGCCAAGCTTCGTTTTTCCAGGGGCTCTCCCTCGCTTCCCTTCAACCTCTTCCTTCTTTTGCAACGTCAGGTGCGTTAATTTTTTGCTCTTGACAAAATTTTATTCTTATGATGAACAATTTACGATTTAAGATTTGCAATGCCCGCCAGTGCTATATTCCAGTTTGGATTTGGTGCACCCAAGTGCGATTTCAGATTTTGGGAGCATCAGTTTGGTTTTGTTTTTTAAATCCGACGATTGAGGAACTTGGGAGCTTCAGTTTGGATTTTGTTTTTGAAATCTGAGGATTGTATTTTGGGGTCTTTTGTATTGGCTAATAAATTCTGTGAGCGGTTTTACACTTTGTAATTTACGAAGTTCTTAATTAAACTTTGCATCTAACTAAACTGTATATTTAACCCAAGTTAGTACTATGATTGATTGTTGCTAAACATTTGAAGAAGAGGTGAGCAAAGGCACATGCATCTTGATGGCATTATTCATAAATTAAGCTTACTGTTGGGCTTTTTTCTTCCAGTCCACACTGAATTCTGATCAAAGCCTTATAATTTTCGATTAAAATGCAATTTTATAATCAACCTTTTCATAATTATATAACTAATACGGATGACAAAAGAGGGTTAAACTAGGATTTAATTGATATAGTGCATGAACAATTCAGTACAACAATTTCTATTCGATACTTGTGGTTCGATATAACCGAAATCAGAAAACAAATCAAAGAGAAAGGCTTAGCTCTTGCATGCAACTCATATGCATCACAAGGAAAAGAACGTACAAGGGAGATTGTTAAATACCGAAAATTGCTCCAATTGGTTACGAGAGAAAGAGAGTCGATCAACCTCGAGTGGACGACAGGTGCTGCAAGAATTTTCGTCTCCTTCATTTCTTCGTAATTGCTTGATCATCGGAAAAAGTTAATCGGATGAAGGTATGAGAACAATCAATAAGTGAGGAATCACTATCTCTCTTCCCTCCTCCATCTCCTCTCTTCTTTTCGTAATTTACTCTCTCAATTTCTCCTTTTCTCTTTGGCTTGTTAATTGAATTAGAAGGAATGGTTGGATTCTCCAAGAAAAATAAATTGAAGTATCTCCTTAGAATATTTGTATATGCACCGAATAAGTAGTACTGGAATTTTATATTCCTAAGTGATTATATTTTTATTTTTCTTATTATAATATTATTCTTCTAAGGAAAAGAAATATAATGTGAAGGAATTATTATACATTTGTTGTACATCTTGAGACTATATTGAATTTTTGGTAAAATAATATGAAATATCATCTAATGTACTAGTAAACTTTTGTATTTTAAAATTATTAGAATTTAATAGATTCGCACATTGTAATATTCAAAATTTAAACATGAAATCATGTAGACACAAAGTATGAATTCTAAAAGTTTTGATGGCTAAGCGCAAAAGTATATAAATATTTCTCTTGCTATGTCCGCATAAAAATTCCACTAGGCTGAAATGTCATTTTGGACTTTTGAAAATATATTCGTGTTGGGAAAAAAAAATATAGATATATATAAATACTCAATTCCTAAGTTTTATGACCAACCCATTATTTCCTTCCCTTAGAAGAATAATATTATAATAAGGAAAATAAAAATATAATCACTTAGGGAATATAAAATTCCAGTACTACCTTATTCGATGCATATACAAATATTCTAAGGAGGTGCTTCAATTGATTTTTCTTAGAGAGTCCGACCATCCCTTCTAATTCAATTAACAAGCCAAAGAGAAAAGGAGAAATTGAGAGAGTAAATTGCGAAAAGAAGAGAGGAGATGGAGGAGGGAAGAGAGATAGTGATTCCTCGTTTATTGATTGTTCTCATACCTTCACCCGATTAACTTTTTCCGATGGTCAAGCAATTATGAAGAAATGAAGGAGACGAAGATTCTCGCAGCACCTGTCATCCACTCGAGTGTCGATAATTCGACATAGGCGTAGACCCTTCATAGCTGGATTAAGAAGGATTATCAAACTTGTCCACACCATAGCAACATGCTGATTTCATCGTCTCGACAGTGCTAAGGTGCGGGTTTCGAGTTATTCTCAGATTCCTCTAACTTATTTTATTGATTGTTGATTGCTTGCTTATAATTGTTGATTTGGTTTGCTGGATTGTGGATTGCTTGCTTATAATTGTTAATTTGTTGTGCTTGAATGATATATAGTAAATGTTATAGATTATGGGGTAACGGTTCGTGTTTGCCAGGCATGCATAATTAACATAACATAAGGGTCTTTTCTATTTGAATTCAATTATATTGTATTTAATTTTTATTCCGATCACAGCCTATAAGGATAGATGTGTTGAGAATTCTTTGCCTGTCCTTTTTACATTAAATTTTTGAAAGGCACTATCAAGATTTGAGTGTGGATGTGGGGTTAAGTGTGACAAAAAATCAATTTTATCAATCTTAGACGACAGGGAAAAAACCACCACCAGTGAGCGAGACAGCAGCCGCTACATGTGATAGGTAAGCTTTATCTCTTTTTTTTTTTTTTTTAGTTTCAAAGGTATTTATCATCTTGATTTTCTTTTCATTTATATATCATCCTTTTATGTCTCAAGAGGAAACAAAAATAAAATCGTGAAATAAATGTTGGTGATGGACCGACAAATAAGTCAACATGTGTCAATATTGCTATTGATATTTTGTCTTGACAATGAATAGGATCAGTTGATAAGAGCTCTAAAAGGGTCGACCTCTTTGTGCCTAATACGATGGATGATGAAATTGCGCATCCACTCCAAATTTAGAACCTCAAGAAACAATGTGAAAGAGGAGGTTGATTTATTGGCAGATGCTACCTAACCTTTCAATTGGTAATGGAGAAGAAGAAGAAATGGCGCAGAGAATCTCACCACTTCCACGTGGCGATGGATGATCTGGTGCATCCCCTGGCAAACAGGAAGAAGGCACGCAAGCTTAATACCCTCTCCCCCCTTCGTCATACTTACTCTGCAACTGATGTAGTAAGCTTATTTTGTCAATAAAATAAAATAAATTAATGGCCTTTTTGTGTGGTTCTGAATTATGTATAATGTATAATGCCATTGAACAGTTAAAATCTATCATAAAACATTACTTCTTGGGAGTTAGGACCATTTACTTTCAGAACCAGTATAACCAGTTAAAGGGGGCGACTTTACATATATCACTTGAACCTAGCAAAGTTCTCATTATCTGTAAAACTGATAATTCACTATACTAAAGGACCATTTGACTAGCATTCATATGGACCAGTTAATTAAAAGAGTTTGCAATTTTATTTTCGGAGGTAGTAGTTTGTCCTCCTTTTGTCTTTTGTTCTTTCTCTGATAAAATCTTTGATGAGATCTGATTTTGCTATAGCATCTGATTTTGCTATAGCTGCACAAAATTGCTGGGTCAGAAAAGGTGGTGCCTTTACTGGTGAAATCATGTAATTCTATTTTATAAAATTAAATTTTACACAGATATGAACTGTCTCTCTCTCTCGTGATTTTCTTGAAATAGCAATTTAAGTTAAGACTGATAAATTTCGCTTATCCTTGATCTGCAATTGAGTGCAGGAATGCTGGACCAGAGTGATAAATTTTCTTGAAATAGCAATTTAAGTTAAGACTGATAAATTTCGCTTATCCTTGATCTAGGCATCCCCTGGTTATTCTGGACCATTCTGGTGCGCGTGAAGACCAGAGTGACCCTACTCTTCAGAAACCATAGACTATGCATGTGGGGCTGGTACCAATTGCATACCGATTATACAAAACGGGGTCTGTTATAACCCCAATAATATTGTTTCGCACTGTTCTTATGCTGCCGCCGACCCAAGTAAGTTTCCTTTTCTTATTTCATTGGAAAATATGCATTTCAAATTTGCATATCTAGCCCTCTGAAATTAAGTATCCTTCTTAAGTTGGGTCTTACTTCAGTGCTGGTACCCTTTTTCACTTTATAATTTAACAACGAGACAATGACATATTGATATCATCCAATATCTTAAGGTCATTCAATGTAGTTTTCTCTCTCTTAAGGTCAAGCAATATAATTTTCTATCGAAGTTTGATGGTAAACCTGTCGCTTGGATGTTTCTAATAGATTTGGGAACCTTTTGCAAGGAAATATGGAGTTATGTATTTCTACAAAAAAAAAAAAATTGTTTACATATTTTCTACGCAGATATTACTGTCAAATAACGACTTTTGAGAGCTTTCCATCACTGCAGTATAACTAAACTAATTACTAAATATTTTTTTCTACCATTTGTTATTTCATGTTATACCAGCTGCTCCTATCCATCAACCGACACGTATGTAACTTTCACTGCTTCGTACTCTTTTTATGTTCATGTTTCAACAATAGAACTAAACAGTCAATAAAATGAAGCACATATTGGCAAATAGAAAACTCAATCCAGCTATAATTTGGAGCAAGTTGCGTCAAATTCAAATGATAATATTGAATGCTGATCACTCTAGTAGAACTGATTCAGAAACTTGCCATGATAGAGAAAAAAGAACTAGAACTAATTCCTGTTTGTGAGCTTTTGTTTCATCAGATTAACAAAGCAAGCAAGATTCTTTATATGAAGTTTTGGAATAGTGTGGATATTCTATTGCAAAAATCAAATTTGCATATATAACCTCCAAAGAGTTAACACTTTAAAAGTAGGTACTTCACAGCGAAACACAATGATAGAGGGTAGATAATCATCCACAAAAAAGTTTCGGAGTGAGCTGTGTATATTATCTTTGAGTAGACATTTAAATTTAAGGCTTGAGTGCGTTATCTTTCTGAGTTAGCTGTTTTTTTTTTTTAATTAAACAAAAAGTTTCTTGAGTGGAAATATGCCCTAAAAAAGGAGATAAATTATTCACAAATGAGAGCCTCTTTTATAGATGGAACATTCCAAATCTTATTATTATTATCATCATTATTTTTTACTGATGGTTATATGTGCTACTCCATTGCAGTGCTGCTGGAACTTCTACTGCCCCTTCATCGACAACACCAACCACATGCACTACTGCTACATCATCATCATTAAACAGAAATGTAATCTACATCATACTTAGTTTAAATCATACTTGCTTTTTTGAGCCTCAACACTGCAATTTTTGTGTTTTCCTAAGTAACTTCTGTAGTATACTTGATTGCACTCAAAGAGGTTCACTTTGCAATGTAACTGCAGTTGCAAGGCACCGGAAAAAAAAAAAGAATGGTAGCAGTACACTATAGAAGACTGACATAAGCTTTCGAGCCTAACAATTATTTAGATCTTCAGTTGAAGTATAAGCTATATATTTAGAAACCACCATACCCTGTCATATACACAAGTTTTTTACATGATATAAAATTTGACAAATGCATTACGATGGAACAATGGTTTTATATAATTTCTAAAATACATTACTGCACTAATTTCTAATAAAATCTATGCACCAACATACACAAAGGAAATGGTTGCCGTAAAAGCATCTAGTTATATTAGCATGTATAACTAAGCTTTAAAGATACTTTTGTAGTGAGCACGTAATGATGTAGAAATATTAAACCACAAATGGAGACATCCATTTACTTCTCCACTGGAGGCACAATATTCTGATTTCATTCCTCTTAGAAGGATCTATTTCTGTTTCTGTTTTCGTCAGGATCTGTTTCTGTTTCTGTCATGATTTGTTTTGATTTCCATCTCTATATAAACAGTGTAATCGGAACTTGGTGAAATATACAAAATACAAAAGATTCAAACACATATATCTCTCTTTTCTTTATCAACAAATGCATATGAATAAAACGTAAAAGGTTTTTATGGTATCAGAGCCTCCAAAGGCCAACGCCTCAAACCATGGCTCATTCTGACCTCCATAATCAACCTCCACCACCACCTCTTCTTCCCCCACCACCTCAGCCCGATCCCATCATTCCCCTCAATTTCCCCATTGCCACAAAATTAAATGAAAATAACTTTCTCACTTGGAAATCCCAGATCCAACCTATTCTACACGGCTTTAAGCTTACCAAGTTCCTTGACACCGATCCACCTGAGAAGACTCTTCGCGCCAATGACGGCAACATAGAAATTAACCCGGCTTTTTCCCACTGGGACTGCCAAGATCAGATGATCTTAGGTTGGCTCCGCGCATCGCTAACCGAGACCATCCAAGCACATGTATCTTCTTGCACTACCACTCGCGAACTTTGGAGCACTCTCAAGCAATCTTACTCCTCTCAATCTCGGGCCCGCCTCCAAGACCTGCGCCGTCTGATTCAAACCGCCACGAAGGGTTCCTCCTCATGTTCTGAGTACCTTACACAGCTGCGACGCCTCGCCGACGAGCTTGCCTTCATCGGGTCCCCCTTTTCCGATGATGACCTTGTTATGGCAGCTCTCAACGGGTTGGGACCCGAATACAACTCGTTTGTTGTCTCCATTACCACCGCTAGCCGTTTCCAACCTATCTCTTTTGCTGATCTTCGCGGATCTCTTTTAAGCTTTGAAAATCTTATCTCTGGTCAGTCCGCCGCTACCTCTTCTCTTTCTTCTCTCAACACCTCCCCTGGAGCTTTTTTAGCCAAACCCAATAACAAATCCCACTTCTCCCAACACCAGAACCGATCCACTTCCCACCCAAATCCCAACCCTAGATCTAATACCAATACTTATTCACAGCAGCCCAATAACTCTCGGCCCCCTAATTACTCTCAACATAGGCCCTCTCCACAGCAGCCCAAATATAACCAACCCAAATTCAGAGGCCCTTTTCCTGGCCCGCCTACAAATGGTTCAAGACCGAATTTCTCTGGTGCCTCTCGGTCTCAATGCCAGATTTGTACCAAAACTGGTCACACAGCCAAAGAGTGTTATTTTCGCTACGAAGCTGACCCGTCTTATGTTGGCCGACCACCATATCAAGCCTACGTGGCGAATCCTTCCACCTCGGCTGCTTCCGCTTCGGAATGGGTGTTAGATTCCGGGGCGACGCACCATGTCACCAATGATCTCAACAACCTCTCCTCTTTCTTCAACTATGATGGTCAAGACATGCTTCAAATTGGTAATGGTGCGGGAGTCTCTATTCTTCATATCGGTTCTTCTACTCTTCTCTCTACTTACTCTCTTTCTCTACCAAAAATCTTACATGTCCCAAAATTTTCTAAGAACCTCATTAGCCTTTCTCAACTTTTACAAGATAACCCTCATTTACTTATCGAATTCTCTTCTTCTTGTTGCTTTTTTAAGGACCTCCACACCAAGATCACTCTACTACAAATTCCATGTACTATTGGCCTCTTCTACTTTTCACCACCTACCTCTTCTCCACCTCAAGCTCTCCTAGGTGTTCGTGCTTCCGCCGATTCGTGGCATGCTCGACTTGGGCACCCTTCATCTTCTACTACCTCGCTTTTACTTCGCTCCACAAATTTACCTTGTTTTTCTCATAAATTAAGCTCTTGTCATGCTTGTTTGTTGGCTAAGTCGCATAAATTACCATTTTCTAGGTCTCTTTCTACATCTACTTCTCCACTAGAATTGGTACACTCCGATGTATGGGGTCCATCTCCCATAACATCTTTTAATAGATTTCGCTTCTATGTTATATTTGTTGATGATTTTTCGCGATTTACTTGGATCTATTTTATGAAACATAAGAGCGAAGTACCTCATTTCTTTGCTATCTTCAAAGCACAAGCCGAAACCTTATTCTCACACACTCTCAAAACCTTACGAACCGATGGTGGCACCGAGTACTTACCAATTTCAAAACAATTTCCTAACATTTTACACCAAACAACTTGCCCCTATACACCCGAGCAAAATGGTTTAGCGGAACGAAAACATCGTCATATTATTGAGCTCTCCTTGGCTATTATGTCCCATGCATCTCTCCCTTCTCTATATTGGGACGAGATTTGCTCTAGTGTTGTTTACTTAATTAACCGTTTACCTTCCCCCTCCAATTCAAATAAAATCCCATACAAAGAACTCTTCAATAAAAACCCTGATTACTCATTACTACGTGTCATTGGATGCCTTTGTTTTCCATACACTCGCCCGTACAACTCTCACAAACTCGAGCCTCGATCTCTCCCTTGCCTTTTTCTTGGTTATGCTACTACACAAAAAGGGTATCGATGCCTACACCTTCCCACCAATAAACTCTATATCTCGCGCCATGTTCAATTTGATGAAGATTCTTTTCCCTTTAAAAATCCTGCCACCTCTGCCGACACCAACCTTCCCAGTACTTCACAACCTCCTCAACCTCTGCCTAACATGCCTCTTACCACCTCCTTTTCATCTTCGTCAACTAATGCCCCTGCTATTCTTGGCCCACCCCCCTTTCTTCATGGCCCTTTTACCAATATTCCTCTTAGCCCAAATACTACTTCGCAGCCCACTTCTGCCGATACCTCTTCTGCCGACACATTTTCTAACTCGCGCCAACCTACTTCACCCCGATCCCCTACACCACCTGCTGTTCCCGATCCCCAGATCCCCTCCAACCCAACACCCCAGATCCCCTCCAATTCCCTCCTAACCCGACACCCCAGCTTCAACCCACCCCAAATTTCACCTAACCGACACCTTCACCCTACAACTCATCCAATCCCCTCCACTGCCGAACCTACCCCTCTTCCTACTTCTATAGCCGATACCTCTTCCACCTCCACTCATCCAATGGTGACCAGAACCCGAGACCATTCTCGACGCCTTCGACAATTTCCCGACCATGTTGCATATGCTACAACCATTAAGACCGAGCCCACATCTTTTACTCAAGCCAATACCATACCCGAGTGGCGAGATGCTATGGCTCTCGAGATTAACGCCCTTGCTCTTAGCAACACTTGGATTTTGGTTCCTCCCCAACCTAATCAACAAATTGTGGGATGCAAATGGGTCTACAAAATCAAACGTCGCGCTGACGGGACCATCGAGCGCTACAAGGCCCGTTTAGTTGCTAAAGGCTACAATCAAATTGAAGGTATTGATTACTTTGACACTTTTAGTCCTGTTGTGAGACCCACTACCATCCGCCTCATTCTAGCCATTGCGGTTTCTTCTCATTGGCCCATTCGTCAGCTTGATGTGCACAATGCCTTCCTCAATGGTGATCTCACCGAACAAGTTCTCATGTCTCAACCGCCTGGTTTTGTAGATCCCGACAAACCAAACCATGTTTGCCTACTATCCAAAGCCCTCTATGGTCTCAAACAATCTTCTCGTGCTTGGTTCACTAAACTTAGTTCGGTTTTACTTGACCATGGTTTCTTGGCTTCAAACTATGACCCATCCCTTTTTATCTCTCATTCTCCTAAGCACACAACCATGATATTGGTCTATGTTGATGATATTCTGATCACCGGCAGCAACCCTTCTCACATCCGCCAATGCATTGACCACCTCCAAAACTCCTTCTCTCTCAAAGACCTTGGCCCTCTTAGTTATTTTTTGGGAATTGAGGTCAAATCCACCCCTATTGGCCTTCACATTTCCCAAGGCAAATATCTCCTCGACTTGCTCAAGCGCACCAACATGCAATCCGCTAAACCTTGCTCTACCCCCATGGCAACAAATTCTCCCCTCTCTTCTACTGATAGCCCCCTGTTTGATGACCCCCACCTCTACCGCAGCATAGTAGGTGCTCTCCAGTACGCTACCATTACCAGACCGGACCTCTCTTTTGCCGTCAACAAGGTGTCACAATTTATGCACTCCCCTACTTCCAATCATTGGTCTGCTGTCAAGCGCATTTTGAGATACATCCGCGGGACTACTCATCATGGCCTCACATTGCATTCTGCCTCCGGTCACACCCTCCACGCATACAGCGACGCTGATTGGGCGGGATCCATCGATGATCGCCGATCCACTTCAGGTTTTTGTGTTTACCTTGGCCAAAACCTCATCTCTTGGAGTGCTAAGAAATAACCCACAGTCTCTCGATCCAGCACCGAGGCCGAATATAGAAGTTTAGCCATTACTTGTGCCGAACTTCTTTGGCTCCAATACTTGCTTCATGAACTTCATTTTGTGCTCGACTCTCCCCCCACTTTGTGGTGTGACAACCTTGGTGCCACATTTCTTGCCGCTAACCCCATGTTTCATGCCAGAACAAAACACGTTGAGATCGACTATCACTTCGTTCGAGAACGGGTCGTCTCCAAAGAGCTCTTCGTTCGCTTCCTATGCTCCAAAGATCAATTGGCCGATGTCATGACCAAGCCCTTGCCTACTCCCTGCTTTCACTTTCTTCGATCCAAGCTTACCGTGACTGAAGTCCCTTCAGCTTGAGGGGGCGTATAAAACACAAATGGAGACATCCATTTACTTCTCCACTGGAGGCACAATATTCTGATTTCATTCCTCTTAGAAGGATCTATTTCTGTTTCTGTTTTCGTCAGGATTTGTTTCTGTTTCTGTCATGATTTGTTTTGATTTCCATCTCTATATAAACAGTGTAATCGGAACTTGGTGAAATATACAAAATACAAAAGATTCAAACACATATGTCTCTCTTTTCTTTATCAACAAATGCATATGAATAAAACCTAAAAGGTTTTTAAGAAAGGATCGTATATTAGGCCAAGATTAAGAAAAGGTGGTTTAAATTTACGCTGATTATAGTTGGGAGTTCGTGCTGGATAGAATGTATCCAACCTGTCACCAAGAACATTTTTATTTTCTTTGGGCCACCTTTTCCTTTAATGAACCCAAGGAACACTTATAAGCTCAAAAGAAATTTATATATCTAAGATATAGTGGGTCTTAGTGTAAATTTTAATATAGAGAGTTGCTAACGATCGTCCTCTACAAGATTCATCGTATTCTTTTATTTTAAAGTTCGTGCATAGTTCACTTTTGCATTTTCGATTTAAAAAAAAAAAAGTGAATCAGCGATATCACTATTCTTTAATGTAGTATCATATTATTTTATAAATAGTCAAATTTTAATGTCCTATAAACAAATGAATTTCAAGAAGTATTGTCTGTTAATTTTTTAAGTTCGTTTTTTGTGTGTAAATTCTCGTCATTAAAAGTGTATATCAAATAAGAAAAAATAGATAGGTTTAAAACTTAATTAGAAGTTTCTTATGAATAATTTAAAATTACAACTGTTGGACTCATCCTTCTTTTATGAAAAGAGGGCGAAAATATTTTTATAGCTACATAAATTTCTCCGCATCATATTTTGGATGTTTCTCCACTTTTTTTATTATCAAACATGGCCTTGTTAATATGCAAGGGTCCAACACTTAAGGAATCTTGATTGCGGTTGGTTGATCGTTCACACCAAACATTATAAAAAATTGTCAAACGAATTGTCAAATTGATTGTGATACGTCCTATCTCCGGAAAGATTAAGGCGCAGTGTGTCTAAGCACGTCATAATTCGAGATTGATTAGTCCGTGTGTGTTAGGTGTGTAATTATTATGTATCTGACTTTAAGCTTGTTGCGGATCTCCTCAGTACGTAACTCTATCTTCTATGTACTGCGTATCTCTGAATCGTGGTCCCGAGCTCATTGAATTTCGGAGTATTTATAGGCTATAAGTCGGTTTGGGTCTCATACAGATTCTCAACTGGGCTTATTCGCAGTCTAGTAAGTCGGTTCGAGCCTCGTACGGAGGACTCGAACGAACTTATCTCGCGAGCTAGCGATTTAAGCGGAATTGTGTACGGACCACTCGAACAGACTTGCTTCTTGAGCTTGCTACCTGAGCTTAGTACTCAGCTCACAGTGGTTTTTAGAGGTGCTATCGGGTCGGGTCGGGTCCGGATACTATTATATTTGGATCCGTACCCTAAAAGTGTTCGGGTCCAAATTTCGATCCATATACTTATTTGTTTCAAATCGGGTCGGGTCCGGATCTGGATACCTATCTACCCGTAGATATTTCGGGTCCAGTCTTTCGGTTCCGGATAGATAGATACTCATAACTTGTTTGTGGATTATCGGGTCCGGTCCGGATATGGGGCGGTTCCGAATCCGAAGCGGGTATATGTCACAACTCTCAAGAATTTGAGAAATTATTTACATTTAAATATAATTATAATTTCTTAAACATCTCACATAATAAATCATTATAATATAAATTAAAAGTTGCTGCAAAATAAAAATTATACTATTGCTCTTGTTCATAAATAATACAATATATCATGCTACATAGAAAAATAAAAATAATCACCCTAAATTAATTAGTTAGCTATCTAAATTAAAAAATACTATCCTATTGATTCAACACTTGCAAGTACATTATCCCAATTACTATTTTGCCAATCGCTGTAACAAATGAGAGCTTCAATTGTTGATGCTTCCAAACTTGCTCGTTTGTCATCAATTACTCTATTACCTGTGCTAAAAGCGGATTTTGAAGCTACTGTTGTGATTGGAACAGCTAGCAAGTCCCTCGCAATACAAGAGATGATTGGGAACTTTTGTTCATTGCTCTTCCAATACTTTAGAACATCAAAATTATCTTCATTTGGACGGACCTGTAAGAAAATAAAAAAAATGAGTTTCATTGCTCAAAATAATATACATTTTGGTATTTAATAACTGAATTGTCGGTGTGTTACTGATCTGGGCAAAACCTGTACTGTACTGACCAAAAGAAAATAAAATGTACTGGTATTAAACCCATACTTCGATTATTTCGATATGAATTTCTAAAGCTTTTATCTTGCCATAAATTAATGGCTTTGTCCCTCTTCCATTCAGTAAAACTAAAAAAGTAGATTAATAAAATGAACTGATTTTCTTTCATACAAAAATTGTATGGAAATCATAATGGAATAAAGTAAAGACTAAAGAATTTGGACTGAGCAAATTTCTATCCTCAAGTACAACTAACCAATCTATTATCACATATTTTCATAACGTACCTGTACTGGTACTAACCAAACTGGTATTATATCAAAATCCAGAACTTTAACTTTAATGCTTGCTTGATTTCTTAATATAAATCTAGAAAATGAAGGAAAAAGAAGATAATGCAAAAGAACTATTTTCTGACCCTATCAAAGGGACTAATAATTTGTATATATATATTTTTTAAATGTTGTACTTACTTGCTCTTCTAAATATTCTTCTAGCTCCAATTTGAGCGGTAGATCGTCTGTGTTATGAATAGTTTCATCTCGGTAGTACTCTTGCATGAAATCATCATCAGAACCTTCAGAATTATGCCTCTGTGATAACTCTCTAACAGATGCAACATGAGATGCCTCGACTGATTGTACGACTTCTTTCTCTGCTAAATTCTTGTACCATTCAAACAAGCGTTGTAGAGCACTGTGAACACGACTAACATGAGGCATGTATGCATCATATTCGCTGCCATAAATTTTCTTATAGCAAAATTCGACCAAACGCATCTTGTGGCGAGGGTCGAGGACAAGTGCAATAGGTAGCACTTGAGAGTAATCTTTCCAATATTGATTGACCTTTTGCCTCATACCCTCTTGCATTTCTCTTATTATGTGCCCATTTCTTTCTTTTCTCAGATGTAAGTGGATCAAGCAGACATTATGGAAGTACAGATTTGCCGTTGGAGTTTTTGATGCCGAAAAAATGTTAGTGACATCATCAAATATTTTCAGAAATTTGCAAAGTTCTGTAGCAAGGTGCCAATCAATCTCTGTGGGTGGTTCTGCAAAATTTTCAACGGAATGAAAATCTTTAAAAACAGCTTTGAACTGTAATGCTCTCTCTAGCATTAGAAAAGTTGAATTCCATCTGGTGACAACATCAAGTAAAAGTTTCTTCTTTACGTCTAGCTTGAGTTGTTTTGCAAGATCACCAAATATCTTCAAACGCTGTGGAGAATATTTAATGAACTTGACAGCATCTCTAATTCGAGAAACACTCTTATCCAACCTTTTAATTCCTTCTCTAACAATCAAGTTGAGGATATGAGCAGAGCATCGAACATGAAAAAATTCACCATTTAAAGGAAGTGAATCCTCAATCCTCTCATGTAACAGATCCACCACTCGTCCATTAGTTGAATGGTTATCCATTGTAATGGTAAAAAGCTTATTTTCTATGTCCCATTCTGATAAGCACTTAACTAGGACTGAAGTTAAGTAATTACTGGTATGCCTTTCATCAAGCTTTATGAAATTTATTATCTTCTTTTGCAACCTCCAGTTTTCATCCACGAAATGTGCTGTCAAGCTCATATACCAATAGTCTGGTTGCTGGTCCAGGTGTCGGTGGTCAAGCATATTCGACCACTTGATTTGGAGAATGAATTCTTCACTAATTCTTTCTCCCTCTGAAATCGAGAAATCAAGCGATTGTGCAAAGCTTGTCTCTTAATTAACTTCAACTCTGGACGAATTACATTCATCATTCGAATAAAAGCATGATGATTGGCAACATTAAGAGGCACCTCGCACATAGCAAAGAAATCAATAATTGCTTCTAAAGATTCTTCTTGGTTAAATGTATATATTTTCATTTCCTTAGAAATGTCACCCCCGCCATTCTGAATTATACAATCACCAATTTGTCTCTGTCCCCTTTCTCTAATTTTTTTTATGGTACAAGTGCCTAAATGCTTCAACAGAGAACTAGTACCTGAAGCAGAAGTGTAAACTAGTTTTTTGTTACAATAGTTGCAAGCAGCTTTGTTGACAGCAGGGTCAGGATCTTCAGTAAAATCCTTCCAAACTACAGATGTTTTTCTTTTTTTCTCATTAGAACCTTCAATAATATTTTGTGGAACTTGGGTAGTATTTTCAGGATTTGATTGTTGATTGTTTGGAGTACTCATGGTGTAACAAAAAATATTCGAAAGTTTTTTGGTTTTTGTTAATAGCTTTTGAATTCTGGAGGTTGGAGATAAGTAACTTTTGAAAATCAAAATATTGAAGAAGAGATATAATTTTTAGAAAGTAAAATATTGGAGATGGTGATTTTCTTTTCTATGATTCAAAAAATTCATGAATGAAATATTAATACTAATTTTTGAAAGAGAATTAAATTTATGGCAGATATTTGATTTCAATGAGATTTATTGAAAATCACATATTAATGAGAGCAATAAATTTTCATGATTATGCAGAGAATATATAAGGCAGATATTGAAAGATATATTCGAAGCAATAAATTTTATTCAAAAAATTAATATGCAAAATGTGATTACTGGCGTGACTTTTGTTAGTTTGATTATATGTAAAATTATATTTTCATAGTTACTAATATATGTTTTATCGGGTATTTATATGGGTATCGGGTCGGGTTTGGTTATGGGTCGGATAACTAAATCAAACCCATATCCTATTCATTACTATCGGTTCCGGTTCGGATCCGGATCGGATATTAAATTATTAATTTTGTAACCGTACCCATAATTTAACCGGTTATATTTTTTAAACCATATCCTACCCAAATTAACCGGATCCGGTTCGGTTCTGGATCGGATCCGGATAATCGGATAAAAGTAGCACCTCTAGTGGTTTTATGGAGCTTTCAGTAAATGGCCCTATCAGACTGATTGTCTGATTGATTTGTTATTCTCCTCAAATGAACTGATCTGTCCTGTGCCGCCTCTTATGGGATCCAGCTTAACAGTACCTCCGGTCTCCAGAATCAAAATCATTCTCTCCAGTTTTTTTCTGACGGATGTCTCCATTTATGCATGTTGGGTCGCATGCGAGGGATAAATTGAGAAATAGAAAAATGACTATTGTAGTTAATAAGATCACGGAGATAGTTATTTTATCTCCGACAGAAGTATTAACGTAGATAACTGTGCGATTCTAGTATATATGTAAATCACTATTAGGTATAACGAGCAAAACATAATGGTCAATGCGTAATCGGATCAACTCAATAATGAAGTCAAGATTAGTGTTTTATGATTTTGTAAGCAGATATAATATATATATATATATATATATATATATATTTTTTTTTCTAGATTGATGGATTTGTAATCTCTTAGATCAAAATTTGAGATATATGGTGTAAGCATGAACTGGGAGGTCTACAATGAGAGTCCAAAGTAAGAAGAGAATGCTAATTAATTACATATGGTACTTATAAAATGAGCAATTCAATTGTTGAAGCAGTGTGTCAGAGTGTGGCAACGTGGGAAAAGGATTTCTCCAGTGCTATTAACAATGGAGGGCAGTACATGTTAAATAGTTGGCTGTTTGGTTCCTTTGGGCATATTTTCCAAAGGTTAGTTGGCTAAGGGTTGGTATATTGTACTTGATAGAATAAAGAGGTGAAGATACTATTAATATTTTATTGATATCCAGCTCATAGATCCCAAAAATTACGTTGTAATACATAGGCACAATTTTTTTTCCAAAGCCAGCTGGTTGCCCAAAGATGCCATGGTCTTGCTTTTCTCCTGAAAAATATTTCTTTGATTAAGAATGATGTATAATATTTGTCATATAATAGTTTTGTTTGTAGATTGATATTTTTTTATATTGGTTTTAAGTGGAATTAGATACCAGAGTTTCTATCCACAAATTTGCACAATACTTAGTTACAGCAAAATAAGTATATAAGAACTAGTTAACTATAGACCCATGCCAAAATAATACCTCATCGGCACCATGACATACAGAAAGCTAAAATAAAATGAAAAATTTACAAATTATAATGTTGAAAAATAAAATACTCTGCTTAAAATTGATGATCAAGAATAATTGTCAGCAATAATACAAAAATTAACATAATTTTCTCTGCTCTTTCTCTTGCAGACCTCACAATATTACAGAATTACATGAGGTATTGCAGGAAATCTTTTGCACACAATACTGTGCTCTGATCTTAACAAGTCCATGTTAGTTTCAATTTTTGAACTCCATCTTTTTTTCTTCTTTTTTTCAGAATGGTTGTGTTTGGTTTCTTTATGTACAGAGGTTTCTTGCACCTACTTTCATGAAATTGCTTCTAAAGTTCAATCTTCATATCTGATGATGATGGTCCAGAACCTGAAAGCAACAACAGTGCAATTTATCAATTGGCATCTCTTTTTATTTACAAAAAGCAATTTTTCTTTTAACTTTAAAGTACTATGGACTTTATATTTCCTATTTGGTCTCTACACAACCTCTCTTTTGCGTTTTGCCTGGCACACATATCAAGTAAATTTATAATTAATGATACCAAAGGTAAATGCATAAAATGGGAATTACTATGTCACATTGTTACTAACTTCTAAGCTTGTCCATTTTCATGCAAAAAGTCAGTCATCATCAGAGAAAATATTTCTAGGCAAAATTTGAAGCAGGGCGAGATTTCAAAAATTTATCTACTTCAAGCATGCTGGGTGCAAAACAAAATACAAAAGTTTCAAGGGTACATAAGAAAAGGTCTCAAATTTTGTACCTTGGAAGCTTTGAGAGGATAAAGCACCCTCTTGGTTCTGAACAAAACCCATCTGAACTACACTCTGAAGATCATCCTCCCAAAAACCCCCAATCTGTATAGAAATAAAATAATTTGTTAAAGCATTATAGATCTCTTAAATATTGACAAAGTACAGACCAAGTTAGTTTATTAGACTGCATGTACTGGTATCGGATGAAAGTAACCTCGCATTATAGGTTAAATTTGGCACACAAAAAGTTGTTTCAAGAATTTCAAGAGTATGTATTTTCTATAAACATTCTCTTGTGAGGAAAATAGTTTTTTCATAATGTAAACTTTGAATGATCATAACTTTACTTTATTGTGGCTGCAAAAAATCTTGCAGATGTTAAAAGAACATAACTACTAATATACTATTAAGCACTTGTATAACTTTGTGAAATATGAACTCATGAACCGTAAATAAGAATATTTGAGGAAAATCGAAAGGTATTTGGCAAAACAAGCACAAGAAAACAAGATAGTCTTAATAAAGAAAAGTCTCAAGTTAAAAAAAAATCCTTAAAATAATAAATTTGGTGTAAAGACAACTTAGTTATTGTTACTGGCACAACCAACCAAACGAAATTGCTATTTACCTGAGCACTGGTATTCTCAAATCCATCAAAAGGCAGATTACTAGCCGGTTGCATACCCATATTAGAGATGCTATTGGCTGTTAGTAAACTGTTAAGTGGGACCCCTTGAGGCTGATTCCGGTATGGAAAAGCTGAAGGGTAGACTGCCTGTTGCATCGACCTGTCGCAAGCTTGATTCATCTGAGAAAACACACAAAACCCAAATTAAAATGAATTGAGATTTTAAGATGAGTTCCAGTGAAGGTGAAAATTCCATATTTGTCTCTCTAAAAGATCATATAATCATCAATGCAGCAAACGGCATTTCTTTGAAGGTTGTGCTCCTCGTTAAGGATGTTCATAAAGTATTTAAATTTTTCAAGAGAAATTAATTGTGAAATTTTTGGGATCTTCAATACAAGTAGGACTGGGATAGAAAATGTGAATTATAGGCTTAAACGAAGAGATATGGAGCAAGATGCTTACATCTTTTCGAAGAAGGTTATCCATGTTACAATCCTCTGGTGCATCAACTGTTGCAAGCTTCATCGACAAGAACTTAAAAAAAATAAAAAAATAATGTCAGAGTTTTGGATAAGGAGAACATTTTCAATTCCATACTTGTAATTCTGTAAAAAAAATTCCAAGTACCTCCACTTGGTGCTGCAACGATTGTACATAGTTGATTATCTCGTCAAGCATGACAGCTTTTCCTGTCACCTACCATTCAATTTATCAAAAGAAGGGAAAATGTGAGGGCAAATTACAATTCAGACCCACTTTTTTATATCCAAGGCCACCACTTCCCTCATTTTACAAACTTATGTCATCCCTTCTTTTCTTTTTATTCGAGCTATTTCTGTAATATCAAACAGGGAGGGGCTTTTCTAGAACTAACACATATAAATAGAACAAACATGCTTACTTTATTACAGCCAGGTACAAGGTCCTGCAACAGCTTCATCCTTTCACTAATTTTTTCTCTTCTCACCTAATAACAGCATACCAACCATTAATAAATTAATCGAAAAAAGAGAAAAATTACAGACTAACAACTAAACATAGATTCAGTTGGGAAAGTTTAAAACCTCAATTCAATCAAAACACGATGTGGAAAAGAAAACCCATCAGAAATAAAGAAGTATAATTATTCACAATTGACATGCTGGAGCGCAAGGATAATGCATACCAGTATATCTTGAAAACTTATAAAGTGCATATCAAAAAGAAATAAACAACAATACAACAAAATTAAAATTGAGTATTTAAAAGAAGAAAAATACCCTTTCAGCAAGGCTGTGACTATCAGTGGCTTGACCTCTCCTGGCGCGCACATGGATATAGTCTTTAGGCGGCTCAGCCAGTTTTGAATCAGTGTTATTACTATCATTTTCATTTTTATTTTCTCTATCGTCATTATTATTTTCTGAGCTGTTACTATTCTTCTCTTCTACACCTCCCTTTTTCCCCCCTACTTTACAGTCAGGTTTGCACCGTTTTGCACTTGGGTCCTCCTCTGACATCTAAATATTTTGGGGAGAAGAACAGAATAATTCTATTAGATTTCATATGTATACAAAATAGAAGTGATGACAGAGGTACATAATAAAACCGATTACGTATCCATTACAGAATGGAACATTTTCTGAATCTCCCTATAAAATTCAGAAATTCCAATGGCAGACCCAGTTAATAGATGAGTCAATTTTACTTTTCAAAATTTCACTATACTGGAAGAAAGCAATTAAAAAGTTGGAGTCTTGGAGAAGAGTAAAAGGCTTCTCCATGAACCAACTTTAATTAGGATTTTTCTCTTTTGAAATGATTTAGTTAGAAACTTTGGTACTTACCCTTCAAAAACAGAGACATCTTGAAATAATTCTTCGATTCTTATTTGACTTATTATGATATTTTTCAACCAATTTTATCCGAAGCAAAAAAAAAAAAAGCGCGCATTAAACCAAAACAGAGAGGAAGAGCAGAAACACTTGACATGTGGCATTTAAAAAGACACATACCGGACCCAATGGCCGGGCCAAAGAACTTGTTCGACGTTTTGCCTGAGAGAATTGAAATTGAAAAGTACCTTAGAATTAGCGGTGCCAGAGGAGGCTAGAGAAGCCTCCTTCCCTTTCCCTTTAACCCCAGCCTTTCTCTTCCTCCCATTATTAGCACCACCACCACTCTCTTGCACTGTCAATTCGCCTTCTAGCTGGGCCCCACCAGTCATCCCTGCATCCATGAGAGACTGGCTGCTTGACACGCGTGAGAGCTGTCCAGACACAGCCATGTGGGGCCCACTGCCAAAGCAGGACATCCTCGCGGCGCGCTCCGTAAAGCCCTGATCAGGCGGGAAGGGCATTGAGTTCGGGTTCATGCTCGGTACGGAATGAAGCGAGCTCTTGGGAGGAGAGCTCAGAGGAGTGCTGTAGCAAGAGGTGTTTGTGCTGTGGTCCCCACCAGCAGCCAAGCTCTTGTTGTTGTTGCAAATGGTGCCAAGGCGACCAATGAGTTCACGGATTACGAGGCTGTTGGTGGGGCCGGGAGGCGGAGGAGCTGTGGAGGGAGAGGAGACGATGGAGCTGAGAGCAGAATCGAAGTGGTCCAGTACAGGTTGGTGATCGTAGTTGAGAGAGAGGTAGGAGATAGAGTTGAGGTCCGTGTCCATTTGGGAAAAAAGGTCTCTTTCCATTGGGAGGAGCGGTGGTTGGAAGGATAAATTATGGATAGAATTAAGAGAGAGAGAGAGGTAGAGAATGGTGGTATAATGGTATATGAATGAATGAATTAGAGAGGTTCGTTCCTCGAAGAAAAAGTGGAATGTGAGAGGAAAGACGGGGAAGAAGTGGAGTTGTTGACCTTTTGGGTTTTATATATAAAGAAAAAATTTGAAGGACCGAGGGAGAAGAGAGGTGACGGGCCGTGAACGGAAAATAAAATTACAGGAGGCAGACTCCCCTTATGCAGCCGGGATTTTTACTAATATCCAAAGTTAATTACAAATTAATCAATTACCGGTCATTAAATGGTACCATTATTTTGTTTTTTTTGTTTTAGGGTTTATTGTATTATTTTCCGTTTAGATTTTATGTTGTAGTATTTATGTTTAGATTTTATGTTGAACTATTTTTTATTGTTGGAGTATTTTCTGTTTAGCATAATCATGATAATTTATTTTATTTTAGTAAAATTTAGAGTACTTAGTTTAATTTAGCATATTCCTGATAATTTATTTTATTTTAGTACAATTCTCATTAGTTTAATTTAGTATAATTCTGATAATTTATTTATTTTAGCGTCATTTTGCGTAAGTTAGTGACGAAAAAAGATTTAAAAAATATAAAAATAGTACCATAAAAGCACATAAAAAAAACCAAAACATAAAACACCAAATATAAATAGTACAAAAAAGTCACCGCCTCGACCCAGAGTGGGACCATCGCTCAGGTGGTACTACGACGTTCGATCGAACCGGCCATACTCTCTCTTTCGATGTAACTACATCGGCCTCGCTGCGTATCCGCTCGGCGGTATCCCATACTGACTCATACTCACCCCTAGAGACTGGCGAGGGTGGCGAGGGTGTAGAGAAGATGGATGTAGCGAACTCAGTCACAAAGTCAGGCTGAGTCTGAGACGCGCTACCACTGGCCTCTCTATCATGTGGCATCTCGGTCTCATATCGTGGTGGCGGCATGTCGATCGAAACCTCATAGCCAAATAAGTCATCGAGACTGAAAGCTGGAGACTCCATAGGAAAGGACTCCGGAGGCGGTGGCGGCATCTCGGGCGGACCCTGCAATCATACACATAATTAAGTAAATTTGATCTGAACGAAGAAATTTGTACTAACCTGACAGCTAATGAAATATGATATACCAGAGGCTGAACCGGACGTCCCTGTGCGTCGTAGAATGCCTGCCAGCCAATCATGGACAATACCCAACGATGGTAGTCCCACTCTGGCTGCTCATCGGGGGAAGATGGCATCGCATCTAGCATAACCGGGCTCGCATTGGGCTCGGTCGGATCTATCTCACGTTAGTTGATGTTCTCTCCTGTGTCTCGCAGCATGGTGATGAGCTGCCCACCGTGCTCGGCATCCTCAACAAAATTGGCATTCTGCTTGAGGAAGTAGTACCCAAAACGTGGTGATCCCATGCACGACACCTTTAAGCGAGGCCAAAAGCTGAAAAACAATTATTTTATTAGATCAAACCTTGATGAACTAACCAGTTAGGAAACAACTATGTAGTTTTAGGTGCATTATCTGGCGAACCCATTTTTCACCGTTGGGTGTGTAACATCATTGTCTTTGACTCTGTCGCGTAAATGGGCACCGTAATCGCCCTACAGATATACGGAAACCATACAGACCGCAAGTACCAAGACTCATACCTCAATAGGGGATGTCCCAAGGTCTGCGTAAGCTCATCTGGCACCTGATAAAAGTCGTAGTGCCCCTAAGCCTCCACCCTAGTGTACACTCCTGAAAATGGTCGCTCCAGTCGCACTCACCTCTAGATAAGTGGCTAGTCCTGTAAGAAACACGTTAGTTACAATACAAAACTATCAAGTAATATGGAATAATAGATAATATGATACGACTTACTTGTGCAGGTCTTTGATGGTGGATTTCGACAAAGATGGCTCTACGGGAATCAACGGCTCATGTCCAAACTGATGGAGTACCTGATCTGGATAGTGGTGCTCCACTATCCATAAGTGTACGAGTGGACCTCTGTAGTACTATATCTCCCACTAATGCAGACAAATCCCCAGCAACTGCTCATCCTCGTACAACTGGTCATACGGTGTCCACTAAACAATATCAGCAGCCAAACTCTACAGCTCTGAACGGCCGGCCTAATACCAATGGTACTACCATGGGTCCGATCCAGGTAGTTGTGAGGACCGTGCCACTTCTTGGCGTATACCGGGAATCTGAGATTATCGGGCGCTCCTCATGCCGGAGGCTCATTCAGGATAGGCCGGCCCACCGATAGCCGTGACCACGACCAGTGCTAAAGCAAAAGTACCGGCCCATACATCTGCTTCTTATCCTTCTGCATTTTCAAGAATTTTAGCCGTTAGGGTATTTGGATTGGTTGATTAAATAATTAAGTAAGAAAAGAGTTAGAGACTTACCTTACAACTACGGCACAGGTGGGAGTACAGATGGGCTAGGACAACCCCACCTCAGTTGTACGGCGATACATGCTCAAGGTCTGCCAGCAGCGGGAGATACATCATCCACATCATATCACCGCTGGAATCAGCAAACATGACATAACTAAATAGGTCCATCACGAAGCCCCGTATATATCTGCAATACATAACTAAATAGGTCCATCATATCCCCGACTATTTTCTAACCGGTAAGAATATTTTTATAAATTCTCAGAGAATCTGAGGAGTAGAACTAGGGTGCTCCTAAGCTCACCAAGCCCTTCCGTGAACGCGACTCTAAAACCTATCAAATTGACTTCAAACGACATTTCCAAACCGTTAGATGTTCAATCTATATTAAAATGTGCTTGGAGACCAAATTTTACATTTTTTGGAATTTTTTTACTATTTATTAAGATGGTTTGAAAATCGCTGTTTTCCAATGGTGCAGAATTTTAATAAAAACAGCGATTTTCAAACCATCTTAATAAATAGTAAAAAAATTCCAAAAAATGTAAAATTTGGTCTCCAAGCACATTTTAATATAGATTGAACATCTAACAGTTTGAAAATATCGTTTGAAGTCAATTTGATAGGTTTTAGAGTCGCGCTCACGAAGGGCTTGGTGAGCTTAGGAGCACCCTAGTTCTACTCAGAATCTGAGTATATTTACATATTTCTATTTAACTTTGGATATTAATAAAAATGTCGGCCTTTGCAGCGGGAGCGGGGAAATAAAGGGCCTTTCTTTTTTTCTTTTTCTTTTTATTTAGATTTTTCTCTCATATTTTTTTTGGGATTATATCATGAGTGGACATGTGGAACTCATATCACCCAAGCCGAAGGTAACAGTTAATGTTTCCTTAAAAAAAAAAAAATAACAGCATATCTCCGTTTATATGCGGATTGTCTAATTAGAATTCACACAAATGTTAAGGGATCTTGGCCATTCTATCTTAAACCGGATTGGTCCGGATTATAATCGGACAATTCGAATCTAAACAGAAATATTATGTTACCTTAGAAACTCAACATAAGTGTGAGGTTATGGTATAATGCATATTACACAATTGTTCACACTTGAACTCATATTTTTATTTTTAAAATTAAAACAACATATTACACAATTGTTCACACTTGAACTCATATTTCTATTCTTAAAGTTTAAATAGTTGACTTTTACAATTTAACATGGTCTTCATATAAAAATGTACTTGTAGATCAAATTTTACATGTTTTAGAAACATTTTTTCTATTTTTATATAGGTAGAAAATCATCTTGAAAAATCTGAACCATCTAAAAACAATGATTTTCAACCAAGTTGTTGTCCAAGTACAATTTTGTACGAAGATTATGTTTAACAGTTTGACTATATGAACTCTGTAAATAAAGATAGCTTTGGTAATATGCAAAGGTTTAAATAGTGTTTATCACGTCATAGCGGAACGGCTGAAAAAAAGATGCTATGGCCATATAGCGCCGCTATATGGTCATAGCGTCATAGCTTTTTTGATCCAAAAACACTATAACGGCGTTATAGCACGCTATTTAGAATATTGGTAACAGGTGACAAAAGCTGCTTATTTAGATGACAAATTTTTTTCTACTAATACACAAATGACATGTCTTTCTGAACACCATTGCTTGAATAGGAAAAAGGTTTGGCAGGCACTGAGGCAAAAGTAGCCAACATTTTTATTAATATCCAACATACAATAAAAAATATCAAATGTAATCGAACTTTCTGGGTAGTTTTAAAAATGCTCAAATTGATTATTTTTTGGATGGTTGATTAAAAATTCGAACCCGCCATTTGACCAGTCAGGAGGGTTATTTATTTATTTTTTTTGAAATATTTGTTAGATTACTTCTTTTGATGTATAATTAGCATAATTATACTAAAATACGCTAAATTACTTGAAATTATGTTAAATTACTCTAAATTACGCTAATTATACTGAAATACGCTAATTTACACTAAATTACGCTAAATCACGCTAAATTACACTAAATTACGCTAATTACGCTAATTATACTGAAATACGCTAAATTTCAATATATTAGGCTGATTTAGTGCCATCTTTCATAAATGATACAAAATAGTAAAAAAATTCCAAAAATAGTAAAAATTGGTATTCTACAAGTTCATTATATAACTAATTTACTGAGCTACTTTGATTGAAAAATAAAAATAAAAATCTTAATCGGAAACTTCAACTCTAGTTTTGAGGCTCTTCTCTTTATTTTTTGGCAATTTGGAATTTTGAAAAATAGCAAAGCAATCACCGATGCATGCATATTTTCATAAGCTTTTCGAAAAGTGGTCATTTGCTGAAATCGGACACTCGAGCGCCGTTTTATAGCCGTTTGAAGTTTTGTTGCCGTTTTTCGCCTTCTCAGTGAAGATATCGTCTCTATTAACGTAATTTAGCGTAATTTAACATAATTTCAAGTAATTTAGCATATTTTAGTATAATTATGCTAATTATACATCAAAAGAAGTAATCTAACAAATATTTCAAAAAAAAAAAGATCCTCCTGATTAGCCGGTCCTAATTTTTAATCTAACTGGTCATTTTTTGGCCGGTTTGAGTATTTTTTTAAAAACCCAGTTAAACTGGGTATAATTAATATTTTATAATTATTGTTGGATATTAATAAAAATCTCGGCAATAGTAGAGACACTAGATCGATCATTTGCTCGAATTTCGAGTTTTGACCAAAGCGATTAAAAACTACACATATTTTCCGTAATAATTAACTACAATTTACAAGACAAGGAAGCTTGATATTGCTTTTTTAGATTGATTAGATGGAATTCATATCACCTGAGGTGACAGAAATAATTAATATTGAGTTTAGATCCGGATTATGCCGTGTTACATGTAACAAGTAGGTTTTCGTTTTCACTTACACCTCTTATTCCTTTCAACATGGAATAGAAAATTTCACTAATCAAACACTTCAACAGAATGCAATTAAAATACTAAAATAAAATCCATAAAGATATTGTACGGGAGTTTCCTGCTATTAACTTTTGCTGTCTGCTGCAAATGGTTGTGTTAAATAGAACTTTTAGAAATTATTCTTCATTTGATTAACAGTCAAACTTAAACTATTGCAAATAATTTGCATTATAAAAAAACAAAAACAAAGACAAGTGGACACTTACAGTGCATAAGGTCGAGGTAAATGCTGTTGAAAAAGATGAAAAGCAAAGTCTCACCAATTAATTAATAATTCAAATTGTTTTATTCCAGTGTGTGGAAGATTGAGGTGTATTGTCACCGAACAATGTATTATTAAGTCTCTTTTGCCGATTTAATGGCGACTAATCAATTGTTAGTGCGGCTGGATTGTTGTTGACAGTCACATGCAAGTTGAGAGGCAAACAAAAGTTCATTTGGTAGATGTGGGCCCCGCAAACCCCCCTCTATCTACAATGTGGTTCTTCTGTAGCATTACAAGAATAAAATTGTAATGTGGTTCTTTTGTATGAACTATGAAGTCTCCGGAAACCGGAATGAATACACATAATCACATCCTGATATATTTCCAATTTTGAGTTAATTTGTGAAAATTCCGGACCGTTCAAATCTTTATCGCATGAAGTTCAAAGCACCAATTAACATTGTCCCGTACATTTTAAATAGACACCAAATTGAATATGACAACGGCTTTAAATAAAATAAAATTTTCAGTTATCTCAGAGGATGCTGCCTCTGTCAAAAAAATTCATAAAAAAAAGGTTGTATCCAATGTTTGGGTTGGTTATGTAATCCTGTCAATTAGTTGTAACTTGTACATGCTTTTAGTCCACATAAGATGCTTACAGTTTTTCCAGCCCCTCTAGCTGTCTTTAGGTTAGAGAAATTTAATAGTCTATGTCTTCTTTTAATTTTATATTGCTTAAGTTAAACTTCATGCATAGTTTACTAAGATCAAGGTGACATATGGTGAGAATAGTTTCTCACCAGTACACCTTTTCGTTGGCACTTCCAATTAATATTATTGTTAATTTTTGAATTCATTATGTGGCAAACAGGGTGTTATTTCTTCGTTTCGGTTGTTATTTTTTTATATAGTATGTTGGAACTATTTTTTTCTTTGAAATCTAGATTATTTGATTTAAACAAATATATCAATTTCTTTTGTTCATGTCATGAAGATTTTTTTTCAGATGATGTCAAACAAATTAGTGAGGTATGTTGTTTCAAATCAGCCGGTTCACATTGAAAAATTAGAGAAATAACAACAAATTTGAACTCAACATGCTATAATTGTTACTCCTTCACAATCTCGATTGCTAGCACCATTTCGCATGTTTTACGAATGTATACAAGAAATTATTTTAGTGAACATTTTGGTTGTTTTGGATAATTATAAGAGTAAAGGATGAGTTAATTTTATGCGCAACTTGAATTTTTTATTCGATATAAAATTTTCAAATTATATTGTTTTTATATCGTTATTATGTCCACCTTTAGAATTTTTATAACTTTTCACCATTTTATTGACGATTTTAAATTTATTTTCTGCTTTTTATGAACGCATGTATTGTCCTTAAATCATTTATTTTTCTAGATTTGAGATAAATTCTAAGTAATTAAAAAAAAATGTAATATTGTTAAATAAAGTGCACGGCAATTTTAATTCGTTATTGCTAGCTATCGTGTCCTTTTCTTTTCAAAGTTCTAACTGTACCTTTTTTCTCCTCTTCTTTTGTCTTCTTTATTGTGCTCCTTATTTGTTTTTCCTTCGTACTCTCTTTTTCGGATACATCTCATTAATTAGTAATGTTTTCTTTAATTTAATTATGTGTACAGTTTTCTATCTTTTTCTCAAATCCGACACTGCTTTTGAGTTCACAATGATTTGGGGATAATGATTCGCAACAGGTATTGCTACATATGAGAAGGTCATGCAAGATCAGTAGGCTAGGTATTAGTTTACCGTCTCGAGCAAAGTAGCAATGATTGGGGTCAAAGAAAAAGGAAGGCCGGTTGTTGGTAAATGTAATGGTAAATTGGACGCATTATGGACTGATTAAATAATACTAAAGTAATTATCGAACTCCAAACCCGTTAATCAAAAGGAAAATTCTGTAGGTACGCTACAGGCCTACAGCTAGGGGTGAAAACGGAGCGAATATGGAGCGGACAGCGGTAAAATCATATTCATATTTTATTTTTATTTTTTGGATACAGATACGGATCGGATATTATCCGGATACAGATACGGATATGGATCAGATTGAATATTTATTAAAATAATATTAAAAAATACCAAAGTTTATAATATTTATCTAATTTTAATGGTGAATAACAATATTTTTTCACAATATATATTAAAATATATGATATATATCTACTATTCGAATATGGATAATTGAAACGTAAAACCATATCAGTATCCATATTCACACGGATATTCGGATATCAGATATCCACATCTAATTTTTCGAATGCGGATCGGATATTATCCATACCGTTTTCACCCCTAGCTACAGCGCACCTTAAAACAGTTCTACAACTCTAGCAGAGAAGTTATGTATTTTGTTTTTTAACAAAGCATAGGTAGAAAATCACCTGAACAGCTGCGCCTAAAGGTGGTGTTTGGTTGTGGACTAAAGTTAAGGAGGTCTAAATTGATTATTCCAACTTAGGCTAGTCTAAATTATTCATGTTTGGTTGAGGTCTAAAATTAGATCATGGCTTAAGATATTCCTTGTTTGGTTAGAATTGGTGGAGCACTAAAGTTTTAGAAATCTAAATTAGTTAATTATTAATAATAAGATATTAATTATATAATATTAATATATTAATAATAACTATAATATATTATATTATTATAATAATTATTTAATATATTAACAATATAAGATATTAATTATATAATTATATATTAATAATAATTATAATAATTAGATACTAATTATATAATATTAATATATTAATAATAACTATAATATATTATAATATTATTATAATAATTATTTAATATATTAACAATATAACATATTAATTATATAATTATATGATAATAATTATTATTAATAAAAAGATACTAATTATATAATATTTTATTTAATATATTAACAACATAAGATATTAATTATATAATTATATACTAATAATATATTATTATAATCATTCGAGTTAGGCCATGACATATTTCATTAAGAAATCAAAATCTTTCATTTTATCGAGAATTTTGGTTGTTCTTCACCTTACCGAGTTGATAACATCTACACCGGAAACATGAACTCTACCAACTTTGTCACTTTAAATTTGTAAGAGCATCTACAACGGTGATTTTTTTTTAAATTGCTAATATAATGTGTTGTGATGTACCATCATTTTTAAATTAGCAAGTTTGCTTTAAAAACAACTCTAAGAGCATCTACAACGGTAATTTCTTTTAAATTGCTAATCTGATGTGTTAATTGCTAATATAATTGCTGGGAGGTACCACAGTTTTTAAATTATCAAGTTTGCTTTAAAAGCAACTCTTAGAGCATCTACAACGGTGATTTCTTTTAAATTGCTAATATGATGTGTTAATTGCTAATATAATTGTTGTGATGTACCGCAGTTTTTAAATTAGCAAGTTTGCATAAAATAACTCTAATTAAATAAGCAACTCTAATTAAATTTCTGGGTTGAGTGATTTAGAAATTATTAATCTCCTTAATTGCTAAACTCAGGGACGTGACTCAAATTAATTTCTAAACGTTTGCTGAAATGTAGATGCTCTAAAGAGCTTAAAGAATGTCTGAGGTACAATTATTCTATATGATGAAGACATCACCGTGCAATGTCTCAGTCCAACACAGCAACAATACTTGTATTCTACTAGAAGTTGAATCGAAAATCGTCTTGTAATATGACATGACACCGTTGTCGATATCTTTACTACATAATCATACATCCTACATGATCATCATTGTAATAGTTTATGATAACTAAAAGGACACTCAAGTGATTACGACAAACATTCTGAAATTGATGTGAAGATGTTGCCAAATTATCGATGTGAAGAATAAATTTAGGTGTTATAATTATAGGGATAGAGATGCTCTTAAAGAGAGATTGTTGTAATATTCTTTCCACTTCGTACAAGTTTGAGAAGGATTTAATTGGAGATGGAGACATTAACAATATATGAAGGTCAATTGATTTCATTTGATTTTAATTTTTGAGTATTTCTACGTAATTTAGAGTAAAATGTGATGGGTACTGTGAAATTGATTTTCATTCGTAACATAAAAATTTATATGATTAACTTTTTTAGTTTGAAAATCTGACTCTGTCTCAAAAGTCAAAATAAAGTAAAAATTTTTTTAAAGTCAATATAAAGTAAAGATCTAAGATGATGTATGTTGTCAACAAGAAATGAAAACTACCGACAAGAGCGCACAACGTAATCTATTGAGCAAGAAAAAAAGACTGGCTGTAAGATTCAAATAGTTGTTAAAGCATCTTCAACTTTATAATTATAGAACATTATTATTTTTCTACATCATTAAATTTATTAAGAGGACTCAAATGTCTCATTTTCATACTCCAATCACATTTCATATATTTATCTCCGATTTCAAAGTTCAAATACACGATCTGAACTGCTCAACATGATATCCACATTAAAATATGCTTGGAGACCAAATTTTATATTTTTTAGAATTTATTTATTATTTTTTAAGATGAGTACAAGATCACTGTTTTTCAGAAGAAAAAAATTGGACCATCTAAAAACAATGATCTTGTACCCATCTTAAAAAATATTAATTCTTTTTATAAAATATAAAATTTTATTTTCAAACACATTTTAATATGAATATCATGTTGAGTGGTTCAGTCCATATGTTTGGACTTTCAAATCGAAGATAAAGATGTAAAATGTGATTGAAGCATATGAATCCTACTCATTTATTAATTATTTATTAATCAATTTCATGCCATCTCCATTCCTACAATTTTTAATAGTACGATCCACTAATAAGATATAGAAAGCAATCTTTTGCAATTGCAGTGATGGAGATGTTTTTACCACTTGCAAACAGTTGCAAAAGCTTATGTTATAGTTTCAGACAACTTACTAATTTAGCAAGCTTACTAAATTAGTAGGTATGTCGCATTCTGCAATTAAAAATGTAAATGTTACACGCTCACATTAACATTTATAATTTCTCGCAAGTAAAAATGAACATGCACTTATTTTGATTTTTGAGCTTTGTTTTGTTTCATAAGCTTGTGAATTCGGAAGATAATATCGAAAATAATATAATTCATCTTATGGTTTTTTCCATTAGGGATTTTTTTTATTGTGTTTTGTTGCCCAAATTTGTTTGAATTTGATATCAATTTAAGAATAGTAAAATTACCTGGGAACTTCCTTCTTCCATGTATAAATAAGAAATAGAAATAGTAAATATATTATGTCTGGTCAATCGCTGCAATTAAAGCAAACCACCTTCGAGCAATCCGGACCCGGTTGGATTCAAACAAAGATTTGAGGCATAAAGTTTATTTTACTAATACTGTGCTAGTGTATTGTAACGGAGACATAATAATTATAAGATTAAATAGAATATGAAGAGATCCATAGTGATCCGACGATGCCGAGTGGAAGGGTCGTCACTTCAGGGGCGATTGATATCAATCATATGGGAGTCAATTGACTCCCATCTAATTTTCAATTTTTTTTTCTATGTTATTTTCTATATATTTCTAAATGAAATACTATAAGTAATGTAAATTAACCACATTCGCAGTATGAAAATTTTATATGATTGATCCTCATTTATATTTGACCCCATAGATTGAAAATCTGACTCCGCCCCTGCGTCGCTCAACGGATAAAATCTACATGCACATAGAATTAAGAAAAAAACAATATATAAATAAAAATAAAAAACACAAATGATAAAATACAGAGAGACAAATAATGAATAACAGTAAAAGAAACAACAACAAATGAAATAGGGAGGTTTGACCTCCACATTCTACTTTAGGAAAAAAACAAATGAAAAAAATGGATCAAATATAACATGAAAAAAATCTTGAAGTATCATTTTCAGTGTGACCCTCTTCGATATAGTCTAACATTTCTGTAAATGAACAAACAAAATATGAAGAGTATATTATAATTGCTCCAATTGAAAACTAATAAAATTAGCAAAAATTTTGACTTGATGCATAAAACATTATCTTATTCCTTAAATTTGAGATTTAAAATTAGTGAATGTGTGTTTTAATCTAAATCTGATCCACTTCTTGCATGTCAATATGTTGTTTTCAAAGTTTAGAAACTTATTTTTGCTTAATATGATACTCTAATCATGTTTAAATTTAGTTCCAAGACTCAATTTCAAATAAGTTATGTACTTGACAAATTTTTAGTCATTATGCAAACTAATGAAAAATTGAATTTTGAGGCTTGATTTGGAAGCTTTAAGGGTTGGATTTAGTTAATTTTGTTGGTTGTATGCAATCTTTTAATATTCTGTTTGACTAAATTTGCAAAACATACATTAATTGAATTTAACCATTTACATGATTAAGTGAGTTTGCAGGTTTAAAGCTTTAATTACAAGATATATTGTGAAGAACCAAGGTTCATGAAGTGCTGAATTACAAGATTCTTTCGATGAACCTAAGAAGTCAACAAGACTTTACGAAGCTATAGATTTGTGTAATAATCAAGTAGTTAAGTTAAGTATATTTGAGGCTTGTTGATTTCTGGAGCATCTGCCTTGAACGGAACAAATCATATGGAACAAACTTAAATGAAACATGACAGAAAGTTTCAGTATGGTTCCGACCAGGACGGATGACATCCGTATGGAACCCTTATCAAGTTTTGTAGGATAAAAATTGTACTAACCATTCTGAACTGGCATAAAGGTTCAAAACGGTTAAAATCAGTTTAAATATATTTGTAGAAACCCTAACTTTAATATTCGTACACCCCATTATAACAGGTATCTTCACGTTAGAATGGATCTGGCAAATCTGAATTTCCCACTATATGAAGAGTTATCTCACTTCAGATTAGGCTATTTTAGCCTATTATAGCATATTTTAGGTTATTTTAACCGCAATTGGCCTATTTTAGCATGTTTTAGCATAATTAAGCCTATTTTGGCCTTTTTGAGCATATTTTACCGAAATTAGGCTATTTTAGCCTATTGTAGCATATTTTAGATTATTTTAACCACAATTGGCCTATTTTAGCATGTTTTAGCATAATTAAGCCTATTTTGGCCTTTTTTAGCATATTGATCTAACAAAATAATTTTTTTTTCAGCTTTTGGCCTTGCTTAAAGGTGCCGTGTATGAGATCACCATGCTGGGAAAGAAGAACTGGAGACGTCTTGGGTACTACTTCCTCAAGCAAAATGCCAATTTTGTTGAGGATGCCGGGCACAGTAGGCAGCTCATCACTATGCTGCGAGACGCCGGAGAGAACTTCAACTGGCGTGGGATAGATCTGATCGAGCCCGACGCGAGCCCGGTTATGCTAGATGAGATGCCACCCCCCTCGATGAGCAGCCAGAGTGGGACTACCATCGTTGGGTATTTTCCATGACTGGGTGGGAGGCATTCTACGATGAGCATGGATGTCCGGTTCAACCATTGGTATGTCATATTTCATTAGCTATCAGGTTAGTACAAATTTCTTCGTTCAGATCAAATTTACTTAATTATGTATATGATTGCAGGGTCCGACCGAGATGCTGCCACTGCCTCGGGAGTCATTTCCTACGGATGTCGCGTTTGGCGTGTTCAGTCTCGATGAGATCGGGGTATTCGAGGAGGATCCTGCCGACATGCCGCCACCACTAGTACACGATATGAGACAGAGATGCCACATGATAGAGAGACCAGTGGTAGCGGGTCCCAGACTCAGCCTGACTTTGGGACTGAGTTCCCTGTATCCATCTTCGGTACACCCCCGCCAGTCTCTAGGCCGACGTATGACTCAGTTTGGGATACCGCCGAGCAGATACGTAGTGAGACCGAGGCTGATGTCGTTACACCGAGGGAGAGAGTCTGGCCGGTTCGAGCGAACGCCGGAGTACCAGCTGAGCGATGGTCCCCTGATCCATGGTGGTGATTGTTTTGTACTATTTATATTTGGTATACTATGTTTAGTGTTTTTATGTTTGGATTATCTTATATTTCGGTTCTTTTTTATGTGTGCTTTTATGGTACTATTTTTATATTTTTTTAGATCTTTTTTCGTTACTAAATTACGCATAATTACGCTAAAATAAAATAAATTATCATTATTATTCTAATTTAAACTAACGAGAATTGTATTAAAATAAAATAAATCATCATGAATATATTAAATTAAACTAAGTTATGCTAAATTATACTAAAATAAATAAATTATCATGATTATGCTAAACAGAAAATATTACAACAACAATAAAAATACTACAACATAAAATCTAAACGGAAAATACTACTACAATAAACCCTAAAACAACCAAAAAAGTATATTTAAAAGTACCGGCCATTTTCTAGCCGGTAATGAATTAAATAGGGTACGGACTATTTTCTAGCCGGTAGTTGATTAAATTGGATACCGTCCAAAAAATGACCAGTATGGGTATTTTGATAAAGAGGAAGCATCCGATTACAACACTTTTGAGTTACTGCAAAGTTACCACAACTATTTTTTTCATTTTCAAAGTCCAAATCGTCGATCCAAACCGTTCAACATGATCTCCACAATAAAATGTGCTTGCAGATCAAATTTTACATTTTTTTGAATTTTTTTACTATTTATTAAGATGGGTACAAAATTCAATGGTCTGAATTTGACTAGTTTTTGTAAAATACTTAATAAATAGTAAACAAATTTAAGAAAATGTAAAATTTGATCTGCAAGCACATTTTATTGTGGAGATCATGTTGAAAAGGTTGGATCGATGATTTGGACTTTGAAAATGAAAAAAATAGTTGTGGTAATTTTGAGATAACTCAAAAGTGTTGTAATCAATTCCTAATCTTTTATAAATATGCAGTATAATAATTAATTTTTATTAAACTTTGGATATTAATAAAAATGTCGGGGTTACCTACCTGGTTCACATCAGAAACATCAATCACTGGTTTAGCCGGCCAGTTGTCAGATGGCCTATGCGCCTTGAATTTGTGAAAGACTTAGACTATGAAGAAGCAATCATGAAACAAATGTCGCACCGTCTCGGCCCATAGTTTTATGCAACATAATTTTATTAGGGAACTAGTGTCACTAATCAGATAAGCCCATAGTTTTATGCAAAATTTAGATATACATATTAAATTAAATAGATAACAAAAAAAAAAATATGATTCCTACTCGTGGACACATTGAAAGACTTCACCACAAAGTTGGAAAAACCAAACATAAAGAGGTTCCAGCCTGGAGTGATTTGTGTAGAAATAAAATTGAGGATCTGTATAGAAACAAATTGAGCAGAATTTATTCTCCTTATTCAATTGAGCAGAATGGAAAATGAAAAATTTTATGCGTGAAATATATTTTCTTTTTTCTCATTCTTCAATTGAGCACAAGAACGTGGAGATTTGTATAGAAATAAACAAGGAGATATAAGAAAAAAAGTATCGATTTTCATTCTGCTCAATTGAAGAAGGAGAATAAGAAAATATATATACAGAGTTTGCTCGAAGGAGAAATAAGGAAACATATTTCACACAGAAAAATTTCGCTAAAAGTCCTAGTATCAAATTTAATTGTAACATATAGTGTGGTTGTATGTGTGGCAAGTCTCATTTTAACTAAATTTAAATTTCTACACATAAAAGAGATGCATTTAATCAAAAGAAGACAGATTATGTGATTAGAAGGCTGAGATTAAATCTGAAATTTCATCTTTCAATCGTAGCTATTGGCGGATCAGACACCCAACGTGCTTAATAATGGAATGGAGAAATGGAGATAATTAACCACGTCTCATGAATTTTTTTTATAGTAATTCACTTTTTGAACAAAAAAATCAGCTTATTTTTACTTTATTCAAGTTTTTTTCTCACCCGAACATTTTTTTAATCCTTTTTTATGTCAGTTTCGTCATAATTTCTCTTTCTTTTTAATCAAATTTCATATTTGAGCCTAACATAACAATAAATCACTTCACCGAGGGGCGTAAAAAAATTCTCGCATTTTAACTCATTATTCTCGCAATATTTTTGTTCTCTTTGTTCAAAATGTGTAATTAGAACATAAATATTTTGAAATTTCAAATTTTATTTGCCAATTTATTAATTACACACAATAAATTGGTAGAATACATTTAAAATTTCTGTAACTTCCATTTCCAATTACACATTCTAAAAAATGCAATGAATTGAAAAAAAAAAATGTTCAAGGGCGAGAAACTTTTCTCTCTTTGCTAGTGCTTAGTGTGTCATTATTTTGTTACATTGAAATGTCAGACGTGACGATAAAAAATAAATTACAATTAAATTAGCTCCTCTCCAGTGTAAGAACTGAGAATTATGCGCCAGATAGTTCTGGATGGCTTATATTGGATTTGACGTTCAGGATTAAAAAAAATAAAACAATCCTTTTTTTGGAGGGGTATTGGGTCAACCCTAATCTGGGCCGTCTGATCAGATATTAACGGTTGTGCTTGCAGGGGACCGTTCAGTCATCCAACAAAAACCGTATTCATTTCACCTGAGTTAAGTCAAATTTTAAGATTAGATCCAGACTTTAACACGACTATTGAAGGACTCGTGCATTCCACACATGGTTAAGATGTGGCAGCTTCTGCCAAGCCATTTAAAAAAAAAAAAAAAAAACCATGCTAAGATGAATCGTATTGAACAATGAAAACAGGTGGCAAGCCATTCTTCTAAAAAACAAGATAACCTAAATGAAAATAATTGAAATAAATAAATCAATAAACCTGCTAAAGCAAAAGCTAAATATTAATCAGAGAAGTTCAATCATAAATTTATGCACGAGAGCCCGGTCCAGTTTCTTTGGTAAGAGGCCTACTTTGATGGTTCTCAATTTTGTAGAATACGCTCAGTAATTATTTCTCCTTACAGGATGTGCTACGTACTAAACTGGATTGATTAAGATGCGCTCAACCAGGGGTGACTTGAGGAAGGAAACTAGGAAAGACGACGGAGGAGAGATCGATCGTGATCGTATTCGGTTACCTATTTCAGAGTGATAAAATCAAGAATCTGGATTACAAGTACTTCAAATTTTGAGTTTAGATTCGAACTGTTCAATCAGAAGTTGGATCAATCCGGTCCGAGGTGGAATGTACTGGGACCCTTTAATATTCGTGCCGAAGCATATCCTATGGTCTGGATTTTAACTCAAAATTTGAGTTACTTTAGGTGATCTCACTCTTGATCCGAATATATATAGAGAAGATGATTTATTTATGTTACCCTCTTCGTCTCTCTTTCTTTCATTTTCTTTCCTTTATATGCTCTCCTCTGTAACACAATCTTAAGTGTTATTCAGATACTTTTTATATGTAATTTTATACTTGATCGCAAGAAAAATTCTTTATATATTTTTAGTAGCAGGTGTAATCACTTTTGTTACTGATTGTATGCAACACAACATGAACTTTCTTGCAACCTTAATTCACAGGAAGACATTCTATTACAGATACTTATACTTATTATATAAAATATATAAATATATTTATCATCAACTACGAACACTTTTAAAAAAAAAAAATCTAAACAATTTTTGAAATGCATACTTTTTTTTATAACTGATTATATAACTTACGATATAAATACAGATACTTATACTTATTATATAACTGCTTGTTTTACGTGTATGTACATAATTAGAAAAAAAAAATTACGCATCTACAAAACTTGAAATTAAATGCTTAAAAAGCCAAGATATCTTGAATGTGTAAAGAAAATATGACAACAGATTTCTTAAGATTGTAAAATGTATTTTTATTAATATTAACTAGTGTTTGAAGTTTCAACTTGTTTCCATGTGTTGTGTATTACATGCCAGGACAAAATTTGTAATTAATCTGATCCAATCATCTGGCGCGACGAATAAAAATGAGTGTATATAAAACATTAAATAAAAGACAACATTTCACATGGCAACAAAAGTTTAATCTCAACTTCCACTCTAATCGTCTAATTATCCTGATTAAAAACCACAAAGCAAAAATTATAATTTTTACAGGAAAAAAAAACATGTCTATGATTTTTTTTAAGCTTCGACATATGCAATTCAAGTGTTAACAAAAATTTCAACCAATTAATATGAACATACTACAAATTATGGAGCTTGTTTTGATAAATTGAAGAACATAATTGAAATAGTAAATTTGGAAGTGTACGGTAAAAATAATACTATTTGGAATAGTGTTGAGTGTGTTTGACAAAAAAATAATAATAAATTAATAACATTTAGAAGAGAGATCATTTTTTTTTCTCTTATCTCTTCTTCTCTCTTTCTTTGTTCCAACCTTTTTTTTTTGGATTAGCAGAATAATAATACTATGACACTATCAAATAATAAATTTATATTTGATAACAACTTTTGTGTTTAATAACAGTCCAATTTAGAATAGCACAAGAATATCTAACAATTTATTCTTTATTTATTTTGACGGTAGCATGCAAATTAAACTTAATTCATTCAACATAAATCACCTCAGATTCCTGATATTTTTAGTTGGGAAAGTTGAAAATTAAACCAAAAAAGGTGGTTCTGTTGGTTCTAATTGAGCACAGTGATTGGTATCATGTCAGGTTGCACGTGGAGCCTCTCTCTATTCGTAAGCTCACACGTGTGCACCAGGATGCAACTGTAGAGCTTTATTGCATTTCTCTTTCTTTCTTTTTCGTTTTCCTTCTTTTTATTGCTCCTCTTTCAATATCTTTTTCATGAGAATATGGACAAATTATCTCAGGGCGCAGACCGTGATTTTTATTTTTACCCAAAAAAAATATATTTTAATATAAATAACCAGCTTTTTAAAAGATTTTTATTTCTACCCAAATCGCTAGAATTATCAGCGGTTCGAATTAAAAATTCTAAATCAGCGGCCTGAATTCTTAATTGAACCGCTAGGATTCCTAGCGGCCTGAATTAATAATTCAAGCCGCTGATATTCCTAGTGGCTTGAATTCTTAATTTTATTACAAAGCATTATTTTATTATTTTATTACAAACCGCTGAAATAAACCGCTGATATAAAATTTTGTATTATATCATTACAAACCGCTGATATAAAATTTCATTTATTATTTTATTAAATGGTAATTTTTCACCGATAACTCTAGAAATTTATTCACCGATAACCCTAAAGTTATTTTTATTACAAATAATTATATTATAAAAACTTATCAATAATATAAAATTTCATTTATTATTTTATTAAATGGTAATTTTCACCGATAACCCTAGAAATTTTATATTATTGATAAGCTTTTATAATATAATTCTTTGTAATAAAAATAACTTTAGGGTTATCGGTGAATAAATTTCTAGGGTTATCGGTGAAAAATTACCATTTAATAAAATAATAAATGAAATTTTATATTATTGATAAGTTTTTATAATATAATTCTTTGTAATAAAAATAACTTTCGGGTTATCGGTGAATAAATTTCTAGGGTTATCGGTGAAAAATTACCATTTAATAAAATAATAAATGAAATTTTATATTATTGATAAGTTTTTATAATATAATTCTTTGTAATAAAAATAACTTTAGGGTTATCGGTGAATAAATTTCTAGGGTTATCGGTGAAAATTACCATTTAATAAAATAATAAATGAAATTTTATATTATTGATAAGTTTTTATAATATAATTCTTTGTAATAAAAATAACTTTAGGGTTATCGGTGAATAAATTTCTAGGGTTATCGGTGAAAAATTACCATTTAATAAAATAATAAATGAAATTTTATATTATTGATAAGTTTTTATAATATAATTCTTTGTAATAAAAATAACTTTAGGGTTATCGGTGAATAAATTTCTAGGGTTATCGGTGAAAATTACCATTTAATAAAATAATAAATGAAATTTTATATTATTGATAAGCTTTTATAATATAATTCTTTGTAATAAAAATAACTTTAGGGTTATCGGTGAATAAATTTCTAGGGTTATCGGTGAAAAATTACCATTTAATAAAATAATAAATGAAATTTTATATTATTGATAAGTTTTTATAATATAATTCTTTGTAATAAAAATAACTTTAGGGTTATCGGTGAATAAATTTCTAGGGTTATCGGTGAAAAATTACCATTTAATAAAATAATAAATGAAATTTTATATTATTGATAAGTTTTTATAATATAATTCTTTGTAATAAAAATAACTTTAGGGTTATCGGTGAAAATTACCATTTAATAAAATAATAAATGAAATTTTATATTATTGATAAGCTTTTATAATATAATTCTTTGTAATAAAAATAACTTTAGGGTTATCGGTGAATAAATTTCTAGGGTTATCGGTGAAAATTACCATTTAATAAAATAATAAATGAAATTTTATATTATTGATAAGTTTTTATAATATAATTCTTTGTAATAAAAATAACTTTAGGGTTATCGGTGAATACATTTCTAGGGTTATCGGTGAAAATTACCATTTAATAAAATAATAAATGAAATTTTATATTATTGATAAGCTTTTATAATATAATTCTTTGTAATAAAAATAACTTTAGGGTTATCGGTGAATAAATTTCTAGGGTTATCGGTGAAAAATTACCATTTAATAAAATAATAAATGAAATTTTATATTATTGATAAGTTTTTATAATATAATTCTTTGTAATAAAAATAACTTTAGGGTTATCGGTGAATAAATTTCTAGAGTTATCGGTGAAAAATTACCATTTAATAAAATAATAAATGAAATTTTATATTATTGATAAGTTTTTATAATATAATTCTTTGTAATAAAAATAACTTTAGGGTTATCGGTGAATAAATTTCTAGGGTTATCGGTGAAAATTACCATTTAATAAAATAATAAATGAAATTTTATATTATTGATAAGTTTTTATAATATAATTCTTTGTAATAAAAATAACTTTAGGGTTATCGGTGAATAAATTTTTAGGGTTATCGGTGAAAATTACCATTTAATAAAATAATAAATGAAATTTTATATTATTGATAAGTTTTTATAATATAATTTTTTGTAATAAAAATAACTTTAGGGTTATCAGTGAATAAATTTCTAGGGTTATCGGTGAAAAATTACCATTTAATAAAATAATAAATGAAATTTTATATTATTGATAAGTTTTTATAATATAATTCTTTGTAATAAAAATAACTTTAAGGTTATCGGTGAATAAATTTCTAGGGTTATCGATGAAAAATTACCATTTAATAAAATAATAAATGAAATTTTATATCAGCGGTTTGTAATGAAATTTTATATCAGCAGTTTGTAATAAAATAATAAAATAATGTTTTGTAATAAAATTAAGAATTCAAGCCGCTAGGAATATCAGCGGCTTGAATTATTAATTCAGGCCGCTAGGAATCCTAGCAGTTCGAATTAAGAATTCAGGCCGCTGATATTCCTAGCGGTTTGAATTTTTAATTCGAACCGCTGATAATCCTAGCGGTTTGGGTAGAAATAAAAATCTTTTAAAAACCTGATTATTTATATTAAAAAATATTTTTTTTGGGTAAAAATAAAAATCACGGGGGCTCAGAGAACGAGAGATTTTTGAACTCGGAGCTTTTCTATTGATCTAGCTATCTAATAATTTAATGCAGGACCACATATTCGATTTTGGATATAAATGTTACATGTCAACCCCTCTGTTGTATTGTAGCAGATATATTGTGAGAAAGATCGTTTCATGATATGTCATGTCGGATGTTAATTTTAATGCGATTTTGCTTGGACCGTTGAATTAATGTTTATAAAGAGATATATTACTAAATTATGTTTATGGAGAGATATATTACTAAATTTTATACAGATGTCAGAAAGATAATGTAAAATTATAGAATAAACGAGAATGGTTAATTTTTTTTTTTTCTTGTATGGTGTTTCTTTGTTTTTTTATTCAATATTTCTATCATTCAAAATATCATGATTGTTTTTTTGGAAGTGGAATGCAAATGACTTCTCTAATCTCTACCAAGAACAATTCAATATTTTGAGTTGTTGGTCATAGTTCATTACAGGGGACGGAGTCAGATTTTCGAACTATAAGGGTTAGATGCATATGGGTAATCATATAAAATTTTCTTATAGAGAATGAGAATTAATTTCACAATAATATGATATTTTACTGTAAATTATATATAAATTATATATAAATATAAAATTTAAAAAAAATAAAGGTCAATTGACCCCATTGCTTGTATTTAACTACGCCTCTGATTGCCAAATGTCTTTTTTTTTAGACTCAAATTTCCATCTTTAGTTCGTAATTGGATCATAAATTAAGCATTAAATTTATATGTAAAATAATTATGTATTGTACACTAAACTTCCTCTGAATCATCCCATCAGATTAGGGAGCAAGAGACTCTAGAGAACACAAAACCTAATGAACCTGTCTAAATGAGTCTTGCTACTTAGAAAAATCAAGTCTCGTGAGAGCGTCACGCTCAAATGAGACGTCGATATATTCAGATTCACGTCCATATTAAGTTTTAGACTCAATACAGAACAATCCTGGACGGACAAAGGTGGTTTTCGTCAGCCCCAACATGCTTGACTACCTCTCTAAAACCAACTCTTTACTAACAAAAATCTCATTACAAGGGGTTGTGCCATCAATTCCACTGGCATGGAACGATGTATTCCACAAATGACCATGTTACTCATTTCTATAATATATTCTAGAGAAATTTGGATATATACCCATCACAACTTCTTTAATTAGATATATACCCATCAAAAATTGAAAATTAAGTATTTCCCCATCTAAACATAACCTATTTATTAATATACCCATTTTAAAATTTTTACACTGAAAAATATAAATTAATATTAATAAAATATTTAAGAGACCATTTTACCCTTATCATTCCTTTACTGTATCCTTTTCTTTTCTAATTTCCTGCTTGACATTTCTTCATCGATCCCACACCAGGTACTGTACCGAGTCACTAGTCTTCTAGGAATGGGTTTTTTCCTTTCAGTTTCTTATCTTTTTTTAGTTCAGCATTTTTCATTTTTAGTTGTTTTTTTTTTATCTTTTAGGAATTGAGAAGTGTCATTACTGTACCCGCTTTTCTCATTTTTTAGTTGTTTTTATCAATATTGTTCCAATCTTCCTCCATTGCAAACATTTTTTGTGAGAGGAAGAAGAAAGGATAAAACTAGACGGAAGGTGGAGGATCGCTTCTGACAGAGGAGGGTCGCGAGGGATGGATCATGGATGAGGGTGTTGTTGCGTAGGATGGAGGAGTATCGCGCAGGAAGAGAAAGGGTGAGGCAGGATGGATAATCGCACAAGATGGAGGAGGGTTATGCGGGATGGAGGGGATTGCGAGCTGAGAGAGAAGGGTCGGAAGGATCGAGCGAGGAATGGAGCAGGAGATGGAAAATGGAGCAGGAAACAGAGGTTTTAACGCTCAATTATCAAGGGTAAAATGGCCTCTTAAACTTTTTATTAATATTAATCTATATCTTTTAGTGAAAAAAATTATAAATGGGTATATTAATAAATAGGTTATGTTTATATGGGTAAATATCTAATTTTCAATTTTGGATGGGTAAATATCTAATTAAAGAAGTTGTGATGGGTATATATCCAAATTTCTCTATATTCTATTGGAATAGCTCTTTATCGCTTTTGATTTTTTTTTTAAGTTCATTTAATTTTCCAATGAGGATTTCCTCCAATATGATATAAAGACATGGTGGACAAATAGGGATATTTGCAACATAAATTATTCAACCTATAGGATACTGTGCAGCTGGCTTGTTTCTGGACCCTATGGAAGAAAATATATGAAAAATATACATTAAATTTATAAATATGGACATTAATTGTAAATTTTAATTCATTGATAAATAGTGAAACATACATTAAATTTAATTATTTTTCACAGTATGCTGTGCATAATGTATATACTACGTACGTTATGATGGTATTTTCTACAATACTTAGAGCTTATCTAAATCTTGTATGATAGATGTCTTAATTTATTTATTTTTGGACTAATGCAGTTAAATATATAATCTCAGCTATTCAAAATTGAGTCGTGATATATAAGTGCATAGCCATGCACATATATAGCAAATGAAAACATTTGGACTCTCCTTAATTATTAAAAATGTTACTGCCAACTCATAATTTATTATATATATATATATATATATATACAGAAGTACTTTTCCTCCCTTGATTAAGCAAATTGCCAACCTAAGATAAAGCTAAATTAAGCTAACTAATTAAATTATTTAGTACGTATGTACGTAGTTACAAAGATTATATTTGTTTAATGCATGATGATAACGTACTGTATTACTAAACACGTTCAAAGCTATATAATTAAACGGTGTATTTGCTGTACTGAGAACAGGATTTGTCTAATGAAAAACAAAGTAACAAACTAATTGATAATTAAAGTTGGCCACACAAGAGCACTTAATCAATTAATTAATTGTTTATTTCAGAGATATTCTTCTGGTCTGGTTGATCTAGGGTGCTCCACGTATACAACAAAAGTTCTTTTATTAAATTATTACATGGAACTCATGAAGTTAGATATATTAATTTTAAGTGAATATAATAATATATGAAATGATTATGTTTACCATGCATATTAATCTCCAATTCGCTCCCAAGTCTTTCAATCCCTCTGTTTATGTTAACATTTTCTGAACTTCTGGAGACACATACCAGCGGCCGGCCATCTATATATATATTTAGTTAATTACCTAATTAAATAAATATGATACAAACATATATATATAACACCGACCGCTAATGCGGTCAAGATCTAACAACCCTTTAATTTCGTGAATTATATATTGTTGTTTACACCTTGTAGTTAGAAATGGATCACCTTCTTTGTCATGCTAAAGACAGAACATATGTTGTGCAACCCCACTCCTTCACATCCCCCTGCCCTCACATTAGAAAAATGAAAATTAATTAGAATAATGGAGTGAAATTTTCCAGTAATATTTTCTTTAGAACTTACTACATGCTTTGCCTAATGCATTATATGATAAGTTTGGCTTACTAATTATATATCATAATAACAAAAAAAAAAGTGTTCATTAGAGAACTAAATTAATGGCAAAAAAGCCTACATAGAAATAGACACCCCGTACATATTAAATACGGAGCTAGAAAAATTAAATTGAAGGAGTTTAAAATATAAAATATATAATGCGAGACTGTAGGATTCAAATTCAAATTTCCACCATCACGGTGAAACTCTAATCACTAAGCTATAAAGGTATACATTTAATATTTTATGAGGAGACAATTCAATTAAAATTTTAAAAATCATTAGAGTGACACTACAACTCTTGAGTTGGTATATTTTTTTTAAAAACCATAAATAAAATAATTAAATTTACAAAACCATCAGACCCGAGATGCCAATTCGGTCCGAACGAATTTTTTTTCTCCGGACCGAATTGGCATTTCGGTCCAGCTCAATTCACAGTAAAACTGTGTTGCCTTTCGTGCGAAGGCATTTTTAGCCCGGACCAATTGCCAATTCAGTCCAGGGTTTTTTTTTTTTTTTTTAGAGACACTAATAAATTAGAGCAAAAATAAAGAAATCTAACATTGAAAATTTAAATTTTTTGTTAGATTACTTCTTTTGATTTATAATTAGAATATTTATACTAAAACACACTAAATTACTTGAAATTATGTTGAATTACAATATATTACGATAATTATGTTGAATTACACTAAATTACGCTAAATTACAATAACTTCGCTAATTATGGTGAAATACGGTAAATTACGCTAAAGTAGACCGATTCTGTGCCATCTTTCATGAATCATAAAAAATAGTAAAAATTGGTATTCTACAAGTTCATTATGTAACTAATTTACTGAGCTACTTGGATTGAATAATAGAAATGAAAATCTTAATCGGAAACTTCAACTAGAGTTTTGAGGCTCTTCCCTTTGTTTTTTGGCGATTCTGAATTTCAAAATCCGGCATAGCCGTGGCATAGCCATCACGGACGCATGCGTATTTTCGCAAGCTTTCCGAAAAGTGGTCGTTTGCTGAAATCGGACACTCGAGCACCGTTTTATGACCGTTTGAAGTTTCGCCGTCGTTTTTCGTCTTTTCAGTGAAGATATCGTCCATATTCATATGTAATTTAGCGTATTTTAGCGTAATGTAATGTAATTGAACTTAATATAGCGTAATTTAATGTAATATAATGTAATTCAGCATAATTTCAAGTAATTTAGAGTATTTTAGTATGAGGAGGGATCAAGTTACAACAAATTTGAGTTACAACAACTATTTTTTTCATTTTCAAAGTCCAAATCGTCGATCCAAACCGTTCAACATGATTATCTAAATAAAATGTGATTGCAGATCAAATTTTACATTTTTTTGAATTTTTTTACTATTTATTAAGATGGGTACAAAATTTAATGTCTGAATTTGACTAGTTTTGTAAAATACTTAATAAATAGTCAAAAAAATTCAAAAAAATGTAAAATTTGACCTCCAAGTATATTTTAATATGGAGATAATGTTGAACGGTCGGATCAACTGTTTGAACTTTGAAAATGAAAATATGCTCATTTTACAAATAGGTCCTTAATCCCTCTTCTTTATTTTGCTTGTCTCTAAAAAAAAAAAAAAAAAAAAACCTGGACCGAATTGGCAATTCGGTCCGGACTCTTTGTGGGATTTTCTGTGGCGTTGGCTGCGCAACAGGTGAAATTGAGGGGGACCGAAATGCCAATTCGGTCCGGAGGAAAAAAATTCGTTCGGACCGAATTGGCATCTCGGGTCTGATGGTTTTTGTAAATCTTCGGGTCATCATGTTGGTTTCGTAAATTTAATTATTTTATTTATGGTTTTTAAAAAAAAATCCTGGTAATAGACTTGCCCTTGTATATAATATTTAAAGCTATTTTTTCAAAAAGAAAAGCAACATCAAAGGCTACACTACTCATTCACATTCGGCAGTTTAATGGCATTTTGGCGGTGCTTTTCCTCTAATTCCTTTGGCAACATGACAAGGCAAGGCGACCATAAAATTTAATTAAAAAAACTTTATTGATCACTGAATTAAATTAAATAACCCCTTTTGAGAGGCGAAAAGATGCTTCTTTGTAGGTGCATGAATGTCAGAATGTGCATTGCAGGAACCAGTAACCTTTTTCTGTCTTCTAATCTCCCATTGGTTGGACATAACATGGATTTTAATCATTGATTTTATGTAATGGGCCCCATATGCTTGTTTTATTTGCGTACTTTAATTGTATCATTTATTGTGGAGAAGAGCTGAAGCGCTGCCAAGTGTAAACGCAATAAGGTCAGTCATGGGTAAAGATATTTATATAACAGTTTTAATTTATGCGGCATACACTTCATATTTTTTTTTGACTTTATTATTTATGCAACCATGAAGCTAAAATAACAGTGCCAATATTTTTAAAGTTTTTAGGTTTGATTTTGAATTTAATTAAGTGTTAACGTTAAAAATTTAAATAATAATTATCCCTTTATGGTGACGAGGAATGAAAATAATTATAGCAAATAGTATAGCTATTGTCGAAGCTATATTAAATAGCGATAATTAATTTTAAGATTGTGTAAGTATTATAAAATTAAAAATAAATAAATGAAAGAGAAACAAATTCGAGAAAATTGATTTTTCCCCTTTCACAAAATTAGCAACTCGTACATTGTAAAACTAGAATTTGAAAAAGAGATTGAAGTTCATTCCACTACAGAAATGATTATTTAGAAGAGTTTTGATAATTAATTTGCTATTAAATTTAAATTAAAAGTTACAACTAATGACCGATTAAGAGAAATTGAAACTATTGAAGTTTGAAAATGTGCTTGATCTGAAGAATCAGTCTTTGGTATAGTGACGAAGGATAATCTGTGGGAGGTTGTGAGTTCGAAATCCGAATAAAGAGTCACTCATAAACAATTAGATAAAAGTCAGTAAGCTAGATTTTTATCTTTCTTTCTCAAAAAGAAAAAAGAAAATAAATTGTACTTGATCTGATCGAGTTGTTAGATTGAGGGATGGATGCTCAACTCCGATATTTATAAATAAAATTGATAATGCGACAACTCTAGACAGAGAGAAAACACAAATATGTGACATGGTAGCTCAACAAGGGACAACAAATACTTAGGTTTGAATATATCAGATTAAATGCAAGCTTTAGACCATCAATTTCATTCCTTAAATTGCTATCCAAATTAAATATAAATATTTAAAATTAAACGAGCCTTAAAAATTTAAACAAAATGATCAAATTATTATATATCATAGCGGGTTACTATAGTTTTGAGCTACTCATTATAGCAATAACAGTGATTCACTACAACAATTATAGCCGTGTTTTTGTAATCTTTAGACATAACTTGGTGTGTTTGAGGTTTGAAAATGTTATAGTTATGCTATAGCAAGTAAAGACACTATGAAGGCTATTAGGCTAAAGCAATTAAAATATAAATGAAACTTTCTTAAGGATTAAACCTAGCTGTTATCACTCAAGCAAGGTCAAATATCAGAAAATAATAGGGTGACTGGTTGAGAAATTGAACTTCTCATGTATATCAAAGTCAACTACATAAATGTTTTCAATCCCATGTGTTACACATTATGCATTTTATGTTTTCAATCCCAGTAAATGTTTTCTAGTTATGTCCATACTTAAATCCAAACCATAAAAATATTTCACCAGAAATGAAGACATTGTCAAGAAACAAAAACCATGACTGGTGGCTAACTTTCACTACCATGACCGTATTTTGTTGATTAGCTTTGAACTGTTAATCCGATTAATGTAAATCCAATTTGCTTCAAATTCATATCCGGTTTCGATTTAGTCAGCACACCGGAATAGAAGGAATGATGGGCTTATTTATTTAGCTCTGTTTTCGATGTTAGCGTTTGTTGAATATCTTACAATTTGCATTGTATTTTAAGAGATTTCTTAATAACCGATTTGATTGGCGAGGTGAAATTTTTTATTTTTTATATGTTGGTGAAGTGTGTCTCTCTGGCATTGGTTCTGAGATCTGAAACTACAGCGCGTTTCACTGAAAACCACGAAAAGCAACAGACAGGCATTTTATTTATTGTTGTTAAAAAAAAGTATTCAATGGCTACGGAATCAATCAACCATGCACAGTTTTAATCATTGGGGAAGTGAGTTGTCTCTCAATGTCAGTCTCCATAATTTTGAATAAGAAATGTGATCTAAAATAGTACAGTAATGTCACCAAATAACATGATTTATTGGTTTAAACTAGGAGGCATGTAACATGTTATGCTGAGGATATTTTAGTTATCAAGTTTAAAATTTTACAAGCCCTTTAAAAATGATTGGTTATGTCCAAATAGAGCTCTATATGGTTGCATTTTGTGACTAGCTTTAAATATCTATTGAACTTCAAAAAAATTATCAAGCTTTAAGGATATATCACTAAAGATATCTATTTAACTTCAAATAAACTGCGACTGAAATATATATCACTAAAAGGTAAATATAGTTACAGATCAGTTTTTGCTTTATGCAACACACATATAATAAACCAAAATAAGGTTGCATATGATCCGTGCGTTGCATGAAGCAAAATTACTTTGTCAATATCTTTATCCATTATGCCGGTCCAATTGCTGAATTGAGTGGTTAAAATTTTCAATTATATGTTCTCCTTATAACAAAATTTCATACAAGTTTTACAATGATATATGCTATATTTATTTGATAACACTCCATATTATTTCAGATTGCTAGGAAATAATTAGGAATTAAAACTGGATTATTTTAAGTTGCATACTCTTAAATAAACTTGTATATTTAATTCCGGCAATGATACATTACACTACTAGTATAATTATAGTCGTAGGTCATGTTTGATTGTGATATAAGTCATGGAATAGTACTTTATTCTACACTTATGTTGCCAAATATGAATAAAATGTGATGGAATAGTATGGTATAAGAAACCACTTATGCCCGTCATAAATTAACCCACCTATTTAATTAGGTTGCATACCTTATGCTGCGTCTCTCCTTTTTTGAGATTACGTAATATGTGATGGACAACTTATTTGTATTAGCTTTTTAATGTGATGGACAACTTATTTGTATTAGCATTTGTATGTATTGGACAATTTATTTGTCATTTGACTTTCTAAATTAAGTACCATTGCAATTTAATTTATTTCAGTTTTAATTGTATTTCTAAATTATATAAAATTATTTTTAAAAACCTTCGGATATAAATTCTTGTGTTCTAAATTTCTTTTGTAATTTCTTAATTCAACAATAAAATATAATAACACAACTCAACAATTAGTTTACTCATGACTTAATTTTAACCCACAACCAAACAAAAATATCTTATGCCGTCATAACTTAAAATAAGTAACTTATTCCATCGTAACTTTAACCCACAATAAAACATAACCTTATAGAATAAAAAAAAAAACAAAAACTGATTCACTATTTCTAAAGCAATTAAGTTTTCAACTACTGCGCGCTGTGGCTGTAGGAACCAAACAAAAACTATTCTTTCTCATCCACGTATGAATTCATCATTGATCCCGAAAGAGTTAAGAAATGTTTATACCACAGTGATAACCTAATTCGACATGACTTTTATTTTATTGTAACTTTGGGTGTTATTTAATAATTTTAATATTATAAATTTTCTTGAATTTTTTATTTTTATTATTATTAATTTGCTATTGTTTTTTTTTTTTTACAAGAGAGGTAATTTAAAAGCAAACTTAAATTATCTGGGGATTTTTTTATGCTATATATTAAATCCAGTCAGTTGCTGAATTAGAGGTAAAGATAAGACATAGCTGTTTTGATTTTATACAACCCATCAATCATATATTATTTATTTATTTTATAATTATTAATCTAAGTACTATGTGAAACGTGTTGGTTATGTAATTTTTTAAGTAATTTATTTGACATAATTTACCAAATATACATTAGATGAATTTAACCGTTTGCATAATTGAGTGAGTTTATAATTGAGTGAGTTTGTAGGTTCAAAATCTTAATTGCAAGATTAATATTAAGAACCAAAGAAAGGTTCATGACCTTAATTGCAAAATTAATATGAAGAACTAAGGTTCATGAAGATCTTAATTGCAAGTAATTTGAAGAACCGAAGAAATCAATAAGACTTTACGAAGCTATAGATTTGTAATAATTAAATAGAAAAGTAAAGTATATTTGAGATTGTTAATTTCTGGGAGCAACCGTTCGAAACGGAACAAACCGTATGGAACAGATTAAATCATAAAATTATAGAGGTTGTGATCCGTTGGAACACTTATCAAGTAAATTGTGGGATAACTAACCGTCATGAACGAACATAAACGTTCAGAACGGTTAATATTAATTTAATATTACGAAAACTCTAATTTCAATATTCGTACAATCCGTTCGGAACGGATCACTTTCGTCCGAACAAATCTGGCAAATGTGGAGCCTCCAATATAAAAGGAGTTACCCCACTTCATATTTGACAGATTTGTTGTGCATTAGTGACTTCCCATTTATAGGGCATAAAAAGGGCTCACTAATGCCTACATCTCCGGAGCTAGTGACCAAAAAGTATTTATTGGGCTCACTAATGCCACATTCAAAAAGTATTTATTGTGCATTAGTGACTTCCCATTTATAGGGCATAAAAAGGGCTCACTAGCTCGAGCGTCTTCCGCTCACATATATCTATAGTTGTGTGACAATCCCATTTGTCGGGACTCTCCAGCTCGAGCTTCTAGGCTCACCTCGTACACGAGTTAGGCCATGACTTTCCACCTTTGTTGGGTTCACGTGTCACAAGTTGTATCATTTCCTTTTGGGTAATAGGAAAGGGGCACCGACGAGTTGTAGGCATTTTACACCGAACTCCGTTATAATCTTGCGTATCAAATTTCTCTACCTCTACTCTATTTACTTTTACTTATATACACTTGCTTGTTTTTTGTTTAACTTGTTAGTTTAAGAATATAATCGAAAAAAATCCAAGAGTCTTAATACTCCTTGTTCACTCCCTTCGGTGCTACAAAACTAAACGAGCTCTGTAAATATCTTTCAATGCTTGGTTAGAACCTCTGAGTTTCATATTCGGTGTCAGTAAATGTTCTGCTCTATGATTGGTTAACTAATAGATTGTTAATCATGAGATAATTTATTAATACAAACTAATTAAACATAAATACAGTACACGTGTCACCAGTTTATCTCGTACCTTTACTACAATGGACATCAATATGCATTGCCAAAAAAAGATATATATACATTGTTATTCAAATAATGAATAGTTCCAAAGAGGTCACGTGAACCCGTACTGAATGAATAAAACCGCATTTTACAACATATGCAGGCGCATATGCGTTTGCAGTAGCAAACCGCACAAAGAATATCATGCGGCCTCCATTATACGGATTTGTGGCCCAAATGCGAAACTGGGGTGGATTTGTGTGGCCCATATATGGATCTGCGAACAATATGTGGCCGAACGGGCTTTTTGCTAATGTTTCGTTTCTCAAATACACTAGTTACTATATTAAGTTTCAAATAAAGTTTGTCTTTTACTACACCCTTTCTACTCTTCTCCATTTCCAGTACCATGGATATCTCCATTTACTCGTTTTTTTAAGTTTCTGATTTGTTTTTCTTAGTTTCTTAATTTTTTAATTTTATTTTCTGATTTCTTTTTTAAAAGTTTGTATAATCTGGTTGTATAAGGTGGTTAATTAATTAATTAATTTGGTTGCAGTTGGTTAATTTGATAATTTAATTGTATTTAAAATCCGCATATATAAGTCTGCATATGCTGTCGCATACCGTATATGCGGTATGCAATGACCTTCCACATGCATGAACAAAACCGCATTTTACAACATTGCTTTAGTCTAACAACTACCCAATGCACCAATATATAAAAAATAAATTATTATGAGTAAAATAAAATCAAAAGGAAACGAAAAAACTGAAACCGAATAATAAATTGAAAATGAAAATATCGTAGACTATTTATTTTTATTTGTAGGTGATGTTGGTCAAACTATGCTTGGAATCTTCCTAATGCAAAAAAAAAGAAAAAGAAATAAAAATGAGGTGCTTTGGTTTCTATTTCCGTGCTTTCCGCTTTTGCTTTATTTTCTTTTTTCCAAAAAAATAAATCATAAAAGCTCATATATAATATTGAAAAAATTCACTTTCCTATCAGTAAAATACAATTCGATCGATCGTTCAATTTTACGAATTATTTTAGCATCTCACACGCAAGGAAGAGCAATGACTAAATCAACAAGTGCAGTTGTAATGGAACTTAATTTAGAGTTGTAGACCATATTTTGCCAAGTTGCAAGGATCCAAATTATACCTATAAAATTTTAACTTATAGTCTTATACCAAGCAAATTTGAGTTCCTAGAATCTTTGAGGGTCAAATGTAATTGAAATCAATATGTGCTATAACACAGTTCATAGCATGGAGGGAGAGATGCAACAGAACCTTCAGAGACACAGACAAAGAGGAACTAGAAGTGGTGCAGGAGGTGATTGAACAGTGGAAATACAATTCGGGGAGCCACACTACAAGAGGATCATCTACCAACAATTAAGAATATAATACCAGTAAATCAGTTTGGTGAAAAACTGGGCTCAGCTTCAACCACAACTTTTCTTTCTTGTGTTCCGGTCTCTTACTTCATCTTTGGTCTTTTTGCTTTTTGTATGTTTTTTTCTGTTATTTACATTTTAGGCTCAAAAGGTTGAGCAACTGGGTCTAAATAAAATTTCGAATCTTGCCTACCCGGCTACCCCTGACTCTATTTGGGTCCGCCAATTGGCATGACAATTTTGGTTAAACTTTGATGAACCAAATGTTTTAGGCTATAACTGGTATTTAGTTAATGCTTTGACAATCTGTGTTTTTATACATTGCATTCATAATGCAAAATAGAAATGACACCAAATCACCTTACTGTTATAGTAAATCTCAGACATTTAACTTTAGATTTCATACAAATAAAATATCATAACCAAACAAAATTTGCAAAAGAACAGGAGACATGGAAAAATCTTGCAAAGTTCTTATCCCCAAATTTCATAATGTTTCAATCTATACATAGTTTTGTAAAATCAATAACAGTGTACACTTAGAAACGGGAGAACAAACCAAGCATGTACTGTTAACACTTATTATGCATCAATCATGGGACAAATAGAAGGAAAGCACTTAAATAACTGAATAGAAATAATTTTGAATATTTATGTAATCCATTAGTCATGTTGCTGTGCTCGGTTTCTGTTAGAACTTGCAAACTTATTAGCATAAATGCTTAAACCTAACCTTAACTTCTCAAGAGTTACTCCATCTTTCACAAGGACACTTGTCACCCCCATTTCTTGAGCCTAAATTTTGTCCAGAAAGAGAAAAACAAAATGCACAAGGTTAAGAAGAAAAGCATCTTGATATAGTTCGTTTATGCCGGGCAATCATCTTGCACAGTTCAGGATTCTTACCGGTAACTTTTTTTTTCCAAGAATGGGGATCATATAACATTGGGCCTTAATAAGTTCTTTACCTGACCTATATGGTACTAGGAAATAGACAGTTTTGGCCTCTGTTAGATTATTATTATAAATGATTGGTAACATGATGTTTTAATTTCAGCCCGTAATTTACTAAAAGCAAGTGAAAGTAAATCAGAAAATGAAAATATAATTTTCCATTTGTAGGAGTAGATTGGGCAGGAAGAAAAGTTACCGTGTGAGTGTTACTGTAGTCGTCATCAAAGAAAAGCATTTCGTTGAAGGCAATTCCAGTTGTCCTTTGTATGTTTTTAAAATGCTCTGTTTTAGGATCCCAGCTTAAAAAAATTTCCTGAGAGATGACAGTACGTATAAAACACGCTAAAGCATTACACATACATTTCAACAAATTAAGGATTTAAGTGTTCTCATTGAAGGCAATTCCAGTTGTCCTATGTATGGATGTTGAACTATGAGCATGGCATTGCACAATCACGAGAAATTAAAAATCTACATGAAATAGACGGCAAAACGTTGGTAAAAAGCAGAACATGATCGATTGATATTACATTTTTTTCAATGATATGTAGTACCTGCAATCATATGAACTGCGCAATGTCGGTACAGGAAGTACTGGCAATTAACAAAATTTGTCTCATAATGGAGGGCATAAATAGAAAAAGAATACATCATAGTTGTTTAGAAATAAAATAAAAACGAAGTTACTCTAATGAATGAAGTGATGGAAACCCTTGGCAATAGTTCGATACTCTTGACAATTTTTTTAAACAAATACAAAAGATCTCCGAAACCAAAACATATATATTTATGAGTCTGTTAAGACAAACAGATAACATACCTATTGAGTTTTATGCAAATTGATCATTTAATGATGCTTAAAGGGTAATAAATAAATTGTTGAAAAGTTTGAACTGTCCGATGTTCAATAAAACATGCATCGGATCTCATAATGATGCATTTACCAAATAGATCATCCTAAGTTCCTAACCCTTCACAGAATAGATATCAGCTTGACATTAAATAAATGAATCACTGACCTGAGCTATAAATAGTGACTGAATACCCATTATTTCCAGATATGACTTCGCAATGTCTGGGGTTGGCGAACGTGAAGCAACTGCCAAATGTACACCTTTATCTTTAAGTGCTTGTGTTATTCCCGTTGCATGAGGATATGGAGGATACGGCAATTGACCTTTTGAGTAATGATCGCTGGTACACAAAGTATGTTATAAGCATTACTGTTCCAGACCTCAACAAACCTGGGACCACTTTGGTACCAGTCAATTTGATCAACTGGGTTTTGTAACATTTTTGTAGTACATAATTGAAGTTTCCTGTAAGGTTTGATGGCTTGATTATGGCATAGGTGTCTAATTGTGTGTACCAAACCAGCTCTATACTGCTTGTGTTCAGTTTGGTACCAGTATATACCATCTCTGGTACTCTGAATTCCAAACACAGGAGTCAGGACCAACATATGGTATTGTCTAATATTTCGACTCCGCCACATCATTATACAGGGGTGGATCTACAATCAATTATAGGAGTGCTTAGCACCCCTATGATTTTAAAATTTTAATTATGTATATTAAATTGACTCAGTCCCTCATAAAATGTAAAGTTGTATTTATGATTGCGAAGACTAGAGTTCAAATCTCACCTACCACATATTAGCATTTTATGTTTCAACCCCTCCAATCAAAATTTTCTAGTACGATGGTACTGATAGCTTTACAGATGATTTACCAGTCCTAGAAAGTAAAAAAAAAAATAGTATGGGTTTAGAAGCATAGAACTGGAAACCAACCAATCGTAAGGCCAGATGGTGTAATCAAGGTCAAACACCACGAGCCTGGGAAGAATCGGGAAGAGAGAGATTACCTCCGCCGCCTCAGCTCTCACCTTCTCTTCCCCCTCCATTGTCTTTTCTCTTTCGTTATGTATCGTTCTCTCCGTTCTCTCTCCACCAGCAATGGTAAGCGAGAAAGAAAGTCAAAAGACCAATAAGCTAAGCCTCGGTATCCTTTTACAATTGGACAAGTCCAGGCCGTTGATTTGCACATGATCCTGATGCATCAACGGTCAGAACCATCCAATGGTGCCGAACTCGAACAAGTCAGCAACTCTTACGTGTTCCACGGAATTGTAGAGGTGTAACGCGTTTAATCCGACCAACCCACGAATTCTATCCTCCGAATTATTTAGCTCAAATTTTGAGTTTAGATCCGGACCGTCCGATTTCAATCTGCACGAATATTAAAGGACTCCACACATTATAAACATGAGTCCGTCAGTCCGATTCTGATCGGACGGTCCGGAGGAAAACTCAAAATTTGAGTTAACTCGGAGGATTCGGACCCCAACCCAACTATTCGAATGACCCGGCTTGAAAATTACAAACTTAAAATTTAATTGATTACGGAAAATTATATTTTAATTAATCTAACAAAAAAATATTGGATACGAATTTTATATTCATCTTTTGTTAAAAGTTAGTCCAATTCTATTATTATGAGTTTTCAAATAACTGTTAATTATTTTTTAGAAATTAAGGTCTCTAAAGTTTCTAACTCTCACATTCTTGAAATTAATTTTAAAGTTTCTATTAAGCCGCATAAGCAATAAATTAAAAAGGAGAAATAATTTGAGCTAATGATCATTTGACCAGGGTGGAGTTTATAAACAGTTTATTAATAAACTTTCCTGCATAGTTTCTAAATAAGAAACTCTTCTACATCCCTGAAGTTGGATTAAAAAATGTCACATCAAATTAGAAACTCTCATAATACCAGAAATGTAGATGCTCTAATGATATTTAAATAGTGCGCTATAGAGTATTCGGATCATAAAATCTAAGTTATAGGATAAAAAGTGCTAATTTAGTTACGACTGCTATAGTAGTAATAATGGTCCGCAATAGCACATAGCGTGTAGTGTAAATAGCACATGTTTTGTCACATAGGCTTTTATTTAAAGGTCCGAACTGAAAATTTCTTCCAAGGACTAAAATTTTTCAAGACCCAAATTGTTTTTTCTTTGAATAGAAAACGATAGATAGTTTATGTCATGATACTTAGATTATTTCGAATAGAAAAAAGATAAATAGTTTATGTCATGATGCTCTGGTTATTTTGAATGTAAAATATAGATAGTTTATGATGTTACTAGAGATATTTTGAATAGCAATTTGGACTTTGTATTGGTTCAAAATAAATATTATAATTTCTTAATCAATTTGGTATTACTTATCGCTCTATGAGACTTTAGATAATGTTGATAATTAGTAGAAATATAGAATATAATTTTTGAAAAAAAAAGCTATATATGATAGTTTTCGTTATAAATGTTTTTTTTTTTGCATTTCCGCGATGATGTGATAATTAATGTTTTGAACATTAATATATAAAAGTTGTGCATGCAGAGAAAGTGAAAATATAGAGAAGAGTTTTACATGACATATCATGCATATTTTACTCAGTCCTATTTATATATAACTATATATTATATGAATTATACAAATTATAGTAATTATAGTTGCCTTATTTAAAAAAAAAATAATAAGTGAAAAGTTTACTTTAAAAATAATTTTTAACGTGAAATGTATTTGTTAAGCACATATTTATGAATTAAAATGAGATAATAGAGAAAATCAGCATATCACTTGATAATATATCATGTTTTTTTAAGTATAAAATTTAGAAAAGTATAATGAATAGATAATTACAAGATGAAAAAAGGTGTTGAGCAAGAAGAATTGAAGGCATGAAATGTAGTAGTGGTGCGGAGAAAGAGAGAAACTAGAGGCAATTGGACCTTTTAAATTAGAAGCGATTGGACCTTTTGATCCGGAGCTCTAATTCGGATTAACTAATTATAATTTTTCTTAAGAAAACTTGTAAATATAAAATACTATTATATAAATAATTGAATATTGTTAATTTTAATTTTTTATTTGTTGTTATTAATTAGAATACTTTATAATTTATTTATTCCTTCTCAATTATAACTTGTGATTTTCTAAAAAAAATCTTTTTTAAATAAAATCAGTCATAACCGTAAAAATCCGACCGTCTAACATAAAAAAAAAAACAGATTTTTATCTTGGGGTCGAAAAGGCCCATAGGCACGCTTTTAGGGAAATGGAAATTGAACAACTCGTTCTATCTTTATGTGATGTAATAACTAGATGATATTTTTATAGTCGATATTGGCATGTAAACCGACTTTGACACGCCACGAAACATTATGTTGTCACGTATTGGCCTGCAACCATGTAACAACACGTATCAGAATGTCATGACACAAGATGAAACATTGCGTTTTTCCACAATTTTAGAACAACTTTTTATTTTTTAATCAAAAATTCAAAGTAGGAAACAATTTAAATATTTTTTACATGATCAGAAGTTTTCCTACATTTAATCTTCATTTTACAATATTTTTTATCAAGAGGTCAGTAAATCCCTAAAATTAATCTATCTAAGTTTATCCACAATATATCATCTTCTGCATTAACTCAAAAGAACATATTTTTGAGTTTAATGCATTTTGACTGTCTAATTAGAATTAAAATTAATTTGGCACACGATTATGGCGCACAGAGTCCTTTAATATTAGTGTGAATCTCAATCGGATGGTCCAGATCTATTAACTCACGTTCCGTTAATGCAGAAGATACGAAATCATATATTGAGGCTAATACCTTGTGAATTTAGTTCATCTTTAATATTAATTTTTTGAGAAATGTTCTGACTCTCCGGACCTCAATTCCTCAATATGCCTCCAAGACAACTATTATTTTTCTTTAACTTACATTTTTTTTCTCTCCTGTCAAAAGAAAAGGAAGATCTCTTTCTTTCTATCATCACTGACTCTTTTTTTTTCTCTTCATGTATTCAATCTCACACATATTTTCGACGATAAGTGAGAAATTTTATGTATCTAAACTACGAATGACTTGTAATCGATTTTTTCTTTCAAATGAGATTCATATTAAAGTATTTTTTTTTATATTCGCTCCACTATTTTTTTTCTTGATATAATATGTGTAGAGACTTAATATGCTAGGTATGAAGACTTTAAAACTTGAGTATTTAAACTTAAAAAATGTATAGTAATACTTATAAAGACTTGATACCCTAAATATAAAGACTTGGACTTTGAATAGGGGCGGAGACAATATTTAAGTAATGGGGGTCAAGGGTTAGATGCTACAATAACCCACGTTGTTCACATTGTACAATAGTCTAGTTTTTCTTTGAAAAAGAATAAGGATCAATCATATAACATTTTTATAAAAAGTATGAGGGTCAATTTGTAGTATCCATAGCATTTTACTATGCAATATAAAACATAACCATGCAGTAATAATTAATTTTTGAAAAAAAAAAATATGGAGGTCAATTAACTCCCATTTGCTCTCTGTCCCTCCACTTTTGACTTTGAACCTTTTGAAGACGATATGTTAGATATAAAGACTTGATATAGCAAGTTTAAAGTCTTACTTCTATTAATAAAATGAATTTTTACTAGATATGATGAAAAGTTTAATCAATAAATTATACATAACACTTATGGAAGATTCTAATTAAAATTAAAATCTAACTAGCGCCAATTATCCAGTCTTTATAAAAAATTGATATGTCCGGTATTTATTTATACAGATTTAATATGTTATATATAAATATATGCATGCATCAACTAGCACCAACATTTATGTGATGACAACCTTTTTTTAAGTCCGGAGGCAATACACCGAGGCAGTGCAGCGATTTAATGCGTTAACCTTAATAATCCATCTCACAAATCCAAACATATCCGCATGGGCAGTGACTTTGTTACTACTTACCAATTGTTCTTTCCCTTTTAATAAGAACTTCCAATAACGTGTCTCTCTTTCTAGTAACTAATTTTGTTCAATTATTCATCATCTTTAATTGTTGAATAACTTTCTTTACAGAAGTTATCCCATTGCATGGGCGGCCATGAGATACGCAAAAAATAACTTTATGGAAACAAAAAACCAACTAAATTTCCAATTTTGCAAGTCCAACCAAATACCTCCATCGTCAGCATATAACTACACCAGAAAGGACTAGGATTATGATACAACAGAAATATAGAATTTCATATAATAAAAGAGCATTCATATAGTTGGTAAAGCTACAGAACAGAAACAAGTAGAGAAAATAATTTATATAACACGTTTCCGGAAGAGTTTATTTTGATTCTACAAAGGATTGCTATCTTGGGACCAAATCTAATGTTGAAAAAAGAAAAAGCAAAGTGTTTATCCAAATAATTTTATATGGAAGGTCCCACCAATATTTTCATAATATCTGGCTGATGTAATTATGACCAACAATAAAGTAATCTAAGTTAGTCCCTGTCTTTGAATAGCTTTTACTGCTTCATTACACCTCGCACACCTGTATGAGTTGACAGCTTCACAACGAGTTTTGACACAATAATAACAATACCTGGAAAAGAAATAAGAAATTAAGTAATGAAAAACTAAACAACAATTGTGCTCTGGAAGACTGGAAGCATATATTCATCCCGAGGAAAGATCTAATGGAAAGGAAAGTAAATCACCTATGCTGACATGGAAGAGCAACAAAAGGTACACTTGGGAGGGAATGACACACGGGACACTCAACTTCATCGTCAGTGGTACCATCTGATTTATCTTTAGAGAAAGGCGAGAAGAATTTCTTCATGGACGCTGAATTCAATAGTGGCAGAAGCAATAGAAGCATTTCCTGAAAAAAGAAAAAAAATAATCCATTTTCAGTTTCAGGTAGTTAAGTCATACTTGAAGAAACAACACAGCATTATAAAGCTCCATCTCTGTAAGAAACGATACGCCAGTAAATTATTCTGTAATATTCTGATCTGGTACTTTTATCAAGGGATTAAAGGTGTTTCCAAGTGATGAGAAATGCCAAGTACTTAATACACAGGAGAAACACATTATCTCTCTATACTACTTTTGAGTGAAGACGGACTTTGAGCTATACAGAGAACGAGACCTATAACACTAATTTATCTAATAAAACATAAAAAGGAAAAAATACAGGGATATACTGAGGCAAAAATAAATTACGCATACCGAGAATTCATTCCAGACCAACTGGCGGTTCATATACTCAAAGCTCACTGATCTATTCATGTTTGGGCTCTCATAAACTAGCCTAGCTTTTAAAAGCCTTTCAATTATACTTCTATACCTACAAAACAAACATTATTAAATGTATGTCAACAACAAAACAAATTTAACAAATCAAATCAAACTACCAGTATGCACAAGTCGGTATAAAAAAAAAATTGATCAACTTGTTTCAGTTCACCAATCCTCTCTTAGCTTATATTAAACAGTATTTCAGTGTTTTCTTGCTGTTACTTGGGTTGCCCTAGATATATCAATGTGCCCAAGGCAAAAATCACTATGAATTTTTGTTGTTGTTATTATTATTATTATTTAAAGAAAAGTGGATTGCTGAATGAAATAAGCATGTGTTACCTTCCCCCATACAGAAATAGCAATAAATTGAAAAAAGAAGCAGCTTTATATAAACCCTCAACGTGCTGTAACATAATCCATGCACGACGCGCCAATGGTCTCTGCCAGAAAATGAAAGATAATTTTGATGAAATTTATTTGGCACCATATCCAATTCTTTTTTTCTGTCGGGTGGGTCGGTGTCTGTACAATACCGGCCTTTTGTTCTAATTTACGTTGGTTTGAGGTTTGTAACCGCATAATTGTATATAATGTAACATTTTTCAATTTCCTCTCAGGATTCCTCCATGTGATTAAATATTTTCCAAAAAGAACCCAATATTCCACTAGCAATGATGAATTTCCAGCTGGGTCTGCAAACAATGCCTGATACTTAATTCAAGGTTATATATAGAAAAATTAATAAACTTTAACCCTAAAATTTTTATACAATTACTTGTCATTTGGTATCTACAAAATTGGAACTGGTGTGGATTTATTCTAGTTCAATTTTCTGTTCAAAGGCGAAAAATTGACTCAACAGAAGTAGGGATAAGTCCACATATCATCTTTTAAAATTATAGCATACAAAAGTTTGATTTCAGTGACCAGGCATGGGAGATTTAGTGTTTGCTCGAAAATAAGCTAATATACTACAGCCAATTTGCAAAGAAGGGAAAAAAATATACAGGATAATATCATCATGCAGTACCTGCTCAGAATCACCCCATCTACGAAATGCTGAGAAACCCTGTAAGCGGGACCATAGGTACCGACCACCAACTGTACCAAGGCAATACCAGATCTTTTGATAAACTGAAAGCCCCGGTCCTTCAAGCCCAGTTCTAACTGTAGATGCAAACAACCGAGGAAGTGAGAACTGAATTATATTCACAAATTACAATATTTAACTTACAGAATAAAGTAAAGGAACAGTGCTGGTTTCTCAAGAAAAGCAAAACCCAAAAAAAAAAAAAAAAATAGGTAAAATGAAATGTTCTATGGTTGGTTGTGATTACCGTCTTTTCCAGAAACTGGTACGTGATGTTCATCACGGTACCGAAGATTCATCAATGCATTACCGGGAGTAGGCTTGTCGACCCAAATAGAGAATCTCCAAATGAGAAACTCTAGAAATGCATCTAGCTCTGGTTCATATTGAAATAAAAATCCTGGCTGAAGAAAAACAAGAGAAATCAATTGCGATAAAAAAAGTGGATCTGGAGTAAAAAAACCAAAAGTAAGAGTTACAGTGAATTTGGGTACTGTGTTGAGGATACACCCCCGCCCACCCCCCCCCCCCCCCCCCCCAGTATGAGCACAACATCATAACATAAAAAGTGGATCCCCATTATGCAGATCCGTATCAGTGCCGACAGTAAACACAGTGCTATACAGAACTATACTTCCTAGAAAAATATACCAGAAAGTACCTTCATGAGAGTAAATACTTTGACGAGTTGTTCTTTAAGCATGGCTGACATTTCCACATCTAACCTCGCTGCATCAAACTGGTTTACTCTTGATATGGAGATTGGAAGGGAAACCTAACAATTAACATACAGTTAAACCAATTCAAGAAAATGAAGTTAAAATTACCAAACATAGTACAAAATTCAGAGAACAAACCCTAGAGGATTCTTGCACTGATCTCCACAGAGGATGTAATCTGTTGTATTCAATAAGCCATGCATCTTTCAATGGGGCTCGAGGTAGGGTTTCAGTTCCCATTGCGTACAACAATTCAACCGAGAAAGTAAAAAGGAGACGTACCACCGGATTTCACAAGCGGCCTCTTTCTCAAAATCGACAATCAAGTACACCAGCAATAATACACACCTGACCCGGGTTGGAAAGAGAAAAATCAGAGAGACAAGAGAAAGAAAGAGAGAACTTCCACAAAACTAACACTTAATCCAATCTTGCTGTTCAGCGGTAATGACCACGCGTCCAGCTCGAATCGAGAGAGGCTCTCGATCGAGCACGATGAGAGAGGTGATCGCCACGGCAGCAGTCGGCCCCTCGTTCTTACGAGGAAGGAAAGAACGAGAGAGAGGAAGGGTGGGGTTCATAGGTCCCACATGTCAGGTCCCTATAATTCAAATCTATTTTTATTTTAATTTTTCTGAATTCTGATTTCTAGGGTTTGAATGTATTTTACTGATATACAGACTACAGAGGCTCTGCTTGAGAAATTATATCAAATAAAAAATTATTAATTTCTGAATCTCTACACTGGTAAAATTAATTATTAATTTTTTTATTAGTCGCATCAGCAATTATTATTACGAAAGAGAACACCAATAAAAATAATTAGAAAACGATTTCTCTAAAAAAGGTCTTCATTAAAAATTAATGTTACATATCGAAAATTAAAATATAAAATCGCAAGTGTACTTTTAATTAAAAAATGTTTCAATACAAACACTCTTGGAATTAAGTTTCAAAAGTATCTACCGGTTTGTAATTATGTTTAGAATTATTTTGAGTCATTAATTTCAAATTTCAGAATTTTGGTCGGCTTATTTTTGTCATGAAAATGATTTTCTTTGAAACTATTTGGAATTATTTCTAACGTGACAGAACTGACATCAGAGTTTCTGTGTCGGAGCAGGATGTTGCCCAAGTTAATGTAATTAGTTAATTTGTTCTGATATTCTGAAATTGGTTCAGATTAATATTAGATCGCTGTGGGTGATATTAATTGTTGTGCTTGATTATTTTTATTATTATTATTCCATGTCAGAATTTTGAATTAGATGGTCCAATTATATTATTTGTAGTCGAAAATTATAATTCAAAGTTCTTAACGTAATAAATTGATAATTGTATTCAAAAATATAATTCAGAGTCATTATAATTCAAATTATAATGGCCAGGTTAACTGTGGTTATCAGATATCTTTAGTAATCAATATAATGATTTGAAATACTTGTTGAGTAATGGAGTTTCATATTCATTCCCTCAATAAAAACATCACGTCCTTAAAACGAGCAATCCCCGACATCAATCAATTCTAAGAACCAGGGTTCTAAATAGCTAGCTATAACTACGCAATAACTGCGCTATAACTTTTTCAGATCTCAAAAGCTATAACATTATTAACCGCTTTTCTTTTATAATAATTCTAAATAGCTAGCTATAGTTGCGCTATAGCTTTTTCGGACCTTAAAAGCTATAGCACTCTAATCGCTATTTAGAACCTTGCCAAGATCGCTTGCGTATCTCCCTTTTACTTTAACAAGTGAATCAGTGAATGACATTAAATTCCTACCTATATGAATTCTCACCATATCCTGAAACTGTGCGCTGATAAGGAAATCATTGGGATCCGGACCTGTCAGATATTGAATTGTGAGGGCAAAAATTCAGATATAAAATTGAAATATTGTTATTCGGATCATGAATTTATGATTGTTCTTAAGTGTGTTTTATATCTATCATACGAGGTTTGTGAAATCGTTACAAAGATAATATGAAATTGTCATTTCTTAAAACACGACCTTTATATAGCACATAAAAGAAATATTTAACAAAAACTTGGCGTGTATTTATCTGGAGTTGTTTGATTAGTAGAACTGGTATGTATGATTTGACATCTTTTTAATCTCGTTCATTTATATTATGATTGTTTTTTTACCATATAGTATTGGAAATTTTCTTTTGTAAATTGAGGCGAATATCGTAAAATAAATGCAACATGAAAAACATATAAAATTTCGATAGTTAATCACATAATAAAGTAAAAAATGTCATACATTAAATTATCTATACCTCACATATTAATTGATGAACATTTAGTTAAGTGAATATAGACTACTTTCACGTGGATTTCGAACACTTAAAAATGCATCTCATAAATCTAAAAAGAGATTTAAAGTAATAGCATAGCCATTTTGCATTTAAGTGTTGTTTATTTGAACCTCCTCTTTTAGAAATTATCTGTTTAATTGGAGTAATATAGCCTTCAGAATATTTGAAAATTTCTCACATTTTATTCTTTTTTTTAAGAAAGCGGATGTCACTCCACCGATTTCATTAAGAAACCTGGTACTATGTTTTTTTTTTTTAGGGCAAGATGACACCCATCTTACAATTTTCATTGATAAGAAAAAAATATTTACATCAAAATTTAAACATGCACCATCGTAGTAAGATGAAATAAACATAACACTCTACTCCCTAATTGCACTTATTCGTCAGACCCGCTTGATCTGAATCGAGAACTCACTGCCTAATTGCACTTATTACGCATCAGACCCTCTCGCAAGCATCTGACCTCGAGGCCTAACTGCACTTCCTCTCGCTGCACGCATAGGATCGGAGTACGGACTTTGAAGTCAGGCTCTCCCCCACTTTCCGCCGCTCTCTTCTCCCGAGCGCAGCCTCTACACACTACACATAAATCATGTCCATAAACTACAAACTACACATAAACAAGTTCTAAAATGACTCTGAATTCTCACATTTTACTTACTAATCACGTACTTAATCATCCTCCAAAACCAACTTTTTAATTAATATAAGTACTCATTTGTAAAGTTAATGGCTCCTACAAACTTTCCATTAGCCCACATTTACTTTTAAGCATCTGTTACATATCTCGGCCTAAATTAGAAAATAGTAGCCTACTGGTCATTAATTAAAGAAACTTAAATCTCGGCTCAGGGCCCAAACCACGACCCAACATTGATTCCTTTTTTTCCCCTTCCGGTAAGCCTGAGGCCGAATCAAAGGAGAAATCACAGAACATTCAGTTTAGACCTTCTGATAAGGTGTAATTACACAAATTTACTGATCAGACCCAAGGTTTTCACATAACCTTTGAATCAGTCAAGAATAGCCTAATTTGGGATTTTCAATCATTTGATACTAATGTAGAAATAAGGGCAGTTTTGATAGCAATTTTGGAATAAGGGCAGATCAAATCCATAAACCAAGAGCAAGTACTTCGCAGAGTGGGGCGATCTTATGGACATTAATTAGATCAAATTTGACATGATGTCTGATAGGAGCTGTTCGATTCGTGTTAAGATTGTGCCCTCCTAATTAGCACAAATTTTAAAATTGTCGGCAACAAGATTCACACCGACAATTTTAAGATTGCGTACCTACGCACACTTTTAAAACGAACGTTCACAATAAACCTAGTACAACTATATAATTAAAATGTGCTTGGATACAAAATTTTATATTTTTTTGAAATTTTTTTTTGCTATTTTTTAAAATAGGTACAAAATCTGGACCATTCAAAAATAGTCATTTTGTACCTCTCTAAACTTTTAGAAAAAAAATTAAAAAAATTATAAAATTTGTTATCCAAGCACATTTTAGTATGAAGATCATGTTGAACGGTTCGGATCGATTATTTAGACTTTGAAAATAGAGATAATGATGTTGGGGCATGATGGGGCACAAAGCTAATGAGGCATTTTAACCCTGCTCATATATATATATATATATATATATATATATATATATATATATAGAGGTTGGCTAAGATCAAAATGATAGTTCCTAAGCCTTGGTGTTACCAATTTGTTTTTGCAATTTCAAAGTTCAAATAGTCAATCTAAAATACTCAACGTGTTTTCCTTATTAAAATGTGCTTGGAATCAAATTTTACATTTGTTGAAATTCTTTTACTATTTTTTAAGGGTTTTTGAAAATCAATGTTTTGAATAATAAACAATAAATAAAAAAAATCTGGAAAACATTGATTTTAAAAAAAATCCATTAAAAATAGTAAAGAAGTTCCAAAAAAATGTAAAATTTGGTCCCCAAGCAATTTTTCACATGGAGAATATGTTGAACACTTCAGATCGACCATTTGAACTTTGAAAACTACAAAAATGAATTGGTAGCACCAAGACTTAGGAAGTACTAGTTTGATCTTAGCCAACCCCCCTCTCTCTCTCTCTCTCTATATATATATATATATATAGGAGGGCTCAAATGCTCCATTGTTTAATGCCCCAATCATACGCCAACATTTTTATCTTTGATTTCAAAGTTCAAACAAAAGATCTGAACCGCTCAACATAATATCTACCTTAAATTGATCTTAGAGATCAATTTTATATTTTTTGGGTTTTTTTTACTATTATTTAAGATAGGTACAAAATCAGTGCTTTTAGATGGTCCACAATTTCTTGAAAAATAATGATTTTGTTCCTATCTTAAAAAATAGTAAAAAATTTCCAAAAAAGATAAAATTTCATCTCTAAACACATTTTAACGTGGATATCATGTTGAGCGGTTCAGATCTTTTGTTTGGACTTTGAAATCGAAGATAAAGATGTTGGGGTACGATTGGGGCATGAAGCAATGGGGCATTTGAGCCCTCCTCATATATATATATATATATATATAGAGGAGGGATCCACTTACAACAAATTTGAGTTACAACATTTTACACTATTTCTAGACCATTGGATCTGCTTTAAAAATAGTGCAGATCTGTTGAAATTTTGTCGCTGAAATTATAACTTTGGTCCCCATATGGACTGGACACGACCAGTTATATAAACCCCCAAAATCCTGACTAATGGAGGCGTCCAGTAAATTAGACAAACGAACCCCCGCTCTCTCTCTCTCGCGAAAATTCTCCAGCAGCGAAAACCTAGTCGCCCCGTCATCTCCACCCCGGCCCTATCCTCTCCTCCACGACCTCGCCTCTCCTCTCTCGGCGCCGCACCGAACCCTCCTCTCCTGAGCCGCTCTCCCTTGCACCCGACTTCGCCCCGATATCCTAAATCGCCGCTTACTTTTTTCTCACCTCAGCGCCTTGCATATCTCTCTGTTGTCGGAGATCTCAAAAGCACTCCTATTATCAAAAGATCTGGTATTTCCTTGGTACAGTTGGTGGTCGGTACCTATGGTCCCGCTTACAGGGTTTCTCAGCATTTCGTAGATGGGTGATTCTGAGCAGGTACTGCATGATGGTATTATCCTGTATATTTTTTTGAAAATTTGAAAATTAAGAATTATAACATTGACCAGAGGAGTCCACATGTCACGACCCTCACCCATGGATGACCATGATCTCCTAATTACCTCTCTGTACCCTTAATTCATACGTATTTTTTAGGTGGTTGGTGATACTCCTCAGTTGCTACTGCTATGATGGTTTCAAAGCTTTAGGGTCTTTACTGGTTTATTGTTTTACTTTGTGATTTTGCAAGTTTCTAAGAGCCTGTTTGTTATTTTCCAGTTTGCATGCTTAGGATGAATCCGTTGCTATTTTGTATAGGTGTTAGTATGAAGCAATGTGGCTTTGAGTTAGTTCTTTTATTAGCTAGAACAAGGTATTTCCTAAATACCTGGTGCTGTAATGAGATTTTATTTTGTGCTGGTACCAGCATGTTGGTACCAATTGACATTGTTGTTGGTTTTCATGAATAATGGAAATCGGTGTCATCCCACTTTCTTTAAAAGAAAAAAAAACCATACGTATTTTTTTATCCTCTTTCTCTCACCGAATTGTGAATTGTCCCATCTGTATTTACTAATTACATGTCCTCTCATACGATAGGTTTTGATGAGTGTTCTGTGTGCATATTAGTCTTCAAATCTCTAAAGAAATATTTCATTAATTACTCTTGTGATCTTGTCAAACCTCTTTCTCTTGCTTGTCAAATCTAGCTGCACTCAAAAACTATGACTTATGAGACCAATTAACTTGCAAGAAACACAATCAATTGCTCTCAATTTTGCAAAGTTAATTACATCAGGAAAGTATTCTTGTCTCCATCATGGAGCAAGATCAGCAAAAACCAACCAAAACACAGCCACATGCTGTTATTTTTATTAAACTTTGGTCTAATTTATTTGATTTTCTTCGAATGAAGATGTGATTTTTCATTTCAATTGACTTTAGTATTGTTTCAGAGCTTGATGTAAGTTTTCATACATTTTTCTAATGCTAATTAGGCACTTTCTTTAATTAAAAGAAATGACGCTGCATATATGCTTTTATTTGTTTTTCCAAACTTTAAAATTTAATTCTGGCCAATCCCCTAAACTAATTTTTTTGTTCTTTTTATGAAATTATAGAGGAACAAGTAATCTACCTCTGTGCCAAAGCTTATTATTTTTGGAAATTTTTATAATTAATTTATGGCATGTGTAACAGAGGGGCAAATAGGGAAACTGCAGCAGAAAATTGCTGATTTTTATATTTCAGGAGGCCAACTTAGAAAATGCCTAATTAATTCTAGAAAAATGCTAAAAATATGAAATAAAGTCTAATGTATTTGTTTTTGAGTCCTTTACTCAACTGTGTTGTTAGTTTTGCAGTTTAGTCCCTGAATTTTTCTCAGTTGACTGATAAGTGTGAGTTATGTTCTAGTGTGAGTGTAGGGAGGCTTGGAGGCATATGACACTAAGAGAAGACTGAACAAAGATTGCAGCTTATTGGATCTCCATAAAAGAGATTCAACTCAAAAGTGGTCTTGGAGGCATATGACATTTTGATTATTTCATAGATATCTAGAATAAGAGATTCAGCTCAAAAGTGGAGAGCTTTTCGAAACAGCTTATTTGGATCTCCATAAAAGAAGATTAGATAGATGGAAAACCTTAATTTTAATTTTTGAAAGATGTATGACAAAGTGATATGTAATTGATGTTATGCACAGTATGATCACAATGTGTTGTATTGTTGCATTTATCTTTGTATAACAATTGCATTGTTTAATAAAATCACTGTACGATTATGAGAAATGTTTCAAGTTTACTTTTTCATTTATTTATTGTCTTTTAGAATAAACTACGCTATTTAGTTAATTTCAACTAGTCTTTTTTCCTCTACATATCTAGTATACTTTAAAAGTTGTACCAGTTCTGAACCAGCAGTACCAGTTTTTTTTATTTTAAAAGCTGAACTTTGAAGCTTCACTACAAATTGTAGAAAAATCCAAAAAATTTGAAACTTGTTTCTATGTACTCATGGGGATGTCTTCTTTCAGCCTGTGAAACAGTTTGGCTAAATTCGAATCAGTTCTGAACCAGCCTGTGAAACAGCAGTACCAGTTCTGAACCAGCAGTACCAGTTTTTTTTATTTTAAAAGCTGAACTTTGAAGCTTCACTAAAAATTGTAGAAAAATCCAAAACATGTGAAACTTGTTTCTATGTACTCATGGGGATGTCTTCCATCAGCCTGTGAAACAGTTTGGCTAAATTCGATATCTAGATGCCCTTATAATTTATTTTTTTAACTGATGTCTGGATATCCAGCATTTATATATTATGAAGAAAAGAAGTCATGGTCAAATCAGAAAAAATAAAATAACAACACAAGCACAACAGTAACAATATAACAAAATAGGTTAACTTTAGCATTCATTTTAGCATTCACTTTAGCATTCATACAAAATATATTCCTGTGCATTCAAAATCTATACAGGAAGCACAAAAGTTAAATATCCTAGGAATCTAACCCATTTTTACAAGTTGTACTATAGTGACCAAGTTCATGACAAATACCACATTTTCTTTTTTGTTTTTTGGCAAGAGCCATACCTATTTCAAAACCACCTTTCAACCTTCCATTGCTTGAAACCTCTTCTGGGCGTACTTTTGTGCGTCCTTTTGTTTTCGAGACTTGTGGATCAGCAATAGGGATATGAGGAGCATCGAGTTCGCTTTCTTCCACTTCAATGATTTCTTTGGTAGAATTCTTCAATTTTGAAACCTCTTCATATGCTTTGTCCATTGCATCCATAATCAATTCATAAGCTCCATCACACTCATGCAAGCAAGATAACAAAAGATTTGCTTTGCGGTGGAAGTGCATTGTGCGCATTAGAGACGACTTATCTGTCTCTGCCATTATAGGAACAGGAATGTCATCGGCTGCCTCTTTGGTCCACCTTGGAAGAATGTACTTGACAGGTATTTGTTGTATATCTTTCTTTTGAAATATAGCTAATATGTGTCGACATAGGATACCTTTAAACTCAAAAAGATGACAATCACATGAAACGTCCCGCGAAGAAGTATTGATAAAAACAGTAAACTTCTGGTTAGGGTTTTGGTTATGTGACACATGGTAGTACTTGACACATGGTAGTACAAAGCCATATTTCTCTAACTTTTTCTTGGTTAATAGTTGGCTCTCTTCGACCTCATCCTCAAACATGTTGAAGATCTTTCTTGTGTACACTTTTGCGGCATGTTCTACTATGGGAGGCCTTTTCTTAGGGACAGGATGCATGTGCTTGGAGGCATAATGTTCCCGATTCTCATCCATGTATCTACGCATAAGGGCTTGTTCATACTTGGCAATAAATTCCCGCAACGTTGTACCACTATGCACAAAGGAGTCAAAGAAAGAGTGCATACTCTCGACGCGTTGTGTGGTACTCATACCAGCAGAAAACACCGTTCGATTATAAACCGGAATCCAAAAATTCCGAATTTCATAAATTTGTTGAAGCCATGATTCACCCGCCAAATTGTACCTTGACATAAAATTGAACAATATAAATTTTATAGTACTAGACTAATAATAAGATGTCAAAAAATTCTAGATTATACAAAATGTACCTTGCCATAATTGCATTCCACTCTCTTTCGAACTCCTCAATAGTGATTGATTCATATAAGCACTTCTTCATGTCCTTCTTGAATGGTGACTTCTTCTTGTAAAGATTTCCATATTTTTCTGGAAATTTCTTCATGATATGCTAAAGACATAATCTATGAGTAGTTGTTGAAAAAATTTTCTTGACCATATTTCCAATGGCTTTATCTTGATCGGTGAGGATTGTTATAGGTGCCTTACCATTCATTGCATCTCACCAAGTTCTAAACAACCACTCAAATGATTCTTCTGTTTCATCTTGCAACAAAGCAAAACCAAATAATATGGATTGACCATGGTTGTTGACACCTACAAAGAGAGCTAGTGGCATGCAATATTTGTTGGTTTTGTATGTAGTGTCAAACACCACCACATCTCCAAAACGTTCATAACATAATCGCGCCCTAGAGTCCACCCAAAAAAAGTTGACCATTCGGGAATCTTTGTCAAGTAAAATTTCATAATAGAAATTCGGATCTTGAACTTGCTTTGTTCTACAATAATGAAAAACACTCTCCGCATCACCCATATCCAAATTCATTGTTCTTAGATTTCTCACATGGTTCCAACAATCTCTACTTGAGAAGTTCACACCGGGTTCATCATTTAAAATATCCGGTACTCTACCGGTAGGAAGCCCCGCCTCACTAAATTTTTCAACAAGGTTTTTTGCAAGAGAAGACATATGTTTGTGGTTTCTTAGATTACCGGCACTTCTAGGGCTAGCCAATACATGATTGTGCACGTTTTGTACATGTTTTGCTACCCAATTATTTGTCCCTTTCTTTCGCGACACAGTAAATGCCACCGGACAACCATTTCTACTAGTCAATGTCCTTTTCTCTTTCTTTTCTTCAGCATTTACTGATTTTTTCTCCGAACAATACCCCTCACATGAGCATACAAATCGGCGATATCTTACTTCACTACTTCTTGGAAAAGTAACAGTATTTCGTTTGCGTACGTTAAATCCACTGACTTGAGCATAAAGTTTGTAGTAACACTCAGCCTCCTCAAGTGATTCAAACTCCATGCCGTTAAAAGGTTGCACGCCCTCATATTTTCTTGACTTTTGGGAAGTTTGTTCCTCCTGTAATATCATTAAAAATGTTATGTTAGACTGAAATTTTCTACTATATTGTTACGAGACCAAGATAAATAATATCATTAAAACATTTTTGTTACCCTTTCAGATTGGACCGTGCTCCTGATTTCATCTAATTCGAAGTCATCCATTAGATTTCCTTCCAAATCGTGAACTTCATCTAATGTGATATCATCCATTTGTCTACAAAAGAAGAATAAACAATTTTATCAATAAGACACCATTGATTTAAGCATCATTCTTGTAAATTGTTGATTTTAGTAGAAAGATGTATAAACAAAGTTCAGATTTAAGTATTTCATCTAGATACCGTGAGGAGGTCAGAGAGAGGAGAGAAGAATGATGCTTAAATCAAAGGTGTCTTATTGATAAATGGAGGAATGGGATGGATGATGCTTAAATCATCTAATGTGATATCACCCAGTGTTGCTGTTCCCGACAAGTGGAGGAATGGGATGGAGACACAGTAAATGCCAAGCATCATTAATTGCTTAATTGAGAGGAGAAGCAGAGAATCGTGAACTACGCACAAGCATCATTGCTTAATTGAAATATGGTGCTGGGATTCAAATCGCGTCCGAGAGATTACGTCAAGGGTTTGAAATCGCGTCCGAGAGATCACTGCATGAAATTTCAGGAGAGAAGAGAGGGGGTCAGAGATATGAGAGGGGGTGCGATTTCATGGCCGGGGTGTTCGCTGGGACTTTCGTTGGGACCATTTTCGCATCAGAGAGATCGGAGCTTGGTTAACTGGAGACACCAGTTCAAGTACTCAGCAAAATATTAACAAAACCAGCGGCAAAATTGAAATCTCCATTCTGTCTATTTTGATCAGCGCTCCATCATAGCGCGAATTTTGATGAAAATCCGACGTTCAGTAATTGATGTCAAGATGTGTCACTAATTTTTGTTGTAACTTGATCCCTCCTCATATATATATATATATATATATATATATATATATATATATATATATATATAGAGAGAGAGAGAGAGAGAGAGAGATGGGCTACCTTGCTTTGGGAATTAAAGAGTGTTTTACTTTCCATTCATATCTTCATTTTTAAAGTTCAAATAGTCGATTCGAACTTTCCAACATGATCTTCACATTAAAATGTGCTTGGAGACCAAATTTACATTTTTTTTTGCAAATTTTTTACTATTTTTTTAGAATTTTTGAAAATCAATGTTTTGCTGAATTTTTTATTATTATTATTTTATTTAATGAAAAGCTGTGTTTTTCAACTTGAACGGTTTGGATCGACATTTTGAACTTTGAAATTGAAGATATAGACGTGAAGTAAAACACTCGTTATATTTCGCGAAGTACCGTAGCCCAACTCATATATATATATATATATATATATATATATATATATATTGATAAAAGTGGTATAATACCACCTGTTTCATTAGAAACTGATAGTTCTTACAAAATGCGCCTAAAGACAATTACAAAATATGAAACAACCAATTAACAAAAGAATCTCACAAGTTGTGAAGCAACAAGGAGATATCTAAACCATCAAGGCAGAAAAGCTAATGTCTGCTAGACACTTATACAAAATAGTAAGAACATTAGTAAATCATTAGGAAGAACTAAGGAGCTGCAGAGGAGCTAGCATGGGATGAACTAGACTGGACAGTGGGATCAGAAGAATGTAGGAAGCAACATCTATTGCATCATATTCTGCTCTGTCCCTGATATAATCAGAAAGGTCTGACCCCTCTAATCCAAGAATTGATTCTTCCTTTGAATCCCAGCTGTTGTTTCCCTCTGCCGATATATCTGTCTCCGATAGGATTATAATATTGTCTGCCTGAGACAAATTTGTGACATCCATAGGTAAAACTAAAGTTAATTTAAAAAAAGAATCATCTAAGTTAGATTTGCACCAATAAGAAGTTATGGAAATAATTTGAGATCCTAATGAAACTATAGAGGGTACCATAGCATTATTAAAACATACTTTATTTCGAACTAACCAAACTAGCAACCAACTTAATTAATTCAATTAACCTATGATCTTTAAGTGGTATTCATGCATCTAAAAGCTAAAGGTCTAAAACAGTATCACAGTTAAAGGTGAAATTATTTAAAGTAGCTATCCATGTCCAAATAGATTTAACCAAAGTACAAAATAGAGACAAGTAAGATCACCCTGCCAGCCCCTATTGGCTAGATTAGCCTTGGTTAAAGTTTTATTTTCCTTAACAAGGCACAAAAATACTTTAATCCTTAAGGGGAATATGTGTTTTCCAAAGGGTAGTGTAAGTAGTATTTTTCATACCACTATAGTCAAACCACATGTACAATGAATGTACAGTAAAGAGACCTGATTGGGTTCATCTCAAAACAATACTATCTGGTTTTGAAAGAGTCAGTAAAAACTTAGAGTAAGAAATAGTAGATTGTAATTGCTAGATTTATCTCCCAACTCATATATATATATATATATATATATATATATATATAATAGATTTATCGCACGCAAGAATGTGGCAATGAAACCCTTTTTTAGGGTAGTTTGGATTAGATAAATCAATTTTCTTGGGCTTTGCTTATGCGAGTAGCCACAAAGGAGGTAAGTTAGAAGCACTCGAGAAGATATCGAAGGGAATTATCTTACATAGTTCTTTAATCTTTACTATTGTGATATCCAAAAATACATATACTCAAGAAATTTGAATCCTATACACTTGGCAGTCGTCGTACATTTATATAAGAGCAATTATTTTGTCCAATCCTCTGTAGAATCACGACGATATAGTTTGAAAATAAAGATTGTCAGATGATATTTGAATATTATAAACTCAATCTATATCGATCATTAGGCTGTGTATTAATTAATTATATACCCTTACATACCACAATGAGAGATTATCTAATTATTTTTAACATGAGTTTGATTCCTAAAATCAATATGTAACCAACCCTTCTAGGACCTGAACCCCATTTTTACTAGGAAATAAAACAATTCTCTTAGCCATGATTCTAGAAACTACTTAATTTATTTTTATGATACTATGATTAAAGCAGAATCAGTCGATAAGATTTTTTTTTAGAAATAGTCTATAAGATTTTAAATACGAGATATGAAAATATTTAGAAATGTAGTTGCATGCATATCATACTATTTATTTTTTATAAATAGTCAATAAGCAGCTCTGGGTTTTTTGTTTGTGCCATGGATCTACATAAATAACAGCTAAGATATCGAAAGTGTCAAAAAAAAAAAATATCTACACAATCATTGGTGGACCCAAGGTGGATGAGGGGTAGGTACTTGCTTATCTCTGGATTCGAAATTTTTTTAGACCCAGTGGTATTTTGTACTTGTGTCTACTTTTGGACGGAAACAATGCCTACCCTTGAATTTAATTCACGGTCAAGTAAAAAAAATTACGCGGAAAAGAAAGTTAGTCCAGACTGATTCATGTAAAAGAATTAAAGAAAAAAAACACGGTCCGAGTCACAACACGTGACCGACACACGTGCCATGTCATGCCGTGATAGAACCGTGTTGTGTTGTGACTGCATGTCCTGACATATCTGGTCACGTCATTAGTTTTCTAGATTCTTATATGCTTTTCTGCTCTAATTCGTCAAAAAAAATAAAAATTACTCTTATTAATATTTTGTGCCTACTCCTTACCGAAATTTTCAATCCACCAATGTTACTGGATGTTGCGGAAAACAATATTAGACAACGAAATGTCATGTTGCGGAAACAAATATTGTAATAATTAATGCCTCATCGGCACCGTACAAACCATTGCTACGCAATTATTATACAGAAAGTACCAAAAGGCACGTCGCTCTATTACATTTATTCATCATAATTCACATGTACGATTATATATCTATCAAACAAGTTGTCACCATCAATGTGCGCTAACACACTACCAACCCCCTCCTACAATTCGCCGCATATTCCTTCTATAATTCTATATCCTGAATCCAAAGCCCCGGCCACGGCTCCACCTTGGTCAGATCCTCTACGACATCGAATCAATCTAGCCGTTGGATGGCAGCACCATACATCCAAAAGCTGAACCAATCATGCATATTGTTGCCGATGCAATTGTGGCACAGCAAAGCCGACTGCACGACGCTTGACATCGGATCCAGCTGGCGCCACTCCCATTGATGCTGGCACAGGATTTGTGGTACGTCTGTAGGGACCGAGCCACTTGGCCATAAGAAATTGCTTCTTCCTCCACGGCGGCAAACTCAAACCCCGATTCTTCAACGATCGTTTTGCCTCATCCGCCAAGATGCGCAATACTCGCCTCATCTGATAGGCAGAACATGCAACGACCTTTAATTAATTTGGTTTGATTAACTTTGTATTACATAGCATTTAATTGGTTCCGGAATGACAACTCGTTATTAATTGAAAATTTTATTTTAAGTTCACATTACCTCTTCCAGTCGTGCCAACGCCATTTCCGGCAGTGCAGACAGCACAGATAGGTACTCGTCCGTCGGCCTTGCCACCTCAGACTCAGCTGCAAAATATACATCAACGATATATCTCTCCTTTTTCCCATCCACAGCCATTTGCATCACGTCTATATACTCGTAATTGCCTGGAGCAAGACCTTTTGATCCCTCCCACCTTGCCTTGCAAAGACCAGAATCATAACCTTTCTCTCTTAGTTGAGTCATAACTGCTCGGTTGACACCAGATCGGTTCGACTTGAGAGGGGCAAGTGCCTCCACTGCTTCCTCTACATCGGAGTATAGCTGTAGGCGAAATGGATCTCGCTTTTTTCTTGGCTTTAGAAGCTTCCTTATCTCGTCTGCTGCTTGTTTTGCACGATCAGTCGAGCCAGATTCCGTATCAGAGTCTGTATCATCTTCAGAGGTTGGATGCAAAGTGGATTTTCCGACCTCATACTCGTTCTCAAAAAATTCATGTACAAGGTACGAAAGTGAACCGTGCTCACTGCCACTGGTGGAGTAACTACAAGCATGAGACTCGCTCAGGTAGCTGAGGCGGGCCCTCGCATCCGCGTTAAGTGGCTTCATTGCGGATTTTGTGCTGTTCAACTGGTGATCATATATACGCTAATTCTTTGTAGGATTCAGCTGCTGAGGAGTGAGAGAAAGGCGAGGATATTAAGTTAGGGTTTGACAGATTTATAACGGAACAAAGCTCATTGAATTAGTTTATTTTTTTGTACAAGCATGTCGACATGCTGAGGTCATTATGTAACATGAATAATTGGGATGGATCAGTTGTAAATATATAGCTAGATCCGAATATCCGATTTTAGTTTGTGAAAAGGTTTGTTTTCCATATATATATAGTCACGATAATGTAATTCGGGATAAATGGGACTAGATTAATTAATGCTTCTGCTTTATTGGTGCAAATACAGTGTCCCACAAACTATGATTGTAAAACAATACTAGTAATTTTTTTATCGGTCTTACCTTTTTCTTCAAGATAGATGTTGAGGAATATTCTTACTGATTGTACCTATATACCTTTTCTTATCTGCATCAAATCTTCATTTCATTGCCTTCTTTGTGTACCTCTTTTTTTTTTCTTTTAATTTTTGTCCAATTTATTCAATGATTTAATATAATTTTATTTAGACATGCATTTTTTCAGAATTGCACTGTATATATTGTATTTAAGAAATTAAATTAATAAAAGAAAACAAAACAAAAACATGAGAGAAACACAAGATGGTGGTACTCACGACTTCCCAACTTCTGCAAAGCTTTCAAAGAGAGAGAGAGAGAGAGAGAGTATAACATACTTCAATTGATTACGCAGCCACAAAAATGTTTGATCGATGCCGATGACATTTGTCGGCTAAATTATAATTGAAGTTTGCTGAAATGGTAGAATCAGAAAACCGATCAAGCCGGTGCCTATTCCACTGAACATTAATTGTTTTGAGATGATTGCATGTGATAAGGATGTGACTGTGCGAGGTTAAGAGAGGAAGAAGACTTGAATTTTGGAGGGAACACAACCGTTTTAAAGAGAAAGAATGAGATTGCTTCGTGCGTCTAGATGCATAGCGCTTCGGAAATATGTCTAGGTTCAGTGAATCGTTCAAGGAAGAAACTGATTGCTGAATTAGTCATATAAATTAAAAAATAATTAAGCTGATCAAGCATCATTTATCGGATATAAAATTTAAGTTTATCTTGAATTTTTAATTAGAAGAATTAATAATTTAGATCTTCTAAATTATATTCGGAACCGGCCGTATGTACATGCATTTTTATCAGTAGTTACAAGTTAAATGGTATTAAGTGCCGTGCTAAAATTATTTTAAAGATATTGATCTGCTAGAAATAAGAGCGAAGCGAGAAGAATTAAAATAGAACGTAAGAAATATTCAAATATAATTAGAAAAGAAAATTTTAAGAGTAATATTACCGACATTTTTATTAATATCCAAAGTTTAATACAAATTATTAATTATGCCCAGACTTCCAAACTTTCGCTAAAAATACCCAAACCGGCCAGAAAATGGCCGGTTTACTCCCCCCGTAAGCCGGCCATTTTCTGGCCGGCTTACTCCCCCCTAAACCGGCCAGAAAATGGCCGGTTTAGTCTTTTTTTTTTTTTAGAGACATTATGAAGAGAAAAAAATAATGAAATCTAACACTGAAAATTTGAATTTTGTGTTTAAATTATTTGTTAGATTACTTCTTTTGATTTATAATTAGCATATTTATACTAAAATACACTAGATTATTTGAAATTATGTTGAATTATACTATATTACAATAAATTATGTTGAATTACACTAAATTACGTTAAATTATGCTAAATTACAATAACTTTGCTAATTATGCTGAAATACGGTAAATTACGCTAAAATAAACCGATTCTGTGCCATCTTTCATGAATCATAAAAAATAGTAAAAAAATTCCGAAAATAGTAAAAACTGGTATTCTACAAGTTCATTATGTAACTAATTTACTGAGCTACTTGGATTGAATAATAGAAATGAAAATCTTAATCGGAAACTTCAACTCAAGTTTTGAGGCTCTTCCCTTTGTTTTTTGACGATTCTGAATTTTGAAATCTGGCATCGCCGGCACGGACGCATGCGCATTTTCGCAAGCTTTCCGAAAAGTGGTCATTTGCTGAAATCAGACACTCGAGCGCTGTTTTATAACCGTTTGAAGTTTCGTCGTCGTTTTTCACCTTTTCAGTGAAGATATCGTCTCTATTCATATGTAATTTACTGTAAGTTTACCGTATTTTAGCGTAATGTAATGTAATTTTGTGTAATTTAACTTAATATAGTCTAATTCAACATAATTTCAAATAATTTCGCGTATTTTAGTATAAATATACTAATTATATATCAAAAGAAGTAATCTAACAAATAATTTAAACAAAAAAATTCAAATTTTCAGTGTTAGATTTCATTATTTTTTCTCTTCATAATGTCTCTAAAAAAAAAAAAAAAGACTAAACCGGCCATTTTCTGGCCGGTTTAGGGGTGAGTAAGCCGGCCAGAAAATGGCCGGCTTACGGGGGCAGTAAACCGGCCATTTTCTGGCCGGTTTGGGTATTTTTAGCGAAAGTTTAGAAGTCTGGGCATAATTAATAATTTGTATTAAACTTTGGATATTAATAAAAATGTCGGGTAATATTAAGACTAATGCTAGCATTTTATTAATTATTTTTCGTGTTCGCAAGTACTGATATAAAAAATGGACGATAAGAAATCTGTTAGTAATTTCCTGGACGGAAAAAAAATAATGGAACGAAAAAAAAGAAGGAAACCAAAAAAGGAGGTAGAATGTTAGTAATTTCCTGGACGATTAAAAAAGAAGAAGAGAGATTTGAAGTGAGTAAATTAATTAAGAGTGTATGATGAAAAACAAACAGAGATAATCAGGAGCGAAATTAAAAAAAAAATGAGATTGGGATACTAAATAAGTATGTAGTATAATTTTAGTTTTAAAAGTGATTGAAAAATATTAGCTAGAACTAGTAAAATTATAAAATATAAAAGACAAAATTATTAATTTCTATTCATTTAGGTGGCTAATAACCCACCCTAGCACCCCGAGATAATAATAATAAAAAGAGAGAAACAAATAGAAAAAAAACAAAAACAAGACAAAAAAAGAGAGAAACGTCAACCCTTCCGACTTTGACTGTTAACGTAACTTTAGATTTAGTTAAATTTTGATCCCTTACTAAAATTAGAAGTTAACCTCCAGTGTCAGTGGTATATATGGAAAAATATAAAAAAAGAAAAGAAGTGAGTGTCATGTATGTAATTTTATAAAAGGAATTAAGAATGAAAAGAATGTTGCACATGCATGTATTCATAGTCCTTTGACGTGTTCATAAAATAAGAATAGTCGAGCAGCGAATGAATTCAGATTTAGTTCAATGCCTGAATTTTTAATCGAATACAATATAATCTCAAAGCGGACTTATTCTAAATAGGCACCACTACAACTGACGTACACCATATCACAACGCTTAATCGTCAATTGTTCTTATATGTAACAGTCAGTGTATGTCGTTTGTATTAAATTGGTAATAAGTCGAATTTATCACTGACAGTCACACCGCTAATAGTAACACGATAAAATAAGGTGTGTACAATTTCTAGCGTATTCTAAACGCTAGCAGAGGAGATACCCTTTTCTAACAGTTTGTACTAAAATTGCTAAAAAAAAGTTGTTTTTCTAACAGTACCGTACTTGAAACTCATAGAAAAGAATTGCTATGTGCATAAAAAAAGATCCCCTCACAAAGAGGGTAATAAATTTGACCGGTATAACTTAATTTGTGTAGGAAATCTGTTTTCAGTGTTCGATAACTTTTTGAAAAACTCGTGAGGAGGAGATATCGATTTTGAAGCTAATTAAAGATTTACCTTCAAGGTGTGGTCAGCGCAACCATAATTGCAAAAAAAAAAAAACATTATTTAGGACCTCAAAACTGCAATTGAAGTTTCTGAAAAATAATATGAAGTTATAAAATTGATTTCAATAGAAGAAAATAAGTATTTTCATTATGCCAATGAGCAGCAATGCCACACTATTTCAAAAGAACAAACTGATTAGACGAATAATCTTTATAAGTCATAAACTCAGTGCTCAAATTGAGCTATCTTTATCAAGCGGCTAGGGTTTGAGAGAATCAAATATGGGAGAAGCGTCTAGGTTTTGAGAGAATCAGATCTGGAAGAAGCGGCTAGAGTTTGAGAAAATCAGATCTGGGATGAGAGAGGACGCGAGATAAGAGAGGATGTGAGATTTGAGAGAAGAGAATCCAGATGATGAAAAGGGAGAGTGTTTGTGAAGCGAGAACTTAAGTGAAAATTGCAGAAATTTCAATTTAAGTTAGAATTCAAAATGGTCTTCTTTTATCGGTTCAAGTGTAGAACCAATAGAAAAATGTCATTTTCTTCTATCGGTTCTAAGTGTAGAACCGATAGAATAAATGTGACACTTATTATATTGGTTCTAAAAAAAACCCGATAGAAAAAGACCATCTTCTTCTATCGGTTCTAAGTATAGAATCGATAGAATTAATGTGACACTTCTTCTATCGGTTCTAAAGAACAAACCGATAGAAAATGTTAAACTTCTTCTAACGGTTCACTGTTTTGAATCGATAGGAAAAAATGGATAATCTTTTCTATCTATTTTTTTACTATAGAACCAACAGAATAAAGATTTAATTAATTACCAAACTTACCACAACATTTATGTACTTTCGGTTTTGACAAAAAATGCTTCAAATTCTTAGAAATCAGGGGTTAGATGATCCCATTTTTGTAAAAGTGGATTCATCTGTAATAAATAGTCGTTGAAAATGACTAACTTAATTTCACCAACTAATAAGTGTCTATTCACCAATGATTCTGGTACAGAACCGAGGGTAAAAGTGTGTATAAAACACCAACGATTCATATAGAAAAACTATAAGAAATGCACACTCATCACCGACGTTTCTTGTATGTGAATAATTGTTGAATTTTGGTCCACTTTCACTAACTGTTTACTTGAACTGAACCGTTGATGATAATGTGCTTATTATGTCCCAAAACGCTAGAATCTTACATTCACTAGCTGTTCTTTTAAAAGAACTGTTGGTGATTGTTATTTGAGGAGGGATCCACTTACATTTTTTTTTAGTGACACCAGATTATATTTTATATTTTCAAAGTCCAAACAGTCGATTCAAACCGTTCAACATAATGGATATATTAAAATGTGCTTTCAGATCAAATTTTATATTTTTTTTTGAATTTTTTATTATTTTTTAAGATGGGTACAAAAATTCAATGGTCTAAAAACATCGATTTTGTAAAATACTTAATAAAAAGTAAAAAAATTCAAAAAAAATGTAAAATTTGATCTGCAAGCACATTTTAATATATCCATCATGTTGAACGGTTTGGATTAACTATTTAGACTTTGAAAATTTTGAAAATATAGTGTACTTTAGTGTCTAAAAAATAATGTAAGTGGATCTCTCCTCTTGTTATTTTACACATAGCTAGTATATAATTAAGTCTTTCTTTCTCATTATTGAGTCGCCTATGTGCATTTAATGTTTCAACTCCAAGCACGAAACAATCTTGCTCTCTCTATTTAAGCATATGGACTCTATGTCTTCGATTAGTTTAATTTGTTAATTTATTTTTAATTTTATGTACGTGTTTTAATTAAAACCCCTCTATTTCTCTAATTAAAGCACTTGTCGTTAAACACCCCTATTTCTTTAATTTTACGTACATGATGTGTTTAATTCTTTTTATTATTTATTTGTGATATTTTTAAATTAAATTATATAAACAATCAATTTATTCAATATTATTCGTTATTGTTTAGTTACTCGTTATTTTAACGGATAAGGATGAGGTATTAATAAAATCAGGAGTGGAGCTAGACTTTCGAATTATGGGGGTCAAATACGTATGGGGTCAATTATATAAATATTTTTTTTTTGCATAGAATGGAGGTTAGTGTGACAATACCATAACATTTTACTATAATTTATATAGAAAATAATATATAAATACAAAAAAATTAAAAAAAATGGAGGTCAATTGACCGCCCTACTTTGTTCCTACATCCACCTCTCAATAAGACTAATACTTAGTAGATAAGAATAAAATTATAAATAATACTAATTTTATATGGATATAGACAGTGTAATAAAATGCGGCCGCATGAACCGCATATGCGGCCGCATATGCGTATGCAGCCAGGAACCGCATAGAAAACGACTATGCGGACCGCATATACTACAGTCCAACTAAAAAAAATTTAATTAGAAAAGAAATCCTAATTAAATCGGATCCAAATACATTTATTAATAAAAATGCAAATCAGATCAGTTAATTATCTGTGCATCTCTGTTTATATATACAAAAATAGTACGGTTGGATTATGGGTTTTTCATTTTAAATTTATTTATCCAATTTGCAGTAGTATTTTGATCATTTTACGTGTCTAATCCGCATATATAAGTCCGCATTAAAATCCGCATATGCGGCCGCATACCGCATATGCGGCCGCATACCGCATATGCGGTATGCAGTGACCTTCCGCATACCGCATGAAAACCGCATTTAATAACATTGGATATAGATAAGAAAATGTAGGGGTGAAAACGGTATGGATAATATTCGATCCGTATTCGATCTGTATTTAAAAATTAGATGTGGATATCTGATATTTGAATATTCGTGTGGATATGGATACTGATATGGTTTTACGTTTCAATTAGTCGTATCCGAATAGTAGATATATATCATATATTTTAATATATATTATGAAAAAATATTGTTATTCACCATTAAAATTAAATAAATATTATAAACTTTGGTATTTTTATTATTTTAATAAATATCCGATCCGATCCGTATCTGTATCGGTATCCAGCTGATATCTGATCCATAGCTGTTTTCAAAAAATTAAAAAGATATGAATATAATTTTACTACTATCCTCGCTCCGTTTTCACCCCTAAGAAAATGTCTCCTCCAGGTTCGTATCGTATCCACTAACACCTCTATTATTTCTCGCCTTGCAATACACCACAACATGACATGCATATAGGGGTGTCAATGGGTATGGTACGGGTCGGGTGGAGGCATTTTCATACCCAACCCATTAAAATTGACTTTACCCATATTCTACCCATACCCATTAAAAATTGACTTTACCCTACCCTACCTTTACCCGTTAATATTATCGGGTAACGAAACGGTAGCGGATGAATAATAGATAATACTAATATAATAATTAGTTTTATTATATTTTACAAATTAAATATAAAAAACTCATTCATTTCACATATATGTAATTACATTTCTAATAAAAAATAAATATAAATGTGCAATCAATTCTAACTAAATTGTTTTTTATAAAGGAAGAAAATTAAAAAATACGAATACATATTTAGGTGGGTTGGAAATTGAATTGAATATATATTTAGATTTAATAATTACCATATAGGGTAACGGGTACGAAATAGTCATTACCAATACCCTTACTCATTTGGTTAACGAAAATAATTCTTATTCATACTCATACCTAATAAGCTAATGAAATTTTTTTTTATTCATGGCCTCCTTATCGAATACGATACGGGTCAGGTAAACAACTAAAAAAGTACCATTGACACCCCTACATGCATAACACCTTCTCATTGACCAGCACATATTTGACACAGCTCACACTCTTGACATGTCCTCTCGTGTATTATAGCACCTTCAGGCTCCAGGTAATCTTTCGTGAATAGCCTTCCACATAAAGACTTTGCCTTGGCTAAGAGGCTACGTGGGTGCCAGATGGCGTTCAATAGTTGTTTACTGTACGCAAATCCTGATGAAGACATCCAATGAGTGTCAGATCAGAGGTTTGTAGTTTTTTTTTTTTTTTTGTTTAAATGGTTTCTAGTTTACAGAGCCTAGCTAGGAGCTGAACCAGGCGGACCCAGCCGAGATCTAGTGAACATAAAAAATTTAAAGCCCTCAAAACCTAGAACAATCGTTAAACAGTACGTATCTCGATTATGTTTGGCAAAATAGTGCGCATTCACTTTTTTAGCTAAATAAACTCCGATCAAAGAAATAGTCACAACTCACAAAGCATCGCAAAGTGAGCCGATTTGATTTCCTCAAATTGTATCAATATTTAATTCGCATCCCCACCAAGCTCATCTCCTCTCCTCTTCTTGACCTTGACTCCCTCCACTTTTTCCCCATCTTTTCATTTTTTCCACGCAGCCAACAACTAGGTGCATCATTAGATCGTGGATATTAAAACAGCTCTTCAACGTCAATTTTCTCGTAATAGTATACAGAAAAAAAAAATTGGACTGTCAAAACCTAAACGAGACAACAAAACAGATAGCTAGACTCAAGAGCGGAACTAGAAAATTTGAATAACGGCTCTAATTTATAAAATACATAATATGTGAAAAAGGCAAAAATAATGTGATTAGTGGGGAATTGAACCCATAATCTTACAAATACCATATTGAGTTCTTACCACTAGACTATATGCACACATTTATCATTTTATGAGGGGAGCTAGACTATATAAAAATTTAAAAAATCAAAAAATTAATTAAATCTTAATATATATATAATTAATAAAATTTAAATCATAGAGGTGGCTTAGCACCCCTGACCAACATTTTTATTAATATCCAAAGTTAATTAGAAATTAATATTTATGTTCAGAATTCCTGACTTTCGCCAAAAATGCCCAAACCGGTCATTTTATGGCCGATTTACTCTTTTTTTTTTTTTGGAGACACTATGAAGAATAATGAAATATAACACTAAAAATTCGAATTTTTTGTTTAAACTATTTGTTAGATTACTTCTTTTGATTTATAATTACCATATTTATACTAAAATACACTAGATTACTTGAAATTATGTTGAATTACACTATATTACAATAAATTATGTTGAATTACACTAAATTCCGGTAAATTACTGTGTGTCTTCATAGTGATGTATAATTATAAACTATTTTTTGTTTCTCTTTTATCTTCACAGTTATTTATAATTAGAAATTATTTTTTTAAGAGACACTATGAAGAGCAAGATAATGAAATTTAACACTGAAAATTTGAATTTTTTGTTTAAATTATTTGTTAGATTACTTCTTTTGATATATAATTAGCATATTTATACTAAAATACGCTAAATTACTTGAAATTATGTTGAATTACACTATATTACGTTAAATTACGCTAAATTACATTACATTAAGCTAAAATATGATAAATTACGCTAAATTACATATGAATATGGACGATATCTTCACTGAAAAGGCGAAAAACGATGACGAAACTTCAAACGGTCATAAAACGGCGCTCGAGTGTTCGATTTCAGCAAATGACCACTTTTCGGAAAGCTTGCGAAAAGACGCATGCATCCGTGCTAGCCACGCCGGATTTCAAGATTTAAAATTGCCAAAAAACTAAGGGAAGAGCCTCAAAACTTGAGTTGAAGTTTCCGATTAAGATTTTCATTTCTATTATTCCATCTAAGTAGCTCAATAAATTAGTTACATAATGAACTTGTAGAATACAAATTTTTACTATTTTCGGAATTTTTTTACTATTTTTTATGATTCATGAAAGATGGCACAAAATTGGTCTACTTTAGCGTAATTTTGGATAGTTTAGCGTAATTTACCGCATTTTTATCAATTAGCGAAGTTATTGTAATTTAGTGTAATTTACCGAAATTTAGTGTAATTCAACATAATTTATTGTAATATAGTGTAATTCAACATAATTTCAAGAATCTAGTGTATTTTAGTATAAATATGGTAATTATAAATAAAAAAAGTAATCTAACAAATAATTTAAAAAAAAATTCGAATTTTCAGTGTTAGATTTCATTATTCTTCATAGTGTCTCTACAAAAAAATAAAAAATAAAAAATAAAGAGTAAACCGGTCATAATATGGCCGGCTTGAACATTTTTGGCAAAATCTGAAAATTCTGATCATAAATATTAATTTTTATTAAACTTTGAATATTAATAAAAATCTCGGCACCCCTGACATCTGACATATGGGAGCAGCTTGGGTCCGATGCCCATCGGACCCAAAGTGGGTTCGATGGGCTATATGACCGTCCGATCTGCTTTAAGCCGTACGCACGTAAATTAAAGAAGCCGCGAAAGTTCTGGAGTGAATCTTAAAGCAGATCGGACGGTCATAGAGACCATCGAACCCACTTTGAGTCCGATGGGCATTGGACCCAAGCTGCTCCCCACATATATGTAGATCTGCTCCTGACCCAGACTCGTGCAATTTGCTCTCTCTAAATCTGAAACATGAACTACCACGCCACACACAAAATGCCACAAGTAATCCGATTATTTGTCGATGGAATCAGGAAGTGATCCGATCCGCACCAGGCACAAGCCCACGTCTCCGCTCCTCCCTCAGACCGTCACCTTCTCTCGTTGAGTCCTCCTCCTCCGCCTTTCCTTCCTCTCCAAGCAGCCATCCGCATCGCTTCGCAACGAAACCCCTACATTCATCTTCGTCTAAACAGACAAGTGCCGCAGATCGAAGCGTATTTACCTCTTGTTCAAGCCCGTGCGCGGTAAGAAAGGAAAACGAGAGAACGAGAGAACGAGGAGAGAAGAGGTTAGTTTCATATCCTGTTGAGTTGCTTTGTTTCTATTGTCAATTGTTATGGCACTCCATTGTGTTTAACCTGTTGGGTGTGCGCGAAGTGTTTGACGAAATGCCATATAGAGTGTTTGACCAGCTTAACGGGCTGTATCCGATTATGGATCTAATTTGTGATTATCAATTCTTTTCACTGGCGTGCCACCAGATAACTAACTCAATTGAGCTATATGGTTAAAGGGCCAAAGGGCGGTGATTTTTCTGTTGGAAAAAGATTGGAAAAGGATAAAATAAGGGATGAAAAGAGAACGAATAATGGGTGGTGGACTTTCTGTATCGGAAGCCTTTCATTTCTTGGTGAAATTGATCTAACTTTATTATTACATTGGTGTTGACAGATCTTCCCGGAGTTCCTGATTGTTCATTTCTGAGAGGCCTGATGTATATATGATTGGATTCTGTAAACATGAAGCGCTTTGTGTACATAAATGATGATTCATATCAGGATGTGTACCGTGATAACCGAATTTCTAACACCAAATATACCTTACTGAATTTCCTTCCCAAGAATCTATGGGAGCAATTTGGGTTTGTCTTTCTTTCTTAATTTTACAAGTCAATTAAAATGCATTAATCTGATTTACAGAAGACTGCCACCTTATACTTTTGGTGCAAAACTAAGCAAACAAAAGGAGCAGAAAATGGAATTTGATTAGCTTATTTCAATTTAATCTTATTAAGGTACCAAACTTATAGTAAGATATGGTCACAAGCTGTAGACATGGAAGCTAGTGCGAAAAAGACTGATAAAGCAATAGCTGGATTATTTTAGCTAAATTTGGCTTTAACTTTGCTCTCTTTTTTTATGTTAAATATATAAGAGAGTGTTCATCAATGAACTTATAGTGGGATATTTCATGGCTCCAAACATTTACAATTGTATTTTGCTAGCCATTTTTTTGTAGATTTACATCTGCCCTTATTTCTACTTACACTGTTAAGTATTCATTAGTGCCCTAATATCCTGTAGCGCCAAAGCACAACTTTTACTATTGTATGTTCTGACATGTTGTTGTAGAAAAGATGATCGAACTGATACTTACAATTGCCATATTTAATGTAAAGAGACTATCTAAAACGTGGTAATATAAAAGCTAAACAAATAGTAAAATTTAACCTATTGTGTGCCTAAATTGCAACAATAATCCAAAAGCATTGGGGCTAACCTTATTTTTTTTACTTGTATTTTAAAATAATAGACGGTTCATGAATCAATATTTCCTGCTGATTGCTTGCCTGCAACTGTGGTCTCTCATTACACCAGTGAACCCGGCCAGCACGTGGGGTCCACTTATCTTCATATTTGCTGTATCAGCCACAAAGGAGGCATGGGATGACTACAACCGCTATGTCTCCGACCGACAGGCCAATTGCAAGGATGTTTGGGTGGTGAAAAATGGTGTTCGAAGAAATGTATGTTTTTTTTTTCCAAACTTCTATCCTTACTATATGATATGCGACAGGGAATTGTGCACACATTTCCCTATATTATTAGCTAGCTGGAGCAAATAATATGGAAATGAACCCAATCCAATGGCTCCGATTGGGTTTCATTTCTACCCCAACTTGTTTGGGACTAAAGGCTTGGTTGTTGTTGCCGTTGTTGTTATTAGCTAGCTGGAGCAAATCCAGTTATTGTTGCAAATGTTCATGACTTTTTCAGAACTTGTTTGTAAGCTTTACTATTAGCGGTATCTTCACCACGGTTGTCCTTCAACTATAGTATTGTCTGGGTTGTGAGAATGAAAGTTAAAACAGTTTTTCCCTGAGAAGATTGTGTTATGACTATTTTATTTTTGCATTTGCATTATGATTTCTGTTGCATAATAGAAATTGTTGAGTAGTTCACTTTTTAAAAACAATTAGACGGTTGGTTCTAGAGGAAAGCTCAGCAGCGCCCCTGAACTTTTGCATGTTGAATGTGGCATCTGAACTTGAGGAATTCTTCAGTGCGGGCCTTAATATTTGGGCTCTACTTGTCCATTTTTAGTTGCTGACAATGTGGCAAAAATGAGAGATGAAATGTGCAGAGGTAGATGGTAGACCCTGTGACCACATCGGAGATCAAAATATGAAATTTGATTGTTTGTCTTAGTCTGGGTACAACCACTCATTTATCATCCTAATTCTTGACATGTCAGCACAATTAGGTGATAAGCAATATATCGAACAGAAAACACGTTAGCTTGTTCAAACTAAGGAGTAAATTATGGCATGGGTGACATGGGATCAAACTTAAAGAAATCCTGCATTCTGGACTCTTTGTATCTGGAAGTGGTTTTAGTCAGAATTCCCGACCTTGCGTTGATGCAGCTTCCTGTCAATTTATGATGTCAAATCGAGCTGTATGTTCTAAATTTTGGAGTTTGACATGAATTGTTTATGCTTTTTATTCAGATTCAAGCCCAAGATATACGTGTTGGTAATATAGTATGGCTTAGAGAAAATGAAGAGGTCCCTTGTGATCTTGTTGTGATTGGGACTTCGGATCCACAAGGCATATGCAATGTTGAGGTATAACAATTTCAATAGACTTTTTTTAGGATTATTTTTTTCTTATGTTTATATCAGTCGTATCACTTTTCAATTATCATAACTTGGTTCAGTATACTGGTGACAGCAATATATAGTTTTAAACACAAAATTTATCTGTTATTGGTTGGCATTATACTTTTCTTGCCAAGCTAGATTCTCCAGTTCTGGTGTGAAGGTTTTTGCAACTGCATTGCAGGAAAAAAAATACAATCAAAGAAGAAAAAGAGAAGTCTTATGCAGTTATATATATATTTTTTATTTTTATTTTTGTGATTTTAGACAACTGCCTTAGATGGAGAAACAGATCTCAAGACAAGAGTAGTTCCACCAACTTGTGCTGGCCTTGACTCTGAGCAACTTTGCAAGATCAAGGTAGTTAAATGAACAACATTGCTACCATTTTTTTTCTTTTGGGTGTTTTTTTGTAAATTTCATTTAGGTCTTTCTTTATATTAGTTCCTAACTTTCGTGTGTCTTAATGAAATGCTAAAGGGGGTTATTGAGTGCCCAAATCCGGATAAAGATATCAGAAGATTTGATGCAAATATGCGGCTTTTCCCTCCCTTCATTGACAATGATACATGTCCGTTGAGCATAAACAACACTCTCCTACAATCCTGCTACTTGAGAAATACTGAATGGGCTTGTGGTGTGGCTGTTTATACTGGTTAGTTACTTTACATTGTAAACCTGTAGTCGTGCTTTTTGTGTGCAGAAAGTTACTTCACAATCATTAAAATCTCATGTTTTGTTCAAAGAGCACCCTTATGCTGTAAATGTTTAGGAGATGGTTAAGAGTCATAGTTGCTGGCAGGTAGTTTGGTTGTGGAAAAATATTCTAACGAATATGTGTTTTTAACAAGTATATATTGTCATGTCGTAAAGGGTTCCAAAACAGATAATCTGGGTCCGTAACTTGTTTGATCACAAATATTGTTGTTATTATTGTTTTTTAGGAAAAACTAAGTTAGTCAAAATTTAGCTTTGTTATTATAGCTTTTGTTTGTGTTGTTGTTATTTATTGCCCTCTGTTTGAGATTATGCAAATATTTTTCCAATGCTTAATGTCTTACTATAGTTGTAAAAACAGCATACCTCATATGGGAACTAGCACCCAATTCTTCAACATTACCAGTTGTGCATTTGTTCGTATCAATCTTACAACACTACACTGAAATAAAATTTGACATGCTAATTTTAAGGTTAATTTCAAGCATGCACTTTAGTCATTTCTGTTGTCATTTATAACTTCGATATTGATAGTTTGTGTGTTATCTGCATATAACTCCTAAGAATTTTTTTTGTCACAATTAGGAGAAATTGTTTTATTTGCAAATTCTGATAAATTGTTTTCTGAAATTTGTAAAACCTCTCAAAATATGAGTTGCACTTGTTCTCTTTTCACGTATTGAAACAGAAATTGAGGAAATTGTAAAAATCTTCTTCAGGCAACGAAACCAAGTTGGGAATGAGTAGGGGCATACCAGAGCCCAAACTAACAGCTGTAGATGCAATTATCGACAAATTGACGGGTGCGATTTTCTTGTTTCAAATATCCGTTGTTGTTGTTCTAGGATTTGCTGGCAATATTTGGAAGGATACTGAATCTCGTAAGGTAATGTCATTTTATTATTTCAGCTGAGTAATGTAGTATGCTAAGTTCCATCATTCTTCTAATGTCAAACAAACAACACAAAAAATAAATGAAATGTAAGCCCCAAGTTGTTCTCACCTCCTCTGAAACACATGAAAGAAATGAGAAAGATAAATTGGAAGATCCTGGTCATATATGATGCTGATGCTGGCCATAGGGTTGGGATATGTTGATAATGCATTAACTTGACAATCTGACAAATGGTAAAAAAAAGTAATTTATAATTTCGAATTCCGACTTTTGAAATGTGATCTATACTATATTTATATGATGCACATGAAATTTGATGGATTTTGATGCAAATTTTACTGTTCATATACCGACTTAAAACTTGTAGTGACCTATATTTAATGTTTAATTTTACTGTTCATACACAATCAATCCATAAGGCCAACAACATGTTCGTTGGTGTAAAGTTTTTTTTTTTCAATTTTTTGAACTTTTTCTTGCTTGATTTGAAAATATATTGTCAAGATAGTCTAAATGCTCATTGTCAAGGGATATTAAGTTATTAACCCTTAGATATATGTCACACATTGCACAAGAATGTTTGGCATTCTAGAAGTTACGCAAGCACAGGGTGTCTCTGGTCAGTATTAATGGTATCTGCAACCACTGTCTGCTGTATGTGATTTACTGCCGACTTACATATAATTTTGTCCCATAACTGTTACTATTGTTTTGTGTAGCAATGGTATATTGCATATGCTGATGAAGACCCATGGTATGAGTTCATGATAATACCATTACGATTTGAGTTATTATGCTCCATAATGATCCCTATTTCTATAAAGGTATATGTACTTTCCTGTTAGTGATTTAAACCTTAACTTTAAATTTTGAAAGGGATATTTTATCAAAAAAATGATTTGGAAAGGAATAAATGAGCATACTATCCTATAATCCCAGGGTTTTTAGAAGGATTTCTTGCCCTTTCTCTTTGCCTTTGGTGCAAATATAAGCTGTTATCTGAACAAATATCTTTTCTTTATAGGTTTCACTTGACTTTGTGAAAAGCTTATATGCAAAGTTCATTGACTGGGATGAAGAAATGTTTGACCAAGAAACTAATACTCCTTCTCATGCTGCTAAGTAAACTGTTGTATTTATTCTCACGGTTTTGTTAGGTTTTGATATTATCTATTGGCCAATTGCACACTTCGCATATAGTATGTGAGCTCGCTTTGTGAACTTAATCTCATAATTATGGTTGAAATGTTTCCAAAATCACGACCTGATGTGCAAAACCCAATAAGCATGGGTTGAGCGCTGTACAACAAAGTAGAAAATCGATGCCACTTGTATTCACAGTCTGGTATACTCAACACCAATTTGCAAGACATGCTTTAATGTATTGAATTTTATTTTGTATTTCGTTTTGCAGCACGGCAATAAGTGAAGACTTGGGGCAAGTTGAATACATCTTAACTGACAAAACAGGGACACTGACTGAGAATAAAATGATCTTTAGGAGATGCTGCATCAATGGAATTTTTTACGGGAATGAGAGTGGTGATGCTTTGAAAGGTTGTGCTCTTCCTTTCCACACACTCTGTATTTGGCTTGAAACTTATGGTCTGACTTTGTGTGTATGTGTGGGCATCTGTCTGCTCCCTTCTTCTTCTTTTGCAAATCAGATACCCAACTGCTAAATGCTGTCACTGGCAATGAGAGTCCTGTCATCAGATTCCTCTTAATTATGACGCTCTGCAACACTGTTGTTCCTGTTGAAAGGTAAATACTTGATGTATCATTTTTCTTGTATAAATGTAACAATTGTTGAAATCTGATAGTTTTACCAGTTGGATTTATCAGATCATGAACTCAATATATTTGTGCAGTTCCTGTTGTGTACCAGACTAATACTAGTCTGCACGTTGTTTGTTTATTTTTTTCATTGTCTTGTGTCTTCAGTGCTTTGGGGTTATTTTGCGAAGCTTAGTTTAGCCATAGCATTGGTATTGCAGAGAAACATGGGGCACAGATTAATGGAGGCCGTGTATGTACCAGTTAGTACTCAGTAATGCTAGCGTAGCTTGCATGCTGTGATGTTTGATACTATTTTGATGTTGGTGGGCACAGTTATTTTTTGCTCACTGGGTGCTAAACCCCTATTCATATTTAACTTTGATTCTGATCATCTTAATTGGACGACTATCACTATTAATAATTGATCTACTAATGATTAATTCCTTTCTTTATTTGGATTCTAGCCAAACTGGAGGTATTACATACAAGTCACAGTCGCAAGATGAAGATGCTCTTGTTAACGCTGCCGCATGCTTGCGTATGGTACTGGTCAGCAAAAAGGGTAGCATCGTTGGTAGGTAATTCCTCTTAAGAAGTTATCATTTATGTAGTAAACTGCACAAATTTTTCTTGGTGCTTCCACCCTTTGCTGAGATTTGGTTTTTTAAGTTTTTGAATTTCCCATGTTGTCCCCTAGCTCTCAAATTTGTGCCAATTGGTCTCACCAAAATCTTCTGTAAAAAAAGTGGACACATCAATACTAGCGGACATTGCATTTGCAATAAGGGAATTGTGCCTTCAGCAATTCATTGGAAACACTTCTCTTCCATGATGGCATGGATGTTTGTTAAAGTTTTATGAACATTCTGCTATCTAAACTCTAGATTTTGAGTTATTGATGGTCGTTGTACTTCTAGATGATTCCCAGTTTGGTCTGTAAATTTGAATTCGAACTGAAAAAAGAAACAAGTTTAGGACCGAAATGCGAATAATAAAGTAGTCAGATTAGAGTCTACCAAAATGGGAGTTTCTGAAACTTTTAAGCATTGCTAATGTGAAGAAGTATTGGCCGGAGGCATGTCATCTATGTCAAAATGATGATGTGGACTCAGGCATTGGTCTCCATCCAGGACTAATGTGGTATGCATTGTAAAGTTTAAGAGCCTTATGGGAACTTTTAAGCCTGAAGTGCCAAAAAGGGAAGGTTGTACTTGTTGGTTTTAGTTGTTTTTTTATATCTTTCATTGTATTTTATTTTTATAAACAGTTTTTTCAATTAAACTAAGCTTTTTTACTTTGTATGGTTTGTGGTCAAACATTTCTTTGTTTTTACTGTGTTTCTATGGCTTTTTTTCCTATCAGCGTGATTTAAATTGGTGGTTGTAGTTGTAATCAAACTAGGCACATGATTTTTGGTAGAAACCACTGTTTAGCCTTTTGGTTATGGGCTTACTCAAGGTGTTCATGACTTCCCTATCTTTTTCCTTCGTGTGTCAACCCCTCTTCTTCACAGGAATAAATTTCAATGGTCAACGCATGCTGTATGAGATACTTGACATACTAGAGTTCACTTCTGATCGAAAAAGAATGTCAGTTGTGGTAAAGGACTGCCAAACTGGCGGAATTCTTCTCTTAACCAAAGGCGCCGATGAGACTATTTTCCCTTGCTCTTATCGAGGTAAAATGGCACTATAAGTCCACTTTTGTCAATCATATATCCTGTAAGGTCATCTTCAAGGTATTGGTTTATTGATATCTATCTTTACATCCATGATCCCCCTTGGCCAGAACTTGTTGATATAAAAGAAATTAACATGTATTTTTCATAATTTAGACGGACTTCAGTTGAATGTATGATATCTGATATGAAAATCATTCTCCTGAAATGTAGCAATTCAATTGTTTAATTGTCCTTATTACATTGCATTCGATTGGTTGCCAAACAATCTTAAATTGCAGAGAATTTAATATATGACCTATTTTATGATCTAGAGTACACTATTTTTAGAATTCCATTGTGTCAGTTTCAATAATGAGTGTGGCGACTGTCAATTTAATTTGGTCAAGTATAGTATAGGGATAAATCTGCTAGTTGAGGAAACTGAAAAACACGGGCATTTAAATAAAATGGGATTACTTTACAAGGATTTATGGTATATATTTCTCGTGTCTGGTATTGACAGATGTGATGGTTTTCAATTTTTATGGGCACGGGTACTTTAAGGTCTTCTATGGGCAATGAAATTTGTCTCTTTACCCCAGAAAAAAGAACAAAGAAAGAAGGAATGCTAAATTAAAATTAAGTGCCTAATAGACATTGAATGAGGAATGATACAGTACCTGTGACATTTCTGGCCATGAATATCTATCCACCTTAATATTTCATAATAATTGGATTTTTTCTGATGATTTAATGAAGACATTTGTTTGTAATTTGTTGCAGCTTGGAAACTTTAAACAAATTGTTGCTTTGTGAAATGTTTTCTCATCTGATCTTTCAATTTCAGGTCAACAAATCAGAGTTTATGTTGATGCGGTAGAACAGTACGCACAATTAGGATTGCGAACTCTCTGTTTGGGATGGCGCGAATTGAGAGAAGATGAATATTTGAAATGGTCAAAGTTGTTTAAAGAAGCAAGCAGCTCATTAATTGATCGAGAGGTAATGCATGAGTTAAGATAGTCTACCTCTCTCTGAAATTGTGTTATGCGGGATGTACTAATAAACATGAAATGTAATACAGATATAGTTCCCTAAGGAAAAAAAAGTTCATTTTTCACCTTGTCTTTTCTTAAATTGCTTTATTTGACTTGCTGCAATATTGTTGCTGAATTATAATAGTAATTGGAGAAACTTTGACATTTTTTAGGGTACCTTTGATGTTTCATTTTTTGGGAAGTCAGACCAAAATTACATTGTTTGCTTATGGTCTCCTGTTTATAATGTAGTGGAAAGTTGCTGACGTCTGTCAGAGGTTGGAGCGTGACCTTGAAATTCTTGGTATCACTGCAATAGAGGATCGTCTTCAGGTACTTGTAAAGATTTGTCCTCGCAATCACATAATATTTGGTTTTAGTTTTGAATTTGTAAGGATTTCCAAGCCCTCAACGCAGGTAGAAATTATTATGCACTAGAGCTTAGAGCTTTTTGGAAGGGAATTTGGATAGCTATTTTGGCATGTACAAGTGTTTAACTTTTTATCCGTAAATAAATTTCAGGATTCTTGTGTGGCATTTGTACTTGTCCTTTTCTGTGATGAACTTTTCTTTTTACTTTATTTTTTGAGTAGAGTGGCGTGCCCAAGACAATTGAAACACTTAGGCGCTCTGGAATAAACTTTTGGATGTTAACTGGTGATAAGCAAAGCACCGCTATTCAAATCGCACTACTCTGCAATTTCATCTCTTCAGGTGTTTTTTAAGTAAAAATTGGTGTTGGGGTAGTTACTTAAATTCTGCTTATTGTCTTAATTTCCTGATGTTGCATTCCAGAGCCGAAAGGCCAGCTTTTGCATATAAATGGAAATACTGAGGATGAAGTAGGGAGAAGCTTAGAGAGAGTCCTACTAACAATGAAGATCACATCATCAGAACCCAAGGTTAGTTTTGTACCAAGAAGCACACACATTTATCATGGGAAAGAATTTACGTGAAGCCAGGGGCGGAGCCAGACTTTAAAGCTATGGGGGTCAAATGTGAATGGGGGTCAATCATATAAATTTTTCATGCTGAGTATGGGGGTCAATTTTACAATAACCATAGCATTTTACCCTAAATTATTTAGCAAATCATGTATAATTTCTAAAAAATTGAAAATAAATGGGGGTCCATTGACCCCCATTCTCTATTAATAAATCCGCCACTGCGTGAAGCAAATGCGTTCAGTTACCAGAATGATAATACGTCAAGTTGGGGAAGTGATGAAGCTCAGTCATGGCATTTATTTTTGTATCATGATTACAGGATTTAGCTTTTGTTGTGGACGGGTGGGCCCTTGAGATTATTCTCACCCACTACAAAGAAGCCTTCACTGAGTTGGCTGTTGTATCTCGCACAGCGATCTGCTGCCGGGTAACTCCTTCCCAGAAAGCACAGGTAATTCTACGCACTTGTTAGTTGTTATCTGACTGGTATTTTCTTTTTTAAACTGCCACCAACTTTATTAAGATTTTCATTCTTGATGTTTTAATTTGGTGACCGCAATAATTGTAACCATTAGTATAAAGAACATAGTGCAACTAATTTAGAGAAGGGTATTATAAATACTGGTATTTTCTTTTTTGAACTGTCACCAACTGTATTTTCATTCTTGATGTTTTAATTGGTGACCAGCAATAATTGTAGCTGTTTAGTTTAAAGAAGGGTATTAGCATAGCTAGTGTATCTCTACTGCAGAAAAGTCTGTTTGGCGATTGAAGTATAATGTATCTATTGCAGCTAGTGCAACTCCTAAAATCATGTGATTACCGAACTCTAGCGATTGGTGATGGTGGAAATGATGTGAGAATGATACAACAGGCCGATATAGGTGTAGGAATTAGTGGCAGAGAAGGGCTTCAAGCTGCAAGAGCTGCTGACTATAGCATTGGAAGTATGTTATCTAACTTTAACACTGCATCAGGCATGTCTCATATAATTTGTGCAGAAGTCCTAAAATTTTGACACATTCATTCTTTGGGGTTTGTAGAGTTCAGATTTTTGAAGAGGTTGATACTTGTTCATGGTCGATACTCATATAACCGGACATCATTTCTCTCACAATATTCCTTCTACAAGTCTCTTTTGATATGCTTTATTCAGATTCTGTAAGATATATATTTTTTGTTCTTTTGCACTCATTTAATCCTTTTATCTTTATACATAATCCATGCTATCAAGTCTGATCATATTCTTTTTGGCAGCTTTTCTTTTCTTTCAGGGATTGCTGGAACTAGCTTATTCAACTCGGTAAGCCTGATGGCTTATAATGTGTTCTACACCAGCATACCTGTCTTGACAAGCGTGCTTGACAAGGATCTTTCTGAAAAGACAGTGATGCAAAATCCTCAGATTCTTATTTATTGTCAGGCAGGAAGGTAAAGATTAAACATAAACATTCTAACTTTTGGAATGTATAAAAATGTCAGATTAGAGAAGACATTGTGGTGAATAGTTATTTGGGTCATAGATCAAATGCATAAGAAAGCCACAAGTACGATAAGCAAATAAATTAACCTGGTTCATCCATTTATGTGAAGTCAATCCTAGTTTTTTTTTTTAATTTATCTTTAGTTGTGCTTTATTCTCTTCCCTAGAATCATCTTTCTTCGCACCCATTTGTCATCTTTGATTAGAAAAGAATTAGATGTCTGATCCAGACAGTGCACTACATGGGATTATTAAAGAGGGTTCCCCTAATTAAGTTGGCAGCTAAGTTCTAAAAAATATATGGAGCATTGTTTCCCTGAAATTCTGGATTAATTTGCCTCGTTGGAATTGAAACCAACTTGTAGTAACTGGTTTGAGCACCTTCAAAACTGAAGTTTTAGCCACCTGATAATGTCAAAGTCAAGCAAAAATAACAAGTGTCAGAACAGGACCATTTCCTATTATATATTTAGTCTTTGTTTCTTCTATTAGTTCAATTAGTAAGTAAAGATCATTCTCATTTTAGGCTCCTAAACCCGAGCACCTTTGCTGGATGGTTTGGCCGATCATTGTATCACGTGAGTATCGCAATTTTTTCTTTTCACATAAGTAGCCCTTTTTTACTCTTATGACATACAAATTGTGGTGTTGGTTGAGTTGCAGGCACTGGTAGTTTTTTTAATAACAATTCATGCATATGCTAATGAGAAAAGCGAAATGGAAGAGCTTTCTATGGTTGCTCTCTCAGGCGCTATTTGGCTACAAGCTTTTGTTGTTACTCTGGAGATGAAGTAAGTTCACCATTTTGGCACATTGGCCCTGTCAAAATTCATATTCGCCTATTTCCTGGACAAGTTTCAGCTCCTCCCTTTTATTTCTGTATTCTTTTTTTTTCTTTTTACAGTTCTTTCACATTCGTGCAAGTTCTTGCAATATGGGGAAACTTCTTGGCCTTCTATGCAATTAATTTTATAATTAGTAGTATACCATCAGCTGGCATGTACACCATCATGTTTCGTCTCAGCAGAGATCCAGCTTACTGGATCACTATGCTTGTAAGTATTCTATTTACATGTTTCATTCCTTTTTTTCCTTGAATAACCTCCCAGTTTGCTTTTCTTGTTACTATTGTACCTTTAGCAAAAGTTTTATAGCATGCTTGAAACCCAAATGGTAAAAGATCTGTACAATTCTAAAAGGGGTATGAATATGCTTGTATACCCCCTATTAACCCTTCTGTCCTGTCTGCGTAATTCAAGAAAAAAAAAAAAGGGTGATTTGGGTAATTCAGGAAGAGAAATTTTAATGATTTGATGTCTTTCACCGTCTTAGGCTTATATATAAGATATTTCATATTTATTTAAGATGATATTTTCAGGTTTGAAAGTGCCCTCAACTGTTTTATAACCATTGAATTTTCATTATCCTATTTTTCCAAGATGATAGATATTTTAGGTGGGACAACTCAGCTATTTTATAACCTTGGAATATTTATCATCCTTGCCCTCATCGTCATCATTTTATTATCATTTTTTTAACATTTGTTTTTTCTTCTAATTTCAGCTAATTACTGGGGTTGGGATGGGTCCAATTCTAGCCCTGAAGTATTTCAGATACACATACCACCCGAGTGCAATAAACATCCTGCAAAAGGCTGAAAGGTCACGCGGGCCCATATATACCCTGGCAAACCTTGAGTCTCAACTTAGGCCAATGGAAAAGGATGCCACACAATTGGTCATAAACTCACCCAAAACATGGAATCCAGTGTACGAGCCGCTATTATCTGATTCGCCGAGTGCTACTAGGAGATCCAGCTTACCTTCAGCTTTTGATATTTTCCATTCTGCACAGTCCAGGCTGTCATCATCTCATCCCAGGAATATCAAAGATAATTGAATTTTGAATTTATGATATTATGATATTATGATATTATGCAAGTATAGGGATAGAAATTGAACTAATGTATTATTCTGTATTTTTAGCTGACATGTGGAATATAGGAAAAGGAAATGAGTTATAGGGGCCAGGCTATCATTTATCTTTAGTTGGTTCATTTCCGGAATTTGTGGGGTATAATGGAACCAATTACTAATGATGTCCTAAATTGTGGGGTATAATGAAACTAATAACTGCAGATTATCATTCTGACTTATTGTGAAACAAAAAAGAATGAAAGTATGACTTATTGTGAAACAAAAAAGAATAAAAGCATTATGTAAAAGCTATGCTGATCCCAGGTTGAGTGCAGAACGTAGTTCCTGACATGAACTGGACTAAGCCATCTAATTTCTACGAGTTTTAATAAGTGGTGATTAAGAGGCAATTTAATGGTTTTAGCGGATTTAAGTAATAGTTTGCTTTGATAAATGGGAACTGAGATCTTGTTAAAACAAACTAGTTACAGGTTTTATTATTTACAGAGATATGTTAATTGTAGTATGGTCTCTGTAAAAAAAGAAAAGTAAATTTTATGAATGATACAAGTATGATGATTTATCAGTCATTTTATCATGCTTAATTATACCTTGTCATCAGCTTAGTATGATGATAAGGTGTAATTTACCTTATTACTACGCTATTTATCCTCTTCATGATTTATCAGTCGTATTATCAATGCATCTTCGTTTTATAATTTTAAATGCTGCTTTCTGAAAAAGTAAGTCCTTCGGGATCTTGGTTAGTAATGCATCTGCGACAGGATGCATCAGACTCTTCTCCATAATACCTCCATAATTAGGCTCCAATTATGAGATTGATGATAAGACTACCCTCCTTTGGTAATCGGCTTTTAGCTATACCTACCTGTCTACCTGACCTTGTAACAACAAGCAGCCATGCTTTTGCAACAAGGCTATATTGGTCCAACTGTGGTGCAGATTATTATTATTTTTAAATAAGAGTCATATTTCTCAACTGTAAATAATTATAAAAAAAATTAACTGAATTTCAAATCTATGACTTTTCTAAATGATTATTATTTTAGTCACTAGACTAGATATTGATTCTCAATCCACCTTTAAAATTTAAATACAACTAAACTGCAGTTCTTTTTTTAAATTAATCTTTTTATTTTTTTAAGCTTGTTTTACCGTCAAATCAAGCCGTCAGTGTAGACATGAACCTGGTTTCTAGCTAGCTTTTGAAGAAGCTTTCATCCACTATCGCACGTTCCCCTTGAAAATGGACACATTATATCAACCTGACCTCGATCAATGGTCCTGGTCTTTTTATCGAAAAATATAAATAAAAAAAATGGTAGCATAGAATGGATGGAATGCTAAAAACTAGCACAACCGGGGAGGAAGATCCTGTTTTATGTGACATATCGGATCTTCTTGCAGCAAATACGGCCACTAGAAGGTACAAGAAAATTATTCTAAAAATATTTGCTTGATAAAAAATATCATTCTTTTATGAACATGCAGGGTGTTGAAACCAGCCCGACAAAACCCCACTAACCCAATGCAATGAATGCGTGGCATATGGCTTCAATTTAAACAAGGGAACAATGGAGATATCGCTGTCCAATTATGTGGCGGAACTTTTTCCTATTGTGTAATGTGTATTTATCTCATTTTTTTCTTTATATATCAAAAAGTACACCTAACCTATAATAAAAGAGAAAAGCAAGTTTGGAATATGAATGTATCCACACAATATTGTACATTCGGCTGTGGACCTCATCATGTAGCCTAAAATAAGATGCGTCAAAGCCTCAAAGGTATAGACACTTTATGGACCATTTCGGATTTTAGACTACACAGAGCTATAGAGATGTCGATAAAATTTACTGAGACATCGTTTAAATTTTTTTTTATTTTAATAATTTTAATAATATTTAAAAATAAATTGAATTTGAAATCTAACATTAGAGACATAATCACCATATTATTAGGCACTTGTTACTGGAGTGCAATTTGTTTGTATATTTTTTTTATAGATTATTAAAGTAAATAGTTATGTTTGAAAACAGTGATTTTGTACCATCTAAAAAATAATAAAAAAATTTAAAAAAATATAAAATTTGGTCTCCAAGCACATTTTAATATGGAAATCATGTTGAACGGTTCAAACTTTGAAATCGCAAAAACTGATTCATTATAACTTAGATTGAAATTATAACGTTATGATATTAGCCAGACTATATATATATATAGAGAGAGAGAGAGAGAGAGAGAGAGATGGGCTATTGTGCTTTGCAAAGTAAATGGGGGGTTTACTGCGGGCCATATTTTTATTTTTGAAAATCCAAACAACCGATCCGAACCGTTCAACATGTTCTAAATATTGAAATGTGTTTGCAGACTAAATTTTACATTTTTTTGAATTTTTTTACTATTTATTAAGTCACTTTGAAAATCGCTGATCCACTGTGAACAGTAAAAAACAGTAAAATTTTCTGGACCACCGGATCAGCGATTTTCAAAGTGGCTTAATAAATAGTAAAAAAATTCTAAAAAATATAAAATTTAGTCTACAATCACATTTCAATATTTAGAACATGTTGAACGGTTCGGATCGGTTGTTTGGATTTTTAAAAATGAAAATATGACCCGAAGTAAACCCCCCTCATTTACTTTGCAAAGCACAATAGCCCATCTCTCTCTGTATATATATATATATATATATATATATATATATAGAGAGAGAGAGAGAGAGAGAGAGAGAGAGAGAGCTGGGCTATGGTGAGTTGTGAAGTAAGAGGTCATTTTTACTTCACGCTCATATTTTCATTTTGAAAATCTAAACAACCGATCCGAACCGCTCAACATGATCTCTATATTGAAATGTGCTTGGAGACCAAATTTTATATTTTTTTGGAATTTTTTTACTATTTATTAAGCCACTTTGAAAATCGCTGATCCGGTGGTCTAGAAATTTTTACTGTTTTTACTGTTTACAGTGGATCAGCGATTTTCAAAGTGGCTTAATAAATAGTAAAAAAATTCCAAAAAAATGTAAAATTTAGTCTTCAAGCACATTTCAATATAGAGAACATGTTGAGTAGTTCGGATCGGTTGTTTGAATTTTCAAAATGAAAATATGACGTGAAGTAAAACGTTTACTTCACAACTCATAGTCTATCTCTATATATATATTTGATTCTTTTCAACAAAATTTGCAAAATCCAACCGCCAAAAAAGGCATGGATTGGATTGGTTTTTTAAGTCATGATGATTAATTAGAGATTACAATAGTTATAACCCAATTGTTTTGGATTGGGTTGAAAATTTACAATAATTAGATCAGTCACCACTCACTAGTGTATACTCCTAGACGAGAGACGGAGAGGAAGGGGGGAAAGAGAGAATGCCGATTTTTTTATTAACAGGAAAAACTCAAAAATAAATCGAGAATAGTGAAAGAATTCGCTACGAGAGGTTTATAATGTCCAGCGAATATTATTAACTATAACGTAATATTATTAACTATAACGTTCAGATTATCAAGATAATTAATTTCTAATAAATTTAACAGGAAAAAAAATCAAGACATTATAGACTATAATATTCGACGGTCATTAACCATAACGTCTAGATTATCGAAAATAATTGACCTCTAATAAATTTAACATGAAAAAAAATCAGAACGTTACTGTCAGGTCTTAAAAAAAAAAAAAAATTAGAGTTTATATCTTGCTTCCTCGAACTACAAGTTATTTGTGAAATGAGTTTGGAAAGATATGAAATGGCGAAGTTATTGTTTTATTTGCTATTTATTTTTTTTCTTTTGCACTTATTTATATTTGCTACTTATTAATTAAATACTTCATTCCACCTTTCACAAGTGTCATACTTTTTTATTATTTTCAACATATTCCACTAAAATGACAAATAACTAGCAAATCAGTAATATAAGCAATTATCAGGACGTCACAAAGAGTAATGTTCTATTTTTTTTTTCAAGACCTCTGGACGTTATAGACAGTAATGTCTTTTTTTTTTCTCTAAGTTAATTAGGAGTTAATTATCTTCGATAATTAGGACGTTATGGTTAATGACGTCCGTCAAATGTTATAAACCATAACGGTTTTCTTATATCTCAAAATCTGACGAATTCTTTCACTATTCTCGATTTTTTTTGTAGTTCTTCCTATTAATAAAAAAAATCTGGAGAGAATGGGGAGAAGAAGAGGCAAAAAGTTATTCATTAAGCGGAGGAAATAGCATTAAATTAAACTGAAAGAACGGACTCATAGGGTTAGCTACCTAGCCAACTTTTCGAATGAAATGCCGTCACTTTCTGTACATTCAATATACTCTACGGATAGAGGAATACATAGAGTGGAACATAGTAAAATAAGAAATTGAAAGGGGGGTGAGAGGTATTTTATTTATAACGAAGCTTGAAAACGTAGTTTATGCGAATGAAGTGAAAAAATATATAATTTTTAAAATTTTATAAGTTAAATATGATAATTTTATGTTTTAAAAAGATAAATATGGTAAATTTGAAGGAAAAATATCTAAGCTTGAATATTTAGATGAGTAAATAGAAATATAGGGATTTTGTAAGTATCTAAAAAAATAGTAAGAATTAAAAAAAAATATAAATTTTGATTTTCAAACACATTTTAATATGGAGATCATTTTGAGCTGTTCGGATTGACTATTTAAATTTTGAAAACAAAGATAAAAATGCGAGACAAGACTGAGACACTGAAAACATGAGAAATTTGAAGCCTACTCTATAATATATTAATAAAACGAATATTAAATCGAACTTATCGTCACAAAAAAATATGGCACCGAATTCTGCTACATTTGTTTGTGTTTATCATTTTCTTGGTAAGTTAAATTATTTGACTTGGAGTACTTACATTTTTTTTTAATTTAATGTGTTAGTCTCTGTACTTGACTTCTTTGCCCCCTTTTTCTTTAATGATCCTTAACTATTGCAGTGTCAGTGCAATTAATAGCATTGGCTATGCTGTCCGGGTTTGGGCCTATCAATTCTAGAATTTTTTTAAATTAAGGGTTAAACATGATAACTGCTAAATATCCAATTTATTATTCTGGCACCTATGCTTCTCTTTCTCTTTTTAAATAAAAGAAAAAAGAAAACAATCCCGTAGGACCGGGCACGTAGTATGCTTAGATCAATTTGACTTGGACTGGCATCGTTCCATGTGCAGCAGCAGCAGCAGCAGCGGATTTTTTTTAAAAACCGTAAATAAAATAATTAAATCTACGAAACCAACATGATGACCGCAAGATTTACAAAAACCATCAGAACCGAGATGCCAATTCGGTCCCAACAATTTTTTTTTCTCCGGACCGAATTGGCAATTCGGTCCCCTCTTTTTCACAACAAATCAATATTAGATCGTGTGGCTCCGAACAGGCCTGGACCGAATTGCCAATTCGGTCCGAAGGATTTTTTTTTCTCCGGACCGAATTGGCAATTCGGTCCAGTTTTTTTTTTTTTTTTTTTTTTTTTTTTAAGAGACAAATCTAACACTGAAAATTAAATTTTTAAGAGACAAATCGTCGATCCAAACCGTTCAACATGATTATCTAAATAAAATGTGATTGCAAATCAAATTTTACATTTTTTTGAATTTTTTTACTATTTATTAAGATGGGTACAAAATTCAATGGTCTGAATATGACTATTTTTTGTAAAATACTTAATAAATAGTAAACAAATTCCAAAAAATGTAAAATTTGATCTGCAAGCACATTTTATTGTGGAGATCATGTTGAACGGTTTGGATCGACGATTTGGACTTTGAAAATGAAAAAAATTGTTGTTGTAACTTTAGTATGAATATGCTAATATATGTCAAATTTTGCTCATCTCTAAAAAAAAAAAAAAAAAAAAAAAAAAAAAAAAAAAAAAACTGGACCGAATTGCCAATTTGGTCCAGGCTAAAAAAAACCTCTGGACCGAATTGGCAGTTCGGTCTGGCTTGTTTTTTGATTTTCTAATCGTTGGGACCGAATTGGCATCTCGGTTCTGATGGTTTTTGTAAATCTTGCGGTCATCATGTTGGTTTCGTAGATTTAATTATTTTATTTACGGTTTTTAAAAAAAATCCAGCAGCAGCAGCGTACCAAACCAAAATTTGCTGCTCAGTAGTCAGTAGAGAAAGTAAACTTGGAGTATTATGTCCTAATCATCACACTTGCTTTTCTGTGCCATATATCTTTGAGACTTTCACTATACAGTATCAACTATCAAGAGAAGATGGAGAGAAGCTAGCACAAGTAAATAGACTGAAATTAATTTGAAAAATATTGCAATCATGAAATTATAATTGAAATTAATTTGAAGTTAATTTCAAATGTACTGCGCTCATACAATTAATTTTGATTATTTTTAGCGTTTAGAAATTGAAAAAGAAATTCTCATACATGTCATGAATTAATTTTTGAGATGGAGAAGCGAAAAAGAATTAATATTTTTTCCTACATGACGTTTTGAAAGCAATTTCATTAAGAGAAATCTTTTTATTTATGAAATTATCATATATTCTTGAAATTGCCGCGTAGAATTTAAAATTAGAATGAGATTTATCAACATAGATGCTTTGGTTAATTTCATTTCTTATGAAGATGTGAGACAAACATATAGGGGTTAAAGGAGATGACTCTTTTTTTTCAAATAATTTTTCCGTTTGAAAAAAGAACTATCAGAGTGGGTACTTGTATGTTGTTTCTTCTCAAAACAATAACATTATACATATAGTAATATTCAATATTATTTTTTCAATGTGTCGAGGATACAGTTTTGGGGATTTATTTATTTATTTAATAAAAGAACTGTAATTTTATGTTTGGTGAAAGAGTTTGGACAATATTTTGGAGAGATTAATTGAATGAAATTCATAAAACTACTTATAAACTTATTTATATCATAGAAATAACTAGTTAAGAAAACCAAATAAAAAATGAATTTGTGTAATTGTCAGACACAAACGCATAATCTCCACGCAGAAATACTTGATAAAACTCAAAATCTTTTATTTTCATGAATATTAAATATATCAGATTATTAAAGTTTTTTTTTGGTTGTATCAGAAAATAGAAGTTGATATTACTTGCCTGAGACCGAGAGATTGATATGAGCGACAGTGATGCCGTACAAGCTAGCACCACATTTGATCTCCACAACTCGGTTTAATGAGACCTGGTACTGGTAGGCTCCGAACTGGCATGCCCGGTTGCTCTTGCGGACCCGATGGCCCACAAAAAGAAAAAAATAAATCACAAAAATTAAGTAGTTTTCACAGTTTGACTGGAACTTAATAGAAGTGTGAATTGTTAGATTCCTGCTGAGATTCATGCTTATGTTTAGATTTATGACATGATTTATAATTTAAATTTTATACTTGACGTAAATTGAATTAATTATACTGGATAGCAGACAAGGGGCGTTTGTTTCGTTCTTCTGGTAGACGATTTCATGTTATCTTAGATGTCATTTTTATATTACCGTGTTTAACAAAAATAGTAAGGAAATAAATATGATAATGCGTGATTACCTTATAATTATGCTGATGGCTATTGCACTTCTCGTCTCGTCTGCTCGTGATAAGGATGGATTTTTTTAGAAATAATTTCTTTTGAAAATTTTTTTTTGAAATAAATAATTATCATTAATTTTCTTAAATTCCGATAATCACTACAAAATATATTAAATCAAACACTGTAATTATATAATTTTGAAATGCCGATATTTCATAGAAATATAGAATGATCTCCCGTTATCCCAATAAAAAAATGACAATATCCAATTATGACCCCTTTTGTACTTTTCTCATATTTATGAACCAACCATGTTATATACAATAAGTCGTATAGTTACTAACTGGTAAACAAAATACTAAAACAAAAGAAATCTTTTTACTATTACATTCATAATATTTTTTCTAAATTTTGTCATTTATGCGAATTGTTAACTTCTAATAAATTTCATTCTTAATTAATTTCTGTTTTGTTTTTGAACTTCATGATAAACATGCTATGGTAGCATAAGTGCATAACTATGATTTCACTTTTCAATTTATATAAAAAGATATTAACAAGAAAGTAGATAACATCATATACTTTCCAATAATAATTTTATTGTTTCTATATATTTTGACAACTTTTCTGGAATCCTAAATTTTATTGCTTCACACTATAGATCATTTTATGAAATATTAGGATTTCATGTAATGTAATATCAAAGAATATCATTTACGCTAACGTGTTATTATCATGTTTGATTTAGTATATATTTCAATGCCTATCAGAATTTAAGGACATCAATGAAAGGTTTTATTTTCAGAAAGAAATGTATTTTCAAAAAAAATGATTTCCGTTGAATGATAATAGAAAAAATTGTCAAATACGATAAAAAAAACACTAAAATCGCCATAAAAAACAAACCAAACGGCCCCTCGGAAAATTCCGTATCCTCATAATATCATTCTATAAATTTCCATGATATCCATTGCCTAAATATTTGGACCAATTGAGCCAACCCAAACAAAATTTTTCTTTTCCTGAAGCGGCTATTGACTTCGGAAATATGTAGCGAGTCACTGATATTAGGATCCGGTTACCCTATTCACTGAGTTCGCTAATTCAGACGGATCACATAATCCATCGCACCATATGGTGGGCTGTCTGAACGGTTACATAAAATCCCAGTTGTCATAACATGTGATATCCGCAATAAATGCATATTTTTTATTTATAGAGAAATAGATGGATCATGGATGACATCAATATTTCAATCTCGTAAAGATCATTAATTTGATTCTTTTAAGCAATTTCAAAAGAAACAAATCAATGATTCGATTTTTTTAATTACCACACCTAACACCACATCATACAACTACAAATTCAGCTTATAAACTATTTAATTTCATACAAACTTTGAACCATTGTTACAGGAAATTCAGCTAACTAAAGAACCGAACCAATGAACCATGATTTTCGGTTTTTTCTATGAGATTAAAATATATCCACATGTCATCTAATTTCCTAAATATTCTTAAATAATTTCTATAAATAAAAAAAATGTGCAATAAATACGCAAATTAAACGCTCCAACCATGCATGATGCAGCGGTCTCTATCTATTCCCGCCTGGCTATCTGCACTCCATCCCTCCTCTCCTTTTCTCCAACTCAACATGCACATCCCGCCAACAAACAGCTCAACTGACCCAATCAGCTTTCTTATTCATCACCCATACTTGTCCCCAGTTATTCTTTTTTAGAAAAATTGAAGACCAACCCTTCATCTTTGAGATAAATTTTTTTGCATTATCAATAATTATTTTTTTAAGATAAATATAGAATACAAGCCTCTTATTTTTAAATATCTATAAAAGACCTCCTGTCTAGATTTCAAACTTATGACTTCCCACACAAATAATATATTTTTTTTAATTACTAGAACAAATGCTGATTCTTGTCCCTAGTTACCTTGATACAATGAAATTCTAATTGCATTGGAGAAAAGCGAAACAAAAGTAAAATCAATGATCTGATTGAGTGAAATTAAGAATTTTTTTAATTTTTTTATAATGACAAACATATATTTTTATTAACTTCGATGATATATGTCAAAATTATTCTATGCTTGATGTTTTACCTTGTTCTCTTATAACTGTTCCTGAAGAAATTAAAAAATGTTTAATTTCCTATTGGAATAACATAGGGTCATAGTAATTAATTCTATGAGAATATTTAAAAGGTGTGTTATGTGTAAACTCGAGAATATTTTTTGCTTCCTCTTCTGGGGACAATATGGGAAGGAGAAGAGATTTCTCATCTCAGCCGGACATACAAGTATACAACGGCCCCCTTACTTAAAAAGGCATGAAAGGAATAAATAAATCACCAAACTAAAACTGGTCTAGGGTTGATATAGAGGGTGATGGACTGACTTTACTCCCGGATCACTATGTACTGAGTACTCCACTGACGAATCGTAAGTGTAAAGTGTCCGACACATGTACTCATGCAGCGTCAGTGCATGTCACCCTATCTCATTTAACGTACTGAGATTTTTATTAAACAATCATCTAAGAAAGGCCTTCTTATATAAATAAAATCTTTATCTTGTGCAATTTTATAATATTGGATAAGATATGCACCTAATCTAAATTGTAGTAAATAAAGAATCAGCGTTTTAACAATGATCATGATATAATTTTACAAACTTTGATGAATGTTTGAATACATTTTAGCTTACATTTTTTATATCACCCATAAAAATAAAAGTATATACAAACTATAATTTAATTTAAAACATTAAGTTTTGAAAATTATCTACATATGATCAATATTAAGCAAAACTAAGTTTTTCTAATAGCGCATATCAAATGGATTTATGTAACTTTTTAAATATTTTTATCTCCGTACTAATTATACATTTTATATATAAAAAAATATAAATCAGCATTGCAGAAAAATGATATCGCACTAAATAGTTTATTGAACGATATTGCAGTGATCAATCATTATTATTGTATAAATATCTTTTTTTTTTTAATTATGATAAATCAACAAAACTGTCGAAACATGATATTTTACCACCCAAAAAAGTCTAAAACAAACCTTGTGGTATGTGGAATGAACAACCACCCCGTCCAACTCCAAGTCCAAGCAATAACACCCCCAACACGCTTTTGCCAACCCAGACTTCAGGGGACGGTAGGGGCCGCTCTCAGACGCCAGAGCCGCTTCTCCTGCCCTCCCTTCTCTTCCCTTTCACCCCCTCCTCCGACCACCGCCAACACTACAATGGGCAAGAAAGGTACGAAATTTCCTTTCCATTGCCCCCTCTTCACCCTCACCACCCTCATCCTCACCTTCCTCCCTCTCTCCCTCTCCAAATCCGACGATTCACAAGCAATGTGGGACCTCGCCAAATCCCTCACCAACCTTCCTCCTTCCTGGAAGGCAAACTCCGACCCGTGCAGCAGCTGGTCTGGTGTCCGTTGCGACTCCTCCAACCGAGTTGTCGACATCAACCTCGCCAGGCTATCTGTCTCCGGCACGCTCTCCACCTCCATCTCCACCCTCTCCTCTCTCAAGTCCCTCCAGCTCCAGTCTAATTCCATCTCCGGCGCCCTTCCTTCTCTGTCCTCTCTTGGATCTCTCCAGAGGCTAACTCTTGATTCCAATTCTTTCACATCTGTTCCGGCGGATTTCATGTCGGGCATGACGAGTTTGGAGTCTCTGTCAATTGATGACAACCCATTTGAACCGTGGACTCTACCGGGAACTCTCGACCCTGCCCCATCTGCTCTTACTTCCTTCTCGGCGTCGAATGCATCAATCTCAGGGACATTTCCAGAGATCCTTACCACCCTGCCAACTTTGCAAAACTTGCGGCTTTCCTATAACAACTTGACAGGCGAACTACCCGCGTCACTTAACGGGTCATCAATCCAGTCTCTTCAGCTCAATAACCAGCAATCAGTTGCTAAATTGACCGGCGGTATAGATGTGATTGCTTCCATGCCACAGCTGACCCTAGTCTGGCTTCAATCAAATGCATTCACTGGTCCAATACCTGATCTGTCTAGCCTCAGCTCTCTTCAATCGTTCAATGTGCGAGACAACCAACTTACCGGGTTGGTACCCACTTCTATCACCACTCTCTCTAGTTTACAGAACGTTTCCCTCTCTAACAACAAGCTTCAAGGGCCCTTGCCTTCTTTCTCCTCAAATGTAGTTGCTGATGTGGATAACGGTAACAATTTCTGCAATAAAGTTGCTGGCCCATGTGATTCACGGGTAACTCTGCTACTGGCTGTTGCTGCGGGTTTCGGGTACCCTTCTAGCTTTGCGGATTCGTGGATGGGTAATGACCCATGTGGAAGTGATACATGGCTTGGGGTCACTTGTGATACCAATGGAAAGGATATAATAATTTTAAATTTTGCGAATCAGAAGTTGACGGGTGTGATCTCACCTGATTTCGCAAACATCACTTCTTTGACAAAGCTGGTATTGAGTAATAACAATTTGGTTGGTACGATCCCTGATAGATTGACCAGCTTACCAAATCTTCAAGTTTTGGATGTGAGCAATAATAACCTTACAGGAGATGTGCCTAAATTCGCATCAACTGTTACTTTGAAGCTATCAGGTAACCGGTTTGGGCAGTCAGATTCTGGATCCAGTTCATCTGGGAGTTCTTCTGGCTCGTCCTCTGGTGGATCAGGCTCAGATGGGAATTCTTCTGCTGACGGGTCTAAATCTAAATCGTCAACAAAGGGTTGGATTATTGGAATAGTATTTGCAATTCTAGTATCAGTGGCATTAATTATAGGGGCTGTGATCATTGGCCGGCGCAAAAAAAAGAATGTGAAGAAATTCAGGCCAGTGCATAGTAGCATCAATAATGACTCGGACATGGTTAAGATACAAATGCCTAGTACTGGTACCAGTGCAAATGTGAAAAGCAGCAATGGTGGACTCCAAGATCTTTATAGTCAAGGGAGTAGCAACAGCCCGATCATGAATGGACACAACATGTTTGATCAGGGGATGCACATGTCAATCGAGTCCCTCCGCAAAGCGACAGAAAATTTCAGCGAGGCCAATGTACTGGGGCGTGGCGGGTTTGGTGTAGTATACAAAGGAAACCATAATGGCATGTGGGTAGCTGTTAAACGGAGTGAATTCGACCCGATGGGCAAGAAGGGTTTAGAAGAGTTTAAAGCTGAGATTGATGTGCTAACTAAGGTTAGGCACCGAAATCTAGTAGCCCTGCTGGGCTATTGTGAGAATAGTTCTGAAAGACTTCTGGTGTACGAGTACATGCCTGGTGGTACACTAGGTGAACATATATTTGACCGGCAGAATAATAGGGGGCATGAAACATTGACATGGATGCAAAGACTGACAATAGCCCTTGATGTGGCTAGAGGAATCGAGTATTTGCATAGCTTGGCACAGGAGACATTTATTCATCGGGACCTGAAGCCTTCAAATATTTTATTGGATGGAGAAATGAGAGCCAAAGTTTCTGATTTTGGGTTGGTTAAGCTCGCGGCTGATAGAGAGAAGTCAGTTATGACACGGCTTGCTGGGACTTTTGGGTATCTTGCTCCAGAGTATGCAAGTAAGTGTATCTCCCTATTAACAACATCATTGTAGTTAATTGATGTTAATGCTTTGGTTTAATTTGGCTTGTGTGTGTATAAATGGCAAGCAGAACACAAATAAAGTGTCCTCAAATTAGATGCTCTAATAGCTAGAGACCAGTATGAATCCGAATCCTCCCAGGTACCTGACTCAAGAAAATTGAAATGGACGGCCCAGATTAACTCAAAACGGTGCCTATTCGGGGATGGTGCAGGGGGGCCAGTATTATTTGTGCTTTGATATTCGTGCCAAGTTAAAATAACGATCCTGGGCCGTCTGTTTCCAATTTATTTGAGTCAGGTACCTGGGGTGATCCAAATTCGACTAGTATGGATTGTTCCCGGAAGGACCTTGTATTTATTATTTTCTAATTTGTCTTGAACTTTAATTTTGGTAATTTATATATAATATTGGTTCTAACAATCGTCTCCAAATTAGACACTACTTGTTTGGTAGCACTTCTGGGTGGACCTGTACCTGTAAACCATGAATTATTGATTGACTATTGCTTAGTTTCTCTCTTCAATAATTATCTTCCCACCAGCTCAGTATCTTGAAGCATGTGTGTGTGTGTATAATAGCCTTTTCTTTAAAGCAAGGATTCTGGTTACATTTGGCTTTCCCATCACTTGTAAAAAAGCACCAAAAATTTCAGTCGTACTTCTTCAAACTACGAAAAAAACGGAAAAAACAAATGAAAGCTTTGCAAGCTGAGTCCAAACGGGCATTTGAAAACTTTATACTGCACTTTAGGGGGGCTTCATAGCCACGGGTTTCTATAGGTTTTCTGAAACCAGAAAAGATAATTTTTTTACTCAAGTTATTTGATTCTCCCAACTTCAGTACTGTTTACCTCCTCCCTGAAATGAATATTTTTATTAAGGTACCATATTCTTTCCAAAATAACCATTCTTGCCAGCAAGGGTAAGCTCTGTCCATTTGTATTGCATCAATACAGTCTGTCATTGTCAGCCCCTCTAGCTCTATCTAGTGTTGTAAGATCATGAAATCTAGGAACTTCACTGGAGTTATCATCATGTTCCTGCTGATTTGATGACCTATTGCTTTCTTTGTTTGATAGAAGCCTGTAGGAATGGATCCTGATGATGATACAAAAGAGATAAAGAAAAAGAAACAATAAGTAAAGTGGCAAACCAAAAAATAATTTACAGAAGTTACACTGGATAGGAAAAGTCTAGTAAAATGTATTCGTATGAGATCTTCTTGACCGAAAAGTTACAAGAGGGGTATGGTTTGGCAGCCAAAATTAATTACTACTAAATGAATCAATAGTTGAAAATGTTAAACACGATCCTTGTTTCTTATTGTTGCAAAAAACAGTTACGGGGAAAATAAGCACGAAGGTAGATGTCTATGCGTTTGGTGTGATTTTGATGGAGTTAATAACTGGCCGCAAGGTGCTAGATGATACTCTCCCTGATGACGAGAGCCACCTTGTCACATGCTTCCGGCGAAACCTTCTTGACCGGGACCGTTTCATGAAGTCCGTGGACCCCTCACTGGACCTATCTAAGACTGAGTCTCGAGATGCCCTTTTCGAGATGGCTGACCTGGCCCGGCACTGCACAGCCCGTGAGCCCTTCCAACGCCCTGACATGAGCCATTGCGTCAACAGATTGGCCCCACTGGTGGACCAGTGGAAGCCCACGAGTTACGTGGAAGAGGATGAAGATGATATGGAGTCGGAGCTGGGACTCAGCGAGAAGGTGCAAAAGTGGAAATCAAATGAGAACACATCTACCTCGGATTTCAGTACGTTTGGGTGATCGGGGTGTTTGTGGTTTCCGGTGGGGTTAACTTCGGGCGGGGATGTAAGGGTGATCACTTGTTTGTTAAAATTTGTAATTATTTATGTTCTAGAGGGCTGTTTACGTGGTAGAGGGTTCTAATACTGGATTACTTGTGTTGTTGTTTTTCCATTTATTATTATATTTTCAATTTTTCCTCAATTATTATAGTGAAGTTACACAATTTAACTCTTTGCTGATGGGTTAGCTGGCAACTTGTTGCTATGGTTAATTGGTTATTGCATAGACATAATTTATGCATAGATAGATAATTCTCACTAAATTATGACGATGTAAATTAAAACCTTTCTTTAGCAAAATCCGTCACAAACATAGATGCGTGTCTGAATTGGGGACATCCCTATTTGAATTGTATCATTTTTAGAAAGTAAAAATTACTTTCAAAGAAATTGATCAACGGATATACGAACGCAGTAAAGGAGAAAAAAAGATAGGTAGATTCCAAGAAATTCTTATTTAATAGTATAATCATTTCGGTTACAATCATTGCTATAGGCGAAAGTTAAGAATCAAGAACTAAAGAAAACAAGTAAGAATATTAAGTCTGTTAACATAATACAATATTTAATGAATTCCATTAGGCCCCTATATTTCCGTATCCAAATTTCTCTTGGAGAAAAAACAACTGAAGCAGAAGCTTATATTAACAAGTCAAAACAGATATCGTGGAAATGGAGAAAGCACGAATATTAAATGTATGGTTGGATTTTGGATGCATGTGCTTCAGATATGTCCACGTCTTATCCGTATGACAAAAGCGGAACAGCGTCATGGGTTTAGTCCCACAGGTTCCATCCTAAGAATGAGAGCATTCTCCCTTCTTATATAACTGACCGGCTTCCTCTTTGCAATTCACGCAGCTGCGTGGTGAGCACAAAGCGAACTATTCTTTCGCCTTTTACTAAAGAATACCGTGTGCACGCCACTTTTAAGCAGCATACGCTTATTTTTGAAGGGGCTGTTCCTTGTGGAATACCCCAACATATCATAATTTAAATCTTACAAGTCTATTATTTTAAACCTTATTGTACATTTAAAATTATCAAATGAATATGAAAAATACTCCTAAATTCTAAATCAGATCAATCACGTTCCTTCATTTTAAATCAAATGGTCTGAACTAAAAAAACAGAACTAATATAAACATGATAAAGAAACATCCTCATAGTGAACAAAATAAGTGAAAACTAATTTTCTTGAAAAAGAATGACCCAATCTGAACTGTAAACATTATACTAAGTCACATTGGGGCTATTTTTTTTGGTTAAAAAGGCCGAAGCCCAATTTCATATTACTGAAACAAAGGTAATCGGGTACAGATAGTATCAAAATTAGGAGATAGAACTCATCTACCCACATATCCAGACAAAATACTGCGAAAAAGTAAACAGCCCAAAAGTGATTGTCTGATCTGCTAACTTATAGTCCTAACAAACTATCAGCATACGTGATCCCTAGGGTAAGCTAGGATATCCCTACAGCTGGAGATTATCCTTATCTTCTTCATCTGTTGGGGGTTGATAACTCTGGATCTGATCGTCTCCCGGCATCCAAACACGCAGTGGAATAGCGTCGATGTTGTCCTCAGTCGGCATCCAGCGATAAGTCTCCTCTCTAATTTTCTTGATCCGAGTTCTCCTTTTGTAACATGTCCAATATATTATCATAGAAATGGTAAGTAAAATTATATTTCGAGCTGGTTTAGGGGTCCCATTTTGGAAGCAGATCTCATTTCGATGCTTCCACAGGGTCCAACATGTAGCACTAAAAACAAGTAAAAAGGATGATCTTTGGTTAGTTGGTAAACTTAGAGCAAATTGTTGAACATCTTTCAAAGTGTGCCAATCCATAAATTGATCTTGGCATTGACCCATCCAAAACCAAATTTGTTTGGCGAATTGGCATTGTAAAAAAAGATGATTTACTGTTTCTGGATCATTACAGAATACACATTGGGTGGATCCCTTCCATCCTCTTTTACTCAGATTTTTCTTAGTGAGTATTCTATTTTAAAAACAAGCCAAATGAAAATTTATATTATAGGTGGAACTGGGATAGTCCAACATAGCAAAGGATGGGCTATATTAATTCCCCCAAAATTAAGCAAATGATAAGCTGATTTTACTGAAAAAGCCCCTGTGGATTCCCATCTCCATGATAGTCTATCACTGGAATGGGTGAAGGATATTTGGCTGATATTGAGCAAAATCTGGTTCCATTCCTGAAGACAAATCCCTGTTAAGATACTATTGAAAAAGACATTATTGCCTTGAGAATTAATAACCTCTGAAATGGTAATGTTTTTGGATGTACACAAATTATAAAGTTGTGGATATTGAGAAGCTAAAGGGCAGTTATCTAACCATATGTCTTCCCAGAATCTGACTAAAGAATTAACTCCTGGGGAGTACTGTACACTACTGTGTCCCAAATCTGATATCTCTAGTATACCTGACCAGAATGGAGACAATTGTGTTCTAGATGAAATATGAGAATATAGGAAATGGATAAGTGTCTTCCAAGGGCTAGTGTATGAAGGGTCTTTATATTTAACCCACCATTTAATTAATAAAGCAATATTCATATCCCTCAGATTCAGAATCCCTAGACCCCCAAATTGTTTGGCTATACATACTGCTGGCCATTTAAGCAAAGAATATTTTTTCTTTTTAGTACCAAAGCCTTGCCAAAGGAACCTGCATCTAATTTTATCTATTTCTTTGATAGTAGTATCTGGTACCCTATATAATGAGAAGGCATAGAGAGGAACAACAGACAAGACTGAATTAATGAGGGTATGTCTACCACCTATTGACAATAGGTTGCCTTTCCAGTTTTGTAGTTTTTTTATCTACTTTTTCTACCAAAAATCTCCAGTCAACTACTGTAAGTTTCCTATCATGTAATGGTAAGCCTAAGTACTTGATGGGGAATTGAGCTGATTGACATTTAAAAGTATGAGCTAAAGTGGTATCTATATCATCACCAAGAAAATACATTTCAGTTTTGTCTAAGTTAAGTTTGATTCCTGAGACAGCCTCAAAAGCTTGTAATGCCCACCAGGCAGCCTCAACTATCTCATGTTGGGCTTCTAAGAACAAAATAGTGTCATCAGCATAATGACAATTAGTAATATTCCTATTATTAAAACAATTAGGTCCTAACCCTCTAAGAACATTAGCTTGTTTCCCTTTATTGAATATCCTACTGAGCACATCTGCAGCTAATATAAATAGAAATGGGGAGAGTGGATCCCCTTGTCTGACCCCTTTTTTGCAAAAGAAATAGGGAGTAAGTTCTCCATTTATATTGACACAAGATTGAGAGCTTATAAGCCACTTGTGTATCCAATTTATCCATTTCTGATCAAAACCTCTACTAAGTAACACCTCCAACAGATATTTCCAATGAATTGTATCATAAGCTTTAGTAAAATCTATTTTAATCACTACCCCTTTTTGGTTATGATGTTTACTGTAGTGTATAAGTTCTTGACTAAGCACTACATTATCTAAGATATACCTATTTTGCAAAAAGGCTGCTTGACTAGCATCAATTATTCTATTCATAATTCCATTAAGTCTATGAGTAAGGATTTTGGAAAGTAATTTGAAGCTGCAGTTAACCAAGCTGATGGGTCGAAACTTGGCAACTGTATTAGCATCTTTGACTTTGGGTATGAGGCAAATGATAGATTTATTGAGTTTATCTAAGTTGAGGGTATGATTATGAAAATGTGAGCATAGTAGCATAATGTCTGGATGTATGATGTCCCAAAAAAACTGATAAAACTTAAAGGGGAACCCATCTTGGCCTAGTGCCCCATTTGGTTCACAAGCAAATAGAGCAGTTTTGATTTCTTCTAGTGTAAAAGGCTGTATTAAGAGTTCATTTTCCTGAGGTGTAATTTTATCCTGATGAGTCCAAAAATTAGAATCTAAGGAAGCATATTTAATCCCTTCTGTACCAAGACAATTTTTATAGTAGTCAAAGATATGTGATTTGATATCAGCTATTGACTGTGTGGGGTTATCATTAATGTCTAAAGAGTTTATCCTATTTTTGTTTTTCCTATGATTAGCTACAGAGTGGAAGAATTTAGTATTTTGATCTCCTTCTTCAAGTCATTGTTGTTTGGCTCTATGTTTCCAATATAATTCATCTTCTAAGTATAAATTCTCTAATTTTTGTTTGAGAGAGTGCCATTCTGCCAATTCTATTGTATCTAACTGTCTAGATTCCTGAAATGATATCCAAGTGTTTTAATCTTTCTAAGATGATGTTTTTTTCTTTTTTCTTATGACTATAGTAGTTTTTGGCCCAGCCTTTGATTTTTCTTCTGACCTTACCTAATTTAAGATTCCAGCTATGAGCTATATCTGAGCCTGAGAGGGGTAATTCAGACCACCATTTATGTATCAGCCTAACAAAATCTTCCTGTTCTAACCATAATGGATCAAATTTGAATTGAGGAATAGAGGGATGAGTAGAAGGGTCAATTTGAAGTAAGAGAGGGCAATGGTCAGATCCATTCTTACATAAGTCTATTAATGAAACTCGATGATATAATTGGTTCCATTCAGGAGAAGTGAGAAACCTATCCAGAAGTGCAAAATTTCTACCATTTGACCAAGTAAATTTTCTGGTTGGTAGTTTATGTTCCAGGAGATTATGGTTATTTATGAATTTATTAAACATTTTACTAAGGGTGACATCAAAATTAGGCCCTGATTTTTCTTGTGTATGTCTAATGACATTGAAATCTCCACTAATGATCCAAGGAGATTTATGAGTTGATCTAATTTGGTCTAATTCTATCCATAATTCTTTTTTTAGATGTCTTAAGTTGGGACCATAGACAATGGTATACTGCCATGTAGACTGGTCTATTTTGTTACAAAAATGTATATTTACACAATAGGTATGGAGACTATGAGAAAGAATTTCTATTTTGTTACTATCACCTCCAAACAAAATTCCTCCAGCTCTGCCCACAGAAGGGAGATAAATCCAAATATCAAGCTTATGTGATAAAGATTTTAGAAGTCTAGTGGAGAAGTCTTCTTTTTTAGTTTCTTGTATAGCTATTATATCTACTTGGTATTTAGAAATGTATTCTGTTAATGCATGTCTTTTCCTAGTGGCATTCATGCCTCGAATGTTCCAATTCAAAATATTCATAGTTCAGGAGGAATATCTCTAATGTGGTCAGTGACCTGATCAAGTGTGATGCACAGTTATTTATCCTTTGATTGTGCTTGTTTTTCTAAAGTACTAAGCACTTGTGCAAATTGTGAACGTTCTAACTGCTGTATGGCAGCAATAATGACACTACTATCCTGAGGAGTATATCCTAGTACTATGTTGTAAACACTAAAAAGCTGTTCTATCTGGGGAATAGTTAATCTATGATAAGGAAAATTTTGGAGTAAACAGTTACCTGCTGGTTGTGATGCACCAGAGGCTTTCCTCTTTTGAGCTCTTTGTAAGATAGGGGTCTGTGCATGTTTAGTGGTGATTCTGATACTTCTGCGGGGGATGGCTTTGTTATACCTCCACTCATTGGGAAAGGGTGGAGTATCGACATGTGTATACTCAGTGGATGTATCTGATAATTCTATTACTTCAGCAGGGGGGAGTATGCTGGGAGGATTGGAAGCTGCACAGCATTTTTTGGTAACAGACCGAGCTCTATGGGTTGTAGGTCGAGGGTGTGGGATGGGATGAGAAGATGTTGTACTATATCTTTTAGCAGGGCTGATGCTAGGTGGTTTCCTGGGGATGGGATATGAGGATGTCTATTTCTTATGTGGGGTATGTTTGGGAGCTGGTTTGATCTTTTTCTTTACAGAGTGTTTTTTCTGTGCTTATAATTTTCTAAATCGCTGAGCCAGTGGCATAGAGTCTCGTATGTCAGCTATTATCTCTTCAATGGGGATATTCTCTGCATCACTTTCTACTTCGGATGGAAGCATGAGAGGAGTAACAGGTGGTCTGATGCCTTCTTGTATGTAGGTGTCACTGTCAAAATCAGAAGGAAGTGGAGCTGGTATATGATTGGTGGATGGTACAGGAGGTTGTTGAGAAGCAGGAGGCATTTGTTTTGAGTGAGGAGTAGAAGAGGGGGGAATAGCAGAGGTACCAGAAGTGGATCCTATTCCAAACCCTCTCTCCATATTATGAATAGCATTGAGGGCATTTTGGAAAGAGTCCTCATCTAAATCTTCATCAGTATCTGGTCCATAGCCATGAGGAGGTTGGTGTTCTTGTGCACAAGAAGGGAGGGGTTTTTTGCCTTTATCCTGAGGAGAAGAACCAAGTACAGGGTGTGGGAGGGGGGGGGTTCAGAGATGGTGACACCCCCTCTTCTGAGGGAAGGGGAAAACAGTGAAGGTGTATGTGATGGAGATTGTGAAAGATGAAGAGAGGATGTTCTAGATGGGTTTGAAGTAGGGTATGGCTGAGTTGCATGATCCCACTGATGGCCAGGATGTGGAACATCTTCCTCCATGTCAGGATTTGCTTCCTCTAGGACAATAGGAGGTTGCTGGACAGGAGGAGGATTGATGACAGGGGTAACACCGAAGAGAGTACCATTGGGATAGGGTCGCCCATTTACTCTACCCCTCCAAGCATTTACATTCTCGGTTTGGTCTGTTTCTATTTCAAAATCTATGTCATGAGAGGAGATAAACCCAGTAGGATTCCGATGAGTGAGATTATGTTGCCTGGGTAATGCAGAGATGTCTCCAATTCCAATTCTAAGTCTGGTAAATCTATAATCATATCGGTTCCTAGATCCAGGATCTAACTCAAGAACTATAGCCCCATAAGGACTGAGTATGCGGTTGAATTCTTCCCAGTAAAATAAATCCATTGGAAATCCATGTAATCGAATCCAAACTGAGACTAACCTTTTACCAGCATTAAACGCGGGATCCCACTTAAGGATAGGGAATTGTACCTCCTCCATACGGAGCCATTTCTTCCGCGTTGCTGCCTGTAGCCACTCGGCAGAGGGGGCTTGTATAACATATACGAATTCATCGTAAACTGCTCCTCTCCAGAGAAATGGTGGATAGGAGTATCGGAGGACTCTTTCCACTTTCTCCGGACCCCAGGCTGCTATGTCGTCAAGAAGGAAGCTCAACTGTAACTCTCGGTTGATACCTTCCGATTCTGGTGTTGAGTTGAACATAAGGACAGGAGGCTGGATATTGCGAGGAGGAAGTGGCACCGTCGGTTGTTCTATCATAGGCGGTGGTTGACAGGGAGGTTCCGGTCGTGCTCTCGGTTGAACTGGCCTATCAGGAGGAACTTGAGGTATCTGAGACGGCGGAGGATTGAGATTGGGAGGGTGAGTAGGCATTGTGCCTGGAAATGTCCGATCAGGCGGGTGGAGGCCAGAATAAGGTGGCAGGGGTGGAATTGGAGGTTGAAGGTGTCTCGGAAGCCGAGTACCGAGATTCTGGTATGGTCGAGATCTCCCGTTACCCCGTCAATTAGGGTAAGGCACCATGGCTGGGTAGGGAGTGGAATCGTCCCGGTTTGAGAAGAGAGACGAAGCGTCAGGGTGAGAAGACGGGAGTGATTGACAGTGAAAGCTTTTATGACCTGATTTGTTGCAGATAAAACAAATAAGTGCGTTGCGGCATTGAAATGCTTTGTGACCTTGATCGCCACACCGAAAACAGATCGGATGAGATGGCGTCGATCTGCGACGGAGATCAGCAATGCGTGTCTGAATGGAGGAAGATCGCGTCTCTCCTGGTCGCTTATGAAATTGCGTGGCATGCCAGACTGGCGTTTGTAGAAGAATGGACTTGTATGACGGGCCAAGGGAATCAGGGCCCATCGCCATGAGAGACTGGAATCGAGCTCGAGCCTTATTCATATAGCGGGCTTTGCATAGGGCCATCGCCTCTTTCTTTTTTATTTTTCGTTACGTCTCTGTTTTTCTCTTTTCTTGCTTTTTTTTTTTGGTTTATCGCCTCAAAATCGCCATTGCTATCGCTCTGAGCTCCCCTAAACCGTCCTGTTCTGCACCATGTTAATGTAAAGCCGATCACATTGGGGCTATTCGACAGTCCTCTAAGGACAATTTAAAATTTAATTCTCTCTAAAAGGTCATGTTTGACAAGTACAAAAGATTAAGCATATAGGATAAAGTGAATAAAAAGTCTATTACAATATTAGAGAACTGAAAGACTATATTGCCCCTCATATGAATCACATAATATGATTGCTGAAGATAAATAGTTATGTCTTTTGTCGTGCATTCTTAATCCATGTATATAATACTAATAATTAATCAAAGAAAAGAGAAAATGAACTAAATCTAAAAAAAAATATGTTGAAATAGACAATTGCCAATTTGAAAAAAAAAATCTCATTTAAAGAACAATTCAATTGAAATGATTATTGCTTCTACATACTGATTTAGTGGTGTTATCAGTGTCTCATTAACAAAATTAGACATAAAACAATTAAAAAGAAATTAGCCAAAAAAATTAAACAATTAAAATATACATGACCTAATTGCTTACTTAAAATATATTCATACAACCCAACTCAAATTGAAACTAAAAAAAATGCATGACCTAGTTGCACAATCCATCCATATAGGGAAATTTTGAAGATGAGGGAATGATCGGTAAGTATTATTAAAATAAACTAATTGCACCTATACTGGGAAAAAGGCATCTATAATTACTGGAAACTAATTGCTATCTATATTGGCTATCTACTAAAATTAAATAAATTTCAAGCACCATGAAAAGGACTTTAAAATGCTAGATTTCAAGGTACTAATACTAGTACAGTGGTTGAACCAGTGACTGTCAGAAATTGGTACTGGTATAGTGATTGTACCAGTAATTGATAGAGAATGCTACAATGGTACTTTCTTAATTTGTTTAACCATGACAACTGGTGCTTGCTTGATCGACCATGGTAGCCTCCCTTTTCTCTCAAAAAATATTTTCGCAGTTTAACCCAAAAAAAAATAAATGAAAAAATATGTAGCTGACCTAACAAACGAAAGTTATAACAAAGAATCAGTCAATCGCATTAGTTTGGAGAATTGCAATTTGTAAACCAAATGCAATTATTTAGTCCTTATATCTATTGTTTCGATTCCATTCTAAAAACCAATAGACCCGACTCTCATTAGCTGATTTTAGAAGATGAACTGCAATAATTACTTGCTAATTTAAAAACTGTAGTACATCCCAGCAATTATATTAGCAATTAACACATCAGATTAGCAATTTAAAAGAAATCACCGTTGTAGATGCTCTAAAGAGTTGCTTTTAAAGCAAACTTGCTAATTTAAAAACTGCGGTACATTCCAGCAATTATATTAGCAATTAACACATCATATTAGCAATTTAAAAGAAATCACCGTTGTAGATGCTCTTATATGCTCTATAACTTGGTGAAATGGATTTCTTCGCGAGCGTCCCCTCTAGTTCTGCGCATCTCGGGTCCACGCTTCAGCCGGCGTAATGATCACGGGTTATATTTATTCACGGGACACCTTGTCAGCGATAGAAGAATTAAAATGCGTGGGCATCTATTATTTCTACATAGTTCAATTGAATTACATTGCAATTCTAGGAAGAGTGTCTTTCTTTGCATCTTTGCCTAGGCAATGTTAGCGTTTGTATTCTGCAAGGTGTGTTTTTCTTTTGAAAGGAGAAGGAAATTGGGAATTCTTGCATTTTTATTATTTGATTTCGTATCACAAAAGCTATAAATTTTTTGACTGTCCCAAAATATAACAAAAAAATTAAACATAACACGACTTGGTTAGATTACTCCCTTCTCACCTGGTTCTATAATCAGATCGCTGCTGAAATAAAATCAAATTGGGCCTAGAATAATAGCATTCTATTTTAGGCCCAGTTAGAACAATAGCCTATTTTTAAGGACTGTATTTTGGCCCACCATATTAAACCGGGTCATCTTAACCGAAGCTTGAAGTTACGTATTGTGAGTAAAACTAAGGTGTTCTTAAGCTATCGTCTTATGAAATAAAATTATAGTTTGGGTATTTTTCGAAATCTTGTCAAACAGGATGTAGAATTCGAAATTTATTATTTTTTCCGGATATTAATAAAAATTTTGGAGAACTATGATAATTGGCATAATTTCTTTAGAATGCTTGATTGGCATCAAAACTTGTAGCCACTTCTATCAATATCTGTATCCCCGATCATTATCTGTATCCCAGATCATTACGGGATATAAGGAGTAGAGCTGCGGTGTTTTTAAGTTCATCAAGCTCTTTTGTAAACTTAATTCTAAACCATATCAGATTAGTTTTAAATGACAAATTTGAGCTGTTGAAACTCATCTACCTTACGAGTGATGCGTCTACATGAGAAAATTTTAAACTTTTGAATTAATTTAGTATAAAGTCAGGCAGTTAGAATTAGAAAGTTTATAAATTAATTTTAATGCTTTATTTTTTGAAATTTTTTTACCACTTGACTCTATACAAAACTAATTTAAATTTAAAATTTTCGTATGTAAACGCATCACTCGTAAGGTAGATAGGTTTTAATGGTTCAGATTTGTCATTCGAAGCCAATTCAATATGTTTTAGAGTTGAGTTCACAAAGTGGCTTGGTAAACTTAAAGAACACCCTAGTTCTACTCGGACATAAGTCACCTCAAAATCAAATTTAATTTTGGTCATCATCAAGTGTATAGAACTAAGTTCATTAATTAATTTCTAGGAATCATAACTTAGTTAAGAATGAAAGAAGTTTCCTAGCTCAATCAAGCCGAATTTAATTTTGGTCATCATCAAGTGTATAGAACTAAGTTCATTATTTAATTTCTAGGAATCATAACTTAGTTAAGAATGAAAGAAGTCTCCTAGCTCAATCAAGCCGTGGATCTCTCTTCAACCAACAAATACCTTTATTGGATGAATTATATTGTATGCGCCAGTACGCCACGAACCGTAAGTAAGTTCAGCATTGTGTTTGCATTGTTAAGTTTTTGGCATCTGCTTATATGGGATAATACGTGAGTAGAACTAGGGTGTTCTTAAGCTCACCAAGCCTCTTTGTGAGCTTAACTCAAAAATCTATCAAATTGGTTTCAAACAACACATCCAAACCGTTGAAACTGATCTACTTCATGAGTGATGCATTATTTACATATCAAACTTATAATTTTTTGAACTAGTTTAGTATAAAGTCAAGCGGTAAAAAAAAATGAAAATGAACTCATTAAAATGAACTTATAAATCATTCACTAGTACAAAAAACCCCTTCACCGACCCTCAACCACCGACTGTTTTAATATGTAACAGTCGGTGTAGAGATTGCATGATAAAATCGTAAATAAGAAGTTCTCAACACTGGCTGTTCAATTACAAATAACCGTCAGTGAACCAACACCGACTGTTTTTTTAAAAGAACAGTCGGTGTAGGTTCGAGAAACACCGACTGTTTTTAACTTATGCAATTCGGAGCCGTCAGTGTTATTATTTGTCTGAAATTTTCATTTCCCGGTTTCTCTTTCGATCAGCCGCCTAACTCGCCAAATTCTAAATTTCAATTCAGAAGGGAAGTATTATAATCTGCCTCTCGCCCCCAATTTCATTTCCCTCTCTTCTCCGAAGGGCCTCAATTTCTCAATTTTTCCCCGCTCAGCAATTTCTCTTCTCCGAAGGGCCTCCATTTTGAAATCACCGCTCACTCACCGCCGCTCACTGCGCCGCCGCTCACTACCCCGACTGCCTCCGCTACCCCGCTAACCCGTTCACTGCGCCGCCGCTCACTACCCCGACTGCCTCCGCTACCCCGCTAACCCGCTCACTCACCGCCGCTCACTGCGCCGCCGCTCACTACCCCGACTGCCTCCGCTACCCCGCTAACCCGTTCACTGCGCCGCCGCTCACTCACTGCCGCTCACTGTGCCGCCGCTCACTACCCCGACTGCCTCCGCTACCCCGCTAATAGTGAACTGTGCCGTTCTCTGCCCTGTTCCCTGCGCCGTTCCGCGCCGTTCACTGCGCTCAGGTGAACATATTCATGAAATACAACATTAACTCTTTAATCTCCTTTGCTCTTCCCTTCTCCAGCAACATATTCATGAAATTTATAATTTCATTTAGTATTGTGCTTTACATGAGACAATATATGTCTCACTTTACTGTGTTTGAGAAGATTAATTTTACTGTCCCTGGAAAGTGGAACTGATCTCTTATTAGGGAGTTCGGTTTATTTTCACATTGTTATCACACAGAGTTGACACCACCACCTGGGCTGTTCGTCATAGGATTCACCTAAATAATCAACAAGAAATACTTACATTGTTATCACCTGAGTTGACACCACCTGGGCTGTTCGTCATAGGATTCACACAGAGTTAACTGTGTTTTGGTTGATTTCATTTATCAGGCGAAGCTCCAAATAAATCTGTGCTCTCTTCTTTTTGCTTTAAAGTTAATTAGTACTAGCTTAATAAGAGAGTTATCTTGATTAATGTCTCTATTTAGCTTCAGGGTTCTGTGAATTTGTTTAAATATCTAAAAAGGAGTAGGGAAGTAACAATTGACATTGCTTTGAACGTGCTGGATAAATCATAGATCAGCTTCAAGCTTTGAAATTTTGGCTTTGGTTTTCCTTGAAATTAATTAGCTCAATATCCATATAAAATTAGTTGATTGTCGAATTACATGCAGAACATTAGCCTATTACAATCTAATCATGTGGCAAAGGAAAATTATATATGATATGATTTTTCCAGGTGGTAAGGCATCTTGTAGGAGCTGGTCATGATGTGCATGTTGTAACAGGTGCACCCAACTTTGTCTTCACTACAGAGATCCAGTCTCCCAATCTTCATATTCGCAAGGTGTGTCTTTATAATTTGAATTTGACTCGACACCAATTTGGCACTCCAAATAGTAATAAAATGGAATAATTATGTTGGATCTATGCTAATTGCTTAGTTTATATTACTGTTCTTGCTAATAAGTTCTTGTATTATTTTCTTTTTTCTGACACTTTACTCTAGCTGTAAGCCTGTAACAAGTCCAACTTCGATAAAAACTTACAGAAATGAAAACAAATTCATTAATACCATCAAGCAGTAATTCTTCAACAAAATCCCAGGTCTTACTTGATTGTGGAGCTGTACAAGCTGATGCTTTAACTGTGGATAGACTTGCCTCTTTAGAGAAGGTAGCATTTCCCAACCACTGAAAATTGTTCTTTTTGGCAAATATACTAAAAGTAATATTTTTTGTTAATGTTTGTTTTTTTTCCCCTCTTCAATACACAAGTTTTACATTTCTTCTTTTTCCCTAAATTTTTTCTGCAAATTTTGGAATATAGTATCATCAGACAGCAGTACTTCCGCGTGCCTCTATTTTGGCTACAGAAGTTGAATGGCTCAACTCTATCAAGGCTGATCTTGTGGTAAATATATATGTATCAGTACTCCATACCATATTTCCTGCTTGATTACCTTGTAAGCATATAATTTATTTCACCCTTATAACATGATATGTTACTATGATTTTTTTGCTTGCAAGGTCTCGGATGTTGTGCCTGTTGCCTGCAGGGCAGCAGCTGATGCTGGAATTCGCTCAGTTTGTGTTACGAATTTCAGGTAAAAACAAATTTGTTTGTTTTTTAAATTTCACTTTCTCCCATTCTTGTTTATTATGCTTCTTAATATCCTTGAAATGAGGCCTCATTAAAAAAGTATAAAACTGTTGGCAATATCAATTCTTGAAATTTTGTTTGCTTTGTAGTTGGGACTTTATATATTCAGAGTATGTAGTGGTAGCTGGTCATCACCACCGCTCTGTTGTGTGGCAGGTGCGCCTAATTTCCTGTTTTTGTTTATTTTATATTTTTGCGTAAACAGAATCCAAGTACCAGTAAATTGCAGATTGCTGAAGACTATTCCCATTGTGAATTCTTGCTCAGACTCCCTGGCTATTGTCCAAGTATGACATACCTCTTGTACAATTCCTATGTTTCTTTTTCTTTTATTCTTCCCTTTCTAAACTTCTGGCAACTAATCTTACATTTATTCACTTGACAGTCCCTGTCAAGGATTTTAAAAAAAAAAAAATCTTACATTTATGTCTTCCAGTGCCAGCTTTTCAAGACGTGATTGACGTACCATTGGTTGTTAGAAGATTACATAAATCTCGGGCTGAGGTTGTATTTCTACTAAAAGATAGTCCAAAATTGTTATTTGTTAGTCAATTCGTCTCTTTACTGAGCCTAGATTTTCTTACCAAGTTAGGTGAGGAAGGAACTCGGAATCAGTGAAGATGTGAAGGTTTTGATTTTTAATTTTGGGGGACAGGTAATCCTAACACCTTACATTGTTTACATTTAAGAACTTACTAGTATCAACTTCAGGTGTCATGAAGATTGAGTATTTTTATTCATACCTCTTTCAATTTCTTGCAGGCATTGGAGGATGCCTTTAACAGCATGGAAGGGGTATTATGCCAGAAAGCAGAGGGTGTGAGAATAATTTATCAGTTTGAAGGGAGCTTATTTGCCAAGATGAAAGAATGTGAGAATCTATCTGCTTGATTTGTGGGTATACTGGAAAAGAGTACTTATTTGCCAAGGTGAAAGAATGTGAGAATCTATCTGCAAATCTACTAAAATATTAGGTGTTATTAGCAGAACAAAAGAATATTCTTCATGGCTCTACTCTTGTGTCATGTGTGCTTGATTTGTGAAGGTTCATACTTGTGTAAAATGTGTGAAATGTTTGTTTTTTTGTTTTGTTTTTAATTTGTAGATGAAATGGTTACACTATATTGGTTTATGTTCTTACCACGAAAATCAATTTATCTATTCTGGCTTATGTAGTTCTGAACTTCTTAGCTGAGTAGTTAAAATGTAAGATGACTCAAATTTTGGCTTGCCAGTTGTCACGTCTACAGGTGCAAAAAAAAAATAAAAAAAAAATAAAAATTTCGGTGTTGGGCACCTACACCGACGGTTTTTTCCAAAAAACAGTCGGTGTTGGGCGCCTACACCGACGGTTTTTTCCAAAAAACAGTCGGTGTTGGGCGCCTACACCGACTGTTATTCACCCGTCAGTAAAGATTTATTTATACCGTCGCCGCCATCACCGACGCCTCAATAACAGTCGGTATAAGGGTTTTTTAACAGTCGGTGAAAGGGTTTTTTGTACTAGTGATTCTTTTTTTTACCGCTTGACTTCATACTAAATTAGTTCAAAAATTTAAAAATTTGACATGTAAACGCATCACTCTGGATCGGTTTCAACAGTTTGAATGCGTAGTTTGAAGTCCATCCGATAAATTTTTGAGTTAAGCTTGAAGAACCGTGAAAGACCATGATCACTTATTTAATTGGTCTTCCCAGGAGAGTCTACCAAACATAAGCCAATCTCAATGCATGATTCAAGTAATAAGCAACTACACCAGTAATCTGGGAGGGGAACATTAATTAATCCATCTATATAAAGAAAAGACCTATATATCTAGTTTCATTGCATGCCCTATCTTTTTTTTTTTAGTAAAGATTAGAAGTCAAGCTATCCAACCCCATCTTATCCTTCTTTGTTTAAAGCTCTCCTTGTATTGCTACAAAGGAGATTTCCTTTACTTTATTTCTTGCTTGTGAGTTATATATTCTTTTACTTTATGTTTTGCTTGTGTCTTCCTCTTTTACTTTATTTCATGGACTGCCTTCCATTCTTCTAAGCTGGTAGTATCTGCCATTCTTGTCACGCAGTATTCTAACGAGTGAATATGTTTGAATAATATCAAATTCTAGAGAGTGAATATTTATGTTTGAATAATATCAAATCTGAGGGCTGTCATTTTCATGTTAGTTCTCATCCGCATCAAATTGATGGAAATCATAATATTCCCAAGTGCTATTCTACAGTTGCTTGCAAAACAAAATACTTTGTACTTGAGTATAATAATGCTATTGTTTTGAGTTCAAATTTTAGTTTCAGCATTTCATCAAGCATCTTGAGAGCATCTAATTGTTTGGACAGATACGATAGTTCCCTAATCATAAAGCCCGAATCTATGCCTAAAGCCTCAAATAAAATACTTGAGAAAAGAATGCAAAATTCAGAGCGTTGTGATCAATTTTGACTGAAACGGTTATAAGTTAATAACCTGGTTTCTGAACAGAAAGTGATTTCATAACCTCTGTGTCATTATTATTCCTCAATGGGTCATACCTTTGCATGGCCGGCCCTACCCATGGCGACCGCCCGGGCCCCAAGATCCAAGAAGCCCAAAAAAAAAATTAGTTTGTATATATATATATATAAAATAATCTGTATATATTAAAAATAAATAAAATATTTGAGTCCAAATTTTGTATATATAAAGAACTCAAACTTTTCTATAAATAAGTATGATCTATTGGCATATCTATAAAAAATGAGACCGGCTAATATGCTTCCATAAGTACTTTCAACACCATATGCTTATAAGTTATTTTTGCGTTTTAAAAGTCCCAATAGTCGATCCAAACCGTTCAACATAATATTATATTAAAACGTGCTTGGAGACCAAATTTTATATTTTTTTTTGAATTTTTTTACTATTATTTAAGGTAGGTAGAAAATCATTGTTTTTTATGATCCAGAATCTTCTGAATCAATGGATTTTCTACCTATCTTAAAAAATAGTAAAAAAATTTCAAAAAATGTAAAATTTTGTCTCCAAGCACGTTTTAATATGGAAATCATATTGAACCGTTCGGATCGACTGTTTGGACTTTCAAAATACAAAAATGACTTATAAGCATATGGTGTTGAAGTACTTATGGAAGCGTATTAGCCGGTCTCATAAAAAAATTGTATATATAAAAGGGCCCTAATTTTTCTCCCGCCCCGGCCCCAAAATCTTCAAAACCGGCCCTGAACCTTTGCCTTTTAACTGGTTAGTTAATTAAATTAATAACTATTTAAAAGTCATTGGTGTTCGAAACCTGACTAGCTAGATGATTTACTGTAAATATTTAAAGTTCGGATCTTTATTATCTAAACAAATCCACTAAGTGCTATATATTGGCCTAGTATAGAGGTGTAGTAAGATGAAGAACATATAAAAAGATGTACTTCAGGACTTGAGAGTAGGTCCGATGGGCATCGTACCTACCTCGGTTCGACTAGGGTGTTCTTTAAGTTTACCGAGCCACTTTGTGAACTCAACTCTAAAACATATTGAATTGATTTTGAATGACGAATCCGAACCGTTAAAATTTATCTACCTTACGAGTGATGTATTTACATGCGAAGATTTTAAATTTAAATTACTTTTGTATAGAATCAAGCGGTAAAAAAACTTTCAAAAAATAAAGCATTAAAATTAATTTATAAACTTTCTAATTCTAACCGCCTAACTTTATACTAAATTAATTCGAAAGTTTAAAATTTTCTCATGTAGACGCATCACTCGTAAGGTAGATGAGTTTCAACAGCTCAAATTTGTCATTTAAAACTAATCTGATATGTTTTTAGAATTAAATTCACAAAAGAGCTTGATGAACTTAAAAACACCCCAGCTCTACTCCTTATATCCCGTAATGATCGGGGATACAGATATTGATAGAAGTGGCTACAAGTTTTGATGCCAATCAAGCATTCTAAAGAAATTATGCCAATTATCATAATTCTCCAAAAAATTTATTAGTATTGAAAAAAATAATAAATTTTGAATTCTATACCCTGTTTGACAAGATTTCGAAAAATACCTAAACCGTAATTTTATTTCACAGTTTTGGGCCAACTTTCCGCAAATTAAATTTACTGTTTTAGCCCCTCCAAAACCGCAGAACAAATCCACAGTTTCGGAAAACCGGAATTTAGGTTTTTGGCATTAAAAAAATTAGAACCGTGAATTTGATCCACGTTATGGGAATTCTTCTCTGCCACTTTTGTCAAATCAATAATTTTTTTCAAAAATAGAAGGACTACTACATTTTTTGTATTTATCTAGAAATGACTTTTGAACTGGGATCAATAACTCAGATTCAAAATATTTTTATTTGTTTTTCTAATAACATACAAAAAATATTTTAATTTTTCTTACAACCGCAAAAAAATCCGGCCTGAAAAATGTTGATCCGGATTATTTGTCGCAGTCTTTCTAATAAATCAAATTATATAGTATTCCATCTATTTTCAAAGAAATATATAAAATATTTCTAATATTTTAATATACAAAATAAATAAATTATAATGTTTTCTATTCAATTAAACAAATCATCAGAAAAACCTAAAACCGTGAATTAAATTCACGGTTTCATGAAAAAAAAATAATTAAACCGGAATTTTAATTTTCGGTTTTACGAAACCGTGGATTTGTTCTGAGGTTTTGAGAGGGCTAAAACCGTAAATTAAATTTGCAGTTTTGGGGCCTAAAACTGTGAATTAAAACTGTGGTTTGGGCATTTTTCGAAATCTTGTCAAACAGGGTGTAGAATTCAAAATTTATTATTATTTTTGGATATTAATAAAAATTTCGGCATAATTCCGGTGAACTTTTATAATGATAGGTAATTTAGAGTAGAACTAAGTGTTTTCAAGTTTATAAAGAGATTTGGTGAGCTTAATTTCAAAATCTATTGAATTGTGACAAATTCAAACCGCTGAAACCGATATACTTCACGAGTGATAAATTTACATGCAAAATTTTTAAAATTAAAACCAAGTGGTATCGGTTTATAATAAATGTATTAAGATACCACTTGATTTATAATGTATTTAAAAAAATGTTCAAAAAAAATAAATGTATTAAAATTAATTTATAATATTCTAATTCTGTCGTCTTACTTTTACTTTTAACTATAATTATTTTTTATTACCTTCACGAATAAAATAAATTCTCGCAATTAAATAATTATGTCAACAATACTCACGATGATAAAGAAAAAAAAAACATCGATAATGTTTTTTCGGATAGCAATACATGACCAGTGACCGACGCACATAAAAGAAGTGTGGTCAAATAATTTTACTTAAAATATTCTTTTGCCTACTAAAGAGAGTACTAACTATTGTTGAGAAAATTTCACCTCTTATTCAATACAAGGTTCACTTAAAAAAAAAAAAAAAAAAAAAAAAACTGTACAAGGTTTACTCGTCAAATGTACAGACGTATGTCCTTTTTCCAAAACAAAAGGATAAACTATATACTGGACAAAATTTAGATAATATTCTCTGGCACGAAAAATTATTATTCTTTACTGAAAATGATTTAAGTTTGACAGTATTATTGAAATCTTTAATACACATCATAAAAGATAAAGATAAATGTATGCTACAACTACTTTTTTGTTCGTTAAAATTCAATATACTTCTCTTCCTTCAACGGGCCTACGGTTCACTTTGTAAAAAGTGATTGATTCATCTGCCTAAGGGCCACTTTTTGTCAAAAAAAAGGTGATTGATTAATCTTCCTCTAGACCAAAAGTGGGAAGTTCAGAATAAAAAAAAAGAGTTCACAATCAGTAAAAATGTAAAATTGTTTAGGTCTCTTTTCTCCTGACTCGATCTGGCATGTACGAGGATCAACTTTCTGTTTTATGTAACTATTCCTCTCTTGTACTGTTGTCAATATTTCTGAGACTCTTCAATATAAAAAGTAAAAAACCACCTAGTTCTCTCTATCTCAGTACCATAACCGCAAACAGAAGTAAAATAACACTAGAGTAGAGCGCAATTAAGAGGAGACCTTCAATGAGATATCAAATTCTCACAACCATCTCTGTAATGATGATGGTTCTAATCGTTTGTATGCAATGCTCAGAAGGCCTGGATGTCTGCAAAGATCATGATACTGATAAACAGATGAGTCAATTAAGGTTAGAGGATGAGTATGAGGATGATTATAACAACCAGTTTGAGTCAGAGATTGACCAGAGGATTCTTCAGAGTTCAGGGAATTCTATTCCCTTAGGTCCAGACAGGTCAACATGTCAAGCTAGTGGCTCGTGTAATATACCGGCACCGGGACCTCCATCCAGTCGAACCTGCGAAGAGAAATATCAATGTCCTCCTCAATATACACATTAATTCTATGTTTTCTGTTACAATGTACAACTCTCTGTACCCATTATTAGCAATTACTTTATTCATGCTCTTTTTTGTCAAGATGAACTGTTAGGAGTAATTTATATATTTGTAATAATATAGGGATGTAATTGTAACTGTTAGAGTTCAAATTTTGTATATATAAAGAGCCCAAACTTTTCTGTAAATAGGTATGATCTATTGGCATATCAATAAAAAATGAGACGGGCTAATATGCTTTCATAAGTACTTCAACACCATATGCTTATAAGTCGTTTTTGCGTTTTAAAAGTCCAAATAGTCGATTCAAACCATTCAACATGATATCCATATTAAAAACTGCTTGGAGACCAAATTTTACATTTTTTTTGAATTTTTTTACTATTTTTTAAGGTAGGTAGAAAATCATTGTTTTTTATGGTCTAAAATTTTCTGAATCAATGAATTTTCTATCTATCTTAAAAAATAGTAAAAAAATTCCAAAAAATGTAAAATTTGTCTCCAACCACGTTTTAATATGGATATCATATTGAACGTTCGGATCGACTGTTTGGACTTTCAAAATGCAAAAATGACTTATAAGCATATGGTGTTGAAGTACTTATGGAAGCGTATTAGCCGGTCTCATAAAAAAATTGTATATATAAAAGGGCCCTAATTTTTCTCCGCCCCCTCCCCAAAATCTTCAAAACTGGCCCTGAACCTTTGCCTTTTAACTGGTTAGTTAATTAAATTAATAACTATTTAAAAGTCATTGGTGTTCGAAACCTGACTAGCTAGATTATTTACTGTAAATATTTAAAGTTCGGATCTTTATTATCTAAACAAATCCACTAAGTGCTATATATTGGCCTAGTATAGAGGTGTAGTAAGATGAAGAACATATAAAAAGATGTACTTCAGACTTCATATTCTTTTTTTTTTCTGAAAACAAAATTCTCACAAATATGATTAGTTCTCTACGCTGGCGGCGATCGATGAATATTAGATGTTATGGTATTGTTTTTTTTTTTTTTAACTAGTTAATATATGTTCCGTGTTATCGGAGAAAATTCTAGACATTTGCTCAGTGTTGAATATTGAAGATGTATAATATATGTAGGGGAAATTGGTTCCATGCCATCCCAAAATGCCGAATTTAGAAAAATGTCACTCCATAATTTTGCTTTTGTTAAATGCCACCCCAAATCTCATTTATTAAGAAAAATGCCACAAATATCATATTAATGTATAATTTTAAATTAACAATTTACATAATAACTGAAATTACCGAAATAACCTTGATCCAAATTTGAAAACACTTCCTCTCCTCTCCGCCCTTCCTCTCCTGTGAGCCTTGCGGCTTGAAGTTGTGTGCTGTGTGAAGGCCTTTGTGCCTTACTTCCTTGACCTGTGGTTTTTGTACAGAGGGCTGTAGCCTTGTGCTTTTGCTTGCTTGTGGCTGTTGCTTTGACTTGCGGCCTGTGAACCTTTTGTTGATCTGTGGCCTCTGTGCCTTCTTGCATGACCTGTGGCTTGATGCCTTTTTGTTGATGATGGTTGGCTGTGACTGGGAGGAGAGGCTCGACGGAAGAGATGAAAGGGTGAGGGTATTTTTGGAATATACGAAAATACTACTCAAAATACAATATATTATGTTTATTTTTTATTACAAATGTATAATAATATGGTATTTGTGGCATTTTTCTTAATAAATGAGATTTGGGGTGGTATTTTTCTAAATTCGGCATTTTGAGGTGGCATGGAACCAATTACCCCTGTATATAATTCAGATTGTCTTTAATAAATTTATTTAAATTCATCAAATAGATTATACACAATTTACTTGATTTGATATGTAGAATGTTATATTAAAAAAATCTGCATATATTTCAAAGCCCTCATGATCTCATCGTAAAAAAATTAGTAGAAAATTAATACTCCAACGTCTTTCTTGACACTCGGTAATGTGTCAGGCTTATGGCAACAGTATCAGCAAAAGAGGCTCCTGTTATTTGGGATCCGTATCCTCCCAGGTACCTGACTCAAGCAAATTGAAACGAACAGTTCAGATTAATTATATTTAGGTCAAACTCAATCCGGTGCTTATGGAGACTGTAGGGGGTTTGTTTTGAGATTTGTGTCATGTTAAAAAAATTGTTCGATCATAATTTGCTTGAGTCAGGTAAGCTGAGGTGATGTGAATTCTGTTATTTGGATGTGTCAGATCCTATTATCCTCTCTGCCAGATAATTACCAGCATTTGCATTCAGTGAATGAAATCTAGACATAAATGTGACATCGACAAATCAACATATACAACGATAAAAAGAGACATAACTAAGTCATGTGGAAGGTGACAACCTCAACATCAGCTAGTACAAAGCCCAGAGAGGTAACTACCGAACAAAAATTTAATAATTACAATTGGTTATGTATATTTTATTTGCTAGGTAGTCAGTGACCAATCCAGATCTTCATTGACCATTTGTTGGCACTTTGTAAGTTTTTATTATTGTATAGTTATTTTATATCTACGTACTGTGTAATTCCTTATTACATGTTACTCACGTCCCTGTAACTGGCCTCTCCGATCGACGCAATATATATAAATGAGACTTAACTCTACCATTACCGATAACAGCTGAAATCGGATACAAAACAATAGTAGAACAACTAACAAAATATAAGCATTATCTCAACGATATTCATTCAGTTATCATATATATATATATATATATATATATATATATATATATATATATATATATATATATATATATATAGAGGTTGGCTATTCTACTTATATAAGTATATGATGACATATGTTTATAAGTCATTTTTGTGTTTCTAAAGTTTAAATAGTCAATCTGAAGCGATCAACATGTTATTCATATTAAAATGTGCTTGGAGACCAAATTTAACATTTTTTGAAAATTTTTTACTATTTTTTAGAATTTTTTAAAACAGTGTTTCAATATACTATAAAAATTCAGAAAAATAATAAAAAATCCTCAAAAATAGTGATTTTGAAATTTTTTCAAAAAATAGTAAAAAAATTTCAAAAAATGTAAAATTTGGTCTCCAAGCACATTTTAATATGGAGAACACGTTGAGCGCTTCAGATCGACTATTTGAACTTTAAAAATACAAAAATGACTTATAAGCATATGTCATCATATGCTTATATAAGTAGAATAGCCAACCACTATATATATATATATATACACACACACACACACAGAGGGGGTTGGCTAATATCAAAATGTTTGTTCCTAGGTTGTGGAACAAATGCTTCGGTTTTTACATTTTCAAAGTCCAAACAGTCGATCTAAACGGTTCAACATTCAATCTATATTAAAATGTACTTGGAGAACAAATTTTATATTTTTTGAAATTTTTTGTACAATTTATTAAATCAGTTTTAAAATCGATGTTTTCAATGATTCAAAAAAATTTCACTGTTTATTAAAATCAGTGATTTTAAAACTGGCTTAATAAATAGTAAAAAAATTCTAAAAAATGTAAAATTTGGTCTCCAAGCACAATTTAATATATAGATCACATCTAACGGTTTGGATCAACCGTTTGGACTTTAAAAATTAGAAAACCAATTGGTTGCACCACAGCTCCAGAACATATTTTGATATTAGCCAACTTCTGTGTATCTATCTATATATATAATTCTTAACTACATTCATACCAAACGGTTTAGATTAAAACTTCTTTTAAGAAACACAAAGCACAGCGGGTGATATGAAAATGAAATGTGTATATTCATAACATTCGCTTAGACTGTGAGACATCTAATGAGAGGTCCTGTTCCTGTTCAACCCAACTTTATTAATTGAACAAAAGCAACTTGATCAACTTAATCAATTCCAATTTAAATTGAGAATTAGTCTTTAGTCTAGTGACAAAAAAAACAACACTTTCTTTGTGGGAGGTTGTGGATTCCAAACCCAGACATAATTCCTGTATAAACATTAATTGAAATTTAAAAAGCTTAACCTCCATCTTTCTATCTTGAAAAACTTCCAATTTAAATTACAGTAGCGCGCGATCATATTAATTCCAAGAACAAATATTATTACTTCCAATTCAAATTACAGAAAAAAAGAACCAAGAGAACATTTTCGTAACTCACAATACTTATCCACAATGGTAGTACAATTTGCAACCACGGCCAGTGTAGGACCCGCCGCCTACACAGCTGCTTCCACAGACTGTTTTGGATCCCTCAAGGGCGCCATACCCGACATAGGCCGAGCGAGCAGTAATGAAGATACTAGCTAGAACTAGAAGTGTAAAAGTGATCCATATGCCAACACTTCTTGTAAATTTGGTCGTCGGCACCATGTTTGATTGTTAAGTGCATGCACAACAGCTAGCCTTGTAGAAGTATATAATATTGAGGTAGAGCCGTAGAGGGGACATCGATGGAGATAGGAGGCCTAACCGTGGCATGTGATGCTTCCTGCCAACGGAGTCGAGCTCCCAATGACAGGTTGGATTTTGGGTCGGAGCACAGTATAATTCCAGTGAATTGTATTGTTATATGTTTTGTCTTTTTGGATGTATTATGTCGTATTGTGATGTCATGCAATTATTGGTACCTTTCCACGCGATTAGTTTAATTAGTTTGGACAAATATATTAACTAATCTCTTACTTTATATTTAAATATAAGTTGTCAAATAAGAATAAAATAAAAAAATAAGATGAAATAAAAATTGAGTTACTGCAGAGGAAGTCAGTTCAAAGATTAAATAACTTACTCTTTTATTAGATCTATGAAATTTTATTTTCAATTTTACTCTTCTAGATGAATTAAAGTAAGCTATAATTTAAATTGTTAAATGAATATAAAATATGAAAAGTAAGATAGAGTAAGTAACTTGATCTTTTTTAAATTAATTAACAATCAAATATAATCTATAGAATCAGGAGCGGATGTACATAGTTCAAATGAGGGTCAATTGACTTCATTTATTTTCAAAAATTAATTATTATATATGTTTTTTTTGTATAGTTTATAGTAAAATATTATGACTACCTTAAAAATAATCTTTATTAATTTTGTGAAAAGTTTGTATTGTTGACTCCTATTCAGTTTCAAGAAAAAAAAACAGACTATTATACAATATGTACAATTTTGAAACTTGTAGTATTTTATATTATTTTTTATCAAAAGATGAGCAACTCACCACTTTTTTTGAGGGGTAAATCTGTAGAAGGTCACTTTTTTTTTCCCTTCTAAACAAACTTGTTACTAACTTCGACTTTTATTCAAAAATTATGTCTGACATATATAGTGTTAAAATATTGTCACAGTATGAGATGTTGCAAGATTAAAATTTAAGTTCACGCTAGCCTCTCGATCCCCCCTATAAATAAAGGTATCCTTGTAAGTTTTGCAATGATTAAGCCCAACTGGTAGAACAAAAAGTACGAGTTATATACCTAAAATGAGATGCACAAGCAAAATGATCACCTCACTGTTAACAACTTTCCTCCTCATCAGCTGTGCTCACTATTCCGAGGCATACATTTATGAGGGCAAACACGACGATGTGAGGAACCGAGTCGAAACAGAGGCGGATGAATTCCAGATGGACTTTGATGTAAACCCCCGGATTCTCGAGGCAAGTCAAAGTAGCATAACCTATCCAACAATAGGGAATTCAGGTAAACCAGTATGCAGTGGTCCTTGTACCCGTGGGAATCGAGCTTACATGAGGCCATGCGGCTACCATTACTATTGTCCCCAAAATTGAAGTACTCCTTTCACTGCAATTATGTATTTGTATTTTCGCATTCTTGCCTTAGGTTTCAACTGCGCATCATATCTGCCTCAGATGTTAAGAAGCTGTAAAATGTTCACTTATATTATATGAACTGGTCACTGGCGGAGATAGCAAGTGTTTCTCTTGCCGTGCCAAAAAACAGACCGTAAGCAGAGATTCTTAACGGTGTTTATTTTTGTTGGTTTACTTTGGAAATCAGTGTTTGTACTCTTGTTGCATGACTTCATCAATAGATGTAACTGTTTCATCTATATAAGATGGTTGTGATTGCTTAAGTCTTCAGATTTGATTTGATTTTTCTTGCTGATTCGTTAAATTATCAAATATGGATGTAATTGATGATCGGAAGAGAAATCGGGTGTAGGTGCGTTTCATAATTAAAAGGAAGAAATGGGTTTGTCCTGTTTCATTTTCATATCATTTCAAATTTGCACTGACCAATTTCAATTACCAAAAGAGCATTGCGAGTTTAAAACATTGTTTAAAAAAGGCACCGGGCCCAATGACCAATTATGCCCAATGACCGAGTTTAAAACAATGACCAATTTCAATTATGGTACTGTGCATAGCTCATATTGGTCCGCGCTATAAATTCAAATTTTCATTTTGAAAATCTGAAGAGTCGATTCAAATCGTTTAACCGTTTTCATATGAATATGTACTTATAAACTAAATTTTACCTTTTTTTATAATACAAGTATATATTCATATAGAAACCGTGTTGAACGATTCAAGTCGTCCGTTACAATTTTAAATTCAAAAATATTAATCTGTAGTACGAACCAATACGTACTATGCATAGCACCATAGCCTCATTCCAGACACCCAAAGGACTAGCTAGTGATTGTTTTTCAAATGAAAATGAATCCGTACGTATCTACTGTCTTCAAAATTCAAATGCCGAAATCTATTTAGAATTTAGATTTTTTTTATTTTTATTTTGACCATTATTTAGAAGAATTAACAATTAAAAAATAAAAATCATTATTAATACAACACTAATTATTTTTTTAATTGGTGCACGAGTAGAAACCTGATAATAATGCCCACACTAAAATGTTACATACCAAAATAAAGTCTAACAAAATAAATAGTACATATATAATTTATCAAAATAGTACACAATTTAAGACTTTACATAATGAAACAATAACAAATACATAATTAAATAGTACAAAGTTTACCAAATTATTAAATAGTACAAAGTCTAACAAAATATATTAAATAGTTTACCAAGTCAATGAGTCAACCGAGTTGATTCCGAACCGAGTTGGAGGCAACTTGGATTCAATTCGTGAGACAACCGAGTCAATGAACTCGAGTCAGTTTTGACTGGAGTCAATTTCAACTCGAGTTATTGGCGAGTTAAATCCAAATCAATTCCAAACGAGTTATGAGTCATGAGTTTTTTTGTACACCCCTACCCGTTCATCCGTTCATGAAGCTCTCACTACTGCCAGCAAATTTAGCAATTCCCGGAAACAAGAGATGACACTGAGAAAATCTTTTTACTAATTGTATAAACACTAAGAGTTTGTTTTCTTGTAATACGGGGGATTGTATCTGAGTATTATCTTGTACGACAGGGAGTTATTGGGAATTTTAAAAACTTTTAACGCCAAAGTGTTAGAAAAACGACCATTTAACCAGTTTAATCAGGTTTGAAAGCTTACTTAATTTGTATATGATCTTATTATTTCTTTCATCAAGAAAATAAATTTTAATGAACAACAATAACCGTGCTACATTGGTGAATCTTGTCGCCTTTATCATCCGGCATATTTCGTTTCGCAACAGTGCGTGGTATCATTCTTGCATTTTCATTTATTTCCTAATTTGAATCGGCCCATATTTTGTGTGGCTATACAGAGTCACAGACACACTCCGACAAAGGCCGTTATTAAGGAAAAAAATTTAAAAGAGAAAAAAAATCGATTTTGAGCATATTTTATGCGATGATATTAACTAGATATCTTAGATTGGTCATTCATGTTTCAAAAAAATTACACATCAGTGCTTTAATTGCATTGTAAATACGTACATGCTAATATTAATAGTATTATATAATGCCCGTGGGTTGCTACAGATGATTTTATATTAGAAATTATCAATCTTTATTAATCAACTAAAGCATCTGAGCATTTAGTGCTATATGGAGTATTTGACATAGAAACAATTAATCCCACAACCGCGCTCTCTATGGATACAAATTAGGTAATTTAAGAGCATCTACATTCAAGCAACTCAAATAAGTTTATAAATAACTGTTGTCTTATTCTTTAAAATTAAGGTCTCTAAAGTTTCTAACTCTCACGTCTCTTGAAATTAATTTTATAGTTCTATTAAGCCACATCAACAACAAATTAAAAAGCAAAAATAATTTGAGCCAATCATTTGATCGACATGAAATTTATAAACACTTTCTGCATAGTTTCTAAATAAGAAACTCTCCCACATTTCTGAAACTGAATTAGAAACTGTCACATTATATTAGAAACTCTAATAGTACCAGAGATGTAATACTCTAAGAGAGTATTCTTTCAGAGGGCAAAATTGAATTTAAAAAAAAAAAAAAACCACCATCCTAGATATTCATGCCGTGTCACCAAAGCACCTCTCTAATCTGTTTCATCTTTGTTCTTTCCCTATGTTAAATTACAAATCAGAACTCTAAAAAAAAAAGCAAAATTAAAAAAAAAAGAAAAAAAAAAAAGACAGTTAGTTCCAACCTATAAGTCTATATGAAAATTCAAAATTCAGGGGCCTGCGGGCTGCGGCTGACTCAACAATGATAACCAAAATAAAAAACAATATATAATGTACATATGTTCTGGGCTTTTGTTCGTGTTACTTGAATAACAAAATTTTATCTGGGCTGAGATATACTCTGTGAGCCTATTAGAATGAACCGGCTCTTCCTGGGCTCAGACACCTAAACGGGCTCTTCTTTGGTTTATCTATTTTTTTTAATTTCAAATTTAAAATTTTCGGGTCAAGCATGCATTGTTATTCAAAAACTTTATGACAGAACAAGTCCAACGAAAATAGTACAACCCTTTAAAGGATGGTATTCGCGAGTACAATTTTTTTTTATTGATCATTACTTGATAGTGACCAACTACCAACCTTTTTATCTCAATTTAAAATTTAACCTTTTATTAAACAATTTAAAATTATTGTAGTTAGTGCAAATCTTCGAATTTTTGCTGCCAGTCCCTTGATTGTTGTACAACTATAGCAATTTCAAAGAAATCAGTAATTTTGATCTTCCATAGTTCCATAGTTCCATTACGATCATGTTTTAAGGAAAGTTGATATATGATAATGTTTAGGCTGAAACTTATATCTGAATTAGTTTAATACTTAGTTATGATGAAATTGGTTGATAGGTTTATAATTGAGCCGATTCTTAAGTATGCAAAAAATTGTCAATTTGATACTGATCTATGTAGAATTGTCAATTTGTTGTCAATTTCTGACAACAATGCTTGCTTCAGATTTTCCCACAAAAGATATGAAGCCACCTCGTCAAAATAGCTTCCCCCAAGTTCGGATCCTGTGAGATAACTCAAATTTTGAGTTTGAATCTGGACCTTCCATCATAATCTGGACCAATCCTGTCCGAAGTGTACATGACTCATTTAATATTCATACCAAAACAGATCGAACGGTCCGGATTGTGAGTCCTCATGAAGGAACTCAAACTTAATTTGAGAGCTAAAATTTTGAGTTTGGATCGGGACCGTCCGATCAGACTCTGGAACCACTCCGGTCTGAAGTGGAATGTACGGGACTGCTTTATCGTGAAAAAGCCGATCGGATGGTCTGAATTCAAACTCAAATTTGAGGTACCTTAGGTGATAGGAAACCCCCAACCCACCCACACACACCACAAACAACAACTCCAGTTTCCTATTTAAGCAGCACAGTCTCACCAGTGACCTACTCCCTTGGCATTTTCAAAATCACAGATAGAATTGATGGCTTCAAAAAATTTAAATAGTCCACGGCTCTTCTATCTTCTACTCCTGTTAGTTGCATCAGTTCTCTCAACTCGGCCGACGATCGTTGTCACGGCACACTCTCTAAGCTCCACCAATTCGTGCAACGGAAGTGACATTACATGTCAAATTGAGGCGCAACTATCGGATGAAGACGAGCTGCCGTTTGATCTTGAAATGCATAGGAGGATCCTCGCAACCTCCCTCGGGTACCAGTCATTGCATCCAAACAAACCCGCTTGCAATCCGAATTGCGGTAAACCAGGACAAAGCTACACTGGCAATCACTGTACCTATAAAAATCATTGCGCCCATTGAAGCTATCGCTGCTGTCGACAGCAAATTTCAGCAATTCTTTGAAACAAGTAAATCGACACCGAGAAAATCTTTTAACTAATTGTATGAACAATAAAGAGATGTCTGTTAGTTTTTGGGAAGTTATTGGGAGGTTTTAAATCTTTATCAGATGCTTGTCGCTAATTTATGATATCAGTTTTATGATACTATACTGGATTTGTTCATTTTGATATGACTCTAAAACTTATTTGAATTTCTTGGATGATACTCCTATACAAATTTTTAAAGAAACAATTAACGGTATTTAATAACGATCTATCATTTGACGGTAATTAATCATTTAACAATGATGTATGATCTTTATAAACTTACCGGTATATTTCATTTCAAAACAGAGTATCATTCGTGCATTTTCTTCATTTGATTTGATTTGAATCAGCACATATTTTGTATGGCTAGACAGTCACACTACGACAAACTTATCTCAATTCGTTTGTGCACAAGAAAGTCAAAATTGTACAAACGCTCATGAGGCCATGACAGGAGGACAAGTATCCTCTCCAATACTGTAAAAGATTCCCTTCACTTTACGGTTTGAGATTAACTCTCAGCCGCTTTTTCGGACTAGCGCAGGGGCAGTAATATTGAGCTTTGAGATTCGTGACAAGTTAAAAAGAACGGTCCAGATCCAGTAATTGCAAAAGATTCTTTATTACAGTACCGGCAGGATATGAATTCATGACAGGACTCCAACCTACCCCCACCCACCCACACACACACACACACACAAAACCACTTGCATGGAAGTTGAGACTTGAGAGTTTAGGTGGGTTTCAACTTTCAACTTTTAACTCGGTACGCAGTGTGTAAACAACAAAAATTAAATAAATATAAATTCTAATATATAAAAGGGTTCAAATGTCTTTATTTTTTTTGCCTCCACTGTATTTCTATTTCTAAAAATTTTAATAAATCAAAATTTAAAACTTACAAGTCAAGATAAAACCATTGAATATGATCTATATCATTTTCTCTATGCAGGTGTAAAAAATTATGACATTCAATTTTGTTTTGTTGTCATCAAGAGCTTGTAAAAAACGTACTAATTTGGATAATTCTAGACGTTGATTTTTCAACTTATTAATTCATATAAAAACAAAGTCGAAATGTAATATTTTTTTACGAGCACATAGAGAAAATAACATAGATATCTAATGTTATTTGACTTTTTAAGTTTTAAATTTTGAGTATTAAAATTTTTAAAAATAAAGACACAGTGGAGGCACAAAATAAAGTCACTTGAACCGTCCTAAAAAAAAAGATATATAAGATTACAAATTCTGCAGTGGAATTTCTATGATTTGGGTATAAATCATGTAGAATGTGACGAGTCATAGAATTGGATGTTGGATGAATATTGTTATTATTATAATATAATGTACGGGGGTCATGTGTGACCGTGAACGATTTTTTCTAAAAACAGTAATTAAAATAATAAAAGTTAAAGAATCAACATGATTATCGAGTTTTCTACAAAAACAGTAAAAACCGAATAGGCTATTCGGTTAAGAGTTTTTTTTTGCTTCACCGAATAGCCTATTCGGTTTACAGGGCAATTTCTTCAGTTTGCAGGGCAATTCGCCACAGAAATCCATGAAATGGCTTAACCGAATAGCCTATTCGGTTTGGTGTTTTTTTGGGCTTAACCGAATAGGCTATTCGGTTTATTTATTTTTTTTTTTAAGACTAAGAAGAGCAAAATAAAGAAATCTACTACTAAAAATTTGATTTTTTATTTAAATTACTTGACTTCTTTTGATATATAATTAGCATATTTATATTAATATACGCTAAATTACTTGAAATTATGTTGAATTACACTAAATTACATTACGCTAAAATACGGTAAATTACGCTAAATTACATATGAATAGGGACGATATCTTCACTGAAAAGGCGAAAAACGACGGCGAAACTTCAAACGGTTATAAAACGGCGCTCGAGTGTCCGATTTTAGCAAATGACAACTTTTCGAAAAGCTTGCGAAAATACGCATGCGTCCGTGCCCGCGATGTTGGATTCCAAAATTCAGAATCACCAAAAAACTAAGGGAAGAGCCTCAAAACTTGAGTTGAAGTTTCCGATTAAGATTTTCATTTCTATTATTCAATCCAAGTAGCTCAGTAAATTAGTTACATAATGAACTTGTAGAATACCAATTTTTACTATTTTTTATGATTCGTGAAAGATAGCACATAATCGGTCTATTTTAGCGTAATTTTGTGTAGTTTAGCATAATTAGCGGAGTTATTGTAATTTAGTGTAGTTCAACATAATTTATTGTAATACAGTGTAATTCAACATAATTTCAAGTAATTTAGTGTATTTTTTGTTGTTGCTAATTATAAATCAAAAGAAGTAATCTAACAAATAATTTAAACAAAAAATTCAAATTTTTAGTGTTAGATTTCTTTATTTTGATCTTCTTAGTCTCTAAAAAAAAAAAAACCTAAACCGAAATGGCTATTCGGTTTAGGCAAAAAAATCCCTAAACCGAATAGCCTATTCGGTTTAGGGGGTGTTACACGAAAAGTTACACAGTGCGGGGATTTGTTTTTGTGAAAGTAGGGTAAACTGAATAGGCATATGGTAAACCGAATAACCTATTCGGTGAAGCAAAAAAAAAACCCCTTAACCGAATAGGCTATTCGGTTTTTGCTGTTTTTTAGAAAATCCGGTAATCATGTTGGTTCTTTAACTTTTATTATTTTAATTACTGTTTTTAAAAAAATCGGACCGTGAACACCGATAAAGATGTGACATAATCACAGAGTAGATAACCTCCTCAAACAAAGAAAAAAGAGACCGACAAAGATGTGACATAATCATAGAGTAGATAACCCACTCAAACAAAGAAAATAGAGAAGTTTTTGGCATCTATACCATGACTTGAGAGTAGGTCCGATGGGCATCGGACCTACCTCGGTTCGACGGGTTTAATCACCATTGATTTTCTTTTAGATTCGTGCGAAATGTTTTAAACCCCGTGCGTGTATGTTTCAAGTTTCGTGCGCATAAAATACTCCGTTATCCTACGGTAGATCTGCCTATCGGAACCAAACTAGGTCCGATGGGCATCGGACCTACACCTATCTCCTATACCATACAAAGGCAGGAACAATTTGGGTCCGATGGGCACCACGTCTGCCTCGTTTTAAAATTTACGTGCATGAATACTAAAGCGGGTGCGTACGAACTTAGAACCCATCCGATAGACATCGAATTTTAATTAATTTCTATGAAAGCTCAAAAAGAAGGATCAGCTTTTCTTATATTGTGCAACACTTCATTGCAAGGTTCTAATAGGAGAAGGGGACAGTTCAATGGACATTTGATCCATATTAAAAAATTTGTGTACTTGATCTGTCCGAATTTAAATGAAAATAAAACAGTTCTAATCGAACATAAAACTGAAATTAATATAATACCCATCAAATGATTCCTCTAGCAAGATGTGTACCATAATAAACAGCAGATGGCAAAAGCATTCCCAATAAATAACATTTAACCATGAGATCTGAAATTGGCAAATAAGATCTGCATTATTGCACATTTATTTAGTGAGTTCTAAACCTGTGGATAGGAAGTGAGGTACTGAAGCTGAACCCAAAGTGACAAGGATATTGTTTTCTTTTATTTAGGTGTCGGTCGCTTTTTTCATGCGTCGGTTGGAGCGAATATTTGTAGGTTGGCAGTAGTAACAATATTTTTTGATAATAATCATATTCATATTTAGTATCTTTACATTATATTTTAGTATTTAAAAAAAATTAAAATCATATTTAAATTTACAATATGGAAATATATTATTTTTAATAGTATTAAGCAAATTTATGAAAAGTTTATATATTAATAAAAAAATCAATATTTTGATTTATTATTTATATTATAACCCAATAAAATATTCGAATTATACGTATATTATATCTGAATCAGAAATTGTAGATCATGTGTAGCTAGTCATTCTCAAATTATAAACTTGTAGCAATGATTAATATTTATTTTTATCGTGCATTAAGATCCTAGACTTCAATTCCAAATAACAAAAAAAATGAAGACTTCTTATTTTTGTAACTACCAAAAAAATGATATTTCCTATTAGCAATTTCAATAGTTATCATTAAATAATTTCAAGTTTTCTATTTTTGTAAAATCATATTAATTTCATCAACTTATACCATGAAAACACAATTGCTCTTTTTAAAATATTGTAGTGGGGTCAAATGAACATATTTCCATTGGATCTCGTCGTGCATGAAAAGAGCAACGCACATTTAAATTTGGGAAAATTTCCAGTGTACCTATCAAAACTTTCAAAATAGCCAATTTTTCCATCAAAACATTCAAATTTCTTATTTCCCCATTCTAAATTAAAATCCTTTGTTATTTCCCCTTGTGTTGATTAAATCTGAAATTTTAACTTTGATTTAACATTTGATTTTATTTTGAAAGTTAAATACCTATTTTGTCCCTATCCTCAAAGCTGACACCCGGAAAGAAGAAAAAAATTGCAAAGAACTGCTCTAACGCCAAAAGTCTCTGTTCAGTCTCTTCCATCCAAAGCTTTCTGAAATTGAACCTATCAAGAGTTATGTCTTAGAGGGGGGCGAGGAGCATGCCAGTAAACTAGTTAATACTGGAAGTTCTCGTTTTGTAAAACCATTCAAATTTAATCAAAGCACGACGTTCTCATCTAGAGCTTTTGTAATTATTTTATTAACTTTTCTTTATCTTATAATTTTTTGGCAGAGCATACTGCAATATAATTATTAAATGACAGCTCTTTTGTCTGGTCAAAAGAGAGATTTGACTTGGAGATCTCAATCATCTAATTGTAACTATTTTATGGTTTTATAAATCAATGTTCTAATCAAAATCACACTAAGAGGGACGAAGGGAGAAAGGAGTGAGCGACTCTCAGTATAGACGAGAATCTGCTGCGATTCTTTACATGTGAACAGTACCATGAAATATCTATTTTTTCAAATCCAACTGTCGAATTGTTTGGAGATGCGTGCACATAAAAAATTGGACGGCTGGATTTGGAAAAAGCAGGAATTTCAGGGTTACTGTACCCAAACTTCAGATCGCAGCAGATCCCAATCCCATTTGAAGATGGGGGCAAAATAGGTATTTAACTTTTAAAATAAAATCAAATGTTAAATCAAAGTTAAAATTTCAGATTTAATCAAGATGAGGGGAAATAAGAAAGGATTTTAATTTAGAATGGGGAAATAAGGAATTTGAATGTTTTGATGGAAAAATTGGCTATTTTGAAAATTTTGATGGGTATACTAGAAATTTTTCCTTTAAATTTTGCCATGCTTAGCTTGTGTTGACTTATAGCGACCCATGTTGACACTTTGTGCCCTCTAGTGGTTCTGCCACTACCAAAGAATTTAGGCAATCAATAGCTTTCTATTGAATGATTTAGTAACCATTTTATTGTTATAATGTTCACCTAATGCTTTTGTCACTGAACTACAATAATTGAAATGTAAAAAAGCCACCTTTTTATATACTAAATCTTCTAAACAACAGACCAAAATACTATTATGAATTCATAACCTCTCTCTAAGAAACTAAGATGGAATAATTGAAGAGAAGTGTCACGCAAATAAAAAATGAACAATATATATTTACTAAATCTTATAAATAGGATCCTTGTATAGAAGGATTTTGCCATCCTAATTCGGTTCATATAATCTAAGATGAATTGTCTAGCCTAGGATTTTGCCCAGTCAAATTCATTTTCAGAGCCTATTTGCAATATAGGGCGTTTGTTTTGAGATTTGTGCCAAAAAATAATTAACGATTCAGATCTCATTTTACACAGTCAGATATTGCACTGAATCTAAATTCGAGTACCGTAGGGCCTTTAATCTAATCATTATCTATCAATCGGGATCATCAGATCAAAAACGAATAGATTAAAAAAAAAATCATTATAGTGCTATTCAAGCATGAAAAGCAGAGGAAACAAATCAAAACATTTGAAAGCTCAACCAATATTTCGCTACATATTTTCTGTGCCAAATGTGAATATATATGCCAGCTTTATATGGGCCAAGATTGTGGTTGTGGGTAGCATGTTTTGGTTTTGTGCTCCAATGTGAACCCAATAAACGACCTCCAACAGCCCATTGTCGGTGATCCCAATTCCGAGAGTACCCTCCAAGGGATGAGAAGTGAATAAATTGGAGACCAATTTGTGTGGCTATTCTTGTAGCATACTTGCTATCCTAGTTTTAACATGCTCAGAGCATTGTAACTTTAATATAAAACTTTCGAATGATTTTTAACAGGAGTATTTTGAAAGGAATACAATAAATAGTTCATGAGATACATAAATATTTAAAAAATAAGTGATATAACTAACTTTATATTATTATATCAACAAAATAGAACATCATTACAAACTAATCATATTACAATAATTTGCTTCTGGTTAACAAGTGTGTGCAATTAAATTGTAAATCTGTCTTTCTTTCTAGGGAAGAGACATTTTTCATTTCATCATGATCAGAAAAATTGAACATTTTATAAGAAAATTGAGAAACTTTTTAATAACATAGTTATATATCATGACATATATGTTGAAATTATGATGTGAAAACAATGAAGGAACTTGTATGAATAATGAAGACTTCAGATAAACTTGAGCAAAAAACCATGCATTACTATGAATTTCCATTAATTATGTTCTAACGTATATCTAATTTCGTTACATCGCATAGATCCATTCAATACATCAAGCAATTCTAGAGAGTTGAAACCAATCTACTTCACGAGTGATGAGTTTACATGTCAAGTTTTTAAATTTTCGAACTAATTTAATATAAAGTCAAGCGGTCAAAAAATGATAAAACATAAACACATTAAAATTAACTTATAAATTATATTTTTTTGACCTCTTGACTTTATACTAAATTTAGTTCGAAAATTTATAAATTTGACATGTAAATGCATCATTCGTGAAGTAGATCAGTTTTAACGATTTGGATGCGTCGTTTAAAACCAATTCGATGAGTTTTTGAGTTAAGCTCACAAAGAAACTTGGTGAGCTTAAGAACACCCTAATTCTACTCTTGATTTTATTATAACACATATGCTATCATTACACATTGTAGGTGGGAGTCTTTCACAAAAAAAAAATGGAAATAATAAATATCTCTGTCTTTTTTGTCTGTTTTTTTTTTTAAGTTTCACATAAGCTGTGGAGTCATAATTTGTGAAAGAAGTTCAAACTCTTGATCTTTGAGTAACTACAATTTAAAAAAAAAAAAAATCTCCTAGTCAACTATTCCACCATTCCATCTCCTATTTTGTCTGCATTTATTAGTGTGTTTTTTTTCTCTCTCACTTTCACTTGAGTTGTTCCAATTAAACTTCAATGATCAATGAAGGTTTTTTTTTTTCCGCACTAGTTTTCTTTCTTCTCTATCCGCATTTAATTTCAATCCTATCGTTTAATATCTAATCTCGAAATGATGGCAGATTTGTGGTTTTTCTAATAAATTGAGGATTGTTCTAGATATCTAGAAATTTTCTTCTTCATCGTTCCAATCCCATAAAGAAAATTGGATTATGAATTGAATTCTGTTTAATTCTATATTTCTATATCACTGAAATCTATTGTATTCTCCATCGAACTTCTTCCATGCTGATCAAGGGTTAGGATTTTTTAATTGTGAATTAGTGCTGAAAGAGCTCTACATTTTTTATCTATCTGCAGCTGATAAGAATTTTAAAGTTTTTCAATTAGCAATACGCTATACAAGTACTTGAGGTCTTGAGCATTACAAAGATAAAAGAATTCACACGATAAAATTACATACTTTTATATAGTATGATTACCGATTCTCATTCATTTATATTTTTTAAAATAACTCATGAAGACTGGGATGAAATCATGCCGTATTGTACCATGATAAAGTTAGATTTTTAGGTATTATGTCGTGCCATGTCATGATCAAATTCGAAGAAACGGTCACAATACATTAGTCATGCTGTGTCACACGTGTCGTGTTCAAATGTGACTGATCATATATAATTATTTTTTTGTAATTTAAATTATTTATTTAAAATTCACCATTCAATCAAAATCTAACCGTCCTAATTATACACTCGCATGACCACATGTCATATTGTGTCGTGACGAAACCAACCCGTATGTCATGTCGTGCTAATTTTTTAAATAATAATCATATCACGCGAATGATCACAGTACAGAACACTAACTATGACATATAACCGACACATATTGTGTTGTGAAGTATTCAGTGACAACGTAACTTTTTTTTAGGTTACTTTTAATATTGCCACTTAGTCTCACTTTGCATTGACCCATAAAATATACGCTAACACTTTGCCACAGAGAAACCCTAGTATTGCTCCTCTCCTGACAAAAACTCTGGTGCATCACCTTTAAACCTCATTAATTCTCCAACAACACACAGTTGGAGAAAAAGAAAACAGAACACTTCCAATCAACCAAAAGAGAAAGAAAAGGGGGAAAAAAGAGAATGCAAACCCTAGTCTCCTTCTCCCTTTTCCTACTCCTCTTACTCTCATGGCAATGCAATGCAGGGGAAATGGAGGTCAAATTGGGTTTCTCAAAGCAACCAATGGAGAAGGAAATGCAAATGGAGCTGGATTCAGAGATCAACAGAAGGGTATTATGGGATTATCCCCAAAAGAGGTATATAAGCTATGAAGCACTGAGAGGAGATGCTGTGCCTTGCGAAAGGCGAGGTGTGCCATATTACAACTGTAGATCTCTGCCTAGCGCTAATCCGTACACTAGGGGTTGTGAGATTATCACCTTGTGTGCCAGGGATGCTGTCCCTTGAAGTAGATCAACTTGGGATTTTCAACATTTCTGTGTTTGGTTGTTTGTAAGACTTAAATTGGCACCACCTTGTTGTAAATTAGGTTTATTTTTGTTTTATTATTTGTGTTTTATGTTAAGATCTATTTTTACTGGTTGGGTTGGTATTCGTGATTTTGCTTGAAACCATAACCTACAGATTGCTAATATGAGCGGAGTATTTATTTATAATTCTAAGTATTAGCTTTGCTGCTCTTTTATTTATTTATTTTGTTAGAATTGTGTATGACCATTCTTTTTCATGAAGCATAAGCAGTACAAAAATAAGTTACAACCTTCAGTTTGTTAACAGGACAGTTCGAGCTAAAATAAATTATGCCGATCAAATGCGCACCAGGAAGTTGGAAATGTCATATTTTTTTGCCTAAAATTGTAACCAAAAGTCACATTGGCATAGATTTCCTCCAATATCTGAGGAAGAAATATCAATTAGGGGAATTACCATCAAATGTGGTTTGCACTCTACATTAGTTACAAGCCCGGCCACATTGCAATATTACGGAAAGAGATATATATCAAACTTTGGCATAACGCATGACAGTTACTAATTCGACTAATTAATGGGATGATTTTTTTTTAACAGCCATTTCACTCGCCCGTTATCTCTAACGACTCACAAGAAAAGCCTTTACTAAATTAAGTGTAAATTAATCCTTTCTAATAAATTTAAATTCTATACAAATTTTCCTTTTACAAAGTTCCCACTTGTGTCTTGTGAACAGAGCCACATAAAGACTTGCGTTGAGATTAGCGCGTCAGCGGCAGTCAGCATGGTTAGCATGGCACAGTTAAATAGTTTCAGAACTGGTTGTTTTGGTTCTTTGCGACTGTTTGCACACATTCAGCGAAAATTGGTTGACACTTTACCTGTGGTAGAATAGAATCTTGCTGTGTTTGTGCCTTAAAAAGTTTCAACTAGAAAAGCAGCCTATAATGGTCCCTCGTTCATTCATTCAGTTTCCCATTTTTATGTTGCTTGAAGTAATTGTGGCCATTTCAGTTGCAAGAAAATGGAACATTGAAAAATCCGGTAAGAAGCCTTAATATATTCTGATTCTATTTTTATCTTCAAATGAAGTCTTTGATTTATGAGACTACAGTAAGTTGCGAATTTTGTCAAGTTTTATTTGAATATTTGAGATCTGAAAGCATCGCAGTCCAACCTAAGAATGATTACTTTGATGATAAAGATGGCAATGGTTCTTTAGAGGTTATAAAAGATTTATAAGTTCCGTCCGTTAACCATTTTTAGCAAAATCATGATTCAACTTTCCTCGCCTTCCATCTCGTCAATAAAACATCTTCCCTGTATCACACACGTTCAACCATAATTAAATACCATCAAGCCCAGCTTCCCCGGATTTGTCATGTTCTCAATCACAATCGTCTACAAAACTCAAAAACAGCCCCCAGAAGTGACATATTAAAATCCTATTATCATTATTATCCAAACCAGCAGATCAAATCTAGCGTAACAATGCAAAACAAAACTCCTCACAATTCCACCGACAGCACAACCCCAAATGGAACAAAGCAATACAAGTAACATATAGAGAGAAATTTTCTCTTAAAAGGATTGTTCACTAAAACTTAGCCAACGACTCATGTAGACCACTTAGTCCTTGTACTTCATCTCAGAAACCTTGAACCCAGGCATTTCAAAAGAGGAACTGAATTTCTCAACAGCCACTTTGAGATTCTCTGTGTCAGGGTTGTTATTCAAACCCTTGTTGAAATCTTTGAGCAATTTGCCGTGCTCCTTTTGCACCTTAAGGCATATAGTCACAGCCTGGTGAAGGAACTCTCCTATTTGCACAAAATCCTTCTCAAGTAAACCCCTTGAGGTCATGGCAGGGGCACCTGAAATAGAAAACGAAGAGAGATAAAAGGTTAGATATATTTAAAATTTATATTTGATGTTTTCTGTAATATTATCGTCATTTTGGCATTCACTGGGAACATTTCCACAACTCAGTAAACAACTTTCACAAGTAACATAAATCCTTGCTAATTGAGAACAAATGTCAATAATAAAACAGTTTTGACGATGAAAATGCAATAATGAGACCATCTACCAGTTCAACTAAATCATTTTTAAAAGAGGTGATAACCTATTAGTTAAAAGAGGACTATGTCAAACGACTGTGTCAACATTATGCACATAACATACAGCCAACACATGGTCCTCTGATTGACTGCAACCACAAGAGAATATAATTTTAATTTATCTTACTTCAAGAACCAGTTACATATCATAGTATGCTTTTCTTTAAATATGAGTGACAACCAAGAGTTTCTGTGCCATCCAGCAAAGAGAAATAGTAGATTTGAGAATAACATATGAGTGAGGCTATGGTGCTATGCATAGCACGGATGGGGTCCGTGCTACGGCTCAAAATTTGACTTTTTAAAATCCTAATGGTCGATCCAACCGTTCAATGTGATAACCATATGAATATGTACTTGCAAACTAAATTTTATATTTTTTCGAATTTTTTTACTATTTTTTTAGATAGGTAGAATTTTGATGGTCCAGAATTTTCAGAAAACACTGATTTTTCTACCTATCTAAAAAAATAGTAAAAAAATTCGAAAAAATATAAAATTTAGTTTGCAAGTACATATTCATATGGTTATCACATTGAACGGTTGGATCGACCGTTAGGATTTTGAAAAGTCAAATTTTGAGCCGTAGCACGGACCCCATCCGTGCTATGCATAGCACCATAGGCTCACTCATAACATATTTACATTCACAGCTAAGCAGGAGACAAGCATGCACATGATGACCCCTCCCACATGACCATGTAGCAGTTGAGATTTGATTACCAATTTTAAAAAGTGAAATAAATCTGTCTAGATCTAAGTTCAGAAATATATGATACCAAATTTCCTTGCATGCCAAGCAGACTCAAAAGCAGACGTCACCAAGAAAAAAATAAATAAAGAAAGACGATGAGATACTAACCAATACGTACACCACCGGGAGACAAGGCACTGCTGTCTCCGAATACAGCATTCTTGTTTAACGTGATGCTGCACATATCACAGAGCTTCTCCACCTTGTTTCCTACAACATCAATGCAATTCAAAGCATATATATAAGGAGCAGAAGAAACACCATATTCTGGTATGGAAGTGTAACATACGAAACACCTTATTCAGCTGCAAAGGCAAAACAGATGACAAGTGCCCAACTGCAGCTTGGTTGCTTGTTTTCATTTTCTTTTCTTATTTACTTTCTTATTTACATTGTGTTCTGAATTTTGAAGGTGTCGTTTGTTTCTGATCGTTTCTACAAATATGATGTGCAATATTTGACTTAACGAGCCTAAGACTTAAAACACAATCACAATTCCACATAAGCATACCAGTCAAGCCAAGAGGGCGGAGGTCCCACAGCACAAGGTGGTTCTCAGTCCCATCTGTGACCATCTTGTACCCCTTGCTCATCAAATAATTTCCTATAGCAACGGCATTCGCTTTGACCTAATCCAGAGCAAGCAGTGTGTTACAAGGCATACATAAATTACTTTGGATGAGTTAATATAAATGTCTCAAGAGTAAATTAGCAATGTTTAATTGACGCAACTTTGAACCTTTTGTATCGCAAGTGAAAAAACCAGAAGTGTTGGCCTATAAGAGTTCCAATAAACCCAAGGTATCAATTTGCAGAGTAAAAATTCCAAATTTTATGTTATTTAAAAACCTGCTTAGCGTAAGCCTTGAATCCAGGAGAACAAGCTTGCTTAAGTGCAACAGCAAGAGCAGCAATCTGATGGTTGTGGGGTCCACCCTGCAGGGAAGGGAACACAGAGAAGTTGACCTTGTCCTCAAACTCATAGACAGCATTCTCAGGCTGCCCCTTCTTTGGCGGCTTTGGCCCCTTGCGGTAAAAGATCATGCCTGCTCGTGGGCCCCGAAGACTCTTGTGTGTTGTTGTCGTCACTACATCACAATACTCGAATGGGTTTGCTGCTTCCTACATTCATAGGAAAAGGAGTAAATAATTATAATTAAGAGGAAATTATTCTAGGCACTAAACTTTAGTTAAACTATATTTAATAAGACAATTGTTCAAGTGTAGAGTCATATTTTCGCATTGAAGATATAAGACTTGCATGGTTGTAATAATGTTAAGTAAATAAACACAAAAGAGATCAAGTTGGTAATATATATTCACGTAAGATTACACCATGCCTGTACTAGAGTCTCACATGGTTGTACCTAACATAGATCCATACGAAAAATGCAAACATTAAAACCCTGTATTCCCAACCAGGATATTGACATGGCGGCAATGGCACCATTAAAATATTTTTATAATTTGAAAATTTTAACTTCAAATAGACAAGACAGTTTAAGAATTTACAATAGATAATTTCTATGTGAGTTAAAAGGACGAGTCAAAAATCTTGTAACACGTTTGCCGCATCATTGACTCGCAAGAAAAATTGAAAATGATAGCCCCTGGAAAACATCACACTACACCAAATGCCTCATGAACAATGGCATAAAATCTAGTAACCCAATTCTGTAACAAGACTGATGATTGCCTGAGAGTAGAACTAGATCTGGTCAAATGGCACACTACAATGTTCATTTAAAACGCAAATTTGAAAACATATTCGAAATCACTTAAATAGATTATTCAATGCATGTAATTCTACTAAATACTTCAACAATTGCTTGAATGGCACAAAAAAAAAGATATCCAAAGTATGCGTCATTTCATCAAACACCTCATGAGCAAGCCAATTTTTTAAAACATAACCTAAAGCAGAACTTCTAAATGTATAATGAGAAAAAACTATGACACAACAAAAATAATGATCTGTCTGTGCAAAGACATTTTATCAAGCACCACATGAGCAAATCAACATTCCTAAATAAGAGCTCAAATCATCTTCTTAAAGCTACTTTCAAATGTCATTTAGCAACAGACCTCCGATTACCAGATTCAATCAACATTTCCAAATAAATCAAAAGCAAGATAATAAATTTGTTCTTACCTGAGCCGCAACAAGGCCACTGATATGTGCCATATCACAGAGCAACAGCGCACCGCACTTGTCAGCAATTGATCTAAATCTTGCATAATCCCAATCCCTCGGATATGCACTGCCACCACATATGATAAGCTTGGGTCTGAAATCCAAGGCCTTCTCCTCCAATTTATCATAATCAATGTAGCCGGTGCTCGCGTTCACCTTGTATGGCAAGCTCTCAAAATAGATCGAGGTGGCCGAGATCTTCTTCCCGCCAGATGTATAGTACCTATTAACATTAGCGTAACAGAAAGATCAGACCTTGATTAACTGAAAGGTAACAAAAGATTAAATCCTCAATACAAATTAAAACCGTACCCGTGAGTGAGATGGCCACCAGATGGTAGATCCAGCCCCATAATGCGATCATGTGGCTGAAGTAGCGCAGTGTATGCTGCAAAATTCGCCGGGCTGCCTGAGTAAGGCTGCACATTCACGCCCCATTTGGTTGCGTCGAGGTGAAACGCCTGAAGAGCTCTAGATGCACACAAGTTCTCGATGTCATCTATGAACTCGTTTCCACCGTAGTACCTGTTACCAGGCATCCCCTCAGAGTACTTGTTGGTCAAGGCGCTTCCAAGTGCCTCAATGACAGCGAAGGAGGTGAAATTCTCAGATGCGATGAGTTCGATGCCAGTACACTGACGACGCTTCTCACGCTCGATCAGATCGTGAATTTCGGGGTCGGCTTCGGAGAGGGAGGTGAGACCCCATGAGGAGACAGAATCCATGGCGGTTGTGGTGTCGGCGGTGGTGGAGAGAGCTTGAAGGGGATTGAGGTAAGAGTGGAAAGAGACGGAGTGAGAGGAAGAAGCGGGAGCGAGACGAGAGAAGAGGGGGCGAGGGGAGGGGTTTATAAGGAGGCGAGAGGTGGGGGTGAGAGTGAACATAGAGGGGTGAGGTGGGGTGGGGTGGATTGGGGGTTGGTGTGCGCTGATGATCTGTGTTCGTATGTTGGCTATGGCTATTTTCGGCTTATTTTCCCGATTTTTATTTTACCATTTTACTCGAGTCTCCAGTCTCTGCCTCGGCGCAGGCCAGCCGGGTCCGGATCCTCTACAGTAACTCACAAAGTGAGTTTGAATCCGGACCGTCCGATCAGAATCTAGACCAATCCGGTCCGAGTTTCAATTCAGGTGATATATTTAATACTCGTGCGGATTCTAATCGAACGGTTCAGATCCAAAATCAATCTTTGGGTAACTTTGGGATCCGAATTCGGTCGCAGGGGATAACATTCAAGAGAGGGATTCGACTGGACTTGAGAATAGGTCCGATGCGGGGTAACTTTGGGATCCGAATTCGGTCGCAGGGGATAACATGCAAGAGAGGGATTCGACTGGACTTGAGAGTAGGTCCGATGGGCATCGGACCTACCTCGGTTCGACGGGTTTAATCACTATCGATTTTCTTTTAGATTCGTGCGAAATGCTTTAAACCTCGTGCGTGTATGTTTCAAGTTTCGTCCGCACAAATTACTCCGTTCTCCTACGGTAGATCTGTCCATCGGAACCAAACTAGATCCGATGACATCGGACCTACACTTATCTCATTCGACTGATAATGGGCCTAGTCAATTATTAGGGTTCGGCCAGATGCTTGATCGGTGTGACTGCGGCCATGCCGGAGGTAATAAAATTAACGAAAATTTATCAGTTCAAAATATAACTTTGCAAAATTTATCTTTTATTCTTCTTCAAACTAAAATGTATTGAAAAAGAAAACTAAGATCGAACGAACGCGGGTGCATATCTCCTGCGGTATGGTACGGGGTCCATTCAGTTATCAACTGAGTCAACTTCTTTTTAAAACAATAATCAACTGAGTCAACTTCTTTTTAAAACAATAATCAACTGAGTCAACTTGTGTATGAATTTGGAGTTTTGTGTTAGATTAAAACAAACTGCTAATATTTTACGGCTACTAATATGAACTTGCAAATATGAGGAACAAATTCGGTCTGAACCTGTAATGCAAGGAGTCTTTAATATTTGTGTGAATTATAATTGAACTAACAATTTAAGGTACTTTTAAGATATCTGAATTCCACTTACTCGTCGTTCCGCACACAGTGATACCAAATCAGTTATACTATATATGCAGTAAGTCCAGATTTTCTAAAGTAATTCAGTTTTTTTAGTTTAGATTTGGACCGTCCGATTCGAATCCGAATCAATCAGGCCCGAAGCGGAGCACACGGCTCCTTTCAGGAACTAAACTCAAAAATTGAGTTACTTTAGGAGATTCGAACTCTATATACAGCACTGGTCTTATGATTGTTTATTTAGAGAACCGTTAACGGTACCATAAATTTAATTTTCCAAATTTATTTTTTCAATGATAAAATTTATAGTTATCCTTTGCATTTTAAAAATGAAAATAATTTGCCAGCGTGTACGCTCCATGCCGTCCAGATGGTTAATTGTATCTATATTGTCAATTACTCGTACCTGCAATGTGCATGCCATCTTGCATTAACACTTGACAGCGTAAGGCCATCATATTTTAATACAAGATGTGTATACTTAACATCATATTTTAATACAGCACTTGACATCATATTTTAATACAAGATGTGTATACTTAAAATTTTTGGTGTTTAAATTATAATTTTCTGACATTTAAACTTGAATAAGCAGATGTTTATACTTAATTAAGTTTTAGGTATTTTAATATAAATTGTTCGGTGTTTAAATTTGTACAGCAAAGTGCGTAAACTTATATTTTTCTATTATTTAAAAAATATATTATTTAGCGTGTATACTTGAACCGCCGATATTTTTATTAATACTCCAAAAAAAAACAAATTATCAAATCTGCCCCCACCCCAAACTTATTTTTAAATCTACCCCAACCGCCCGTCCACTAGGCGGTCCACTTTCCCCACCTGACCTCCCAGCAGCTGGGCGGTCCACTCTTCATAGCTGATCGCCCAGCTGCTGAGCGGTCCGCTATAAAACCCCTATAAAAGGGGTTTTTCTCTCTCCTGAGCAGCACAGTATTCATTCCAACCATTTTTGAGAACCGAAAGAGAGAAAGAGAGGCGATTTTGAGGCGATTTTGAACAGTAATTCCAGAACAGTATTTCCAGAACAATAATTTCATAACAGAAATATGTTGGTTGCACTGTATGTGGGCGGGAAGTTTACCCGGGGTGCGGAGGGAGCACAGTACACTAAGGAAGCAGCCTACGGCTTCGAGGTAAATGAAAATACCTCATTTGTTGAACTGAAGGGAATAGTGTATGAAAAGATCGGTGTGAACCCCAACCGGTATGATATAGATTTAGCTACCCGGATTAACACAGTAACTGGTGGTAGACCTTACTATACCAGGTATCCAATAACAGATGAGTCGTTATGGAGGAGTGTTTACAACACTTTTGAGTCACAGGGGGTAATGGTAATGGACTTATATTCCAGGAGAGTTCCGCGTGAATCCGGGGTTGGAACATCTAGGAAAAATAGAGGTTATGATCACTCGGGTTATGACAACCCGCGTCACTCGAGTTATGACAGCTCGAGTTATGAGCACTCGGGTCATGAGCACTCGGGTCATGAGCACTCGGGTCATGAGCACTCGGGGTATGACAACCCCCGTCACTCTAGTTATGACAACCCCAGCCACTATAGTTATGACAACCCCCGCCCCTCGAGGTATGACAACCCCCGCCACTCGAGTTATGAACCGCCCGTATCACCCGTTTATGAGAATTATGTACTTGATTTTACCACCGATCTACCACCACCACCACCTCCTCCTGAAACCCCAATCCAACCCAAATTTCCATCTGTACCACCATCAATACCTATAGTGTCACTCGTTGTTACCCGGAGAGACCTTGACCTTGATGCTGAGATCGATGACATACCACAAAGAGATTTGCATCGTCTAAAATTTCATACCGAATAGGCCGTTTAATTCATTCCTTCATCGTACATACATAACAGTTACCGGGATTACGACATACTTGACGGTTGTTCTTCTTTTCCTCTTTTTTACCTCGATCACTACTTGACACTCCTCTCGCTACTCCACGATCTCGGTTGCTCGCTTTCTTACCTCGTTTGTTACTGTCCATACCTTTACTAGCCTCAAAATCACTCAAAATCGCCTCTCTTTCGGTTCTGGATTTGTTGGAATGAATACTGTGCTGCTCAGGAGAGAGAAAAACCCCCTTTATAGCGGTTTAATAGCGGACCGCCCAGCTGCTGGGCGGTCAGCTATGGGTAGTGAACCGCCCAGCCAGTGGGCGGTCAGGGGTCCAGAGTGGACCGCCCAGCAGGCGGACGGTTGGGGTAGATTTAAAAATAAGTTTGGGGTGGGGGCAGATTTGATAATTTGTTTTTTTTGGGGGTATTAATAAAAATATCGGCTTGAACCGTGCAATATTTAAATTTAAACAATCTAGGTTATGTTTGAATGACATAAGAATAGAGGTTATTTTAGAATAGTAGCTATTCGGAATAGCAATATGTATTCAAACAACATTTTTGCTATTCGGAATAGCTAGAGTAGCTGCTATTCTCTATTTCTTGTAAATGTTGGAATAGCTACTATTTGAAAGTGTGAAGAAAGAGAAAAAAATGTTTCATTTTCGGATTTCAGCCAACATAGTCCCGAAATGACAAATTTGACACCACTTTCTCTATCTCCACGTCGTGACAATTCGTTTGAGATTCCACTTGTCTATCTTTCCTCTTAATTAGCACCTTGTTAACATTATTCTTTATTGGTTACAACTATTCACTATTATACATGTACAATCCAAACAACATTTTACTAATCCGAATAGCACTATTTTCACACTAATCTGAAAATTAATATTTTTTCTCTATTCTCAAATTTAACTATTCTAGCTATTCTAGCTCCCATCCAAACATACCCCTTGGGATACGTTTGGATGAACTCTAGAATAACTAGAATAGCTACTGTTTAGAATAGTAAATAATAATAGCTACTGTTTAAGAACCGTGCTAACTCAAGCTATTCGGAATAGTGAAAAAGTTGTTTGGATTGCATATTTGAAATAAAGTTTGGAGGGAATGAATAAAGTAATAATTTATGTGTTAGATTAAATATAATACAATATAATATTAATTTAAATATTAAATGTAATATAATATTATTTTAAATATTAGATTAGTATTAAATAAAATATTATATTAAATATAATATAATATTAGGTTAAATGTTAAATGTAATATAATATTAATTTAAATATTAGATTAGTATTAAATAAAATATTAGATTAAATGTAATATAATATTAGTTTAAATATTAAATGTAATATAATATTTGTTTAAATATAATACAATATAATATTAATTTAATTATTAAATGTAATATAATATTATTTTAAATATTAGATTAGTATTAAATAAAATATTAGATTAAATGTAATATAATATTAGTTTAAATATAATACAATATAATATTAATTTAATTATTAAATGTAATATAATATTATTTTAAATATTAGATTAGTATTAAATAAAATATTAGATTAAATATAATATAATATTAATTTAAATATTAAATGTAATATAATATTATTTTAAATATTAGATTAAATATAATACAATATAATATTAATTTAAATATTAAATGTAATATAATATTAGTTTAAATATTATATTACTATTAATATTGAAATCAACAATGTTATTCCATGTTTTTGTAAGAATAGAGAATAGTCCTATTCTCTCTATTCTGAATAGCTCTATTTCTCGTTTGAATTGTCCGTGTTCCGAATAGCAATGCTATTTTAAGAATAGTGTTATTCTTAGTGCATCTAAACATAGCCTAGGGGTTTTGGGAGGGGAGAAATTTGGGTCCGATGGGCATCGGAACCAAAGTGAGTTCGACGGGTTCGCTCACCGTCCGATCTGCTTCAGGATTGACGCCCGCAACTTTCGCATCTGCTTTAAAATTCGTGCGCACGATCTTAAAGTGAATCGAACGGTCCCGAAACCCATCGGACCCAAATTTGAGTCCGATGGGCATCGGACCCAAGCCTTTCTCTTTTGTGAGATGAATTTGGAGTTTGTATTCTATACAGTACCGCACTCGGTTCAATAAGTAAGGATTAACTTTAATCTAAACGATTGAAATTTGGTGCCTATTTGACATAGGGGATCCGTTTTATAGATTCGTGTCATGATTAAAGAATAGTATGAATTTAGTAATTGGAAGTGCGGTACAGGGGTGATCTTAATTCGTGAATTTCGAGAGCAAATTTATAAAAGAAAAAATATAATTTATTTTATTTTAATTAAGGACATGTTTGAATGGTAAATTTTTTTTTTGAAAACGGATGGGATTCCAGACTATTTGGGATATTATTCTATTGACTTGTTTCGATAGTCCATCATTTCTTTTTCATATGTACTTTGAAGAAATGTAAAACGATGAATAAAAATAATAAAGTCAGACTGAATTTTTTTTTTAACTATGCGTGTCGCTCTTACTTTTCTACCTCTATTTCAGTTTGATTCGGTGGGAAAAAAAAATTAGAAACAAAAGAGAGGCTATATGATAAAGACTAGTTTCTAGTTTCGATAAATTTTTCTACACAATTATTTAATATTTACAAGAAATTTTTCCATTCGGATTTCGAACTTGCGATCTTTCAAATGGAGAAACATTTGGATATCAATTAAATAATTTAAATAATGATTATTGTCACAGATTAAAAAATAAAATTAAAGGAGTTTCGTGACATTATTCACACATTTTTTATTTTGGTATAAAATAAACTAACAAGTTATTAATTAATCTCACAGTACAAACTAATATTTTTCAACACATTTTCATAATTATGTCCGTACAGATTATGTATATGAATTTTCATAAATTAATTAATTAGTTGTTTTCAAATCCGCAAATCTCAACCCCACAATCGTGGGACAAACATGTCCTAGGTGATTAAAAAGTCTTCTGTATCTCGGTAAGACGACAATGCATGACGCCTGTGAAGCACGTGATTACTTGCATTTTCAGAATACGATATATTGTTTACAAAGAAAAAGAAATTTTATTGAGGAATTATTTTTTATGAATCTCTGATGTATGCGTAGAATAAGTAGTGTGGTAGCGGGTCCAAAATGCTGCCTACTCCATGATTGATTATAGTCCACCTACTAATAGTGGACTGCATCTTTCAATTACTTTTCCTAATTTGTTGGTTGTTGTGATGTGGATTGTTGGTCCCACTTACCAAACTCACCAACCTCGGTTTGATGGACCTACTATTTCTTCTTCGGATGCGGATTGTCAATCTCGGATCCCTTTACCCATTCTTGATCAATGCAATTTTGTCCTTGTTGTTGTTATTGTTGTTTATTTTTAGAAACGTCATTAGATTATAGAGCATCTACCGTGGTGATTTCTTTTAAATTGTTAATCTGATGTGTTAATTGCTAATATAATTGCTAGGATGTACCACGTTTTTTAAATTAGCAAGTTTGTTTTAAAAGTAACTATTTAATTCCATAATTTAATGCATCTCCATTCCAACAAATGTTTAGCAATTAATTTGGACCACGTCACTGAGTTTAGCAATTAAAGGAATTCATAATTTCTAAATCACTCCATCCCAGAAATTTAATTAGAGTTGTTTATTTAATTTAGAGTTGTTTTTAAAAGCAAACTTGTTAGTTTAATTAGAGTTGCTTATTTAATTTAATTAGAGTTATTTTTAGCTCAAATTAATTGCTAAATATTTGCTGGAATGAAGATGCATTAAATTATAGAATTGATATAATACTGGACTCGGATTTGAATTAGAATCTACATGCCCGTTAAAAGTGGATACCTTTACGGTTCAACTATGTAAGCATAAAAACTTCTAAAAGTCGCATCATGTTCATATTTTAGTTGTAGACTTGCAGCTGATTTTAACAACTCTCGTACTTTTGATAAAACTTTCAAAAATAATATTGATGCGTCACATTATGTTATATAATGCGTCATATTCATAAGTAATTTTACGGACACCTGATACATCACACAAGTAAAACGAGTAAAGCTAGCATGAGCTATGCTCATTAAAAGTTTCGGTGAACAAAATTTTTAGATTTATCAGACTGGCTTTAAACGATGAATTCAAATTGTTGAAATCGACAATATATAGTCAAGCGGTAAAAAAAAATGATAAATAATAGTTTTTTAAGTTATCTAAATGCATTTATTTTTTATTATTTTTTACCGCTTGACTTTATACTAAATGAATTCGAAAATTTTAAAATTTTGCATGTATTTAATCACTCATGAAGTAGTTGATTTCAACGATTTGAATTCGTCGTTTGAAATCAATCCGACATATTTTGAAGCTTATGCTCACCACATTATTTTGTGAACATATTACCCACTAACTTTACTTCATATAAAATAATATATATTTGTTCTATAGTCGGTTGGCAGATATTTGTTAGTATCAACTATCAAAGAGGACAGTGAGATGTGGTTGAGATGTTGAGGACAATAAAGGAGCAGAGTTCAGAAGGTTAATTCAACTGGGGCCATATCAAAACCAGTTGCTGTAATTTTTCTTTCATTTGCTGTTTTGGCTGTTTATGCATTGCTGGATGTAAACCTTTTATCTATTGATGCACACTTGATAGCTACTATCAAGTTTTTCAAAAAAAGAAAACTATCAAAGAGTCGATCGGAATATGCTCCAAATGCGTCATGATTTTGTGCTTCAATATGTTCCACATTCTTTATCTCCGTTTTCAAAGTCCGAACAGTTAATCTGAATTGCTCAACATGACCTTCATAATAAAGTATGCTTGGAGACCAAATTTTATATTTTTTAGAATATTTTGCTATTTTTTTTAGATTGGTACAAAATCACTGTTTTTAGGAGATTCTGGACCATCCGAAAAAGTGATTTTGTACCTATCTAAAAAATAGTAAAAAATATCTAAAAAATATATAATTTGGTCTCCAAGAATTTTTTATTATGAAGATCATGTTGAACAGTTTAGATCGACTGTTCGAACTTTGAAAACGGAGATAAAAAAATATGAAGCATATTGAAGCACAAAATCATAGTGCATTTGAACCCTCTCACTATCAAATAAGCAGGTAGTTGATATTGCATTGATAAAGTCACAAAATGGTGGATTTTATTTTTTCTGTTTTGCTTAATCTGGGAACCAAGGGATATTTTATTGATCTCGCTAACACTTTTTATACATGGAAATAATCAAGATATTTATTATTAATTGCATCATGGAGTGATAACGAAATGTTTTATTTTTAAAATATCTTTTACGAAAATAAAAATACACCACTTCAAAGAACGAGATTTGCTACCAGCGGTACTAAATTTATAATTCTTATTTTGACTTATAATTTAATAGATAGATTTAGCGTGTTCTTCTAAATTAGAGTAGAATCGGTAAATGAAGAAGAGAGAAAAAATAAATTAGAGTAGAATAGGTAAATGAAGAAAGGGGAGTGAGAAACTATATTTTACTTTCAAATTAAAATTATAAGAGATGAAGACAGATGAACGGAATTTTTTTTTTTATTTCCTTATATTTGTTCGTAATTATAGTGTAAGACCAATTCTTTATATATTTTTTTGTATTTCCTTTCTAGAGCAACCTTTTATGATATGTTCGGTTGTTACGAGATTGTTCGGGATGAGATATCTCATGTACTTGGGTATGCTCGGGAATGGTCATGAGAATGTGCTAAGTGAATGGTCAGTTGTATTGTAGAAAATTCTAATTTGAGAAAAGTATTCATGCAAAATTATATATATATATATATATATTTTTTTTTAAAGACTTATTGTCAATAGCTATTTTTTATTAATAATTATTGATAAATTTATGATCAATTCTAAAGTCTAATAATTAAAACATAATAATATAAAAAATTATAAATGTAAAAGTTGTCGTAAAAAAAATTAATGATGAAATAAATAGTAAAGTAAAAGTGATGATGAGAAAAAGTATAATAAAATAAAATAAAGAAATTAACAAAATGTACATGTCACGAATATATATAAAAAAAAATTAAGTTCAACATCGTGTTTTTTTCTATACATCCGTATATAAATTTAATCCTCATTATCACATATATTTTCTCGTAAGTCAAGTTCTTCATTATAAAAAAACCACCTAATATCCAATCAAAATTTTCACGAAATATCAAACAAAAAATAAATCATTCGAACACGTCCGTAGTCAGTCCACTTCAAAAAAAGTTTGAAAAGGTCGACGAGTTCAATTTATTTCATTGGTATTTTACGAACACTTGAGAGTAGGTCCGATGGACGTCGGACCTACTCTGATTTGATGGGTTTAATCACCGTCGATTTGCTTTAAGATTTGTGCGGATCGCTTTAAACTTCGTGCGTGTCTGTTTTAATTTTCGTGCGCACAAATTTTAAATTAATTCAGACGGTTATTATGCTCGTTGAACCTAAAAGTAGGTCCGATGCCATCGGACCTACTCCGTTAACTTTTACGAATGTTACTTTATAATTTTCTTCATCAGCACAGCAACGTAACCCTGATACCTTCCATCTCTTTCCTTCGCATCTCTTTCACCCTCTTTCTGTCGATTTGTCTCCTGATGCTGTAAACCAAACCAAAATGAATGATTTTTTATTTATTTATAAAGTAATAATTTAATTTTCCGGAAAGAGAATGATTAATTTATCGATGCGGTTTCAGTCTTTTTCAGATCTTAAACTGCATGCGGACTACATATTTGTCTGAAATTCTTCATAATTAAACATTTACTCGAAAACTACTAGTGGTATTTTTCAAAGTAGAAAAACAATCAATTTATTTTTCAAAGATTTGATTTTTCAAATTATAAATAAATAAAAAATCCCAAAATGCATGAGCACTGCTCCAGGTAAATCTTGACTCTTCCATTTTTTGGTTGATTTGGGACGATTGTGAATTTGTGATGCGTTTACTTTTTCATTTATTTTAATTTATTTATGCCCCTTATTCCTAATGCAAATGGAAGTGTACAGGGCAAAGACAGGCGATATATTTTTTATATATCATTGGAGTAAAGAAAGGGCTTAATTTATTTTTCTTTTTTCAAAAATCTCCAACTAATGCTGAATTTCAAGCGTATAATCTTTCGTATTTATTTTTATATTTTTATTTTTTCGGTTTGGTAAAGACATAACACGGATGTGAATTGATTTGGTCTTACCTCTCTTTTTTAGTCCTATGGTAAATTCGTTTATATTGAGTTTGAACTTTAAGAAATGCAAAAAATTGAAAACAAAAATAAAATGAAAGAATATTTTTATGGTAATCATCTTGTGGTACCATTCCTCAAATTCTGATTTCTTATGCTAATTATTTTGTATTTTTTTCTAGTAGATGTCTTTGTATTCTAGTTGGACAAAAATTTTTATTTATAACATTTTCAAAAAAAATATAAATCAAATAACCATCGTTTTGGGAGATTTCGGGTTCTAGCATGGCCGCACCGGCATTCTGCGGACCCATTTCAGCGGGGCCGTAGAATGCTGATGCGGACCCTTAAATGGGTCCGCACTGGCATTGTGTGGACCCATTTTTTTTTCTTTGGTGTTTTATCGAGGCCTGATCATCTGAATGAGATATCTCAAATTTTTTAGTTTTTTAATTTTTTTTCTCTAGGAATGTGTGCCCCCCTTTCTCTAGGAATGCGTGTACACCTATTGCCCCTCTGCTTTTTCTCACGAATAATAAGATATCACAAAGTTTCAAAAAAAAAATGGGTCTGCAGAATGGTTCTGCGGACCCATTTAAGGGGCCGCATTAGCATTCTGCGGCCCCGCTGAAATGGGTCCGTGTTGACAATGCTTTTTTTTTTTTGTCGATTTACAGGTCGAGCAACCACATCAACGATATATTGATGGATAAAAGTGTTGACAATGCTTTTTTTTTTATTTCATGTAACACTTGAGTTATATGTTCTTTTTTTAATTCTATTATTTATATGCTGTATGAATTCAAAACAGAGGTGTCAATATCTTTAGCCGCATTGCTGCTATAACAGCATGCACCATCAATTATGATCTAATTTCTCATTTGTTGGAGATACTAATGAAATATCCGCATGTGATTTATTAAGGATTAATTTCACTATTTTGCATAGATTATATCAAGTTGATGAATTTCTGGTGAATTGCACATCTGTGATTCATATAACTTGGCTTACAATATAATTGATAAATAATTGTAACCTAATTGCAAAAAAAATATATATATATCAAATTCAGTTCAGTTCAATTGTAATGTATTGAAGTCACTAAACATTCACACGACAAAGGCAGAAAGCTTATAATCGTCTTTTATTTTTCTGGTGTCACCGTAAACCTCAATTAATATATAAAAGCAATTAAGCATTACCGTTGCTCAATTTAACAAAAAACACAAATTTTGAACAACAAAAACTCTAATTGTGGTTTTTGAACCACTTCAACACAAAATTAAAGCTCCAGAATAATTCCCCAAAGCTTGTAACTTCGACCTGCCCTAGCCTATTCTCCTATTCTTTGAAATCGAGTCATATCTATTAGAGTTCAGGTATCCTTGTGACCCCCAATGCCCTATCCCAGCAGGTAGGTAGCTTGCCCGCCCATAAACACCTAAAACATTAGTACATAAATATCAAATATTATTCACGGCAACATCAAATTGCACAGCAATTCGACAAAATATACGCCTGGACTTTTATGGTGTAAAATAAGATTTAGAAATTGAAATCAACCGCAAATTAAATGATACAAATCTGCTGTTTTTCTTTTGAAAGAACAGATCTTGATTTTGATTTTTTCTTATTCAACCGTTTAAATTTTTTCATGTGTAAATTTCAATAACAATCAACAATTAGACGAGAAAAAATAAGTTTCTACTTTTCTAAAAGAAAACACAACATATTTTATTCCCAAATTAAATCAACAAACCCACTCGATTTCATAATATCCAAATCCATGAATTTAATTTCCAATTACGATCCTCTGACCAGAGTGGCGGCAGTCCGATGAAATTTAATTTAATGTCCAGTTAATAATACTATTTAGAATAATTATTTTAGTACCCACAGTTGAGTACCCGCATCGTACCCGCACTTAATTCATTCCTAATTAACTGCCATAACTGTAATCGGTCCCCACAACTACCAATTAACTAATTTACATACTTTCCAGTTTGAATTTTAAATTTCTCTTTCTCTCCGTTTCTTCCTTTTTCGAATCTTCCACGATTTTGAGGCGATTTTAGATCGATTTCGAGGCGATTTCAAGGCAATTTGGAGACGATCGTCTAGCGATTTCGAAACTGGAAGCGGGGATTTTTCAAAAAAAAGTGCGGGTACGGTTATTTAAGGAAAATTCATATATCATATATGTAGTTCATTGTATAGATATAAATACTTGTCTTGTATAGGTATAAATACTTCACAATGTTACTATTAATACTTGTTAAATAAAATTACAGTGTTGGAAAGGTTGTGTGGTCCCCTAATGCGGGTACGACGCGAGAATTTTTCATATATGTAGTTCATTGTATAGATATAAATACTTGTCTTGTATAGATATAAATACTTCACAATGTTACTATTAATACTTGTAAAATAAAATTATAGTTTTAGAACGGTTGTGTGGTCCCCTAGTGCGGGTACGACGCGAGAGTTTTTCAAAAAAAGGTGCGGGTACGTTTATTTAAGGAAAATTCATATATCATATATGTAGTTCATTGTATAGATATAAATACTTGTCTTGTATAGGTATAAATACTTCACAATGTTACTATTAATACTTGTAAAACAAAATTACAGCTTTGGAACGGTTGTGTGGTCCCCTAATGCGGGTACGACGTGAGAATTTTTCAAAAAAAGTGTGGGTACAGTTATTTAAGGAAAATTCATATATCATATATGTAGTTCGTTGTATAGATATAAATACTTGTCTTGTATAGATATAAATACTTCACAATGTTACTATTAATACTTGTAAAATAAATTTACAAGTGCCGACAAAAAAAAAATTGGTTTTAAAAGAAATTGGTTTTAAATACTTGATATCTTAAGTATAAATACTTGATGAATTACTATTAATATTTGATATCTTAGGTATGAATACTTTCTATTTTGTATGAATACTTTTCATATTTGAATATTTGATACTTTGAAAAACGTGTAAAAGTATGTCATCATGGATCTCATTTGAAAGATAAAATTGTGTAGAACGCGTTCGTGGTTTTAAATTTGTAAAATTTCTCATAGATCGTCCCAAAAATTGGTTAGATTGACCGGAGAAAAAAAAAACCACCTTGAAAAACGTGTAAAGATGAGTAGGTATTGTGTCCAGTTTTTTTTTAAATACTTGATATCTTAGGTATAAATACTTGATGAATTATATATGAATACTTGATAATTTAGGTATAAATACTTTCCATTTTGTATGTGAATTAATTTAATTGCGGTCCCCAAAAACAGTTATGACAGTTTAGGTGCGGTCCCCAAAAACAGTTATGACAGTTTAGGTGCGGGTACAATGCGGATACTTAACTGCGGATACTCATATCAGCTTCCTACTATTTAATCTGTATTAAAATTTGTGAAATATATCAAATTGAATTTAATCTGATGTCCATCACATCGCTCCTAAATCCCCTTCGTTCATAACCCAAATGACCCCTTGTTTTTTTTCAACTACCGGAAAAATCGGATAATAATTGACATAAAATAATTTGGTCAGTTTTTTTTTTTTTACTTTTATGTGGAAAAGTTGAGCGCGGTTAGTTTTTATTCGAACAGCTTCTCCGAAAGAAATTTTGAAAATACAATTTGGGTTAATGGATTACCGTATGATTTAATAATTCCAGCATTGATAAGAAGTTTTAAGAAATTGCAATTTTTATAAATTTACTTAAAATATATCTAAAATCACCACATCATAATTTGTAATTAGTTTGCAATTAAATTGTAAGGATATAAAAATTAAATTAATCAAACGACTAATCCGTCGAGAAATATTTTAATATAAAAGATGCAATTGGCCCCAATATTAAAATTAGAATGAACTGTTGGAATGAAAAATATATTATAATTAATTTGAAAACAATTACTAAGTTACTAATATAACACAACAAAATCAGATTTTTTGTATTACAAGGAAGCAAATGCCCTTATCTTAGACAAAAAAATGTAGGTTATTTTTTGTTGATAACAATGTGATTAAATCACCGATTTGGCTCTAAAACTTTCAAGGTTTCAAGAGTATCAGAAGGTTCAATTCATAATAGTAATGATACTAATATATATCAACTGTAAATTTTTTATGAAGTAACTTCCTTTATTTTTTTTTCTTCCAAAATTAGATCTTATTACTTTCTAAATTGAAGAATGGGGGAAAGAAATAAAACCAACTCCAAAAAAAGAATAAGAATATTTTAAGCTTCGTTTCTACCTTTTCCTTTAAATTTTCCTTTCTCATTCGACTTGTACAGTTGTACTAACCAAACACACTGTAATTCACGCTTGCACAGGTGCGAGTTGCCCAATAAATTTCGAATTCAGATCTATTGCAATACCTGACTTGGTAGAGTGAGATCTGAGTCGTCAATTTTAATCTGGAAAGCATCTCAAAGCAGATCCCATATTTTAGATAGGCACCGTCTGCGCACCGAATTGATTTTTGCCCGCTGTGATTATTATACACAGTCAGGTACCTTAGAGATGCTCATCAATTTCCATCTCCGCGATGCGTCGCCGCTCCACGCTTCGTTGTCAGTGGCGGGCCCTCTATAATATCACACACCAACCCCCTTCCCACCGGATCTGATTGAGTACTTCTGAAACTAATTATTTTGTTAAATATTATAGCGAGTCGATAAGAAATCAGTAACAACCCACCACACAAAATAGAAAGATAAATCTCACTGATCACTTCCACCGCCCAAACCCCTGCAAAAACCCAAGATCCAACGGCTCAGATTTCTCCCAAATCCTTTATATTTTCTCCCCTCCTCCCCAATTCTCACTGCGCCACTCTTATCTCCTCTAGTCCTCTCTCGTATCACATCTCAGATCCAAACCCTTTTGCCCTTTAGCCCTTTAGCCATGGCTCTCTCTGTCGAGAAGACTAGCTCTGGTCGGGAGTATAAGGTGAAGGATCTATCCCAAGCCGACTTTGGTCGGCTCGAGATCGAGTTAGCCGAGGTGGAGATGCCCGGTTTAATGGCCTGCCGCACCGAGTTCGGGCCGTCCCAGCCCTTCGCTGGCGCCCGCATCTCAGGATCTCTCCACATGACGATCCAGACCGCGGTTCTGATCGAGACCTTGACTGCGCTCGGTGCAGAGGTGCGTTGGTGCTCCTGCAACATCTTCTCGACTCAGGATCACGCTGCCGCAGCCATTGCAAGGGATTCAGCAGCTGTTTTCGCCTGGAAAGGAGAGACTCTTGAGGTATTTTTTTTATTTCTACTGTTTTCTCAATTTGATCTGGTCTTCATCGAGTCGGTGTTTTTGTTTAGAGTTGAATTCGTGCAAATCGGAGACTAGGATATGTTTTTTTTTTCGTTTTTGTTAGTTTGTATAGAATGTAAGTTTGAAGTTTTACATTTTTTACCGTATTTAAACATAGATCTGAGTAGGATTTAAGTACAAACTTTCCGCTTGTATTCATCACCTGTTACTATTCATTGCTGTTATTTCCAAAAAAACTGCTCGGGGTTAATCATTTACGGCCTTGTAATTGAACTATCATTCTGGTTCTAGCTATAGCCAGAAGTTTAATCTTGTCACCGCTAACTGTAAAGTTTGTATTTTCTGACCACCAGGAGTACTGGTGGTGCACAGAGAGGTGCCTTGACTGGGGCTCGGAAGGAGGTCCCGACCTAATTGTTGATGACGGTGGTGATGCCACACTCCTAATCCATGAGGGAGTTCGCGCTGAAGAGGAGTATGAGAAGACCGGCAAGCTGCCTGATCCTGAGAGCACTGACAATGCTGAGTTCAAGATTGTGCTTAGAATTATCAGAGATGGCCTCTCGGTAGACCCAAAGAAGTACCGTAAGATGAAGGAGAGACTTGTTGGTGTGTCAGAGGAGACCACCACCGGTGTCAAGAGGTTGTACCAGATGCAAGACAGTGGCACACTTCTCTTCCCGGCAATTAATGTGAATGACTCAGTCACCAAGAGCAAGGTGAGATTTTTTTTTTTTCTGGATTTACATCTTAGCAGTTCATTTTAGGTATAACTAATCACGCACCTCTGGTTTTGTGGTTGGTGGACTTGGTATTTTAGGTGTTTGATTTGACTGGGAATTAGGTTTTGATCTAGATCTGGCTCTGGGCCTGGCTGTAGCTTTCACTTAAGGCAGTGGGATCTTACCTAACTTAAAAACAATTCATAGCAGTTTGAATAGTCTTTTGAGAGCCTATGGCCACTCTTTATTTGGTTGGTTACTGATGGTGGGTCCTGAGTGAGATGGTCTTTGCAGTGGCCTTTTTCATAGATCTGCTTTTTCCATGTCGGACAAGTTTTGCAGTAACCCTTTGTGTAGATTGACATAGGGATATTGGTCATATGCTTTATCAAGATCTTCTTTTCCTTGTGTAACTGTTGATTTTATTTACTCTGAATTTGTTATTAAAAATCAGATAATGAACTACAACTGTTGTATCAAATCCTACTTTTGACTTTTTGGCTTGGAATCTAGCTAAGTAATGCTTTCAAAAGAAAAATAACTTCTTTTGACAAACTGTTGGAAATTGCTTATGAACTGAAGAAATTTAAATTGATGTTTAGACTATCACTTCTAGCTTGTCATGAAAAGTTGCTTTGTTCGACATGATATAAATGAAAACATCCAACAATTCTTATGAGTTACTATTTTCCAAATTTAGTTTGACAACTTGTATGGGTGCCGCCACTCCCTCCCTGATGGCCTGATGCGTGCCACAGATGTCATGATTGCCGGCAAGGTTGGTGTTGTCTGTGGTTATGGAGATGTCGGAAAGGGTTGTGCTGCTGCCTTGAAGCAAGCTGGGGCCCGCGTCATAGTCACTGAGATTGACCCAATCTGTGCCCTACAAGCCACCATGGAAGGCCTTCAGGTCCTTACCCTAAAAGATGTTGTCTCAGAGGCTGACATTTTTGTCACCACCACTGGTATTGAACTTGACATCCTCATGATTTATAACTTTGTAATTAGTACATAATAAGGGACTAAATGAAGCTGTCTCATCTGATAGGTAACAAGGATATCATCATGGTTGACGACATGAAGAAAATGAAGAACAATGCTATCATTTGCAACATTGGTCACTTTGATAATGAGATTGACATGCTCGGTCTGGAGACATACCCAGGCGTCAAGAAAATCACAATCAAGCCCCAAACTGACCGGTGGGTCTTCCCTGAGACCAACACGGGCATCATTGTTTTGGCCGAGGGACGGCTCATGAACCTGGGGTGTGCCACCGGTCATCCCAGTTTCGTCATGTCATGCTCCTTTACCAACCAGGTTATCTTTTTTTGTGTGTGCAGTTTAATTTTTTTACTCTTCGTATAGCAGCTGCAACTACTATTTTGTTTTAATATCATCCTCATTGAATTTGAATTTGTTTGTGTTCGTGTAGGTGATTGCACAGTTGGAGTTGTGGAATGAGAGGAAGAGCGGCAAGTACGAAAAGAAGGTTTACGTGCTGCCGAAGCAACTTGATGAGAAGGTGGCGGCCCTTCACCTTGGCAAACTCGGTGTCAAGCTAACGAAGTTGACCCAATCTCAGGCTGACTACATCAGTGTCCCAGTGGAGGGTCCGTACAAGCCAGCTCACTACCGCTATTGATTACCCATGCGGGTCTTGCGCCTCTAATGCTAGTTGCATTGGTTCTTCGAGGCTGGTGTTTTAGGCTAGATTACTTGTTCTTCATTTGAATGGTGGTGTGAGGGTGCTTTTGGGTTTGTTTTGTAATAATTGGTACTTGGTTTTTATCAAGTGGCGGTGGTGTTTTGCCGATACGGTATTTTGAAATGTTGTTGTGTGTCTCTTTAAATGATAATTTTGCGATGAATCAATTGATCTCGCGATTCAATTATGTGCTTATTTAGCTTTCTTGTTGGGTCGTTTATATAATTTTAATTTGGTTTACCTTGTTAAGAAATAGTTGGCTGGTTTTGCTGATTTGATCGCCTTAGTCTTCCTTCCATTCCAAGCTTGTTCTGATATTTTCTTGTTGTTTAATGTTAAAGTATAGAGAGATCTCAGTCCATTTCAATCTGGTGTGGATCTCAAAGTGGACCTTCCTATATTTTACACTAGCACTGAGCCACTGAATTTATTTTAGCATTGGCTTTGGCTTAGGTACCTGATAGGATATGAATTCATCATATAATTTTCTAGTTTTTGCTTCTACTCTAATAGATCAATAGTTTGGATTGGTAAATGTAACCTTCCAAGCTGATTGCTGTGGATTCAGATGAATTCAAAATTTATAAGACTAGCAGTTATTTACCTGTACGGAGGAAAATCACAACTTTACAGCCTCGTTCATTCATATTCAAGCTAAACCGACAAGTTAGTAAGAGGTTTCATATGCTACAAGGCAAAACCAAATGTGGCCTCAACTCAATTGATTTCTCCCAAAACTGTTCTTTACTAAAAATAAAACATGAAAGTAGGAATTAATAGTACAACTGTTAAAATATCAAATAAGCAGATAAAAAACGGTATCAATTGGTCTCTCCCAAATTTGTCCTTTACTAAAACAAAAAAAAAAAGAATGAGAGAAAACAGCCAAAACACCAAGCAGATACCAAAGCATAACTATATCAAGGAGGCAGGTTTATTGTAAACTACTTCACTACCAATACTACTGGTAGTAAGATGATTAGTAGCGGTAGTGAGCTGGCTTGTACGGGCCCTCCGCTGGGACACTGATGTAGTCTGCCTGAGACTGACTCAATTTTGTTAGCTTGGCACCAAGTTTGCCAAGGTGAAGTGCTGCCACCTTCTCATCAAGGTGCTTTGGCAAAACGTACACCTTCTTCTCGTACTTCCCGCTAGTTCTCTCCTTCCACAACTCCAACTGTGCAATCACCTGCACAATAGAAAAAAAAATTGAAAAAAATCATGGTTTGATTTTGATAATAATCTAGTCATTCTTTTCCCCGAAAACAAATAATGATGTTCTAACTAGTCTTAGAATCAGTAATTGTTTTCTTACAAATGTTGGTATCATGTTCTTTCTTTAAATTATATTTTCATTTGATCTTTTGCCTGATTGAATTAAGGCTTACTTGAGTCTCAAATATCACGATTATGGCTGAATGAAAAGAATAAAAAGCACAGACCTAGTCCTTTGAATATCTTATGGTAATACGACCATACCATATTTACTGGTACCAGATGATTTTGTACCATGGTAATAGGTACTATTTATATAAACAATTGTATCTGCCATGATTAAATTTTTTGAATAATTGCATTCTCCAAACGAACCTGGTTAGTGAAGGAGCAGGACATCACAAAGCTAGGATGGCCAGTAGCACACCCGAGATTCATGAGCCGTCCCTCGGCCAAGACAATTATACCGGTCTTGGTTTCAGGAAAGACAAACCGGTCTGTCTGAGGCTTGATTGTGATCCTCTTGATACCTGGATATGTCTCCAGCCCAAGCATGTCAATCTCGTTATCAAAGTGACCTATGTTGCAAATGATCGCATTGTTCTTCATTTTCTTCATGTGGTCAACCATTATGACATCCTTGTTACCTGCCAGATAATTCGAAACCTGAATTAGTAACTAATAAATTATTAAATTAATAAATATAGTCTACATGGCCGGAACGGCTTGCTTAATGTAACTTTTCAAATTACCAGTGGTTGTGACAAAAATGTCAGTCTCAGAGACCACATCTTCCAAAGTAAGGACCTGGAATCCTTCCATGAGGGCTTGGAGGGCACAGATGGGATCGATCTCAGTGACGATCGTGCGGGCCCCAGCTTGCTTCAAGGCAGCAGCACAGCCCTTGCCGACATCACCATAGCCGCAGACAACAGCAACCTTTCCGGCAATCATTACATCAGTGGCACGCATCAGACCATCAGGGAGAGAGTGGCGGCACCCGTACAAGTTGTCAAACTACACTTCGTATACCGAGATGTAAATTAAAAGTTACATCTAATTATCTATTGATGAAATCATGATGACGACAATCTGTAATTAGATTTTGAAACGACGGAATCTTTAATTAGTAAATCTGACCTTGCTCTTGGTGACTGCGTCGTTGACATTAATTGCAGGGAAAAGTAGAGTTCCATCGTTTTGCATCTGATAAAGCCTCTTAACCCCAGTGGTTGTTTCCTCTGACACACCGACGAGCCTCTCCTTCATCTTGCGGTACTTCTTTGGGTCAATTTTGAGACTATCACGGATCAAACCGAGGACAATCTTGAACTCGGGATTGTCGTTGCTCTCTGGGTCAGGAAATTTGCCGGATTTCTCGAATTCCTCTTCGGCACGAACACCCTCGTGGATTAAAAGTGTGGCATCACCGCCATCATCCACGATCAAATCGGGACCACCTTGAGGTCCCCAGTCAAGGCACCGCTCCGTGCACCACCAATACTCCTGGTATTGGAAACCAAAGTTCTGATAGTCAGTATCATTGTGAAATTGCCTTTTTACTGAAATGTAGATATTTTGATCTTGCCTATGTATGGTCTTGTTAATTATTGTATGTTCGTAAGTTACAAAAGGGAAAAGATACATAATTTACCTTTTTAAATCCATAGTTTTAGATTATAACTAAATAACATTGACCAGTTGTGAAATTCTGTCATGGCTATTATATGTCTATATTCTTGTTGCCTTGATGAAATTCAAACATTTAGTTTCCACATGGAAAAGAGAAAAAGGCTCTATATATCTAACAATTAACAATTTCAAATTGCATACCTGAAGGGTTTCTCCCTTCCATGCAAACACGGCTGCAGAATCTCGTGCAATGGCCGCAGCAGCATGATCCTGAGTTGAGAAGATATTACAGGAGCACCAGCGCACCTCGGCACCAAGTTCAGTCAAAGTCTCGATCAGAACAGCAGTTTGAATAGTCATGTGGAGTGAGCCGGAAATGCGGGCACCAGCGAAAGGCTTTGATGGGCCAAACTCGGTGCGGCACGAGATAAGACCAGGCATCTCCACCTCTGCTAGCTCGATCTCGAGCCGGCCAAAGTCGGCTTGGGAGATATCTTTGACCTTATACTCGCGACCTGAGCTGGTTTTCTCTACAAATAGAGCCATGGTGAAAGAACCAAAGTGAAATTGTATTATTTGGATGAGGATGAGAATATGAAAGGAGGGAAGAGGAAGTGGCTTAATATATAAATTGGTGAGATGCAGAGAACTAAAAATAGAACCAACCTGAGGTTGCAATAAGGTAAAATTTTACTTTTTACTAATCTTGGGTAAAAGAGAATTTAGGTACATGCAGGATCGCTGTATATTATTAATAGATAATTAATAAGAATTGATAGGGAGAATCACTATCAGGTCGGATTGATGTTGTTAGTGCAGAATTTTATATGATTGCTCATTTGTTTTAATGTGTCTTTTGTAATCAACTAATCATATAATAATACAAATTTTCTGAATATCAGACGTTTCTTGGCACAATTTGCTCATTATTTTGGTGGCATAATTTATCTATATAACAATCATAGAAAAAAAAATCGAAGGTTTAGCCCATCTTCAATGTTAATAGGAGAATTTCAGAGTTCAAAAATTTCCAAATTAATTCTCGTACTTGGTAGTGCCTCATACCAAAGTGCACTCCATAGAACAAAATTTTAATTATGGCAGTGTAAATCCGGGAATGTCAAAGTTGAAAGCAAATTCTTCAACAGAAGTTTTGAGCTTTTCTATTTCACAGTTGTTAACCAAACCCTCATTGAAATTCTCGAGCAATTTCCCATGCTTGTTTTGCACCTCACGGCATATAACTATAGCCTGATGAAGAAAATCTCCAATTTTCTGAAAATGTTCTTCAGTCAGACCCCTAGAGGTCATGACAAGAGTACCTGAAGAAAAAAAACAAACTAATTAGTTAGATTAGATTGAAAATTCATATTTAAAGATTTGTATCATATTATTTAATTATTTTATTTTATTTAATTATCATCCACAATCCCACATGAATGGGTTTTCACAAAGCTCCTGTATGTATAAAAGCATTTTTATAACTGTTCCCTTCTTTTCTCCATTCAACGAGTTTTAAATTCAAGATGACACAACACCAAAAAACAACAAAAAAACAACAAAAAAACAAAGAATTAAATTTTGAAATGAAAAAAAAAATTCAACAGTACGAGATACTAACCAATACATACACCGCTAGAAGCCAACATACTGTCACCGATGATAGCATGTTCGTTCAACGTGATATTGCACATATCACAAATCTTCTCGAAATTGTGTCCTATAATATTAGTACAATTGAAGAAGTTAGGAATAGTACACATAACTTGTGCCGGCATCAGAGAGAATGGAGTAGGTCCGATGCTCATCGGACCTACTTTTAGGTTCAACGAGCATGATGACCGTCCGATCTAATTTAAGATTTGTGCGCACAAAAATTGAAACAGAAACACAAAAAGTTTAAAGTGTTCTGCACGAATCTTAAAACAAATCGACGGTGATTAAACCCATCGAACTAGAGTAGGTATCAGAATACATAACAACCTGGAACAAGAGAATTTTGATAGCAAGGGCCACTTCCATAATATATTAAGATGTCTTTTTTTTTTTTGGATAAAAGTAGAGGTGATACCCAAGTCATAGACCTAATTAACAAAACATCCAGTCAATTCAAGACACAATGAAAAGTCAATACAAAATTAAAAAAAGTTTCGTTTTTTTTTTATATTTAACAAAGGACACAATAATAACAAAAAGGAACTTCTACCAGTCAATTTAAGAGGACCAAGATCCCCCAGCAGTAGGTAATTGTCAGTCCCACAAGTTATAATCGTGCATTCTTCTTTACCTATTTGTTAAAACATTTTATTAATATATATATTTTTTAAAATATATGAATAATGCATACATAAATTAACTAAAATTGCGGATCAGGTAAATTAGTCTGTTTTACTAGAGTTCTCTATCAAACATCCCACAACAGTGTGCTATGTTGCCAGTGAGTCATAAAAACCCCTTCACATTAGTTATTTCCAAGTTGGTGAGAAAAACGGTAAGGAAGGGAAATTAAAAAGAAAGACACATTTGTACTTCTTATCCTGACTTAAAATTTTAAAAGGTAATCAAAATGAATGGTGAACAAGGAGAGGAAAAAATGTGCATTTTATAGAGATTACCTCAATATCAAATTAAAGCATAAAATTTACGAGTAGAACTAGGGTGTTCTTAAGCTCATTATTTTTTGGTGAGTTTAAAATTTATTGAACTAATTTCAAATGACGAATCCAAATTGTTAAAATTATTGTGTTTACATGATAAATTTTCGAACTAATTTAATATAAAATAAAGTAGTAAACAAAAGATGACAAATGAACGTATTAAAATTAACTTATAAATCTTTATTTTTTAGCACTTGAATTTATATTAAATTAATTCCACAATTTATGAATTTGACATGGAATTGCGTCACTCGTGATGTAGATCAGTTTCAACGGTTTGAATTCGTCATTTGAAGTTAATACAATAAGTTTTAGAATTAAGTTCACCAAAGAACTTGGTGAGATTAAGAACACCATATACTCTAAATTCACCAACTAGCTAGTTCTACTATAAATTCACGAGTTTGGCTAGTATAACATCAGTGTCATTTTAGCCTATATAACACTAATTTCAAAATCTATCGAATCGACTTCAAACGGTGAATTCAAACCGTTCAAACCGATCTATTTCATTAGTTGTGCGTTTACATGCAAAATTTATAATTTTTCGAATTTATGTAGTATCAAGTCAAGCGGTCAAATGTGTGAGTTTTTAAGTTAATTTTAATGCATTCATTTTTCAACATTTTTGACCGCTTGATTTGATACTAAAATAACTAAAAAATATAAAATTTTTACATGTAAATGCATCACTCATAAAGTAAATTGATTTAAACGGTTTGAATTAATCGTTTGAAGTCTATCCAATTAATTTTGTAGTTAGTGTCATATGACACTGATGTCATACTAGCCGGACTCCATAATAAACTATCAAACTTCAAAAAATATTAATTTATATATGAAACAACATATATCAAGATCAGTGTTCTAAATAGCGCACTATAGCGACGCAATAGCGGCGCTATAGTGTTTTCGGACCTTAAACGCTAAGCTATGGGATAAAAGTGTGCTATTTTAGCTATGACCGCTATAGTGGTAATAGCGGTTCGCTATTTGCGCTACACGCTATGCTACATAGGCTTTTATTTAAATGTCCAAACTGAATTTTTTTTAAGGATCAATTTTTTTAAAGTCCGGATTGCTTTTGCTTTTAAATAGAAAATGATAGATAATTTATACCATGATGCTTAGATTTTTTTAATAGAAAAAGATATATAGTTTATGCCATGATGCTTAAGTTATTTTGAATGGAAAAAGATAGATAGTTTATGATATTTTTAGAGATATTTTGAATAGCAATTTGGACTTTGTACTGGTTCAATATGAATAATCTAATTCCTTAATTAATTTTGCGTTACTTATCGCTATATGAGACTTTAGATAATATTGATAATTAGTAGAAATATTAAACATAATTTTTTAAACAAAAAACACTATGTATGATAGCTTTCGCTATAGCTACGTTATTCGCGATAGCTTTTTATTTAGCCTTTCCGCGATGATGCGATAATCGCTATTTAGAACCTTGATCAAGATACACCAGTAGTGGAATGCAATTCTATAGGAGGGACAAATACAGACAAATAAGTCTCTGTCTCACTATCTGCTATTTCTTAGCGATATATATTCGCTCTAACCCGATAATAGCACTAACCCGAATTCAAATGATACTTATTTGTCTGTAAAAGGTCCAAAATGTGGATGAAGCTACACAATCTTGTTCAAATTTTTTTTCTATTATGGGGTTATATTAAATTATTGGGTGAATTTCATGTATACCCCTCAAAAACTTCAAAATTACATATTCCCCCCCTCTAAATTTCATAATATCACATTTACCCTTCTAAACTTCAAAAACTCACAAATTTACCCAACTTATTGACTTTTCTATTAAAACTCATTTCAAATTTATAAATTACCCATTGTATCCTCTATTAAAATTTGAAAATCCTCCCTCCTCCCTCCCCCTCTCTTTAGACCAAAAATCTGAGAAATTTATAACCCAAGTTTTCTTACTTTAAAAAATAGAGCACCGAACCATTAAACTGAAAAAAACCAAAATTCGGTTCGGTTCAAAACTGACTAAACCGGATCCAATGAACACCCCTGACCCTAGGCCCTTCCTTTCTCTTTTACTTCCACCTTTTTTATTTTGATGAAAACCAGTCACTCAAAACTTCCAACTCCAAAAGTCACTAAAAACTTCCAACTCCAAAAGTCTGTCACCCCTACTCACTCTCTCTCTCTACTTCCGTTCAACACAAAATCCTAAATCTCACTGGAGAATCCTCCGCGGCCACCACCACCACACTATCCGTGCGACCCCCTACTCTCTCTCTCTCTGAGACGGTTCCGGCAAGGTAGAAGCGGAGGTTGATAATGAAGTAAGCTCATTACATAAGGAATGTTTAAGACAAATAAGGGTTTGGAAGAGTTTTGCAGTTTTTGTTTTTGTTTATTTTTTTTAGTTTTTCTTGTATTCGTTTTCTCTTCACTCCTCTGTTTTGATATCTTTGTTTTTGTTTTTGATTATTTAGCTTATTTCTCTGCTTTTAAACTGCTCAAAGCCGCAACAGTACATGAGACCATATCGGATTGAGCTCTTTTGGTTGAAAAATCCTATAGCACGGACTATCATCATAAATGAATGGGTCAGTGTGATTCCGCACAGTGAAAATTTGGGTCTCTTTTTTCAAAGAAAGGTAATACAAACTCACATCAAGTTACGTGAATGACATTGTAATAATTTTGGTGAATTGGAGAAGCAGCTGAAATTTTGCAAGCAAACAATTCTGTGTTTTGACCAAATTGAGGAGAGGCGAAGGTTGGCAGATTATGAATTTCGGTTCAGATTGATGGTGAGAGAACGGGCCTTCAAGTTGGCTTGTATCTCGGAAGAAAGATGGAAACAGAGGTCACGTTGTCACTGGTTAGCAAATGGGGATAAAAATACCCATTTTTTCATGCATTTTCCTCAGCAAGGCATCACAGAAACTGAGTTATAAAGATCATGCACAACGGTGTGGAGCATAGACAACCAAAGGATATAAGTAATTCTTTCAAAAGCCATATGAGAAAATATGTTGGGTACGGATGTAGAGGTCTTGCCTTTTAGACCTCAAGCCTTGTATGATATAGAACTTAACCTTGATACCTTAGATACCCCCTTTTTGGAATTTGAGGTTTATCACACGGTTAAACAGTTGGCCAAAAACAAGGCTTGTGGACCTGATGGAATTCCTAATGAATTCGTCTAATCTTTTTGGCCGAAACTTAAAGACAATATTATGACCTTGATTTAAAGGAAGTTAATAGAGCCAATTTAATTATGATACCGAAAAAGGATGTGGCTGAATCGGTGGGGGATTTCCGGCCAATTAGCGTGATTAATGTGGTCGCTAAAATTCTGTCAAAGCTTTTAGCTAACCAATTGAGACATAAATTGGAAAAACTCATTTCACCAAATCAAATGGCTTTTATTATAGGGAGGCAAATTGCATAAAATTTCAACACAACGCGTGAAATTCTGCATCACTTGAAAAAAGGGCAAAAGTCGGCTGTTTTTATTAAAATTGATTTTGCAAAAGCGTTTGATTCGGTGAGTTGGGAATTCCTTTTTAATATAATGAGGGCGAGAGGTTTTATAGGGAGATGGCTGGAATGGATCCGAGTTCTCTTATTTTTGTCTTCATCACGTGTGGTGGTGTAGCGGTGGATGTTTTGCAAGCTATGATAGTAAAGTTGAATGGCCTTCTGTCGGGCTCTTTATCTTCTAAGTTGCGAGATGCGGTGATAGCTTTGCAGTATACCGATGATACAACAATCATTGCTAGTGCAGATGAGGAGACCTTAATTTCGCTTAAGCTCATTCTGAGAATGTTCACGACCATTTCAAGTTTGCACATCAACTACGAGAAAAGTTTATGGATTCCAATTAATGTTGCTGAAGAAGAATTTAACCATGTAAATGCCATATTCGACTGTCAACAATCACAATTCCCTACTTTATTTAGGTTTTCCTCTCACCTTAAAAAAGCCAACAAAAGACCTCTAAATGCCCCTGGTAAAGAAATTTGAAAAGAAGTTGGAAGGGTAGAAAGGGAAATTGATTTCTCGAGGGGTAGATTGCAACTTGTCAACTCGATTTTATTGTCTATACCGATTTATTTCATGGCTTGCTTCCAATTACCAAAGTGATTAATAAGTTGGCTGGACCAAATTAGACGGTCATTTTTGTGGGGTAAGAATGAGGATAACAAGAAAGGTGTCTCTTTGATTAATTGGAATAAGGTTTGCTTACTGAAGAAATGAGAGGGCATGAGAGTCTTTATTTTACAAGAGCGCAATCCCTGTTACTTCGATGGTGGTGGCGACTGTACGGAGTAATAGATAGCTTATGGGCTGAAATAGTGACACTTTTGAAGAAAACTCAATGTAGATCACTAGGTTTGAAAATTTGGCAGCAAGAGGGATCTTTTTTCTGGAGTAACTTGTTAGCTATTAATTCGCTTTTTGTGTTGTCAACAAGGTTAATTGGCAATGGTAAACTAATTTCTTATTGGTTTGATGCTTGGAATGATACACCTCTGGCAAGGCAATCGGGTTTGCTGGGGAATGAGACCAGATATGTGTCACTGGCTGAAGCTCGTGTGCTAAACTTGGGTTCAATAGAATTGCAATCAGTCCAGTTCAATAATGACGAAGAAGATCAAATAATTTGGCGCTGGGAAGGTAATGACAATTATTCGGCCAAGTCAGTATATGAAATTCTGACAAGTGGGAAAAGGGTAGCATGGCCTTTTAATGACGCTTGGAGGTTCAAAATTCCACAAACGGTACGAATTTTTCTGTACCTGTTACTCAAAAACAGATTACTCACGAAGGAATTGATGTTGAAAAGGGGTTTCAATTTTCAGCTTAATTGTCAAGTATGCGGTGGAGTGGAGGTCAAGTCAATTTTTCATCTATTCTTTACATGCTTCAAGGCACTAGTGCTATGGAATAAGATGGCTGAGGTTGTGGGTGTATAGCTAATGAAAGATGTTGGTACGGTACACGATACATGGAGAGCTTCACTAAAAAAGATACGAGAGAGATGGAGTAGGTCTGATCGAAGAGCACAACAGAGAAGAGGCGGAGGCTGTGAAGGAGAATAGGGGAGGTAGTCGAGAGGAGCGAGAGAGAGGGAGGGAGAAGAGAGAAGGAGAAGAAAGTGTTATCTGCTACGTCAAGAGAAGAAGAAAGTTGGACCTTTGGGTAAGACTGTTAGGGGACCTAGGAGGATACGGATTCTAGAAGGTTGGAGGAATAATTATTGATTATACGGTTAGGGGGACAGTTAGGGAACTAACATGCGGGGAACAAAATCATTACTCATTTTTAATTATCCTATTATAATCAATATATACGATAACTTCTGCGCCAAATTCATCTTCATATAGATAACTCAATGTGAATATCTTTTAAATAAATATAGATGTCTAATTGTCTAAAAAAACACTGAAATTTGTTTTTATGTAAGATATTACGTACGTACAACCTGATATGTGAATTTAACTTTTGTTTTCCTCTTTATTAATATTTTTTGGACAAAACAGAGGAATAATTTTTAATTATTACATTATATTAAAATAATATAGAATATTAGACGGATTGCATTGGAATTTCGATCCTGTAAAGGAAACCGTGTTAGAGATTAAATTGGTCACAAATAGCTCATATCAACGGGGGGTAAAATCGTTACTGGGAGAAATAAAAAGTTGTGGGCATAAAAAAAACAAAAAGATACAAAGCATATCACAATCAGGAGCAACCTATTTTGCAAGAAAAAAATCATCTAATTATTAATTTCTTTAAAGAAAATGAAAGTGGTGTTCATCGGTTCGGTTCGGTTGAAACCGAACTAGGCAAACCAAAGTTATAATTCGGTTTTAAAAATAAAACCGAACCGAACCGAACCGATTTAGCATTGCAACCGAACCGAATCGAACCAAAGTTTTATTTCGGTTTGTTCTGTTTGTTCGGTTCAAACCGAAATATATTAATTTTTTTATTTAAAGCAATTGATTTATAATAAACCGAAGTATATTAAGAAATAAACCGAGGTATTAAGAAATAAATCGGGATATTAAGAAATAAAACGGGATATTAAGAAATAAACCGAAGTATTTAAAGCAATTGATTAAGAAATAAACCGGGGCGGTCCGGACCAAATTCATAATATATAAAATTTCGGTCGGTTCGGTTATTTCGGTTTTCAAATTTTTCAATCCGAACCGAACCGAAATTATAATTCGGTTTTAAAAAGCAAACCAAACCGAACCAATAAACAGAAAAAACCGAACCGTTTAGTCCAAACTAATTCGGTTCGGTTTAAAACCGACTAAACCGGACCCAATGAACACCCCTAACTTCAAATATGTTACAAATATTGATTCATAAACATAGCTTGGCTTGGTCTTCAAGATATATATTTTGCAACTGGTGCCTTGTTTCTATAATTGAAGGTATTCATCTACTTTTTCCGGACAAGATACCCGACTTTTAAAGAGGTCGATATACATCTGGAGTTTCTCTTGATTCTTAGTTCTCTTTACAATCTCCTTCCATCTCTTCTGATATTGTCTCATTTTCTTATCTTGACACATAACATCATCACTGATTGCCTTGCTATGGAACTGGTCCTCCTTACGCTCAAGCTCGACTAGACCTATTCTTCCGTACTCCTGTTCAGACAACGCATAATTTTCAGAATTGAAGAACTGTCCCCCCTTCTGTAGAAGCATCTCGATTGGATAGGGGATCAACGTGGCATGGAGGAAGTCTGCGGCCTTGTAAGCAGGAACAAGTTGGATAGGGGATGAAGCAAGGAAGTCGGATGGTGCCTTCATCAAGTCTTGTATTGTTGAGTTCGGTTCATGGAGCCAACGAGAGGCAGCAGCCATGTTAGTCATGACAACAACAGAAAAGACGCAAAATAAGAGCATTTTAATACCTATCACGCAAAAACACAAATTTTAAAAATTACATTACGAACAAATAGTTAGTGCCAAACATGTGCTTTTTAATTAAATGAAAATGACTCACCAAATACTAAATCCATGTCTGCTTTTCCATTGATGTTTTACTATTAGAATTTTAGGAACGGCGAATAAATTATATTTTTGTGTTGTAATCTTGAGACTATACATCAGTATTTATATCCAAACATGATCTATTTTACAGGTTGACTATTTTTAAATGTTCTGAATATAGAAATTTGATTAATTATATATGGAAAATTAAGGCTGTGTATATCAAATTAGCCTATATCGGCTATTTGAGTCCAATTCTAGCTTATTATCCTTCCTAGCTAATTTGGTATGTACTTAATTATATTCTGAGGCCAATTCTCTGTCATTCTTCATTCTCAACACTTATCATTGGAGCAATTAAACCATTTGCAGGGTAAAAAGAACTGTTAAAACAGAAAAATCAGTTTTTAGTCTAGTAGCAAAGACAATACTCTATGTGTGGGTAGTCGCAGGTTCGAAACCTGAAAAAAACAATTCTATGTAGATATTAAATAGTTGGATGGCTTGACCTTCAACCTTTACTCAATAATAAGGCAAACGCACATCTTCATTCTTATATTAAGCACGTAGATGTTCTGATCCACCAACGGCTTTGATTAAAAGATGAAATTTCGGATTGAATATCAGCCCTCCCTCAAATATTCTCATTCCTTGCATTCTTTTTTATGTTATTTTACGTGTAGAAGTTAAAATTTATTTAGACACGTACGCCACACGTACTCTCTACATGCAAATTGTATAATTTTTTTTATTGGTCATGATTTATTTTTATTTTTTAAATGTCATGTAAGATATTTTTTAATTGATTGATCATGTCTTCATTTCTTTTCATTTTTTTATATCATTTAAGGAATGTTATTTGTCATTTAATATGCATTTTGTTTGAGATTTTTTTATAAAATTATGTCAAAAAGATAAAAAAAAATATATGTCATTTATATGTCATTTAAGAAATGTTATTTACGTGCAGATGTCATTTAAGAAATTTTATTTGTTATTTAGTTAAGAAAATTATAAAAATATATCATTTTGTATGAGTTTATTTTTGTTCTCCTATAATATGTTCCAGTTGCAACACGCGTGCATGATACTAGTAGATTATTATATATAACAGAAGTTTCCAATTTTATTTTTTTGAAAATGATTGTTTAAGTATCTAAACTATTGACTAATTATCCTAAGTGCTACTAAAAGGGGTTAAGTTTTATTGAACTACATTTATAATGTTATATATAGTCCAAAAGGAGCTTATTATTGTCAGTTCCACAATTTCATATTTTCTATTTGCTGAAAAAAAAATCTGGTTTGGAAATTTTGTCTGCAAGATGGAGCTATTTTTGTTCTGATATTTTTTGAAATATTTTTGTGTTCTGATATTTAAAGACTTGAAGGAAAGTGAATGGAACCCGAAGTTCTATTTTAATTTAATTTATACATAACAGATGGTGCTAAGTTGGTAGAAACAAGGCTTATAATTTAATTTTATTTAGTTGATGCTGAGTGAAAAATTTTATTTGGAGAAGTTCTATTATTGTTAACACTTAACAACGATGTCTCACTAAGAAAATAACCCAGAAAAGTAGAACTGGAGGACCCATCTTTGATAGCAAAATAAATTTGGCAACATCACTTGAAAAATCTTAAATTAAAATAATAAATATAATTCAATGAAGAACTTGAAATTATTAAACGAATAATTTGAAGTGATACTTTTCTTGAAACCTTCCCAATTATTTTAAATCGTTGCAAGTTTATGAATTTAATTAGGCCTGCTTGGTGTCCGAGCACCTTTTTGTTTAATAAAAAAAGAGAATAAAGTCTTTCATCTTTTAATATTTGTAAAAAAAAAATCGGAGAAATTCGGAGCTCTTCTTTCTTTTTCTTTTTTCTTTTTTTGTATCACCATGGGATTTTGTTTATTTTCATTTCTTTAGTTCTCTCCCTAAAATCCGGTTGAGCGTGTGTGCGAGAATAATTGAAGAAATATTACAATAACCTTTTTGTCTGCCTTACATTTTTATGTCCAATTAATTAGTAATGACACTTTGTGAAAATTAATTTTGAAATGGAACGAACATGGCTAACGCACATGTATCATTTATGGCCTTATGGGTGCGACTGTGCAGTCTTTACGCCTGTAATGTCATACATTAACATTGTTATTTTGGCTTCGTACACTGCACGGAAAATAAACTCAAAATGAAAAAATATATATATAGAGAGTGGCTAAGATCAAAGTGGTATGACTAAGGTCTTTGGTGCTACTAATTAGTTTTTGTGATTTTAAAGTTCAAATAGTCGATCCAAACCGTTAGATGTTCAATCTATATTAAAATCTGCTTGGAGACCAAATTTTATATTTTTTGGAATTTTTTTACTATTTTTTAAGCCACTTTGAAAATTGCTGATCACATGGTCCAGAATTTGGTTGCACTGTTTTTACTGTTCATCCGGATCTGCAATTTTCAAAGTGGCTTAAAAAATCTGCAGTTTTTACTCTCTCTCTCTCTCTCTCTCTATATATATATATATATATATATATATAGGAGAGATCGGATGACACCATATTTTGGTGACATCGGATGACATCCTACATTTTCAGAGTTTTCAAAGTCCAAACAGTCAATCCAAATCGTTCAATATGATGGATATTTTAAAATGTGCTTGCAGATCAAATTTTACAATTTTTTAATTTTTTTACTATTTATTAAGTATTTTACAAAATTGTTGTTTTCAGAACATTGAATTTTTGTACCCATATTAATAAATAGTAAAAAAATTCAAAAAAATGTAAAATTTGATCGGCAATCACATTTTAATATATCCATCGTGTTGAACGGTTTAGATCGACTATTTGGACTTTGAAAATGTAGACTATCATCCGATGTCACCAAAAAAGAGTGTCATTCGATCCCTCCTCATATATATATATTTCGTACATTGTATGAAATCAAAACAGTGTTGTTAATATCTTTACTATCGTTGTGGGATCCAAATCCGTTGTTGTTCTCCCAAATTAGCTAGAACTTACTTTTTTCATCCCAACCGTTCAAATGCTATCAACAATTCAGATTTTTGAGAACTAACTTTTGATCTAGTGGTAAAGATAATGTTCTCTATGTGAGAGAGGTTGCAGGTTTGAAATCATAAGTGTTAAGTTTTTATAAATATTAAATAGTTGAGTGGCTTGATCTCGAATTTTTACTGAAAAAACAATTTAGATTTATGTATTTTCTTTTCTGAGAGAACAAAAAAAATATTGTAATAAAACAAACAAATTTGAACTGTTAAAGGCATTTGAACAATAAGAATGAGAAGAAAAAAACAGCCACTAACCTTAAAAAAAAAGAATGAGAAAAAAAAAACAGCAGATTTGGTTCATTCGTTATGGAACTGCTTATGAAATTAATTAAAATTTACACCGGTGAATAACAATGTTAGTTATGAGTTAACTAGCCGCCGACAAAGCGTACACCTCGAAATAACAATCCTGATCATATTTGCTATCATTCGTAAAAAAAATATGGACTAAAGCAGTGTTATCTGTAGGAATTATCTCTATAATTTTTATACGAAACATCGATTTCTACATACGATTTTGAATTCTACTAAAACTAAACAACGTTTGGTATAATTCTTTTTATTAATTGGATATTAGTAATTATAAATACCTTAATTTTCAATAGGTTGTGACGTCAGCGATGAACAGTGCCATCCTGCTGATCTGCCGTCCGATCGTCTCCGGATGAACGAGATTTATTTTAACTGACCTCATCTCTCGTCATCTATTAAGCAGGGGCGGATCCAGGATTTTCGTCAGGGGGGGCAAAAAAATATCGAATCGGATTTAAATATCTAATCGGGTTTAAATCCATTAACCAATTGAGTACTCGACAAAAAACAATGCTTTAACTTATATTTTCGAATGCTTTGACTTGTAATTTCTGATGCTCTGACTTATAATTCTAATTACCAATCAAAATTCAACAGATTTATTTCAATTTTAACCCTAAATTTAACTTGAAATACAAATTAAACGTTCAGAGGAAGGCAAAAAAAATTCCAGAGGAGGCAGAGTCGATATAAATTTCTACTTAAAACTCAAAATACAGGGGGTGCCCCCCCGGAGTACACTGGGTCCGCCCCTGCTATTAAGGGCTGCCGCTCTCCTTTCAGCGTATTACGCGATATGTCAAAAACGCCCGAATATACCTCTCGGCCTTCTGCGATAGCGCGCTATGCCCCACCTGTTCGCCACCGCTCTCTGACGAGTGCCGCGTTGTGATCTCCCCGCAACGTGTTGCTCTCCGTGCTCTCAGCGCCTTCCCATTTTCATTCTCCCTTCGTATATCTTCCTTCCGGATTACCAACTTATCTCCCCCCTTTCTCACTTCTACTCAACCGTCCGCTGCTGATTGTTGCTCATTAAACCCTTTTTACTCTTTGTCACCTGTAACTCCTACTTAAAGTAAGACTCAACCAACAGGAACGCTGGAAGGCTCGCAAGCTGGAATCGGTTCTTTGAGCTATGATCCACAGATATTGCTTTCTCCTCTGGAAATTCATTCATATAGTTCCTTTCAATTCAATTCTTTACCGTTCGTACCTTCACTAGTAGGAGTTCAATCTGTTTGTCCCTACGCACTCTCCTTTCCAATAGTTCTTCTTTATTCATTGATAAGGACCCACTTCCCTCTTTCCGCATAAACCTATGCCAAAAGTATCCAGTGGACAAAATCTCTATCCTTTGTTGTAGCACTAAACCCTCACGCTGCTCTGGAGGTATGCGATGACTTTCACTTGTCATAAATAATGAGTTAATTTTCTACTTTTCGTCAACAAACTTTTGAATTTCTCTCCCTTACAAGGTCAGAAGAACAAAATAGCATAAGTTTTGACAAGCCAGCTTGTATGACATCTCTTCCCTCCTCTTTCTTCCAGTTTCCCACTTAAGCAGGGCTCACTGGTAACTCCTACTGAGGTACTTCCTTCTCGTCCCACTGTGTATAAAGACATATAAATTAGCAATCCACATTTGACATTTGGGACAATTAATATTACAATTATGGGTCAGGAGCTCAAATCTTAATTTCAGTTTGAATTTCTTCACAATTTGAAAATTACAGGCGTCCACCCCGGTAGTGTTCTCCTTGATTTAGTGCTAATGTTGATATTGGAAAAAAAATTCGATACTGGTACCAACAATGCACATATAAAACTTAAAACGAACAACCTAAGAAGCCTAAGAAACCTATAAAACACATGCTTCCTATACAAATACATAAAAGGGGAGGGGTCTGCCTGCTACCAAAAAAGAATGAATAGGAGCCAGGGACCTTAGTGCATAAATACACAATCAAGGAATGCAAGTACAGCCACTGTTTCAAAATTCATGTTTGCAATAGGTTGTGCCACCATTTGTTACTCTCAATTATCTCAATTATAGTTGCACTCTCTCAATTACTCCAATAATTCCCAACACATGCATTGATCAACAACCAACATGGCATGTGCATGAAGTACCACTTAACGCCTCCCCAGGTAAGATCAAAATCTTGTATAATTGTCTTCCCACTGTTTCCAAAATTCTTCTTATACATTTGCCTAGATGCCAAACTTTCCATTTCTTCAATCATTTATAAGACATTTATGGAGTTTATCTGTTGGAAATACTACAACTGATAAATTACAGAAAATTTTAAAATTGTCTCCCTGAAAATCATGTATGATAAATCATGTATCAGACAGGGTTCCAGTGCCCCCAATTTCCTGAAATTTCCTAAGCTTATATATTGAGTTCAACCATACCTTTTCATAAAATGAAAAAAAAAACTCTGTACAGCCAACCTCTGGGAATTGAATTTCAAGGAAGGACTACCAGAACAGCACAACAGCAGCTCAGAATGAAATTTTCCAGCAGCTACCTCTTTACAAAAATTCTGATTTCACATGGTACTGGGCTTCCAATGAATCTGGAACTTCTTGAGCATGTAATAGATACCTTGTCTTGCATGTCCATAAAAAGAAATTCAGATTATGTGTAGCCAACATCCGGGAATGGAGCTCTGAAGTTGGGTCTACCAGAATACCATAAATTGTCAGCTGCTGACTGAGTTTGGAGTGAAATTTGATCAAAGAAATCACATAGGAATGTGAGGAAATAATAAGTGAATAGGAGACACATGAGAATGCCACTATAAACTTGAAGTACAGTATTGCATAGTAAATTTAGAAGAAGAATGTTCATTCAGTAAATTGTCAGCAGCTGAAGAACAACTTAACAGTTTACTATGCATTTCCGCCCATGCCTACACATTTATTTGTTGAGCTTTTATTTATAATTTCATATATGTTTATATCCTGCATGAAAGGCTTACATCAAAAGGACAGTTCACTTTTATTATTGTTGTATGCCTTCATTAGTACATTCAATAATTGGCAAACTTCCTTTATGCAGTGTGCTCACTACTTTTCCAAGGAATTTTTGACAAAATTATTTGAGTAAAATAGGTATCAAGTCTTACAAATTGGAATCCAGAACAAGCAAGTTCGGAATAGATCACTACGACTACTAATGGACAGGTAAGTTTACTGCTGTCAAATATTGAGGGAACATCAATTTCTATTCCACCAAAACTAACTAATAAATTTTTGGTCAATTCAGCTCTCCTGTCAACAAATGTTGTAAAAGATTTGTTCAATTCAGCTACTCTGGTAATTTTATCATGTACCATACACCGTACCAAGTCTATAGTGTACCAAAGATCCAAATCTTGATACCCCACCACCATGCCTGATATAAGACCAACATAAAAAAATAAGTTGCTCATTTGTGATGTTAGCATTTTAAACAAAAACCAACTTATTTAAACAGATTTTTTTTCTGTTAAAATCTTTTTTCCCCACATTACTTACAGAAATCGTCCACCTTTTGATAATTCGCAACTAAAAATGAAGTTCTAATTCACAAAATACATCCAGATGTTAAAGCAGGGTCAAATCAAAGAAAAATGACTAAATTGCTCTTTCTAAAATTTCTTCTTGTCAAGTAAAATAAATTAATTCAATGAAATATCTGAAATAAACATTAGAGATACAATGCATAGTAGGCCCAGTATTTTTTTAAAAGTAAATTACTGAAATGATCCTTACAGTATTATTTCTCTTCAATTTTGATCCTTGTAGATACAATATTTTCATTATTTTCTAAGATAAAAACAAGGCTCGAATGATACTTCAAGGACCATTCATGCTATTAATCCTTTTCTTTTGGATATTTTTGCAAATAACATCCCATGTAAAAAATGATTTAATCAGAGCATAAATGACCAAGTTTCCCCATGTCTTTTCCTTGTCATTCAAATAAATTTCTTCAAAACCCGGTTAATATCTGGGTATTATTTGCATCATTAGGTGTAAGTAAGAATAATTGTTCCCCCATTGCAAGTTCTATTTCAATTGAGGTTTTATCAGAAATCATTGAAGAGTGCAGAATAATTTTCCAAAGTACCAGTTCTTCTGTTTAGGTCCATTCAATTCATTTCTTCTATACAGAGATTTGGCTTTACTTAAGCAAGCAAATATAGTATGCTTACAGGTGTACATCACACATATAGGGTATAAGAAGGGATATTGCCTCGATCAGCATCGGTCCTCGATCATCTGGCTGATACTTTCCTCCTCCTTCACTAGTCTCTGTTTGCCATAAGGGAATGATGCTTTCCACTACTGGTGTTTTCTTATTATTTGGTTTTGTAAAATTTATGCAATTTAACCAGTGCATTCTTCTTACTCGACTCAGATTTGATGAAGTTAACATTTGAATTCTTCCTTTGCTTCAGGGATCGACACTTCTCATTGCTGGTGGTTCTGACTATTTGGTTTGGTAAGATTCCTCCAATTTACGCAACGTCGCTCAAGTCAGATTTTGATGAAGTGAACATTTCACTTATTTGCTGCTTCTCTTTTCCTTTGGTTAATTTCCCCTTGACCTTTTTGCTGAGTAGTTCCCACTAATTACACCAATGCATATATTCTTCCAATTTATAGCTGTTTCCCTTAATTTCTTCAATGTTATGTACGTCGCAGGATACATTTCCACTGCACAATGATAGAAGACGGAGCTTAGTACCTGCTAGGTTGGGAGGTAATTTCCTCAACTTGTATTCATTTACCAAATCAGGTATGCTTCAGATCAATCTATTTGAATATGATTAATTCATTTTACAATAGATCAAAACAATACTGCTTTTAAGCTGGCATTGTGGGTTTCGATTAGTTGACTACTTCAAAACGCTATCAAATTTTGGTTTATCTTCGACTAGCTTTTGGGCAGGTCGATTTTAAGTTCCATTTGGTCTGCATCAGATTGTTTGACCCTTGTCATGTTTTCATTTATCTCAAATTGGGTCAGGTCCACAATTTTTTAATGACTGCCAAGTGAATGCATATTGGTCATTAGTTTTTAATATTGGGTTTTCTGACATGACACAAAGGAGCAAACAATGAGGCGTACTGTATAATTTGAACCCTTTTTTTCTTAGAGGCATACTATGAGTTCTGTAAGGGTCTGGTAATTTCTAATTAGCAAGAATACAATATTAAAAATAGGTGCTTACCAGTTTGGGACTGATATGAAATAACCAGTTTGGTAAGGTAATCACTAATTACGAAAAGTACAGCACTAAAAATTGGTCCTTAGCAGTTCAGGTTGAAAAGTCATATATAGTTGCTACTTAAAATTATGAAGGTTCCAATTACTTATTTGGTAATCCGGGGGCAATTATGTAATATCCTTTTTGTGGCCGAAATTCTTTGCCAATTTTGGATTGAAATCTGTTCTTCACAGGTCTGTGATAGAGAAATACCTCTTCCAGCTTTGTTCTGAGTTCTTCCTTTTTTTCCTGTTCAATAAGCATTGCCTCACAGGATCCAGACTCCAATAAAGTAACACAAAGTCCTTGGAAATAAGAGAGAATCTCAAAGAAGCTGAAGTTGCAACCGTATCCCCAACTTCCACTTCTTCAGGTAACAAAACTATCCAAATTCTCCGAATTTCATCTTCTTGCAACATTAAATTCAAATTACTTCCCTTCCCACATACTGTTTGATTTTCCAGTCCCATTTTTTTCTTCATTTTTCCTTCCATTGAAGTCATTTTAGAGAAAGGAGGATTCAATGAGCCGGGTTACTTGATTATATCGATAAAGAATACATTTTTCGATGGAAGTGAAGTCGGTTTTCCCACCCACTTCACTTACATTTTTCGGTTGTATAACAGGTTGTTCCTTCCCTACCTACAATCATATACTCACATTGATTCTATTTGTCAAAACCGATACATTAATACATATGAGCGTCAATTTACAAAGATTATGATTTGACAAAAAAAAATGCTGGGGGCACTTCTGTCATTTCTTTGCTCCAATTAACATTAACGTAGCTTAGTCCTTTTAATCCTACGAACACTGATTGGCAGATAATCTAAAACGAAATGATACTCTGAGATTTATAGGAAGGGGGGGTCTTCTTTCCAAATTGCAGCTAGTAGTATTGCATATAATTTAATTAGTAAATTACACGTATCTAATATTTTTGCTTAATTGCACCTGTTGGCAGGTTAAGGCCTCTTTAGCAAGCTCCACTAGGAGAGTCGCCTTGATGCAAAAGGTACAATAGAAAAAAAATATGTTATTTCTTACCAGGGATTTCAATCTTGGATGCTTATACAATTCCTCCAATCCCCTTTGCTACTAATTTGTACATGTACTTTTTCTCTTTTCATATTGCCCACCCCTTTCCCCCTCCCGTCCAAAGAAGTAAACAAAGGAAAGAGACTGAAAGAGCCACGAGAAAAACTGAATCGTCCAGAATGGTGCAGAAAAGAGATCTTTTCTTTTGGAAGATAATTCTCTATACAACAAAGGTCCCTAGTATGACAGAGTGACAACACATGATTCTTGCAGAAGTAATAGAGGTCCTATAAGCATTCATAGATGCAGTGTTTCCAATGAATAATCTATATAACTTCAATTTCTTCTCTTCTGAAAATAGTAATTGAATTTCAGTACTAACTTAAGTTGTTGCCATTACTATCATTTCATCTCCCCCTAAAAAAAAGTGTGGTTCTTTTTGAAAATTTTAAACATATGGGTCTCTTTTGTTTTATTATTATATTTTCTTCAATTGGTTTTGATACTGGGTCAAACATAATGTTTTTTTTATGTACCAGGAATATGTTACTCTTCAGAAGGAGATGGAATCATTGAGAGGAACTTGAAAGTGCAGATAGGCGTCACCTTAATGTTGAGTTAGATTGCATTCTTCTTATTACTTTCCTTCTCATGAGCTTAATTATTTTTGCTTATCATTTTCTACCTAACTAAAATTGATAAAACGAAATTTGTATTGTAGGAGATGGGTTGAAGCTTATTATAATGATAAGTGAACTAAAATTTAATACTGCGTACATTTTTTCATTTAGTATAGAATTATGTGCAACACAAAAGGTTCATGTGGTCATTTTCTAATATAATTGTAGATACTGATCCATTCCCACTACAAAATAAAGAGAGCGGTGCAAGCAATGAGAGTTTCAAAAGGAAGAGGAAGAGGTCAATTGCTACGTACTGGGAGAGGAGAAGAAATAACTAATTGTCCTCCAGAGTAAATAACAAAAAAATGTCTCCTGTTGAAGCCCAATAAGTACGTAGAGCAGGGTTTAAATGCCCTGATATTTTGCCATATAAAAATTAATATTGTTCTCTGAGTGAGGCTATGGTACTATGCATACTACGGATCAATATGATCTTCTCTCTTTCATGAGTGAGGCTACGGTCCTATGCCTCTAGAATGAGCTATGGTACTATGCCTCAAGATTTTCCATACAAGTTTGAAAACATTATTGTGCAAGCTGTACCATCTTCTCTGTTTCTTTTGTATAAGTGATATCTATATTACATAATTACAGTAATAATAGTTGTCCTTATCCCAATTGATGATAATTAATACTCTACTTATGGAATAATCATTACAGTTTCTCCGCCATATATTTTCGTACACCCCTTCATCCCCTTCATTTACTACTACTTTCCACTGTGCATACATCTTACGTAGTGTACTCATTATGTCTTAATTTAATTGTTCTCACAATAAAGAATATACAATAAGATTTATACGCATATATAACAGTCACTTTGTCCATGTTAACTTCATCAAGTCACTTTCCAAAAAAAAAAAAAAAATGCCAGACAAAGAAACAAAAAATGCCATCTATAAAAAAATAAAAACAAGTTGTGGCGGAGCCGCAACAAGGTAACTAGTTTTTATAAATTTGTAAAGTTTGACTGACATTTTTGTAACTATTTTGTGAAAATAGATTGTATATAACATAGATTTTGAATCTCTTTAAATTTTATGAATATCCAAACTTAGCATTATTTCAACTAATGATTAATTTTCCATCAATTAGATGCATGTCTGTGGAACTTTTTTTTTTTTTTTTAATAACCTGGCAGAAGCTGCCAGTTTCCTTTATTAAAATTGAGAGAGTTGTACATGTATACAGACATGCGTTGTGCATGCAGGCTACAGTGTCATGCATAGCGCTACAAACCACTACTCCTCTGATTGCATAATACAAGAAAAAACTAAAGAAAAAAACTTAACAATTATTCATCCAAAGTTCCATCTCATGTACTATTTTGTGCGCCAGTGCCTCTGCTGAGACCGACATTTTTATTAATATCCAAAGTTTAATACAAATTATTAATTATACCCAGAACTCAACTCAATATCGAAATATACCCAAGACGGCCATTTTCTGGCTGGCTATGTTCCCTCCCTAAGCCAGCCATAAAATGGCCGGCTATGTACCTTTTTTTTTTTTTTTTTTTTAGAGAGAGACACTATGAAGATCAAAATATTGAAATCTAACTCTGAAAATTTGAAATTTTTGTTTAAATTATTTGTTATATTACTTCTTTGATGTATAATTAGCATATTTATACTAAAATACGATAGATTAATTGAAATTATGTTGAATAACACTAAATTATGTTAAATTACGTTAAATTACATTAAATTACGTTAAAATACGGTAAATTACGATATGAATAGGGACGATATCTTCACTGAAAAGGAGAAAAACGACGATGAAACTTCAAACGGTCATAAAACGGCGCTCGAGTGTCCGATTTCAGCAAATGACCACTTTTCGGAAAGCTTGCGAAAATGCGCATGCGTCCGTGCCGGTAAAACCGGATTTCGAAATTCAGAATCGCCAAAAAACAAAGGGAAGAGCCTCAAAACTTGAGTTGAAGTTTCCGATTAAGATTTTCATTTCTATCATTCAATCCAAGTAGCTCAGTAAATTAGTTACATAATTAACTTGCAGATTACCAATTTTTACTATTTTTGGAATTTTTTTTCTATTTTTTATGATTCATGAAAGATGAGCAAAATCAGTCTACTATAGCGTAATTTTGTGTAGTTTAGTGTTTTTTTTACTGTATTTCAGCATAATTAGCGAAGTTATTGTAATTTAGTATAATTGAACATAATTTATTGTAATATAGTGTAATTCAACATAATTTTAAGTATTCTAGCGTATTTTAGTATAAATATGCTAATTATACATCAAAAGAAGTAGAGGAGGGATCAAGTTACAACAACCATTTTTTTCATTTTCAAAGTCCAAATCGTCAATCCAAACCGTTCAACATGATTATCTAAATAAAATGTGCTTGCAGATCAAATTTTACATTTTTTTGAATTTTTTTACTATTTATTAAGATGGGTACAAAATTCAATGGTCTGAATATGACTATTTTTTGTAAAATACTTAATAAATAGTAAACAAATTCAAAAAATGTAAAATTTGATCTGCAAGCACAGTTTATTGTGGAAATCATGTTGAACGGTTTGGATTGACGATTTGGACTTTGAAAAAAATAAAATAATTGTTGTAATTTGATCCCTCCTCATAGAAGTAATATAACAAATAATTTAAACAAAAATTTCAAATTTTCAGAGTTAGATTCAATATTTTGATCTTCATAGTGTCTCTTAAAAAAAAAAAAAAAAAAAAAGGTACATAGCCGGCCATTTTATGGCCGGCTTAGGGAGGGAACATAGCCGGCCAGAAAATGGCCGGCTTGGGTATATTTCGATATTGAGTTGAGTTCTGAGTATAATTAATAATTTGTATTAAACTTTGGATATTAATAAAAATGTCGGCTGCTGAGATATGCTCACCCCTGAAAATGTATCCGTTCCTTCTTTTCCAGATATTCCAAATGGCGCAAATGAATGTTGTCGCCCATTCTTTCTTTTTGATTCGCCCATCTTCTTTAACCATTTGCCATGATCCTAACCAGATTTCTTGCACAGAAGTAGCTATCTTGAAAATGGGTCTGTAGATTTTAATTGCAAGAATTTTCATGGTGAAGACACTTAATAATACATGGGCCCCCGAGGTGACCACTTTCACGTAAAATAAAATATGACCAGATTAAAAGAAGCTCACGGGCCTTTCAACCGAAAAAAAAGGAAATTAACAAAATCAATCGATTCAACAACACGGAAGTTCCAGAGGTAATTTCCGATAGCAGTTCCTCGTGCCTTTCTCTTGTGGTCTCGTCGCTTCTGTTCATAACACGACCCTAAGGCTAGCGCGATATTATTACTCTCATTCTATCCCTTTCCCATCTTCGCGTATCACACACGATGACATGAGATGACTATGTACTTTGTGAAGAAATGGAGACTGAAGCACCTTGTCTAAAGAAGAACGAACGTAAGAAGGAGAAAGTCGTCGTGAAAAAGAACAGGCTACAGAGGTGGGTTTTCCATCCACAATCAACAAGGCGGAGGTGATAGGAAGCATCGACAAATGCATCGAGCCTGTGGCAACAGAGATTCCTGAGGAGTGTGAGCCACTAGGTGAATTTTTGGTGGAGGTTTCTCAAGTAGGGATCTTGATTAGAAAATATCCAGTTGTCGACCAATACTATATCTATGGAGAGGTTTATGTACCGACCAGATACGGAAATGTGATGCTTTCAAACGCGAAAGGGAAAAGCCACAGAATGTCGGTCCTTATGTGAGCCATTTTACTCTTGCCATGTTTGTAAATCTTAGTGAATTTTCTTTTAATAATGAAAGCAATTGTGTTTATCACATCTGATTTGTTTAAATTGGAGAAAATAAGGTGATGATCAACTGATGCTTGTGGGCCCGCAGTATCCTCTTCAAGGTTATGATAGCCTTCGTAGTAGATTTGTGGGAAGATGGGAAACAAGTGGTCCAAGGGTTTATAAATTGGCCTGGTATGTACATGCAACAAACAACAAATGAAGCTGTTAAACTCTCCGCAATGTCTAGATTTAAAAGGGAATAAGGCATTTGCAGAGGTACAAATGGTGGATATGATTACTCTAATGCAGTTCTCACAAATGTTGAATTCAAACTTAAAAAGCGCTCGAACAAGAACAACAGTAGTACACACAACATCCATGGGAGGATCTATGCTTAAAACAGCAAGAATCCTGATGCCGAGACTACTGTATGTGCTCTTTGATAAGAAAGTTGATGAATCCATCCATGTTGGTTATGGCGACCTCATTCCCTTGACGAGGTCAATGATAATTGATAGCTGTGCCTTTGAATACTTGCCTTCGATCGATTTGATGCACATCTGCCTCTCATCTCATCAAGCGACTTACTGTCTTGTGAGATCATGGCTTGCAATGATTATGGAGTGGACGTAAAAAGAATTTCAGGAAGATATGGTAAGATTGAAGTCGCTGTCATCTAGGAGAGCCTCTGGGCCTGGCGTTATACTCTTCGAACTGAGGAATTGGACTCTGATTAGTTTTTGTTGACATTTTGGGTTCGTGGGTTTAATGAAACAATTTTCAATTGACTATGAAACTGTTGTTGCTCGTCTTGTTTCTTTTTTCATGTTTCATCAAGGCTGTTCATTTGATCAATCGGACTGTAAAAAATTATTTTCTTATATATTACAACAATGACACAGCATGCTACTGCCACAGAAGATCAAGATCAACAAATTAACCTCCCAACGGATTGATTCTATCTTATTTCTTTATATGAGCTGTTATTCTATTTTGTCTATTTGCATATGCTGGATTTGTACTGTAGTTAAATTTCCATTCTAAAAATACAGAGGAAGCTGAACGTGTAATCAATCAATCAGAAATGAATAAAAAAGTTCTTCCCAAATATCTATCTTCTCTTTAAAACCTTGTTTATTATAATGTAAAATTTGCAAGGGATTAAACACTTCTAATTAGAATCCAATAAAATTAATGCTTTGTTTTGAATCCTTTTAATGGATCATCGGGTGCTAAACAACCAACGACATGTTCTTTGTACTGAAGAATTAATTTGTATAATTGTATTAGAACTTAATTTTTCTTTGTGTAATTCGAGGAATATTCGAAGACAAATCATCTGTACGACTCACTATAATTGTTGTCAATAAAACAAAAAAGTGTTGTGCCGTAGAATTATCCAACTAAAAAATCTTAATGGAAAATTCCAACAAACAATTTTATAGAAAATTATTCCTGAAGATCATCGTAGAGATTATGGTCATATGTTCATATAGGCGTTTGCTATTTTTTTTTATGTGAAAATTATTCATGTTATATACGCGCGTCAGCTTTCACAGGAAAAAAAATACATGGATATATATAGGATAATTTGTACTTAGCTAATAATAGGTGTTTTCATGCACCGAATTTTTTTTAGTTACCAGTCTAAACCAATCTGCACAACAAATTGTGCACAGATTTCTTCTGCGCAAGGATCAATTATTTTTTTCACTGTTAGAATTTTGAGATATTGAGATTTTGTCACGAGTACTTTGCTTAATTGTTTCTATTTCACGCTGAATCCGCGGCAAAACCTACTTTCTCATGATCTCCATTTAAAACCAATGGAGATTCCCAGTTTCCCCAACAAGATGATTTAATTTGCTAGTTTTAATTGATCTTCCAATATAACTGGATATATCCATTTTTAATAAATGGAATGTTTAAACAAGGGCAACTCCTTTTGCCTTATCTCTTCAACTTGGACCCATCCGGGACAGTGGTGCCTACCATTTATATTTACTGCCACGTGACGATCAAATGTACTGGTAAAAAAATGTCAATATTTCAATATCTCAAAATTCTGACTGAAAAAAAATAATTGATCCATGCGCAGAGCGAATCTGCCCTCCAAATGCCGACATATTTATTAATATCCAACATAAAATAAAAATATCAAATGTACCTAAATTTTTTGGGTATTTTTAAAAATGCTTAAACCGGTTATTTTTTGACCGGTTGGATTAAAAATTCGAACAAGCCAAAAAATTGCCAATTAGGTTTTTTTTTTTGAAATATTTGTTAGATTATTTATTTTTGATGTATAATTAGCATAATTATACTAAAATGCGTTACATTGCGCTAAATTATGTTAAATTACGCTAAAATACGATAAATTATGCTAAATTACGCTAAATCTGATACAATCCGAATCAAAATCCATTAAGAATAAGTAAATAAATAAATATTATTTGAGTTACTTCAAAGCTAATGAGAAACATTTTTCTTTCAGACAGATGTTTATGAATGCTCCAACAATTTCGATCTGTGTCTTTCTGTTATAATGCATATGTATTAAATTTTTTTAAGTCATTTCTCTCAATTTAAAGCACTTGTTTGTTATACATGTATTATCTAAAACATCACTCGTAAACAGACAAGGCTAGGACAAGGGATAAGGCAAGAAAACGATATCTTCACTGAGAAGGTCAAAAACGACGACAAAACTTCAAATGGCCATAAAACAGTGCTCGAGCGTCTGATTTTAGCAAATGATCACTTTTCGGAAAGCTTGTGAAAAGATGCATGCGTCAGTGACTGCTACACCATTTTTCTAAATTCAGAATTGCTAAAAAACAAAGGGAACTGCCTCAAAATTTGAGTTGAAGTTTATGATGAAGTTTTTCATTTCTAATTTTCGATCTAAGTAGCTCAATAAATTAGTCATATGATGAACTTGTAGAATACCAATTTTACTATTTTTATGATTTATAAGAGATGACACAAAATGACATAAAAATAAAAGAAAATTGCCAATTTAGCGTAATTAGCGTATTTTAGTATAATTTGGCGTAATTAGCGTAATTTTGCGTAATTTAATATAATTTAGCGTAATTAGCATAATTAGCGTAATTAGCGTAATTAGCGTAATTTAACGTAATTTAATATAATTTAGTGTAATTTAATATAATTATGCTAATTATACTCAAAAGAAGTAATCTAACAAATATTTCAAAAAAAAAAAACTGACCAGCTATTGTTTGGCCGGTCCGAACTTTTAATCCAACCGGCCAAAAAATGGCCGGTTTGGGCATTTTTAAAAATACCCAGAAAACCTGAGTACATTTGATATATTTTATTTTTTATTGGATATTAATAAAAATGTCGGCTCCAAATGATAATGTCATAATTTTGAAATATTGAGTGGGAACTAAAAAAGTTTCAGCTTCATGTATAAATTTTTTTTTTTGGGGTGCAGAAAAAAAATGAATGGCTGACCAAACATTACGCAAGCAAATGTTTGACGGTTTCAGTAGAAAATCTATCAACAATTAATGATTGCAACTCATTTACAAATGATGACATTAATGCGGACATATATATGTATGGTCGTATGGATATCAAAGGCCTTTAGAATAAAATGACCTCACCGTAATATCCGATTTTTTCAGTACCCTCAATTAAATAAAAAATTATAAATATGTCCTCTAATTTTCAAAATTTTGAAAAATACTTCAACCGCCATACTGTGTGGCGATTGACTATAGAGGATGACCGCCCCACCGTGTGGCGGTTGACCATGAATTTTGATTTTTTTTGGAAATGCTATTTTGTGTTATAATTAGTATCATAACTTTGTTATAATGTTTAACAATGTGTTATTTTTTTAATTTTGTGTTAATATACGATTATGATTTGTTTTGTTTGACTAAGGAAGTAGACGAACAATTGTGCCAGTGCGCACCATTTTGGTAATGCAAACATTCTCACAGTTGTTGTGACGAAATTTTTTCAAAAACAAAACTAAGGGAAGTAGACATGCGAACAAGAAAAATAAAATACTAAAATTCAGCAAAAAAAACTAAAATAGTATAGTCCAAATATAAAAATACTACAATCCAATCTTACTAATACTATAACCTAACATAAAAAAAAAATAATGTGGACGGGTGCGTCCACAGCCATGGCGTGCTCATGTGGCTGGTGAACAGCCTCGGCCTGCTCCATTGGTGAGTACTGGACAACGACGATCAGAGAGGGATAATCTTTTAGGTGGACGGTGCTCCCTGGGTGGCATATCATCCCTTATCTGAACCTCCTTCTCATCCTCATCCTCCTCCCCATCGCTGTCGTATCTCGTGATCGTCCTCATTTAGGTATATGTGTGTCTCTAGGCATTTTAAATTTAAAAATATCAAGTTACGGTCAATCTAAACCAAGTCTGGATATATTAAAAACCTGAATTTTGGTGTTCAGATGACTAACTAACAAGTTATGGTAAATATGAATCATGTCTGGTATTTTTAGAACCTGAATTTTGGTGTTATGACTACTAACTAACAAGTTGCGGTAAATCTAAACCATGTCTGGTATTTTTAAAACCTCAATTTTGGAGTTTGGACCACTAACTAACAAGTTACGGTAAATCTGAACCATGTATGGTATTTTTAAAACCTGAATTTTGGTGTTTTTGACCACTAACTAACAAGTTACAGTAAATCTAAACCATGTCTGGTATTTTTAAAACCTGAATTTTGGTGTTTAGACCACTACCTAACAAATTACAGTAAATCTGAACCATGTATATATGATATTTTTAAAACCTGGATTTTGATGTTTGGATAACTATATAACAAGTTACAACAAATAAGAACCAAGTCTGATATTATTAAAACAATTCCGAATAATCTTTAATAGTTAATAAAATTTTCTAACAATTTCTAACAATTTTTAGACAATTTCTAATCATTTATATTAATTTCTAACAATTTCTAAATTTTTGTGTACATTTATATTAGATTCTAATCATTTATATTAATTCATAACTATTAATATATTAATTCCTCACAATTTCTAAAACAATTTTGGACATTTATATTAATTCACAATTTCTAAATAATTTGGACTAAAAATATAAAAATAAATTGTATGGAGATTAGTTGGAGAAAGAGAGAAAATGAGGAGAGAGAGTGGAGCAAAATTTGAAATGAAATGGATGAAATTCCGATATTTTTATTAAAACCCCAAAAAAAAAACAAATTATCAAATCTGCTCCCACTTCAAAATTATAATTATTTCTACCCTAACCGCCCGTAAACTGGGCGGTCCACTTTTCCCACCAGACCGCCCAGCAACTGGGCGGTTCACTTTTCAACTGGACCGCCCACAGGCTGGGCGGTCCACTATTACAATCTGACCGCCCAAGGGCTGGGCGGTCCACTATTAATTTTTTTTTTATATTAAATTGTTGTAATGATTTGTTTGAATGTTTTATATTAAATTGTTGTAATGATTTTTGAATGTTTTATATTAAATTGTTGTAATGATTTGTTTGAATGTTTTATATTAAATTGTTGTAATGATTTTTGAATGTTTTATATTAAATTGTTGTAATGATTTGTTTGAATGTTTTATATTAAATTGTTGTAATGATTTTTGAATGTTTTATATTAAATTGTTGTAATGATTTGTTTGAATGTTTTATATTAAATTGTATGATATATATTTATTATTTGTTGACGATTATTTTTATATGTTATGTAATTGTGTAGTTTTAATATAATTGATTAGTTTTATATTAAGTTTGTTAATGTTTAAATGTTTCTAAATGGTAATCTAAATTGTAAGCATAAACAATAAAAGTAGGTAATCTAAATGGTAAGTCTAAACATGAAACATAACAGTCCAAACATGAAATATAATAATCCAAACTAAAATACTAGAAACCTATCAAACTAAAAAAAATATAAAAACCCTAACGGCGACGACGAGGGCGAGGTCCGGAGAGGTCCAACCTCTCAGGTGCACGGTGCTCTCTCTGCGACGGCGGACGCCTCTGGTGAACCTCATCCACCTGCATGTCATCGTGTACGTCCTCACGCGCCCATGGGTCCGCCCCCAGGTGTAATGCATGCTCCCCATGGATTCCCGCCTGTGTACGCAACACCCACGGATCGGCCTCCCAAGTAGGAGGATACGTGGCCGGAGGCGGTGTGCCAAATATAGCAGCGGCAAAGCCATCTGCAGTCTGTGCCCCACTCCCACTGGCCTCGCCGTCGTGCTGTCTGGGCTCCATATACTGCGGTCTGTGGGAGCTAGCTGGCTCCCATCCGCCCTCATCTCCATCGGTGGGAGCTAGGTCATCCAATGAGAAAACGGCATCGTCCGCGGCGGCAGCTCCATCCTGCATGTAAACAATGTTAAATTAGGGACATAGAAGTAACGAGTAAATCTGGTAAATAATGAACTTTTGCTACCTCGGTATGCTGCACTGGAACTCCATACTCGTTGTAGTACGCGCTCCACGCGTTGTTGTTCAATACCCATTGGTGGAACGCCCAAGCTGGGTCATCATATGCATAAATGAAGATAAATTAATAAGAATGATCTTTTAGAGATAAAACTTAATAATGATCATTTGTATTCCATATTATTACCTGCAGGAGGTGGCGGCATCTCCGCAGCGTAGATAGGGGCGACAGGCTGCTCCGGATCTGGTGGTGGGGCCTTTATCTCGCGCCAATTGATGTCCTCCCCGGCATCGTGCAACATACCAATGAGGCGCCCGTCCCAGCCAGAGTCCTCAACGATCGGTGCACTGTGTTGGAGCATTTGACATCCTATCGCTCTCCAACTTCTTCTCGCCATGCACACCAAGCTGTGTGCCACTCCTCTAATACCCGTCAAAATCTGCACACAATGTATTTTCATTATTATTATTAGAAGATGAATAAATAAATACAATTTTTTAAGCATGTCATTTTCATTTAAACATACCGAACGAGCATGGATCGGGCCGAAAGGCAAGTAAGTCCTAGATCCCTCACCCGTGAGTCTCCGTCGAAGAGCATCACCGTAGTCCCCCTGTAGATAAACCGTCGGCATGCCCCATCTCTGGTACCAGACGATATATCGCAATCTCCAAGGCCCGACCGGCATAGGGGCATCTCCTGCTGGAGGCGGGGTCCATAAGTGCAACTGGGGAGATGCAGCACGCTGGTAATGCTCCCAGAAACGCGTGCTCCAGTCGACTTTGGGCTTGTTGTGTTTGGTGCTGCAATATAAATTAATTAGTAACGTGTATGGCTGAATAAGTAATAAAATAGACAAAGGATAAGGCAGTGGGTAGTTACCTGTGCAGCTGGGTGGTCTGCTGCTCGCCCAACTCTGGAAAATCAGGGACAAAGGCATCTAAGCCAAACTGACGGCGCACTCGGTCAGGATAGTGATACTCAACTATCCAGAAGCATACGCACGGCCCCCGATAAAACGAGAGGTGTCTCTGCTCTAATGTCATCGGGCACAGAAGGCCCCGATCGTAGAACACACGATAGGGGTACCAGGTGACGCTCGCCTCGTGAAGCATCTGGAGCTGGCCCCGGACATACGAAATCCCCACGGTCCTCCCTCTGCCCGTGTCCTCGTACGTGAGGGGAGTACTCCATATGGCACCGTACCCCGGACGTCTCTCGGGGTCATCTCCCATCCATAGCCCCTCCTGAGCTGGAGGAACAGGCCGACACACCGGTAGATGTGACCAGGACCACTGCTGGAGTAGAAGAAGTGGTCCGGCAATCTGCCTGTTCGTCGCCTAAATTTTGGACATGCGATTCATTTCTGGTAAATATGGAACCATAATATATGTAATAAAAAAATTAAAATATTTGTACAAACTTACCAGACAAGCATGACACAAGCCCCGGTATAAGTGAGCGAGCACGGCTCCACCCCAATTCCACCTCGACGGCCGCTGAATGTCCCTCAGCAGAGAGAGGAACATAATCGGGACTGCGTCACCGCTGGAATCGACAAACATGACGCTGCCACATAAATCCAAGACAAACGCCCTCACGTACCTGCAATATAAATTAGAAACATAAATAACTACATTTTTTGTTCAATCCATAACATATTTTAATTTGCAACTGTTTGTGATTACCTCAGAACAGCCTGCTCGTCACGTGTCTGAGGGGTGATCCTACGCCGGTGGAAGTGACTGCGGAGCGCCGCAAGACTGATGCAGTACTGTGAATACCGGTACTCCTCCTCCTCCTCTCCTTTCTTCTTCTTCTTCTTCTTTTGCAAGTCCGACGGAGCGGCCCCCAGCAGCTCCGGTATCATGTGCATCAGGTCTGGATGGTCTGAGACACCACCGATGGGGTCGCCGTCTATCCGTAAACCCCACAAGGCGCTGACATCACCTAGTGTGACTGTCATCTCCCCAACCGGAAGGTGAAATGTATGCGTCTCCGGTCGCCATCTCTCCACTAGACCGCAAACGAGGGCCTGATCAATATCACAGTGAGGCATGGTGGCCAACTGATACAACCCCAGATGAAGGATGCACTGCTCCATCAACGGGTGACGGACGTATGGTATCTCGGGGGTGCGATGCCTCACTGTCATCATCGTCGTGTCCTGCATGTTACAAATTATTTCAATATAAACGTCTAATTAAATAATGCTATTTAAATTAGGAATACAACACCAACGTACCTCCATAGATGCAAGTGAGACACGGTGCCTGACATGTGGGATCCACAGAAGAGGACTAAACGTGTCAGGATGGTGAGGGGGATAATCTCCAAAGGGAGCATCTGCACCGGATGCCTGTGCACCGGATGCCTGTGCACCGGATGCCTCTGCACTGGATGCCGGTGCACCGGATGCCGGTGCACCGGATGCCTCAGCATCGTGATCATGTGAACTCTCCCCCGTCTCCAGAGGGGCATCCCATTTACGTCCCCGTCTAGTTCTGACCATACTACATTTCAATAAACAGAAGATTTTATCTTACAAATCCTGATTTATAAACCCTAACTTATAAACTCTAATTATGTCAACCCTAAACCCTAATTTAGGAATTCAACCATAATCTAGCAATTCAACCCTAAACCCTAATTTGATCCTTAAACCCTAATTTAACCCCTAAATCCTAATTTAACCCCTAAACCCTAAATTAACAATTCAACTCTAATTTAACAATTCAACAAAATTTAAACAATTCAACCCTACATCCTAATTTAACAATTCAACCATAAACCCTAATTTGATCCCTAAACCCTAATTTAACCGCTAAACCCTAAATTAACCCTAACCCTAAATTAACAATTCAACACTAAACCCTAATTTAACAATTCAACCTTAAATTAACAATTCAACATAATTTAAACAATTCAACCCTAAATCCTAATTTAACAATTCAACCCTAATTTTGAACAATTCAATCGTTTCGGGAAAATCAACAACCCTAATTTTGAACAATTCAATCGTTTCGGGAAAATCAACAACCCGGACACGATAATTAACAATTCAATTCTACCTATCGTTCCAATGCCAATACAAGATACAAAATATAAATTAAAAAAAATTATTTGGATCTAATACCCGTCAAAAATCGGACCGTCGCCGAGATGGCCGAAATTAGGGTTCGGGTGAGAGAGAGAGAGAGAGAGAGAGGAAGAGAGAGAGAGAGAGGGGAAGAGGGAGAGAATGGCAGTAGAGAGAGAGAGGCAGATCTAGAGAGAGAGAGGAAGAGAGAGAGAGGAAGAGAGGGAGAGAGAGAGGAAGAGAGGGAGAGGAAGAGAGAGAGAGAGAGAGAGCTCTAGAGAGAGAGGAAGAGAGGGAGAGAGGCGAAATGGGCTGGGGTGGACCAGGTTCGGGCGGTGACTCGGCGGGGCGGCGACTCGGCGTGGAGGCAGAGGCGAAAGAGAGGCAGAGGCTGGGGAGCGGTCTGCTCCCAGCGGACCGCTTTTAAAAAAAAAAATTCATAGTGGACCGCCCAGCCTCTGGGCGGTCAGGTTTTCAGCGTGGACCGCCCGAACGCTGGGCGGTCAGGTTTCAAAAGTGAACCGCCCAGTGGCTGGGCGGTCTGGTGGGAAAAGTGGACCGCCCAGTCCACGGGCGGTTAGGGTAGAAATAATTATAATTTTGAAGTGGGAGCAGATTTGATAATTTTTATTTTTTTGGGGGTTTTAATAAAAATATCGGGATGAAATTCAGCCACTCTACCCAATAATATATAAGTAATACCCAACCGTCACACTGTGTGGCATTTGACTATAGAAGGCAATCACCACACTGTGGGGCGATCGTCTTCTATGGTCAACCGTAATATGTGCTTATTTGTAATTTTTGAAAATTTTGAAAATCAGAGAGTATATTTGTAATTTTTTATTTAATTAAGGGCATTAATAAAAAAAAATTCGAACGTAATATGTGCAGAGAAACGATAAAAGGTCAAAATGCTTTAAAGTGTTTCGCCGCTTCACTCGGAAAAAGTTATGAGCGATGTGACGTTGATGCGATGTGACTAGGTCATATTTTATGCAACATGCTGGAAACCTGAAATTTTAGAAACAAAGAAACCGTAAAGAATTTGAAGGACATAACTGAGTGGAAAAAACGTGACGTGCCGTGACTAACACGTCGTGACTTTGGTCTCGTGCCGTGCCGTGATTAAGTTAATTTTTCACATGCCGTGCCGTGACTAAAATGTCAAGGGTGGTCACGGCACGCGAATGGTCACGCCACGTGAGTCACGCTGTGCCTAAACGTGCCGTGACCCGCGTGACTCGCGTGACCATTTGATCATAATTTAAGTTAGTTTATTCAAGATTCACCATTAAATTAATATCTAATGGTCCTAATTACACGTGACTCGCGTGACTACGTGTCGTGCCGTGACTAAATTTTTCATGTGCCGTGCCGTGCCAAAGTTTCAAAAGACGGACACGGCACGCGAATGACATGCGTGCCGTGCCGTTCCTTGCCGTAACCGTGCCGTTCCGTGACGGAGCCGGCTCCGGCGTGCCATTTTTCCCACCCTAGACATAACATAGGGGAGATAACTATGCAAGATGCTCTGCTATGAATGAAATTTTGTTAGTAAAGAAGGAACTTAATAGTCTCTAATGTAAATATGAGCTTGATGTAATTTTCTGTTTTTTTTTTCCTCTCTGACAACCATTGTCAGGTTTTAAAAAAAAAATGACTAGATCATATTATGTCAGTGGTAAAAATTTTCTTTTTTACCAAATGTGACTAAACTACGTGAATGATCATACCGTAATCACATGTGATAAGTCATATTTAATTATTATTTTTTGATTTAAAGTTAATTTATAGAAAAAATAAATAAAGATGCTAAAATAATAATAAACTAAAATAAGGAACAATGTTAAGTCATGAGATGTGAGGTGACTGGATCAGTTAGCATGATGTGACATGATGTGTTATTTTTTTATCAAAGAGAGATACAACATGCGAATCACAACATATAATCGACATAAATGGTGTGACACGTCGTGATTTACCTAATACCCATGACATATTGTGACGGAACCGATAACGGCGTGACTAATAATTTCAGTGTAGGAACATGTTCATCTTAATACACACTCATTCTCAACCGTCAGCATCCAATTATTTCAAAAAACTAATAAAAAAAAAATTTTAAGTAAAAAGTTGGAGGCCAAACTATCCAATGACCCAACTATTTAATATTCCACTACTACAGAAAAACAGATTGCACACGGATATTAATGGAAGAGCTACACGGATTTCCTGTTGTGTTTAAAGCCAGGGTGTATGAATAGGTCAGACTACACACGGATATTTAACCGTGTGAGATTATAACAATTTCTACACGGATTACTTTGTAAACCGCCGTGTACAAAGACCTGGGGTGTCGCTCTACAAGTTACCGAGCTACACGGATATCCCCTAATTAACCGTGTACGATTCCTCTTTCTACACGGCTTTGTATTAAAAGTCCGTGTAGCTCTCTTAGCTATTATACACGGACTTTTGGTAAATATCCGTGTACAAATAGTTGAAGATTTTTTGTATTTCGCCTCCAGCAAGGCTATCATACACGGATTTTTCTAAAATATCCGTGTATGATTAGTATTGCACACGGTTTTTTATAAAATGTCCGTGTAGCTCTATGCTATTGTACACGGACAACTGTTAAATAACCGTGTGCAATAGCTAATTTTTGATTTTGTTTTTTCTATCGTACACGCACAATTGTGAAATATCCGTGTATAAATACCTATTTTTTTTTTTGTATATTTTGTTTTTGGGCTAGCCTCCAGCTCTGCTAGCCAATTTTTTGCAACAGAAATACAAATATTCATTCGAAACAGATTAATTAGCAAGAAATTACTAAATTTATACAAAATTCATATAGCAATAAATTCATTCGAAACATATTTTTATTACAAATCTATGCAAATCCATATCGAGGATTACAAAATTCCATGGCAAACCACCTTGCCCACATGCACCGCACATCGTCGATCTGATCCTTGGTGTAATGCGCTTGCTTTGTCACATTCTACAAAATTATAATTTGATAATAGTTAGTATTTCAGAAAAGGTAGATATCAATTGCTTATTATATAGGAAATTAATATGAAGTACATACCGCTTTTGGAAAATCGAATTGTATTCTTTCGACAAAGTCAAACATGAATATCATCGTGTAATAAGCGCATTCCCATCCCTCCTCCTGTTGTGGGCTCTGAAATTTACATTTAGCGGCATTTGTTAGAATGACAATAATTTTTTTAACAAGATATGAAATTTCTAACTCATAAAGTGTTCTCACCAACATCCACTTCCAATTCAACTTGCTTTTCTTGCGTGTGCCCGTGCTATCTGATCCTCCCTCTTTAATATATTTCGCAAAAGCCCTTACAAAATTGAGTGAATGTAATTAGCAATTTTATAATTTGATATGATTGAAAGAAATGTAAACCTATAGAATTATTATTGCCTACTTATTCACAAAAGGGAAGATAACTTTGCACTTGTCAAGCGCGATCCTTCCTTTGGGCTTACAAGAATCAACAATTATGCCCACATTTAGGTACGGCACAATGAGAATCGAACACCAATGTTTGCTGTGGGATCGAGGAGAAGAATTATAGTACTTTAGCATATAAAAGTGACACAAGTGTTTGCTATGATTGATGGTGTGATTTCATTTTTTTATGTTTAACTTTTATTTCCTTTATACAATTCTTTAATTTAAAATATAAACAACACATAAGTTAAGATTAGAACTAACCTCTCGTGGTATGGAATGAGAATGAATTTCTTCTCCTCCGCCTTAGCACGATGCATCGCAGAACATATGTACTCGATAGCCATATCCGGATAATATGTCACTGCCGTAGAACTCACTTTCTCCGGGTCCAGAAACATGCACAAGTTCTTCTTTTCAACCATCTCATCACAGTTTCGGACTAGCTTCCTGAAAACTCATCATATTGTAATTAGAATATATATTTAAGTTCTATACAATAATGAAAATAATTTTTGATCACTAACATGAGGAAAATGGTGATGTGTGACACATCGAGCCATTTGTCGGATGACGAGTGGTGGAAGAGGTCCTTGAAGTCTTTGAACGACAGCAGGAGATCCCTGCCTTCGTGTAGAAACATCCCAGGTGGGACAGGGATGATGATAGCCTCCATGCCTTCGGGCGCCGTCATCAAGTAGTCGTGGAGAAGGCGCAAATCACTGGGCAAACGGCTGTATTCTTCTTCGGTGACCATAGGACGGGGCGGTGATTGTGGCGCGTCAGCCCCGACGTCGCAAGCCACCTCCTGACGTACCGGTGACATCGCCGTACCGGTGACATCATCTCCTCGTGTCTGTATCAAATTATAAATGGATTATTCTAGTATTTCAAAAAGAATGAGTTGAATGTAACAAATAAATGGATTTTTTTTATGGATTACCTGATCCAAAATAATCTGACTCTTGGGCCATTGGACAAATGACATCCGTGCCTCATCAAGCACAAGCATGTCGTCGGTAGGGACAGGAAGGGGTACGCGCTGCCATCCATCCACGACTAACTCAATATGCACGCATGCATGGTCGGGCCTTAGCTGACCAAAGTGTACATTTTTCGCTCCTGGATGTACAACACCCTTAGCAACGGTCAGAGGAACACTATCAGGCCACAGGACGAGGTCGCATGCTCTGGGGTCCTGCAATTATCAGAAAGTTGTTTATTTTGATGGTGCGATATTGTCTAACAAGGTTACAAACAGGTTTTAATTACCTTTATATTATGAACAAGTATTGATTACCTTGAGATTATTCAAATCGTCTAAGGCCCACGTGCCGGATGCTTGACTACTTCGCCGAATTCCCAGCGAAATGGGAGGTGGTTGCTCGGATGGCTGCGTAGTTGCTGATCTAATTTGTGTCAACATTGCTTCCATCTCAGCAAACCTTGCGTCGTACTCTTTGCTCACCTCCGCGCGTATCTGCGCAACTATCTCGTCTTTGTTTACCTTGGCACGAGATTTTCTTCGAGGTTTTTGTCCCTCCACTCGGAACACCTCCTTCCAGCCCCTGTAGACCCCTACACCCCTTACTCGACCCGGGTGTTCTGGATTCTCGAGCGCTGCATACAAGGAATCATTTTGTCGTTCGACACTCCGGGCACCCGAGTTGACCTCCTCCTCCACTTCCAACTGTTCAAGTAGAAGAATTAGTTAAAGCAAAAGAACAATTGATGTACTTTCGGAGTTATAATTTTCGAATGAATGTCACAAAGTAAGTATAAAGGACTCTTACCATTCTTTGAGCCACGGGTTGCAAATCCTTTGGGAGTACTATCCTCCCGTCAGCGGTTACCTCGGCTCTACCCATGACCCAATCTTTGCCCCTAGGATTTTGGATCCTAACCACGGGTGAGTCAGAATCCTTGTTTTGCTCCAGGACTTTCCTCCATTCTGCCGACTTACCCTCGTAACCAGCTGACCCTAGATGGTGTGGATACTTGTTAAAGGCAACGGTCCTCCTGCCTTTATTACTTTTTGCCTTCACAGAAACAAGGCAATAACGATCAGTTAGTTTTAGAAAGATAAGTACATATCGAGAAAGAATAAGCACAAAAGAGGCACGAGTTAGATACCTGGAACTCTTTGGTAGACTTCAAAGCTTGAAACGCATCCCAGTCCTCTTGTTTTAGCCATTTGTAGTAGCCGATCGGAGTTCTCCCTTTCTCCATGAACTCCGTCTTCAACGTGCTCTTGAATTGCTTCCAACCATTGTTCATAATCTTCAAAGTCTTATCCTTTGGAACATCATTCTCGATGTTCCACTGAACCTGATTAACACCAAAATTTAGTGTATTTAAGTATAGATCATACATAAGTGAAAATAAAGCAAAGAGTTGTTTAGGCACTTTACCTTCACCATGTTCCACCACTCGTCCTTCACCGTATCCTCAAAATGATCCCATCTCTCAACAAGGATACTCGCTTTTTGCCTCACCAAACTCGTACACCAATTTGAGTATTTCTGCCGTTTTTCTCCCTGCGCACGCCCGTCTTCTGTGAACCAGATTTCTTGATGGGTGTGCTCGGACATGCTCGTGCACATTGTCGGCCCTCTTCTCCTTCTTTCTGATGAGGCAGTAGCTTGCTGCTCCTCTTCTGCCATCATATCGACGTACTCATCCTCATCCGACATGGTTCTGCATGAAATTAAAGATCAAATCATAAGTGACCAATAATTGATATTCTTGTACAAAAATTGATATTCTTGTACCAATAATTGAAATTAAAGATCAAATCATAAGTGACCAAATCATGAAATTAAAGATCAAATCATAAAATTGATATTTTGTACAAAAATCCTATAATCATAAAATTGATATTTTGTACAAAAATCCTATGAAATTAAAGATCAAATCATAAAATTGATATTCTTGTACCAATAATATTTTGTAACTTGTGAAATTAAAGACTCAATCGATCATAAAATTGATATTCTTGTACCAATAAATCCTATGAAATTAAAGATCAAATCATAAAATTTGATTGAAACAACTACATTAATTAGAGACTCAATCGATCAAATTCATATTAAATTTCAAATTAGTGAGTTTTTTTTAAATAATTATTAATATTAAAAAAAACTTATCTATAATATTTTAATCTAAATAATTGAAAACACATCTAATAGATGCTATTTTTTTTTAAAATTTCAATAATAGTTTTCAAATATACACACCGTAAGAATTAAATGAAATGTACTATGAAATATAATTATATCAAAAGAGGGGATGAGGTGGTAAAAAAACAATGTGTCGGTCAAATAGAAATAAGAATATATAGCATGCATTGGTTGTTTCATTAACTTATAGTCTAATAAGAATATATAGCATGCACAATTTTTGACATATAACCTAGATTAATCAATTAACCTAAAATACCCTAAAATACCCTATATCAAATTAACCTAGATTATTCAATACTAACTCGGTATAGCACCATAAAGATATCCGGTAACAAAATTAGCCAACCATGGCTAACGGGTTCAAACCCAATAAGAAAAATAACGAGAGAGAGAGAGAGACGCTAACCACGAGTGAGAGAGACCGCGGGTTAGAGAGAGAGAGACCACGGGTGAGAGAGACCGAGGTGGTGAGGCGGCGAGGCGGTGAGGCTGTGAAGAGCTCGGAGAAGGCTTTCGAAATTCTCTGTGAGGGTTTTTGGAACTGAACCGCTTAATATTCTCTGTGAGATTTTTCAGACTTGTGAAAATTTTGGCAGAGAAGGATTTCGAAATAATAGTGTTTTCCTCATTATACACGGACATCTAGCTAATAGTCCGTGTACAAAGAGCTTTCTACACGGACATAACTCTAAAGTCCGTGTGCAAATATCCTTTCTACACGGACATCTAGCTAATAGTCCGTGAGCTCTCTTCCATTTCTACACGGACTATTAGCTAAATGTCCGTGTATAAATAGGTCCGACAGGCGGGTCCCAGGTTCAGTAAAATTTCAGGAGGTGAATATTTCTAAAGTAATAATAAATTAAGTAAAATTTCAGATTTCTAATATTTAAAAACTTATACCGATATTTGTACCAAGCAACTAATATTAAAATCTAATAATGAAATTTTATTTATTTTATTTTATTATTAAATGTTTTAACTAATAATTCAAAAACTAATACTAATATTTGATAATATTATAAGCATTAAACATAATCCTTCATTGTTGCAATATTTGATAATATTTGATAATCCTTCATTAAACATAATCCTTCATTGTTTCAAAAACTAATACTAATATTTGATAATACTAATACTACATTATGCTTTTTTCCTTATTTCCCTCTTTTTTTCCTTTTTTATTTGATATATTACAAGCTAAGGTTGCAATATTAAAAGCTACACGGTCTTAAACAAAATAAATATTATACATTATGCTTTTTTTTTCCTTTTTCTTCTTTTTTCCACTATTTGAACAGTACCCTCGGCCCATAATCCTTCATTGTGGTCGGACCGCATGTAGTCAGCTTCGTCTACCCCTTCAAGTGTTGCTACCTCAGTTTGCACATCGGTACAAAATGGAGGTACTTCGTCGAACTGGTCGTACTCTTCTTCATCGACGACATTTTCTACCCCGACAATCCTTCTTTTTTCGGATAGGACGACGCTCAACCTAGCATCACTCGGGTCAGTGGCATAAAAGACTTGGGTGGCTTGCTTGGCGAGTATAAACGGATCATCAACATGCCCAACCCTGTTTAAATCAACGAGTGTGAACCCGTCGTTGTCAACTTTAACACCTCGGTCTTCGACCCATTGACACCGAAACACGGGAATGCTCAGGCGAGGACTGTAAATGAGCTCCCAAATTTCTTGAATAACGCCATAATATGACTTTGATGCTATTACAGCCCGGCCATCTCCGGATCTACTGAATTCTTGAGAGGTCGCCACCAACGTCACCCCACTGTTTTGCATCGTGCTCTTATCACTCTGGGATTTAGTGTAAAATGTATATCCATTAATCTCGTATCCTTGGAATGTTCTAACAACAATTTGGGGTCCTTCGCCAAGCAGTTTAACAATTTCAGGTACGGGGTGTGACTGCACTCTTTCTTTCAGCCATCCTATAAAAGAACGATTATGCTCGTTAGTAAGCCACTTCTGACTCCTCGTGTAGTTTTGTTGTTGAAGGATTGTCATGTGCTCATCTATATAGGGAGCAACATCTGTCATGTGTTGTAGTACAATAAAATGTGCCTTTTGTAGTTCATTTAGATCAGCAACTACGGCTCTCAACCCAATTGTCCCGACTCCTTGGAGCCTTCCCTCGTATCGAGATTTTGGAACGCCAATAGGATCCACACCGGTCAAGTAGTTGGTGCAAAAATCAATCACCTCCTCCGTAGAATATCCTTCTATAATGCTGCCTTCGGGTCGATGTCGGTTCCTTACGTATTTTTTCAAGATGCCCATGTATCTCTCGAATGGATACATATACCGAAGAAACACGGGACCACAAATCTTAATTTCTCTCACAAGATGAACAACAAGGTGAACCATGACATCGAAAAAAGATGGCGGAAAATACATCTCAAGTTGGCAAAGAGTCACGACGACCTCCTTTTGCAAAGAGCCCAATTTTAGAGGGTCTATCACTTTGGAATTTATTGCATTGAAGAAAGAACAAAGCTTCGTAATGGTTTGACGAACATGCTTTGGTAAAATTCCCCGTATTGCAACGGGAATTATGTGTGTCAATAAAACATGACAGTCGTGAGATTTCAGACCGACCAGTTTCAAGTCCTTCATCGACACCAACTTCTTAATATTCGAAGAATATCCTGATGGGACTTTTATACTATTGAGGCATTCACAAAAGCTTGTTTTCTCTTTCTTTGACATTGTGCACAGTGCGGGGGGTAGGTATGTGCGCTTCCCTTTCTCCTGCGGTGCGAGCTCGTGTCGTATTCCCATCTCTACCATGTCTTTTCTCACTTTAATACCATCCTTAGTCTTCCCCGGAATGTTCAATAATAAACCAATTAAACTGTCACAGACATTTTTTTCGACATGCATGACATCTAGGCAATGCCTCACTTCTAAATATTTCCAGTACGGTAGCTCCCAAAATATGGACCTCTTTTTCCAAATATTCTTCGGTTGTGCTTTGGCGCATTTTCCAAAAACAACATCAATGTTTTTTACCCGTTCGAAGACACTCTCCCCGTCTAATGGATGACGAGCCACTCCAAGGTCAATTTTCCCGTTGAATGCCATCTTCTTCTTACGATATGGGTGATTATTAGGAAGAAACCTACGATGCCCCATGAATACATTCTTTTGACAATTTTTCAATCTCAGCACCTGCGTGTCATCTTCACATATCGGGCACGTTTTTGCTCCTTTACAAGTGTAACCCGACAAATTCCCGTACGCGGGGAAATCATTTACGGTGCAAAACACCATGACCCGCAAGTTAAAGGTCTCTTTCATATACGCATCCCACACCGGGACGCCATCACGCCACAATTTTTGGAGGTCCTCGATTAATGGTGCGAGATATACATCTATGTCATTTTTGGGTTGTCTGGGTCCTTGGATTAGTAATGACATCATTATATATCTGCGTTTCATGCACAACCAAGGAGGAAGATTGTAGATGCATAAAAGAACTGGCCAAGTACTGTGCCGACTGCTCATACTTCCAAATTGACTCATTCCATCTGAGCTCACCACAATCCTAAGGTTCCTCGTTTCAGAACCAAATTCTTTGAAATGTCTGTCAATGTTTCTCCATTGAGGAGAATCAGCCGGGTGCCTTAGTTTACCGTCATTTTTGCGCTCTTCTTCGTGCCAGCGCAATAATTTTGCATATTTGGGATTCGCAAACAACCGTTTGAATCTCGGTATTATCGGCAAATACCACAACACCTTAGCCGGAGGTCGGCCATTTGTGTCCTCGTTACAATCATCAGTGTCCTGGTCCTTACGACGTTTATATCGTGAAACACCGCATTTAGGACAGACATGCATGGCCTCGTACTCGTTACGATACAATACACAGTCATTCGGACATGCATGTATTCTTTCGATCTTCAACCCCATTGGACATATCAACTTCTTTGCCTGATATATTGTACCGGGTAACTCGTTGTTATCTGGGAGCATTTCTCCTAAAAGCTGTAATAAGGACGTGAAACTCTTATCGCTCCAACCATTGTCTGCTTTTAAGTTTAATAATTTCAACACAGCTGACAGTTTTGTAAAATTGGTACACCCGGGATACAATGGCTTCTTGGATTCATTAGACAAATTTTGAAATTTATCATAATTTTTATCACTAATTTCATCTTCCACATCACGTAACATATCCTCCAAATTTTCAGTAAACTCGTGTTCTACATTTTCATCAAAATTCCTCTCCATCTCATCATCGTCATTTTCGGGTTCGACGTTATCAGAATATTCGGCACTCTCATAATCCTCGTTCCAATCAAGTTCAAAATTATCAGAAATTCCAACATTCTCATCATTCAATTCACGATTACAATCTTTATTGGCACTACTACTTTCCCCAAATTTCTCACCATGCATGAACCAACATGTATATCTCTTCTTAAATCCCCGACAAATCAAATGAGCTCTAATTTCTTCGATGTCCAAAAATCTTAATAAATTTTTACAATCTTTACAAGGACATAAAATGTCTTCTTCTTTTTTCTTCACTCTATAACTCTCAGCAAATTTTATAAACTCATCAACGCGAACCAAATATTCTTCACTGTCACGTCGCATTTCATACATCCAGCTTCGATCCATCTGTAAATTAAATTAAAAAAATAATTTGATCAATTAATCATGCATGGTCAACATTCTCCTTCGTGTACAAAATTTTGGGCTTACAAAGGGTCGGTTTACAATCCTAACCCACTCTTTGAATATTATGTCTCATATGTGAACACATATTAGCGAGATTTAATTAGCATTTGAGAAAAATTCGGCAGCATTTCCCCTTAACTCTCCAAGTATGCGTACGAACCACATACTCGTAGGAGCAATAAGGGAAAATACTGTCGAACTTTCCTCAAATACTAATTAAATCCCGCTAATATGTGTTCACATCCTAAATGAGACATAATATTCAAAGAGCAGTCCCAAAACGGGGACTATCCAAAATTAATCCCTATTGGATTAATTTTGAACGGGCATGGACCTAAAAGCATCTAAAGGTCGGTTATTGGACCACAATACACTAATTAATTACATCTAAAATTAAGAAATCAAGCATGCATGAAATGACCTAAATAAGCCTAAATAACAGAAAATTAGAGGAAGAAAATGATTTAAATACATATTACTAACCTTAGAAAGATGGAGAGGAGAAAATACAAACTTAATTCAAAGATCTCAGATCTCAGCTGCTGGCCTCGATCAATTCGCAGAAATCTGATAGGAAAAAACTCAGTTCAGAGAGATGTATTAACTAAAAGACTTGATCAAACGGCGCTGGAAGGGGAAGACATTAAAACCCTACACTATTATACACGGCTATTTAGTTATAAAGCCGTGTAGCTCTCCAACTAAACATACACGGCTCTTTTGTTATTAATCCGTGTACAATTATACTATTTATACACGGATATATTATCAAAAAACCGTGTGTAATATTCCTACACGGCTTTGTATTAAAAGTCCGTGTAGCTCTCTCAATTATTTGCACACGGACCTCTTTACACACGGATTTTTGGTTTCTAATAAACCGTGTAGCTCTCTCTAATAATTCTACACTGATTATTAACTAATTATCCGTGTAGAAATCGTGCAGATCTTTTGAACAAGTAAAAAATCATATTTTGTACACTGTTTTTAATATAATTGCCAAATCCGTGTACAATGTGCAGTGTACAAAGCCAGTTTTTGTAGTAGTGTTCCTTCGGTTATTTCAAAATTAATGAGTTGTCAGACAATAAGTTGATGGAGAGTTGTATAAACGAAAAACTCAACCTCTTTCTGATATATATATATATATATATATATATATATATATATATATATAGGCTAATGTCATAACGTTATAACTTCGGCCGAAGTTATAACGAGTCGTTTTTGCAATTTCAAAATCCAAACAACCGATCCGAACCGTTCAACATGTTCTCTATATTGAAATGTGCTTGGAGACCAAATTTTACATTTTTTGGAATTTTTTTACTATTTATTAAGCCACTTTGAAAATACTGATCCGGTGGTCCAGAAAATTTTACTGTTTTTTACTATTCACAGCAGATCTGTGATTTTCAAAGTGGCTTAATAAATAGTAAAAAAATTCCAAAAAATGTAAAATTTAGTCTCCAAGTACATTTCAATATTTAGAAAAAGTTGAATGGTTCGGATCGGTTGTTTGGATTTTAAAAAGTAATAAACGACTCGTTATAACTTCGGCCGAAGTTATAACGTTATGACATTAGCCAGTCTCTCTATATATATATATATATATATATATATATATATATATATATATATAGGGATGAGCTATGGTGAGACGTGGAGTAAAACAAGTTTGTACTCCATGGTACTATATTTCCATTTTGAAAATCCAAACAACCGATCCGAACCGTTCAACATGTTCTCTATATTGAAGTGTGCTTGGAGACCAAATTTTACATTTTTTGGAATTTTTTTACTATTTATTAAGCCTCTTTGCAAATCGCTGATCCGGTGGTCCAGAAAATTTTACTGTTTTTTACTGTTCACAGTGGATCAGCGATTTTCAAAGTGGCTTAATAAATAGTAAAAAAATTAAAAAAAAATGTAAAATTTGGTTTCCAAGCACATTTCAATATAGAGAACATGTTGAACGGTTCGGATCGGTTGTTTGGATTTTCAAAATGAAAATATGACGTGGAGTACAAACTTGTTTTACTCCATGTCTCACCATAGCTCATCCCTATATATATATATATATATATATATATATATATATATGAGTGAGGCTATGGTGCTATGCATAGCACGGATGGGGTCCGTGCTACGGCCAAAAATTTGACTTTTTAAAATCCTAATGGTCGATCCAACCGTTCAATGTGATAACCATATGAATATGTACTTGCAAACTAAATTTTATATTTTTTCGAATTTTTTTACTATTTTTTTAGATAGGTAGAATTTTGATGGTCCAGAATTTTCAGAAAACACTGATTTTTCTACCTATCTAAAAAAATAGTAAAAAAATTCGAAAAAATATAAAATTTAGTTTGCAAGTACATATTCATATGATTATCACATTGAACGGTTGGATCGACGGTTAGGATTTTAAAAAGTCAAATTTTTGGCCGTAGCACGGACCCCATCCGTGCTATGCATAGCACCATAGGCTCACTCTATATATATATGAGGTTGGCTATTCTACTTCCATAAGCATATGCCCACATATGCTTATAACTCATTTTTGTGTTTCCAATGTTCAAATGGTCGATCCGAACCGTTCATCTTGTTCTCCATATTAATATGTGCTTGGAGACCAAATTTTACATTTTTCGGAATTTTTTTACTATTTATTAAGCCACTTTGAAAATTGCTGATCATATGGTCCAGAATTTTGTTGCACTGTTTTTACTGTTCACCCGGATCAGCAATTTTCAAAGTGGCTTAATAAATAGTAAAAAAATTTCGAAAAATGTAAAATTTGGTCTCCAAGCACATATTAATATGGAGAACAAGATGAACGGTTCGGATCGACCATTTGAACATTGGAAACGCAAAAATGAGTTATAAGCATATGTGGGCATATGCTTATGGAAGTAGAATAGCCAACCTCATATATATATATATATATATATATATATATAGGTTGGCTATTCTACTTATATAAGCATATGATGGCATATGCTTATAACTCATTTTTTCATTTTCAAAATCCAAAAAGTCGATTTGAACCGTTAGATGTGATCTCTATATTGAAATGTGCTTGGAGACCAAATTTTATATTTTTCTGAATTTTTTTACTATTTATTAAGCCACTTTGAAAATCGCTGATCCAACGGTGGCTTCTGATTTTACTGTTTTGTTAAGCTACCGTTGGATCAGTGATTTTCAAAGTGGCTTAATAAATAGTAAAAAAAATTCAGAAAAATGTGAAATTTGGTCTCCAAGCACATTTCAATATAGAGAGCACATCTAACGGTTCAAATCGACTTTTTGGATTTTGAAAACGAAAAAATGAGTTATAAGCATATGCCATCATATGCTTATATAAGTAGAATAGCCAAGCACACACACACACACACACACACACACACACACACACACACACACACACACACACACACACACACACACATATATATATATATATATAGAGTGGCTAAGGTCAAAGTGGTATGACCAAGGCCTTGGTGCTACCAATTAGTTTTTGCAATTTTAAAGTTCAAATAGTCGATTCAAACCGTTAGATGTTCAATCTATATTAAAATCTGTTTGGAGACCAAATTTTACATTTTTTGGAATTTTTTTACTATTTTTTAAGTCACTTTGAAAATTACAGATCCGGATGAACAGTAAAAACAGTGCAACCAAATTCTGGACCATGTGATCAGCAATTTTCAAAGTGGCTTAAAAAATAGTAAAAAAATTCCAAAAAATGTAAAATTTGGTCTCCAAGTAGATTTTAATATAGAGATCACATCTAACGGTTTAGATCGACCGTTTGGACTTTGAAAATCCAAAAACGACTTGGTAGCACCAAAGGCCTTGGTCATACCACTTTGATCTTAGCCACTCTCTCTCTCTCTCTCTCTCTCTCTCTATATATATATATATATATATATATATATATATATATATATATATACAGTGGCTAATATCCAAACGTTTGCACCAAGGCCCTCGTGCAACCAAGTCGTTTTCGGATTTCAAAGTCCAAACAGTCGATCCAAACCATTAGATGTTCAATCTATATTAAAATCTGCTTGGAGACCAAATTTTACATTTTTTGGAATTTGTTTACTATTTATTAAGCCACTTTGAAAATTGCTGATCACATGGTCCAGAATTTAGTTGCACTGTTTTTATTGTTCACCCGGATCAGCAATTTTCAAAGTGGCTTAATAAACAGTAAACAAATTCAAAAAAATGTAAAATTTGGTCTCCAAGCAGATTTTAATATAGATTGAACATCTAACGGTTTGGATCGACTGTTTGGACTTTGAAAATTTGAAAACGACTTGGTTGCACGAGGACCTTGGTGCAAACGTTTTGATATTAGCCACTCTCTCTCTCTGTATATATATAAAGCGGATCTGTTATAGTGTTGAGCAAAATGTAAAAATGAGCAATTTAATACATATATACATCTTTTAAGTCAATAGATTTTATGTTCAAGAGCACCATTCTAGTTAAAATTTTATATACATTCCCAAGACGTCTTATTCTTGTATATATTTATGTTGTCTGACACAATTTACCATTTATCTGAGTAAACCGTATTATTATACATGTATTCCATTACAAATAATTGTAAGCAACTGTGAATATAATTAATCTATTAATTATAAATTTTTGCCAACTACACATCAATTACAACGAGTTAAATCATTTGTAACAATCACTTCCTCAGAGAAGGAAGAACGGTCCTTTAATACAAATGAAAATAATGTTCTTCATCAGTTGGTTACGTGACACCAAGTTCTTATTTCGCCATTTGTACCCGTGAGCACGTCGATGTTCCCCATCTTTACCATTGCCGCAACAAACTTGGACATGAAAGTTTGCGAGTTTTGTGCGTATTGCGTAACCAATGAAGACGTGGGATTGCTTGACGTGGGATTGCTTGACATGAGAGTCTGGTTGGATGTGAACAACCCTTTGTTCGCCAAGATATCCTGGTAGTACTTGACATCGAAGGTATTCGGGGTGGCAGGATCCATCGACACGACTGTTTTTGGGTCGGTATTGTTTTGTGGGCATTTTTGAATCAGTTGGGAGGCCAGAGTTGAGTTCAAGGTTGGGTCTGTGCTTGAGTTGGGGCTGAAATTGTAAAGCCTGCTGCTGAAGGAGCTACAATGTGATTGACCGATGGTGTGGGCCCCTATTGAAATGCAAGAAACGAATAATTTCATATTATTATATACAGTGAAAAAATTCATAATGGTCTTAAGATAAAGTCACAAGGTGAAATGTGGGCGTAAAATGGTTTCAGTTACATTAATTGGTGCAATGCATTTGAAAATTGAAAGAGAGAGAAATACAAAAGGAAAGCTGGTCGACGTTCCCAATTTTTTTTTTGCATTAATTGGGTCTACGTTCCCAATTTACGTTTTCATAAATTGATAGAATATATATATGGTGAGAATTAATTAACCATACAAAGTAACATAAATGAAAATTTTACCCGAAAGAGTAACCATGTCATCTTGGGTGAGGCCTTTATTAGCGAACATTTGTGTGAGCTGGTTGACATCACCAAAAGGAGGAGGCAGATTTTGAAGCGCTTCTGAGGCTACAGAAATTCTTCCATCTCTCCTGCCAGATGGCACCGCATATGTAATGCCTCCACTCTGACATATATGAAAACAAAACAAATTAAAAAAAAGAATAAGACCAAAGAAAGAAAGGGAGAAACATATAATGTGCTTAATTATTTCGTGAATCAAGAGAAATGTCGGTTAACTGCTTTCTTTTTTGGAATGAAAATGTTTAGTATGTGAACCATTCAGCTAATTACATTTATAAATCCATGTTTTTTTTTTATATAATTTCCTCAACATAACGTTCTTTTTCTCCACCGCCGATGTCATTGAATTTGTTGGTCATGATGAATGTATGAACTATGATAAATACTTAATTGGATAGTAAACTGTTATAAGAGTAACTCCAAACAGCTTTAAAAAATTCTCCTATTACATGCTTCTCATTCTCCTATGCACTTGCCATGTGTCTCAAAAGCTCTTACATTCATGTTTTAACTTTGAAGGTGTTTATGCGAGAAATTAATGTGCGGCACAACCGAAGAATTCCTTTTCTAAACGTAATAGCAATCATTTTTTATGATACTTCCTATATATGGTTTAACTGGGAAGGAATTCATGGTCCTGATTTTCATGCTGAATAATTATGAAAGTTACAATTTTGATGCATTTATTAAGACTTATTCACGTAATAATTATATGAATATCAGGATACCAGAAATGCAGACTGCAACAGAATTCAAGGCTATAGACTATTTTGCACTGTGACATATATATGATAGAACTCGTTCTAGATTAAGTTTTCACTAACTGCATTAACCCAAAAAAAAAAGGTTCATTAACTGGTTTTAGTGAATGTCAAAGCGACCTTTTCTCACATTCCTGCACAGATACCAGCACCCACCATCACCACATGGGAATTCCAAAAGATGATTAGTTTGATTTTCAGAGAATATGATTCCAAGCATTAATGTTTTCTCTTGAACCAGTAGTTCAGAAATATCTCACTCAAAGAGTACTCTGAGCTAACATGCATATGACCGTTGTTAAACGAACTATATATCATGAAAGAGTAATAATGCATAAAACAATAGTGAAATATATACTAATAAATTACCAGCGCCACACTGTCTCTAGCAGCAAATGCAAGGATATCTGCACATGAAACGATTCCCTTGCAAACTTGCTCTAACCGCCACTTGGAATACCAAATGATCTCGAAGCCGCGTAAGCTTTGGTTTGGGATGGCATCCATCTCAGCCTGGTTCCATGGATAAGACACAAGCATGATCGACGCGTCGCATCCCTATAATCAGTTACAACATATATAATTCCTGTGAATTTGACTAATACAAGGAATGAATTACATTTTTAATAATAGATGAAAAATATATAAATGAATTACTGTTTTACCCGGACAAAGCAGTCATGGAAATGTAGCCTTAGAAGGCCAGCTGCTAAGCCAGGATCAGAAGCCACCGCTTTGCTGACCTCTTCTCTGACAATGGCCTCGGCCTGTGAACAGGTGGTGTTATAGAAACCGACTTGCAATAGAGCTTTCGAACCTTGAGCAAAGAAGCAAAAGTACAAGGCTAAGAACACTAGCTTCTGTGTAATTGTGAAAGCCATATCCTATCTCTGTTGAAATGCTCTCGATGGTATTGGCAGGGAGGATTATAGAATAGTGTTACATGTAACGATCAATTTATAGGGGAGAGTTAAGGAACTAATTATTTTAAATTCCTCCTAAGTGAGATAAGAGAGGTTGGTTGGTGGGGACGAAAGCACAATTTTTTGTGAATTTAGCGAAGAGAAGTATGCATGTGCAGTGTGGTTGAAGGACAACGGCTAGCTAGGAAACAAAACAGAGATTTTACGCCCTGCCAATTAAACTTGTGTGGTTGGCAAGTTGGTCTGCGGAATATTATAACAAAAATAATAGTTTATTAATTTAATAAACAATGTAATTAATGGTTAAGAATTAGCTTTGGTTTAGTGGTACAAATACATGTCTTCTGATGTGAAAAGTTACGAGTTTGAAATCGAGTTAAAAGAATTTATGAACAATTAAATGAAAGTTTGTATGCTAGATTTTATTATTTTTATATTAAAAAATTAAAATGTAATGGGTTATTAGAGACAAAGCGAAGTATCAATTATGTGAGGTGGGGTCATATACTATATATAATAAAAGTCATGAGGATATTTGGAAATTTAGTGGAGCATAAATGGGTAAAAGCGGTCAATATTACGAAGAATAGTAGAATACACTAAATATAATTAGAGCTTGGAAGAAATTGTTATAATAAACTAGCACTAACTAGTAACTACTATTTTCTAAGAAATTAGTGTCTTAGATTGTGTTTGCATTTAACTATATAATCATTGTTACAATCGACAAATTTTTTGTCAAATAAAAAATTGTAACTATAATTTATTCTCTATAATATAGACAGTCCATGCATTTAGTTCAGAACTATTTAAAACTAATTCAAAATCTGTTAAAGCAATTTTAAAATAATGGTTTAGTTTGTCGACATTTAATCAGTAATTATACAGTTCTTAAATTGCATCAAATTGTATATACATTTTTAAAATTGTAAAGAATATTTATATATGTAATTTATATATTCCCAATTTTAATGCTAACGTAACATAAACCCAAACAATTATAAATTAGTAAAAGAACACATTCTAGAAGTTACTGAGAGGTAACATTAATTAATCAAATTACTTTTGTCTATTACGTAACGTGGTTAATATCATTATTATTAATTGGTATGTACGATATTGCATTGTTCATAACAATATAGGAAACAGTGGCTCTTAAAAAATGTGGGCATATATTTTGTAATACCTAAGAAATTCAATCCAATCATTGTTTCGTTAGCCAAATGTTCACTTCTTGTCTCAATCTATGTTCGGAAACAATTTTTATATTTACCACAAACATTCTCTCTCATTTTTAATCGAAATCCAAATTATAAGCTAGACATGACAGAATGTCCATTAGGGTTTTCCAGTCTTGCATATTTTCATAATGTATTTTTTTTAATTTAAGATAAAAATAGAATCACACAATTAACTTAAAATAAAAAGTTCATTCAGATTTTGAACCCACGACATCCTACATAGAATACATTGTTTTATAATTAGATCAAATATTAGTTATCTTTGGCCAAGTGTATTATTGTTTTTTCTTCTATTATAATACTACTGATGAACAAAGAATTTTTGTAATAAACCATAATTACGCTGTTGTTTATAATTAGCTGCTATATATTGACCTTAACTAAAACAAGCTCTCTCTCAAAAACAAAAATAGCTTAACTAACATGCCAGCTAGATGGTTGATAATAAGAGCTTAACTAATTAACATGCCAGCTAGATGGTTGATAAGAGCTTAACTAACATGCCAGCTAGCTAGATGGTTGATAATTGCATTCCATTGGCGCCATGTACAACTACCATCTTCTTTCTGTTGAACTTTGAAATACCAATAAAAAAATAAAAAAATACACTGGTTTCCCTGCATTGGATTGGATTGCCCAGGTGCGGTGAGGACGGCGGAGACGTGCATTTACAGACTTCTCATTTTTTCTGATAAACTAATTAAGGAATAGCTCGGAATAGCAGCTGTTCCTGGGTTATGAATAGCTGCTAACCCAACATTTCATAGGAATAGCGGAACAGCAGCTAACCCGAGCTATTCCTTTGTTGAGAATAGCGTTTTTTTTCACCCAAACGTGCTGTGTTAAGAATAGCTCGCCAGGAATAGCAGCTGTTCCTGGGTTAGCGCTATTCCTGTGTCATCCAAACGCACCCTAAGAGAATAGCTGTCATTTCACAATCCGTGCTATGCATAGCACGGATTGGGTCCGTGCTACGGCTCAATTTGACTTTTCAAAATTCTAACGGTCGATTCGAACCGTTCAACATGATTATAAAATGAATATGTACTTGCAAATCAAATTTTATATTTTTTTCGAATTTTTTTACTATTTTTTCGAAAATCACTTGATCTGAACATTCTGGACCATCCAAAAACAGCCTATCTAAAAAAATAGTAAACAAATTCGAAAAAATGTAAAATTTAGTTTGCAAGTACATATTCATTTTATAATCATGTTGAATGGTTCGGATCGACCGTTAGAATTTTGAAAAGTCAAATTTTGAGCCGTAGCACGGACCCAATCCGTGCTATATATGCATAGCACCGTAGCCTCACTCTTATATGATTATCTCGAACTGGGTGTAGGTCCGATGCCCATCGGACCTAGTTTGGTTCCGATGGGCAGATCTACCGTAGGAGAACGTAGTGATTTGTGCGCACGAAACTTGAAACATAAACGCACGGGTTTCAAAGCATTTCGCACGAATCTAAAAGAAAATTGATGGTGATTAAACCCGTCGAACCGAGGTAGGTCCGATGCCCATCGGACCTACTCCCAGTTAGATTATCTCACAGAAGTGCGTTTCAGTGCATTATTACATGATCATGCTAACGACCTCCCGCCAATATATAACACACATATCAGGCCTAAATTTATGCCTCAAATACATAAACGGGGCGGAGCAAATTTTAAACGTAGGACAGGAATTTGACAAGAAATAAAAATTATGTCAAAAAGATCAATATTACAAAATATTATTTTTAGCAAAATCAAAATCAATATTTTATTTTTATTTTTATCAATATCAATGAAATATTATTCAATGAATATAACTTAATTGTCAAATAAGATCTTTAATACAAAAAAATAAAGCAAATATATTGAAATGACAATGATTGAAGGCGGATATTTATTTGATTTTCTTGAAAAAAAAATCTCCAACTTAAAAGACTAACACAAATATTTTAAATTATCACATTACAAATATTCAAGGATATTTTGTTTTTTCTGATCCAAATTAAATTTATAGTGAGATTAACAGTTGCGAATGATTGTCCATTGCAAAAATGTATGACATATTTGTTAAAAGAAAAATGAATTGTATGATATATATACATATTGCATTTGTTTGAGATAACATATACATATTGTTTTTGTTTGAAATAACATATATATATATATATATAGAGTGATGCTACCATGCTTTGGGAATTAAACAGGGTGTTTTAATTCCCGCTCATATCTCTATTTTTAAAATTCAAATAGTCGATCTGAACTTCTCAACACAATCTTTATATTGAAATGTGCTTGGAGACCAAATTTTATATTTTTTGGAAATTTTTTACTATTTTTTTAGAATTTTTGAAAATCAGTGTTTTTCTGAATTTTTATTATTTTTTTTATTAATGAAAAGGTGTGATTTTCAAAAATTCTAAAAAAATAGTAAACAATTTGGTCTCCAAACACATTTCAATATGATGATCGTGTTGAGACGTTCAGATCGACTATTTGAACTTAAAAAATGGAGATATGAGCAGGAATTAAAACACCCTGTTTAATTCCCAAAGCATGATAGCATATCTCTCTCTATATATATATATATAGAGCTGGGCTATGGTGAGTTGTGAAGTAAGATGTCATTTTTACTTCACGCTCATATTTTCATTTTGAAAATCCAACACCCGATCCGAACCGCTCAACATGTCCTAAATATTGAAATGTGCTTGGAGACTAACTTTTACATTTTTTGGAATTTTTTTACTATTTATTAAGCCACTTTGAAAATCGCTGATCCGGTGGTCCAGAAAATTTTACAGTTTTTTACTGTTCACAGTGGATCAGCGATTTCAAAGTGGCTTAATAAATAGTAAAAAAATTCCAAAAAATGTAAAATTTAGTCTCCAAGCACATTTCAATATTTAGAAAAAGTTGAACGGTTCGGATCGGGTGTTTGGATTTTCAAAATGAAAATATGGCGTGAAGTAAAACGACGTTTTACTTCGCAACTCACCATAGCCTATCTCTCTCTCTCTCTCTCTATATATATATATATATATATATATATGAGGTTGGCTATTGTGCTTCCATAAGCATATGCCCACATATGCTTATAACTTATTTTTGCGTTTCCAATGTTCAAATGGTCGATCCGAACCATGGACATATTCTCCATATTAATATGTGCTTGGAGACCAAATTTTACATTTTTCTGAATTTTTTTACTATTTATTAAGCCATTTTGAAAATTGCTGATCATATGGTCCAGAATTTTGTTGCACTGTTTTTACTGTTCATCCGGATCAGCAATTTTCAAAGTGGCTTAATAAATAGTAAACAAATTCAGAAAAATGTCAAATTTGGTCTCCAAGCACATATTAATATGGAGAATATGCCCACGGTTCGGATCGACCATTTGAACATTGGAAACGCAAAATGAGTTATAAGCATATGTGGGCATATGCTTATGGAAGCACAATAGCCAATCTCATATATATATAAATATATATATATATATAGAGTAAGGCTACGGTGCTTTGCAAAGTAAACCCACCCCTTTACTTCGGGCCACTTTTTGGATTTTAAAAATCCAAACAACCGATCCGAACCGTTCAACATGTTCTAAATATTGAAATGTGCTTGGAGACCAAATTTTACATTTTTTGGAATTTTTTTACTATTTATTAAGCCACTTTGAAAGTTTCTGATCCGGTGGTCCAGAAAATTTTACTGTTTTTTACTGTTCACCGTTGGATCAGCGATTTTCAAAGTGGCTTAATAAATAGTAAAAAAATTCCAAAAAATGTAAAATTTGGTCTCCAAGCACATTTCAATATTTAGAACATGTTGAACGGTTCGGATCGGTTGTTTGGATTTTCAAAATCCAAAAAGTGGCCCGAAGTAAAGGGGTGGGTTTACTTTGCAAAGCACCGTAGCCTTACTCATATATATATATAGGACAATGCTACGGTGCTACGCGTATATAAGGGCCTTCCGTGCTACGGCTCACTTTTTGAGTTTTCAAAATCCTAACGGTCGATCCGAACCGTTCAACATGATCTCCATATGAATATGTACTTGCAAACCAAATTTTACATTTTTTAGAATTTTTTTTACTATTTATTAAGCCACTTTGAAAAAACACTAATTTGTACACAACAGTAAACTTTTCTGGACCATTGGATCAGCGATTTTCAAAGTGGCTTAATAATAGTAAAAAAATTCTAAAAAATGTAAAATTTGGTTTGCAAGTACATATTCATATGGAGATCATGTTGAACGGTTCGGATCGACCGTTAGGATTTTGAAAACTCAAAAAGTGAGCCGTAGCACGGAGGGGCCCTTATATACGCGTAGCATATTAGCCAGATTATATATATATATATATATATATATATATATATATATATATATAGACAATCTGGCTAATATGCTACGCGTAGCATAGAGGGCTTTCGTGCTACGGCTCAATTTTTGAGTTTTCAAAATCCTAACAGTCGATCCGAACCGTTCAACATGATCTCCATATGAATATGTACTTGCAAACCAAATTTTACATTTTTTTGAATTTTTTTACAATTTATTAGGCCACTTTGAAAATTGCTGATTCAATGGTCTGGAGTTAAATACGGTCAGATCCAAGGACGGGCCGGATTGGTTTTCTTCCCACAGGACTGGACCGGACCCCCTATATTCGACCCGTGTACCAGACCTGTCCCGGACCGGACTAAACCCGGACCGGACCTAACCCAGACCCACCTAACCCGCCTAACCCGGACCCGGACCCGTCTAACCCGCCCTACCCGGACCTGGACACACCTAACCCGCTTTACCCGGACTCGGACCCGCTTAACCCGCCCCTTTACCCGCCGAACCCGGACCAGTTGGACCCGGACCTAGACCCGCTGGACCCGCCGGCACCCCCCCCGATTTGACTGTTTACTATAGCAGTTTGAAAAAATTTGAATCCAACGGCTTGGATTTACTGTAGCAATCCGAATTCCCCCACCCCCCGAAATTTTCCTATAAATTTACACCCCATCCTTCTCTCATTTTCACACCAAACTCTCATTATTCTCAATCTAATACTCTCAATCTCATATTCTCAATTTCTCATACTCTCATTATTTTTATTGTTCCCAAATTAATTTAATTAATAGAAAAAAATATAGTTGCAAATTTATTTTATTCCGCAAAGGCGCGAGATACGGTTGAGCAAGTTTATTTCATCCCGCAAAGGCGCAAGATACGGTTGAGCAAGTTTATTTCATCCCGCAAAGACGCAAGTTTATTTCATCCCGCAAAAGGTTAGATTAATTTTTAAAATAGCTTAAATAAGTTAGATTTATAATTAATTTTAATATAAATAGGTTAGATTAATTTTTAAATAGCTTAAATATGTTAGATTTATTTTTAGTTTTATTATAAATAGGTTAGATTAATTTTTAAAGTAGCTTAAATATGTTAGATTTATTGTTAGTTTTATTATAAATAGGTTAGATTAATTTTTAAAGTAGCTTAAATATGTTATATTTATTGTTAGTTTTATTATAAATAGGTTAGATTAATTTTTAAAGTAGCTTAAATATGTTAGATTTATTGTTAATTTTGTAGAATTGGTTTGATTTATTTTAAAATAGGTTAGATTTATTTTTAAAATAGGTTAGATTTATTTATAAATAGGCTAGATTTATTTTTAAATTAGCCTAAATATGTTAAATTCGGTTTTGCGAATAGGTTATATCTATTCAAAATAGGTTATATTTATTTTAAAATTGGTTACATTTATTTTTAAATTCGGATATTTATTTTAAATAAGTTATATATATTTTTAGAATAGGTTATATTTATTTAAAAATATGTTAGATTTATTTTTGAATAGGGTAGATTTATTTTTGAAATATGTTAGATGTATTTATAATTGGTTGTATTTATTTTTGAAAATTGGTTAGATTTATTTTAAAATTGGTTAGATTTATTTTTGAAATATGTGAGATTTATTTATAAATAGGTTAGATTTATTTTCAAAATAGCTTAAATAGGTTAGATTTAATTTTTAATTCGGTTTTTATTTACTTACATTTTATTTTAAATAGGTTTTATTTATGCTAAATAGGTTATATTTATTTTAAAATTGGTTATATTTATTTTGAAATCGGTTTTTGAATAGGTTATTTATTTTAAAATTGGTTAGATTTATTTTTGAAATATGTGAGATTTTATTTGTAAGTAAGTTAGATTTAATTTTAAATAAGTTATATTTATTTTTAGAATAGGTTAGATTTATTTTTGAATAGGTTTTATTTATTCTAAATAGGTTATATTTATTTTAAAATTGGTTAGATTTATTTTTGAAATATGTTAATATGTGAATAGGTTATTTATTTTAAATAGGTTTTATTTTGAAATATGTGAATAGGTTTTATTTTGAAATATGTGAATAGGTTTTATTTTGAATTCGGTTTTTGAATAGGTTATTTATTTTAAAATTGGTTATATTAAAATATGTTAGATTTATTTATGATTGGTTATATTAATTCGGTTTTTGAATTTTTAATTCGGTTTTAAATATTTTTGAATAGGTTAATAAATAGATTTTTTAAAATTAGAGTATTTTTTTTTGTTGAAATTAGAGTTAGATTTATTTTTTTTGTTCAAATTCGGATCCCTATGTCACAGAGGCTTGCTGCCTTGCGTTGGGTACTGCCTCTGTCACAGATTTTTTGTTTTGTTTTATTTATTTTAATTTAGATTTAATTTAGATTTAATTTAGATTTAAATTTAAAATAAGTTAGAACAAGTTATATTTATTTTTTTAAAATAGATTTTTGAATAAGTTAAATTTGTTAGAGTTATTTTTTTGAATAAGTTAAATTCGAATTAGAGTTATATATTTTTTGAAATAAATTTTTAAAATAGATTTTTTAAAATTAGAGTTATATTTTTTTGTTCAAATTAGAGTTATATTTTTTTTTTGTTCAAATTCGGATTCCTCTGTCACAGAGGCTTGATGCCTTGCGTTGGGTACTGCCTCTATCAAAGATTTTTTTTTTGTTTTATTTACTTTACTTTAATTTAGATTTATATTTAATTTAGATTTACATTTAAATTATATTTAATTTAGATTTACATGTAATTTATATTGAATTTAGATTTATATTTAAATAGGTTAGATAATTTCAAATTTATTTTGAATATTGTTAATTTTAATATGTAGAACAAATGGCACATAATGAATCGGCCGATGATTTTGCGCAAAGACTTTCAACCGATTTATTCGACGCCCCAATGCCATCATCGTACCAACAAAATATGTTCCAAATAGAAAGTAGGCTTCCATAAGAACCACCGTATCAAACTCAAGACCTTAACTATTTTCCGCAAAATCCTCCTCCACCATATCAACAAAATCAACCACCGTATCCTCAAAATCCTCAACCATATTATCCTAACCCTCATAATTATTATCCGCAAAATCCTCCTCCACCGTTTTATCCTCCGCAAAATCCTAACCTTGCATATAGTGGACCGGGAGCTTCTTCTTCCAACTCATCGAGTCAGTGGACCGGGGGACCCTCTCATTATACCCCTTCTCTACCACCGGTAGCACCGCATCCTGAGATCACAAGCGTCCCGCTGCCACAAACCCCTTCCACAGCGTCTCCTGTCACAAGTGTCCCGCCGTCACCACCAACTTATGCAGAACCGATCGTAGAAAAGAGGAAGAGGAAACAAACACCCAATTACTCGGCTAGTTGGTGGCGATTTTATGCGATGACCAAAGATGCTAATGGTGTCCTTATCTCCGAAAGATGTAAGGTTAGAACATGCAATTGATCCTTCAATTATGTTAAGTCCAATGGTATGTCCGCATTTAAAAAACACACCGAAACCCACATGAAAAGCGGTGAGGAACCACAAGAAAATCCTACACCGGGGTTGGTTCAAACACTTATGAACCCGGACGGTACTAGAACACACCATAAATATAATGAAAAGCGGATGCTTAGTGAATTTTCCCGGTACATTGCCCATAAAGAACAACCAATAAGTATGGGTAATTGTTTGAGTTTTGCCCGGTTAATTATTCGGGAGTGTGGTGAACCATTATACAAGAGGTTCCACCATAGAAAAATGGTAAAAGAGTTGAAACGCCAGTATTTAGAGGGTAAAAATGACCTACTAGCTATATTTGCAGTTGCAAACTATAAGGTATCAATTACAAGCGATATTTGGACGGCCGGTAAACATGGTCTTGGGTACTCGTGTATTACCGCGCATTATATTGATGAAACTTGGGCATTACAAAAAATGGTCTTAAGCTTTCGGGTGTTAGAGTCTCCGCATACCGCACAAATCATTTACCAATCAATTATTGATGTTTTGCACAAGTACAACTTAAAAAGGGATTTGGAGAACAAGATTTTTTCTATTTCTTTCGATAATGCTAGCAACAACATCAAATCCATTGATTATTTCACCCGGTCACTAACCCCGATCATGAATGGTGAAATGTTTCACCAAAAATGTGCTTGTCATGTACTAAACCTTATTGTAAAGGCGGGCTTAAAAACAGATGTTGTTAACGAATTAATTATTAAATTTAAGCAAGCCATTGCCTTTATTTTCTTAAACGGGGTACGAAAACAACGTTTTGCCTAATTGTGTCAAAGGATGGGACTGGGACACTTGAGAGTACCTTGGGATATAGATACTCGTTGGAACTCTACCTACAGGATGCTCGCCCGATGCCTTCCGTACAAGGATGCTATAAATGAGTCCTTGAGGAACTCAACCGATAACGATGTATTGATACTTACCGAGACCGACTGGATGTAAATATCAAACCTTAAAAACATTCCTTAGAGTATTTTTCACTGCAACCGTAAAACTATCATGCTCGTGCACACCTACGGCACATGAGTTACTTTATCATCTCTACTATATTTCCAAGGTATATAGTCAATTTGAACAAGTACCAAACATGGATGAAGCCCTCGAACCGATCGTATTTGCCATGAAAGACAAGTTTCTGAAATATTCGGAAGAAGTACCCCTCCTGACCATTATCGCAAATTGCCTCCATCCGGCGTTCAAGAAGAGGTTAACGGTAAAAATACTTGAAAGGTACAAGCGCAATCTAAAGCTAGACACATCACAAGAGGAGACACGCGTGACCAAGGCATTTGATGAGATGTTCAACATATACAACGCAAGAAGAAATGTCGATCGACCGTCTACGACCCGTCGCGGTGCTAGGTATGAATATAAATATACATATGCTTTTAATCTCTATTATTTATAAATTAAATGTTATTTGACCACTATTTTTTTAATAATGACAGACCCAGCAGCAGTAGTGGATTGCTAATGGATTTGCAGGAAGATGAAGACTCGCAAATGTCCCACGGTAGCACCAATGAATTAATAAGCTATTGTTTGGCGAAGACCGAACATGAATCCGTTGACATCCTAAAGTTCTGAAAGAATAATGCAAGTGCCTATCCGACGCTGGTGATGATGGCCCGCGACGTATTTGCCATGCCCGTGTCAACCGTCCCTTCCGAATCATGTTTTAGTTCGGCGAACAGGATCATCACCGATAAACGAAGTAAGTTGGGTGCACATGTTTTCGAGAGACTTGTGTGCTTGAAAGATTGGATTGATGCGGAAGAATGCACACAACATGGTGGAGTAGAAGAAGCATCCGGTGTCGAAACTCCTCCACGCGGCGAGCTAAACGAGGATTCAGACGATGAGTAGGAAAGCGATCTATGGTATATGCACCACAACTTATAGATAGGTAGTGTCGGTATAATTTTCTAAACTCTTTTCAATCTTTATTATCATTTTTCTAAAATTAAAATTTTAAACATTTCAATTACTTTTTTAAATTATTCATTATTAAAAAAATTACTAACAAAAAAAAGTTAGAACTCCGCCTATGTTATTTTACATAGCCAGTCCAAGCCCGGAATAAAAGAGGAGGGTAACTTTTGTTTTTAAATCAATTGTTTTAGAATATTTCGGTTTTTAAGATCAAATAATTCATTTTTTCCTAAAGCAATTGATTTAATGAATTTTTGTAATATCAAAACCGAAATTTTGTAATATAAATTGTTCGTCTTATTATAACAAAAATTGTTCGTCCTATTATAACAAAAATTATTCGGTTCAAAACAAACTTATTGAATAGCAAAAAAAAACCGTGGACCGAATCGACCCGGACCGTGGAACTGCCGGACCTGTGGTTTGATCACGGGCTTGGGTCGGCCTCTGAAAACCAGACCCGTGAAACCCGTGGACCGGGACCCGTCCAACTCGCCGGACCCGTGGACCGGGATACCCATGGACCAGGCGGGCTTGGACCGGATCGGACCGACCCGCCCCGTTTTCAATTCACTACTTGGGCCGCGCTATTTTCTCCCACTAATAAAATATTTTTTTCTTTTAAAATACACCACTTTGAAAATTCCAGATCATATAGTCCAGACTGTTTTTACTGTTCACCCGGATCAGCAATTTTCAAAGTGGCTTAATAAATAGTAAAAAAATTCCAAAAAATGTAAAATTTGGTCTCCAAGTAGATTTTAATATAGAGATCACATCTAACGGTTTGGATTTGTTGTTTGAACATCGTATGGCTAAATATAGCCCCGGCAGTAGCTGGCCGAAATGCTGCCAGCAGCAACTTAGCCATACTATATATATATATATATATATATATATATATATATATATGGAAATTGCTAATATGCTATGCATAGCATAGAGGGCCTCCGTGCTACGGCTCAATATTTGAGTTTTCAAAATCCTAATGGTCGATCTGAACCGTTCAACATGATCTCAATATGAATATCTACTTGCAAATTGTATTTTACATTTTTTAGAATTTTTTTACTATTTTTTAGATAGGTAGAAAATCACTTGATCTGAAATTTTGTACCATTCAGATCAAGTGTTTTTCTACCTATCTAAAAAAAATAGTAAAAAAAAATCTAAAAAATGTAAAATTTGGTTTGCAAGTACATATTCATATGGAGATCATGTTGAACAGTTCGGATCGACCGTTAGGATTTTGAAAATTCAAATATTGAGCCGTTGCACGGAGGCCCTCTCTGCTATGCATAGCACCGTAGCCAACTCCTATAGATATATATAATTGTGACTTGAGGGCTCAAATGCTCCCTTGCTTCGTGCTCCAATCGTACCTCAATATCTTTATCTTCAATTTCAAAGTTCAAACAAACGATTCGAACTGCTCAACATGATATCCACGTTAAAATATGATTGGAGACCAAATTTTATATTTTTTGAAATTTTTTTAATATTTTTTAAGATAGATACAAAATCACTGTTTTTCAGAAAATTGTGAACCATCTAAAAACAATGATTTTGTACCAATCTTAAAAAATAGTAAAATTTCGAAAAAATATATAATTGTTCTCCAATCATATTTTAACATGGTCATATTGTTTGAACTTTAAAAATTAAAAATAAAGATGGTCGTATTATAATTTGTTTGAACTTTAAAATTAAAAATAAAGATGTTGAAGTACAACTGAGACAAAACAACGGGGCATTTGAGCCCTCTTGTGATCATCAAATTTGATTTGGATGGATGATTTGGACCCATATAATGGTACTGAAAAGAAATTGGCCCATATAATAAGTTTTCTCCAATTAATGGTACTGAAAAGAAATTGGCCCATATAGGCTATGGACCTAGCTAGGCCCGTGAATTATAAATCCACCACAACCATACAACACGATCCTTGTACGATCCAGTAATTTTCTTCGTATTTTCTCTTTTTTTTTTCCCCTCTTTTCTGTTCAGGTCTTCGAGATGAGTCCATATCCTCCGCATTAATTTAGATTTTAGGTTTAGAATATCGACGGTTTGATCCAGAAGCGGATCCAATACTCGTATTGAATTGGATTGAATGATCTCTATTTATTTTTAAAATTTATGTATTTTATATAAAAAAATTATATAGTTTAGAATAAAATAGTATAAATATTATGAAATTGATCACATTCACTGTATGAAAATTTATATGATAATTTCATTTAAGTTTAATCTTCATAGTTTAAAAATCTGATTTGCTTCTGATCCGATCAAAATCCAAACTAATCCGGTCCACATCTGTAATGCACGATTTTTTTTTAATATTCATGTCAATACGTATCAGTATGAATTTGTTCTACAGTAACTTAAAGTCTGCATACGAGATAAATTCATACGTGCACTCAACGAACGGTGATGACTTTTGAAATTAATATCTTATATTAGTATATTGTAACATGTAGAACCAAAATATTACGTGGATTTCGAAATTTAGAAGAACAGGTACACCGTACACGGAGACTAATAAGGTGCCAGCTAAGCTGACGGTATATTAAATAATTGTACAAGAAAACCTCTTTGGTTAGCCTAATCATGCACTCAATCACAGACAGAGCACCCGAAGCTAGAATTTGATTTGGTATATTCTTTTATTATATACCTGCAAACTCAACATCCACAAATACTTCCACCGTGTTCATCACATGTCCGACGGTAGTAGACAGGTGATGCCACAGAAAAGGCTCCAGGTGGTGTAATCGTACCCAAATGAAAAGGAATTCAGATCCAGTGAAGTAACCCAAAAATTGGGTTTTGGATCGGAACCGTCCGATTCGAATCCGTGACCATCCATCTAAAGTGGAGCGCACGCATCCCGAGCGACAGATTCGAATCCCGAGGCGATATCGAGCGACGGATTCGATTCGGATGGTCCCGATCCAAAACTCAAAAATTGGGTTACTTTAGGGATTCGGACCCAATGAAAAGAGCGTGTCCCTTCTTTCGGTCCAGAGTAGCGGGACCCACCAAGGTTTGGGCTCTTTTAGGAAGCCTAGGGATCTTCTATGAACTAATTCTACATAAATCATGTTCCAACAGAATTGTCCAGTTTAGAAAAGTAATTTAGTGATATTTCTTCTTTGTGTTCGTTTTATTATTAGACAGTTTTAAATTTCTAGAATTTGTTCTAGAAGTTTAGACATGTATCATTGTGGTAGCTGGGCATTTAAATTTAATCAATGCCTATGAGCTTCAATTGTCAAAATGATTAATGTAGAATTAAATATATCTATCTTCAAAATTAAGCCCCAAAAAAATTTAAACCCCCCTCCCCAAATTATTTAGTCCAAACATATTTATTTATAATAATAGAATTATAAACATAAACGGAGATATAGTTTTTTTTCTTTCGAATAAACAGGCTAAATACCTACTATCAATGAAGAGCAAAGTGAATGTTTTGTCATAAAGAAAACTAACTATAAAATATGGATACTTTAGAGTTTCAATAAAAATTTCTTATATAAATTAAAAATATAGTGACTATGTATCAACATCAAGTTAATATGTATTTTCATGAATTTTTTTTATTTCATATCAGGTTTTAATGACAGTAAAAATATTAAATGAAGCATTTCAATTAGTAATAAATTGTCAAAAGTTATATAATCTTTTTTTTAGGAATAAATTGTCAACAGTTATAAATTGTACAAAATATTTAGAATAGTATAAATTATGACAAAATATTTCCAAACATGTTATAAATTTATTAGAATATTTTATTTGTGGTTCGCACATGTGACATATGCCTATATTAATGAACAGATTTGAGACGGAATTGGCTCATAAATTGTCAAAAGGACCTATTTTTATGATAGGACATAGGAGATATAAATTGACAAGTTTATAATTTACATATTATATATTGCATATTATATTTTAGTTTCCAAATTAATAAATTTTGTATGTAATAATTAAGTTGGACTTGGAGGCTTGACCGCCTGAAGCCTCGAAGCCTTCTCCAATTTAATGGGAACTTCTTAATGCAATTTGAACACACCGAAACACCAATTATAAACCACAAGAGATCCCAAGCGAACTCCCGCCCTCATAAATCCCCAGTGGGGTTTCACATGCGGGGATGCGGCCTCGCCTCTCTCTCTCTCTTTCCTTCTCTATCTGGAATCCGATGGTTGTGCCACCGCTTCATTAACCGATATTCTCGCTACTTCAAATTAAACTGAAGTACTAGCTCCTTCTCCCCCAATTTCTCTACAGTTTTGTTCTGGGTATGATTTGCTAATACACCCGAGTGAATTTCTTGATTTGAAGGAGACATGGGGATGTCGAAGGATAATGCGAGGGGATTGGCGCTGGCGGTTTCATCGAGCTTCTTTATCGGTACGAGTTTCGTAATCAAGAAGGTCGGCCATCGAAAGGCCGCTCTTTCTGGCATGCGAGCAGGTTCAATTTTGTTCCAATAATTCTGATTTGAAACCACTTTTGTTTTAGTCTGGGAGTGGTATTTGTGATTACAAATTATCGAGAAATTGGAATCGCTTTATTAGTTTATTTATGGACATTATACGATGTGCGATTTTTTTTATATGTATATTGTTCGATTATTATTAGTAAAAGTTTGTTTTAGTTGGGAAATACGTATTTGCTTATTCGGTTTCTTTATTTCAGGTTCAGGTGGTTTCTCATACTTACATGAGCCTTTATGGTGGATCGGAATGATTACTAGTAAGTACATTCATCCAGGAATGTCTTTTCTTTATTTAATTATTATTATTATTTTACTAAAAGAGTATGTTTTATTTTATTCACTGTATCAATGTGTATAGTACAATGCAAGTAATGTGCATTGGACGGTGTTTGACTTGTTCTATTTCAACCCATAGTTAGCTTGAAATTTAGAATGTATACATTTGAATATGGGATTAGATCTAATTGAAAGCAATAAGGAGGGTACCTTTTTAGCTGTTCACAGCGCATTGCTTCCAAGTTAACAGCAGGGGAATTTCCAGCTTTTCATGGGTGCAATCTTGGTTTTATGTTGTACCAACCCATGTGCTCTTAATGTAATCAAGTTTTTCTTTCATAATTTATGGTGTTGTTAGATTCTCTACAAGTGAATTGCCTGAACAGTTTGTTCCTACTGACATCGGGAGAATAGTGAACTTATATCCAAAGAAAAATAACTATCTATGAACCTTGTTGATATAAATACTATACACACATGAATATGATTTGTAATTGAAACATACAAGTGCCAAGAAATAGATAGCCAAAGGAGCTTTTTGTGCATAGAGGCCAAAATATTGGTAACTACCATCTTTTTTCAGTGTTATATATTATAACGGTTAGAAAATTATTCAGTTTAGGTGTAGCCAATGCAATTTCTGTCTTAAACAACATCAGAGATCACATAAGGAAGAACCATAGAAAAATAATCAAGCCAATTAGGTCTGACATGGTCAAACCAGCTCTCCAGGACTCTCTCAAAAGTAGATCCAATTTTCTATTTTCATTGAAGCTAAACTTTTATAGCTGATTTAGGACAAATTTTGGGATTAACTTTGTCAATGTTTTTAACAAAGTAGAGAATCAGAGCTTGGAGGAAGAATAATATATTCTATTTTTTTTCTTTTTTGATAAAAGAATACTATAATCTATTAAAATAGGAAGAAACAGTACTAATTATAGCTTTGTTGGGGAAAAGTTTTCTATCAGAACTTGTATGCTGTTAGAATATTGGAATATTCTAGTCTTAGTTAACTAATTTATAGGGTAGCTTTGTAGATCCAGCTAATGATACCTTTCGGTAGGAATTGACTTGCTTTAAGTTTACTAAAGTGATACATTTCTAGCAAGATTTGCTAGAGTCCTCTGCAAACTACCCATTTGTGGAATAACACCTCTTCACGAACCAAAAAAAAAAAAAGATGCACAATTGACAATGACATTAGTTGCAAATTTTCCATGAACTGTCCAAAACTAGATGTTAATATTTTGTGTTTCTGTGCAGTGATAGGAGGTGAAATAGCTAATTTTTCTGCATATGCATTTGCACCAGCAATTCTTGTTACCCCGATGGGTGCTCTTAGCATTATTGTTAGGTAATTATACTGTTCTAATTACGAATCACTTCTATGAAGCATGAACATTGGCAGCTCATTGGTGCCAAATCGTTCTCTGTTAAGGATTATTATCTCATATAAGAAATGTCTGCTGGCCTTTCATCTTCACACTGGCTATTTTGCACTGGTATTAGACCTATTTGTTTTGACCTGGAACTTGTATAGTACGCACCACATATAGAAAGCTTCCCGAGCATTCATAGGATTGCTCAATTAATCTTGAGATCATTCATAAAGTGCCAGTAAACAAATATATGGGTACATTTGATATAAGACTTGGTTAGGTTAATAATTGTACTGCTTTTTTTTCCTAATGTATCTTTTATTTCCTTTTTTTTTTTGGAATTCTAGAAGGTTTTTATTACAAGGGATCTTCTGGTAATTTTATTATATACACCTTACCTGACAAAAATGTGACCAGTATTACTACAATCGAGCTAACCAGTAAAACTGTACGAATCACTTTCAATAAATTGAATATTTAACGATACAGTGCAGTGCTGGCACACTGTGTATTGGATGAGAAGCTGCACAAACCTGGTTGGATTGGATGCATTCTTTGCATAGTCGGTTCAGCTATTATTGCCTTACATGCGCCTAAAGAAAGAGAGATTGAATCTGTCAAGCAAATCTGGCACTATGCAACCCAACCCGGTAATTCACAAAAATCCCCCTTCTATAGGATTGCCTGTTTGTTTGATTTTTGACCTTTTGGCTGCTTTATACGGGACCAATAGCCCCTGAAAACAGTATTTTATTTTACCTTGTTTGTTTATACGATTCTTCTTTTCATCTAACCCATCCTTTTGACTTGTAATATATCCTTTGTGTATGTTACATCAAAAACTAATATATCCTTTTAGTATGGCCTTCTTGGAACCCAACCAATGCAGCTGTGTGCATCTGTTCTCTTTTATGTGCTTATAATTCTTATGCCTGTAAATTTCCAGGTTTTCTTGTCTACTGTGGTATTATTATTATAGTAGTGTTGGTATTAATTTTTCGGGTGGCGCCCCGCTATGGCCAGAAACAAATGCTTGTTTACATCAGCGTCTGTTCTCTCATGGGTTCTCTTACGGTATACCTAACTATTAGTTTTTTCATCAAAGTAAATCATAAACTCTTCTATTGGAACCAAAACTCTGCAAAAAATCTGAAAAAAGAATATATCAAATACTTATTGAGGAGATAAATTTGCAAAAATAAATAAATAATAACTGCTTGAGCCATTTGTATATTGAAATATTCACTTCTCCTTATTTGTTGTACCTAGGTAATGAGTGCAAAAGCATTTGGAATTGCTGTAAAGCTATCAGTGCTTAGCAAAAAGAATCAATTCATATATTTTCAAACATGGTTTTTCGTTTTTATTGTCATTGGTTTCGTCGTGGTACAGCTCATCTACTTAAACAAGGTTACATTCTTACCCTAATTTTATATTTTTGTGCCCCAACTTCATTATCTGACTCAAAATTAAAAAAGAAATTATCTGACTACCCATAGTATCTTGGTACTAGCTATATCTCAGCTATATTGGTATTGAACTGATATGGTACAGCATTATCCAGGATTGATACCAAGTTGGTTTATCATACTGTACAGATAGTGTACCAAACCAATCAACCTCCGTACTTGAACAAACTAGTGAGTGCATATTCATAGACAAACTTTGCAATTCCGATTAATACAACATTGTATATCTCTAATCATGCATTGTCATTATACTATATATGTCATTAATATTTTTTTCAGATATTAGCAATTAAATCGGTTATAAGAATATATTAATTTATGTGCAGGCTTTGGATACCTTTAATACAGCTATTGTTTCTCCTGTATACTTTGTGCTCTTCACTATATTCACCATTTTGGCAAGCATGATCATGCTAAAGGTAATAAATTTTGAATTGAACCTCCACATTCTATGCAATACAAACTTTATGGGTGCTGTGTGCATCATACTTAATTTTCAATTCTGGATATTGCAGGAATGGCATGTGGAGAGCGGAACTCAATTTTCGACTGAGATGTTAGGATTTATTGTCATAATTGCAGGGACCTTCCTCCTAAATTCAAAAGAATCAGATAAATCACCTCCCACAGAGTTGACTGATCTAAATGGATCGGAAACATCAGACAGTCCAACACAATTACCTCGATGAATTAGGATGCCATATATATATACTGATTATTTGATTACTTCTAAATTGGGAACTTTTTTTCTATTTATAGGTTTTTTTAATTTATTAGTAATAGTTGATGTACATAGATGTTTTTCTAAACAGATTTCAAAATATATAGAAATTAGTACTCAATTTCACATGCCGAACTTCTAGTTGCTTTTTCCATTGGCAGAATTTGATCTATTTTACCTAAAAACTCCAAATTGCATTGTTAAGCTTCCTAAAGTACAAAAATACCATATCTGCCATTCTAAAATGAAAATCTCTCATATCTACCCAACCATTCTCATTTTACTAAAATTAAACCATCATGTATGAATTTAACCTTCAACCCTCAAATTAAAGAACATAATCCTTCTGAATTTGCCTTTCCCTTTTCCTCATTCCTTTTAAAAAGTATGTCAAATTTTTCTATAGGAGGGAGCATAATTTTATATATAAAAAGTATATAAATTTTTTCTATAAAAGTATATAAAATTTATTACGTGAGGTTGAAGTTTGACATACAAATTTTTCATAGATAAGGTTACATTTTTCACACGAAATGGTTTTTTTTTTTTATTGTTTGCCACAAAATTCTCTAGAAGTATGACTTATAGATTAAAAGGATTATTCTTACTCGGCAGAAAGAGTTTAGTCAGATTATTCTTTGTTTAAAATTACTTTGTTATTCTTAGTCAATTTATGTCATGGGTTTTCGTTTGCATATTTTTACTTTTTTTTTACTCCGTTTGTTTTGAATAATTGAACCAACTAAATAATAAAACAATCCTAATTTCTGAAAGATGACAGTGATATGTTAATATTATATACAACACCATATGAGTGTAAACCGTAGAAAATTGTATTTAACAATAACAATTTATTGATTTCTATATAAAGGCGCCTATAATTACCAGACATATTTTAAGCATCGTCCGTCTGATCTACTCAGCTTGGGACAAACATGAATTGAACCATCATAAAAAGATTTCCTATCCAATGGATAAAAACTCATTGTGTAATGTCTACGCTAGCGTGTTATCTCTGATCACGAATTTTGGTTGAAAACGGACCGGATGGACCTAATCTGTCACCCGATACCTTAATTGTGCCTCTATTGGGTTATGCCGTGTTGGACGCCAAGCAATGACTTCTTCATTGCAAATTAATACATTGCACAACGACTCGCTCTTTTGCCAGCTTAGCTCTAATCCTGACTTCTTGATTGAAACCTGAAGATGAGGATCGCAATCAGTATGGCGAATGACCTGGCATGGTCACAGTATGGCTAGTAATATCAAGCCAAGGACCGAGTGCAACTCATAGTAATAGCAAGCCACATGAAGCACATGGCGAAAACACATAATAAGCTCCATATGCGCATGGATATAGAGTTTGGCCCCTCTTTAATTAATTATTGTACCCAGTAAGTGGCAAGTTCAATGGGAATTAGTATGTTCAATTAATGGCCTGCTCTTTAGTACCTGATAATGTGAAAAGATCTGTCAAGTCCGGTATGATTTGATTTGTCTGATCCAGATCACATGTGCTTGTGAATTTCAAATTGTAAGTACAGGTCCAGAGCAGAGCCAATTCATTCAATGAGGTTCCCTACTAGCTTGGATAGACAGGAAACTAGATATATAGGAACACACCATACATGCATTGTTTACTGAGTTGTATTATATCCTAATTAATCCAGTAGCATTACATTAGCAAGGAATGCTTTGAAACAGGGGAAAACTTAAAATAAATGCCTATATTATATGAGATGGACTATGGTGTTTTGGGAAGTAAAGCTCATGTTTTATTTTCCGTCCATATTTTGCGATTTACACTTTGTTTGGAGTAGAGGAAGGGATGGAATGGACAAAAAAAAAAAAAAATTCTCGAATCGTGTTTTGTTGACAAAATTATTTTAGAGGTGAAGGATACACAAGGAAAATGTTTAACCTTCCATCATTGTAATCAATAGAATTAATTTTCCTCCCAATTTGAGGTGTAACGGATGGCGAAAAAAAATGTTGCAAATATTTTCAAAAAAAATGACATAAATGTCTAATCTTATATCTTACCTATATAATTTTCATTCAAATTACTTTATCACAAACCTACAACAGCTATCGAATTTTTCATTAACCTTCTAAATTTTAATTAACCAAACAAAAAATAAGACGTAAAGAAAAATTAAATTTATTTTTTCTCATTAATCATCGAAACACGAAAGAGTTAAATATATTAATCTTCCTTTCTATTTCATTCCATTCTCTTCTATTATTCACCTCCCCTCCCTCTACTCTCCATCCAAACAAGGTGTTAAAGGTTCAAACAGTCAATTTGAACTATTCAACGTGATCTCCATATTAAAATGTGCTCGGAGAACCAGCCTTTAGTCTAGTGGCAAAAATACATGGCTCTCATGTGGGAGGTAATGCGTTCGAAACCCACAAAGTGGAGAAATCATCTATAATATAAATAGAGATTTGAAGGAAGCTAGTAGGCAAGACTTTCACCTTTCATTTAAAAAATAAATATGCTTGGAGACCAAATTTTACATTTTTTTAAAAAAAATTTACTATTTTTTATAGATACAAAATCACTGTTTTTATGGTCCATAATTTTCTTTAAAAAAAAAACAGTGATTTTCTACTATTTAAAAACTTAATAAATTTCCAAATAATGTTAAATTTGATACATTTTAATATGAAAATAATGTTCTCTAATCATATATTAAGATTGATAGGCGTGGGGTCTTAAAAGAAGTAAATTGACTGCAATGGATGTTGCCCCCAAAAGGGAAGACATTGCATGGAGGAACCTTTTAAATTTGTGGTACCATGCACACGAAAAAACATTGTTGCGTAGGGAATCATCACAACTAACCATGTGAGGCGCTACAGTGTTAAAAGAGGAGAAAAGCACAAAAGATATCACCGAAACAAATTCATAATTAAAAACTGAGATGAAAAATCCCTTAAAGAAAATTAAAGAACAAATTCAATTTTATCCATTAACATGCTCTATGCAAAATGGCAAGCAAGATCAACAAGAACATATATACAAAACAGCAACCACGATTTGCATATGTATTAAAATAATTAACAAATTAACATTACAAGATATTAGTTAACGAAGACATCAAACTTTACACTTAGACAATGCTGTATATTCCACAACAACAAAAAAAGAAAAAGAAAAAGAAAAAGAAAAAAAGGATATGATACCTTCGTATTCTCATAATTGTTGCATCTTATTGCCTCTTAATTACCCCATTTCCCTAATCCCGTGCCGACCAAAACTCTGAAACAGAGCACCTTTATCAGAAATACTATAAACAGCATAGTGGATGTATAATGATGTAAACATAAATTAAAAAAATAATAATACATGGCACTGTTCAGTTATCAAATGATAAGTCATCATCCAATGCTTTTCGGAAGTTAGTGTATTATAATACTCAACATGAACTAATAGTGCTTAATAAATTTAATAAATAATAAGAACAATTATACGTTGATAACGATAATATTGTTAGTACTCAATGCTGTTAATAACTTAATATTATTAACAAAGAATAATGACTGTAATAATAAAAAAAGGGGCATATATTGTACCTTTCTACTTTCATAATGTAGCACATCATGGCCTCTAAGTTAATTACCCCTTAATCACACCTGTTTTCTTTTGTTCACTTATTTTGCTATTATTTCTACCAACATGAAAAACAGACATTTTTTTCAAAACCTTTGATAATTTAATCAAATTAGGCCTTCCAACCCCCAAATTCATCTTCCTTGTAGAAACCGTGAATGCTTGCAAGCAGCACAATTGCCGTACCGGTCCGTCATCCTCTTCTCCTTCCTCGTCTACACTGTCCTCTTCTCTCTCTCCTGCTTTCTTTCCTTTATTTGTAGTATTCCTCTTGTTTCCATCACTCTTGTTTGAGTTAACCTCAATTGCCTCCCAAAGCAAATCCATCTCTTCCTCTTCTCCTTCCCCCTCTTTGACTGGTACAGGTACTGTTCTTTCTTCATGTAGTTTAGTAGTTATTCGATCTTCATACAGTTTGCACGCAAGGGTTCTCTTCCATTCTCTATCTACTACCCTTAAGGATCCCTCTCTTTGAAGGCCTTGTGATGGTGTCCCTGCATGCTCCCAATGATTTGTTGAGAAAGATTTTGTCAACCTTTCTTCAGTTCTACCGCAAATTAAGGATTCTCTGATGCTCTTTGGTTCCACTTTTTCTTCACCATTGCCAACATTACTATTAATTGTTTGCATAGAATTATCCAAATTCACGTATTTGGGATAATTTTCATTACTTTCACCTTCTTTTCCATCCACATCACTAGCACAAGATTTGTAATCATCAAATTCCCCATTTGACATATCAGTACCAACCAAAGAAGCCTTGGATTTGTAATTCTCTAAATTTGCATTATTTCTCTCCTCATATTCTATTTCCCTTGACACACTATTTTCATCTAAAAATATGTGCTCCAAACTCGATATACGGTTGTTAACCGGATTGTTGCTGATTTGATTATGGTTCTCCAAGTAAACAGTATATCCCACCTTTTCTTCACAGTTACTTTCAGCCAACAATACATTTTGAATTTTAGCATCCAATTCACAAACAAAACTACAAGAGTTATAGAACTTACTGTTCCAGCTTTGCACTGGACTCTCCAAATTTTCATCACCAGACATTTTCTCTCCGGTACCACCTTTTATTAACAACGCTTCTTGGTTTTTATTCTGTACTTCACAAACAATAGTAGAAGAATTGCACAATTCACCCATGATTCCTTCAAATTCAACCCTTGCAACCTCATCATCAGCCAAAGCATGAACAATTGGAGACAGCACCATTTCATCTAATTCCTCTAACATCCCAATTGTGTTTTCTTTTATCGGACCCGGTACTGTACATAGCACATTTAATGCACTGCCGCATGTTTTACCCAGAAATTCAAATTCAAATGGCAAATGTGAAGTATTTGTGCGGTAAGGAGAGATGGTCACAACTGCAAGCAGAGAGAGAAGAGTGGAGATAAGAAGGGGTGAGAGAAAAGAAAAGAGAGAGAAGAGGTAAGGGGAGAAGAATAGTAGATAGGCAAAATGGATGGGGTGAGAGGTGAGGAAGCATGTGAGAGAGAGGAGGTCATGTGCAAGCATGGCCATGAGAGAGGTGTCAGAAGTGCACATTTTGGTCATGGCTTGTTTTTGTTTGGGAGTGAATTTCCTTTTCCTTGAGTTTGAAAAAATGAGAAGGATAGTTGTTTGATCTGGTTTGGTTTTAAGTGTTTTTGTTTGGTGGTGGGGCTGGGAAGGAGAGTTGGAGAGAGAAACAGATAGTTTGGAGTGTGATGGTGGGGTGGAAGGGAAGAAAAGAGGAGGCAAGGTGGTAGAGAAGGAAAGGGAAGAGGGAGAGAAGGTAGAGAAAGAGAGAGGAGCAAGGTGGTAGACTTTAGCTTTTGCTGCAAACGAGAGAGAAACAGAACTGTTTGTTGGTGTGGCAGAAAAAGCGTGAAAAAAGGGGAAGGTGGAGCAAATTTGGGATGAATTATAGCCTTTTCTCATAATTTGCTATCCAGACATAAATGAGAAGGTTGCCATTTTTACGAATTGCAAATGCATCCAGCTTGAGAGAAATTGGAGAGGATGGTTTTTCTTCGCAAGCAAAATTTGTGAGTTATGCTTTGGATCAAGTAAAAATTTGGTTGCTTTGATTCGGGTAAATATTTTAACAGAGCAGTTTTGGCTTCATACAGCACAAGGACTATAGAATAAAAATGATGGTTTGTGTACTGTATGAAGTCAAAACTGCTCTGTTAAAATATTTACTCCGTTGTTTCACTGAAAAAGGCTTTCTTAGGATTTCTATCAGAAATATAAAGAAATAATATAATGATTATTTCAGACAATCTATCTATTAATCAGAATGGAAACATGTGGTTAATATAAGATTACTTTTGTTTCAAAAATAAATGCATTAATTGCCCCATGTTATCGCCTTGATCGTCTTTCAGTTATCTGAGAAGAATTATTTATTGATGGATTGTTATATAGGAATATAGGATACAGCATATGTACTCTCTCTTGTATCCTTTCTAATTGGATTCTTATAATTAATAATAAATTAAAGCCTAAGGCCGTTATTTGAGAAATTAGCGCCAGCCCGTGACCCTACTTGTCCCCATCTCTTTTATCATTAAATCATAATGGTGCCTTCCTTTAGAAACATTTCTCTCTTCTAAAAAACACAAAAAAGGTGAAAATTGTTCACAGCTCAAACTATTTTACTTTAGATAAAATAAAAGAGAGCTGTAAAATCAATATATGAAAGCAGTGCAAGAAATCGTATAGTTGACCCCATTTCTGTTCCAGTTGTTGGCTGTTTGCAGATAATTCTAACAGGAAGAATTCAATAATGATAGCTTTTCAATTTAATTAGAATGGCCAAATTTTTTTATTAATAATTCATAATCTAAATTTTAAATAGAAAATATGATTTTTTTTTTCTTGTTTTATATTTATAATAATGCATTTACATTAAAAATTATAAATGTAGAGTTTGGTTGATAAAAGTTAAGAAACCGAAAAATTCAAATTACATTGTGATTTATTTGTACTAGAGTGAGGCTATAGTATACTATGCATAGCGCACATTGGTGCATAGTTTGAACAAATATCTCCATTTACAGAGAATAAATAGTCGATCTAACTGTTTAACATGATCACCACATGAAAATATACTTTTAGCTGTAATTTTAGATTTTTTAGATTTTTTTTACTATTTTTTTAGATAGGTAGAAAATCATTTTTGAATAATCAAATGATTTTCTACCTATCTAAAAATATACTAAAAATATAGTAAAAGAATTTTAAAAAATGTAAAATTTAGTCAATAAGTACATTTTCATATGAAAATCATGTTGAACAGTTCAAATCAACTGTTTAAATTCAAAAAATAGAAATATTGATTCACAATACAGACCGTGCGTTATATATAGTAACATAGCCTCGCTCTTTATACTAGTGACATTATAAATCGCTTGCATTTATCATTTGAAGTTAAAATTTTGAATTATTTGTTAAAAAAATAGTACCTGTAAAAATACTACCTATATATATTTGTACCTTTCTAAAACAGCCCTATACTTTATTATGAAGCAGCAGGCTACAGAAAGCCCAAGATTCAATAATTGTTGATACTTCATCAATTTCAAGATCACACTCTTTATTTAGATGATTTTTTACTAGTTCGACTCATCTGTATTACTCACTGTTTGAGTTTGAATCCGGACAATCCTATCAAAATTCAAACCGATCTGGTCTAAATCTGTAATACAAGTAGTCTTTTCAAATTGGTACCAATTATACGACTTGAGAGTAGGTCCGATGGGCATCGGACCTACCTCGGTTCGATGGGTTCAATCACCATCGATTTGCTTTTAGATTCGTGCGAAATACTTTAAACCCCGTGCGTGTATGTTTCAATTTTCGTGCACACAAATCTTATACTAAAATAGACGGTCAGCATGGCGTTGAACCTAAAAGTAGGTCCGATGGGCATCGGACCTACTCCGTTCTCCAATTATACATATCATATTCAAACTCAAACGATGAGGTATCTAAATCTTAAATGGATAAAGTAACAACGTTGTTTTGAATTCGTGCAACGCATATATATTTTTTTAACTATATCGTATGTGTGCCGCATAAAACTAAAACAACGCTCTAAATATCTTTATCCCTTAGTTGATATGAATTATGTTTTTACCGGGAAATTGTTTGAAGCCAAACCTGTCACATCCAATCATAATTAGAGGTGGCTTGTCCGAACGAGCCGAGCTGGCTCGTTACCAGCTTGGCAGATTCATAAATTTGTATATTTTTTTCCTGCTATTTCTTAAATTTTCATAGCACATCTTATCAATTATGACTAAAACAAAATAACATTTATATGACTAATTATTGAGGAATACTTGAATTTTCTTAATTCAAGTGCAACTAAGCAAATCAACTACTTTAAATTAAGTATGCAACTAAATTCATACATACAAAAATATCAAATTTCTAAATTCATACAAACATAATTCACAAAAAAAAATCATGCATACCAAATCAAACAAATTCATACAAAGTAACTTAGTTGCTTATAATTAATTCACACATATTCCATACAAAATTACCAATCAACTAAAGCACAGTTCAAAGTGCAATTACCATAACACAGGCTATAACATCCATAGACCATAATATCCCTAACCTGAAGTGAATGAATCCGATTAAACTATTAAACTTTGTATATTAAATAGCTTGTTAATAACCGAGCTGGCTCGGCACGAGCCAGGCCAAATTCAAACTCATTAATTTTGGCTCGAGTCTGTGGCGAGCGAGCTAATTTAAGCTCAATCCACTAACGAACGAGTTGTTACCGATCGAGTCACGGGCTGATACCAAGCGGGTGATGCACAAAAATGGTACTACTACTTTTAAATATTTGTAAACCCTAATTTCTATTTACGTTCAGATCACAAGCGCATGATTCATATAAAACGACAAGATTTAATCTATATCATTTTTTCCATGCACATATAAAAGATTATAATATTTTGACTTTGTTTTTATCGACATTAGATCTTGCAAAAATATATTAATATGAATAAATATGGACGTTAATTTTTTAACTTACTGATTCATATAAAACCAAAACTGAAAAGTGATAATTTTTACGTCAGAAAATAATATATATCACATCTAATTGTTTTATTTTTTCATACAAGTTTTACAAATTTTGTTAATAGAAAATTATAAAGTGGAGACATGATAGAGGCACGAAAATAGAGGTACTGGAATCCTACGGTACTATACAAACCGCACATCGATTTGTACCAGTGTTCTAAATATCGCGTTATAGTGTTTTCGGATCTTGAAAACTATAGTGCTATCAGCCGTTTTCGACGTTATAGCGTTTTTATCCTTTCCGCGATGACATAATAATCGCTATTTAAAACCTTGATATGTACTATGAATCTGTATTTTTGTTTTCAAAGTTCAAATAATGGATCCAAACTGATCTCCGTATGAAAATATATTTGGAGGCCAAATTTTTTTTTTATATAGAGTTGGGCTACGGTACATCACGAAGTAAAACGAGTGTTTTACTTCACGTCTATATCTTCAATTTGAAACTTCAAAACGTCGATCCGAACCATTCACGTTGATCTCCATATTAAATTGTGCTTGGAGACCAAATTTTACATTTTTTGAAAATTGTTTACTTTTTTTTAGAATTTTTGAAAGTCGCTGTTTTTCAAAAAATCATGAACCATCAAAAACAACATTTTTAAAAATTCTAAAGAAATAGTAAAATTTTTCCAAAAAATGTAAAATTTGGTTTCCAAGCACAATTTAATATGGAGATCAATTTGAACGGTTCGGATCGACATTTTAAACTTTGAAATCGCAAAATACGAGTGTGAAGTAAAACACTCGCTTACTCCGCGAAGCACCGTAGCTCAACTCTATATATATATATATATATATATATATATATATATATATATATATATATATATATATATATTATATTTACTATTTTGTAAGATAGGTAGAACATCACTACTTTTGGATGGTCCATAATCTATAAAGTTGTTTTCTATCTATCTTAAACAATAGCAAAAAAAATTCTAAAAAATATAAAATGTGTCCTCCAAGTACATTTTCATATGGAGATCATGTTAAACGATTCAAAATTATAGTTTGAACTTTAAAAATAGAGATACAGATCTATAGTACGGATCAATGTGCGCTTTACATAGTACCATAGACTCACTCAATTTATATATTTAGAGTTTAGAGTTTGTGTTGTCAAAATAACCGAAGAGAAACACTAGTACAATTAATTTGCAATACTTGGCACTACAAGATCCTAAAATTTAGGATGACAATATTCATGACATGCAGATAGTTTTAAATTATTCAAGCAATGATGGTCCAGAAATTATGTTTTGTAGGGACAAACTCAGATTCATAAGAAAATATCGCATATATGTTTGTATCTCTCGCTTATTAAAGATAAAAATAATTTAGATTGTTACTTGATAGTTATAAATTTATTTGTTAACATTTTCCTAAGGAGATTTTGCTTACGAGTTAGAATGAGGCTATGGTAATATGCTATGGATTTATATCTTTATTTTTTAAGTTCAAAAAGTTGTTTCAAATAATTAAACATAATTTCTATATGAAAGTATACTTAATTTTATATATTTTTAAAAAAAATTTATCATTTTTGTAAATAAGTAGAAAATCACGTGATCTAATAATTATGGACCATTTGAAAACAATGTTTTTTTACCAATTTAAAAATATAGTAATACAAATTCTATAAAATGTAAAATATTAGTCTCTAAGTATATTTTCATATAAAAATTATGTTTAACCGTTCAAATTGACTGTTTAAATTTTCAAAATAAAAAGATAAATCTATAACACGGATCCACCTGTAATATGCATATTACCCTTACTCCATGTGTTATAACATTAATACACTGTTTTATTGATACATTGGTTTGGTTTGATCTTATTGCGCACTAGTCTTCGAAAGACATTCTTTTTAATTTCAATTGCGATAAAGTTCAATTTCTTACTATCAAAATTTTACCACAAAACCAATGGTTATAGGCGACGCGAAACAATGAGATACTTTTCTTTATAACAAGCGCACGGGAATCTAATAGCCATAGCACCAGCAAAACGACGGAATCAACAGTTTTGGGAAACGAATTTAAATTTTTTGTTGGTTTGTGTTTGTGTACCTTTTTGTTATAAATTATGACAATTACAAATGCACACCAAACTTGTTGTCGTTTCTATCATTGTACCCACAAAATATTAAAAAAGAAAGATCTAGACAAATTAACCTCTGTATCTAAATAGCCAGTGGTTCTATAACTGTAAGCGGGAGACAATTTGAACTTGATCCAGTTCCTCTGCAGTCTGCATTGTCTGAATATTTTACTTGTACAATTTTTTAAATAATTCAAATGCCGTAGTATTGAATTTACTATGTGGTAGGTTTGCTACATGATTTGACATTTAGGGTTCTCTTGTTCAATTTACCGACATTTTTATTAATATCCAAAGTTAATTAAAAATTAATAATTATACCCAGAATACCTGAGTTTTTCATAAAATGTCCAATCCGGCCATTTTCTGGCCTATTTCCTCTCCCAGAAACCGGCCCGAAAATGACAGGTTTTCTCTTTTTTTTTTTTAGAAACTATGAAGAGCAAGATAATGAAATCTAACACTGAAAATTCGAATTTTTTGTTTAAATTATTTGTTAGATTACTTCTTTTGATTTATAATTAGCATATTTATACTAAAATATGCTAAATTACTTGAAATTATGTTGAATTACACTATATTACATTAAATTACGCTAAATTACGTTAAATTATGTTGAATTACACTAAATTACACTAATTTCGGTATTATAATGAAATACGGTAAATTACACTAAACTACGGAAAATTACGCTAAATTAGGCCAATTTTGTGCCATCTTTCATAAATAATAAAAAATAGTAAAAAAAAATTCCAAAAATACTAAAAATTAGTATTCTATAAGGGAAGTGTCTACGGTGCTATGCATAGCATAGAGGCCTCCGTGCTACGGCTCAATTTTTGAGTTTTCAAAATCCTAACGGTCGATCCGAACCGTTCAACATGATCTTCATATGAATATGTACATGCAAACCAAATTTTACATTTTTTAGAATTTTTTTACTATTTATTAAGCCACTTTGAAAAAACAGTAATTTGTACACAACATAAAATCTTCTGGACTATTGGATCAGCAATTTTCAAAGTGGCTTAATAAATAGTAAAAAAATTCTAAAAAATGTAAAATTTGGTTTGCAAGTACATATTCATATGGAGATCATGTTGAACGGTTCGGATCGACCGTTAGGATTTTGAAAACTCAAAAATTGAGCCGTAGCACGGAGGCCCTCTATGCTACGCGTAGCATATTAGCCAGATTCATTCTATAAGTTCATTATATAACTAATTTACTGAGCTACTTAGATTGAATAATAGAAATGAAAATTTTAATTGGAAACTTCAACTCAAGTTTTGAGGCTCTTTCCTTTGTTTTTTGGTAATTCTGAATTTTTAAATTCGGTATTGCTAGCACTGACACATGCGTATTTTCGTAAGCTTTTCGAAAAGTGGTCATTTGCTGAAATCGGACACTCGAGCGCTGTTTTATGGCCGTTTGAAGTTTCGTCGTCGTTTTTCACCTTTTTAGTGAAGATATCGTCCCTATTCATATGTAATTTAGCGCAATTTACCGTATTTTAGCGTAATTTAATGTAATTTAGCGTAATTTAACGTAATATAGTGTAATTCAACATAATTTCAAGTAATTTAGCATATTTTAGTATAAATATGCTAATTATACATCAAAAGAAGTAATCTAACAAATAATTTAATTCGAATTTTCAGTGTTAGATTTCATTATCTTGCTCTTCATAGTGTCTCTTAAAAAAAATAGTTTATAATTATAAATCACTATGAAGATAAAAGGGAAACAAAAAATAGTTTCTAATTATACATTACTATGAAGACACACAGTAATTTACCAGAATTTATCGTATTTTAGTGTAATTTAACATAATTTAGCGTAATTTAATGTAAAATAGTGTAATTCAACATAATTTCAAGTAATCTAGTGTATTTTAGTGTAAATATGCTAATTATAAATCAAAAGAAATAATCTAACAAATAATTTAAACAAAAAATTCGAATTTTCAGTGTTAGATTTCATTATCTTGCTCTTCATAGTGTCTCTAAATAAAAAAAATAAAAAAAGAGAAAAATGGCCGGTTTGGACATTTTTGAAAAAACTCAAGTATTCTGGGTATAATTATTAATTTGTAATTAACTTTGGATATTAATAAAATGTCGGTTCAATTTACTATGAGGTTTGTATACAAAATGAACTCAAAAACATAAATATTATTTAAGAGTATTATTTTGCAAAGTAGAAAAAAATTAACGGTACAAACCTCATTATTTAAATATTCACGTAGAAAAGATCGTAACAATTTATAATATTAAACATCCATATTACCTAAACTCTCGTTATTTTATTCTCATATATTTGGAGGCAAATAAAAAGAACTTCTGCTCTGGATTTGTGAATTGTGAGTCATTGTGTTGTCTTTTGCTACCTATCATGGGAACAACATTTCCGAATAATTTACAAATTATTCGTTTCAGAACCTTCTCGAACAAATAGAAAAATTGAAAAGATCTTAAAATTACTTGCAAATTATTTTCAGATTTTGCAAAAGTTAACTATGAAATTCAGAAATTTGATAAATTTTGTGGATTATAAAAAATATATTATATCCGTATAATACTGAAATCATGATTTTCAAACCAGTCATTATGCTACTGCAGAAAACAGAAGAAAAGCATCTAGTCATGTAGATCATTCTTCATCTATTAGAATAAAATATTAAAAAAAGAAGAAAAGCACAAATTTTCCTTTTTAATGTTTTCAAGTCCGTAGGTGAAATAAAGGGGTGCAGATTTTTTTTTTTTTTTTTTTGAAAAGATTGGTACTGGAAAGGGGTGCAGATTTTAACAGCGCACCTTTTACTTCACGCAGCGCAGCACTGTAACCTGAGGGATGTGAATTCTGTTGAGTGAGCCAAAACCGGATTGTTAAAATCTACGACCGAAGAAAGCACTCTGTCTAATGCTAAAAAGGAAAATACAAGAGCACTCCGGAGACAAATCTGCTGTGATTATCTGAGAATCACAGGACCGTGTTATTCTAAATCCATCCCTCTATTTTTTTGAATGCACAAATTTAAAAGTTGTTGTTTTCTATGCACAAATTTCAAAACAGATGAATAAATGAATTTGGAATAGCATGGTCCAGTGATTCTCAAAGAATCACAACAAATTTGTTTCCGAGCACTCCAGGTTCCAATTACACAGCAAGAGTTAAATCCTTTGTCAAAAGTGCAAACTAGAGCGTTGTCATGAGATGTCAAATTAAAATTAGAACCTCGTTATTACAATCTCATTCCTCCAATGAAAAACAAACAACCAAATCTACTATCTTCATTAATGGTGTAGATTCCATAAAATATTTTAAATTGGATGAATCCTATTGTTATAAGAGGATTATGGTTTTCAAGATAAAGAAAAAGTAAATAAAAAAGCAGCCTTTAATCAAAGTGCAAGTTCAAATTCAAACGATTTTCTTTATAAATATTTCAAATTAAAAATCTGACTCTAATTCTTAGTTAAAAAAAAACAATATATCATCAAAGTTTGTAATAAATATATTAACAATATTATTTTAACTTCATGCAGCACACATATAAAAAAGTAAAAAAAAAACAAGTGTATAACTCGTGCAAGTCAAAACAACATTGATAATAATTGTTACTGATTTGCATAATAAATGACGAAGGACCAGTTGTTAGCACTAAGTAGTTATAGTAATTGTTACATATTTGCATAATAAATGACGCACAATTCAGCAAAATTGGAATTTGAAACTAGTTTCCGACTTCCGAGCGAGTGCAATCAAGAGTTTTCTGTGCAGTCATGCGAGCTACCAGAGAATCTTGGGTAAATTTTTTGTAACAGAGTAGTTTTCAGCTGATACAGAGATCTAACCATATGCAGCTCTATTTTAATTTTATAGTTCATGCGCTGCACGAAGCCAAAACATCTCTGCTAAAATCTTTACCAAAACCTTCTGGGGAATTAATTCCTTTTCTGTGGCAGTGCTGTGCGTAACTTTGACTGGACTCTTGTTATCACCTGTCACAGCTGCTGCTGCTTCGTTCATATATAACTAACCAGAGTGAGGCTATGGTGCTATGCATAGCACGGATGGCTAGTGTACTACGGCTCAATATGGTACTTTTTAAAATTTTAACGGTCGATCCGAACCGTTCAATGTGATATCCATATGAATATGTACTTGCAAACTAGATTTTATATTTTTTTGAATTTTTTTACTATTTTCTTAGATAGGTAGAAAAATCAGTGTTTTCTGAAAATTCTGGACCATCAAAATTCTACCTATCTAAAAAAATAGTAAAAAAATCCGAAAAAATATAAAATTTAGTTTGCAAGTACATATTCATATGGTTATCACATTGAACGGTTCGGATCGACCGTTAGGTTTTTAAAAAGTACCATATTGAGCTGTAGTACACTAGCCATCCGTGATATGCATAGCACCATAGCCTCACTCAACTAACCATGTGATATATATGATCTTTGATTGTAGAGATTACACATCTTGTTAAAAATATAGTAGCATTTAAATCGAGAGTGGAGTCAGATTTTCAAACTACGGAGATCAATACATAATAAAAGTCAATCATATAAAATTTGCATACTAAAAATGGAATCAATTTACACTATTCATAACATTTTATTCTAAATTATATAAAAAATCATACATAAATATAAAAAAAATTAAAAATAAATGGGGTTAATTACCCCATTCATCTCATTTAACTCCGCCTCGGATTGGAATTCACATCCTCCCCGGTACCGTAATAGGGAATCTTTTACAATTATTGGATCTGGACCGTTCTTTTACAATAATGGAGAGGATACTTGTTCCTCTGATTGAGATCTTGACAAAATATGTCATGTATCACTTCTTTTCATTGATTTATATGATGGATTTGTTGAGTGCTATAATTAAACCTTTACTATTATTCCCAACATATGTTGAACACTTTTTAAATTAAAAAAAAAAAAATCAACCATTACCTCTTTTACGGCATAGCAACACAGGAAGTCATATTTGCACCCGTTACAGAAGAACATAGAAACCTCTTTTTTTTTCTTTTTTCCCGCAAACCGTACTTATAACATGTGAAAAGTAATATAAATTCAGCTGATGGCCCTCTTAAATCACTTTGCCACCAAACAAGCACAAAAATGACCCCAAAACCCCAATCTGTCAATTGGTGAAATGTCTTGCCTCACAACCACCTTCTATTTTTGAGCATATTTGAATCAAGTCCAGGCTGTCTATCAAAGCGTCAATTTTTCTTTTGCAAATTCAATACCTGAAAAGAAAAACTAGAAGAAGCATTGACAACATACTTTATTACTCGTTACGTAGTACATTAATTGATTAATATCGGTTAGGGTTCAAATGCCTTAATGTCTTTCATACCGTAATCGTACCTCACATTCTTATCTTTGTTTTTAAAATTCAAATAGTGGATTCGAACCTCTCAACTTAACATGATCTCCATGTTAAAATGTGCTTGGAGACCAAATTATATTTTTTGAAATTATTTGCTATTTTTCATATCAGTGTTCTAAATAGTAGCGATATAGCATTTTTAGACATTAAGCACTAAGCTATGAAATAAAAGTGCGTTATTTCAACAACGACCGCTATAGCGCGTAGCGTGTAGTGCAAATAGAGCACGCTATGCTACGTAGGCTTTTATTTAAAGGTCCAAATTGAAAATTAATTTTAAGAACCAATTTTTTTCAAAGTCTAGATTAGTTTTGCTTTTAAATATAATAATATAGATAATTTATGTTATGATGTTTATGTTATTTTGGATATAAAAAACAGATAGATAGTTTATGTCATCATGCTTATGTTATTTTGAATGGAAAAAGATATATAGTCTATGATATAATTGGGGATAATTTGAATAGAAATTTGGGCTTTGACGCTTTGTACTGATTCAATATGAATATTCTAATTTCTTAATCAATTTTGTGTTACTTATTGCTCTATGAGATTTTAGATAATATTGATAATTAGTGGAAATATACAATATAATTTTTGAAAAAAAAATGCTATGTAGGATAGCTTTCGTTATAGCTAAGCTATTCCTAATAGCTTTTTTTTAACCTTTCTGCGATGATGCAATAATCATTATTTAGAATCTTGTTTTAGATAGATACAAAATAATAGTTTTTCACAAGATTTTGGACCATCCAAAAATAGTGATTTGTTAGTAATAAGTTTCTAAAAAATATAAAATAAAAAATATAAAATTTAATCTTTAATTATATTATAATATAAATATATTTTAATATAGAGATCATTTGAATTTCAGAAATTCAAATTTATTGTTTAGATTTTAAAATATAGATAAAGATGTGACTTGTATCATTATAATCAATAGAATCGGTTTTCCTCCCGATTTGAGGTGTAACGGATGGAAAAAAAATTTGTTGCAAATATTTTTAGAACAAAAAACACAAATGTCCAATCATATATCTTACCTATATAATTCTCATACAAGTTTTTTATCACAAATCTACAACAACCACCGAATTTCTCATTAATCTTCTAAATTTTAATCAACCAAACAAGAAATAAGACGGAAAGGAAAGTTAAATTTATTTTTCCTCATTAATTATCCAAACACAAAGAAGTTAAATATGTTAATTTTTCTTTCTATTCCATTCCATTCTCTTTTATTCTTCACCTCCCCTTCCTCTACTCTCCATCCAAACAAGGTGTTAGGGTCTAAACCACCACTGAGAGATTATTTGAGGCTACACCACCGCTGACCCGTCCCCAAACCTCAATTCTCTTCTTTAAAAAATCCGGTCAGAATCTGAGTACAAAAGGGAAGAGAAAAACCCAAATGCCTCAAACCTCTATAAAAATAATTCAGAGGCCCAAATAAAATTTCAGACGATACATTTTAAGCCTCAACAGGCCCATTAACAGCTCAAGACCATCTTTCCAAGTCCAAGGCGCTGTTTCTGTGCCCATTTACATATCGGAGTGGTCGTTAATATGACCGTCAGATTAAAATCTCACGGTTTGGATCAAAACCCGTTTTGTTTTATAAAGATCAGACGGTCAATTTTATCACTAGTCTGTCTCTCCAGATTTTTTCCTAATTAAACGCGAATCGAAGCCCGTCTTCTCTCTTCCAAAGCTTTCTTCGTCCCTCCCCCCTCTCTAAAAACGAACAATAATAAGTCCTCCGAAATTAATCAAATAAAAGGAAATTAACATCTCTGATTCAGCCATGGTGAAAATCCGAGGCGGCGCGCAAGAAACTGTGGGTTTCGCGAAGCTCCAAGGCGAAGACTTCGAGTACTACATGCAAACCTACTCGATCGTGATCGGGCGGAGCAGCAAGAAGCTCGGCGGAGAGGTCGACGTCGACCTCTCGGGGATTGGTGGCGGGATGAACATTTCTCGCCGCCACGCCAGGATTTTCTATGACTTCTCGCGCAGGAGATTCGCTCTTGAAGTTTTGGGGAAGAACGGGTGCTATGTTGAGGGGGTGTTGCATGTGCCTGGTTCGCAGCCTGTCAAGCTCGATTCTAAGGTAATACATGCTTAGGCCTAAATAAAAAAATATTGCACTGCTTCGGTTATACGCTTGGGATTTAATGCTAATGTAGCGCCAAGTAACACCAATGTTTTACTGGTTTTGGTCCTTTTGGACTTTTACTGACAGAGTAGGTACCAATAATATGAAAGCAGGCTTTGCAATTCTCACATGAAGGCATATCTAAGCCTTATTAGGCATAGATGCAAGCATAAGCCATCAATTGAAGTATTGGACACTAAACAATCCAGGAAAGAAAAAAACAAATCAGAATAAAATCAGAAATATAAAAATTTAACAAATTGTATGAAATTATAGGATCTGCTACAAATTGGGGATTTGCAATTCTACTTCCTCTTACCAACCCGGTCAATATTTGATCCCCGACCAATACCAAGACTTGGTACCAGTTCTCATGTAACAGAGGAAGAAGAAGATGATGAAGAAGAAGAAACAGAAGATGAAGGAGAACAAGAGGAGGATGAAGAGGAAGGTGATGGAGATGAGGAAATGGAGCCAGTATTGATGAGGAAGCGGCCAAGACTGGTACCAACTGATGCGAGTATACCTGGTGGTGTTGGTATGACAGGAAAAGCAGGTCCGTCTGGGCTTTTAGGTTTGTATAAAATTCCCCCCTTTTTTAGCTAATTCCTTGTGGGTAATTGCATAACAAAAAAAATTCCCATATTGCGATGCATATCTGGCAGGAGAAATTTAGTGGACCCCTGCAAAACAAAAGAATCATTAACTATTGCATATACCACAGTTTAACATGATTAGTATTCTTTCAATCACTACCCTTGTTCTCCTTAACTAATATCCAAAGGTTTAAATAGCGGATCGCGGACTTATAGCAGTCGAGCATTTTTCATAGCGGATAGCAGATAATGGTGCTATTGCGGATGATAAAGTTTGGACAATATGTAGTTATTTTAACTATTATATTGTATATGGTAAAGTTCAAAAACTTATATAACTAGTGATGACAAAAGTTAGAAAAAAAAAATTGATAACTAAATTTTGACAACCATGACAACTGATTCATGATTGTCAAATAAGAAAATGAACTTTCTATGATTTAAATATGTTGTGTATAAATTTTAGTTTAATTTAAATACCATTGTTTATCTATCAAGTGATAAACAGTATCAATGGACAAAGGTTTCTCAAATTACACTAAAGCTAATGTACGATTACTTTACTCATAGGCAACATATAAATAATTTTTTTATATTGAAAACAATTGAGCAAGATTATCAAAATCGTCAAATAAAGTTGGTATTCTGTATATCATTTTTCAATAATTGAGTTACACCACAATACTGGGTAATAATTATTTTCATATAGATGGAGACAATTACTTGTGCTTTGTTTGTTTAATATGACATCATACTTCTAGAATGATGAACTAAGAAAATAGTTGGTTCTAATAAAACAATCCAATCAATTTCTTAATGATGGTAAAATTTAATAAGAATTATGCTTTAAATCTCATAGTGCTTTTCTAAAGTTAGACCTTTATGACCACTATTTTAGCCCTTATTGCACAAGGCACTAAATTGCTAAAAACTGATAGCGACATAGCATTTATCATTTAAAACACTATAGCCGTGCTATAGCAGCAGCTTTGAATGATATTTAAAGCTTTGAGTGTATCTATACAAGTACCTATGGAGATAGGAGGATAAATACTAGTTTTGGTATTTTCGAGAAATTGAGATATGAGAGGTCTATCTGACTTAAGTTTTCCATTTTTAATACAATGCAGAGTTTACATTCTATTTTGGTTAGTCTAGTTATGGGAATTAGGAAATCGTTTAAGGTCTTTAGTTTTTTACACTAGGTAGTTGGAGCAAAGTTGTTGCTAACATTTGGATCATTATAAAAGCCTGAACGAGACCATACTAATTTTCAGGATTGATTTTACCCACACTAAATTTAGAGCCACAGAAGACCCACAAAGGGTACAAACACTTCTTTGCACTTTGGACTGTTTCCATGTTGCTTAGTGCGCAATGGAGCAAATATCTTTAAATTCTATCATATTCTCGGAGTAAGCACAGAGCTGTAATTATTTAAACAAACTTCAGTAAAAAAAAAAAAAATTAAGAAACTTCATGCTGCACAGTGCACTTAAAGGAGCTACTATGCATGCACATTTTACAATTCTTTTCATCGATCTTCTAGAACAGTCCTTTGAGATTCTCTTTCTGTTTCTGCAAGTTATAGTGACATTCTGCCGACTTATTTTATCTAAAATAGTAACTCAGTTTTAGCAAATTGTAGTTACTGAAATTTTTTTAAGAAAAAATATGATGCAAAATAAAATAAAAACATTATTGAAGTCATTACTGTGTGATGTGGAGGCGTAAGATGCTATATGTATCAAGATAATGCCAACAGAGAAATCTACCATCGCAACATTCACTTATCTGACGAATCCATATCCTCTGAGATAGTAGAATATTTCTGTTTTAAATCCAGATCATCCGATCAGAATCCCGGACAATCCGGCCCGAGGTCGAATGCACGGTACCTCTTTAATATTCGTGCAGATTCCAATCGGACGGTCTGGATCTAAACAGAAATATTATGTTACCTTAGGTGATATGAATTCCTTATCTGACTAGTTCACCCCCAAAGGAGAAAAAAACCAGTTCACCTATGGGGCACAACCACTGTTCTGACAATGGCAGAAAAATCAGCACCAGCTCTGCACTGTCTTTACCAAATAGAAAGTGCATCTCAACCAGCATCCCATCCTTGAATCAGACCAACAAATGAGATTTATCCGATGGTGAACCAACGGCTGAAAATAGAAGTCTGGTACTGTTTGTTGGGGCAATAGAATGAGACCAAAATGGTACCAATGATTCTGTGCGGAAGGTAAAAAAGTCATCGAACCAACATCGCATGCTTGCATCTGCCAACAATCAGATTTTTCCGATTGTGATCCCAACAGCTGAGAATAGAAATCCAGCACTGGTCTATTCCATTGAGTCTGTCAGAAATACACAATTTTCAACCATTCAGTTTCAGACACAATTACATAATTAGGAAACAAGGACACAACGGAACAGTTATGAAATTTACTTCTAATAAATGCAAGAAAGTTCTAGGAACATGGGAAAACTGACAACCATGTATAGAGACCAAAATGGAAATGGTCTCTTATTAAAAAAATATGTATGAGGTTAGATTATATAATCTTGGATCGTGCACATTAGTCGATGCAAACCCATTTTATCTCATTTTTTAGTGTAATTTACTTTTGGTCTTATCTTGTTCAGATCCTTGTGGCATTTTATGCTTAAAATCAAGATTTACCCAAATAATCCAAAGAAACAAAAAAAGCCTAACACAGTACATAACACTACCGTGGCTGTTTGAGCAGGTAGATGCACCCTGTATCTTTGATATGTAGTGCACCAAATAGAAAATTGAGCAGGCTATTTCATCGATGATTTTTTTATTGATATTTTAAAGAGCAAGTAGCGTGCATCTTTAGAAGTCCTCAAATACACCATTGCAAAAGTGGTACTCCAAAATCAAATTCAACAGAGCAAGGAGAGAGATCCATGGTGTAAGAAGATATTACTTCCAATTTGTTTTGTTCAAATTTGGAGTCAGTAATTGGAGAAATTTGGAAAGAATTAATAGTATGAGAAATTTGGAAAGAGGAATAGGCACTGTAAAGTTATTTAAATTATAGATTCAGCGAGCACTTCGCTTTTTCTACTTTCAGCATGTGAGGGAGGAAAAGTCAGATGGGAGAGATTGTGGAGAGATTTTCTCACACAATCCTTGAATTAAATGGATGGTCTGATTTACCGCACTCGAAATGTTCCGGCGCCGGAGAGGATAAGAATTCCTATTTGTGGGGAAAGAGAGTAAGAACCCAAACAGTACCATTGTCCATTGATATTCTGGAGAGTCAAATCAGACCCACATTTAGCAACAATTACGTGTGTTTCTTAAATTGATTTTCAATGTGTGGTTGTGTGGCAAATATCTTTAAACTATGACGGTATCATTTCTACTGTTCAGGCCTGTTTTGGGACCCCAAAAATGCAAACAATAAGTCCATTATTGCCGCGTTTATACCCAATCTAAATAATTTAAGAACCTTGCAAAGTCCACTCTTGATTGTTTCTCATCTAGCTGTGGTTTATATGTCATCTAAATTATTTAAAGGAAATATCCAAAGTTAAATATTACTGAACCATGATAATAGTCATGGACAGAAATGGAATAATCAAATTATTTTTCTCCTTATTGGCTGATTAATATTTTTGTTTTTATATTTATCACCTTTATTGTTTTTGTAGTTAAGAAAGGAGTAGACAGAGAAGCTGATAACAGGCAGCTATTACTTCTAGAAGAGAAAGATGTGATATCTTCAGTTGCCACAGTGCTGTCAGATCTTTGTGGGCCCGGTGAATGGATGCCTATGTTACAACTCCATGAAGAGGTCAGTTTTACCCCCTTTGAGGAATATTCAGTAATGCCTTCTAGCTTGATGCTTACTTCATAATTAAACCTAATGAGACTACTATTTGGATGCATGATTATTGATCACAAAGCATGGGATACCTAGGATAATTTGAAAATTGGAGAAACCAAAAGGTGATCTTTTCCAAATTGATGCTGCAGTTTTTGATTTGGACCAATGGAGTGGTTGATTGAACTAAAATCTATGTTAGGGTTTTTTATTGAACCAAAAGAAATTCAGGGGCTTGGTTGATCCAAATACAAAGTCGAAGGGCCATTTTCAGATTTTTTTTTTCCTTTAATTTTTTCTCTGTTTTTTTTTTTTTTTTTCTAAATTTCAGTTTTGAGGGGTTTATAAGTTTAAAATATTCATCTATGTTATCATGCATTGCATGTTGTTATAAATTAGATATGTCCCCATTTTCGTTATTTCTGTAATTTTGTTTGCAGATGTATGAGAAATATGGGCTTGTATGGCACCATAGTAGAGTGCGAAAATACCTCACTTCAGAAGACTACACAGAATCTGAGACAAAAGGAAAACCATGGTACGGCCTTCTGACCCTTCTAAGGAAATATCCAGAACATTTTGTCATCAATACGAGGACAAAAGGAAGAATTACCACGGAGTTTGTTTCTCTGGTGTCCTTGCTCTCCTAAAATGGTTTTGGCACTTTGCCTCCTCGACTCTAAAGGTTGAACTGGTTGAGTGATTGTAAATTTTTTAAGGTTGAAATAGGTTTCCGGTGGTGATTGAGAGCAGAAGAAGAAAATTTCTTTATGCTCTTTACTGTGTAAAGGTTCCTATTGAGTTTAGTTCAGCCGTTTTGATGTAGGATTTGTGTTTTATGAAATTTTTGATAAATGGTTAACTGAGTTCTTTGAGAAAAATAATAATTTAATGTTTTGAAATATGTAATCAATAAAAGTTATTAAGCTTTAAACACAGCATTTTCAATTTTTAGATCAGTCACGAGATGTTGTCAGATCTAATCTTACATTATAAATTATTTAGCTTTTAACTAATAATTGTTTATCAATACGTTAAATATATATTTTATTCAATGCATGAAAAAAATATTATTTTCTGAGATCTTTTACCAAAATTTATGTGCATTTTTGTCGGTGTATACTATTTGATGGTCTTTATTTCAAATTAAGATCGACTTCTTTTAACATATATTTATCTTTTCGGAAAATTTGTGAAAATGTGGTTTAATATTTCCTTCACTGTTTAGGAAAAACAGAAATACTTGGTAAATAAGCAAAACCGAAAAGATAATTTTACTATGCCCTGAAATCAGAAGGGTAACCAATAATTCGCTGTACAAACATGAGAAGAGAGGATACTTTATCCAAGAACCAAAAATTAAAAAAATGGACGCTTACATAACTAACCAGAAACAAAGAAATAAAAAGTTACTGATTTTGATTCTTGGAGCAATTAAGTTTTAATTCGTTGGATAGGAAGAATTTAAAACGATACAAAATTTAGGCCAATTTATTCAGGCGATTCCATTATGTATTAATTTTGAAGTGAGTTCCCTAATGTACCTGATCGTGTAGAATACAAGAACAAAATTAATTGGTATCTATTTTGAATATAAATAGGTCTGCCCGTCTGCGTATCAGATTAAAACGGACGCCTCATATCTCATTCTCTACACGTTCAGGTATTGCACCGGATCTAAATTCCCAATTTGGGAAGGTATCTTCTTTTTACCAAATGGTTTCCAATCATAAAAGACACGCTGCCTTCTAATGTTCCACTGGAAGAGGTACTCGCACCACATGGGTATTTGTACCGTAGGCCAGTCTTGCAATAGTTATATCTCGGGGGGCAGTTAAGTCTACAAACCCTTCCTTTTCAGAGATAAAATAATATAATTGGTGCTATGTACAATTTTGCTGAGGTTTGGTGCCAAAATTCCAATCTCAGCATGTTACTGTTGGACGATGCAAAAATTAAGGTGTCCTTTCTTCTTCCAGACAGACCTACCACCGTAAAAACAGACAGAATAAGCAACAAATATACCAAAAAAAATAAAATAACTTGTACTCTTTATAGATAAAGCTAGGACGCCTTTATAGTTTATCCCATTCTTTCTTGTTTTTACTTTTTCCAAAGTTGACCTCTTTCACTATCCCTTTCACCACCTGCTCAGAGTTGAACTCACGCACTTACAACCTTTCTCAACAACTGAGATTCTCTGGTTTCTCTCTCTCTCTCTCTCTCTCTCTCTCTCTACAATGCACACCACCATTTCTCCCTTTCTAAGGACCTCACTATACCCGTCAAAATGGCAAAAATGCTGTTCATTTCTCTCCTCATGCTTTCAATTGTTTCTCTGTCTGTCTCACAGGAACAATGCACAAACTCTAATAACCAGGTAAGAGCTGGTTACTGGCTCTCTAGTTCAAACCATTATTCTCCACTAGACAGCATAAACACCTCTCTCTACACACACCTTTACTACTGCTCTATCTCAGTTGACTATAACCAAGCAACTATCTCTCTCCCAGCATCCGAGGAAGTACCGTTTTTCATGAAATTCTCTTCAACCCTAAAATCTACAAACCCATCTCTCAAAACCCTGGTTTCAGTCTTTGCCACAACTGATTTCTCATCAATAGCCTCCGACACAAGTCACCGTGAAAAGTTGATCTCTTCGGCCATTCAATTAGCCCGTGAGAATGGGTTTGACGGTGTAGATTTGTCATGGCAATTCCCCAGTTCATCTGCTGACATGGCAAATCTTGCAGAGTTACTCACAGAATGGAGATCCAAAATTGATGAAGAAAATCAAACCTCATTACCACCTCTCCTCCTAACTGCCACCTTGTACTTCGCAAACCATATTTTTGATATGCCAGATCAAAATCTTGATTACCCAATTGATGTTCTTTCATACAACCTCGATTGGGCCAACATTCTCTCATTCAGCTTACGTAAAAGTACCAATTTAACAATTTATGATGCACCATTGTATGACATGTCATCCCATTACTCAGCAAGCTATGGAATCATCTCTTGGTTAGATGCTGGTTTACCACCATGTAAAATTGTCATGGGATTGCCTCTATTTGGGAGGTCTTGGATTCTTAGAAACAAGGCAAAGAATGAATTGGGGTCTCCAATTGTCGCTGCGGGGCTGAAACAAAAAATGAGCAATCACACAGGATTAATGGCATACTCAGAGATTGCAAATATATCAAAGGATTCGAGTGTCAGTGTTTCATATGATAATAGATCAGTGGCTGCATATTTAGTTTCTAGCAGTACATGGGTGAGCTTTGATAGTTTTGAGGTGGTTCAAGCAAAGGTAATGTTTGCATTGCAGTACCGGTTGCTCGGCTACTTCGTCTGGCCTATAAGTTTTGATGACTCGGACTATAGCATGTCAGATCAAGGTGAGCTAGTTACTCGATTTGATTTATTGGTATTTCATATTTTGGTATCACATTACAGAAAAGTTTGCAACAAGAAAATTAGGTTTTAATTGTATAGAAATGCCATGATTACTGTATTTTCCACGAGTTTTTGGTTCCATGGAAAGTGTGGTGGGGCTACAATTGTATAGAAATTCCATGATCACTATAATTTCGATGAATTTTTAGTTCCCTGCTGGCCATTTCTGGTACCAGTATGTATCAGTACCTGGTACTAATCCTGCTTACATCTGTTGGTATCTGATTTAATCGGATTTCTGATGCAGCGTTGCAAATATGGCTCAAGTACCGCAATTCTTTGATCTATGAAGAAGGAAATATGTTCGGGTTTGGTTTTGGGCAAACAGAGGCCCCGTCAAACTCCCCTCCTCACAGCCTCAATCCATCGCAAGCATCTAGATCAACGCATCACAATTTGCTTCTGCTTCTTTTATTATTTCTATTCTTTTAAAAGGGAACTATAGTTGTAAAGAGGTGTTCTTCATGAGAAATTTGTTGCACCAGTTTTTCAGTTATTTTTTCCATGTTTAAGCAGGTTTTTTTATCATGTTAAAAAGTGGTACATGATGGTTCTATTGTGTTTTCTGTAATTTGTTATATTTTTACAGGAAATTTTAATTTCATGTTCTTGAAATTCACTTCAGATAACTAACAATTTTGTACAATACAACATTACACTATGTACCTTAGTACCATAACACTATTTCCATACAAATTTAGATATTACGATGTTCCCGAGTACAACATTGTACTGACTATCTCCCGACCTTTTTCATTCGAGTCCACAAATACATCAAAATTACACTGTACATTAGTGGGGTATCTCTACCAATGAAGATTATAACTAGAAGATTGCATCAAGGGGTGTGCAAAATAGGCACCGAGAGTCAAAACTGTGATTGCTACATAAGGCAACCGCAAAAACTCCTTGTAATAATCTTCTGGTAATTTCTGACGACCATCAAGAATTGCCACAAAAGGAATAACACTTGTTCTTTTCTTAAGAACTTCAAATGACTTTCCGTAGCGAATTGAGAGCCGTCGATCTCCGTTCCAAACCCCAAAGAGATGGTGTGCTATTAAGCCGACAGAGGCTGAGATTGCCACGGTCTTGCCAATCCAAAGTGAGTGTGCCAAGCACCAAATTACTTGACCTACCATCTAGAATAATAGAAAAAAATGGGCATTAAAATATTTGCTCCTTTTTTGCGAAGTACACCCTTTTTTTTTTTTGCAGATGACACTCAATTATTAGAAATATGTTAGTTTATAAATTTCAAGCCCAATTCGTATTTGGTTGAGTTGATTTGGTTCAACGATGGACCCAGGTAAAAGACAGCCAGGGAGAATTGTCAAATATCTAACAGATTATGTTTCTTCCATCACTCCATCTAACAGTTGACATCTGTTTGTACATATTTCAAGAATGTTTGGTTTAGATGCAAAAGTTTTAAATTGTGGCAGTTATATGCAAATCAATAAACAGTAATAACCTAAAAAACCTAACTGAAAAGAGTTTTTTTTTGTTTCTTTTTATTCTGCATGGTCCTTGAACAGTCTTTTTTCCTGGCAATCTGGCTTATAATAAATAATTAACTTATTCTGCTTGCATATGTCATTACCGATATGGATCACTATAATTATTCTAGATGTCTGAAATCACAAATGATTTTACCTGGGGATGCCTGGTGATGCGCATGATTCCTGTCTCCCACAGGTGCATCTTCGGTTTATCCACGGCCGCCACTTCTAATAAATTAAAAGTCGAAGGGTACAAAAAGAAAAAGGAGACAAATGACGAGAACCATACTAGCTCGTGGACACCAGGTACTGCCTGTACTTGCCATAATTGCGTACCATCATATCGGTGATTGATGAAATATACCTACAAAACTAAGTCTGCTTACATGAGAATATAGTGAAAATGTTTGTAGGCTCTTTTCTAGGCATCTTTGTAACAGCTTAAAGTTTGCACTTTGCTCTTGTGACACTCTAGTATCACTCAAAAGTTGTATAGAAGTTTTATTTTAAAATTTAAAAACCTAAGCCTCGGAATTGCTGAACTGCAGGCTTAATATACTAAAAAATCACAAAAACAAATAAGGGGGAAAATATTGTAAGTGGAAAGAGAGATAGCTATAGGTACTTACGACTGTAGATACAGCTAAAGGGAGGGATATTCCTGCAAAAAGCACACGGAAAGCTCTCTCTCCAATAAGCTTCTCACCTTGATCACGTAGGCTGGCCAGGCCACTATGCACAGTAGCAAATATTGCCATTAGGACCAACATCGTGACCTAATCATGCGAAAAGTTCTTAGTAAAAAGATTCGCATTTCATTAACTCGGTACTCTTGAACAGGTTTTCAACATATATTCTATTTTCTAGCATTGTTCTTCTAAAAATATTTAAACTGCTCTAAATGACAAAAAAATGCCAACTTTAGGGTTTCAGCACAACTTTTATTGATGCCTACTTAAACAACCAATTTTACAAAGGCCATCACAAAATCTAGTTTTTTAAAATTTACCGATTTACAAAAATTCAGTAAAACGACAAAACAGTCTAAGAGAAGTTCCTTAATTTAGTAAGCTTCGGTACAAGGTTCAAAAAGATGAGGAAACAATTAGCAAAAAAAGAGGAGCAGGAATTTCTCAAAAATGTTATTGCAGCACTGGTCTTATTGTTAGTATTATTTAGCTTTTAATCGAAGTAGTATCACAAAGCAAATATTGTACCAGTTGAATACTAGATGATTACCAGTATATGGTTTTATCAGAGCAGTCCTCTAAACCAAATATTTTCCCTATTAAATTGAGAAAGCAAAGCTTCCAGATTACTCACCTCAGGAGAACCCGAAATGTTTGAAATTGAATCTACAAATGCTGTCCCGAATCCAGTAGAGGGATTAATCCACAGAAAATTCAAGGCTAACAACACAGAACCCAATATTACAGTGAAATAAACCCAAGACGATAGCTTTTGCTCGCTCAACTGAAAAGCAGCCGAATCCTCTCCCAAGAGAGATTCGTCTGGAATTGGATCATCTGTTTCTCTGCTCCCAACTGAAGAACTCTTGGCGATGGTTTTGTGGTATACAAAATGAGTGACCACTTTGGGATGAGAGAGAACAGGGGAGAATTTGGGGAAGCTGAATGGTTTTAGAGGTGGGAGGCAGAGTATAGACGGGATTTTGTGGCGTGGGGAGAGATGGTAGAGGTGAGGACGAGCGATGGAGAGGACGAAAGACGCCATTTTTTTTTTTTTTTTGTTTCCTTTTCAACAGCTAAAGGAAGAAAATAGGAACGAAGAAACTAGGCTACTAGTGCTCTTAATGGAACCGATTCGAATTTATTTTAATTAAATTAATTATATATTTTTGTATAATATAATTGTTTTTAAACGTACATAGTAGTGAACAATTCAAAATTTAATATATCAAAATAATATTATTCTTAGAATTTTTTATGAATTTTGAATTTGGATGGTACAAAATTCATATGCGAATTCGTTACGTAATGGGGATGAATTTGCAAATTAACAATGAGCGTTTTATCCGCTTCAGTCAGCAACTTTTGGGCTTATTGTATATAATGGGCTGATCACAGTTCTAGACCGCTTCCTGTGCTGGGCTGGACTTGGAAGGAAACGTTTTTTTTTTTTTTTTTTCTTTTTGTTTATTGTTTCATCAGCTTAATTTATTTTGTTAATTTTCTAGAAGAATTTGGGGGTTTTCGTAGATTAGAAGCAAGTAGTAACAGAAAGGTTGCTAAACGAGCGAATAAACTTTTACAAAATTTCTGACTACAATATTAAATTTTACTTTACATACATGACAAAGCATTTAAGCCTTTTTCGTCGTCTCATTGTTGTTGTCGTGTGTAAAATTTGCAAAGATATGACATTCTCTTCATGTCTCATGTACATTAATCTTTTTTGTGTGTTTTTAATATCAAAATTTCTTATTTCTTCTTCTTCTTTTGTGTATTAAAATGATGCAGCATTCTACATAGTTCATAGATAATGACTATGTGAACACTGAATAGCATCCGCTCCATTATGTACATTTTAACGATTATGTAGTATTGTTTAATCCAAAATATTTTTTTGGTTTAGAAAAATAACACCAGACGCTAGGTCTTTCATCTACCACTTTCTAGAAGATAAAAAAAAAATAAGCTCTAGATCAATTTTATTTAATAAAAAGTGGGTACTCCACCGATTTCATTGCAACTGAAACCACAAAAGTTAAAAGTACTCGTACCCAACTTCTGGTACCAAACCTCTGGTACCAGTCCCTAGAGTACATAGGTTCCTAATATATTCTATTACAATCTCCATCACCAATTAATTACTCTAAGCAGTACATGGCTCTAAATCATTCATATAATATACTAATGAGACTTGTTCAACAATTTTAGTCGTTTCGTCATTCATATAATATACTAATGAGACTTGTTCTCATCTGCTACTTAGTTTTTTTTAGGGTTATTGGTTGAATAGCCGCTAACAAATATATTGATAAAAAGATATTTACAGGACATAATGTCTAACTCCTCTATGTCTGCTAATGAGTTAATGTCAACAGAAATAAATTCAACATAATCTAAGTGCTGGTCCATCAAGCCAACCGTTCTCACAGGGGCCATTGCTGATTGTGCTTCAACCAAATAATTTGATCAATCTAATACTTTATCCTGGAAAAAGAGAATCAAAAAAGAAAACAACAGAATCTGAAAATACGTCAAAAAATTAAATTACTGTTGGATGTATCTTGTTTAAATATTATTTATACTCTTTATGTATCTTCAGGATGTGTGTGTGTTTTTTTAACTCGGTCAATTTATATGTACTGTTAAAAGTTCTCCATTTAAGTACTTTTTGTCAATTGAATCTTTATATTTCAGTTAGAATGAACATTTTTCTGTGAATATCAGCATAAGAAAGTTTGTGCACATTTTGGTTCATAAAAAGTTGCAGACATGGTAGGACCACAGGAGCTGCAATTATTGATTTTTATTGTCCCTTAAGTTAGTAAGAACAAATTTGCAATAAAGGATGTGGGGCCGTTTTGCCAACCAATTTTCAATGTGTAACATGCACATCCATATCACCTAGCATTTGCCTCCTGAGAACTGAGGGAGGGAGGGGGGGGGGGGGGGGGGGGGGGGGGGGGGGGGCTGATTCAGATCCAGTGCAATACCTCACTGATTACAATTAGATTTAAGTTTTAATTTGGCACAAATCTTAAACAGATTTCTATATCTAAATAGACATTGAATTTTACCCGGCTGGAAGTTAATGGAAACTAATTGCACTCAGTCAGTTATCTGGGAGGATACAGATTGTGTGGTGGTGGTGGGGGGGGGGGAGGATACAGATTTTGAGTTTGGATCTGAACGGTCATGCGGATTATGATGGGAGAGTACTTAATCCAAACTCAAATTTTGAGTTGGTCCAGGGGATCCGAATTCAGATAGGGTTCCGTGTTAGCTCTGGTAGTAATAAATTATAATTGCAACATAATTAATATTATGTAAAGATAGTCATTTGAAGTCATTTAAAGAATATCAAATATAATATGTAATATTATCTGTCTTATCCGAATTGTATGCGTACGATGCAGTATGGCTTTTACAAATATTTCAAGATATTTTGTGAGATTAATGTAACAGTGATTATTTTCAAACCACCTATGCCACAAGTCACTGATGGATAGATGTTTTGAAGCTTATTGGTAGTGTGCTAACTATGTGAAACTTAAATTTTAAACTGCACTAAAGAGCTAGTACTCGTTCGGCAATAAAGTTAAAAAGTAACTTTTTTAAAAAAATTTTAAGCTTGACAATGCTTAAGCCATGTGAAACCATGGCTTAGAAACTCCAGCAAGCTTAAGAAACATGGACAAAAAGAGTACTAATGAGGTGGCATTAAGCTTGATAAAGGAGCACCCGTTCAGTGAGCTTAAAACTCCTTAGAACACTAAGGAACACTAAGGAACTCTAAGCCATGGTTGTTGAACACTACCACTAAATTCTTTGTAAGCTTAAATCTAAAATCTATCAGAGATAATGTGTTTACATGTTAAATTTATAAAATTTCGAATTAATTTAGTATATAAGTCAAAAGATAAAAAAAATTTAATGAAAAATGAATATATTAAATTAACTTATAAATCTTCTTCTTTTTACCGCTTAACTTCATACTAAATTAAGTCAAACATTTATAAATTTGACACGTAAACGCATAACTCGTGAAGTAGATCGGTTTCAACAGTTTGAATTAGTTGTTTGAAGTCATTCTGATAAAATTTAGTATTAAGCTCATAAAAAAACTTGATAAACTCAAGAGCGTCCTAGTTCTACTCGAATAGATCATATAATTTAATAAGAAAAGGGGGGAATTAATACAGTGTCTATCAGCCACCTGTAACCATAGTAACATAATTTATGAATAATTCGTGTATAATTAATTTTTTTTTACATTTCCGAATCGAACACCGAATAAAACGCAAAAAAAAACATAGTATACGTTTTATTCACGAAAAAAACGCAAATCACGAATTATTCATGAATAAAACGCGAAAAAGGGCAAATTTTTTTTTTTTTTTTTTTTGCTTCCTTATGGTACCGAATCATTTCTGAATTATTTTCGAATCACAAATTTTTAATTCCGTCGAACCGAACCCAAACTATTCATTTGTCACTAAGCCTGTAACATGCCCTGTTGTGGAGAATCTGTAACAGAAAACCCCAACCAGTAACACTTAATTTTTTTCACACAAAAAGCATTGGTTTCTGCACAACATGCATAGATGTTCAATTGTTCATTTAAGTTTGTGTCATAGTTCCCAATGGAAACACCATTATTTTCTCAAGGTACAAACCCACTGTTATTTCCTGCTTTACAAAGACGCTGCTTCTTAAAGAAGAGCCGAACCCTCCTTTTATCCTTTTCTTTTTATTTCTCTCATTTTCTTTTTTTTTTCTTATTTTTTCTTTTTCTCTTTTATTTCTGTCTCTCTAAAAGCAGGATCTTGTTCTTCTTTTAAAAAGAGTAGCGAATTTCTCTAAAAGCAGGATTCTACTCTTCTTTAAGAAGAGTAGCGGGTTTGAATCCTACAAAAACGGACGATAAATTAGATATGGTTTATTAGAAAAATATTTAGTTTTATAACTTTTTTTATAACAAATTTAATAAATTAAATTGTGATAATTGAAAGCTGGACTCATTTGAGATCCACTGAGATCCAATCTATATTCTTTTTGCCGATTTTAAAGATTAAAATCTATATTCTTTTTGCTGATTTTAAAAATTAAATTGTGATAATTGAAAGCTGGACTCATTTGAGATCCACACTGAGATCCAATCTATATTCTTTTTGCTGATTTAGTTATAACCATCATTCAATGTTTCATTATTTAATTTATCCGATCACTGCAAACACAAATACACAATAAAATACAAAGAAATTGCCACCTCCAAGTTTAATAAACAAGTTGAATGTATATTTCAAAAAAAAAAAAAAAATCCCATTTTGGCATCTTTAAACTACATGTTCCATCTTGAAAGCTTATCTTAAAATTAAATGATAGATAGCATAGTAGGTTCTCCTTTGACCTTGAATGAAGCATTGATGAATTCACACAAAAGCCAAGCACAGGTTCAAGCAAAGGAAACAAGTTTATAAATGAGCACATAAATGTGGTAGCCAACTAATAAGTAATAAGCATTTATACATGCATCTCTATCCCTCTAAAGTTACAACCTAGCTACTATGTTGAACTCTTAAATGCTCCTCATACAACCTCCACCAACTCTTTTGCATTGTAGTTGGTCATGTCTATTTATCACTAAAGCATCAATTAATTAGCATGATCCCAAGTCCCTCTTCCTCAGGGCATAAGGCAAGGATTTATTTTTCTATTTTTGAATGGAATTGGATTTTGTCCAAAGAATTTTGGACAAATTTTATCTTAAGCCAGATATAAACCATCTTATCTACATCAAGATTCGTGCGACAAATTTAAAGCTTAATAAATTTAAACGGCTGAGAAAATCTAAACTGTCAACATGAATTTTGACACGAACCAAACGATTTCGAGCAAGGCTTTGTCCAGAGCCTTTTGGACAAACCCCACCCTTTTTGAATTTGAGGCTACATCCTCTGCATTAAAGCACTATTTGAGTTTAGCTCCAGATCATCTGATCAAAATTCGCCACATCTGTAATGCACGTGGCTCTTTTATATTCGTGCGGATTTAAATCGGACAGTTCAGATCTAAACTGAAAATTTGAGTTAACTCAGAGGATTCGAATCCTTGGAATTTGGTATTGTTTTGGTACAATGAGAATTGAAATAGTAGAAAAAATTCAACAAATTTCAGTTACTCATATTTGTTTTTTTTTTCTTTGGAGAAGATTAGGTCCAAACATATTTTTTTATGAAGTATTTTGGACTTTCATTTTTTTTATAGCTAGAGTTTGAAACGAAGTACCGAAAATTCACCAACATATACATTTTAGCGCAAGGTGCTTGTGTTTATCTACAGATAAATAAACTCAAATGAAACTGAAGCACGTACCAGTGTAAATTTTGCTAATACCCATCAATTTTCACTATATAACCTACGCATCCCCCACAAAATGTCAACTAAAACGCCTTTGGGATAGCTTTCAAGAATTCGAAGTAACTAAAGGACAAAAACAATATTATTTTTCCCTTCCTAAAAAAATATTATCCTTCATAAGATATGCAAAAACATAAGCTATGCAAAAATGAGTCATAAAATTTGTGATTTTATGGAGTCAGAAAAAAGTTTGTTAACTTATCAGATATGAATATGAGATGTTTGTATCCGTTATCTAACAAAGCAATTGATAATACACAACGTTTCTATAGAAGATGAAATTGATTTATGCAATGTTTAATTTATATTTTTTTTTTTAATAATGAAAGCAACAATAGAAGTTTTTATATACAGTATGATATTGTACATTTTACACTTTAAAGAACAATTTACTTGTTTGCTATTAATACGGATTTATATTGTATAAATTATTATTTTATTTGATATTTATTCATTATCCTTCCATTGTATGTTTTTTTCTGTTACATGTCAACCTTGATGATTAAGGATCTAGTATGATAAAATTAATATTTAATTTTCAAGAATAAAATATAAAGAAGACTCAATATTATATGAGGAGGGATCTAGTTACAACAAAGTTATCACAATTATTTTTTACATTTTCAAAATCCAAATCGTCGATCCAAACTGTTCAACATGATCTCCACAATAAAATGTGCTTGCAGATCAAATTTTATATTTTTTTTGAATTTTTTTACTATTTATTAAGTATTTTACAAAAACTAGTCAAATTCAGACCATTGAATTTTGTACCCATCTTAATAAATAGTAAAAAAATTTAAAAAAATGTAAAATTTGATCTGGAAGCACATTTTATTGTGGAGATCATGTTGAACGGTTTGGATCGACGATTTGGACTTTGAAAATGTAAAAAATAGTTGTGGTAACTCAAAATTGTGGTAACTAGATCCCTCCTCATCTTATATTTGTTTTTGAAAACTTGACTGATGCAGTCAAGGAAGACTCAATGTTATATGAGCAGAACTAGGGTGTGATGCGCTCACGCCGTAAGCGCACCTCCTAGAGGTCACATTTTCAAAGTTCAAATAGTCGATTCGAACCTTCCAACGTGTTCTTCATATTAAAATATGCTTGGAAACCAAATTTTACATTTTTTGGAAACTTTTTACTATTTTTTCTGAATTTTTCAAAATCATCACTATTTGAACTTTGAACACGTTTTTGAAAAATTCAGAAAAAATAGTAAAAAGTTTCCAAAAAATGTAAAATTTGGTTTCCAAGCATATTTTAATATGAAGAACACGTTGGAAGGTTCGAATCGACTATTTGAACTTTGAAAATGTGACCTCTAGGAGGTGCGCTCACGGCGTGAGCGCATCACACCCTAGTTCTACTCATGTTATATTAATTGACACTTCTTGGAAACTAATGCCGAGCAAACCAAGTAGAACATTTGTTATACAAGTGCATTTGATTTCAAAACAAAAGGGATAATTTGTTTTTAATTTACAAAGAAACAAAAGAACCAACAAACCTTTTGAGAAGTGAAGCTCAAAGCTGTTAGTCTCATCCTTGAAAGCTCAATTAAATAATATATCCCATTCGTCTGTCATAATCTTGAATAATAAAAAATAAATATATAACCAAACTTATGTAGATTTTATTAATATAATGCAAAGCAGTGCATCATGACAACAGATTTGTTATCTTTGAACTGATGTATCTAAGAAATTAGAACCCATGCCCTCAAATCATAAACTATTAGAAAGCAGTATATGAAAAAAGTTAACCTACTAACCTAGGTATCCATTAACCTAATTCAAGAAATCTAAATTAAATAAAGCAAATTGTCATGCCAAATGCCAACATATATACCTTGATTTGGAAAAAATTATTATTCACACATTTGAAGGAACCAATCAAGCACAAAACACATATAATGTTCTTAAAATTAATGCCAAAATGCAATTTCACAGATATATCAATATATCAAAAACTAATCAAAGAAAACATACTACAAAAAATGGCAATAGATTCCCTTTTCACAATTAGACCCAGCATTTCTCAACACTCAAATTACTCATATAAAAGACTAATAAATAAAAACTCAAAAATAAACAAACACAAATTTCAAATTCTTTGTTTAGAACATAACCTAGACGTGGCAACCAAAGCAATTACACGTCCTTGGTGTAAAAGAGCAGTACCCAAATGGCCTATTTGGTATATTGCAATTTATTGCATAGCAGCAAGGAGATGGCAGACAGAGACCCCTGGACCCACCACAACAGGTACACAAGGCACAAATGTGGAAGCTTCCAGTCAGCCGCCGCGCCCTCGACTCTTCTATCAGTACCGATCGGTGTACCGGTTCTGGTATTAACTTGGAACCCTGTCAAAATTTTAAAAGATTTCAGCCTATTATCATGAAAATTGAAAGAAGGTTGAGAGAAATTAAGAAAGAAACAAAACAGAGAAGAACCCACCTTAGCAATGGCGGGGGAGAGAATGAGGAACGCAACAAAGAGGAGAATAGAGACAGGTCTAGAGAGAGAAAGCATGGTTGTTTCTCTCTGATTTGGATTGGGGGCTAGAGAGAGAGAGAGAGAGACAGGACGAGATGGGGTTTATTTTTGGAGGTTGGAGAACTTAATACTGTGTGGAAGGACTAAGGAGGCATCAATACAGACTAAGGAGAGAGAGGGGGGGAAGGGTTAAGGGTTAAGGGTTTTGGGAATGGGCCATGGAGATAGAGAGAGAAAGAGCTGTGTTTTTAATCAAGGTGTTATTATCATGTTGCTACCTTTATTAAGTTGCAACTAATGGTTGGAGAGAGGAGCAATGCACTTTTATTAATTGACTCTTTAAATCACGCTACATAAATTCTTTGTAGGTTAAATGGTTAAGTACAGCAGCAGAGCAATTAATGCAATGCTTATCCTAATCTAATTTACACTTTAGTACATCTTGATTAAGAATTATCAAGTCCCCAATTTAATTACTGGTTGGTTGTTGCGTATTGGGTTTTAGTTATTCGAACTTACAAAGAAACAGTCATTTTAGATTTTATTTTCAGTGAGGCTATGGTATTATGCACAATGTACATTAATTTAAAATATTTTTATTTTTTAAATTCAAACAGTTCATCTTAACCATTCAATATGATCTATTTTAAATATACTTGTATATATATTTTTTAAAATTATTTTACTATTTTTTAGACAGATAGAAAAACATTGTTTTTGTACAATACATCTAGAATCTATAAATCAGTTATCATCTACATATCTAAAAAATGTAAAATTTGAGCTGGAGATATTCTATATGATTATCATATTAAATGGTTCAGAATGATTATTTGAACTTTGCAAATGAAATATTGTTCCAAAATACGAACTAATATATGTTATACATAGTATGCCTAAGCTTTTCATTTTTTGCTAAATGAAAAGGTTCAACCGATCTGGCGTTTTAATATTTTGTCACTAGAAATTTGAAGTTATTAATTTCGAAAGTTATCTCAGAAATAAGTTTAGTATATGCACATGCCAGAAATAAGTTTTAAGTCAATTTGCATTTTCCTGACCAAGTCCAGAAATAAGTTTAGTATAACTATGCTGATCAAGTCCCCAATTTGCATTAAAAGGAGAAAATGCACTGCTGATTGCCTGACCAAATGTAACTATGCATGATTCTGATCTCTGCTTAAGGTTTTGATTTTTATCGCAAAAGGCATATTAACAAGAGAACAATCTACATTTGTATTGGAATTCGGATCCAGTAAAGTAACTCAATTTTTGGGTTTTGGATCGAGACCGTCCGATTCGAATCCGCGAAAATTCATTCCCGAAGTGAGCGCATACATTCCGACGACAAATTTGAATCTCGAGACGATCTCCAACGACGAATTCGAATCAGACGGTCTCGATCCAAAATCCAAAGATTGAGCTACTTTAGGGGATCCGGAACCTCTGTATTGGGTAGCAAAATTTTGTCGCAAAAAGATATTAAACAAGGAACAATCTATATTTGGGCTAGGATATAAAGGCTTGTTATGGCTGGATTTTGTTATGTTAGCTGACACCCCAAACTAGACAATATCTAATTCTTTGGTTGGCTAATATCAAAATGTTTGTTCCGGAGCTGTGGTACAACTAATTGGTTTTTCGACTTTGAAAGTCCAAACGGTCGATCCAAACCGTTAGATGTGATCTCTATATTAAAATATGCTTGGAAACGAAATTTTATATTCGTTGAAATTTTTTACTATTTATTAAGCCAGTTTTAAAATCGTTGATTTTAATAAATAGTGAAAAATTTATGCATCATTGAAAACAACAATTTTAAAATTGAGTTAATAAATAGTAAAAAAATTCCAAAAAATACAAAATTTAGTCTCCAAGCACATTTTATTTTAGATTGAATGTTGCTGTTTAGATCGACCATTTGGACTTTAAAAATGTAAAAACTGAAGCGTTTGTTCCACAGCCTAGGAACAAACGTGTTGATATTAGCCAACCTCTCTCTCTCTCTCTATATATATATATATATATATATATATATATAGAATCTGGCTAATATGCTACGCATATATCAGGGCCCCTCCGTGCTACGGCTCACTTTTTGAGTTTTCAAAATCCTAACGGTCGATCCGAACCATTCAACATGATCTCCATATGAATATGTACTTGCAAACCAAATTTTACATTTTTTAGAATTTTTTTACTATTTATTAAGCCACTTTGAAAATCGCTGATCTAATGGTCCAGAAAAGTTTACTGTTGTGTACAAATTAGTGTTTTTTCAAAGTGGCTTAATAAATAGTAAAACAATTCTAAAAAATGTAAAATTTGGTTTGCAAGTACATATTCATATGGAGATCATGTTGAACGGTTTGGATCGACCGTTAGGATTTTGAAAACTCAAAAAGTATGCCGTAGCACGGAGGGCCCTTATATATGCGTAGCACCGTAGCACTGTCATATATATATATATATATATATATATATATATATATACACACGGAGGGCCCTTATATATAAGGAGGGTTCAAATGCACCATTATTTTTGTGCTCCAATATGCTCCACATCCTTTATCTCCATTTTCAAAGTCCGAAAAGTCGATCTGAACCGCTCAACATGATCTTCATAATAAAATATACTTGGATACTAAATTTTATATTTTTTAGAATTTTTTTACTATTTTTTTAGATAGGTACAAAATCACTTTTTATGGAGATTCTGGACCATCCGATAAAGTGATATTGTACCTATCTAAAAAAATAGTAAAAAAAATTCTAAAAAATATAAAATTTGGTCTCCAAACATATTTTATTATGAAGATCATGTTGAATGGTTCAGATCGACTGTTCGGACTTTGAAAATAGAGATAAAGGATGTGGAGCTGATAGGTTTAATTTATATATATGTTCGATCAGGTTTTCATCGCATAATAGCACCAAATATCATGTATTTTAGTATAATTTAGGATTAAATACCCCTAGAATCAAGTTACTGCAAATGTCTGTGTGGAATTCGCAGGAAAACAAGAAAAAGGACCAAAGTGCGGACGCACTGACCCAGAGTGCGGCCGCACTAAGCACTTAGAAGAAAAATCGAACTCCAGAAAAGCTTCAGAAGAAATGTCCGAGCGGAATGCGGACGCACTAAATACTGGTGCGGACGCATTTCTTACTTAGCCAAAAATCCAGCAGAAATTGAGAGAAAGTGCGGACGCACTTAGGCCGCACCTCACCCGCACTTTTGAAGAAAAGAACAAACTGAGCGTAGTGCGGGCGCACAGAGAAGGAATGCGGCCGCACTCAGCACTTGGAGAACAAAGCAGAACAGAAACCTAATTTTGTGCGACCTCAGTGCGGACGCACTTGGGCCGCATTCAGCCTAAAAACTGCTATTTCGGAGGATTTTCTATTTTCGGCACTTCAGACCACGACCCAAAGGTGGGAAATAGAAGGTGGAGACGTGGGGAACATGTTGGGACATATTTAGAATGATTCCCCACGTCCATATGCTCCAGATCCATTATAAAAGAAAGGGAATTTCTTCTCCATGATCATCACCATTCTAAGAGAGATTTTCACGAGATAGAGCATCAAGGAAGGAGCGAATCAAGAGGAAGGAAGTCGAATTCTCACAGCAATTGCAAGGAAGGCGAAGGTTTTGATTAGGGAAAGGGTGTATTCTATTTCTCTAGTTAGTTTCTCTTTGTCTTTACTTATTTTGTACTTGAATTCATGATGAATACTTGCATCTCCATGAGAGGCTAGTTTCTCTCTAGGGGTTTAGGTCATGTAGCATGAACTTGTTTAATTCTATTTTACTCGGATTTTAGTTTTTATTATGATTGTTTGATTTGATGTTAATTTCTATGATTTATTATTTGTGATATTCCATGATTTGTACTTGAATTGTAGCGTCCCGCTTTGATCATTTAGACCCAAAGTAGATTAGGATCATATAGGATAGTGCGACTTGTTGTGCTTGACTTGTAGCGTCCCGCTTAAGTCTTCTTGATTAAGAGTAGATTAGGATCATATAGGATAGTATAAATTGTGATTGCAAATACCTTAGGATTTGAATTATAAGCGACCGTACTTTTGTATTCAAGTCTGGAAAAATAGAAATTAAGATTAGGGTTTGGTGAAGGACTTAGCGGTGAAGCCAAAACTTGATTGGGACACCTTAGAACAAATATCGATATATACACTTGAAGCACGTGATTAAATATCCCTCTAGGTTAGTGACAGTCCTAGAATTCGAGGCACATTAATCCGTCCACCCAAGGTATTCGTATTAATATTTGTTCCAAAGGCTAACTTAGGTTAGAAACCTCGTCATAATCAAACATGAATTTAAACAAACCGAGTAGATAGAATTAGCAAGGGATTGTGGACCGAATACCCCTAGACTTCTCAAACTTCATTTTCACCCGACTTTATTGCTTTTTGTTACGAACTTTTAGTTTACTTTAATTTTCCTTTAAAAACGAAATTACACAAAACCCCCCTTTTTACTTTTATTGTTCAGTTTAGAAGTAGTTTTCTTTATTAAAAATTAGTATTTCCCTATCTCCTTGCGGATCGACACCTAAATACTACGATCGATAGGTTGTGCGCTTGCAACTAACTTATTTATTGAGTACGAAGGTTTATAAATTTAAAGGCAAAAGAGTACAAAATCTCTATATCTAAAATACTCAACAGGAGCATATTGGAGCACAAAAAATATGATGCATTTGAACCCTCCTCTATTTATATATATATATATATATATATATATATATATAGAGAGAGAGAGAGAGAGAGAGAGTAGAACTGGGGTGTTCTTAAGCTCACCAAGCCCCCTTGTGAGCTTAACTTAAAAACTCATCGGATGAGCTTCAAGTGACGCATCCAAACCGTTGAAATCGATCTAATTCACAAGTAATGAGTTTACATGTCAAATTTATAAATTTTCAAACTAATTTAATATAAAGTCAAGCAGTCAAAATATGATAAAAAATGAACACATTAAATTTAACTTATAAACCATTTTTTTTACCGCTTGACTTTATACTAAATTAGTTCGAAAATTTATAAATTTGACATGTAAACGCATCACTCATGAAGTAGATTGATTTCAACGGTTTGGATGTATCGTTTGAAGCCAATTCAATAGATTTTTTAATTAAGCTCACAAAGAAGCTTGGTAAGCTTAAGAACACCCTAGTTCTACTATATATATATAGAGAGAGAAAGAGAGAGTGAGAGTGGCTAATATACAAACATTTATTCCTAGACTCAGGAACAAACGGTTTTCGGTTCTCCAATTTTCGAAGTCCAAATAGTCGATCCAAACCATTAGATATTCAATCTATATTAAAATGTGCTTGGAGACTAAATTTTACATTTTTTGGAATTTTTTTACTATTTATTAAGCTGGTTTGAAAACTGCTGTTTTTCAATGCTGCAGAAATTTAATAAAAACAGCAGTTGTCAAACCATCTTAATAAATAGTAAAAAAATTTCAAAAAATGTAAAATTTGGTCTCCAAGTACATTTTAATATATATTGAATATCTAACAGTTTGGATCGATTGTTTGGACTTTGAAAATTGGAGAACCGAACCGTTTGTTCCTGAATTCAGGAACAAATGTTTTTATATTAGCCACACACACACTCTCTCTCTCTCTCTCCTCTATATATATAGAGAGAGAGATGGGCTAACTTGCTTTTATAATTAAAGATGATGTTTTATTTCATGCTCATATCTTCATTTTCAAAGTTCCAATAGTCGATTTGAACCTTCCAACATGTTCTTCATATTAAAATGTGCTTGGAGACCAAATTTTATATTTTTTGGAAAATTTTTACTATTTTTTCAGAATTTTTGAAAATCATTGCTTTGCTGAATTTTTTATTTAATGAAAAGTTGTGATTTTCAAAAATTCTGAACAAATAATAAAAAATTTCTAAAAAATGTAAAATTTGGTCTCCAAGCACATTCTAATATGTAGATCATGTTAGAAGTTTCGAATCGACTATTAAACTTTGAAAATGAAGATATGAGCGAAAAATAAAACACTCTCTTTAATTTCAAAGCAAGTTAGCCCAACTATATATATATATATATATATATATATATATATATATATATATTAAATATAACCACTGTTATTTGGCAACACAAAGTCTACAAAAACATGAATACGGAAACGCAATTCATTAGTTCAGTGCTTATATATATAAAGACTAAGACCACGTATTGACACCATTAGATGTCTTATTGCTGTTTCAAGAGCCGGTGTTTTTGGACTGAGGTCATATTTGATCAGTGAAGTAAACTTCTTATTTCACATTTAAATTATTACAATGAGAAGTAAAATAAGAATAAGATGAAGTAATATGGAGTTAATCTTTACTACGTATTTAGTTACTCTACCTATCTAGACAGATTATCTTACTCCACACTGTAGAGTCTATTGTTATAGGAAATTCAAATCCTCCACGGTACCGTAATAGGAAATCTTTTAGAATTAGTGGATCTGGACCGTTCTTTTTAACTAGGCACAAATTTCTGAAATTTACTTTCCTTATTTAGAAAAATCCAAAAGTATTTTACTTTCCTTATTTAATTTTCTGCACTTTACTATTCTCTATTTCTATTCTCTCTCTTTCACATCTTTTCTTCTCTCATAGATTTGAGCGCTGGCACCGGTCACAAGGAGTCAAACCGCGAAAATCAAAGCCGGCGAATCCTCTCTTTTTAAACCAATGGCAGGTCTAGATCCCAATCTAGGCATGCCTCGCAGCTTTGAGGTAGAAGTGGAAGACTATCCGGAAGGCCTCCTCAACCAAGACCTTCACGATAACATTCCGCCTCCTTCTCCTCCAAATAACAACCAACCGCCACCACATCCACGCAACAATGATCCACCTATTCTCAATAATAATCCTCTCTTCGGTGTCAATCCAAACCACAACGGAAATGGCCGTAACCGCCAACAAGGCCACCGCTTCGGTTTCATTCCTCAAGGCCAAGATCCACGCGAAATCAAGCCCTCTCTCATCCACTTGCTTGGCCAAAGTTAGTTTGGGGGAGCCCTAAACGAAGATCCACATGCCCACTTGGCGGTCTTTGAAGAATCTTGCGGAACTTTCGCTAGAGAAGGAGAAGAGCTAGACAACCTCAAGCTCAAATGCTTCCACCTATCCCTCCGTGATAATGCAAGATCGTGGCTAAGGACCGTGAATCGGGATCACATAAGAAGATGGGACGACATGGAGAAGTTATTCTTAGGAAAATACTTCCCTCCATCCAAAACCCAACACTTCCGAACAAAGATCACGACGTTCAAGCAAGCCGAGGGAGAGTCTTTAACCGAGGCATGGGATAGATGGGCCGAGCTCCAGCGCTTGTGCCCTAACCATGGCCTCGACATGTGGTTGCTCTTTCAATTTTTCTTTGCAGGTTGCACGATAGCCACCAAGACCCATTTGAATTCAGCCGCCGGAGGTAATATGTCAAAGATGGATCCTGAGCAAGCCATGCTAATGATTGAGGACATGGCGATCAACCAAAGGGAGTGGACGGCCGAAAGAGGTGGACGAACCCAAACCACACCGGGAATCCTGAAAACCGATGAAGTTACCGCCTTGAGAGCCCAAATGGAAGCCTTGCAACATCAAATGGCACAAATGCAAAACGCCAAATCCGTGACGAACAAGGCTTCATGCGGCATTTGTGGAGAGTCGACTCATATCACCGCCGATTGCAAAGTCCTTTTAGAAGGAGAAGAAGTCGAGCAAGTCAATGCAATGTTTTACAATCAAGGTGATAAGAGAAACGATCCGATCTACAATAAGGTTAGGTCTAACGATAATTTCAATTCGAATACATATAACCCTAACACAAGGTGGAACCATCCAAATTTCAAGTGGAGAACTGAAAATGAAAACTCAAACTCAAACCAATACCAAGGCAATTCAAATCAATACCAAAATCGGTCAAACCAAAACTCGTACCAAGGACCCTCTCAAAACAACAAATTAGAAAAATTGATAGAGGGCCTTGTTATCTCTCAAAACGAGTTCATGAACCAACAAAGAAGCACCAATACCGATATTTCGGATTCCTTGAGAAACATGAATAATAGATTTGAGTTTTTAGAGACCAAAACAAAGATGCTAGAAACACAAATTGCACAACAAGCATCTTCATCCTCCCGTCAACAAGGGACGCTTCCGGGCAAACCCGACATCAACCCGAGAGAGCATGCGAATGCCGTGACCTTGAGGAGCGGCAAGGAGTACGAAGGACCTACCATGCCCAATGAAGAGGAGCAGCAACCTCCCAAGGAAACACACGACGTTGCAATTCCCCTTGATGCAACCGCAGCACCTACAAGAGTGGATGCACCGACATCGGAAAAGCATCAAACAATGGGTAATTCTAGCTCCACAAAGGTAACAAATGCTGAAACTCCTAAGTACATTCCCCCGCATAGGTTTGTACATTTTCCTCAAAGGTTAGTGAAGCAAAAATTAGACCAACAATTTGCCAAATTTGTAGATCACCTCAAGAGGTTAAATATCACCATCCCTTTTACCGAAGCAATTACCCAAATGCCCACTTATGCAAAGTTTTTAAAAGAGATTTTGTCCAACAAAAGAATACTTGAGGAAGTGGGTACGGTGTCCCTAAATGAGGAGTGTAGCGCCCTCTTCTTAAATAAGCTACCTCCAAAACTTAAGGACCCGGGAAGCTTTGTCATCCCATGTAAGATAGGTGATACCAAATTTGATAGATGTTTATGTGATTTAGGGGCAAGTGTTAGTCTCATGCCAAAATCGGTATATTTAAGGTTGGATTTAGGGGAATTAAAACCAACGAGAATGTCCTTGCAATTGGCCGATAAAACGGTAAGGTTTCCCGATGGAATTGTGGAGGATGTCATTGTCAAAATAGGTGAGTATTTTGTGCCGATTGATTTCGTGGTTGTGGAAATGGAAGAGGACACTCATACCCCTATCTTGTTAGGTCGTGATTTCCTCATAACTGCAGGTGCCAATATCGATGTTAAAGAAGGAAAAATTTCCTTTGACATTGGTGGAGAAAAGGTCGACTTCCACATGTTTAAATCTATTAAATTTCCTTCTAATGATAATGACTCAATATGTAGGGTTGATGTTTTAGACTCTATAATTGATGATCATCTAGATAGGATGATGAAAGGAAAACAACTGGACGAAATCCTGGAAGAAACCGACCTCGAAACAGGAGAAAAATGCGAAAACAACCCTCAGTGCGTCCGCACCAATCCACAGTGCGTCCGCACTTTCACAGAAGAAGAGTCAGATGCGCCAGACCGAGCGCAGTGCGTCCGCACCAGCCCACAGTGCGTCCACACTTTTCCAAATTCAACCCCCGTGCGTCCGCACTCCGCCCGCACTAAAGCCTCAGATACCCAAATTTCACTTATCCAGGCGCAGTGCGTCCGCACTGAATATGAGTGCGTCCGCACTCAGGCCCAAATAGCTCAGATCGAAGCCAAATCGACCAGTTCCGCACCACCGAAGGTCGAACTCAAGCCCTTGCCACCTAATCTTCGTTATGAGTACCTGGGGACAGATAAAACATATCCGGTGATAGTCAATTCCGAGCTCAACAAAGATCAAACCGAGAAGCTCCTTCATGAACTAAGATTGCATAGGAAGGCTATCGGGTATACAATCGATGATCTAACCGGAATTAGCCCCTCCTTTTGCATGCACAGAATCTTAATGGAGGATGATCACAAGCCTTCTATCGAATCGCAAAGAAGACTCAACCCGAATCTCAAAGAAGTCGTAAAGAAGGAAATCATCAAACTCCTAGATGCCGGCATCATCTACCCAATCTCCGATTCAAAATGGGTAAGTCCGGTTCATGTTGTGCCAAAGAAAGGTGGTACCACAGTGGTGAAAGGCGAAGGCGACAAGATGATATCAACAAGGGTGGTGACTGGTTGGCGAATGTGCATCGACTACCGCAAGCTAAACAATGCAACAAGGAAGGACTATTTCCCTCTACCATTTGTCGACCAAATGCTCGAAAGACTCGCTTACCATTCACATTTTTGCTATTTAGATGGGTATAGTGGTTTCTTTCAAATTCCAATTCACCCCGATGACCAAGAGAAAACAACATTTACTTGTCCCTATGGTACGTTCGCGTACCGTAGGATGCCGTTCGGTTTATGTAATGCTCCAGCCACATTCCAAAGAGCCATGATGGCTATATTTTCTGACTTGTTAGAAAATTCTGTGGAAGTTTTCATGGATGATTTTTCGGTATTTGGTACTTCATTTGACAATTGCTTGACTAATTTAATCAAAGTTTTAGAACGTTGTGAGCAGGTCAATTTAGTACTCAATTGGGAGAAATGTCATTTCATGGTGCAACAAGGAGTTGTCCTAGGCCATGTGGTATCATCCAAGGGGTTGGAAGTCGACAAAGCCAAGGTGGAGGTGATAGAGAAATTGCCATATCCAACATGCGTCAAAGATGTGCGAAGCTTTCTAGGACATGCGGGATTCTATAGGCGATTCATCAAAGATTTTTCGAAAATTTGCAAACCTCTTACTAATTTGACAATGCAAAATGTTGAATTTAAATTTGATGCACCTTGCATTGAAGCTTTTTGCAGGATTAAAGAAGCACTAATTTCAGCTCCAATTCTCCGACCTCCGAATTGGGATGCTCCTTTTGAAATTATGTGCGATGCAAGCGATTACGCCGTGGGAGCCGTCCTAGGACAGCGAGCCGACAACAAGCCACATGTGATCTATTACGCAAGCAAGGTATTAGATGAGGCTCAAATGAATTACACCACAACCGAGAAGGAATTTCTAGCGGTAATCTTCGCCATCAACAAATTTCGACAATATTTGGTGGGATCTAAGGTGGTGGTGTACACCGATCATGCGGCAATCCGATACCTTCTCAACAAGAAAGATGCCAAACCACGCCTAATTAGGTGGATCCTCCTCCTCCAAGAGTTCGACCTAGAGATTAAAGACAAGAAAGGGACCGAAAACTCTGTGGCGGACCACCTTTCACGCATCAATAACACACCAAAAGAAGGAGACTTGCCGATCGACGATTCATTCATTGATGAGCAGTTATACGCGGTACAAAGTTTAGACGCCCCTTGGTATGCGGATTATGTTAATTATTTAGCATGTGGGTTGGTACCCCCGGAACTCTCTTACACACAAAGGAAGAAATTCTTTTCAGATGTTAAAAACTATTATTGGGATGAACCTTTGTTATTTCAATTGGGGGTAGACGGTATACATAGGCGTTGTGTACCACAAGAAGAGGTGAACCAAATTCTCCAATGTTGCCATTCATCCGCCTATGGAGGACATGCCTCAACCGACAAAACTGCAGCAAAAGTTCTTCAAGCCGGATTCTATTGGCCGACAATTTTCAAAGATACACGAGAATATGTGCTTAAGTGCGACAAGTGTCAACGAACCGGCAACATATCAAAAAGACATGAGATGCCTCTCCAAGGGATCCTAGAAGTTGAGATTTTCGATGTATGGGGAGTTGATTTCATGGGCCCTTTTCCAAGTTCATGCAACAACAAGTACATCCTTGTAGCAGTCGATTATGTGTCAAAATGGGTAGAAGCCGTGGCAAGCCCAACCGCCGACTCCGCCGTGGTAAGAAAGCTTTTTCAAAGAATTATTTTTCCTAGGTTTGGAGTACCTCGAGTGGTGATTAGCGATGGCGGCTCTCATTTCATCAACCGCCAATTCGACAATCTCCTACACAAGTATGGAGTAAAGCATAAGGTAGCCACACCTTACCACCCTCAAACAAACGGGCAAGTTGAAATTTCCAATCGGGAGATAAAAAACATCTTACAAAAAGTTGTTAACACATCGAGAAAAGATTGGTCGCTAAAACTTGATGAATCACTTTGGGCATATCGCACCGCCTACAAGACACCAATAGGTATGACTCCCTTTAAATTGGTCTATGGAAAACCATGTCATTTGCCGGTCGAACTCGAGCACAAGGCGTATTGGGCGATAAGAGCGCTAAATTTCGATTTAAAAGCCGCCGGTGCGAAACGAATTCTCAACTTACATGAGTTGGATGAATTGCGCCTCAATGCATACGAAAATGCCAAGCTATACAAGGAAAAGACAAAGAGGTGGCATGACAAACACATCATAAAGCGAGAATTTCACGAAGGAGATATGGTCTTGCTATACAACTCACGACTCCGCCTCTTTCCCGGTAAGTTGAAATCAAGATGGAATGGTCCGTACCAAATCCGGAAGGTCTTCAACAATGGAGCAATAGAGATTTGGAGCCACCAAACGGGTTCCTTTAAGGTGAATGGACAACGCCTTAAGCACTTCAATCATGCCGACCCAATAGAAAAGGTAGACGGCTCTCACTTATCCGACCCGCTCACTCGCCAATAAGCAAAAGCCATGTCGAGCTCACGACGTAAAATTGAGCGCTTCTTGGGAGGCAACCCAAGTTTTTACTGTTTTTCTTTACATTTTTATTTATTTATATCTTTAGTTTTTCAAAATTTAAATTTTTACTGACTCAGCCAATTTTTCAGGTAAAAAATTCATGAAAATAACCTGAGTGCGTCCGCACTAAACAGCAGTGCGTCCGCACTTACTACTTTGAAAATTTTCAGACAGGTTAAATCATCAAAATTGGCCAAACTAAGCGCAATGCGTCTGCACAGAAACATGGTGCGTCCGCATTCTCTACTTAACCAACTTTCAGGGAGAAGATTGAAGAAGTGCGACCTCACTGCGCCCGCACAAAAGCCGCACTTTGTAAACTGAGCGTAATGCGCCCGCACAGGGGCCGCACAGAGGCCGCACACAGGAACTTTTGATTTTTTTCAAACTCCAGCGCCAAAGTGCGACCGCACTAAATCAAAGTGCGTCCGCACGCAGTAAAAATAGAAAAAGGGGCCTTTTTAAACCTAGGCACCCCTTCCTCCTCTCTGTCTCTCCCGTTTTTCTCTCAAAACCGTCGGTTTTTCCTAAAAATAATCGAACCTCTCTCTTTCTCTCTTCTCTCCCTCTCCCACTACAAATCTCTCTTCTCCTCACCTTCACCAAGCCTTCCCCTCTTCTCTCCTAGCCCTAGGTGCCGCCATTGCCGCTCTCCTCTCGTCTTCAAGCCACCTCGCCACCTTTTCGCCATTCAAGCACCACACCACGGGATTTTGCGATCTACAACCGGGTTTGATCTCTCTAACTCTTCAATTTCACTATTTCGTTGGTAGAACTTAGAGATCGATACCAAATTTGGCCAATTTGACCAAAATTTCACCAAAACCATCGGTTTACCATTGACAGAACCCCCGTGCGACCTCAGTGCGTTCGCACTAGACCCGCACTCAGCCATAAATTCAAAATTTAACCGAATTTTCTTAACTAGTTTATGCGACCGCAGTGCGTCCGCACTAGGGCCGCATTTATCTCTGTTTAGGTTAAAATTCATTATTTTGAGTTGCGGTTTGGGAATTGGTGTTTAATTTTCTTTGTTGAGAACTTTTCTTGCAGGATACAATGATGAAACTTAAACGAACAACAAACAAGAAACGCAAAGGCAATCAAGGTGAATGTAGCCAAGCTAACTATCCACCGGCAAAACCTTTGAGCGATGAGCAACGAAGCCGGAAGAATTTCAACGAGAGGCGCCGAACTGTTGAGCCATCTCGTTGGATCGATGTCGAGGCCCTCGATGTACTCGGTCTCACCAACTCGGTCCAAATGCTCACCTCCCGGCTCGACCTTTGGGACTTCCTTAGCGATGAAGTCCCAACCTACAAGGGAATCACACTCGAGTTCCTCTCCTCCGTTGAGTTTGACCGAGGTAGGCGTGTCCTTGAATTCAACCTCGGAGGGTATGCCCATTCCATGAATTCCGCCGAACTCATGTCTCTCCTCCATATACCCAATCAAGATGTCAATGCAATGCGCACAACCACCGATTTCTTCCATGACATGTCCGTTGCACAATTCCGGCGTCTAACTTGTGAGGATGGCATTCTCGGCCATCAAAGGACAAAGAACATTCTCCACCCTACCTTGCGATACATCCAGCGAGTACTTAGCTACTCCATCTTTGCTCGAGGAGAGACTGCCTCCGTCATCAACATCAAGGAGCTATTCTACATGTGTTGCATGTTGCGAAGGAACAACGGGGAAATGAACTACATGCCTCACATTGGCTACAATTTGGCCAAGCATCTCCACACCGTAGCAACCAATAGGCAGCAGCATGGTAAAATCCGAGTGGGGGGTATTATCACTAAAATTGCGAGGGCTCTACAATTGCCATTTGGGAATGATATTGTGGATGGTCCAACCCTTGTCGATTTGCAAGGCTTAGTCCGTGCCACGTTGATTGAGAGATCCATGTATGATGAATAATGGATCAACATTGGTCCAGGGACAATCCGACACCGGTTACCTCTTCAAGTTGAGATCGATCCGTTGAATGATGCAACATGGTCTATAGCGGACGACCCTCTTCCAACCGAAGTACCACAACCACCTCAAGCCGCACCTCCACCTCAAGCAGGACCAACCAACGAACAACTAATGCAATACATGATGGATTTCCGCCTACATCTTGACGGGCGTCTCGACGAAATTGAGACAACAGCCAACAATGCCATGTACTATGCTAGAATGGCCTGCCAGCAATTCAATGCCGACTTTGAAGATGAACCGCCTACTCCACCCCATGTGAGGCGCGCAGGCCGAGCAGCGGAGCAACAACAACAAGCTGCGGCAGCAAATGTACCTCCAAATGACGGTGACGATACGGAGGAGGAGGAGAAAGAGGGAGGGAATGATGACATGGATGAAGAGGGCGATGGTAATGTCCCGTGAGGCCGCTTTGCCTCGTACTACCACCGACTTCCGCCAATAAGTTAAGTCCATATTTCTTCTAATTTACTTTTGTTTATTTTCAGCATTGAGGACAATGCTTGATTTAAGCTTGGGGGATGGGAAGAAAATGTATCTTGCATATGCATTTAGGATCATGTTTAAATTTCAGCAATTTTAAATTTTTTTTCATAGGATGTGATAAATTTGGGTGATTGACGAAAATTAGGGATGTTCATGCAATTTTTGCGAATTTTAAGTAAAATCCTTGGAACAATTTGAAATGACCACATAATTGGGCGAAAAACTTTGTGGAAATAAAGGTTGATGAAATTAGGACATTTGGAATCTAAATTGATTAGAGAAGCTATTTAGATTTGGAATTTTTAAATTTGGAAAGATTGGGATATCCATAAGTATGAAGGAATACTTAGGGATGTGTGTATTCATGATATGTGCATATATGTTGAGAGATTAGGTAAAATTGAAAATATGGGAAAATAAAAGGTGACTCCAATGACCTATGTTACGGCTTCATGACGTACTTATGGTTATGAGTCCTTAGCACTCTTGCTCCGCTAGTCTCCCGATAAAATTGACATTCGTGTTAATAGAAGGGTGGACTAAGAGCATGCAAAGCACTCTTGAATTAGAACGGTCGGGTACGGTTAACTACTTGTAACCAACCGATGCTTAATTGAGGATAGGGAACATAGTGCTAAATCATAAAAGAAAAATTCAAAATGAGAAAATCAAAAGCAACAACAAAAATGAGAAAATGCATGTATCAACACACGTAGCCCGCAAAATTTCTAAACCTAAGTTTGATTCAAGCTTGGGGGAATTTGAAAATTCCACGTTTAAGATAGCATTTCTTTTAATCAATTTGGGTAAACAAAGTTCATGAATTCTAGACCTTTAAGGAAATAAAAGTTAGAGTAATCGAATTGTGGGTTGAATCATAATTATCCAAGGGTTAAACTTGAAAATTGGGAAACTCGCATGAGGGTTTTTAATTCTTGACAAGATCATACAAATTTTTCATTTAAATATACTTGATATAAGGTGTACCAATGGGATCGAATTGATAGCTCAAGTTAGGTTTTGCTTGGGGACAAGCAAAGTTCAAGCTTGGGGGAATTTGATAGGTTTAATTTATATATATGTTCGATCAGGTTTTCATCGCATAATAGCACCAAATATCATGTATTTTAGTATAATTTAGGATTAAATACCCCTAGAATCAAGTTACTGCAAATGTCTGTGTGGAATTCGCAGGAAAACAAGAAAAAGGACCAAAGTGCGGACGCACTGACCCAGAGTGCGGCCGCACTAAGCACTTAGAAGAAAAATCGAACTCCAGAAAAGCTTCAGAAGAAATGTCCGAGCGGAATGCGGACGCACTAAATACTGGTGCGGACGCATTTCTTACTTAGCCAAAAATCCAGCAGAAATTGAGAGAAAGTGCAGACGCACTTAGGCCGCACCTCACCCGCACTTTTGAAGAAAAGAACAAACTGAGCGTAGTGCGGGCGCACAGAGAAGGAATGCGGCCGCACTCAGCACTTGGAGAACAAAGCAGAACAGAAACCTAATTTTGTGCGACCTCAGTGCGGACGCACTTGGGCCGCATTCAGCCTAAAAACTGCTATTTCGGAGGATTTTCTATTTTCGGCACTTCAGACCACGACCCAAAGGTGGGAAATAGAAGGTGGAGACGTGGGGAACATGTTGGGACAGATTTAGAATGATTCCCCACATCCATATGCTCCAGATCCATTATAAAAGAAAGGGAATTTCTTCTCCATGATCATCACCATTCTAAGAGAGATTTTCACGAGATAGAGCATCAAGGAAGGAGCGAATCAAGAGGAAGGAAGTCGAATTCTCACAGCAATTGCAAGGAAGGCGAAGGTTTTGATTAGGGAAAGGGTGTATTCTATTTCTCTAGTTAGTTTCTCTTTGTCTTTACTTATTTTGTACTTGAATTCATGATGAATACTTGCATCTCCATGAGAGGCTAGTTTCTCTCTAGGGGTTTAGGTCATGTAGCATGAACTTGTTTAATTCTATTTTACTCGGATTTTAGTTTTTATTATGATTGTTTGATTTGATGTTAATTTCTATGATTTATTATTTGTGATATTCCATGATTTGTACTTGAATTGTAGCGTCCCGCTTTGATCATTTAGACCCAAAGTAGATTAGGATCATATAGGATAGTGCGACTTGTTGTGCTTGACTTGTAGCGTCCCGCTTAAGTCTTCTTGATTAAGAGTAGATTAGGATCATATAGGATAGTATAAATTGTGATTGCAAATACCTTAGGATTTGAATTATAAGCGACCGTACTTTTGTATTCAAGTCTGGAAAAATAGAAATTAAGATTAGGGTTTGGTGAAGGACTTAGCGGTGAAGCCAAAACTTGATTGGGACACCTTAGAACAAATATCGATATATACACTTGAAGCACGTGATTAAATATCCCTCTAGGTTAGTGACAGCCCTAGAATTCGAGGCACATTAATCCGTCCACCCAAGGTATTCGTATTAATATTTGTTCCAAAGGCTAACTTAGGTTAGAAACCTCGTCATAATCAAACATGAATTTAAACAAACCGAGTAGATAGAATTAGCAAGGGATTGTGGACCGAATACCCCTAGACTTCTCAAACTTCATTTTCACCCGACTTTATTGCTTTTTGTTACGAACTTTTAGTTTACTTTAATTTTCCTTTAAAAACGAAATTACACAAAACCCCCCTTTTTACTTTTATTGTTCAGTTTAGAAGTAGTTTTCTTTATTAAAAATTAGTATTTCCCTATCTCCTTGCGGATCGACACCTAAATACTACGATCGATAGGTTGTGCGCTTGCAACTAACTTATTTATTGAGTACGAAGGTTTATAAATTTAAAGGCAAAAAGAGTACAAAATCTCTATATCTAAAATACTCAACAGGAGCATATTGGAGCACAAAAAATATGATGCATTTGAACCCTCCTCTATTTATATATATATATATATATATATATATAGAGAGAGAGAGAGAGAGAGAGAGAGAGAGAGTAGAACTGGGGTGTTCTTAAGCTCACCAAGCCCCCTTGTGAGCTTAACTTAAAAACTCATCGGATGAGCTTCAAGTGACGCATCCAAACCGTTGAAATCGATCTAATTCACAAGTAATGAGTTTACATGTCAAATTTATAAATTTTCAAACTAATTTAATATAAAGTCAAGCAGTCAAAATATGATAAAAAATGAACACATTAAATTTAACTTATAAACCATTTTTTTTACCGCTTGACTTTATACTAAATTAGTTCGAAAATTTATAAATTTGACATGTAAACGCATCACTCATGAAGTAGATTGATTTCAACGGTTTGGATGTATCGTTTGAAGCCAATTCAATAGATTTTTTAATTAAGCTCACAAAGAAGCTTGGTAAGCTTAAGAACACCCTAGTTCTACTATATATATATAGAGAGAGAAAGAGAGAGTGAGAGTGGCTAATATACAAACATTTATTCCTAGACTCAGGAACAAACGGTTTTCGGTTCTCCAATTTTCGAAGTCCAAATAGTCGATCCAAACCATTAGATATTCAATCTATATTAAAATGTGCTTGGAGACTAAATTTTACATTTTTTGGAATTTTTTTACTATTTATTAAGCTGGTTTGAAAACTGCTGTTTTTCAATGCTGCAGAAATTTAATAAAAACAGCAGTTGTCAAACCATCTTAATAAATAGTAAAAAAATTTCAAAAAATGTAAAATTTGGTCTCCAAGTACATTTTAATATATATTGAATATCTAACAGTTTGGATCGATTGTTTGGACTTTGAAAATTGGAGAACCGAACCGTTTGTTCCTGAATTCAGGAACAAATGTTTTTATATTAGCCACACACACACACACTCTCTCTCTCTCCTCTATATATATAGAGAGAGAGATGGGCTAACTTGCTTTTATAATTAAAGATGATGTTTTATTTCATGCTCATATCTTCATTTTCAAAGTTCCAATAGTCGATTTGAACCTTCCAACATGTTCTTCATATTAAAATGTGCTTGGAGACCAAATTTTATATTTTTTGGAAAAATTTTACTATTTTTTCAGAATTTTTGAAAATCATTGCTTTGCTGAATTTTTTATTTAATGAAAAGTTGTGATTTTCAAAAATTCTGAACAAATAATAAAAAATTTCTAAAAAATGTAAAATTTGGTCTCCAAGCACATTCTAATATGTAGATCATGTTAGAAGTTTCGAATCGACTATTAAACTTTGAAAATGAAGATATGAGCGAAAAATAAAACACTCTCTTTAATTTCAAAGCAAGTTAGCCCAACTATATATATATATATATATATATATATATATATATATTAAATATAACCACTGTTATTTGGCAACACAAAGTCTACAAAAACATGAATACGGAAACGCAATTCATTAGTTCAGTGCTTATATATATAAAGACTAAGACCACGTATTGACACCATTAGATGTCTTATTGCTGTTTCAAGAGCCGGTGTTTTTGGACTGAGGTCATATTTGATCAGTGAAGTAAACTTCTTATTTCACATTTAAATTATTACAATGAGAAGTAAAATAAGAATAAGATGAAGTAATATGGAGTTAATCTTTACTACTTATTTAGTTACTCTACCTATCTAGACAGATTATCTTACTCCACACTGTAGAGTCTATTGTTATAGGAAATTCAAATCCTCCACGGTACCGTAATAGGAAATCTTTTAGAATTAGTGGATCTGGACCGTTCTTTTTAACTAGGCACAAATCTCAAAGCCCAATAATAATGCCCCGCGCTAGCTCAAATCTCAAAACAACTGGGAGTTAATCTCAAATCGTAAAGTGGATTGTACCTGAGAGGATACTTTTCCTTGTTATAGGTAGAAGTTTATAGATTAATTTAAGCTATAATTTAAACTGTCAAACGAACCGTAAAATAAGCAAAGCTTTCGGGATCTTGGAGGAACCGCATCCGCCGCCACTGCTGATACAACATGCTTCGTTTACATGTTAGTGTATTACGGGGAAAGTTACGGTTCGAAAGCGAGCTTTGGTTTGGCTCCGGAGGCCTTTTAAAATACAAGCAGTTGACTTTAGGCAGCGTTCGAATTTTTAGTTAGTTAATTCACATTGAAGCTGTCTAGATGACACATGCCACAATACGAAACTACTAAACAACTTCAAATCTTCAATGCAGCTTTCCTTAAAAGTTAAGACTAAATGTGATTGTACAATCAATCAATCAAAAACTTTTTTTCAATAACTTAATTGAAAATGAGAATAAGTTTTTGAATTAGTGGCAAAGACAATACCTTCCGTGCAAAAACTCACATTTGAATTTTGGATGAAAAATCACCTTGTAGCTATTAAATAGTACATTTACTGAAAAAAAATAACTTAATTGGAACTAACTTTAATACTCAGCAACAACAACCCTCTATTAGTTAATAAATTCACCTTAAAATGTGATACCACTATCAATGAATTAACTCGGCTCATGAGATAATAAGCCTAACCGTGCCAACTCGTTAGTAACTCAAGTCGGAATGAAACAAGTCAATTACGGATTTTCTAGAGCCAATCTCGAACAAATTACGAGCTGCAAGTTTTCTCGTCAGACATATTGAGACATTTGATGCAGAGAGAACACAATTTAGACGGACCTTCTATGATATTCCCAAGCCTGTGATAGATTTTTATGAAATTGAACAATTGCACTGTATTATGCAATATCATTGCATAGCGTGCGTGATATTAACTGCAACATGATGGCAAGGGCCTGGACTATCTATGAATAGAAGAAGAGCAACTGAGCACGTGTCTATATTACCACTTGGCAAAAGGTTCAGGGAGCAGACGATTTCCCAGATAATATCACAGACACGTCTAATTAGAAAAATATTTTTATTAAATTCATCCACATTTTCTGCTATTGTACATATTAGTTGGCTCACATATATATAGAGAAAGGAATTTGTAATGAATTGAGTTACAAAAGCAGCAAGCACCGCAACAATACACACAAAACCAGAATTTATTTTCAAAGAATTACAGAAGTTATTATCTTTCTTCTGTTGGTCAAGCAAGAAGCAAATGAATCAGACAACACTATACAAAAGACAAATGCCCAATAATAAAACGCCAGGAAGCATTTTCACTAGAGTGAAGAGGTAACTGCGTGACTTGAATAGAAATTTCACCACAGGTAACTGTGACTCTGTGAGGCACACGAGACAATGCAACCAGCAAATAGAAGAACTGTTTGCTCAAGCAAATGATTCTGTCAGCTGCTACTACCTCACTTCAGGAACCTTTCACTGGATGTCAGATTATAACCTGATAATGATCGATTATAGTTTGAGACATGTTTTTTTTTTTTATGGGATGTGTCAGAATCAGTGCGTTCTGTAACAAGGGATGGTAATTTATGTAACCCCCTTGACTCATATTGGTTGTTAGTTTTGCTTTCAGTAATAATAGAAATGGTGGTCCTTGAGAGTTGAGACCCCAGTATTTCATGGAAAAAAAAAAGATGTAAAATGTATGTCAACGTGGGCTGAGCAACTGCAAGAGCTTACAAAAAGAAATAAAATTAAAGAGGATACATGGGATAATTACTTCGGAAAAGAAAAGAAAAGAAAAAAGAACAAAGAGGAATGTGAGTGGCCAAAGGGGGGCACCGTTCGATTCCTTTCAATATTCGGACGGATCAAGTGCGCACGAATTATGAAGCCAATCAAGTGGTTCCAAGTGATGCCCATTGGACGCTTCCGTAGGTGACACCGTGACACCATGTACAGTTTTCATTGACCGCCACGATAGAAATAATGGTGTAACCGAGTATTTTTTTTTTTTTTTTTTCCTTCAGTTATCCAAAATGAGAATATTTGTTTCGAACCATTTGTATTTAACTTTGAAGTGCAGGAGCCGCTTTACTGTTTTGTGAATAAACAATAATTTTTAATTATATTCAAGAAGCAATTTACAGCAATCAAATTTGCTTAAGCTTGTTAAATGCCACCAATCATGTAAAATAATATCACTATAAAGCTGACAGAAAGAGCTTGCACATGAATCAAATTGCAAGAAGGTACATCCATTACACTTTTATTCAAAAGATATAAAAAACAGAACATGTTAAGTCGTTACCTTCGATAATGATACTTACGAAAAAAATGCAGTTGCCCTCGTGAATTATTACATTACTATCTACAAGTAAAAGAAGAAAGAGGGAGAGTGAGAAACAGAGAGAGAGACCACGAGCCACTGCTACAACAAAGGTACCCCCAAAGAAAAGATCATTACACCATCAGAGATCTTTATAAGAAAAAAAGTTTGCCCCATTTACATGAAGCAAAACAGGTTGTATATGAGATCTACAATTGCGGGAACCAAATAACCCAGCTGATCTCCTTTTTCGTGGAACTTCAGTTGCAGATGAGTTACCTCTTTTCTCATTTTCCTTTTTCCTTTTTTTTTTTCATTATTTTTTCTTACGGTCAAGAAAATTAAAGAAGAATTTTTTTGGCAAATGCCTTTTTTTTATGAAGAGCTTTGTGATGCCTCTCTCTCATTGTTCCTGTCACTGGTCGGTATTTGCTGAGGAGATGCTGCAAGACCATACATGTAATGTCCCATAGGATGGTCGAATTTGCAATTAGGCCCGAATTTGCAAATACCATAGCGTGAGTAGAAATCACACATCGGTTCTCCCTGTCAAATTCAAATTATGGTCCAATTACTTCGTAACACTTTGTGACAAACTACAAAGTTCAAAACATAAAGGTGTAAAAAATGCAAAAAAAAAAAAAAGAGAAGTCTAATTAAAAAACAACTGTAACAAAAGACAATTACTTTCACTTGTCTGCAAAAGAGAATCCCTTATGCTAGCTAAAGTTTTAAATTGCTATCTTTTAACTTAGCACAGCAGTGTAATTATTATCAATTACAGAGACAATAATAATGCTAATAAAAAAACAGTAAGCCCTTCTAATCCTGTTTCCTTGATAATTATTACCCCAAAAGCACGATCCATTTTCATGGAGGTTTTCCATTTCAGTGATACCCCCTGGTTAATTTCATTGTAAATATGCACTAAAATAGTGGCTAGCAGTTTATTGAGAATTTCTTACGAGTAGGTTGTCTCTGCATAATGAAAAGAGACAGAAATTCACCAAATTCAAAATAAGTTATGGACCTCTTGTAAATTTTCCTTAAATTGAAAAAGGAAATTCTTACAGGGCGTAGAGGAAGGCCAATGGGACTGAGCGCACAATTTGGAGCAGGAACTAGCCTCTCTCTCGGATGGTGAAACTTGCAAGTAGCACCAAATTTGCAATCACCGGTTTTCATGTAGAACTGGCACTCAGGCTGGTCGGGTCTCTCTGGGAAAACGTTCTCTCTCTGAACTGCATACACAACAGATCCTGGATGGTAAGATGGGTACGCTCCTTGATCAGTTGGAACATCGGTCTGACGTGTGGTGGTGTAATATTGTGCGGCCGCCGTGGTTCTTTGTGGGTCATCTGGAGATGGGGACCCCATTGGTGCCTAGGGGTCACGAGAAACTTGTCAGACAAGTCAGTATCAAATGGTGAAAACAATTTCAGTTGTGCCGCGATACAATATCACAAAATTATGCATCATCCTATAAAAAAATGTGAACCTAATAAAACAGAGATATGCCAGTTGCAATTCTCCTCTCCTTAATTCTTCAAAGACTGCCAAACGTTCCTGTCTTAATTGCTGGTGTTTGCTCCTAGGAGTATATTGTGTACATTATGTTTCACATTAAAATAATTGATCTGCCACGTTGCATGGTATATTCAGAAAGGTGAAAGTAAAAATTGCACAAAATATTGGTACGAAAACAGAGGGAAACTAGATCTATGCAAAAGCACAAGTGAAACAAACTTACAGGATAGGGGTTCCATCCTGGGACCTGAACTAGACCCTGGGGCAAAATCACTTGCGCGTAACTGGAAGGCCCTTGCCACCTTGGGCTTGTGATATAGGAAGCGCGTGCAGTATAAACAGGAGAAGTTACAGCTTGTGGGGAGTAAATTGAAGATGAAGCGCCACCACGTAAGGCGATCATAGCATTTGAGGGCTGGGGATGGTGGAATTTACATGTGCCTCCAAATTTACACTGCCCTGTACGTAAATAATATGCACACTCCTTTTCATCCTGCATGAGTAGATGAATAACTAATACTTAAATTATTATAACTATATTGACGAATCTAACTTAACACCGGGAATACAGATTACATAGCTCAAAACCTACTCCATGATGTAGACAATACATGGATACATAAATATAAATAGTCCAAATTTTACTACCAGCCGGATTGACTTCTTCCTATTTTCCCATTGATGACACAAGGCTTCTGAAATAAAGATAGCAATGAAATACAAGGATACAATTAATAAAAAAAGAACTTGTATAAAGAATTACTATAAGATAATATATACCGGTCGTAGAGGATAGCCTAGAACATTCAACTGAACACGTCCGGCAATTCCAGCCTTTTCTCTTGGATGGTGAAACTTGCATGTAGCTCCAAATTTGCAAGTTCCAGTCTTCAAATAATACTGTCAAGTACCAACAAAAGTAGTCAGAATTTAATTATAACTCAGCAAAATAGCAGAAATCACCGTTATAAACTAAATATTCCTTACTGCCAGATAGATAAATACTGTTACTAAAAACCAACCCAGTACTACATTACAAAGATGCTCCCTGGAGTACCATCATTTCTCCGCTTTGGTCCCTAAATTGAAACCAGTTTTGGTCCAAAAGTTTCCATTACAATTGGTCTTGGCTGGAATGCACACAACATGATGTCAGCATGGCCAGTATCCACACATTATATCCCATCAAATTTCGAGCCAACACTTTCCTCAGGTGCACAAATGATGCTTGCTTTTCCAAAATTTACCGTCTTAGTCCAAAAAGATATATTTCACATTTGGTTCCCAGTAAATTTTGTTTTTTCCCATTTTTGGTCCCATGACTTTCAAAACTTCTCAATTGAGTTCCTGAAATTTTAGTATTTCCCATGTTGGTATTCAAGAATTTAGGTTTTTTCATTATCACCCTTAACAAATTCATATAAAGGGCAACGTTGGCAACCAGTCCATCTTATTCTATTCAAATTTAGTGGCATTAGAAACAGATGAGTATGACATAGAAGTGAGACAAGCAGGTATTCTAAGACCAATCTTGCAAAAGAAGTTGCATCGGACAGAAATCAGCTGCCAACATTGTATGATACCAATGATGGCATGATGATGTTGCTTCAGATTTACTCATGTGAGAGATGTTAGACAACTTGGTAGAGATCGAAAACTCCGGGGCCAAAATGGGAGTTTCGAAATTTGAGGGTCCAAATTGGGAAAGAGTTTACTTCAAGGACAAATTTGTAAAAAATCCAGAGAGTAAGAATAATGGAATTTTATGCACTAACATGATCCAGCTGAAATTTAAAAAAAAAAAAAAAGGCATATGAGAAAATTACAAAAAATATTAATGACAGAAATATAAGAAATTCACCTGGCACTCAGCTTGGCCAACCCTTTGTGGGTACTCTCCCTTAAGTCTTGCAGTTGCCATGACCTTAACAATAAATAAATTAAATATGTTAGCAAGACAATTGATGCAAGCAAAATGCTTAACAAGGTCTCAAAGGAAGTAATAATGCAACACTTTACCGATTTTTCAAGACTTACATACATCCTAAAAGTCTCGCATTACAATATACAACTTTTGTATAGGAACCTGGTTTTTGCAATGATTTCGTGACCACATTAACGAAGCCATTTTAGAAAGGAAAAATACAACTAAAGAGAGGGACAGAGAGAGAAGAAGCCAAACATTTTAAAGGCATTGATATAAGGTGAAAAGCAGAGTTCATTAACTAGACTACAGCCAAAACATATGATATATATAAACAAATAAATCAAACTCTGCATCAAAGAAAATTAAGGGACAACAACATTCAGCATAAGCAATAAACTATTAAGAAAAACAAAGTCTGTAAACTTTCCGCTAGGAATACGCTCATTTGAAATTCAATAAACTTACTGGCATGCAGTGTTCAACTGACAATACAAACAGAAACAACAAATAAGAAGTGAGAGGAAAAAATTACCAGAGCCCTATTAGGAGGATGATTGAATTTGCATGTCATCCCAAATCGACATGTGCCAGTTCTCATATAGTATGAGCAATCAGCTTCCCCTGGACGCTCGGGGTACGAACCTGCATCTACTTGTTCGCCTCCCCTCAAGCTCATTTGCCACATTGCATCTGCACCAGTAAAAGGAACCACTACATAGTTTTAGATATTGCTTAGATCAAGTGCATGTTAATTGAGGTAGTTGGGACAATAAGTTGAATTTACTACAATAAAAGCTTGAGAAAAGAGTATCAACAAAATACGTTTTCTTTAATAAGCCTGCGAGCTCAAGTACAATTATATTTACACAAATTATCTAGTTTTACCATTGTTGCAAATTTCATACATCAAGGAAATACACTAATTCACTACTCTGAGCTTGCTTTCGCTGTTATGTGACCACAAATGTACTCATAGCTAGCTAGGGATACTCGTAATTCAGGATGTGCTAATTCGGTACACATTAGTCTGCTGAAATTAATACCTGATTTGCACAAAAATAGCATGCGATTACAGTGCCAACATGCAGAGAACGAGCAAAGAAAGCCTAATAAATTATCATCCAGGATTTCTCCTAGAACAGCAGGACCGTGCCATTATCATGCACTAGCAATTGGAGAAACAGGGGTGGTTGTATAATACACAAAATCAGGTGTAAGAGGGAAATTGACAGAAAAGGAGAAGATAAGAAATAAACAAATTACCTCGACACAGACCATACCTAATTAATACTAATTTCAGATCAGAATTTCAGGATCATTTAGTGGAATTATTCATATAACTTACAACGCACTTAAACATACCAGCATTGCTACAGTACTTAAAAATAAAAGCACAAACTAGTTAAAAGAGGAAAGCCTTAGTGCAAGCAACTCTCGAATTCATCACTCTCCGGTATGACCAGAGCACCGGCAGCAGATGCACTGCCACTCATGATGCAGTAGTGATGGGGACCCATCAGTCCATCACCGCTTCAGATACAAAAAGACGGAGGAAAAGGAAATAAACAGCACAAGAAGAACTCCCACCCAAATTCCGTGAATTTCCCTTCAATTCCCGAGTTAAAAAATAAAATTGAAGCACATCAATTGAAACTAATATAAAAAACGCTGTTAAAAATCAAAACAAACAGCATTGCTACAGTACCCACAAAGACCAAAAGCGAAACAAGCAACTGAACAAGGAATCGGACAAAATTCTGACCTTCATCTCCGCCAGGTCTGGTGGAGGACCCCTCTGGAGCTGACGTGGCGTTGGGTCTGGGCGGGAGTCCACCGCCGGCGCCTCCGCCACCGCCTCCTGCGTGCATCACTGCGATCGCAACAGCATGCGATCAGGCTTACAGCGGCGATCGGAGTAGTGAGGGAGCAGGAGAAAAATAAAAGGGGTGTGTGTTATTTTGCTACGCTCCACAAAAGAGGGAGAGAGAGGGAGAGAAGAGAAGAGGGGAAAGGTAAGGAGGTGTAATGAGAGCCAGCCATTGGGGCTCCGACAGCCAGTCGTTTTGTTCCCCTTTTCCACCCGCGCCAGAGAACCCCGAACGGACAATTCTCCGAGTTACCGCTGCTATGCGTACTCCGTTACGTCCCCCACGACATGTTTAGACATGCTCAGAGTGAGTGCCAGTATTTTTTTTTTTCATTTTGATATTTTTTATTTGTATGCAAATATTTATGATTGTCAAAAAATGATAATTTTATTGAAAATTAAAACGAGTTCCTGTAAAAATAAAATAATGTTTTTGGGTTCGATTGCACAGTGATAATCTTGCACAAAAATATAGATAAAGAGAACTTTCTATAATAATATTTCAACTGAAATTCATATCATGGTCTCTTTTATGATAACTTTTAAATGCATTTAGATTGAGTAGTTTAAGAAACATAGTTGATGTTTTATGAATGTTTTAATTATTTGCTATATTCATAACAAGTTAAATCATCACTAGGATGTAAATATTATGCTAGTTTGGGATAAAATTTATTATGTATGTTCTCATATACGGTTGAAGCAATATGACCGCTTGTCTAATTATTATAATTACTAAATTATTTAAAATATATTACATGCAAATGGTTAAAACTTTTAATGATGCTATTTTAACATACACATTATAGTAAAAGACAAAAAATGTATTTTTAACACAAATTTATTTCACAATGAATGGACTCTTTCATATTTACATTATATATATGATTTGACATGTATAAAACATTTCCAATTAAAAAACATAGATGTATTGCATTACCATGATGCAAAAATAATATACATATAGTTTATTTTTATATTCCACAACTTAACAGTAATATATTCAATGAGAAGTGACAATTTGGAACGGAAATAAACTCTGGGTGCAAACTGGGCTCTCGTATAGAAACTTATCGTATATTGGTGTTTACTTAACCCCCCAAAGACTGGAAACCGTTTAATTAAACCGCTAATGCGGTCTGTTCCCTCTCAGAACAACTTAACTTTAACCTGAGACAAAGTATCTCCTGTCAGATCGACCATTGGTAGACGCGATCAACGGTTAGATTAGATATAATTGTAAGGTTGATTCGACACATGCCGAATAGGCCAGCGGAGTAGAGACAGGCGGGTGGGAACGCGGCGGGTTTCGAACGAACGAAACGCACACCTCTAAAAAAAAGAAAATTAACAAACAAAGCGAAAGATCTTTCCCAATTCCTGGAGCAGTTCGTACAGAAAACACCATAATAGTGTTTCGTTCCCTTGAGATTCCAAAGTTATTTGCAATAAAGCGTGGATGCTTAAAGCTAAGAATATTTAAATTAAGATGGTCTAAATATTGTTATTTAGTGGAGTTTAAAATGAAAAATTTAAGTAGAAAGAGAAAATATTAAAAATCTCTTACAAACAGTGATTCTAAGGAAAAAATGAGTTAAAATGAATAATATTTACTTCTCTTTAAAAATTATTCAGATTGACAGTTTAACTTAGACTTTCTAAAGTCATGATTACACCTGTTTAGGTCAGTTTAATTATTCCATAATTAGCCATCTACTTAAGAACTAAAGCCCTAATTCAAATATGGACAATGTCTTAATTGATACTTGTCATATGATTTTTGTAAAAGAATTCACAAAGATTATAAAACTTTAAGACCTCTAAAACACGTCAAATTATCAAGTATTTTAGAAGTATTGAATTAGTTATACTATTTCCATATTTAATTGTATAATTAAATATTATTTATTTTTTAATTATAAATGTTTTTTATTATAAAACCAAACGATATGCAAAAATGCCGAATTGTTTTTAAGACGCTTTCTTACCAAGAGCGAATATCAAAGAAAACTCTTCCGCTTATTAATTTTGTACGGACCTAATTCTGATTTAGTCAACTACCTAACTCTTCCGCTTATTAATTTTGTACGGACAAAGTTTTTAGCTTGCATTTGGCACGTAATATACAATCCGGTTGAGAAAGAGCCTGCTCCAGGTGTAACCGACAGCAAATCACATTTAATGCTGCCTAAACTGCGCATGCTGCTGGCCTCCGGTCTGTGTGGGACCCACACAAGCCGCTGGGTCGGAAAAGGACGGCCCCAAAGAGGCCACGTGTAGGTTTCGGATACGGTGCGTCAGGTGACTCTTTTTTCTTGTGCTTTTTCGCTAACCCCTTTCAGATCCCTATATTTTTCTACTACAGATTTTCTGTAGCTTCTATCATGTTGTTGTCCATATAGTAATAATACAAAACGTTTCCTTTTTTTTGTAGTAAACAATTGTAATTTGGTTTTTTTTTTTTTTGTACTTCTCGTATTGGTGGCTTGACAAATAGGAATATACAAAGTTCACAAAATTTCCGTACTGATCGAATAATTGTTAGTTGTCATTACTTTCATTTTTTTTATAGTAATATCAATTTTGTTTTTTATTGTCGTAGTAGCTTACAATATTTTTATATCAAATCACTGTATTGTGATTGGTTACTTAAATTTTCATTAGGTAATTAATGATTTATTATTATTGTAAGTTATAATGATCTATATAACACAAATAGTATTTATAGATTGAAATTAAAGGAGGTCTGATGCGAGGTTAGAACAATTTAAGATTTGGACTTATCAAGTATGTACGAATCTTAATGTGGATCAAACAGCTCAGATCAAGTAGCGAATTTGGTCTAATGCCTATCGAACCGCTCTTCACGGAGTGTTGCTCAATTTTGCTCCTGCCATGTAAATTTTTTCCTAACATTCACCCGCAACACAGAACACTGCACCGAAACGGGGAGCACCTCATCCTTTAAATAAATCACACTCTACTACACCAGACGAATATTAAATAGAGGGGTCCCATTACTATTATAGCAGGGGTAGATTGGGTGAGATTGAGAAGACAAGTGTAATTAAGCCCGTGTGATTACTGAAAGCAATATGGAATTAAGCACTATTTATAGCGGGCCCCACGAAGAAAGAAATAATAATTCGTGATTCGTGCAGTGGCTTTTTCATACTTTACGGCGCTAGCCTGGCTTTGGCTCGATTTACTAGGGGTAGGTTTTGCTTGATTACAGAGTTTCCCAACAGCTTTTATTATTTAATCAATTAAACAATGAAATTATGAAGTTGTCTTAATTTTATTTAGACAAGGTCAAGGGGCAGCTGCAAATCTGCAATTGCACGGGTAAGCATTTCTTTTCTTTTCTTTATTCATTTTTTTTAAACTACATGTGAAATCTAACAATGGGGTCAATGTCAACATGAGGATGGACACACATTGGAATTCAGATCCGTCAGTTATCCGTCATGGTACAATGAAATTTGGACCATTTATATTAATCTGACACAAATCTTAAATAACCCCATAAATCTAAATTAGGTTCGATAAACCATAGCTCAGTCAAAATTAATTCTATTAGGATTGGCAGAAAAAACTGTTTTACACGTGGAGATAAAATAAAACACAGTTAAACTGTTTAGTGCTAGTAGCTAACTTCTCATCCTCTGCGATTAAAGTATTTATTATATTTCTAGAACACTAAAGTGCAAAAGATGAAACTGAAACGAGAATTCTAGAAAAGGAGATGAGGGTTGAGTGTGAACTAAGGGTCCATGGGGACTTAATTGCGTTGACTTCAGGCCTAATTTATATTGGAGAATATACGCACTATAAGTGTCATACTTAAGCATATATCAATGCGTTATCATGAATCCACGAGGATATGCTATACCTGCTGTATTTTTTTTATATCTAAAATTATCATAATTCACCTCCTTTTTGTTTCCATAGGATGCATCATCTCCTATTAATTTGTGCTATCTGATGTAATGTTTGACTGTAGAATTAGAAGAGTAATAAATTCCGTATTTTTACACATAACAGTTAAACGAGAAATAAAAGATAAGTAAAATAGAGAAAATTTTAAGTTAATTCGAAATAAATTATTTCATTTTTTCAAACAAATTAACTTACTTCATATCTATTTGTCTCAAAAGCGGACCTAAGTTATGCTAGGAGTGGGCAATTGTCCTATACTGAATTTTCAAAAACAATTTTTAAGATGCTAGATTTTGAGTTTTTGCTCCATTCTGAAAAATTAATTGCCCTACCTTGTTGAGAGCATGCTTCGGAAAATTGGCTGAGTCAGACCGACTTGAACGAATTTCATATGAAATTCGATAAAATTGCACTAAATCGACGAATCCTACATATGTAACTAAAGCTATGAAAAAGTGCTTCAATTGATTTGGTCTTAATATGCCTTTTCTTAGTTAATATAATATGTTTTAAGTTCTAATTTAAAATTTTAGTCGGAATTAGAACCTTATTTTGCATTTCAATTCAAAGTTTGAATTTGCTTTTTATTCACTTAATTAAAGCTATTTTAATGTATTAGTTTCTAAACAAGCTTTTTACATAAAATAAGTGTTTTACATAATTTTTTAATATTATTCAACAAATTAATTTTATTAAAAAAATCCTATTTTTTAATACAAAACAAACATTGTTTAAAAAATCTGAATCCAATCTGATTCAGCCGATTTTCACTTATCTATCTTATTCTAATTCCGTAATCAACTTGCTAATTCGGCTTACGATTCTGATTTTGGAACCATGGTTGAGAGCCCACAATGTTTAGCAACCCACAACTCATTTTTTTTTTTTTGTTGAGCATAAGAATATATATATTTTTATTAAAAATCGTACCGCTGCGTTCACTAATGATCTGTTAACTTAAAGAAAGAAAAATGAAAACACTATGCTCTACTCTTTAGAGAAAAGAAAATTAGCGGGTGACTACTCTTTCAACCTTCGCTGCTCGGCTGCTTCTCCGTGACAACAACTGCTCCTTTGCTACTTAGAGAGAGAAAGAAAAGCAACGAACGCCTCGTCCGCTGATTGTTGCTCGTCTCTATTAATGGGTTTGATCCAATTAACTATTTTTTTGTCCTACTCTGACGTAATTCATGAATCAGCTCTTGTACAGAATCTACTGTCATAGGTGAGAATTTATTTTCCAACATCTTATTTCAATTTAACTCTTTTTTTAATGTAAGTGACAACCTTTTCTAAAAAAATATATTAAGTGGCAACGAAACATGATCTGAAAGAGTTCTGAATTAGAGCAACAAAGTTGATCACTTATAACTAATTCTTACACTAATGGAGAGTTGAGGAAGGGAGGGAATGGAAAGAAAAGAAAACTTTCCGAATCGTATTTGGTTGATAAAATTATGTCGGAGGTGAAGGGTATAAGAGGTGAAATGTTTAACCTTGTATTATTATAATCGATAGAATCGGTTTTCCTGTCAATTTGGGATGTAACGGATGGAAAAAAAATTGTTGCAAATATTTTTAGAAAAAATAGCATAAATGCTCAATCTTATATATCTTACCTATATAATTCTCATACAAGTTTTTTGTCCACCAAATTTCTCATTAACCTTCTAAATTTTGATCAACCAAACAAGAAATAAGACGGAAAAAAAAGTTAAATTTATTTTCTTTCATTAATCATCCAAACACTAAGAAGTTAAATATATTAATCTTCCTTTCTATTTCATTTCATTCCCTTCTATTCTTCACCTCCCCTTCCTCTACTCTCCATCCAAACAAGGTGTAAAAATTCTGTGACTAGAATGTGAACTGAGAATAAATTCTATTATTACGCATCTCGGTATATTTGAGTTTGTCGAGATTAGTATAATCTAAGTTAAATTTTTAGAAAGGATGGGAACAAGTCTTGACGTTTGATGAGAAAATGCATACTCGAATTCCGTAATGATATTTAAAAAGAAATCTTGTTGAGATGAATGAAAATTTTTATTTTAAAAATGATTCCTATGATTATTTTTTGTGTTTTTATGATTGGTTTTAGATAATAATTGTTTTTTTAGAGTAAAGTTAGGTTAGTTTTTAAGCTCACCAAATTCAAAACCTCTCAGATTAATTTCAAATAATGAATCCAAGCAGTTGGAATCGATCTACTTCAATGAATTTATATTCAAAATTTGTAAATTTTTGAATTAATTTAATAGAAAGTCAAACTGTCAACAAAAATTATAAATTAATCTTAATAAATTCATTATTTTCATCACTTTTTGACAGCTTCACTTTTTACTAAATTAATTCAAAATTTATAAATTTTGTATATATACATATCACTCAAGAAACATATCAAATAACGATTTAAATTCGTTGTTTGAAACTAATCTAATAAATTTTAAAATTAAGCTCACCAAAAAACTTCACTAGCTTAAAAACAACCATAGTTCTACATACTCTTGTTTTATTATCACTGCCACAAGATGAATCAATGGGAAACTCCGCATAATTTATCAATTATCACCCATGAAATAACTAAATTACAATTCATTCACAAAATGTGCATTACTGCATTACCCTTTAAAGCATTATATCTGATCACAATTCATAACTTACTACAAAAAAGAAAACCAATGAAAAATAAATCAGAAAGAAGACTAAAACAGATATGTACCTAAGGAGAGCGCATGGCTTGTGGCATCTAATTGTTGCGATATATATGCACGGTACAGCCGAGGAGTGATCATAGTCGGCCGATCAAACACCGGCGAGCCTGACCGTAATTGGCAGGCGTTAGTCGCAGGAGAATATTGTCCTCAAATGTTTTAATTGCTCCTATTTTTAGGAGAAACATTGAACAAGGAGACGATACACAATTGGTCTTTCCTTGGTTTAGTTTTTTTTATTCTTCTTTGTTTTTGCAATGTCCAGCATGTACTTTTCCAAATTTAGATATATTCAAGAGAGGGAAAGACTAGGTTATTCAAAACAACATCAATAAATTGAGCTTGACTCGAGTCAGTTTGCAAAAATTCTGTTGTGTACAAGAGCTGCTATGATCAGGTGTGGCACCAGAAAATACTATGGGATGGAATAAATATTAGGATAGAGTATAAATTTACAATTATTCTTAGAGTTAGGCAATGGTGATATGCATATTACATATTACATAATGATATGTTCTATAGATTCATATTTATATTCTTTTTTTAAGTTTAAACAACTGATCCAAACTGTTATACATGATATGTGTATAAAAATATACTTGAAAACAAAATTCAACAAATTTTTAGTTTTTTTAAATCAAGTGGTTTTCTACCTATTTAAAAAAATAGTAAAATAATTCAAAAAGAAATGTAAAATTTTGATCTCTTAGTATATTTACATATGGAGATCATGTTTAATAATTCAGATCGACTGAAATTTGAAAATAAAAATATTGATTTCTAGTATGAATCGATCCGTAATATGCATATTATCATAGCCTCACTCATTATTTTAAATCAAAAGTGCACTTCTATAGTTTTTTTCTTTCAAAAAAAACATTGACAGGTTAATCTTCTATTTTTTGTAAAATTCTATGAATACTAGTGCCTTTTTTTTTCTTCACGTTATTTGGGAACTTATATGAGCAACACTAAAGTTGTTCGTTATAAATTCAAATATTGTATGTGAGAAGTCCCTGAAAATATACATAACACCAAAATATAAGGGCTATTTGCCAAATTCTCTCTTCTAGCATGTTCCGAATATATAAGAGTACTATTTATTGCATAGATTATTGCTAAATATTATATGCAAAAGCATGAGAACGACACCATTTTGCTATTGTAATGAACGGTTAGAACAGCTGAAGAGATGGGAAAAAAAAAGAAACAGAGAGAAAACTCTTTCTAATATATTTTCTTTTTAATTTCACTCCCAACACACAATACTCCAAATAACACTCCCAAATCTCACACAGTATCATGTAGGGCTGCTAATGAGCCAGGCCAGCTCATAAGCCAATGAGTTGGACAACTCAATATTTTATATTGAATCGGGCTCTAAACTGAAAAAAGTCCGAACTCGACTCGGACTCAAATTTTATCGTTGAATAGAGTCGAATCCAAGCCAAGCCGGGCCGGCTCATGAGCCAATGCTGTTTTGACTGTTGCACTTGATGGCATTTCTAATTTTTACATCTTGATACTAGTATGTGCTATGTACTGAACTTGTTGTGTGCTAATTTTTACATCTTGATACCCTCATATGGTGTATGGATTTCAATGAAATTGGTGAAGTAATTCCACTTTTGTTCAAATTTTTTTTTTATACAGTTCTCAGTGCTGTTCGGACTGTATGCCCTTTTTCTTCTGAAATTGTAAGATGGATGATTATTGTACAATTTACCTTTATCGTTATGAAATTGTAAGATGGATGATTAATTAATTTTTCAATTGGACAAATTTGATATGTGTTATCAATGTTAATTACTTTTTGTACCTCTTTTATATGTCAAGATAGTTGGTTTTGGTTTAGTTAACTGATATGTTACGCAAGAGCAGATTTTAAGAGAGGGCTGAGGGAATTCCTAAAGATGTGTTCTGCATTAAAATGAGTTTAAGTACTCGAACAATATTATAAATTTAAATTTAAATTCTACTACTACTCTAGATTTTGAAAAAAAATTTGTCAGTACGCACAATGACCCCTTCATCAAATTTTCAAGTTACTCTGAATGTATAATCATAACTGCCGAGCCGAGCCGAGCCAGGCCGGGCCGAATCATGGGCTGAGCCGAGTCAAGTGTTCAAACGAGCCGAACCAAGCCAGGCTTTTTCTTTCAAAACTGAGCCGAACCTTGATCTGAGCTATTATGACTTTCTCATTTAGCTGAGCCAGGTCTGAGCCGGGCCAAGCCCATTAGCAGGCCTAGTATCATGTATAATGTTGGAGGTGTTATAACTAAATCTTTAGTATGGTTTAAAGCAGTTGTTTTGAAATACAGTTTTATATAAGTAAAATGACACTGCATACCGTATATGCAGTATGAGGATATATAGAGTACATTTAGGGTGTTTTTAAGCTCCCAAACTCTTTATTAGCTTGATTTGAAAACTTATCAGATCATTTTTTAAATAATAAATCTAAATTGTTAAAACTGATCTACTTCACAAGTTATGTGTTTATATGCCAAATTAATAAAATTTTGAATTAATTTAGTATAAAGTCAAGGAGTAAAAAATGAACACATTAAAATTAACTTATTACCTTATTTTTATCACTTGACTTTATATTAAATTAAGTTGAAAATTTATAAATTTGACAGGTAAATGTCTCACTCGTGAAGTAGATTGTGTTGTTGTAAGCAATCTTTCGTGCTGTTTGACTAATTTGCAAAAGATATAATCATTGAATTTTACAGTTTCTCTGTTTGAGATGTATGCAGGTTTAACAGTTACGACCAAAGATCAAAGCAAGTCAACAATTCATATCATGACAAGTTGGTGTAACAAGTCGCGTCCGAAGGTCAAAGAAAGTCAAAGTGCATATCATGACAAGTCGGAACATGACAATCTGCACAAGATAATATGTTACATGATCTTCTCGAGCTATAAGGAATGATTTGATAAATATGATCTGATGGAAGATTCACACGAGCCATTTGGAATATCGGACATTAATGAAGATGTTGAATCATGAAGATTACGGAAGATCATATGAAGATCACACTTTACCATTTTGAGTTGTTATTTTTATTTATGTCCAAAAGTATGATAAAGTAGATCTGAGGTTGAGACCGAGTCTAGCTGTTGCTTGGCTGGATATCAAATCCAAAATTCAAATTACCGGGCTTGGTCAATACTGGAAACTTAGGCACAAGCAAAATAGGTAAACTATTATGTTGTAGATCTTGTGATCTGCAAAGAGCCATTGGCTCTCCTTTGAATTCCACTATAAATAGTGGGCTATATCTCCTCACAAATCTTACACTTTAGAATTCTTTTGAGAGGTTTAGCCTAGTTCATTGTTGCTTGTGCTCAAACTTCAATTATCTTTTCAGCAACCTCAAATATACTTCACCTAACTTGATCCATTGTGAGATTAGAGTGAAGCCAGTGATTGTCTGGACTTAGAGCTGCGAGCTCGTTTATATCTTTGAGCCTGTGTGCTCACCTTTCTTTCTCTGAGCTGTTGTGCTCATCTGTCGTGTGTGTGGACCACATGAGTGTTGTCTTGTGCATGTCACAACTTGTATTCATTTCTTCATTGGGTAATAGAAAGGTGCGCCTCTTAAGGTTGTGTTGTCCTGGAGACGTAGGTCCATTCTGAGACCGAACTTCGTTAACAACTCGTGTGTAATTTTCTCTAACTTTATCTATTTACTTTACTACACTTTAATATTTATTTAATTGTTATTTAATTTACAAGTTCTTGATTCCACCAAGAAATTACCGTAGACAGATTACTTAAACACATGAACGACTTTCAAACTTGTCTATCCGATAGATAGTTACAAGTTGTAGGAGTTAAATTTTAAACATACCTATTCACCCTCCTCTATGTGCCGTTAGGAACAACATATCAGTTTTAATAGTTTGAATTGGTTATTTGAATTTATTCGAATAGATTTTGAAATTAAACTCACTAAATGACTTAGTGAGCTTAAGAGCACCATAATTCTACTCAAATATATATATTGATTTACATGCAGAATCATATATATGATTTAATGTACATTTTTTAATATAACTTTCATACTAGTAGGAATGATACATACAAAATTATAGGTGACAGGCCTATGGGTATTTAAAGCAAACAAAAATAAAAATTGTAGGTGACATACAAACTCTTAAAGCATAACATTTATTACAGAAAATAATTAACAAAAATATAATATTATTAAAGTGCATAGTCATAATATTAATTAATTAGAATAGACCCACATAAAATATATGTTATGCAACTTGTGTTTGCTAATATGGCCCGAGATTCAACTTCATTATTTGTTGTGTTTCTTGGGGTTTTTATTTGAATAAGTATATAAATTTATATATAATAAACAATTTAACTTCAAAATGTTGGGAGGTCAAACAATTACACCTCATATAGGGTCAAACACTAATACTCCAGAGAAGGAAAAGCAGTTCTCCATCTTAATTTTAAAGACCATTATATTCCAAAGCCAACTCATAAAATATAAATCTGAAGTATGGAACATAATAACTGATTCTAAAGAAGTTACCATGGAATATGTCCGACAGATTACCAACGTCTCTGTGAAACTAGCTAGATTCTAATAGCAATAAACCCTTCTTGTCGCATAGTTGTGGAAATAAGTCTTCCAAAGTTTCAAGACTTTGCCCTTTAGAGATCGTCTCCAATTTTCTAATGTATCTCTCATTTCTTTTTTCAGATGGTGGAAGAAGAAGAAAAGATCATAGATTTATAGGATAATTGATGTTCAGAATTTGTGTTGTGAATTGTGTTATCTTGTGTTATGGGGATCAATTCATTTAAATAGAGAAACAAAACTACCAGTATATTGTGCGACCCGTACAAGTAGCCATAGAACCGACTTTTGTGAATTAAACCAAATTTCTTTAATTAACAACCTTTTGTGTGGCCACGCAAAAAACTGTGAGTGGCCGCACAAAACTATTTGTGTGGCCGCACAAAACTCTGTAACTCAACTAACTCGATATGTCCTATCCAGATTGGAGAATGTTGTCGTACAATCATTTGTGCGGCCTGCACAAAGTTCTAAAAATTGTCTGATCTATTATATACTTTGTGGTTCTCCTTAATTGCAAATCTCATTATCAATTCATCAATAATTTGAACTTTGTCTCCATAAATTTACAAATTTATAGACAATATCTAATTGAATTTGTAAATTATCAAATATCCTTTATTCAGACAATCTTACATAACATTATACAATTTATAATTATATCACATATGCGCTCGTTGGATTGTGATCCAACACAAAACACTAAAAACAATGAAGTGCTATTGTGCTGCTCAACACTTGCTTCGTATTCTCTAAACTTAGCTTTTTTTTTTATGCACTTTTTCATGGCTTATATTTTGCACAGACCATTCCTATATGAATATTGTTTTAACACATATATGTTTTACCAGTAAAATACTATATTAGTCCTTATTTAGATGAACTTTCTGGTGACAATCTTATTGTCAAATTTCAAAACTCTAGATGACACACGATCATTCTTGACTCATCTAATTTGAGGCGGAATAAAAAAATTGAGATAGGAGGACTAAATAAATGAGTATTTTGTAATTTCATTTATGAAAGCGGAATAATAGTATTTTTTTTATAATAAAAAAATTTTAAAAGACAAAATTGATTTTTTTTAGCTTACATGGAGTGCTTAACATCTATTTTATTTCCTACAAGCTATTATGTCTCACGAGATTCAAAAAGGTTTGCTTGTACTATAGCATATGAGTTCTAAATTCTAATTGTAAAATAATTATAAATAGTGATGTATTAATTGCAATAAGAAGTACAAGATTAATATATATAACGGTTATTCATTTAACAAACTTCTTTAATTAACAGTATGTCTGAATTACTTTTTCTACTTTTAAAAAATAAAATTTGTTTGCAAGGAAATTATTACGATCTCGCCTCAAATTTACATTCAAAGTTTGGGCGGCCGTGAACAAATTACTTAACAACAGGGTTATTTTATGCTTAGTTTTGGAAAAAGAAATTTTATTGACATAATTTAAAATTTTCTTTTTAAAAAATAAATATAATTGAAATTTTGCTTTTTAAAAAAGAAATAATTGAACTTTTAAAGTTTAGATATTTTTTTTTTGGTTAAAGAGGTCTAGGCCCAGTTTCATTCATAAAACGAAACAGAGTTTATTTACAAAAATAAGAAGGATAGTTATAATCCCTTCTAAACAGCATGAGCTTACTCAGATAACTAACTAAACTACTATCGTTAAGCGAACTCCTGATATACTCTAAGTCATTTTCCAGCGCATAGACAGAGTGCCCGCTGTTAAAGTCCTACCAAGATAAACGCATCAAAAGTTGTATTTTTTTAAACCACATTAAAATCATTGAGACGAGTCCGTCTCGTCCTCCTGTATATAAGCGACACTATGTTCTTCTCCTGGCCAGATCACTCGGAGTGGAATGGCATCCATGATCTCCTCCCTTGGCAGCCACTTCTGCGTTTCTTCTCTCACCCTCTGCTTGAGTTTCCTATTCCCTGTCCAGTATAAAACCAAAGAGATGATTAGATAGATTAAAGACCGTGCTGATTTTGGATTGTGTTGTTGAAAACTTATTTCGTTGCGGTGTTTCCAGATAGTCCAACATGTAGCACAAAACACCAGTAAGAAGGCTGATCGCTGCATAGAAGGTAGTGTCAGTGCAAAGTTAAAAACATCTGTCATAGAAGACCATGTACGATAATGTTGCTGGTTCAAGCCTAGCCAGTACCATATCTGGTGTGTTAAACGACAAGTAAGAAACAAGTGATTAACTGTCTCTTCTCTATCACAAAACGTGCATTGTACTTGTTCTGGCCATTCTTTTTTTCGGAGATTACTTTACTAAGTATTCTGTTTTTAAAAGCTAACCATATAAAGATTCTTATTTTAGGGGGGACTGGGATAGTCCAGCAAAACATTGGTTGGATAGGAATAATCCCTCTATAATTAAGAAATTGGTAAGTTGATCTCACTGAGAACTCTCCTTTGGAATCCCATTTCCAAGCCAACTTATCTACTGCATGTGTAAAAGAAATGTTACTAAGAATAGAAAGTAATTCATTCCATTCTTCTCTTGCTACCCCTGTCAGAATATCTATAAATATCATACCTTGACCTTGAGTATTAACAACTTCAGATAGTAATATATGTTGATTAGCACAAGAGTTATATACTTGGGGGTATCTAGCTGCTAATGTGCAATTTTCAAACCATATATCTTCCCAAAATCTGACCTGTGATGATATTCCTGGTGTATATTGTACACTACAAGTACCTAAAGAATTAAGTTTCATAATTGCTTTCCAAAAAGGTGAGAATCTGGCTGAGTCTCTTTGATTGTGATATATATATTCTATCAGATGTTTCCAAGGACTAGAATAAGATGGGTTTTTGTATTTCCACCACCATTTAAGTAATAAAGATATATTCATAGTTCTAAGGTCTAGGATGTCTAATCCTCCATTATTTTTGGATAAACATATTATTGGCCATTGTACTAAAGCATATTTTTTCCTAGCTCTGGTTCCTCCTTGCCAGAGAAACCTACATCTAAGCTTACCAATCTCATGAATAACAGTCTTTGGAATCTTATAGAGAGATAATGCATAAGGGAGTACTGCAGATATCACAGAGTTAATAAGGGTAGTTCTGCCTCCAATAGACAATAGTTGCCCTTTCCAAGCTTGGAGTTTTTTTTATTGATTTTATCAATCAGAAACTGCCAATCTGTTACTGTTAATTTTTTCTCATGGAGAGGCAATCCTAAGTATTTTATTGGGAAAGAAGCAGTTTTGCATCTAAATAATTGAGCTAAAGCAATAAGATGAGGTGTATTTATAGCATACATTTCTGTTTTATCTAAATTTATCTTAATTCCAAATACTGTCTCAAAGGCTTGCATAGCCCACCAAGCTGATTCTACTATATTTGGTTGGGCCTCTAAAAAAAGAATTGTGTCATCAGCATAATGGCAGTTGGTGATAGTTGTATTATTAAAACAAGGGGGGCCTAAACCTTTGATTATTTGAGCTTGCTTGCCTTTAGCAAAAATTCTGCTTAGAACATCAGCAGGGAAGATAAACAAGAATAGAGAGAGAGGATCTCCTTGCCTCACCCCTCTTTTACAATAGAAGTAGGGTGTTAACTCTCCATTCACATTAAGACAAGATTGGGAGCTATTAAGCCATTGGGTGATCCATTTTATCCAGGTGGGACCAAACCCTCTACTTTTCATGACTTCTAGAATATAGGACCAATGAATTTTATCATAAGCTTTTTCAAAATCAACTTTAACTTTTTTTTTTTTTAAAAAAAAGGCAAAAAAGCCCATTTCATTTCTGAAATATAATAATTACAAAGACCAGTTTTTATCTATCCATTAGGCTAGAATTCATGTTCTCTCTTTTCAAACCAAAAATTAGTAAAAGGCAATATAACCGCCAAAGCTTGCTATTAGCAAGGCACCAAAAGTACGCTAAATTTGCTAAAACTAAGCCACAAAGAATTGGGCTAAGGCTAAGTATAACTATACGGCAAAATTGGTGGAGCATCTTCATTTTCCACTATGGTAGCACCTCGGCAGCAGCAGCTCCTTGCTGTCCAGGGACCTCTACACCCGAGTAGAAAGGCACTAGCTCCATCGGCATGTACTGGTTCAAAGGAATTGCATCTTCTATAATCGGCAACCACTCGCCAACAGTATTCTTAACTTTCTTGCTCATGTTTCCTGCCCAATAAGAACAAAGAGATTTAATTAGTAAAATCAGATTTCTAGCACTTTTAACAGCACAAGCATTGAAACAAACCTCATTCCTATATTTCCACAAACTCCAACTAACTGCACTAAGTAGAATTAAGAATCCTGTTCTATCTAGGAAATCGAGAGAATAAGCAAATGCAAGTATACTATCCCAAGTTGTCCATGATTGCATTACAAATTGACTTTTGCCTAACCAAAACCAAATTTGTTGAGCTAATGTACAAGTGATAAAGAGATGGTCAATCGATTCATGGTGTAAACAAAACTGACATTTGGGGTCGCCAACCCACCCTTTAATGGCTAAATTGTCTTTGGTTAAAATGGTATTATGCGAAACTAGCCACATGAATACTCTAATTTTTGGTGGTACCGGCAAGTTCCACCATATCATTGCATGTTTTGGTTGATACCCACCAAAGTTAAGAATTTTATAAATTGAATGAGTTGAAAACTTCCCTGAGGCTTCCCATTTCCACTCAATTTTGTCGTGTGAGTAAGTGAATGAAGTGGAGCTGATTAGGTGGAGCAATTCTGTCCATTCCTGAAAATCTATTCCTACTAATGAAGTTCTAAATTTCACTAATCGCCCTTGAGAGTGTACCACATCAGCTAAGAGTATGTTTGAGTTGGTACATTGGGTAAACAAAGTGTAGTACCTAGTAGCTAATGTGCAGTTTTTATACCATTGGTCAACCCAGAACCTAATTTGCGAATTTACCCCTGGTTCATAAGATACCCCCATTTCCCCTATATAATTAACTTTCAACATGGCAGTCCAGAAGGCAGATTTTAATGGATGGTGATTGGTCACATATTTATGTATTATAAGTTTTTTCCAAAGTCCATTGTATTCAGAATTTTTCAATTTCCACCACCATTTGACTAAAAGAGATATGTTCATTTGTCTTAGATCTAGAATTCCTAAGCCACATACATGTTTAGCTAAAGTTGAGGTGTACCAGTCTATGAGAATATATTTTTTCTTTTTAGAATTACCTTGCCATAAGAAACGTCTTCTAATCTTATCTATTTGTTTGATTACCGTAAGAGGAATCCTATAGACTGAGAGTGCATATAAAGGTACAGCTGTAAGGATAGAGTTAATTAGGGTTAAACGACCTCCTATGGATAGCAAGCTTCCTTGCCATTGTTGCAGCCTACTTTCTGCCTTATTTACCAGAAAAGACCAATCAACTACTTGCAATTTTTTATAGTGTAAGGGCAGTCCTAAATATTTAATAGGGAAAGTTCCTTCGTGACATCTAAATAAATGTTGAAGAGGTTGTGTGTCATCTACATTTAACGAATACAATTCAGTTTTATCGTAATTCATTCTAATCCCAGAGATAGCCTCAAAAGCTAGCATGGCCCACCATGCTGCTTCCACATTCTCTTCTTGAGCTTCTAGGAAGAGAATAGTGTCGTCGACATAGTGGCAATTTGTGATTGCTAAATCATCTAAACACGGTGGACCTAAACCTTTAATTACATGTGCTTGTCTACCTTTGGTAAATATCATACTAAGTGTATTTGCAGCTAATATATATAAAAATGGGGACAACGAGTCACCCTGTCGAACTCCCCTTTTGCAAGAAAAATATTCAGTTAGTTCCCCATTTATAGCTAGACAAGATTGAGAACTATACAGCCATTGAGTGATCCATTGTATCCACCTAGTCCCAAAATTTCGACTATGTAACAATTCTATTAAATAATCCCAATGTATCTTATCGTACGCTTTCTCAAAATCTACCTTTATTATTACCCCTGGTTGTTTAAGAGTATGGCATGAGTGCAAAATTTCTTGGCTAAGAACCATGTTATCTAATATATACCTATTCTTAATAAATGCAGCTTGACTATGATCTATCAGTCTATCCATAACGGGTTCTAATCTAATAGTAAGTAACTTGGAAAGAATCTTAAAACTACAATTAACTAAACTAATGGGCCTAAATTTCTTAATAAGTGTAGCATCTTTTTCCTTAGGTATGAGACAAATGCAAGACTTATTAATTTTGTGTAAGTTAAGGGAATTTTCATAAAAGTAATGACTAAGAAGCATCAAATCAGATTTAACAATGTCCCAAAAAAATCAACTTTAACTATAACTCCTTGTTGATTATTTTGTTTACTAAAATGAATCAGTTCATGACTAACTACAATGTTATCTAAGATATATCTAGTTGGTAGGAATGCAGCCTGGCTGGCATCTATTAATCTATTCATGATATGCCCAAGTCTAAATGTGAGGATCTTAGAGATCAGTTTAAAACTACAATTTACTAACTAATGGGTCTGAATTTATTAATAGTTACAGCATCTTTAGTTTTAGGAATCAAACAAATGATGGATTTATTCAGTTTATCAAGTTGTAAAGTGTGATTATGAAAGCTAGAGCACAGTAATAATAAGTCCTGTTTGACCAAATCCCAAAATTTTTGAAAAAACTTAAAAGAAAATCCATCTGGGCCAGGAGCTCCATTTGGTTCACTGTCAAACAGAGCCTTCTGTATTTCAGGTATTGTAAAAGGGGCTTCCAATATGTCATTCTCTGACTCAGTAACTAAATCAGAGGAATCCCAGAAATTTTTACTTAATGAAGCATACTTAGTACCTTCTGATCCTAATATGTCTTTATAGTACTCCTGAGCATGAGATTTGATTATTGTTGGTGAGAATGTAGGAGTATCATTCACTACCAGGAAATGGATAAGATTTTTTTTTTCTTATGGTTGGTCACTACATGAAAATATTTGGAGTTGTGATCTCTTTCTTCCAACCATTTCTGTTTTGATCTATGTTTCTAATAAAGTTCTTCCTCTAAATATATATCTTCTAATGTATTCTTAAGGTTAGTCCATTCTGCTAGTTCATGAGGTTGTAATTGTCTATTCTCTTGAAGGATATCTAGTTCTTGCAACCTAGAGAGAGTGCTGTTTTTTGTTTTTTTTCTTTTGCCCATAATAATTTTTGGTCCACCCTCTAATCTTCCTACGAATAAACCCTAGTTTAAGTTGCCAGCTATATGCAATATTGTCTGGAGATAATGGATATTCATTCCACCACTTAACTATCAAGTGACAAAAGTCTTCTTGATCAAGCCATATAGGGTCAATTTTAAAATGAGGAGATGTGTTTGAAGTAGCTTGCCCTTCTACCTTAAATAGTAAGGGGCAGTGATCAGACCCATTTTTAGGGAGATCCTGGACCTGACTACATGGATATTTTTGATCCCAATCTATTGTTGTCAGAAATCTGTCTAGTAATGCAAAGTTATGTCCATTGGACCAGGTATATTTTCTAGAGGATAGTTTATGTTCAAGAAGAAAATGTCTATTTATGAATTGGTTAAAACTTCTACTAGTTTGAATATCAAAATTAGAGCCTGTTTTTTCTTGTTGGGACCTAATGACATTAAAATCCCCACTAATAATCCAAAATTTAGTGTGCCCAGTTCTAATTTGATCTAGTTCTATCCACAGGGATTTTTTCAATCTTCTTTTAGTAGGGCCATATACTATAGTGTATTGCCATTATGTTTGGTCAGTTTAATTAACTAAGTGGATGTCTAAACAGAACTGATGTGTACTATGGGATATTACTTATATTTTATTACTATTTCCCCCAAAGAGGATGCCACCAGAAGCTCCTTGGGAAGGCATATATAGCCAGATGTCTAAATTCTGGGACAAGGATCTAAGAATTCTTGTACTAAAGTCTTCTTTTTTAGTTTCCTGTATAGCAACCATATCAACTTTATGATGTTGTATATATTCACTCAATGCTAATCTTTTCCTATGAGAGTTCATACCTCTTATGTTCCAGTTGAGAATAATCATGGACACTGGGAGATCTCATTTGTGAGGTTTGGACCTAATGATGATATATGGTCTTGATTTATAACTATGGGAGTAAAATTGTTGGGATGATGTCTATGCAGGGACTTAAGCAGATTCTCAAATTGTGATCTGTCTATATTTTGTAAAGCTAAAATAATCAGTTTTCTATCCTGTGTATTGTTACCTAATGTGATATTATACACACTGAATAATTGTTCTACTTGAGCTATAGTAAACCTATGATAAGGAAATGTTTGCAGTAACATGTTACCTGCTGGTTGAGAGGATCCAGAGTTTTTCCTCTTCTGTGCTTTCTTCAGGATAGGAGTGTTTGTATGTTTCATCTGCACTCTAAAACTCCTTCTAGGGATAGATGGGTTGTATATCCATTCTTGTGTGATCTCTGGAGTATCTACTTGGTCAGTATATGTGTCAGTGAGGTTTATAATTTCTGGTGCAGGGTTGTGAACAGTGGAGTGGAGGAAGAGCATGATTTTTTGGTGGGTGATCTAGGCTGATGTGAAGATCCAGATTTGGTTTTGGAGTTAGCTTTTTTGTGAGAATTGAAAGAATTTCTGGGGGGAGAGAAGCTAGCAGGTCTTCTGATAGGAGAGAGTTTAGAGAAAGAAACTTTTTTGGCTGGTTTTGGAATGTGTTTTTTGAGGGACTTTTTAGCATAAGCACTAGTTTTCTGACTTTGTAGTCTTTTGGCTCTAACAGAGAGAGGGAGGTTATCTTGTATGTCTGCTACAAGGTCAGCTAGAATAATACTGTCTGAGGCACTGCCAGACTGCACTAGAAGGTCAGAATCTAAGAAGTTTTTAGGATGAACATCTGGGTCAGAGAAAATTTCAGGGGAGAGTGGTGCAATCGATTGTTCAAGGGATATGTTGGTTGTGGAGTAGTAGGATTGTTCCAAGTGGCTATATCATGCAACACATATTGCATGTAGATAGATGCATCTTCTAATTCCTCTGTTTGATGCTGCTGTGAAGGGGGGTGTGTGGTGGGATTTTCCTGATGTGTTGCAGGTCCAGAGGTTGAACTTGTCTCTCTGCCAAGGTTATGGATGGCATTAAGAGCATTTTGGAAAGAATCTTCATCAGAATCATCAGAGTCATACTCTGAGATTGCTGGATGTTCAGGTTTGCAGTTAGAAAGAGGTTTTTTTCCTTTGTCAGTGGGAGAGGAGCCCAGGAGGGGATGATGGGCTTGGTGATCTGCATTAATGACAATATCACCTCTTCTTCTTGGTTGGGTGGGAGAGACAAGATTGGGTGTATGTATTGGCTGGGTCCTATAGGGAAACCTCTGTGCAAGGGGAGCTGAGGCTGGCATGGTATGAGAGATTAGGGGGTGGGTATGAGGTGAATTCTGGGAAACATCTTCATGCATAGGTTGATGAGTGTCAGGAGGTGCTAGAATGGGGGGTTGAGTGGTACTGGGTGTGGTGGAGAGACTGGGGGAGCCTGGGATGGTGTTACTCCAAATAGAGTGCCATTTGGGTAGGGTCTGCCATTGGTTCGACCCCTCCAAGCATTGACACTCTCAGTGGAGTTAGTTTCAATTTCTAAGTCTAGGTCAAAAGTGGAAACAAAGCCATTAGGAGCCCTATGTGTCAAATTATGTTGGTGTGGCAGGGTAGAGATATCCCCAATCCCTAACCTGATTCTGGCAAAACAATAATCGTATCTAAATCTTGTGCCTGGGTCCAGTTCTAGAACGACTGCACCAAAGGGGCTAAATAACCTTGTAAACTCTTCCCAGTTCCAAAGGTCAAAAGGAAATCCCTGAAGTCTTACCCAAACGGAAGTAAGTTTTTTACCTGAGTTAAAGCTGTTGTCCCATTTCATAATCGGGAATTGAATGTCCTCCATACGGAGCCATTTCTTTCTGGTAGCTGCCTGAAGCCATTCTTCCGAGGGTGTCTGGATGACATAGATGTACTCATCGTACACCGCAACTCTCCATTTGAAAGGAGGATAAGAGAATTGGAGGACTCGTTCAACTTTCTCAGGCCCCCATACTGCGATGTCATCTAGCAAAAAGCTTAGTTGAAGCTCACGTTGAATGTTTTCCGATTCGGGAGTAGTGTGAAACATGAGAACAGGTGGATGAATCTGTCTAAGAAGTTGTACCGTGAGGGGGTTATCTTGCGGGGGTGGTATGTCTGGTGCGATAGGGGGTGGATCCTGTCTTCTCTGTTGGACAGGTCGATCAGGTGGTGTTTGATTCGCCGGAACCCTAGCTGGCTGTGATGGTTGAAACTGAGGTTGAATCGGGTTAATAAATGGTCGATCGGGCATCGACTGAGTGCCAATAGGTGGAAATGGCGGTCCTGAATGCGACGGAGCCATCGGAGGGGCTCTTGGAATGCCCGTTTCCCGAGAACCTAGTCTATTGCCAAACGGTTGGTATCGCGACCGCGCCGCGCCTCGCCGATTACCGATCGGCGCCATTACTTCGTCACAGTCTGAGTTCTCTCGGGTAATGTGTGATTGATTGACAGGAAGACGAAGCGACGTGATAGTAAGACAGGAGGAGCTTTTATGTCCCGCCTTATTGCATAAGAAACAAATCAACGCATTTCGATATTCGATTGCTTTGTGTCCCCGATCTCCGCATCGAAAACAAATTGGATGTACTGGCGTTGATCGTCGTTTGATCTCAGAAAGACGTGTCAAAACCAGCGAAGATCGTGTCTCTCTCGGTCGCGTTGGCTTGTGCCACCGTGTCGTTGATAAAAGCCACTCCAAATATGTTTTTTGAAAGGGCTTGGGGCCGAATGTATTTGGGCTATGCGCCATGAGAGACCCAAAGCGAGCTCGGACTGCTTCTAACTGGCGGGCTTTTTGTAGCGCCATAGCGCTTTTCTTGTTTCTTTTTTCTTTTGATTTTCTCTTTTTTTTGTTATTTTCTCAAAATCGCCTAGATCGCCATTTTTATCGCCTAGAGCTCAGAGTTCATGAAAATGCACACTCCGGTTAAGAACCGTTTTAGATATCAGTTTAGATATCTTCTATTTAAAATTTTGCATTCAGCAATTTTTTGAAACAAATATCTTTCAAAATGCTAACTTTATAAAATGAATAACAATTAGCTAAATGAAAAATGGTAAATGCTAATGTGCTACTTGTAGCATAGTGACATGAGATGCTACTCTTTCAAAATTCTATTGAATAGACTTCAAACGACGAATTAAAACTGTTAAAACTGATCTACTTCATGAGTGATGCATTTGTATATAAAATTTATACTTTTGAATTCATTTAGTATAAAGTCAAGCGGTAAAAAAATAAATTATAACTTTTGAATTCATTATTTTGACCGCTTGACTTTATATCAAATGAATTAAAAAATTATAAATTTTATACGGAAATGCATCACTCGTGACGTAGATCGGTTTCAATAGTTTGAATTTAGCGTTGAAGCATATTAAATATATTTTTTAAAAGTAGCACGGCATGTTACTATGCTATAGGTAGCACACTAGTCTTATTTATGAAAAATTCTATAAAAAAATTACAAAATACTTATATTATTTTAAGTGTTCATTTGTTTCCAAGTCGCATCAAAGCATCCATGGCATTTTAAACGAGGAAGAAAAATAATACAAATACTTTCTAATCAAGACATAATGACGAGTTAAAAATATATCCATATATCCATGACGAATAATATATATGACATGATGTGACTATGAGTTGAAATAACTTCTTCTGATTGGACAGTTATAATTTTCAATTATTATCGCCAACAGACTTTAAACTAAAAAATGAGAAAAACTATTGTTTTTGTTTGAACCATTTGCCGGAAATTTCTATATATTATTTGAAAATTGAAACTATAAATCATTCGTAAAAAGGGTAAATTTCGTCTCACTAAACTTTGTCATTTGTCACGAATTGGTCACTCAAGTTTGATTTGTCCCTTTCTAGTCACTCAACTTTGTCATTTGTCTCAATCAAATAACTTATATTTTTCCGTCCAAAATACTAACGTAATATTCCCATTCCGTCCAAAATATTAACGGAATATACTAGTTCCGTCCAAAATACTAACGGAATGAGAATATTTCGTCCAAAATACTAACAGAATGAGAATATTCCGTTAGCATTTTGGACGGAAAAATATAAGTTATTTGATTGAGACAAATGACAAAGTTGAGTGACCAGAAAGGGACAAATCAAACTTGAGTGACCAATTCGTGACAAATGACAAAGTTTAGTGACCTCCAACAAAATTTACCCTTCGTAAAAATAATTCTACTAAAGATCGTACGGTGTAGGACTTTAGAGGGTCCCGAGAGGAGAACTGGTGGATTCTTCGTTGCGATCTCGGTGACGTCGTAATGGAACTACTAATGACGACATCATGAAAGTTAAAAAGAGAAAAAAAGGTGGAGTGGGTTGCCCAATGTGCACCGACACAGTTAAAAGTACCCAATAATGCACCCTACAAATCTAGTACTGGGGCCCACCAAATAATTCCCCCATCCTCCCCTAGTCCTAGTGTACCCAAGTTTCCTCCTATTCATTCTCGGTCTAAATTCAATTCTTCAGAAATGACCTATTGGGCCGACTTTAGATAGTTGTTCTATTAACGGGCCATAGTGGGTCGGATTTGATTGAACTCGCACCCCATTCTTGACCCAAGATTGACTTTACATTTTAATCCGTATTTCCAAAGAGGGAACTGACCAGAAATAGAGCAATTACCCGCTTATTTTATCTTAACTCGGCGTAGATATTTTTACCACGCGGAAATGTTTACCAACTTGTCCAATCATCTTACGTGCTGCGTTTGAATCGAAATTCGTATCCTCTGCATTAACTCAAAAGAAAATCTTTTGAGTTAATGAATCTCAACCGTCTAATATGTTTCAAGATTCGTGCGGACTAGATCCGCACTAATATTGAAAAACCTCTATGTTATAGGTAGGAGCCGGATTAACTCTATTTAGAATCAGACGGTTGAGATTCATTAACTCAAAAGATTCTCTTTTGAGTTAATGCAGAGGATACGCGTTCTTTGAATCGTCGGTGCAGATAAGAAAAACTGTAGTAGTAGTGTCGTTTGCCGTAGAATATAGTAGACTCTATTGGTGGGGAAATACATCTCTGTTTCGTTGCTCCACTTGCAATTTTCTCCGGGTAAAGAATGTAACAGAGTAATTTTGGCTTCATGCAGCGCACGAGCTCTAGAATCAAAACAATGTTGCATATGGTTCGTGCGCTGTATGAAGCGAAAACTGCTCTATTAGAATCTTTACCCGTTTTCTCCCGATCACACTCTTGGTCCATCTTCCTTCCAAATTAATTCTCTCGATCTCGTTATTTATTTTCTATCAGAGCCTCGGACTATGTATTAGATCAGATCTAACTTTTCAAATTGGATCGGAAATCCATTTTTCCAAAATGGCCCTTTCGACTCTAATTCCTAGAACTAGAAAGGGGCGGTTTTTGATCTGTTTTGTTCTCCTCTTTCTTTTGTCGGCTTCTTCGATTGAATTGGTTTCTGCTCAGGTAAGATTTCTTCATTTTTTCTTCAATTAAGCGGATTCACGTAGACAATGCTCTATACGATGAAGTATGGCTTTCGTACCAGTACCGGTATAACATGCCTCGATTGATTTTTTTTATTATTGGTTGGAAACGGTGTATCAGTTATTTTAAGTTTGCATTCTTTTATCCTAATTTTCTGTCAATTATTGTTGTTCAGGAGGGAAGTTCTGAAAATAAATCAGCTGAGTTGTCTCATTCGCTGGGTCGCAAGTCTAAAGTGAGTCTCTTCCTTTTTATTAGATAGCCTGGGCTGTATAAATTTTCTCGATGAGAATTAAACCCATTTACTTATTGTTGAGTGGTACAGGTTGTTATAAAATCTGTTGGGAAAGATGGAGAAATTGAAGATCATGGTGTGGATTTGGATGAAGTGGGACCGGGGCTATTTGATGCTTTATTTGCTAGCTTGTCTATGATCTTAGTTAGTGAGGTCAGTACTGTTATTGACTATTCAAAATACCATTTGATTTGAATTTTGGAAGTTAAATGATAAATGTACATGCATTTGCTAAACAAAAGCCTAGGTCTTCTCAAATTCCCAGTAAATTTTGCCTAAGTTGCTTCAATATTCCTATATTTTTTATAAAAACAATATGTCTTATTTTTTTTGTATTAGATTGGAGATGAAACATTTATAATTGCTGCTCTCATGGCAATGCGCCATCCGAAATCAATCGTCTTGTCAGGCGCACTTTCTGCTCTCTTTGTCATGACCGTAAGTTCTAAGAAAGCCTCTTAAATTTTTGTTTTTTGTATTTTCCTCCCTGTTTCATATTCATACGACTAATACTTTGTGTATTTTGTAACTTATAAAGATACTATCAACTGAACTAGGCAGGATAGTGCCGAACCTGATATCTAGAAAACACACTAACAGTGCTGCTACAGGTATATAATTCTCAATTTTTATTTGTATTACTATTGGAAATTTCTCTACACGTATCTATTCCAAAATTCTGAGCTTATTTGAACTATTTTCTTACTCTTTTTTGGGACCCGGTTTAGTACTGTATTGTTTTTTTGGGCTTCGGTTGCTATACATTGCTTGGAAGTCAGACTCAAAGGCATCTCAGAAGAAAGAAATTGAAGAGGTATGCTTTCTTTTTGTCAATTATTTTATTTCTGTTTCCAACCAAAATTAGAAAGAATTCCAATAGTATCTCTTAGAGTACTTGTCCAAATATTCATAGCTAAGAAGTCTCACCCGACTTTGTATTCTTACATATTTGATTCGCTGTATAGGTAGAAGAGAAGCTTGAGGCAGGACAAGGGAAAACTCCTCTTCGTCGGTTCTTTTCAAGATTTTGCACTCCAATCTTTCTTGAGGTAAATTAATCTTGTTCTCTCTTCTCTTATTTGTTGGTCAGTCATTGTTCTTTGATTTGTTTAATCAGGGATTATGATGCTATATGCTCACAGTGAGCTGGTCTGGTCAGGTCCTGCAACTGTACTGTACCAGTATTCCTTAATTGCTACAACACCATGCTCAATTGGCTCAGTTGAATGTGATTTTGAATCTCTATTTGTACACTCTTTGGATTTATCTTGCCTTATTTGGTATTGGATTATTCAGTTGGGGAATACCAGTCATAACCAGTAATTTTGCAATTTTATTCTCTTTCAGCACCTGAAAACTCATGTATGTTTATTTTTTTGGTTCAGTCATTTATCTTGACTTTTCTAGCTGAATGGGGTGATCGTAGCCAAATAGCAACCATTGCGGTAATTTTTTTTTCGCTATTTAGTTTTTACACAATGAATTCAGTTTTTAATATGAGTCTTTCAATCATTTAATTTATGCCTAGATTTTGAGCCAGCGAAGCTTTTAATAGCTATCAGATACTTACTGTGTCAAATATTGTGAATTTGTGACTATAGAATGGCCTTAAGATATAAGTGCCTACGATGTTAATTGGTAGATCTCAATTTACGAGAGTGTTGCATAGTTCCTAGATTTACATGAGAAATTTGTTTTGTATTATTGTATTTTTATGTTGATGCTTTTCTTTGTGAAAATGCAGCTGGCGACCCACAAAAATGCAATAGGAGTTGCCGTTGGTGCAACAGTGGGCCACACCATTTGTACCTCAGTAGCCGTGGTAGGAGGAAGCATGCTGGCCTCCAAAATCTCGCAACGTACCGTTGCAACTGTTGGTGGCCTTCTCTTTCTTGGTTTTTCCCTCTCCTCATACTTCTATCCTCCCTTGTGATTACAATGTTCTTCTTGTAAGTTCGCTTTTTTTTTTTTATTTGACCCATTGCGCTTCTCAATTTCTCAGTTTCTGAGACTGGGCAATTGAACTTTGGACAGGAGGGTTACATTGAAATTGGTAGGGAAGTGGTGGTTAGTTGTTAGTTTATTTTGTTTAATTTATAGGATGAATTTTGAATTTTTGTTTTGCAACTCATTGCTGGGTTAGTAAAGGGAAATTCATGGGGCAGATAATTGAGCAGTACGAATGGAAGACGTGTTACAGTTTTGGGACAGTTACTATGTAGCGACATTCAGTACTTTCCACCTGATACAGTAACACAGTGTAGAAATTACTGTAGCAATGAAACTGAATTGAAGCGTTTGATACAGTAACATTCAGTACTTTCCAGTGTTAATTCTTCCAAAAACTAGAGTGACATCAGTCAATGGCTACTGGGTCCAGTCCCAATTTTAGTCTGGCACAAGTGTAGAAAATTACTTTAGTTGGATCAGTTGGTGCTACCTGAGTGGGATATATTTGACTTTCATGTAATATCAAATCTATTATACGTGTTTTGCACCTTATTTGTTTACAACTCCAGCCCTATAAGAAATAGTTCAATGTTGAAGGTGAGATGAAATTGGCGTTAATTAAAAAGAAAATAAATATACTAATATTGAAGATGGAAATGAAGAAAAGAAGAGACGGCTATGAGTCGAAAAGATACCGTTGTCTTTTATTTTGTTATCACATTTTATATTAACTAATTCATGGATGAAAATGAATGGGAGACGTGAAATTCAAAAACAGTGTTTTTTTTTGCTTGGATCACGTCCGTAGGCTATGACATCTTTTCCTCTTCTCTATTACAATTCAATCCTCATCTTTTCAAAAACAGTTAAAAGAACAAAAAATAGGGAAATTGTGTTTTAGTTCTTGAACTATTGCTTTTAGTTTATTGGACCTACTGAATTTTTTTCTTACTTCAAACAGCTCTTTTAAACTATCCAATTTGGCTCGTATCAGCCCTACCGTCCATTAACCAATTTTATCGTTTAATACGCTGACGTGTATCATTCTCCTTTCGTCGTCGCTCTCAAAAATAAATTCTGTTAAAAAAGAAAGTGTTAAAAAAAACAAAAAAACAAATTCACCGTATTGCTAGACTCCCAACTCTGACTTCGTATCCTCTGAGTTAACTCATTTTGAGTTAAGATCTGGACCGTTCGATTTAAATCTGCATAATTATTAAAGGGCCCGTGCGTTATAGCTTTATAGGTGTGAGTCGGATTGGTTCGAGTTCTGATTGCACGGTTCGAAAATAAACTCAAACGGTACGCTAATATAGACGATGGGGATGCCCCAACTCTTCCTCCCTTCATCTGTCTCAAAGTGAGCTTTAAAAATTGAAACCAACTTTTATTTAAGATAAGGTGGTAACGTGTCATCCTACAAATTTTAAATTTTTCATTGATAAAAAGAATATTTACATGAAAATAGGAATCATTTTTGTAGGTTAATTTAGTGCTCAGAACTATGCTTTCAACTAGAGGTGGCAAAATGAGTGGGGCGTCGAGTTCTGGTCGAGCCAGGTCAGTCCGAGTCCGTTTGATTTTCAAAAAATTGTTGGACCACGAGCTGGATTGGATCGGATTCAGTTTAAACCGTGTCCGTGTTTCGGACGGATCGGATTTGTTTTGAATCAGTTTGACTTTTTATAAAAATTCGAATCAAGTCTGATTTGGGTCGGATGGAATCGGACGGATTCGTCAATTTTAGTGAGATTTGTTACTTCTAGACTGACATTAGACGGGCCGGACATATTCGGGTTTTGTCGTATCTGTTTAACTTTGAATAATTGTTGGATCACAGATCGGATTGAATCGGGTCAGTCCGGAATGGTCTTTCGAATCAAATCAGATTTTTGTCAACTATGCTTCCAACCCAATAAAGGCATTTCAGTTCACATGATAGGATTGAGATCTGCTGCGATCCGCATATTGAGCACAGTAATCCTGCAATCCCTGCTTTTCCAAATCCATCCGTTCAAATTTTTAGTGCACGCATCTCAAAACAGCTGTTTTTCTGTGCACGCATCTCGAAACAATTCGACAGCTGGATTTGAAAAAGCAGGAATCGCAGGGTACTGTTCACAGTACTCGGATCGCAGCAGATTCTCACCCCACATGATATGGGAAAAAAATCGGCTGTTATTCCATTAGAATAAAAGGACCCCGTTATTCCAATAACATCCGTTCAGATTTTTCTTGTGTGATTTCATGCACGGTCTCAACAAAATTGAACGGCTTCCATTGAAATAACACCGATTTGTTTCCCATGATATAAATTCCAAAAAAAAAAATTCTCTTCATTTAAAGTTTAAGCAATTTGCCTTAAATTTTGTACCGATTTAGAAACCCCATAACTGAAAATATTTAGTTCACCTCAAATTCTGTTAAAAAATTATGCAATTTACTCCAAACTTGATTTACTATGGACTTCTTGGTGCATTGTCTAACAAGGGAACTAATGAAGTTGGTCAATTGGGAGCTTATGCACAATACAGTTTGGACCAAAGGATTAGGTTTTAAGCATTACATGTAGGTAAACTGGTAGAGACCGGCGGAACAAAAAAAAAAAAATGAGGTTTAGTCAAGAATACAAGAGAGTGTATATATTGTTTAGGATTGATGAAGAGAGGGGAGCAAGACGATACAACGGGTTTTTTTTTTATCTTGTTTTATGGAGGGTGGTCCAATGGGGCTGGTCGGAGCCGTTCGATTTCGTCAAAATTTGTGCGGACTTGATCTAAACAAATCTTAAAGATATCTGTGTGAATCTTAATGTGGATCGAATGGTTCCGACCTGTCATCAAACCGTATTTGGTCTCTGATGCTCATCGGATCGTCTCCAATTCCCTTGTTTTATACGCAGTTTTAATTTGGAAGTGGCAAAGAGAGAAAAAAAGATATATATCTACATATTAAACTAATTTTTTTAATTAGCATTTGAAAAAAAAATACAAGAGTTGGCAGAAAATTAGAAAAAAAAATTTAATATTAATCGGTACGAGTGATGCTATGGTGCTTTAGGAAGTAAAGAGGGTGTTTTACTTCTCGCTCATATCTCCATTTTGAAAGTTCAAATAGTCGATCTGAATTTCTCAACATGATCTTCATATTAATATGTGCTTGGAGATCAAATTTTACATTTTTTTGGAAATTTTTTACTATTTTTTTAGAATTTTTGAAAATCAGTGTTTTTTTTTTAATTTAATAAAAAGCTGTGATTTTCAAAAATTATAAACAAATGGTAAACAATTTTCAAAAAATATAAAATTTGATTTCCAAGCACATATCAATAGGAAGATTATGTTGAGAAGTTCGGATCGACTATTTGAACTTTGAAAATTGAGTTTTGAGCGGGAAATAAAACACCTTCTTTACTTCCCAAAGCACCGTAGCATCACTCTAGTCGGTACTCATATATTATTTGAATATCTGAGTATCCAAGAGTGGCGCACAGGCGCGAATTCGTATCCTCTGCATTAACTCAAAAGGGAATCTTTTGAGTTAATGAATTTTGACCATCCGATCTATCTTAAGATTCGTGCAAACTAGATCCGCACGTATATTAAAATCCTCCTAAGTTATAGTCAGAAGCCAAATTAGTTTCGTTTAAAATCAGACGGTTCAAATTCATTAACTCAAAAGATTCATTTTTGAGTTAATGCAGAGAATACGCGTTCCACAGGCGCACCACAAAAAAATTGATAAAACCTACCTGCCCACAAGAGTGTCATGCAGATAATATCTGACTACCGACTATCGGCTAACATTGATATTTTCTCTAATTCCATGCCAACTCTGTATTATCTCTTCTTTTTTTTTCAAATGCTAACTTAAAAAAATCGGCATATTAAAAGGCAGAGATAACAGTTAATGGATGGAAGTGCTAATTCGAATCAAATTGGATAGTTCAAGAGCATGTTTGAACTAAGATATCGTTTAGGGATTAAAACTAAACTTTATTCTAAAAATATTAAAATTTTCTGTCTTCCAACTCAATTCTGCTAACGAACTTAAAGGTCCTTAAGATTTTTCAGTAAAAATATCTTCTTTTTTGGATATTTGTGCAGACAAATAATAATTAAATATGAGATTGCCAGAATGCATAGTTAAATTTTCATTGGGATCAAATATCTTACATCAATTTCGCTTGCTATCAATATGTTCGGATATATTTCATATTAAAAGAACATTGATTTATGAATTTAATAATTACTAAATGCACAGAAAACAGAGCAACTACATCCCATCAATTACATAATTAATTTTGTCATTATAAATAAACAAACACTTATTAGTTTGCATGATAGCACTGTGCTTGAACAGCAAAACACTCATGACAATTGACGAAAGATCACACCTATGGTAACAACAAACAAAGAAAATAGTTAATGTGTCTGCGTCAGATAATGAATCATCTGTTTTACTTTTTATTCCCTTTTTATTTGTGTAAGTAGGAGGGTGACAATATATCTTGCTATCAAAGCAAATGACAACTCAACACTTAACTGCCTCACTAAAAATTTCATACCCTCTAACCACCATCTTTCACTAGAGTCTACTGCATGCCTTTATCTTTCCTTGCACTCTACACTTCTCTTAACTATAAGAGAGACAGTGGCCATATTTCTTTCACAAGTTTCTGGTACCAAACATTAAACAAGAAAGGCTACACCAATTAATCCTGAGAAGAAATTAAGAGGTTTTTTCATTAATTTTCAGGTAAAGTTTCCTTTTTTTTTCTTTTTCTTTTTTTTTGGTAAAAGCGGAATGCCCGACTCCATTGAAATCAAGAGTTTAAGTGGAATAACATGGTACCAAACAGCTGGTACCAGATACCAAAGACATCCTATGTTTCTGGTATCAAATATTAAACAAGAGAGGCTACACCAATTAATCCTAAGCAGAGATTAAGAGGTTGCTCATTAATTTTTAGGTTTTTTTTTTTTTGATAAAAGCGGGAATATCCACCAATTTCCATCGGAATAAAGACTTTTATTGGAATAACATGGTACCAAACAGCTGGTATCAAATACCACATATATCCTAAAAAGTTTTAGTAGAAGTAGGAATTACATCTCAAAAAAAAAACCACAGCTACCCTTAGAGGACTGAATTATAATAGTCTTATGAAATAAATCAAAAGCAATAAAACTAATTGTATTATCAGGTAAAGTTTCTATTTTGATTTTTTCTCTGTGTGTTTTTTGACATGTCTTCATTATAAATCTATAATCATAAATTTAATTTTTTTTCCAGCCCAGGAATTGAAAAGTTAGAAGATGAAAGGCACATCAGTGGCTTTGAATTTCCCGAGAACCAACATCATCTCAGGAATTCAGAGACTCATTAAGGGTTTCAAAAATCTATCTCAGTTATTTGAATTATACAGAGAAGAAGAAATGGAACAAGAGATAGAGATCGGGTTGCCGACCGATGTACAGCATGTGGCACATATCGGATTGGACGGATCAAACAATTTCGGAACCGAAAGCTGGGAAGCACCTCAAGATATGTTTAGCACATCTCCTATATACATAGGCCAGTTTGGTCTGGTCTTGAATAGCCACCAATCATGTAAACAATTTTGATAAATTTCTTTTTTTTTCTGTACCTTATTAGTCTTTAATTAATCAACTATTCTATTATTTTAATGAGAGCAGTTTGCATTACTTTTGTTATGAATTACGAAGTACACATTTTTATTATAGGAACTATCATGGAACTTTTTAATTTAAGATATCTCTGCATATTTTTCATAAACAAGTTCAATTATACAAGAACGTGTTTGGCAATTGCATGTTTGGACTGAATTTTTAAAATAAATTTCAAAACTAACTTATTTGAATGCTTTATTATTTCAAACAGCAAACTTTCTTTATAAAGTAGCAATACACATCACTAGGAAATGAAGGTAATATAATCAGAACTAATAAATAAATCCAATTCAATCTGGTATCTCAAAAACCAGATACAGTTTCTAGGAGTATAGTTATAGTAACATAAACATCCACATATAGTTTCTAGGAGTAGAACAAACCTAGATAATCACAAAATAACTGGGGCAATAATAATTTCCCTGATGGTCTTGACATGAACACAAAACTTGTCCATCAGGCAATCAATTAATCAATTAATCCATCCATCCATAATCTTTTCTAATCTCAACTGTGTCAAGATATTCCCTCTGGAATAATACATCTCTCGGTTCCTCTTGGCCTGTCACAAGGCGACCATCCAGCCCCGGCTTCAATATTAGCAAAAATTGTTACATATATCATTAGCTGATATCCCTAATAGCAGCTCCAACTATGTTGATGGGCCCAATGCTAGGTGGTTGCGAATAATTTGCCCTAATTTAATTTAAATTAAATTAAAAAAAGGAAAATGAGAAAAGTTATTCGCTTTTAGTGGAAAATAAGATTTTTTTTTAAGTTTTGATGAAATATTGAATATTTAAAAGTTTTTTTACGAGTATGACAACAATTATCTAATTAAAAGAATGGAATCATACCGCTCTCAAAGTAGGGGTGTCACCGGATACAAAACGGATTGGGTGCAATCATTTTCATACCCTTACCGTTAAGTTAACGAAAAAAACTTTAGTCTTACATGTACCCGATAAACTAACGAAAAACTTTACTCATACTTGTCTTATCGAATATGGTATGGGTCAGGTAAATAAATAAAATGGTGCGATTGAATATATCTATATGGGCCATGAATAAAGCTATATCATATCATGCATCATCCCCATGCGCGTGCGTGTGTGTGTGTAATTTTATAATTTTTATTTATAATAATTACCGTGTAGGATAGGGTACATAATAGTTTTTACTCGTACACTTACCTGTTATGTTAAAAAAAAAACTTTACTCGTACCCATACTCAATAAATTAATGAAAAAAACTTCATACATGTCTTATCGAATATGATAAGGTCATACAAACAAATAAAAGAGTAACATTGACACTCAAAGTGTGCCGGATCGATAGCCTATTTTTTATGTAAGAAATGCACAAATATCATATTAAATTTCTGTTATAATAAAAAACCAAGTTTTTTGATTCAGAAAGGTCGGAATATAAATTCTATGCCCGTAGTATAATTTGTCTAACTCTATGGATAAAACAAAAAATCATTGTTGGAATAGGGTTGGAATAGATAAGGGAGCTGATAACAATACCCGCACTGTACTCGTGGGGGACCACCAAAAAATATATGTGGAAAGATAACTTCCTGTGGAGACCGCAAAAACTCTACAATTTGATTTTTTTTCTTAAAATATTAATATTTATGCACGAAAGTATTTATACCTATGAGGTGAACAATTATTTGTAATGCGGGTACTGTAGCACGAAGATAATAGTATCCGCACTGTACTCGCGGGGAACCACCGAAAATTAAATGCAGAAAGATAACTTCCTGCGGGACCGTAAAAACTCCACAATTCGAATTTTTTTCTGAAGTATTAATACCTCGTCGTGCAAGTATTTATACCTATACTTGTAAGTATTTTTTACATATAACACTGAAAATATTAATATCTAAGTATTGAAAATATTTATACCTATGCACTGAATTATTTATACCTATGAGGTCAACAATTTTTGTTAGAGGAATGTTGACGCAGGAACGATTGGGGAACTGGAGGATGATTGTAACAAGTTAAGCATCAAAATATAATATCTTATTTTTCAAGTGTTAATATCTTATCTTTCAAGTATTTATATCTACGAAGGTTGACGCGAATATTTATATTTATGAAGGTTGATATGGGAACGAATACGGGAACTATGAAAGGGGACCATAGATGATGGGTGCTGTTGGAATTTTAGAATAATAATTAGTGGGGACCATAATACATCATTCCTCTAAGTGCGAATACTGTAGCGCGGGTACAGTGTGGGTACTGTAGCGCGGGTATTGAAATAATTATTTAATTTATAGAGAGTGGCTAATATCAAAATGTTTGCACCAAGGCCCTCGTGCAACCAAGTCGTTTTTAGATTTTCAAAGTCCAAACGGTCGATCTAAACCGTTAGATGTGATCTCTATATTAAAATCTGCTTGGAGACCAAATTTTACATTTTTTGGAATTTTTTTACTATTTATTAAGCCATTTTGAAAATTACTGATTACACGGTCCAGAATTTTATTGCACTGTTTTTACTGTTCATCCGGATCAGCAATTTTCAAAGTGACTTAATAAATAGTAAAAAAAATTCAAAAAATGTAAAATTTGAGATTTTAATATATATTGAACATATAACGGTTTGGATCGACTGTTTGGACTTTAAAAATCCGAAAACGACTTGCTTGCACGAGGACCTTGGTGCAAACGTTTTGATATTAGCCACTCTCTTAATTTATAATTCTAGCGTCTATATTGGAGAGAATTCAGAAAATTCGGCCTTAATTTTGCCTGGTTCGGGATTCGGAAATCTGATCTCAACACTAGGTTTGAAGTTGTATTTTACTAAATTCTGACAGCGGTCAAGTATTTCTAGCAAGTGAAACTGTTCTGGCAGCTGTCAATAATTATTTAATTTTTCAAACTTATTATCCGAAATCCCAAAATACATATTTAATTATTTCACAGTTCACACGCGTAATGTTGTTAATTCAGGTTATAATACTTCTATGTTTTCCTTGAAGTTAGCTAATAGGCACACTGCCTCAAGGGAGTTTCAATTAGTTTTGGTACAAAATAGCTTCGTTGAGCCGAATTTTTTTATTAATATCCTCAATTAAATGAAAAATTACAAATATGTTCACGGTTTTTTTAAAATTTTAAAACTGCTCAGATTGCCAGAATTTTTGGCGATCCATATCTTTTCAGGACAGCCAGAAATTCTAACAATCTTTTTTTCTATTTTTTAAGATGTGATATCACTTCTCAAGGTAAACCGTATGATTTACAATTGGTTCTTTGATTTCTAAAGTAAAAAATGTGTCGGCCATCTTTTTTTTTTAGGACAGCCAGAAATTCTAACCAAAATGATTGAGATTCAGTGTACTGTACATTTATTCTCCTTTTTATTATTTTTGGGTTACATTTCTTCTCATTGTATCGTCTTAATTACTTAATTTTACTTCTGTTAGTTATTCTAGGGTTTGAGAAGAGGAAGAGAGCAAGAGACAAAGAGACAACTCAAACTGATTTCTATTAGACTTAATTCTCTCTCATACAAAGAGTATATATATATGCAACATAATAAAGATACAAAGCCCAATGGGTCCAAATAGCAATTTGGGTCAAACATAACAATCTCCACCTTGAACCAAATTGCATCTAAAACAAACTAAAACATAAAGCAAATGCATAAAGCAAACATAACCTAAACAAAAGTAAACATAAAGATAAACTAGCATCATGCTAGGAACAAAACTAGCTCAAACTAGCTAGAAACAAACTGACACCAAATTTGAACAAAGCTTGAACTTTGCAATTGGAAGAGGCTTTGTGAGCATATCGGCCGGATTCGACTCGGTACCAATCTTCTTCACGGCAACCTTGCCTTCCGAGATCACATCTCGAACAAAATGGTACCGAATGTCAATGTGCTTCGTCTTCTCATGGTACATGCGGTCCTTGGTCAAATGAATCGCGCTTTGGTTATCACAAAACACCGTAATAAGACCCTCGAAAGAAGACATTTCACCAACAAATGCCTTAAGCCAAATAGCCTTCTTAATAGCCTCGGTAATTGCCATGTATTCGGCCTCAGTACTTGAGAGTGCAACAGTGGCTTGAAGTGTAGACTTCCAACTAATTACACAATCTCCAAGGGTAAAAACATAACCCGTCAAAGAACGCCTCTTGTCTAAATCACCCGCAAAATCCGCATCCACAAAACCCGTTAGTGCCTTGCCATTACCAAACTCCAAACGAGCATCAATAGTACCTCTCAAATAACGGAAGATCCACTTCACCGCTTCCCAATGCCTTTTTCCTGGACAAGAGAGATATCTACTTACCACACTAACGGCTTGAGCAATGTCGGGTCGAGTACACACCATCAAGTACATGAGACTCCCGACTGCACTCGAATATGGAACCTTTTCCATATATTTCTTCTCATCATCGGATTTTGGGCTTAAAGCGGCCGAAAGCTTGAAATGCGCCGCAAGAGGTGTTGAAACAACCTTCGCTTTCTCCATGCCAAAACGGCGTAACACTTTCTCGGCAAAACTCTTTTGTGAAAGAAACAACTTTCTTTTGGACCTATCCCTTGTGATCTCCATCCCGAGAATCCTTTTGGCGGCCCCTAAATCTTTCATCTCAAATGCCGAACTTAGTTGCTCTTTCAACCTCCTAACTTCTTTCAAGTTTGAGGATGCAATCAACATGTCATCCACATAGAGCAACAAGTAAATAAAATTCCCACCTTCCAACTTCTTGAAATAGACACAACTATCATAACTGGAACGATGAAAATCAATACTCACCATGAATGAGTCAAACTTCTTATACCATTACCGCGGTGATTGCTTAAGGCCATAAAGGGACTTCTTCAAAAGACACACACGGTCCTTCTTTCCCGCAACCTCAAAACCCTCCAGTTGACTCATGTAAATTTGCTTTTCCAAATCACCATGCAAGAAGGCAGTTTTCACATCCATTTGCTCTAACTCCAAATCCTTCATTGCCACTAAAGAGAGCAAAACTCGAATGGAGGTATGCTTAACCATGGGAGAGAACACATCATTAAAGTCCACACCTTGGACTTGACTATACCCTTTAGCCACAAGTCTTGCCTTGTATCGAAAATCCGCTGGATTTGAGCCATCAATCTTTCTCTTAAACACCCACTTGCAACCCACAATTCTCTTACCACTAGTTCACAAGAGACCAAGTCTCATTTTGTTGCAAGGATTGTAACTCTTCATTCATAGCGGCAACCCAATTGGCCGCATCCTTAGAAGAAATGGCTTCCTTGTAGGAAGATGGCTCACAATACTCCACATCCTCTGCAATTGCCAAACAATAAGCAAAGTCGGAGTAACCATACCTTGTAGGTGGTCGAATTTCTCTTCTAGCTCAGTCCCTTGCCAATGTATATGGTTGTCTCTTCTTGGCCTTCTTCCAAATTGGCATCATCATGTGATATCAAATCATCACCTTCTTGGACTGGCACCTCAAACTCCACCTTATTCTCAACTGTCTCATTCTCCTTAATAGTCGGCTCGGATGCAATATCATTTGCCTTTAACATTACCGACTCATTGAAAATGACATCTCTCGAGATGAGAAACTTGGATGATTCGGGACACCACAATTTATACCCCTTCACATTTGCGGGATATCCAACAAAAACACACTTTTTCGATCTAGGCTCCAACTTTCCTTCATTCACATGTGCATAAGCGGGACAACCAAACACCCTCAAATTCGAATAATCAGCCGGCTTACCCGACCACACTTCTTCGGGTGTCTTCAACTCAATTGAAGTGGTAGGAGATCGATTCACCAAATAGCAAGATGTGTTAATGGCTTCCGCCCAAAACTCCTTACCCAAACCCGCATTTGAAAGCATGCTTCTAGACCTCTCAAGTAGTGTCCTATTCATCCTTTCTGCAACACCATTTTGTTGAGGAGTGTAGACCACCGTTTTGTGCCGAACAATCCCTTCGGCCTTACAGAAGTTATCAAACTCACGGTTTCAAAACTCTAAACCATTATCGGTTCTTAACCTCTTGACTTTCCTTCCCGTTTGGTTCTCCAAAAGTGATTTCCATTCTTTGAAGGTGCGAAACACATCGCTTTTCTCTTTCAAGAAATAAACCCAAACCTTCTTTGAGAAATCATCAATGAATGTAAGCATGTAACGAGAACCATTACCTTTAGATGGCTCGCGAGAAGGTCCCCAAAGATCCGAATGGATATAGTCCAATGTTCCCTTGGTCGAATGAATGGCCGTGGAGAAGCTTAACCTCTTATGCTTACCAAATACACAATGCTCACAAAACTCCAAGTCACCCGTGCATTGGCCACACAACAAGCCTCTCTTGCTCAAAATGGTCATTCCTCGCTCGCTCATATGCCCCAATCTCATATGCCACAACTTTGTAGCATCCGCATCCGAGATAGTACCCGATCGCGCAATGGCAGCTGAGCCCGTGACCGTGGAACCTTGTAGGAAATAAAGAGTTCCAATTCTTTTCGCTTTCATGATTGTGAGAGCCCCTTTAGAAACTCTAAGAACCCCACCTTCACTTTGGAACTTGCACCCCTTTTCCTCAAGAGACCCTAAAGAAATCAAATTCTTCGATAAATCGGGTATATGCCTCACACCTGTCAATCTTCGGACCTTTCCATCATGGAACTTAATTGTCACCGAACCAATTCCGGCAACCTTACACATGTTATTGTTTCCCATGAGAACCTTATCATCCATAGGCTCATAAGTCTCAAACCAATCTCTATTTAGAGTCATGTGTTGCGAAGCACCCGTATCCATCACCCAACAATGCATGTCATCAACATTGGTGTCTACCACACAAAGAGTATCAACCGTGTCACACTCGGCCACATTGGCCTCCTCCGAAGAAGAACCTTTAGTATCCGCCTTTTGTTTATTTTTAAGCTTGAAACAATCAGCCTTAATATGTCCCTTCTTCTTACAATAGTTACACGCCAAATTCTTGTGTCTAGACTTTGAACGGGTCCTTGTATCTTTCGAGTTTCGGTCCCATGACCTACCTCGATCAACAACCAAACCAACACCTTGACTCCCTTTCTCACTATTGGTCATTTCACTATCAATGTGCAACTTGGCTTGCAAATTGCTCTTAACATCCTCAAGGGAAATCTTATCTCTACTATAAATCAACATGTCTCTAAAGGCCTTGTATGATGCGGGTAATGAGCACAATAACAAAAGGGCTTGGTCCTCATCCTCCACCTTAACATCAATCTTATCTAAGTCATTCAAAATAGATGCAAACTCCAAAATATGATCAGAAATTGATGTACCTTCAACCATGCGAAGGGTGTAGAGGCGCAACTTCAATCGCAATCGATTGGTGAGAGACTTCTTCATGTAAATATTCTCCAATTTCTCCCACAAACCCTTAGCAGTTTTCTCCGATAGGACCTCTTGCAATGTCGAATTGCTCAAACACAATTGGATAATAGAGAGTGCCTTATCATCCATATTTCTCCACTTGCTATCCGTCAATGCATCAATCAAATTTTCTCGACCAAAAATAGCATCCTTAACGCCTTGGCTCGACAAAATTGCCGCCATACGCACTTGCCATAATACAAAACTCGTCTTCCCATCATACTTCTCAATATCATACTTCGCCGACATAGCCATTCAATTTTTCAAACCCCAATTCACAAATCTCCCAAATTCACTAATTTCTCCGATCACCAAATGCACCACAAAATCAGAGAACGAAGAATTATAATTCCAAAGATGAAATTAGAATTATCAAATCCACCAAATCACTCTCTGACCGAAAATAGAAGTTTGACCTGCTTCAATTTTGGTTTCGGAATAATCAAAGTTTGACCTGCTTCAATTATCTTCTTTTCTTGGGTGTATGCGCGGTGTACAAAGCATCTGAATCGGCGTTGTCGCAGTCTGGGAGAAAACAGAAAAACGACTTCAGAGTCGCGGTTCACACTGGCGCGCTGGAGAATCCAGCCAAAGGAAATCGCGGTCTAAAGGGTGCGCAGGAATCGCGGTGCGCAGAAATTTTTCTGCGCCTGAAACCCTCAGCGCGGCGGCGGCAGCGTAACAATAAGATGAATAGAGAAGCGAAACAGAAAATCCTAGCGGCAGCGGACACTGATCTGAACCCTGGAACCACCGATCAAACTGTCGGCAGCGAGATGGCTCTGATACCAATTTGTTAGTTATTCTAGGGTTTGAGAAGAGGAAGAGAGCAAGAGACAAAGAGACAACTCAAACTGATTTCTATTAGACTTAATTCTCTCTCATACAAAGAGTCTATATATATGCAACATAATAAAGATACAAAGCTCAATGGGTCCAAATAGCAATTTGGGTCAAACATAACAACTTCTTTTATTATCAACAACTAGCTTGAATGTTGTAATGAGGAAAATGAGCACTTCTCCAAATCTACAAACCTTTATTTATTATTTCAAAATGCTTTCTTCAACAGCCTCTTAAATTTGTACACATAAAGGAGACAATAACAAAAGGTGTTTCTTCACCACACTTTGTATATACAAGATTCTTCTGTTGTACATTGTTTGGATTTTGAATATTACCAGAAATAGCATGACCACTGATATCTCGCAAACTTATTTATATTTCGACCTTAAAATTGTCCCAAACCTGTGTTTAAATCGATTAAATCAGTTGTATTTCATTGAATATCTTTAGAATGTGGTACTGTGGCAAGTTTATTCTTATTTTGCAGGATTCGGGCAAAATCGAGGAGAAATCTGGAATTCTAAAGTCTCTACACGGCCCGTGTCACATTCTACACGGCCCGTGTCAACCTCGACTCGACCACTGACTCGACCACTGAACAAGCACAGATCTGACACGGCCCGTGTCAATCATTTCCGGAAACAGATCCAGAAATATGGAAACAAGGCTAATGAAGGAAGGTCGCGAATTGGCATTAAAGGGGGCCTCTCTGTCCAACAGAGGATTCATTATGGATCTGAGAGGGGACACCTAGGGTTGGTGCTTGACGGCTTGGCTTGGAGAAGAGGAAGAGAGGCGAAAATCGAGAGATTTGCGACGGATCTTCTCACTACTTCGAACTTTGCCATGAGCACTATCTCTATCATCTCGTTTATTTGTTTTAGAACTATGTTTGAGTAGACTTTTTAGTTTCTAGGGTTTTGATGTAATCGAATGTTTTGTCTTGCATGCTAGTTATTGAATCTTTGTATTGAAATTTGTGTTTGATTGATTGAGTAGTATTTTAATTGCTTAGATTAAATTGTTTGATTTATATTGGTTTACCACTAGATGAATGGCCACATCTAGAAGGTATTTTAGCCCTTAAAAGTCTCTCAACCAAACTAAGTACATGAGGTAGGATTTGTGACCCGAAAGGCGAAACCAAGTAGTAACCGAAAGGCAAAAATTACTCCCTATCGACAGATAGGAGTTACCTTTAGTATACCAAACAAGCAACTAGGTAATTCGGACCGACACACGAAAGTTGAGGTCTAGAACCCGACGAGGGCAAATATTGCAATTCCATACCAAGTTGATGAACCAACAAACGACAGTTGAGGTTTAGAAACATTAGGTCTAGTCAGTAGAACCCTACACAAAGGAACAACACAAAGAAACAGTAGCTGCTGCATTTACTCAAGGCTGACACGGACCGTGTAGGAAATGACACGGCCCGTGTACACTGATACGGCCCGTGTAGGAAATGACACGGCCCGGACAGGACAGCTTGAGGCAAAACTGAGATGAAGTCATAATCCTCGGAACGCTTTTTATTATTGATTAACCAGTTTAATCTATTTTCTTGCACTTTATTTCTGCTATTGAATCTGTAGGAATTATAAATAACCAAAACCAACATTTTCCAACTTCTAGTCTTTAATTAACTTAAGTAGAGTCCGGTTAAGACTTGAACCGTCCCTGTGATCGATACCCGACAATATACTACGTGCTAGGATTGTATACTTGCAGTCCGAACCAAAAGTGTATTTAAGGTTAAAGGTACAGCTTGCTGTACTGAAACTTTGTACTATACCTTTTTGGTGGTAACAACCGCCACCTAACCTAGTTAAGGTATATATATATATATATATATATATATATATATATATATATATATATATATATATATTCTGATTTCATGGTATATTACCGGAAGTCAGGAACCCTCCTCTCTCCTTGAAACCTTCAGTCAGCCTCATTGGTATATTGTTTGGGAGGTCATCTGATCCGAAATTTAAAAATAAAAAAATAAAAAAAGCTCCGTTTTTGGAAATTTCGAAATGTACAATGGCCGCACTGGCATTGTGCGGCCCCTTTTACTGGAGACCGCATAATGCCGATGCGGACACTGAAATAGGGCCGCACAATGCCGGAGCGGTTCTGATTTATATTAGATGAAAAACAATCAGTAGGACATTAAAGACAATAAGTAGAATATGAAAAACAACCAGTACAAGATGAAAGACAACTAGAATAAGATGAAATACCACAAGAGGAAGAAAATAGACAACTAGAACATGAAAGACATCAAGTACATGATTAAAGACAACTAGAAGAAGATGAAGTACAACTTGTAGAACATGAAAGACAACCAGAACAAGATGAAAAACGACTAGAAGAAGATGAAAAAACACTCGTAGAAGACGAAAAATAACTAGTAGTAGATGAAAGACAGTTAGAAGAAGGTGAAATACAACCAGTAGTAGATAAAAGATATCCAGTAGAATGTGAAAGACAACTGGTAGAACATGAAAGACAACCAGTAGTAGAGGAAAAGACAATCAGTAGGACATGAAAGACAATAAGTAGAACATGAAAGACAACCAGTACAAAATGAAAAACCACTAGAAGAAGATGAAAAAACTACTAGAAGAAGAAAGATAACCATTATAAGATGAAAAACAACCAGTCGAACATGAAAAACAACTAGTATAATATGAAGACAACCGGTACGAGATGAAAGACATCCATCCAGTACAAGATGAAAAACAACCAGTAGAACATGAAAAACAACTAGTAGAATATGAAGACAACTAGAAGAACATAAAGAACAATCAGTACAAGATGAAATACAACTAGAGGAAGAACAAAGACAACTAGAAGAAGATAAAGACACCCAGTAGAACATGAAAGACAGCTAGCACATGATTAAAGATAACTAGAAGAAGATAAAGTACAACTTGTAGAACATGAAAGACAACCAGAACATGATAAAAAAACAACTAGAAGAAGATGAAAAAAACACCAGTAGAAGAAAAATAACTACTAGTAGATGAAAGACAATTAGATGAAGATGAAATACAACCAGTAGTAGATAAAAGACATTCAGTAGAACGTGAAAGACAATTGGTAGAACATGAAAGACAACCAGTACAAAATGAAAGACAACCAGTAGTAGAGGAAAGACAATCAATAGGACATGAAGACAATAAGTAGAACATGAAAGACAACCAGTACAAAATGAAAGACCACTAGAAGAAGATGAAAAAAAACTACTAGAAAAAAAAAGACAACCATTATAAGATGAAAAGCAACCAGTAGAACGTGAAACACAACTAGTAGAAAGTTATGGACAACGAGTAGAACATGTAAAACAACCAGTACAAGATGAAAGACAACTAGAAAAAAACTAAAAACAACTACTAGAAGATGAAAAACAACTAGTAGAAGATGAAAAAAAAAGTAGAAATGAAAGACAGATAGAAGAAGAAGAAAGACAGCCAGTAGAACATGAAAGACAACTAGTATAAGATGAAAAAATATTAGTAGAATGAAAAACAACTAGTAGAAGATGAAAAATTATCAGTAGAAGATGAAAGACAACTAGAAGATCATCAGACAACCAATAGATAAAGAAGACAGTACAATATGAAAGAATAACTAGAAAAAGATAAAAGACAACCAATAGAACATGAAAGACAATTAGAAGAAGATGAAATAAATCTACAAAAAGATGACATACAACCAGTAGTATATGAAAGACATCCCAGTAGAATGTGAAAAAAAACTGGTAGAACATGAATGACAATGATATTCTACTTGTTGTTTTTCATGTTCTATTGGTAGTTTTTCATCTTATACTGGTAGTTTTTCATCTTATACTGGTTTTCCTTCAACTTTTTCTGGTGTCTTTCATTTTCTAGATTTATTTCATCTTCTTCTAATTGTCTTTCATGTTCTACTGGTTGCCTTTCATCTTTTTCTAGTTATCTTTCATCTTGTACTGTCTTCATTATCTATTGGTTGTCTTTGATGTTCTTCTGGTTGTCTTTGATGTTCTGCTGGTTGTTTTTCATGTCCTGCTGGTTGATTTTCATGTCCTACTGATTGTCTTTCATCTACTACGGGTTGTATTTCATCTTCTTCTAGTTGTCTTTCATCTTGTACTTGTATTATTTCACGTTTTACTAGTTATCTTTCATTTCTACTGGTTGTCTTTCATCTTGTACTGGTTATCTTTCGTGTTCTACTGGTTGTCTTTCATTTTCTTCTAACTGTCTTTGATCTACTACTAGATATTTTTCATCTTCTACTTGTATTTTTTTTTCATCTTCTTATAGTTGTCTTTCATCTTATTATGATTGTCTATCATGTTCTACTGGTTTTCTTTGATCTACTACTGGTTATATTTCATCTTCTTCTAGTTGTATTTAATCATGTACTGACTGTCTTTAATGTTCTACTGGATGTCTTTCATCTTCCGCTAGTTATCTTTTTTCTTCCTCTAGTTGTATTTCATCTTCTTTTAGTTGTTTTTCATCTTGTACTGATTGTTCTTTATGTTCTTTTAGTTGTCTTCATATTCTACTAGTTGTTTTTCATGTTCTTCTGGTTGTTTTTCATCTTGTACGGGATGGATGTCTTTCATCTTGTACCGGTTGTCTTCATATTCTACTAGTTGTTTTTCATGTTCTACTGGTTGTTTTTCATCTTATAATGGTTGTCTTTCATTTTCTAGTAGTTTTTTTTTCATCTTCTTCTAGTGGTCTTTCATTTTGTACTGGTTGTCTTTCATGTTCTACTTATTGTCTTCATGTCCTATTGATTGTCTTTCCTCTACTACTGTTTGTTTTTCATCTTCTTCTAATTGTCTTTCATCTACTAGTAGTTATTTTTCTTCTACTAGTGTTTTTTTCATCTTCTTCTAGTTGTTTTTTATCATGTTCTGGTTGTCTTTCATGTTCTACAAGTTGTACTTTATCTTCTTCTAGTTATCTTTAATCATGTAATGGCTGTCTTTCATGTTCTACTGGATGTCTTTCATCTTTTTCTAGCTGTCTATTTTATTTCCCTAATTGTATTTCATCTTATTCTAGTTGTACTGGTTGTCTTTCATGTTCTACTTATTGTCTTTGATGTCCTACTGATTGCTTTTCCTCTACTACTGGTTGTTTCATCTACTTTTAGTTGTATTTCATCTTCTTCTAATTGTCTTTCATTTTAGACTGGTTGTAATTCATGTTCTATCAGTTTTCTTTCACGTTCTACTGGATGTCTTTCATATACTACTGGTTTTATTTCATCTTTTTCTAGATTTATTTCATCTTCTTCTAATTGTCTTTCATGGTCTACTAGTTGTTTTTCATCTTTTTATAGTTATCTTTCATTTTGTACTGTCTTCATTATCTATTGGTTGTCTTTGATGTTCTTCTAGTTGTCTTTCATCTTCTACTGATTGTTTTTCATATTCTACTAGTTTTTTTTCATTCTACTAATATTTTTTCATCTTATACTAGTTATCTTTCATGTTCTACTGGCTGTCTTTCTTCTTCTTCTTCTATATGTCTTTCATCTTCTACTTCTTTTTTTCATCTTCTACTAGTTGTTTTTCATCTTCTAGTAGTTGTTTTTAGTTTTTTTTTCTAGTTGTCTTTCATATTGTATAGGTTGACTTTCATGTTCTCCAAGTTGTCTTTTAGCTAATACTGGATGTATTTCATCTTCTTCTAGTTGTATTTCATATTCTTCTGGTTGTTTTTCATCTTCTACTAGTTGTCTTTCAACTTCTTCTAGTTGTCTTTCATTTTGCACTGGTTGTTTTTCATCTTTTAGTAGTTGTTTTTCATCTTCTCTTTCATGTTGTATTGGTTATCTTTCATGTTCTTTTGGTTCTTTTGGTTCTTTTTCAAGTCCAATTGGTCATCTTTCATCTACTACTAGTTATATTTCATCTTCTTCTAATTGTATTTCACATTTTTCTGGTTGTCTTCTTCTTCTACTAGTTGTTTTTTATCTTCTTTTAAATGTCTTTCATCTTGTACTGGTTGTTTTACATGTTCTACTCGTTGTCCTTAATTTTCTACTAGTTGTGTTTCACGTTCTTCTAGTTTTATTTCATCTTCTTCTAGTTGTGTTTCATGTTGTACTGGTTGTCTTTCATTTTCTTCTATTTGTCTTTAATCTTGTACTGGTTATGTTTCATCTTCTTCAAGTTGTCTTTCATGTTCTACTGGTGGTCTTTCATGTTCTACTGGTTGTTTTTCATCCTCTTTTAGTTGTCTTTCATCTTGTACTGGTTGTCTTTCATTTTCTACTAGTTGTCTTTGATTTTCTTCTAGTTGTGTTTCATCTACTACTAGTTGTTATTCATATTCTAGTAATTATTTTTCATCTTTTTCTAGTTGTCTTTTATCTTGTAGTTGTAGTCTTTCATCTTCTTCCGTTTGTTTTCAAGTCCTACTGGTCGTCTTTCATCTACTACTGGTTGTATTTCATCTTCATCAGTTGTATTAAAAAAAATTTAGTTGTCTTTCATCTTCTACTTGTTGCTTTTCGTCTTTTTCTATTTGTTTTGATCTTGTACTGGATGTCTTTTATCTTCTTCTAGTTCTTATTCATCTTGTTCTGGTTATCTCTCATGTTCTATTGTTTGTCTTTCATCTACTACTAGTTGTATTTCATCTTCTTCTAGTTGTCTTAATCACTGGTTGTCTTTCATGTTCTACGGGATGTCTTTCATCTTCTTCTAATGATATTTTTTCTTCCTCTATTGTATTTCATCTTCTTCTAGTTGTTTTTCATCTTGTACTGGTTGTGTTTCATCTTCTTCTAGTTGTCAATGATATTATACTGGTTGTGTTTCATCCCCAGTAAAAGGGGCCGCACAATGCCAGTGCAGCCATTGTACATTTCAAAATTTCCAAAAACGGTGCTTTTTTTTATTTATTTTTTGAAATTTCGGATCAGATGACCTCCCAAACAATATGCCAATGAGGCTAACTGAAGGTTTCAAGGAGAGAGGAGGGTTCCTGACTTCCTGTAATATACCATGAAATCAGAATATATATTTATATATACACCTTAACTAGGTTAGGTGGTGGTCATGCTATTTCTGATAATATTCAAAATCCAAACAATGTACAACAGAAGAACATGAAAGACAACTTGAAGAAGATGAAACATAACCAGTAGAACTTGAAAGGCAACCAGTAGAACATGAAAGACAACTAGAAGAACATCAAAAACAACCAATAGATAATGAAGACAGTACAAGATGAAAGATAACTAGAAAAAGATGAAAGGCACAGTAGAACATGAAAGACAATTAGAAGAAGATGAAATAAATCTAGAAAATGAAAGATAACTAGAAGAAGTTGAAAGGAAACCAGTATAAGATGAAAAACTACCAATAGAACATGAAAAACAACAAGTAGAATATCATTGACAGTTAGAAAAAAATGAAACACAACAGAGGAAGATGAAAAACAAATAGAAGAAGATGAAATACAATAGAGGAAGAAAAAATATAATTAGAAGAAGATGAAAGACATCCCGTAGAACATGAAAGACAACCAGTATATGATTAAGACAGCTAGAAGAAGATGAAATAACAACCAGTAGTAGATGAAAGACAAACAATATAACATGAGAGATAACCAGAACAAGATAAAAGACTACTAGAAAAAGATGAAAAAAATACTAGTAGAAGACAAAAAATTAACTAGTAGTAGATTAAAGACAGTTAGAAGAAAACAAAAAACAACCAGAAAAACATAAAAGACAATCAGTACAAGATGAATGAGAACTAGAAGAAGATGAAAGACATCCAGTACAAGATGAAAACAAATAAAAAAAGACGAAAAGCAACAAGTAGAAGATGAAATACATTCAGTAGCAGATGAAAGATGACCAGTATGACTTGAAAAACAACCAGAAGAAGATGAAAGACTACAAGTACAAAATAAAAGACAACTAGAAAAAGATGAAAAATAATTACTAGAATATGAATAACAACTAGTAGTAGATGAAACACAACTAGAAGAAAATCAAAGACAACTAGTAGAACATGAAAGAGAACCTGTACAAGATTAAAGACAACTAAAAGAGGATGAAAAACAACCAGTAGAACATGAAAGACAACTTGAAGAAGACGAAACATAACCAGTACAAGATTAAAGACAACCAGTACCACATGAAACACAACTAGAAGAAGATGAAATAAAACTAGAAGAACATTTTCACAACTAGTAGAAAGTTAAAGACAACAAGTAGAACATGTAAAACAACAAGTACAAGATGAAAGACATTAAAAGAAGATAAAAAGCAACTAGTAGAAGAAGAAGGACAACCAGAATAATATGAAATACAATTAGAAAACGATGAAATATAACCAGTAGTAGATGAAAGGTGACCAATTGGACTTGAAAAAGAACCAGAAGAACATGAAAGAGAAGATGAAAGACAACCAGTACAAAATGAAAGAGAAGATGAAATACAACTATTAGAAGATGAAAGACAACCAGTACAAAATGAAAGACAACTAGAGGAAGTGGAAAAACAACTAGTAGAAGATGAAAGACAACCAGAAGAATATGAAATACAACTAGAAGGAGATAAAATACAACCAGTATTAGCTAAATGACAACCTAGAGAACGTGAAAGTCAACCAATACAATATGAAAGACAACTAGAAAAAAACTAAAAACAACTACTAGATGATGAAAAACAATTAGTAGAAGATGAAAAAAGAAGTAGAAGATGAAAAAAAGAAGTAGAAGATGAAAGACAGATAGAAGAAGAAGAAAGACAGCTAGTAAAACATGAAAGACAACAAGTATAAGATGAAAAAATATTAGTTGAATGAAAAACAACTAGTAGAAGATGAAAAATAATCAGTAGAAGATGAACTACAACTAGAAGAACATCAAAGACAACCAATAGATAATGAAGACAGTACAAGATGAAAGATAACTAGAAAAAGATGAAAGACAACCTGTAGAACATGAAAGACAATTAGAAGAAGATGAAATAAATATAGAAAAAAATGAAATACTACCAGTAGTATATGAAAGACATCCAATAGAATGTGAAAGACAGTCCAAAATCAAAGACAACTAGAAGAAGATGAAATACAACTATAAGTAGATGAAACAACAAGTAGTAGAGGAAAAACAATCCGTAGGACATGAAAGACAATAAGTAGAACATGAAAGACAACCAGTACAAGATGAAAGACAACTAGAATAAGATGAAATACAACTAGAGGAAGAAAATAGACAACTAGAAGAAGATGAAAAACATCCAGTAGAATATGAAAGACAACCAGTACATGATTAAAAACAACTAGAAGAAGATGAAGTACAATTTGGAGAACATGAAAGACAACCAGAACAAGATGAAAAACAACTAGAAGAAGATGAAAGAAACACTAGTAGAAGACGAAAAATAATTAGTAGTAGATGAAAGACAGTTAGAAGAAGATGAAATACAATCAATAGTAGATAAAAGACATCCAGTAGAACGTGAAAGACAACCAGTGCAAAACAAAAAACAACCAGTAGTAGAGGAAAGACAGTAGGACATGAAAGACAATAAGTAGAACATGAAAGACAAGCAGTACATAATGAAATACCACTAGAAGAAGATGAAAAAAAACTACTAGAAGAAGAAAGACAACCATTAGAAGATGAAAAATAACCAGTAGAACATGAAAAACAACTAGTAGAATATGAAGACTACCGGTGCGAGATGAAAGACATCCATCCAGTACAAGATGAAAAACAACCAGTAAAACATGAAAAACAACTTGTAGAATATGAAGAAAACTAGAGGAACATAAAGGACAATCAGTACAAGATGAAAAACAACTAAAAGAAGATGAAATACAACTAGAGGAAGAAAAAAGACAACTAGAAGAAGATGAAAGATATCCAGTAGAACATGAAAGACAGTCAGTACATGATTAAAGACAACTAGAAGAAGATGAAATACAACCAGTAGTGGATGAAAGAAAACCAGTAGAACATGATAGACAATCATAATAAGATGAAAGACAACTATAAGAAGATGAAAAAAAATACAAGTAGAAGATGAAAAATATTTACTAGTAGATCAAAGACAGTTAGTGGAACACGAAAGACAACCAGTACAAGATGAAAAACAATTAGAAAAAGATGAAAGACAACCAGTAGAAATGAAAGATAACTAAAACGTGAAAGAATACAAGTACAAGATGAAAGACAACTAGAAGAAGATGAAATACAACCCGTAGTAGATGAAAGACAATTAGTAAGGCATGGAAAACAAACAATAGAACTTGAAAGACAACAAGTACAAGATGAAAGACAACTGGAAGAAGATGAAAAACAACTACTTAAGTATTAATAACAACTAGTAGTAGTTAAAAGACAATTAGAAAAAAATCAAAGACAACTTGTAGAACAAGAAAGACTAGTACAAGATGAAAGACAACTAGAGAAGATGAAAGACAACCAGTAGAACATGAAAGACCAGTAGAACATGAAAAAGAACTAGAACAAGATGAAATAAACCTAGAAGTAGATGAAATACATCCAGTAGTAGAGGAAAGACAATCAGTAGGAAAAGTCAATAAGTAGAACATGAAAAACAACTAATACAAGATGAAAGACAACTAGTAGAAGATGAAAAACGTCTACTAGAAGAAGAAAGATAACCAGTATATGATTAAAAACAACCAGTAGTAGATGAAACCAACAAGTAGAAGACCAGTAGAACATGAAAGACATCTAGTACAAGGTGAAAAACAAATAGAAAAAGACAAAAAAACAACAAGTAGAAAATGAAAGACAACTAAATTTTTTTAATACAACTAGATGAAGATGAAATACAACCAGTAGTAGATGAAAGACGACCAGTAGGACTTGAAAAACAACCAGAAGAACATGAAAGACAACCAATACAATATGAATGCAACTAGAAGAAGATGAAAGACTACAAGTACAAGATAAAAGACAACTAGAAAAAGATGAAAAATAATTACTAGAATATGAATAACAACTAGTAGTAGATGAAACACAACTAGAAGAAAATCAAAGACAACTAGTAGAACATGAAAGAAAACCAGTACAAGATGAAAGACAACTAAAAGAGGATGAAAAACAACCAGTAGAACATGAAAGACAACCAGTATAAGATGAAAGACAACTAAGAAGATGAAAGACAACCAGTAGAAGATGAAAGACAACTAGAACAAGATGAAAGACAACCAGTAAAAGATGAAACCAAATTAGAACAAGATAAAATAAAAATCAGTAGTAGCTGAAAGACAACCTGGAGAACACATGAAAGACAACCAGTAGAACATGAATAACAACAAGTACAAGATGAAAGACAACTGGAAGAAGATGAAAAGCAACGAGTAGAAGATGAAAGACAACTCGAAGAAAATCAAAGACAACTAATATAGAACAAGAAAAACAACCAGTACAAGATGAAAAACAACTAAGAAGATGAAATACAAGGAGAAAAAAATGAAAGACAACCAGTACAAGATGAAAACCAATCAGAACAAGATAAAATACAAATCAGTAGTAGCTGAAAGACAACCTCGAGAACATAAAAGACATCCAAAACAATATGAAAGACAACTAGAAGAAAAAAAACTACTAGACTATGAAAGACAACTAGAAAAAGATGAAAAACAACTACTAGAAGATGAAAGACAACCAGTACAAGATGAAATACAAAACTAGAAGAAGATGAAAGACAACCAGTAGAACATGAAAACAACTAGGAGAAGATGACATACAACTTGTAGAATATGAAATACAACTAGAAGAATATGAAATACAACCAGTAGTAGATGAAAGACAACCTGCATGTAAGACTTCCTAAATAATATGAAATACAACTAGAAGAAAATAAAAAACAACTAGTAGAAGATGAAAGACAACTAGAAGAAGATGAAAGACAACTAGAAGAACATGAAAGACAACATGTAGAACATGAAAGACATCCATTAGATAATGAAAGACAACCATTAGAAGATGAAAGACAATCGGTAGAACATGAAAGACAGCTAGAAGAAAATGAAATAAATCTATAAGAAGGTGAAATACAACCAGTAGTAGATGAAAGACATTTAGTAGAACGTGAAAGACAACAGGTAGAACATGAAAGACAAATAATGCAAAATGAAAGACAACTAGAAGAAGATGAAATACAACTAAAAGTAGATGAAACAACTAGTAGTAGTGGAAAGACAATCAGTAGGACATGAAAGACAATAAGTAGAACATGCAAGACAAATAGGACAAGATGAAAGAAAACTAGAAGAAGATGAAATACAACTATAGGAAGAAATAAGACAACTAGAAAAAGATGAACCAGTAGAACAATGTGATAAACTAAACGAGAAACTTCTTGACTCAATATTTATACTAGAAACCACAATTACACAAACATGAATGCGAACCAAGTAAGAAGATTAGCTAATTCAGATAGTGAGACGTAGCCCCTAGACCTTCCCAATATTGTTTCAAACCACCATTTTAAGTTTATTACTTTTTAGTGCATAATCAATTCACTTCGGGCAGGGGCGGAGCCAGACTTTCAGACTATAGGGGTCAAACGTGAATGGGGGTCAAGCATATAAAATTTTTCTATTACGAATGGGGGTCAATTTCACACTATCTATAATATTTTACTTTAATAAATATTAAAATAGAGTATAAAAAAAATTCAAAATGAATGGGGGTCAATTGACCCCCATTCAATGTATGTGGCTCCGCCTCTGACTTCGGGCATTGAGCCCATAACACTGTCGCGGCTAGCGACTTGAGTACGACCTGCGAACAAAACCCCCAATTTACTATTATACACTATTCTAGAATTAAAAATGAAACTAGTAATTAATATTGCTTCCCGTTGTCCTTGTGTTCGACCCCAATACTACTCCGATAGGTTGTATGCTTGCAACCGATCAAAAATTGAGTATTGGATATTAATTTAAAAGCAAAAAGAGTATTAAATCGACCCCAAAATTACGATTACAAAATACTCCTCACAAGATTAAAAACAACTAGAAGAAGATGAAATACAACCAATTGTAAATGAAAAACAACCAGTAGAACTTGAAAGACAATTATTACAAGATGAAAGATAGAAGATGATGAAAATCAACTAGTAGTAGATGAAAAACAACTAAAAGAAAATCAAAGACAACCAGTTGTTGTGTATTTTAGGTATAGGATATTTCTATGATGCATACACTTTTAACTTTTAAAATTTTGTAAACCTTCGTACACAATAATTAGGTCAGTTGTAAGTGCACAACCTATCTATTGTAATATGTAGGTGTCGATCCAAAGGGAGGCATGAAATACTAATTTTTACTAAAGTAAACTACTTTTAAAACTAAACAAAAAAAGTAAAAAGGGGGGTTTTGTGTAATTTCATTTTTAATCAAAATTAAAGGCTCGTAACAAAGTAATTAAAATTCGTGTGTGATTCAAGTTGGAGAAGTCTAGGGGTATTCGGTCTACAATCCCTTGCTAATTCTATCTACTCGGTTTGTTTAAATTCATGTTTGATATGACAAGGTTTCTAACCTAAGATGTTAAAAAGGGTCACTTTCGTGAATTAATAACGTGCCTAAACAGTTCGAATTTCACGATTAAGTCCTTCACCCTAGCTATCTAGACCATGAAGTTCTCATTAGCCTATCCTATCCTTAGATATCAGTTTTTCACGATTAAGTCCTTCGTACCCATATTCAATTCAATTCAAGGGGTCCTAATTAGGGATTCGACTTCACGATTAAGTCCTTCGTCAAACCCTAACCGTAATTCCTGTAGTTCCAGTTTAGATTTCAAATTGGTCAATTCTAATCCAAATCTTAAGGAATTTGTGATCATAATTTGGTACCATCATATATGATCCTAATCTACTTCAAGCCTATTAGACCTAAGCGGGATACTACAATTCAAGTACTAATCATGCATCATCACAAAGATTAAATCTCAGAAATTACCATCAAATCAAACAATCATAATAAAAACTAAGATCCGAGTAAGATAAAATACAAGATAAATATGTAGGGTAATTCTGGCCGCAAAATTCTGATTTCTCGAAAAAAAGTCGCGAAATTCGGGACGAAAAAATTTCCCGAGATATTATGTCTAAGAATTTATCTTGCCAAATTACTTTTAAGAAAAATTTCCCGATAAATTCTGCTCGGGAATTTACCGCGAAATTATGACTTGGCTTACGGTGCGGAAAGAACATAAAATCAAAATTTTAAATTCTACCATAAGCCGAGGATCTACTCCCCGATTGATTTCTAAAATAATATTTATTTAAAATTTGAATAAATTAAATAACATTTGTACCTTTTTCCAAATTCGAATTGGAACGCTGTATGGCTCAGTTGCTCAGCACCAGACGTCTGATGCCTCTATCAGTCGTCCACCAGGAACAACTAGAGAGTCAGTATTTCTTTTGCCAGAAATACTATATCTACTTTCTACGCTAAAACACTATTCACGAATATCGTAAAAACTGATTGACAACTTTTGCAAAAACAGATTCACGAATATTCGCGGGAACACTATTCACCGTAAATACACTATTCACAACTCGCAAGATATATGTGGATTACGTATTCTTTTCTTTTCTCACGCAAACACTATTTGGGAGAGAAAACAAGAAAGAGAACGATAACCGAATCAGTTCGAATCGAACTCAGATTTTGATATGAATTTCTCTACCCCTGCCCCTCTATTTATAACCTTTTGAAATGGTCAAAAAGACCAAAATACCCTTGGGAGGTCGGCATAGGGGTGAAAAGACCATTTTGCCCTTTGGCCCAAAATTAAAGAATTGATTTTGGGCTTTACTATTAGGGCTTTTAAATTTAATTCCAAAATTAAATTTCGGCCCAAATTTCAAATGGGCTTTTAGCCCAAAATATTAATTCGTTATTAATATTTATAATCCATTTATTATTAATATAATTATTCTGAACAATTCTAAACAATTATATTTTCTTGCGATTCGTTGTTGCGATAAATTTATACAACGTGTCGTACACGCTTATAAATTTAATGTGTTTAAGCTTGTCATCTCTATGACATTTATTTATTAATTATAACATTTATAATTAATCAAATAAATTAATTCTCTGATTACTTTCCTATTGGTGTGACCCGATAGGATCTGTGTTATGTTGGCAATAAAATTAAAACTCCTTTTAATTCTATAAATCATAAGCGGCATCTGACAGAATGCATTATGACTACCCAATTGACACAGATGATTTTGTACAATACAATATCATGATCCAGTAAACAATTTACTCGTGTTAATTCTTATAATCTTATGTCTCATAGTATCAAATCAGTTTCAAGGTAGGTATTTGTCATCCTTGCAAACTTAATCTTTTCTTGATCTTAAGTAGATTATCAAAAATGATTAACTCTTTAATCATACCTCGCGCTGATAACCCTATTTTATCATGAGGCCTAGTGATACTATTACTCGTATTAAATACGAGGGACAATAGTAGTCTTGGTGAACATCTCTCCTCTGCAAAAGTCATGTATACTGAAATGTCATCGTTATAGCTACTTTTTACGGATAGTGTTAAACAACACTCACAAATATACACTTCTTATGTAGGAAACGACGAACCACCTCATACTTTAGAACTTAACACTAAATGAAAACATTAATGACACAAACACAATTCCGTATAATGTTTCATTGAGGGTCTGTCAAATACCATGGTCTCTAACATGTATCTATGTGATTAAAATGACAACTCTTTGTCTATGGTCTGTAAAACTTAACCATCATTTAATCCGCATAGTAACCTTTAATTGGTCAATTAGTGTTCTTTGCTAATTACCTCGGTCAGTGACTATTAAGAGTATTTATCATCTATTATGTAGTTTTACAATTTCAAGTCCTTAACTCGAAATGATTCATAATTCGACAAATCTCAAAGAACAAAATGATATTTTATTAATTATTACATGAACAAAATACATACAGAATAAAATTATCCTATGATTGACTTCTAAATTATTACACTAACAAAATATGGTAAAAACTGAGAAAATACGTAAGAGAAAAGAATACAACTAATCTCCTAGTTCCTGCCCAAGTTCTTCCCTTGTCGCTCAAGCAAAACCTCGACTTCTTCCTTCTCTTCCTTTGAAATTTATCGCAACTTTGATCACCGTCGAAAAGTGGAGCAGAATGACTTCAATTGAGCAATGATGAGCAGTAATTATTTCTCCTATGGCTTTATATAATGTTTTCTGAACTTGGAGATCAAGTTTTATTTTTGGCGCCCACTAAGCCCACTAACTTAGTCATTTTCTGAACTTGGGGATAAAGTTGTTATATTTTCGGCACCCACTAAGCCTACTAACTTCCATATTTCTAATTCTGTGATTCTGAACTTGGAGACCAAGTTATTCTAATTTTGGCGCCCACTAAGCCTACTAACTTTCCATATTTAACAGTTTTTTCAGGCTGGTGCGGCCATTGGTGCGGCTGTAAAAAAATCTACATTCCGAATTTGGATTTGTTTCCTTCATGAAAGTTGTAGATCTTTTTGTCATGGTTCTTCCCGACATTTTTATTAATATCCAAAGTTTAATACAAATTATTATTTATGTCCAGAATCTCTGCTAATTTTGAAAAATGCCCAAGCCGGCCAGAAAATGGCCGGCTTAGGGGTAGGAGTAAGCCGGCCATAAAATGGCCAGCTTACTCATTTTTTTTAGAGACACTATGAAGAGCAAACTAATAAAATCTAACACTGAAAATTTAAATTTTTTGTTTAAATTATTTGTTAGATTACTTTTTTTGATTTGTAATTAGCATATTTATACTAAAATACACTAGATTACTGGAAATTATGTTGAATTACACTATATTACAATAAATTATGTTGAATTACACTAAATTACGTTAAATTACGCTAAATTACAATAACTTCGCTAATTACTCTAAACTACGCAAAATTATGCTAAAGTAGACCGATTCTGTGCTATCTTTCATGAATCATAAAAAATAGTAAAAAAATTCCAAAAATAGTAAAAATTGGTATTCTACAAGTTCATTATGTAACTAATTTACTAAGCTACTTAGATTGAATAATATAAATGAAAATCTTAATCGGAAACTTCAACTCAAGTTTTGAGGCTCTTCCCTTAGTTTTTTGGCAATTCTGAATTTCGAAATCTGGCATAGCAAGCACGGACACATGCGTATTTTGGCAAGCTTTCCGAAAAGTGGTCATTTGCTGAAATTGGAGACTCGAGCGCCGTTTTATGACCGTTTGAAGTTTTGCCGTCGTTTTTCTCCTTTTTAGTGAAGATATCGTCCCTATTCATTTGTAATTTAGCGTAATTTAACATAATTTAGTGTTATTCAACATAATTTCAATTAATCTAGCGTATTTTAGTATAAATATGCTAATTATACATCAAAAGAAGTAATATAACAAATAATTTAAACAAAAATTTTAAATTTTCAATGTTGGATTTCAATATTTTGCTCTTCATAGTGTCTCTTAAAAAAAAACGAGTAAGCCGGCTTACTCCTACCCCCTAAGCCGGCCATTTTCTGGGCGGGTTGGGCATTTTTCGAAATAAGCTTAGATTCTGGACATAAATAATAATTTGTATTAAACTTTGGATATTAATAAAAATGTCGGTGGTTCTTCCAAGCTTTGTTCACCTAAATTAGAGTTCGTATGACCAAGATATGGCCAAAATACGAACTGTGTGTCGGCAGCACGGGCTGAGTGCGTCCGTATTCTGGGTAAGCACGTCCGCACGGAGCTCAGTTTCATCTGTGTTGTGATCTGAATTTCTCTAAGTACTGAGTGCGGCCGCACTATGTCTCCGTGCGTCCGCATTCTGCTCAGTTTTCTTCATTTTCTGCAATTCAAGCAGGCATAGATCATGATCCGTAACTCCGTTTTCAGTGTTCTACTACCTTTCGGAAAGCTTGCGAAAAGATCTACAATTTGCTCCATTTCCTGTAATTTAAATAGACTTTGGCAGTAACTTGGTTCTTGGATGTATTTGACACTAAAATAAGCATAAATACAAAGAAGTTGGTACAGTTTGGAGGTCAAACCCTATCCTATGGTGTATAGAAAATTGGCTTATCACCAGTATAACATGAAAGACAACCAGTACAGGATGAAAGACAACAAAAAGAAGATGAAAAACAACCAGTAGTAAATGAAAGACAACCAGTAGTAAATCAAATACAACCTGTAGAACGTGAAAGACAACTAGTAGAACATGAAAGACAACCAGTACAAGATGAAAGACAACTAGAAGAATATGAAAAAAAACTACTATAATATGAATAACAACTAGTACAAGATGAAAGACTACTAGAAGAAGATTAAATACAATCAGCAGTAGATGAAAAACAATCAGTAGAACATGAAAGACTACCAGTAGAACGTGAAAGACAACCATTACAAGATGAAAAACAACCATTACAAGATGAAAGACAACTAGAAGAAGAAAAATAACTAGCAGAAGATGAAAGACAATACAAAAAGGTGAAATACAACTTGAAGAAGATGAAATACAACCAGTAGTATATGAAAGACAATCAGTAGAAGATGAAAAACAATTAGAAGAAGATGAAGTACAACTTGAAGAAGATGAAATACAACTAGAGTAGATGAAAGAAAATCAATAGGACATGAAAGATAACCAGTAGAACATGAAAGACAATAAGTACAAGATGAAAGACAAGTTGAAGAAGGTGAAAAACAACTACTAGAATATGAATAACAACTAGTAATAAATGAAAGACAACTAGAAGAAAATCAAAGACGCCTAGTAGAAAATGAAAGACAACTAGTACAATATAAAAAACAACTACTAGAGACCTAATGGATTTCCTGCATGTCTAGCTCTCAATTAGAACAATATAATTTAAGCACTAAGTTTTTTAAAAATGAAACTAACGAGGAAAATCCTATTTAGCTAATAAATTTATAACCCAGTTTCCTATACGAGGCATATTACAACGCATAATTATATCGAGTAGTTTAATCGGATGTCAATTTGCAGGGAAACACTGTTTAGGTCTTGATCGATCAGATCTCAACCTTTCAAAAGGCTAGACTAAATCTAGAAATTTGAGAGTTGTTGGTTTTATCTTTGAATTTGGCAGAAATTAAAGGTAAGTAAAATAAATAAGATGATAATGTGAATTTCTAGAGTTTTGGCTTACCATTACTATTCAGTATATTTTAATAAGGTATCATTCGGTATTTGGTTTTTAGATGTTGTTTGAAGGTTTCTAATCCAATTTAGTGACTACCGCTCTCGCATTGACACAGTCACCCTACCTATCAAGAGATTGTAGACTTCACTTAATTTGGTTTTTCGTCCCACTTTTTGGCTTTATTGGGTGTCCTCATGGTGAGGCACGATAATGCGACATTCGTATGCAAATGTCGAGACTCTCATGTATATTTTTGTTGGTCCAACTAATGGTATCTCTGGCTAAGGTCTCCACCACTAATCTAGTAGTTTTATTCTCCTTATCCTAATTGTGTCTAACTTCCATGTGTAGCCATCACCATGGCGAACTATACTAACAAACGAAATTAAGTAAGAATGAACATAAAACGCATAAACAATCGAACAAACAAGAGACTAAACAAATACCAAATAAAATTATATTAAAATATCATTAGTAACTAGGTTTACTGCCAAGTCATAAGAATCTGAGCTTAGCTAAGGAATGTCATGATTACAACAAAGAGATAAGAGAAAGATATAACCATGCAAGATTCCTTCTACTTAATCCTTATGCACTCCACTTTCTTACTTAGAAAATAAACCTAGATCTAAAGATGATTCCAAAGATATGTTTCTCTTCTGTCCAGAAGTCTTAAATAGGAGTCTATGGGCGTCTGAAGATGATTGGAGTCCAAGAAACCTGATCAAGATACAGCTGTCATGAATTCAAGCAAAACCTAAGCCAAAACCCTTCGTAATTCAGGGTCGATCTGAACCAAAACCCTTCATAATACAGTTGTCATAATGTTATAATTGTAGCCTAAGCCAAAACCCTTCGTAATACAACTGTCATAACGTTATAATTTCAGTCTAAGTTATAATGAGTCAGTTTTTACAATTTCAAAGTCCCAACAGTCGATCTGAACCGCACAACATGATCTCCATATTAAAATGAGCTTGGAGACCAAATTTTATATTTTTTGGATTTTTTTTACTATTTTTTTAGATAAGTACAAAATCACTATTTTGGATGGTCCAGAATTATCTGAAAATAGTGATTTTGTACCAATCTACAAAATAGTAAACAAAAAATTAAAAAAAAATATAAAATTTGGTCTCCAAGCCCATTTTATATGGAGATCATGTTGAGCGGTTCAGATCGACTGTTTGGACTTTGAAATCGCAAAAACTGACTCGTTATAACTTGGGTTGAAATTATAACGTTATGACATTAGCCGTACTATATATATATATATATATATATATATATATATATATATATATATATATATATATATATAGGAGGGATGTAGTTACAACAATTTTGAGTTACAACAAAGTTACCACAACCATTTTCTACATTTTCAAAGTCCAAATCATCGATCCAATCGTTGAACATGATCTCCACAATAAAATGTGCTTGCAGATCAAATTTTATATTTTTTTGAATTTTTTTACTATTTATTAAGTATTTTACAAAAACTAGTCAAATTCAGACCATTGAATTTTGTACCCATCTTAATAAATAGTAAAAAAATTTAAAAAAATGTAAAATTTGATCTGGAAGCACATTTTATTGTGGAGATCATGTTCAACGGTTTGGATCGACGATATGGACTTTGAAAATCTAAATAATGGTTGTGGTAACTTTGTTGTAACTAGATCCCTCCTCATATATATATAATGATCTCTTATATTTTAAGGGCTCTAAATTTAAATAATAAAATTTTAAAATAATGAAACTTCTTAAAAATAAATCTATTATACTAAAATTATGAGAAACATAAGAGTAAAACTAAGGTGTTCTTAAGCTCATCAAGCCCCTTTGTGAGCTTAACTCAAAAAACTATCGGATTGACTTCAAACGACGCATCCAAACTGTTGAAACTGATCTACTTTATAAGTGATGTGTTTACATGTGAAATTTTTAAATTTTTGAACTAATTTAGTATGAAATCAAGTAGTAAAAAAAAAGATGATTTATAAGTTAATTTTAATGAGTTCATTTTTCATCATTTTTTTACCGCTTGACTTTATACTAAACTAGTTCAAAAAATTATAAATTTGACATGTAAATGCATCACTCGTGAAGTAGACCAGTTTCAACGGTTTGGATGTGTTATTTGAAGCCAATCCAATAGATTTTTGAGTCAAGCTCAAAAAAGACTTGGTGAGCTTAAAAACACCCTAGTTCTACTCAAAACATAAATAAACAAAACTATGAAGTTGCCAATAAATTTATACGAAACGCAAATAAGCAAAAAATAGACTGACCCAACGGATTAGCACAATCTAATTTAGTAGATTAGCTGTCATTAAAGGGTGTCTAGTTCTCAATTAGCACAATCTAATTTAGTAGATTTGTTATTTAAAAAAAATTAAACATATTTTTACTGGATCGTCTTGATTAATCCAACAGTTTATATCAATTCTAATACTTTTTAAGCATTGGAGAAAATATCATCTCTCGTACATGTATCCGGATACAATTGAAGGGTTCAAAAGCCTTTATTTTTTGTCTTTTTTTTATCTACGGTCGGGAGCGGAACTCGACTTTGAGTATAGGAGTGGCTAACTGAATAAATATCATATTTAAAAAATATTTTAATAAAAACCAATCTATATAACACAAAATATTTACTATTTAATTTCATAAAAAAACACAATAAAGAACAAACACTAATAAAATGACATATTTATCAAATAAAAAAAGAACATAACATATTCATATTATTTTTTATAAATTTTGACCTATGAAAAGACATGTCATCTGACATTCATGTCCTTCAATTTTTTTGTATTATCATAGAGGAATACACATAAAATACAAGTTTCAATTCAATTTCTATACCTTTAATAAAAAATTCTGAAAATGTTGGAATGGCTTAGCCACTCCTGGACTACTTTATCTTCCGCCACTGTCTACGGAATGGTTAAAAAGTATATAGATATGCAATGGTAGATCACTAAATAATGCTCTTGTGTGTGATAACAAAATCTATGGCCACAATTTTTCTAAATTTCAACAGAAGCTGCTATTGTTCTCTCAAAGTAAAATGAGTTTTGATGTAAGCCTGCGCGAATCATTTAACAAAAAAACACATGTGAATAAATAAATAAATAAATAAATATATAAGACCGAACAACATCTATATTGTTAATTTTATTAATTTTAAATATTAGGTGACAATATAAATTGCAATTTTAAAGATGTATGATTATATTATAAATAGAAAGTTTTAACGAAATTGTTATCAAAACATTATGTTGGTAAAAATATTAATTTCTATCGTTCATCTATCTTAGAAATTAATTTTTAAAATATATGATAATTTATCTTTCAATTTCTAAACACTATAAGAAATCAAATTTAATTGCATGTATGCAGTGCTTTTTTTTAAATTTAAAATTTAAATTAATTCTAATTGTTTCTATTCTAATTTTAGTTTAATTTTATGAATGTAGATGATGTAGTTACTCCTAAATCTAAAGATCTATGGTCACAATTTTCAATATTTCATCAAAAGCTGCTGCTTTGGTGATTCGAAATCTAAGTTCATTGCAAAAAGATCTCATTTTTTCCTTGTACTTTAGAGATGCAAAGATAATTGATATAGACAAAGGATGCATCCACACAAGAAGCAAAGAAGAAGGTTAAAAAGGAAAAAGGACCAGAAGAAAAGTCGCCTAGTTAACACAACATCCAGAAAACGCATCATATATACAAATCTCATGCTACTTAATACTACCCATAAAAAAAAGCAACCAAGTTAGCAATTAAAATATGCCATAGTTGCATCACATCATCAGATTGATCCTCACATCAACAGACAATATATTGACTTAATTATCGCTGTCACTTTCATACACGAGGCGCTTACTCTTGCGGCCAACGCCGTGGTACCGATACATGATACCAAGAACACAATCTCTCACAGTAGAAACATCAAAGTTCTCAATGAAACGCTGGTCTGTCATGCGGGATTTACCAGCTGCGTGCCTGTGGTATTCTTCAAAGATGGATGTGAGACACCAGTACCCAAGCTTCCTAAAGCATCCAACCAGAGTACCAGTTCTATGCTGTTAACCAAAAAAACATACAGCCGTGAGAATTATATATTTCCATTATTAATTAACATTAAAAAAATTGTTACAGTTCGCATTAGTACCACTTCGCAGTTCGCACCACACCAAAATAGTGACTACGACTGTACCGGTAAAAGTTATTTCATAGCAGCCTTTGGAAATTTTTTAGTAAAAGATTCTAGACGATGTCCTTTTCAACTTCTTTATTTTTGATAGGATTCTGGATTCTAGATTCTGGTTTCAACTTTCAACACTGGTGGGTTTAGGTCTTATATACAAAATTAGTTAGCTTACTGTAAATCTGTGAAGTTATTTTAAGTTGACAAAACAAAGCAATCCTGTTTACTCCTAGATATATTAGACAATAAAAATTAAATATGTTTATTTTACTATTTGTCTATTTTACATTCAAATCCCAAACCCATAGACCCACAAGACCCACAGGCCTTATCTGCAAAGTAAAAGGGACCCACAATTGGAACGTAATTAATAGTTTGATCACTTTCTAGATAACGGCCCCACTTTTACAGTGTCAATAGATTATATAAAGCAATCAACAATTACTTGCAACCATAAATAGGTAATTATATTAAAGACAAAATTATCTTAAAAAAATTAGGTCTATTTTAAATTGTACCTTGCCACGCTTGCAATGGATGAGGACAGGGTGGTTCCTTACGTCTGGAAGAAAAAAAATGAAAAAGTGAGGTTAGAATAATTAATGTTTATTAAATTTTAATGCAATCTAAGAGATGTTGATTACATCAAACAAATATATGTAATATACCAAGAAGGATTTTAAGAGCCCCAGTAATGGCATCCTTTGGAATTGAGATAAATGGCTCCTACAGTTGCACAAGCAAAAAAATAAATATAGCAAAAAAAATAGGGTTGAATTGGAAGAAAAGGACTTACCATATTTCACAAAGAATCACATTTATCGTTCCAATAAGTAAAATTCTAATTTTGTCTACTTGAAGTCTTGAACCATTCTAAATTTTATAATTGTGAATTGTTATATGCCACATTTGGGTAAAAGGAAAAGTTCAAATCGAACTCCAATTTATTAATCAACTGTACTTTCAACATCTTGACTGAAAAGACGCAAGAATTTATAATTCGAAGAAAGAAGAAAGAACCAAGAATTAATTAAGTTACCTTGCTGCCGTCGATGCCAAATTGAAACAACTTAATTCCATGAGATTTCAGAAACTTCAAATTCTCTTCGGGATAAGGCTCTGGGCACATGTAGCTGCAATTATCGAAACACACGGATAAATAAACAAGATTAGAACCGCATTACTTCTTAATTAACGGAAAGTAAAAATCTGCATGTGAAATCGATTCGTAGGAGAAGAAAACCGCTATACACAAAAATTTGAAGCAACAAAAAAAATGCTTCAAGAGTCCCAATTGATAGAATTTTATAGAAGAGATCCGCAATTCCCCTTTCAAGAATCACCAGATAAGAATTTAGAGAAACAAAAAACCCTAAACCGAAGGGCACACAATTCTTATTTGGCGATTCATAAAAGCGCATGCACAATAAATAAACTGCAGAAAACAAGCAAAAAAAAAAAAAAAGAGACGAAGAGTTCCAGGATTCTGGATCCTTACACAACAGAGCGAAGATTCAAGGCCTCGAGAAACTCGAAATTCTCCGCGGTGGGAAATCCCGATCGGTAAATCCCCTCATCGACCATTGCGAAATTGTACGGAGGCACCAAGGCTTTCGTTTTCACATCGACAACTTCCTCCTCTACTTCCTCGATTTCGGCCTCTTTCTCTTCCAAATCTACCATCGCGATCAAGCCCATTATCTCCGAATGCCTCTTTCTCACTTTCTTTCTCTCTATAGGGATGGAAATAATGATCGAGTCTTTGATAAATCAAAGAGGAGGCTCGAGAAAACCCATCGTGGATCCTCTGTTTGGTTTAAGGATTCGTTGGTTCAAGTGTTTTACAACGGTCGCGTCGTTTTGCCTTTTATATTAGGAGCTGGCAGGGGATTTTATGCTATTTTGCATTTTAATCCTATTATTGTTTCCTGTATTAATTTATTTTCCATTTACCCCTTATAATGCAATAAAATTAAGAATTACAGCCTATATAACGAGGAATATCATAATAAACCCTTGAAACATTCGGAATGTTTGTGACGCTCCTACACTGGTAAAATGTCAACAATTTTGTCCCCTAATTTATCAAACAAGAACAGTTTAAATTGATTATAAATGACTCATTTTTCTATTGTTTCTTCTTTTATTTTGATTTTGTCATTTTACCCCCTAAAATGTAATAGATTAATAATTACCTAAAATGTTTTTCATTTTACTCACTGGTAATAGTTTTGACGCTCCTACAAGGGTAAAATGTAATAGATTAATAATTTTTGACGCTCCAATTTTGTCCCGTAATTTAAACAAGACAGTATTAGATTGAATATTATAATGACTCTTTTTATATTAATAAGATAACTATTTAATTAGCACAAATAAATAATAAAAAAAAACCTTTGTTCACCTTTCATCTGTTAACTATATAAAAAAAAAAAAACTTTCTTTCTAAATATGATATAATGCAATTCGGGAACATTATTATTTATAAAAAAGTTACTTGTTTTGAAAATACATGTTAATTTTTTTTATTTTGGAAAACATACAAGTTAATTTGTTGGTTTTTGTTTCTATGGCAACGATATTTTTATCGTGTTGCAAAGATAAGCTTGATATTTTTGATATTTTGCAGCCGTACCCATCTTTATCTCTTTCTAGTTTCTATCCATTCCTTTTACTCAGGTAGTCATGTTTTGAAACCTGGGAGAACTGTCGTTTTCTAGAAGCTAGCCTTCGGCCTTTCGTTAGGTACATGTATTAGAGACTTCCTCTCCAGTTTAAGAAAAAAACTATACGGAAATGGTATGGAGAGGTTGCACTGGCAGGTACACCAGACTGGAGAGCTAAGAAAGATTATTCTAAAATTTTAAGCCTTTGACGAATATAGGATTCTATTTAAGAAAAATAAAATATCTGAAATGGGATATTCAGATTTGAAAATGTGATTCTATTTTCAGAAATTTTATTAGAAATGAGATGGTCAGATTTTAGATTTTCTAAGAATATAGGATTTTTTACCTCTGACGAATATAGGATTATATTTAAAAAAATCAGAAATAGGAAAATTCAGATTTTGGATTTTATCAAAAAATGGAATATTCAGCTTTGAAAATAGGATTCTATTTAAAAAAAATTTATTAGAAATAAGATATTAAGATTTTAGATTTTCTAAGAATACCACCGACTGGCCCGACATTTTTATTAAAGTTAATTACAAATTAATAAATATACCCAGAATATCTGAATTTTTCAAAAAATGTCCAAACCGGCGGCCGGTTTCTTTCTTTTTATTTTTATTTTTTAGAGATACTATGAAGAGCAAGAAAATGAAATCTAACACTGAAAATTCGAATTTTTTGTTTAAATTATATGTTAGATTACTTCTTTTAATTTATAATTAGCATATTTATACTACAATACACTATATTACTTGAAATTATGTTGAATTACACTATATTACATTAAATTACGCTAAATTATGTTAAATTATGTTGAATTACGCTAAATTATACTAATTTCGCTAATTATAATGAAATAGGTAAATTACGCTAAATTACGCAAAATTACGCTAAATTAAGCCGATTTTGTGCCATCTTTCATAAATCATAAAAAATAGTAAAAAAATTCCAAAAATAGTAAAAATTAGTATTCTACAAGTTCATTATATAACTAATTTACTGAGCTACTTAGATTGAATAATAGAAATGAAAATCTTAATCGAAAACTTTAACTCAAGTTTTGAGGCTCTTCCCTTAGTTTTTTGGCAATTCTGAATTTTAAAATCCGGCATCGCGGGCACTAACGCATGCGTATTCTCGCAAGTTTTCCGAAAGTTGTAATTTGCTGAAATCGGACACTCGAGCGTCATTTTATGGTCGTTTGAAGTTTCGTCGTCGTTTTTCGCCTTCTCAGTAAAGATATCATCCATATTCATATGTAATTTACCGGAATTTACCGTATTTTAGCTTAATTTAACATAATTTAGCGTAATTTAATGTAATATAGTGTAATTCAACATAATTTCAAGTAATTTAGCGTATTTTAGTATAAATATGCTAATTATACATCAAAAGAAGTAATCTAACAAATAATTTAAACAAAAAATTCAAATTTTCAGTGTTAGATTTCATTATCTTGCTCTTCATATTGTCTCTAAAAAAAAAAAAAAAAAACCTGTCAGATTCTGGCCGGTTTCTAGAGAGGAGGAAACCAGCCAAATTCTGGCCAGTTTGGACATTTTTCGAAAAACCCAGGAGTTCTGGGTATATTTATTAATTTGTAATTAACTTTGAATATTATAAAAATGTCGGCCGACTGGCTATAATGAAGAAATTCTCAGTGCATCTTCGAGATTTTATGTGCTCGTTTCAGTAGAAATTATTGTGTAACGGGATGAAATTAGGTTTAATAATTCTACGTACGCAACCACCACAAATATTTGTAGATAGAAACAGCTGCAATATCACCATCTACCCATTATGGGGAATAGCAAGAAAAAAAAACCATGACGAAACCTGACTAATATGTTATTAAAAAAAATTCACATAACGTGATTAAAATAATTAAAATTGAAAAATAGTTAAAATAATTACGTCATACAAATAATCACATAAGTTAAAAAAGTGTAAAATAAATAACTAATGCTAAAAAAAATTAGTCATGTATCATAGTGTGATGTGACTAGGTTAGTTTACGTTACGTGTTGTGTTATTTTCAATTAAAGTGAGACACATTACGTCATACACAAAAATTAACAAACATGATCTAACGTATCATAATATGCCCTGATTGCGTAACTAATTTTCTTCGCTACGTTAAAATAACTGAAATAATGTATTCTACCGTCTTATAATTTCTAAATAACGGTGCGTAAAAGTACTTTCTTTTTTCTGCGAAAAAATTGAATTTGAGATAATCTCATCTATTTCTAGTCAGAATTGACTAGAAATAAAATATGACCAAGGATGCATGTTCTAGATTTGACAGCCATAAAAGTCTCCAGATTTCTCATTTCTAAATTTAAACCTCATTGTTAATTTCACTTAAGAACAGATAATAAAATAGTCTTCAAATTTCAATGTTGCAACAAATAATCCTTCAATACCAATTTTCTCATTTCTAAAATTAAACCTCTTATTGTTAATTTCACTTGAGAACAACAACAAAAATGATAAAAAAAACAATCGGATTTGTTTATTATTTTACGAGGAAAATAGATAATCCAAAATAAAAAAATTACATAAAATTTTACAATTGACGAGTGTTTGGTTTTTTTTTTTTACGATATAAATTTTCCATTTTACAAAAGATATTTTAGCCAGTAAAATAAAAATATTAAGTATTGAGATGTACTCCGATACACTATCCTTTAGATATGAAAATAATATCGATACATACTGATAGCAAATAACATAGATAGAAAGATATTCATCGATTCTATTTTAAATTTACATATAAGACAAACAATATATTTATTGAAAATGTTTCAATAAGTAAAATTAAATCCCGGAACTTTATTGTTATGTCTTGAAAAATTAAATGCTGGGGCTTTATTGTCATAACAATTAATGGTGTTCAAGTAAAAATTAAATGTCGAGAATTTATTGTTGCATATTGAAAACTTAAAACTTTATTGTCCCATATCCAAAATTAAAATATATTGCGTTATATATCACACAATTGAAAATTTTGGAAAGAAAAAATGTTATAAAGAAAAAGTTCAAAGTGAGTTCATGATGTTATTGCAGAGAAAAGGTCTATGGTGGAAGTACAGGAATTATGAGAAATTTCGATAATATTAAAAAGGAGAATAACTAAATTAATCTATACAATCGTTGGGATTGTTGTCTTCATATCCTCATTTTTTAAATGTATTATAACAATAGAGTTTAGGTGATTGTTGTCTTCATATCTCTATTCTAAAGTCATCTTTCTCCGCGGTCAAGGTGAATGGTTCTCTCACTCAATTCCTCAAACACAAAAGGGGGTTGCGTCCGGGGGACCCCCTGTCCCCGATGTTGTTCATCTTAGTCACAGAATCTCTGAATTGGTTCGTTAAAAGTTCATTACCTTTAATGCACCGACATATGATCATACCACCACGGCCAATTCAGTACCCGGATGATACGGTAATATTCGCAGAGGCGCACCCAACCTCTTTGAAGATCATTGCGCGCATACTAAAGGTATATGCGAGACAGACGGGACTGAGGATCAATAGGCACAAGAGCAACTTCATACCCATCGCCATACCGCTTCACCTGATAGAGGCGTTGCCGATCACATTGGTGTGCCAGTTTCACTTGAAAGTTTGTTTGCGCAGTTTCACTTGAATGATCAGCAGGACATAAGGATGGTGAAGCTCATATTGGTGTGCTAGCAAGAGGCGTTGCCGATCACATATTTTGGCATGCCACTTACAACCATAGTGATATAACTCGGGAATTATTCGCGAATAATTCGTGAATAATTTGTTTTTTCAACATAACCGCACCGAACACCGTATTATACGCGGAAAAACGTATAATACGTTTTATTCGCGAATAAAAACGCGTATAAAACGCGAGATACGAATTATTCACGATAAAAACGCCAAAAAATTTTTTTTTTTTTTTTTACGTTTTTTTTGAAGTATTTTTTTTTTTTTTGCTTCCTTGTTGTACCGAATCATTTCCGAATTATACCCGAATTATACCCGAATCACGAATTTTCGACCTCGCCGAACCGAACCCGAACTTTTGATTTGTTACTATGCTTACAACAAAAAAGCCCACAAGACAGGTGCTCATGCCGCTGATAGAGAAATTTGAAAAAAGGCTACAAGGATGAATGGGAAAATTGATCTCGACAGGCGTTCGATTTCAGTTGGTTGATTCAGTTCTTTCTGTCTTGCCGATATATTGCATGAATTTCTTCCGCATTCCTAAATAGGCTATAAAAAGAATGGACAAGATTGATACGTCAGTTGTTTTTGTGGAGCAACAATGAAAATGGTGGGAGAGGCATGTCATTGATAAATTGAGAAATGGCTTGTATGCCGAAAGAATGGGGAGGGTTGGGAATAAGAAATTTGGAGATTCAAAATATCTCATTGTTATTGAGATGGTGGTGGTGCCTGATGGGCCAAAATGGTACTACTGCTTTTAAAGATTTATAAATTCTAATTTTTATTTACGTTCAGATCACAAGCGCATGATCCTACCGTATAGTAAAATTGGGGTGTCGATCCACATGGATAGTGTATTAGATTTTAAACACTTTTCACTAGTCTAGGTTATCAGAGGGTTTTTAAAAGTTTGATGCGGTGGCGCTAATTGTGCTAAGGTTAGAATTAAACAGTAAATAGACTAGGGTTCATGTTCTCTCCTTCTTAATTATGCAAATTATAAATTTTGACGTCTTTCTACGTCGCATGCGGCACTATCACTGTCGCATACGGCCTGTATTGTCTCACAGCTACCTCGCATGCGATACTGTCACTAAAGTATTTTAGGTACTACTGGGTTTTTGCTTATGCGATTTGAAAGGTTTTCCGATCTTGCGATCGGTTTTTGGGCTACCAAGACTAAATTATTTTAGGTACGTAATTATATTATTTCTCTATACTACCCGTAGTTGAAATATTCCAAAGACCCTACCTAATTTAAGTGTTTTCTAATATAATATAAATGTACAATTTACGCTATCCCGCCAAGGGAGTCGACTGGGTTCTAACCATAGTCTTTGAACCGCTGCCAAGCCTCGTTAGCCGAAGTGTCTATGGTACTTACATGCATTATCCCACTCACACCGGGATGCAATGACTAAACACCTATTGGTATGTGGAGGGTCATTGGCATATAGTAGACAGAACTATGTATGCAAGGACTTAATAAACAATGATTTAAATAATAACAAAAACTCAAATCAACATAAACAAAACATAAACTTATACTAAAACATAATTAAGTATTCGAGTATAACCCTCACCTTAGAGATGAGAAGTTTAGCTTCTCATGGTCATGACAAAATAAAATAGATAAAATAAAGAGAACATGAATTACAACCCAATTGAAGATGGATGAACCTTTGTCTTCTTAGATGACGCCTTCTTTTCTCTCTAAGTACTCTCTAACCTAACCTAGCAATGAGAATTGCTAATCTCGATTCTATGGACTTAACACAATTAAACACGCACACTAAATACTATTATAACAGGGGTATTTATAGTCTTCATAATATGAGAGATGGAATAGTGGAAGTAGTGGAGGTGGTGGAAACTTTGAGTGCACTTGAAGTTTGGATAGATGAAACCAAAAATAGCTATGAAACCTTGGTTCCGAAGCAATTGCGTCACTCCAAAAGAATTCTGTTGAAAATAGCATCAACAGTGGATGATCTGATCCCAAAAAAATAGTCCACGGATTGAGTCCACAGATTGTGCGGCCTAAGATTATGCCGCATGCAGCATAGAGGGAGGCCGCACGGCTTCCTAACTTAGCGGATTTTCTGTATTTTTCACCATTTAGCATGTTGTGCACTTCGTATGAGGTGTTGCATGCTTCATATGCTATCCTGTTTTGGTGCTATCTTCGAAAATCGTCTAAATATGACATTTTTGTTATGTTTTTGGTCTAAATACGCAACTTTCTCAAAAACCTGACAAAAAGACCTAAAAACACGTTTGCGGTAAATAAATCGGAAAAATGACTACTTTGCATTCGATTTTCACCATTTTTCAGAAGAAGAAAAAAGATAGTAATTTTGGCTATATATTTTGACTTCATAAGTGCCTTTATCAAAACAAAAATTTATTGTGGCGGTTTTGGGCTGCAAGGTTGAGGGGCCGGGTAAACAGAGGGAGTAATCTCGTTGTGCGGTTGAGTGGGTCATTTTTTTGGTCTCAATTGTTAACTTTAAAGGATCTGTTTCATTGGAACTCGTTGTGGAATATTGGAGATGGAACCTAAATTTCTTTCTGGTATGACACATGGCAAGTGGCACCGTTAAGGCGATATGGGGATGGCTTGCCGAGACCTTAATTTGCACCCAAATCTGTCGTTGTCACAGGCTACTTCGAGATTAGATGAGCTTCTGCTAGCTGAACCTTTCAATTAATGGAGAGGCCTACGTTGGTATCCACTGAAGAAGATACCATCATGTGGCGTTGGGGAGCAACTGGTGAATACTCCTCAAAATTAGCTTATGCCATTTTGATGTCGGCAGGTAAGATCAAATGGCTGTTTAATAATTTGTGAGCTGCTAATGTCCTATGACAGCAAAGCTTTTTATGTACATGGTTTTGAAGGGTAAAATTTTAACACAAGATGTGCTGTTAAGAAGATACAATGTCAAATGGGGTGTGTGTTATGCTCTTCATGTACCCTAGAGACATCAAGGCACCTCCTATTTACGTGCTCGTATGAAACGCGGGTATGGGACCGGCTGTCGGTGAAGTTGGGTATTAATCTCATCAAGAGGGAAGCAACCATACCACAAATATGGATTTCGTCTTCACAATCTCTACGGCAGTTTTATTCCAACTCACATTTGGCGGGGTGCATGGAAAAGTTTTGAATATCATGGTTCGGATGTGCGGCGTGGGCCATATGGAAACAACGAAATGAGCAAGCTTTTAGAGGAAGACATGCATCTACCTCCTGAGCTGCTGGTAGATCGGATTGTAGGGCACTAATTGTAACTTATCTCCCACTGTACGATGTATTTTTAATGAGAAGTATTGCTAATGCAACATCCTGACAGCTCTTGCCACGGAATTAAAAAAAAAAGTAATTGATAGACAGTTCATCTTCCTCCACTATATTATCCGATCCTTATACTATAACACTTACTGTGAAATGGACCCGTGCTCAAAATATTTGTTCAAGTCGACACAATTGTCTAATCATTTCTGAAACAGACAATCACTAATTCCTATCACATAAAGTATCTGATCCATCATGTTAGATCCGGACCGTTCAGAATAAATTTGAAAACAGTTGTTCCCCACTAGCTTCATACGCTTTTGCATAGAAGTCTTGATGTATCTCTTCTAGCATAAATCTATCAAATTTTATTTAAAGTATCTTTCGTAAGTACAACCAATAAAAAAGTATTTTTTTCAAACTTTCAAAACAGGTGTTAATCGTCCAAATTAAATAAAGAAGTTTTTCTAGGCAAATGCATATATATATATCATGTCATATCTTCGAATAATTAATTTCTCTAAAGATAAGTAATTGGTAAGTAGTTCATCACCTCCCACTATGATATCCGATCCTTAATACTTTGACACGTGTCGTGAATTGAACACGTGTTCAAAATATTTGCTCAAGTCAACACAGCTGTCATTTTTGGAAACAGTCAATCGCTAATTCCAACCCACATAAATTATCTGAATTGTTCCAGAATAAATTTGAAAATAATTGTCCCCCATAAGTTTCTTACGCTTTTGCATAAAAATCATGATACATCTTTAGCATAAATCTAATTAAATTTTTGTTTAATGTCTCTTTCGTAATAGTACAGCTAGTCAATACAAAAATGTGTTATTCAAACTTTCGAAACAACTTTTAATCATCCAAATTAAATATATAAGTTTTCTGTTCAAAATGCATATATCATGTAATATTTGTTGTATTTACGGGTTTTCCTAATTACTTTAAAACCTAAAACCCTAGAATCCTATGCAAGAAAATTAAACTTAATGCACAGCGGAACTTACTTTCCATCTTCAAAAGCCTCCGTATGCTATCAATCAGACAGCTTCCAAGGCTCTAGGTTGATAAGCTCATGGTCTTGACTTGAGTTGTTGGCTCTCGAGTCCTTCCAAGAACTTGCAATCCTCTCTTTCTTTTCTCTGGCTATCCGAAAAATATGACAGAGTATCTCGTCTTTAATGGAGCAGACAATTGTGATCGTGATTGCAAGCCTTGGAGACTCAGCCTTTAAATACAAGTGCCAGGTCCTCAATTTAGCATAACCATAGCCTAAAATTGGCGTAACATGCCAAAATAACCATAGCTAAAAATAACATGCCAAAATAACCATAGCCAAAAATAATTCCAGCTTAGTGCTGAAATTAGTTTACACTAATTTCAAATTTGTGCCGAAATTATCACATGTATATTAGTTAGACTAATTATAATCGGTCCATTAACAATTATAATTAATCAAATTTATTTCTATACATTTTCGGTTCCAAATCCTAATTGAAATACGTATAATGCCATTCCTTAATTAATCACTTATTTTGACATTAATATTCGTGACAGTATTAGACATATAATTATAATACACGCATGTCCAACTTAATTTATTGTATTTAGACGTCTCTAAATCCAACAATCTCCCACTTGGACAAGTGTAACATTTTAATTATATGTTCTTATCCTTATTGCGCAACTTTTCTGTCTTTACTTATCGTATTTCCCGAACAATTCCGTCCATCAACTATCCTAACAAAGAACCTAAGCGGCAGTAGTTACTTTTATATTTATGCATAACTAAACCGACATAGATCACATTGTCAACATAATTGAATGACATGAATCTGATTTGGATGTATAGTTTAGAAATTACACGCAAGTGTGATTAGATGTGCCTATTTCTAATTGAGTCACCTTAAACTTTAAACTTTAGTGAGGTCAAATACTTTAAACTTTAAAGAAAGAAATAATGAAACTGAAATTGAATGCAACTTGTATATATTAACAAAACTGTTTACAATTACATTACATAGAACATCAAAACTTAAAACATATTCAGACTCCCACATTTTCTAACTATCCTAAACAGATATTACACCCATACGAGCAACATGTTCGTGAAACTGCTTGGGTGGTAATCCTTTAGTAAGAGGATCCACAATCATGGAGTTTGTACCTATGTGTTCTATACATAATTCATTATTCTGTACTCTCTCTTTTACAACCAAAAACTTAATGTCAATGTGCTTCGACTTTGATGAACTTCGGTTGTTGGTTGCGTATAACACTGCTGAATTGATGTCACATAATAATTTGAGTGGTTTCTGAATAGAATCCACAATTTTCAGCCTTGTGACGAAGTTCTTCAGCCATACGCCATGATTAGATGCTTCATAGCATGCGACAAATTCAGCTGCCATAGTGGAGGAGGCTATCAATGACTGCTTAGCGCTCTTCCATGACACGGCACCGCCTGCCATCATAAAGATGTATCCTGATGTTGACTTCATGCTGTCGACACATCCTCCAAAATCAGAATCGGTATATCCAATGACCTCGAGCTGTTCCGATCTCCGATACGTGAGCATATAGTCCCTAGTTCTCTTTAGGTATCTCAACACTCGCTTGGCTGCCTTCCAGTGTTCCATACCTGGGTTACTTAAATATCTCCCTAGCATTTCAGTAATGAACGCAATATCCGGACGCGTGCATACTTGTGCATACATGATGCTACTTACGGCTGAGGCATAGGGAATATCTTTCATGATGTTTTTATCTAAGTCAGTTTGGGGACATTGTTTTAGACTAAACTTATCTCCTTTTGATACAGGGGTATCTCCTGGTTTACTATTTTGCATGCCAAATCTTGTTAGAATCTTATCGATATAGTTCCTCTGGGATAACCTTAGAATACCTTGAGATCTATCTCTAAGTATTTCAATCCCTAGAACAAATGATGCATCACCAAGATCTTTCATTTCAAAGTTCCTAAATAAAAAATTCTTAGTTTGATGCAACATGTTCTTATCGTTACTGGCAAGCAATATATCATCTACATATAAAACCAAGAAAATAAATTTACTTCCACAAAACTTAAGGTATATACATTCATCTACTATGTTAGACTCAAAACCAAATGAGCTAACAACTTTGTGAAACTTATGATACCATTGTCGAGATGCTTGTTTTAGACCATAGATAGATTTCTTAAGTCTACAAACCATAGACCCTGCATCACCTGATACAAAGTTTTCTGGCTGCTTCATATAGATTGTTTCATCAATGTCACCATTGAGAAATGCCGTCTTTACATCCATCTGATGAAGTTCTAAATCATAATGTGCTACAAGCGCCAATATAATCCTTAAAGAGTCTTTCGATGAAACTGGAAAGAAAGTCTCTTTATAATCAATGCCTTCTTTCTGTGTGAAACCTTTTGCAACAAGACGTGCCTTGTATTTTTCAACATTGCCTTTAGAATCCCGCTTAGTCTTAAATATCCATTTGCAACCAACGGGTTTCTTGCCTTTAGGCAACGGAACGATATCCCAAACGTCATTGTCGTACATAGATTTCATCTCTTCATTCATGACATTAATCCACATTTGAGAGTTAGAGCTTTCCACAGCTTGTTTGATATTAACAGGATCATTTTCAAACATGCCAATGTCAAACTCATGTTCTTGAAGATATGCATAATCCTTCGATTGTGTAGATCTTTTCTCTCTAGTAGATCTCCTAATTGGCACAGGCTCTAGATTTTCTTGAGGTTCAATTACAAATTGATCTTCAACAGGAGGAGGAACATCATTACCAACTTCTGAATCTCCCACAGGCCCTAGGCCATCAACATTGGTCATGGCAATGTCAGGGTTTGGGTTGGATTCAGGTCCATTTGTGTTCTCTATTCCATATTGAGTTTCTAACTGAGTTGTTTGGGATGATGAAGTTTGCACATTGTCAAAAGATGTATTTCTAAATGCAATCGGAATTTGAACAAAACCAGGACTTTGGTCCATAGTCTCATTCTCATTCGTCTCTTCTTCTTCAAAAATACTATCTTTTGTCATATCTCCCCCCCCACAAACTCATTATCCTCAAAAAAATTTGCACTTCCTGACTCGAAAACTATATGTTCTGTTGGATTATAGAATTTATACCCCCTAGATCGTTCAGAATAGCCTATAAAGTAACAACTAACGGTCCTTTCGTCCAGTTTCTTTTCACTTGGCTTATAAGGCCTAGCTTCACATGGACATCCCCAAACTCTCAAATGATTCAAGCTAGGCTTGCGCCCAACCCATAACTCGTAAGGGGTCTTGTTAGTTGCTTTAGTAGGCACTCTATTAAGTATGTATGCTGCAGTCTTTAAGGCTTCTCCCCACAAATTCTCAGGTAGAGTTGTACGAACAATCATACTTCTCACCATGTCTTTAAGGTTGCGATTTCGCCGTTCAGCAACACCATTCATTGCAGGTGAACCTGGCAACGTATACTGAGGCACAATTCTGCATTCCTCTAAGTATTTTGCAAAGGGACCTTGACGCTGTTCTCCAGATCCATCATAACGACCGTAGTATTCACCACCACGATCAGAACGAATGGACTTTATACGTTTGTTAAGTTGTAACTCAACTTCCGTTTTGAACTTTATGAACACGTCTAATGCTTCTGCCTTTTCTTTTATTAAGTAAATATGACCATATCTTGAATAATCATCTATGAATGTGATAAAGTAACGGTGACCATTTCTTGTAGCCTTTGGAAAAGGACCACAGATATCCGTATGAATCAATTCTAAGACATCATTACATCCTTTTGCATCATACTTACGTTTATTAGTTTGTTTTCCCTTTATACAATTTACACAATCACTTAAGTTTGTAAAATCTAAAGGTTGGAGAATATCATTAGACACAAGACGTTCTATCCTTTTCATAGAGATATGTCCTAATCGCTTGTGCCATAATGTTGCTGATTTCTCACAAGTTAATTTACGTTTTCTATTATCTATATGCAATGCCTCTGAATGTGAAGTGTCTCTATCTAGAAAATAAAGATTATCATAAGAAGACAGGATACCAGAAGCAAGAATCTTAGAATTTTGACACAAACTGAAATTTCCATTACTAAATGAACATACATAACCATTTTTGTCCAAATAAGATACAGAAATTAGGTTCCTTCTGAAGGATGGAACCACTAAAGCATCAAAACTTAAATAAAATCCTGTCCTACATAATAATCTAAATTTTCCTATGCTTTTCACTTCTACTTTGTTTCCATTTCCTACGTAAACGTAGTGCTCCGCCTCACTTGGCTTGCGATGGCTTAGGCAACCCTGCATCGATATACTGATGTTAGACGTTGCACCTGAATCTATCCACCAAGTATATCTAGATACAGAACTTAAATTAACTTCAGAACAAACTAAAGCGAGAGACATACCTTTCTTTGCCAACCATGCATGATAGTTGGTGCAGAATTTCTTCGTATGTCCTGACGCTTTGCAGAAAAAGCATTTCCTTTCCTCTGCTTCCGCAGAAGTATCTTCCTTCTTGCTTTTCTTTGCGACATTGTTTGCAGCTTCTTTGGTGGGTCCTTTTTCCTTGGCAGTAGACTTGCGCTTCTTGCCTTTACCCTTAGGATTAGATGTTACTACATGAGCACTTTCTCCCTTAGTCATTCTCTGTCTCTCTTCCTCCTGCACCAACTGAGCCTCAAACTCAGGTAGTGTCCACGTCTCTCTTTGACAATTATAAGTCAACTTGAATTGACTAAAGTTAGACGGGAGAGACAAAAAATGAACTCAATGAGAACCTCATCAGAGATGTCATAATTATGCCCTTTCAAGGCACGTTGTAGTCTTGTCATCTCAATAACATGCTCTCTAACCCCTTCTTTTCCCTTGTATTTTATTGTTGCCAACTTCACAAAGAGTGTACTAACTTCAGTCTTTTTACTCTTTGTGAATTTCTCTTCAAGGGCCTTAAGGTATTTAATAGCGTCGGTCTCTGTATCAGGTATTATGCCTCGAAAAGTCTCATGGATCGTTTGCTTCATCACCATTATGCACATGCGATCTGAATGCTCCCATTTCGTAATATCAGCCTTCTCTTGGGGAGTTTCCTCACCCTCTTTATTAGGCTTGGGGCGATCAAATCTCAGTGTTGTGTCCAATTGCATGATCCCTAAGACTAATTTTAGCTTTTCCTCCCACTGTTTGAAATTGTTCCCCATGAGGGGCTTAATCTGACTTAGATTTGACATTATGTTTAGATCTGAAAATTCAAGAACAAGGAAATAATTTAGATACGATGCGTCATGATTTGATCCTTAATCATAATTCTAAAATCTATCTAAAGGCCTGTGTAAAACTATTTGCTCCATTAAATCTTTAGCCAAAGCACCATTCACTAATGGAACACCTTTGGGTGCAATCATTACCTTCAGGCACTCTGGTGTAGTGAATAAAGTACAAACATGTAACCTTTTTTGTCAATCAACCTTTGGGTCAAATTAACATATCCATGAACTAACGACCAGGCCAGTCAACGGGGGGAGGAGGATCACAGATGGATCGCTTAAGTTCCAAGCCCCCGATGCTTTTCTAGACATCGCTAGTCCATGTGTGTTGCAACTTATTTTTGTACACTACCCTTATGCACTAAACAATTTCAGCAAGCGCTAACCCTCCTTTGGGAAAGCTAACACTCACATCCATTTCTAGCACGTCATTTTAAACTTGTCATGTGCCACCCTGCACTTGTCTCACACATAGAGGTTCGTTTGCGAACAATCAGTGCTCAACTTGTACAAAATGACACACGTAAATCCTAATTGCCTTTAAATAGATCCTAAAACTATGCCTAAAGCCTATTCTAGGAGTATCCTAAAATGACTACTCGTCCTAAATAGAATATAGTAACTAATGGGAGCTTTAATTAATTAGAATAAACTAATTTTCATATGTTAACTATATTCATCAAAAATAAATACTAGGCTTTAAAAAACACTTTAGTATTCTCCAAAACATAATTTTAGCTTTATGCTTTTATTTAGAAATAGCGAAATAATTTTATTCAGAAATATCCAAATAACTTTATGCTTCTATTTAGAGACAACTAAAACTTTGTGCTTATATTTGGAAATAACCAAATAATCTTATTTAGAATTTACTAAATAACGTTATGCTCAAATTAGCTATAATCATGACAAGAATTTAGTATATATATTTATTTATTTATGTATTTTTTTTTATCCCACCCTTAATTAGCGTTAAATACTAATTATAGATAATGGCTAAATTCTATAACTAATTAGGCTAATAATAGCATACTTTACTTAATAACTTAATAACTATAGTAATTATAATTAACATAACCTAAATTACAATTACTTACAGTTATTCCTAAGGTCTGTAACCGGTATTGATCTAGAGATAACTAAATTTTCAGATCTGAAAAAAAAAACGAAAAACTGAAAAAACAGCCTTTATTGCGCCAATTGCTTATTTTTTCCAAATTTCAGAAACGAAAAATTCTAGTTTGTTGCATAATTAAACCTTTCGAAGGAAAAATCAGCGCACCTTCGTATATTTCACCAAAATATGATAAATTATGCGAATCAAAATCAAAACCATCAAACAAAACCTCTCCAAGATCGCACGAAGCGCAAGGATTGGCACAATTCGAATATTCGATTAAAAATACGCATAAAAATTGATTAAAGCGAATTTTAACAACTATTTGCAACAATAAATTCGATTCGAAAAACAGAAAATAATTTACTAACAATTGAAGATGGCATAACCTTTTCTCTAGATCATAATTACCTTAAATTCCTGCATAGATGGCTCTGATACCACTTGTTGTATTTACGGGTTTTCCTAATTACTTTAAAACCTAAAACCCTAGGATCCTATGCAAGAAAATTAAACTTAATGCACAGCGGAACTTACTTTCCATCTTCAAAAGCCTCCGTATGCTATCAATCAGACAGCTTCCAAGGCTCTAGGTTGATAAGCTCCTGGTCTTGACTTGAGTTGTTGGCTCTCGAGTCCTTCCAAGAACTTGCAATCCTCTCTTTCTTTTCTCTGGCTATCCGAAAAATATGACAGAGTATCTCGTCTTTAATGGAGCAGACAATTGTGATCGTGATTGCAAGCCTTGGAGACTCAGCCTTTAAATACAAGTGCCAGGTCCTCAATTTAGCATAACCATAGCCTAAAATTGGCGTAACATGCCAAAATAACCATAGCTAAAAAGAACATGCCAAAATAACCATAGCCAAAAATAATTCCAGCTTAGTGCTGAAATTAGTTTACACTAATTTCAAATTTGTGCCGAAATTATCACATGTATATTAGTTAGACTAATTATAATCGGTCCATTAACAATTATAATTACTCAAATTTATTTCTATACATTTTCGGTTCCAAATCCAAATTGAAATACGTATAATGCTATTCCTTAATTAATCACTTATTTTGACATTAATATTCGTGACAGTATTAGACATATAATTATAATACACGCATGTCCAACTTAATTTATTGTATTTAGACGTCTCTAAATCCAACAATATTTTCAAATACTTAATTTCTTTAAAGACAAGTAATTAGTGAGCAGTTCATTTTCTCTCATTATGACATCCGATCCTTATATTTTGACACTTTGTTGTGAACTAGACACGTGTACAAAATATTTGTTCAAATCAACACAGCTGTCTAACTATTTTTGGAAAGAGAACCGTCTAACAACTGCATTCGAATTAGGTAAGATCCGAATCTAAATCGTTAGAATAAATTTGTACGAATTTTCAATTTCACCCTCTTACATGTTATATAGGATCCGAAACTTTTATAGCTCAACTGAGAACTATTTTATATACGGCAGAAAATACAGACTCTTAGTGGCCTGTCTCTTGAAAAAAATGAAAACACAACTCTTCCTGAATCCTATTCAGAATTAGCCTGAAAAATAGTATATCAAACTGTTTAAAATAAAATAAACGATCTAGTTTTATACTTTTATCGGATCATCAATTTTTTTTCTAAATTGCACTAGATTTTATGTGCCGTCAATCTAAATTATAGAAAAAAGTTCTACACGATTATCATATAAAAGTAATTGTCAATATATTTATTTTCGTGAATAGAACTTTCAAAATGAAGAAAACATATTTATTTTTGTAATGAAGTTAGTTGGCATTCGCTGAGAGAATAAAATTCAGTATTTGATCTAGTGACAAAAACAATATCTTATGTATAGAAGGTCGTAGGTTCGTAATTTGAATATAAAATTTTATTGGATATTAAAACAGTTATGTGACTTGACCACAACTTTACTCAAAAAAAAATCATTCGCTAAGAGAATGAATCCTCTTAGCTTTTTTTTTTATATAAAATTTAGATGATGTTTAATTGCTACATAAATTTAAAGAGAGTTAAATTATTCACTCCATCTTACTTCTCATATATTATACTTCATTTGACAGTTTAAATTATAACTTAAATTAATCCGCATAAAAGAGTAAAACACTAGAAAATGAATTATTGTCTATGACCCGAAAATTTTATTAATATCTCAAAGAAATTCAAAATTTACAATCTGCATCCACATTCCAACTTATTTCCAGATCTGCCCAAACCGGAAAATTATTTCCCGGATCAAGCCCCTAAATCTGGAAAATAATTTTCCAGATCCAGAGAGTCTCTTTCCGAAAAATTATTTTCCAGATTTGGGGTTTTCTGAGTTTTTTTAATTAAATAGAAAATGTTATGATTTATTTATTTATTTGTATTGAAATATTAAAAATATTTTTATATTTCTTTGAAAAATAGATGGAATGCTATATAATTGAATTTATTAGAAAGACTGCGGAAAATAACCCAGATCAATATTTTTCATGCCAGATTTTTTGTGGTTGTAAGAAAAATTAAATTATTTCTTTGTGTGTTATTGGAAAAAATATAAAAATATTTTAGATCTGAGTTATTGATCCCTGTTCAAAAGTCACTTCTCAGTAAATTAAAAAAATATTATGGATAAGGCTATCTATCATTCTTACTTGTTTAATCTAGTTTCTGGTTGAAAAGGTAATTGTATGCGGTGCTGTCACCAACCGCATGCGAGTGCTAAACCTGTCAATTATAGTTTCTAACTCCAATCTAAATCGCATGGGGTTTGATCATAACCGTGTGCGCCCTCAACTAGTAACAAATGCAATTATGAGAGCTGTTAATCCTAACTTAGTGCTAATCATAGAGACATTATAGCACCCTAATTGAAAAGGACTGGTAAGGGGATGGGACTCAGACTTTACCATAATCAATCGCATAAAGATCAATGATAAGTCTCCATTACCAAGACTAGAAGGATTTAAGTTCACAGTTACGTCCTTCCAATGGTCAACATAGATGAGCGTGAAGTACTTTTTGGCAAGAAAAAGGAAGTAGTTTAGGTTGCCCAATTGTTGGTCAAAGGCTACATGCATGCCTAGTTATCGTCAGATATATGATGTTGAGGCACGTTTCTCTAGGCCCTTCGCGTTCATTCTCCAAATTGATGCTAAGGTATTTTTCTATCAAGGTGACAATACCTCCGAAGACAATGACTCAGTATATGCGTTTGTCAGTGGCTACCATGCACAAATGTTCGCGAACGAATTGATGTATGTTTGGATGCCACGTCCATGCTTCATTCTTCATCTGTTGTAGGAAGAAGATGTCTCATTCGGTGATCTCATTGTTGGTTTCTCCCGTTACGAAAATGGAGTTGGCTAACACAACTTGTGAATATCGCAAGGGCACCTCTAAGTTGTGATGTGCGTCTTTTAGATATTAACCATCTACTATAATAGAGATCTCTTCCCATAATGTTTGTCTAGCTATGCTTGGCCTATAGTCGATGTGTCATTCTAAAAGGGTTCCTAGCGCTTCATTGATCTCCCATAACATCATGTTGTAACCCTTATTGAAGAGGACCCTTGTTGAAGAGGGCAAAGGTCATGACACCTCCTTCCACGTGGATGATTGAAAGAAACTCGAGGGTTGGACGGATATAAGGCTTCTCGGTTCGCAGTTTGTTCGTCAATCTCCAAAGGTTGATGTTAGAGAAAAAGGTCCTTACTTCATTAAAGATATTCATCGCCATCTACGCTCTTCTAGGGTTTTGTACCTCTCACGGTAGAGATCAAAAGTGAAGGTGACTCCTTTGTTGATTGGTTCCTCTCATGGTGCTAAGTTCTTGCTCCAGCCTTGTTGAGATTATGCCATTTTCTGGACTCCGTGCAGTTTATGCGGATATGTACGTGGATGAGATTCAACCATGTGTGATCGGCTTCTTCAATGGCAGACTAGCAGAATTGATGAATTCTCAGAACTTCTAGAGATGAGAGAATTTTGGAAATGGTTGATGTTGTGAGGAAGAAATGTCAGGAAATTCACAGATTATAAAGGAAAGTAATTAGTGGAGTTAGTGGTGTAGTGAAGTGTTGTTTTCATGAGAAATGGTTGGTTATTTTTCCAAGAATAGAGCACTCTTTCTAGAACATCCAAAAATAGATTTTTCTTTTATAAATGTGGTTTGAAATTATTCTAAGTCATAATAATTATGTACTACGCACAATACATATTTTTTAGATGAAAAGATTTGATATTTAGAAATTCTTTCTTCTTAGTTTTCTCTTTAATCTGCACAAAACCCTAAGGTTTATGCGATTCGGGTATGAATCGTGTGCGACTGGTACTCCAACAAATTTTGGCAGAAATACAAAACAACAATCAATTCAGATTTAGTTACATGCGGGCTGTGGATGATCCACAAGGCCCAAAATTCATTATTTCTAAGACCTTATATTGGTTCAGGTTGGGCATGATTTTTACACTGTTTGAACCCGATCCACATGTAATATTAGACCGCTTTATAAAAAATTGAACTGCCTGAAAGCTCAAAAAATTCCAGAGAGCAAACTTTGTTATATCCTGGATAGAAACAGAACACTTCACTTTGCATAATTATTTGGGCACTGAACCTTCCGAATTTGAACTCGAACCCTTCATGAAAGTTGTAGATCTCGTTGTTCACATTCCAACGAGCTCTGATTCTTGTGAATCAGAGCTCAGATGAAGATTTTATGATTAAAATACAAAAGTGTAATGAGTCAGTATAATTCTGCAAAACACATGTGTTTTGTAATTCGAAAAATTAGTTTTCAGGTCAAAGATGTTTTTGTTGTGTTGGTATTCCTTATGTGAATTATGCAATCATGTCATTCTATCTATGTTTGTAAGTTTAACCATGATTCTACCTAATTTCCTAACATGTTTTTAAAAAATTAAAATACGATAAAAAGTGAAAGAAACCCTTGGGTTGCCTCCCAAGCAACGGTTGTTTATGCTCTACTAGCTCGACCTTCCTCGTATTTAGGTATTAGATGGTGGTTGGTAGGGTCCTCCTTCGTATGTAGGTGGCCCTTCGTGTCCACATTCTTTTCGGTACGTGATGCATTTGCAATTCTCCTTATAGTTGACCTCCAACTGACTCGGAAGGTTGTTTCGTCTTTTTGAAAAAATCACAAAGTCACTTGCTAAACGAGCGACTTGATTCTCAACGACCTTGGTTTGATCGCCTAATGCTGCCACATTTGATGAGATGTCTTCACTCACCTTCTTTTGAGCGTCAATGAATTTATCCATCTTCCACTTGAGGTATTGTTTACGAGATGGTTGTTGGTTGTATTGTCTTTGTGGATAAGGTTGTTGTGGGGGTCTATTTTGATAGTTAGGTTGTCGTGCAACCCCTTGATTGTTGTAAGAGAGATTTTGATTGTTCCTCATACCTGCATTGTAATTGTTAGAATTATAATTATTAGGTTGAGGAGGATTTTCTACCATATTGACTTGCTTCCGTTATAAGAGGGCATGGATCGTCAGGATTATAGGGCTCTCCACATTCTCCACATGATACAACGTTCTCCACAGTCGCTTTTTGCGTGGTAAGTTTAGAGATGGCATTGCTCAAGACATCCATCTTGGCATTGAGGTTGGTGATCTCATTTACGTTATGCTTCCCTCGAGTGGTTGTTTTACTTGGTTCACGAAGTGATGTCGAATAATTTTGACTTTGACATAAGTCATTAATTATTCGGTTTGCTCCTTTAACGCTTTGGTTGATGAACTCTCCTCTACTGATGAGTCTACTAGCTGTCTTAAATGAGGGAATAGACTGTCATAGAAAGATTGTAGAACTAGTCACTTGCCAAGTCCATGATGAGGACATTCTCGTAGAAGATCTTTGTGGTGCTCTCATGCATCGCTAAGGGATTCTCCATCCATTTGTCTGAAACCGGTGATTTTTGCGCGATAATCGGCAGTCATCCTTGGTGAAAAGTACCTTGTGTTGTTTGTTTGACTTGTTAGTTTAGAGGGTAAACCGAAAAACGCCTAAGAGTTTAAGACTCTCTATTCACCTCCCTAGAAGTGAAATTCACCATATGCATGCAGTTCTATATATTTTTTGAAGAAAAAAATATTATTATCTTTTTCGAAGATTTACCTTCTTAATTTCATAATTAAAAATTCGCTTTATCTACCCTCCCATTTCAAAGATTTAATTTCATATATTTTAAAGTACTAAATGGGCCTTATTGGGCTAACTATATGAATTAAAGTAATTATTTGGTTTTTAGACAAATTAACTCGTATTATTTAAAAAGTAATTTTAATATGCATCTATATTTTATAATATATATATTCGAAAAATATTATTTAAATAGTACTTGTATCAAATACGAAGCGATTTAACAGATATTTAGTCTTTCCTCAAACAATTCCAAATTTTAATGACAGATTTGTAATGGTTTTATATTAAATGATTTATCAAATTCAATATTAACTCAAATTTGATACGTCAAATTTAGATTCTTAAGAACATATCTACTATTTAATTTTTAAATTGATTAATAATTTTGCAAATATATGTATTATAAAATTGGGATATATAATAAAATTATCCTTACTTAAATATATTATAATTAAAGACTGAAGCCTTTCGTTTTGTTAATATTGAATCAAAATATTTAGTCACTTTCAAGCTTACATCTCCCACAAGAAAAATATTATTTTAACCACCTGAATTAATCAGGTGTGATTGTTTATCTAAATTGATTTTATTATGGTATCTAGCTAATAATGTCTGTATTGCATCTTGTATATGTAAATCTAACAGTATATATCATCAATTCCTGCATTTTTCTTATAGTACGGATGTTTCATACAGATTTTTCATGCCAAATGTCATTTAGCAGTTAATCCACGTGTCACCAGAAGTTAGTGGAAAAGAGATACTGGTAAGGGGATAAGGATATGGGTAGGGGTCTCATCCAACCAATGGGAAGCACAGAATCTCCAGCACCTAATCCAAACAAACCCCAATTAGTCACAAAAATATTCACAAAAGTTTGCTTCCCTCTTTATTTGTTCTCTCTCAAACAAGTCTGAGTGAGTAGCTAGAGAGAGAAGGAGAAAGGGGGAAAAAAATGGCGACAGCATCAGCTCCGTCAATTGCAAGTCAACTGATCACCACACCAAGGAGCAGGTTTTTGGGCACTCCAAGGGGTATCTCTGGGTTTGCTTTGGCAAACAAAAGGAGGTCTTGCCTCACTGTTAAAGCCACCATTCTCCCAGAGAAAGTAAGGGGCTTTATTAATTTAACAAATTTCTCAAGATAGAGCTACAAGTTGATCAATCAGTGGATGTTTGCATCTTTTTTTAGATGCAACTTATGTTATCATCAGTAAACTGTATCCATATATAATATGTAACATGCATGTTTTGTTTTACTAATAAATGGGCATGACATAAAGCTTCTAATAAAATGTGACTTCTTATTTAATAGAGTTTTTAATTAGTCTCAGGCTCAACAATATTTAATTAGTAGTGCCTAGCTTTCAGTATAACCAATAAATTATCTGAAAATTCTGAAAATTTATTATATAATTCTTACGGTAACATAACTATCAAATCTTGTCTTTTAAGACAGTAATTGAATATATTCCCCTTTTTGTTTATGCAGCCAACATTCCAAGTAATTCAACCCATCAACGGAGATCCGTTCATTGGAAGCTTCGAGACACCCATCACATCAAGCCCCCTCATAGCATGGTACCTCTCCAACCTCCCTGCATACCGCACAGCCGTCAGTCCGCTCCTCCGAGGCATTGAAGTCGGGCTGGCTCATGGTTACCTCCTTGTGGGCCCATTCGTCATGACTGGACCTCTTCGCAACACCCCTTACCATGGCCAGGCTGGGTCCCTGGCTGCTGCCGGTCTAGTCGTCATCCTCACCCTTTGCCTATCAATGTACGGAATTGCCTCTTTCCAAGAGGGAGAGCCGTCAACCGCTCCCATTTTGACTTTGACCGGCAGGAAGAAGGAGGCCGACAAGCTACAGACTGCTGATGGGTGGTCCCAGTTCTCCGGCGGCTTCTTCTTCGGGGGTATTTCCGGCGTGGTCTGGGCGTACTTCCTCCTCTATGTCCTTGACCTTCCTTACTACGTCAAGTAGAGATGTTCATTTGTTGTTGTGTGATCATGTGTTAATTTGTAAACTTGTATGTGTATCACTTGATTTGGCCCAACTGGTAAATGATGTATATTTTATTTGGAAAAATTTGGGTAATTGTGAATCGAAGTTGATTTTAGTACCAGTTTGTATAAAAAAGAGGGACGTACTACGAACAACATAAAATAAAATGCACACATTCAGCATTTCCTTTTTCTTTTTTTTTGTGACAACAGCGAATAACACTCAACGTTTGAGATATCTCAGAGGATGCGAATTCCCATGATACCAACGCAATTTATATCTGTCATGTAATGGATTTGAGTACAGTAGGGCTGAAAACGTAACAAGTATTATCAGTAAATTTGACGTATGTATCTGTATAATTATTAGTAAATTATTTCTAATTCGTATTTATCGATACGGATATGGATGAATATTAGATATATAAAAATATGAGTGAGACTATGGTAATATATGCATATTACACGCAGGTCCGCACTGTGAATTGATATTATTATTTTTAAAGTTCAAACAATTGATTTAGACTATTTAACAAGATTTTCGTATAGAAATGTACATGGATGCCAAATTTAATATTTTTTAGAATTTTTCTATTATTTTTTTTATATGTCGAAAATCTCTTGATTTGAAAATTTCAGACCATCTAAAAGCAACAATTTTCTACCTAATTAAAAAAAATAAGTAAACAAATCTAAAAAGTATAAAATTTAGTTCAAAAGTACATTTTAATATAAAGATTATGTTTAACAGTTCAGATCGACCGTTTGAACTTTAAAAATAAAGATATGAATCTATAGCACAGATCAATTTGTAATATGCATATTACCGAGATTTTTATTAATATCCAAAGTTTAATAGAAATTAATATTTATGCCCAGAACTTTGGGTTTTCGCTAAAAATGTCCAAGCCGGCCACAAATGGCCGGCTTAGGGGTAAGAGTAAGCCGGCCATTTTGTGGCCGGCTTACTCGTTTTTATTTTTTATTTTTTTTATTTTTAGAGGCACTATGAAACAAGATAATGAATCTAACACTGAAAATTTGAATTTTTTGTTTAAATTATTTGTTAGATTACTTCTTTTAATTTATAATTAGCATATTTATACTAAAATACACTAGATTACTTGAAATTATGTTGAATTACACTATATTACAATAAATTATGTTGAATTACACTAAATTACGCTAAATTACGCTAAATTACAATAACTTTGATAATTACACTAAACTACGCAAAATTACGCTAAAGTAGACCGATTCTGTGCCATCTTTCATGAATCATAAAAAATAGTAAAGAAATTCCAAAAATAGTAAAAATTGGTATTCTACAAGTTCATTATGTAACTAATTTACTGAGCTACTTAGATTGAATAATATAAATAAAAATCTTAATCGGAAACTTCAACTCAAGTTTTGAGACTCTTCCCTTAGTTTTTTGGCAATTCTGAATTTCGAAATTCAGCATCCGGTCGCTGATAATATAGGCGCCGGTCTCTGATGCTCATTCCGGTCGCTGTAAGCCTTGTCGCTGATATTCTTCTGATGACGTCACCGGTCGCTGATAATACGTCACCCGGTCGCTGATAATCTTTTGCGACCAAATTTTTTGGTCGCTGTCTTTTTTTCTGACGTCAAGAAAAAGGTATCTGCGACCAAAAAACGGTCGCTGATAGTTAAAACCGATCGCAGAAAGTCTTCTGTCAGGTTTTTGAAATTTTTTTATTATTTAAATTTGCACCATTTAATAATTAGTACGACACGTACCAACATACAACATAAACATACAAACAAATTTAAACATAATTGTCGATATATACAATAAATAAATAGCAATTTTAAATTTTACAACCAATTACAACCATTTACAATAACAATCACAAATTTAGTCTCGGTTAGCTTCAATTTCTTAATTGAACTCAAATTAATTTCAACTATATTATGTAATTAGCAAATTAAAGAAAGAAACTGAGATTAAATCATGCACCCTTAATTACCTACTAATGGTGCGGTCTTTGGCGAGGCTTCAGCTGTGCAAACTAGCCTGCCTCTCTTCTCATACATCACCTAAAAATTAAAATTAACTTTAATCAACTCAACTAATTTTATTCATGCAGGGAATTAAGCAGAGACTTGAACCACATACATCGACTAATGTGATGAACCACATACATCGACTAATGGTCGTATTTACTAACTTCAACAATTTGGGGTTGCGGTGTATCATTGCCTACCAGTTACAAAATAGTTGCTGTAATTTGCAAAAAACATAGCAACATGTTTGCAAGAGTTAAAAACTTAAAATCCACTTAACTCCACTAGAATTAATTAGCTAACAAATTACCTAACAAATTCAACACACATAATAAAAGAAGATAAGAAGTAATTAGCTTCAAATTCTTACAAAGTGCTGATGAATAATTTTTTTTTCCAAACCACAGTTAGTACTTGGCACCTCTAATATAGCTTTAAATAAGGGTGAATTACCTGTTTATTGTAATGGTACCATGTGCAAAACCAGAAATGCATGACAGTACAAAACCACATTACAGAGATAACTACACAGAAATGCATGACAGTACAAGTATCCTAAACATTTGTAAATGCATGACAGTACAAGTACAAGATCAAACTCTTTAACTGGTACTTAAAGAATTACATAAATAAATTTGGTCATGACTTACATAAATAGCTGCAATTGGGGAATTAATTCTTCAAAATGCCTCCAAAGTCCAAACCTTCTCTCGATAAATGGAGTTCGGTATGACCTGAATCCTTGTCTATTATTTGGAACCAACAAAATAATCACAATTAAATCAATAGTTACAATACCATTGTACTTAGCTAATTAAGAAGTTTTTTGTTTGAATAGTTTGATTTTAAGGATGAGATCAAATATGTATAAAATATATTCCTGAATTACATCAGCAGATATATTCAATTTGCATATTCCAGAATTACATCTCCAGTACTTTCCCCTCTTATCAATTTGTATATTTCATTTTGCTGTTTTTGAGGGGTATACCGTACCAGCAAGGGCATCTTGCCTTTTTCTTTGGTTCTGTGTTCATGGTATGACTGGTACCATGTCATGGGATTGGTACTGGGGTCAGGAACTGTGTTTAGCATCTATCTACAGACCTACACTTGTTTTTCGGGTTTTAATTAAGGGTTTTATTTACAAAATATCAAAGGAGACAACATCAATTCAAGTTAAAATTCAAAGACAACAAAAGATGGTCGATTGACACACTTTGAACCAATTTTTCATATTTCAGTATGCCAAATACACAGTACCAGTACTGGTACGGTACCAGAAACCAGCAGGTAAAACAACAACCCGAGCACGGGATCAAATAAAAGGTGTTTAAACAATTACCCGAGAGAGAATCGCAAAGAAGGGTCAATACTCGGCCGGTACCAAGCAATGGCTCGCTTCACGGCCGTCTATACTCAGCAAGCAATCCACAAGAATGGGCACCTTTAAGCACCCGGATAGCACAAGGAAAGCACCAGAGGCAAGATCACAAGACAAGATCACGATCCCGAAAATCCTAGGGTTTCGGTGATAGCAAAAACAGTGGCAAACGGAAAAGAGGAGAGAAAGAGATTTTGGTTCTCAGCACATGAGCGAAGCAAAAGCGAAAAGCAAAAACCAACACAGAGAGAGAGATAGAGAGAAGAAAAGCGAAAACCAAAAACCAAAAACCAACACCCGGGCTCGGGCGGCAGCGGGGTCGGGCCGCTCCGTGTTTTTTTTTTTAGCTAAACCTAAACGGCGGGAATCAAGAGAGAAGAAAAAGGGTTTGGCGGGGACTTTTTAGGTACCCTTCAGCGACCGGGACAAATCGGTCTCTGAAGACTATAGGCGCCGGTCGCTGAAAGTTTCGTCGCCGCTGAAACACTTTTTCTTTTTTTTTTCTATTTTTTGGACCTTCAGCGACCAGCGACCCAACCGGTCACTGATGTCGGTCGCTGAAGTCCCTTTTTGTTGTAGTGAGCGGGCACGGACGCATGCGCATTTTCACAAACTTTCCGAAAAGTGGTCATTTGCTGAAACGAACACTCGAGCGCCGTTTTATGACCGTTTGAAGTTTCACCGTCGTTTTTCGCCTTATCAGTGAAGATATCGTCCCTATTCATATCTAATTTAGCGTAATTTACCATATTTTAGCGTAATATAATGTAATTTAGTATAATTTAACTTAATGTAGTGTAATTCAACATAATTTCAAGTAATGTAGCGTATTTTAGTATAAATATGCTAATTATATATCAAAAGAAGTAATCTACCAAATAATTTAAAAAAAAAATCAAGTTTTCAGTGTTAGATTTCATTATCTTGTTTCGTAATGCCTAAAAACTAAAAAACTAAAAAACTAAAAAAAAAACGAGTAAGCCGGCCAGAAAATGGCCAGCTTACTCCTACCCCTAAGCTGGCCATTTTGTGACCGACTTGGGCATTTTTAGCGAAAACTCAAAATTATGGACGTAAATATTAATTTCTATTAAACTTTGGATATTAATAAAAATGTCGGTGCATATTACCATAGCCTCGCTCTAAAAATTATACAAATTAAAATTTAAGCAGCCTACTGTATTTGAACTGATACAATAATAATGAATAAATAGTAAAATTTTAGGTTTTTATTGTTTTTTTGTAAGACTATTATATGCATATTATAGATTGAACATGTGCTATGAATTCATAGTTTTTTCCTTAAATTTCAAACCGTTGATTATTAGCTAGCTGCAAGAATTTATTTCCTGGAGGACTTGTGAGTATTTGTTTTACAATTATTCTTTGCAATCTTTTACAGGATTCTTGAACTAGTTTTTCAAAATTTTGTCAATAATTTATAGGATTTAGAACTTGAAGTTTTTATTAATTGTTGATATGAAATTTTCTTTCAGCTAAACCAGCTTGGAGAGATGTTGATGCTATTTTTGAGGTATGCCCAAAGAAAGGATCTCAATCAATAGATTGTGCGATATTTATTCTGCGCTTTGTGTATAATCTGATCACCGAGACGCCTATCTCCTTCACCCAGGTAACTTTTTTTTTGTAAGTTTATGATGTTTTGTTATTTGTAATTTTATCCTTTCAACCCGGTAACTCCAATTTATAACATTGTTTTTTTTTTTTTTTTTTTGCAGGATGATATATCAAAGGAACGTATTGTTATAGTAAGGAGACTTCTCTCTCATCTAAATAATGTTCATCAGAGGGTTATGAAGTAACAACTTTTCAAGAGATTTGCCTTTCTGTCTCATGTAATATTTGTGTGTTGAATAGTATGTTTTTATGGAACAAATATATTTGTGTGTTGAATAATATTGTTTGTGTATGCTAGTGTTGTTAAACAGTTGTGTTTTGTTGAACAATGTGTTTGTGAGCAGTGACAATTTATGTTTGTAAACAGTTATGTTTGTTGAATAATGTGTTTACATCATCCATCATGTTGTTTTATAGTATGCATCTGTTATTTTTACAGTATTCATCTTTTATATCTCTTTGCAATATCCATCTTTTGTTTTATAGTATACATAAATTTGTTTTACAGTATTCATAGTGTTATTTTACATGATACAGATGCATATATAAAATATTAAAATTTGAAAAAAAAAATTGAAAATTTTAATTTCGAAAAAAAATTAAATTTTGTATTATTCCCGGTGTTATTTGCAAAATACTGTAAGTTTCAGAAGTGGTCCCGTTTTGAAAATTTATAGTTGTCCCGTTGAAAGTACAGCACGTGGTCCCAGTGAAAGTACAGAAAGGTTTGGCAAGTTGTGCAAGTTGCAAGCGGTTAGCAACTAACTTGAAACCACTTTCAAAAGTCGCTAGTTATGAGAATTTTGAATTACTATTATATATGATTTGTTATTGAGGTCTTCAGTATGGTGGAGAATTGAGTTTTAAGAACTGAATACATGTTGTTGGATACAGTTCGTCACTTCTCATATATATTAACATAATCTCTCTCTTTAAACTAAAAATTTAAGGCGATTGTTTCTGCTCCTTTGACAGTTGGCTTCCTTAAGCTCAAAAAGGAGCTTAAAAAGGTGTTTTTATTTACCGTTCTACTCTCAGATGAGGAGTTCCTTTAAAGTGGGAAAAACGTGCCGTGCCGTGATTAACACGTCGTGATTTTGGTCTCGTGCCGTGACCAAGTTAATTTTTCACGTGCCGTGCCGTGACTAAAATGTCAAGGGGTGATCACGGTACGCGAATGGTCACGCCACGTGAGTCACGCTGTGCCTAAACGTGCCGTGACCCGCGTGACTCGCGTGACCATTTAATCATAATTTAAGTTAATTTATTCAAGATTTACCATTAAATTAATATCTAATGATCCTAATTACACGTGACTCGCGTGACTACGTGTCGTGCCATGACGTGCCGTACCAAAGTTTCAAAAATTGAGCACGGCACGGGACACGCGAGTCACGGCACGCGAATGACAAGCGTGCCGTGCTGTTCCGTGACAGAGCCGGCTCCGGCGTGCCATTTTTCCCACTCTAAGTTCCTTAAACTTCTTTTTATTATTTTATTATATTTTATCATTCATTCTCTCTCCTGCTTGAACGGTTCCCTAGGCGTAAAAGAGAAATGTTCATCTTCTTCTCGATCTTTCTAGCGGATTCGTCGGCAATTGCAGCGATGAAATTGGTCATCCAATACCACAGGGGAGTTCGTGTCGAAACACTATCTATCGAGATATCATTCACCATATCTGACTACCACCACCGAGCCTAACGATGACGTGGACGTCCGTGAGCCCACCACGTCAACTCATCAGGAGATTAGCCAGAGACCGATCCAGTATTTTCAGGGGCAAAAAAATATCGAATCGGATTTAAATACCTAATCAGATTTAAATTCATTAACCAATTAGATACTCGACAAAAAATAATACTTTAACTTATATTTTTCAATCTAATTACCAATCAAAAATTCAACAGATTTATTTCAATTTTAATTTTTATTTAACTCGAATTACAAATTAAATGTTCAGAAGGAGGCAAAAAAAAATCTATGGGAGGCAAAGTCGGTCGGAACCGATAAATTTCCACTAAAACTCAAAATTCAGGAGGGGCAGCTGCCCCACCTGGAATACATTGGGTCCGTCCCTGAGATTAGGGATGAACATGGATCTAAGAAGTTGAATAATTTTCCCATTTTTTTTTCTTTTTGATTTCTCCGTTTTTTACTGACTTTCTTTTTGTTGAATAATTTCACTAGTTTTCAGCGCTCACCATTGGCTTGCTCATCTCCGCTTTCAAACTGCTAAATACTGCCGTGAGTTTGATTTGTATACTCTGATTTGATTAAAAAGTGTAGGGGCAAGTTTGATTTGTATTATTGATTGTGAATTGCACTGAGGCTTGCATCCTCTTGAATCGTTGAGTTGTTGAGTTACCTTGAAATTTTTTGTTGTTTTTTGAGAAAAAACAGGAATCGGTTCCCTGTTTGCTTTATTAAAAAAGGTTACAATATGAAACCTGTTCCGACAAGATTAACATAAAAAAGATTCAACATGGTTGAACCTAGAAATAAATAAAAAAACAGAATTGCAAAAATAAAACTCTTCTTGTATCACTGTGCAAACTTCCACTGCTCTCGAACTTCTTCAGCCAATTCTTGGACATTTTTAGATTGATCTCTAAAAATTCTATTGCATCTTTCTCTCCAACAAATAAACATGGCTAATAGCAAAATTTCCCGCGACTTCAAATCTACATTCCTTTGCACAATCCATCTGTGTGCACTCTCCGATTGTAGAACCCTCTTCCAATTTCTTACTGGTAATCCGAATTTACCAGTAAGTGTTGTATATACAGCCAAGGCCATAGAGCATTCAGAGAACAAATGTTTGATGGTTTCCCCTTGTCGCCTACACAATACACATATACTTGGTAAATTCCACCCTCTCTTCTGTAAGTTTTCAGTCGTCAGAATTCTTTCATAAAAAGTCAGCCACCCAAAAACCTTTATTCTTGGGGGAACTTGCATTTTCCATATTCGATGAACATTCACTTTGACAAATGGCTCGGCTTTCAACCCATGATACATTGACTTCACCGTGAAGGACCCTGATGGTGTTAACGTCCATTGTACTTCATCATGTACAGACTCTAACAAGACTTGGGTCGTTAAAATGCCTTGTAGCTGCTCGAATTGCTTTAATATTTCTTCCTGCCGAGCTGGTGGGGTAGTAAGAAGTAGGTCGCTAAACTGATCCATGAAATTCTGAGTTTGAATTGCTTCCTGTAAAGCAATATTTGGATCCGCAACCTCGTCGTACAATTGGATCCGCAACCTCGTCGTACAATAAAGGAAACTCATGCTTTAAAAAGCCATATCCCCAATTCTGTTGCCAAAATTTTATTCGTCTTCCATCTCCTACCGTTCTTTTCATGGCACACTCGCAGAAATTCTGTGTTGGACCCAGAAATTGTTTGAAAAATTTGCAGTTTGGTAGATCACTCAGTCGCTCCATGTCAAATAGGGAGTAGTATACGGTTTTCCACAACCTTGATTCAGGTTTGTTCCAGTACCAGTACCACTTTGCCAATAATGCTTCATTGAAGACGGTGATGTCGATGATTCCCAAGCCTCCTATTTTCTTTGGCCGACAAACTAATTCCCAATTCGCTAATGGTATCCCTCTTTCATCAGTTGAATTCTTTTTCCAAAGAAATTTTCTCCTTGTTTTGTCTATTTCCTGTATCACCCATACTGGCAATTTGAAGACCGACATGAAGTAGGTTGGAATGGAAGAAAGGACAGCATTTATTAGAACTAGTCGGCCTGCAATAGATAGTTGCCTTGCAGCCCAGCCTTGCAACTTGTTACTTATTTTTTGTAGCAGTGGTATATAGGCTGTCTTCGGAAGTTTCTTATCGGATAAGGGTAATCCAAGGTAAATAAATGGAAAAGATCCTTGTTTACATCCCAAAGTGTCGATCAGTTGGTGTGAGAGGTGTAGATTGTCATTGATAAGCAATAATTCAGATTTTTCCATGCTTATTGTTAAGCCCGAAATTTGTCTGAAAATTGTGAACAGAATTTGCAATGCTTGAACCTGTCTCAACTCCGGTTTCATGAAGAATAGTGAATCATCTGCATACAACAAGCATGGCCTCATTTCTTCAAAGGGTAATTGCCAAATCCCATTTTCTACGAGTTTATTTAGCCATCGTGGAATGAAGTCCATCGCTAAGATGAACAACAATGGAGAAAGAGGGTCGCCCTGTCTTGTTCCTCTTTTGAGTTGTATCTTTTTCCCCAACAGACCATTGATTATAACTTGAGAGCTCCCTTGAAAAACACAATTTGAAATCCATCGTAGCCATGTCGAAGGAAATCCCAACCTTTCCATGACTTTCAATAAAAATTTCCAACTTACGGTGTCAAACGCCTTGTGTATGTCAGCCTTAAATAAGGCAACCGGTATTCTGTTCTCCTTTGCTATTTGTATAATCTGTTGTGCGTACAAAAATCCCTCTGTAATTTGTCTGCCTTTGACAAATCCTGTCTGACTGTCTTGAACCAGATGACTAATGTAGGGTTGCAATCTCACAGCCAATACTTTGGATACAATCCGTTGAATTCCATGTAGAAGACTTATTGGTCTAAAGTGCTGTGGGTCTCTTGCCTCATCTTTTTTTGGAATCAAGACAATGTAAGATGTGTTAAGTTGATCCAGAGTTAGTCCGTTGTCCAAAGCATGTCTTATCACTCTATGCAAGTCTGAGATTAAAACATCTTTGAATTCCTTGTAAAATTCTCCCGTGAATCCATCCGGACCCGGACTTTTATTTGATGGCAATTCATTGATTGTTGAAATGATTTCTTCTTGGGTAATAGGTTGCACCAGCTGCTGGAGGTTCTGGTCCGAACTATATAAATTTTCCCAATTTATTGAAGGCAATTCAGCAGATTCCTTTCCCATTAGATCGGCATAAAAGTTCCAAAAAATATGTGCCTTGGCTGCTTGTGTTCTGTGTTCTTGCCCTTGGTGTTCTATGACTGAGATTGCATTTCTTCTTTTGGAAGAAGTAGCCAGAGAATGAAAATATCGAGTATTGCGATCTCCTTTAGATTCCCATCTGATTTTAGCTCTTTGTTTCCATATATCCTCTTCCAATATAGATAGATCAACGTATCTTCTTTTAATTGTAACATGCACCCACTTCTCCAACCGTGTTATGGATCTTACCTCTTGGACTTTTCCAATCCAGTCCATAAAATTTCTGCATACTACAATTTGCTCTTTAATGTTTCCAATTCGTTTGTGTGTCCATTCCTTTATCTGTGATTGCAACTTGCCAAACTTGTTGTTTAGTTCTTTTGAAGTAGTTGCACTTTCCATCTTTTGCCAAGTTTCTCGAACGAATTCCTTGAAGTGGTTTGATTTGAGCCAACAATTCTCAAATCTGAAAATTCTTGTCTTTTTAAAACTCGTATCAGCAGTGTATATCAATGGAGTGTGATCGGAAGATGTGTTGGCCACTGCTTCTTGCCTTGAGTTTGGATATGAGATACTCCAATTTGCAGATAATAAGAACCTATCCAGTCGTGCCATCGTCCTTGAGTTTGACCATGTAAAGTTTTTCCCTTGCAATGGTAGATTGATTAAGTTAAGATCCGAAATCAAATCTGAAAATTTTGTTGACTCCCTCCAGTTGTTGTTGTTCACATTAGTCCTATCCTCTTGCATGAGGGTAACATTGAAATCCCCACACAATATCCAAGGCAAATTATCACTGCGTTGTAGACCTCTGATTTCGGTAAAAAACTCTCCTCAATTGCGTTGTTGTTGGCCCATACACTGAGGTGAGGTGAAAACAATCTCCATTATGTTCCAGTGTTACTGTTACATTGTATCGACCTTTGGTAGAGCTTACCAATTTATATTTGGACTCATTCCAAGCAACCAATATCCCTCCTCTTGTACCATCAGCCCCTAAGTATTCAAATTCTTTTAATCTTCTCCCACACAGTTGAGTTACAATTGTAGCATTCATGATTTCCATCTTTGTTTCTTGAAAACAAACTACATCAGGTTTCTCAAGTAAAACCGTCTGCCTTACTGCCAATCTTTTATCCTTCTCATTCACCCCTCTAACATTCCAAGAAAGCACTTTAATTTTTGACACAAAATCCATAAGAACAGTATAACATCTTCTTTATAATAGAACACCCAGACATAACTCTTAAGAAACCCTTACTTATCATGATAAAACAGATTGATAACCTTCAAACAGAAATTAAAAGTTACTAAAAAAACTGCATTCTTCGACTTGCTTAATCCAGAATAATTTTTGCCACCTCTTCTTCCAGCTTCCCTTTCATCTCCACTCCTGCCATGTGAATCACTAGCTCCGCCTGCTCCATATCCAACGGACCCAAATTCTGCTGGTATTTCAACCTTGGCTTATTTGGCCTGTTAATCTTCCTATTGTACTTCTTCCTTCCAGAGTCATAACATTTCCTTTTCTCAGAATATTTTTCCAAAAGTCTGGAGCTCCTGCGCACCTGTTCGGTTTTGAAAGAATTCTTTGTATTTGAGTCTGCTGCCCCAGACGGGCCTCCAGTGAATTGATAGACCTGTAGTTCAAAACCCGGAGGAGGACTTTGAATTAAATCCTCGAAACCCGGGGGAGGGCCTTCAAGTACATCTTCAGCTTGCAAATGTGGGCCTTTCAATGCCATTCCCATTTCCACTTCCTCTACTGAGTTTAAAAGGGCCTTGTTATTATTTGTTTGATGGCCCACATCCACTATAATATCCTTGTTCTTTAGAAAGTCCAGAAACTTTATTTCCGAATTCAAATTTCCTTGAGTCCAGCGCAATATTTGATACTCTCCATAAAAAGTAAAGGCCAATTTGCCTGATAGTACCTTGATATCAGAAGCAGCGATAGCGGCATGTATGGCTCGACAATTTCCCACCGCTGCTTCCCTCGCGCTCTCACCCTTCTTAATCCCTTTTGTCGTTGTCTCCGCCGCTGTCTCTATCGCTATTCCTTTCTTGTCGCTATCTCCACCGCTATCTCCACCGCTTATTTCTGTCGCCTTTCCTGTCGCCTTTCCTGTCGCCCTCATTTTATCGCTTTTTTCTGATTAATTTGGTGATAAGAAATTTTTTGTTGTGTAATTGATTTTATATGATTGACCTCAACTGCTAATTTAGAAATTGTGAATTGAACTGTGATATTAACATCAGTTGTTAATTTAAGGTGAATCACTCGTACCAGTATCATCCGCTAATTAGATAATTGGATTTCAAAGTCTTAACCACTCGTACCAGTCGGTACTAGTGGTTTGACACTACCCATGGCGGGCTGTCCGAACCCGGTCCGCCCGTGCTCGGTGCCCGGGGTACCCATACCCGTGCCCGGGTATACCCGGGTAAACGGGTACACAGGTACGGGTTTCAAACGGGCAGGGCACCTATTTTTGGAGAAAACCCGGGTGTACCCGTACCCGCCGTACCCGTGCCCACTACCCGTGTACCCGAACCCGCCCCAAGTGTACCCGCACCCGTTTACCCGCTACCCTTACCCGTGTACTGTAGCACTGTACCCGAACCCCTTTTTTCAATTTTTTTTCCGTCCGGTTCTACAGTAACCAGTTCAAATTCTACTTTTTTTTTTCTTTGAAATTCAGCAATGGCAGGCTGGCAGCAGAGGGCAGAGGCTTCCTGCCCTGATTTTTTTTTTCTTTTGAAATTCGGCAAAGGCAGAGGGCCGGAGGCTTCATGCCTTGTTTTTTTTTCTTTTTCTTTTATTTACTTTAATTTAGATTTAACTTAGATTTCGATTCAATTTAGATTCAATTTAGATTTAGATTCAATTTAGATTTAATTTAATTTATATTGAATTTAGATTTACATTTAAATAGGTTTATAATTTCGGATTTATTTTTAATAGGTTAATAAATTATGAAACTATACAAATTACTCGAGATATAAATAAATTATGAAACTATATAATTAGAATGCCGACATTTTTATTAATATCCAAAGTTTAATATAAATTATTAATTATGTTGAATATTAATATCCAAAGTTTATTAATATCGAAAGTTATATTACTTCTTTTAATATACTTAGCATATTCATACTAAAATACGCTAGATTAATTAAATTATGTTGAATAACACTATATTATGTTAAATTACGCTAAATTACATTACATTACGCTAAAATACGGTAAATTACGCTAAATTACAAATGAATAGGGAGGATATTTTTCACTGAAAAGGCGAAAAACGGCGATGAAACTTCAAACAGTCATAAAACGGCGCTCGAGTGTCCGATTTCAGCAAATGACCACTTTTCGGAAAGCTTGCGAAAATGCACATGCGTCCGTGCCAGCGATGCTGGATTCCAAAATTCAGAATCGCCAAAAAACAAAGGGAAGAGCCTCAAAACTTGTGTTGAAGTTTCCGATTAAGATTTTCATTTCTATCATTCAATTCAAGTAGCTCAGTAAATTAATTACATAATGAACTTGCAGATTACCAATTTTTACTATTTTTTGAATTTTTTTACTATTTTTTATGATTCATGAAAGATGAGCAAAATCAGTCTACTATAGCGTAATTTTGTATAGTTTAGTGTTTTTTTTACCGTATTTCAGCATAATTAGCGAAGTTATTTTAATTTAACGTAATTTAGTATAATTCAACATAATTTATTGTAATATAGTGTAATTCAACATAATTTCAAGTAATATAGCGTATTTAGTATAAATATGCTAATTATACATCAAAAAAAGTAGTATAACAAATAATTTAAACAAAAATTTCAAATTTTCAGAGTTAGGTTTCAATATTTTGTTCTTCATAGTCTCTCTCTAAGCCGTCCATCTTCTGGCCGGCTTGGGTATTTTTAACGAAAGTTTGGAAATCTGGGCATAATTAATAATTTGTATTAAACTTTGGATATTAATAAAAATGTCGGATTAGAATGAGAGTTTGAAAATAAAATAAAATTACTTGTGTAAAGAAATAAATAATTAGACTTGTACTTAGCCGAATAAATATACAAATTTTCGCACAAATAATTTTTATATATAAGTTACAAATTTTATTTATTTAGGAATTATAAAGATGTGACTTGATAATTTTATGTATATATATATACAATATTTGATATTGAACTATTCAGATTTTAAAAGTCGAATTATAAACACGTGACGTAATAATATTCGTACGACACTGTAAAAAAAATAAGAAAACAAAACAGAAAACAAAACAGAAATTTTTGGCAGAAACAGAAAAAAAAAAACCGTCTACCCGTGCCCGTTGTACCCAAGTACCCGTTGTACCCGTGCCCGTTGTGCCCGCTACTCGTCCCGGGTTTTGCCCTGCCCGGCCCGAGGTACCCGAGAGCAAATGCCTAGTCGGTACCAATATAGGATTTAGGAATGTGGATTGCATGTACATGACAAAAGTATTACTGTAAGAGGTAATTTGGTATTTGCATCTGTAATATGAGGAGGGTTCAAATGCACTATAATTTTTGTGCTCCAATATGCTTCACATCCTTTATCTCTATTTTCAAATGCACTATAATTTTTAGATAGGTACAATATCACTTTATCGGATGGTCCAGAATCTTCTTAAAAATGTGATTTTGTACATATCTAAAAAAATAGTAAAAAAATTCTAAAAAATATAAAATTTGGTATCCAAGCATATTTTATTATGAAGATCATGTTGAGCGGTTCAAATCGACTATTCGGACTTTTAAAATAAAGGTAAAAGATGTGAAGCATATTGGAACACAAAAATAATGGTGCATTTGAACCCTCCTCTTGTAATATATATTCTATTCACATTAATGCTTCATTCTTAATCTTACTATTCCACCGAACACATGTTCCTTAGTAAGGATTAAAATTTTAACCCTTCACCTCTTAAGAAAGGTTACCGAACACTCTTGAAAGTGATGTTCGGCTGATTTAATGAACTAAGGCGCTTTAAGGAGGATTGAGATCCGGTGCTCTTCAAACCCCTCATCTTCCCCTGCTATCCTCTCTATCTCTCTCCTCTTTCTCTCTCTTCTCTCTCCTCTCTCTCTTTCCTCCTCTTTTGAAGAGAGAAATAGACACACATTTGAAGAGCACCCGCTGCTATTCTTTTTAGAATAGCAGCAGAGTCGGACCCCTTTAAGAAAGCTAAAGCTATGGTGCCAAACAGGTACTTAGAGTTATGCTTAACTACACCCTAACTTTGTTCTATATCCATAGGAACTCGTGCAATTATTCAATTACAGAATTTGTACGGCCCAACGTCTAAAGAGAACGAATTTAGACAGTCTCAAAGCCCAGAAAGGAGCGGCTCCTTTCCATCTGGGGCCGGGAGGGGGGATCGAACGATCAGGATTGTGTAATCCTCAGTTGTGATTTGAATATAAAATGTCGGGATAGAATCAGGGCAAACTGTAGGATCCCTTGAGGGGATGGAGAGCGCCGCCCCGTTCCCATCCCATCTCTGCTATCTCGACCTCTGTTCATTAGCGTTTCTTTAACGAACTCTAATTATGGAGATTTTGAGAGAGAGGAGGATCCGAGATTAAATGGCATCTCAGAAAGCCAGTGCCTTTTGTCTCATAGGTTCTCGGCTCGCTATGATGTCCATACCTCGATTTCTCTTTATTTTTTTTAACTTTTTTCTTCATTTTCTCTTGATCCTCTTCTACCTTTCAAAATTAGAAAAAAAAAATTCTTGTTCTGGGACTTTGTTTGCAAATTTGTGCTTAATTAGTTAATTTCATTAATTTTTTTTCTCAATTTGCACCTATTTCAACTTTTGCCTTGTCTGGACATATGGTACAAACCAAGATCACAAGGAGGCGCACTTAACTCAATATAATTTTACAAAATACTTGACTGTATTTCTATGACATCATGAAAATTGCCTACTGGCTTAAGCAAAAATAACCAGTGTTGTAAAGCCTACTAACTGGGATCGGTGATCAAACGATCATGTATAGTGTTTTTGTAGCGGTTTTCTGAATCTGAAATAATAGTCGGCCGTCGAACTGATTAATCGGCTGTTAAATCTTATTAATTGGCTGATTAATTTTCAAGCTATACAGTGTCGTTTGTTCAGATCATATATTATTCATTCAAATTCCGATTTTGACAGTCTTAGATAATAAAAACTAGATTTCACAAAATTTTATTGAATTTTAGCTTTTACTCAGCTATTCATAAAAAAAAGTAGTTTTTAATTTGACTGATTATTTGTACTATAACTTCGATCGTGAGTATTTATTCCATTATTTTTGGTTCTAACTAATTTATTCAGTTATTTTTGGTTCTTACTAATTGATAATAAACTTTGAAAAGCTGTAATTATTATGAATGTTAGACTCAGTGACCTTTTTGACAGTGTATTTTTTTTTATCAAGAGAAATTTCTTTGTTAATTGATATCTACAGAAAATTTGTAATTTTTTCAAGTGATTGATTTTTTTGCGCCGTATAGTGTGGAGACTGTAGCAGCAATTTTATTGTTTTTGTTCTCTCTAACTGAAGGATATATTTTTTGATATCTGATGAAAAATAATATAAAATAATAAATTGATGCGTACTCTTTTTTGAAGATGGTTAAAATAGTTAATTCAGATGGTTTAGATTTGTGTTTTGTATTTTCTAAGATAAAAGTATTTCATATTTTATTTTAATGTAAATAACTTTTATTTGTGTGAATGTGAATGTTTGGATATTTTTTATACATGAACCCTGAATTGTCTGCAAAAATTCTGATTAGCTAGCTGTGACAATACCTGCTATTGGTTGAGTAAAGTTATTCACTATTAAATTGCTTACGTATTAAATTGCTTACTCTAAGCGATAGATTAAATTAATTATGTTTGGATAGAGTTTGATAGAATAAGATGATAAAAAAAAAAAAATTGTAAGATAGATATTATTCTAACTGGAGAGGTCAAGTAACTTAATCTAAATCAACTCAGATGTTATTCCATCTTGAAAATGGAGTTACTCCACAGCCAAAGAGTAAAATGGCAAGCAACCCCATTAATCCTACGAAGTGTAGTCTAAGACATCCAACTAGCATTTCACAAGCTACTAGCAAAACCTTCAATCGTATCGTCTTGTGACTTTGTTCTGAACAAGCATTTCTCGGTTTCTCTGACAATGTAAATGACATCACCAGCGCTATTGTACGAGTCTTGGTTTCGATGCCATGTCCATAATGCATATGTTTCGTTTAAAACCTGAAAACAATAGAATAGTAAGGAAACATTCAAGAATTAGCAAACTGCTATGAGATTTGTTAGTATGTTGGACACCTCAGGTCCTCGACAATTAGAAATATACATTATGAACATGATTGTTCGACAATTTCAAATAAACAGACGTAATAATAACAAGATATGAAGAACAACATGGTAATATTCCATTTTCTTTTTCCTTCAATTATTATGTCATTTGTAAAACTATACGTCCCAACAAATCCATTACCCAAAGATGACCAGTGATGACTAACAAAATTACTAAATGCAATAAGCCAATTTGCCAAACCAAATAGTACCAAACAAATTATAATTGTACCTCTAAAATGCCATGGCCAAAGCTTCCCTCTCTATATGCACTATATTCGGGCTGTCGGTCCCAACAGAATTTTCCTGCAGCGGGACCCACAGTGAAGTTAGTGGCACATAAATTATCACTCAAGTGTGGATCACGAGTGCTCGCAGGGTCAGGGCAGTTGCCAGGATCATCTGCGTGAGAAATCGCAAGGTTTTCCCTGTTACCGCCATCTCCGACTGTTATATGGACGGGACCGCATTCATCTAATGTGTAGTTGTAAACTCTATTTGATCTCTCGTAAGCATGTACCTACCAAAGAAAGATGAGCAAAGAATATGAAGTATGGAGCAAATCAGCAGAAGTAAATAGTATCAAAGATTGTTTTAAGCAATATAAAAAATTGTAATGTTTCTATAAATTACTGATACATATAAGAAAATATTAAGGGGCAAATTAAGAAAATCTTGTCAGTTTCCATTTTAGATTAAAAAATGCCTTTTCTCCAGTAAAACCTTCATTAATGCTCTTGATTTTCAAAATTGGCGCAAAACAAATATTTATCGAGTCGCCACAACTCTAAACATTTAGAAAAGGTTGACTACATCACAAAGGCGTTTGTTATTTTGTATGCCAAGTCAAAGAAGGGTAGAGACTTACTTAATGATATTTGAGATATACTAACTTTTTGCACCGTTTATATTTTGTTTTTCAAAAATGCCAAAAGTAACTGTGCAAAATACATTTGATCTTACATGGCCATTGAAAACTATGTCAACACCATACGTGTAAAGAAGCTCCTCCATCTCTAACCTCATACACTCAGCCTCTCTGTAATGTGCTCTGTATGTGCTGTACCATGGTGCATGCCACGTGGCAATTAGCCATGGAGTTACACTCCTGTCTACATTTGCCAAGTCACCTTCCAACCACTTGTACTGCTCGCCTAAATAAATAAACAATGAGAAAAGTAGTCATCGGTAACAATTTGCCCAAATTTTAGAAAATGAACAATCACTAGCTTCTTGAAAACCTCCGTCTCAGTCTTCTCAAGATAATCAACTCCTTAAAACAAGAAGTATATGAATATAAACAAGCATTTTTATTCTAGAAAAATCCAGAGTAGGAGTTAATCATGCAAGTTTTGCTAAAGGATGCACGAGTTTTCAACACATGCTTAAGTTCCATAAAGATTTATAGACATATGCCAGTGGATATACAAAAGTTTGAAAACAAACACTTTTACTGATGAAAGAAATTCAGAGCTTTGTAGTTAGTAATAAAGATTATGAAATATAGAACCCTGCATCTAAGATGTTAGGACTAAGGATATTTTTTTGAGTAAAGGTTGGAGGTCAACCTACCTAACTATTAAATACCCCTGTTATTATAACAAAGGATTTCCCCCATCCGAGGGTTTCGAACCCATGACCTCCCACATTAGAGACCATGTGCCTTTGCTACTAGACTAAAGGTTAGTTCTTAGTACTAAGGATATTATGAAATACACAATATGGCACCAAAGATGTATAATTTTGTAACACATTTTTCTAACATTGCAAGGCAAGTTTATAAAAGATACCTGATCTATTGAAGGAAATATAAGGACCAAGCATGATGAAGTGAATCCCCCCAGCATTGAATGAGTAATAGAATTCAGAATTTGATCCGCTTTCAACAGATGGAAATGCAAATCTCGATTTGTAAGCCTCAAATGTCTTCTGGTGTCCTTGCTCTTCAAGTTCATGGTTTCCTTCTACTACCATAATCGGAGTCTCTGATAATAAAGGCTCCATAAACCTGAAAAAAAAAAAGTGAAAAGTAAAAGGTATATGTTGAGGTCATGCCAGAGCAGACAAAAATTATTGCCTTTTTTGGGGAAAATGAAACTAGAATTACCTTTTACAAAGAAGAATGCATCTAAATATTAAACATGCAATGATACTACATATACTGGAATTATTTAAAACAAAAAAACAAAAAAAAAAGGAAAAGATATTTTCACCTGCCCCAGTAATCCCACCGAGGTTGGTATGACTCATGAATGGGCGTGTCATTAAAAGAACAATGGTAGCAGTCAGAGCCAGTTCCATTTGTCAGGTACAGATCCGAATAAGTAACGTCCCCAATTAAAAGTAGCAAATCGGGATTGTTACTCTGCATGTGGGCCACGGTGGAAGTCGAGTTGTATGTAAGTCCAAGATCTCCAACTATTGCTATTCGGCTGGGGTAATTATGAGGACATGAAGCAGGCATTGTTTTGAAAGAATGGAGATTGCTCATGGAGGCAGCTGATGGGTCACCGCATCGATAAAAGTATCTTGTGCCCGGTTTAAGTCCTAAATTGATAAAATATATTAGACAGGATAAACAAAAATGAAATGAAGCAGATTTTCCATAAACCCCTATGTTTTCATTATTTGCATAAAACTCATGTTTCATTAGAAACCTAAAATTTCCCCCCCTAAAAAGGCATTTGCTCTTGTTGTTTACTGAATTTGTACTAGAACTCAATATGAAAATCAAAACAGGAAATGCTGAGTCCTTCATTGGCAAGTGGCAGGTATGGTACTGGTACGTATCATAGAGAAGTCTGTACCTGTCAGACGGACATGATGGATTATTCCAGAAGTATAGTTTTTAAAGCCTTCAAAGGGAAAGAGCTGACTATAGACAAGGGAATAGCCCACTGCTTTTCTATTTAAACCCGTTTTCTTTCTTCCAAAGTGCACAATACTAGCCACAGAGGCCGGATCCAATGGCTCGATGTCCTCCCCAATTTGTGATTCCCCTAAAAACACAAAAAAATAATGAAGGTTTAAAAAGAGTTGCTGATAATGAGAAAGATTCATTTCCAAAATTCTGAATTTTTGTTCCCAATTAACAAAACTGAATGCTATTGGTGATGCAATCATGGCAGATTGTGAAACAGGTATTACACATAAGAAAGCAACGAATTATATTTCACAATAGTGTGTCCTGTTCTTTTTTATTTGGGTTTTTTACCAATAGGTTAAGAAATCATAGCCTGAAAAAGTAACGAACTGTATAATATTCATATCCCATAGTATAGTGGGAAATAAGAGTTTAAAAGCAAAATTAAGGGTAATGATAACGCTCGTCCGGAGAAAATTACCCAAATGACGTCTAGGGTTTACATTTTTTTGCTCATAAAAGGGCGAATTATGTACATTTGAAAAGTGAACCAACATGAAGTTTAGAGCAAAAAAGATGAACCCTGTATTGAGCGAGACATCAGCAAAATTTTCTGGACAGAAGTTATATCTCCAAATTTAATCAAGACCGGCATGTAGAGTATAAATTACCCATTTTTGCTACCAAGATGCTATTATATGACTCATTAGTTTTAAGGACCAGCCAAACCAAAGGATTTACCTATAAATTATTAACAAATCAAATTATTACCAAAAAGGTACCAGATGGATTAGTATTCATAGTTTCAGAGAAAAACATAAGAAGGTCCCTTGCTCTGGAGACAATACCAGATAAATTATTGTCACTTTCTGATTAAGGCAATGGCGCATCAAATATTCCAAAATTAAAATCAGCTTTTAATTACAACCCATCTTATATATTTAAGTCTCTTACTATTAATTTCACAGCAGATGGCATATGGATGTTTCGAGATGAAAAACATACAAATATTACTTCTTAATTGACGGTAACTTCTTTACTCCAATATTATATATATTTTATTAGATACATAGTTTATTTTGAACTATTTAGCATTATATTGTTTTTGCTTATGTGATATCATTTATTTATCAAACTTTTTTTTTTGGATTAAAGGGCCCGGTACACCCCAACATCATTTAGATGCTATTCTCAAGAACTCTCCGAAGAGAGACGAGGGCTCGTGCCACTACACTAAGTCCACGGTTCTTATTTATCAAACTTATACTCTTAATTATGACATGTGTCTAATTGATCGTTAAGTATAATTATATATTCTTACAGTTTGTTTTAATTAAAAAAAAAATTGTATCATTCACCACAGCAGCCGACACAATTTCGTAATCTATTTGAGGGACAATACATATAACGAAAAAAGGATCAATAATCAACCATTATTCTTTCCTCAGTTGCCGAAAGAAGAATACATTATATAGTATGTGATATAAATAAATGACCTGTGATCCATGAGATCCAGACGGAATCCTCAGTTGCCGAGAGAGAAACCGAAATCTGATCTGGCTCAAACCCCTTGGCCCGGCGCATGACTCGCTGATCGGATTCGGGTAAGTCAACCGCAAACCCTCTGAACTTGATTTGATCAAGCGGGGATGTCACCGGCTCAAATGGTCCATCGAGCGTGGTAGGTATAGAGCCACTAAAAGATTCCTCTAATAAAATCAAAATCACCCCGACCAGAGCAAATCCTTTCCAAAACCTCATCTCTCACTGTTTCTATTGGAGAAGTGGAGGGTAATGGAAGGGGTTTAGGGTAATGGCGCGTCATTGTGGAGGACAGAGCAGGAGTCTGATCCGCTGCTTTACCTCACCGTTTGAGTTTGAATCCTGACCGTTCGATCAGAACCCGAGTCAATCCAGCACAAACACTTAAATTGTAATGCATGGGGTCCTCATCAGATTCGGGATAATATTTAAGGAACGGATCAGATTTAATATCAACATTTGAGGTACCTTAGGACTTAGCTCATTGAATTCGAAGAGCGGAGCAGCACAGACCAGAAACGGTGCGCGGGGAATCGCGCGCGTCTTCAAACCCTGTGTGCTTGTTTGAAGAACTCAAATCCGCATCAACAGTTGGGATTACGGAAGCACAGTAGGCGAGGCAAACCATGGAACTGTTTAGTTTTCTATCGGGCGGTCCTTGCGGTACTTAATCAAAGGTCGGAGGACAACTGGACTGTTTTTTATTTGAACTTCCTTGGAGTGGACCCGGCTAAAGGACTGGATGGATTTATGTTCCCGTCGAATATGCGTCGCATCTCGAACCTTTTACACGACAAAACAAAATGCCTGCAGCTTTAGACCCTGTTCGGCAGTAGAAACTTATGGGAAATGAAATGGTTCCTGGGATATTTCCCTCGTCCGTTCGGCAGATATTTTTTTCTCCAAAATCTTCAACTATTTTTTTCTAAATTTTTTTCATCTACATTAAAATTGGTGGGAAAACAAAAATTGAGTTGGACTGAATTTTCGTTTTCCCAAATCACGTGCGTTGCTTATATACTCTCTCTCTCGCGTCAATTGCTTTTCCAAAGTTTATTTTAGCGGGAGACAGAATAGTTGCGCGGGAAACTCGAGCGGGAGCGGGAGAAAGAAGCCAATGTGCAGGAGAAGGTACAAATGTTCACCAATTTCGGTTCTAACTGGTTTATTTACGTAATTGGTTGTTCACTCTAGGAAGGATTTTGTAGAATCGTGTAAGGGTCTGATCAGAACGCTAATTTTCCAACTTAAACGCAAAATGGGATTGACGTCGTCTTGAATTTTCTGATCGGAATACAATGTGTGACGAGAAACGATTTCACTTCGGACGATTTGGAAGAACATTTTCGACTCGAAATTTTCTCGTGAAAATTAATGAGATTCGGCGAGAATTCATTGTATCGTATTTTTAGTGATACCCATTTGCTTTTCTTATGTATTCTCTTTACTTCTACCAGTGTCAGTGTCTGATAACGACGAAGGAAGAAAAGGGGCGGAGTCACGAGCTTGGTCAGCGCGATTCAGGCGCAAGAAGCCATTTTATGCATATTTTTTTTACTTTGGATTGATCTGAATTGAGAAGCTATTTACTTTGGATTAATTTTCTAGTTATTTTGCATGAAAGTAAATGATTTCTATCGTAAATTTAGTGATTGAGATCAATTAAACTCTCGTGGAAGGATTATGTCACTATGGCCCCACTTTCTGTTTGATGAAATGCCAAACTGAGAATAAGCCAAGCCCGTATTCTTCTTTATGTTGTATGGCCAATGTGTACAAAGTGGTTTACACATGGAGATGCTCTTTAGTTCCTCTTTATCCGAACAAGTCGTATCAATGCATTGCTAATTTTTAACTCTTTGTATTTTGTCTCTAAACCACGTCTCTTATTCTGACTACATTATTTTTCTTTGAACTTGTTGGAGATTATTTTTCCCTTTATCTGAAGGTTTTTATACCACCATTATCTATTATGTGCAGGTTTCTATTTGGGCGTTATTTTTTTTATTACTTACATAGAACACAGACTAGTACAATATTGGTACAAACCAGGTTTAGTTACACATGCCTGTTGCAATCTCTACAGCAGCCTCTCATGTAATATAAACCTATTGTGTATAATGCATGCCTAGGTGTCTTTTCGACAAAAAAAAATGCAGTATCTATCAATGCAAAAGCTATGCAATTGATTGTTCCGATGCATATCAGTAGCGATTCACTTTGATTTTCTTTGCTTTTTTACACTGGTACAAGGCATTATGTTATCGAATTCAATCCCTAGTTTGGTGCAATAAGGGTCTGATCGGAAAGCTCCTCTGGAGTGGGAAAATGCGAATCAGAAAGAGAATTGACGTCGCTTCGGCTGATCGGAACGAAGAAGCAAACGAGAGAAGAGAAGATTTGTCGCGATTTGGAGACGTTGAAATCGTCCAACGAAATCGCGTGCGGAGCGTAGGTACTTGACGAGAATTGATTTGGTACTGGTGAAATGTCAAATTAACCCTTATTTTCTTCGCTTCTTCATTTTGCTTCAGTTCCGGGTTTTGTGGCATCTGAAGTAAATAGGGAGAAAATTGAGGGAACTTATTTATTACTTGTGAATAAATTCTTCTGATGTATTTATCCATTTTGATCATAAAAATTCAATTGAAATTTAATTCTATTGAATTCTCTTCTAGTAAAATCATTTGAACTCTTGTCAAAACTTAGTTCCGATCAGAGCCAAGGCTTTTATTCCATGCAAAGTCACATACCAGCCTAAATTTTACCATTTGTAGGTAATGTGAATCAGACCAATAATAGGGCTGCATGGAATGAGATGCAGAAGGCATTTATAGTTGAATTGCTTGTGGAGTTTAATAGACCTGGTATGCGCCTACAAAATGCGTGGAGTACTGTTGCATGAAATGAAATGACACGAAGATTCAAAGGAAAATTTGTAGATTCGAATTTCTCGGTGAAGCAACTAAAATAACAAGAACACACTCTAAAGAAGCAGTACAAAACTATAAACCAATTGAGAGATCAAAGCGGTTTTGGATGGGACCCTATGAGAAAAATGGTTGATGCTCCCGAAGAAGTGTGGGCTCCTATTTTGCAAATAGATAAGGAGGCTAGAAGGTGGTATAACAAACCTTTTCCATACTACGATGACTTGCACAACTTGTATTCTGGTATGAGCATTTTTTAATACATTGATGTTATACATTCATTGTTTATATATTACATATTCTGTTTTAAGTAGTGGAAGTAATTATTTTGCATTGATGTTACCCCTTCTCGGGACATCTTGGTACCGATATCATATTACCCCACTACTAAATGATGAGTTTATTGTTATTTTTATTTTTATTTTTATTTAATTCAACTTTGTAGAAATAAACAAACTATCAGGGGTATTGGGTAAAAAAGACATTTTGGTGTTAAGCTAATCTAATTAAGTGAAATTAACATAGGGGTATGTGGAGACAATTAACATAGGATTGAGCTGATCTAATTAAGTGAAATTTGCATTATGAAACATTTTGGTGTTTGGCGTGGCAGAGGAGGGGTTTGGCAAAATTCTGATTAGTTGACTCCTAGTTGTTTTAGATTTTAGTATATTTTGGTTTAGTTGTATTTACATTCATTGTTTTCAAATTTTCAGGATGTATTGCGAATGGTTCATATCGTCGTGGAAGTAATTATTTTGCAAATTCTGAGAATCAAGCTGCAATGAATTCTCCTAGTCCGACGATCCCTGCTCCAGGAGATTTAAATGATTTTAAGTTTGATAACAATTTCCTTGGTACACAATTTGACCATATCTCTACTCAAGCTCAAATATCGTCCTCCACCCAAGCAACACCCAATGTTCACACGCCTATTTCCCTTGGAGTTTCTTCTTCTAGGAAGACAATTCAGAAAAAAGAAAGAAAGGCCATGTCTATATTTCATGAGAATTACTTGGAATATAAGAGAGATGAGTTAACTAAATATTGTGTTGTCATGGAGAAGAATGCAAACAAGAGTGTTGAGCGTGCTGACAAGTTTTCAGTTGCTATTGCAATGGAGACATACAAACAATTGCCGGATTTTAACATGTTTGACTTTGTTTATGCAAGTGATATGTTCATCACGAAGGCTGACACACGTGAGACATTCCTATCTATAAGCGAAGAACGTCGGTCGGAATGGATCAAGGGGATGATTGAGTTGTGTAAGTCCAAACAGTAAGGTTAGATATGTATTATTTTGGAAATATTAGTGTTTACTTAGGTTTGAACTTTTTGTGAAATCATAGTGTAGTGGTACGAAATGGATGTTATATTTTGAAAACATAGGTGTATATTTTGGAACTTGGACAATTGCACTAATGTTATATTTGGTTTTCTTTTAGCTCAAATGATACGGTATCAAAACTATACTGGTACAGTACCAGCCCAAAAGCAGCCTTTAATTGAAGAAAAATAAAAAACAGTGGTTCCAGGTTGAGTTTGATAATATTATAAATATTAAAGGTTACAACTTTGGTCTCAGGACTGATTTTTGCTAATTATGAGATGTTTTTCTTCACACTTTAGTTTTTTTTTTGTTTTCGTTTTCTTTTAGCTCAAATGTTTTGGTTTTCTATTTATGTTCTCATTGGGGGTCAGGGGCTGCATACTGGTAATTTTGCATACTTCTAGTAATACTTTTTCATGTGCCACTAATATGGGTATTATAAAAAAAAAGTATTCATGATCATATCAAATGGATAGGTACCGGTTCGGTATAGAAGAGACATTGAAAAACTATCCAACAGCTAACATGTTAGAGAGAAATACAAAAATAAATATTTAACATAAAGTAACATGCTAAATATTAAACAAAACATACATTGAAAATCTAACATAAACAAACAGAAGATACATTGAAAAAATATTAAATAATAATATGATAAACATGCTAAATATTAATTAGAGTCTAAACTTCTTCTATATGTAACATAATCATTCCACATTTGCATAGCAATTTCTTCTCTTATTTGATGTCCTGCATGGCGCTGATTGTTTAGTGTCTGCACATCTTCTCCATACACTTCATCCCCATCTGGTACATCTACAATTTCACCTGGATCTATTGTATGATATGTTGCATTTCTAGTCCAATTTGTATCTCCATTATGATTTACAATGAAATTATGGAGAATACATGTTGCATGGACAAAATTACTTTGTGTATCTATTGTATGATACGTTGCTACTTTTAAATAGGGAATCGCATCTTTAATATACAAATGATACGTTCAATATGATTTCTTAGTTTTGCATGCTGAAGATTAAAAAGGTCTTTATAATTGGGTGGTCGTTCATTTGCTAGACCTTGCTCCCGCACATGATACCGGATACCTCGATATGGTGTAAGAAATTTTAGGGTTTTGCATAACCGGCATCAACTAAATAATATTTGCCTTGTGGTACCATAAATCCATCATCTAGTGCACTCTTCAATACAGTTGCATCGGATGCCGATCCTTCCCATCCAGCCATTACATAAGTAAATCGACGATCAAAATCACATACAACCATAATATTTTGTGATAATGTTTGTTTTCTATTTCGAAAAGAATTTGCTTATTTCATCAATAGTTATTGGAATATGAGTTCCATCAATAGCACCAATGCAATCCTACAAATGTAACATTGATATTATTAATGAGTTTTCTTGTACTATGTACAACAAAATTATTTTAAAATAATTCAAATAAAAGTACCTTAAAGTAAGGATAAAACTCCGAACGAGATGCAATAAACTGAGGTGTACGTAAATGAGGTGGAACGATAATCTCGGAGGACAGTTGATTGATAGCATTCAACACACTATAAAATGATGACTCACTGTGTCGCCTGAATGTTGAAATCGTTCTTGCACAATACAATTGCTTGCATTTTTTGCAAGAGAGTACAAAAACATTGCTACTTGCTCTTCCACCTTTAGCAACCCATCAGAAAGTAGCTGCTTCTCTTTTAACAATCTGACTAAAGCTCGGAAGACATAAGTCTCTATACGAAATTCTCGTATGCAACGACACTCATGACCGTCTAGAACTTCATTGACATACATGAGTCCCGTTAAAATTGAAGTATGACAAGGAATTGGCTCGAACAAGTTTCTCTCTATGTGGGGTGTAATCAAGATTGTATATTCATCATGATCATCGTTAATTCTTCGCAAGTGGAAATGATCCATATTTTTGGTTTTCTTACAAAAGCATATTGAGAAGCATACATATATATAGAGTTGTTTCAATGTTTCTAACGTTTAGAAACATTAAATGCATCTTCACCCAATAATTAATTTTTTTCAACAATCCAACGGCTGCATCTCCAGATAATGTACAAGATTCATAAATGCAACGTTTAGATAATAAATGCATCTTCATCAAAGGGATTTTGAAATTATATTTTGAAACATGTACAAAATTCATCAACGGCTACGTAGAAATATCTTATTTAACACTTCTCATTTAATTATAAAAAAATATTTATATTTTTAAAATAATAAATAATAAGTAATGTTATGTTATTATTTAATCTATTTATTTAATTGAATTATTGAAATTTATTAATAAAGAACATGATATAATGTTCAAACATTTTAGAAAGAAAAATAAGATTTCCCACAATTAATCCCATAGTACAACCGAACACTCATTTTAGCATATTCCCATAATTATTTTTGTGCGTACCCGTACCCATGGGTTCCCGCTATTTCAAAAGTGAATTCCTATTCCCGTCACATCCCATCCCGTGTAATCCCGCGACATCCGAATAGGCCCTAAAGACGATACTCGATACCTAATATAATTTTATTTGGAGAAAAAAATTATATATACGTTAAAAATTTAAATCTTGTCTATATGTCCGTCAAAACCTCAAAATTTTTGTTATATATTCATTTGAGTCCGCCTACTTTAATATCGGTAATATTCAGTCTTAATACGAATAAATTCAAAATTTATACATTTATTCCGTCAAAACCGATCTATTTTATAAATAATACATTTACATATAAAATTTATAATTTTTTGAATTCATCTAGTATCATAAGCTGCTTTTAAACAATTGTTTCTTATAAAAATAGACTTAGACATTTAAAAAAAAATTACGTACACAAACAGATTTTTTAAATTATAAATAACAATTATGTCATTACATCATTTTGTATGCTATCATGTAAATTGATTCTCAATTAGAAATACCGGATACGAATGCGATTTCATATCACCTAAAGTAACTCAAATTTTAAGTTTAGTTTGGACGGTTCGATCTGCTTTAGCAAGAATATTAAAGAGCTTCTGTTCATTTCTTCTCGGGTTGGATCGATCCGGATTCCGATCAGACGGTCCGAAACTAAAATCAAAATTTGAGTTACTTTCGAGAATCCGGACTCCACGAATGCCCAACCAGGCGACCAGGCCCATATTAATTCGACTGGGTCGCCCAGGAATTACCGGCCTAAATGGATCTTTTTCGAGAGAAAATAAAGCCCGATAATTTGAACAATCCGTTATCCGCCCAATCGATCTCGTTTTCCTACCCAATTTAATGGTCCGGGAGTATTCGCCAGTCTTTCTTCGTCGATAAATTATACTCGGCATCTACTTGCATGTTAAAGTAGGACATTCATTGGCCACGTGAATAGATTCTTACTAATCTAACCAATAATAATTCGACACACTGGATTGATTACCATTCTGTAAAACCGAGTGAAAATGAAGAAACGTCTCTAACAGCATACGGCTAGTCACATTGAGCCTTTTTGCTGACCCGCGAGACACAGCACCGGTCGGAGAGGTCGCTTCACCGTCTCCGTCTCTCCCATTCTCACGTCGTGCGAATTGAACTGTGACAAACTCACAACAGGAGCTTGGATCTCTCTCCAGTGGTTCCTTTTCTCGAATCAACGATCAATCTAGAGAGTATCATCTGAAACCGAGGCACCGGATCTGATCTCTTCGCGAAGATGAATATCTTCAGGTTAGCTGGTGACATGACACACCTTATGAGCGTTCTTGTGCTCTTGCTCAAGATCCACACCATAAAATCCTGCGCCGGTGAGTTTCCTCTGTTACTCGCGCTGTTTGGAGTCTCATTTTTGTTAAATTAGTGTTTTTTTTAGCTGCCAGTTCTAATTAGGTAATTTTATGCTTTGACCGTGTTGTTCGTTGATTTTTAATATTGTGGAGTTTCCCATTATCCGGTTGGTAATTATGTGCAGTTGGAAATGCATACATATGACAATGACATTTTTCCTTTGCAAATGAGCTGCTTGAGTTGCTCATATCAAATGGGGAAATGCATTCAAGTACACGGGATGTTTTAGTAATGCTGTGCTTCTAAGGCGCTGTGCGATTTGCAATCTAGTTGACAGGCGAATTGCTTTATTTGTGGCAATAACTAAGAAAATTTTGACAATTTTGTGATGATTTTGTATTATTGGGATTGTCTGGGAGATGTTTTCAATTCAATTCTGGAATTTAACAGGTTATGCTGTAAAAGATTTTCTTGAGGGTATATCTTAGTATTGGAAATTGGGACTTAATTTTTTGTTGCATTTGGTCTAAAAATAAAATTAAGCTTAAAAAAACCATCAATTGTAATTCCTAGCAGGCCAGTGCATTTAAGCACCACTTAACCCTCAACTATGCAATTAAGCTTTAACTTCACTCAGTTTTGCCTTAACAAACCTTGTTACCCTGAACCTTCCCTGTATTATGCCAAAAAGAAAAAAAAAGAAAAAAAAAAGGAAAAAAAAAGGAGATAGGAATTTGATAAAAGGAAGAGGGAAATCAAGATACTGGTTGATACATACCAACGAATTGATGCAACTTAGACTCAACCAATCAAGTCATTTCAGCAGCTAAACCTCAGTTTAGTGCAGTCTTGCCTCAATTAGACAAAGTTATACATAATTTAAATCCTTACTTCTACTTGAATGAAAAGCAAAAGAAAGAAACAGAAATCGTGGTCACACCAGTACAACCTACTATTCACTACAGCGATTCATACTGGTCTGGACCTTGCCAAAAGAGTACACATGTACAATGTGAAGACCTAATTTAGTCTCAGTTGTGCAACTTAACATTATCTGTACCAATTTTCCTAAACTAAACCTTGCTAAACCCAATTTGCTTTTAAGTTATACAATTAAACAAATAATTCCATGCAAAAAAGTAGATAGCCTAACAGGTGCTAAATGCTTAATTTAGGTATTTCTCTGAAGACCCAGGAGCTCTATGCACTTGTTTTTGCAACCCGATACCTTGATATATTCACACACTACTATTCCTTTTACAACACGGTCATGAAACTGATATTTCTGGGGAGCTCTTTCTCTATTTTGTGGTACATGAAACGCCACAAGGTGGTACGAAGGTCATATGATAAGGATCAAGATACTTTCCGCCACCACTTCCTTGTCTTACCTTGTCTTGTTCTGGCTCTGCTTATCAATGAAAAGTTCACCTTTAAAGAGGTAGTGTTACCACTCACTTTTTTTGTCTTTTTTGTTGAATGTGTATTCTTGTAAGGTGCATTTTGTATAGTCTAGCATTTTGTTAAATGTCACTGCCCCTATTCCTCACTCTGCTTCTTCCAAAGATACCTGAATTAAGCACACTCCTGCTCAAAGATGCGTAAGTTATGTATTTATGAGAGGCGGGACTTTTGGTGTAATTTCGTCTTTTTTCGTTCCTGGTGCTTTCTTGGATCTAAACATTTGGGGCACCCTTCTTCTGTACTCTTATGAAAAGGAAGATGTGATGTGCACCCAAATCCTTATCTTAATTTTAGCTGTACTCACAAATGATAGCTTCAATTTTACGGTGATAAATGTCACATAGTTTGTCGGTGAATATCTTATTGTAGGTATGGCTGTTTTGGTGAATCGCAGAGTGTAAACTGTGAAATATTCTTTTACTTCTAGCCCTGTTAAACTTTAAAAAGTAAAAAATAATACAAAATATCTTCTATAATCTATCAGATATGAAAAAGGATAAAAAAAGGACTAGTTTATGTATACTCATGAAGAAATTAGGATTGTACAGGTGAAGTTTTCTACATTTGGATGGGCTTATGTTGTTTTTCTCATTTTGCAAGCTTGATACAAAAAAAAGTTCCTAGAAAGCTTGCTTGAAGTTGTACATATAATAATGTACACTCAGAAGAAATATCACCAATTTCGTGCAATTTTTTTTTTTGGACAGAATAAGGTCACAAATATTTTCTCTTTTTTGCATTTTTATTAGAAATGCCACAAAAGTATTTTTTCTTCAATCATGTTGAAAGTATGTGAATCTTTGTTGTAAAACAGGTGATGTGGACATTCTCTATATACTTGGAGGCAGTTGCTATTCTTCCACAGTTGGTTCTGTTACAACGCACTCGCAACGTCGATAATTTGACTGGTCAATATGTTTTTCTTCTGGGGTAATATTTTTTTTTGTGTGCTTAAAACCACTTTTTCTATATGGCCCAATCATCTACTGCAAATATTCTGGCAGCCTGTCTAAGGGATTGCCAGTTTTTGCATAGTGCCCTGCACGAATATATTAATGAAGCAATACCACTTCTTTTGCCATTTGACTTGATATATGTCAAACTACCATTTTCCAGATTGCTTCTCTTTAGTATCTCCAACTATGAGGGAATGGTAGTTTGGTGACTTTTGTATAAATTTAAATTGTCAGTGTGTATCTAGCATTTTATGATGGGCATGCAATTGTTTATGCGGGCATGTTTCTCTTTAGTATCTAGCATTTTATGTGGACATGCAATTATTTATCATTTGGTGAGGGTTCACATAAGATTCTGTAACAAAAAGTGTCTCTAATACGTGTGTGGATGTACTCTTCTTTATGATGCAGGGCGTATAGAGGGTTGTACATCATCAATTGGATTTACCGCTACTTCGCCGAACCAACCTATTCTACTCATTGGATAAGTATGTTTTAATATTTAAATCTTTAACACATTTGGTTGTTAAAACTACTATTTTATTTGCATTTTAAATGAAAGTTCATGGTAAGCGTCTATAATCTTGATTTAGGTTGGACATAAAGTGCTTCATAGAATGCATTATCTGGAAAAGCTGTATTACAAAATTTTCTAGAAGTATCATAAAAGTAATCGGTGCCTGAGAAGGGCAATATAGGCATTTTAGATAAGTTGGATTTCATACCTTTGGTTGAAAGTTGCATAATGCAAGTCATCTCACTAGAAGTAAACTGAAACTGTTTCTTTTCTTTGATTTCTGTATAAATCATTAAATTGTGTAAAAGTTTTAATACTTGGTTGGATTCAATTCTTGAAACAAATTACCAAATTCTGATTATATGATTATTTCCTTTTCCTTGATAGCTTGGATATCAGGAATAGTGCAGACCCTTCTCTATGCTGATTTCTTCTACTACTATATAAACAGGTAATTAACATTTGAGTGCATTATTCACTTGTGTAATCTGTTTCTTTGTATGTTATTTAATTGCTAACCTCAGATGTTCATGCAATTTTCAGTGTGAAGAACAATGTGAGGCTACAGTTACCAGCTTGATTTCCCCCTATTTCTTACTGCTTAGTTTTTCTATGGACGATTAATAGGCTTCATAGTTTATTTGGTATATTGTCATTTTTGGACGTTTCATGATAATTGTCAGGTATAATTTTGTTATCATCTTTTGGGGAAAAGGGGGTATCAGTTAACAATAGCAGAAATTCTCGTATGAGGTTGAGTAGAAATTCATTGGGAAAGGTTCAAGTTTTTCTTGTAACAGCTTTTGGAACTATATTAAAACTGTGAACAGTTTTCCTTTTCGAAAGACCTCTGGGCTAATTTAGTCGGATGGACATGGACTCTCGTCTTTGGCTACATGTTGGTTCATTTGGTTCCTACTGTAACGGATAGTTCAAATTGTAAGACGTTATGTGAAATTCCCAGATTAGGGAAAGATAATTTACACTGGTTTATTACAGCATTGATGTTTTTAGTTGATTTAACCAAAAAGTGAGGTTACGGGGATCGGAATATTATGGATTGGCTCATAGTTTGAATCCATATTCTGAAAATTGATTTAACTTGATAAAAAATTTAAATATGAGCATATATACATCTAAAAAATGATTTAATGCTATACTGAAATTACTAGATTAGCAAATTTTGTCTTTGGCAATAACAAAGATGCCCAATATAGGGGGGATTTCATGTGTACCCCTCAAAAACTTTAAAATTACGTAATCCCCCCCCTCTAGATTACAAAATTATGAATTTTCTCCTCTAAACTTTCAAAACTCACAAATTCACTATTTATTAAAAGCATAATAAATTGTACCTTGTTTAAGAAAAATGTTAATCTTATAAGATACCCATTATACCCTTTACTCTTTATAAAATATCTATTTTTCCCTTGAAAACCAGATACCCAGTATATCATTTACCTTTTATAAAATATCAATTTTGTTCTCAAAAACCGATTAAATATAAGACCGATATTTTTCTGAACAAGCTACATTTTTTTTTGCTTTTAATAAATGGTAAAATGGGTATTTTGTTAATTTAAAATGAGTTTTAATATAAAAGATAATAAAATGGATAAATTTATGAGTTTTGAAAGTTCGGAGGGGGGATACGTAATTTTGAAATTTAGAGGGAGAAACACGTTATTTTGAAGTTTTTGAGGGCTATACCTGAAGTTCCTCTTTCAAAATATATCAGGGGATGCGAATTCTTTATTAACGAGGGCATAATTTAGAATGTTGATGAAATTGATTCGGTTCGTTGGATGTGTGAACTGTAATATAAAAAATTGATATTAATGCCTTCGATTAAAGCCTTCTCCACCGTGTCTTGATTTTTAGTATCTCCAACATTTGTAAGTTACAACATCTTACGACAATTCGATTTTGTGATTTTTAAAGTTCAAACAGTCGATCTAAACGGTTCAACATGATCTCTATATTAAAACGTGCTTAAAGATCAAATTTTACATTTTTTTTAATTTTAAAATTATAATAGTTCAAAATATAAAACTCAAGTATTTAAAATAAAATCATTATAAATGATTTATGTAATTTTTTCTATTTACATAACAAATTAAAAAAAATTGTTTTAATTGGCAATAAAAAGTTTTCAGAATACACTGACTTATACTGTATAAAAGTGGTTAAGAATTAAAACTTCTCAATACTCCTTCCACCAATTGTCTCCTGCCATTTAATTTGAATCAAGATTTTCACACGATATCAATCGAACGGCTAAAACATATCTTCCTTTTTTGTAGTAAAACTATATAACGTTTGTGTAGTTACGGTAATAAAAGATAAATTGTTATATATATAAAAAAAAACATGATAATTGTCCTCAGATTTCATCTCTGATCAAATCTTTCAATTCTGATTATATTTGACTGTGATCATCTTCTTGAAAGTTGCTAGTGCATTTACATCGGATATTAGTTGAAGTGTGCAAGTTTTTAAACTTACGTGTGCAAGTCATTGAACCTAGTACATGAAGAAGAAGAAAAAAACATCAACACGAATATAACTCAAAAGTACTTCATCATGGATCTCATTTGAAAGAGAAAATCAAGTAGGAGATGTTCGTGGTTTTAGATTCACAAAATTCTTCACAGATCGTCGAAAAATTTGACGAGATTGATCGGAGGAAAAAAAAAGAGGGTGCAAGTCTTTAAAATGTTGAAAGTGTAGTCTTTATATATAACACATGAAGTCACACATGCAAGTCTTTAACCCTAACATATCAAGAAGAAGAAAAAAACAACAACACGAATATAATTCAAAAGTACTTCATCATGGATCTCATTTGAAAAAAAAAAATCGAATAGAATACGTTCGTAGTTTTTTATTCGCAAAATTCTTCACAGATCGTCAGAAAAATAGATGAAATTGATTGGAGGAAAAAAAAAAGTAGGTACGAGTTTTTAAAATGTTAAAAATGCAGTTTTTATACATAGCATATGGATTCTTTAAATCTATCATACTAAGAAGAAGAAAAAATAATAATACAAATATAACTTAAAAGTATTTCATCATGGATTTTATTTGAAAGAGAAACTCGAGTAGAAAATATTTGTTTGTAGTTTTAGATTCGCAAAATTCCTCACATATCATTAGAAAAATAGACGAGATTGATCAGAAAAAAAATAAAAGAGTGGGTGCAAGTCATTAAAAGGTTCAAAGTGCAGTTTTTATACATAACATATGACGTCGTTAAAGCTACGCGTGCAAGTCTTTAAACCTAGCATATTAAGTTTTTCATACGTTGCATATCAAGAAAAAAAAACAACGATACAAATATAACTCAAAAGTATTTCATCATGAATCTCATTTTTAAAAGAAAATCAAGTAGAAGACTTTCGTAATTTAGATTCGCAAATTTTTTTACTGATCGTGAAAAAATAAACGAAAATAATTGGAGTAAAAAAAAGAGTGAGTAAAAGAAATATTTCCCTTTTTAACTTTCAGGCAAATTGAAAAAAAAAATAGTTAAAATTTGAACTAGTTAAAGAACGGACTCAAGAATGAATGCTCTTAGAACATAATTATTTCTAAATAAAAAAAAAATTGTTGCATTATATTGCATTAGAAGTGCCAATGGACCGCACATTAAGAATAAGATGTTTCTCGCTCAAACTAGAAATGAAATCGAAATTCTCGCTCGTTGGTTGATCGGAACAAAAACTTAGAAGAGAGATGATTTTATCTGACGAAATTTGAGAGAGGATATTTTCTCCAACAAAATCGCAGGAAAAATGGAGGTATTTGGTGATAAATGATTTCGCCAAACTGAAATTACACAGTTGCCCTCGTCGCTAGTGGGAAAGTCGTGGATGAAGAGGAAGAAGAGGCGAAGGCATACCTGAAGTGTGGGCTGAGTCACCGGGTCGCCATGAGTTTCAGGGACGCCTTCGTTTTTGCTTCGCCTTCTCTTCTCTTCGTTGTGAGTTTCAGACCTTTCTTCTTTCTCCATTTCTCTCCCACGACAGGTTTAGGAAGAAACCTTTTAATGATAACATTGTTTTGTAAATTAAGGGAACTTTTGGAGTTTTCTTATAGTATAAAACATTGAATTATGTTGTGCAATTTTATCCTTTCGATCTGTAAAATTAAATTCCAAATCTATTCTAATCATTTCTTTTCTATTGAATTAAATTATATTTTACAAAATATTTGTTCCGATCAGACCCTAACTTCTTTCATCTTGAAAGGATTCGAATCTTCTTCAACTTCTCTAGTATTGTCATACCGTATCTAGCAATCTAAATTATAAATTTTCAATCGAACAAGTTGTAAATTTACATCAATTATAGGTTTTTTCAATCTAAATTATAAATTTCTTCCAGTAAATTATAAATTTCCTCCAATAAATTTCCAATCTAAATTACATCAATTATAGGTTTTTTATATTAAACTCATTTTAAATTTATAAAATACCATTTTATGATTTATTAAAAACATACAAAATTTATAGCTTGTTTAAAATATCGATCTTATATTTGATCAGTTTTCGAGAACAAAAATGATACTTTATAAATAGTAAAGGGTATAATAGGTATCTAATTTTCAAAGGCAAAATGGATATTTTATAAATGGTGTAATGGGTATCTTATAAGACCGATATTTTTCTTAAACAAACTACAATTTTTTTAGGCTTTAAAAAGGGTAAATTTGTAGTTTTGAAAGTTTAGAGGAGAAATACGTAATTTTGTAGTTTAGAGGGAGATAATCCGTAATATTAAAGTTTTTGAGGGGTATACGAAAAATTCCCCCTAATATGTGAAAAATCCGGACCGATCAATTTTTTTCGCACGATCTCAAAGAACCGTCTAAATTAAGCCCAATGTTGATCCTGAAAGGCGGCCTAACCCAACCCAACCCAACCCAACAGCATCTGGTTATTTTTCGTCTCTTCGAACAGACACAGCGGAGAGAGAGGAGCAGAGACGGGGAGAGCGAGCAAGCGAGGAGAGAGAGAGAAAGAGAGATGGTGCCGGAACTCAGCCCCGAGGAGGAGAGGTTGCTAATAAGAGATATCAGTGTAGCCGCCGAGTCCGATACAAAGGAAGGCGACACCTTCTTCCTCATTACTCATAGGTATTAATTCCGATCCACGATTGTTTTGTGGCGTTGGTTTTGTGTTTTTTTTTTTTAAGTGCGATTTTGGATGCAGTTGACTTTATTTTTGTGTGAAAACGTTAACTTGGGAGCTTGAGGATAAAATCGTACGCTGTGGTAATATGGTTGCCTGTCTTAGGTTTATTTATCAGTGAGATGGTTGTAGAGTTTCATTATTTTGTAATCCCCATCCTATTTTTTTGGCCGAATACAAACAGGGAATTGCTTTGAGGATTAGGTACGTTTTTAGAAGCTTGGATTTATAGGGTTTTAGAATAGTGGCTTGTTTCTCAATTTTGAATAGAGAGCTTGATGTTTAATATCGCCTATTAAGTTTTGTTAACATAAATTACTTTTTGTGCTTCGGTTAGTTTTAAATAAGTTTCTTTTAAAATAGCTGTAGAATTGGCTTGAGCTTATGTAATTGGGAGAAATCAGGATTTGTATGTTTTCAGGTAATTTTCACTGATCTAGTGTAAATTTTCTTGTTCTATGGATTGGAGGTTAGCGAGGGATACACTTTGACGTATTTACTTTGCTTATTTTGCATAGATGGTGGCAGAGTTGGCTTGATTATGTAAATCAAGAGATGCTTGTTGAGCCAGTAAATGGGTTTTATGAGACTGCTGCTTTGAACTCACGTAGAAGACCTCCAGCTATTGATAATACTGATTTAATAGATGATGCCACATCAGAAGAGGTATCCAATGTGGAGATGGAACTTCATGATACCTTGGTCGAAGGTCGCGACTATATATTACTACCGCAACCTGTGTGGGAGAAATTGCATGGCTGGTTTGTTTTAATTTTATTTCAGTTTATCTTTTTGGAATTCAAGCTGGATCTTGGTACATTTCAGAAGCTTCTAGTACCAGTAAATTATAGAGTTTTCTGTAGTGAAGTGCTGCAGTATTCCAACTTTATCTTGAGATAAAATTGGAATAGAATATGAAAAGAAACAAAACAAGAATGTACCATGGATACCACATAGTATACTGGTTTATGTATCAAGGAAGGGTTACCCAATAATTTGTTTATTTTTTGTTTGTTTGTTTGATTTAGTTTACTTCTGATGGTAATGCTCTTTTAGGTATGGCGGTGGCCCCATACTACCAAGAAAAGCAATTAACACTGGCTTGTCTCAAGCTGATCTGGCCATTGAAGTCTATCCTCTACGGCTCCAACTAATTTTAATACAAAAAGGGGAGAGAGCTATCGTCCGGATAAGCAAGAAGGTTTGATTTTGTCATATTCTTCTAATTTTGCTACCAGTTCAGTATTTTTATCTGCTCTCTTAGTAATTAATAACCGAAATTATGTTAGTTCAGTAAGTATTTGTGCATGATTAGTATTTAAATTATCTCATTGGTGGATTTACCTCATATAATTTGTTTATGAGACAATATTTGTGAATTTTTGCAGGATACAGTTGATGACCTTCACAGAAAAGCCTGTGATGTTTTCGAGTTGACATTGGATCAAGTAAACTTCATTTGTAATCCTATTTCTATACTTTCCTAATGGTATAATTTCTTTACTCAATAGATAATCATGCTTAGTTTCTTGTACCTTGTGTTACATATAGGTAAATATTTGGGACTATTATGGCCAGCAGAAACATGCTCTCATGGATAACATGGATAAAACCCTTGATGATGCAAACATCCAAATGGATCAAGATGTAATCATTCTTTCTTCATTTTGGTTTTTGCAAATTAAATCCAGCATCACTTCTATTTTTGCAAATTTAAATTAAGGTGTTAATGCACGAAATAGTTTTTTTATGGTGATTGAAATGTGATTTTTACTCTCTTTTTTACCTAGTTGAAGTATTGTTTCTTCTGCAAATTTCTGAAATTTTATTAGCCAAATTGAAAAGATTAGTACTGATTTTTGTGAAAGTAAATTTTAAAAGTACATGCATACTTTTTATGAAGAACAACGAGGCACATGGTGTTGCATTTGCATCAATAGTGGTAGACATGATATTATTCACCCTTTTAATTGATGGTTATGAATTTACTAAAACAGACTAAAATTATGATTTTTTTAAAAGAGATTGTATGCTATTCATGATTTGTTATGAAACTCTGGAATTTGAAGTATCTAATAAATCTAATGCAAATCTGTAAATTTTGATGAACTTTTTTGAACATTTGACACATTATTTTTATAAATCAGTTATGCATATAATAAAATTAGAGGAACACATGCTTCTGATTAAGAAAAAGGAGACACCATCTGGTTGGAATGGAAGGAATAGTCCCACAATCATGATTGTAAATGAATTCTTCTCTATATATGATGACTCTTCTCTATTTATGAGTTCTTTATGGTCAGTACCTTATGCTTTGCTTGAGGAATTAAATGGTAAACTTCCAAGAATCGGTGAACAGTGGACCCTACATTTGCTCTCAGGATTCTTCGTGGAAGCAATATGTGGAAGAAATGTATAAAGTGGGTCACTGTGACCCCGGATTGTAGAGAATACTTAGATCTATATGCTTTTACTGTGAAGCTGCTGTGCCGAAACTTTCCAAATTAAGAAATACTATAAATTTGTGACGATGCAAACATGATGTACTTTCTTTGTTCTTTGGTACAGATTTTAGTAGAAATTCTCAGTGACAGTATGGATGGTGGCAGTTCCTTACAAGAAAATGGCTATCCTGAGAGAGACTCCTCTTCCATGTTAATTGATGCATCTGGAACTACTGAGAACACAAGCAATTACTACACCTCTCCCAGTAGTGAACTCGACAACAACACTACTGCCACCACCGCCACCGCCACCGCCAACAACACTATGCACGGAACCAATCACATTGCGACACGTGGAGCAGGTCCTGTGGGTCTAACGGGGCTTTTAAATCTTGGCAATACATGCTTCATGAATAGCGCAATACAGTGCCTGGTGCACACACCAGAGTTTGCTAAGTATTTTCGTGAGGATTACCACCGGGAGATAAATTGGCAAAATCCTCTGGGCATGGTTGTGAGTATCCAATTACCATTTGACACAGCTTTACCTTTTATTTGGACATAGTTTTTTTTTTTTTTTTTTCTTTTGCACTCATGTTAAGGTTAAATGTTGTAATTTAAGAGTTTTGCTTTATTTGTTACTACCTACTAAAACTGGTTTATTTTGGGTGTATCTGTAGGATTTACGTAAACAGTTGGATATATGAGTCTAGAACATTTGGGAGTGAAAATTTATTCTGGTAACTCTTAGATTTACTAAGGATGTACAAGACAAACTGTACCGGGGTTTCTGTATATCCCTTCTTTTTGTCTTTTAGGGTAGACAAAAAAACTGCAGCTTGTTCTTCATACGTTCAAATAAAATTGATGTGTATTTTCATCTGTTAACTTTCATTTCAAACGCACCATTTTACAAACATAAAGTGGTTCATGTGGGAATACTTAATGTTGTGAGTTTAGTGATATGTGATTGGTAGTGATATGTAGGGAGAGCTGGCATTGGCATTTGGAGACCTGTTAAGGAAGCTGTGGGCTCCAGGCCGCACACCTGTCTCTCCACGGCCCTTTAAAACCAAGCTAGCTCGTTTTGCGCCTCAGTTCAGCGGATACAGTCAACATGACTCCCAGGTAATATTATTCCTTTTTTTACTTTTGTTTTACTTTCCTTAAAATTACCTTTAGAATGAGTAGCCATCTGGGTTAAATTTTCATTAATGCAAAGATGGGAGTCGGTGGTTACAATTCAATTTGAGATTAGTGTAAGAGCACATTGTGTGTGGAATTAAAGATTTTAGTCTAGCAACTAATAAGGGCCTTCTATTGAAGAATGCCAGTAGCTATATAATGGAAAAGGGAGCATGCAAGAATAATAAATTTTTTTAGGTTATTGTACACTTGATAGTAAGTAAAAATCTGATTTAAGTTCTCATTCTTCTTAAACCAGTATAGAATGTTGTTGTCTTCAGTTACTGAGCTATCAGAACTGCTAATTCTGGTTGCTGAATTCAAAAGGTCACTGTAATTTTTTAACATTGTGGCGTGTTTTGAGATCTAAAAGGTTTTGTAATAGCAGAAGCTGACAAACATACAACTCATGTTTGCTGTGCATATTGTATGGGCATGGTTCATGTGCATTCATTCTCTTCTTTCTAGTCTTGATAATTATGATTACCTCATATGTTTAACAGGAGCTGTTGGCTTTTCTATTGGACGGCCTACACGAGGACTTGAACCGGGTGAAGCACAGACCGTACATTAAGACGAGGGATGCAGATGGACGGCTGGATGAAGAAGTGGCCGATGAGTACTGGGCCAATCACATTGCCAGAAACAATTCTATTATAGTTGACGTGTGTCAGGTACCTTATAAAGCTTTTCTTTTGGGATGTTTGCAGAATCTGTGTCACTTGTTTGCAACAAAGTGCATATTGGTTTGAAGGACCTCTCTTTTGAACTTTGACAGTTTGAGAGCATGAATAAATAACATTGGAAAACAGAAAAACAACCAATTTTGATTGTCTTAATATGGCTTGTTAAATAGAAAGGATGGAGTATTTCAGTTTTTGTTTACATACATCCTTGTACTAGGTAGTCTCTTTTGGCTAGTACTAAATGTCGAGTTTCTGAAAAGAAATGTGGGTGGTGAAAGGGGCACTCTATTTTAATTAATCACATTCATTCAGTGTGGGTCTGATAATTATGGTGCTACTTTAACTAATTAGGAATTGTGTTTTCTTTTTGATTTATTTTTAAAATTAGGGTCAGTTCAAGTCAACTTTGGTGTGCCCAGTGTGCGAGAAAGTGTCGGTAACTTTTGACCCATTCATGTACCTTTCCTTGCCCCTCCAGTCGGCCTCCTCAAGAAGCATGACTGTTTTGGTCTTTTCCGGCATTTCACCACCATCTCCAGTTACTGTTAGTGTGCCCAAGCAGGGTCGGTTCCGTGACCTTATCCAAACTCTAAGTAACTCGTGCTCGGTCAAAAGTGGCGAGAGAATTTTACTTGCTGAGGTTTGTGCGTTTTCATTAGTTGCAGTGAGAAGTATTGGTTGATTCTTATCAGTCCTTGTCTACCTGACAAATTATATGTCTACTCCTTTCACAAAATGTACCCAATAATTTTCATCAAATGCTAGAAACCAATATCTTTGGGGTTATTACAGAAAAACAGACCAGCTTTATTGGTAGCTTTATTAATTATGTGATTAAGTCTGAAAATCTGACATATGAACACTATCAACTATACAGACCTAAGAACTACTTTGTTTTGTCCAGTTTGCTCATTTCTTTTAATATTTTTTTTTGGCAATCTGAATAAAGTTACTTAATTCTACAATTACTAATTTTCTGTAGGTACGTGGTCACTCAGTGTATCAGTTTCTTGAAGATCCAGTGCTTCTCCTATCAACAATAAAGGATGATGACCACCTGGTGGCATATAAAGTTCCCAAATTGGAAAAAAATGCCACTACTTATGTGCAATTCATTCACCGCAGGGAAGAACCGTGAGTGTACTTACAGCCCTATCTTGCTTCTGTTTACCTTCATTGCAAATAACACTAAATTTTGGTCAAACTAGTACTCAAGTACAATACTCTGTCTGCAGGTTCATTCCAAATAACACTAATACATTAGTCTGAACTTGCTAACCTCTTATAATGTTGCAGGGAACTGGCTAACAGCAGCAGCTCAACCACATGGAAACCATTTGGTGTGCCACTTGTCTACCAAATCTCACGTAACAGCACCAAGATTTTTGACTTGTATCAAATTGTAAATGTCATGCTTTCTCCTATGAAACTAAACCAAGGCCCCAACTATACCGGTAACAGTACCAGTAATTATCAGACCACTTGTGGTATGAAACTTCAGTTGCTTGAAAAGGGGAATTCATGTTTAGACCTGTTTGAAGAAGAAGGGGAAAAGGCCATTGCTGTACCTGCGAACTCAATTTCAGCAGTTGTGTTTGTCAATTGGTCTAAGATGGATTTGAAGAGATATGATGTCACTTCGATGGAAAACATTCCAGTGGTGGTTAAGTATGCACCTCCTTTGAAAAGGACACGAGGCGAACCTCTGTCGCTCTATGCTTGCCTGGATGCTTTTTTAAGAGAAGAGCCATTAGTGCCAGAGGATATGTGGTTAGCTCCTTATTTTTCCTTTTGTTTTTCTGCTTTTTGTATTTTTGGAAGCAACAAAATTAACAAGGTCATAATCAGAAAATTGCATCAAAGTCTTGATTTCCGCTTTTTAATAAAAAGTCACGTTGCTGTTAAGAAATTTACCATTTTTGTACGGAGTTGGCGGACACAACTTTTATATTTTCCGATAGATTATGACAAGAATGTTATATTAGAAGGGCTTAACCTTTTACAGTGTAGAAAATGTCAAAAAAAAAAAAATTGCAAGAAAAAGTGAGCTCAGTAAGAAAATATATATATCCTATATCAATGCTTGATACTTTGGCAATGATTATTTGATGGTCAAATTCACAGTCCTTGCCATTCTTGTCAGTTTTTCTAAATAATCATGTCATTATTGCAAAAAGGATTTGGTGTAAAAGATCCAAGTAAAGACACAAGTTTCTCAACAAATTAGGGACATTTTGTAGTTATGGAAAATGGAGGTATCTTCTGTTATATCTTGATTATATGGGGTTCTTTTTGCTGATACACCTGTTCTCTGTGATTGATAAAAGGTTTTGCCCAAGATGCAAGGAGCAGAGGCAAGCTAGCAAAAAACTCGACCTATGGAGGCTTCCAGATGTTTTGGTTATTCACTTAAAGAGATTCTCTTTCAGCCGCTCAACCAAGCACAAGTTGGAGACTTTTGTCGATTTCCCGATACACAACTTGGATTTGACAAACTATGTGGCCAATAAGAGGAGCTCCCATCGCCAGAGTTACGAGCTATATGCATTGAGCAACCACTATGGTAGTATGGCTAGTGGTCATTATACTGCACACATAAAGGTTTGCGTTAACCCTTAAATATTATTTTATTCCTTTTTTTTTAGCTTTATGATACTTGAGAAGTCATCAAATTTGCAACTTGTAGCCAACTTTTTTCTCTTTTAAGTTCCTTGGTCAATGTAAGTAATTCTGATTTGATTTCTAATTTTGGGCACAGCTTTTAGAGGAGAACAGGTGGTATAATTTTGATGACAGTCATGTCATGCCAATCAATGAAGATGAGGTGAAGTCTGCAGCTGCTTATGTGCTCTTTTATAGGAGGGTTAAAGGAGATGATACAGCAATAAGCAATGGGAAATACCGCTTTTACAACTCTAGTCATAGATAGATCTGTGTGTTTCATTTCTTGTTTATTATTTATTACCTTCTCAACAGATGCAATTAGAGCGGGAATGTAGAGCATGGGTTTGTATTATTAAAAGCAATGGCTTTTTTTGACTTCTCAGCAGCTAGCAGAAGAGTTCTTGTAGAGTTCAGTGGGAAATTCCTCCAGTGTTGGGCTAAATTAAATTTAGTGAAATGGTCTTAGCTTCGAGATGTATTTCTGCTACATTGGGTAAAATTAAGCAGCTAGTTGATCATAGTCGGTATTATAGATATATACTAAATATAGCATCAACATTCAAGACAGGATCGCCTCCAAAGGCTGAAAAGAAAACACAATGGGTGGAATTCAAATCTGTGGAAGTCGTGCAGTATCCAGAGCGGCACTGCGGCAGTCCCCCTCTTAGCGCACGCACGCTCTTTCCTTCTCCGCTTTCCATCTCTCTGAATCTGCTCTCTTACTATCTCTCTCTTTTACTGCTCGCCCCCTATTTTCTCAACCGATTTGAGTGGAAGTTGTGCTCATTAGCACCTACTGGACAAACTTCGAGTATAGAAAAGCAAATCTCCTTGTTATTACTTGTATCAAGTTCATGATTTTCTTATTTCTGTAACTTGTTTGAAGGATTTTTGGGGTGTTGCTTAATTGTACCAGTTTACCGAAAAAGAATTTTATTGTTTTGTTCTATTTTTCACACATCCGTTTTTCATCTATTTGTGGTTTTTGGTATATACTGTTTTGAGGGCTTAAATTTAAACCCTCTAAATTTAGATGGTTTTTACCATAAATAAATGAGATATTAACCCTTGTCAGAGGGACTTGAGTGTAAAAATTGGAAATTTAGCACTTATGGTCTGAGTTATTTCGGTTTAACCGAACAAACCGAAATTTAATCCGGTTTATTTGGTTCGGTTGTAGTTCGGTTGGTATGATTATTTTGGTCGGTTCGGTTCTATTTTTGACAACACAATAAAACTTTGGTTTGTCTATTTAATTTTGATTTTAACCGAACCGAACCGATGAACACCCATATTTGGGACTCTATGGACTAGTTAGTATTTTGTGTGCGCTACCTCATTCAGATTATGATCTGTGATCCTAAAAACTTACCTTTTTGTAATTTCAAGTATTGCTATATGAAACGAGTCTTGAGCCTTATTTCCAAAAAAAAAAATAATTAATTTTTCAATTCTGTAGCTACCATTTTATCTTTTTATTATCCTTCTGTTCACTGTATCTTATATTTGATTTTTGTTTAGATGAGCTTATTTAATCATTTTCTGGAACCTGATAACCTATGATAGCAGTAAAAAAAAAGATTTGACTTTCAGAATTAGAAAAGAACGTATGAATTGCAATAAAGTTGTTACTTTAAATCAATAAGCATGTTGTTTGAAAATTGTAGCATCCATTTTAATTATAACTCAGTACTTAGTTGCAATTTTCAATAGGATCTAACCTGTTTCCCCCCCTAGATCTTACCAATAAGAGGTCACGTCCAATCTTTACCCAAAAAAAAAATCAGGAGAATTAACTCTCGCTCTTTAGGTCTTTGCTGACCTGGAGAGACCAAGCTGATATTGGCACTTTATATATTTATTTATTTCAACCTTGAAGCAATTGGTATACAATACCTATAGTATTGCTTCTTATTGTATGGATTAAATGGGATTGTAATTTAGCAAACCTTCCCGCTAAGCGACCATAACAGTTGTCAGTTGGTCCCTGTACCAATTGTTTAAGACTACTGGCGGAAATTGAGAACCATCAGGAAATAAGAATGCATTTACCTTGAATATTTTTTTTTGGTCGAATAGCTTTTCCATGCGAATAAAGAACCAACAACACTTCGCCATTTCAATGGACCATCATAGTAATCACCAAATAGCCACTAAAATCGATGCTCCCAGCTATAGGGATGAAAAGGCCACTAAAAATCAAAGTTGAAGAGAATCCGTATCCTCCTAATACCTGACTCAAGCAAATTACAAACGGACGGCCCAGATTAATCCCAGCGGGACCAAAGTTAATCCGGTGCAGTATGGGTCCGTTTCAAGATTCGTGCCAAATTAAAAGAACTAATCTGGGCCGTCCGTTTGTAATTTCCTTGAGTCAGGTACCTGGGGACCTGGGGTGGTCTGAAATCTGAATTCATTTAAAGATGCTTCTTGGTTCCGCAAACAGCTGCGCAACGAAAAGGAACGAGAAGAAAAAAGATGAGAGACGCGAGAGAGGACCTTACATCCTGAATCGATAGAGAAACAAACAATTTTATATTGATATACCAGATAGCGCTTGGACCCATCCCCATGTCTAGATTGACTTAATCCGACCTGACTCATTGAATGTTGGCATAATTAATTTAATTAAATAATTGTCTTAACATTTTTATTAGTATCCAAAGTAGTTATAAAAATACCCGTACCAGCCATTTTCTGACCGGTACTCAATTTAATTCATTACCGGCCGAAAAATAACTGGTATCCAAAATTTTTTATTTTTGTTCAATACAGTACCAGGCATTTTTTGGTCAGTACTTAATTTTTTTTTTTTAGGATGGGCATAGCATAGTTGGCTAGAAGAAAAAGTCGTAGGAAACTCGGATTGAAGTTTGCACTCGGTTTGGCTAAGATCAAACAAATGTATTTGGTTGGATGCGTGTGTTACATTGGTTGCATGTATCGGTACATCATTGATGTTTTTGCAATAAAACATCGATGTTTACTTAGCCGGGTAGTGCTAAAAAAATATCGGTGCGTCGCTGATGTTTTTGTAATGAAACATCGATGTTTTATTAGGATGCTGGTTATTGCCAAATTAAATTCATTAGCCGCATGCGAACACTAAACTACATTTTTTTTTACAGTGTCATATGACACTAAAGTTTAGTGTTCGCATGCGTCTAGTGTATTTAATTTGACAATAACCAGCATTCTAAAATTGAATACCGATGCTTTATGCACGGCTTAACGACGTCAGAAGTGCATCAATGTTTCATTGCAAAAACATCAGCGACGCACTGATGTTATTTTAGCACTACCCTACTTAATTGTCAATGCTAAGTCTAATAAAACATCGATGTTTCATTAAGAAAACATCAGCGACGCACCGATATTTTTTTAGCACTACCCGGCTAATAAAATATCGATGTTTCATTGCAAAAACATCAATAATGCACCGATACATGCAACCGATGTAACACACACATCCAACCAAATGCATTTGTTTGATCTTAGCCAAACCGAGTGCAAACTTTAATTCTAGTTTTCTACGACTTTTTCTTCTAGCCAACTATGCTATGCCTATCCTAAAAAAAAAAATTTAATTAAGTACCGGCCAGAAAATGGCCGGTACTGTATTAAAAAAAAAAATTGGACACCGGCCATTTTCCGGCCGGTAATGAATTAAATTGGGTACCGGTCAGAAAATAACCGGTACGGATATTTTTATAACTTTCCAACAGATCGGGTATATTAATTAATTTCTATTAAACTTTGGATATTAATAAAAATGTCGGCTAGTTTAATCGTGCCACATCGCCGGATCCGTACTACATTACCGTCCATAATTAAATAATTTTCTCACTTCAATTAACGATTCACAAATACATAATTAATTTAGTGGCCCCATTAATTTCTCTTTATTTGATCATAAAGAAGAAAATACTTTCTCGAGTAATTTAGTCAATTTTTCCACCACCTCCGATTTAAACGGTAACCTGAAAGGCTGAAACCATATGCTTCTGCTCCTGTTGCTTGATAATGAACCATAGTTTTTCTATGCGAATAATGAACCATAGTTATATTTTTTATCTTTTGAAGTAAAAATAATAATAATAATTAATTGTCAAGTCGAAGCACATCGTGACTTAAAATTTACCATGTTAATAATCCTATAGTATACTCAAATTTACAGTGTAATAAACAAATTGAATAAAAGAATCAATATATATCCCTCTAAACCCCAAAAAATGATCCATCGAGAAAAAAAATCTCGATCATAGTTATCTGCCTCGAGAAATCGAATTAATTGTATGCTGAAAGCAATGCGCATCGCATGGGACTCTCAGCACGCCTTGCTGGTACCCAAATTGCTCGGTCGCTTGCTCAAGCAGAGCGGCTATGAACGGTTCATTAAACAATTTGATGTGCACAAGAAATCTCTCCTCCCCTTCCCCTGCCGTGTTACCGCCGCCAACAAGAATGGGTACATAGCCTTTCGGTACTCTGTTCTTGAACCCGTCTTCGTTCGTGAGGCGTGCGTACAGCATTGAGGCATCTCTCTCCTTCCTCATCCAAACCATATTTTTTGCCTTTTGTGTTTTTTCTTTTGGTTTCTTGGAGAGTGGGGGGAGAGAAAAGGGAAGTGCTTGGAGGAGATGTTGTTCTGGTTTAGGTCTCTCAGGAGGGGAAGCTATATATTATATATATATAATATGAGGAGGGTTCAAATGTCTTTATTTTTTGTACCTCCACTATGCCTTTATTTTTAAATCTTTAATAACTCAAAATTTAAAACTTAAAGTCAAAATAAAACCGTTAGATATGATCTAAATCATTTTATCTATGTGCTCATAAAAAAATATCACATTTTGATTTTGTTTTTATGTGAATCAATAAGTTGAAAAATCAACGTCTAGAAATTATCCACATTAGTACGTTTTTTACAACCTCTTGATGACAACCAAAACAAAATTGAAATGTCATAATTTTTTACACATGTATAGATAAAATGATGTAGATCATATCCAACGGTTTTATTTTGACTTTTAAATTTTAAATTTTGAGTTATTAAAGTTTTTAAAAATGGAGGCATGGTGGAGGCATGAAAAATGGAGGCATTTGAACTCTCCTCATATAATATATATAATTAGGTAGAGAGATGATGATTAGTGATAGTTCTTGGAAATAGAATCAAGATTAAACGGTCAAAGATTTGAAAGGAGGAGAAAATTTAATGTAAAGACAACATATCGACGCAGATATCGTCCCCCCTCATGTCCGGGTAACCTGAAATAATTTAAATTTTGAATTTGAACCTTGACCGTTCGATCATAATTCGAACCAAAGATGGAACACACAAGAATACAAGATCGCTTTAATATTCACATCAAAATAGATCGGGCAGTTCAGATCCAAACTCAAAATTTGAGATACCTTAGGTGGTTTGAATTTAATATTACGTTCTTGTCATTTCAAGTGTGCAAAATTTTTGACTCGCTTTCAAATCTTTGACCATTAGGGGACTGAACAGCTATTTATGATGTAGTTGTTGGGTTATGCTTGACATTTGAGCGTTGATCGCACATTCGCACACTTATTTGGAAGCATGCAGAACAGTAAAAGCACACATGATTGAAATGTTAACATTAGGGATAATCAATTTAATAAGTATAACTGTATAAGTCCCCTCAGAAAGAATTCGGATCACCCCGTTGTCCCACGTAGAATTACAAAATTCAGACTGTTTTTTTTACTGTAGCACAAATCTACAAAATTCTCCGTGTAAATATATATATAAGGTCTGATCTCCGAATACATTTTATATGAAGATCATATTTAACTGTTTCAATTGACTGTTTCAATTTTATTTTTAAAGATCACATTTACTCGAGGGGCTTTGCTATCACATGCATGCATGCATGAAACCGAAATAACATAATAGTTGTCTAAATTCCACGTGTTACATGCTTGACTACATAGTTTCAGTAACAGAAAATTCCTTAAAAAAACATTGAAATTCCTATGGAGGCCAAAGAAAAATTAGAAATGAGAAAGAGTGTCTCTGTGGGATTGTGGGCTACTCCAAAATAAAATTGAAGTCACAAAAATTTCACAATTTGTTATTCCCACGTTTCTGTTAATAATTCTAGATTGTTTGTTGACTGTATGGTCCTTGTACTATTATATAATAATAAGAACTTTTAAGAATAGATAATAATTTATATCACCTAAGGTACCTCATCCTTCCATATATATTGGTACAAACCTTAAAGATATATCTTCGTGCATTACAGACTTAGACCGAATTATTCCATATTTTGATCAGACGGTTCCGATTCAAACTTAAACGGTGAGATAATGCAGAGGACCTGGACTCTTTATAATATGAGTGTTCATCTAAAAATTTAATTGCATGAGATTATTAGTTACATTGGCCGAAAACTTTTAAGTCCATGCAATTAAGTTGTGCATGCAGATTTTTTTTTATGGGCTTCATTTACCCATACAAATATTTTTAGTTATCCATGCTAGTAATGTAAATTCTAACAGTGATTTGGCTTGATAATTTGATATGAAGTGCAAATAACTTAATAATAATCGGTCTTTAATAGGTAGTCAATTAAAAACGAAATTAATTAAGAGTCTTTCTGATTTCTCCTTAACAATGAAAAAAAATGGACCAAAGCAATTCAGTTTTTCTCTAATTGTAGAGGTCATTTGGTAACCTCTCTTTATCATTAATTAATTAAAATAAGGATACTATTGTGTATATAGTTTATTGTCAAATAAAAATATACTATTTGGAAACGTATAGGAAGGGTAATTTTTTATTTTTTTACTATTTGAAAGAAAGACTGAAATAGAGAAGGAGAAAGGTTTGGGTCCGATGGGTTTCGGGACCGTCCGATCCACTTTAAGATTTGTGCGCACGAATTTTAAAGCAAACGCGAAAGTTGCGGGCGCAAATTCTAAAGCAGATCGGACAGTGAGCGAATCCGTCGAACTCACTTTGGGTCCGATGCCCATCGGACCCAAATTTCTCCCATAGAGAAGAGAGAAAAGATACTATTTTTTTTGACAAGAGAGGATACTATTTTGATGTTATATCATTTTACATTGTCAAACAAATTTAATACTATTTCGGAATACTACATTATACTTTTCTAAGTATCATATTTTTTTTTGCATACTTTTATGTTTTGTCAAATGACTTATAGGTCTTGCTAGATCTAGTCAATGAGTTGTAAGCAATTTAATAACGAGCAGCTTCCGTCGTTTGTTTTTTTCAAAATTTACCTTAACCGTCTAATTTGAAATGGGTGGCAAACTTAAAACCGTTCCAACAATGAAGTTAGGGAGAGGAGCCAAATTTGAATGTACAATGTCATAAAGAATCAGTTTTAATCTAATGACAAAGGTTCATGTTTATTGTGTGAAATGTCAAAAGTTCGAAATCCGATTGAAGAATTTTTTGTGATATTAAAAAATGTTGGGTGTATGACTATTGACTACCCACCACTAATTCTTAAAACAATGTTATAAAATATTGGAATTTCTTTCTGATTTCTAAAGACTAATTGTCAATCCGACAATGATAGTTTGAATAAGAATAAGATATTTTTTCTGAATTTATTTCCAATTTTTAAAGATGAATTGTCAATCCGACCATGATAGTTTGAATAAGAATAAGATATTTTCGCGGCCTACCGAAAACGAGCACAACATCTGGACATAAAATTACTTAAAAATAACTAAACCAAATAAAAGTACAGCACAAATACTTCTTTCACGGTATAACATTCAAAACATTGTCCTCATTCCAAATATGAAAGAACTAGAAAATTTAGTTTGGGAATTAAAACATAAAATACATAATGTGTGGTAACTAAAATTTGATCTACATTCATGAAATTAAGCTGAAATTAAAATAGAAATAACTAAAAATTAATTTAAAGTTATTTTCAAAACTACTAAATTCATGCAATTTATTTTGATTGTTTTTAGTGTTCTGAAATTGAAAACAAAATTCTTATACATTTCAGAAAATAATTTATGTGATGGATGAACGAAAAAAAATATTTATATCAACACGGGTTTCGAAAACAATTTCATTACAAAAAATCTTACTATTTATGAAGTTATCATACATTTTTAAAATTTCAAATGAAATTACCACCTATAATTTAAAATTACTTATAAAATTACCACCTATGATTTAAAATTGAAACTAACCCCTCCACTTTACTTTAAATCCGTCTCCGATTACAAGTACTTCATTTCTACATCCACAACATGATAAGACAAAGTACGCTCCAAAATGTGCTAAATAAATTCATAATACATGCACAGAAGTGCGATAAAAAATAATGAAGACTTTATTTATGTTAATGATCATCACTCATGACAGTGAGTTTCGCTTAACAACAAAATACCTTAATTAAGCATAAGCACAATATGTGAGCACGCACTTGATCCGCACAAATCTTAAAGTTTTTGTGTGAATCTTTATGAGAAGCGAAGAGTTCTGATTAAACATTAGACCGAATTTGATACAATGTCCATTCAACTGCTCCGATTCGTAACTTAATAGTTTAAAAAAAAACAACAACAAGTAATGATTTCAATTATAATATCTAAAAAAAGGTTTTATTGTAGCACAAATTCAACTTCAATTTGGATTTGGCTGGATTAACAATAAACTGCCAATGAATATCTAAAATGTGATAATCTGATTTGAAATTATATCGAAAAAACTATCCATTTCAAAATGTATTATACAGTGTTCTAAATAGCGATGCTATAGCGTTCGGACCTTAACGCTAAGTTATGGGATAAAAGTGTGTTATTTCAGCTACGACCAATGTAGCGGTACTAGCGGTCCGCTATAGCGCATAGTGTGTAGCGCAAATAGCGCACACTATGTTACATAGGGTTTTATTTCAAAGCTCAAATTGAAAATTTCTCTTAAAGATCAACTTTTTTTAAGGCCCACATTGCTTTTGGTTATAAATAGAAAAATATAGATAATTTATAACATGATGCTTAGGTTATTTTGAATAGAAAAAATAATTAGTTTATGTTATGATATTAGATTATTTTGAATAAAAAAAGATAAATAGTTTATGATATTACTATTATTTTGAATAGGAATTTGAATTTTGCATTGGTTCAATATGAATATTATAATTTTTTAATTAATTTGATGTTTTTTACTGCTCTAGATTTTAGATAATGTTGATAATTAGTAGAATTATATAATATAATTTTGAAAAAAAAGCTATGTAAAATAATTTTCGCTATAACTACGCTATTCACGACAGTTTTTTTTTTAACTTTCCTGCGATGACGCAATAATCACTATTTAGAACCATGATATTATATAATTTGTTAAATTCGCATTTGTATTTTAATTTTTAAAAGAGAATCGGTCTTACTGATTTACATTTAAATCTAATGAAATTCAAATTGAACATTAGATACGAGTTTGATAAATAATTTAATTGGACTATACATCATATTTGTTTTAAATGTTTTAACTTAAATTATTCTCTTTTAAAATACAAATGAAAGTTTTGGTTTAAATGGATCGTTTTTTCAGTTGAAATGGATCGGTTCTGTTAAATTTTGAATTATTTAAGTTTAAATGAATCGGTTCGGTTTAGACTTCTCAAAACCGACTAAATCAAATCAATTGGTTTATATTGGTTCGACTCTAATTTTATTGGTGTTATAATGATTTCATTAAACTGAACCGAACTGAACTTCAATTGTTGTGTGTGATAATGTATTTCTTTCGTTAATAATGATATCAATAGGTTTACTTCGGTTGAACCGAACAAACCAAAATTTATTTCAATTTGTTATATTCGGTTCTTAATTGGTTGATAGGTTTAATCAGCTCGATTTGTTAAACCGAAAAAAGTTTAATTTAATCATTTTACTTCGATTTCAACCGAATTAAAGACCCCTACATCTCCTTAATGGTAAGTTTGTGAAACCATAACATCTCATGTACCTGAAGAGGTATAATATTTTTTGAGTCAAAAATCAATTTGATGTCTATTTAAATTACAGAGGGTTCTGTTTTGAGATTAAGATTCGTTTCAGATTGAAACGGACAACTCAGATCTCATCCTACAGGTCAGATATTGCACTGGATCTGAATTAAGTTTGTCAAAAACCCAAGCCCAAGAGGAAATCAATTAATCGAAACAAAACCAAAAGCTCCTCCGTCTCTCTATCGCGCTCGGCGCGGAGCAATGACATCCGTTCGATCCGCAGCCGCCACGACGCTACCGCCCATCCGGGCCGCACTAGCACGGTCGAAGCGAGAATCGATCAGGCGGGAGCTGGAGTCATGCCAGATGCTTGCGGGGATATGGTGCCACGGCCTCAACGTGCGCCAGCTCCAGTCGATCCGAGCCTCGCTCCCCTCCGGTTCCAAGCTTCTCGTCGCGAAAAACTCTCTTGTGGAGAAGGCGATCGAAGGCACTAAGTGGGAGGTTCTGAAGCCCTGTGCCAAAGGTATGAATGCGTGGCTGTTTGTTCACTCCGACGAGATACCCCCAGCGATCAAGCCCTACAGGTAAAGGCAAATGTATAATTTTGATTCTCTTATTATATGACTTTCGCTGGTTTGCTGATATTCTGATCTTCCCTCTGAACTTTCAAATGGTAGTGGGCTAGAGGCATACTGGAATTTGCATTACAAGTACTAATATCATTTCTATTTAAAAGTAATTTACTTAATTGCCTCTTGGATATGTGCTTGTTTGTTGTTATCTCGATTGGTTGTGGTATACTGGTGTTCTACCAGACTACAAGTGGGAAACTGATACCAGTCAGTAATGAATTCACCTTCCTTGGCTAAGTCTCAGGGTAGTTATAGGAATTTTGTATTTCATCTGATAGATTGTCATACTGGCTCTGTACCAGATTTACTTGTAACAGCGATGGATTCTAGTTTTATAGGTAGAGTATCAATCAGCAATGAAAATATTCTTATTTATCTTTCTATGTATATATATCTTAAAGGATCTTTCATGAATTGGTCCCTGAACATTCTTTTCTTCATTTCTTGTTCAACCAAGCCATGGTTTTTTTTTTCCTGTCCAATTGATTTGTTTGTTGGTGCTAATTCATTATTATTATATTGCACTTAAATTATGACAAAAGAGTTCCTTAAGGTCCATGCGCCTTCATATCCTTATCTTTTTTAGGTAGCAATTAAATTAAGAATGAAATGTTTTATCCTGGCTCACCAACATCTTTGCATACAGGGATTTCCAGAAGGAATGGAAATTAGCATTAAATGACTTCACTGGTGCAGTTTATGAGGGGAAATTGTACGGCCCCGATGATTTTCAGGCATTAGAGACAATGCCAACACGCATGGAATCGTACCGGTTCTTGCTTGGATGCTTGCAGAGCCCTGCAGTTTCTCTGCTAGGGTTGCTTCAGACAAAGAAACAAGAGGATGGCGGTGCTGAGGCTGTGGCAGCTGATGCTGAGAAGAACTAAGTGCTTGAGGTTTATTATAGATGTTCTCAGTTTTTTACTTTATAATAAAAATTATTATCATGACATATAGGATATTAGCTTGTGTTTGCCACCAGCAGTACTAGCTCCCTCCATGTTACTGTGTTCCATTTGTAGTATTTGTTAGTAATATTGTTGGTTAGTGATATATTAGTTAATGTGCAATGAATTTTCCTTTTTACTGCTGAATAGCTTCTAGCTTCCTTTTATCTCCCAGTAGGTTTACTTTTGAAGGATTCCAAAGGTTTTCATCTGTTTCTTTGGTCCTATAAGTTGATGTTAAATTATTAATTATTTTGGTAGAGCCATTTTGTTTACAATCTTATTTTGTAATGCTCAAAAATAAATATAGTATACTTGGATGCTTGTTGGTGTTTTAGAAAGTGAAAAGGAAGTGCCCGTTTTAATGAGATAAAAAAAATTAGAAGTATGCATGCATATCAAGTAGCCAGAGTGGTTATTGCACCTTAATGAGTCTAATTTTAGTATCTTACTGATGCATTTCATGACAAAGAATAACCTGAGGTTGTTATTAATCCAGTATGGGATATTAATACTTCAGTTGGAACGGGATTTTGAATTATAGTTATTATAATTTCATTTTCATTTCTGAAGTATTTATTTTTCATTGTAGGTCTATAGAAAATTGTAAGGGTGGCAAAGTCAACTTCCTGCCACACAGTTGCTGTTTGTGATTTTATTGTTAGATAGCAATTTTTTCAAGGTCTTGGCTGCTTTAAACTGAAGTAGACAAACTTTTGTAACTCGGGAAGCTCCTTTATATGTTGTTTCATCATTTTGCAATTTCTTTTTGTATTTGACTACCTGTTAGCATTTTTATTTTTCCTTTTAAAAGTTAGCTTTTACTTTAATTGTTTTAAAAGAACTCTTATTTATAATAAATTGAAACAATGTGTAGTTCTCCAACTAAATGACTCTTGAATTTTCTTATGATTGTTTTGTTTACTTTTGGTTTCTTTATTGAACCTGCCGAATTGAGAGCTGCTGCTAAATTGCAGCTTTGCAAATAGCATCATGGTTGTAGTCTTGTAGATTTCCTCAGAACCCACCGTAGTTATCAATTATCAAACATTCCAGGGTTCAAACCCAAAAAAATAAAATAGAACTTGCTGTCATGTTTCACCAAATTGGCTCCGCAGCTTAATTCTAAAGAAAATACTGCAATTAAGTATTCTTCACAAACTCCGCAGGTAAAATGTTTTACCATATTGGCTCAAGTGCTGCAATAATTGTAGAGAAATTCTTAAATCGATTCTTTACAAGCTTTATTTCCACTAATTGCACAAGAGGAGCAAACTCAAAAACAATAAAGTAGACAAAGTTAGCAATGGTTTGCAAGATATGTTAATTTTTAGGCTCTGACAAAGAGATGCGAGGGACTACAACTGGTGCACCACGAACCCGTTCAACACAATAACTTATCCTCAGTGGCCTTCCTAGTAAAACCTGCACATAGTACATACCCAAAACAAATATTTGTTTATCTTACAAGATCAACTTTTTATCAGTTTATACATCTGCAATACAAATCAGCAGACAAATGTACCCCCTTTAACAAATTGATACTAATATAGAGAATGCAATACCAAAATGTGCAAAAATACCATGATCCTTTGTTTAAGTAAGGTCAATTTTGTTACCTTTCCATTCATGACATTTTTGGCATATTTGGCATCTTCTTCATTTGAAAAGTGAACAAATCCAAATCCCCTTGACCTTCCTGAGTTCTTGTCATACATTATTTTCACTGCATCAGCCAAGCAAAATATCATTCTTATTACATAATTTTTTTCATATGTTTCTATTCTTCAATACTCATTAGTTTCTTTGCTTGTGGTATGCAAGCCTCCTTCAAAGTTTGTTATTATACAATAAAAAAAACACTATTAGAATGCCCCACCTTCAGTTACATCACCGAACGAGGAGAAGGCATCCAAGAGAGACCTATCATCCACCGACCATGACAAACCTTCATATAAGAACAACATAACTAACATTAAACTCTGCTATTTAATTTTTCGAGCAAATACTACTATCAAGTTGGTAAAGCAATACCAGCAATAAAGAGCTTAGAATTTGAGGCAGGCTGGGAACAGAGAAAGCGCAACTGCTGGAGAAGCGGTGCATGAGACTGTACGAATCCGAGCCTATTCACATACGGAAGCATCTTTCTACTTCTATCTCTTAGCCTTTTGATAACTATCTGTTTTACACAAAAATGTAAAATGTGCATGAAATATACAGGAATTCAAAAGCAGGAAAGCAATGAAATTGACCAATATCTTCAGCTAGGCATTGCTACAAACACTTCAAGTGCATGAATGTCCTGCCGTGATCAGCATGTACATAGCGCAGTTCTATACTCGAACCTGATTGGAAACAAAGCGGTGGTTACTGTGCGAGAGAAGGTGGTGGCGTTATGTACTGTCCGGTGGGACTAACAGGTATCTCTAGTCGCTGACAAAACGAGACCTATGGAGGGAGAAAAGGAACAGCAATCCTGAGCAGAGAGCGAATTGGATGACGGAGACTTGAGACGGCTTCCTCCAGACTAGCACAATAATTTGAACCTGCCAATCTACGCCATTTAATTCAGATCCGACCGACCAAGATATCCAGGCCATGTTTATATTGATTCCGGAGGACAACGGGTTCCTAGAAATATAGTTAAAATATTTTAGTTATTAAACGGTTGTTCATCCGGGGATGTAGCTCAGATGGTAGAGCGCTCGCTTAGCATGCGAGAGGTACGGGGATCGATACCCCGCATCTCCAATAATTTGTATTTTTTCTTTTGAAGAAAATTTCTTACTTAGATTTTAGAGTTTAGACACTTAGTTTTTTTTTATTACTGGTTCTTCCCAACAGTGGTATCGTCGTATTCAGGGGTGGAACTAGAAAATTTAGATAGAGGTAGCTGAAAAATAAAATGTAAATATATATAATGTGGGAGGTGAGAGGAGCTATAAGCTACATTATTAAAAATATATAATGTAGAAATTCATTTGATTTAAAATTCTAACTATTAAAAAATAATGATGTTTTTACCTATTTAAAAAAATTCTTAAAAAAATGTAAAATTTAGTTTGCAAGTATATAAAAGAGATCATATTAAACGGTTCAGATTGATTATTTAAATTTTAAACAAAAATATCTATCTATAGTACAAATCAATCCACGCTATGCATAGCACCATGGCCTCATTCTTGATTATTTACCTTGTTATTTCTTAGAAGATAAGGGAACGGGTAAGAGGGCAGTGTCAAATAAAAGAAAGAGAAGCTACAAGTAATCTGGGTCGTCAGATAAATTTGAATGGTTTAAATGAAAAAAAAAAAAAGCAGGTTCGCCCTTTTCATTAAAAAAACAGCAAATACGGACTCAAAAAGATTGAAGCTCTTGCTCGATTTAGGCAATATCACAACATTTGCAATGTAAATAAATATCCAGCATCTTCATGTTTTAATATTTGCTTATAATATGCATGTCAATTGATAGTCTACAAATTATTGCACGGGACATAGTACACATACCGAAATTTTTATTTTTACCATAAAAAAAATAAAATAAACCAAAACCGCACGATTTGGTGGGAATTCAAATTTTACTCGGGCCGCAGATATTTTTGGCGGTCCCAAATGCCCTTGCGGCCCCAGGTTTTTTCTTTTAAGTGCACAGAAAACAAGAAATCCAAAGAGCTTTGAAATTTGTGCATTCGCTAATCCATTGTGCTGAATAATTTTTTGTTAAAAAAAAAATAATAGGGCCGCTAATTCATTGTGCGGCTCCTAGACTGAGGCTGCAGAATCATTGTGCGACCCCCAGTCTTTGAGGCCGCATAATACCCCTGCGGCCTGGGTACGTAGTTTTCGAATTCCTCCAAAACTAAAGTGTTTTGGTTTATTTTTTTTATTATAGTAGAATAAAAATTTCGGCTACATATATGCAATACAAATTAATTGATATCGGAATATCTTTCCCCATAAAATAATTATATAACAAAAGCAAAAATCTAGAATTAGCCATAATCTGATAAAAAAAAGGGTGAAATTTCCGGTCTAAAATGAATTCAATGTTCTAGTAATATTTAATAATCAAGTCATTAATTTGCATGAGCATGACAATATTAATTACATGCAACTTCTACACAATAACTAATTAACAAACCAAAAATCATTACTAAATAGTTAACCATGCTAAAAAAAAATGTTGTATGGTTAACATGAAGGCCTACTAGTCTGCTCATCTCCGTCCTCGACATCAATGAATGCTTCATAATCTTCTGGTGTACAATCGGGCGGGAACAACCATTTGGTCTTCCTCAGCCGCCTCATCATGGCTCATGACGTCTTGTGTGATGTCGAGGTTGTATGGCAACTCTTCAAATGTAGCTCCATTCTCTGGTGAGCAATTAAGCCTGTCATTCTTGCTTGCTGGCATGTCTCTGGTTATATCTAGGTGCAGACTCCAGGAGCTTGCCTCTTTATGTAAGATTATTATACATTAATCAACTAATCATGATTATTTATTGCGAAGTTAGCAGTTTCGATTAGCAGTGATTAATCCGGACAGAAATATTTGTACCGTCCATGTGGGACGGAATAAACGGTCCCGTTTTACCTATATTTTGATTTCTCGTTGGAACAACACCCTTTTCCAATATTTTTTTATTTTATTTTTGATTAATAAAAAAATCGGGACCTACACTGACAATAATAGTACATCAACTTTGAGGGTGGGTTATTTCTTAAAAAGGTGGAACCCATAATCCCATATGCTAAGTGTAAAAAGGCGGGGATAAGTGGGAAATGAAATGGAGAAAGCATTTGATAGTTGGAGACTTGGAGGTGAGATGGAGAATGATTTTTGATAGTGATCACCTTTTCTAAGTAATATTTTGATTCGCATGTTTTTTTCAAGGTTAATTATCTATGCCTCTCCATTTAATTTGAAGTTTATTTTGGACTGCCTTAAAAACAGACTTCACTGTACTGGTAGATAGACAAGACAATATGAGTAGAACTAGGATGTTCTTAAGCTCACCAAGTCTCTTTGTGAGCTTAATTTTTTTTAAAGTCCATCGAATTGGTCCGTTGAAAAACTGATCTACTTCACGAGTGATGAGTTTACATGTCAAGTTTGTAAATTTTCGAACTAATTTAATATAAAGTCAAGTGGTATAAAAATAATGAAAAATGAATAATAAAATTAACTTATGAACTATTTTTTTTTACCGCTTAACTTTATACTAATTTAGTTCGAAATTTTATAAATCTGACATGTAAATACATCACTCGTGAAGTAAATCGGTTTCAATAGTTTGGATGCATCGTTTGAAGCCAGTTTAATATATTTTTGAATTAAACTCACAAAGGAACTTGGTGAGCTTAACAACACCCTAGTTCTACTCAGACAATATAATTGATTGAACTTTTATTTGTACTTCTAACGATTTGCTTTAAATCTATGATTTGCTAGATGTTGTTGTACAACGATTTAATAAACTTTCCAATAATATTTATTCAAGATCTATATTTTTTACATGTTTCTGAAGATGTTTGATTTCTCTATGTTAAATCTTTTCTACCACAAAATTTCCATTCAAACTATAAATTTTTCATTACCATAAAACAACAAACTGAACGGGCAAGCAGCGCGAGGCTTCGGATCTATCTCTTCTAAACCCCAATTGCTCCTACACAAGTCTGCATACGAAAGGTGAATCTCTCTTTTCGCATAATCAGTTTCCCGAAATTTCTCCAAAATTTATTCAAATTGTTGTGATCTCCTCTTTTTTTCCTAAATAATGCGACTTGGATCTGAAAAATACACACAAATCCGCTCATCCGAGCGATCATACTCTTCTCCCTTGTATTATATAAGTATTGTGGAAATTTATATGAGAATTATTAATGACATCAAAATGAGAGATTATTATATATAAAGCTATGAAGTAAGTAGAATTCTTTATTGAATGGATAAAATTGGATAGAATTTTGTGTGTTTTGGCATGAGGAGTTGGGCGACAAAGAGCCCTTTAGTACAAAGGGTCTTTTTTTGTTTTTGATAATCTGTTGTAAGTAAATGTTTCATTCAATTAAAACGGATATTTTTACCTTTTTTTCAAAAAATAAATTGTTTCTCCACACAGCCACACGGTTTCTCAGACAACATGTTAGGTCGACAAATTGGTTAAAAATGGCGGGCATGTTAATCACATGTATTATTATTTTATTATATTTGTTAAGTATTCAACAGGGAATATAAATAAGCGTATTAAATGGAGGTGGCACGTGGCCGGTAGAAAATCAATAGTTCGGATTTGCCGTTGAAAATTCTATGTAGCTGAAGGTGTTGTATAACTGGTGGACTCTATATTTCTGAAATTTTTTCAGACCCCTTGGGATAGTAATGGGACGAAGTAAACACGAATTGATATTAGATTCAGACCGTCTGATCAAAATTCGGACGAATATGCTCCTTTGGTATTCGTACCAAAATAGATCTAACGATTCAGATCTAAACACAAAATTTGAATTACTTTAGGTATATGAATTCGTGATGGGACCGTCTGCCAGTGACATACTCTGTAAGTTCCCGCACACGGTTTCTCTCTGTTTTTTTTTTTTTTTTTTTCTTGAGATGCCCCCACACGGTTCTTGAGATTCCCCCACACGGTTTCTTGGCCGCCATGTTTTACGAATTCGGTTCCCATGAAGTTACCCAATTTTTTTCCTGGACAGCCACCCACCCCCGGGTCCGGATTCCCTATAGTAACTCAAAATTTGGGTTTGTATTATGACCGTCCGATCAGAATCCGGGTCAATCCGGCCCTAGGTAGAATTCACGGATGCCTTCATATTCGTGCAGATTCTGATCGGCGGTATGGATCTAAGCTCAAACTGTGAGTTACTTTAGGGATACGAATCCGCCCCTCCTCTAGACCTCTACTCCGTATAAAAAAAGGAATAGCTCCGTCCTCCAACTCGTATATATAGACATTTGGTCATAGTTTGTAAGCGACTAGATACGCTGGTTTTTTAGATCTCTCTCGCAAAATCGAGATTTCAAAATTTTCAAGGTTAGCGTTACGGTCTTTATTTTTCTCTCGATCAAGAACCGATTGTTTCATTTTATTTGATTTAATATTCTTTCGCTTATTGGCTCGTTTATTTCCTCAATGGCAGAAATTCAGAAAATTAGGAAATTAGAGGGAATTAATCTATACCCCCAGATCTCCAATGAAAAAACTTATTATACCAGTTCGCTTAAAAATCCCTCTTGTTCGAAAAGAACCCGAATTTCTCTTGACGGTCTCAATGGAATTACCAATTCCACGTACCGAATTCAGAAGCGAAAGCTATCAGAAAAAGATCCAGAACCTAATTCTAGGGTTAACCTGGGAATTACCTCCAATCTGTCCATTACTGACCCATTCCCATGCCCCCATAGCCGTAAAATTGGCGAATTTGAAAAACTGAGCAAGATTGGTGAAGGTACCTTTGGTATGGTTTACAAAGCCAGAGACAAATCTACTGGAGAACTTGTAGCCTTGAAGATGCTAAAACCAAATATTGTAAACCAAACAAAGAACCCGAGATGGAGGAGAGAGATTGATATATTAACCTCATGCCGGAACCCATCAATAATGGAGCTCAAGGAGGTACTATTCACCCCTAATGGCTGTGATAAGAGCATCTATCTAGTAATGGAGTACATAGAGAAGGATCTCCATGGTGTGATGCAAAAGAGGTGGTCACCCTTCATGGAAACCGATGTGAAATCTTTCATGAGACAGTTGCTTTCTGGGGTCAAGTATCTACATGACCGCAACATTCTGCACAGAGATTTGAAACCCTCAAACATACTGGTTCACGACAACAACACACTCAAAATTTGTGATTTTGGATCTTCACGGGTTATCGAGTCGGGGCCATACACCCAACCCGTGGTGTCCCAATGGTACCGTGCCCCAGAACTACTTCGTGGTTCAAGAAAGTACACTACTGCCATCGACATATGGTCTCTTGGTTGTATAATGGCTGAGTTGCTCTCGAAGGAAGTATTATTTCGTGGTAGCACAGAGATTGATCAATTGAAGAAGATACACGAGGTTATTGCTAGGCATGGTGCATGCAATGGATTGCGCAAGATGTTTCCTGTTACAGGGTTCTCAGGTCGTCCAACCCTATCAAGTTCCGGGTTTGATCTGCTTAGAGGGCTTCTAAGTTATGAACCCGGTAAGAGGCTTACTGCTGATGCAGCGCTTAGGCATCCATGGTTTGATGAGGCTCCTTCAAGTCCTGTTCCAGTGGGTGTATTTTCTTCTTATTATGTGCCAGATTTACATAAAAAGTTTGTCATGTAGGTGAGGATGATCGTTATCCGACTTCATTTTTCTTTTTTAGGTCTAATTTAGTGGTTGTTTGAAGTGTTTAGGTGCTGTGAAAGCTTTACGCGCAGATCTGCTGATGTGATGTGAAGCATTATTTGACTACTTTGACGAGTGTAGTGATGATATATTCAGACTAAGGTCTGTTATTTGGAAGTTTGATGCAAATTTCTTTGACTGCTTTATTTTTATATTATTCTGGTGTTTCTGGTATTAACTTGGGTCTATTTCTGTATCTATGGTTTCATAGATATGCGCTAAAGTGCTGTCAGTAATTGACGGGTCATTCTCGGAAGCCCCACAGTGGTGGTCTGCTCTGGTTTAAATAAAATCAGGTTCTACCTTGAATTAGTTTTTTTTCCTGTGATAATGATGTTTATGATGATGCCTTGTTCAATAAGAGAATCTCATTAAAAATTAAATCAACATCTAAGAAAGAAGAAATTTTACTAAATTTCTAAGTGACAAAAGGAGATAACCAATGATAGGTACAATATTACTATAGTAAATTAGGGGTTGAAAGTACTGCAGAACTTGAGTTGTCAGATGTTATCAGTTTTCCTTTTATTGTTCTTTTTGGTAAATAACTATCCTTAATGAATCAGTTGTCTAATTACTTAGCTGATGATCATTGGTGTTGTTCTTCTGTTTTGTGTTTTATTTCTTTTGATCTCTTGTCAATATTTGGTCAATTCTCTGCCCCCCCCCCCCAGTCCAATTTGTTCCAGGTTGAATTGTTAATTGAAACAATGTCAACTCAGCAAAAGGTGGAGCTTTTGAGATCATCTGATATGTGTTTACATATTTGGTAATTGTAAGGTACTTTATGCTTCCTGGTCTTGAGTTTAACCTCTTTGTTATTGTTCTTTAATTTATAGCAGCCAAGTATACTTTTCAGTACAATTTATGTTTATTTAACCCTAGTTGTACCAAGTCGGAGTGAACATCAAATAAACAAAAAGGTGCATTGTCAAAAACACTGCCATTTTAGTTCCATACTGAACTTCTGGCATAGTACCAGACTCAATTGCTGAAATCCTGGTTCAGACCTGATCTTCGCCTTCTGACAACTTGATGAGAATGTGCAAAGGTTAGGTCTGGATAAGCGGACTGGATGTTCTTGAGTTTAGAACTCCTTAAATTATTGTGAGTCCTTGCAGTTTACTGTACTTGTTATTCTCATTTCCTACTTAATGTTGAGATCTTCCAAGTTGGAAAACCTAATGTGTTGAGGTATTGTTGCTAATTTGTTGTCTCGAAAATAATATATATTCTTCTCATCTATTTGTGTATATGTTAGTTTTTTGGCCTTGTGTACTTCTAACATCATTGTTTAATTTCATGATCTTACCAGAAGTTATAATTTTCCGTTTCTGTTCAACAGATATAGGATTTGGTGTTACAATAGGCAGTAGTATATTTTTTGTTGATCTGCTTCTGCTACAATTGGCTTTATCATGCTTCTCATTGTGGGTTGTAAAAAATTCGTAGCAGTTCGATTTGTCTACTCGTCAGGCACCAAAAGCATTGAACAAACGTGGTCCTGAGTGTTGCTTAAAAGGTCCCTTTATTTTCTTGTAAGTAGCCATTGTGTATATACTTTTTAGATTTTAATAAAACAATGTCACAGCTGAAAAAAGGAAAGTGGGGAACTGCTATGGTCGGTTTTGGGGTAGTTAATTAGGGATTTAGAGCTGTAGCAGAACAGGGGTCGGTGTTTTGTTTTTAGGGAAAATTTCTAGTGTGCTCATGTAAACTTTTAAAATAGCTAATTTTCTCATCAAAACAACATAATATCCAATATACTTGTAAAATTTTACATTATTTCTTTTATCCCCGTAACTCTATATAACTCTTTATTTAATTATTTTAAATATTTAATTGACACAAATATCCTTTCCTCTTCATCCAGTACTTTCTCCCCAGCGAGTTTTCCTTGTACCCGCTTCTCTCGCGAGTCGCAACCTCCTCTCTCCAGAAAAATCTCAATCACACCGTGTACCTCTCCTCCAACCTCTCCTGTCCTCTCCTCTTGTTGAACTCTAAATTTCCAAGCCTCTCCTGCCCTCTCCTCTTGCTCTCAACACCGGGTCCTCGCTCCTCTCCTCTCCCCCGACCTTTACCTTTGATTTAATTCTCTAAGTATTATTTGGTCACGCTTTCCCTGCTTTCGACATCGTAAAGCTTGAACAACAAAGAAAATAAATTTAATTTTAAATGACTTGCTGTAGAAAATGCTAGCACGCTGCACAAATGTTTTCTCCACTAGCAAGAGGCTCATAACGTGTGTCATCAGAAAGTGCCTCATTCCTAAGAGGTAAAAGACTCGTTCTGTAAAATGAAAACAGAAAACAAAAATGTAATTTTGCTAGGCTGTGAAAATTGTTAAAAATAAGAACACTGAACTTCTATATTACAGGTTTCCTTCTTCATGTACTGGCTCAGAGTTCATGTGGTTATGTTACTAACTGGAGGGTACATAAATATATAATTGTCAACAAACATATATTATTGCGGGATTTATTTCAAGTTTTCAACTTGATAGGTACCAAGTACTAATAAGCATTTGTTGTGAAGATGCGAAATAGTACAAAAGACCAGCGAGCCTGAGAAAGTGTTTGTACTAACAGTGAAAGGTTGCAGCTGTAATGGCACTTGAGCGGGTCCCAGCTGACATAAGGGCCCAAGGCAAGGTGGCGAGGATGAGCAATCCGGGTCTGATCAGAGAGATCAAGAATGCAGTCACCATACCAGTCATGGCGAAGGCACGAATTGGGCATTTTGTTGAGGCACAGATCTTGGAGGCGATCGGGGTTGATTATGTGGATTAGAGTGAGGTACTGACTCTAGTGATTGAATTGCTCGTTTTACTCTGCTTAAGCAATTCTTTTCTTGATGGGATAACTAACAAATACTGAGTGGTTTGTACTTACTTTTTATTTTATTTTATTAGATATAGTCAGATGAGGAATAATCTGCCATCATACGTTTTTTGGACAATTTTAAATGACAGAATTTCTAGAAATCACATTTAGGTTTTGCAATTGAGGATTAGCTTTCGTTCTGTTATTTCTAGTGCTGGTTGGGTGATACTATGACGTGTAATAATCTCAGCTACGGCAGAATTGCTTTTCATTAATATTGAATGGCTTTTATGCTTAAAAAAAAATAACAGTGAAAGATAGTCTCTGATGACGAAGACAAGACTGAATATAGCAATTTCTCCAATTGAAGTATAGATCATCACAAACAGAATACACAACCTAAATTTTCGAATGTATATCTCGGTTTCTACTATAAGCATGACAAGCACGCAACTGAATGCATTTAATATTATGCAAAACAAATTGGTGAATTACGTTTATAGCACATTATGTGTGTAAAAAAATATTGTTAGTTAATTTAGGGCTGCATATCATGTCTTCTAATGATCATCAAAATCGATCGATATACTCTAAATATTGTCATGTACATGCCCGTGAGATTATATGTGCTAATTCACATCGATGTATGAAATAAAATGTAAAAAAAAAACAATTTGTTGAGTCACATTTATAGTACATTGTGTGTCTATTCCTGTTTGTAATTAATTGGAACGACATATCATGTCTGATGACCATCAAAAACTGACGGATAAGGACTACATAGATCATTTATTTGCCCATGAGTTTATACACACTAATTCAGATCGAAGCATCACATATTATGCGAGAATAAATATTGTCAAATACATTTCTTACACATTATGTGTATCTATTCCCATTTTATTTAATTGGGACTGTATTTAAAATATGATGACCATTTAAACTGATATATATATATATATATATATATATATATATATATATATATAGAGGTTGGCTAATATCAAAACGTTTGTTTTGGAGCCGTAGTGCAACCATTGGTTTTCTTATTTTCAAAGTCCAAACGGTTGATCCAAACCGTTAGATGTGATCTCTATATTAAAATGTGCTTGGAGACCAAATTTTACATTTTTTTGAATTTTTTAACTATTTATTAAGCCAGTTTTAAAATCACCGATTTTAATAAACAGTGAAAATTTTCTGGATCATTGAAAACAACGATTTTAAAACTGACTTAATAAATAGTAAAAAAATTCAAAAAAAAATATAAAATTTGGTCTACAAGTACATTTTAATATAGATTGAATGTTGAATGGTTTTGATCGACTGTTTGGACTTTGAAAACGTAAAAACTGAAGCGTTTGTTCCACGGCCTAGGAACAAACGTTTTAATATTAGCCACTCACTATATATATATATATATATATATAGAGAGAGAGAGAGAGAGTGGCTAAGATTAAAGTGGTATGAACAAGGCCTTTGGTGCTACCAAGTCGCTTTTGGATTTTCAAAGTCCAAACGGTCGATCTAAACCGTTAGATGTGATCTCTATATTAAAATCTGCTTGGAGACCAAATTTTACATTTTTTGGAATTTTTTTACTATTTTTTAAGCCACTTTGAAAATTGCTGATCACATGGTCCAGAATTTGGTTGCACTGTTTTTACTGTTCACCCGGATCTGCCATTTTCAAAGTGGCTTAAAAAATAGTAAAAAAATTTCAAAAAATGTAAAATTTGGTCTCCAAGAAGATTTTAATATAGATTGAAAATCTAACGGTTTGAATCGACTATTTGAACTTTAAAATTGCAAAAACTAATTGGTAGCACCAAGGCCTTGGTCATACCACTTTGACCTTAGCCACTCTCTCTCTCTCTCTCTCTCTCTCTCTCTCTCTCTATATATATATATATATATATATATGTTTCAAACTGTATCTATTCCATGAGTATATACAAATTATATTCGATGCATAAAAACTGAATCAAAATTATGCATAATGAGACATCAAGATTGTTATGTGTTTTTGGAGATGGCTTGGCAGTGGCTGCCAAGGACAAAATTGTTATGTAGATATCAATTATGCATCAATAGATCATATGTTTCAAATTATATTCGATACCCTAATTTAAATTGATACATCAAATATTAAGTTAAACAAAATGCTTAAATGCATTCATAGTGAATTGAAGAAGAATCAAGACAAAAAGAAAATGAATAATATTCCTCTCTAGTCTATACCTCCGATTTACAAGATAGCTCATAATAATTCAGATTTCAGGTTCAAACGAACAAATAGACAAATAATTCGTCGATTATTCGTTTAATATGGTTATTATTCGTTTAAGATAGCTAAATTCGGCAATTATTGTCATTAATTAGATATAAATGGCATTATAAGAACTATATTATACTTTTAGAAGTTTATTGGCTCTCATATCAGAATTTTTCTAGGTCAACCATTGATTTCATAGGAGGTATTTTATCAAATAAATATTTAGTTACTAGCTTACAAGTAGGTTTAGCCAAATTGGTCAAATGATACATTAAGTTTATTGAAAATTATCCATCAACTAGAAATAATTAATTACTAACAAATGTTTGTTGATCTGACAAACTAATATTAAAACCTACGAGTAAAGTTAGCGTGTGTTGTGCTCACCAAGAGAACTTGGCGGGTATGACTCCAAAATTTATCGGATTGGATGCAAACGAGAAATTCAAACCATTGAAACTAATTTACTTCACGAGTGATGCGTGTGAATGAAAAATATATTTTGAAGAAAATATTATTGCACCTCATATTGTATACATTTTTATTTGCACTCTAAAAAGAGTAGAACTAGGGTGTTCTAAGTTCACCAAGCTCCTTTGTGAACTCAACTCTAAAACTTATCGAATTGGCTTCAAATAATGAATCCGAACTGTTCAAACTCATCTACCTTATGAGTGATGTGTCTACATGCGAAATTTTTTAACTTTCAAATTAATTTAGTATAAAGTCAAGCGGTCAAAATTAGAAGGTTTATAAATTAATTTTAATGCATTCATTTTTTGAACATTTTTTTTATCACTTGACTCTATACAAAATTAATTTGAAAATTTAAAATTTTCGCATCTAGATGCATCACTCGTAAAGTAGATGCGTTTCAACGGTTCGGATTTATCATTGAAAGCCAATCCAATAGGTTTTAGAGTTGAGTTCACAAAAAGACATGGTGAACTTAACCTTACAAAATATATTAATACTTAGTATGCAAAATAGTAGAAAAGATAATTAAAAAATACAATTTTAGAATTTTTATTTTTAATATAGTAAGATATAAATACTTCTTATAAATATTTTTATCATCAAGTATGATTTATTTAAAAATATATATAAATATATATATTTTAAATGTAAAAAAAGGTGCATATCAGATGTGTATTTATCACTCCTTTTTAAATAGAGATCAAAACATATTATCCGAGCCACTTGACCAATTTTGGTATAAATTAGCAATGCTCTTATGTTTTTATATAGTCATTAGATTTTAATGAAACCGCGACCCAGCTTCTGACACGTTGACTTTGAAACCTCAAAAGTCTTCTCCTATGGAAAACAACATGGCAATTTAATAAATACAATAATAGTTTCCAGCTTAAAGAACAAATCAAACATGATAAGGTCACAGAAAAATTGTAAAAGTCAATTAATCGCGTGAATTTGCTTTTATTGATTTCAATTGATCGCGTGCTCGGTCAGACTTGACCATTCTAATCGAGTAGCTTAATTTGATCTCTTCGGTCGTGGAGCACATGTCATCTTAGAAATTATTCTCAAGCAATTTCTCGATTTTTTTTTTTTTTTGCCTCATCTTAGAAATAGAATTTTAATTATGTTCCATTGGAGCAGATTACTGCCTATTACACGGTTTGGAAGCACAAACTACTTATTGATAAGAATACAATTGATAAGACTATAAGAGTGAGACTGATAATTTGCGATGCACAGATCGTTCTGTGTTATGAATTCGTATCTCTTTTTAAGAATCTTGGTAGTGACTACTAAAAAACTGTTTCGAAAATTTAAATAGTTAATCTGAACCGATCAATGTGATTTTTCGTACTAAAATGTACTTTGAGACAAAATTTGTCTTTCTTTTAGAATTATGAGGAGGGCTCAAATGCTCCATTGCTTCATGTCCTAATCGTACCCAAACATCTTTATCTTCGATTTCAAAGTCCAAACAAAAAATCTGAACCGCTCAACATGATATCCACATTAAAATGTGCTTAGAGATCAAATTTTATATGTTTTGGAAATTTTTTACTATTTTCTTAAGATAGATACAAAATCAATATTGTTTTTTATGAAATTGTGGACCATCTAAAAACAGTGATTTTGTACCTACCTTAAAAAATAGTAAATAATTTCCAAAAAATATAAAATTTGATCTCTAAGCACATTTTAACGTGGATATCATGTTGAGCGGTTCAGATCTTTGTATGGTCTTTGAAATCGAATTTGTATGGTCTTTGAAATCGAAGATAAAGATATTGGGATACGATTGGGGCATGAAGCAGTGGGGCATTTGAGCTCTCCTCTAGAATTATTTACTGTTTAGATAGGTAGAAGTGATTTTCTACCTATCTAAAAAATATTTAAATATTTTTATAAAATACAAAATTTGATCTCTAATTATATTTTTATACGAAGATCATGTCCAACGGTTTGGATTAACTATTTGAACTTTGAAAAAATAAATATGAATATGGTACATACTTGTGTACGCATTGCAAAGTACCATATCCTCTCGCAAATAATTATGTAAGACTTCTATTACAATAATAAATAAGCGTACAGAAGTATTCATGAAATTATATATTTTTCTGAGAAGTCCTTTTCTAGTTACCATTTCAGCATATATTTGCACACGCTAATAAGAAGAGGAATTCAAACACAGAGATAGCATAATACCCTGTCAATGGTAATATCTCCTCTCTCATCTCTTTCATTTCTTCTATAATCATCTGCCTTCAAAAGAAACCAAGGGGCAAGGGACAAAGCAAAGTCAAGTCGTTTTGAAGAACCAAATTAATCACTTGGCATCTCGTTTTGAAGAATCAAATTACATATCATATGGCTGTAAGTTATCACTTCGATCATTTTTTTTTAATTAATTGTCATATTCCAGTTAATTAATTTCAAATGATTAAAATAAATTAAGAGATTCACAGTGCCATATGGTATTCTTTTACAGGTTTGTTCAATTAGATTATGAAGAAATAAATGCAATTAATCTCCCTTTCTCAATAAAAAAAAATGCAATTAATCTCCTAGATATTAGATGATCTTTCGAAAGATAGAAGAGATTACTGAATCGTACTTTTTGGTCTTGTTTGAAATGAACTCTGACCTTAATTAAGTGGACTGAATTTATCTTTATTTTCCTTTGAAAAATATCTTACTTTTCAATTTGGATAACTTTCTGTAAAATTTTAGATATATCTTCCAGAGAAGACCAAAGAATTCTTGGAACTTGAAATCTCTGATTTCTAATGTTAGACTTGGTTAATCTCTACCAGTCTATATCATATCATATCAGTTGAAACAGTATCATAGCTGGTTCAATACCAGTCTATATAATATCATATCAAATCAGTTGAAACATTATCATAGCTGGTTCAATAGCAGTCTATCATATCATATCAGTTGAAACAATATCATAGCTTGTTCAATAGCAGACCCCAAAAACACATTGCTTTCTTTCTATAATCTCAGTCGAGCAATAAATAAGTACTGATTTACACTGTTTTGCATAAACATGCACCTTATATGCAGAATCGTAAACATGCGAACATACCCAAGTTTGGTGAGTGGAAGGATGGCGGTGGCAGCAGCACACCATACACTGTCGTCTTCGATCATGCTAGGATGAAGAAAACAAACCCGAATGTGAACCCTAACGACCCTAGCCAATTTCAAGAAGTCGTCAGGGATCAGAGACCGGCAGCTCCTAAGCCAAATGCTGCACCACCTCGACCAATGAAAGGCGGCGGGGGAGAGCAAAGAGAAGAGAGAAGGTATTCACCGACTACGCCCCCGCAAGTCCATGGACGTGTAAGGCTTTTTTTGTGTGTGTTCATGTCATGTACCAGTGCATTAGCAGTACTTACTGTATTGGTTGGTCATGATACAGAATGAAAAATGAGATTATTTTTTTGGGTTGTTTTCTTCAACCTGGCACAGCTTATTAATAGTAATTTGTTCTGGTACAAGCAGACTTCATGATTGCAGATCCGGTACGGTAAAATTTATATTGCAGTGCCCTTTTAATTGTGTCCAACAGAGAGGTTTGGTTTTTGAAGTTGGTGTTCAGTTTTTTCTTTTTCTTTCATTGGAAATATACAGAAATTTCTGTTATACTCAATTTTGTGGAGATTAGTCCTCAAGCTAAATAAATTCAAAAAAGATGGAAAAAAATTGAATATAAACTAACTGAGGTTGAACCAGTGCCTAGCCCGAATGGGTCCGTTACCAGCACATTCAAGCCGGTACAATGCCCGATCATTGTGCAATTTAGTTAAGCAACAGCTATAACATGTCTCAAAATATGCATAATTTTGTTTTTGTTTTTTTTACGATACAGCCAAGTCAAGATGTAATGGTACCAAAATTCGGTGTTTGGAACGATGCAAGTACCGGTACCGGCCATGATTTCACGGGCCAATTTCAGAGAGTAGGAGAACAGAGGAATCGCGAGAGGGACCCCGGTGCGGCCCCACCAACGCGCTATGATCAGGCATACAATTCCCCTTATGAAACTGGAATAGGTTCACATCAAACTTCCAGAAGAAAACATCGCAGATGTGTAATCTTATAATGTGCTCATCAGCTGCCCTTTATGAGAATGTCTTTTTAGTTGTTGTGTGATTTCTTTTCTTTCCGTTTCTTTTCTCTGTGTTTTTTTTTTTAAATAATGGAGAACGCTTAGAAGTGGTTTTGTGATACCTTGGATTTTGTTTTTTTGAGGCGTTTGTTAAAACCAGCAGTTCAAGTACTATATATATATATATATATATATATATATATATATATATATATATAGAGTATGGCTAAATTGCTGCCGGCAGCATTCTGGCCAGCTGCTGCCGGGGGCAATTCGGTCATTTCCGGTGTTCAAACAACAAATGTTTTTATACAGATATGTTCTAAATATTAAAATCTACTTCGAGGCCAAATTTTACATTTTTTGGAATTTTTTAGCTATTTATTAGGCCACTTTGAAATTGGCTGATCCGGGTGAACAGTGCACCAAAATTCTGGACCATGTGATCTGGAATTTTCAAAGTGGCTTAATAAATAGTAAAAAAATTCCAAAAAATGTAAAATTTGGTCTCCAAGTAGATTTTAATATTTAGAACATGTTGAACGGTTCAGATTTGTTGTTTGAACACCGGAAATGACCGAATTGCCCCCGGCAGCAGCTGGCCAGAATGCTGCCGGCAACAATTTAGCCATACTATATATATATATATATATATATTACTATTTTGTCATATAGTTTAATTGATATTTTATAGTCTAATTTCCTAATTAAGACCAGAATGTTGCCAATTAAGCCCAAACCCACATTATAAAAGGACGTGTTTGAACTGCTGTTGTTTGACAAGATATTAGAAAATGATATTTTTATTATTATCATTATCATCGATGTTGTTATTAACCCAAATTGATTCGTCATAAATTTAATTTAATAAGTTAAATTATTAAGTCGTTAAGCTGATCATAAACTCATAATGCTATTAAATGGAATAATCAAATATGCATATTATTTAGATCGGTCAGAACCGGTTCAAGGTCTCATTATCAAATTTCCCGGTTTTGGCCTATTCGCCATTAAGTTTTCCATCTCAGACCGAGTGATAACACCCTTACTGGTGAATGTGATATTATGAATTTTAGAGGGGAATACTTAATTTTTAAGTTTTTGAGGGGTATGCGTGAAATTTCCTCTATGTCAAATTAGGAGGATAATGTTGGAAGTCCGGCTACTATGACATTAACGTCATTTCATTCTATATAATACCAACTGCAAAACCTATTGAATAGACTTCAAATGACGAATCCAAACCGTTCAAACCGATCTACTTCATTAGTTGTGTGTTTACATGCAAAAATTATAATTTTTTGAATTTAATTAGTATCAAATCAAGTGGTCAAATGTGGGAGTTTTTAAGTTAATTTTAATATATTTATTGTTTAACATTTTTAACCGCTTGACTTGGTACTAAAATAACTCGAAAAAATATAAATTTTGCATGTAAATGCATCACTCATACAATAAATTGGTTTGAACAGTTTAGATCCGTTGTTGAAGTCTATCCAATAAATTTTGAAGCTGACTGATATCATATGACATTGCACCGATGGTATACTTGTCAGACTCTAATGTTGAATAATAGATAATTGTAATGAACAACAAAAGTATTGAATATCTGCTTCTTATTAAATAATGTCATATAATCTTTTCAAGTGTCAACAACTTTTAGAATTTTTTTTCTCTCTCTCAGTTTTTTATATCTTTAATAACAATATCGTTGTTTTAAAAAAATTAACATATCTTGTGTTAAGTAATTTTAAACGAACCCATGCATTCATATAGCTAAAAAGATGCTGAATTTTTTTTTCCATGTGCGTCGTTTACAATTCATTCTAAAACACATACATTCAAATCCTTGGATTCAGTCTGATTGTTTTTGTACTTGGAAAAAATGTTCAACATTTTTAAAATTTATTTGAACGTTTGAATTCGACATAACTTGTGAACGAATGCATGTCAAAGATAAAAATTGAATTTCCAAAAACTTTAACATAAGAAAATATTATTGTTAAAATTTTAAAAGCTGAGATGTGCAAAAAAGAAAATACAATTTTAATAATCTGCTAATGACATGTTTTCACAATGTAAGTATACGAATTCATATCACCGACGGTACCGTAAAAGGGAATCTTTTACAATTACTTGATCTGGACCGTTCTTTTTAACTTGGCACGAATCTCAAAGCCCAATAATACTGCCCCCTCAGTCAGCCCGAATCCCAAACCGGCTGAGAGTTAATCTCAAACCGTAAATAGCTAATTGTAAAAGGGAATCTTTTACGGTACCGTCGAGGATATGAATTCGTAAGTACACAGCACAGGTGACAGAAAAGTTAGCATAGTAATACCAATACTGACAAGTCAGTTTGCAAGGGGAAATTACTGACAAATCATACTGAACAACTCGCAACAACAGATCAGAAGAGTGCAAACGGTTATGTCTTTTGTAATATGGAGGGAGAGATGTGAGCTGAATATATTCAGGGAGGAGAAGAAAATGTCAGCAATTCTTGCAATGGAAATATTACAAGAATATCTTAGTTGGTTCGATATAAATTAGAGAGAATATAATACTGATATGAATGATATGATTTTGTTAATTTCTATTTTATTATGTTATTTTTATGTTTTTATTTTTGTAAATAAACTTTGTAAAATTGATATCTTTAATATCTTGATTAATAGAATCTGGACGCGTGGCCTCCACATTTTTTTCAGAAAAATAATCTGCTAAAATGACCTGTACAGTGTAGTATCCGCACTGCTCGGAATACAAAAAAAAAAGAAAATTCTGGTGGTGATGCTGATCTGACAATGCATTTAGCTATTTAGTGGGTTTTTTTCTCAATGCAAAATCATTTTTTTTTTCCAAATTAAAGTGCAGGCGTGTCCCTGGAAATTGTCAACGAGTGATTCGAGGAGATAGATCAGTCTACCTAAAATAGCATTATTAAGTTGTGTTAATTTTTAGAAGTGCTGATTGTTGCTAAGGAAATTTCGTCTATATTTCGTCCGTTTTGCTATAAAATTCGTGCCGAATTCATTTTTTATATGTAAAATTCTGAACGAAATCAGGTGATGTTTCGTGTGGAGTCCGCATCTTCTGCATTAACTCAAAAAAGAATATTTTAAGCATCTCAGCCGTTTGATCAGGATCGGAGCTAATTCGGTCCACGCCTATGACGTATGGGACCCTTTAATATTAGTGCGGATCTCAATCGGACGGTCCAAATCTATTAACGGACGTTTTGTTAATGCAGAGGATACGAATTCTTTCGTGAGCGAGCGAAGACATTATTTTTTTTATTTGATAGTATGGATATTGAAAAAAGGAGAATTTTATGTATATCCTTTGAAAATATCGAAATTACGTATCTTCCCTTTCTAAACTTCAAAATTATATATTTTCTCTCTTTAAACTTTCAAAACTCACAAATTTATTAATTTTATTGTCTTTTATGTTAAAGTTTATTTTAAATTTATAAAATATTTATTTTATCTTTATTAAAGCATAAAAAATTGTAGCTTGTTTAAGAAAAATATTGATAGCTCCATTACTAGTGTAGTTTTGACAATTCCTCCAATTCACTTTGACAATTATTCCCTCATAATTATGCATCTTTTTACTACACCTTGGAGGAAATAATCTACTGTGATTCCACAAAATTGCAGGAATTATGTTATTCCAAATCTATTCGTTCATTTTTTCATTCATGAATCCCAAAAATATATGGTTTTTATGTCGAATCTCAAAACAGATGAACGAAAGGATTTGGAATAACCAATGTTTTAAAATGCGGTTTCTATGCGGTATGCGGAAGGCTACCGCATACCGCATATACAGTATGCGATTGCATATGCGGATTTTGATGCGAACTTATATATACACAAGTAGGTTTAAATCTTAATTCGCGCTAAAGAGCTCATGTTCGATTGTCTTAATGCGTGAATAAAAAGCTAAGGAGGCTTAATCCAGAGGTAGGGGCACTTTAAGATCCGAACAAGAGATTAAGATTTTGACAAAATGAGACTAAAGGAGGTGATTGTTATCCTCACTAAAACACCGATGTTCCAAAGGATTAAACGACTAAAAAAGTTAAAGGAAGCTAAAAGAGTTCCAAGATAGCTTAATCCTAAGTTGCTGAACCGAACAACACCATTAACACTAATCAAAATTAAATAAATAAAATTAAATCAGGTTCAAAAAATGATGGAACTTACAAAGGTAAATGTTAATTACTGATATAAGTAGGGGTGTTTGAACGGTCATTTCGGTTGAAACAAAAATAAATTAAGCAAGCTGAATTTCTTTTTCAGTTTTCAAAAGCAAACCAAATCAACCAAATAACAACTGAACTGTTTAAACAGAATTAAATTTCGGTTTGTTCAGTTGAACCAAATAAGAGAAATTAAATTTAAAAAAGTCAAAACTCAATACATACACCAATACATTAGTAATTTCATAGAAATAAATATCAAGGTAATATTACACACGTCGTTCAATTCATACAGAATATGTAGATATTCTAAAATATCCAATCAAAATAAAAAAAACAAGCGATGATTAAACCAAATGAAATATAAATCATACTTGAACTATTATAATTCGATCAGTTCGGTTTAATCAGTTTTGAATGTCCAAACCGAACAGATCAATATAAACCAAAATAATTTAAAATTTTAACCAAACTTATTCATTTAAACCAAAAAATCAATTCATTTAAATTAAAAAATTTCGGTTTGGTTGAAAACCAATCAAACCAAACTGTTTGAACAGATATAAGTATAGAGTATTGAATTTTCTTGAATTTGTTATGGATTCCGTCGCATAAGAATATGTCTCTACTAACTATAAAATATAAACTTAAATTTTTTTATCTTACTTAATGATATTTTGTGCAGAAAAAGAATATGTCTCCAACTTTTTAACTTGCAATAATGAGAATTTTGTTTAAAATAAATTCAATTGAGAAATGAGAAAAAATATAGGCCGAACACAATTTGAAAAAATCTATCCAATAGATCGTGAAACCCAAGAAATATCGGGGGATTTATTTTAGCGAACAAGCCCTAAATGCTTAATATCAAACAGGCCTAATAAGGCCTAACGAGTGGATCACTGATTATGACACTAACAGGCCGAACGAGGCTTAATCTGAACTTGTGAAAATGTATGTACTGGAGGGAACCCATACGGTAGCAGACCGTATACAATACTCCCGGCCAGACCAAACTCATATCCGTATCTATTTCGATTTTAGAATATAGGTCCGTTTTGAGATTTGTGCTGGATTAAAACGAACTGGAGGGGGTCAACCCTTTTAAATGCTTAGTGTTCAAGAATGAGACTTAAACTAATCTGGATACAGTTTAAGAAACTAAACAAAAGGATATACCCAAATCGTTATCAACACTCTGTAATTTTTTAACTATTTAATATCTATTTAAACAAAAGGATATACCCAAATCGTTTCTTCTGGATTTCGAACCTGCGATCTTCCATACGGACAGAAAAGTGAAAAAAAAATGAGAAATGTAGTCAAATAATCACCAATGAATAAAAATAGAGAAATAATACTATCTCAAATATTTGTGCAATCAACTCTAAAAATAGAGAAATAATATTACATATGTTTCATTGATTTCATTGTAGAAGTGAAACAAGAGTTTTTAAAACAAACATGTGCAAACTCTTTAACTTTTTTGAGCAATGGGTTCCTTGTATCAGTGGAGTTGTAAATTTATGTAAACAAGATCAAAATTCCTGTCATTTAATACATTCTTTATGAACTAAAGGGTTTTAATTGATTTTAGTGAGCTTTCAATAGCTGAATTCATATCCAGTGCAATACTGGACTGAATAGAATGAGATACAAGTCGATCGTCAGTTTTAATCTGGCACGAATATCAAAACAGACCACTTATATCTAAATTATAAATAGATACCGAATTTTAATCGCTCAAGCTGAAAGTTTGCCAATACATATTGTACTCAGTCCAATATTTGAGAGGATACAGATTATCAATAACTTTGTTGATATTTGTCACAGACATTTTAATTATCTCAGACTATAACAAACCATCTTAATTTTCAACCCAGTATGTATGATGCAACTGCAAATACTAATACTGTACGGTGGCATCCCAAGTCTGACATTAATTTTAATATATTTATTTTTTATCATTGTTTGACAATTTAATTTTATACTAAATTAATTTAAAAATTCATAATTTTTGTATTTAAATGCTTCACTTTTAAAGTAGATTAATTTTAATAGTTTGAATTAAATATTTGAAATCAATTCGATAGATTTTAACTCTAAATTCACAAAAAAAAAACTCAATGAGATTAAGAACATCCTACTTCTTTTGTAACTCAATTTAAAATGTAAATTTGTTTTTCCTCCTTGAAATACATTGCTTCCTATTCCAATCTCCTCCTTGGACTGATAAGATCTTCTGAATTCGACCCCACAAATCAGCAATACATGTATTAGAGTGAGCCTATGGTGCTATGCATAGCAAGGATGGCTAGTGTACTACGGCTCAATATTGTACTTTTTAAAATTCTAACGGTCGATCCAACCGTTCAATGTGATAACCATATGAATATGTACTTGCAAACTAAAATTTATATTTTTTCGAATTTTTTTACTATTTTTTTAGATAGGTAGAAAAATCAGTGTTTTCTGAAAATTCTGGACCATTAAAATTCTACCTATCTAAAAAAATAGTAAAAAAATTCAAAAAAATATAAAATTTAGTTTGCAAGTACATATTCATATAATTATCACATTGAACGATTGGATCGACCGTTAGGATTTTAAAAAGTACCATATTGAACCGTAGTACACTAGCAATCCGTGCTATGCATAGCACCATAGGCTCACTCCATGTATTATACTTGAGCAGAAGTTTCTTAACCTATAAGGCTATATAACCCTCGGGTCCCGAAAACAGCGAGCGTTCATTGCAAGAGCTTCAGACAAACGGGTCCCACATATCAGCGAGACAACACACTGGAGCACGGGCGTGTTACGTGTTGGAGGGTTCTCGCCTCCTCGCCCCGACGAGTGACGACTCTTCTCTCTTCCACTTTCCCCCAAAAACAAACAATTCTATTTCTACCGACCTATCTTTCCTCTTCTTAAATCACTCGTCTCTCTCTCTCTCTCTCACGCTCGCTCGCTCGCTCGCTCTTTCTCCACTATCTCCTTCTCTCTCTATCTCTGCTTTATACCTCTCCCTTCTCACTGAATCGCTCGATGCATACACCCCGCTCTCTTTCTCAATCGTTGTTCTTCTTCTCGCACCTCAAGTCCGATAAGTATTGATATATCTCTCAACCTTGTTTTTCTATATTTTGATCTTTAAAAGTAGGGTTCTATTTTGGGCGAGTTTCCTTATTTATGCGATTTTTAGGGTTTTGATCGTTTCGTATTTCGTTTATAGTTTCGTGAGATAGAAGAAAGGGTTTCCCTTGAGCAGAGATGGCGGCTCATCGGTCGAGCTTTCCTCTCCGCCTACAACAACTCCTAACCGGCGGACGGTCCATTTCACCCTCTCTGAAGCTTGAATCCGAGCCGGTAAGCCTGAAGGTTTTATTTTTCATAGGTTGATCCCTTTAGGTTTAGGTCGTCTTATATTTATTTGATGATCGATATTGCTTATTTTTTTTTTTCATATGGTAGATTCTGAGTAAGGAGATTTACATTTAGAGTGCATCCTTTGTCTAATTTTATAATCTCTGTGTTTTGTATGGTCCAAACATGATTCGATGTGAATGATAGTGTTTTGGTTGCTGGCGCTTCTGAGTCACATAAAATACAGCATCCTTTGTCTAATTTAACATTTTCTGTGTTTTGTACGGGTAAACATGATTCGATGTGAATGATTGTATTGTGGTTGCTGGTGCTCTGAGTCAGATAAAATACAGCATTAAAAGTTATTATTTTTCAAGAAATTAGGGTTTATCAGTTGTGTGATGCTGATTTGATGTATTTTCCATATAGACCAGTTGGAACTGTTTTTAGTGCTTAATCGCCTAACTTATAGCTTTTAAAATTTGGCATCTAGTGTGACTTCATTCCATTCATGTGATGTTCATGTTAGTGTAAATGATCAATGTTCTTTCATGTTTGCACCTTCAAAAATATTGTCTCATGCTAAAAAGGCTTTTGTTCTATTCACAATGTTATCACATCTGCGGTTTGGGTTAGGAGAACAGTATAGTCTGTAAGGGTGTATGGAAACAATTCTGAATTGCCTTTCATCTCAGCTTCATCATCTAGAATCACATTTACCAGAACTTTATGAGTACATATACATGTTAGATTATTGCTACAAAATGAAGCTTACAATATCTTTTTTCATCTTTCATTTTATTAAGTGGAATGCTAATTGTTTGCCATGTGATAATTGCAGCCACCTAAAGTAAAGGCGTTTATTGATCGAGTCATCAATTGCCCTTTAAATGATATTGCCATACCCCTTTCCGGCTTCCGGTGGGAGTATAAAAAGGTACGACCCTTTTCCATATTTCCTAACCCTTGCACTAATTCTAATCAATCCTAATTCTATTCTTTGCCATGAATTAGTACACTCCAGCGATGTAACTGGGTTATCAGTTTGCTGTAAAGCCCCTTGTTGGGTAATTGCATTTGGTCAATCCCGTGAAGTATGCATATTTATCTTTGTAGTAACCTGACCATGTAAATTTTTTTATGAAATGATATCAACCACTGGATCGCTTGAAGACGCAAGTATCTGTACCTTAATATCCTTGAGCAGCTAACAAATAATATTTAGATAAATTTATAGATGGGGTACATTTAATGTTTCTTTGTCATATATGATCACAGGGTAATTTCCACCACTGGAGGCCACTGTTTTTGCATTTTGAGACGTTTTTGAAGACATACATTGCCTCTAGAAATGATCTCCTTTTATTGGATAGCTTCTCAGCAGAAGATCCTTTACCGAAGAACACTCTTATACAGATCTTGAGAGTTATGCAAATTATTTTAGAAAATTGCCATAACAAGGCGTCTTTCCCTGGCCTTGAGGTAAGCTAGAATTTATTTTTATGCTGCGCTTGATCATATCTTTTTCTCAGGAGTCTGCAAAGGTCCCTTTACACTAAGCACCTCAAATTCAGAAAGTCTTTGTCCTCAAGCTTTGTAAGGATTGTCCTTCTTTAAATATACCTGTGGCCAATTTATCCAATAAAACCTAGAAGATTAGATTCAAGCCATATTGTTGCTGTTACTAACAAGCTTGTAATAATCGCTATATCAAGTGGGCTACTTTGTGAACTTATAAGTGTTGATTTGTACTTTTGGTTGGTTTTGTAAGAGAGGCCTCAGGTCTTTACTAGAGTATCAAAGTTGAAACATATCAATGGGAGAATGAAAACCATATGGGTGCCTGAGTACTGGCAGGTCCCTGTGGAAGTGTACGCAATACTATACTAGTTTATTTCTCTAATATTTACTCAGAACATGTATTGTTTTTTTTTTATCTTCTTAGTGGTTTCTTAGGTGTTAAAGCAGAAAATTGAAATAAAAACTAATTGCTGCGTTCCTCCTTGGCACTTCAATTCTGAATTGTACTTACTGTCGTTTTTCTTTCTCAGCACCTCAAGCTGCTTCTTGCATCAACTGATCCTGAGATTCTCATTGCCACTTTAGAAGCCCTATGCGCTTTGGTGAGAGTCAATCCCTCCAAAATACACGTCAGTGGGAAATTGATTGGCTGCGGGTCTATTAACAGCCATCTACTGTCTTTAGCCCAAGGCTGGGGTAGCAAAGAAGAAGGCCTCGGGCTTTATTCATGTGTGGTCTCCAATGAACGGACTCAACCTGGTGGCTTATCACTTTTTCCTTCCGACTCAGAAAACAAGTCTGACACCACCCAACACCGTCTTGGCTCAACCCTACATTTTGAGTGTAACCTACCAGCTGACCAAGCCAAATCATGTGGAATGTGTGTAATAGACATACCTGACCTGCACCTTCGTAAAGAAGATGACCTAACCATCTTGAAGCAGTGTGTAGAAAGATACAACGTGCCACCCGAACACAGGTTCTCTCTCCTCACAAGGATCCGATATGCCCGTGCCTTTTCTTCCTCTAGAACCAGCCGAACTTACACCAAGATAAGCCTTCTTGCATTTATCGTCCTGGTTCAGTCCAATGATGCTGGTGACGAACTTGTTTCATTCTTCACTAATGAGCCGGAGTATACTAACGAATTAATCCGGCTGGTACGATCTGAAGACGCATCGGTACCTGGTTCAATCCGTGCGCTTGCCATGCTGGCACTTGGTGCTCAGCTAGCGGCCTATGCCTCATCCCATGAACGGGCTCGGATACTCAGTGGATCCACCATAATATCTGCTGGGGGAAACCGGATGGTGCTTTTAGGGGTTCTTCAAAAGGCTATCTTGACTTTGAACAACCCTACCGATCCCTCTTCTCCAGTCTTTGTGGATGCTCTCCTCCGGTTTTTTCTCTTTCATGTCATGTCCACCTCTAGCTCTGGTGGGTCGGTTCGTGCTCCGGGTCTGGTCCCTTCACTATTGCCCCTTTTGCAAGACTCTGACCCAGCCCACATGCATCTTGTTTGTCTCGCTGTAAAAATATTACAGAAGCTGTTGGAGTATAGCACCCCGGCTGTTGCATTGTTCAAAGACTTGGGCGGGGTCCAGCTGTTGGCCCAAAGACTGCATGTAGAGGTCGAGAGGGTTATTGGCACTTCAGATGAGGCCAGTGCCAGTGCCAGTGCCAGTTCCAGTGCCATGGTTATCTCTGACGCAGCAAAGTCTGATGAAGATCATCTTCACTCACAGAAACGGCTTATCAAAGCTTTGCTAAAGGCACTGGGAACTGCTACCTATTCTCCTGCGAACCCTGCACGGGGTCAGAACTCACAAGATAACAGCAATAACTCTCTCTCTGGTTCTCTCTCCCTGATATTTCACCAGATGGACCGGTTTGGTGGAGATATTTACTTCTCAGCTGTTTCTCTTATGAGTGAGATGATACACAAGGACCCTACTTGCTTTCCTGTTTTGCAAGAACAAGGGCTACCTGATGCATTTTTATCGTCTGTTCTGGCCGGTGTGGTCCCTTCATCTAAAGCTCTCATCTCTATACCTAATGGGCTTGGTGCAATATGTCTTAACACACGGGGGCTTGAGTCTGTCAGAGAGTCCTCTGCACTGCGCTTTCTGATAGACCTTTTCACAACCAGGAAGTATCTTATAGCAATGAATGAAGGTGTGGTTTTATTGGCGAACGCAATGGAGGAACTGCTCCGCCACCAGTCTTCTCTTAGGAGCTCTGGTGTGGAGATTATTATAGAAATTCTTAATAAGCTCTCTTTGATGGGGGAAGAAAGGGAGAAAACTGGTGCAGAACCTTCTGGTAGCTCTGATGGAGTTGCTGACATGGAGACCGACAGGGAAATTAAGGCAGCTCCAGAGGGGCATGACTTGATGGGTGGTGTTGGGTCAGGCTCGGGCACTGACGGCATCACGGACAACCAATTCATCCACCTTTGTGTGTTTCATGCAATGGTGCTTGTTCATCGCACGATGGAGAACTCGGAAAGTTGCAGGCTGTTTGTAGAGAAGGGGGGTATTGAGATTTTGTTAAAGCTACTTCTTCGACCGAGTATTACACAATCATCAGAAGGGATGCCTATTGCCTTGCACAGCACTGTTGTCTTCAAAGGCTTCACACAACATCACTCGGCTCCACTTGCACGTGCCTTCTCATCCTCCCTGAGGGAGCATCTGGCGAAAGCCTTGACTGAATTAACCCTGGACCCAACTTCTGACAACCATTCCACACCTTCTCTTTTTGTGGTGGAGTTCCTACTCTTCCTGGCTGCCTCAAAAGATAACAGGTGGATAAATGCATTGCTGGTGGAATTTTCTGATGCGGGGAAGGATGTGTTGGAAAATATTGGTCGGGCTCATAGGGAGGCATTATGGCAGATAGCACTTCTAGAAGATTGCAAGGTATTGGATGGGGATGCAGAGAGTTCTAATGTGTCCACTAGTGATGCCCAGCGGTTGGATTCTGAGATTGACGATGCCCGGTTAGGCTCTTTACGGCAGTATATCGATCCTTTGTTGAGGCGTAGGGGTTCTTCTTGGAGCATAGAGTCACAGGTTTCTGATCTCATCAACATATACCGTGATATCAGCCGGGTTTCTGGTGCCCGTACTGATCGGTACTTGAGTTCCCTTGAACGTTCTTCAAGTTCTTCAGACCGCACCCCTCGTTCGTCAGATTCCAATCCTAGCTCCGGTGGTAGCACTTCTGGGGCCAGAACAGTTGAGGAAAACAAGAAACTATCTTATTCTTCATATCACGACATGTTAACCTCTCTTTCATACCACATTGATCATCTTTTCATGGAACTCGGTAAGGCAATGCTACTATCCTCACGGCGGGAGAACAACCCAGTGAATCTCTCTCCTTCAGTTGTATCTGTTGCTGGTACAATTGCCTCTATTGTGTCAGAGCACTTGAATTTTGGGGGGCATGCGCGCCCTAATGAGAGTGAAGTCTCTGTGACTACTAAGTGCCGGTATCTTGGCAAGGTGCTATATTTTATTGATGGCATTCTGCTGGACCGGCCAGACTCGTGCAACCCGGTCATACTGAACTGTTTCTACAGCCGAGGTGTCATTCAATTAATTTTAACTACTTTTGAAGCCACAAGCCAATTACTTTTCACAGTTACAAACCGCTTGCCAGCCTCTCCCATGGAGACTGAGGATTCCAAAGGCAGTTCTGAAAAGGAGGATTCAGAGAGCATGTGGATACATGGCCCGCTTGCGAGCTATGGTGCTGTCTTGGATCACCTGGTCACATCTTCATTCATCCTCTCCAGCTCTACGAGGCAGTTACTTGAACAACCTATAGGCACTGGAAGCATCCAATTCCCTCAGGATGCAGAGGCATTTGTTAAAACGCTTCAGTCTAAAGTCTTGAAGGTCGTGCTTCCAATATGGACCCACCCCCACTTTGCTGAGTGCAACTTGGAATTTGTTAGTGCATTGACATCTATCATGAGGCATGTGTACTCTGGGGTTGAAGTGAAAAACATGGGGACTGGTAATGTTGGTTCTCGTTTGGTGGGTCCACCACCTGATGAGTCTGCAATTGCTTTGATAGTTGAAATGGGTTTTTCCCGTGCAAGGGCAGAAGAAGCTCTGAGACAGGTTGGCACAAACAGTGTGGAGATTGCAACTGACTGGCTGTTCTCACATCCGGAGGAGCCAGAAGAGGATGATGACCTTGCACGTGCACTGGCCATGTCTTTGGGTAACTCAGATTCACCACCTAAAGAAGAGGGGAAGAATGAGCCAGAGATTGAGGTAGAAGAAGAAACAATGCAGCTACCACCGGTAGATGAGATGCTGACCTCTTGCATGAGACTTCTGCAAATGAAGGAATCACTTGCTTTCCCAGTCCGAGACATGCTTGTCACAATCTGTTCACAGAATGATGGTCAGTATCGGCCGAAGGTTCTCACTTTTATTATTGATCGGGTAAGAGAAATCTGTGCCGTGCCCATTCTAACCGGAAACTCTGAAATCTCAGCTTTGTTCCATGTACTCGCACTTATCCTGCACGATGACATTGCAGCACGCCAGGCTGCCTTGAAGGCTGGTCTGCCCAAGATCGCTCTTGACCTTCTATCAGGTTGGGATGGGGAATCATCAGTAAAGAGTGAGTCAAATGGAGTTCCAAAGTGGGTCACATCCTGCTTCCTGTCAATCGATCAAATGTTGCAAGTGGAGCCAAAGTTGCCTGATATCACCGAGCTTGAATTAGGAAAAGATGACAAGGAGAAATCAACAGGTCAGGCATCAGTTGTTATCGACCAATCATGTAAAGAAACAGAGGCCGCACCAGAGGCTGCTGGGTTGTTGGACACAGCGGATCAGAAGAGACTCTTGGAGTTGTGCTGTAGATGTATGCAGAACCATGTGCCATCCGACACCATGCATGTGGTCCTCCAGCTGTGCGCTACTTTGACTAAGGTCCATCCTATAGCTGTTACCTTTCTTGAAGTTGGTGGTTTGAATGCTTTGCTTAGTCTACCGGTTGGTTGTTTGTTTCCTGGGTTTAATGCTGTTGCTGCTTCTATCATACGGCATATTTTGGAGGACCCCCACACTCTCCAGCAAGCAATGGAGCTGGAGATACGCCACTGTCTTATCACTGCTGCAAACAGAAATGGAAACCCTAGAGTTACCCCGCGTAACTTTGTACAGAGTCTATCTGATGTTATTTCCCGGGACCCAGTGGTCTTTATGCGGGCTGCTCGGAATGTGTGTCAAATAGACATGGTTGGTGATCGGCCATACATCGTGCAGTTGAAGGAACGTGATAAGGAGAAGAGCAAGGAGAGAGAGAAGGATAAGTCAGCTGAGAAAGACAAGGCTGACAAGTTGCCTTCTGATCAGGCAAAACAGCTGGACTCAAACACAAAGATTGCAAAGGCACACAGAAAATCCCCCCAGAGCTTTGTAACAGTAATAGAGCATCTGTTGGACTTAGTAGTAACTTTTGTGCCTCCCCCTCTCCCTAGAACTGAAGATCAAGCCGATTCAGGTGTGCCTGTCAGTTCGTCAGCTTCTGACATGGACATCGATACATCTGCTTCAGCCAAGGGAAAAGGGAAGGCTGTAGCCAACTCACCTGAAGAGAGCAAAACAGCTTTACAAGAGGCCACTGCCTCTGTTGCCAAGATGTCCTTTTTACTGAAGCTCTTAACTGATGTTCTCCTGACCTATGCCTCATCAATCAATGTTCTTCTCCGCCGGGATGCAGAACTCAGCTTACGTGGGCCCACCCATGCTAGTGGATCTGGAGGTGTTTTTAGTCACATTGTTCGCCAGTTCCTATCTTCTTCCCCTGCAAAACCAAAGAAGGACAAGAAATCTGAGGGTGACTGGAGATACAAAATGGCAACACGTTCTAGCCAGTTTCTGGTTGCTTCAGCTATTCGTTCGGCTGAAGCAAGGAAAAGGATATTCTCTGAAATTTCAAGCATGCTAGCTGAGTTTGTGGACTCCTCGAATGGGTGCAAGGCACCAGATTTGAGCATGAATGCATATATCGACCTCCTTAACGAGATACTTGCGGCCCGCTCACCAACCGGTTCCTACATATCTGCTGAAGCTTCCTCTACATTTATTGATGTTGGCTTGGTCCACGTGCTAACACGTACACTTGAAGTATTGGATCTGGACAACTCTGAGTCATCAAAGGTTGTTACAGGCATAGTTAAAGCACTTGAACTAGTCACAAAGGAGCACGTGCACTTGTCCGATGCGAAGGGAGAGAGAAAAGCCAGCTCCGATCCAAATCAGGTAGACTCATCTGCTGGGGCTGACAGATTGCAGCCCACTGAAGCTGGTGGCCAGACTGAGACAGCTGGTGGTGCTGCCTCACAAGGTGATGCATCAAACTCTGTGTGGGCACAAGGTGATGCATCGAACTCTGTAACTGATGAAATGGAGCACGACTATGATGGTGAAGATGATTTCATGCAGGATGTTGTGGCAGAAGATCGTCCTGAGAACAATGATGGCATTTCAAGTGTAGAAATCACCTTTAATATCCGGCATGATGATGCGGACCGGATGGTTGATGACAATGATGATGATGATGTGGATGACGAGGATGAGAGTGATCGAGATGGCAATGATGATGATATGTCAGGGGATGATGATGGAGATGATGATGAGCGTGATGAGGATGACGAGGATGAAGATGTCGATGATGATGAGGATGATGGAGAGCATGATGGTTTGGAGGAGGAAGAGGATATGCATCACATGCACCATCCGGACACTGACCCTGATGACCATGAGATGGATGAGGAGGAGTTTGATGAGGACATGCTAGAGGAGGATGAGGATGAAGACGAGGAAGATGAGGAGGGAGTTATACTGCGACTGGAGGAGGGGATTAATGGAATTAATGTTTTTGATCATATTGAGGTGCTTAGTGGGGGTGGGGGCACTGGCGACACCTTGCGTGTTATGCCATTGGATATTTTTGGGACCAGAAGACATGGACAAAGTGGGCGTACCACATCAATCTATAATCTCCTGGGAGGCAGATCTGGTGCTGATCAAGGTGGCCGTGCTGAGCACCCACTGCTTGAGGAGCCGACTGCCCTTCGACTGCTCGCCCAACACAGACAGTCAGGTTAGTGGTTATGTTACTGCTAGTTTCTGGTAGTCAGTTTTCTAAGGGGTGCTCCTTTGGAATGCTTCTCAAACTAATATATCGAATAAGTGCATTCAAAACCAAATTCAGTCATTCCTAAAGATTGAAAGGAAATGAAAAATAGCACTCAAAAAAGGAATGATATTGTTAGGTTATCACCTGTATAATAGGGGTTTTGATAATTTATGGAGTTCTAAAAGTTCACCACTTCAGTTATATTTCTCTCTTATTGTTTGATCATTGCAGATTTTTTTTTTTTCAAATACATGTGTATTTTGTTTTAGTTTCTTGCAAAGTACCTGCTCTTGTTTGTTCATTGGGATCATTTAAGAATTATTTTACCTTTCTCCTTTATGCAGATAGCACAGTCGATTTAGCTTTCTCTGATAGAAATCAGGAGAACAACTCCTCCCGTCTGGATGCAATTTTCCGGACTCTAAGAAGCAGTCGGCAAGGAAACCGATTCAATATCTGGTTGGATGAAAACCATCCACGTGGGGGGTCCACAGCTCCAGCTGTGCCACAGGGATTGGAGGACCTGATCATCTCTCAGTTGAGACGGCCTACACCTGAGCAACGATCTGATCCAAGTGCGCCAGCAATCCAGCCAGAAGGTTCAGACGAGCCCAACAATTTACAAGGGTCTGAATCTGGAACCAGGGAGCAAGCACAAGCTGGACTTGCAGAAGGAACTGAAAATGCTAATGAGACTGCTCCATCTGAGGGTGCATCTCTCCAAGGAGACGCATCAAATGCTAGTGAACAGGCAACTGACATGCAGTACGAGCGCTCTGATGCAGCATCAACCCGGGACCGTGATGGGGAGGCTATCAGCCAGGCAAGCAGTGAAAGTGGTGCTACCATTGGGGAGTCCTTGCGTAGCCTAGAGGTTGAAATTGGAAGTGTAGATGGACATGATGATTCGGTGAGAAGGCCGCCAGGTGGAGGAACGGTCCCTTCCAGTGTATTGGAGAGAGTGAGTGAAGTACCGCAAAGCGCAAGTGAAGAGGGTGGACAGACCGACTCAGGCCTGCAAGAGGGACAGCAAGCAAGTAACAGAAATGGAGAAGGTGATTCATCGATTGACCCGACATTTTTGGAGGCTCTGCCAGAGGATTTACGTGCTGAGGTGATTTCCTCTCAACAGAACCAGGCTGATGCACAAGGGTCATCTGGAGAGCGGGCCCAACATAATGATGGGGAGATTGATCCAGAGTTTTTGGCTGCGCTTCCGCCAGATATTCGTGAGGAGGTATTGGCTCAACAGCGGGCCCAGCGACTACAGCAGTCGCACGAGCTGGAGGGACAACCCGTGGAGATGGATCCTGTCTCCATTATCGCAACTTTCCCTTCTGAGATTCGTGAAGAGGTGGGATGACTACTGCATTACTGATACTTAATGGTTATTCAATTTGTAGTTTTCTTAACTGCAGGTGCACTAATTAGGACCCATGGCAAAAGGATCATCTTAGTATTGATGCTGATTCCATTGCTTATTTGAGCTCTGTCATTTTATTTTAGGTTCTCCTGACATCACCAGATACTCTCCTTGCCACTCTGACGCCTGCATTGGTAGCTGAAGCCAACATGCTGAGAGAGAGGTTTGCTCATCGGTATCACAGTGGAACACTGTTTGGTATGGGATCAAGAAGCAGGAGAGGTGAGTCGTCAAGATTGTTGCCGCATGGTGAAGGTGGGTCCCGTCAGACATCTAGTAAGGTTGTAGAAGCTGATGGTACTCCTCTTGTTGATAAGAATGCCCTGAAAGCTCTCATTAGATTGCTCCGAATTGTCCAGGTACTTGTAATTCTTTTTGCAATCTCGACAATTTTTGTTGCTTAAGTGCACATGGATACATGCATTAACCAAACTAGAATACTGGAATATTTGCGGCTCTCGTTGATTTTTGTGCTTTATTGGGTTACATAGACACATTTTACTTTGTTCTATCATTTATCTTGTTCTGCTGATTTCTAGAATGTTGTTAGTTCCCAGCTATTGGTAAAAGCCCATAAGGAAAATAAGGAAAAGTGGACAAAAACATTCAATTGTGAAACACCAAATGAACAAAACTGTTTAGGCAAAAATAAAAGAGCCTTGTATGCATTCCTACGTGTATCATTTTTAATCATGTGCTATCTTCTGAACAGCCATTGTACAAGGGTCAGCTACAGAGACTTCTTCTCAACCTCTGTGCGCACCGAGAAACAAGGGCATGCTTGGTGCAAATCTTGGTGGATATGCTTATGCTTGACCTTCAAGCCTCCACGAGCAAGCCAAACAGCTCGGTGGAACCACCTTTCAGGCTGTATGGTTGCCAGAGTTCCATCACATACTCTAGGCCCCAACACTCTGATGGTAAGCATGTTTCTTCTTTTGTACCTATCTCTGAAAAGGTAAAATAATTAAATGAGTACTCAAAATTCCAAGTTGAATTACAAAATCATGCTTTTAGTTTAACAAGAAGTGGGTCACTGCAGGTACAAAACCATAACATACTGATATATTCTAACAGAACATATTTAATACTGAATCACACTAATATCCCTTTGGTATACTTATCAGGAGTACCTCCTTTGGTATCTCGCCGCATTCTAGAGACTCTAACATACCTGGCCAGGAATCATCCCAATGTGGCCAAACTTCTGTTGTATCTTGAGCTCACCCGACCCACTGGAACTGAAGCCCGTGATGTGGGCCGTGGCAAGGCCGTACTCATGGAGGAAGATAAACCTGAAAATGACAAGGCTTATGCAATAGTCTTACTTCTTACTCTGCTGAACCAGCCATTGTATATGAGGAGTGTGGCTCATCTTGAACAGGTTCAATTTCTGATTAAAATAAAGAACTGATCAAGTATCATCAATTGGTCTTGGCCTTTAATGGGTTTTTACTCATTCTTAGGCTGGTTTTAAATGTTCAGCCTATTTTAAGCACCCTTATACTCTAATTTCTCCGACAGAATAGATGAAAAAATAAAACCTTCAAAACCAGTAATACTGAATCTGTGGGGCCATATTTCTTTTTTTCCTGAACTTGATACTTGGTACCACAAGATAGAACATTTTTCTAAACCCTGTTTTTATAACAGCTATTGAACCTTCTTGAAGTCATCATGGTAAATGTGGATCATGAGACTGAACAATCTGAAAAGACAGCAGAAGAGAAACCACCGGGTTCTGATAGCACTATGCAGGAAGCTGCTCAAAATAGTAATACTGCCACTGTCGGTGCTTCTAGTTCAACAGGACCAGATACCAGTGGTACAGGGGAGACAAAAACAGAGCAGCCTCTGAATGATGTCTTACAGAGCCTGCCTCATCCTGAGCTTCGCCTTCTGTGTTCATTGCTTGCACGTGAAGGGTACGCATGCATTTTTATTAACACTCTGTTATATACTAAGATGTATTTCATTCATATTGATCCATTTGGCTGATTGCACCTGCCCTTCTAAAATGGAAACTACTTTATATAGTGGGACTAAAATGGAATAATGGAGTATGCACTATCTTTATCTTTATAGCATGGAATAAGGTTCGGAGGTACTCAGCTGTCTAAATTGGGAATAAAAGAAAAATCCAATTTACCAGAACTGCCTTTTACCAAAGACATCTTCAAAATGGTTATTCTTATCTGTTCTGTGTCAGATGCTTGCTTATTTTAATTTGTTGGATTTTCTCATGACATGTAGTTTCTTTCTTTCTTTTATAGGTTGTCAGACAATGCATATCTCCTTGTGGCGGAGGTTTTGAAGAAGGTAGTTGCACTGGCTGCCAGTTATTGCAGCTTGTTCATTACAGAGCTGGCCCACTCAATGCAAAACCTCACCCAGGGTGCAATGAATGAGCTCCGTTCATATGGTGAAAATAGCGAAAATGCACTTCTCAGTGCATCATCCACCAATGGGACTGCTGTACTAAGGGTCTTGCAGGCATTGAGTTCTTTAGTGTCCATGCTGCAAGAGAGAAAAGAAAAGGAAATTGATGCCCTTGGTCAGATAGCTGACATAAATTCATCTCTTGATTCTCTGTGGCTCGAGCTGAGCAACTGCATAAGCAAGATTGAGAGCTCACCAGATTATCCTGCTGACCAGCTGAGCTCACCTTCTGCCAGCGCTGGACCTATGGGCAACTCTAATTCGTCACCACCTCTACCAGCCGGTACACAAAACATACTTCCTTACATCGAATCATTCTTTGTGACATGCGAGAAGTTGCGTCCCAGCCCCTCGAGCCAGTCAGAAACACCACCTCAGGACAGTGCATCAACTACCTCTGACACTGATGATAACACCAAGCACAATGCACTCGTTAAATTCTCAGAGAAACACAGAAAGTTGCTGAATGCATTCATTCGTCAGAACCCCGGCCTCCTCGAGAAATCCTTCTCTCTAATGCTAAAGATCCCACGCTTGATTGATTTTGATAACAAGAGAGCATATTTCAGGTCGAAAATAAAGCACCAACATGACCACCACCACCACAGCCCAGTCAGAATATCGGTCAGGAGAAATTATATATTAGAAGATTCTTATAACCAGCTGAGAATGAGATCACCACAGGATTTGAAGGGGAGACTAACTGTGCACTTCCAAGGGGAGGAAGGCATAGATGCTGGTGGTCTCACAAGAGAGTGGTATCAACAGTTGTCAAGAGTGATTTTTGATAAAGGTGCACTGCTTTTCACTACAGTTGGAAATGATTCGACGTTCCAGCCGAACCCGAACTCGGTGTACCAGACTGAGCATCTCTCATACTTCAAATTTGTTGGCAGGGTGGTGAGTATCTATAAAATAATCTTGAAAAATTAACTGTACAGTCCTTTAGAAAATGTATTGTCATATCTAATGACTGCATTTTACTTTTGTGTTAGGTTGGCAAGGCTCTCTTTGACAGCCAACTTCTTGATGTGCACTTCACCAGATCGTTCTACAAGCATATACTCGGTGTGAAAGTCACATATCATGATATCGAAGCCATTGATCCCGGTTACTACAAGAACCTCAAGTGGATGCTTGAGGTGATCCTCACCACTCTCTTTCAACCTATGTGTATTTACTTTTTCGATTTCTGTCACTATTATTACCAAAACTCTCGACTTCCCTTAATTATTATTTGTTGAATTGCAGAATGACATCAGTGAAATGTTGGACCTCACGTTCAGTGTGGATGCAGATGAAGAAAAGCTCATCTTGTATGAGAAGAATGAGGTACCATCTGTTCTTGTATTCTTCTGGCAATTTAGACTTTTGTTTATATTGTTTCTTGCTGTTGGATCAGCTTTTGTAATTTGTATGACATCTTGTAATAATTTGCAGGTAACAGATTATGAACTGATTCCTGGTGGGCGTAACATCAGGGTAACAGAAGAGAACAAGCACGAGTACGTGGACCGAATTGTTGAGCATAGGCTAACCACAGCAATCAGGCCTCAGATCAATGCATTCTTGGAAGGGTTCAATGAGCTGATCCCAAAAGATCTAATTTCCATTTTCAACGACAAGGAGCTTGAGCTGCTAATTAGTGGCCTTCCTGACATAGATTGTGAGTACCAACCCAGCCTTGTACTATTTTGGATGTTAATCCTGTAAATTGCTTTTGAAGTACCCTAACATGTTACATTTCCCTTTTTATGCAGTGGATGATTTAAGGGCAAACACAGAATATTCAGGATATAGCATTGCCTCACCAGTAATTCAGTGGTTCTGGGAGGTTGTTCAAGGCTTCAGCAAGGAGGATAAAGCTCGCTTCCTCCAGTTTGTCACCGGAACTTCTAAGGTATCCTTCTCTTTTACCTTTTACCTTTCCTTTCTTTATTTTATTTCTTTTGGTTGGAAGATCTACACACAGTGTGATTTGATTCTGTTGATGCTATTATTAATATTACATTTTTTTTTCATTTATAGGTGCCTCTAGAAGGTTTCAGTGCACTACAAGGGATATCAGGCCCACAGAAGTTCCAGATACACAAAGCTTATGGCAGCATCCAACATCTACCTTCTGCCCATACATGGTATATGCCTTTTTCTTCATTCAATGCAAATATAATAATCTTTAGTTTTAGTAAGATCATCTATTCCCGGTGATCATTTGTGTTCCTCTCTTAGGAAAGAGACCATGTAGTATGAAACCAAGACATTAATAGATTTGGATGCCGCTATTATCTGTTATTTATCTACTTGTGCTATCATCTGTTATTTTGTGTAATTGTATTTGTCGATTTGTGTTCTTGCTGCAGTTTCAACCAACTTGACCTGCCAGAGTACACCTCCAAAGAACAACTGCAAGAAAGGCTGCTTCTCGCCATTCATGAGGCGAATGAAGGGTTTGGTTTTGGTTAATAGTTACAGTTGTTATGAACTGTACAGACTCTAGTTAAAAGAGATCACTGATTTGTTCAAGACAGGTACATCTAGTTAGCACACTGATGAAAAGAGTATGGAAATCTGAGGTTTTGGGGTGGTTGGTTGGAGATTAGTGGGCAAATTTTGGATCTGATGTACTAAAAGGGCGATTATTTATGGTGTTTATAACCTGTTACTCCGGGATGCATTCCCCCTCTTTTTTTTTTTTTTTCATAAACTCAGGAAGAGAGGATTTGTCCATCACAATGTGTTTTTTTGTGGAGGGCTTTTCTGGATTCATGAGATGTTGGTGGACTGTGAATTAATATAATGAGAATCTGTTGATTTTAATTTTGGTGGTTTTATATTTAGTATTAGTTATATTAGTTTATATTAGTTGAATATCATTTGTTAGCTAGATTTGTTATATTGGACCAGATCAATAGTTGGAAGTTTTGGCCATTGTGTTAAACCTGAATTTGTATAGGTCCTAATGGTGTGCTCCTGAGGTGAATGGTGGAGGGGATGGGAGAGGAAATGAAGTTCGTTTTCCTTAATTTTTTTTTTCTTTTCTTCACTCAGGAGCACTCTCAATTGTAACGGATGTCAGATTTCATCCAACCCAATAGGTAACGGTTTAGGTGGTGTGTTTCGAGCTACCGAAATAGACGGGGAGCTTGTGATTCAAGGGAAGTGAGAATAATTTGTGCATAAATGGTTGATAGGAATTTTCACTTTGTATGGAGATCATGTTGGATGCTCGGATCAACTTTGGACTTTGAAAATGAAAATATTGATCCAAATACATAAGAACTTGAGGACTCCTAAGGAGGCTTAAATATTTGAGTTCGAGTCTTCACAAATCACAATCATACAAAGTGAAGTTTTATCCACTGAGTTTTAAATACAAATTTAGCATTTTATGATGTATGATTAAAAAAATTTAAATCACGAAAATGACTACATATTAGAAGATCATGAGTTTAGAAATAATTAAAATGATAGAGCAACTATGCAAAATATAGATACAATCAGATCAAAAGAATCCGGTGCCTACTGTAGATATAGGGTATCTGTTTTAAGATTTGTGCCAGAGTTGATTTATTAATTGTTCCTCAGGTGCTTGGAGAATGCGGATTCATATCAAGAGTGGTCAGAGGTGAATCTAAAGAAGTGAAGAGTATCAATTGACCTTTATTTATTTTTAAAATTTCTTTACGGGTTATTTTAAACACGTACATGATGCTGCATTGTTTTTAATCGGCCTAAAAAATGCGATCTATGTTTGTTCTTTTATATATGCATGCGGGATATGATTCGTAAGTTGAGGTAACCAAAATTTAATGCATGCTTGTGCGATACGTTGCCAAACATTATAATAGATTTGAGACAAAAGAAATATTTTAAAACCTTAAGTTTTAGAAAATCGTTAATAGAATATCATATTTTTATGATAGATAGTAGAATTCCAATATTATTTTAATATTTAAAGTTTTTAATGCCTGCTATGTTTTTAATGTGTTTTTCGTTGTTTTTGTCTTCAGTGACTTTATTTTAATAATTATTTGAGTAATTCTTTTGTCCCCCGTCCCCTAAACGTCCCCCATTCTAACTAACTATGTTAATCATTAATTAACGACTTTAACTAACAATTAGTGGTCCCCGTCTAACTGTCAATACCCACTGGCGGGATCACTATTATGAATACTTGCTCGATTAGGTATGAATACTTGTGCATAATACTTGCTCGATTAGGTATGAATACTTGTGCGACAGACAGCTCGAAAGTATGTCATCATGGATCTCATTTGAAAGAGAAAATTGTGTAGAAGACGTTCGTGATTTTAGATTTGCAAAATTCCTCATAGATCGTCAGAAATATTGGTTAGATTGAACGGAGAAAAAAAAAACCACCTCTAAAAACGTGTAAAAGATGAGTAAGTGATGTGTCTAGTTTTTTTTTTTAAATACTTGATATCTTAGGTATGAATACTTGATGTATTATATATGAATATTTGATATCTTAGGTATGAATACTTGATGTTTTAGATTCGCAAAATTTCTCACAGATCGTTATAAAGGCGAGATTGAATGGAAAAAAAAAATTCACCTCTAAAAACGTGTAAAAGATGAGTGTGTGATAAGAGAAATAAAAAAAAGTTTATATGTTCAATTTTTTTAGAAATATTTGGTATCTTATGTATGAATACTTACATGACGAGTTATGAATACTTGCACGACGAAAAACCCGAAAGTACTTCATCATGGATCTCATTTGAAAGAGAAAATTACGTAGAAGATGTCGGTAGTTTTAGATTCGCAAAATTCCTCACAGATCGTCAGAAATATTAACGAGATTAAACGGAGAAAAAAACCCACTTCTAAAAACGTGTAAAAGATGAGTGTGTAATTAGAGAGAAAAAAAAGTTGATGTCCAGTTTTTTTTTTTTTAATACTTGATGTTTTAGGTATGAATACTTAATATATTATATGATAATACTTGCACGCATAAGTATCCATACATACGCGCGCCAGCTATAAATTTTTTCAATCATAAGTGGTCCCCCAAGTAGTTAATGTAGTTAGTGATCCCCAATTGTACACATTAGTTAATAAACGTTTAGGGGAGGGGACTGTTAGTCGATCCCTAATTATTTTTCTTACTCAAAAATTGGGTTACTTTAGGAGATCCGGACTCTATAATGTCTCGGCAGCTATCATGTTGAGTTTAAGGTGATTTGTTTTATTTCATTTATTTTATTTTCCATCTCTCTTTATAATTATTTGTCGTCTTTGAAAACCCTTAGAACAGGGAGTCACTATTGGAAGTAACAAGCTGGTCAATAAAATTACTTACGGTGAATTTGTCTCCAATCTCACGCTTCAAATTTGAAAATTCGTCAGAGAGAGAGGATAGTAGGGAGGGAGAAGAAGGCAAATTAGATAAAGAATTTGAAATAAAATGTATATTGGTCTATTTAATTTTTAAAATAATTAAATAAATAGTTAAATAACTAAAAGAAAATGGAAGAAAAAAGATTAAATTTTTAAAGAGATATTGAATATTATAGTATTTTTTTAGAAAATTGACTAAGTTTGTATGTACTGTGCAATTTATGCAAAAAAAAAAGTAGACAATTTTCTTTATTTAACCTACTTTTCCCAAGTTAAAGACTTGTCATCAATCATCGGCAAGCACTCTGCTTGAATTGCTAAGTTCTTTAGTACCCCTCGGCATGGATCCCCAAACATCGAGTTTGAAACAATAACTGTGCAGTTGTTTTTTCCCACACATGCCTGCCAAAAAGAGGAGGCAATGAATCAATACCAATTTGTATATATAAATGTAAAAGCCTGTACTGAATGCCTTTGCACTAACCTCAGTTACCAAGGACGGAGAATTTGCAGCATGACATCTGCCTTGAGAGAACTGTTGGCAACTGCCACTAGGAGTTCCATAGCTTGCAAAAGTAATGCTTGATATTACATGTCCATCATCACAGTGCAAGTACGCTTGTGGTGGGATGCTACTTGCACTAACCTCTTCATTTAGTATATTTCGATCAGACCATGCCGAAAGAGGCGGGTAATCATTTTCTGATACTTGAGAACATACAGTTTTGGTGTAGTGTAATTCGAGTGAAATCTTGGTAGGATCCCCTCCGGCTTCCTCGAATAGCACAAGCAGGTTGTCAGTTGATTTCAACCATTCTCTTGGGATATGATACCTATTATCAAGCAAATTTAGAGTAATAGTATCACAAATGTAAAGGTCAATTGATATAATCTTATGAATAGCCATTTGTGAGTTCTTAACTTCTCATAACAACAGAAATTTAGTATAGCATCCAATTTTTTCAAATGTTGGAATCCTGCAGCCATGTATCCGAGACAATAAAACATCTACTTATAATAAATATTTATGGAAAATGATTTATGATACAATGCATGACCAATCTTCCCAGTGTACAGTGCTTGTAATCCTTTGTTTTTTTTTAGTTTAACATTCCTTTTTATTCCAATTGACTGTTTCCAAGGCTATACCTTTATTTTTCTAGTTGCAGAGCTTAACAGTAACTTTATCTTGGGGCACCTATTAGCCTCGAAAATGGAGATCGCAAAACTTATAACCCGTAGTGATATATATAGCATACCATTCAGATATACTATGCAACAAATCGTTGTATATACCTTCCGACCTGATAAACCTATTTTAACTTTGTGAATTATTTTCCAGTCAACTAGCAGACACCTATTAGAGGCATTACTAAAACCTTCTTTGAGAAGAACAGTTAGCAGACACCTATTTGAGCCATTATTAAAACCTTCATTGAAAAGAATAGGTACCAGCTTTGAGTGGGCAGTCCACAGTTTGTTGAACACTTGTCCTCTTGATAAGCACCTCGATAGTCACAATAGTTGGTGCAACCGCCTTTTGGGGAGACCAGTGACCAATAGCGGCCAATCGCACGGCCATTGACCCAAGCCTGTCCTTTCCCCATACTTCCCAGGTCAAGTGCAATGGGGTCGGTGCCTTCGGGTGCATCAAATAAAGTCTGTACAGAAATAATAAAATTGCAACGGTCTGGTAAGCTAAAACCCCCAATAAGATTTATCGGTATTCGATGGATCGTGAACCTACCTTGTACCATGTAAAGGGGCACGGGATACAATTGAGATCTATTTCGTTCCAGTCAGCATTTTGCTCACCTTCTAGAGTGTATATTTCAAAGTACTCTCCCTTCAGTCCCACCTAAATGTGTAAATAGTTATTTCCATTACAAGGATTTCTGTCAAAAAATGAACAAATGGAAAGAAAAAGGCATTAAAAATTGCCTGCTGCAGAGATTTTACCTGATACGTCCAAACTAACTCAGAGAGGTCGAGATCACCATATTTCAACCCAGTTAGTTTTATTTGACCTCTGAAACCGGCTCCATCCTTCTCAAGGAAGGCACCATAGTTCTACACAAGAAATATAACACTCATATTACATCCCTCTCAACTAATTGTTTTTTTTTAAGGCAATTAAAGTTTTGTAATATTTTTGGTACCTGCAATCCAACAGTTACTGACAACAAGGCCACTTCATTGTATCCTTCAACCAATGTAACATTCTGGTGAACTGGGTCCCAGTCACCCACCTTACTACCTTTAGTTTTTAAAAACATGAAATAGAGATGCAAGAAGGAAATATATTAATTCTATATTATTGTAATCCTAATATTTCGATAAGCTAGCATTGAACTACTGCACTCTATTTGGTTCAACATGCTTTTGAGAATTAAATGGTCCTCACATTATCAATAAATCGAAAGCAAGTGTCCCTTTTCAGCATTTGCAAGAAGACCCCTGAGGTGTTAGTAAAATACAACTAAATTCCTACCATTTGTCAGCCTTGATTAATGACTGTTAGACTGTTAGTGCAATGCTTCAATAACATGATGGATAATACAATCTGGAATTCATACATCCCACTAGAGTTATGGTCAATTGTGTCACTATAACATTCTTAGCACCTTTGTTAATTAATAAGACAGTTTTAGGGGATAATACAGAGTGGTCTTTTAACTTATTGAACATGTATGCTCTTTTTTAGCAAATACAAAAAAGGCAGTAGCTCTGTTGTAATTTATAAATAACAGAAGGACTCTTTGCAAATTAATTTTACTGAACAGTTTTATTTGTACCTCAAAAATTTTTGGCACACTCGAAAGAGATTAAATATATCTCTTACAGGTATTACCGTATTAGCACAGCAATTTTTACAGGTAACAATGCAAGCAAAATCACAATAATAAAATTTAAAGATAAACATAATACGAAGGTCACAATGCAGAAGAAGTTACCAGCATAGTGACCATTCACAAAAATGCGAACTATATCTCTACATTTGCCTATAGAAAGAGAGGGGGAAGTGCCATTCTGCTTCCAATATTCAACATCCTCGTTAGAAATATTAAACCTGAATTTGACCTCAAGTTAGGTTGCAACAGATTAAACATAAATTTGGTTCATCAGTACCTCAGATCTACCTTGTTATGTACCATAGGTAGTCAGAGGCATCCTTTGTCACATTCAAGTGCTCCAGTATGCCTTCAGCAGTAAAGCTATCATCGCCCCACGCACCAATTGGTTCTTTATAAGACACCCAATTATTAGAAAAGTAATCCTTTCCATCTTTTAGGGCCAAATAGTTAAATTCTGTCACATTTGCATAACCAGGAGGAGACCCGGACTCAACAGACTTTATTGAAGTTTGTGCAATAACCTAAGAAAAGAAAAAAACTTCAAATTTTCAAATCATCGCTATTGGACCTTTCTTATTATTTAATTCTGATAGTGTGCAGGCTAGTAAGGCTTAATTGAGGATTAGTTTCCAATTTCTGGTTAAAACTAGAGGCACTACCAGTACTGATTAGTAGCAATTAAAGACCAAGCATTGATCTTCATGGGAAATTTTTAATAATAAAAAGCATGATGAGTATCTTTAACATAAGCAACACTAGACTGTACAAGCTAAAATGGTATATCATGATTCCACAGAAGACAGAAGTTATACATACAATAAAAGGAATAGTGGTACAAAGGGTATGCTAGGTCAGTTTTGCACAATTCATTTCTCACAAGGAAAATGATAAAAATAAAACAACTATGACCACCTTAGCAGTGTTATAAGCGACAGTTTTACAGTCTGGCAATATGCTGACTGACCATGGGGGCAGACTGTATGTTTTCCCGAATATTCGAACTGAGACTGTTTTCTGTTCATCAATATTGGCTAGAAATAGTGAACATATACTGACGTCTTCTGGAAGAGTTATGTTTGGATTTACATGCTCACTGGCATATATATGTGCCTGCAAATTGAAAAAGAAAATAACAATAAAAAGCCCAAAACATAATTTTTGGCAGGAAAGCCAAATATTGCTGGTATGCTTTTGCTTCTAGCAAAGTTAAAACTGATATAAATATGTATAAGACAAAAAATGACTCATTCATGACAGCTCATTTTTAAATGGGTAATCAGTTTACATTTTTTAAAGCAATTAATATGATAAGTTAATAAACATAGAAATATAAAAAGAGCAATAAATAAAAAAGAACACTCAGTAGCAGTATGGTTTTCTATTGGCTAGCGTTTGCTGGTATCAGAACAAGTTTTGGTCGTCAATTACATTATCCAAAAAATGTCACTTTTACAAAAAGAATAAATAAAAAATAAAACAAATAAAACAAAGAAGAGTAAACATAAAATGCTAAAAAGAAGAACAACGAGAATCAGTTGCATTGAATACAGTGAGGCTTGGGCTGGCTGCCATTTGCTGGTTTCATAACATTAAGGTGGCACTATGCATCCCTTTAGTCATTTGATGTTCAGTTTTGATTACAACAGCACACATTAACAAAGATTTGTGATAAACAATAACCAATCATAAAAGAAAAGAACCTCTTGCATTGGACCCAGTTTTACATACTGTGGTGACCCATCAACAGTTACAAGAGCAAGCTCGCAGAGTCTAATAGCTGTGTGAAGGTCCCTTAGGTGGCCCCACTTAGGCTCAGTTATTACACCTGTTATTACTCATCTTAACAACATGACAAGCAAATTTGTTTTGATATGCAGAGTCAAGCTTAACGTACCATATTCATCAATAGGGGCATCATAGTCATAACTTGTTATATAATTGGGGCCCCCAGATGTCCTCCCGAAGTTTGTACCACCAAAGAACTGGGAGAAGATTTTAAAAGCATGAAGAGACAGGAATGAAAAGCTGACGGAAGATATGAGACTCTGGCCATATTATATAATTAGAGTAAAAATTACCATATAGTAATTATGGAAGCTACCTCCCCGTTGGAAAAACCGAGCAACAGCAAATGAATTGTCTTTAACGGGTCTATGAGGCACCCGCCCACCCCAATAAGCAAACCTACAGTAAAAGAATTTATAGTGTTTGTTCTTTATTGACCACAAGACCAATTCAGGCTAGCTAAAGTGAAACAACTTAAACAAATGTATTGCAAAACAAACAAATAAGCAACCATCCATTCCAATCTTCAGTCCAAAAAGTTGGCTTCCCGTAAGAATTTGGCTTGAAACCGTCACAGTAAAATCCATTACAGGAGTTAATCTGCAGAACCAAACAAAAAAATTATAGGTACAATGAAGAGAATAATAATGAACAAACAACGAAAAACATGGAAAAGTATAAGCGAGGTGTGAGCACTTACAATTTTTTCTGGTGCATCAGATTGCTGACACATTACCCAGGGTACACCAGCACCAAGCCCAAGTGCCATGCCAGCAGCCCATTTTACATATGATTTGCCACCTTCTCCATAGCTTGATTCAATATTTCCGTACTCATTTTCTATCTACAAAATACTCTTTTTCAATCAATGATGATATAAATAAAAAGTTAATAATGAATATATACGACAGAGAGCTTTCAACAGGTGCTAAGATACATAAATACTAAATAGTTGAACAATAGGTTCGATGTTCTACCTGTGCTAATATAATGGGGCCACCTTGCCATGAAAAAAGCCTCTCTTCTAACATTATATCCACTATTTTTTTCACAAACTTCTCCATTTCCTCCTAAGAAATTGAGGTATGTAACAAAGGCAGATTATCATAACCAAGAATATACAAGTTAAACAATGACCAAAACAATAGCATACTCTAACATTGTATTACAAAAATCAGTCCAATCCTACATGAGATTAGGTATAAAATCATTTAAAACTTGTTCATTGATTAATGAGTTTGGGCTTATATAGCCTCTTACATTCTAACAAACAAGTCCCTAGACTTCTCTATTATGTCTATTTCCCAATAGACCCGTACAATTAATACAAATCTCAACACTCCCCCTCAAGATGGGCAAAAAATATTCACTAAGCCCATCTTGTCACACAACCTAGATAGATCTATTGAGCTAAGTCCTTTGGTGAGGCAGTCAGCTACTTGATCTCTAGTAGCTACATGACTCAGCTCTAATAGTCCACTATTCAACTTTTCCTTGATGAAGAACCTATCGATCTCCACATGCTTGGTTCTGTCGTGTTGCACTGGATTGTTGGCAATGCTGATTGCTGACTTGTTGTCACACCATAGCTTCATTTGAGCTCCTTGGTCCACCTTGAGCTCTTCCAATAGAGTTCTCAGCCACAACATCTCGGCAACTCCTAAGGCCATGGCCCTGTACTCTGCTTCTGCCGTCGATCTCGCAACAACCGACTGCTTCTTGCTCTTCCAAGAGACCAAGTTGCCGCCTACGAACATGCAATAGCCAGATGTGGATCTTCTGTCATCGGCACAACTAGCCCAGTCAGAATCACAATAGCCCTCAATGCTCAAGTGTCCATTCTTTCTGAAAATCAAGCCCTTCCCTGGTGCACTCTTCAGGTACCTCAGAATTTGATACACCGCGTCCATATGGCCCTGCCTAGGGTCATGCATGTAGCGGCTCACCACGCTCACTGCAAATGAGATATCGGGATCAGTATGACTCAGATAGATCAGTCTGCCTACCAGTCTCTGGTACCTCTCACGATCAACCTGTTCTCCTGCCTCAGTGCTCAACTTGAACTTCTGATCAATTGGAGAAACTGCAGGCTTGCACCCCAACATGCCTGTTTCCGTGAGCAAGTTTAGAACATACTTCCTTTGGGATAGAACGATCCCTTCTGCTCCACGAGCCACCTCAATCCCAAGAAAATACCTAAGCTGTCCTAGATCCTTCACCTCAAATTCCTTCCCCAATTTCGCCTTCAGCTGAGCAATTTCCCCTTCATCATCCCCAGTGACAATCATATCATCGACATACACAGCAAGCAAAGTAATGTGACCACCATGTCGTCGAAAGAACACTGTGTGGTCAGCATTGATCTGCTCATAGCCCAGGCCTACCATAGCTCTCCTGAACCTGTCAAACCAAGCTCGAGGAGACTGTTTCAATCCATACAGGGACTTCCTCAGTCTACATACCTTGCATGTTGTTTGGTTTGTGCTGAAACCTGGGGGTATCTCCATATACACCTCCTCTAGCAAATCTCCATGGAGAAATGCATTTTTCACATCAAGCTGGTGTAACTTCCATCCACCATTCACCGCAAGAGAGACGAGAGTCCTGACTGTGCTCATTTTCGCTACCGGTGCAAAAGTCTCATCATAGTCGATGCCATACGTCTGACTGTACCCCTTTGCCACCAACCGTGCCTTGTAGCGATCAATTTTCCCTTCTGGAGTCTGCTTCACTGTGAAGACCCATTTGCACCCCACTGCCTTCTTGCACACGGGTAGCGGCCCTATCTCCCATGTCTTGTTTTTATCGAGGGCACCAAGCTCTTCTTGCATAGCTGCTTTCCACTTTGGATCCTCTTTAGCAACCTGCCAATACTTGGGTATAGAGACAGTGTCCAAAGATGCAATGAATGCTCCATGTGCAGGTGATGTGTTAGAGTATGAAACAAACTGAGCGATATCATGTGGGAACCCATAACGATCAGGGAGAACTCCCGCATTCCTGCGAGAAGTCCTCCTTACTGTCATGGGAGTGAGAGGAGAAGAGAGAGGAATCATATCACCTGTGTAGTTTGAGTCTGAGGGTGGTGTAGGTGTCTCAGGAGTCGGAGTAGATCGGGACAAGGGACTAGATGGCACAAGTGGTACTGCAGACGCTGGTACTGGTACCTCATTCTGCCTCTTTCTTCTTGTATACACTCTCAGCTCCCCCTGAGCTTGAGTCCCACCACCTATGGACTCCTCATCCTCCTCTTCTTCTTCTTCACTCTCCTGTTCCTCCTCAACCGATCCTCCCCTCTCAACAGAGCAAGGAATCGATAAAGGGATTGATCCCACATTCACCAACCCCTCACCATTCTCCCCCTCGCCTCATACCTCCAGTATCGGGCGAGTCACCGAAGGGTGAAGTCACCTCCAGTGTGTAATATGGCTCGAATTCTCGAAAATGCACATCCATGCTCACAAAGTCTTTTTTCTACCGGACTCCAACAAACATAACCCTTCTGGGTAGCAGAATATCCCACAAAGACACACTTCACACTTCTGGGATCAAGTTTACTCACTGTTGGTCTGTTGTCTTTCACAAAACACACACAACCAAACACTTTCAAAGGAAGAATACCTTTATTATCGTTTTGCAACAGCTCACACGGGGTTTTCCACTCCAACACCCTCGAGGGCATCCTGTTGATCAATTGAGCAGCTGTCATGACTGCTTGCCCCCATAAGTGTTTTGGGACATTCTTGGAGATCATCATGCTTCGAGCTACCTCTAGAAGATGTCTATTCTTTCTCTCTCCTACCCCATTCTGCGCTGGTGTGTATGGACATGTAGTTTGATGATGTATTCCTTGAGATGACAAGTATTCTCCAAACGCCTTGTTGGTATACTCTGTCCCCATTATCAGACCTCAATACCTTCACTACTGCACCGTATTGAGTCTGAATTGACTTGTGAAAATCTTTAAAGCAACCAAACACATCACTCTTATTCTTCATCAGATACAACCAAGTAACACGAGAAAAGCAATCAATAAAAGTAACAAAATAGCGATAACTATTCATAGAACTCGTGGAACAAGGTCCCCAAACATCAGAATGTATCAAATCAAAAACAAAAGAGCTCCTATTACCAGAACTAACATAAGAGCTCCTAGTGAGCTTGCCAAACTCACAAGCATCACACACAAGTTTTTGTTTATTCGCCTTTTCATACAAAGACGGATACAAACGACTCAAAACACCAAAAGAAGAGTGTCCCAAGCGCTGGTGGTATAGCATCAACACATCCTCTGTGCTCCTCCCAGATCCTCCTACTCCTCTCTCTACCATAGATGTCAATACGGAGTCCGTCCCCTCTCTGTCCAAGTACCACAGTCCACTACGCCACGTGCCAGTTCCAAGTCTCCGACTAGTCCCCTTCTCTTGAAAGATCACCTTAAGAATATCAAAAGAAACAACACATTTTAGTTGGAGTATAATGGCACTAATGGATAAGAGCTTTACGGGAAAAGAATGAGCATGCAAAACATTGGACAAAGTCACAGAATTGGTACAATTCACTGTACCCTTACCCACTACCGGCTGTGTTGTACCATCAGCTGTCTGGATGCTCTCTGGCACTGCTAGGTGAGTATAAGAAGAGAACTCACTAGCATTACCTGTCACATGTCGAGATGCACCAGAATCTACTATCCATTCTGGTGATCTTGTGGTGGATATAGAGGCAAGAGCATGTGTATTACTAGTACCTGTGGCTGAGTGAGCAAAAGTAACAATGTTACCCCTGGGTAAGGACGAGGTGGATGCATCATCGGCCACACTCTTTCCATCTGCTGCTCTTTGTTTCCTCTTCAGTGCCTCCAAGAACTCATGGTCCTCATCAGTAAAGACCACACCTGTCTCCTCCTCTTCACCTGCTACCATCAGGTTTGCCCGGTAGCCTCCTCTTCCACCTCTTTGGCCCCCACGGCCACAACCACGGCCTCCAGACTGCCCACGTCCACCTGTCTCTCTCATCCTAGGTGGCTTAGGACAAGCCTTGCTTAAATGGCCCACTTCGTCACAATTGTAACACCTGCGAGTCTCCCCCTGTGCCCCTGCTTTACTTGAGTTCGAGACCACCAATGCTGATCGCAACCCTGGGAGTCCTCCCCTCCCAGCCTGTAGCCCGATGCGACTCTCCTCCTGTATCATGGCTGAGATAGCCTCCTCAAGTGGGGGAACCTTCGTCTGAGCCAGCAGCAAACTAGTCATCTGCTCAAATGCTGGGTTGAGGTTTTTCAGAAACTGCATAGTCCTATCTGCTGAGTGCTCACCTCTCGCGCACTCAGGGTCCCTGCAGCTCCTCATCGGCGAGAAATGATCAAGGTCTGCCCATAGTCGCTCCAGATCTATGGCATACTCTTGGATCGATCAATCTCCCTGTACCACTGCATCTATCTCACGCTCGATCTGGAACACCCTCATGTTGTTCCCACTCCCAGCATATGTCCTCTTCAGCTTCGCCCAGATATCCTCCACACGCTCAATGCCATCCACTATGGCAGCAATAGAGGGAACCATCGAGTTAAGCATCCAGGTGTACATCAGGTTGAGCGTGGTACTCCACTCAGTCCACTCAGCAGTACCCTTTTCTGGCTCTAACTTAGCTCCAGTCAGATAGCCCTCAAGACTCCTCCCTGCTAGAGCTGCCCTGACCCGACGTGACCAGCTGAGATACGTAGCCGGTCCATTGAGTTTCAGGTCCATAGGAGGGAGATCTAGCTTCGCCTGCGGTGGAACACGTGCCAAGGCATTGGTCGAGACACTAGCTCCCTGTATGAGCCCGACCAATACCTTCAGAACCTCCGGACCATGCCCGCCAGTACCTCTAAACCTCCTTTACCTCCCGCACTCTTATCGTCTCCTGACATCTTCAATCACAAGGATCCAAGTCTAGATCACGCAGATCACTCGCGACTTCCTTCCCTTTCTTGACCCAATCTTGATCTACTCCACCCTCTTGATCGAGATCCTCCTCATCAACTCTACCTTTCTCTTCTTGACCCGATCTTGATCTATCTCATCAACAAGATCGAGATCGTCTCCCTATCACCCTTCCCTCGGGATTCGTGGGGTATCGCCCCTCCACATGGGCTCGAATTAATCAAGCAAGCAAGATCTAGGTGGTGACCGGCCTAGGGTTTGGGTGGAGAGAGAGAGAGAGGAGGGTCTCGGCCGTGTGGGAGAGAAAGAGGTGCTGCTACAGTGACGCGCTGCTACAGTGCGCGCGGTGCTACAGTGCCGCAGTTGCTACAGTACCTCGTTGCTACAGTGCCGCAGCAGATTTGTGGTGGCTAACTCTAACCCTAGCTCTGATACCAAAAATGACTAAATGATTTAAAACTTGTTTATTGATTAATGAGTTTGGGCTTATATAGCCTCTTACATTCTAACAAACAAGTCCCTAGACTTCTCTATTATGTCTATTTCCCAATAGACCCCTACAATTAATACAAATCTCAACAGGTATGCACCTTGAATGGCTCGTTATCAGTACGAAATTCAATGCCAGGAATATCTCTCAACCAAACTGGGAACCCCCTGTAAAAAGTTGAAGGCAAGTACCTTAGATATTATAAACTAGCATACATATAGGGAAAAGGAGCACAATCTTATTGCAGAAAATTAGAAAAAAAAAAAAAAGCAAATCCCATACCACTAAATACAATAAACTAGTACACAAATTGGAAAAGAGAAGCAGAATCTTATTGTAGAGACTAGAGAATTAAAAAAATGGAAATGGAGAGAATAAATCTTAATTTAAAAAAAAAACTTTTTTAAGGTCATCCCAATTTCATTCAGAGCCAAAACAAAGGTAAACTCACACAACATAATGTTAAGACATGAAGTTCGAATTAAATGAAAAAAATCTTAAGAGAAAATTGGCATACCCAAAGTTCCATTCTGCACAAACATATGGACCAATTCGAAGGTGCAGATACAGCCCTTGTTCAGCAACCAACTTTGTAAACTTCACAAGGTCAAACCTTTCTTCAAAATAATACTGTCCAAATAAAAGGAAAAAAAGGGTTAGAAAACTATGTTCTTGCCATGTTGGATTTACTGATCAGTACTACTGCCATACCAATGCTAGATTTATGGTTATGGGTACACCACGCAGCAGTCCATTATACAAACCTGACCTCTTGCTGGTTCATGCCCATTCCAAAAGACGTATGTTTGTACCAGATCAACACCCGCTGCCTTACTATTTGCAATTATGCTTGGCCACATCTATTTAGACAGAGAAAAAGAATAAATCAGTAAATTCCACCAAATTAAAAAAATTGATTGAACTTTTTGGCTGCTTGATTATAACACTGTAGAGAAATGAGTATCATTTTGACCATCTTCATTGGACATGGTTATGATGAAGTACTAAGAAAAAGGCAGCTTAGAACTACTAGTACACATTTGGTGCCAAATGAGATTTACAAGAGATTTACAAATCCAACAACTCAAACGTTTCGTCCCAAATATAGAACTTCAATGTTCAGCAAGACTATGCAATATTTAATAACCGACGATTTCTACTTACGGCTTATGAGAAAAGAAGCAAAAATACTTCGAGATTAGCACAAGTTCTCCATTCAATTACCAGTAATAATCAAAAAAATTAATTCAAGCTGGATAAAAACTTGAATGCCATACCTGAGGAGTAGCACGGGGGTAGTGAATTCCGGCTGAAATCAGCATTCTTCGCTCGCCACCAAGTACGAGCGCTCGATGATCATAGCTCACATTGAACGGCTCGAAGTAGGTCGCCGAGACTCCCACCGCCACCGCTAGATGCAGCGTCGCCATCACGACGGCGGCGGTGGTTAGACAGAGCCTTCGACGAGATCGTATGCTCTTTTCTGGCATCTCTCTTGAATCTGCGCTAGCTCTTGGAGACGATAGCAAAGAAGAAGACTATATAAAAACGGAAACTTGTAAGTCTTTTTTTTTTTTTTGAGATGAGGAAACTTGTAAGTTTGACTGTTGGTGGGACAGTGAAAGTGATATAATATCTGACAGGAGAATTTCATGAAAATCCCTCAAAAATTGAATTATTATCCGGGATGAGGCTATCTATGGTTTAATATCTGCTAAGGCAAGCAGTGCTTAAGGTGAAATCTCATTAATGGAAAGGAAAGGGAGGTGAACAATGCTATTTTATCTCGTCTCTTAAATATTTGAGGTAAAGGATTTCGTCAAAACTCAACATAGTATTCTCCTCCGCACAGTGTCACTCCCCTCTGCTCCCTCTCCATTTTCACTTCTTTTGGAGCAGGTGAACCACCCGGTCAGACGAGGTCTAGTGAAATCTCCACTCTGTACAGTGAATTTCGCTTCCCTCCCTGCATACCCCGAACTGGAGCAGGCTCTAAATAGAATTATTACATGGAGTGAGGTTGTGGTAATATGCATATAATCTGAAGTGAGGTTACGTATATATTTTTTATTTTAGAGTTTAGACAGTCAATCAAAATCATTAAACATGATCTTAGAATTAAAAAGAGGTATGCTTCTATGGACATAAGGACCTATTTGTAAAATGAACATATTTTCATTTTCAAAGTTCAAACAGTCGATCCGACCATTCAACATTATCTCCATATTAAAATGTACTTGGAGGTCAAATTTTACATTTTTTTGAATTTTTTTACTATTTATTAAGTATTTTACAAAACTAGTCAAATTCAGACCATTGAATTTTGTACCCATCGCCATAAAAATATTGGAAATAATATTAGATTTTTTAAGAATTTTTTATTATTTTTGTTAAATGTCTCCATTTTGTGTATTTCCATCACGTCTCTACTTTTTAATTTTTTAATAATAAAAAAATTCAAAACATATATGTCAAATAAACCGTTAGATGTGATATATATTATTTTCTCTACATGCACATAAATTTATCACATTTTAGTTTAGTATATTTATATGAATCAATATATTAAAAAATTAACATCCATAATTCATCCATATTAATATATTTTTACAAGCTTTTGATATCTTTCAAATCAAAATCAAAATGTTGTAATTTTTTATATGTGCACAGAGAAAATGACATATCAAATCTAACAATTTTATTTTGACATTTGAATTTTAAGTCTTAAAGTTATTTACGTTTAAAAAATGTTTAAAAAATAGAGAAACAGTGGAGGTAAAAAAATAGAGACATTTGAATCCTCTTTTTTTTCTTAGAAAATATTTTATTTATAGAAATTATTTAAAAATAATAGAAGAAAAGAGAAAGAGTACTTCAATTATTAGACTCATCGAAAGATCCAAAATATTGTTCCCGATCCAAAATGCCCCAGCAGTGTTCAACACTTGAAGAGAAACATCTCAGCCTTTAACCATTTATCAAAATAATACATCCTCAACATCATCGTTAAGCCTTCCCACAAAACTAGCTATGACCAGTACCATTATAATATCAGCAGTTCAGCACCACATTACTAGGGACGTATTTAAGGGAGCCCCTCCGTAAATACAAATTAACAATTTCATCATTTATCCTTTTATAATTTATACAAATGTTTATATGGTTCAACAACCACACATAATACATTTTACATTTCAGCCTCCTCAATCTAAATTTTTTAATTCCGACTCTACACATTACAGTCACGAATCATAACATTTTGACATCATACGCAAAAAGCATAAAAACTCGTCAGAACAAAGCCATGACAGAAATATTCATCATCTACATTTTAATACCCACAAACCAAACCTGGATAAAGAAAAGTAAGTGTAAACTGAATTCGCATCCTCTGCGATATCTCATAGTTTGCATGACTTTTTGGAAAATCTCAATCGTGAAAATAAGTTATGTACGAATCTCAAAGCTCAAATAATATTGGCTCCCACGCTACCCCCGAATAGGCACCGAACAAGTCGGTCACGCAAAATATGAGATATCTCAGAGGATACGCACTCGTGAAAATTTTTTTTTTTTTTTTTTTTGCAATGGCAGATTATATACATGAATATAGCAATGGCATCATTCATTCAGACCATTGAATTTTGTACCCATCTTAATAAATAGTAAAAAAATTCAAAAAAATGTAAAATTTGACCTCCAAGTACATTGTAATATGGAGAAAATATTGAACGGTCGGATCGACTGTTTGAACTTTGAAAATGAAAAATATGCTCATTTTACAAATAGGTCCTTATGCCCATAGAAGAATTTGCCATGTTTATATGGTTCAACAACCACACATAATACATTTTACATTTCAGCCCCCTCAATCTAAATTTTTTAATTCCGACTCTACACATTACAGTATAACATACGAATCATAACATTTTGACATCATACGCAAAAAGCATAAAAACTCGTCAGAACAAAGCCATGACAGAAATATTCATCATCTACATTTTAATACCCACAAACCAAACCTGGATAAAGAAAAGTAAGTGTAAACTGAATTCGCATCCTCTGCGATATCTCATAGTTTGCATGACTTTTTGGAAAATCTCAATCGTGAAAATAAGTTATGTACGAATCTCAAAGCTCAAATAATATTGGCTCCCACGCTACCCCCGAATAGGCACCGAACAAGTCGGTCACGCAAAATATGAGATATCTCAGAGGATACGCACTCGTGAAAACTTTTTTTTTTTTTTTTGCATTGGCAGATTATATACATGAATATAGCAATGGCATCATTCATTCCACTCAAGTGCTGATTTGTCAGAATCATAATTTTTGTATTTAAATCTTGATTTCACGGAAAATTGTACCGAAGTCATACTAGTAGCCAACAGATTGCTGGCAGCTTCAAATCAAGTCCGTATATCCATCACAAATCAGAATAAGTACTAATTCGAAATGTATATTAAGGTTTAGATTGTAATCAAAGGTACCGGTTAGCTTAGACTTACAACTCGGGATTGCACCTAAATCTGACAGGATCTATGCGCAGTTTAACAAAAATCACTTCGCAATTGGCAAGCAATGAGTCAGCGACTGTTTTTTTTTTTTACGCCTCAAATAATTGATCAGAAAAGCAAGAACGTCAGCATTGCAACTCAAGTGCAAACCACAGTAGCAATCTTATCTCTGCTTTTATGGCTGAATCAAGAAAATGAGGAGCAAAGTAACAAGAGAAAGAGAAGCAAGGGACTTGTCATTGATGGCGACAGTGCAGAGGATTGAATTTTTGAGGTGGGAATCGACAGCGCTTTCGCTCGTCTTTTTGGTCGGGAAAGAGGAATTCACATCCTCTCCATTACTGAAGAGGGAATCTTTTATAATTAGTGGATCCTAACCGTTCTTTTTAACTTGGCAGGAACCTCAAAGCCCAATAATACTGCCCTTCGCTACCCCGAATCCCAAATCGGCTGAGATTTAATCTTAAACCGTAAAGTGAGGGGGAATGTACCTGAGAGGATACAAATACAGAAAAGAGTGTGTCGAGAAATGAAATTAGGGCTGCACAAAAAATTCGTAGTTCGTAATTCGATTCGAGTTTGATTCGAAAAAATTCGTAAAAAATTCGATTCGAAATTGAGTTTGTTCGAAATTAATTCAAACTAAACTTAGTTCGAAATTAATTCAAACCAAACTCAAACTGCACCTAGTTCATTCGAAATAGGTTCGCAAACCAAACTTAGTTCGAAATTAACTCAAACGTGAACCGTTGATTTCCGCTGATAATGAATTTTAATGTTTTATTTAGGATAATATTTGAGTTTGTAATAATTCTAAGACTTTGGTGATTGTTCTGTACTTCTATTGATATTTAAATTGTACTTTGAATACTTTAGTGATGTTGCTCCTGTTGGCTATTTGAAAAACTTTGGATACTGTGATTGTACTGAACTTTAATTGATTGTACTAAACTTTGGTGTTTGATATAAATTTTGGTATTTGTAATGAACTTTGATATAAACTTTGGTGTACTGTGTAATTAGAATTTTCGAACTATGGCCCAGCCATAAGTCATAACTCGTAAGTCGTAACAAAGTTCGTAAAAGTTCAAAATTGAGTTTATTCGAAATTAATTCAAACCAAACTTAGTTCGAAATTAATTCAAACCAAACTCAAACTGGGGGTAAGTTCGGTTCGGTTCGGTTCATTTGCAGCCCTAAATGAAATGCACATGTACAGACATTTTAAGTCATGAATTTTTTTTTTTGAATGAGTAACGGAGTCAACCGGTCAAGCCACTCAAGATATTTTGTATCTGAATTTCGAACTCATTACCTCTTATTGTGTATTGTCACTATACTAAAAACTAGTTCTTATATCATGAATTGACTTATACCTCACAGTTCAGCAATGCCACACACATCACGTGTGGATCATCGCATGTGATTCGTGTATCGTATGATGAATTTCTCTTCGATTAAAAATAATATAGTACGGTACGTCACAAACTAAATCAGTCACATCATCACATTATTTTTTTTATTTTAAATTACTGTACAATAGTTATTAGGGTTAATTTTCTGTATACCCTTCAAAATTTCTTTAGTTTTTTATTTACTCTTACATTATTTACTATATCTAATATACCTCTTAACTTTGTTTATCTTTTTTATGGTAAGAATGTAAATTTTTCCATTTTACTCTTGCGTTTCCTTTTGATCTCTTTTATAAGATCACACTTAAATGGAAGTATATTTAGTTGTAAGTACTTAATTTCTTAGAGGCTCTCCTCTGAAAAGCTAGCTAGCTAGGGGTGTAAACGGATATGGATATCCGGGCGGATATCCGCTCTGAATTCGCATATAATCCGTATCCGGATTTAAACGGATATGGATACGGATAATTATGAATTACCCACAAAAGATGCGAATAGTAAACGGATATCAAAATTTAAAACCATATCCGTATCCGTATCCGTATCATGTGAGGTTTTAAATTATTTTGCCTTCAGGGGGATTTGAACCCATGTCATGTGAGGTGAAAGTCTAAGCAACCAAGATACAAACCACTACACCACACTATCTTTTGTTACTACTTCTTTATTTTGTTTATTTTGTTCTATATTCGTATTCGAATCCGTATCCGTAAATTATCCGCTCCGTATCCGTATCTGTTTAAGGCGGATATGGTTTTAAATTTTGATATCCGTTTACTATTCGTATCCGCTCATTGAAAGGCGGATACAGATTTGGTATTAGCATTATCCTCCGAATCCGCTCTGTTTACACCCCTAAGCTAGCATCACCTACCATGATTTTTATTAGGGGGAATTTCACGTATACCCCTCAAAAATTTCAAAATTACATATTCTCCCCTCTTAAACTTTAAAATTATGTATTTCCCCCTCTAAACTTCAAAACTCACAAATTTATCCATTTTATTGTCTTTTATATTAAAACTCATTCTAAAATTTTAAAATACCCATTTTATACTTTATTAAAAGTATATAAAAGCCCATCAGACTCAAATTTGAATCTGAAGGGTTCCTCTACCGTCTGATCCACGCGCATCGCATTAAGATTTGTGCGCATCGCTTCAATATTAGTGTTGATCTAGCATGCACGAATCTTAAAGCAATTCTGATCCACGCACATCGCTTTAAGATCTGTGCATGTCACTTCAATATGCGTGTGTTCGCATCAAGATTTGTGCCAATCTTGCGCGCACGTATCTAAAGCAGTTCGGACGATAGATGAACCGCTCAGATTCAAATTTGAGTCTAATGGGCTTTATATGTTTTTAATAAAGGGTAAAATGGGTATTTTATAAATTTAGAATGAGTTTTAATATAAAAGACAATAAAATTTGTAAATTTGTGAGTATTTGAAGTTTAGAGGGAGAAATATGTAATTTTAAATTTTAGAGGGGGAAATATGTAATTTTGAAGTTTTTGAGGGGTAATGTGAAATTCCCCCCCTTTATTAATGCCCTCCAAAAATAAAAAATTAGCAAATATGCCCTCGATTTTTTTTTTTAAAAACGCCCTGACCGCCCCACGTTTGGGCGGTCCACTATTCATACCAAATCGCCCCACGTTTGGGTGGTCACCTATGCATACCAGACCGCCCCACTGTGGGGCGGTTTGGTATTTAATTTTTTTTTTAGAGAAAATATGAATAGCAAGATGCTGAAATCTAACACTAAAAATTTGAATTTTTTTTTTATATTTGTTAGATTACTTCTTTTGATGTATAATTAGCATATTTATACTAAAATACACTAAATTAATTGAAATTATGTTAAATTACGTTGAATTACACAAAATTACGTTAAATTACTCTAAATTACAATAATTTTGCTAATTATACTGAAATACGCTAAATTACGCTAAACAACACAAAATTACGCTAAATTAGGCCGATTTTGTGCCATCTTTCATAAATCATAAAAAATAGTAAAAAAATTCAAAAATAATAAAAATTAGTATTCTACAAGTTCATTATATAACTAATTTACTGAGCTACTTAGATTGAATAATAGAAATGAAAATCATAATTGGAAACTTCAACTCAAGTTTTGAAGCTCTTCCTTTTGTTTTTTGGCAATTCTGAATTTTGAAAAATGACAAAGCCATTATTGACACGTGCGTATTTTCGCAAGCTTTCCGAAAAGTGGTCATTTGCTGAAATCGGACGCTCGAGCGCCGTTTTATGGCTATTTGAAGTTTCATCGTTGTTTTCGCCTTTTCAGTGAAGATATTGTCCCTATTCATATGTAATTTAGCGTAATTTACCGTATTTTAGCATGATTTAATGTAATTTACGTAATTTAGTATAATTCAGCGTAATTTAACATAATTTCAAGTAATTTAGCGTATTTTAGTATAAATATGCTAATTATACATCAAGTAATCTAACAAATATTTAAAAAATATTTCAAATTTTTAGTGTTAGTTTTCAGCATCTTGCTATTCATAGTTTCTAAAAAAAATTAAAAAAAATTAAACACCAAACCCCACAGTGGGGCGGTCTGGTATGCATAGGTGACCGCCCAAACGTGAAGCGGTTTGGTATGAATAGTGGACCGCCAAACGTTTGGTATGAATAGTAGTCAGGACATTTTTAAAAATAAAATCGAGGGCATATTTGCTAATATTTTATTTTTGGAGGGTATTAATAAAAATCACGGCATCACCTGAGTCAAGTAACTAAGGAGACGTAAACTTTGGATCAGGTGAGGGGTGAGTAAATGATAGATTAGCCAATACGGTAGATATTGATTTGAATTTTTATGCAAGGATCACCATCTTCTCAAATTGAACCTGGAGCTGCTTTGGAGAAACCTTTTTTTGCTCCGTACTACATTTTCCTCTTTAATTAGCAGGCCACGGTTTGATGAATTTAATTAAGGAAATATTATCCTCAGCCATTACATCTTCCCTTTCTTTTATCTCTCAATTATAACCTAATAGCATTGTTATTAAAACCAGACCGACTGGACGGTCCGGCCGGAATAAACCGGAACCGGCTTCTTCTCCGGTTTGGTTCGTTTAGTAGACCGTGTATGCAATTGAACTGAAAAAAACCGGGTTAATGCACCGGTTTTAATAAAAGCCGCTAACTGGTTTGGGAGAAAATGCAGTTTTTAAAATTTGAATTGGTTCGGTTTGTCATGCTCTTTCCATGCATTAAATGAGAGAGAGAGTAAAAGCTAATAGGTAGACCGGAAAAGCAGAGTGCTGTTATCCCTTTGGAATGATTATTTCCAGATTAGTAGGTTTTCCTAAAGCTCACAGGACAAGTCAGAAAGTACACATATAAATTAGTATTTATTTTGTCTTGTGAAATTTGCACATAGAACCTCAAATACTTTATATATTTTAAAAAATTCAATTATTTATAGTATACAAACTAGGCAAATTCTTCTATGGGCATAAGGACCTATTTGTACAATGAGCATATTTTCATTTTCAAAGTTCAAACAGTCGATCCGACCGTTCAACATTTTCTCCATATTACAATGTACTTGGAGGTCAAATTTTACATTTTCTTGAATTTTTTTACTATTTATTAAGATGGGTACAAAATTCAATGGTCTGAATTTGACTAGTTTTGTAAAATACTTAATAAATAGTAAAACAATTCAAAAAAATGTAAAATTTGACCTCCAAGTACATTTTAATATGGAGATAATGTTGAACGGTCGGATCGACTGTTTGAACTTTGAAAATGAAAATATGTTCATTTTACAAATAGGTCCTTATGCCCATAGAAGCATCCCTCAACTAGTTATATCTATAGTGCATATTTATTCCTTTTAAATAAACAATTATTATTATATTATTATTGATTTTAATTTTCGTAACTTCTTATCAAAATTGCCTCTGGATAATCAAATTAAAATAAATAAAATTGAATGATTATATTCTAACCTATAAAGAAAAATATTTTATCCTTTTTTAATAAAATAGGTATTTTCATTCTATTTAAATGTTAAATTTTGATATATATTTATTATTTCGATTTTATATTACATTATTGTATATTTATGTGTGAATTATGACAAATACAATATAAATAATATGATTTATAACAATCTTCATATATCATATATGTGTTAGTATTTAAATAAATCAACAATTGAACTGGTTGACCTGTCAGTTCGATCAGTAAAATGTTGACCTGAAAGTTTACCGAATCGATGTCCGGTCCGCTCAGTTATACCTGGAAGGAACTCACATTGGTTCTGATAACAATACTTAATAGAATAGAACAACCCTCCATCGCTACTTCTACTTTGCCCTAAACGATAGGTCCTTACCTTATATCCCAATTAATACAATATTAGTGTACCATGAGAGAGAATTCAGGCAAGTTGGTTATTGGATTATATATGACTGATAATATACTGTGGGAGTCTCCAGAATGGCATTGGGTGGTTGAGTTCGTTTAAGATAACATCACTATTGCCTTTCTCTTCTAGACCTTTCATTTGCTTTGAAGTAGAAAAGGAAATAAAAGAGGAGTATAATCAGAAATATTAAAATTAAAGTGTGTAAATTAACTATAAGAATAAATAAGAAAGGATGGAAAAGTTGAGAAGTAAATATAATATATTGAAGTCTTGGATAAATAAAAAATAAGCAAGAGTTAATTAAGGGCACACAAAAAATTAATCCTAGTTTTTATCTTTTAACTTTTTTTATGAACCAATTTGAAGCCTGAAAAATTAATTAGACGTGATTAATCACGTCACGTGTGGTTACATCGTGACGTAATTATTTGTGTAACATAATTGTTATTCACCATTTTAGTTACGTCACAAAAAAAAATTATAACGTATTAGTCGCGTCACGTTACGTGTCGAAGAGACTAATGTTAGAGCCATTTTAAAACCTTGTTCTGTTGTTTATTGGCATCATGTTTCAAACTGAATAGGTTAGAGAGAGGTGAAGCATCTCTATATTTTTTTTTTTTTTTACATTTTTGGAGAAAGTAATTCTGTAGAGTGGAGAGAGATGGATGACACGTTTAATTTTACGGTTATAGTAGTGTCTTATTCGGATCAGCGCGCGTTAAAACTAACAGAAAATTGTTTAATGAATTAATGCCTGGAAAGAGGGGAAAAAAAAGGGAAAATAAAATGCCTACAAGCCGACCTCAAATATTAAATTTGCGTCATATATTCATATCGTCAGATGCTAATCTTTTGTTTTTCTCCAACTTAATAAATTCAACCCCTTCTCCATTTATAGTTCATTCCTCTTTTAGGTCACCTGCCCACTTCTCCTCTCCAGCCACCTTGTATTGATTTGTTATATAGCTGCTATAATATTTATACTTGTGTGATGTCAATAGATTTTTTTTTTCAGTGTACTAATTTTGTTCGTTCATAGAAAATCGTTAGATTTGTCAAGTTGAGGGTTACTTTTCACTCGAGAATAAGACATTTTTTTTATATATATTCTTTAAGAGTGAGTTATGCATGGATTTTTAAGCGAATAATGTGATTTTTTTTATATTTTAAGAGTAATTTAATACATAAGTTGACTATTCTATCTATATTAGGTAATATGAAAATTAAATAAATTCTTAGGAGTGCAAAGGCGGAGACACATACGGTAAATGGGGTCCATTGAATTTCATTTATTTTCAAAAAAATTGTATTTATTGGTAAATTTATATATAGTTTAGCATAAAACGTTATGAAATTGTCAAATTGACCCTCATTCGCAGCATAAAAATTGTATATGTTTGACTCCCATTCACGTTTGACCCCCATAGTTTGAAAGTCTGACTCTGTCCCTTATGAGTGTAAATTAACAGGTTGATTAAGTTTTGTCTAAGTTGTCAATTCGTTTTATTTTAGTTGAATTATGTCATTTTCAATCTGTGACTAACCAATTAAATCTGAAAATCATCAATCGAACTTTATGTTAGCCGGTTGAGTTTTGCAAGTTCGGCGGATTTTATTAAAATAAAAACTTGTTATAAAAATATAAGCAACAAAAAGTTATAATCAAAATTTTAAATAAACAATATAACATTATCTAACTAATAATAACATGGTAAAGTTTTAATTAAAAAATAGAATTTAACAAAATTCCACATTATATTTATAACAATACTACTATTATAGTTATATAAAATCAAATTATTTTAAGATAAATAAGGCCGAGTCGGATTTCACTCATATTCTTAATACATAATTCATATCCAAAATTTAAGTGTTGGTTTTCTCAAAAAAAAAAAAAGTGTTGGATTAATTAAATATTAACTCATACTTGACCAATCAAATTCTAAATCCGCAATATTTCGAATCGTACAATTAAATTAATCAAGTTAATCGAGTTGGATTTATTTCGTAGAAGCTCCTCCTATCTTTTAAGCCATCCAAGCTGTCAATATAACTCAAATAGTCAAATGGCTGGTGCGCAAAAGTAAAAAAAAATAAGCAATTTTATAGAAATCTTCAAGACCTTCTATATATTGGAAATAAATCAGTTGTTATTCTAAAGGAATAACATAAACCTGTTATTCCGGTTAGATGATTCTAACCAGTGATGGAACCAGGAATGATTGGTAGGGGGGGCCAGTTTTTGCGGCCAACAGGTGGTTGATAAATCCAATAATGCCCGACAGAGAGAGTGCCAGCTTTTTTTATTAAAGAGGGGGTGCGGGGTGCCAGAGGGGGTGCAGAGAGGAAGACCTCTGGGTGCCAGTTTTTTTTTTTTTTTTTTATTAAAGGGCTCTATATTTTTCTGGGCCAAGGGGGGCCGGGGCCGAGCTGGCCCAGGCCTTGATTCCGCCACTGATTCTAACCGTTTAAAATTGTCCATATGCGTATCTCAAAAAGAAAGCTTCGCTAAACATATAAATATATTAAATTTAACGGAAATTAGAATCGTAGATTTGATGCAGGATACGAATTGTCGTCTTTCTTTCAAAAGAACGCAAGTTTAATTCTCGAAAATAACATCTAAAAGATGTTAGAATATACCGAAATCTTGTAATAAAAGAAAAATTAACGGAAATTATCAATTATCACAATCCGCTACACAAAAATACAGAAACTAAACCGAGTCATATGCTATGTAATGTCATAAAATAATGGAAAAATATTCAAACTCTTCGTTTTTAGATTTGATAATGCAATCAACCACCGACATGAAATATCTATGCTGAAGTTCGATGACTACAGTTCACTTTATAATCGCGAAGATCGAATACCGATGATTGATCAAAATTCAAAATCTATCAAAAAAAAAAAAAATTGGTTAACAAACCCGTAGCGGTATTTACATTACCTAGACAAAAATCAATTACACATATCAGTTTGTATCAATACAGTTACAAATACATAAGAGTACAAATAGCAGTCATACCAGTACATAAAACATAACAACTGAATCTCCTCGTACAAAACAAGACAAGAAAAAAAAAACAGAAAAAATAGAACCGTAATCTGATTACAAGAGATGAACTTTCAGATTGTCATGCTCAGTTTGGTAGATAGCGAACCTGTTTGGTTTTTTGTGCTTATGCTCAAATTAGTAGATAGTAAGCCAGCACAGTTTCTTGTCATTAGCACAGATGGGAGGAGAAAGGGCGGAGGAACGAAAGAGTTCTTCTTCGACTCTCAAAATCGCATAGAGTCGCCATGCAATATCTCCAAAAAAAGTTAAAGAGTAATTATAATATCCCCGGTTTACCTTCTCTCATTTTGTCCCCTAACTTTAATCACGTCTCTAGCTAACTACGCTCTAACTTAACTACGACTTTGAAAAAGAAAAACCCTCAAGTCGCGACCCCCTCAGCCACCTCTGCCACCCTCCCCCATGCACATCAGCGGCTTCACCTGAGATTGTGAGTTGTCTCATTCTTTTGCTTGAGCCACACGAAGTCGGTAGACCGATTATAGCCGCCTCTAGGTCATTTAATGGGAAGAGGCCACGTGGCAGGTGGAACTCTTTAAGGAGTTCGATCGACTTCTTCATGCACAGATCGTGGTCGGTGTAGACCACAACACCATCTCCGTGGTTCCCGATTGTTGGATCGATCGTGTTGTCCTTATTCTCATGGCCTATACTATAAATGAAGAAATGAAGAAATTATTCAATTTAATTTCATTGAGCAAGCGACGAAAGAGGACGAGACGACTGAGGTTTCTGATGAAGCCAAAACATATAGCGAAAATCACTATCTTTTCTTCCGAAAAATGGCGAAAAACGAATGCAAAGCAGCTATTTTTCGGATTTATTTACCGCAAACGTGTTTTTAGGTCTTTTTGGCATGTTTTTTAGAAAGTTGCGTATTTGGGACAAAAACAAAGCAAAAGTGTCGTATTTAGACGATTTCTAAATAAGGCGTCAAAATGAGACATTACATGGAGCATGCAATACCTCACACGAAGTGCACAACATGCGAAATGGCAAAAATACAAGAAAACCCGCTAAGTCAGGAATCCATGTGGCCTCTTCTATGCCGCATGCGGCATACTCTAAGGCCGCACGATCCGTAGACTGTTCTAAAAATAGGCTTTATCTGATGGACCTTCCAGAAGAATGCGATTTCCTGATGGGCCTTCTAGAAGGACGTGTTTTCTTAAGAGCCAAACTATTTTTGGCTTCATCTATCCAATCATGGGTGGACCCCACGTCCCCCACAACTTCCACTACTCCACCTCTCATTTAGGAAGGTTATAAGTAATATGATTTAGTGTGCGCGTTTAATTGTTTCAAGTCCAAAATTATAGACTAGCAATCCTCATTGTTATGTTAGGTTAGAGAGTTACTTAGAGAGATATGGTTAGCCATTAAAAGTCAAGCAAGAGAAAAATGCGTCATCTAAGGAGGCAGAGGTTTTTTCATTTTCAATTGGTCCAATTGAAATTTATGTTTCCTTATTTTATTTCTTTTATTTTGCCATGGGCATGAGAAGCTAAATTCCTCATCTCTAAAGTGAGAGTTGTATTTGAATTTTTAATTATGTTTTAGTATATGTTTATGTTTTGTTTATGTTATGATTTGAGTTTTCCTTTGCACTTTAAAATTATTTTTTATTATATCCTTACATACATAGTTATGTTTACTATATACCAATGATCTCCACATATCAATAGGTGTTAAGTCATTGCATCATGGTGTGAGAATGATAATGCATGTAAGTACTCCAAACACTTCGGCTAACGAGACTTGGCAGCGGTTCAAAGACTAAGGTTAGAACCCAGTGGGCTCCCTTGGCAGGATAACGTAAATTGTATTTTAAATAATATTAGAAAGCACTTAGATTGAGGGATATTTCAACTACAGGGTAGTATAGGGAAAAAATATAATTGTGTACCTAAAATACTTTAGTCTTGGTAGCCCAAAAGTCGATCGCAAGATCGGAAAATCTTCAAATCGCATAAGCAAACACTCAACACGCCCTGCGGGTAGTGACAGTGTCGCATGCGGAGTAGCTGTGAGATAATCTAGACCGCATGCGACAGTGACAATGCCGATGCGACTTAGAGAGACGTCGAAACTTGTACTCACATGATTAAGAAGGACAGAAAACCTGAACCCTAAAGACTCTCTATCTACTGTTTAACCTTTACCTTAATTTCAAATATCACCACCACCTCAAACTTAAAAAAAAAAAAAGCCAATAACCTAGACTAGTAAAAATTATTTAAAATCTAATACACTATCCATATGGATGACACCCCAATCATACTACACGATAGGATCATGTGCTTGTGATATGAACATAAGTAGAAATTAAAATTTATAAATATTTTAAAGTAGTAGTTCACTTTGGACTCGTGAGTTTCTCTCAGGTCCTTCGATCTTTTAATATTCCGATTTTCATTCTCTGACTTCCGAGGGCCTTCTATTTTTCATTTGAATGTTTCTTTTCTCTCTTTGTCGTTCAGTCAGATTTCATTTTTTTTCTTTTATCGGAGTACATGAGAAACAACTTTTCATGTTGTATCGCCTCTCTTATTTCATAACTTACTAAGTTAATTATCTGATTAAGTAGATCTGAATTTTTTTACCTTAACAAATAGAATTATTAGCCTTTTAAAGATCTGCAATAAGTTCAAAGCTGTATTAATTCTTAGGGATAGTAATTGGTTTCCAATTTTCGTTGTAAATTTTAGTATCAGGTTGGATGCATTGTCTAATAGATTGACTTAATTTGTATTTTTAGCCTTTTATTATCAAAACGGTTTTAATTTACATATATCAACTCAATAATTTAAAATTTAATATAATATGTTAATTACAAATATTTGACACATAAACTATTTACACTTATATGACAAGGTATAAATACTTACAATATTTAACAGTGTTTTAAATAGCGCGCTATAGCGGTGCTATAGCATTTTTGGACCCTAAATGCTAAGCTATGACATCAAAATGCGCTAATTGAGCTACGGCCGCTATAGCGGTAATAGCGGTCCGCTATAGCGCATAGTGTGTAGCGCAAATAGCGCGCGCTATGCATAATGGGCTTTTTTAGGCAATTTATATGGGCTTTAAATAATGACCCAAAAAAGTTAAATAAAAGCCCAAACAGAAATCAATTGAAAGCTTGTTGCTACATAATCATGATGCTTAAGATATTATGAATAGAAAAAAGTCAATAGTTTATGATATTACTATGGATATTTTGAACCACAATTTGGACTTTGTACTGGTTCAATATGAATATTATAATTTCTTAATTAATTTGGTGTTATTTATTGTTCTATGAGACTTTATATAATGTTGATATTTAGTACAAATATATAATATAATATTTGTAAAAAAAAAACCGCTATGTAGCATAGCTTCCGCTATAGCTACGCTATTCGCTATAGCTTTTTTTGTAGCCTTCTCGCTATGACGCTGTAAACGCTATTTAAAACATTGATATTTAATATTAATACTTTCAAACGTCATCCATTATCATAAGAAAAAAAAGTGATATAATATGTTAGATACAAACACTTGATGTATGAATTATTTACACTTGCATGATGAGGTATGAATATTTCATATTAATACTTTCAGACATCATCTAATGCATAAGGAAATTTGTTTTGATAGAATATGTTATATACAAATACTTGATACATAAATTATTCACACTTGCATAATGATGTATGAATACTTTCAAACGTCATTCAATGCCGTAAGAAAAAAATTTGATAAAATCTGTTAGATACAAACACTTGATACATGAATTATTCACACTTGCATGAGGAGGTATGAATACTTGCAAACTTGATATTAATACTTTCAGACATCATCCAGTGCCATATGGGAAAAAAATTGATAGAATTTGTTAGATACAAACACTTGATACATGAACTATTCACACTTGCATTACGAGGTCTGAATACTTGCAATGCTTGATATTAATACTTTTAGACATCATCCAGTGCCATATGAAAAAAAATGATATAATTTGTTAGATACAAACACTTGATACATAAACTATTCACATTTGCATGACGAGGTATGAATACTTGCAATACTCGATATTAATACTTTCAGACATCATCTAGTGCTATATGAAAAAAAAAATTAAAAGAATTTGTTAGATACAAACACTTGATACATGAACCATTCACACTTGCACGACGAGGTATGAATATTTGCTCAATAAGATATGAATACTTGCATGACGAGATATGAATACTTGCGCGATGGACAATCCGAAAGTATGTCATCATGATTCTCATTTGAAAGAGAAAATTGCGTAGAAGACGTTCGCGGTTTTAGATTCGTAAAATTCCTCACAGATCGTCATAAATATTGGCGAGATTGAACAGAAAAAAAAACCACATCTAAAAACGTGTAAAAGATGGGTGTGTGATGTGTCTAGTTTTTTTTTTAAATACTTGGTATCTTAGATATGAATACTTGATATATTATATATTAATACTTGCGAGCATATGTATTCATATTTGCACGCACCAGTTGTAAAATCTTTCAAATAATAGGCGGTCCCAAGGTAGTTAGTGGGTTCCTCAAGTAGTTAATGCTTGGCAGCAGCGGAACTAAAAAATTGAGATAAAGAGGCTAGATAAATGGACATCATATAATTTCATTTTATGAGGAAGGTTAATGATATTAATTTTTATAAAATTTCAAAATTTTAAAGGATAAAAATGAAATTTTTTAATTGATAGAGGTGGCTTAGTCATTCAATTACACTATGTTCCGCCACTGTTTGAGGACAGAATGAGAGATTGTTACAGGAAGACCTCCCAAAAATAAATCTATCAAAATTGTAGTGTCATACAATAAAACCGCAACATGTATGGAAAATAAAAATAAGAGAGGAGTTTAATAACCAAACCAAACATAGCCTTACGGCTTCTCTTGTTCGAGTTGGGCCAAGTTTCAATTTGGGCCTACAAACAGTTACCCCGGTAAAAAAAAAGAGGATCCTAGTTCCGGTCATTTCCACGGTAAATGTATTAAAGAAATATTTTATTGCTGGAAGAATTTAAGATTGAAGGAAACAATATTCGTGCTGTTCGGCAACTCCTCTTTAAGCCTTTTTAAGATTAAAGGAGCTTCCTTTAGCTTTTTTAGTCTCTTAATTCTGCCGAACACCGATTTCTTAGTGTGGATTAAGACAATCTCCTTTAGCCTCTTTTTGTCCGGATCTTAATCTCCTGCCTGGACCTTAAGGTACCTATACCCATTCCTTTAACTTCCTTAGCTTTCACTAATGAATTAAGACAACCGAAGTAGAAATTCGGTAATAGGGAATCTTTTACGATGGAAAGAGCAAAAGAAAAGGAGAGCGACAAGGCGACAACAGGGCAAGATGGTGGCAACCCGAGAACAAGCTGGGAGGCAGGTGAATCTTCTCGGCAGGGAGCAGCAGGAGGGGTTATTACTCTCCAGCGTACGGCGACAAGACCAGAGGGAGGTGAAGAAGGTTGGCAAACAGTGGTAAACAGAAAACTTAAAAGAAGGGTAGAGACAGCGCAGCAACCGAGTAGACAATTCTCTTCCCCAGCAGTGCAACTGGCGTACGCCAAGGCATTTAGGGAGAGAAAGTGTTTCCGTTGCTTATCTCCGGGTCACCTAAAAATTCATTGCATAGACCCTATAAGGTGCTTTAAATGCCTTAAATGTGGTCACTTAGCTGGTAGTTGTAAACAGACTATAAGAGACCCCCCAAAGAGCAACCCAAGAGCACCATTACAAAAACCAAACATACTATCACACACATACGCAGAAAGCCTGAAAAATACACACATAAAGAGAGGTAACATGACAGACAGACACACGGCTGAGGAGTTTTTGGAAGAAAGGCCAGAACAAGAAGATATATTCTTGCCACACATAGAGGACTCCAACCCGGACAATGCATACCTCAAGGGTGCAAGCGTGGGTCAAGGTGCTAGCCGGGGGAACGTTAAATGAAGACATTATTTTCGAAGTCAAGATGCGGCTCATAGCACGACACGGGGGTAACCACATGCGCTTCCGTATGTACAAAACGGACGAGGTAAATTATTTGCTGATTTGTGAGAATGAACACCTTAGAGATGTTGTTATAGAAATGGGACCATATGACATACCATCACACGGGATGCTGGTCGGTTTTGTCAAATGGGAGGCCACAACCGGAATGGCATTCCAACCTCCAGGGTATGAGGCGTGGGTTCAGCTGATAGGTGTCCCCCTCAACCTGTGGAACAACGAAGGTCTAGAACGTATCACAACCAGGCTAGGGATTATTAAATGCACTCTGCCATACGGTCAAGAAGCAGCACAACTCGAGTGTATCACTATCTATCTTTCATGCAAACACCCCACCAAAATACCTCGCTTCCTTAACATCCGACAAGGTCACTATACCAAAAGGGTAAGAGTGATTTTACTCACATGGAGGTTTGCACAGCTGGGGTACTTCCCTCCACCTGAAAAACCGCAGAAAGGCCAGCCATACGACACACTGTTCTACCAAAACAACAAACACAAATCTAGACCCGACACAAGAGACTCAAGCTCAGATGATAGTGGCGGGGCTATCGATGGTAAGGCGTGGAGGGCTCCTGCTAGACAAACAAAAAAAGGTTTCAAAGGGCATAAAAAAACCAGCTGGGTTCTGAAGAAGAAGAAGAAGTCACCCACTCAACAGTGGAGGGCAAAAGAAACACCACCGGTGGCTGAGCCGGGCACACACGAGGAAACAATTCAGAGAGGGCCACAAAAGATCACATCCAATAAAACAGTTCAACAGGTGCCACCGAAGATCTCAATAGAAATCCAAATAACCGGCCAGATACGCATAGGCGTTGGAGAGAAGTTCTATATCCAAGTACAAAAGTCGGTCCCAGGTCAGATCACTATTAAGATCTCTACCCTGCTAGCTATTATGCAAGCACTGTACGCAAAGACAGAAAAAAGGGAGCAGAAAGTACGAGGTAGAGCGGGGTTCGTGACAAACATTAATGGTGCAACAGAAACCACCTGGGAAACAACACTAGAGCAACTTTTCAGCCATATCTCGGGTCAGACCAAAAAAGGTACCCCTCTTTTAATTACTGGGCCTACGCAGGAAGGCAGCCATGGGTTGGATCAAATCCAAGTCTATGAGACTGGACTGAATGCAGATCTTGGGCCAAATAAAGAAGGGCATACTGGGCCACCTGAAGAAGCTAGTTTTGGACCGTCTCAAGAGAACTTGGGGCCTCTAACAGTAAGGGATAGCAGGCCGAATAAAGAGATGGCTATTAAATCACATGAGACAAGAGAAGTCGGGCCCAAAACAGTGACAAGAGAAGTCGGGCCGAAGGAAATAAAAAAGAAGCACAAGGATGGAAGCAGGAGGGAACATCTTCCAGAGGAAAGCCTCATAGCAGAAAATCAAAACACAAAAGCGATAGGCGAAGATCAGATCGCGCAGGGAGTAGACCAGAGAGAGTTGATAGACGAATTCCCAAATGGACCACCGGGCTTTGAGCAGCCAGGGGGTTTTCAACACACACCGAGCACTGAAGGACCCCCATCGCCGGGTCTTGAACAACCAGAGGCAAATCAGCACAGTCTCGATTATCCGACACCAATTTCTGAACAAAAAAGAAGAAGCAAGAGGCTACTGGAGAAGAACTCTGGGGTCTATATATCGGCGGTAGACAAGGCAAGTACACTGAAAGGGGGCGGAAAGACAGGAAAGAGTAAGGCGGGCAAAGAGAAAGACAATCCAATAAGGAAACCGGAGTACACCTACCTACAGAAACTCAGCCCGCTAGAGGAAGACCAGGCTCACTTGGTGATATTCACAGCGGGAGTAGAAGTCGATAAGGCAATGGAAGATAAAATTGCGCAAATTGTGGCAGAGGGAAGGGCCGATCGGGCTACGGCAGCCTAAATCGTGACTGTCAAGAAATAGTAGTTTATTAATTCCAATGTTTAGCTCCTTTAAATTTACTTTTCTGATGCAGCCCATATCAATGTGGGAAGGGCTGCTTAGTGGTAGTGAAGTTAGGTATTCTGTGGAAAGCACATGGGATGCCCAGTGCAAGTGGTGGAGTAGGGATAATAGTGAGGCAGTACATTTAGAAGAAAGCACCAGTGGGTTCGGGTGCAAACGGTTTGTCAGCTTAGGGCAGATAGATGCTGGGGACACAAAGAATTGTAAGGATCTGCCTATGTATCACCTTCCTTTGATTAAAAATTTCGAATATCTGATGACTATGTCGATGGCTCAATGGTTAAATGGATTACAAAACCAAGCATAAGTTTATTACATGGAATGTGAGAGGGATAAATGCAAAAGAGAAGAGACTGGCAATAAGACAAACGGTGTTGCTAGAGAAACCATATATCTTGTGCCTCCAAGAGACTAAAATAGCAATAATGAACGATACAATATTCAGACAAAGTTGTGGTTGGAATCTAAGTGAATACAGAACCCTAGATGCAATGGGGACTAAAGGAGGCGTTTTAATTGCATGGTCAACTAGAAAATTTTCATTCAAGGAGGTCAACACCAGAAGATACTCGATATCACTCAGGTTGGAAAGTAAGGAAGATGGATCGAATTTCTGGTTCACCGGAGTGTACGGGCCTTCGATCAGGACGTACATGAGAGAATTTTTCGCTGAAATCACAGATTTAAAACCAAACAACAGCATACCATGGATTTTATGTGGAGATTTCAACGTGACGGCAGCGGACATGGATCGAAGTAACCAGAATTCCGATTGGAGAGGAACTCTATCATTTGCCCGACTGATTTTAGATATGGGGTTGTTAAATATTTTGCTACAGGGACGGCGTTATACATGGTCGAATGAGCGTGAGGATCCCTCCATGGCAAGGCTGGATAGATTTCAAATTTCATCCGAATGGAACTCGAAGTTCCCCAACTCGCAACAGCAAGCTCTACCGAATACCTCATCGGACCATTGCCCGATAGCTTATACGGCCCAAACAGGTTTCAGAAAATCGAATTTTTTCAGATTTGAAAACTGTTGGTTGCGATTCCATAAACTTGATGAGATCGTGCACAATTCATGGCATTCGAGTCAGCTGGCTACCACACCGACGGAATTACATAACAAGCTACAAACAGTGCAAAAGGAGATTAAAGAATGGGCTGCGCAAAAAGTGGGGTCAGTAAAATGACAGATTAAGGTCTGTAGAGAGTTTACAGGATGGTGTGATAGAGTAAAGGAGGTAAGAAAAGCAACCGAATTAGAGAAATTTATAACATGTCTCATCAAGAGAAGATACACAGAATTGGCCACTCTAGAAGAAGACATTTGGAGACAGCGAGCGAAATTGAAATGGGAAATACATGGAGACCAGAACACGAATTATTTTCACGCGGTAGCATCCAGCGCACAAAATAGAAAATCCATCCCACATATCGAGTATCAAGGCCAACTATTTACAGATCAACAAACAAAGGCAAAGGCATTCTTTGAATTCTATAAAAATCTCATGGGAGCAGCAGCCGACCCTATGCCGCAAATTCACTGGTCAAACCTGTATGCCGAAGTTCATAACTTATCAGAGCTGGAGAGACCGATTTCACTAGAGGAAGTGCAAGGGGTAATCAAGGAGTGGCCGGGTAACAAAAGTTCAGGAACAGATGGGTTTACGGGAGAGTTTTACAAGAAATATGCACACATAATAGCTCCGGACATTCATCAGGTACTATCTAGCGTCATGCGGGATGGCACTACACTAAACCCCCTAAATACCTCACATATCATACTTATACCAAAAACAGAAAATGCAGTAACCCCGAGAGACTATAGACCCATAAGTTTGATTCATAGTGTACAAAGAATACTCTCCAAAATCTTGGCAAATAGGATCCAACCTCACATACAGACCCTGGTGGACGGGGCACAAACGGGATTTGTACAAAATAGGCAGATAACCGAAGGATTCATATACGCGCAACATGTACTACATCACACACATAAGGCGAAAATTCCAATGGCGATGTTCAAAGCGGATATCCACAAAGCTTTCGACACCATCAGCTGGAAATTCGTGCTAAAGGTATTACACAACCTATCATTCCCGGATAAGGTCATAGCTTGGATAAAAAATCTGGTGCTCCCGGGCAACTCGCAAATCATTATAAATGGGCTAGCAGGAAAGAAACTGGAGCTCAAACGAGGAGTTAGGCAGGGCAGCCCACTGTCTCCATTCTTGTTTATTATTGCAATGGATTTCATCAATAGGTGGTTCAAAAAATTGGTGGCGAATTGAGCAATCCGACTACCGTTTCCGGAAATGAGGCCATGTTTACTCTATGCGGACGACACATTATTTTTCCTCAAACCAGAAATTCGGCAACTACAAATGCTAAAGATAGCATTCATAGCATTTCAGAACATCTCAGGCCTTGCTGTAAATTTTCACAAATCTGAACTGATCTTGACCGAAACCGAAGAACAAACGGGTCTCCAAATGGCATAGGTCATGGGGTGTAAATTGGGGTCACTCCCTCTCACATACCTAGGCCTACCGCTCTCAAACAAGGTGTTGAAAAGATCGGCATACATGCCGCTGATTCAGAAATTCACCAACAGACTCACGGGTTGGAAGGCCAAACACCTGACCATGGCCGGCAGAATTGTACTAATCAACGCAGTCTTGTCGGCGCTGCCGGTATATTTCATGCAGTGCATTAGATTACCGGTGTGGGTGATTAAGGAGATTAATAGAATTCGAAGACACTTCCTATGGCAGGGGATAGCACAGAGAAACAAAAAAATGAATTTAGCTAATTGGAGTTTGGTATGCAGCCCCAAAGCCCTGGGAAGGCTGGGAATAATGGATTTACAGAACTTCAATATGGCCCTTTTGCTCAAATGGAAATGGCAATGGTTCGCACCGGAAGAGCGATTATGGAAGACGATTTTTCGAGCTACAAACTGTTCCCCGTTCCCGATACCAAGATCATACCTATTTCGCAATACCCTTAAAGATACGGGACAGTTCTTCAATGTCTCGGTTCAGAGGAAACCGGGGAGTGGTCAATCAATTGCGTTTTGGGAACATAACTGGGGACGAGGAATATTAAAACACGACATGCGGGAACTATACACTTTCGCCGATAAATCCAATCTCACGCTTAAGGAGGCATTAACAACCGGTATTCAGTTCAGAGGCACCTTGTCAGAAGATGCGCAAGAGCAGTATTTCGTGTTACAATCGGTTATAGATGAAGTTAGAGAACAATTGGGGGGCGAACTGGATCAGATAACTTGGCGGTGGACAAAGTCAGGACAATTCTCAGTTAACTCGGCTTACAGGACAATTAAGGCGGGACCGAAAATCAAATCCAAATTACATCGTATATGGCGTATCAAGGTACCGCCCAGAATGCAGGTGTTTGTGTGGCTGATGAGATGGAATAAATTACTGACAATTGATAATTTGAGGGCGAGGGGCTGGACTCTGGTTAATTGGTGTGTGATGTGCAAGAAAGACGGGGAATCGGTATCCCACTTGTTTGGTAACTGCCCCATCATAATAAACTTATATGCTAAAGCAGCGGCGGAAACGGGGATTAACAGAACAGTAATCAGACCCGATATGGTCATCAGCAAGAACGGGGAGCCAAGAGAAAAGACACTGCTGGTGATAACACAGTTTGTAATCTGGAGAGAACGGTGTAGACGAATACTCACAGAAGAAACCAAAGAGGTAGAAGAACTCATGCTGGAAATAGAGGAACAGTGCAGGTTGATTGAAGCAGCAAGAAGGAGAATATGAACATTCTAAATTTTCTCATAGTACTGCATCAGACAGTGCTCTTCAATTCCTACTCATTCTGGTTTTGTTTTATTTTTATTTTTATTTTTTATCATTTTTCTGGTACGGGTAGACTTTTTCTGTTATTAACTAGGCACTGGGACAAGGGTATTTTAGCTCAAATGTTTTGAGCAAATTGTCTTTCCTACCACTTGGTACAGAACTTTTGTATCAGACTTTTATGAATCAAATGAGGGCTTGACCCTCGTTTCTTCCTCAAAAAAAAAAAAAAATTAAGACAACCGAACATCAGTTCCTTAGCACTCTTTAAGCTCTTAATCCTCAACTCCTTAATCCTCCAAGCCGAACAGCCCTGTTTCATTTCGCCTGTTCCTGCCGATTTGACCGAAGTATAAGCAAAAGTTTTAACAAAATTTCCAAATTGGCAATTTCCGCTAAGCAAACCGGAAAGATCGTGGAACCGGGTTCGCACCCGCTGTAGAAGGGTCTGATCCCCTAAAGAGACTAAAGTAGTAACTCAAAACTTGAGTTTGGATTCGGACTGTCTGATCACAATCCGGGCCATTCCAGAGTGCCGTAGAATTCCTGAGATCTCTTTAATATTCGTGCATATTCTGATCGAACGGTCCAGATCAAAACTCAAATTTGAGTTACCGTAGATTGATATATATTGAGTCTCTGATTTAACTCGAAATTTTTATTAATAGAAAATAAAATAAAAAAATATCAATATTGAAGAACGTTTTCGTTGGAATTCGAGATGTAGCAAAAACGTGATGGTCTATAACGTCCAGGGTACTGTAGCTGGACGTTATGGTCGATAACGTCCAATTAATCTGATCGCTAATGATCTATAAAAAAAAAACACTGTAACTGGACGTTATGGTCCATACCGTCCAGCTACAGTGTTTTTTTTTTTCTTGCTTCAATTTGCGATTTTTTTGAAAAAAAACCACCGTAGCTGGACACTATAGACCATAACGTCCAGCTACAGTGTTTTTTGTTAGTTAGAGATCATTAGCGATAAAATTAACTAGACGTTATAGTTTAATATCTAACTTCAGTGCCCTGAACGTTATGGACTATCACGTTTTTGCAACATCTCGAATTCCAGCGAAAACGTTCTTCAGTATGGATATTTTTTTATTTTATTTCCTATTAATAAAAATTTCGGCTGTTTCAACATCTGAGTTTTTAACTTTGCTGCGGGACCCACATGTCAAGATAGGAAGTGGTATGGAAATTGGGAACCTGTTCATATTTGATTTACCCTTGGATCCCAATTTCTCGCCAAAATTTCTTCTGTAAAATCCCTTGTTTTAAACCAAAGAGGAAGTAGGGTCTTGCTTATGCGGTTTTTCCTATCCAAGACTCGTCATCTCGACCTTGGAAATTAAGGTGCGATCGATATCTATTTCTCCTCCTTTTCTTATCATTGTTTTTAGTTCTTTTTTTATAAATTTTTGTGGGTTGATTTAAAAACAATCATTCTACTACTGGCTGCATCGATCACTATAGAGTTTTGCATCAGATCAACAGTTTTTTTATTTTTGCAAAAAAAAACTGGTTCGATTCCCGGTAATTTATTTTCTTTTAGTCGCAAGAAAGGGTTTCCATTGTTTTCTCTGAAGTATCCATATGTGATAAGTATAGAGTTGCCTTAGACCTGATTTTTGTTTTCATAAAATTTGGGTTTGGGCTTCATTGGTTGCAGTTAATGCAAATTTTAGTTATTTGGTTACTTGCAAGTGGAATTGCTTGGAGTATATGTTGGAATATCTTATCATCAATCTAAAAGTTCAGGACAATTTGCTGAGGATTTGTTGTTATGGTAGTGTTATAGTGTCACTTAAACTTTGAATTTGTCACATATCAAATACTTTGCTGATAAGTATTCTACCCCTGTAATCTACTTATATATAAGCCAATTTCTCTATATAATGCTCTGTGCAATTATGCTGGTATGGATGGACATTACATACAGTTTGTAATGTATCAAAAATCAAGGCAAAAATGGGTTCCTACCTATGACATCTATATTATTTTGATTTTTAATATCAATTCCTTTGATATATCTCATAAAATGGTTAACTTTATTGAATTTAGTTTAACCTTCCAGTGAAAATATGAATTACAATTTGCAAATTTTCCTTTTTAATGGGTTCCTCATAAAACCTGATAAACAGGAACTGTGATGGGCTAGCACCATACCAGTCAAAGTATGGATTGACCTGGTATAGATCAGCACCTATCAATAATACTACAGGAATAGTTTCAGGAATTGTATATAGATAGATTTTGGGATCTTTTCTTATCAGTAATGCAAGTTAAAAAAAATTTAGAGAGAAAATGATCGCAAGGACAGATTCATCATTTAATATTTTCAGTCAGTGATCAAATTAAATTTACCTAAGTTTTGACCATTTTATGGCAAAATATTAAAAGAAATGAGATTTTTATTGATAATTTTCTAATTTGAAGGTTTTGATGAGTAAATATTCAACTAGTGAAGGTAATATGGGATACACCCAACTTAGCCCAAAATCAAAGTCATATTTGTCATCTGGTCATGATTTGTTTTTCAATTGTCAACCAACTGTTTAACTATTTTCTGATCTAACTAGCCTGAGGTTTCCCTATTACTGGGTTCAGATAAATCTAATAGTATCACTATATAAGTAACTTGTTGGTTTGGTGAATCTATTGTGTGCCAGGAATTTACATTTTCTCCTGAATTCAGAATGCCGCGTGAAAACTCAAATTGTTCAAGGAGTACAGCCTCATCTGGCAATGGCCGTGGTAGAAGAAGAGTACAGCCTGTCGAAGTTGAGCCTCCATTTATTGATGTTGATGCCATTGATGTTGATGATGATGATGATGATGTCATTATTGTATCACCTTCTCGAACTCGTGCTCCGGTTATCTTTTTTAATTCAGTTTATTTACCATTTTTATTCCTATGTTACTATCATTGTGCTACAGTAGTATTAATTTTGTTTAGTGTAGCAGTACTGTTGTTTAAGTGAGCATTATTTTGTTACTAATGCACTACTAAAGGAGTGTTCGCCTTTTGTTATGGCTTTGGAATATAGTTCATATTGTTAGTTAATTGTACTGTCAGATCAATTATCTGCAGTAGTTGTACTTTAGATAATGCAAGTACTTTAGAAGGGTTACTTACTTGCGACTAATGACCGATATTTTGTCTTCTTTTCAAATGATAATATCCACAAATTTTTATATTTACAAAAAATATCAACTACTTGCTAGACTCTTGCAGCCGGCAATGATCCGTTATCTTAGCACGATGGTTTAGGGTTTAGCCAGCAATGATCTGTTAGCAACATCAACTACTTTTTTTTAAAAAAAGTACAAGTTAAATATGTTAAAAGCAAAGCATAGTTGAATTAATGTTGCAGCTATTATTCTATATTGTAGTTTTATTTTAGAATTTTGTTATATATTTGGATTACAATGGTAATATGAACTGTTGTTTTATCTAATATATGTTGGTTGTAAGTAGTTGTCTCCTAATCTTCAAGAATGAAAATATTTCAATCGTGTTTTTCTGATTTACACGAATTTATTATCAATAATTGCTTGGTTGGCATTTTGACATGAAAAATTGGGCTAATTAGTTATTGTTTGCTACAGTCAAGCTTGCCTCCTGTGCTTGTATTTTATTTGCAACTAAGACAAAAAATGACAGGCTTCAATACATTAGACAGGCTTCAATACATTAGTGTATATGAACATTTTTCTCTGCACTTCTAATTTATATTTGTAATGCTTATTGGGTGCAAAAGTTGCTTCTTATTACTTGTTAGGCATATTACGTATCGGAACATTTTTCCGTTCAAAACACATTTCCTTTTTTTGTTAAATTTTGATTGTGTTAAAAGTCACTACTTGCTGCATTTTTAGACTTCAATATTTTAATTGTTTAATTCAAATATCTAACAGGCTAGTAATGTGTCCAGACGGAGACCTGTTGTGTTACTTGATGATGATGTTGTTGTGGAGGAAGTGAATCCCAGGCCATCAGGTATCCTCATTACTTGTCGAAATACTAATTTCAACCTCGCTCATTATTTTCTGATTGGACTATTAATTTGTTTGTCATTATGCTATACTATCTAATACTTGTCATGCAATTTAGGGGTTGCAATAGAGGAAGAGGTCAGTATAGTATCAGGCAACAACCACAACAAGCGTGTCAGGATTTCACCAAGTGCTGGTGGCTCTGGTAACAAGAACAATCGGCAGACCAGGCAAAAGGTAACCGCTTAACTGAATCAACTGTTACAGTACATGAAACGTTCCAGAATTTTTGGTTGATTTCAATCTATTCATGGCTTTTTGTTCCTCACAAATTGCTTTTAGTTTTATTGTACCATTTTCTGTTATGGTACTGTATTGTATTGATGCAGCATACCAGTTAGTGCCTGTAATAGGCTTCTAATAAGGACGTAGCTATTGTATATTGGTATATAAAATAACCTTTCTAATGATTAAATATAATAAGCACTGAGATTCTCATTAAAGATGATGGTGCAATTTATCTGAACACCTAATTTATATGTTACCAAAATATGATTTCAGAGAACTAAGGTCATAGAGATTCAGCCTGAGCCGCCTCAACCCATACCAGTGGAGGTTCCACCACCACCACCTAAAGAACCTACATTTAGCTGCCCAATTTGCTTGAACCAATTGACAGAGCCATGCTCTACAACATGTGGCCATGTGTTCTGTCAGAGCTGCATCAAGGCCTCAATCCAAGCTCAGAAGAAATGCCCCACTTGCCGAAAGAAACTCAATAAGAATAGTTTCCATCGGTTGTACCTTCCTAATACTGTGAATTAGGGAAATAGAAGAAGTGAGTATGCATTACCTGGCTCATATCTCTGAGGTGTGTACTTGTTTGTTCAGCAATAGATGGTCTCCCAGTATGTTATTGGCAGGAAATGTGTGGGCTGGTTTGTCGTATGTACTATATTGTCGACAGGAAAAAGAATTAGCTGGTTTTACAGTTGTACTTGTATTCGGTTCTATATTTATTTATAAAAAGAAATTGATAGATTTGGAGATTTTTCTGTTCAGGTTACATGATTTATTTCTTCTTGATGCTGTTGGCTGGCTTTTACAGGTGAATCCCAAATGCAATGTCAGAAACACGTCTATTTGTCTAATACTGTAGAAAAAAGAGGCTTTATGTGGCTTCTGCTATAAAAATATACATAGCAGATTTCATAGTGCAAGTGTTACATTAGCAGATGTGTCGTGTGTCTCTGCTTATTACTTGCCGCGTTTCCAGTTAAGTAGGTTATCGTCTCGGTTTTACTTAGAAACAGATTGATCTACATATTGATCTAAATGTATGGATTTCTTTAGATTATTTTCCTAATAGAATTGCTTTATGTTATTAACCCTTTTGAGTCGTATTCGGGATATTGGCATATGATGGGACAATTGGGCTTAAGCCTCGTCTAGTTACAGACTTACAGTTGGGATGAGATCTTTTGTCATGCCTTGTCGTTTGGATCAGGTCTGGTATTGCTATCCAATCCCAACCGTTACAACGACATACGCATATTGGATCGGAGATTCGTAGGTCTTGTCACTTGTGTCCAAAGCGTAGTTTTTATCTAATGGCGTATTATTTTTTGTGGAAATTTGTGAAAGGGTGAGATTTATACTATGAAGTGTGTTTAGTGGTCTTTTGATAATGAGAAAATTATTTACAGAAAATAAATAGGAATCCAATTTATACACAAATGCTGAGAAAAGAAAACACGAAATTGAACTTATTTTTTTTTTCCACATGTCATCTCTTGTTCATTATTCTTTGCATCTTATTAAGTTTTTTTTATTATTTTCATGACAAGTGCATTTTATTTAGTTATAAATTATTTTTTTCACTTACTTTTATTATTTTTCGCAACTAATTTCTTAATTTTTTTCATGACAATTTTTTATTTTATTTTCCTAGATATATCAGTATTTTAATTATTAGATTTTATATTATTAGAATTTATAAAACTTTATCAACAATTATTAATCCAAAAATTATTATTGACAACAAGTCTTTAAAAAAATATATATAATTTTATAAAATTATTTATCACAAATTAAGATTTTTCACAACTATTTTTATAGTATAATAAAATATTTATTTCAACACCTTTTTATAATTATTTTCGAACATATTAAAGAGTATGAATTTCTCTCCGTTATTTTTTTTTTGTTTTGAGCATCCAAACCTCGGTTACTGCTAGAGTGGAAAAATCATATCGTGCCGTGCCGTGGCTCAAGTTAATTTTTCACGTGATGTGTCGTGCCGTGATTAAAATATCAATGAGTGGTCACAACACGTAAATGGTCACGCCACGTGAGTCATGCCGTAAGCAAACGTGACTCGCGTGACTCACGTGACTCACGTGACCATTTAATCATAATTTAGGTTAGTTTATTCAAGATTCACCATTTGATCAAGATCTAACGGTCCTAATTACACGACTCGCGTGACCATGTACCGTGTCGTGCTGTGACTAGATCTTTCGCATGACGTGCCGTGTCGTGCCAAATTTTCTAAAGATGATCACGGCACGGGACACGCGGATCATAGCACGTAACCGACACGCATGTCGTGCCGTTCCGTGACAGAGCCGGCTCCGCTGTGCCATTTTTCACACTCTAGTTAATGCTTCGGCTATGGGAATATAGATGCAGTGCAATACCTGACTGAGTAGAATGAGATCTGAGTCGTCAGTTTTAACGTGGCACGAATCTCAAAAAGTCCTTAGGTATCAAATTCCAATCGCTCGGCTGGGAGCTCATTGTACTCAGTCAGAAACCTTGGAGGATACGGATTCTCGGCCCTGGAGCCTATCGCCGGATCGCCATTGTACTCGATCGGTCGTTCCTGCGCCGCTTCACGGTCCTTCTCCTAAGAAAACTGTTTTGACACTTGGAAGCATCTTGCCACGGAGTTCGCGCCATGCTTCGGCCTCCTCTCGCTTCCTCCTCCGATAATCGCTTTCTTCTTCGCACTACCTCCTCCTTCAATTCCTCTAATCGATTACCCCGTCCTCTCTCAGATAATTTCAATTTACCCTTGAAACCTCAAACTAACCACCGGTTCCTTCCATCCCTCTCCGTTGCTTCTCGCCGTGTTTTCTTTCCATTGTCCTATTGTACTCGGTCCTCTAGACGATCTGATGAGTTGGTGACTGTGAAAGAAGTGACTGATGAAGGTGCAGTTATGAAGGCTGAGGAGGTTGTTGGGGTCTCCAATGTAGATGGAAATTTAGAATCCATGCGTGTGGGAGTTGGAAATCCTAGCTTGGTTGGGCGTGTTGGATTGATACGCATGAGTTTAGGAGATCAGGCGTTCTTCCTTATGGCATTCGTTGCCGTCACAGTATGTACTTCCTCTTTGTATATTTCAGAGACATTGGGAGTTTCCAGTTGATATCATAAATTCACGTTACAGGGGGAATACAGATAGCTACCAATTGTGGTTACCATATGGGGTATTTTGTAATGAAATGGCAGGAAACTAAATACACTTGACCAATGTGTTATGAAATTGCCCAAAAAAATCGCATTCAACATTATGTTCTGAGGCTGGTGCAATGTGCTATGCCAGATATTTTAGTTCTTTAGATGCACATGTTCAATTTGTTGGTGGAATTTTGTATGAACAATTGATCTTGGTAACGGAAGCACAAGCTATACCGGACCTGGCCAGTACTGGAACTTGTAGGGACATTTTAATACACTGATTATTATAATTCAGTCACTGAACCTAATTGATCCACTATATTTTGGTACATGGAATAGGCATGCACCAATACCAGAACATTTTTATGAAATGGTGAAGTACAAATACCAGAAGACAATATCTGTAACTTAAGCCCTTCTTTTCTTATTTAGTCTTTCTACTATTTTGATGACAAGTTATGTTTCTCCTTTACAGACTTCAATAGCTTTCACGAGCCTTGTGGCTGTAGCTATTCCGACATTGTTTGTAAGTGAGCTTAATCCATCTGACAATTCTTAGTGGTCAGCTTTTCCGTCTTTTGTCATATCTTTTGTTTCATTTGAGCTCATCAAAGCATGTTATATGGAGTAATGTACTAATAGCTCTAGTTCAGTCTTTATATTTTGTTGATATAAGTGTTATTTGATCAATGCAACATCTTTCTTTAGAATTCCTTTGAGAAGAGTACTTAAATTGGACACTTGGGAACTTGGATTTAGAAAGGTTGTACTGGGAATTTTGGGTTATTTTATTTGAGTGAAATTTCACCTTATTGTTATGTTGATTATGCATGAAAAAAACAGACAATTTTGATCTTGTTTTTCCTATCATTCAGGCTTTGAAGAGAACGGCAAAATCTCTAGCGAAGCTGGCTGACACTGCTTGTGTGGAGCTACCAAGCACTATGGCGGCTATTAGGCTGTCCGGCCTAGAAATCAGTGATCTCACCCTTGAACTAAGTGATCTAAGGTATTCATTCAGTAGAGCTTCATTTTGTATATTTTCTACTTCATTTATATTAATTCAAAAAATCTGAAAAAAAGTTCGAGTACATATGAGTACTTGGTGCCACTGAACGAGTTTCTGACTAAGGATTATTTCTAGGACACAAGATCATAATCACCCTCCATTAAAATTCACTTATGTCTCTCTCTTTCACATCCACACAGCCAAGAGATAGCGGGCAGTGTTAGCAAATCAACACAAGCTGTAAAAGCTGCAGGAGCAGGAATTAAGCAGATAGGTGTTGTTGCTCAACAGAAGACCATGTGTATGTTTTCTTTTCTTTTTTATCAAACAAGGGAAAAAAGCACACCCCTCCTATGGCATAGCCATCAGAGGAGTATACCTCCCATTTTATTAAACATAATTAAACAAGTTATTACAATTTGCACCTAATACATCCGCACAATATAGATTATTTATAAAATGAGGAATAAAATTTAAGGATCTAAAAATATTGCCACTTGAAAGTGCATTTTTTGCTAATAGATCAGCACAACCATTCCATTTTCTCTCGGTTGGCATGATCTTCACCTCCCAGTCTTTGGCCAACATCATCCGAATATGCTCCAAAGTGCCGTTCTCAGCTTCCTCTATTTCACTCTGTAAAAGCTGGAACATTTCTATAGAATCGGTCTCCACAATCATCTTGCCAAACCCCTTTTCCCACGCCATTTGAAGTCCAAGTTGGACAGCTTTGAGTTCAGCATTTAGAATTGAAATCGAGCCTAATGATGCTTGAAATCCTCCCATCCAAAAGCCATGCTCATCTCGTATTAGACCTCCAGCAGTAGCATTACCCGTTAAACCATGTGTATGTTTATGTCAATGCTCATAACTAAATATTATAAAAGTTAAATCTCTGTATCTTTTTTTTGTAAATGACGATCAATACAAATTTTCATTACATTTCAGCAATTATAGAAGAACGGGCGAACTTGCCTGAAATACCTATTGAGCCTTTTGTAGCTGGAGTTGCGAGAAAGACTTCTCATGCTTTTGGGCAGGTTACAAATAATTTGATGAGTTTTATATCTGGTAATGTTGAGTCAAGTAGGAAGCAAAAACCTAGTAATAGTTTGTCGAGAAAAGGAAAATCTAGTATTCGTTCATCCAAAAAGGAAAAACCTAAACCTAAACCTAGTACTATTGTTGAATCCTAAAAAATGAGAGGCGGATGGTCTTTGGGTCTGTGATGTGGCACCTCTCACTGGTTCAGTATTGCCCTCTTGAATTTTGGTGATCTTGTACTTTGTAACTCTCATTTCCATCGTTTTCTTTTACTTTGAAATCTCTGTAAAGGAAAAAACCGATGGAAGAAAATAAGCAATGCAATTTTGCAAGCTCTAGTTTTTTTCTTTATTTATATTGTTGTTATTATTATTTACATAAGAAAACCAAAAAGTCTGTATCTGTTTGTATTGGTCCAAGGAATCTTAATTCACCACTGTCCCCCATATGAGTCAATTTCAGATTCGTGTAGATGTCATTTGATCATTTACTAATAAATACTTCGGCATCCAGTCAGGTTTGAGGAATTCATATCACCCGAGTTAACTCAAATGTTGAGTTTAGATCCGGACCGTTCGATGAGACAGTCTGGATTGGTCTGGATTTTGATGAGACTGTCCGGATTTAAACTCAAAATTTGAGTTACTTGGGGATCTGGAATCCAGGTTGAGGGGGTAACTCAGGTGGAAACCAGTTCTAGTCAGCTCTAACATAATATCTTTGATTAGAAAATTAATTATTATTGTTTCTCCCATACAGTGCCTGTATATCATCCCTTTGATTTGCTATCTACAAGAATTCTATCTGTAATTCTAAACTTCTGTGCTTTTAGTTTTGAAAATTTCTTGGTTACGGTTTCATCCAGTACGTAGATAAATAAAGAATGGGAATGTTTTGGGAAAAAAACTATCGTTTTAAAAAAAAAAATAACTGAGAAAAATGAGAATATTATTTACATTGCATAAAGTTCACTAGTCATAAAATCAACTCTTTTAATACAGCTGAAAATGGTCAAGTAGAATGTTGGGGGTTCAACTGCAAGCAAAAACAATCTCTGTGTAAATAACGGCAGAAACTTTTAATAATCATTGAAAAGAAATCGGATTGAACCTGATAACCTCTATCAGGATTTCTAAAAAAGAAAAGAAACCGGATTGTAAATGTTTCTCAATAAAAAAAATAACAAGATTGAGGAGAAAAGAAAATTAATATTTTCAGGGGAAAATAATGTAATTACTTGCGAAGAATCCGCTGACAAAGATGGCTTTCAAAAAGATGGAATTAATAAACGAGCATTTGTTACTGTTTTATATGTGGAACTAAAAGAGTTCTTATATAAAAACTAATGAAAAAGCCCCGTAATTATCTTGACAATTACAAAAAATAACGTTTACATTTTAAATCCGATAATATTGATATTATCTATATGGGTAAAGAATCATATCTATGAAAAATTAATGAAATGTAGAGATGTCTTATCATTCATCAAGTGATTATATATTTCAACGATTCAAAATTAATATGGTTTTTAATGCACCACTAAAATAACACTTACTGTGTAAAATTGAATTGGTATTATTTCTCTATATCCAATAACAAACTTACAAATTTATTTTTAATTTTTTATAAATTAATTTGAGAATGTATTAATCCCTCTTTATAATCATTCGGAATGAGTGTCAATTGATGACCTTAATACCTCACTAATTGAGTTATTAGCCCTTGACTGGATCAAATATAACCCCTTCTTTATAATCATTTATGATTTAAGTGATCAAATTGTTTATTAAATTTGAGCTATGGTCTATTGTTTATCAAATAAAAGTTCGGGACAGATTTTTGTTACCAAAGAGTCTATGGTCCAGTCAAGGGCTAATAACACCTGGCTACTTTGCTGCTGTGGCGCGCGTCTATAGGCGCACCATGTGGTTTGTTAGTTTTTTTTTTCCGATTTTTTTACCTATTAACTTAAAAATAATTAAACAAAAAATCATATGTACCATCATTTGATTCATTTCCCTAAAATCGAAATCTATCATGACCACCGGTAAAGTCATCGGGTCAAAACTTGTCCACCCGCAAAATAAATTAGAGGAAAAAAGTGTAATATGTATGATTTGAAAAAAAATAATAATCTTTTTTGGGTAAATAATTCTTTTTTTTTTTCTATAGATCTATAATTGATTCAGATTGGACAAAATGACAATTAATTATTGCATACTATTGCAATGTTCAAATAGTCATTCTAAAAAATTTCATGTGATTTCAATTTATTTAATAGTTTCTCATCATACAACTATTTTGTGGTGACTAGATGTGGAATTCATCGTAAGATGAATATGCTCACTACTTTGGACAAATAGTCTGCATGAACCGAATGAGATGGCTACCCACTCTTTTCTTCCTCACACGATACACCATCCGAATTTTTTTTTTCTTACGATCTTCTCGAAAACAATAAATAGAATTAACATTGTTTTCGTAAAAAATATATTTTTACAAGAAACACAGAATAAATATACGCTGTCATTTTGAAAAAAATAGTCACAAATGGCACTTTCTATGCCTTTAAAGGAGTGCAGATTTATTTTGCGTCCCATCTAGGGGGGGACGCATATTAAATCTGCTCCCCCGATAAAAATAGATTTTTTATGAAAATCTTGTCAATTCTGTTTATTGTTATTGAGAAGACGGTATGAAAAAAAATCAGGTACACCACTTGTGATAGATTTTGAAAATTTAAGAAAATGATGATACAAATGAAAATTCGTTTTTACTTTATGTTTTCGATAAAAAAAAATCGACCATTTTTTCGATGATTATTAAAATAAACCTTGACAATAGATTCTATTTCTCATTAAAAACTAAAACGGAGATTCTCCATTAAAAACTAGAACGATGAGAGTTCCAAATTTTCAATTTTTTCATCAAAACTTCAAAATATTTTATTTCACCGTTAAAACTAATATTTTTTTTCTCTTACCTTCAGTTACTCCACTATAAGGCTGCACAAAAAATTCGTAGTTCGTAATTCAATTTGAGTTTGATTCGAAAAAGTTCGTAATTGGAGTGAACCATTTATTAAAATACAAATTGACGTTTTTAACCCTTTTCAGCTTTTCTACGATATAGTTCAAATATTGATCGTTTACCCATTTCATGAAATTGATGATCTTACGATAAAAATTATTCCAAATTTCAAATAATCTCATCCTTAAGAAGGATTTTTAAACATTTTCTAAAGCATAATGTTACATAGAGGGGAAGTTCACGTGTATCCCTCAAAAATCTCGAAATTACATATTTTCTCCTCTAAAATTTATAATATCATATTTACCCTTCTAAATTTCAAAACTCACAAATTTACACAATTCTACGTTTTAATTAGAACTCATTTTAAATTTATAACATTCTCATTTGAGTCTTTATTAGAAAAATAAAAATATGTACTGTGTAAGAAAAATATTCAATCTTCTCATCAGTAAGTTTTGAGGGCAAATAATTCATTTCTCTACTTTTGACGCATACACAGTAGCATTTAGGCATATGTTTGTGTGTGAATCACAAGTAAATAATGATGAACCATTTGTCTTCACAATTGGTCAATTAGAAGACTGAACATTTCTCTTAAACAATCTATTTATTTTTTATTTTTTAATAAAGAATAAATTGAATACTTTATAAATTTAATACTTAATACAAGTTTTTATAATAAGCAATAGATTTGATAAATTTGTGAGTTTTTGAAATTTAGAAGAAGAAATATCATATTAAAATTTTGGAGGAGAGAATATAAAATTTTGAAGTTTTAGAAATGTATCCATAAAAATTTCCATAATAATAGACGGTGCAATATTGAAACAGATATGGACCTCATTGAGGATAAAAAACTAAACTAAATATTTGTACAAGGGAAACTTCGGTATAAGTTGCTTTGGAAGGTGACTCGTGGCTACTATATTGCCTGTGCTTCAGAGGAAGTGAAATATCATTCATTAAAGGGAAGAGCAGGGAGCGGAGGTGGAAATCCCAGCCGCCCGGATCTGGTCGAGTTGTTCTCTTGCTTTAGAAGAGAAAAATCGAAGAGAAAGCGGAGGAGAGCGGAGGAGAGCGGAGGAGAGTTTGCGGAGAAGAGCGGAGCGGAGTGAAATTAGCGCTGATCCCTCCCTTTCCCTTCCGTTCCTTCCCTCTACGCGGAGGTTTCTGGAGCACAGCCTAACTATATACCACCGGGTAAAACTTGCATTGCACCTACCAGTGGCGACTGAGGAGAAGCGATCGGCATCGTCGCAGGAGAAGATCCGCCTTTTTGAGCTCAAGTTTCTCGAGGTAATTGGTGAGTCTCTCTCTCTCTCTCGCTTTCTCTCACTCCCTCGATTGGCCTTTTTTCATTACCAGCAGCCGGTTCTCTTCGTGCTGGAGATCTCCAGTTGTGTCCTTTCTAAGAACCCATTCAATCCATGTTCGTTCGAAGTTGTGACCTATCTGCTTCAAAATTGCTCTATCTGATATAAATTTATTTTGATCTGCTTCTTTTCTTTTGATCCTTTTGTTGGAAGTTAGGTAAGAGATTACAGGAGAATAAAAAAATGAAGTACCTGTGTGAAAAATTTGTGGAGAAGATACTAGATATGGCGTTCACTGCAGCAATTGGTGAAATTATATCCTATGTCACCGCATGGTGTTGGAATCAGGCAAGGGTTCAAGAAATGCGTAGAAAATTTGAGGAGCTTTTAGTTAGGGCAAAAATGGTAAACCCTACAGCGCAGCAATCAAACACCGCAAATTTGCAGGTCCAACAATTGCTGAGAGAACTCCAGAATGAAGCAGAGCAAGGTAATTATTAAACCATTAACTCTTTTACTACATAGTCTCCAAGGAAAATTGATTTTCCTGATTAACTGGAGATGGTTCAAAGTCTCACTTCCACCTTTTAGGCTGATGGGAAGTGAACTGGAATGCTTTCTGGTAGAGTCACAGCCATCAGCTTCTTTGAAGCAATGTTGCATGGATACTACATGAATACAATATGAGACAATTTTCTAAAATCTTAGGATGAAGTATGTTTCATCTATATGCATATTTTATTACTTGATATTGCAATATGTTTTGCTTTGCCAACTAATTAAAAAAAAATTAATTTTATTTGTTGTTTGTTTCTAAGAAAATGAGAACATGCAAATCTGAAAATATTCATTTTGCTCTTTCAAAATATACAAAATTCAAGTTACTAAATGGTCATATGGGTGAGTAATAAACTTAACAGAGTAATTGTGAGTAAGATATCTTGAAAGAAAAATAAATCAATAACCATGTCAAAAGGCATACGAAAAGATCAAATTTCAATAAGATGACCCAGATGGCCGGATCTATCTTGACTCGCAAAAGATTGTCTCGTGGGGAAAATCATAATGTGTTCATGAATTTTATTATACAATAGAGCTTAAAAAGCCTTGTAGGCCATCAGAGAATGATTTTTGAGAGGCCCGAATTGTCTTGAACAAACTTTTGCCGAGCGCTGGTATTAAATGTGCGTGATTCTACGAAGATAGACTTCTCCTACTTGGATATGCCATGTGTCTAGGGTGTATACGATACTTTTTTGGACAACCATACCCGATACAGATGTGTGTCCAATACTACTATGACCTAGTTCACAGGCTATAATGCAGCATAGCTTTGAGGATCTGCATATCCTACTTTTTACTTTTCCCGACTCCCTCAGCTTGAAAAAACCTGTTTTTACTAGCATATTGACCTCTTATCCAAACTTGACTAATAGGTAAAGAACTACTTGATGGTCAACCGACACCCGTCAATCTGAGCAATGCTAAGGAAAGGTTTGAGAGAATAAGAGTTGTTGCGTCAAAGTTAAATGATTTGCTTCTCAGCAATGCAAGAGAAGCTGGTGTTCATCCTAAGATCAAGCGATCTCAATTCAAACCTCGCTACCTTAACCGTCGAACCAGGTTCCAAGGTCTCTCTCTCTCTCTCTCCTCTCTCCCTCCACAAACACAATTGCTACATATGAACATGGTTCTTAAGCAGTGATCTGTATTGTGCAGTTATTTGTAGCTATAACTGTTCGTAAAGATCAAGATGGAAGGAAGTGAACATGGAAGAAAAGCTATCAGGTGTTTAACTGGAAGAACTAGACTCTCTGAATTGTTAATAATTGCTTTTGTAATGACCAAAATTACGTACTATTGGTCTTCATTTCATATAATGTTCTACAGGTGATATACATAGTAACCAAGTGTAGGCTCTCTGGGTAGGTAAACAAGATTACCGACCCTGTAATGTAACTTCTGTACTTGGCCGGCAGAATTTTTTACATTTAGAAATTATATAAATATTATATAAGGTATTGGATGGATTGCGTTGAAATTTTGATACAATAGAAGGAACTGAACTATTAGTTCAGTTCTTTTAGAAAAACCTAAGGAACCGCCTGCCCCACCAAAATTCAAAACCACATGGTGTGGTAGATCACACCAGAGTTTGGTTTCTAAAGGGAGAAGGAGAAAGGGATAAGGAAAGGAGCTTGCACTGACATTTAATGGGCCAAAGGGTTTCTTCAGTTATGGGATTTTCTATGGCACTGTCCGTACCTGCGTGCAAAGCTAAAGGAACCGAACCACCGGTTGGGTTCCTACTATTGCATCAAAATTTCACGACAATCCATCTAATATCCTATATTATTTTTATATAATTTCTAAAAATAAAAAATTCTGCTTGCCAGGTGATATATTAGTCTTTGATTTTCCAGCACACATTTCGACACAAATCTGACGCTTGTTGTATTGAAGCACGTGAGATAGGTGTACATTGCAAAGCACCATAGCCTTACTCATGTATTAGCACAAATTGATGGTATGAAATGTGTTTCTGACATTGAGATGAATGAGTGGATTGTGTACTGTGAATGTTAAAACAAAAGCGTACATAGTGTTCACATGTGTGCATCAACGCTGGAGAAAAAGATGTAAATTATTTTTAGGACAGTTTTTAGTATTTAACTTCGTACACACCTTATTTTTTGTTCTAAACCATTACTCGCTTTGAACAAATCTTACAATTACTTTGCTCGGCTTGATCTCTCATACATCACATATATTGTTTTTTTACCGTGAGCGTGAACAAAATATATTTCCATATTTTCTCAATTCTCAGTGAATGGATGGATGAAGAAATCAACAGGACGACAACTAAGAGCATCTGTATTGGCTTGCATATTTAATTGGTAAATACACGCTGGTGCTTTCACTTTCGCTCTCAGCCATACAGAGCACTTGTTAAATTTGAAAGATTTCATCAAAGCTCGCACTGGCAAAACGCAAAAGGTTGTGTCAGTATATTTTGTATAGGATTTTGTTAGCAGCACCTTCATGCATACAAGCGCACTGTATTGTAGTTATCTGTATTAAACAATATTATATTCATATAATAACACTAAAAATACATATATAACACTAAAATATTATATTGACATATATAATTAAATAATGAAAAATGAGGAACATTAGTCCCCATTTGTACTGGCTAGATCCACCCGTGCTTCCAAATGTGGTTAGCTTTAAAACTTAAACATTGAGAGTAGAACTAGGGTGTTCTTAAGCTCACCAAGCTTTTTTGTGAGCTTTCAAAAACCTATTGAATTGGCTTCAAACGATGTATTCAAACCGTTGAAATCAATCTACTTCACGAGTGATGCTTTTACATGTCAAATTTATAAATTTTCAAACTAATTTAGTATAAAGTCAAGCGGTAAAAAAAAAGATGGTTTATAAGTTAATTTTAATGTGTTCATTTTTCATCATTTTTTGACCGCTTGACTTTATATTAAATTAGTTTGAAAATTTATAAATTTGACATGTAAACTCATCACTCGTGAAGTAGATCGGTTTCAACGGTTTGGATGCGTCACTTAAAAGCCAATTTGATGAGTTTTTTAGTTAAGCTCACGGAGAGACTTGGTAAGCTTAAGAACACCGGGTATATTGCACATTTATTGGATTTGTAGTTGTGATACCTGAGTTTACCAAATGATCCACAAAAGTTCCATTTTCTTTCCTGAGTCAAAAAGCCCATGGGCTGGAAACCGAAAACCGACGTCTGCTATTGTTGTTCTGAAGCATGGGCTATTCTGAAACTTCACACGGAGGGCTGTTTCGAAAATTTGCCGTTGAAGGTTGGGTTTTGTATTCGGATAGTACAATCTCTCCAGTCTCCACCACAGAACAGAGATTCACTAATCCATCATCCATCATCCCTTATGAAATGAAATCCCAGGATAAAATACAACAAATTAGAAAATGGATACCATACACCCCCACACACAACAATGTTAAACAAGAAAAATGGCTCAAGTTCACCTTCTCTGTAGAATGTAGGATTCTAGTTCCTCTCAATCTCCGTCCATGGCGTCTCTGCCTTCTATTCTTATTAGTGGTTCTACTCTTCCCAAACTTGACGATTACTCGAGAAAACTCTCCCATGCCTCTCTCGTAATTACCTCTCTCTCTCTCTCTCTCTCTCTCTCTCCAAATTTTTATTTTTCTATACATAACCCTTGAGTTTTACTTTTTCTGTATCAGGATCTTTCTAACCAGCAAAACCCAAGAAAACTTGGAATTAAATCGGAGACTTCACCACAGCCAATTGATTTTAAACAAGCGCTTAACCTCCTAAAGGAAGGCACTCAAGTCGACCGTACCATTTATGGACCCCTCCTTCACCAATGCAGCAGCATCAAATCCCTTTCCAGTGCCAAAACCCTTCATTCCCACACCATCAAAACGGGTTCATATAAAGATTCCTATGTAGCTACAGCTATAGTAAATGCTTATATGAAATGCGGTGCCCCTGGTCATGCACGAGAGGTGTTTGATGAAATGTCTGAGCGAAACATTGTAACATGGACGGCACTCATGAGTGGTTATGTACAAAATTCAGACCCACAAAATGCCGTAAAAATGTTTATAAGTATGCTAGAGTCAGGTTGGAAGCCCGTAAGTTTCACATTTTGGGCTGTATTAAATGCATGCTCTGACTTGTACAATCTCAAATTAGGTGAACAAATCCATGCTTATATAACAAAATTCGGGATTAACTCAGCAGTGGCAATGGACGGCTCTTTGACCAACATGTACTCAAAATGCGGTAACTTGGAATACGCAGTAAAGTGCTTCAAATGTTCTGAATTTAAAGATGTGGTCTCTTGGACGAGTATTATATCGGCATGCGCCGACAATGGCAACCCAGAATTGGGTTTAAAGATATTTATTGATATGCTACATGAAAATATATGTCCCAATCCAGTTACACTTACCAGTGTCGCAGGTTTGTTTTGTGTGTCCCAAGACCTGCAGCTGGGCCCCACAAGACAATACCATGCATTTTGCATTAAATTAGGGGGCGAATCAATTTTTCAGGTGAGAAATTCTCTGATGTACATGTACTTTAAATGTGGTGAAATTGAAGATGCAACAAGATTGTCTGAAAACATGACGAATTCTAATTTGGTCACAATAAATGCGACTATTGCGGGATTATCTAAGATGGTGAGTTCAGCTAAAGATGATATGGAGGCCTATTCTGCAGGGTTAAAGGCTTTTAATCTTTTTGTGAAGTTGAATCGGTCATCAACTAAGCCTGATAGGTTCACCTTCCCCAGTGTTCTAACGGTTTGCAGTGGCCTTATGGCTTTGGAGTGTGGAATGCAAATTCATGCACAAATGATGAAATCAGGGATCTTATCCGATTTTGTTGCCGGTACTTCTTTGGTTAATATGTACGGTAAATGTGGGAGAATTAACGATGCAATCAAGGCATTCGATGAAATGCCCACAAGAACTGTTATCTCCTGGACCACTATGATTGCTTCCTATTCACAGAATGGTTTGTACAAGGAGGCTATTGAACTATTTGAAGAGATGCTTGCTGCTGGGGTTAACCCTACATTGGTATCATTTATTAGTGTATTGTCTGCTTGTAGTTATGCTTGTTTAGTTGACAAGGCCGAATACTATTTCAAACTGATGAAGGACCACTATGATATTCAACCGGGAATGAATCACTATGCTTGTATGGTTGATATGTTTGTGCGGTTGGGTCGGTTAAACGATGCCTTTGAATTTATAAAGAGGGAAAATTTTGAACCGAATGAGGCCATTTGGTCTATTCTGATAGCAGGTTGTAGGAGCCATGGTAACACCAATCTGGCCTTTTATGCAGCCAATCGGCTACTTGAATTAAAACCAAAGATGATCGAGACCTATGTACTATTGTTGAACATGTATAAATCAGCTAAGAAGTCGCATGACGTATCAAGAGTTAGAAAGATCATGAAAGATGAGAACATACCAACCATACGAGACAGGAGTTGGATCTCAATCAAGGGTGTGACAAAATATTTTGGAGCCTCTCATAGGCCTCACTCTGAGAATAAAGAAATTTTTGATTTGCTCGAGGACTTGATTGAGAAAACTAAAGGGATGGGGTATGTGCCTTATAAAACTGGAGATACATCTGATGAAGAGGAGGAAAAAAAGGTAATTTGGCCAGTTAGGCACCATAGTGAAAGATTGGCAGTTGCTTATGGATTGATAAACATGTCAAATGGTGAAGCAATTAGGATTTTCAAGAACATATCCATGTGCAAGGATTGCCACTCTCTTCTAAAGTTGGTTTCTGTTCTTACAGAAAGAGAAATAATTGTCAGAGATAGTAAGAAATTTCACAAATTCAAGGAAGGGGAGTGCTCTTGTGGAGATTTTGGAGTTAACAAGTGAAAATAATTAGGCTTTGGTACCATCTTTCTTTGTTTCAAATTTTACAATGTACAATCATGAGATAGTTTTGAAATTTCCAACTCTTTGATTTATATGGTCTATATTAAAAGAAAAATAAATAAAATGTTTATCTTGGTCTTGTATAAAATGGATGTTGCAACAAGAACACAGAAGTGAGCCATTTTGTGCGGCTCTGGTGCGAAACAAACATTTTTTTTTATAAAAAGAGGTGGTATTTGTTCCACCAGCTTTCTATTAATAAAAGCTTTTAACAACCCTACAAATCTGTGTAATTACCCTCATCTACTCACAAATACCCCACAAGTTCTCTTACTATGATTTTCTTTATACCCCACAAATCTGTTGATTTTTTTTTAGTTATTTAGAAGAAGACAAAAACCTTTCATTTGAAAGGAAAATTGAAGGGAAGGTTTTTCGGAAAACACCCTCTCATCTTCCACCATATCAATGGTATGGTGGATTTAGTTCTCCAAAAAACCCAAACAGCTTAGCTGTTTTGATTTGAATCGAATTTGTTTTTTTCTAAAGAAAAAAAATCAAATATGTTTAACCGACAAATTACACCCTCACAAGTTTCGTATAAAAACAAATTCTTTATACCCTCCTAGGTCCCCTGCTTATGGTGTCTGTTTATTTTCATTGTTGCAGCTTGTGTACCGGTGTGTATCAAACCATCCATCCTTATATTGTCCATTTTAGTGTGTACCCGCCCATTCACAGTTCATCTTCTACCCACCTTGAGATCAATACCGTTTTACACCAGTTTTAGAGCATTTTGCTTTCTGTCCCAAATCCCAATATAACTCCATAATCTAGCTTGATATGTTATAACATGTACCTCCAAGATTCTCTATGCAGCGCATATGATGAAATTATCATGCTCACCATAGAATGTGCTCACCAAAAGGGTTTGGTGAGCACAAGTCCAAAAATCTATCGGGTTGGCTTCAAACGACAAATTCAAACAATTGAAATCTGTCTACTTCACGAGTGATGAGTGTACGTCCGAAATTTTAAAAAATTCGAATTCATTTAGTACAAAGTCAAGCAATAAAAAAATGATGAAAAATGAATACACAAATAACTTTTATAGACCATCCAAGATGAAATATATCTAGGCACTACAAATAATCTCATGAACTTCACAATACTCAGCAGCAAATTAAAAAACATCCAAACAGACCGACTCACATCATCATCCTCTGGTACTAGAATCCACACTACTCGGCATGAATCTGTGCATATACTTCTTCCATTGCTTTCCTAAATGGCCAATCGAGTAATATATCAATGAGGGAATCAAAGAAGCCATAGACTAGGCTGTTTTGGGTACCTTATCAGAAAAACAAATTTAATTTCATTGTAACCATACAGTCCAACTGTCCGAGTGATTACACAAAATATGATCTCACAGTATTTTCTATCCTTACCTATAAATTCACATATGTATTGCCATAATTCATGAACAATATTAAAATGAAACTAACAATTATGAAAATTTGCAATCCATAGACATATTGGTTTAACATGTGCGCACTGCAAAAATAAATGGTCAATGTTTTCGATCCCTGTACAGTAACAGCATGAAATATCTCCTTACCACCCCTTTATTTGCAAATTCACATTGGTTTGTATTTTATCTTGAACAACCAGCCAGCAAAAAGCAAAAACAATTTACTCAATTTGCTATCCCTAGCACCCCCCATTATTCAACCAATCATATCAAGACCTAATTGAATCTGGCTTGGTTGAATCTATCGGTTTAGTTTTTATAAGTGCAATCATTTCATCTAACTCATTAGCCAGGATATCCCTCCGCACAGGAGAGACATATCTGACACCATTGTACTCTTAGCAATTGTGATCAGTTTCCACTTACTGTCGTAAGTAGGATCGTTCTATTTAAACAACCATTTAGACATCAAAGCTTTATCCAAATCATCAAGCTTGATAATCCCCATTCCCCCGTATATCTGTTTCCTACATATCATATCCCAATTAACAAGGGGAATTTCTTTTAATCATGTCTCTTGCAACAGAAAGTTCCATCTAATTTTATCTATTAATTACATACCTAGGAACTTAAAATTGTGACATCATATAGGGGGGTAAAGCAGATAATACACTTTGAAGACTCTCAAAAGGGGGAGGGGGGGGGGGGGGGGGGGGGGGCAATAGTCTCTTAAGCTAAAAACATTTCATTTAACTATAAGCTATATTACACCTCAAGTATTACAATATGATCTTCTAGGAAAAGAAACAAAAAATAATAGTATTTGATATGGAGGTAAGATCAACAAACCTCCATATCAAAGGTGTGGTACATGCAATGGTGTGTTGGAAACTCAGTTTTCGACAATAAAACTCGGAGTTCGTTCACATCCGGAACCATTGTGCCCCGATTGCCTCTCTTTTTACTGAATTTTCCTGAGATTAGCTCTTCTTCCAAGTTATCAATCCAAATCTCATTTCCTCCCAAATAAGGGCTGTAAGAAACCCGCAAAAGTTGAAACCGGCCTGGCATGAGCCTCAGGATCATACTGCAAACATCAAAAACAGTGCAACTAACCCATAATTTATGCTCTAATAGGATTTTTAGTACATTAACCCAAAGTTGAAAGCACAGCTTATCACGGAGCAACTTTCCTAGAATTTTTGCAGCTAGCGGTGATCCTTGCATTCTCTTTGCTATTTCTCTCCCAATTATTGCTAATTTCGGGTGGTTATCTGGATTAGTGCTACCAAATGCATGCTCCTTAAAAGAAAAACCAGTACTCTTCCTTATGAAAGCCGGTTAATTCAATTGGTTCAACTGTACCAAATTTTATCACTGCCTCCTTTGATGGGCTTGTAGCAATTACTTTGCTTCCCTCCTTTCCGCAGCTCAAATAGTCGTGTAGTACACTCCATGTTATCTGATCCACATCCAAAACATCATCAAGGACTATGAGAAATCTCTCCTTTTTTAATTGCTGATTGATTAGTAACTGTAACCTGAATAAATTGTCTTCATCATGGAAATTGTCACTGCAGCGTGATTGGTTCAGGATCTTTCTCAGAACCAAAACCAAGTCCGATTTTGTTTCAATGCACAAAACCGAAATGAATATTATAAGTGAGAAGCGATTGCGCACCCTTTCTTTGTTGCAAGCATGGATTGCGAGTGTTGTTTTCCCCATTCCTTCAGCACCTAGCAAGGGAAGAATGTCGACTCTTTGATCATCTCTTGTACTAGGTAGGAATAAGAAATTGATTACTCTCTCCATTTCCACTTGCCGGCTAAAAACTCGACCTTTCTCCATGTAGAGAGGAGTTCTGATAGTGCGAGAGATAATCGGTTGGCATTTCTCCAATAATTTTCTAAATTCACTTACATCATAAACTGCATGCTTCAGCCTCTGCAATACATTGCTTAACTGAGTTATCTCCTCATCACCCATTACCATGCTCTTCGCACACTTAAATGAAGTGCGGATACGCTTGGCAATGTTGTGAGGAGAAGGGATGTAATTTTTACTTGCCTTGGTAATTTTATTCCTGGCCTTCTCTTTGAATTCTAGCATTCTACGGTACCTGAAGGTTTCAAGCACATAATCTGCTTGATATGCAGTGTGGATTAAGGTTCTTAGCCATTGAAGCAATTGCTCGTTCGTGATCCACCTTCCTTCAGATTCCTCCATGGCACTTTTGATCTTTGGTACCAGTTGTTTTATTGTTTCTAAGTTCTCATCAACCGATGTGTATTTGGAATACCCATCGATAATGAAAGAACTTCCTTTGCTAACTATCTCAACAATGAAGGCACCCATGAATGCACCGATTACAGCCGAAGTACTGAACTCACTAAATAATTTATGCATCTTCAATTCTGGTAATTGAGAAACAAATTAAATAAGATGTCAAAAGGCCCATTAATTTTATGGAAATACATATAGATAATTTAATAAGATAAATCTTTGCACATTTCCGTGCACACTAAAATTAGCGCATTAGGCCAAGGACTAAATCTCAAGTCAAGTCACTATATAGTATATTCAGTCAGAGAGAGATATATTGTACTTGCAGCCACGGTAAGGTTCCAAAAAAGAGAGGTTCATAGATATCAGTCAAACATACTATACTACAAATTAGGCTTTGTAATAAAATGGTATGAATGCGGGACGGAGAATGAAGATGCTATAAAAAAAACGAATTTTTTATTTTTTTAGAAATATTTAAATTAAAATGTCGGATAAAGAGATGAAGTTTTTTTTAATCTCATGGAAGAGACTGAACCAAGATTCGGTCTCTTTAGTTTTTTTTTTAGGGAATGGTTCGGTCCTATGTTACCCCGAATTCTGATACTCCATATTGGGTCCTGTACCCGAATCGGGAACGTATCACATATTGATACGCGTCCGATACGTTTCCGATACACTAGCTGGCGTATCTTTAATTCTCTGATACAGTCTCCGTGGATCTTTTTGTCTGGCTACGCACCTGATATGTCCGATACGCGCTGATATGCCCTGTGGACCGCGCAGATACCTGTACACCACGTCATGAGGATTGGTCTACCGTGAGCCGCGCAATCATCAATGCCCAAAATTAATTCTTTCGAGACCCGTTGATTCACAACCAAGCAGGGGTGAAAACAGTATGGATAATATCCGATCCGTATTCGATCCGTATTTGAAAAATTAGATGTGGATATCCAATATCCGAATATCCGTGTGGATATGGATACTGATATGGTTTTACGTTTCAATTATCTGTATTCGAATAGTAGATATATATCATATATTTTAATATATATTATGCAAAAAATATTGTTATTCACCATTAAAATTAGATAAATATTATGAACTTTGGTATTTTTTTAATATTATTTTAATAAATATCCGATCCAATCCGTATCCGTATCTGTATCTGACTGATATCCGATCCGTATACGTATCCGAAAAATTAAAAAGAGATATGAATATGATTTTACCACTATCCACTCCGTATTCGCTCCGTTTTCACCCCTACACCCAAGCTATCTACCACTACACTAGCTACTCTTTGTTGCTAGAATATATATCTATCAGTATAATACAAGTTTTTAATTAATAATATAGTTAAAATAATAAAAAGTAATATATAAAATAGGCGTATCGTATCCTAGATTTTTAAAAATTGTCGTATCTCCGTATCCGTATCGTATCCGATACGATACCCGTACCCGTATCCATGCAACATAGGTTCGGTCTCTTCCATGAGATGGAAAAAAAAGAGTAATCAATATGTTTCTCGGTACATTTTATTTTTATATTTCTAAAAATAAAAATTTGGGTAAAAAATGTACACTGATTCATAAAAAATAAAAATAAAAGAACTAGCAGTGCACTATATCACCAATGACAAGCTGAAAATCAATTGCTATAGTTCTCTACTGGATATAATAGGAGTAGATTATTCATTAAAAACCCAAATCCCAATTTGACATGAGGGGAAAAAAAGGTACCTCTTTCTATTATCTGAAAATGATGAATGATGTTAAGGAGAAATAGGTTATGATGCTTTACAACTTTCTGAGGCTGATATATATAACTGAATGATGTTAAGGAGAAATAGGTTATGTTGCTTTACAAGTTTTTTCTGAGGCTGATATATATTACTGAGAAGTCTCGGTTAAATTTCCTAGAAGTTGGTATAGATGCCAATTGATCAGGTTTAATTTAAGAGCATCTACTACAGCCCAATTTCCTAGTAGTAGCAACATAACCAACTTCTAGGAAATTGGCATCTATACCAACTTCTAGGAAATTTAACTTAGATGCCAATTGATCAGCCCAATTGATCAGGTTTAATTTAATTTCCTAGTAGTAGCAAAAGTCCAATTTTCTAGAAGTTGGTATAGAGTTTCTAACATGACGTGGCAGTTTATAATCTAGGTTTAGGTATGTGGGAGAGTTTTTTATTTAGAAACTACGCAGTTTCTTATTTAGAAACTATGCAGTGAAGTTTCTTATTAAGAAACTGTTTATAAACTCCATGCTGATTAAATGATTGGCTCAAATTATTTCTGTTTTTTAATTTGTTGCTGACATGGCTTAATAGAAACTCTAAAATTAATTTCAGAGATGTGAGAATTAGAAATTTTAGAGATCTTAATTTCTAAAAAGAGGTTAACAGTTATTTAGAAACTCATTTGAGTTGCTGGAATGTAGATGCTTTGAGGAAAATTAAATTAGGACATTAGGATAAATAGCTTAATAATATCCCATAGTTGTTCAAATTACCAATGGGCTACATGGTATCTGGATTTTCTGCGGCGAGCAGTCTATTTGATAAGTTCTAAAACCACCTAAGCAATGAGCAAAAAGTTATAAGCTGCATCTGAAATTTATAAAATCTTAAGCAAGAAAATAAATTGTTCTAAAAGAGAGCTTCAAGTATTGCAAGGAAATAGCCATCAGACTGCACCGCTGCAGACAAAAATGTAGCGTTCACAAAAAATCCCTGTAGTCCACGTCCCCTTGAATTTAGTAGGCCGACAACGGTTTTTGCAAACCATCAACTGATGGGAAAAAAAAAAATCTTCAATTTTGTGTCGATTCCGTACAGTTTATGCTTTAAAATAAAAACCATAAATCTTGACCGTTCAAACTGTAAACGGTGTAAAAAGGCGATCAATGATTACAAGTGATTGGAGTTCCGTTCGTAATGAAAATGGATTAAACATAAATAGAATAAACATAGGGCTGATGTCATATCCGAACTTGGTCGAGATATGAATGAGTGTGAACTTAAAAATTGGGCTTTTGCTACTACAGCATAATTCACCATCGCATTTAATTTCTGTGGGCTGCTTATTCCTTTTCTTTTCTATAATACCCACAGGAAGGCAGAGTTCCATCGCTGTAGCTATCAATGACTTCAGAACTTTGAATTCCAATTTCCAAGCTTGAATTTCTTTTACCAGTGGGTCAGTGGGTGCAGCTGGGCTGGTTTTAGTTAGTTACTTCTGTCTCAGACAGCAAGGTTGCAAAAAGTTTGGGACCATATGATTTAGATCTCAGGACCTAAGTTATGTATATGACTGCACAGATGCACATAAATATTAGTATAAATTTGCCATGCGTCAAGAGGTAACCCCCTTCCTTTACGTAAGATGTACAATTAAATCAACTAAAGGATAAATTCGAGAAAGCATGAGTCTGACAATTAGTTATCTAAATCCCTGGCAGATTGAGTTCTTAGATCTACATAATGTAAATAACCAACTAAATAGCAGCTCGTTAGAAGCTCATTCAAACAAAAATGGAATCTACTTATCTAATTTTTAACGGGTCATCCACCAAGCTCTAAACATGTAGGACTACACATTTAACAACACACTGGTTTACCAAAGAAATTTTCTCTGTTTCCACCAATTTAATTTATTTCCTTGTTATCTGACGTAATTATCTCCAAATCCCTAGCATCTCTCTTCAATACATTGCCTAGCTTTGCAACTGCTTCCGTTTGTTGTAGCAAAACCTGTCAATTATAGAAAGAAGTGCTATTAATTAAGTTATTCTTGCCGATTAACCATACCAACCAGTTTCTACTAGGCAAGTCACTAGTCTCAAAGGTTTCAAATATACTATAACAATTGACAGTAAGCAGTAATTTCTTCACCTCTTGCAAATCGAAAAGGCTTTGCTCATCAACTTTTGCCGAACTAGGTACATAAACAGGCCCGCCAGCCCCACCAGAGCTGATAAGCACACGTGACACTGACATAAGATTGTACACTCTCTTTGAAAGTTCTGATCCAGGCCCTTTTATCTGTGGCGTACATAATCAAAAGATCAATACCGGGTTAGAAATATATTCAGAACTCAAAAGCACGATCATGGCATATATTAAAAAAAAAAAAAAAAAAGGCAGGACTCATTCCTAAAAAAGCAGAAAAGGTTGCAAAAAAAAGCTAAAACATATAACTGGAATCAAAAGCATGATCATGGCATATAGTCAAATAAAAGTTGGGCATGTTTCTAAAAAAAACAGAAAACGTCTAAAAAATGCTAAAAAACCTCATATGCGTTAAAATTCACCACAGCCCTAAGCATAACAAGCAAGAAGCTGAAAGGTACAGGGGAAATTATAATTTACAACAATTTCCTAATGCAAACAAAAGAAAGAGTAATGAAAAATGAAAAGAAAATGGAAATACCCGTTTTGCCATTGCGAGGAGCTTGTCATGTAGCTGAGCCTCTTCATTTGTCAAGGGCACTCTAAAACCCTTATTCTCCAAGGCTTCCACTATTTTCATCATCTTCAAAGAAAAAAGAAAGACAGAAGGCACATAAAGTCAGAAGCATAAGCTTTGCACCTGCATATAAAAATAATTTGAATTTTGCATTACATTGACGATGTGCAAGTTTGTACCTTCAAAAGACGCCTTTGAAGAGCTAATTCTTGTTGCTTGAGCCTTTGAATCCATGGCTGAGTGTCAGCTTGAAAATGCCTCTGAAGCTGTTAATTAATTCAATCCTGTTAATTTAAGATCTTTCTATTCACTTACTGTCATGTCCAACAATGACTACGCAGATGTCATTCAGACATTGACAACAGCACAATTCCTTTGATCTTTACAGAATTCACAAAAGACAAATCTTTTTTTTTTTCATTTTAATACAAAATTCTGTCGCTATGCATATTTATCACCCAATCTAAGTGGGAATAGACTGTTCCTCCAAGGGCAAAGGTGTGAAGAGTTATTGCCTCAATAATTCTATAGATTTTACCATTCTTTCAAGGGAAAAGGTGTGAATAGCTATTGTGAAAGTCATCACAGCTCACAACTGGTTTTGGACCAATGCACTTCTTTTTTTCTTTTTCTTTTTATTATTATTTTTTTTTTTTTTGTATTTGGACCAGGAGCTGGAATTGGACTTGAAGGACTGACCAACCTAGTCTACTAAAAGAAAGACTGCATCAAAAGTTAAACAGTGCAGAGAGGAAATTACCATTTTGACATTTGAATGTGTCATGCGCAATCTCTCAGCATCTGAAGAAAGTACTTCATCTTGGAGCTACACATAAGGAAGCCAAAAGAGCATGAGATGTAATTGTCTACTGCTTCCAGAAGTTTTGGCAGCTATTTTGATTGAACAAACAAAAGCAAGAAATGCAATGTATACCCACTTCTTAAAAAACATTGAAATGGGCATGATCTCAAAAAAAAATTCACAAGACTACATCTGGAACTGGTATCATACTGGCCACTTTCCATTGGATTCTGTGGCCACACAGACTGTATAAAATCATATACAGTTCCAAGTATCTTTTTGCTCTTGAACCAGCCATATTAACATTCTTTTTAAAAGCAGGGACAAACAGGCCTATATTCCATCAGCTTGTATACCAGGGACTATTGCAGAATTCTGTTCATGAAAATGACTCCCCGGTAAAAGCTAGTTCTGGTATCAAGAGATGAGCAACTACTAAATCGAATGCAACAGGTTAAACTCCACTGAAACAACATTTGCTCTAAGCCACTAACTAAAACTAATATTTTGAAAACATAGAGATAATCCCACTGCCAACCTATCATTTTTTCTTTTGTCAAATTCGAATGACAACTCACAATAGGGCAACTACACTAAACTTTTGAAAACATAGATGCAATTCTGGCATAGAGATCCTTAAACCTTAAGACGGGCAGAGAGATCTTTAAATCCTTGAACAAGCTGCGGCCAAAGCCTCTCCCTATCTGAGCTCTCCATTCCTTCTAACTTCCTCATAGCCTCTGCCCACATGGTCTACAACACCAAGTCCTTTAACTTGTTAAACATAATGTGCTCTAGAAAACATATAGAAGTCATCAACACACAATAAAGGAAGGGAAATGGTATGAACACTCACGTTTGGTACACTGATGGGCTTTGCCCTTGCTGCATGTTCTGTCACGCTAAACAACAGATGCTACAGGAAATAAAAAAGACAAACAAAGAGAATTCCATCAGAAAAATAAATGATAGGAAGAAGCCTTTAAAATTAAGAAAGAGAAAAAACAGAAAAATCAGAAAAGATAATTTTCAAGCTAAATTATTTTGAAATAATAAAAAGGGAAACATTAATAGAGAGAGAGCAAACCCGAAAGGCGTACTTGGGGTTGTCCTGCTCCTCCCTGTATGCATCTGCTATCGCCTAACAACAGAAATAAAAGAAAACATTAGAAAGGAGACAAATACAAGCATTTTTCTCATACGCTATTCAAATTCAGAGTTTCACAGTTTTATCAATAGATTTGTTTAATCACATGAGCAAATAGTAACAATGAAAGGCTATTAATTCCATGAACATATATGAAGAAGTTTTCATATATTCATAGCACTGAAACCTATATAAAGTATGGCTCCATTCTAACCCCAGATTAAATAGCAAAGCATTGAATACTAAACACTGCCATACGGCATTAAAAACATCTACACAACATCATTACCTGTATATCTCGATCAGGAAGGGAATGGGGCAAAGGTGCGACCGGTGCCATCTGTGTTGTGATCGGCCCACCCAGAAGAAATGGAGATGGAGACAATTGCTGTTGCTTCTGTTGCTGCTGCTGGGGAAACAATGGGGATGCGAAAGAACCACCAAATGCCGGTGTCGATGGTGTCCCAAATGCTGGTGTTGCCGAAGGTGCACCAAAAGCAGGTGTAGAAGGCATGCCAAAGGCAGGAGTTGATGATGGTGTACCAAATGCAGTGGTGCCTGATATTTGATTGTGAGGCCCTTGTTTCTATTCATTACAATAATTTAATGTATAAAGATGTGAAACGTGAAGATAGAACATGCACTCCTCCTCTCCCAAACTCTTTCAAAATTGACCAAACTACCAGCTTTTGATTTCTTTCGTATGTAGATAGGCAGGGAGAAAGGAGGGAAATTTTGTATGCTTCGTGAGAGTATGATTGATCCCTCAATTTATTTTTTATTTTTTGTAGAGGTGCAGATGATATATTGGGTTTTGCAGGTATAGAATCAAATTGCTCATTATTTATATGTTTACCTTACCTGACAGAGATGTGGTACCTTATGAACATCTCATTTAGTTAGTAATCCTTTCTAAATAATCTTTTTTTTCTTAATTCTAATTTTGGTTTAGTCTGTCTCTTATAACTATATTAATGGCAGTTAATCCACGCTATAACAAAAAGATACCAGTCAGGTAATGTATCAGTAAAGGTTGGCCAGGATATGATGGCATTCTTATTCAAGGTCTGCGCAAGGTTTGTTCATTCCGGCACAAAGTAGACAACACAGGTTAGGTAAAGGCTTCACATCATAATTGTATCTTTCATTCCTTTCCTTTTGGCACTTAATTTATGTGACCTCCATGCTCATCAATTTCCTTTTAGAAAAGTTCATTTCCTGGAAACGGAATTACAATGCCATACTAATAGTAGATAGACCTATGGTCAAGCATTGCTAAAGAAGTACAAAACCATACCAAAAGCTGGAGTAGACGAAGGGGCGCCGAAACCCGTTGCTCCAAAACCTGGCATCGAAGAAGGAGCTCCAAAAGCTGGAGTTGAAGAAGGAGCACCGAAAGCAGGAGTGGAAGAAGGGGTGCCAAAAGCGGGAGTGGAAGAAGGGGTGCCAAAAGCGGGGGTAGAAGAAGGGGTGCCGAAGGAGGGGGTAGACGAAGGGTTGCCAAAGGCGGGGGAGGAAGATGCGGCGCCAAACATGGTTGCGTCGCTCGGTTATTCTTCTCCTCCTGCTCCGGCGACGCCACTCGCCAGTGATTTGATTTTTTAGAGTAGGGTTTTAGGCGCAATGACTAGTGTGAGTCGGGTTTGGGTTTGGGTTGGGTTAGGACTCGAGTCCGTCTAGGGTCGGGTACTCGGGAGTTAACCGGCACCAACACGACAGAGAAATGCGAACCCGTCCCAACTACCAAATCTCTTTCCTCTTCATCGGACTCGTTACAAACCGAGTCCGGATCCTCTGAAGTAACTCAAAAAGTTTTGAATTTAGATCCGGACCGTCCGGTCAGAATCCATATATTGTTTCAAAGTGAACTGGGCCTTTAACATTCATGCTAAAGCAGATCGAGGTCCGAATTTAAACTCAAATTTTGAGTTAACACTGATATGAATTCCTACAAACCCGTTCTCCCAATTGAGAATGGGGGGGGGGGAAGTTCGACGGGCATCAGATTGAAGTTAGTTTGATGTCCAGTCTAAATCATTCAATCTGTATTGACATTCACGCTAACAACGACTATGGATATTCTACCTTACATAAGGAGAAAGAATGAGAATATATGAGCTTTCATTTATAATAAATAAAAAATAAAATCGGACAGATAAAAATAGATAAAGATATTGATGATGTCACATGAACGAATTTTTTTTTAATTTAATACGTGTGAATTTGCACTTTACGTGCTTCGGTACGCAGGATGCCGGCATTTTTATTAATATCCAAAGTTAATTACAAATTAATAAATATACTCAGAATCCCTGAGATTTTTCAAAAATGTCCAAACCGGCCACAAAATGGCCGGTTTCTGATTTTTTTTTTTTTAGAGACATTATGAAGAGCAAGATAATGAAATCTAACACTCAAAATTCGAATTTTGAGTTTAAATTATTTGTTAGATTACTTCTTTTGATTTATAATTAGCATATTTATACTAAAATACACTATATTACTTGAAATTATATTGAATTACATTATATTACATTAAATTACGCTAAATTATGTTAAATTACGCTACAATAGGGTAACTTCCGGTAAATTACTGTGTGTCTTCATAGTGATGTATAATTAGAAACTATATTTTGTTTCTCTTTTATCTTTATAGTGATTTATAATTAGAAACTATTTTTTTTAAGAGACACTATGAAGAGCAAGATAATGAAATCTAACACTGAAAATTCGAATTTTTTGTTTAAATTATTTGTTAGATTACTTCTTTTGATGTATAATTAGCATATTTATACTAAAATACGCTAAATTACTTGAATATGTTGAATTACGCTATATTACATTAAATTACGCTAAATTATGTTAAATTACGCTAAAATACGATAAATTACGATAAATTACATATGACTATGGATGATATCTTTACTGAGAAGGTGAAAAACGACGACGAAACTTCAAACGGCGCTCGAGTGTCAGAGAATGAAGAGCTACTACATGATCCTGAGAGTACGATTGGATGCAAACCCATTGATTCGCCAATGGTCCCTAAGACCAAGCTTATGCCAGAGAATGAAGAGCTACTATATGATCCTGAGAGATATCGAAGACTGGTTGGTAAACTGAATTACTTGACAGTTACTCGGCCTGACATTTCTTATCCAGTGAGTGTTGTGAGTCAGTTCATGTCGGACCCTCGCACTACACATTAGGATGCTGTTGTTCGTATCCTCAGGTATATCAAGGGATCTCCAGGGAAAGGGCTAGCATATTCTGACCGGGGACATGACAGGATAGCAGGCTTCACCAATGCTGATTGGGCAGGTTGTCCTACCATTCGGAGGTCCACTACTGGAGTCTGTGTCTTCTTTGGTGGAAACCTTGTTTCCTGGAAGAGTAAGAAACAAATTGTTGTGGCTCAATCTAGTGCAGAGTCAGAATACCGTGCAATGGCAAACACTTCCTGTGAGTTAGTGTGGACGAAGCGTTTGCTCAACGAACTAGGTGTTCACCACAATGGTTTGATGACATTATACTGTGACAACCAAGCAGCAATGCACATTGCCAAGAATCAGGTCTTTCACGAGCAAACCAAACACATCGAGGTAGATTGTCACCTTATTCGGGATTTTGTTAGAGACACAACTTCGCACCCTCCATACATCCAACTGAGTCATGTTCGAATAGATTTTCAGCTCACAGATATCCTAACCATGCCACTTCGAAAAGCACACATTGATAGTATATGTAACAAGTTGGGCATGTTAGATGTATATACTCTAACTTGAGGAGGAGTGTTAAAGGAAAAAAAAATCATAGTAATTATAATAATAGCTGTAATTAGGTAATAGCTGTTCTTTTCTATTTTAAATTTTTCTTTGGTCTATATATTTGTACAGTATTAGTATTGTTAATTAAGAAATATAGAAATTTCAATTTCCACTTTCAATAATTAGTATTACTTGTGGTTCATTCTTGGTTCATACTATATTAGCTTTTACATCAAGAATATAATGACATCCCCTTGTCTATATATATTCCCTTTGTTTTTCTATCATAATTAGTATTACTTACGGTTCATGCTTAGTTCGTACTATATTACCTTTTACATCAAGCATATAATGACTGTACACACAGGAACTGGATCATGTTATCCATGAGCATATCATTCAAGATATTAATACTCTGCATGATACCCATCAAAATAGTCCTAATAGTACACCTTTTTCAATTTTAATATAATAATTTGAGATGGCATGCCTGTTACATTAACTATATGCCTTTTCAGACTACCTATTGTGACTTCTATATTTCTACAGCATCATAATGGTTTGACAATTATTTACACAAACTTTTCTAGCAGCTCTCTTTTCAAATTTACATGGACATGTTATACTGGTTTTTTTCCTGACAAACTTTTGTGAGATAAATATATCTGACAAAACCTGAGTTTTGTTTTCCGTTTCCTGACTGAAATGGCAAAATTTTGACAGACATGAACAATTAAATATAGAAAAAAAAATATTGTAATTGGAAACTTCTGATACTGAATAAGAAGTGAACTAAGATATTCATATACAAGGAACAATATAAAATCCTCTAGTACGGCCGTACCAGGAACAAATATGATGGTGGTCCGTTGATATGTATCAAAATTGAAAAACTGTATGTTATTAGTTACAAAAATTATTATGACTTTTTGCAGTCCCTCAAATGAAGCAATGAACTATGAACAAAACAACAATATTAACACATAAAGAATACACGTATATGAACATTGATGTTCTTGTTTCGTGCAAGGTGTATAAACAATCTGCTTCTTATTTCTAGTTCCTGTGAGCATGCCTTGCTATGTCGGGAAAGGCACTCAAAATATTGTGGGCCCGCAGATCTTGCCTTGTCAAAATTCCCACAATTGGTTCAATCTGAAAATAGAGGAAAACAAAATGAAAGGAATGAGATCCAATTTGTCATAAGAATTATAATAAATAATGCGTATTTAATATATATTTTTTCGTTCTTTGTTATGTTTCCTCTAGCTCTGTGTCGAGGTGCTATGAAGGGCTTAAATTTAATTTGGGAATTAAAACACAACATCTGGCCAAATAAACCTCAAATCACCTCTTGGTATAGTTAAAATCGTCATTCCACTGGGTATGACACAGTACCTTCTTTCCCAAATTTTGGCGTACTAGGAAAAATTTCAGACATGATTAATCTTGAAAAAAGGTACTAATTAAGAAACAATTCACAATTTTAACACAAATGGTCATGATGCAAGAAGAACACATACCTCGGGGCCTTGATACTTGGGCACAATAAGCAAATGTCTTAATGCAACTTGCCGAAAAAGCACCATTGCCTTGGCGGTCGACATGGTCTCCACAACTGTATATGGTGTTGTATTTGCGAAAGGTTGCAAATCCACATACATATCCAACTCCTTTTCTGTAAAGTCCATCTCAAACTGCTCTGGTTTCTCAGCCAGCTCCACTGGGCTAAAATTCTCTCTCACCTCCTGTTCCGTAGTACTCCTTTCGTCTTGAAACCATTTCTTACTTAAAATCTTGATCAGGTGTGACCTCAAAACTAAGCCATGTATCTCCTTCACTCCGTTTTTTGAATCAGATCCTAGGTCGATAACTGGAAACCCGTTATGAGCGGTATGTCTCAAAACTTCTACAATTCTAGAAACTTTTTCAACAACCTTAAGGCTTATAACTCTCGGCTTAACGGTAGCTAATTCACCTACCGTTATATTCCTCATCCACGGCTCAGGATTTGCCTCCAAGAAAGGTAACCCTTTCATATCAAGTATTATTTCATATATACTTGGGTTGAATGCGTCACCAATTGTTTTTGAAATAAGCAACACAAACATCATTATGGGGAGAAGCAAAAGGTTATTTGTGAGTTCCAGAAAAATGATACAGACTGACACAGTCATGCGCATTACGCCTGCCATGAGTGATGCTGCACCTAAAACCGCATATAACCCTGGGTCTATTCGTATATAGGCGCTAAATGCTTTGGCTACAAGTCGGCCGTAAGCCGATCCCATGAGAATAATCGGGAGGAATAGACCTGATGGGACTGCAATTCCAAAAGTGAAGAGGCCCAAAATGCAATAAATTGCAAAAAATATAAAAAGTGAAAATGTGCGGAACTCATTTGGTGTTGAAGTGGAGAATATGTTCCGTACTGCATCATCATTAGTTGCATGCAGTAGAGTTGCCAAGTCATTGTAGTAGCCATTGGGGCAGTTGAATTGCTTGAAGTTGCCTGATCGGCCAGTTGTGGGACAGATAGCACCTTGGGATTCATCACATGGTTGGCATGTCGCAAGGAATGGAAGAAAGTAGAGAGCAACTGAGGTGAATACACACACTCCTATGGCTAAAAGAAATTTTGCGAGTCGCCCTTTCCTGTATTAACAATTGTCTAGACTTAATACAATATTTGATCAAATTAATCATTATATATAATGAAACTTTAAAAGATATTGATTGTGGAACTTACTCATTAATCATGCTGTACACTCTGAGAACTTTGGGAAGCAAAATGTTATAAATACCCCCAAGAACGCCACCAAGGACACCAACTATGGTTACGGGAAGTAGATCATTTATGTGGTAAGTGACCATAACATCACTTACATCAAATAGTATCAAGCCTCCTGCTCCAAAGAGACCGCACTTGCCAGAATTGCACAGCTCGATAAATCCCCTCAAAACCACCACTACCAAAGCTGTACTAAAAAAGGCTCTCCATAAAAGTGCATTTCTCCACCATGTAGCAACCTATAATTAAGATTCAGGAATCAATATTTATTTATTTTCCAGTCAAACCTTATATGTTTTAGTATTTCCAATACTAGGGTTTGTCAGTAATTAGTTTCTATTTTAAGTATTCGTGTAACAACTGAAAACAAATCAGGGGCCTTTGGTATTAATGACATACTACCAGTAACTTGAGCTAAAGTATTTTATACTGTCATTGGTTATGTACTGACTCTTATAACCACGTCTTAAGTTAATTATTAAAAAAATATGACATCCTTTGATGCAGTTGAAAGGTACTTGGTTCCTCGTAAGATTAATGTTTTCTGACATGGCTTGCTACTGGTTACTTGGGCTCAAGAATATTGGTCTGGTTAAAGGTAATAACTGACTCCTCCCATGAATTGTTTAACATTAGTGGTTTCCTTTTTCTTTATTTTCAAGTGGATCTTGCACAATAAAAAACTATTTTGGTGTAAACATTGAATGGCCTACTCAGAGGAACTTTGGTTCCATATACCCAACTTTATATCCATGTTACACTTGAAGCTATCCAAGTTTGGGGTTAGCTGGTTTGACCAAAATTATTACAGTCTGATAAAATATTTAGAACAGCATGGTGGTGATGGTGTGACCTACCTCTTCTAGAGAGAATAATACACCTCCAATTGGTGAACGAAAGGCTGCACACACACCGGCAGAGGCGCCACAGGTGATGAGGTCACGCCGGTCACGGTCATTTTTAAAGTACTTGAGCCCTTTCCATTTGAGCCGATATTTGTCAGAACCACCTTGGCTCAGCAGTGAGGCGATACATGCACCGATATGCACCAATGGGCCTTCTTTGCCAAGGTCCAGCCCAGCTGCCACTGCCCCAATACTTCCGACTATCTACAATATTCAGGAGTTCTATGAAACAATACAAAATAACAGAAGTAGCAAAGCCCACCACCAGTAAAAAAGAGTAATAAAAATAAAACAACCACACCAAACGAGTACCTATAGCAGGGGCGGAGCAGGATGTAGGGTAAGGTGGAGCAAAATATTAGGGCTGCGCGTAATTCAATAATTATTATGAGGTTCATGTATGATTTTAGGAGCATGTTTTGGAGTATGATCTTAGGGAGGGAGGGTGGGGTGGAATTCGGATCCCCTAAAGTAACTCAGATTTTGAGTTTGGATCCAGACTGTCCGATCTGCTCTGGCACGAATATTAAAGGGGCACTTGCATTGCACCTCGGGCCAGATTGGCCCGAATTCTGATTGGACAGTCCGGATCTAAACTCAAAATTTGGGTTACTTTAGGGGATCCGGACCCGGTAGGGTGGTGGGGGGGATTTCCAAGATATGAGAAGGCAATTGAGTATTTGGCAAATTGATTAGTCAAACGAGAGCATGCAACAACACATGTACACATGTATCTACCCTGTACTGGTGGTGTCGTTCCTAAACAAGTATGGTAATCCATGACACAACACATACCTTTACTAGCAAGACATTTACACCAAACATATCTGGAGTGTCGACTCCATTAAGATATGCTTTAATCTCAGGTATGCCAGGTCCTGCGGCTGTTGGAGCAAATAACACACAGAGTGTTGCAGCAATAGCTGTTAGAGCCAAATTTACTCCTGAGAAGTACCAAAATCCAGCCCAATACCTGCATTGTTACAAAAGAAAATGAAAAAAAAATAGCACCATGTGTCGTGATAAAGTGTTAGAGAAAGAGGCTGGGAAAAAGGGACCAGGCAAGTGCATATCTCTTTAAGTACACTTCTCTTTACACAAAGTATCATTTCAAACCATGCAAGGGATTCTGTTCTTCTTAGTTATTATAAGTACATATCTTTTTTCAAGTGCCCTGGTCAAAATGAAGTTTTGAGTGCAAATCGTAGGCATCTCTAAATCAAATTCACAGATGACTGAATGCTTACAAAGAATGGCACTTTTGATAATGATTGCATGTAAACAAATTTTTTAGAAGTGTTGACATGCTGATTTAAGTTTCTACCATTCACAATGATATTTTTGAGAAATTTCATATATTGTGCAAAATAAAGTAAATAATGGAAAGAGAACAATGTCATGCTTTTACAAGAGTAAAAGCAAAATTACCTTTCCTCTCTCACAAAATTTACTACAGTAAGCATCTTGAATCCAGCTATATTCTCTATAGCTAGGTTTATACCAGAGGCAATCACTCCTGTTAGTAACCCTACTAAAAATGCCATGGCCCATTTTAGAGTTACGTACTGCAGCACCTCAGTAGTTGTTCGATTTCTCCAATCATGCTTGAATAGATCACTCTCATTGATCCTGAATTAAAATTAACAAGTATTGAATTAAAATTTCATTAATACTAAAAAGGAAAAAAAAAATTACTGAAGAGTTTACAAGATTAACATCTCTGTTGAGAATAAAAGAATAATTAGGGTCTAAATTAGAAATATTGTAAAAATAGAAAAAAGCTACTTGTACCTACTTTACTGTTTTTAGAAAGTTACCGTTGGTACCAAATATTGGGTACCAACGGTACATTAGGCTTAGACATTATAAAACTCCAAAACCCTCTGATTGTAAAAATAAGATAATACCAATATCAATACAATAGAAAAAGCTTTGTTCTCATAAAAATTTCATGGTATCAGAGCTATACTCCTAAGGCCTCAGAAAATTCGAAATCAACAAAATTGTTGCAATCTAGTGTCTCGACACCAATATGGCAGAGGCAACGAACAGCACCAGTGAGGTACCATCGTCACGCTTAACTGCCACATTGCTCAACGACCGGAATTTTCAATCATGGGCCCGAGCTGCGGTTCTTTCTCTCAATGAGAGGGATCTATACGACAATGTTACAGGTGATGCAAAAATGCCCGATCAAACAAAAGAGAAAGCCGAATACAAAAAATGGAAGAAGTCAGACCTCAAAGCCATGAACTCACTACTTCATTCCATAGAACCCAATATGTCCGACCTGTTTCTCTATCACGATACCGCTAAAGAAATGTGGGATGCCATCAACCGACATTTTAGCAAAAACAGAAATCATTCCCACATATACCATCTCAAAAGAGAAATTCATCAATTAACCCAAAAACAGAGACCAATCATCGAATACATAAGCGAGCTAAAAAGGAGATGGGAGGAATTGAACCTCTATCTCGTCAAAACCACAGATCCACAAATCATCAAAGAGCGAGAACAAGAAAGGGTGTACCAGTTTCTAGCGGGGCTTGACGAGTCCTACGAACCCGTTCGAGCTCAGATCCTATTATCGGCCGAGCTTCCGAGCCTTGACGACACGATGTCGCTTCTTCAAGGTGAAGAATCTAGACGCCTCGTCATGGCCGGTACCTCAGCCGTGCAAGAAAAACCCGAGAAACCCGAAAATCATGCCATGGCTGCACTCCGAGCAAACCCTAGTTTCGGAAAAAAGGAGGGAACCTCGGGAAAATGTGATCATTGCAAAAAAGAAAGTCACGAAAAGAGTAAGTGCTGGTTCCTCCATCCAGAACTACGGCCAAAGTGGTGGAAAGACAACGGCGGTTTTCATGGTGATAACCCTAAGGGGGAGAAGAAGAAAGGGTTTGCTGGGGCAGCTACGCGATTTGAACCGAGTGAAGAGAGAAAGAAACAAACCGGGTCCGATCTCATCTCCAGTGGTTCGGGTGAAAATAATACTGTGACCCGCGCGCACCTCAGCTCTCTATTATCACAGCTAAATGGGCTTCTAAATGGGGCCGAGCCCAGTACAGGTTTTTTTAAATCTAAGTTATTGTTTCATAGTTCGGATATAAGCCCCAATCACCCCAATCACAACAAATATATAATTCCAAATAAAAGAAATATTAGCAGCCCGATCAGTTTTCAAACTAAAAATAATAAACTAAATTTAGTAAAATGTACAAATTTAGGTAGTTTAAATCGAGAACACACTCAAAATAATTTAGTTTGGATCTTAGACTCCGGTGCAACCGATCACATGACCGGTAATAAAAACTTATTACATAATTATCAAAAAAACAAAGAACAAGAATTTGTATACGTTGCAAACGGTGAAAAAATGGAAATTTGTGGATATGGCTCAATCAACCTTTTTTTAAAAGAAATTAAACATGTTTTACATATAAAAAATTGCACATCAAATTTATTATCTATAGAAAAACTTTCAAAAGAAATAAATTGTGAGATTATTTTTTCATCAAAAATGTATTTTTTCAGGATATCATATCCAAGAGAATGATTGGTGAAGGTTTTTTTCAAAATGGACTATATTTTTTGAATAGCCAAAAATTCAATTTCAACACCAAATCGCAAGACATGGGAAAGTTATGGCATAGAAGAATCGGACATCCCTCCGATAAGATTTTGAAATGTATTTTTAATTTTTCAAATTTGAATTGTAGTAATTGTGAAGTATGCAAATTAGCGAAGCATACAAGACTTCCTTTTGTAACTTCTAATTCTAAAAGTAATCAAATATTTGAACTCGTTCATTCCGATGTTTGGGGACCCGCTCCTATAGACTCTTATAATAATTTCAAATATTTTGTTATATTTATAGATGATTTTTCGCGACTTACATGCTTATACTTATTAAAAAATAAAAGTGAAGTCTTTTCTTATTTTCAAGACTTCTCAAATTTAGTTGAAAATCAATATAACACAAAAATTAAAATTCTTAGAACCGACAATGGAACGGAATTTGTAAATCAAATTTTTTCAAATTTCTTGAAACAAAAAGGAATTATACACCAAACTACTTGTGTTTATACCCCACAACAAAATGGAGTTTCCGAAAGAAAAAATCGTCATTTACTTGAGATGACAAGAGCACTCATGTTTTAAAACAATGTTCCAAAGATTTATTGGTCGGATGCCGTTCTCACCGCAACCTATTTGATAAATAGGTTGCCGAGTGTCATTTTAAATAAAAAAAGTCCATTAGAAGTTGTTTACCAAAGAAAAATTATTCTTAACCATTTACGAGTATTTGGATGTACATGTTATGTACATCAAAATAAACGAGACAAATTAGATTCTACTTCTATTAAGGCTATTTTTTTAGGATATTCATCTAAAAAAAGGGTTATAAATGCTATGATCCTATAAATCATAAATTATATATTTCAAGAGATGTAATATTTTTTGAAAATGAGTCATATTTTAAAGAAAATAAAAATGAGCTTAATAACCATATTAATACAAATGATTTTGTCATTCCTATGACTACTAATCAAATTGAGGAGCAAAGAGTTGTAGGAAATGAAGAAGAAGAAAATGAAGGCGAAAATAACAACACTTCTCAAAGCGAGGCCGAGGAAGAAGAAAATGAGAATATTGAAGAAAATGAAATTATTGACGAAGAATTTGCACCAAGGAGATCAACTCGGCCCACTCAACCATCAACAAGGTTACGAGATTTCGTTACCTATGAGATTCAATATCCTATTCAAAATTATATTTCTTATAAGAACATTTCAAAACACCATCATGCGTTTCTTAGTTCAATTTCCAAAATGAAAGAACCAAGAAACTTTGAGGAAGCCATAAACCAACCGGTATGGTGCAAGGCTATGAAAGAAGAACTCCAAGCCTTGGAAAAAAATAATACATGGACCATTGTACCATTACCAAAAAATAAAAAACCCGTAGGGTGCAAATGGGTTTATAAAATAAAATATCAAAGTGATGGCACCATAGAAAGGTATAAAGCCCGACTAGTTGCCAAAGGATATACTCAAACATACGGTATCGATTACCATGAGACCTTTGCTCCGGTAGCAAAGATGAATACCATAAGGATCCTATTTTCGATAGCGGTAAATAATGGTTGGAATTTATATCAAATGGATGTTAAAAATGCATTTCTTCAAGGAACACTTGAAGAAGAGGTTTATATGACTCTCCCACCGGGTCATGTAAAAGAAAAAAAATACTAACCTTGTTTGTAGGTTAAAGAAATCAATTTATGGACTTAAACAATCTCCAAGGGCATGGTATGGCAAATTATCTCAATATTTAATTTTTTGCGGTTTTAAAGTAAGCCAATCCGATACATCTTTATTCTCAAAACATGAGAGTAATGATATTACCATTATTCTTGTTTATGTTGATGACATAATTATAACCGGAAATAATTATGAAAAAATTACTAATGTTAAAAGACACCTAAAAGAAAAATTCGAAATAAAGGACCTTGGTAGACTTAAATATTTTTTAGGAATTGAAATAGCTCATTCTATCAAAGGATTATTTATTTCACAAAGAAAATATACTATAGATCTCCTAAAAAAACGGAAAAATTAGAATCGAAACCGGCCTCAACACCAATTGATAGTAATTACAAATTAAATTCCGAAGATGGAGAGCCGTTAGAAGATGTCAACCAATTTCAACGGCTTGTGGGTAAGTTGATCTACTTAACGGTAACTAGGCCGGACATATCGTTTGCGGTAAGTCAAATTAGCAAATTTATGCACTCACCAAGAAAATCACATTTGGATGCCATTGATAGAATCTTGAGATATTTAAAAAAATCACCCGGAAAGGGTATATGGATGAAAAATAATAAATATAACGAAATGTGTGGCTATTCCGATGCAGATTGGGCCGGGAGTTTCGATAGAAAATCAACAACCGGCTATTGCACGTTTGTAGGCGGAAACTTAGTCACATGGAAAAGCAAGAAGCAAAATGTCGTGGCGCGATCAAGTGCGGAAGCGGAATATCGTGCCATGGCATCTACCGCAAGTGAACTCACATGGATCAAACAATTGCTTGAAGAGTTACACTTCAAAATTGATAAACCTATGAAAATGTTTTGTGATAACAATGCGGCAAGGCATATTGCTTCGAATGCGGTGTTTCATGAGAGAACAAAGCATATCGAAGTCGATTGTCATTTTATAAGAGAAAAAGTTCAAGCGAAGGAAATCGAAACTCCTTACGTGAAGAGTCAAGACCAATTAGCCGACATCTTCACCAAGGGTCTCATTCCGAAGGCATTTGAAGAAATAACAAGCAAGTTAGGATTAACCGATATCTATAATCCTAGCTTGAGGGGGAGTGTTGAGAATAAAAGAATAATTAGGGTCTAAATTAGAAATATTGTAAAAATAGAAAAAAGCTACTTGTACCTACTTTACTGTTTTTAGAAAGTTACCGTTGGTACCAAATATTGGGTACCAACGGTACAATAGGCTTAGACATTATAAAACTCCAAAACCCTCTGATTGTAAAAATAAGATAATACCAATATCAATACAATAGAAAAAGCTTTGTTCTCATAAAAATTTCAATCTCTGGTTCCAAAATAGTATCAAATAATTTTATATATTAGGCACTTCTATGCGACATTCTGTAAAATCTGAATCATCATTTGTATTTCTGACTTGAAATTCGAGGGCACAAACCCATATTTATTCAAAAGAAAAAAGAGAAATAAGACAAGTACACAAGCAGATTTTTGTACAAGTTTCAACTTTCAAAAGTAAATTACATATATTATTCTGAAAGTATCATCCTACTCCCGTTTAGCTGCCTAAAGTTCCTAGTTTGGTCTCAAGAGTGTCTAATTTTCAGGTAATGATTTCACTCACCAGGCTGCTTAACCCAGACTCACCTATCAATAGGCATGTGCCACATTGCCCAGAGGTGCCAACCCCCAAGTTATCATACCTCTTAGTTTTATACCAGAGTTGTTTAAAATTCATCAAGATGTCGATGAAAATGCAAACTATCATGATGCGAGTATATTGATTTCATAATTTGATGATAACATGGATGGGAACATGTCTTTAAATTGATGCATGACATGATGGCATATAATGTATGGTACAGATCAGAAACTTTGGATGTCAATGGTTGGTACAATTTGAGAAACCAAAATGAAAGTTTTAAACATAGATCAGAATGCAAAAAGAGCAAGACTTTTAAGTTCAGTTTTTGTAATGAACAGCTAATATAATTCTGAGCGTAACAAAAACCTTTTTCCTTATTTTGTAATGAAAAAGTATTTTTTCCGAAGAAAATCGTTTCTATTGTTGCTTTCTAGAAATGAAAAAAAATGAAAAAAAAATATTTTTTTTTGGGTTAGAAATGAAAATTGATCGTTTTCTTCCTTCACATGTGGCCAAAAGGAAATAAAATTATTTACTTCTCTATTTACAAATCAAAAAGAGATGTTTTTAAATTCGCCATGCCCCTATCAAATTCCGACTGGTAAAATAAAACAAATACTAATTAAAGAAATGTTTAACTCACTCATAGTCTAGGCTCTCAATATGTGAAACTTGTGCCCCAACCATGGCCAAATGACTCGCACTTAGTTGATTTCTCCTCCGAAGCAATGGTTGATGCATTGCATCTGGATTCTCTATGTCACGGATATCTTCCTCTCTTTCTTCTTTTACATCCATGGCTTGTCTTGAAGAGCTTTCCCCCATTAGAGTGGTGCCAGTGTAGAAAGAAAGAAATATAATGTAGAGAAGAGAACAGATACAGTTGATTGGTGGGGTATAGTAGAGAATTAAGAGGAGGGGGGCATAGCGTATAATTTGACTCGGAATGGATTTCTGACTGTTATTTGTAAATAGTAATAGGGGCCAAAAAGGAACTATTCAGTGCCTCTATGCACCTTGCAAAGGGGAAGCAAGGGTCATATGCCTTTTTAAAAATAATAAAAAATTAGAGTTTGTGACCTTTAATCGTTAATTGGGATGCTGTGACAAGCTTCTGGCTTTTTGTTGTTATGATAATTCAGAGATTTATTTTATGATGAGTTTACTTTTGCTTGGGAATGTCTGGCATGATTTTTTTTTATTCATTTTTTTTCTGATTTGTAATTTTTTAGTTTAGTAATTTTAGGCGGTATTTTTTTAAATCCAAAAGAGGAACCAAGTTAATTAAATGACAAAAACTTTAATAATTTTGTTCTTGCCGTCATTGTAAAGTACGAAAATTGCATTATATTAAAAGAATCAATGTTAAGATCTACACGAGGTACTAACGAACAATGAATAATTACATGTTGAAAAGTAATCTTTGAAAAATATCCACTATATAATGGTAAATAATTTATTTTCCCTCACATTTAAGTTCAATTTTCTTTTGCAGATTTTATAGCTATAAAGAAAAGGTTAGAAATTTACAAATCAAATAATGGGTGGGAAGGGAAGTTATGCAAATTCTAATTTCCGTAAGGACGTTTGTAAAATAATTCTTCTTTTTGTCCTTAACTTGCAATGATAGGTCAGAATGCAAAGGGTATGGATGTCCCATGCCATGGCATTAAAAATTAAAAAGAGAATTATTTGAATAATAATTTCAAGCACGGATGTCAGCCAAGCGGCATGTTGCATTCTCAATTTTTTATTTTTAGAAATTAAAAAGATAATTTGTCAGTAATAAGATAGATTGTTGGGACCCACATATTTTTACAATTATAACTGCTACACCCGAAATTTTTATTTTTAACATTTTAATAAAATAAATTAATAAAATAACCATCGTTTCTGGTCAATTCTAAATCTAACACGGCCGCAGAATGCCGGAGCGGACCCATATGGGGGAGGCCGCAGAATGCCAGAGCGGACCCCCATATGGGTCTGCTCCGGCATTCTGCGGACCCTCTTTTTTTTTCTTTTTTTTCTGTTGTTTTACCGAGGAAACCAAGGGGTCAAAGCCCTCCCGCTGAAAATTAAATTTAGTTTATAGGGATGCGTGCAGAACAATTCTGGTTTAAAAAAAACTGTTTTAAAAAAAAAAAAAAAAGGGTCCGCAGAATGCCGGAGCGGACCCATTTAGGGGTCCGCAGCGGTATTCTGCGGCCCCGCTCAAATGAGTCCGCTCCGGCATTCTGCGGCCGTGTTAGATTTAGAATTGACCAGAAACGATGGTCAATTTATTAATTTATTTTATTAAAATGTTAAAAATAAAAATTTCGGCTGCTACACAATGTAAAAAATTAATGAGACTGAATTATTAATTTAGAGCATCTACATTTCTGGTACTATTAGAGTTTCTAACTGACGTGGCAGTTTATAATCTAGTTTTAAAGATGTGGGAGAGTTTCTTATTTAGAAACTATGCAGTAAAGTTTCTTATTAAGAAACTATTTATAAATTCCATTCTGATCAAATGATTGGCTCAAATTATTTTTGCTTTTTAATTTGTTGCTGATGTGGCTTAATAGAAACTCTAAAATTAATTTCAGGGATGTGAGAGTTAGAAATTTTAGAGATTTTAATTTCTAAAAAGATGTTAACAGTTATTTAGAAACTCATTTGAGTTGCTGGGATATAGATGCTCTTATATTAGTTTCTTTCCGGTGAAGAGCTTGAATAGAAGATAGAAAGAAAGAAGATGAGAGAACATGCATATTTCAGAGTCTCTATTAGAATCGAATCAATGGTTCGAACCAATGATTTTCAATTTTTTGTGATGAAGAAACGCAACAACTTACGGAAATTAATGAGACTGAATCATTAATTTGATCTCAAAAAATATTCAATAAAACCAAATCATTAGTTCGATCCATGTAATCGAAAAAATATAATATACCTTATTTTCAATAATTTGATTATTTAATTTCCAAAATAAAAATTGTTGCATTCTTCCGATATCAAACAATGGAATCTATTATAAGTTTATAACCAAAATCTGGAGAGAAACAAAAACTGGATGTATTAATTGATTTTCTCCTCTCTCTCTCTCTCTCTCTCTATCTCTCTCTCTTTATGGACATGCTGTTTTTCTCAAGGACCAGGTTCCAGACTGGGCACCGCGCAATGTTGTCAGGGTGACAACCAAATTAATTATTATTTTATTAAGAATGCACATACATGACATTTATGTACCAACTTTTGGGGCGGAATTCAAAAAGAAATTAATACTAAAAATTAAAAATTATTTCACTAACAATTCGGATATAACTTTTATTTTACTTTATTTGTAATTTTCATGACCAAAGTGTTGTCCTAAACACGACCTATTAACCTGAAATCCTGTATTTTTACCCGTGTATTTTGTTCTTAGGATACATCCCTTTGCAATTACTTCAAATAATTTGATGTTCTGGAATATTTGTTGAAGTATCTGCTTTGCTTGTCTCAGGTATCAGAATCAAGATGCTCTGAGATAATTTAAATTTTTTAATTTAATTTAAATCACGTTTTATAAATTAATACGAATTTTCAAACTGTTTTTTCTTTTATTAAAACTGCTAAGTTTCGATCAGATCCGTCTTTATTTTACTTTATTTGGTTTAAAATAAAATTACTCAGGATAGATCCCTTTGCAATTACTTAGGTAAGGTAAAATAGTTTGAGGTTTTTAAATATTCATTGATAAGGGTTGAAGTGGGGACATTTTACATAATGTCATTCTTTTTCAAAACATAGTACAAAATATTCTCATTCCAAAATTCTTAACAAAATGTCCCTGTGGACCCGACTTTTCTCCTCTCTTCCCCTCCCTCCCACCCTTCCCTATTTACTCCCCATTATTCTTTATTTAAGTAAAATAATACAACTATGATCTCATTCATGTTTTTATTTTATTTTTATTTTTGTGTATAATTGATTAGAATTAAAAATTATAGTGTAAAATTTTATTTGCTTAGATCAGAAAGCATAATATTAGCTTATACATAGAATCTTTTTTCAGCATATGAGTCCTTTTAAAAATAATTATAATATAATGTATTAACTTATTTTATAAAATATTTTTAAGTAACATATAATTTTTTTTTAACGTATGCATTCTATCAAGTTTAATTATTTATGAGCGGGCTGAAAAGTCAGAGGAGAAAAACCTAAATTCATAAGCAAGTAATAGGTTAAAGGTACATTACTTATTATTGATAACAAGGTGAAATAGCTAAATTCAATTTTCCCCAGTTTAACTTAGATGAGTAAATAGTCTAGAAATTAAATAATTAAGCAGAAATTAAATTAAATAGTCTAGAAAAATAAAAAAATACAGTAAAGAATGAAAAGTACGGAAATATAATTACATTAATTTTCAATTGACCACATTATTATTTAATTAAAGAATCTAATTTATCACATTATCATTTCAATTGACCAATCCTAATTTAAATTATTCTTAACATGTGATGTGATAAAATTCTTATAATTGTTAAAAATAGAAATATGAAATTTTAAAACGAATAAACAAGATAGAATATCTATGTTAAAAAAAATATGTAAATTAAAAATATTTTATAAAATAAGTTAATACTATGTATTTTAATAATTTTTAAAATGATCTATATGTTGGAAAGATTCTACATATAAGCTAATATTATGTTTTTTTTATTTAAGCAAATAAAATTTTACGCTACAATTTTTAATTCTAATTAGTTATACACAAAAAAGGTAAAAATAATTTAAAACGTGAATGAAATTATAGTTGAATTTTTCTATTTAAATAAAGAATAAAGGGAAGTAACTAAAGAGAAGTGGGAGGGAGGGGAAGAGAGGAGAAAAATGGGGACTACAAGAGCATTTTGTTAAGAATTTTGAGAGGAGAGTATTTTGTTCTATATTTTGAAAAAAGAGGGCACAATGTAAAATTTCCTGTTAAAGTGTTTGCTTTGTTTGTCTTTGAGATCTGAATTCAAATCCCATAAGATAATTTAAAAAATAAATTTATATTTAAATCGTCTGATACTGCCTCTTTTTTATTAGAATTATTAAATTATTGTTATGAATATGATAGTGGATGGTCCATTCATTTTGTAACTCCCAGTAATCCTCATTCACTTCTCCACTACCCCACTACTATTGGAATTCATATCCCACTACTATTTGGAATTTATTTTCTTATTTATTATTGTACTGACTTTTCATTTACAACTTATGGCCTATAAATAGAGGCATTGTAATCTTGTATTGTACACATGAGAAATATATGAATAAAAAGATTGTCATCTTGTGTTCTCTCTATCTTGTTTATTATTTGTTTATTTTTATTTTATAACACGTTATCAGCACGACTTGATCGAAGAAGTTGCAAAGTAATTATGTAAGTAATTTATATGATTGATTATTATATATTTCACTAATTTAAATTTCATTTGAATTTTTTTTTTTTTTAGTTTATAAGAATCATTCCTTGAAGTGAATGATGAATAATAACTTGAAGTTATTATCAAAACTAAATGTTAATCAAGAACCTGAAGTTCGTATTACTCGAATATAATAATAAGAATAATAACATGAAGTTATTATTAGAATTGTTTAGAACCTGAAGTTCTATTAGAAATTTTAGTATAAAATAACCAGTCGTTATTATAAAATCATTTTAATAACCAGCAGTTATTAACTTATTATAGATCACTGGATAAATAATAACCTAAGTTTTATCTTTATTATCTATTAATATCAAATAGCCTGAAGTTATTGTTGAATATTTATATTAGAAAATTTGCTTAATCTCACATAAAAAAAAATGCATATTAGAAAAATTACTTATGTTTTCCTCCAAATTGTATTATACATATATTAGTACAATTGAAGCACATGTGATTGTAAACCTGAAGTTTACAAATAAAAATATGTTAATAGTTTGGCATGACCGGTTGGGCCATTCCGGATCAATAATGATGCAAAAAATAATAGATAATTAATGTGGACATTCATTAAAGAACCAGAAGATTCTTTAATCTTATGAATTTTTATTTGTTGATTTCATTTCTAGAACGTATACAAGATGATATTTATAGATCAATATATCCACCATGTGAACCATCTAGATATTTTATGGTTATAATTGATGCATCAATAGTATGGTCACATTATCAACTCACAACTTGACATTTGCAAGATTATTTGCTCAATTGATTTGATTAAGAGCATAATTTTATGATTAGAATTGATGTTGTACATCATGTAGCTTATGTTCATACACAAAAATGAGAACTTGTTATTTTGCATACAACAACACTAATTCGCATCATGCCAACAAGCTATTATAGAACTTCCCCTTTATAATTGGTTTTTGGTCACATACCTAATATTTCCCATATAAGAATTTTTGAATGTGCGATATATGTTATAATTGCTCCACCATAACGCACTAAAATGGGACATCAAAGAAAGTTGGGAATTTATATTGAATTTGAATCTCCATATGTAAATAATAAAGTATCTAGACCATTGATGGTAGATTTATTCACGGCTAGTTTTGCCGATTATCATTTTGATGAATTAATATTTCCAACCTTATGGGGAGAAAAACAATCAGCTGGGAAAATATATAAGTTGGAATGAATTATTATTGTCTAATTTAGATCCTCATAAATAATGTGAACTAGATGTTTAAAAGATAATTCATTTGGAAAGATTAGTTAATCAATCGCCAGACGCATTTACAAAGAAACTGACCAAATCACATGTACCAGCTGCTAATGCTCCAATTAAAGTCGATGTCCCTGTTGGACAGACTAATGAAATTATAACACGCATGAAGCGTGGAAGATCAATCGGTTCCAAAGATAATAATCCTCGAAAAAGAAAGGAGCAAAGAATGAAAATAGTCAAGTCGAGGATATGATAATTTCAAATAAAACTCTAGAAGAGAATCAAATTATAAGTAATATTGGAGTTCCAGCAGAAACTAAGGTATCTGAAATTCATGAAATTAAAGAGATCTCGATAAATTATATCATCAATGGAATAAGATGGAACCGAGATAAAATTGATATCAATGATATTTGCATATAATATAGCGCTAAATATAATGAATAATGAGGATCATGACTCGAAGTCTATTAAAGAATGTCGACAAAGAAATGATTGGCTAAAATGGAAATGTGCAATTGAGGCAGAGTTAAACTCTCTCGAAAAACGAAAAGTTTTTTGGCCTATAGTTCCAATACCTGAAGGTGTAAAACGAGTAGGATATAAATGAATATTTATGCGAAAATAAAATAGGAAAGGTGAAATTTTGGGATATACTCATCTGTGGTGGATGCAACAATTTTTCTGTACGTAATTAGTCTGGCAGTCCATGAATGACTTGATTTTCGCCTAATGAATGTTTTTACAGTCTATTTATATGGCTCGTTGGTAATGATATATATATGAAAATCCCTGAAGGATTTAAGATGCCTGAAGCATAATTTAGGTTCTCGAGAATATTATTCAATTAAATTGAATAAAATCTTTATATGAATTAAAGAAATTTGGATGCATATGGTATAATCGTCTAAGTGAATATTTATTGAAATATGGATATAATAATGATACGATCTGTCCATGAAAAGATATGGAAATGATTTTGTTATAATTGCAGTTTTTGTTAACGATCTAAGTATCATTGGACCTCCTGAAGAACTTCCAAAAGCAATAAATTATTTAAAGAAAGAATTTGAGATAAAAGATCTTGAGAGGACAAAAATTTTGCTTTGGATTGCAAAGTGAACATTTAAAAATAACATTTTTATGCATCAAGAAAATTATATTGCAAGAGTGTTGAAATAACTTTATATGGATAAAATCATATCCATTAAGCATTATGATAGTTGTAAGATCATTAGATGTGCATAAAGATCTTTTTAGATCTTGAGAAAGTGATGAAGAACTACTTGGTCCTGAAGTACCATATCTTAGTGCAATAGTAACATTTATGTATCTTGCTGGACATGCAAGATATAATATATCATTTGCTGTAAATTTATCAGCAAGATATAGTTCTTCTCCTATGCGAAGACATTGGAATGAAATTAAATATATACTTCGCTAACTCTGAGAAATTTTAGCAAGACACTACGCAAACCGAGAATATGTTTGGTTAAGAACTGTGATCAACACATTCGTCAGGCATGTAGTTTGTCTTCTGGAGAAATGATCCTGAAGATCATATATTAAGATAATATTGTATGTATTACTCAATTAAAGGAATGATATATTAAAGGAGATAGAACAAAATATATTTCATTAAAGTTCTTTTTCACACATGATCTCCAAGATGATAATGTTATTATTATTCAACAAATTCGTTCAAGTGAAAATCTAACAGATTAATTCACTAAGGCGCTCCTATTGTAATATTTGAAAAGCTAGTTCGTAATATTGGAGTTCGTCGACTTAAAGATCTTGATTGATGTTGTAATGAGGGGGAGTTAATATGCACTATATTTTTCCTTAACCATGGTTTTTCCCACTGGGTTTTCCTGGTAAGGTTGTAATTGTGTATTAAAAGGAATATTGTACTCTTTTTCCTTCACTAGGTTTTTATCTCATAGGGTTTTTCCTAGTAATGTTTTAATGAGGCATATTCTTATGAAATGGACATCCAAGGGGGAGTGTTATGAATATGATAGTGGATGGTCCATTCATTTTGTAACTCCCAATAATCCTCATTCACTTCTCCACTACCCCACTACTATTGGAATTCATATCCCACTACTATTTGAAATTTATTTTCTTATTTATTATTGTACTGACTTTTCATTTACAACTTATGGCCTATAAATAGAGGCATTGTAATCTTGTATTGTACACATGAGAAATATATGAATAAAGAGATTGTCATCTTGTGTTCTCTATATCTTGTTTATTGTTTGTTTATCTTTATTTTATAACAATTATATCCATTTTTATTTTACTTGATTCAGTATATAATAAACTTAAAAATAAAGTTACTAAGGACAAATCCCTTGCAATTACTTAGGTAAGGTAAAATAGTTTGAAGTTTCAATATATATTCATTGGCAAAGGTTGAAATGTCTGCTTTTATTTATCTTTAAGATCTGACTTTCATATCCCACGAGATAATTTAAAAATATATTTATATTTAATTGCTTGTACCAACTTTTCAAATTGCCTTTATTTTTATTAAAATTGTCAAATTTCAATCGGATCCGTTTTTATTTTCCTTGATTCATTTAGTTTAAAATAAACTTAAAAATAAAAGAAATTATCCCGTACGGCCTGTAGAGATGGCTGATGATACTAACACAATCAATATTTTTATTAACACAACAAATTCAAATATTTTACTTGTATGGACAAATTTGTTCTTGCTTAACTACTCTCTAAATGTCATATCTTTATTAAAATACACTTTCTTTATATTGATGGTCATTGCTTATTTATCTTATTTCCATAATTAAAACGCCTAATGAAATCTTCAAGAATCAAGAACCTGCAGGGAATGTTTGATTTTTTTTTTTTTAAACCAAAAGGTATAGCTACAATAATATACTAAGCAACCATTTATTGAAGAAATAATCTTATTTTTTAGTAACTTTAGTCAACTTAGTTGAATTTGCATCATATGTCACTTTATTTATTTGCATCAAATTACTGTAGTTTAACAAAAAGACACTAAAAACTCTAATAATTGAAAATAAACTCGTATTGAAACAAAATATTATAAGCTAAAAAAGTTGGTTGAAAGAATTATTTTGCCCCATGTAAAGAATGGGTTTTAGTTTTATTATTTTCTATTTTTTTTTAAAGAAAATGTATTAGGTGAAAACTCCAGTTATGAAAATAATATGAATAACAAATAAGTCATTAATATAAAGAAATAAACATGTACCTTATGGTTGATGATCCGTATACAATTTGGCCATTCTTTAATTGTTTTCTTCGGCAACTTCTTTCATCCATAATTGTTTATCTTTATTTTCTCACTGATTTAGTTCATTAAAATTAGCATGTATCTTATGTGATTTCTTATTTGGACTAAAAGTAATCTTAGCCATTTGTATATGATAGCAATTAAAAATTTGTCTTGATTTTTTTGAAATAAGATTAAAATCTATTATTAAATTAGATAATAATAGAATATATGACCATATTAAAAAAACAATGAACAGTTTTCAAAAATTAATCTAACCATAAATACTACAAGGTAATATAAAAATTACATATAAAATAAATAAATAATGTGTACACTAGAAATAACCAATATTTTATCTCAACATAAATTAATAAATAAAATATTCCATCTCATGACTTCTCTCAACATTATTTTGAAACAAAAAAAGCTCCATTTCAATAATAATCTTATACTTTTATTGCAGTTTTTTTTTAATTGGTGTTATTTTGAATTTTTCTATGCTTTAATAACACAATAACAATAAATTAATCATGTTGAATTTGCTAAATAAAATGATAATATAGTTTAATTTACTTTTATACTTCTTAGACTAAACTAAATATATTCAAATTAGATAAAAATTTAATAATGAAAAATATATACTAACTAATAAATGGTCTTTATGTTAGAAGATTTCATAATCTCCGGGGAACTAAAATGACAGTTGAAAGATATATACAGGGGCAAAAATGTCTATAAAATTAAAAAATTGAAGCAGTTGTGTTCAAATAAAAAAATAGTTTGTTAGTATCATGACCCTGTACTCCTGTAGAGATCTCTTGTCCAATTAAAGTCGTGGATGATAACCTGCCAACTAAAAAATAATAATTAATTCTGTTCTGATAACCGTCACAAGAAAAACGACCCCTAAATATCTCCCACACAACTTCCCACCAATTTTTCAACTCTCAAGCATGCAAAATATTCCAGTAAGAACACAACATTTTTTTTAACTGGAAGAAAATATTTAAACAGTTTTAACTGTCGTTTCATGTGTTTAACAACTATCAAACTAATACCATATGATTTGAATCTTCATACTCATTATTTGAGCTTTGAAAAATTTATATTTAAACTTGTTTTAATTAAAATGAGGGGTTGAATACATACTTACATGAACTGAAACAAAACCTTAAATAGTTTCAATACCATTATCAATTATTTCGAACTTTCTAAAATGCACGCTTATTTCAAGTCAAACACTCACTACTTGACTTGACTATAATAGACATTTCTTTCAACTAAGATAGATACTATTTTATGATTCTTTTAATTTTTTTTTCAGATAGATAAATCAACATGTAGATATTTAGGAATGAAGTTCCACAAGGTAAAATCATAAAATAAAAAAAAGACATTTCTATTCTGATTATTGTGTTGTTTTCATCCTTCTCATGTTATTTTCCTCTCTTCTCATGTTATTGCAACTATTCAATATTTCAATGTCTTCTTTGTTCTCATGCAAGACCATAATCAAAACCGTCCCTCTTATTTTTTTTTTCCACATCATGCTCACATTCCCTTCTCCTACAACTTGATGGTCTTTATTTGACTTCTCTGGCGCCAATGGTGGAAGGTAAGTATCTCCAAGGGTGGCTAAGCCATGCTCCCCCCAACAATTGCAATTTTTTTTTATCAAGTATATAGAAATTGAACTAAAACTTTTATTTTAAGTGTATTAGTCCTCCCATGATAATACAAAAAATGTAAAGGGCTCGAATGTAAAATAGTTTGTGTTGTATAAATTTTGGTTATTATTATTATTTTTTAAATATGATGTTTATTCGGTTAGTCTCTCTTCATACTCAAAGTCGAATTCTGCCCCGAACTGGTGCTTTTCACTGAATCCGTTAATGAAGGATACTTCTGCTCAGCAAAATAAAATATGACTATTGATCGTCAAAGAAATTGCTTGTGCATGTTAGATAGAAGAAAAAAAAAAAATCCAATCAAGGTTTATTATATACTTTAAGTTTTAAATTTATTCCAATTTATAGATTCTTGATATAATTTTGAGATTATATATATAAGAGGATTTTATATTTTATTTTTATGATTGTACATTTTTGTTTTTGTTTTTGAGATACTGCGTGCGGACTTTGATAAAAGAAAGAGCTGTCAGAATATTTTTATTTTACTTAAAAATGTAATAAATAAAAACGTATCATAAAGAATATAAAAATAATCTTCACTAAGAGCATCTACATCCCTGGTATTATTAGAGTTTCTAATCTGACGTGGCAGTTTCTAATATAGTTTCAGAGATGTGAGAGAGTTCCTTATTTATAAACTATGCAGTAAAGTTTCTTATTAAGAAACTGTTTATAAACTCCATACTGATCAAATGATTGGCTCAAATTATTTCTGTTTTTAATTTGTTGCTAACGTGACTTAATAGAAATTCTAAAATTAATTTTAGAAATGTGAGAGTTAGAAATTTTAGAGATTTTAATTTCTAAAAAGAAATTAACAGTTATTTATAAACTCATTTGAGTTGCCGGGATATAGATGTTCTAAGGCATGAGATCCTACCAATCAAGAGCAATATTTTATATGGAGGAATTATAACGTGATCCCTTATTCCAAATATATAATTGAAAGGACATTAATTTCACTATTAAACAAAACAAAAAGATGAGAGGAAGCGGTGTGCATTTCTCATGCTTAGTTATCTAATCTGTATCCGGTTTCTTTCTTTTAAATTTTACTGTGTGAACTGATTGATCCAGGGACCCACAGAAAAAATAAATTAGAAACATGACAGCATCATGAACATTACGATGTTATCTCGAATTATGGCACGGATATTTTTTCTTTTCGGAAGCTTTACGATTTTTTTTTATTTGCTTACTATTTTTCAAAGTTAATAAATAATTTATCATTAGTCGTGACGGAAATTTGGAGATTTGATCTTCAATTTTATTAAAAGAAAAATATTATTAATCGTTGTTATTGAAAAATTATGTACTATTATTCGTCGTAGTTAGTCATTCGAAATGGACTGAAATATTGATCACATACGCAGTAAAAATAAAAATGAATAATGTATATAAAAATAAATATAATAATACAACTCCAACGTTGGATCCAAACAAAATAGACTACAAAAGAAAAAGAAAAAAACAATACAAAAGGCATATATCAGTTGGGCATTGATGGCTTTAAATTATAGCTAATAAAATTTATAATTTAATATTGTAATTGATCGGATTACAAGCGCATAATTTTAACGATGTACGCTACTATAAAACGTTAACTATACACGATATATCATATATGGATGTGAAAAAATTCAAATAAATAATGTGTAATGGAAGGAGGCACTTGCACGAAAATAAGCTCAACCATACACCCACGGTCATTTAAAACGTAACTATACTAAAAACACCTATATTTGTACAGGGTTTATTATTAATAAACCATGTACGGCTGTACTACTTCATACACAGTTTTTTCTAAAAATATCCGTGTATGATTTTGCTCAGTTTCTAAACACTGTTTTCAATAGAAGTCGTGTACAATTCATTCGCGCCTCTCAACTAAAACTCTTGTTATTTGTTAATTATTTATTTTATTTAAAGATCACCCCTCAACTGTCTCTTCACGTCTACTCCATTATTTAAGTTCAGCCTCCTTATCAAAGAAATTAGTGTGCATGTTAGACAGGAGAAAAAATATCCAATCAAATGGTATATGCTTAAGGTTTTAAATTTTTTCCAATTTATTGATTCTTCATATAATTTTGAGATTATATAAAGAGGATTTTTTATTTTATTTTTATGATTGTACTTTTTTTTGGTGGTATTGCGTACGGACTTAGATAAAAATAAGAGCAATCAGAATATTTTTATTTTACTTAAAAATGTAGTCAATAGAGAATATAAAAATAGTCTTCATTGAGGCATGAAATCCTTCAAATCAAGAGCAATATTTTATATGAGAGTTATTATAACGTGGCCCCTCTTTCCAAATATATAATTGAAAGGACAGTAATTTCATTGTTAAACCAGATAGAGGAAGCGGTGTGCATTTCTCATGCGGGAATTTTTTATATATACAAAATATTATTAAATAATTAAATAAAACAGATAGAGTAATTTTATTTTTTGATGTCATAGATGAATCCGAAAAAAAATTTGGATACAAATTTTGAAACCGCAATTTTATTCCGATCGAAACTGTGTTTTTATTTTCTAAAAGTGTGGCTGATTTTTTTTGAAATAGAATGAGTGTTTGGATTTTTTTTAAATAGTAGCTGGTATATTTTTAAAATAAAAAGAGTAGCCAATTTATTTCTGAAATAGAAAGAGTGCTGAAACCTTTTCTAAAGCAAAAGGAAACACTTTGGATCCGGAAAAAAAATTCGGTTCCAAAGTATGGATCCGAAATATTTTTTTGGATCCATGTATGGCATCGAAAATCTCAAGTATTATTTTTGTTTCTCTTTATTACTTAATTATAATTGCTATAAATAAAAAATTCCCTTCTCATGCTTAGTTCTCTAATTAGTATCTTTTTTCTTTCTTTTAAATTTTATTGTGTGCATTGATTGATCCAGGGGATCCACAGAAAATTTTGGCCACTAGCAGCAAGCCAACGAGCAGACAAACACCCGATTTTTATTTTATTTTTAGCATTCAAAAAGAAATTAGAAAGTAGAAACATAGACAACATTTTTTTTTGAAGCTCTACTATTTTTTTTTGCTTACTATTTTTTAATGGTGGAGATTTTGTTCAAAGAACTATGGATAAAGTTTCATCCAAAGTCAATTCTAAACCGTCCAATCCGTACTAAAATTTTCACAGACAGTTTATAATTATATGAAAAATTAAATTTATTAACTTTTAAATATGTTCATACAAATCTTAATCAGATGACTAGGTCCGGTTTTAGATGATATTTTGTCCAAAGTCTTTTGAACAAAATCAAATTTCGTTTTCTAAAGGTATTAAATAATGAATTATTAATCGGTATGAAATTTGAAAGCTTTACCTCTATCTTTCTTTAAAAAAATATTATTTGTCACTGTCATTAAAAAAATTACGTACTATCATTTGTCGCAGTTAGTCCTTTGAAATGAACTGAAATATCGATAGCATATGCAGTGAAAATAAAATAAATAATGTATATAAAAATGAGTACAAGAATACAACTCTAATATTCAATACAATAAAATAGACTAAGAAAAAACCACTCCAAGAAAAAAAGCTATCCCGGAATATATCTGTTCGGTACATTTCTGTCTTCTTTGTGGCTTTGCACGCTCCGAAAACAGACTGACTTCTCGTGCCGATATTTTTTTAATATCCAATATATTAAAATATTTAATAAAAATACCCACTATTTTGAAAAATTATTTTGAAAAATTATAAAAACGTCCAGACCACGACTCGATGGCTGAATTCTTTTCTGGGCCACCGAGAAACTCGACGGCCGAATAACATAATTTTTTTATTCTTAGGTTTATGTCAGAAACTCTTTTGGATTTATGATTTTTTATTTAATTAGAAATTTTTATGATTTTTTTATTTTTTCTATTAAAAATTAGAAATATTTTTATATTTCGTTGAAAATAGATAGAATATTATATAATTTAATTTATTAGAAAGACTGCAACAAATAACTCCGGTCAACATTTTTTAGTCGGAATTTTTTTGCAGCTATAAGAAAAATTAAAATATTTCTTTGTGGACATTTTGTATTAATTTTTATTTAATATTGAATACTAATAAAAATTTCGGCTTCTCGTGTGACATATATTGATAAGGCGTCAGATAAGAGTAACTGTGATACTATATGCGCTTCATAAAAAGTTTGAGCTTTCCCCTTGCTATAACGACAGTGCACCTCCCTCATACGACGTGATGCACCCAAATACGGATATTGTGTGCACTCACTCCCGTTAGCAGGGCAATCCTACATAACATATATCGGAGTTTGGGCTCGAGTTGAGTCTGACATTGACCATGAGCAAGACAATCTTACATAGCATGGTGCCGTGTTTTTAGTTTTTTTAAATATTAAAAGCCAGTGTTCTAAAAGCCATGATGCGATAATGACTATTTAAAATCTTGCTAAAAAAATAAAAAAAAGTCGGACCAATCACAGTACCTACAACTGGATATAAGCTGTTTATAAACGGCCTTTGGAGAAATTGAAGAGCTATCAAATCTTATCCAAAATTCCAATTCCAATCAGTAGCAGCTGGCCGTCGATCACAGCACGTTGTTATCAATCAAACCCATAGACTACTGACTCATGTGAGGTTGCTGGCTTGCTGCTTCCGATCTATAATAAATGCCCCACTGTGGTCAATTCACGGTGCCTCTAATTAGGATGCTCTTTGCCAACTGGATATACGGACAAAATAGTAAAAATGAACTGATTTATATACTGACAAAATAAGAAGCAAAGTACAAAAATTATCTTACAAGGCATAATTATATAACTATTTTGAATTATAAGATTATTTTTTAATTTTAAAAATAAATAAAAATAGAGTCCGGTTATGATGATATCGATGACATTTCAATTTAAGTGTCACCGGTTTTCAAAATATATCGGATGAGTTTCAAACGATAATTTGAAACCGTTTCAAACTAATCTACTTCACAAATGATATATTTACATGCAAAATTTATAAATTTTGATGGTATTTAATATCAAGTTAACCGGTTATAAAAAGAGGATCTTTAAGTTAATTTTAATACATTTATTTTTTATTACTTTTTGACCGCTTGTCTCAGGGGCGGAGTCAGATTTTCGAACTATGAGAGTCAGACACATATGGAAGCTAATCACATAAAAGTTTTCTTCGGAGAATGAAAGTCAATTTTACAGTACCATGACATTTTACTCTAAATTATATAGAAAATTATATATACGTACAAAAAAATTAAAAAAGTGAGGGTCAATTGACCCCCATACATTCAATGTAAATCTGCCTCCGACTTAACTAAATGTTATTGAAAATTTATAAATTTTACATACAAATATATCGTTCGTAAAGTAGATTGATTTGAATTTATTATTTGAAGATCTATCTAATAAATTTTGAAAGTTAATAACAATTATAATTGTAATAAAATGTAAACAATATCATAATAACCGGACTCATAAAATAAATACATTTTCCAACTTATTGGACGAGTGACAAATGCCATCATCCTCTCTGCCGTATTTGTGACTTCTGGACAAAACACCTTTGAACGACAAAATTTTACATGCTGACAGATGTAACATTAGAACAGGTTGAATTGCTGCTCTACTTTCCTCAAAAAAAAAAAAAAAAATTGCTGCTCTACCATCAGTAAAAAATATATAATTTAGTTCATATCTCAGCAAATATACATAAGAAACATAAATATTCCATATTATGAAACAGATAAAACATAGGATGTGAATAATTACTACAATATAAGTAGAAGAAGGTTCAGACATATTTAATTAGTACATTTCAGTAGATATTAAATAATTCTTAGGAGCATGTCAATAGGGCATTAGGGCTGGCAAAAAAAAGATGTAGCTTTTGGTTCGTTCAAAATTGGATCAGGAAAAAATTGTAACTAGTTTGCTCGATTATGGCTTAGCTCGTAACTGATTCAGCTAAAGTCAGACTGGATTCTACTCGATCTAACATGAATATGAGTTCAAACTTTACCTGACTCGACTCGGCTTAGTTCAGTTCGTTTATAAAACCCAACATGACAGCATTTGTGTGTCGATAGGTACGATACAGGTAGGATGGAAGTGTTTTCATATCCATAACCACTGAGAATTAACTTTATCCATACTCTATCCTTACCCGTTAAAATTACCGGGTAACGAAATGTTAGCGGGTGAATAATAAATAATACTAATAGAATATAATTTTATTATATTTTACAAAATAAAACATTAAAACTCATTTACTTCACACATATGCAATTACATTACTGATAAAAAAAACAAATGTGTTATCAATTCCAACTAAATTTTTTTTTATAAAGCAAGAGAATTAAAAAGTACGAATATCTCTTCGGACAAATTAAATTTACAACTAATAATGAGACATGCAAATAAAACTAATATGTTTAACATTTTTTCTTATAACAAAAAACATATACTAAATAACAAAAGTACATCACTAATTACAGGGTTCTAAATAGCGCGCTATAGCGTTTTTGGACCAGAAAAGTTGTGACGCTATTGGCGCTATAGCGGCGCAATATGGCAATAGCGTCATTATTTTAGGAGTTCCGCTATGACGTGATAAACGCTATTTAAACCTTTGCTAAATATTGCTCAAACATTATCATACGAAATATCTCGCAAATAAGTTTCACCATCACTAATTTGCTCAAACATTATCATATAATTTTATTTTATATAATTACTTTATGAGGAGGATTCAAATGCCTTCATTTTTTGTGCCTCTACCATGCCTCTATTTTTAAAACGTTAATAACTCAAAATTCAAATCATAAACGTCAAAATAAAACCATTAGATGTGATCTATATTAGTTTTTCTATGTGCTCATAAAAAAAATATCACATTTTGGCTTTGTTTTTATGTGAATCAATAAGTTAAAAAATCAACTTCTAAAAATTATCCACATTAGTACGTATTTACAAGCTCTTGATGACAACTAAAACAAAGTTGAAATATCATAATTTTTTACACATGCATAGATAATATTATGTAGATACGGTTTTATTTTGACTTTTAAGTTTTAAATTTTGAGTTATTTAAGTTTTTAAAATGGAGGCATGATGGAGGCACACAAAATGAAGGCATTTGAACCCTCCTATTTATAGGGTAACGGGTACGAAATATTCTTTACATGTACCCTTACCCGTTTAACTAACGAAAAAAATCCTTACTCATATCCATATGAGATAAGTTAATTAAAAAAAATCTTATCCATACTCACTTTATCGAATACAGTACGATCGGATAAACAATTAAAAGAGTATCATTGACACCTAAACATTTCATAAAACCTCTTGGAGTCCAAAATTAACTAGTGGATACATACATATCATACTTTCTATTTTAAAATAGGTTATTTAATAGTTTATTATTAGTTTATCAGAAGTATCAATTTTGAGAGAATGATACTCTCCTACATGAAAATATAGAGATGAGAAGATGTAGCTTAACCGGTGTAGCAGGTCACTTCATAAATGACAATAATATTCTTTTGGAGTAATGTTTCTCAAACCTTTGAATTATGACAAGTTGCCCCGTGATTTTTATTTTTACCCAAAAAAAAAATATATTTTAATATAAATAACCACGTTTTTAAAAGAATTTTATTTCTACCCAAACCGCAAATAATATTGGCGGTTTAAATTAACAATTCAAACCGCAAGGAATATATGCGGCTTGAATTGTCAATTCAAACCGCATATATTATTTGCGGCTTGAATTGTTAATTCAAACCGCAAATAATATATGCGGTTTGAATTGCATTTATAAAAATCGGTTAACCAATCACCATTTCATTTATTATTTTATTAAATGGTAATTTTTCACCGATAACCCTAGAAATTTATTCACCGATAACCCTAAAGTTATTTTTATTACGAAGAATTATATTATAAAAACTTATCAATAATATAAAATTTCATTTATTATTTTATTAAATGGTAATTTTTCACCGATAACTCTAGAAATTTATTCACCGATAACCCTAAAGTTATTTTTATTACAAAGAATTATATTATAAAAACTTATCAATAATATAAAATTTCATTTATTATTTTATTAAATGGTAATTTTTCACCGATAACCCTAAAGTTATTTTTATTACAAAGAATTATATTATAAAAACTTATCAATAATATAAAATTTCATTTATTATTTTATTAAATGGTAATTTTTCACCGATAACCCTAGAAGTTTATTCACCGATAACCCTAAAGTTATTTTTATTACAAAGAATTATATTATAAAACTTATCAATAATATAAATTTCATTTATTATTTTATTAAATGGTAATTTTTCACCGATAACCCAAGAAATTTATTCACCGATAACCCTAAAGTTATTTTTATTACAAAGAATTATATTATAAAAACTTATCAATAATATAAAATTTCATTTATTATTTTATTAAATGGTAATTTTTCACCGATAACCCTAGAAATTTATTCACCGATAACCCTAAAGTTATTTTTATTACAAAGAATTATATTATAAAAACTTATCAATAATATAAAATTTCATTTATTATTTTATTAAATGGTAATTTTTCACCGATAACCCTAAAGTTATTTTTATTACAAAGAATTATATTATAAAAACTTATCAATAATATAAAATTTCATTTATTATTTTATTAAATGGTAATTTTTCACCGATAACCCTAGAAATTTATTCACCGATAACCCTAAAGTTATTTTTATTACAAAGAATTATATTATAAAAACTTGTCAATAATATAAAATAAACTACCTCATAAAATACCATTTCCATTTATAAAATACCATTTCCATTTATATTATTGATAAGTTTTTATAATATAATTCTTTGTAATAAAAATAACTTTAGGGTTATCGGTGAAAAATTACCATTTAATAAAATAATAAATGAAATTTTATATTATTGATAAGTTTTTATAATATAATTTTTGTAATAAAAATAACTTTAGGGTTATCGGTGAATAAATTTCTAGGGTTATCGGTGAAAAATTACCATTTAATAAAATAATAAATGAAATGGTGATTGGTTAACCGATTTTTATAAATGCGATTCAAACCGCAAATATATTCACAATTCAAGCCGCATATATTCCTTGCGGTTTGAATTAACAATTCAAACCGCAAATATTATTTGCGGTTTGGGTAGAAATAAAATTCTTTTAAAACCGTGGTTATTTATATTAAAATATTTTTTTTTGGGTAAAAATAAAAATCACGGCAAGTTGCCTCCTGAACATTTAATTTTGACAATCATTTCTCTGAACTATGCAATCAATAAAACAGATCTTCTCCCCGGTAATTAATTTACTATTTAATGCTCGATTTTAGAATGATCGGATTATCCTTAGTAGTTCTAATAAAAATATTTTAAAATTATGATTCATGACTCTTTAATTTATAAAAAGTTAATATTTTTTTAAATGTACATACTTGATTAATATTCATAATACATGAGATATTAGCTATTTTTTATTTTTGTGTTCGTATGCTTTATTTTATTTTTGATAGAAAATAGTTCCTAGTGCTTTTTATTTAGCATAAAATAGCAAAATATTATGAAATAAGAAATTATTATTAATTTGAAATTGATATTAAAAATTCTGAAAGTATTAGAATTGGTAAAATTATTTAAACAAGTACGTATTATGGTCATTTCTTTTTAAAAATTAACCATACAGTAAATTGACTGTCGGAGGTGTTTGTTACGGAATGGACTCCGCTGCTTTTCTGAGAGAAAAGCAGGGTCCTGCTTCTCCTATCTCAACCATTCAAAATCGTTGAGATATGTGCATGAAAAAGTTCTTTTATTGAGATACGTGAATGAAACATTTTAAATGGTTGAGATCGGAAAAACATAATGCTGTTTTTCTATAAAAAAAAGCAGCAGAGCCTTATCCGTTTGTTACTGATTGTATATTTAAAAGGTAATTGTCAAAATTAAAAATCCGGAGACTAATTTTTTACGAGCCAAAAAATTGGAGGCCTCTCGTGAAATTATTCCGATTATTATTTTTAATAACATTCTGTTCGTTTGAATAAACAAGTGGCAGAACTTGTCATATTGAGTGATAATATTATTAATTTTCTAGCCAGCTAAATTTATACAGATGGCAAATAAAATATATTCTTTTCTTTAACATAAAGCACATGGCAACATGACAATGAACTATTGTGGGGGCATTGAGGACATCTAATAGATTTGCAGAATAAATTCATAACCGGACATAAGTGACAAAATGTTATATTGCTGTGGCGTGCAACGATCATTAATGTCATTGATAATTTTCTGTGACAAAAAGGTTACAAGAAAAAAAAGAGAAGAAAAGAACGAATATTACATGAAAAAAGAGAAATTTCACGTATACCCCTAAAAAACTTCAAAATTCTGTATTTCACCCTCTAAACTTCAAATTACGTATTTTTCTCTCTATCTCCAAAAACTCACAATTACACATTTTTTGTCTTTAATAATAAAACTCATTTTAAATTACAAAATCTATTTTACCTTTTATTAAAAACATAAAAAATACGTAGCATGTTTAAGAAAATTGTCGATCTTACACTACTAGAATCTCCAGTAAAGGCAACGGGAGCAAGTGCTTGTTGCAAGCGTAGGAAGGGTCGTTGCAAAAGATTTTGGTTTTATGATTAAATTAATACAACTGCAACGGGAGGCCCTTGCAAATAATCACGCTTGCAAATATGTGATGGATCCCCTTGCTAATGTCTCCTATTGGCCCTTGCAAATAATAATACCCATCCCAAACACGATAGATATTATTTTATTGTGAATTGTGTTACTATTTGCAAGCGGCACCGTTGCAATTGTTTTTGGATTTATTTTTATATTATTATATTCTAAAAGACATTACTATTTGCAAGAGGCACCGTTGCAATTGTTTTTGGATTTGTTTTTTATATTATTATATTCACCAAGACATTACTATTTGCAAGGGCTCCCGTTGCAAATGTTTTTAAGATGATGTTTTTATTATTTTATTGTAAAGGCCCTAACTATTTGCAAGGGTCCCCGTTGCAAATGATTTTACGTTTATTTCTTATATTATTATATTCCAAACGCCCTAACTATTTGCAAGCGACACCGTTGCAATTATTTTTGGATTTAGGCTTATATTATTATATTCACCAAGACATTACTATTTGCAAGGGTTCCCGTTGCAAATGTTTTTAAGATGATGTGTTTATTATTTTATTGTAAACGCCCTAACTATTTGCAAGGGTCCCCGTTGCAAATGATTTTAAGTATATTTCTTATATTATTATATTCCAAACGCCCTAACTATTTGCAAGCGACACCGTTGCAATTGTTTTTAAGTTTAAGTTTATATTAATTTAATGTAAAATGACTAACTATTAGCAAGGGGCACCGTTGCTAATGTTTTAAGTTGTACTTTATATTTTTTAATTGTAAAGGTGATAACTATTTGCAAGAGCCACCGTTGCTAATGTTGTTTTAGGTTGGGTTTATATTATTTTATGTAACAGTCCTAACTATTTGCAAGAGACACCGTTGCAATTGTTGTTTAGTTTCGGCTTATATTTTTTTGTTATATTATGAGACAATATCTGTAAAATTGTTCAGGGGGGTCCATATTTCAGTGGTCACTGGTTCAAAATCGCCCTTTGGCTGATTTTTGTTATTTTTCTAACACTTGCTGAAAAATTATGTACCATGTATAACAATAAGATTATAGCCCCATATATTATATTTGATATTCCCTTGGATACGAAACAGTAATATAAATGACAACAGTCAAATAGTTTTAATATCGTGGTTAAGGAGAAGGGAAATGATATTACATAAATGAAACCAATTCAACAAATGAAATTAACTAGAAATTTAATGTGTCATAAATAACAGCATACATTAATTCTGTTCACTTTGGTTGCCTTAACACAAAAGAGCCCATGCCAACGAAAGGGTGCCAAGGGCATATGAAGGAGATCAACAAACACAAAAGAGCATAATCTTCTCCTCTGCAACAAACACACACAATCACAATATAATTAGTCTTGTGATCCGAATTTTAAAAAAAAAATGAATAGAATGGAAACTGTAAACCATACCAGCAATCAAGAGAAGAGCAAAGATCAACAATCAAGAGATCAAATATTCAGTTCCTCCTTTTTTTTTTATCAAAGTCATTTTTTATGGTTTACATGGGCCTTGTCAGAACAGTACATGAGATTTTTATATTGAGGTCCCTAACTTGTTTCTATTTGTATTTTTCTAATTTAAAAAAAGGCAACATGAAAGGAAATTGATATCGGATTATACCAGCACAATACCGTATTGTGATTTAAAGATACATTCTAAATGATGGCAAGTAACTCTAAGATTTACCTCACAGTGCTAGGAATTTTATTGCTCAGTTATTTGCACAAATCAGTGCAGTTTGCTGTGCTTGTTGTGCTTGGAATTGTACCTCACAATTTTTCTTACTATATGGTGCTTGCTGTGCTGTGTGGAGAGTTGATTTAATTGATTAATTGGTAGTTTTGTTGTGCTGTGCTGGCTGTGTTGTGTGTAGAATGTCAATATGGATCGCCCGGTACTAACAATATTCAATTAAGTCCCAAACTAAGCATGTATTGAAGAAATTGTAAATATGTGACTTCTTACCAATTAGAAACCATCCTCCTCAGATTCATAAAAGGCCCCCCAATGAGCTTCTTGCCCAACTGGCTCCATGTCATTCTCTGCCTCATCTTGCTCTATCGGGTTACCGTCGTTCGACCTAATTGGTTGTGTGACCTCCATGATATCGTCCACTAGGTCGAACTCGTCTTCTTGAATGACCGTATTATCCCAATCAAAACCTGGTCCGTCCGAGACCTCGATGTGATTGTCCATCATTTTCTCTTGGTAAAATTCGAGGTTTGAATCTTCTTCCTCGTCACGAAACTGGCCTTTCGGGGTTGTTTTGAAAGCAACCCACCATTTTTGTCTTTCACGGTCCGGAGAGGCATAAGGAAGGTAGCTCACTTGGACCGCTTGACATGCCAATACAAATGGCTCATAAGTTTTTAGCCGAGAAGCATGTTTAACCTCCACAATCCCATGTTGGCGGTCGACCTTCACACAATTTGTTATGTCAAACCAATAACACCTAAAGAGAACCACCTTGTTGCCTCCTTCGTATGAGAGCTCAATGACCTCTTCAAGAACTCCATAGTAGTCGTGAGGAGTGCCACCTAATTCCCACTCTCCTTTGATGCAGACACCGCTATTTCTTGACGACTTGTTCTGCCCATGCGTTTCAGTGTGATATCGGTACCCGTTGATTTCGAACCCTTCGTAACAGCTAGCTCTTTTGAGTGGTTTGATTGCTGCCTTTCGAACGCATGGGTCGCATTCACGGTCGGTTATTACCTTTTGTCGTAACCACTCTGCGAACAGATCTTGACGGGCTTTCCAAAGAAGTTGTGGGGTAGTGCCACGGTTGAGCATGACAGTATCAAACTCCCTACATTTTCGAAGATAGTCATTAAAATATATTTTGCAAGATTCAGCCCTTCTATTTTATACTTTAGTATAGTGTGAAATAATAGAAGTGATAAATAAGAATATTGTACCCTAAGAATTTGTCACGTATCTCTGGGCAGTTGAGGACGACATAAGTGTGTGCTGTTTTAAATTCATCATCAGTGAGTGTCCTTCGATTCTCCCTACCAATGGGACGGCCAGTTCTGTCAAAAATTGAAAGGTTTTCCCTCGAAGTGTTACCCTTTTCAGCTCCTTTCCGGTCATTTAGTGATAAATCTTCGAAATAAAATCTGGAAGTGGTGGAAATCTCTTTGACTATCGTAGCCTCGACGATTGAACCCTCAACACGTGCTTTGTTGGTAACTCTCAGCCGCTGTTCTTTGTTACGCCTTTAAAATGCAAGTTGATTTGAGTTAGGTTATATAGTATTATACGTTAAGAAGTAAATTATTTAAAGGGACAATTGAGAAAAAACCGCACCTTTCACATGGATACATCCATCGGGACCCTACTGGCCCACCCATCCTAGCCTCATGTGTCAAATGTACGACAAGATGCTGCATTGAATTGAAGAAACCCGGGGGGAAGATTTTTTCCATTTTGCAAATTGTGACAATAATATCTCTTTCTAATTGGTCGATACGGGATGGATCAAGTTCCTTGGCACAAATCTCTCTAAAGAAGCTTGAAATCTCACAAAGAACATCCCATACGGGATCAGGCACAAAATCTCGAAATGCAACGGGGAGTAAGCGCTCCATGAACACATGATAGTCATGACTCTTCATCCCAATTAGGGTGTTAGTTGTTAGGTTAACACACCTTGACCAATTTGATCCGTGTCCATCGGGAAACTTGACTTTATCTTTGATCCAAGTTAGAACCAGCTTCTTATCATCTTGTGATAGTGCGAATGGTGCCTTTGGTTTTTTCATTTTTCCAGGGTTTTTGGTGCATGGGGTTAGGTTCTGTTTCGGTCGATTGCAAAGGAGAGCCAAATCTTTCCGAGCTTTTTCATTATCCTTGGTCTTGCTTCCCATGTTTAAAAGTGTGTTAACCAAAGCTTCCGTGAAATTCTTCTCTGTATGCATCATATCAATATTGTGCGGCAGGAGATTATCTTTCCAATAGGGCAAACTCCAAAATATACTCTTCTTTTGCCAATGGTGAGTCACACCATAACCCTCAAACTGTGATAATTTCTTAGTTTTACCCCATTCCATATGACCTAGACAGTTCACTGCCTCGAGTATTTGATCTCCCGTCAATCTTGGTGGTGGCCCATCCCTCTCTTCTTTGCCTTTAATGAAATTTTTTTTGTCTCGACGAAACGGATGATCCGGAGGCAGGAAGCATCTGTGAGCATCGAACCAGCATGCTTTCCCACCATGTTCCAGTTGGAAGGCCTTTGTTGCACCTTGGCAATAATAACAACCCAATTTACCTTTTGTTCCCCACCCGCATAGCATCTCATAAGCCGGGTAGTCGCTCACCGTCCAAATAAGTGTTGCTTTCATGTTGAAATTTTCTCCCCTAGATGCATCCCATGTCACTTCACATTCGTCCCACAACTTGTTCAATTCGTCAATTAAAGGTTCTAGCAGAATGTCAATGTCCCGACCAGGATGCTTCGGTCCCGGTATGACAAGCGCGAGAAACATGATTTCCTCTTTCATTATCATCCCAGGTGGTAAGTTATAAGGAAAGACAAATACCGGCCAACACGAATATGGAGCTGCACTCGAGTTAAATGGCATGAACCCATCCGTCGTTAACCCTAATACAACATTTCTAACCTCTTTAGCGAACTCCGGATACTTGGATGCGAAATGCTTCCAAGCCTCACCATCAGCTGGGTGCACCATAATCCCGGGTTTGTCACGCTTACCGTTCTTATGCCACGTCATATTAACCGCATTTGATTTGGTCATGTAAAGACTTTGCAACCTTGGCGTGATAGGTAGATAACGAAGTTGCTTTTGTGGGACTGGTTTTGCGTTAGGATGAGGTCCCGGTGGCTTATACCTTGGTTCGTCGCAAACATCACATTTTGTCTTATTCTTCCTCTCCTTGTAATAGAGCATGCAAAAGTTTGGGCATACGTCTATTTTCTCATGTTCCATGCCCATTCCCTCAATCAACCGCTTTGCTTGGTAGAAATTCTCCGGCATATTCTCACTAGAAGGCAGCGTGCTCTTAATGAGGGCCAACATCCCATTGAAGCATTTCTGGCTTAGTTGGTGTTCCGACTTCAATGCCAAGGCTTGGGTCACACAAGACAATACGGTTTGTGATTCGCATTTGAGTTCACCTGTCGCGTTGACTTTCCAAAGCGGTGTTCTATTAGCCTCGATCATGTCGAAGAACTTCTTAGCCGCTCCAGTCGGTGACTGGTCATCCCAATTGAATTCTGGGCCAGCTACTGCCCTTACCATCTCTTCCCCTGGATCAATGCTTTGATTGTTTAAATCTGGTTGAACGGATGTATACCCCTCCCCGTGCTTGTGCCAAACACTATATAGGGCGCAAAAGCCCGACTTATAAAGATGTACAGTGACGGTATCCACATCGTGCCGCTGCCCGTTTCCACATTTTTTGCACGGACACGGGATACATTTCTTTCCATCATCGTCGAGGGTCACAACGTCTGGTTTGGACAGAGCTGCCTCAAGGAACACTTCAACTCCATCAACAAAGTCTTTGTGCAGACCCCCACCGGGAACCTGTCTACTGCTGTACATCCATGAACGTTGATGTGGCATTTTCTGGTGTTAACAATTCAATTACAAGGTGTGAGTTTAATCGAGTAAAATTGGGCAGAGAGCAGTTTTTGGACAATGCTGCCTCAGGAGTCTATTGGGCAAGTTGGTTGGTTATCTTAAATTGTTGCTATCTTAAATGTTGCTCTTTGTTAAAATGGGCAGCAGCTCCTTGACTTTTGGGGTTATAGTAAGTTACATTGAGATGGTCACCTTCTTACAGACTACCATTGTAGGGTTTGAGAAAATCAACAGTGGATATCGAGGTGACAGTTGGCCTTTGTGGTTGGAGTAAATGCAATTAGAAATGTGCGGAAATCAGACTTTAGAAACTTAGGCCAACCACAAAAATCAAGGACAAAATGAAGAGCATTCAGGCCAACCACAAATTAGAAATTAAAGGAGCCTAAATCACGCCTAGGGTTTGAGGAAAATTACCATTGTAGGGTTGATTTGCCAATTGATAACCAATAGTGCAGATAAAATTTGTGGTTTTCTCCATTAAATCTCAACGGAACCAATAAAACGATAAAACTCAAGGAAAGAGATAAAGCTACGAACCTCGGCCTCAAAACACCTCCTTGTGCTAAGTCACGCTTCTGATGAGAGTGAGAGAGAGGCGGCGGAGAGAGGGAGGGAGCGAGAGATAGGCGGAGGAGAGAGGGATAAAATTTCATCTCCAATTGGCGGAGAGAGGGAGGGAGTGGATTTCATTTCAGTGCGGCGGGTTGTAGGGAACGGGTTTTCAAAAACGTGTGGGTATTTGTTTCGTTTAGAATTTATTCTGACTAAAGCACAGAAGGTGATGTCAAAGAGAGGGGGCGGTATTTACATCAGAATTCCATAACAAATATATGTGGTTCCTTGTGTAGAATTTTCAGAGTTTTGATGCGTACCCAATTTGTACGCTTCAAATTTAAGTCTACACTAAAAATTATGAAAATTACATAGGTTCACCACCTTCTTCATGTTCAGCAAGATAAGAAATATATAAATCACATCCTACTTATATCACATCCTAATGGATAAATAACGTTCACATCTTACGATCCGATTACTGTTTTAATTAGTCACTGTCCAGAAGATCCGATTACTGTTTAAATTATATCACATCCTACTTAAGCATCTTACGATCTTACGATGTGGGTTAATTAGTAACTGTCCAGAATATTTCTACTTAAAAAAAAAAAAGCATTTCAGCCAAGCTCCGACGCATCACCTCCACCATCTTGGCCCCTTAACTCCTCCTAAAAAACAAATAAACTCAGTCAGGTATTTAAAATTTATAAATTTGAAGTCAGAACTTTCTTGAGTCAATTGATGAAATACCCTAACTTACATCAATTGGTGGAGGCCTTGTTCCCGTAGCCTTGAATAGCGCATCGATACAAATGTTGCTCCATTTATTCTGTTTCTTGACATCTGCCATTTCGGCTCTGTGTCGTTCCTCCTGGGCAGCTATCTCCTGAGCAAATGCACGACGTTCAGCCAAAATCTTCTCATTAACTAACCTGGCCACCTCTGAGTCTGTGAAGGTTTTCTTCGCATCCTCAGCAGAGGTGGCCGTGCTCTTCGTTGGATCCGTTCCGGATGCCTCCATGGCCTGCAGCTCTCTGTTGGCTTTGCTTGTTCTGGCCTTGTTGCCAAAGCCGAACACCCTTCCACGCCGGTCCTCCCCGTCAGCAGCAAGCACCCACAACGCTTCATCACTGTATTGGTGTCCAAGAAATTTTTTGCCTTGTTGATACCTCTCCTACATCGGTCATAAAATCATGTAAACTCATAAATCATTATTAGTAGCACTTAACAGAAAATAAAACAAACTCCGCTTCCAATTCATAATAGTGATATGATCAGACTGATATAGAAAATCTCTCTCCTCTCTTAAACCCAGACCCCAAATTAATTTTTCTAACTAAGTTTAGACCCCAAATTAACTAATTTATATGGGGATAATACTAATAAATTAAAAGCCTTGAATATTGTACAGCCTACAGATTTCGGTTCTATTTCAACATTTTGCTAGATGAGTGTGCAAAATTATGTGAGAAATTCTCATATGGACTCAAAATAAAGAAAATCAATAGGCTGCTTGTGACAAACTTTTTTTATTAAAAAATTGGGCAGGGATAAAATGATTCTCTTACCCCAACATCTTTCGCCCTATCATTAACGTACACCTTGCCTTCGTCTGTATTGCGTGTATGAAGTCGATCGAATACATCCACCAGTCCAACTGAAGGTCCCTTTTCAGCTATCTGAAATTTAATGACATAATAATTCAATTGATGTAATTGAAAATCACAACTTAATGAAAACATCATGCTATCTGGGAGCAAACTACATATTTTTATATACTAAAGCAGTAGGTACTCTATTGGATTTGAACTCACTTTATGTAGTTTTAAAATCTCCTTCAAAACTACATATTTTTTTATTGGATTTGAACTCACTTTATGTAGTTCTAAAAAATAAAAATATGTAGTTTGTTTAAGAGAAATATTAAGTCTTCAAATTGGCCAAGTGTGATGGCATCTAGTTCATCGTCCCTGTTACTGCTATTTTTAGAACGAGTATGCGGTGAATTTTCTTTTTTTCTTTTTACTGTCGTAAAAAAATTTGAAAGATCATTGACTCCCTACATAAAGTGAGTTCAAATCCAATAGGGTACCTACTAGGTGCAAACTACATATTCAAATATATATACTAAAGCAGGGTGTGGAAAATACCATGGCCTCCTTGTGCTTGTACGTGCTCCTCGAACCACCAACATGGTGGACCACCCGACCCATTTTTGTCTGGTTATCTCGATTGGTGCACGACAGTTGGTCCCACTTCCAGTGGCTCCAAATATCACATAGGCCCTTCCAGTGAGATAAATCCAAGCACCACGGGGGACATTACTCTTTCCACAACTCCTTCACCGGTCCGTACTTTTTCCGGCACGTGCTCCTTGCTTTATTCAGCATACGAGTGTATGTCTCAGCAGCAATGTTTTCAAATACATCGAGACACTGAGCCTCATCTTCTTCAGCCCCCCATGAGTACCTCTCCAAGAACCGTCGCAGGATTACTAACCTGGCACTCGATGGGAACATGTTGTACGTCCTGCAAGGCCCCGGCATTTCGGCCGTGGTCAGAAGCCTTATGGTACTTACCAGCTTAGTGCACTTGGGTGACGATGTGAACTCACCGTCACCCACGACAAACACTTCAGGTCTGTCCTGTGGCTTAGCCGGGTCACGGATCTTGGCAAGACCCCTTCCACGTGGCTGGACATCCTTCTTCCGTTTCTTAGGTCTGGCCCTTTTCTTGCCAGATGGCACTTTCGCTTCCGCTTCATCAAGTTCTCTCCCTGATAGCCCAAAAGCTTCCGGACAGGCACGTAGGGGTCGACGCATACGGAACCTCCTACCACCATCATCCTCCACAGCCGCTTGCTGTCCCATCGATTGTTCGGAGAGTTCCGGACCATGCAAATTTTTCGGAACAGTTCCCTGAGGAGTTGACTTTGGAGCAGCAGATTGTGGAGCAGGCTGCGACTCTGATGTACTGTCCTGCTCCCAGTCTGACCAGGCCGACACCTGCTCAGATGGCGGAGATGCCGCAGCCCCGGCCTCCCCAAGGTTCGACCGCTGAGGGGAGGGTGAGGATACGAAACCCTCTGGCCTCGGCGGTGATTCCGAGAGGCCTTCATCTGCCATGTGGCTATTCTGGCCTTCCTCCACCCTTTTCTTAGGTTTAAGTCTTGGATTGGTGGGGTTGGGTCCAAAGAATATTTTCGCCGACGAGACCGACTCTGCCCTGGTCTGGGAGGAGAGGGGAGCAGAAAGTGGAGTTGTTTCTTGTGGCTTAGGTGGGGGCTGAGGGGTTGAAGCCACCTTTTCGGGGGCAGTTCCTGTTAACGGCAGCGCATCCTCATCACCCGGATTGAGCCTCTTCGATCTTCTTCGCACTACCGGGTCGCATTCTCTGGAGGAAATCTGCCGCTCCGGTAGTGATTTCCCCTTCTGTTTCAGTTTCCCGGGAGCACGCGCCGCCGTTGCTGCCTGGGTCGGCGGCGGTTGCGGAGGAGGCGTCGCTGCCTGGGTCGGCTGCGGTTGTGGCGCCGCCGTTGCTGCCTGGGTCGGCTGCGGTTGTGGAGAAGGCGTCGCTGCCTGGTGATACCTCGCATATTTAGTCTATTTTAGGCCTGTTTTAGTACCAGATTCGTGCCCTAATTCACCAGAATCATGTGCATTTCATCGATATATCTTTAGAATTTGGTACTGCTGAGTGTTTGTTTGTTTTCTGCAGGTTTGGAGCAAAACACACGAAGAAACGGCGATTCAGATGATGAGGTACGACCCTTACCAGGCTTGGTATGGGTCTCACCAGACTTGGCCATTTTTTAGCTCATCACGCCTGGTACGGCCTGGCCGTACCAATTTGGTACGGGCCGTACCTAAAGGCGGCCTGACAGATTCAAATTTTGGCAGAGGCTATTTAAAGCGGGGAACTCTCCAATTTCGACAGTCATTCCATTCCAGATCTAATTGAGAGCACAGTAAGAGAGAGAAAGAGAGCTAAGGAGCTAGGAGCAAGAAGGAAGGAAGAGGAAAGAGGCGAAACTCGACGGATCAAGCTTCCTCCTCTCGATCCCTTCGATCCATGGCTTTCTCTATCCCTTTTATTGTATTTTTAGATCAGATCATGTGCTGTGAGTAGTTATTTCAGTTTCTAGGGTTTAGAGATGGATTCTTGATTTGCTTTGACTTTCTTTGACTTGTATCTTGTATGAACTCTTTTGATTGATTGATTGTGATTTTCTTTGCCATCTCTTGCTTTGATTGCTGTGATTGTGTATGATGAACCTCTAGGTCTAGATCAAACCTATCAAGGTCATGTGATCATCTCAATCTCTCAACCAAATCAATTGTTTAGGGTAGACTTGTTCGAATTGAAGCCGAGAGGTTGAATTCTCCTCTAATCGACAGATTAGAGGGTGCCTTAGGTCTCCAATCAACCAGCTAGGGTAGATCTGTACCAACACATGAGAATTGAGGTGTAGAAATCCCTAAAAGGCAATCAATTGCATTCCAACCTAAATCTTGATCCAACACACGACGGTTGAGGCTTAGGAACCTTAGGTATGGTCAATTGAACCTTTCTAAAGAGTTTAGCACAAGGTACCAGCAAGGAATGCATCAACTCGAACTGGTAAGCTCTGTTCTGGCAAGCCAGTACGGGTCTTACCAGAGTGGTGCGGCCTTGCCTTACCAAGTGGAGTACGGCCTAGCCGTACCAACTTGGTACGGGCCGTACCACTAGAGGCAGATCACAGATGAAATCTGAAACCCTGGAAACGCCTTTTATCCATAATCAAAACACAATTTACATTTCTTCTAGCATTTTATTACATTGTTTGAATTGCTTGAATTGACCTTTTTAGGAACTTAAATACCAAACCAAAACCTTCTCACTTCTAGTTTTTAATTGAGTTTGGTAGATTCTAACCTAGTAATTGCCCGTCCCTGTGGATCGATACCCGATTATACTACTCGATAGGGGTTGTGCACTTGCGACCCTTACTCGTGAAGTGTAAACGCAGTTTTAAAAGGTACGCCCTCAAGCGTACCGAAACTTGTGTTGCGCTTTCGCACAAAGCCAAGGTGGAGGTGATCGAGAAGCTGGAGATCCCAACAAATGTCAAAGCTGTGCGAAGCTTTCTGGGACACGCTGGCTTCTACCGCCGATTCATCAAGGACTTCTCAAAAATCGCAAAACCATTGACCAACCTGCTCATCAAGGACTCTGATTTCATCTTCACGCAGGAGTGTGTCGATTCATTTTGCCGATTGAAAGAAGCCCTTGTCTCAGCGCCCATCCTGCAGCCTCCAGACTGGACCTTGCCATTCGAATTGATGTGCGATGCGAGTGATTACGCTGTGGGAGCGGTTCTTGGGCAGCGGAAGGAGAACAAGCCATGTGCTATCTACTACGCTAGCAAGGTGCTAGACCCTGCCCAGATGAACTACACAATAACCAAAAAGGAGCTTTTGGCTGTTGTGTTCGCTTTCGACAAGTTTAGATCCTATCTGGTTGGTTCCAAGATAGTGATCTACACTGACCACGCCGCACTCAAGTATCTGTTGAGCAAGCAGGATGCCAAACCTCGCTTGATTAGGTGGATTCTCCTCCTGCAGGAGTTTGACATCGAAATCAGGGACAAGAAAGGAGTCGAAAACACCGTGGCTGACCATCTGTCCCGGCTTCGCTGGGAAGATGAGGGTTCTGGTAGCCTGCCAATTGATGACTCGTTCCCTGATGACCAATTCCATTCGATTTCTGCCATGGAGGAGATCCACTCGGTTGGTACACCGATGCACGCGACTCATGCGGTGCAAGATCGGACGTTCCATGCAACTGACCGAGTGAACACCAAGTCAGCGCCCTGGTATGCAGACATTGCGAACTTTCTCGCCTCAGGAGTACTTCCTCCTACCATGTCATACCAGCAGAAGAAGAAGCTACGATCGGACGCCAAGTTCTACTTCTGGGACGACCCCTACCTCTTCAAGACTGGCGTTGATGGCATCTACTGACGATGTGTGCCATACGACGAGACGCGCTCCATTCTTGAGCACTGCCACTCCTCAGCCTACGGAGGACACGCTTCATTCTCCAAGACTGCTTCAAAGGTCCTACAATCCGGCTTCTTCTGGCCTTCACTTTTCAGAGATGCTAGGACCTTCGTTGCAGCTTGTGACAAGTGTCAGCGCACCGGGAACATCTCCAAGAGGAATGAAATGCCTCTCCACTCTATTCTAGAGGTAGACATCTTTGATGTCTGGGGCATTGACTTCATGGGACCGTTTCCACCCTCGTGTGGGAACGAGTACATCATGGTGGCAGTTGACTACGTCTCCAAGTGGGTGGAGGCAGTAGCGTGCAAGAATGCAGACTCCAATGCAGTGAAAAGACTGTTCACTGACATCATCTTCCCTCGCTTTGGAGTTCCAAGAGCCGTCATCAGTGATGGTGGCAAGCACTTCATCAACCGCCAGTTCGACAATCTCCTGAGTCGCCGTGGAGTCACTCACAAGGTGACCACATCCTACCATCCTCAAGCCAACGGTCAAGCCGAGATTTCCAACAGAGAGATCAAGTCTATCCTGGAGAAGACCGTTGCTCGAACGAGAAAGGATTGGTCGCTCAAGCTGAGTGACGCACTTTGGGCCTACCGTACAGCCTTCAAAACTCCGATTGGGATGAGCCCTTTCAAATTGGTGTACGGAAAGTCCTGCCACTTGCCCGTGGAAATTGAGCACAAGGCATACTGGGCCACACGGGCCATCAACATGGACTTGCTCCCAGCTGGAGAGAAACGCATCCTTGACTTGCATGAGTTAGAGGAGATGCGTCTCAATGCCTACGAGAACGCGAGAATTTACAAGGAAAGGACCAAACAGGTTCACGACAAGCGCATCATGCCTCGTGAGTTCCATGAGGGAGACCTGGTCCTCTTGTTCAATTCTCGACTTAGGCTCTTTCCAGGGAAGCTGAAGTCCAGGTGGTCCGGTCCATTCCGGGTGAGGGCAGTGTTCCCATTTGGCGCCGTGGAATTGGAAAACAAGGAGGGACAGACTTTCAAAGTCAATGGTCAGCGTCTCAAGCACTACATTGCTGATCATCCCCAAGAAATGCGAGTGAGCTTGGATCTCTCCGATCCATCTCCAACCAAAGCCTGAAGAGAGAAGGTCGAGCTCGAGACCTAAAACGAGCGCTCCTTGGGAGGCAGCCCAAGCCATTTTTACCTGTTTTGTATCTTAGGAACAGATAGACATGCATTCATTCTTCTGCATTGCATCACGAGCGGCTTGAGAAGTCACGAGAAAGAGAAACAAAAAATTTTTTGAGGTTGGTTCGGCTAGGCCATACCACATTGGTACGGCCTGAAAAATGAAAGGTTGGTACGGCCCGTACCAATTTGGTACGGCCAGGCCGTACCTAGGTCAGAGACGCGAATCGACGCATTAACTGCCGCCTTTTTCTTTTTAAACCCCCCCGTACCCGCACCCTTCCCCTTTCTTCCCAGCCGCACCTCTCTCCCTCTCTCTTCTTTCTCTTCTCTCCTTCTCCATTTTCTCTCCCTCTCCACTCCCTCTTCCTCCCATACCTCTCCTTCCACCCTAACCGAGCAACAAGGAGCACCGGCGCACCACCAGCCCCTCTTCGGTCCGACCCGAACCAGTTCTTCGGTCCGACCCGCACCACCCCACTTGGTCCGACCCGCACCACGTCCTTGCTCTAGGTTGGTACGTTTTTTTTTTTTTAGTTCTCTCCATTTTTCTTCCATTTCCCTCTCTTCTTCTCTCGGTTCTGCCCCATTTCTGTCAAACCCTAGCCTGGTACGGCCCACCCGTACCAGGTAGGTACGGCCCGTACCGGCCTCTCTGACCTGACACCACACCTGTACCAGTTTGTACCAATTAATCCTTACCAGCCCAGTTCTGTGTTGTGTAACATCCTTGTACTGGTACCAGTTGGTGCGGCCCTTACCAGCCAACACCAAAACCCTAAGTTAGGTACGGCCCGTACCAGTCTGTGCGGCTAGGCCGTACCTACCTAGGTCAGCCAGGCCGTACCTACCTAGGTCAGCCAGGCCGTACCAACTAGGTCAGACCAGGCCGTACCTACCCAGTCGGACCCTCAACCAGCCAAACGAGCGTAGAAATGCGTCGGCAATCCTCTCGCTCCTCCACACCCTCTGACGCCTCCGTCCCTTCCGCCACTGGCCCGATGGCCAACGTCCCTCCTGCTGATGCCCCCACGTCATCTCATCACTCCCACCGGAGTGCGTCTCGTAGTGGCTCCCGCGCATCTCGCCACTCCCAAGAGAGTGTAGCCAGGACCGGGTCCCGCCAGAGTGTTTCCCTTCGGGACGCAGTCGAGCCCCTCTACTATGAGGGTGAGACCACATCCAGTGAGTCTCCGTCAGGTCACCGGAGCCCACAAGAGAGCCCCTCCTACCACCCATCTGCTGACCAGGACCAGGGCTCTGACGAGGCCTCTGACCAGGACCAGGGCTCTGACCAGGCCTCCATCCACGCCTCCGTCCACGGCTCCGACCACACCTCTGACTCCTTTGGCACTGATACGGCCCTCTCTAATGCCACCCAGCGTGCCGATGCATACACCGAGGAGTACTTCTTCATGCCGACCCGTCGGCAGTTCAAGTACTTCTCCATCCTGCTGAAGAAAAAGATCAACAACACGAGGATTGTTGATTTCTCTGCTCTACAGACGATGGGACTTGAGGCTGAGTTCCTCCGCCTTACCACCCGGATCGGGATCACTCCTGCCTTCTGGACGATCGCCCAGAGGGGGTACAGGAAGCTCACCATCGAATTTCTCTCATCTCTGGAGCTCAAGTACACGCGGAGGGATCACCCGTACATCAAGTTCCGCATGCTCCAGGAGACCCACCGTGTGCTGCTGTCTGACTTGAGGGAGTGGTTTGGCTTTGAGCCGAACCCGACCACTGACACCCTCTCTTTCTCTGAGGGCCAGGAGCGCGACAGTTTCTGGGAGCTGATCTCTGGCAGCCCAGCCGGGTCAGCTTTCAACAAGGACTACAAGCAGCTCAATGTCCCTCATCCGGTCATCCGATGTCTGCTGCGTATTCTCGGTTGCACCATCTTTGCGCGTGGCGAGACGTTCGCCCGTGCCAATGTTGAGGATATGCAGCTGGTGGATCATATGTTGCACCCCGACAGCACTCTCGAGCGGCCCGATCTGATGCTCGCCATGATCCACCACTGGCTCGACATCCAGAGGCAGCCCAAGCCGGGTGGCATTGTCTACATCTCGGCCTATGTCACTCTGATCGCCGAGCGCTTACAGCTCCAGATCATCGGCGACGAGGAGTGCAGGAGCTCCCGATCTCTCTCTCTCACTCAGTTCTCCACCTACAAGTTCATCGAGTCAGCAGCAGGACGCGATGGGTGAGGTGCTTGGGCATGGCGCATGCCTGACGGGAGGACCAGCTATGTCATGCCTTTCCCGGTCACTCTCTCCTTCGTTGACCGGCGCACTTGGTTTTTCCGACGTCCGCCCCGCGTGCAGCCTGCCCTTGTGGCCCCACCTCCACCTCCACCGCAGGGCGATGAGGAGATGATTGATGCCACTACCTCTCCACTCCATGCTCCGCATGTGCAGTCGCATCCTCTTTCTCCTCTGGTTCACCCATTCCCCAGCCAGGCTCCCCCCTTCTCCGAGCAGGTACATCCTTCACCCTTTGGTGCAGGTACCTCATTCTATGGAGCTGGCCCTACCACGTACCAGACTGGCCCATCCACCTCCGCCTACGCTGCCGGCCCCTCCACCTCCTACAGTAGACCAGTGTATCCCCCTCCACTCGCTGAGCCCACCATCCGGGATGTCTACCACCCGATGTACGACATGCGTCAGGAGCAGGGTGTTGCACTCTATGAGCAGGGTGTTACCCTTAGTGAGCAGGGCGCCACACTTCATGATCTCACGCGGCGGGTGACTGGGATAGAGGAGCGGTTTAGCGACTGGCTCTGGTACGACCACCCCGAGGACTGATCAGGTTCGCTCTCTTTTCCCCGAGTTTCTTTTATCTCTTTTATCTCATAGTCTTGAAGCATTGAGGACAATGCTCAGGCTAAGCTTGGGGGGATGACATTTGCATTTAGGTCATATTTACTTTACCGTTATTTTTCTTGCATTTTTTCGTATTTGCGTGCATTGTTAGGTGAAGATTTGCGTGAATTGCTAGAATTGAGAATAACTTTGAAACAATTTAGTTGTGATTAGGATAGACCTGAGTGAATTGGAACTAACCCATGATTGGTTATTTAACTACTTAGGTTGAGATGTTTTTAATAATGGAAAAGATGAAACAAACTTAGAATTGAATCGAACGAGATTATTCGAAAAAACTGAACTGTGCCTTTAGGAATTGGGATTTTCAAATTAAGAAAGTTTGGAATATCCATTGGTATGAATGAATACCAATAGATGTGTGTATTCATGGTATGAGCAAAAAAAAAAAATGAAAAAGATGGAGAACATAAGAGTACTGGCAATAAGCCTCGAATGGGCGCCTTTGAGCTCGTCTCCCAATTAGAAATAAAGAAAGAAAATTTTGCTCATACCAACACACTTCGTTCGCAACTTTCTTACCCTTAAGCTTGATTCAAGCTTGGGGGAGGGAAAATGAAAAGAAAAATCACCTTGAATAAAAGCACTGACTCGGAAAAAGAATGAAATTGTTTCGATCAAACCTAGGTAATTAGTCTTTCCATTGTTAGAAGCATCTCAAAATAAGAAGTTCAATTGACTAATTGGTGGAGTGAATCAAGGTTTATAAAGGGATGTTTGAATTACAACCGAATCGATTCTAGAAATTCTTGACTATAGCAGACTCACGTAGGTTTTCACATTTAGACTTGTATCTGCATTTAGATTTAGTTGTCCAGCACTTTTACCCGAGTTTGAAACTTTTTGCTTGAGGACAAGCAAAGGTTCAGCTTGGGGGAATTTGATACCTCGCATATTTAGTCTATTTTAGGCCTGTTTTAGTACCAGATTCGTGCCCTAATTCACCAGAATCATGTGCATTTCATCGATATATCTTTAGAATTTGGTACTACTGAGTGTTTGTTTGTTTTCTGCAGGTTTGGAGCAAAACACACGAAGAAACGGCGATTCAGATGATGAGGTACGACCCTTACCAGGCTTGGTACGGGTCTCACCAGACTTGGCCATTTTTCAGCTCATCACGCCTGGTACGGCCTGGCCGTACCAATTTGGTACGGGCCGTACCTAAAGGCGGCCTGACAGATTCAAATTTTGGCAGAGGCTATTTAAAGCGGGGAACTCTCCAATTTCGACAGTCATTCCATTCCAGATCTAATTGAGAGCACAGTAAGAGAGAGAAAGAGAGCTAAGGAGCTAGGAGCAAGAAGGAAGGAAGAGGAAAGAGGCGAAACTCGACGGATCAAGCTTCCTCCTCTCGATCCCTTCGATCCATGGCTTTCTCTATCCCTTTTATTGTATTTTTAGATCAGATCATGTGCTGTGAGTAGTTATTTCAGTTTCTAGGGTTTAGAGATGGATTCTTGATTTGCTTTGACTTTCTTTGACTTGTATCTTGTATGAACTCTTTTGATTGATTGATTGTGATTTTCTTTGCCATCTCTTGCTTTGATTGCTGTGATTGTGTATGATGAACCTCTAGGTCTAGATCAAACCTATCAAGGTCATGTGATCATCTCAATCTCTCAACCAAATCAATTGTTTAGGGTAGACTTGTTCGAATTGAAGCCGAGAGGTTGAATTCTCCTCTAATCGACAGATTAGAGGGTGCCTTAGGTCTCCAATCAACCAGCTAGGGTAGATCTGTACCAACACATGAGAATTGAGGTGTAGAAATCCCTAAAAGGCAATCAATTGCATTCCAACCTAAATCTTGATCCAACACACGACGGTTGAGGCTTAGGAACCTTAGGTATGGTCAATTGAACCTTTCTAAAGAGTTTAGCACAAGGTACCAGCAAGGAATGCATCAACTCGAACTGGTAAGCTCTGTTCTGGCAAGCCAGTACGGGTCTTACCAAAGTGGTGCGGCCTTGCCTTACCAAGTGGAGTACGGCCTAGCCGTACCAACTTGGTACGGGCCGTACCACTAGAGGCAGATCACAGATGAAATCTGAAACCCTGGAAACGCCTTTTATCCATAATCAAAACACAATTTACATTTCTTCTAGCATTTTATTACATTGTTTGAATTGCTTGAATTGACCTTTTTAGGAACTTAAATACCAAACCAAAACCTTCTCACTTCTAGTTTTTAATTGAGTTTGGTAGATTCTAACCTAGTAATTGCCCGTCCCTGTGGATCGATACCCGATTATACTACTCGATAGGGGTTGTGCACTTGCGACCCTTACTCGTGAAGTGTAAACGCAGTTTTAAAAGGTACGCCCTCAAGCGTACCGAAACTTGCGTTGCGCTTTCGCAATACACATTTTTAAATGAACGGTTCTGATCGGTTCTGATCGATCAACGGAGCACATATATACACGGGCCTTCATTAACTCGTACAACCATAGTTCATGTTACATGTTCATGTGTAGAGGATGTAATTGTTTTAGTGAAGACCATGTATATTCCTATATAGATCAACATTATGTGTCAAAACCATTTACTAATGCAATACACATTCTGAATCATCAATTATTTTGTATATATCTCGAAATACAATTTATAATGGTTGTAATTCTTAAAATATGAGAAACATTTGATAAATTATTTACGTATTATTTAATTATCAACTAAATTCACAGTTACACATAATCAACACATCCTACTGTTACTCTAATTTTTTTAACCAGAAACTCCCAATGAACGAAACGATTCATTAGTAATTGCTTTTATTTGTTTCGTTTTTCTTACCGTCATCAATCCATAAAATCCAAACACGTGAACGGGTCGCCATACATATATATATATAAATTGAACCTCCTCATGACCTTGAAATGAAGAGCAACTAAAATTGGAATAAAAACAATACAACTTCATTAAAAAAAACAAATAAACATTAATATCAAATATATTTCGAAATTACCTAAGTGAGGCATTAATTTCTTACTGTAAAAATTAAACTGTGACAAAAGAAAATTCACAATTAAGTAACTCCCCACACATTAATAAATTTTTACTATTTTACTTAGTGCAGTGGCAATGGGTGATATTTGGTACAAATATAGGAGTTTTGTTAACAGGGCATTAATGGCTCTGCGCAGTGCACATATTCTTCTCTTAGTTCAAGCTCCCACACTACAAGTGCCGAACATGAAGCAAAAACAGCTCTTCATTCAGCACATCTAAATTAGGATTTCCCCCCAAATGGCCCCTGGGAAATTTCATTTTCCCCCCAAATATCTCCAATTTTCCTATAAGGTACCTCATACTATACATTGCCGACGTGTCTGTTGTTCTACTAGGGAGGGCGCACGTGTCCCGATCAAGTTTGCTTTAAGATTTGTAGAGAACGCATCATATCGGTTGAGATTTGTCAAACAACTTGAGTATATTGTGAGGTAACTCTGATGTAGTGAAGTCCAGACAGATGAAACCCCCCTGTATGCCATTTCTATCGCACCCAAATTTCATTCCCACCAAAACTAAGTTCTAGTCGCGCCTCCCTTGGAGATGGTTTGTGAGGGATTTAGCGCTTACGATCTTGACGGCCTTTGAGGTCGTATCAGATCTGACGACATTTCATCACACTTTTAGCTCTATTTGTAAGTACATTGTTACTCCTAACTTTTCAGCAAATTTACTTTAGTCGAACTAGTTTCCTTAAATTCTGGCTTTGGGTTCAGAACTAGAGGTAAGGCCTTGAGATAAGAAAAGTATTTCCGGTGATTATTTCCAGAATTTAGGTCAAATTGGAACCCTTAACTAGAATTTTTTCGAATTCTAGAGATTCTTGTCTTGATTTCCTTTCGACATTTTTTTATCTTTCTTGAAGTACCAAAAAGTAACAAATCCATGCTCAAGTAGTTGTCACTTATTGGACTGTAATTAAAAGTAACCAATTTCATGGCCGATGAAACTGTACGATATGATGGGCATATATCTAAGCTTGAATTAGTCATCAATTAAACACTAATTCAAGATAATTAAAACAATTGAAATGGAATTGATGAGTATAAAATGGGAGAGATGAGAAAAAAGATCAATTTGTAAGTCCGCGTCTCATTCTCTGATTTTTCAATATATTCGAGAATATGAACCACTTGATTTAGTCAATAGTATATATCTCCTGCACTGCAACTTTTAGTTCCGATTTATGTCTATTTTATTTTCTTCAATTCTTATTCAAGCAGTACAATATGTGGTGTAGGGAAAGAAAACTGGATATGGAAGGGAGGTGCAGGGAAAGAGGGAGAAGGAAAGGGGTAGAATTGTCATTTTATTTTCTTATTAATATTGATTTGTGTTTTTTATTGATTGAATTAAGAAATGGGGATATTTATAAATTAAGAGTGTTAAGATGGGGAAATAACTAATTTGAAAGTTTTGATGGGTAAATATCTAATTAATGAAGTTATGATGGGTATATATCTAAATTTCTCTTTAGTTAATTGTTTCCCGATTAATACCTCTCTGTTGTTTACCAAAACTTATAATTTTGAAATTATCAAAGTTTTTTTCGATGATTGCCTGTGCTAGAGTTTATACACTGTCTCCATAGACCATGTACACTCTCTCATTATGTAAAAGACACGTGGTTGTAAACTTGCATGAATGTTGGTGTAGATGCCATCCATGTCAGTCCTTATGTCAATTCCCTCAATCAAATGATGCACTTGATGTTGGCTGCCCAAAACTAACATGAATGTTTGTTGTTTATTTTGCAGGAGGTAGACAAAATTAAACATATGGCTCCCAGAAAATCTGCTCTGAAAAGAGCAAAAGCAGCAACATACAAAAAGAAAAAGCGCACGGTAGATGAACGTAATGAAATCGGGGAGAGTTCTATGGCTCCAATAGAAGGTGAAGTACAACCACCTACGAAAAAGGGAAGAGGCCCTGGAATTGTGCGAGACGCGACCGAGGATGTCGAACAACGTCCAGAAATTTGGGTGGTTGGGAAAAAGGAGTTCACCTGTGCAATCAAACCAAAAATCAAACCAAAGGATATCACCGCATCGATCACTAGGCTAGCTCTCAACTTCATGCCTGGACCAATAAGAAGTTATCACAGCTGGGACAAATCGTGGAAGGACATTTTCGAGAATGCGTTCTTGGTAATGCATTTTCTTTTTATTACTTTTGAAAATAGCGGGTGTAATTTGTGCCTAATATGTGCTCTAATCTGTGCTTTTTAGAACAAAACATACTACATCTAGGTAAGTGGGTATTTACCAATATATGAAATGATAGAACTGTGGCTACAACTCGAATTGACCACATCCTAGCATGCATCAATAATTCTCCTCTTCTGTCAATGCATTACTAACCTTTGTAGTCTGTGCTGTTTCCTTTATGCCGTGATGGTTGTTAATTTAGTGACTCCCTTTCATAACTTGAAACCAAGGGTAACCTGCCAAACAACTGTGGTGCATCAAATTCAGTGCCTCTGATAATTAGTCTAATTAATCACTAAATTTTGTTGATTTAGTCACTACCCCAATTAGTCACAGCTACCATTGGCCAATCTAATTAGGCACAACCACCATTGGCCAATCTAATTAGTCACAACCACCATTGCCCAGCCATCACAGCCTCCATGTATTGGCGTACTGCACAGCCTTCTCCTACACCGCATGATTTAAATTATTCAACGAAAAAGTTCAGCTTACTGACCAATATGCATGTCGGGTGTCGCTCCATTATTTCCAAATTTTACAGGAAAGATTCAGGTACCGGGCAGATCAAGATGTCAGCCTTTGTCGGACCGTTCTAGATGCCATTGCAGCCAAACGATACACTGAGGAGCTGAACAAAGCTAGAACTAAATGCATAAAGAAATTTGGAGATGATATAGATTCATGGAAGAGCATGGTTCCTCACTGGTGTCTTCAACCCTCTCATTGGGCTGGTCTCTGTGATACCTTTGACACTGAAGATTGGAAAGGCCTGAGCAAACAAAACAAAGAAAACCGCCTTGCATCTGGCTTTGCGGTCCCCCACTACGGTGGTTGTTCAAGCGCACACCAGCATCTTACCAAACTGGTAACTAGATGAACTGCACTTGTGTTAAAAACTTATATCACTGTAAAATGTAGTCATTACTCTAGTCGTGAGCACTAATTTATTACTGTTTTTTCTTGTGGAGAAAACTCTGAAAAAGGGAGGAGTGCCAACTATGAGGGAGCTCTACGTCCATCTTCACAGTAGAACTGCAGACGGGAAATCACCGGTGCTGGCCAAATACAACGAATTCGTGGAGAGTGCATCTGAACTCAATGATAATGATGAGGGTACTGTCTCACTGGATCCCATAGACTTCGACACCACCTCCTTGAAATTTACCACTGAGGAAGCAGAAAAAGTATTTGTATGTTTTTTTTCGACATCACCTCCATGATAAGCATAATATTTCTAATTTCTCCTTTTATCTATTTAAGTTGTTGTTTAATTATTTTAACTAGTATTTGACAAATATATCCTTGTTCCTCTGACTTGACCTGGTCCATTGAAGAACCTCTGAAACAAAGGTCAAATTGAAGATTGGATGATCACCTTAGAAAATTTCATACAAATATTAACAATCTAATGTGATTATCAGAAATACAAGCTTGCATGGCAGAGGTCTCAATCGACCAGGTCAATTGGGCAAACACCATCCAATTTTATTGAATAGATCCATGCATATAAGTTGTTTGATGAAATGCTCAAATCAAAGGCACTTTGGCATGAGATTTCCACTTAGACCACACTGGATAATTTTCTTTTCTTGGTTGTACTGTTGTATATCTGAGAGCATAGCACTAACCAATAGAATGTAGTTGTAAATTTCATGTTTTGCTTGTGTATATGTGGGGGTTTAGAACTTTAAATCAATTAACTATGTACCTTTGTTGCTTACCAGTACCAGTCATGAATAGTGCTTTGCAAATAAAGGAAGAAAAATAAAAGTTTGATTTAGCAATGTCCAAGTGGATGATTAATGTGAGGGTCTCCTTGCTCTAAGAATAATGGCCAAGTATATATTTAGCTTGGATTCTAAGAATATAGTTTGGATTTAATTCCTAATTTCCTATTTGATTTATTAAGTTTCCTATGCATTTTTATATCTTAATATCTTGTACCACTATGAAGGACAAAAAAAGAACAAGGTGAACCAGTCCCTTGTTATTAATTGGATAGAGAAGGATTGATTTCAACGGACTCGGTACACAAATTGATCTATATTGGAAATATTTAAAAAATATAGGACTAAGTTTTAATGGGTTTTAATTTCAATCTAAATCTTTTGAGAAGATAAGAGCATACCTTGGGCAAAATCTATTGAACTCGAGAAAGCTTTTTGCACCAAAAACCTGAGCTCCAGAGTCTCGTCCCCAAGAGCCTTAAGTGCATGAAGGACAGAATTAATATTTGGAGAATGGGGATATTTATAAATTCTATAAGCAACATGACAGCATTAGGATCCTAAACTTACCAAAGAGTTTCATCTATCAAACACTAAGACAAGTTTGCCCTTTTGAGAAAATTCATAATTATTAGGGTCATTTTCGCATCTTTCTCAAACCCTTAGCCTACAGTGAACAAATATTGCAAATAATGGTCAAGTATATTCATCCTGGATTCTAAGAATATAATTTAAATTTAATTCCCATTGTCCTCTGTGCTAGAATGGTAGAATTGGGGAGTCAATCCAACAGCAGTACGCAGAACACTTCTAAGAAATCCCTAGTTTTGCTGTTCATGATCCTAATTTATCATTTTCTAAGCATTCCAAAGGGCATTTATCTAAATGCAGTAATAGATATTGGAATCTCACTGAGATAATAGAGGAGAGTAGAAGCTGGTAACGGCTAAAGAGAAGTTCCTATCTCTTATTGGTCCTGTTAAAAATCGATGTTAAAAAAAAATTTAAGCATTTAGATCAGATTCGTAGCAATCTAAAAACTAATATATACAATAATATAAATCTCTTTTATATTATCGATTGCTATATTGCTTGTTTATTTCAAATCTTGCTTCTCATCATCTTTTAGTGAAGCAATATACAAGTTAAATTTTGACACTAAATATTGCTAAGTTAGCTTCTAGGGGTAAAGACACACAGCACTACAGCAGGACTGACAGTAATGAAGCAAAACCAACTAGTTTCAGTTTTTTTATTATTCATTTTCCCCACTATTATGTTGGAGTTAAAACATGAAAATCTATCTAATTATTCTTTCTCAAACTACAGATTCTGATTACCTAAAAATAATGAACATATGCAACCTGAAGTTAAACTAATAATATGAATCAAACAAAAGCCAAGTGAGAATGTACTGAGCTTGTTGTACACAGAGCATTAATGCAAATTTCAAAGTTGTATGCTCTAAAAAAATGAAATTAGAAGATTGGATAATATTGTACCTTGCAATCTCTCACTTGTGAGTTGTGACAAACCAAGCGGTGGGGCACTTAATTCAAAGTTGTATGTTTTCTGTATGTTATTGAATGGTTGTCGTATTTTACAGTGGGGCACTTAATTAGTTTACTATTCCCAACTCCTCAGCTAGGTATTTATCTTTATAATATAACCTTGGAAGTCGCTTCCAAGTTTCCAAAAAAAAACTCCCAAGCTAGGTAAGCGCAATTATGATTAATAAAGTATGGTTTGAGCTTTTAATTAATATTCGCTCAGATCAATTAAAAGAAGGGAAGGGGAGAATTCTAAGAATCGTAACTTTTAGTTTTTAAACTTTATTGATGGTTAATTTTCTTAGTAATTTGAAATGTTTTTTTTTTTAACTTGGTAGTGACTAATTTGAAATGTTAAACTTTTATTTTTGATGTGGCTGCCTTGAGGTGTGTGAGAATATTTGTAACAATTCACTTGCTTTTTTTACTTTGAAATGGTATTTTGGTATTCTCTTATGTCATTGATATGTACTGGTACATCTTATTGTAATTTATGGACCTTCATGCAGTATTTTGAAGTAAGAATATTTATTATGTAAAATGTGGCATTCATTCAGACTTAGACGAAAAATTAATAACTTGTTAGTATTTCAGGTTATAAGTTGTAAATTTGTTAAAAAACCAGCAGTTGAACTGATTCACCCACTGGTTCGACCAGTGAACTAGTGACCCGTAGTTCTACCGTGTCGATGTCCAGTCCGGTTCTAATAACATTACTATCAAGTGAGTACCAATAACTGTACAATACCAGTTTGGAAAAAACAAACATTACAATTTGGAAACAAAAATTTAGCAATAATATATATTTCTCGACTATTGCATATAATAGACAGATGTTACGGGTATGACGGCTCACGAGGACCATGCTGACGTGGATGAGGCTGACCTGTTTATGTCAGCGGTTGGCGGTAGCTACCATGGCCGGGTTAGAGGCTTTGGATGCGTCCTAGACCCGAAGTTGCCCAAAACAACTGGACGAGGATGGACCACCCCTGCACAATCCGACCTTTCTGATGTCACAAATATTGGAAGCAAACGGATCTTCACCGATGATGTCCTAGTCGGAATGTTAAACGAACGTGATATGCGACTGGCCGAGGAAAGACAAGAGAGGAAAAGAGAGCAAGAAAGATACAACATGCTCTTCACCAAATTATTCAGTCTGGTTGGACAGCAAAATCCAGCTGTACAGGTTAGTCCGACTATGCAAGAGTCTTCAATGTTATACTTTCCACTCACTGCCTTTATTACAACTTGTATTTCTTTGGTCCTTTCGACATGCTAGTTTGTCCTTCGGCTGTTATAGTCCCATTCATATGCTTAGAATGCAAAAGGATGATCAATTGATAGTTTACTTTTATTTCCTTTTAACTATTCTTCAAATATCCATTTTCAGCTTATCTCTTTACCACAACTTGTTCAATAGAGGACTGTGTAAGCATGATAAAAATATGGACTGTGTAAGCTTAATTAAGAGGGGACTGTGTAAGCCTAAGGTTTAACCTGATAGAAAAGGTTTTACCTCTAGACCTAATAGAAAATGGTAAATCTATCCTATCGGTTATGTATTTCACACAAATGGAACAAAGCCGGCAACATTTTCAATAGGTTTTTGAGAGCCCAACCAATTGCCTGCTGTTTTAACTTATTTACAAACTTCCCACAAACATGTTTAGTGTATCCGTTTAACAATAGAATAATTTGAACGGTTACAAGATGGGCGTCAGGTTAGCAGTGCTAACCTTTCTTGTGTATATTTAACACAGGCACATGTTAACAGTGCTCATGAGGGGGTTATGGGGAATATGCAAACTCTCCAGGTGAAATCTTTGAACTTAACAACTCAATCCTTTTAATTATTTCTCTACGATCAGATGTTGTGCTATCCAAATGATAACAGTGCGCTTGAATATTGACTAGTGTCAGGATCCCACCTCTCTACCTCAATCTCAGAAAGGAGCCCCACTAATGCAGTTTGCCCACTCTCAAGTAAGGAGATTTATTAGTACTTATTTATATACGCAATATATAAACACAATTAGGTAAGACAGAACCATCGAGTTCAAATATTTCAGCAACGACAAGAACTGATATGTAGTATTGTGCAAACTCTCTTTTATTCCTTTATTTTTAGTGATTTGAGTGAATACAATGAGTATGGTGCAAAATCAATTTCATCGAGGGTGGATTCTGGCCAAAATAACTTTTTAGTTACTTTTAGTGATTTTTGCCAAAATTAGTTTTTGCGGGAGTTCCAACATAGTGGTGCTGGTTTATTTTCTTTGGACTTGGTGATGTGGTATATGTGGTTTAGTTTCAAAACATATATATATGCTGGTTTATTTTCTTTGGAATTGGAATTGGTGATGTGGTATATGTGGTAACTTGCTCGCTTTGGGAATGTGGTATATGTAGGGTCCACCATATGTGCTGCCATCATCAAATCAAGAGGGGGGATTCCAAGCACTACTGAAGGCAAATTCTGGACAAGAGGTGGCCAACCTTTTAGGGGCCGAAGCGTCAACGACCGATTGGTTTGCAGATGACATCTCGAACAACAACCGGCATTAATGGTCTGGGGTATTGCCAACCTTTAATGGATAATTATAGATTTTTGGATTTACACATTAACACCACAGGTTATGTTTCTTTTTTGTAAATTTTTGTTGATGGGTGGTGATTATATTTTGAGAAAGGGTTATGTAGTTATGTTTCTTTTTGTAAATTATTGTTGCATATTATAGTGTGGCTGTAATGTTATAATACAGTTGGTTTCTGATATTATAGTGTGGCTGTAATATTATAATGCTAATTTCAAGCTTTCTTATTAAATTTCAAGGTGTTATGTTATTGTTATTTCTTTCATTGGAAAATGTATCATATTACCGGGTTGGTGCCCGATAGGTAATGGGAAGATTTTAGAAATGGGGTTGCTGATATACTGGTATTAATTGTAATTATTTTTGTCACAATATCAACAGGAATATGATGAAATTATAGAGCATGCAAATAATCAGGTGGGACCCACAGCACCTACCCTTGCAAAAAAACGGATGGGACCCACTATCGCTATCCTTGCAAAAAATAAGGTGGGACCCACGCTGGTGTGCCTTGCAAATAATAATGTGGGGTCCACTCACGCTAACCTTGCTAATAACCCGTGTGCTATCCTTGCAAATACCCTATGGGACAACCTTGCAAATAGTAAGTGGGTCCCACAACTGATATCCTTGCTAATGCCGAGTGGGGCCTACACTACCTCTCCTTGCTAATACTCAGTGGGGCCTACACTACATCTCCTTGCTAATACACAGTGGGGCCTACACTACATCTCCTTGCTAATACTAAGTGGGGCCTACACTACATCTCCTTGCTAATACTAAGTGGGGCCTACACTACATCTCCTTGCTAATACTCAGTGGGGCCTACACTACATCTCCTTGCTAATACCCAGTTGGGCGCCAAAAACCAAAGTATTAGCAAGCGTACTTTTTGCAACGGCAGCCCTTGCGAATAGTAAATCAAAATGTATTAGCAAGCGTAACCCTTGCAAAAAGTCTGAAAATGAGTATTTGCATTGGGGCTTAAAGCAACGGGAGGATTTGCAAGCGTAGCGCTTGCTAATGGAGTTTTTTCGGGCTTTTAGCAAGCGTAAGCCGTTGCAACAAGCCAATTTCTCCCGTTGCCTTTACTGGGGATTCTAGTAGTGTTATAATTGATCAGTTTTCGAGGACAATTGGTTCAATTTCTCTACTTCTGATGGTATTCCTAAATTTCACAGCGTATACATCAGAAGTAAAAAACCTTAAAATATGATAAATATAAGACCAATATTTGCCTTAAACATGCTACAAATTTTTTATGCTTTTAATAATAGCAAAATGGGTATTTATAAATTTAAAATGGATTTTAATATAAAAGACAATAAAATGTGTAGAATTGTGAGTTTTTAAAGTTTAGAGGAGGAAATACGTGATTTTGAAGTTTAGAGGAAAAAATACATAATTTTGAAGTTTTTAAGGGGCATGCGTGAAATCTCTCCCAAAAAAAAACAATGAGGGTAAAAAATCTGTCAGTTTTGACGTTTTAATCATGTTTTTAGTTTAAATTTTAAAATTCATACCTTAAAATAAAATTGTTAAATCTGATTTATTTCGCGCTTTTTACTATGTGCATAAAAAACAAAGGTGTTGTGATATTATTTTGGTTGACACCAAAGGTTACGCAAACATTTAATGATACGAATAATTTTTGAATGTTGAATATTTAAGTTCTCGATTTCTATCCAACAAAATCTAAATATTGTAGTTTACATGCACGCGCAAAAAGAATAATACAGATAATATTTAGTTGATTTTTTTTATTTTTCTTTTTCTATTAAATATTTACGAAATGAAAATACGATGAGGACATGAAAATACAATACTGATATTTGAATCCTCGAAAAAGAAATTAGTTGATAAGAGAATTCACGCATAAAATAGGTACAGAAGGGCGCACCATAGCGGCTTAAAATAGGTTCTCAATTACGACCGAATAAAACGAAATTCACCCAGTTGGTGCATAGTTTATATTTCCGAGATCTATGAGACCCACCCTTTGTATGAAAGCTCTAAATTTCTTGTGCTTTGATTTGAATTAGAGTTTCCACCCGCTTTCTCACTAGCATCCGATATACAATTGAAGTCTCCAATTGTGCATATCGGTAAGCTTTGATTGTTTGCATAGTGCTCAATACGATCCCAAATGTAGTCATTGACTCAGTCTTCGCAGTCACCATAGACAGCGAATAGTACCCAAGCCGGTAAGCTTGGATTTATTTGAATTTTTGCAACTACAAAAAACTTAAGAGGTTTCGAGAATCGAGGCCGAGAAGTTATCTCACCGGAGCAGCCATAGGCCCTCCACAACCTCTAGAGGGAACAATCACGGAGTTCGATAGGGACAGTGAAATTCTATGTACAGACTTCTCCTTTAAACACTCGGTCTCGGAGATGAACGCCAGCTCTGCTCCGGTGCTTTGTAGGTAGCGTCGGAGGGTGGGAATTGCCGCATGCAAAATTTCATATGAAAACCAAATGATACAATGAACCATGCTTTCTGCAATTAGCAGATAAGCATGACCATAGGCGTTAGGTTGAGACGTATTACTTAATCCAGCTAAAAAATGCAAAATATTCTAGGACAAGTACCCATTAGATCCTATGAAAAATAGGTTCTTGGACCACTTATTGCCACAGTGTTTTCAACTTTCCATGTTACACAAAAAAAAAAAATTAAACTTGGGTACAAAGATTATTAAACGACAATCATTCTATATCTAAATATGAAAGAATCGTCACGGTTAGACTAGGGAACTTTTGGTGGATAAGGGATCAAACTAGACTACAATCTTTCACAATCTATCTTTTCATTTTTGGTTATGTGCATCCAAGTTGGCTACACAGATTCCCAATTATGTGGATAAGATCACATATAGGTAGATTAACTTAGTCAGCCAACTACTTTCTAAAAACTACAAATCCGGTAACATATCATAAAATATGTGATCACATGTATGGAGCAACTAATGAAATTGTTTGTGAAGATTAAATTACATAAATGAGACTACAACATTATATTACCAAATTGAACCTTTACTAGTTCGTCAGATGGAACTTTCTAGGAGGAAACCGAGAATTTTAATCAAAATAGTAAGTTCACAACATCAACCAGTGTTGAACTATGCAGGACCAAAACATGTCACAAGAAAAAAGTGTACAGGATCAAAACATGTTCAAAATGAATGGAGTCGATAGAATACAGATGCCATTTACTATCTGAGTTGGTTTTGGAAGACATTAAATAGGCAAGTTTATCTGCTAATAAAACGGAACTTGTACAACGTACGAACACAACGAGACAAACCTATGCTGAACAACACAAGACCAAAACATGTTAAAAGAATAAAGTAGGGAATATTCAGATTACAGTACAACTACATGTGTGTGTGTGTGTGTGGGGGGGGGGGGGGGGTGTTGGGGGCATCTAATTTGCCCTTTCCACGCTTTTATCAGATGAAGTTGGGCTTATTTGATGTAAATAAGGATATAACATGTAGATGAGAGAAAAAAGGGCCTGTTATGTTATGCCCTCAAACATGGGCTTCCGGTCAAGATCTTCAAGAAATTTCGGTCTACTTGCACGTTCTTACCAGGTCTAACCTTAAAAAAAGACCTAAACATCTCAGGATAAGTATCCTTCCATCATGAAAGCATTCACAAATCCAAATCATACTAGCACAAAAGCGCAATTATTAATCCTCTAATTCTAGAACTATTGAATACTTACGAGAATAAAGCAACATCCAGCAAATATCCAGGAATCCAAAATCAGAAACAAACAAAAGACCAAACTGCCCTTCTGACACTCTGCTCTCAGAAGTCTACTTGTTCTTGGAAGACTTCTTCTTGGAGCTGGAGAAAGACGTGTTAGAGCTAACTTGTGGCTTGGGATGCTTCTCAGCCTCACTCGGGTCGAGCCACTTGAGGGGTTGGCGGTTGAAGAAGGGCCAGTTCGGCACAGTTATTAAAGCAGTGAGAACGACCCCACCGGCATAAATCAGCATCATGAGGCGGAAGTCACGCATAAAATAACCAATGGCAAATGCGGCCACAGCCGAGGCCACCAAAAAGATTTGCATCAGCATTTCTGCATGCTTCTGCCCCTGCCAATCCATCTGGAGAAAAAAAAGAATAAGCACTTAGGAGTTTATTTATATATCTAAGAATTGCTAAAAGTCAGGAAATCTTTCAGGAATTCCATTTTTAATATCATCCCTGGAAAATCTAGAATACTGAGGCCGAAGAAGTAATGTCGCTGCCGAAAAAGATCCAGGAATATAGGATGCAAACTATAGAATTAAGACTAACTTAACCTGAATTTTTTAACAACAAAATTTTTTCCTTAATAGAAACTTGATCCCAATTAATTTAAATATCACCTAAAATTCTGGGTTAAAAATGTATCGATAAACTGTAGAAAATTCAATCCTTCAACTAAACAAAACCTGGATGTTCTTATACATGAGCATTTTCAGTTATAACTTATAACAAAATCTGAAAGAGAATGGTACATAAAAACTCTAAAGTAAAGTTCTTTTTCACTTAAACAACAATTAAAAAGTATATAAGTCTTAGTTGAGAGGTTAAGAGCAAGTCGAAAATGTAATAGAAAGATAAACAGATTTATCTAAAAGTCGTGATCAGTAAGAGCTACTGAAACATCAAACAATACATACTCCAATTGCAAAATGATACATATTTATGGAAGAGGAAGAACTACATATGCATGATGACCTAAATTCCAAGAAATGAAGCTATTATTTGTGTTCAGTTGTTTCTCTTAGCAAATGTTTCTGGTCTTACATCTCTAAAGTCAGATTCTTCCAATAGTCCAATTATAAGGGTACAATAGAACAAAGATCCACAATTTACCCAACAGCATTCCGATGGACTAATTGTAACAGTGCTGGATGGATCATGACCTAAATTTGGCTTGGTAATTTGATTGGATGGTTCGGGTAATTGAAGGAAGGTTTTTTTTTTTTCCTTTATAGAAATCAGGGAAGAGAGAAGGAGAGGTTACATAGAGAAGAATTACAGAGATTGGATTACTCTTCTTAGTTCATCACTTCCTTTAGTATTCCGATGTATATTACAATGCTTAATGAGGTGTTTACAGCCTTCCGATACTAATAATAACTAACTTTCAACAGTTATTCAAAATTTTCTCACTACATGTCACAAATTGACTAAAACATTTTTTTTCATATTACTAATAAACAAAATCCAATTACCTTAATAAAAATTATCCAGTTTGCATTATACTTTATCTTGGTATAGGACACTAAGTGCATTTTAAGAGACAACTTGCTTATCTTGAATAATAAAAATAAAATAATATGATCTTTTAAGAGCCAACTGTGAAATAATCAGAGGCCGAATCTCATTTTCTACACACAATTGGTTCTAATTGTCGTAAAACCTAGATCAACATACAGAACGGGAAATCTAACCAGCATTAAAATTCTCAAATTCTGCTCATCTCACTAATTCAAACATGAAAACCCGATAAAAATAATTGATCAATTTCAATCAAAAGAACGAACTGTGTTGATAGATTTGAGATACCGTTACCATCTGAGTTGATCTGGGCAGACGCAAAATAGGAAGTAAAGAAAGATTAGCGAAACACAAAATGCAAGAAAGGACAGAACAAATATAAACCAATTACCTTAAAAATTATCCAGTCTGCATTCTACTTTGATCTCAGTATATGACACTAAGTGCATTTTAAGAGACAACTTGCTTATCTTGAATAGTAAAATAAAATAATATTAGCTTGTAAGAGCCAACGGTGAAATAATCAGAGGTCAAATCTCATTTTCTAAACACTGTAGCTGGTTCTAGTTGTCGTAAAATCTAGATCAACATACGGAACGGGAAATCTAGCCAGCAATAACATTCTCAATTTCAGCTCATCTCATAATTCAAACATGAAAAGCCGATAAGAAAAATGATCAATTTCGATCAAAAGAATGAACCGTGTTGATAGATTTGAGATACCGTTACCATCTGGGTTGATCTGGGCAGACATGAAATAGGTAGTAAAGACAGATTCGCGAAACGCAAAATGCAAGAGAGGACAGAACAAACAGTACCTTTGTGCGATGAGACCGTCGATTTGAGATGTGAGAAGAGGTAGAGACTAGAGAGTAGAGAGAGCAGACCAGGTCTATGGGGAATTTTTTCAGCAATTAACACTGTTTTCTCACCATTCCTACCTAGGGTTGTATACTTGTATAAAATCAAGACGAAGCGGAGAGTTTTTTCTCATTTCCAATTTGAGATTGCTGGTGTTTCTGTTTTCTTTCTCGTTAATGAGAAATGGGCTTTGTTTATTTTGGGCCTCTCTATTACTTAAATTAAATTCAAGGCCTCTTTCTCCCTAGGTAGTAGGAAAGTCGGACTATCAAAATAAGGTTAGTTTCCAGTGGAGCCGATTTAAAACGGGCTCTGAGGATCTTACTTTCTATCCTATGGAATTTTACTATATAAAAAGAACAATATAAATTTTGAATAGAAAAATAAAAAATGGAACCACGTCACTTTTTACACTAGTATTAATTTTTCTCTGTGTACGACTTTACTTCAATGCCACTGAGAACTAGGGCTGCACAAAAAATCCGTAGTTCGTAATTCGATTCGAGTTTGATTCGAAAAAATTGTAAAAACTTCGATTCAAAATTGAGTTCGTTCGAAATTAATTCAAACCAAACTCAAACTAGACCTAGTTCGTTCGAAATAAGTTCAAACCAAACGTAGTTCAAAATTAACTCAAACGTGAACCGTTAATTTCCGCTGATAATGAACTTTAATGTTTTATTTAGTATAATATTTGGACTTGTAATAATTCTAAGACTTTGGTGATTGTTCTGTACTTCTATTAATATTTAAATTGTATTTTGAATACTTTGGATATTTGAAAACTTTGGTGATGTTGCTCTTGTTGACTATTTGAAAAACTTTGGATTATGTGATTGTACTAAACTTTGATTGATTGTACTAAATTTTGGTGTTTGATATAAATTTTGATATTTGTAATGAACTTTGATATAAACTTTGGTGTACTGTGTACTTAGAATTCAGAATGCCCAAGTTTTTATTGAAGTGCTATAATTTTGAACTATGGCCAGCCATAAGTCATAACTCGTAAGTCGTAACAAAGTTCGTAAAAGTTTGAAATTGAGTTCGTAAAAAGTTCGATTCGAAATTGAATTCGTTCGAAATTAATTCAAATCAAGTTCGAAATTAATTCAAACCAAACTCAAACTGGAGATAAGTTCAATTCGATTCGGTTCGTTTGCAGCCCTATGAGAAGTGTGAGAACACTATAAAATTTTACTTGTACTTAGACAAAAATATAATTATATTTTATAGATTACATCTCATAGGCGAAAATATAGATCACGTTAGCCTACACGTCACTTGCGTATGTTCCGAGGGATTGATTTTGCTGATTTTTTTTAGTTTCTATTTCTCATATGCGTTAAAGACTTTTGATTTGTCTTTATTTGTTCAAAACATAGGATTAACAAAACAAAGAAAGTGAATAGAAATTATATTTCTAAAAGAAAAATCAGAGACAACCAGCCGCGTTATTACTCACTGTGAATGTCGAAATAGTATACAAACTTCAAACTTTGGAGTATTATATGCTATTTTCTTTTTCTTTTTTTTGGGTGGGTGGGGGGAGGGGGGCTGTGGGGGATACGCATCCTCTGCATTAACGCACCGTTTGAGTTAATTTATGAACCGTACGATCAGAATTCAGACTAATTCTGTCCACTCCTATAACGCACGTGCACTTTAATATTAGTGCGGATCTCAATAGGACAGTTCAGATCTTAACTCAAAATTTGAGTTAATGCAGAGGATACGAATTCGCTGTGGGGGGGACATTAAGTAATACTTCTAAGTCTTATCAAATTGAACGGGTTCTCAAAACAAAATTCGTTGCTCTGCGCAGGGGCGATCTCAATACATTGGAATGGAAAGGTGGCTAAGCTACCTCTATGATTTTAAAATTTTAGTAAATTATATCAAGGTTCTAAATGGCGATTATAGCGCTATAGCTTTTAAGGTCTGAAAAAACTATAGCGCAGCTATAGCTAGCGCAGCCATAACTAGCTATTTAGAATCATTATAAAAAAAAAACGGTTAATAGTGTTATAGCTTTTGAGGTCCGAAAAAGCTATAACGCAGCTATTGCGTAGTTATAGCTAGCTATTAAGAACCATGATTTATATTGAAATTTAATTAAATTTTATTTATTCAGAAGTTTTTATATAGTCCAGCCCCTCTCAATAATAATCAAATGTTTACTTGCAGTCTAGTAGTTAGAGTTTTATTTTGTAGTTGAGAGATCTTCACTTCAAATCCCACTCACTACATTGTACATTTTAATTTTCAGCCACCTTTATAAAAGATTTCTAATCCCCGGCTCTGTGTGAAAAATTTGGCTATGATTTTATTGTAACTTTTTGTAGATGTTACTTTTTTGCCAAACGAAGAAATAATTGTTCAAGATTTGAATGTTCCTCAGCTGGTTGCAACTGAGATCAGAATTTATGTTACATTGTGCGTATAAAAAAATAATTATGAGTGTAGTTATTTTTTTAAATTTTAAAAGTTTAATGCGGTATTGGTTTGTGCTATATACCATTTCAGAGAATGGAATAATTACAGAGAATGTAATATTAAGAAATATCATTTGAGAAATGTGTTATTATCATATTTGATTTGCACATGATTATTGCTTTCAACATTTCAAGAAATGCTCTATCACCATGTTTAGTTCACACATGACTTATTTCCCCCTACTAATTACATGGTGATAATGGCGTCAGAATTTTAATTTATTCAATTTAGACACTGCAATTGGGGAAGGGCAGCAAGGAGAGAGAGAAAGAGCAAACCTGTAATGAGAGAAAAGAGAAGTCAAAGACGTTTATCAAAAAAAGAGAAGTCAAAGACGGAGTGGAGAGAGGATGAGGCGGTTTTCCTCTCATGAGACGAAGTGGAGAATAAAAGAGAAAGAGTTTCATCAAAAAATAAAATTGCGCGTTGGATGTGATTAACTTAATAGCCATATATTATAGAATCAGAATAGCAAGAAATTACATATTACCATATCTATTTTCTTACTAATTTTTCCAAACACAACAATGAAATTACAATGATAAGAAATCACCTTCCTAAAACACTGATCAAATGCCCCCAGACACTTCCAATCAGTCACAAAAAGTTACTAATTATAAAATTTTAGTTAGAGTAGAAACGGTGTTATCAAATTTTAACTAGTTTCAAGTGTGCATTAGTTCAGCTGTCCAAAACTAGAGAATTACAAACTTGCCGTCTTATATTTGGATGTGTTTACATCACGTCGACAAATTGAAACGTATCAGTAACATGCCGTGTTTTTTTTTCCTTTTCTCAAATATTATTTAGAATTAGTTAAAAACTATGTACCAGTGCATATAAAGTATGAAAAATGTCTAAAAACATGTAAAAGAATTAAAATTATCCTCTTTTATTTCAATTATTTGTTTAGTATAATAAAAGAACTCAGTTTTCTCTTTCCTTTCATTTTATTTTGATATAATTAGGAAAGATTTTTTTTAGGTGTAAATAACATTTTCATATGCAACTGGGATGTAATTTGAATGAATTAATAAAAATATTAGGTTAGTGTCATGACGTGCCGTATTTTTATACATGTCGGTTTTATAAAATTCGGACCCATTACGTCTATGAAAAGGACACGAAACGAGCCGTACTGTTCTGTGTCGTGTAACGATACATGGGCTGCACGCCTGCACATGCTTGTTTTTTGCAATACACTGCTGCAGTAGTGCTGCTACAACCAGTGTGCGACTATCGCGAGTAGGGACAATTACCGTACAACCATACACCACGCTCACATAACAAAATCCCCCCCCTCTTCCCGCCATTACAAACCTCAAGCGCGATGTCCATAACCCACTAGGAAGAAATTTCCAAAATGGAATTAACTGCACACACCATGGAAACTAGGGATGGCTCAAACTGGCGGAGCGACGCCGGTGACCGCCTGAGACGGCTCCAGTCTTTGTTATTCGGCACCGAGCTCGCACTCGAGCGAGGAGAAGCCGCCACAGCTCGTGCACTCTCTCTCCGACTTCTCGGATTTCTTGACTCCCAAAGGAGTGTTGGGTCTGCGGACCAGACGGACTCTGCATTTGTAAAGCCGATCCGAACTGAGGCTGCTTCTAAGCTTGCCATGGCGAGCCGCTTACTGGTACCTGATTCTGATAGGTACTCTCACTAAAACCCCATTGTTTTCTCCCAATGTCATCACTCTAAAATTCCAGTCTTTCCAAGTCAATCCATCTAGTAAACCCCACACACATACGCAAGCACTAATCATGTCTACAGTCACTAAAACCCTCTCTACCGCCACCACCTCCTCCGTTTAAGGGAGCAAAGTCATGACCTATCTGTAAATCAAGCCCTGAAAAAACACCAACGACAGACGATGGGGAGCCCAATCACTGGGGAAGGATGCCGTGCTCAGGTGAATCCGGCACAAGACACGGGTCGACCATGTCAGGAATATGCTTTCTTCGTTCCTCAAGGTGATGCCAGTGCCTCGCGTGATCAAGGATGGCGAGCTCGTGGTTGTTGATGCCTTCTCTTCTCCATGAGAGAAAGAGAGAGTGTGTGTTGTTTACAAATAATTAATTTATTATAAGGGTTTGTTTGGTTGTGTATTTACTTAAATGTATAATTGTGTGCTTTAGAAAACCCCATTGTTTTTTTCTCTTGAAAGTTATATTTTTCCTTTATTCTTGCTTAGTTGCTTGATATTGATGTTATATTGACTTTACTGGCTTCATGCTCTAAGTTCAACAATAATTTTATTATTTGCTTTAAATTTTCAGCCAGGCATTTCATCAAGCAGGTCAAGAAGTTGGCTGTGTATTTGTGAGGAAAGGAGATGTAGATATAGAAAGGATAAAAAAATCCAAGTACTTTCAAGCTCTTCTTTATAATTCCAAGGGAAATGGTGATAGCCATCTGGTACTCTCTCCCTCCCTCTCCCTCCTTTAAGTATTCCAGTTTCACCGAACTAACGATTTGTAACCCTAACCGGGGCGTTAATCCCCATCTTTTTTACCAACAGAGCCTTATTTGACCCTCATGTTTTGCAGATTATAAAATCAATCACCCCATAAACATGCAATTAGAGATCAGAATAAGGCATAGAAGTTTATGATACCACGCTGGTATGGTTTTGTGGTACCATACTGGTACGGTTTAGTTGGTGATTCTGACCGCTTTTATAGGAACTTTAAATAGCTAGGAGATACGTTTAAGATAGTTAGAGTCACTGACATTGGGTTTAGTTCAACGATTTTGTATTTAAATTTCAGTAATGAAAATGGGCTGTCTTAAAAAAAGAAAAAAAATAAGGCATAAAAGGAAAAAACAAAGGAGGAATAGCAAACAGTATGGGATTAAAATGGGCCAACTCAATCCCATGACATACTCAAATCCTACTTGCAGTACTGAAATACCTAATACTTGTTAGTGACATTCAGTTACCTTCTCTACCCAGGATATAAATGTAGCTGCAAATAGCAAGCTGCCGCCTCCTCAAACTTTTACTTCTCACCTGTACAAAAAATCCAATTCAACTCGAGGAGATTCAATTGGAAAAGAGAAACAGTTCCCCGACACTACAAGGCTGATGACACAGGCCAAGATAACTTCTATTTATAACAACAAGCCGTCAAACCCAAATATTTCCTCTTGCCAGGACTCAAATGCAAATCTCAACTTTACTGAGAACATGGATATAGACACTGAAAACAGAAACTATCATAATGGTACGAGCACAGAACACTAGGTGCGTTTGGATGACACAGGAATAGCGCTAACCCAGGAACAGCTGCTATTCCTGGCGAGCTATTCTTAACACAGCACGTTTGGGTGAAAAAAAACGCTATTTTCAACAAAGGAATAGCTCGGGTTAGCTGCTGTTCCGCTATTCCTATGAAATGTTGGGTTAGCAGCTATTCCTAACCCCAGGAACAGCTGCTATTCCGAGCTATTCCTTGATTCATCCAAACGCATTTGTTCAGCTGCAAAATTTATACAATTTACACCTGCTTAAGCAGACCTGAGTTTGAGCCTACCACCTTTTTTCTTTAGAAAAAGAAAAGCAGCATGCCACTTTGCACTCAAGTATTCAGTATACTAGGAAATAGCATATGCATATCCAGTTTGTACAAATTCCAGAGCTGATCTGATTAGCTAATTTCAAACTTAAGTACTTTGATCCTTTGTCGTCCTAAATGGCTCATACCTGGTATAATAGATGAAAGAGGCAATCAAACCAGAATGGAGAATGAGAGGCAACAAGGGTTCTCGGGTTTTAAACAGAGGAGGAGGCACAAGGAGTTTACAAGCCCAATTTCCGAGAGAGCAAATTCTCCATCTAGCAATGATGAGGCCGAGGGGCAGACCAATGGATTTGTCACAGCAAAGGCAAAATTGGTAGTTTTGTCTTATTGATTTAGATTATGAAATTTACTCGATGGCTTTTTTAGTTAGGATTACTGTACTGGATCACTATTTTCTTTACTTGATTAGTTGTGTTTTTGTTGGCGTCAAAACTTGGTCCCGTACAGCAAAGTCATTTATTATTGTTCACTTGCTTTTAGACTAAGTCAATCATTGAAGCATTCAACCTCTTATTTGCTGTTATTTGACTGTAAGGAATTGGATAACCAGCAGAAATTTGGTCTGCGGGCCCCACCTACTACGTCTCCTTCGAATGAATATAATAACACAAGTATGAGACATTATGGAATTAGGCCTGGAGGATTTAACCGCAGGGGACCTCGTGGTAATTTTGTACCTCCTATAAGGAACAATAATGGTAACACGAGCACCATGGCTGGGTCGCGAATGCCAGGCAAAGGTGATGATGGACTTGATGACTCAACACGTAAATGGTAATGTTTTCATCCATCCATTAGTTTGGCCATCTATTCTGGTTACTTGATGCTGGCATGGCTGGTTTATAGTAGAAACATGAACTTTTATGGTCTCATGTAACAACACTGAAGGTCTTTTAGGAGTGAAAGAAAGTAAAGAAAAAAAAATCAGACAATTTGCTTAGAATAAATATTCCAAATAATAACATGACATCTAATTTTAGTATACCTGGTCATCTTTGTACAAACAGCTATAGTAACTACTTTCAGTATGTATTGACTTGTATCCAGGGACTGCCATTTAACTTGTTCAGTTTCCCAGATCTAGGCTTACACTGTAATCACTAATATTATGTTTTTCTTTTTTTGTTGAAGCATGGAATTGCTATGTGGTCCAGATGGAGAAATTCCTGAAAAATTGAAAAATATTGAGCCTCGCCTTATTGAGCACATTAGCAATGAGATCATGGAGAAAGACCCTAATGTTCGTTGGAGTGATATAGGTATATCTGCTAACCCATGTACCGGATCAACAATCAATACCGGATTTGAGCTCAATTTGGTCCCATTCTTCTGCTTTTCTTGGCTTCTACCAAGTTTTACCCAGGAGATGGCAATGCTTAAAAAACTTAAATGTGCAGCTAATGGTATTGTACCATTTAAATTTGGTTTTCACGTGTACCAGCTGTGGGTGGTGCCACTGGATCAGGGGAGTTCTGATTGACCCTGTAGGCTTCACTAGGGTCCATCATTTTCTTTCATAACATTTAGCATAAGCAACCTGTTAAATGCTTGTTTTCATACCATGTTTTTCTGTGGCTAATTTCAAATATTTCCATTTTTTGTGCCTCCTTTATATTTATCCTCCACTTGTTAATTAAATCTGAAGCTTGAATAAAAATTAAAATCTTAAGTTATGGGCGTCAACCATCTAACATATTGTGTCATTTCAGCTTGGCCTTAATGGGCATCAAGGAGGTAAATATCAACCAACATGGAAACATATTGAAGAACTGGAGGCATGAAAAATGAAGGGGTTTGAACCCTTTTATTATTGTTTTTTGTGTTATTTACTTATCGACTGTCCTTCTTTTGTAGCTGGATTGGAGCATGCGAAGAAATGTGTGATGGAAATGGTGATTTACCCTCTCATTCGACCTGACATATTTCGTGGTTGTCGCTCTCCAGGCAAAGGACTTCTTCTATTTGGTCCACCTGTAAGAGACCTTGAACTTCAATTTCGTATTGTTTTTCTTATTTTTTGGTTTAGAGGTTAGTTTTACTTGTATTGGTCAAAACTGCTTCCAAAATACCATTACTCTATGAAAGTGGAAATTTCTATATATCTCAATTAACAATACTGTACAAATATATAGACCAAAGGAAAATCTAAAATAGGAAAGAACCGCTATTTCCTATTTACAGCTATTACCTAATTACAGCTATTATTATAATTACTATGATTTCTTTCCTTTAACACTCTATAACTCAATTTTATAGGGTTTTCTTTTTAATATGATATGTGCAACCTTCTTTCAACTATGTAGGGTACTGGAAAGACAATGATAGGGAAAGCAATTGCAGGAGAAGCAAAGGCAACTTTTTTCTACATATCAGCTAGTTCTTTGACCAGTAAATGGGTATATGTCTTGTCACCAATGCATTTTCAGTAAAAAAAGTTGAGCTGCAATGATTTTGCATGTGCCATCTCAAATTGATGTATTTGGACGTACTCTATAATAGATAGGTGAGGGAGAGAAGCTTGTTAGAGCACTATTTGGAGTTGCTAGCTGTCGCCAGCCAGCCGTTATATTTGTAGACGAGATAGATTCTCTGCTCTCTCAGGTATTAGTTTCTTTGCCTCTCTCTCTCCCTCCCTCCCTCCCTCCCCACCTACCTAATTTTTTTTAAGTAATATTGTTCCTACTATTCTCTTTGAAAGTTCTTATAATTGGCATGAGGGTTTCAATGGCAGCGCAAGTCAGAAGGGGAACATGAGTCTAGCAGAAGACTCAAAACTCAGTTTCTAATAGAGATGGAGGGCTTTGATAGTGGCAATGACCAAGTACTACTTATTGGTAATTCCTCTACCTAGTATAATCTGTACCAGCGCAAACTTGTTTTTGGTTTTCTATAAATTCCTGGTCAGAATCTTTTTGGTCATGGTCTCTTTAAGGGTTGCCAATCTACACTATAACTAAAAGGTCACTTGTTGGTACCTACATTTTGAAACAGGCAAGAATGACCTATTCAAACTTTACTGAGTTTTTATATAAATCGATGAGTTTGCTTATGGCATATACTTCCTTAGGTATGTCTATGAAAGGACTTCTAATTTTTCCTTCTGTTTCTGTTCCACATTCCACAATGTTGCTGTTCCTCGGCAACGTTGGGTTGTACAGTACCTACTGAAAAGTTTCTTGTTAGTTTTTCTCATTTGCATGTATTTCTTTCATTTTGAATGGCAAGTATTTCTGAACATGTTTTCTGTCTCATTATTGCCAGCATGACCCAACTGGTGGTATTGCAGATATACAGTTTAATAACCAATGTAATCTATGCATTACAAATCTTTATATCTTACTAAATACTTAAGGTGCGACAAATAGACCTCAAGAGCTAGATGAAGCGGCACGTAGGAGGTTAGCAAGGCGATTATACATTCCACTCCCTTCATCAGGTTTTCCCTTTTTCTTCTTTCTTAATAAAATTTCGAGGCTGCTGATGGGTCTGTTGGATCCAATGGCCATTTTGAAATTGAAATTCAGCTGATCTGACTGGCCCACTAGTTGAAGAATATATTCAAGCCAAGGACTGAAGGATAGATCTAAACAGCATTGGTTTAGGTTGGTTTTTCCTGACCGGCTGGGCATCCCTGATGGCAAATTGAAATAGGAATACCAGATTTTTCTCTTTTTGCGTCCTTTCTATTTGAAAATAGAGCACCACATCTAATTTATGATATCGAAGCAGTAAGTTCTGAAAATAGGATTTTAATCAAATCATTAAGCTCATATTCTTCTAGAGCATAAACTATGGACTGACCTGACTGACAGCAGGTCAGGAAATCCCACCTGCTATCTTGATAGGTCTGAGGTCTGTCCTTTTCAAGGCAGGTCTTGGTTATGTTGAATTGTGGAGTGGGGTTAATGTTTACACTTTAAAAGGTCAGATAAATAATTTCTAATGTGCTGTGAGTTTATTATTGGGAAGAGGCAAGGGCCAGTATAGTTCGCACTCTACTGGAGAAAGATGGTCTTCTCAAGCTCTCACCAGATGAAATTGCAACCGTTTGCAGATTGACTGAAGGTGTGCTCTGATTTTGTGAGATCCTACTATAAGGGTTTCAAGGAAAAATAAATTAATTCATTTGGTCTGTTTTGGGTTGATCATTAAAAGGGTAACATTTGTGTTTAGTGATATTAATGAATGGAAACCATGATTCTGGAGTCAAATGATTGACTCAAATTTGGATAGGCAGGAGGAGCTTCAAACTCTGGCCTGATTTTGGAAAATGTTAACAGCGGGATTTAAATTCTGGCTTTTCTTTTAAAAGACAAATTAAACTATCTTTCTAAAAGATGTTAACAGCCATAGTTTGAAATTTTGGGCTGCCATTTTAGAACCATGGCTGTAATTTTGGAGTCAGGGTTCCGTTTTCAGCTTTTGTCAATTTGAATTGGAAGTGTTAATATGGTTAATTAGTATATCCAAAGTTACAAACACAATTTTTCCCATGCAAAACCCAAACCTGACAAAGAAATAATTGACTTTAATACATCTAATTGCTCACATCTTTGATCTATCTTATCTTTTCATATAAATGTCGATTTTTGTTCATTTGGTAAATAACTGAAGACCATCCCTCCCTCTCTTTGGCCCCTTATGAATGAGTGAGCAACAAGTTTTACTGTTGGCAGTGTCAGAAAAGATGGGCGATAAGGGTGTATTTGGGTTTCCAAACATTTAGGGGGCACATAAATTATAAGAAATCTTGTTTTACTGGATTGTTCCATATGTTTCAAGGATTTTCAGGGTTATATACAAAAACTTTCTTGTCCTAGCTGGATAATTCACTAGTTGAATACATGTTTTTCCCTGCATTTGTTGAATAATTACATGGCGTAATATATTTGGTTTGTTGAGCTTTTTTATTTGATGAGTCTAAAGATAAGTAAAATGCTAACTCTTTGATTAGAAATGTTCCAATTAAAATAATTTGTTTGATATCAGGTTATTCAGGATCAGACATGAAAAACCTAGTGAAGGATGCATCGATGGGCCCACTAAGGGAGGCACTTATTCAGGGAACTGAAATCACAAAACTCAAGAAAGAGGATCTCAGGCTGGTAAATCTCAAAGTAAGCAACATATTCAATTTATTCACACAATAAATTTTATTTCTATGTTCGTATTTTTTTAATTGTTTTGTTTGTTGGGGGGGGGGGGGTTTCTATTCTACCTTGCAATGCTTCCAAATATTCAGATACTTGTGCAAAACATAAAGCATAGATATACCTTTTCTCTCAATATCAATATTATTCAAAAGGAACCTCGTCTAATACTCTTTCCTGATTAGGAAGAGCAATGATTTACTTGGCCGAAATTTATATTGATGGTAAACAGAAAGAAGAAAAAAAAAATGGGAAGGGATGTGCGAGATCTTAAAAATAGGAAGGCATCCACCCTGTATGGCATCCAGACTGGACGCCATATCGGATGAAGTCCTCTGCCCTGAAAAAAAAATTACATATCCTAAACTCCATTCCAGACGCTGTCCATGATAAAAATCGGAAATGAGGAAGAGAGTGAGAGGAGAGAGAGATCTGGACTAATCTGGGTTTTTTTATGAGGTATGGGAATGGACTCCACCTTGAATGTTTTTTTTTATTGTTTTTCGGCATAGGCCTCCTTCTGGAATGGCGTCCAGGATGATTTTTATTTATTTGTTTGTTTTCGGCAAAGGTCTCCGTCTAGAATGGCATCCATATAGTTTTTTTTTTTTTTTTTGGCAGAGGCCTCCGTCTTGAATGGCGTCCTGGGTGGACGCTATCCGGGGTGGATGCCCATTTTTAAAATTCCCCAAATCCCTTCCCATTTTTTTTTATTTACCATCAATAAAAAATTTCGGTTTACTTGGGGCTGGTGGGGTGATAATTGGATACTTCTCAAACCTACTGGGTTATATGGTAACTTCTGTGTTCTCAGTTTTCACGTTTGTAGTAAAGACTTCTATTCTCTTTTATTTTCCATCTGATTGAAATATTTGTTTTATACTTCGCAGGATTTTGAAGATTCTTTGCAGGAAATCAGGCCTTCTGTCGGCTCAAACGAATTAGTTACCTATGAAGAATGGAATAAGCAGTATGGTAGTTCTAAGAACTAGGTTTGACAAGATAAAACAAAAAAAACAGTTTGATTGTATTAGATACGAAGTGGCAATGAACCAATGATCAGCTGGAAGGATTTGCGTCCGTAGAATATTTAGAGAGGTAGTTGGGCTGACGTGGCTGACCAACATTTTCATAGCACCAATTAATGAAAGTAGATTGGAAGACTTTAATGATTTGACCCATGTGGGTATTTTCTCCATGTTTAAAGCATGCGCATCAATGCATCATCCCTTTTTTGTGTCTATGATTGCGTCTGCCTTTCTTTTTGGGCCTTTATGTCTTGATAAAGACACCTTTTGCCCTTATTTTGAAAAAGGCAGAATCTATCATTTTCTATACCTTTTGCACTCCATTAAATCAAATTGTCGGGACATAAGTCGGTGTCCTGTCAGAAAATTAGTGGGAACTGACTAATTAATGTAATCAGTATCCTGCACTGTACGTTGACAACAGTTTATATTCCATGGAGTAATAATTGAAAAATGTGCACTTTTTTGTAAATTAAATTATTTCATGCATCTTACTAAGAAAAACATCTTACAAAAGATGTTTTATACCACTAGAAAACATCGACAATTGCTTTAATCCTGTGATAAGCTAATATTGTTGCTCTAGCATATAATTTGATATGGTTATTGTGTTTTCTTTTTCTGCTTATAATGTCTATTTTACTAATGTACCAGTAACGAATTTATCTATGTTTTAAGTGATGAATTGATCATCATTGTAATTCAAGAATGTATGCCTTTAATATTAAACAAAAAAACATTATTTTTGTTTTACACATTACATATTGAAAGAAAAATACGAATGCAAGTTAAAAATGTCATGAATGGGGATTTTGGAGAGCATGAGCTCAGTTTAAGTTCAAGCAAGCTGGAGCTCTCAACACTCTCAAGTATTTTGTTTGAGGTTGAATCGCCACGTAGACACGTATCCCAGTTGAGTTTGTGTGCTAGACAAATATAGGCTCATTGAGCCATCTTGTATTCTTGTTTGCAAACCTGTATTATTAGGTAGAGTGAGAAAATATACATATACAAATCAATTCGTGTTATAAATTTATATTTCTATTTTTAAAGTTTAAAAAATCAATCCGAATCATTAAATATGATCTTCATTTATAAATGTACTTTTACATCAAATTTTACATTTTATTTTATTTTTTACTATCTTTTTAAATAGATAAAAAATCACTTAACAAAAAAATTCTGGATCTATCCGAAAACAGTGATTTTCTAGGTAAATAAAGAAATTATCGTGATCCTTCTAGTACATTCAAATTGTAAGATACTCCATCTATTTTTGAAAAAAAAATTGATTTGACATTTCGTAATGATGACAAATCATTTTTTTCAAAATAGATGGAGTACCTTATAATTTGAATGTACTAAAAGTACCACGATAATTTCTTTATTTACTAGAAGTGATTTTTGAACCGGGATTAATAATTCAGATCCAAAGTATTTTTATTTTTTTCCAGTAACACACCAAGAAATAGTTTAATTTTTTTACAGCTAGGAAATATTCTACTTGAAAAATATTCCTTCTAGTACATCTGAATTATAAGATGATTTATCTACTTTGTTTGATGTTCCTTCTAACAAATTCAAATTATTAGTTGTTCTTTCTATTTTTAAAAATTATTAAACAAATATATTAGAATACACCGTAATCATCTGAATTTTAAATCATCTGAATTTTTTTTTAATTTGCAGGGCCGCAACGACAAATGGCGACTCTCATTGGGGGACGCCATTTGTCGTTGCGGCCCTGGTAAATATGGAATTTCCCAAAAATAACGGTTTTTTTTGTTTATTTTTTCGGGTTAAGGGTATTTTTAAATTTTTTGGCTTTTTGTACTTCATCAGGAGGATATCTAGAAATATATTTAGAATGAAATACTAATTTTAAAACATATACTCATATAGAAAGATGATAAACTTAACTATCTTTATTTATTTAACTCAGGACCTGCTAATTATTTGTATATAAATTACACATATTGTATCCATGCCAATACGGTAAATTTTTTTTTTTTAACATTAGTGGCTTTAAATGCCTACTAATAGTTTCACCGATAAAAAAAAGTATCTACGAGTCAAATGACTCTAATTTCTAAATCTTAACTTCTTTATTCTCATTAATTCATCTAAACTTCTCTAATCCTACTTATTTACACAATACAGCGAATAATTATTAGGCAAGGCAAAATTATGTAGATATGAACTTCTAGATATGAATACAGATTATTTAATCTCTCGAAGAAATACATACATTTGAATTATTTGAACTTCTAGTAGCACATCTCAAATACTTGTTTTCTTTTCCTTTTAGTTAAAATGCTCTCATATTTTGTTAAGAGTTTAATCTCATATTATGCCTGCAGGTTTATTTTTAATTTTACTTAGATTTTATTGTATTATTCTAAGAAGACTATTTTGTTTATTTGTAAGCAGAATCAATTAATCATTTATCAATTTCGAACCCGCGAATTTCATTTTGAACTTTGACATTCATACGGAGTATGTTTGGATAGATTGAGAATGGTTATTTTTAGAGTTAGTCTATTCTGAATAATTTATTCGGTGTTTAGTTAGATTAGAATAGATAAAATAGTGAATTCAAACTTTTTGTCTTATTAGAATATGTTATTCCTAAGAGTTTTGAGATTTGGCCATTCTAATAAAACAAACAATAGTTATTTTTAATTTGGCTATTCTAGCTATTCTTATTTTACAACCAAACATACCCATAATATATACTTGTATCTTTTTGTAAGTAAAGGTTAGATGTCAAGTCACCTAACTATTTAATATTCACAAAGAATTATTTCGGAATTTTTTCCGGGTTTCAAACATGCGACCTCTTATACAGAGAACATTATCTTTGTGACGCTCGAAGAAATGTCCGATTTATATTCGGACGTAAACGATGGCCACATCAGATCCAAACCGATTAAGGAATTAATTGGTATTTATTAAGATGACAACTTTCGTTGAATACATGACATGTATTCTAAGAGTTTTGAGCAATTAAAATAATTTTAATAACTTGACTGCATGTATGGGGCGTATTTCCAAGAAGACTTTGAACAAGTATTAGCTTGGACTAAGTGGGTTTTTATTAGAAGTTAAGAGTTTCGTTGATATACTACAATTAAAATTAATAGTATGTCTTGGGATTTGCAAGGAGAGCATTTTTTTCTTTTACTTTAAATATGTATGAAAACCTCTCTGTTGAGACGGTGAATGATAAAATCATAAAATGAATAGACAAGTTTGTTGTTTTGTTTTTTTGTTTTGTTTGTGACTCTTTACTCTTCTCTATTATTATTTAATCGGTACATGAACTTAACATGCAAGATCATAACGGGACCACTTTGCGTCACTTTATCACTAGATCAAATACTGATTCTCATAAAATACTTGTATGTGTTTGGTATTCACTCATTAAAATACAAATACGAATATAATTTTAACATTATGCATTTTGGATTCATTCTATTGACACCCTGAAGAACTGGACTTCTGTATTGAGCCATTGATACTCGTTTGATTGATGTTTAAAATTAAATTATTAGGTGTCCGTTTAAGTTATTTGGACTCGTGATATAAATTTTCTGAAACATTTAAATGATTTAGCCTAGCTAGGCTTGTATAATATAATAAAAGAGAATGATACCGGTTGCAAATGATTGATCGAACTACCGTCATTTTTACCAGATAGATTTACAATTTATTATCCGAGTTGTGTTTTTGAGTGGAAAATAAATCTGCTGTGATTCTCGGGGAATTACAGAATCCTGTGATTTCATCTCAACTGTTGGTCATTCTCGAGATGCGTGCATGAAATTTACTTTTTCAAGAACGTTTCCGAGATCCGCGCACGGAAAAGTTTGAACCATTGATCTCGGAATTTTAGGATCCTGCGATACATCTCGGAATCGCAGCAGATTCGGACTCTTTTGTGTGTGCTTCAATTGCTTATCTTGTGTATGTGTGCATTTTACTTTATTGACACTTTTTATATTAATGGTAGGTTGCATTGTACAGCTCAGGTCTGTATTTTGAATTGACATTTCAATTTTTAAAATTTAAACAATCAATTCAAACTGTTTAATATAATTTTTATATGAAAATGTACTTACATATAAAATTTTAAATTTTTATTTTATTTTTTGTAAGTATGTAGAAAATTATTACTTTTGGATAATCTATAATCTTTATATCTAGTAACATTTTACTTATCTAAAAAATTAGTTCAAAATTATAAAAGTATAAAATTTGGTCTCTATATAAATTTTCATATGAAGAAAATGTTCAATGATTCGTATTGAACTGATTTGAACTTTATAAACAAAGAGACAAATTCATAGCAGAAATCTATGTACACATTGCAAATTACCGTATCATCTCTATATATATACACACACGGCACTTAACCTCTACAAATAAAAAAAAACGTGCACTATCTTTATCCGGTGTACTTTTGACTTTGGGATATATTTTAAATTTTTGCAGATTTGATAATTTGTTTCAGTCATTATCAACTTACATAAACAAAAATACTTAAGATCACGCGGAATCATCCCTCTCTTTTTTTTAAGTCTGATCAATGAAAGAGAAATTTGTATGATAAGGACTTCTCGACTAAGACAAGACAGCCGGGACCTCAGTTTGTGTAAAATTTAAACCTAAAATGTTTTCTGACATCATTTGTGATGAAGGTGAGGCTATAGTAATTTGCAATGTGCAGATTTGTTTGTGATATGGATTTATATTTTTTAGTTTTAAAGTCTAAAAATTCTACTCGAATCGCTTAATATGTTATTCATATGAAAATAATGTGGAGACTAAATTTTATATTTTTTTTATGTTATTTTTACTATTTCTTTATATAAGTAGAAAATCACCTGAGCTAAATATTTTGGACCATCCGAAAATAATAATTTTTTAACTATTTGAAAAAAATAGTAAAATGTTTCTAACAATATAAATTTTGGTTTCCAATTATATTTTCATTTGAAATTTATTTTGAACGATTCGGATCAACTACTTGAAATTTTAAAATAAAAATAAAAATATATAGTCCAGACAGATCAGGCATTGCAAAGTAGCATACCCCACTCTTTATATATGTGCTGGCTGATTAATGAACATATTTGCAGGCGGAGATAACTGCAATATAATATTTGTTTGATTATTTGTATACCCACTTGTAATAAAGATTATTTTTATTATTAAGAATAAAGAAACAAAAAGGGGCTCTGTAGAATTGGCTGCGGATAAACCCAAGAAACATTTGAGATTAAAGAAATTTCATTTAGCATGCTTTCCTCAAATATAGTTCATATTTATTTATTATTAAACTATAAACATGTTAGAACTTGCCCTTGTGCAAATTTTAAACACAAACACTATAAACCTTTTTCTTTTTGTTTTGTTTAACTACTTGGGAATCAAAATATTATTCCGTACAGTAATTAAATTTCGTTATGTAAAATAAAGTAAAATTTGAAGATGTTTATTTCTAAAATATGCGTGCTTTTGAGAATGTTTTTTTTTTTTAATTCTTGATAGTGGCTGTCAAGGGTGCTTTTGAGAATGTTAATCTATCTCTTTCAAAAAACTAAAGGCTTAAATATTGCCACATATTTTAATGCATAGTATAAAATATTTGTTGTTACTCTCTCACCATCAATCGTTTCTGTATTGGCTCACCACCAACAGTACTTTTATGTATTTCTTTATTTTATTGCTCTTGAACAAAGTAATTATACAAATGCCATGATCTAAATTTAACAAAGTATAAACCCCTCTCCCCCCTTCCAGTGGGTCCAGATACCCTAAAGTAACTCAAAATTTTAGATTAGAGTTTAGATCCGGATCTAAACTCAAACTCTTTATGGATCTAAACTCAAAACTCAAAATTTTAGTATAACCCCCCCCCCCCCCCCCCTCTTGCACACTCTTAATGTTCGTGAAGATTCTAATCAGATGGTCCGGATCTAAACTCAAACTTTAAGTTCCTTTTGTCCGTGTTCCAGAAAACCTCCACGTAGAAGGAAGGAATGGAAGGAGAATGACTCGACGCGAATTTCACTCTCTCTACACTCTGATATGGAGGTGACAAATTTCAACAATTTTGTAGTGTCGTCATCTCTTCTTCCCTCCGCTTCCCTCCCGTTCCTATCTAATTCTTCTATTCTAAAACACAGGGGCGGATTCAGGATTTTCGTCAGGGGGACAAACAAATATCGAATCGGGTTTAAATCCATTAACCAATTGGGTACTCGACAAAAAAAACAATACTTTAACTTATACTTTCCAATGCTTTGACTTGTAATTTCTGATGCTCTGACTTATAATTCTAATTACCAATCAAAATTCAACAAATTTATTTCAATTTTAACCCTAAATTTAACTCAAATTACAAATTAAACATCCAGAGGGAGGCAAAAAAAATTCCAGGGGGGGTAGAGTAGATCGGAACCGATAAATCTCCACTAAAACTCAAAATCCAGAGAAAACCAGTTGCCCCCGCTGGAACACTCTGGGTCCGCTCCTGCTAAAACAGATGAACGATTCTGATCAGGTCCAGTCTGCTCGTTTCTTCCTTTCCTTTCTTTTCTTTAATAATAAAGTTCCGAAGCCAGACTCTAGGAGATCCGAATTCCTTCATCGGATATATATTTGTTTCTTTTATCTGTAGACACCTCATCTGAATTATATTTATTTTTATTTGGCATATATTTGTGAGCAATTATATTCAAATAAATTGGCAATTTAATAGTTGGGACAAATTTCTAGCAGGTGAGGTGGTTCTTGGCTAGGGGTGTCAACGGGTACGGCTTGGGTGGCATCATTTTCATACCCGTACCCGTTATGATAATGAAAAAAAATCTTTACCCTTATCTCTTTTTTCAAATACGGTACGGATCGGGTAAACGGATAAAAAAGCGCCATTGACATCTCGATTTATGCTTTCTATAAAAAAAATTCTAAACAAGAAAAAAAATAAAATAATGATAATGAATACAACTAATTTGTATTATAAAAATTTAGTAAAATACAAAACTTTATTGTATCATGTATTATCTTCATACAAATATATATATATATATATAATTTTATTTTTAAAAATTATTTTGTTAGATAATGGGTAAGATAACAAAAAAAAATTCATTACCCATACCTGTACCCGATAAGCTAACGAAAAAAATTCTTACTCTTATCCGTTTTTTCGGATACGATACGGATTGGGTAAACGGATAAAAAGGTGTCATTGACACCCCTATTCTTGGCCTTAGAAAGAGCAAAGAGAGAGCAGGATTATATAAGAGGGACCTTAAAAATTTGATAGACTTCAACGCTCTTTGTTTCCATTAAAATTGCTCAAATTGCTTTGGAGGTCACCAAACTTCGTCTTTCAATTATTTTAATGAAGTCGACTCGCCAAATGTCCGATTTTCTTTTTATCTATAGCACTAACAAGAAAAGCCTTTATTTTCGAATAAATTCCATATGTTGCACGGATGTTTTTTAAATATTATAGATAAGATATTCAGCATTTGATTTAGTGGCAATAACAATGTTTTTATGTAAGAGGTTACAAGTAGAAAACTCAAATGAAAAAAGTTTTTGTAGATATTAAATAATTAGATGTTTTGACCTCTAACTTTTACTTAAAAAAATACTACATATACAAAAAATTGGACCTAATAATGTTTGTATGCACATCAGTAAAAGAAGTTACCCATGTTAGAAAAAGATGCCCTTATATCACGCTGCTATATTTTTGGATTTAGTAACATATTTGGAACAAATATATAGATTGATTGAGATTTGAAGGGAAAATAAAAAGGTTAATGACCAATTTATGATGAGTCTGGCTAGTATGACATTAGTGTCATTTCAGTCTATATAACACCAACTCCAAAGCTTATTGAATCGACTTCAAACGGTGAATCCAAACCGTTCAAACCGATCTATTTCATTAGTTGTGCGTTTACATGAATAATTTATTTAGTATCAAGTTAAGCGGTCAAATGTGTGAGTTTTTAAGTTAATTTTAATGTATTCATTTTTTTGAACGGTTCAGATTAGTCGTTTGAAGTCTATCCAATTAATTTTGTAGTTGGTGTCATATGACACCGATGTTATACTAGCCGGACTCATTTATGATATGGTTTTAAATTAAAGATCCGGAGGAATTTACTATTGCAGTTGCATGTAAATCATTCCCATTGTTTTTCTTTCGCCTCGCTTAACATTTGTTAATTTGCACATATGTAGTTTCCGATTTTTATTATTGGTAACATTGAAAAAAAAAGAATTATGTTGTAATTTCATGACACAGACACTGAGTTATTCGACATTTCTGCATGTGTTAAAATACTAAATTAATTATTCAACATTTTATCTACCCAAAACGCTCAATTATTCAGCATTTTCCTGCCTAGAAATGTTCAATTAATTTTGGTGCTTAAATATGACACAAGCATAAAAGGGTTTATTTAATTAAGATGGACGGGAAAATGCACATGCATTTAGTTGTTTGGTCATACAAAGCATCGTTACCTTTTGTTCGGAGTTAAACTTTTGAAAGAAAATTTACATAATATTAATATGTTCATATACATTGTTAATTTCAATCATTAATCATAGTCGATTTTAATCGTGTGGCTAAAAAATGATTTAACTTACTACTAAATACTCGTTAATGTGTCGAATACACCTAATTTAATGTATAAAATAATGACTTTATTTTGTGATCATCTGCCGAAATTTCTACATAATTTTAATGTTCTATGATTATTTTTTCTATTACATATTATTTTTTAGAAGAAAAAATGGAAAAAAAAAATATAATTGAAGTAGAGAATAATAATAAACATGCAAAGATACGTTATTTTCAAGGAACATTACAGCAACATATTTTGAAGGTAGCATGTGAAAATGAAAATGGAGACTTGACCTACATTTTTCTATAGAAATTTTTTTTTGGCATGTGCAAATAAATTGAAAAGTTTGAACGGTCAAACCATGCTATGAATGTGTGGTCAAAGTACTCTTTTGAATTGGAAAAGAAAAAAATATATATGCCTCTTTTGAATTGGAAAAGAAAAAAATATATATGCCGACATGGTTTCAAATTAAAATCTACATATACTGCAAAATAACATTTTGATATCTTCTAAATTGATACTATAGTGGATTGTGTCAATAAAAGAAGAAAATAAAAAAAAATAGTCGAAGAAAGAATATATATTAATATAAAAACCAATGTTTCACAAGTGTACTACAAGAATCAGTTTATCCGAAGGACAAAAGTGTTCAAAAATTAACTATTTATGTCGGCTTACTCTTAACAATAATCATTTTTTATTTCACAAATAAAACATATTTTTGTAGCTAGTGTTGATTATTGAATATGTTTTAATCTGAAAAGGCATAAATATTTAAGATAAAATTAAAGCAATCTCTCTTTTGTAGCTAGTGATGATTAAGTGATTTAAGATATTTTAATGAATCAGATGAAAAGGCATAAATATTTAAGATAAAATTAAAGCACTTCTTAGAGAGAGGTGGATTAAAGTTAAAATATTATTTTTTACCTTCGACATATTTTAAATTTACTATTTCATTTCTGATACAATATATAAGAAAATTTTAATTTCTTTATTTAATACTACTACATCTATTACTTTCAATATTATCAAGAATAAAGATTTTGGTACCCACAGTTGAGTACCCGCATTATACCCGCACTTGATTCCTTTCCCAACTAACTTTGTCAATCATTAAATCACCTTGAAAAACGTGTAAAAGATGAGTCCAGTTTTTTGGAAGTAAATACTTGATATCTTAAGTATAAATACTTGATGAACTATATATGAATATTTGATATCTTAGGTATAAATACTTTCCATTTTGTATGAATACTTTCCATATTTGAATATTTGATACTTTGAAAAACGTGTAAAAGTATGTCATCATGGATCTCATTTGAAAGAGAAAAAAAAAATAGAAAACGTTCGTGGTTTTAGATTTGCAAAATTCCTCATAAATCGTCCCAAAAATTGGTTAGATTGAACGGAGAAAAAAAAAACCACCTTGAAAAACGTGTAAAAGATGAGTAGGTATTGTGTCCAGTTTTTTTTTAAATACTTGATATCTTAGGTATGAATACTTGATGAATTATATATGAATACTTGATAATTTAGGTATAAATACTTGATATCTTAAGTATAAATATGAGTACCCGCAGTTGAGTATAAATACTTGATATCTTAGGTATGAATACTTGATGAATTATATATGAATACTTGATAATTTAGGTATAAATACTTGATATCTTAAGTATAAATATGAGTACCCGCAGTTGAGTATAAATACTTGATATCTTAGGTATGAATACTTGTAAATACTTGATATCTTAAGTATAAATACTTGATGAACTATATATTAATATTTGATATCTTAGGTATGAATACTTTCCATTTTGTATGAATACTTTCCATATTTGAATATTTGATACTTTGAAAAACGTGTAAAAGTATGTCATCATGGATCTCATTTGAAAGAGAAAAAAAAAATAGAAAACGTTCGTGGTTTTAGATTTGCAAAATTCCTCATAAATCGTTCCAAAAATTGGTTAGATTGAACGGAGAAAAAAAAATCCCCTTGAAAAACGTGTAAAAACCACTTGATAAAATATCATATATGTAGTTCATTGTATAGATATAAATACTTGTCTTGTATGGTATAAATATTTCACAATGTTACTATTAATACTTGTAAAATAAAATTACAGTTTTGATAGTTTGGGTTCCCAAAAACAGTTATGACAGTTTATGTGCGGTTCCCAAAAACAGTTATGATAGTTTATGTGCGGGTATAATGCGGGTACTCAAATGGGGGTACTCATATCAGCTTCCTATTATCAAATAGTAATTTTTTAAATGATTTACTATATTATCAAATACTAATTTATAAATGAATTACTATTATCAAATATAAAAATAATTTTGGGCGTTAGTGTCTTTGTTCTAACATTTCAAAATTCTCACCTTACCACTCAGTTTTTAAAATTTCAATTCTTACCACCCACGCAAACTGGGCTTGTGTATCAATTTTTTTTTTAATTTTGTTCTGTGTGTTTGAAATTTTTGTTTTCTGTTATGTTTTGTTTTGTTGTGTTTAGAATTATTTGTTCGCGTCAAATTAGATGGAGAAATTGTAGAAAATAAAACGCACATGTTTAATAAATAAAAGTTTGTACTAAGTTTGAACTAAAAAATACTACAAATTATACGCATAATCTGATCAGCTTTTTATACAACAAATAATACGCACAACATAACAAAACTAAAAATAAAATAAAATAAAGGAAAAAAAATAAAAAAATTGGCACCAAATTAGTGCGCAAACCAGGCTGACGCACCAGCTCACTTGGTGCGCAAACTCACTTGCGTAGGTGGTAAGAGTGAAATTTCAAAAATTTGGTGAGAATTTTGAAATCTTCGATAACTAAAAAATTTCGGGTTTTTAGGAGGAGACTGTGTATCGCTGTTTTTTTTTCTAGTTTCACGTGTCTTGCTAATACCGCTGGGAAATATCTCTGACATTTACATTGATTTGGAAATCTATAATTGTACAAACTTCTGAACGTATCTACGCACATGTTACCGACATTTTTAGTAATATCCAAAGTTAATTACAAATTAATAAATATACTCAGAACCACTGGCTATTTCGAAAAATGTCCATACAGGCTAGAATCTGACCGGTTTCTTTCCCTTTTTTTTTTTTTTTAGAGACACTATGAAGAGCAAGATAATGTAATCTAACACTGAAAATTCGAATTTTTTGTTTAAATTATTTGTTAGATTACTTCTTTTGATGTATAATTAGCATATTTATACTAAAATACCCTAATTACTTGAAATTATGTTGAATTACACTATATTACATTAAATTACGCTAAAATACGGTAAATTACGGTAAATTACATATGAATATGGATGATATCTTTACTGAGAAGGCGAAAAACGACGATGAAACTTCAAACAGCTATAAAACGGCGCTCGAGTGTCCGATTTCAGCAAATGATCACTTTTCGGAAAGCTTGTGAAAATATGCATGCATTAATGTTGCGATGCCGGTTTTCAAAATTCAGAATTGCCAAAAAACAAAGGGAAGAGCCTCAAAACTTGAGTTGAAGTTTCTGATTCAGATTTTCATTTCTATTATTCAATCTAAGTAGCTCAATAAATTAGTTATATAATGAACTTGTAGAATACCAATTTTTACTATTTTTTGAATTTTTTTACTATTTTTTATGATTTATGAAAGATGGCACAAAATCGGTCTAATTTTGCGTAATTTTGCGTAATTTACCGTATTTCATTATAATTAACAAAATTAGTGTAATTTAGCGTAATTTAATGTAATATAGTGTAATTCAACATAATATCAAGTAATTTAGCGTATTTTAGTATAAATATGCTAATTATACATCAAAAGAAGTAATCTAACAAATAATTTAAACAAAAAATTCAAATTTTCAGTGTTAAATTTCATTATCTTGCTCTTCATAGTGTCCTTAAAAAAAAAAGGAAAGAAATACCTGTTCTGGGTATATTTATTAATTTGTAATTAACTTAATTTGGATATTAATAAAAATGTCGGCACATGTTATATTGCCAACTAATTCTAAATTAAAGCATCGTACGTCCTTATTCAAACTATAGAATTTCGGCCACCGGCTGTATATATAACAAGCAAGGGACATCTCCATTGTCATGTATAAAATGGAGAAGGGAGTTAGTAAATGCTTTTTGCCCCTCATAAAATATGTAATTGTCAACTACGTTAGCTATTAATATCTGCTGATATAAGTATGCACTATTGCACTCAAAATAAGCCTCCCCCACTCCCCCCCCCCCCCCCCCCCCCCCCCCCCCCCCCCCCCCTCCCTTCCTACCATCCCCTCTCTCTCTCTCTCTCGCACCCCCCTCCCCCCACCCCCTCCTCCTCTCCTGCACTCCATCCTAACATTCATGCTGACTACGAAAAACATATACAAAATCTAAATTTTTTGGCCCCTCTCAACAATGGATCTCATAGATAGTATAAAATCTATAGGACCTTTTTTCTTTCTCCTCTTAATTCTAAGAACCGCATATGTATACTTCTACAACAAACCTCAACACTATGGACCTAATACTTACCCTATAATCGGATGTATATTCACATTCTCCAATAATCGGCATCGCCTCTTGCATTGGTACACTGAGCTCCTCGCATCATCTCCCTCTCAAACCATTATAATTCAACGGTTAGGTGCACGTCGTACAATTGTGACAGCAAATCCGAACAACATCGAGCACATAATAAAAACCAACTTCTACAATTACCCCAAGGGAAAGGCATTCACTGAAATTCTTGGTGATTTATTAGGCCAAGGGATATTTAATGTAGATGGAGGGCGCTGGCATGCGCAAAGGAAGCTTATAAGCCACGAATTCACGGCACGAGCAATGAGGGAACTTCTTATTACAACACTAGAGAGCGAGGCAAAAGAGCGCTTATTACCAATTCTAGAATCGGCATCAAAGGATGACTCTTTAGTTGTAGATATGCAAGAGGTGTTGAAGAGATTTACATTTGACATCACATGTAGGATTTCCCTCGGTAAAGACCCGCAAAGCTTAGAATCCACATTTCCCATTTCAAGACTTGCAAATGCATTTGATGCTGCATCAGAAATAATTGCAGCAAGGGGATCGGTGCCTGTCTCAGCAGCATGGAAGATCAAGCGGGCACTAAACCATGGCAAGGAGAAGCAACTCAAAGAAGAGATTAAGTTAATCCACGAGTCGATAATGGAGATAATTCATAGTAGAAAGAATGAAAAGGAAGTAATGTGCAAGAAAGACTTCTTGTCAAGGTTAATTGCAAGTGATTTCGATGATGAGGCGATACGGGATATGGTTATAAGCTTCATAGTAGCGGGTCGGGACACCACTGCCTCGGCTCTCACATGGTTCTTTTGGTGTATGACTCAACACCGTCAAGTTGAGGAAGAAGTATTAAATGAGGTATAAACAATTATCTACATAAATTCATTTGAATTAAATAACTCACAAATAAAGACTAAACCAGTTTATGTTTAACTTATATTAGATCTATGTCATGTTAAAAGGAAGAAAATTTGAGATTGAAACTGCAAAGAAGATGCGGATAGTTCATGCGGCGTTCTGCGAGACCATGCGGTTGTACCCGCCTGTTGCATGGGACTCCAAACACCCGTTACGTGACGATATATTACCAGATGGTACACATGTCAAAAGGGGAGATAGAGTCACTTATTTCCCCTATGGTATGGGAAGAATGAAGAACATTTGGGGCGAGGATTGTTCAGAATTCAAATTGGAGAGGTGGTTATCATTGGAAGAGAATAGCAACAGTTCAAATAATGGTAATATCATATATTCTGGTATATCTCCATTTAAATATCCAATATTTCAAGGAGGTCCAAGGACTTGCCTTGGAAAGGAGATGGCTTTTGTGCAAATGAAGTTTGTGGCCTCCACCATCTTGCCAGAATTCGAGTTGCAACCGGTGGACACACGGTCGCCGGTTTTCGTCCCGCTACTAACAGCTCAGATGGCCAATGGATTCAAGGTCTTAGTAAGGAAGAGAAAAAAGGAATTGAATTTTTTAATTTAAGTCATTTTTAGATTGATAGTGGTAGGTTTTAACGATAGAGATGCGAATAGTATTATATTAAAGACTACTTCTCCTGTCGTTCTTTATTTGAAAAGGCATGTTTTTAATGATATTTGAATAGAAACATCTGGGTACTTTCATTTCAGACAGAGAAATATTTATAATGTTTCTTTATGTGTGGATTTTGGTGGTTGGTTGTCACAAATCATTGCTTATTATTTTAGGTTGCATCTGCCAAGATGATATCAATCATGTATTACACATGGTCATAAACTAATTGGGAGGCTGGTGAGTCTTCCATTAGGGTCTGCTCCACCAGATGGGGGAACGGAGGGAAGGAGAAGGAAGAGAAAGGTAACAGGTTTCTGACCGAACCTGATCAGGGTTGTTTACTTGTTCCAAAATAAAAAATAAAAAAATTGAGAGGGAACGGGGAAGCAATTTGTTCACCCTAAAATCGGAGTGTAGAGTCAAAATTGCTGACCGAACCTGAGCAGGGTTGTTTACTTGTTCCAAAATAAAAATAAAAATTGAGAGGGAACGGGAAAGCAATTTGTTCACCCTAAAATCGGAGTGTAGAGTCAAAATTGCTCTGTCAATATATTTACCCTAATTTTAAATGTGTGACAAGAGTGAGGCTACGGTACTATGCATAGCACGGATTGGTCCGTGCTACGGCTTAATATTTGAGTTTTTAAAATTCTAACGGTCGATCCGAACCGTTCAACATGATTATAAAATAAATATGTACTTGCAAATCAAATTTTAAATTTTTTCGAATTTTTTTACTATTTTTTTAGATAGGTAGAAAATCACTGTTTTTGGATGGTCCAGAATTTTCAGATCAAGTGATTTTCTACCTATCTAAAAAAAATAGTACAAAAATTCGTAAAAATGTAAAATTTGGTTTGCAAGTACATATTTATTTTATAATCATGTTGAACGGTTCGGATCGACCATTAGGATTTTGAAAACTCAAATATTGAGCCGTAGCACGGACCAAACCGTGCTATGCATAGTACTGTAGCCTCACTCGTGTGACAATGTAGAAATGGAAACTAATTAACTTACAATTACAAATGCAATTAGCTCATCTAGTTAATGAATAGTATACTAATTGCATAGGCACCTGTACATGCACCTATAATTAAAGTATCATTTATTTTTCTTTAATTTGTGTTGTTATTGGTGTGTAATCAGTGGCGTAGCCAGAATTTTGATCAGGGGTGGGCAAAGAAAAAAATAAAAAAACTACAAATTTCATCCAAAATTTTAAATGTTAATTATATTTTTTCTTCCATATCCTTATCCAATTAAAAAAATAGAAAAATAAAAATGTAGAAGGAAAAATGAAGGAAAGAAAAAAAAATATAAAACTAATTCAAACACAAATCAGCAAACACAAAATTAAGAGAAATGGAGGCATATCGGATTCCTAAATGGAGAAAAAGAGAAAGAAATGAGAGTAAATGGATGGAAATGGAGACATCTTTATGTTTGATATTTTATTGTATAGACATAGTTCACATAATTCCATTACAATCTCTTTGGTGGCTCATGTGCATCAGGTTCAAACGGCTAAAAGGGTCATCTTCTCTAGGGAGTATTTATCCAAGATATCAAAATTCAAATAATTTATCTGAACCGTTCAACATACATATATGTAAATGTATTTATAGATCAAATTTTACAATTTTTAGAATTTTTTTACTAATTTTTTTAGATAGGTAGAATGTTACTACTTTTGGATAGTGTAGAATTTTTAAATCAAGTTATTTTCTACCTATTTAAAAAAATAGTAAAAAATATTCTATAAAATGTAGAATTTGATCTAAAAGTATATTTTCATATGGAGTTCATGTTGAATGGTTCAGATCAATTGTTTGAACTTTAAAAAAAAAGATATTGATCTATAAAAAAGATAAAAAATTTGAGAAAGTTGACAGACGCCAAGTGAATTGAAGATGGTGCTATTAAGAATAATGTTGAAATATTTTCTCACTCGAAGGAAAATGTCTGGTTTTTGTTATTTCACGAGTACAAATCAATTTTTTATAGTACTATTTTTTTATGAGATGTAGTTTTGTCAAGCTCATATGGGTGCCAAATTGCGTCTGAATTAAGAAAAATGATTTTTCTCGCTAGAAATTTTTCGTCATGGCTCGCTAATCGCTATCACGGTTTATATTTTTTTTAAATGTAAACCATGTGTTGACGAAAGAGTGAACCATATACAATGAAATAAAATAATGAACCGGTAGCGAAAGACACGGGTTCGTAAAATGTGAACGGATAAATTTCGACGTGGCATGATGCTATTGGTAGACGAGTTCAGGATCAAAATAATTAGAACGATTGTTAGCAAGCCTCCCAAGGAAATAAATCAGCTGTTATTAAAGGGTATAACAGGAACCTGTTATTCTGATCCCAACCGATCAAATTTTTCAACGCGCGAATCTCAATGAAGAATTTTTTTCATGCGTGAATCTCAGCGAAAATCAACGGTTGGAATCAGAATAACATATTCCTATTATACCCTTGGAATAACAGCAGATTTATTTCCCCCAATAAAATGGGTTACTGTATCAAAGTTATTTTCTGGTAGTTTTGATGAAAATTAAAGCATTTATTTATAGACAGACCAAGATGTAAATTTATCTCCGTTTGTTGCAAGTTAATTGATGAACAAAGTAGGCGGGTATTTCTTTTTGTGACACGCACAAGGCTCTCTTATTATTTGGAAAGTTGCTGTTTGTTAGATGTATACATTGGGTGGCTGAGTTTGGTCATGGTAAGATAACAAACAAATTTTGTATACGCAGGAGGGAAATCTTATTTTTCATAACAATAATTTTTTTGTCCTTTTATTTAACAATAAGAAAATCAGCGTTAAATAACAACTTTCTTAATTGGAACAGAGTAGCAAAGTGATTAATTTTGTAATCCGCATTTGTTCACGCCACTTGTAAATTTGTGCAACATGTGTTGATTTTCCATCTCTTTCCAATAAATAAGGGTTTTGAATAGAAACAAAAATTGGGAGAAAGGTAGATAACAAAAATGTTAGATCCAATGTCATGTGATCGTGCCTTGAAGTGAACTGTTCCACAACTAACCAGCATATTTTGAGGTGATCTATGTTAAATTATTCGGAGTCAATGCCTTACATTGAATAAGCAATGCATTCTGACAAGTCGTCCCAGATGCCCAGATATACCATGCAAGGAACTTGTTAAATGAACAAAATTGTTCACCTAACATTCTACATGACAAACTTGTTAAAGAAGAACGCGATCAAAACTCTGAGATATCTCAAATCCGGACCGTTCAAATCCATTCTACACGAATCTCAAAGCACAATAATACTGCCCCGCAATTCGAATAGGCACCGGAAAAATTGGCCCGGCTTTAGAAAATTGAAAGTTTGGGATATCTCAGAGGATACCCCCACCCACAAATTACACACAAAAAAACAAGAAGAAAGAGAAAGAAAAAAGAAAAATATAAATAAGCACAAGCAATAACAAAAATAGACCAACAAAAGCAAGCTCATGCTCTCCTGTAATCAAGATCTAAAGCTAATTCACGCGTAGCTAACTTTCAAGAATGACAAATATGCCTGCACCTCTATTGCAATATATTTTTTTTAGATAGAAAGATGGAGGTAGCCTTCCAACTTTTATTTAATGGTCAAAAGATTCTCCATCAAGCTTTTGAACCCACAAAGGTGTTACTCTTTGGCACTAGATCAAAAACTGATTATTTATATTACAAAAGGTTATTCTATCAAAATTTATTTGATAAGAAAATAGGAGTGGCTATGGACACCATTCAGGCATAAGATTATACCATAATATCAGAACACTTCATGAAATTCAAAGATAAAACGACAACCTTTAGTTAGGGGTGTTCATCGGTTCGATTCGGTTGAATCCGAATAAAAATAGCTAAATTAAAGTTTTATTCGGTTTTCAAAATTAAAACCGAACCAACGAATTAAATCAGTGAACCGAAAAAACCGAACCCGAAATAATTTTGGTTTATTCGGTTAAACCAAAATAACCAAAATCAGATATGGAAGACAGAGAAAAACCAAAAGGATAGAAGATCGATAGGGAAAAATAACCGAAATAATCAAGAGGGAAACGAAAAAAGAAGAGATGTTAAAATGAGAGCACAGATCCAAAGGGTGATAATCATAGAGAAAAGAGAAATACAAAGAGAGAGAGAGTGATCAATTTAAAAAAAAAAGCAACAAAGAAAGAAAGAGACGGGCAGAGAGATGGAGTAGGAAAGGAGTCCGGATCCCCTAAAGTAACCCAATTTTTGAGTTTAGACGTGTACGGTGCCTATTCGGTGGTAGCGCAGGGGGCCAGTATTATTTGTGGGGTCCAGGTTCTTTAAGATTCGTGTTAGAGCACCTTGGACGGTTTGGATCAAAACTCAAAAATTGGGTTAATGCACTGGATCTGAATTCGTAGGAAAGAGAGGAGTGGGGGTTTGGTGGGACCCAGTTGGGGGGTGAAAAGTAAAATTTGAAGAGGGAAAGAGAGTAGGAGAATGAAACTCAACCCAAGTTAAGCGTGAGAATGAACCGAATAGAGGGGAGGGATTATTCGCGAGTCGCGACTTCATTCATGTAGAGATCCGGTCAGTTCGGTTCAGCCGTAATTAAAATTTTATAAACCGAACCAAATCATATAAACCGTATTAAATGAAAAATGAAACCGAACCGATCCATTTAAACCATTTAAAACGAATTTTCTCAGTTCGGTTTAAAACCAAATAAACCGAACCATTTGAACACCGAGTAAACTAGAAGTTAATACCAAATGTGCTACATATTAAAAATCAACAAAATATAGGTAGCACTAAACGGCATGCTGCTCCCACTTCCTGATTAAAACAACCGGATAAGACAATATTACTACTAGGCAAAACAAAAGCTCGCTATACCCAAAAGTAACCGATATACAAAAATTTAAAGGTTGGCCAGTAGTTTAAGCGTCATGATTCTTCAACCGCGAGATCAGTTCATCCTGCAAACAATATCGCAAAGGAATTAATCTTTCTGTTCTATTCTTGAGGGCTGTCTATTTTATTTATATAAAAAATACGACCAAATTCCCCTCTACAAGCGAGTACAAAGGGTAGCTTGGATATTGTTTAAACCAGAAAAGATTATTGATACTTCTATTGCAACCTTAAGGAATGCACATAATATTTTCATATGCTAACCAGGTACTATAGTAATTTGGAAGTTCTTGAGAAGAAATAACAGAGTGGTACTTAATTTCAAAGAGTAGAGTACTTTGGTAGATCGGTAAAGTAAGCTGTATCATTGGTAAGGTTTGCAGAAATAATAAAGAAGGGTAATATTTTAACAGCAGTTTCAAAGATTGAAAATTGAGCTATATATAAACTTGGCCAGTAAAGTTTTCCTATATACCATCCTATTATGCTAAATTGTACTTTCCAGAAGCATCCTTTCAAATTTAGCAAAAAGAACATTGATAGTATTAGCGTGTCTATCCGATCAGTGCAGTTTTGGTGCAAGATGATACTAGCTTAAACCCATTTCAAGAATACAACTCCAAATACACAATACCAATGGTGAAATAAACAAAACACTGGATCTGATTGCTGTGATTCTAGACCTGAGTACCAAAATCTGAGATTCCAATCATGAACTATTGATTACAATTTTAGAAAGGGTAATGTCAATGAGTGTATCCAAGGCACTCATAAACAGGCTCTCTTTTGTAGAAAGGATAGTGTTAATGAACAGGCTTGTCATTTTTGTTAGATGTTACATATGCTCTGCTATATTTGTACTATCAATTTTATATAATTTATATCAGCAAAGGATCATAATGAGGTCTCATTCTAGCTCTTGTTTGAAACTAATCCATTCCTTTCATAAAGTATAATAAAGATGTGGTTCATTTAGAGCTACAATACAAGTCGATTCTCTAGCATTCACATCTACTATGAAGTTGCTATGTCATCTGATAATAACAAGGGCATTAATTTAAACATTGTTTGGGGTGCGCTCATAATGTAACTGCTTCTGAAAAGGTATCAAAAATTCACAAAAAATCAATGAATTTTCAGTTCTATAGTTTAAACTACTGGTGATGATTATCTTAGACGTTCAAGCTGGCATTTAGAAATACAACTACCTAGCCTAAAAGGACCTGTCTGGGACCACATAAGTACATGCAATACCAGTTCTAGACAAACAAGAAAAGGAGCAACACAATCCAGATATGCAAACCAACATAGAAAAAGGGTTATGATATGTGACAGTAGCACATGTGACTGGTACAGTGACAAGATTAAAAATAAAGAAATAGACTCACCTTTCGGCCTTTAGGAGAGAGTCCTCTCTCCTTGAGCAGGGCCCGCAATCGCTCAACTGTTAAAGATTGAAGCGTCTGCTCTGAAAACCCCGAACTTGATCCTAGCAGCAAAAAAGATTAAAAACAATCATATAGCATTATCAAAAGAAATGATTTATGCTCATCAAGGAAAAAAGAAAAAGGAAAAAAGGATGAACCATTCAACTTCGTGAATGCCCCGCAAAACAAGAAAGTTCGATACACATTCACATAAGCAAAGTGCAAAGTTACCAAATATATTCAATGATATTTGTAGATAACACCCAACAATATTCTTATGTACAAGTCAATGAGTCATACTTCTCCTTGACATAATTGCATCTCTTGATTGCTGAATATTTTTCCCTAAATTTAGCAACTTATTTTACCTAAATCCTCTAAGCTTAAAGAACAAAGACAATTTATATATCAATTCAGACAGATTTTTATTTAAGCGAACATGTAAATGTCAGGGCCAACTATTTAACTTCTATTTAATGTTTCACATGTATTTGAAGATCATCCAAAAATTTAAGATGTTACAAATACGAGAAGTGCAATATTGTCTTGTGTAAATATTGTAACATGTTGGGAATAGTTTCCAAAAGCACCTATACAACTTCAACTACCATCTATGCATTGTTCCCATCACTTTCCTCAAAATGCTGCAGAAATTACCATTCCTTTCTCACAGATTAATATTATTTAAATGAGAGGAGAGGTATAGTCAGGTATTCCTCTAAGAACTTAAGGGAGCAGGCATATTATTCAGCAGGTATAGCTTTATATATCCAGAATTTATAGCAGCACAGATAGATGCTGCTACATATGTTTTCACTTCACCTTTTCTTGTTTAGATATAGAAACAAATTTCCTTTGCAATACAACTATTTAATTTATGCATTTGAAAATTTTGATAGCATATGCAGCTTTTTATTTATCTTTTATAATCAGAGAGTAATTAATTTACCTTGTCTAGAGGAGCTAGCACCAGTGTTAAGCCTTTTTGAAGGGACTTTGCTATCCAAATATCTCGTTGGAGTCCTTAAATCATATTGTAGAGAGAGAGAGAGCAATCAAAGCCAGACTTAATAAAACTAAATGTCACAGTACGTTGCACACATATTAAAAAACATTTACCCAATTTTATCCCATAAACCCAAAAGTCAAGCCAAATTAAAAAATAAGCTTACAGAACAACCTCACTTGGTAACAACTGGCATATACCAGTACCAGAGTTGTCAGGTGTGCATATCATACTTGTATATTATCTTCTGGTAGGAGTCAGTTCCTTAAAAATTTAAAATGGACTCTACCTTTTTCCTTTAGGAACCGCTTCCTTCAAATCACTTTTCTGTTTATTGAGTTGAAGAGATCTTATCAAGATATTTGTTGCATCTGTCTTTATTATCTGTCCCACTAGAAAAAATTAAACAGAAGAGGAACAACAAAGGATTCTTCAGTTATTAAATTTAGTAAGAAAAAGCTAAGCCAGAAATTAATAGCTACACGGGAACAAATAACTGAGTCCTTTTTCAACAAAACACGAGAGAAAGAAGAGATTTTTTTTTAAGCTAAGCAATTTGTCGAAAAGAAATTCCTTATCCTGAACCTTTGTACAAAATATTAAAAGAAAAATATACATCTCACATGTTCAAACTTTTGTTGAGTGTGGCATGCACCCTTTCACGCCCAAATAAAAAATCAAGTAATAAGACCTTCCCCTTTAAACCAAAGATGGTAGCTCAAGCATAAAATTAAAGTGTGAATTATGAGATTTTGAGTGCTTAAATGATTCTCTGAAACTAATTAATCTTCTAGAGTACTGAAAATATATAAATTGAGAATAAAACGTTACACTGACCTGGAGGAGAGGTATCATGCAGGCACAAATGTGTCTTTACATTCTGCCAAAGCAAAATAAGAGGAGAAGATGAAGAAGAATAATTGTGATCATTTCATTTTCATATGAGTATGAGATTATGATTATATTAAACAGATGCAGGAGCAAACAAAGTTGAAATGCCACACTATAACTGAAAAATGTCACTTTCTCTTGAAGCAAACTACAACTGAAAAACTCAACCAATGGAAATTATTCCCTTTTAATTCCTATTTTATTGTTCATTCTTTTGCTATTCATCAAATTCTCAGCCATTATAAGAAATAGTGATTTAGCCAAATTTTAGAAAGATACACTTGAAAGACAAGTTTCTAAATTATATAGGTCTCTTTGAATTATGTTCCATTTACTATCTATTACCATTGGTAAGTGAGAATACAACAAAGAGACTACGGTATCCTAAGTTCCTAATTAAACCATAAAGTCCCATTGCAGGATCATCTAGAGACAGAACATTAAAGGAAATTAAAAGCTATAGAGACAATGCTACAAACCCACCAAACTTGCTTTTATGACATTTCCCTTAAGTTTTTCATATTAATTACTTGCAAAATGATCTCCAAAACCCAACATTACCCAAATTCCTCCAAGGTTTTGCCAAGAACACTCCCCTTTTTGTACAAACAGTCCGGAATGCGTAAAACAATTAGAAATCCCCCACAATTCTTCAATAATTAAGTCACTTACATACATAATCCATCTGATATAACCCTAGGTAAATAATACGACTAGTGTGAAGAGTTTGAACAAAATACCAATATTTTAGAGGGTTAAAATAAAAAAAAGACAGAGAGAGAGAGAGAGAATGGGAAAAGTTTTTAGGTTACCATATTGGAGTTGAAACCAAGGGTGAAGTTGCCCCGGGAAGGGAGTCCGGGAAGGAACTCCGACGCTCCGGCCAAGCTCGCCACCGCACGCCGTGTGCCGCTAGCGGGGCCGCTGGTGCTCTCGGCCACCATTTTTCGCGCCAGTTTAACGGAGGAAGTGCAAAACCCTAATCAGTCAATCTTTATATCTTCTTGTGTTTTTGTTTGTGATTTTTCCCGCCAGTTCAATGATTTCTCGTCTATTGATTTGTGTTGTTCGGAGAGTCGGATCGGGAACCCTTTTAATAAGGGGTTGCCGGTAGCCGGTAGGTGACAGGGCCGATAGATGGGGCCCATGCATCAGTATGCACAGAGGCGGATCATTTAATAGGATGTAACTATGTGTGCCGAGCCGCGTGTTGTGATTATTTTTTACGCTGTGATTTGCGCGTGTTGTGCTAATGTGCTGTGTTTAAGTTAAATTTTTATACGTTGTATTGTATTGTGCTTAAAATTATTAAAAATAATTATTATGTGTTAGACACTTAATAAGACGTATCATTTTTTTGGTGAAAAAGGTCTAAGTCCAGTTTTATTGATAAACGAAACAGATATTGACAAGACGTATCATTTAATTACATTTGATCATATTAGATCATGTTAGTAATATTGATTATATTTGATTATATGTAATTATGTTTAACTTTTTTTTTTAATTTGAAGTTATTTAAAGAATATAATATCAAAATGTTGAAAATTGTTGTAAAAAATATATTGTCCGGAAGTTTAATTGTTCTCTAGTATAAACAATGCTAGATAATGGTATGAGTTTTATGTTGTTTTGGTTACGTAATATATTTAGTGTCGTGACGTGTTGCGAGCAACTATGTTCACATGTTGCGTGGTGACGTGTTGTGCTATGTTTTTTTATTTTAGAAGGTGATCATAACACACGATCCACGAGTTATGGTATGTTACCGGCACACATGCCGTAATGTTTTTTATTACGGCGTGACTTTTTTTTACATTCCTACTTACCAACTATTATTTTTATTTTCTTTTTGGCATAATTTAGTTTTGTAATTCTCAAGATTTACTGAACAAATATGCAATAACGTGAAATTGAAAGATTCGAGATGTTTGATTACTGTCCTGTTTCCTTAAAATCTTATCATGTTTTATCGAAATGGTTGTTCGACAAAAATTGCTGACTTAATTTATATTTTATCATTAACTAGTTAAGTGTTTGTGCTTTGCAGCGGGAAAACAAAATTTTTAGTTATCAAATATTTATTCACTAATTTTTAAATTATAAACTTACAATGTCACCAAAAATAGTTCTTGAATTTCTAAATTGCATGAATAATGGCTTAAGAATATGTCTTTAATTTTATGAGTTACAGTGATAAGTTAAATCTTGAAATTTATTTATTTATAATTGCATCTAATGTTGTGGAAGATGATGGAAATAACTAAATTAATTAATCTGAATTATATAACGATGATATCAAAATAATGCAAATGATATTCTATTTTGCCATAATTGGAAAAGACCTCAGTAAAACAAATTAAATTAATTGATTTATTATTATAGTGCATAACATCAATCAGATTCTGGTGCAACTACATATGAAACGCTATAGGGAATTATATTCCAATGAAAGAACTATTTAATTTAATATTTAACAAATTAAATATCATGATAAAATGGTAAAACCAAGATGTTTTGGTAAAAAGAAAAGATTGGCTGCACGATTGGTTGTGTCATGTGTCAGACATCAACCACATAATCAGCATTACATCTAATGTTTACATGTTGTATGCACAGAGAGTTTGGCAAGGGGTTGAGACTAAGATGGGTCGCAGAATAGTCAAGCTGGAGCAAACAATGGAGGCAACTTTGCACAAATCGGTGGAAGAATCTCTAATGCAGCATGGAGGAAGTTTGTGCCAGTATTGTTTGCATGTACATGCTGGTCCATATGGAAGAAGCAAAACGAAACAGTCTTCAGAAAGAAGACACTACCGGCTGACAAACTTGTAGATAGAATATTGCTCGATGCGATGCTCTAGTCAAAGAACTGCTAAGTGGTATCTGTTGATGAAGAGTTTGGAGTGAATAACTTGTAGAATATTTTTTTTCAATGGGTGCTGGTACCACAGTTGGTACTAAGATTTTTTTGGGGCAGTTTTGGCATTGTTGAGCATACTATTTTAAATTTTGTATAAATTAATTTACAACTCTTTTTTGAATGTTCCTCTTCCTCAACTTTGCTTTAGCAATTTGAAAGTCTTTCCTTGTAAAATTGTACAAAACATGGTTTTGCAGTCTTGTCAAATATTTGCATATTTTTCTGGAATTTATTTATATTTATTTGAGTAGTGAAAATACACACTGTTTAATTATTTCCTTTCTATCATGCAGTATTGAAATCCAATTTCTAATTAATTTACTAAGCCAAATCACTATTTCTTTTTATGGATTTGTAAAGGAAGATCCATACTACATCTCTGTCAAGTTTTGCAATTTTATAAATGTGCCTAATGATATGTGCAATGCAGGGGCAATATTGTCCATGGTGCAGTAAAATGCTGGTTTTTATATTTTTAAAATGCCAACTTTAAAAATAGCTAGAAAATAGCTCAAAAATCCTATACATGCAAATTTGATTCCATATTATTTGTTTTTGTGTCCTCTATTGAATTGCGTGACTAGATTTTTTATTTGGATTTCTGATCAGCCTGTACTGATTGATGTGTCACAGGAAGTCCTTTTGGTGATTTTGGGCACCAGTTCAATGCCAATGACACTTGTAATGCATTTCATTGCTGGTACTAGGTGTACATTGATACCATGAGCTGATTAAAGGATAACTTGCTAATAAGTACAATAAAGGATAACTTACGAATTTATTCTCTTTGAAATTAAATAACAAAAAAGTAACTCTCAAGTACCTTATTTTTAGCTGGAGGTGGATTCTTCTCAATGAACAACCTTAGCCCCTTCTCTCCACCTAAGGAACCCGCTAGTAAAGCCCATCATCTCCTTTTCAAACCCGCTAGTTAACCTGATGACTGAGAAAATATTTACACTATGTTTGAACATTACTTTGGCGCTTATTTGACATGTCTACACAATGACTTATATGCTGACTTGTTAAACAAACTCATGATCTCCTTATTATGCATATGAAAAGTAATGTGAAGATCAAAAGAAACAACTTATTTTTATTTAATTTTGAGAATATATGAACCAAAATCTCTGCCAGTGACCATGACAAGTAAAGGAGAATAAAAATGAAATGACAAAATAATGTACAATTAATGAATAAGTGAAAACATTATATAATGAAAAACATAAGCATTAAAAAACATTGTTCTCATACATAATTTCCAATGACAAAAGGGCCACATACATAATTTCAAGATTCAAAAGGACCGCATATATAATTCTAAGAGAACAACATACAAAACAAATTTCCAAAACCAAGTAATACACATTCAGCTCTGCACATGCTTGACATAACGTCTCTTGTTAGACTTCCTCTTACACAAATAGTTTCTTAACAAAAAGATTTCATCATCTATTGGCGTGCTGAGATCTTCTTCAAACTTTCTTTTTTTTCTCTTCTAACTCACTCAGAGTCAGATGAATCCCGTTCACTTTCAAGTATGAGTCCATTCCATATTCCTACAACACAATGCAAAGATGTACATGATAAAAGTAAATGAAATATTCAAGTAACTAACAAATAAAGTCAGTAAAATACAACACAAAATTAAAGCTCGGTAAGATTTAAATGATTTCTCAATATATAGTACCTCAATATTCCTTGCCAAACCGTCCATGCTTGTCAGAATGCGATAGGGCCATTGCTTTATAGCTTTAATCCTGCACCACGTCTTAAGCGTGGTCTGGCTCACTCGGAGCTCTTCTGCAGCTTCATTTTGTGATTTTCTAAACATTTGACGAACCAACTCAATAGATAAATCTCCAAATTTCCTCCTAAATGTTATGAAAAAATTATAATATAAGAAAAAATATAAGAAAAATATATACGACAACAAAAGGATAGATTACTGACTTTAGAGGAGCATTCACATCTACCGATGCAGGGTCGGACAAATTGACCTATAGTAAGAAGCATCGAAATGAAATTATGTTATTTTTTCTTGTAAAAGGAAACATATATAATAATAGTAAAATCAATAAATCTTAAATTTATTCAGTACCCTTTCAACGTCAGAAGTTTCTTTAACAATTGGTAAATTAAGATCAATGCCAATAACTTTTGATCCAAGAGCCCTTTCTAACAATGATTGACAAAACATTGTAAGTACAATAAGGTAATGATGCAATTTATTAAAATAGCTTGTTACACATACCTTCAACAATTGGTATAGCATCTTCCTCTGCACCAGCTACATTTCCAACTTGCTCATTTGCACCATTAGAGTCATGCTCAACTAATTGACACAAAATTGTAAGTACAATAATGTAATGATGCAATTTATTAAAACAGCTTGTTACACGTACCTTCAATAAATTCGCCAGCTGCTTGCAGCAGATCCAAGCCATTCAAACCACGGATGTGCTTGATGGCCATCACCCATTTGTTTAGTTTCTGGATCGGTACCATTTTAGTCCTACTAATAAATCAAATATTAATCAAGTTCATTACTAATCAAGTGGTTGCATAAATGAACGGATTGAGAATCAAATATTAATCAGATTCATAATTGGAAGATGTCTATCAAAATATGCCTATTTAAGAAAACTAGTATGTCATAATACTATTATACCAATACAACAAATAAGCCGTTAAAAAAGGAAATATTATAAATTGAACATACTAAACATTACCAGAACAAAAATTAAATAGAAAATTCATCTCCATAATGTATATGAGTTCAAACATTAAAATTGAAGTCTCAACATTTCACACATCCATAACAAAGCAAAGCAGCATTTGACAAAAATAGCTATCCAACAAAACTACAAAAAAAGGCAACATCAAGCACAACCATAATATCAATATCCTAAAGCCCAAACATTATTTGACTCCGTCCGGAAGCATAATTAAACAGGCATGTTAATTCTGTGCAAATTAAAGAAAGTTTTTAATCAGAAATATTATGGATTTATTAGAGATAACAACATAATAATTATTTTTTTTAACTTACAATTACCTATGTCTCAAGGCCAAGACTTTTGGCATTATTGGATCAAAATTAACACTGGAAATATTTGTGGCTTGCAGATAATTAACTGCAATTAATATCATATTTAACATATTCTAATACGTTACTAAGAGAGGAACACTAGAAATGAAAAGAATGATAGATATGAATATCGTACGTGGTGTATGATGGATTACTTTCACCTGAGTGACAAAGATGATAGACTTATCATGACATGCACGAACAATCCTCACATGGTTGGTCAAAGATAAGCCTATCAAAACCAATGGAATGATATTGTATCTGGAAAATTAAAGAAGTTGAACAAATTAATGTAAGGAATACAATGCAAAGTTAGTGGGAAATCATCTATATCATATTTCATATAATTTTTATAAGTAACACTATATTTGTGACTCACGTTCAGTCAAGTAGATAAATCTCAAGGGCGGGTACACAATATCCTCCATCCTGATTAAGATATTTCACTTTATGCCCATAACATACTCGACCAACTACATCTAAAAGAAGAAAATAAAAATTGTAAGGTGTTCATTAAAATTAAGTAAGATTTTTTGGAAACATTAACAACTTTTGAATAACTATTTGTACAAACATGAATTACCTATGAGATAATTGCCACGTTGGATCCCGTAAATTGTTTCAATGGATGGCATCATAGGGTAAAGAGAAAAATTGCACATGCTTTAAGAAAGAGGAATGATAGTGGTATCGTTGTGAAAACAATTTGATAATCTTGGTCCAGTATTTTAGATTTATCAAAAGTAATACGTTTTTGAAATACCGGTTCAACTTGAAAATCCTTTAGACAAATCAAATTTCTGACTTGAACTCTGCTTTACACATATGATTTCATCTCGTCTGAAACTCTGGCTAACATTTTCTCTCTCTAAAAAAACAAAGTGTTAAAAGATACAACATGGAACTCAACATAATAACAACATGTACGTAATAGTATAACTAAATAGGACAAATTAAAATAATAATGCGATTCTTACATCATTATCTAGGAGGACTAAGTAAAGTCTGTTATTACTGTGAGTCTTCATCATGAAATGCACTCGCACGACATTCATATCCCACCAGAAGTAATTTAGACAACGAAGTTGAGAAAAAAATTTCACCGTAAAAAAACCCATTGCTTGAATGCCATAAAGAAACTCTTATTTATACGAAAAGGTCATCACTTTATGTTTATTTACAAATATGTTGTGAAAAACAGTAAAACTTTGTGTGTTGACTTTAAATGCATCCTTCAAGGTAAGATTAATATGCAAAATAAATTTCAAAAAATGTGAGAATATAGAATTGTTAAACTGAAAGGGGACTGCCTACTTAAACTAAAACTAATCCGAGAGCTATCAACTCAGGGTGTTCTCATAAACCATTTTCTAAACAATGTCAAGCATGAAATCGTACTCAATAAGATATAATGCTAAATGAAAAGATCACTTAAATATCAAAAAATAAACTTTACAAAAGAGTTGTCCGACAGGTCATACAAAAGACACAAATAGAAAGCAAAAGAAAAAAGTACCTCGGCAGAGATGAAGAACCCTTGTGTACTCATAATATTCGAGCTCGGAGATTGCACAAAAGAGACCACAATCAAGATTGCTAAAATTTGGAGGAAAGATATATAGGTGACATATATAGAGAGAAGAAACATGTCAATTTTAAAAGCAATGTAACATAGTATCAATTCTAAAAGCCCACTAACTGTAGTATCAATTATCTGAATATCTTTACTCAACTGGAGTATTACAGATCTATACACCCAATCCCTACCCGAAGAATTAACAAAAAAGAAATTTCTAATGCCCTAAAACAATTTTGCATTTTCTTGTTTTATATGACACAACATCATTAATGAGCTTGGATCTGTTAAGCTAGCTGAACCAAATAGAATGCAACATCATATGATATAAATCATACTTTTCGGGCTTCATATGCCAAATAAAATGCCTCTGGACCCAATGAACATCCATCGGCAAATCCATGGTATGCCTCCAGAAAATTTTGGGTCTTAAATGCAAGTGCAAGAAACTTTTGGTATTATTTTAAAGTGTCATAAAATTTCTGGGGTGATTTTAAAAGATCAATTTTACATCCAAAATAACTGTCGCATAACATATTTTTGCAAAATTACAAAAGTAATAGATGTGGTCATGGTGGTGTTGGTCATGGTGTACCCTAACTGTATATGTAATTTTGGAGCATTTTATGGCTTATAGCTACGTTTATCGGTTTGGTTTCAATTGAACTGTTTTTGAGGCTACAGCTGTACCAGTAGAGACATCTTTGTATATCCCACTAAGTTGTGTACCTGTTATGATTGGTACAATCTTGAAGGGTTGGTTCTGGGTTATGCACGGGACCTGAGGTTTATTTAGGCATGATTTTCAGTTGTTGGTTCTGGTTTATTCAGGCATTATTTTGAAGGGTTGGTTCTGGTGACAATTTCAACGTTGTTTTATTTGAGGAATCATCAGCATTTCAGATTCATTTAGGCATAATTTTCGGTTTTCAATAAACAAGCTGAGAAAGGGAGGAACTTTTCTCAATGAAACAACGTTGAAATTGTCACCAGTAGAGAAGAGAAACTATAGGTGTATATTCCTCCTTTTAACATTCAGCATAAAGTGGAATTTTATATCTGATGCCGGCACATAAGAAGAATCTTTTATATAAATTCACTTTGTGAAATCTAAACTCTTATACCAGAAAAGGTTCACTTGACTAATCAGGAGCTGCTGTGCGGTGCAAAATTAGAGACAGACCCGGTACAAGCGCTAGTACATGGCTGGGACTATGACATGTTTTACTTCCATTTTAACACTCAAATGTATTTGAGTATTGTTTTTTGCCTTTACCTCTGGTACAAAACTCATGTGACTTGTTTAATAAAAGCAAATTGGCATGACCTGCATTTTTTCTCAAAAAAGTTGGAAGAAATAACATTTCTTTAAATTACCAACACCATATTTAGAAGCTGAATTAGAGATGGAATTAGTAATCTAAACTAAATATCTTAATTCACATCATTATCTAAAGCACAAAGTTAGATTAATCTCCCTACTGTATTGGAATCTACGTCTCTTCTTAGGATAATTCCAACCAACGTTGAAAGGTTAAATAGAGCTAGAAGTTAAATTTGACATCCTCACATTAACAGTTTAGATACTATTTCAATGGCTAGTTATTCACAGGGCTCTCCGTTCTGTCTCATGGGAATATATGTGTTATCAATCTCTATAAAATTGCGAGAGATATAGATGGATTATCAATCATGCACTTTTTGAAAAGTTTGCTACCCAAACGCACATTTCTTGAACAAAGGTCAGGGGAAGAAAGGGTAAACTTGTCTTCAAATTTTTTCATCAATATTAATTGTTATTTTTTATTGATTAATTAAGAAATGTGGATATAAATAAAATGAGTGAATTTAGATGGGCAAATAACTAATTTTTAAATGTTGATGGGTAAATATCTAATTAGAGAAGTTATGATGGGCATATATATAAATTTCTCAAATAATAATGTACCTTCCAATCTCTCTTGCGAGTTGTGACAAAGTTGTTTCAAGCTGTCAATTAAGGTTGCAGCTCCTTGAACAACAGATAATATGAGCTATGATGAAGAAATAATAGATAACGATGAAGAAAAAAAGTTCCAAATAATACATATCAAACTTTATAAACAAATAAATTAGAAAAGGTATATTTGCAGTTGATATAAGTGAATTGAAAATGGATTGAACTGTACTAAGAGAAAATAGCAAGAAATAATAAGGAGAAAATAGCAATTAAGTCCCTGGGAAGAATTTCCAAAGTTCTCCCTTTTCTTTGGTCTAAGTTTGAAACAAGGAGATAATATGTAAGTAAAGTTCTAAACCAGTCCTGATTTAAGACATGGTAGAGTAATGGTGTTGTTATCAGTAAAAACATCTAATTATGAACTATGTATTTTACAAATTTTACAAATGTAATATTGTACCTTCCAATTTCCCAGGAACATCAACGAATGTGCAGTAGGGGGTATGAGGGGGATTGTGGAAATGCAAATTGCAAAGAAAAAAAGCAATTGCAATTTGAGAGAATAGCCAATTTGAATTTGAGATGTATATATAGAGAGAAAGAGTCGGTTAACATCTGAAATTGGAATACGTGCGGCATTTACCTGTGTAATCCATCATAGAGGAAGTCGTCGAGAAGGAGAAAAGGGAGAAAACGGAGAAAGAGATCGAGGCTAAAAGTTATCAGGAGTGATAATTATGTTTGTCTCCGATTAAGAGCGATAATTATGTTTCTCCGATTGAAACTGATTTTCACCTAGGCCTACGTGTTGGAAGAGGAGAAAGGTATAGCTGATTTTCACCTAGACCAAAATCTGAACAAAAAAAATGAAATAAAAATATAGCACCTTTAAGTACCGTAATAAATACGTGTGGGAACGCACAATAACAGAGAAAAAAAAGTAAAACAATATGCAGTAAATATCAATGCTGAGAATATGTTTTGTATTGAAACGGGTAGATTTATAATTAATTTTATGTTTCTACACGTAAAACTACATGGAAACAGAAGGTATAAAATCAGACAGTGATCAATAGTTAAGATTGATTGAATGTGTTGCTGAGATCTTCTCTGGGGAAGATAGCCTCCTCATCCCTCTAAAATTTAAGATAATTTTATAAGAAGTAAAGATAAATTGTGAACAGATACTAGAGCTAATTACTAATTTACTATCCAAATTCTCAAAACGAGGATAATTACCTCAAAAGGCATCCAATTTTTTTTATTATGTTGTAATTATATTTTTATATAGTATAGAGCTAAAATATCGTACGATATTGTGCATAAATAAGCAAGAGTCTATACTTGATGATTATATTTTCGATCTCCGCAACGCAAAAAAATAAACATAATTAATATTTGACTCATTTTAATTGCAAAAATGAGACGAGCAATTTAGATACAAAAAATAAAAATCAAACCAATATACACAGAGATATATGAACGTCTAACGTATAGAAATATTAATTTGATATGAAATTTCATAATTATATACTTTCAAAAGTCTCAATTAAAAACAGCAAGTTCGAAATTTTAATAAAAAAATTTATGAATATTTAAAAGTGTGATGTTTGCTTCCATTTTTATCTTAAGAAAATTTAACTGATCATATACCAATCTTTATCTCATAAATCCGTGATTTTTATTTTTACCCAAAAAAATATATATTTTAATATAAATAACCAGGGTTTAAAAAAAATTTTATTTCTACCCAAAGCGCTAGGAAATCCAGCGCTCCGAATTAAAAATTCGGAACGCCAGGAATATTAGCGTTCCGAATTCTTAATTCGGAACGCTAGGAATCCTAGCGTTCCGAAAATTTAATTCCCACCGCATAAGGGACCCGTGACCCCTTCTTCTCTGTGTCCCCTCTCCGCCAAAAAAAAAAACAGAAGGGTTTACTCGCCGCCAGAAAGAAGAAAGGAAAAAAAGAAAGGAGAAAAGAAAGAAGAAAGGAAAAAAGAAAGAAGGCTGCGCCTCCGTCCCTCTGTCTCGCCGCCTCGCCGTCTAGCCGTCTCTCCGCCTCTTCACCCCTCCTAGGCCGTCCCTCCGCTTCTTCACCGCCGATCGTCGATTCAATCATCTTTGAAGGTAATTAGAATTCTTTTCGTATTTCTCTGCTGATCTGATCGGTGAATTAGAGAAATGTTTAAGCCATTAGAAATGTTTAAGCCAAATTGATGAATTAGAAATGTTTAAGCCAAATTGATGAATTAGAAATGTTTAAGCCAAATTGATGAATTAGAAATGTTTACGCCAAATTGATGAATTAGAAATGTTTACGCCAAATTGATGAATTAGAAATGTTTAAGCCAAATTGATGAATTAGAAATGTTTAAGCCAAATTGATGAATTAGAAATGTTTAAGCCAAATTGACGAACCGTCTGATTGATTGCGTCTGATTGATCGAACCGTCTGATTAATTCGAACCGTCTGATTTTTAATCGGCAATTGAGCATAATTAATAATTTTTTTATACTATCATTTTTATTCATTATTTTTTTTTTGTTTGGACTGAGATCCTATTTACCTTTAGCATATGCTCATTTATTAGTTGCTAATGGTATTAATGAGATATATATTGATTGGTAGGAAAGAGGATATATAGATCATCCTATAGCTGGCAGCAATGTATATATCGACTATAATAAAATTAAAAAAGAAAGAAAAAAAATAAGAATGATGAAAACCAAAAAAAATAAGAATGATCAAACCGTCTGATTAATTCGAACCGTCTGATTGAAAACCAAATTTACCTTTAAAGTCTCAAATGTTATATATTTAGAAGACAAATTTCTAATCTGATTGAAAACCAAATTCTCCCATTAAATTCAAATTTTTAATCGGTAAAATTGGATATATTTATTTTTTCAAAATAAATCAATTAATATAGATTTATTTATTCAAGAATTGATTTTCCTTTAAAATCTTATTTAATTAATATTTTAGCGAAATTGTATAAAATATTATTATATAATACGGTTATGTGATTGAATTTCTGTGTAATTTATGTGTAAACTTAGAAGTAGGTTTGATGATTCAGTTCAATCATCTTTGTGCAATTCTGGACAGCTTTGTGCAATTTCAAGCATTATTTCATACATTTCCAATGGAAACTTTATCTTCCAAAAAAAATACAAATTTATAAAAATATGCTTGTATGGAGTGGTTCTTTGTTCTTATTGGCATAATGCATGTTATGATTGACTCCATAGTCATCTTTTTGCATATTAGCGTATTTTAGCATATTTTTACCGCAATTAGCATATTTTAGCCAATTGTAGCATGTTTAACATATTTTTTAACGTAGGATGGCTAGGGGACGACCTAGGAGACCACCCGCAGCCGACCCGGTTGATGAGCCAATTCCCACTGACAGCAAGGATCATTTCAGTCCTTTATTATGGATGCCTCACAGTGAGCACCGAGTCTCAGATGCATCTAAAGAGGTACTTGATTACTTTTTTTTTTTTTAAGTTTGGATTTTGTTGAATTTTTGTATTTTTAGGTTTTCATGTTGTTCACTTTTTTGAACGCAGAGTGAGGCAATTATAACTGCCAGGGGTCGGTTTCCGGACATGCAGTACTACCCGGAGATGGAGGCGTATCTGCAAAATTTGGGGGTGCAGCATTTGGTCGATATTCTACAGTCGGAGGCTAAGTCCATCAACGCGTCCCTGATTGCAGGACTAGTGGCTAAGTCCATCAACTCCCCTCCTGCCCGTACTTCTCCCATTGCCTCCCTAAACATCATATTTGCATTTTCACGGTCTGCTGTACGGCTTCTGGCTGTGCTTCGCCGCGGCCCTTGCGATCCACTCGCCTCTGCCATAACTCGCTCATTCTCTGCTACATTTGCTGCATTATGAGCCTCTGCAGCCCAAATATGTTAGTTAGTAAGCTATTCAACATTAGAACTAAAAATAATTAGGATTGAATGTGACATACCTCGCCTCTGCCTGTCAGAAGTGGAACGGCGAGGACGGTGCCCCCGTCGCCTACCTTGCATTTCATCCATGGTCATATCTTGACGGATGTGTTTTCTCCTACCACGCCGTAACCAATCTCTGTTTGGCTCAATTTTAGGGGTAGTGGTTGTAGGCCAATCTTCAGGATTGCCATAAGGAACAAACAATGCATTCCAAGTACTCAGAAGGTAGTCCACCCTATACCAGTGGGCAACAAATAGGTTGGGTGACCAGTTTCTATGACGACAAACCGCTAACACATGAGCGCACGGAATTCCAGTTAATTGGATACCTCTGCATGTACATTCCACTCTTCTCTCTGGCCCGAATGTCACGATATACTGGAACCTTCTATGAATAATTGACATAGTTCCATCCTGCGTTTGGACCACTGGAACATATTCATTTGGGCCAGTGACTTGGTAATTACCTTCGCCGTGCGAGTATGGGATGACATCCATTTTTGTAGCTTTCTCCCACCGTTTGGCGAGCTTAACATGTACCCGTCTGAAAAAAGGCTGTTCTGCATTGCTTTGCTCCGTCGCTGCCTCTCGTCGTTGAACAAACCACCTATTGCACTTGGCGAATGTCTCCCCTACAAGTGCAGCCACGGGCAACATTCGGCTATCCTTGAAGACAGCGTTGAGGCACTCAGAGCCATTTGTTGTCATGATACCAAATCGGTGCCCTCCATCACATGTCTGGAAAATTTTTTCAAAATTTGACGGCTCCATGACATCATCAGGACGTACTTTGCCCACTCTCCTCAGAAAAGCATTGCACGTCGGATTTTGCTGCAATAGAACAAAGCAAAATTAGACAAAATGCATCTAAAAGAAACAAAAATGATATAAATTAGACAATATTAGACATACCGAGCAAAAATCTTCGAACATCTCTTTCAGCCTTCTTGGCTTCTTCTTCCTGGCTCCTTGTTTGAACCTAGTTCCGTACCATTTGTCCTTCCCACACGCCTGGACCAGGTTATCTGCAACATGTTGGATACAATACCTGTGCACAAAATTATCCCTATCCCATCCGTATTCAGGTTTCAATGCAGCTTTGATACCCTTGTGTTGGTCCGATATAACACATACGAATCTATTAACACCAATCACATTAATCCTAAGCCATTGTAAGAAAAAACCCCAGTTCTCTTCATTCTCTGTATGTACAATTGCAAATGCTAGAGGCAGCAATTGGTTATCGGCATCGTAGGCGCAAGCCATCAAAAGTCTGCCCTCATACCGCCCAGAAAGGAAGGCTGCATCTATACTGATCACCGGTCTTAAGTAATCAAATGCGGTAATGCATGGTCCGTAAGCCCATGCCACGGCCCTGAATGTCTGAACACCTTCTTTGACCAGTCCTGTATTTTTATCGATGCTCGGACTTGTCAGAAATTGGTATTTTGAGCCGGGATTCGTGTAACATATCCCGATAAGCAATAGTTTCATAAAATTGTACGACTCTTCCCAACTCCCAAATTGCCGGGCTACTGCAATCTCACGACCTCTCCAAAGTTTGTTGTATTTCGGGGTTATACTGCCAAACCTAACCCTCACGCAGTGTGCCACACTCCGGATGCTCATAGTGGGGTCTTCCTTAATGCTGCTCTCGATGATATCTGCGATAATTGATGCCGTGAGTTGTGCATGGTCCGACCTGGTGTACTCAGATTCGCATGTGTGAGGCGTGTCTTGCTCAGTTATCATCCATGTATCTCCGGCATTTGTTGCTCTTGCCTTCAGTTTGAAACGACAACCCGGAGTGCTGCATCTAATTTCTAGTCGGGATGTGTCACTTCTCCTCGTATATGTCTCCTTGTTCTTGTCAACATGGTACTCTCTGATCTTTTTCGTCAGTTGCTTTTTACTTACGAAATATTGGCCTTTTGCGAGCTCACTCCTGTACTCAACCCGACGACCATAGTAAGAAACATCTGCTTCTCGGAAAGCTGATGTGTCATTGAAGTTTACAAAAGGGTGAGTCTCAGAACGGCCACCTAACGGCATATTCTCTCTATTCTGCCTCACAGTGGGCTGTGGGTATTCTTCTTCATCTTCTTCATCTTCTTCATCTCCTTCATCATTAATGTCACAGTCTCCTTCCCCCAATTCATCCCCAGTTTGCAGATTCTCTTCCGGTACCTCGTTTATAAATTCAAATTCTGACTCGTTTGGATCTTCCTGTACTGGTGGCGGTCTGGGGTGAGGATTTGGTTCAGGCCCAGGTAAGGATATAGGTGGGATAAAAGGTGGAGATTGTACTCGTTGTGGGACAAAAGGTGGAGATTGGGGTGAATTATTGTATATTTCTGGTTCCGGTTCTGGTACAGGCATTACGATAAAAGGAGTGTGTGGTTCATTATCTTCTTGATAATGTTGGGCAGCCGAATTTTGGCCTGAACTTCCGGCCCCTGGCTCTTCGCGAATTCTGCGTGCAAAAACTTCCAATAATGATTCGCCAGACCTCAAAACCTGCGCTATTAGACCTCTCAATGCCCCGTTATCTCCCAATGTGATTTTGACATACTTTCCTGCGTGGACCATTCGGGCCTGAATTTGTAATTGGCAACGATTCCTATTGTAGCCGCTCGCTTCATAAATAAGCGATTGCAACTGCTCAAATGAGAAATTTTCATCAACCCAATACGTATTTGCTGCAGGTTTGGAGTAACGTACTCCATACTGGTCAGTTATGAACTTTCCTCCAAAATGTATTGAAATTGCAATAGACATGGCCAATAAACTATATTCATAAATAACAAATATTTGGTCAGTTTACTGATTTCAATTGTAAATGTGAACAGTACATACGTATGTGAACAGTAAATGTGAACAGTAAATACGTATGTGAACAGTAAATGTGAACAGTAAATACGTATGTGAACAGTAAAATACGTATGTGAACAGTAAATGTGTACAGTAAATACGTATGTGAACAGTATTGTACAGTAAATACGTATGTGATCAGTATTGAACAGTAAATACGTATGTGAACAGTATATACGTATGTGAACAGTAAATACGTATGTGAACAGTATTGTACAGTAAATACGTATGTGAACAGTAGTGTACAGTAAATACGTATGTATTAACAGTAAATACGTATGTAATTAACAGTAAATACGTATGTAATTAACAGTAAATACGTATGTAAAAAAAAATTACCTGACGACTTCTCCGTCTCCTCCTCCTCCTCTTCCTCTCCTTCCTCTCCCTCTTCTCTTCCTTCTCCCTCTTCCTTTCTCTTTTTTTTTTTCTCTTCCCTTCTCCACGCAGCTCCTTATATAAGTTTTCAAAAAAAAAACAGAGATTCGGAACGCTAGGATTCCTAGCGTTCCGAATTAAGAATTCGGAACGCTAATATTCCTGGCGTTCCGAATTTTTAATTCGGAGCGCTGGATTTCCTAGCGCTTTGGGTAAAATTAAAAATATTTTAAAAACCTGGTTATTTATATTAAAATATATTTTTTTTTGGGTAAAAATAAAAATCACGGCTCATAAATAAAGACTCGAACTTCAATTTTGTTTAAAAAAAAAAACTCAATGAAAAGTACGATAATTTTTACTTTTTCAGAAACTGCACATAAACATATTTTCGGCGCAAACTTTGATTTTTCTGTGTTGTGAATGAGAAATGAACTAATACTCATTAGCAACACGTAAGAATATACAGAATTTAGCATATCTGATCTGTGACAAAAGAGAAAAGCATCACAGTTGTATCGAGATATGATTGGCAGAGAAGCTGCGTGGACCCCGCACAAACGTGTGGCGGCCACGACTTGGTCTTCTCTCTAAAGATGACATGCGGTACACTTTTGTCGGAAGAAGAAGCGAGCAAAATTCTAACCCATTTTTCCTCTACTATAGACATGTTACATATTTATATGTGAAGTTGCAACCATAAAAGATCTCTCCGTTAAAAAATCTGAAAAAAAAAAATAATTCGAAGCGGAGAGTAAATATTTATATGTAAATGCAATACCAATTGGTCTATTTAGTTTAACATTAATAAAACCAAACAACGAATTCAAGTTAAAATAATTATGTATTTTCCGAGTAAATTCTTGAAATCTAATAAAATAAAGCCTCCGTGGCTCCGTTGGACATAATTATGTTTTTTTTTTTTTTTTTTTGGCTATGCAATACAATTTTATTGAGAAACTGGTTCTGGACCGTTCAAGTTAAAAAGAACGGTCCAGATCCAGTAATTGTAATCATTTTATCTAAATTTCATTTGCTTTAGTCGAGAATTAGTACTAGGCAGTACATATTGTACCGATATTTTTATTAAAACCCCCAAAAAAATAAAAATTATCAAATCTGCTCCCACTTCAAAATTATAATTATTTCTACCCTAACCGCCCGTGGACTGGGCGGTCCACTTTTCCCACCAGACCGCCCAGTCACTGGGCGGTTCACTTTTGAAACTTGACCGCCCAGTCACTGGGCGGTCCACTATTAATTTTTTTTTTTTATATTAAATTGTTGTAATGATTTGTTTGAATGTTTTATATTAAATTGTTGTAATGATTTTTGAATGTTTTATATTAAATTGTTGTAATGATTTGTTTGAATGTTTTATATTAAATTGTTGTAATGATTTTTGAATGTTTTATATTAAATTGTTGTAATGATTTGTTTGAATGTTTTATATTAAATTGTATGATATATATTTATTATTTGTTGACGATTATTTTTATATGTTATGTAATTGTGTAGTTTTAATATAATTGATTAGTTTTATATTAAGTTTGTTAATGTTTAAATGTTTCTAAATGGTAATCTAAATAGTAAGCATAAACAATAAAAGTAGGTAATCTAAATGGTAAGTCTAAACATGAAACATAACAGTCCAAACATGTAATATAATAATCCAAACTAAAATACTAGAAACCTATCAAACTAAAAAAAATATAAAAACCCTAACGGCGACGACGAGGGCGAGGTCCGGAGAGGTCCAACCTCTCAGGTGCACGGTGCTCTCTCTGCGACGGCGGACGCCTCTGGTGAACCTCATCCACCTGCATGTCATCGTGTACGTCCTCACGCGCCCATGGGTCCTCCCCCAGGTGTAATGCATGCTCCCCATGGATCCCCGCCTGTGTACGCAACACCCACGGATCGGCCTCCCAAGTAGGAGGATACGTGGCCGGAGGCGGTGTGCCAAATATAGCAGCGGCAAAGCCATCTGCAGTCTGTGCCCCACTCCCACTGGCCTCGCCGTCGTGCTGTCTGGGCTCCATATACTGCTGTCGGTGGGGGCTAGCTGGCTCCCATCCGCCCTCATCTCCATCGGTGGGAGCTAGGTCATCCAATGAGAAAACGGCATCGTCCGCGGCGGCAGCTCCATCCTGCATGTAAACAATGTTAAATTAGGGACATAGAAGTAACGAGTAAATCTGGTAAATAATGAACTTTTGCTACCTCGGTATGCTGCACTGGAACTCCATACTCGTTGTAGTACGCGCTCCACGCGTTGTTGTTCAATACCCATTGGTGGAACGCCCAAGCTGGGTCATCATCTGCATAAATGAAGATAAATTAATAAGAATGATCTTTTAGAGATAAAACTTAATAATGATCATTTGTATTCCATATTATTACCTGCAGGAGGTGGCGGCATATCCGCAGCGTAGATAGGGGCGACAGGCTGCTCCGGATCTGGTGGTGGGGCCTTTATCTCGCGCCAATTGATGTCCTCCCCGGCATCGTGCAACATACCAATGAGGCGCCCGTCCCAGCCAGAGTCCTCAACGATCGGTGCACTGTGTTGGAGCATTTGACATCCTATCGCTCTCCAACTTCTTCTCGCCATGCACACCAAGCTGTGTGCCACTCCTCTAATACCCGTCAAAATCTGCACACAATGTATTTTCATTATTATTATTAGAAGATGAATAAATAAATACAATTTTTTAAGCATGTCATTTTCATTTAAACATACCGAACGAGCATGGATCGGGCCGAAAGGCAAGTAAGTCCTAGATCCCTCACCCGTGAGTCTCCGTCGAAGAGCATCACCGTAGTCCCCCTGTAGATAAACCGTCGGCATGCCCCATCTCTGGTACCAGACGATATATCGCAATCTCCAAGGCCCGACCGGCATAGGGGCATCTCCTGCTGGAGGCGGGGTCCATAAGTGCAACTGGGGAGATGCAGCACGCTGGTAATGCTCCCAGAAACGCGTGCTCCAGTCGACTTTGGGCTTGTTGTGTTTGGTGCTGCAATATAAATTAATTAGTAACGTGTATGGCTGAATAAGTAATAAAATAGACAAAGGATAAGGCAGTGGGTAGTTACCTGTGCAGCTGGGTGGTCTGCTGCTCGCCCAACTCTGGAAAATCAGGGACAAAGGCATCTAAGCCAAACTGACGGGGCACTCGGTCAGGATAGTGATACTCAACTATCCAGAAGCATACGCACGGCCCTCGACGGCCGCTGAATGTCCCTCAGCAGAGAGAGGAACATAATCGGGACTGCGTCACCGCTGGAATCGACAAACATGACGCTGCCACATAAATCCAAGACAAACGCCCTCACGTACCTGCAATATAAATTAGAAACATAAATAACTACATTTTTTGTTCAATCCATAACATATTTTAATTTGCAACTGTTTGTGATTACCTCAGAACAGCCTGCTCGTCACGTGTCTGAGGGGTGATCCTACGCCGGTGGAAGTGACTGCGGAGCGCCGCAAGACTGATGCAGTACTGTGAATACCGGTACTCCTCGTCCTCCTCTCCTTTCTTCTTCTTCTTCTTCTTTTGCAAGTCCGACGGAGCGGCCCCCAGCAGCTCCGGTATCATGTGCATCAGGTCTGGATGGTCTGAGACACCACCGATGGGGTCGCCGTCTATCCGTAAACCCCACAAGGCGCTGACATCACCTAGTGTGACTGTCATCTCCCCAACCGGAAGGTGAAATGTATGCGTCTCCGGTCGCCATCTCTCCACTAGACCGCAAACGAGGGCCTGATCAATATCACAGTGAGGCATGGTGGCCAACTGATACAACCCCAGATGAAGGATGCACTGCTCCATCAACGGGTGACGGACGTATGGTATCTCGGGGGTGCGATGCCTCACTGTCATCATCGTCGTGTCCTGCATGTTACAATTATTTCAATATAAACGTCTAATTAAATAATGCTATTTAAATTAGGAATACAACACCAACGTACCTCCATAGATGCAAGTGAGACACGGTGCCTGACATGTGGGATCCACAGAAGAGGACTAAACGTGTCAGGATGGTGAGGGGGATAATCTCCAAAGGGAGCATCTGCACCGGATGCCTCTGCACCGGATGCCTCTGCACCGGATGCCTCTGCACCGGATGCCTCTGCACTGGATGCCGGTGCACCGGATGCCGCTGCACCGGATGCCTCAGCATCGTGATCATGTGAACTCTCCCCCGTCTCCAGAGGGGCATCCCATTTACGTCCCCGTCTAGTTCTGACCATACTACATTTCAATAAACAGAAGATTTTATCTTACAAATCCTGATTTATAAACCCTAACTTATAAACTCTAATTATGTCAACCCTAAACCCTAATTTAGGAATTCAACCATAATCTAGCAATTCAACCCTAAACCCTAATTTGATCCTTAAACCCTAATTTAACCCCTAAATCCTAATTTAACCCCTAAACCCTAAATTAACAATTCAACCCTAATTTAACAATTCAACAAAATTTAAACAATTCAACCCTACATCCTAATTTAACAATTCAACCATAAACCCTAATTTGATCCCTAAACCCTAATTTAACCGCTAAACCCTAAATTAACCCTAACCCTAAATTAACAATTCAACACTAAACCCTAATTTAACAATTCAACCTTAAATTAACAATTCAACATAATTTAAACAATTCAACCCTAAATCCTAATTTAACAATTCAACCCTAATTTTGAACAATTCAATCGTTTCGGGAAAATCAACAACCCTAATTTTGAACAATTCAATCGTTTCGGGAAAATCAACAACCCGGACACGATAATTAACAATTCAATTCTACCTATCGGTCCAATGCCAATACAAGATACAAAATATAAATTAAAAAAAATTATTTAGAAACTTACCCGAAAAAAATCGGACCGTCGCCGAGATGGCCGAAATTAGGGTTCGGGTGAGAGAGAGAGAAAGAGAGAGGAAGAGAGAGAGAGAGAGGGGAAGAGGGAGAGAATGGCAGTAGAGAGAGAGAGGCAGATCTAGAGAGAGAGAGGAAGAGAGAGAGAGGAAGAGAGGGAGAGAGAGAGGAAGAGAGGGAGAGAGAGAGAGCTCTAGAGAGAGAGGAAGAGAGGGAGAGAGGCGAAATGGGCTGGGGTGGACCAGGTTCGGGCGGCGACTCGGCGGGGCGGCGACTCGGCGTGGAGGCAGAGGCAGAGGCAGAGGCAGAGGCTGGGGAGCGGTCTGCTCCCAGCGGACCGCTTTTAAAAAAAAAAAAAAATTCATAGTGGACCGCCCAGCCTCTGGGCGGTCAGGTTTTCAGAGTGGACCGCCCGAAGGCTGGGCGGTCAAGTTTCAAAAGTGAACCGCCCAGTGACTGGGCGGTCTGGTGGGAAAAGTGGACCGCCCAGTCCACGGGCGGTTAGGGTAGAAATAATTATAATTTTGAAGTGGGAGCAGATTTGATAATTTTTATTTTTTTGGGGGTTTTAATAAAAATATCGGCATATTGTACAAGTTAGTATAAATCATCGGATACCAGATACAGATAGATACCGGGGATAATCACTGGGTATCATATACTTTCCAGTTGGATACCGGTTGGATCTTGGTTGAATATATTTTTTTGGTCCTTTTGTACAATAATTCTGTGTTTCCTTTCTATTTCTTCTTAAATAAGGTGCACAATCATTTGTGTCGTAAATTAATTAATAGCATGCATAACACGGAAAATTAGAAAAGTGTAATGCACTTAAGCTTGTAGGAATAGAGTATAATACAAAGATGACATCGTCAGGCGGCAGACATGTAGAATTCATCAGTGTCGATCAATGCAAGGTGAGTCACTTCATTGGAAGTTAAATAATTTTTAATTGTACTTCTTATTGTCTATCTCTGACCTGTTGTTTTTCTTTTTAATTCTATATACTTGGTAGGAAGAAAATGGTGGTCCCTACAAGGTATCGATCCCTTTGCACCAAGCAACAAATCCCGTCGCAGATGTGTTACTTGCATATGAAATGAATGGGGAGGTACATATGGGCTCTTGAGAAAGTAATTACAAAGAATGCCAGAAACTTTACACCGATTTTAAATTGCTGATTTTGATATGTTTTTTCTATGTGAAGATACTGAATTGAGACCACGGTTATTCTTTACGTGTAGTCATCCCTGGTGTGATTGGTGCGCGCTCATTAAATGGTTAGATCAAATAAACATAATTGAAGAAGAATGCCAGGTGTGTTCAAGTTAGTATATTTAGATGATATAACATATAATTTCTGTTCCATGCTAATGCGCGGGGGCGTAGTTTTTTATGGATGTATTTTCATATACTATAGGGATTTTTTATACAAAATGTTTACTCCAACGGTGGATTGGGATAATATTATATGGTCTACTCGAAAGCTACAAATGGATTTTCCTGTTCAGGTACTGGGTTTTTATCGTACAAAACCTTTCTTTAAAGTCGATATCAAACATTTTAAAAGAGGTTATATATGCTTATACAAATATTTCGTTTGCAGTGTGCTATTTGTTCCTTGGAGGACATCAATTTAATTTGCTATGCCAGGACAGGTCAGTATTTCTCTGTGCACCTTTCCTTAAGTTGAACAAAGTTTCAGAAAAGCCCTAAGAATAAAGAATATTTACTTAGGTGACAATAGCTGGCTATGCTTTGTCCGGAGGGGGTAGAGGGATAGAAAGGGTGGATTGATATATCAGTTGACGGAGGCAAGACATGGATGGAAGCTTCTAGATACCAGAAGGATGATGTCAAATATATACCTGATGATATCAGCAGCGATAAATGGGCATGGGTCTTTTTTAAAGCAGTAGTGGACATAAATGAAGACACCGAGATAATTGCAAAAGCGGTACACCATATATATATATATATTTTTCGTTTAAAACAAATTGTGGAGTGAAAATAGGCTAACTGATCATATTACAAGTGATCACTGGTAATTTGTTTTTCAAGGACATTAATGTCCAAGCACAAAAATATGCATCTGAAAAGTAAAACAAAGGAGGTAGAAAAATCATACTAATAAAGAGAAGAACAAGATAGGCAACTAATGTATAGTACCAGCATGCACTGGCACCTGGTGTTGCTAATTATACACGGCATCAAGAATGTTAGTGAATAAACCTTACTTATTTTTAGTTTAGTTTTTCAAACTTCATTTTATTAATTTTTCAAGGTGGATTCAAGTGGAAATGTCCAACCAGAACACGTAGAGACCATTTGGAATCTGAGAGGCGTTCTCAACACTTCTTGGCACCGCATCCGGCTCCATATTTCCCCTTAATTTTCTCACATTTTAAAATACAATTAGTAACTCACTATATCGAAATGTTGTGATCGAAGAGTTGTATTCCATATGACCTTTTTGCTTCTTTTATTAAGGCTCTTCTTCCCTATTTAAATATGAAAAATTTTATACGTGTTTTTTTTTTGTTTCTGTTCACCTGGTATCTGTTAGTCATATTTGACGACATAGATAGACAGCAACGCATGATCTAGGATCTGATCCTGTCAATTTGGATCATAGTATTATTCTACTTCTGTTTACTACGAGATCTAGTTGAGGAAATTAGGATGCGGTTTTTTTAATTAACATGAAGTTTAGAAAACTGAGAATAAACTAGGACAGTGCATTTGCTTATTGGTGCACTTCTGGAGTTCGTATCTAGTGAGGTACCACATCTCGTAGGGTGAGATCCGAACTGATTATATTAATCTAGCAAAAATCTTAAACAGACCCCATGCATCTAAGACAAGCCCATATTAAGTTTGACTTGGCTGGGAGCTAACCACATCCCGTACGGTACAGCAGGGAATACGCACGCACACTTCTGGAGATACTGGTGTGAATGTGTGATCAGTTTGATTACTATTTTTAGGTGTGGTGATTTCTGCTAGCAATGGGACTATATAAGTGGTGGGCCTAGATAAGTGGGTTCAAATTGTGATCCAAATGATGACCCAGCCCGAATATCCTAAGGCTGGGCCCGCATTTGCTGATGCATTCAGACGGACACATTTAAAGGGACAGGCTGACAGCTCTAATTGAGGAATGAGGATGCAAAAGGATACTGGTAGCTTCTACCAGTCTTCTTTCAAACAAAAAAAAAGAGGATGAAAAAGGAAATTTTTTATTCATAAAAATTATTAAATTCAAACGTATGAAAATAGAAAGAGTGTCTCATTTTCAAAAAATATAGAAAGATCTGATTCATTGAATCCGATCCAAATATATAGATCAAACTCATTGGGTCTGATTTATTGGTAATTTTTTGTTTTTTTTATTAAGTGTTGATGGGAAAAAAAATGTATATATCAATGGATCGGACTCAATGAAATAGATTTTTCTATATTTGTTGGAAGCAAGACAATCTTTATATTTCCATATATCTGGATTTAATAAAATCTATATATCAATGTATCGGACTCAATGAATTAGATCTTTTTATATTTGTTGAAAACAAGACAATCTTTATATTTCCGTACATCTGGATTTAATAATTTCTACTGATAAAAAATTTCCGATGTAAAATCTTTTCGCAGAGGTGGGTTACCTTAGTGTTTTGAAAAAAAACCCGGCAGTCCAGGACCGGACCGGCCAACCAGTGGACAGGACCCGGACCGCCCCGTCCCGTGCACCGGATCCGTCCCGGACCGGGGTTAGGTACGGTCCGGTCTGTGGACGGGCCGGTTTGGTTTTCTTCCCACAGACCCGGACCGCCCCCCCTTTTTCAACCCGTAGACCCGACCCGCCAACCATTATATATATATGAGGAGGGATCAAGTTACAACAAATTTGAGTTATAACAAAGTTACAACAACCATTTTTTTCATTTTCAAAGTCCAAATCGTCGATCCAACCCGTTCAACATGATCTTTATATCTTCATTTTTAAAGTTTAAATAATAAACCCAAACCATTTAACATACCCAAACCATTTAACATGATCTTTATACGAAAATATACTTGAAGATCAAATTTAACATTTTTTAGATTTTTTTTTACTATTTTTTTAGATAGGTAGAAAATCACCATATCTAAAGATTATAGACTATTCGAAAGTAGTGATTTTCTATCTATCTAAAAAATAGTAAAAGAACATTAAAAATTATAAAATTTGGTTTGTAAATAAATTTTTATATGGAGATCATATTAAATTATTCGGATTTATTGTATGAATTTTGAAAACTAAGATATAGATCCATAACACGAATCAATGTGCGTATTGCAAAATATCATAGCCCTCCTAAAAAAAATATCATAGCCTCATAAGTGGTAGCGATTTGAATCAGAATAATGTTGTCTAATTTGTAAAATTATTAGTATTATTATTTTAGAAAATTTGAGATAGCAAATGAAAATTCTAGCGACGAGCAATCCGCTATCAAAAAAAAAAAAAATGATCATATACAATGTATTTGCATTTTTGTCTTTAGATAAACCTGCCGCAGTGGCAGGGTTTGTTTGACAAATTAAGACTGGACACTTGTTTAGATTTTTTTTTCCGGACATCCTAAGAGCTGATTAAATAATAATAATAATAATAATAATTCGACCCGCCGTGGGCCTATATTTTAATTAAAGTAAATTATAAATTAGGAATCCTAAATAACGATCTGTATTCCCACTGGATCCAAATTAAATTATTAATCTGCATTCAGCTAACGCAACCCATACTAAAGATTTGAGAACATGCATGCATGTCTATTAATTGGAGAATTTGACCAGTTCAAAAAAAAAAAATTAAGAAGAATAGATGTAGCGTCAAGTGAATTTTATATATAAACGTTATACTAACTATTAAATTATTTTGATTTTTGAGTGATATATGTAGGGGTGTCAACGGTTACGGTAAGGGTTGGGTGGAAGCATTTTCATATTCGTACCGTTACAAATTGTTCTTATCCATACTCTACACTTACCCGCTATAAATTATTTTACTCGTATCCTACCTTTACCTGTTATGGTTGTCGGATAACGAAACGGTTGCGGGTAAATAATGGGTAATATTAATATGTAATCATTTTTATTATTTATTAAATAAAACATTAAAACATATACATTCATTTTACACATGTATAGTACTTTATTTGAAAAAATATCTAATTATGCTAAAAGCATGTAAAACATTTAAAGTATTCTTTTCACTACTTATTAATATATATAATATATATATATAATTTTTTTTATAATTATCAATCATGTAACGGGTATAAAATAGATTTTATTCGGATTCTCTGATTTTCTTAATGCCCCTTGATTTTAGTATTACTTTTCAAGACATCCAAATTTATGAGTGGGTCTATTGAGCAATGCATCTACATCAAAAACCAAAGTCAATAATTATCAATAATTATTAAATTCAAGAAGGGTTTCAAATGGTTTTATTTTAATACGAATTAAGAACACACAAACCATCCATACTGTTACGTATCTACAAATTTCCTGATTTCATGGCTCGTATAAATACAAAACCAAAATGCTTGACATATTTACGTGCACATAAATAGGCCGATTTTTTTTTATTTGAGTTTCGAATCATTAAATATCTAATAATAATTTGGTCCTGTACATAATTTTTTTCAAAGAAAAAAAGTTTTAGTTTTAGTATTGATTTTAACCATCTGGTTATTTGAGGACAATATATATGAAAAATATTAAATATTTAGTTTCTAGCTTTCCTAACCATCTGGTTATATATAAAACATTTTCGAATTTTATATCATTTAAAATCATCATAGTCAATTTAGAAGACATCTCTCAACTGTTTTCGTTTGGAATTAAAATTACGTACACAGATAAATTCAGAGACCATTTAAACTCTTGGAGCATGATTTTAAAAATAAAAAAAATGTAAAGACATATAAATAAAAAACTTTTTAGATTTGGAATTTTAATTATACTAGAAATATATCATTCTTATCTTTGATATTCTTATTCGGTAATAGCTCGAATTGCTTTTAGCCAAGTGTGCATTATAAGATTAGATTTGGAAATAGAATTTATACAGATCTTAAGACACTTTTACCAGTTAATTTAATTTCTTTAATTAGTATCTATATATTTATGTTTTAAAACAATCGATCATGAACTTGCGGATTTTTTTTAATATCCAACATTAAATAAAAAATAATACAAATGTCCAAATTTTTTGAAATTTTTTAAAAATGTCCATGCCGCCGCTCGGTGGCTGAATTCTTTATTGGATCGCCGAAATTTTCTAGTATGAATTCTTTATTGGATCGCTGAACTCAGCCGTCTGAAAATTATAAATAAATAAATTATGTCAGAAACCTTATTTAAATAAAATAAATAAATTATTTTCGGTTTGCGGTTTCTGCCGAAAAAAAAATTATAAAATTTCTAATTAAATAAAAAAAACTATAAATAAAAAATAAGGTTTATGATAGAAACCGAACAAATCAAAGAAAAGTTTGTGTTTCTCGGGCGGCTCAATAATTTTCTCGGCCGCCGAAATTTTTGATAGTCTGGGTATTTTTAAAATTCTTCATAATACTTGGGCATTTGTATTAGTTTTGTATATAATGTTGGATATTAAAAAAAAAAGTCGGATGAACTTGCTTGTATAGATTAAAAATGAATTTGAATTGTGTTGGGGGTCGGCTTATAGATTTTTATTTGCCAGTTATATCAAATATGCCGACATTTTTATTAATATCCAAAGTTTAATATAAATTATTAATTATGCTCAGATTTTCAAACTTTCGCTAAAAATACCCAAGCCGGCCAGAAAATGGCCGGCTTAGGTACCCCAGTAAACCGGCCATTTTCTGGCCGGCTTACTCTATTTTTTTTTTTTTGAGACACTATGAAGATCAAAATATTGAAATTTAACACTGAAAATTTGAAAATTTTTGTTTAAATTATTTGTTATATTACTTCTTTTGATATATAATTAGCATATTTATACTAAAATATGCTAGATTAATTGAAATTATATTGAATAACACTATATTATGTTAAATTATGCTAAATTACATTACATTACGCTAAAAATACGGTAAATTACGCTAAATTACAAATGAATAGGGAGGATATCTTCACTGAAAAGGCGAAAAACGACGATGAAACTTCAAACGGTCATAAAACAGCGCTCGAGTGTCCGATTTCAGCAAATGACCACTTTTCGGAAAGCTTGCGAAAATGCGCATGCGTCCGTGCCCACTATGCCGGATTTTGAAATTCAGAATCGCCAAAAAACAAAGGGAAGAGCCTCAAAACTTGAGTTGAAGTCTCCGATTAAGATTTTCATTTCTATCATTCAATCCAAGTAGCTCAGTAAATTAGTTACAAAATGAACTTGCAGATTACCAATTTTTACTATTTTTGAAATTTTTTTACTATTTTTTATGATTCATGAAAGATGAGCAAAATCAGTCTACTATAGCGTAATTTTGTGTAGTTTAGTGTTTTTTTTACCATATTTCAGCATAATTAGCGAAGTTATTGTAATTTAACGTAATTTAGTATAATTGAACATAATTTATTGTAATATAGTGTAATTCAACATAATTTCAAGTAATCTAGCGTATTTTAGTATAAATATGCTAATTATACATCAAAAGAAGTAATATAACAAATAATTTAAACAAAAATTTCAAAATTTCAGAGTTAGGTTTCAATATTTTGATCTTCATAGTCTCTCTCTAAAAAAAATAAAAAAAAAAGATGGAGTAAGCCGGCCAGAAAATGGCCGGTTTACCTAAGCCGGCCATTTTCTGACCTGCTTGGGTATTTTTAGCAAAAGTTTGAAAATCTAGGCATAATTAATAATTTGTATTAAACTTTGGATATTAATAAAAATGTCGGTCAAATATGTGATAACGTGACTGAACTGGATATATATGCGCTCCTAGTCCGGACAATTATTATTTTTATTTTTTTGTAAGAAATATAAAAATCACGTCTCCAGATTTATTAATACGGACATCAAGTGTGGTGTTATAAAAATGGAGTCCGGACAATTATCTAAAAGCTCTTCAGGCTGGCAACAGTTATTAACTAAAACTTACTATTATAATATGCTACGACGATTAAATATTGCTTGAATCCGACCAGCTATATTTTATATATATGTTGCGTTTACTATTATTATTATTTTTAAGTTTGCATGTACACTAGTCCTATCATCCACATGACCACATGCAAATGGCATTAGTGGAATTGATACACAACAATACAACATTTGCTCTTGGTACCCGATACAGAAAACTTTTTATTCATAGAAATTAATTAAATATGAGAGAGAAAAATAAAAGGAGTATCTCGAATTATTATTTCCAATTCAAAATTTAAATAGAGATCATTGTCACCGATTCAAAAACATATTTTGTTTTTTTTTCTCCATTTCGCTAGAATCCTAAGCTCCTCTCTTCATCTTCGCGTGGATCCCACCCAATCATATTCAAATCAATCTTCTCCTGCTTGGCTAGGATTTATTTTTAGATCGCTGACAATGATCCCGATCCAAAACAATAGTTTTGATATTTCTACAGATATAAGAACGGAAATACTCTTTCTATTTTTCCTCTCTCATATAGTCATATTTAATTAATTTATGTAAATAAAAAATACTCGCCGATACAAGCTAAAAAAAATACAACATTTGTAAACCGGCAGTCAGTGGTGGCTCCACTGAAGTGTAATTCTCTCCGCTATCTTGTGAAACGAAGAGTCCAGTCCTGCTTTAGATAATTTGGACTACCTTATGCATGACATGAGTAATGATAATATAGTATTATTTTGACTTTATACAGCACACAATTATTAAAGATAATGAACAAATATATAACTAGTAACGTTGTATGAAGCAACAATTACTTTGTTAATGTCTTAATTTATCGTGCATACCATCTTTATTAGATTGAATATGTCTCGCACAAACTGGCGACTCCGAGAGCCTCTGCAGACGATTTATTGGAAGTAGCTGATCATATCATGTACCACCGAAATTTTTATTTATAACATTATTTCAAAAAAAAAAAAAAAATCAAAATACTCCGAAATCCGGGTTTTTCTAATTAAACTCAAGCCGCACTGGTAGTTTGCGGCCCCAAATACTGAGGGCCGCTCAATGCCCCTGCAGCCGCAGGGCCCCCCAGTGGTTCTACGGCCCCTGTTTCTTTATATTGTTGTCCATGAGAGAAATTTATTTCTCACAATCACCAAATCTCTCTCCTAAATAAGAGCTGATCTGTAAGTTTTTTTGTCTTTATTTTTTTAAGTTTTTAATAGGTTAATAATTAATTTAGTTAATTTTTAATTTTAGGTTTCTTGTGTATTTGATTCAAAATGGCTCTTATGGTATCCATTTATACTGGTGGGGATGTTTTAACAGCCCTAATGGGGTTTATTATAGTATCGGGCCTGTTACTGTGATTTCGGTATTGCCGGGTACTGATTATGTAGGGATTAAATCGGGTATTTGTCAGAGTTTAGGATTAGATCAGGGTCAGTATGACCTTAATATTCAGGCCAAAATTAGCATGCCCACTAGTTCAGCACAAACCTGGTTCCAACTCTTTCCAGTTCATAATGATGGAGTATGGCAGGTATTGTACAACCAAACCATTTTTCTGGGGGTGCATACAAGATAATTGACCTATATGTGGAGATTACCCGAGTCCGGCGTACCAACCCAGTTATGAGGTTAATCCAGGACATAGTCAGGTTAACTCATCTGGCTCAAGTCCATCCCCTGTCCAAATTGACCAACCGTCTAGCAGTCGGGCCCCAGTTCAGAGGGACTGACCGTCCAGTAGTCGGCCCTCCCGTCGGGACCCACCCTGGATTGACCAACGGTCATTTAGTCGGACCGCTACTTGGGGTCAATCTTGTGATCCAGATGAAACCGATGAAACAGTGGATCCGGAATTAGAAGAGGCGGAGGAAAATTAGGGTGATGTTGATCTTGAGGGTATGAGCGATCAAAGTGACCAGGAAGATACCAGGCCTGTGCTTGGACAGAGATTTTTCAGGATGGTCGCGGGTTTCAGATAATGGATCGCGGGTTTGAGCACCCGATTTCGGCTTTCCATGACACATCAGGGTTTCAGGAAGCAAATGCGGGTTTTGTTTGGAAGGTCAGCAGAGTATGAGAATGAATTGTCAGAGGGACAAACATATGACTCAAAAGAGCAAATGAAGAACGTAATTGCCAGGTTTCACATACTTTTCAACAAAGAGATAAAAAATATGCATAGTGACACGACCAGAATGAGGTTCAAGTGCAAGAACAGTAGATGTGGCTGGTACATATTCACGAGGTGCCCAACAAAACATTATTGCCACGTAGATGCGATAAGAATAGATCATGCACAATTGTCGGCTCACATGAGAAGCGATGTTGATTTGAGTATCCAAGCTGTCAGGATCGTTATTGCTAAAAGATACAACGGTCAGATACCGGCGTACAACAAACTGTGGTGTGGCTGTGAGTTGGCAATTGCCCGCCAATTTGGTAGTTGGGAGGGGTCATACGCTCCTATAGTTCCGTTGTTGAGGCAATCAAGAGAAAAAAATCTCAGGTACTTTATTGTTTCTTCTATTTTTATGTCATTGTAACACAATCAACAATTGAACTTATTTTTTTAAAATTAATGACAGAAACATTGTTTGATGTGACCTCATTTCCCACCGATAAACCTGAACTATACAAGTATTTTTATAAGACGTCTTGGGTATTTGGACCTTTCAACACCTCAGACTAGTCATCACTGTTAATGTTTGTTTCCTGTCAGGCCGGTATAAAGGTAATTAAATTATTTAATTTGCTTTATTTAATTTAGTTGATTTAATTTTTTTGAAATTAATTTGATTATTTTAATTGATTGATGGTTTAATACAGGTAAATTGTTGATTGCAACTAGGTACGATGCAGAAAACCAGCTTCTCCTATTGGCTTTTGCACATGTTGAGTCAGAGAGTTTCGAAGATTGTGCGTGGTTCATACAATGGTTGCGAAGCAACGTAATTTGCTTCAGATTCATGTGTGTCATCACTGATAGGGAAAATGTATCAAGAAGGTGTTTAGACAAGATGATCTGGGGTGGAACAATGAGGATGAGAAGAACATGAAGAAGAACGGTTGCAGTAATGCGGCAATCAAGTTTTTTAGGATATTATTTTATGACCTATGGTTTTGGATAGGCGGCAATCAAGTTCTGGGCACCACAAGGAGGGCCACACCAGTCCCTATTATATTAACCCCTGAAAAAAATATTTTAAAGTTTTCATAGCCAATTTCAATAGAAAACAAAAAAATTAGACCATATATCGAAAATGATGTCGATGGAATTCGATAGATATTTCGAAAAAACAAGAATTCAATTTTGGTTATTCCTGACATCAAACTCATCTGCTTCCATTTCATGAAAGTCACAGAATTGGATACACGAATAGAGTCCACAGAAGATCAGAGAGACAGACAGATGGAGACGTGCCATCCACGTACACGGTACACCTTTCAGGAGAGCACGAGCCGTTCCATTTGCTATTTCGCCCCACGCTTCAGGGTTAGCATTATTACATAAAGGTCCCTTCAAACTATAATATTATGCTAATTACTTCAACATTTAAACATACAGAATATTCTGATGTTTTCATTATTACATAAAGGTTCCTGCAAACCTCCTTATTTTAATATTATTATTGTATGTTATTATAGTATACCAATTAGTTCGATATTAAAACTAAAAGTTATCATGAAAAAAATTAAATAAATATAGTAAACACCATATAAACATTGTACCCACTAACCACTATATAAACTTTTTTTGCAAGCTATTATTTTAGTTAGTTGGTTTATTATAAGTAAACAAAATTAACAAATAAAAATCTTGCCTTTTTTTTTTGGCTTTTTTAAGTCAAATTATTGAAATTGAATTTATTCAACGATACAAACATTCAGTTGCCGCTACACAGTACTAATTGAGATACTTGCAAAGTGGATTTTTGAATAAAATATGTCTTTATTCATTTTTTTCTTTTTGGAGAGAGAGAGAGAGGGGTTTAACTGAATTTTTAGACAAATAAAAATTTCCCACAACATATGCTAATTGAGATACTTGTAAAGTAGATTTTTTTAGTAAAATATGTTTTTTCTCACTTCATCTCAAATTCTTTGTAAAATATTGAGTATAGACTTTGTTAATTTTAATAGAAAAGATGTGGGTATAGACTTATTTTTTTTCTCAAAAATAATCTTTATAGAGAATCACATACAACACAATTTGGTAAAGTATTAATTTTGTACAACAGGTTACAAGTAAAAAAAATATTCTAATAACCTTACGGCACTCAATATTCTCGGAAACATTCATAATTACCTTTTCCTAACTAACTATTAGCAATGGTTCTGGTTGAACTAAGTTTAATACAGCAAAGAGGTAGGATTTAAATAAGAATTCAAACTCTACGGAGTATGAGGGTATATGCGAAAAATGTTTCCAGCTTCAAAGTTCAAAGAGGTCCCTACCCGCTCCATCTCTCAGTCTCCGAGTTTTTGCAGCGCTAAAGCGCAAAGGCGCGAACTACACGACGAACTAGCGGTACAGCACTGCTTATTCAGCTTCAGTATTCTCTCTGACACCCCCATCTTATTTCAACTATTCTTTTTAAGCATTTACCTTAGTCCCTTACCACTTACCAGTTACCACCACACCACGGAGCGTAGAGAGAGAAAGGGAGGTGAGAAGAGAAAGAGAGAGAGAGAGAGAGAATGGGGGCAGAGGAGAGGCAAAATGGCCAAGGTGGATGCATTGCGATTCGATCCTTCCCACCTCCTTCCATCTCTCGCTGTACCATTGGCGGCTCTTCTACTACTACCTCAGGTACACTTTTGCATTTTAATCCATCAATACTTATCTTTTTGCTTCATGAACTCATGGTCTCTTCTAACAGTATAACCAAAACCCATCATTTCTCTCTCTCTTTTTTTTTAGTTCCGTTTTTCTTTTATTCAAGTACATTGCTTGTCTGATTCTGTTTTCAGTAATAGTGCTCAGTGTAGGGCTACCGGCTCATTTTACTTTATTTTTAAATTGAAATTAATGCGTAGTAATTTGGTGGAATATAAAACAATTCCCTATTACGTATATTTGTTTTCCTTTTTTTTTTGCAGGGTAGATATATTTGGTTCGAAATCACCTTTTCTAGTCCTAAATAGTATAGATATTAAAAAAATTAGTCGTTACAATTTTCTTTTGTGCAATTGTTCACTTCTGAGTTCTGACGGATTATTGATTCAATTAAGGATAAAGACCGGACCTTTCATAAATTTGTCATGTAATTATTCCATTCTTTTTCAGAAAAGACAATCTATCTATTTAAGTATTATTTACGCGACAGTATTAAAAAAAATAAACAAGGCTGTAGGGTCGATCTCCCACCTAATCTGGTATGTTTGGTACTAGATCTTAACTCTTCCTTTTTTTTTTTTTTTTTTTTTTTGATGGTTGACGGCGAAGCCGGTCAACGATAATATATTAGGATAAAGAAAAAGTGTTTAATTACACGGACTTTGAAAAGTCCCGCAACCTAAAATATTTACACCGTTAACTTGAAAAAATAGCCACTAGTAAGGTACAGTAAGCTCCCACATATCCTAAGCCCGCGCTACACCCATTGTGCCCATAGAGAGAAATCCATTGCCGTGTCATTGATAAGGATCTGCACTGTCTTCCGCTTATTTGAGAATAGGCGTCTGTTCCTCTCCCTCCAAATAGCCCAAACGCCTGTTGCCCAAATTAGGTTCCTTTGCGCATTGTCACCATCCTGTCTGCGTGTTTGCCATGCCCTGAGGAGTGACACGGCCGCCGGTACCACCATGTTGTAGTGCATGAACAATCCTCTCCAAAAGTTGTGAGTGAAATTGCATGACCAGAATAGATGGTCCCTTGTTTCTATATCCCCGGAGTCGCAGAATACACATCCGTGGGGTACCACACAGCCTCTTCGGATCAGTACCTGTTGGGTCAGTACTTTGTTTGCCCTAAGCAACCAAACGAATATTCTCACCTTTAGTGGGACCTTCATTTTCCATAGCTGTTCTTGTGATGCGGATAGTACGCCCGTTTGATGCAGTAACTTGTAAGCCGATCCACACGAGAATAACCCCGAGGGGGACCAGCGCCATTGCAGGCCAGCCGACCTGTCCACCGATACCTTGAAGAATGGTACCTGGTTTGCCAGCTCTCTGAGGAAGAAGGATGTATCACTGGCACGCTGAAGGTGTTCTACCGCGGAGATGTGATGCAGCCTGTTTAGCGTGACCGCCCATAAGCCTTCCGGTTTTGACTCTAAGTTCCATAGCCATTTTACCAGGAGTGCATCATTTTGGCAGGTGAGATCGATTACCCCCAAGCCCCCGTTGGATCGCAGGGCGCATACCTTTTCCCAATTTACCAGGCAATTTATGCCCTTACACGTGTCCTTGCCCTTCCATAGGAAGTTTCTCCGCATTCTGTCTATGTGGCGCACAACCCCAGCCGGGATTTTTAATGCCTGCATGAAATGAAGCGGCATGGCTGAGAGAACGGATTTCACCATGATCACCCGGCCGCCGTAGGACAAGAAGGAAGAGGTCCATCCTTGTAGTCTATTCTGAATTGCGGATAACATCGGTTGGTAATGGATTTTGCGTGGTTTAGTGATTGTGAGGGGTAGGCCTAGGTAAGTTAGAGGTAGTTGGGATGGCCTTGTCGAAAGAATTTGCCGGATGTGTTGGGTTAAGCGAACTCTTCCTTTTTAAAAATGTCTCCGGCCCTTTTCAAAGATTTGGTGAACCTATTATTGTGATGATTGGATGGGAAATATAATGCTACTAATTATGGATATACTTCTAATTTTTAATCCAACCTTTTTTTTTTCCTTTCAAAGAAGCCAACTTTACTTTGACAACTTTTGGCAACTTTCAAACATTTTTTTTATCAAATTGCTGGGATTTATGACATAGATTCTGTTCTGGAAACCCTCAAGGTGTACATAATTTCTTGTGCAAATTTAGGAGAATGTTGTCGGGTAAGAGCATATAATGTTGGCAAAACAGTGCTATGGTTTTAGGCAAATTTAATTTTGCCATTTTCCTGAATTGATGATCTTATCATCTAAAATTTATAATTTTTGGTTCAAATTTTATATTAAACTTTTAAAGTTTTCTATTTCTAGATGATGCTACATGTGGGTCACCAAGATGGATTGGAAAGAGTTTGTCTTGTGTTTGTATTAAAAGAAAGGGAAAGTATGAGCGCATATGCATGACTCTTACACCTCTACAGGTAATATTTTTCTCTTGGTTGTATTCTAGGAAAAAAAATGTATAATGGCAGTTTTCATCTTCTGATTTTTTTTCTCCTTTGTGTTAAATATAGAATGAAAGGTTACAGAGGCTGAAGCACCGGATGAAGGTGTACTTTGATCCATCTAGGCGCGATCACCAGGTTATCTCACTTTATTTATTGTTTGTAAATAAGAGCATGTGCATCTCTGTGATTACAAAAGATGACCTATTCTGCCACATCAGCAACCTTTACAATCATCCTTAATTTAATATAAAGTCATCTTCGTCCCTGCAATTCATCCCCAATTTCAGTTCTTAAGATCCATTTATTTTTGTAATATATTTTATTTTTACATCCTTGCCAGGGGCGGATAGAGTAAGAAGGTATGGGGGTCAATTGATCCCCATTTATTATCAATTTTTTTTGTAATTATACATGATTTTCTATATGTTTTAGAGTAAAATGCTACGGGTACTATAAAATTGACCCCCATGCCTTGAAAGTTTGGCTCCGCCCTTATCCTTGCCAGATTGCTAAAATTGATGATGATGTGGCAATCCTGCCAGATTGCTAAAATTGTAATTGTTTACATCCTGCAATTGATTCGCAATTGAGATGCACATGCTCTAATAAAGTTGTCAAGTAATATCATATTATGTACCTGTAATTTCTGAAAGTCCATATTTTTTGAATTAATAAAAAAATCATAATAGGAAGCATTAAAGGCTCTTTGGAATGCTACTTACCCAGATCAAGAGCTTGAAGGTCTGATTTCTGACCAATGGAAGGCAATGGGCTGGCAGGGACGGGATCCATCTACTGACTTCAGGTATCTAAGTATAAAGATTGAATAAATAAAAATATACTGGTTCCTTCGTATACAGGTGTATAATGTTTTAATAGATAGATTTATACATAATTAGAGGTGCCGGATTCATTTCATTGGAGAACCTACTCTTCTTTGCAAAGACATTTTCTGTAAGACCTTTTCTTTGCACTAAATAATGCTTTGCCTTAATTTCTTTTTAATTTGTTCTTTGTGGAGTTCTATTATTTGTTAATAATTTTTTTTTTAAGACATCATTTCAAAGACTGCTGAACAAACAAGGAGGGAAGAGAGCTACATGGGAGTACCCATTTGCGGTGGCTGGAGTAAATATAACATTTATGATCATGCAAATGCTTGACCTGCAATCTAGTATGTGGTAGTTTTACCTAGTTTACTCCGATATTTTCTTTATTATCATGTAATGAACTAAAGGCTTTTGCTGGTCTAGTAGTTGTTAGGTTGTAATTTAAGCCTCCGTGGGGCACTAAATATGGATTTGGGAGTTATAGCCTTCTTCATTTTCCCCTCTTTTAAACTTAGTGGTAATTTAAACTACAGACTTATGTGGCTTCCATTGCCGAACTGTCCATCACCTTTTCATAAGGGATACTTATACTTCATGTTGGAACCAGTGAGTAGGTCACAGTTGGTGGGGTCATCCTGGCCATTGCAAGTATAAGTTTATCATTGGTTATGTTAGAGTTTTACATTTTAAAAGAGGCAATACAATGGTACCTGGTGGTCAGAATTATAATTCTCGCGTCAACTACGGCACTGATAAAAATTGTACATGACGAAATGTTAATAAAAATTTATCAGTACTGGTATTAATGCATAATTGAGTACCATTTGCTACCATCTATTAGTTTATCAGTTTCTCTGAAACTGCTTTCTTACTGCAAAATTAGTTCATTTTTGCAAAACACACCCATTTTTTATTCCGATTTGCATAAAAAATAGATACTTTTATTTAAGTGGGGCCCTTGAAACTAATCGCATTGGGTGTCAGAAAACATACAAAAGATACCAGTAAGGTATCTAGTCCCTTACTGTAAGAATGGCATTCTCTATAATACCTCTAATTTAAATTAATCCTTTTCTAAGTCCTTTGCTCCTCTGCGTTCTCTCATGTCTCAGAATTTGAGCACCCTTGGTTAATGAGAAAAAGAACCCAGTTTAATCGGAGATAACTTGTCCAATTTAGCATATTTAACGCATTAGATATTATCCATTGAAGTATTGCTTGCCTAACAAGGGTTTGTTCTGTAAATACAAGAGACCTGGCATATATCGTGCAAATATGGAGAAATAGTGTGGTACCTTTTGCATAGAAACCTAAATTTTTTTAAATCTTCATAGAAAATCACTTAATGTGTTTTCCTTTAACCCATGTAAATTGCAGCTAAGCCGAGAACCTTTGTTAGAGCCATTTTTGTTCAAATGCTCTCAGGTAAATAGATGTGACCAAAATATTTATCAAATCTAAAGATGTTTCTCTCGTAATGCCTTGGTTTATAAATACTGTCTCATGCTACAAATTTATACCTTTTTCAGAGGATGAATGGGCATTTGATTTACTTTATTGCGTTGCCTTCGTGGTATTGGATAAACAATGGCTTCAAAAGAATGCCTCCTACATGGATTTCAATGTACTATTCTTTTCCCCTATATTTATGAGTTATTGTACCAGATGTTTCTTCCCGTTACCACAACTGACCGGTATGGTATTGTTCAATTATTGAATAGAACCTCTCAACTTTTTCTTAAGTTGCTGAACTTTATATTGAAACCTCAGTGCACTTGTTCAATCACTACAAGCCCAAATAAACACAAAAGGCGGAAAAGATGTTTCGGATACTACTTACCAGGTCATAAATTATTACAACTTTTGGACAGTGTATGTCATATCCTTATTAACACCTTGGTTTGAGAAGCAAATCAACATGTTAATTGATAAAGCCTTAAACTTTGTTTTGAAGGAGAAATTTCAAATGATGTGAAATACATGTTTGCACAAGTTCAGATTGTTCAAATATGTCTCATTATATTATTAAAATTTTGTTTGCTTATGTTATTAGGAGGTTCTGAGATCGACTCGAGTGCAACTAGAACAGGAGCTTCTATTGGATGATGTAATGCGGATTGAAGATATGCCCTCTTATAGTAACCTCTCTTAGTTTCTTCTCTTATTCTCTCCCACTGAATTGATTCTAAATTGTACAGTATTCATGGTTTCTGTTTTATTTCTTCACCCCTTTGCTTTGAGAAACGTTTGGTGGGGAACTGGCGCACTGAAGTTGGCTGTACTCGTACCGCTAAATTAGTTTTGGCTCAATTCAATTTGTGTTATGTTTGTCAAAGTGTCTCGATGATTTGGAGAATTTTTCATGAAAACATCCGATTTGGTTGGGAACTGATTCAATTTGTGTATAGTAATAGCATGACCTGCATATGTAGTTAACGTAAAAAACAAAATGTAATACGTAATTAATACTCTCAGGGTCATTGTTTCAGAAATTCATAATTTCGTAGACTCTTAGTTATTTAGAAGTGACACTAAATCCCACTAACATGTTATAGCGTATAGACTATACTAAAAATGTTTGCAAGAGGGGAAAATAACAAAGAACGCGAGCAAAAATATCAGTTAAAAATAGTAGAAAGTGTAGATAATATGTAATTGATTAATGATTAATGTCAATAGAACTTTTCATTAAAAATTCATTCTAAAAAAGAAAAAAACTTGAAAATTAGATAGAAAAAAAAAGCTTAATACGTGAGATTTAGTGGCACTGCAAAATCACCTCATTCGTTTCTAGAATGAACGAGGGTAAATCCCTCTTTATATTAACCATAATTGATTACGTAGAAAATAAGATCTCTTGGAAAAAAGAAAACAAATAAACTAAAAAAAGTGTTTTTTAGAAAGTAAAAAAATAATAATCAAAAGGAAAATGTAAGCTTTAGCTAATTAAGTATTGCTTATAATTCAAATAGTGTACACTCTTTCTTGATATCCAGGAAAAACATACTCGCAAATGTAACTTTATTAATCTTTATATCTGTTTAGTTGTCCTCCAATAACTTGTAACAATTACATTTTAATTAGCAATTGGTAAAGAAATACAACCCATATTTTCCGCATCTCTCTTGAAGGCTATTACTGCACCATAATTCTAATTTTATTATTTCTATTAATTAGTGAGTTTAAGTTATGCATCACAACATTCATACATGTTCGAAACAGTTTAACACCGCAAATTTGTGCGCTAATCATTCAAATTGCATGAACTTATGGATTAATGCAATGAATGACGAGGGAGACAATAGTGAGTTTAAATATGTTCTATTTTATATCATTTTAAGTTATGTATCACAACATTCATACATGTTGGATTTCAAAAAAAAAACATTCATACATGTTCGAAACAGTTTAACACCGCAAATTTGTGCGCTAATCATTCAAATTGCATGAACTTATGGATTAATGCAATGAATGACGAGGGAGACAATAGTGAGTTTAAATATGTTCTATTTTATATCATTTTAAGTTATGTATCACAACATTCATACATGTTGGATTTCAAAAAAAAAACATTCATACATGTTCGAAACAGTTTAACACCGCAAATTTGTGCGCTAATCATTCAAATTGCATGAACTTATGGATTAATGCAATGAATGACGAGGGGGCAATAGTGAGTTTAAATATGTTCTATTTTATATCATTTTAAGTTATGTATCACAACATTCATACATGTTGGATTTAAAAAAAAAAAACATTCATACATATTCGAAACAGTTTAACACCGCAAATTTGTGCGCTAATCATTCAAATTGCATGAACTTATGAATTAATGCAATGAATGACGAGGGGGCAATAATGAGTTTAAATATGGGGTAGAACTAGGGTGCTCTTGAGTTCACCAAGTCTTTGGTGAACTCAAGTCTACAACCCATCGGATTGGCTTCAAACGATGAATCTGAACCGTTGAAACCCGTCTACCTTACGAGTGATGCGTCTACATGCAAAAGTTTTAAATTTTGAAATTAATTTTGCATAGAGTCAAGTGGTCAAAAAACGTCAAAAAATGAATGCATTAAAATTAATTTATTAACCTTCTAATTTTGACCGCTTGACTTTATCCTAAATTAGTTCGAAAGTATAAAATTTTTACATGTATATGCATCACTCATAAGGTAGGCGGGTTTCAACGGTTCGGATTCGTCGTTTGAAGCCGATCCAATGGCTTTTAAACTTGAGTTCACCAAGGGGCTTGGTGAACTTAAGAACACCCTAGTTCTACCCTTAAATATGTTCTACTTTATATCATTTTATGTTATGCATCACAACATTCATACATGTTGGATTTAAAAAAAAAAACATTCGTACATGTTCGAAACAGTTTAACACCGCAAATTTGTGCACTAATCATTCAAATTGTATGAACTTATGGATTAATGCAATGAATGACGAGGGGGACAATAGTGAGTTTAAATATGTTCTATTTTATATCATTTACCAATGGAAAATAGTTGGAGTTTTTGTCCAAAAATTCTTTTGGACAAAGTCTCATGCAAAATTGCTGATTTGTGTTGAAATTTGCACAGATGGTTTAGATTTATAGGATTGTTTAAGTACATTAAATTTTAAGTCTATTCACACGAATCTCAACGCATATTTGACAGTTTAAGCCCGACTTCGGATAAAATTTGTCCAAAGCCCTTCGAACAAAATTTAATTTCTAAAAACATACTCTAGTTAAAGAACCAATATTTGGTCTAGTGGTAAAGGATAACACCCTCCTCCGTGTTGAATGTCGTAGGTTTGAAATCCAAATAAAAGTTCTTTATAGACATTATATAGAAGTTGGAAAAGAAAAACTAGACCTCTGTCTTTCTATTAAAAAAAAAATACTCTAATTAGCTAATTCTTGGGCTGAAATTTCTTTAAGAGTAGCATTGCTGTTGGACATTCCTATCAGAAGAAGCCTGGTCGGACATATTTACCCTTCCTACTCACTATCTGCAAAGAGTAATTCTGTGAAAACAATAGTGATATTACTGTTTGATTACTACTAGACATTTTTCTTCAATTGATTCTTTTCGATGCATCCGAACCTTTGGCGTATACATATTATGATTTTTTTTTTTTCAGATTTTCATTTAGTCCTAGTAACATCTTTTTAAAATCTTTTATTTCAATTATTAAATCCGATTATAATAATTTCGTAACTTGTTCTTTCAAAAAGATAATTTTGTGGCTCGAGTGCTTGCTAACAAGTTTGGCATACAATTTCTTTTGAGATGGCTTATTTTGTCTCGCATCAGTATTTGAAGTGTCGCTAGTCGGATGATTTATTCATTACATTTCATGAATTTGAGTATTGTTTGATAATCTATCAAAAATTATAAAACATGAACCAATAAAATATTCAGATTGTTCAATACAGAATAACACGCATAATCTCAACAATTTTTACATACATATAAATAATTCCATAATGTTGGATTTCAAAATTTTGTTTAATTTTACACAACTGGCCCTTGTGCTTAGGAGTGGAAACACTAAACATGCCAGATTGGTCAGATTTTATCGTGAAAAAGTTGTTGATACAATTTACAAAAGTAAGGTTACATATTTTTCAATCCATTAACAACTAAGTATAAATTAACACCAATAAAAGGCTTCTTTCCTTCACTCTATCTTTTCCGATGAAACCAGGAAAAATGGGAATCTTCGATGAACACAGAGCATCGCAGAGATCAAATTCTTCCACGGATTTTCACAGGCTACAGGATAAAGGACGTGTAATCAAACACATCCAAAGAAATGAACATCTAATCAATACAAGAAGACTTGCTATATCCATAATAATAAGAAAAGGCTTATAAGCTGACACTCGGTATTACTACATTTTCTACCACAATATTGTTTTCATTTCTCACTCATTTTCTGATTGAAGATGCTGGTTCTTTTATAGAATGTGAAGTTGTCAACACTCTTCTGGTTTCTTACAAGGTACTCCCTTCACTGCATGCCTGCAATGAAACCTAAAAGAGGGAAAAGGAACTTATAGAAAATAATTACAAAACTGAATTAAAATAAAAGGGCCAAAGACAAAAGGAGAAAATCCGACTTGTGAAGTAAAATTTAGCAGCAATTTGGTACTTGCTGAATTCAGCTATTACTGGTAATTACTGCCACATCTTCATCTTGACTTGCTCATCACATGGAAAGACACACAAACACAAACGGAAAAGAAAACAGGGAAGATACTCGGTTTGGTGCTGCTACAGTAGGACAAAAATACAACTGCCCAGAGCACTCTAGATACTGTCTCGAAAGGTGCTATTTGTGAAGTTGCGCATTTATGAAGAGAAAAGTGGCCCACAGCAAGTTTGGAAGAGAAAAAAATAACATGAAAAATAAACATTTAATTAATGGAAGCATGGGCATCGGACCAAAATCGGTTGATGCCCACTCGGAACCAATTTGGGTCCAATGCCCATCGGAAGCGCCCTGCTTCCTTAATTAGTAAAGCTGTAAAATTAAGCAGAAGGTACATACCAGATCACATCATCCAGATCTGCGAAATTATGACAACTGTCATTATCACCCTTTTGTGAAGCCACAACTCTACACTTTATGTGCAACCCCCATTGTATAGCCTGAATTAATAAAGTCCATGTTTAGTAACTTATTATTGTCTGGTATACAACCACCAGGCTGATACCTGTACCAGATTTAGCCATGATCACCCCATCAAACATGAAATGAAGCACAAAAGCAAAAGGAACATGAGTAAGAAGGAGAGCAAGAACAATACCTTTTTGCTGTACCGAAAATCACGCTTTGGTAGGAAATGAAGAGGCATGTTGAAATTGGAAGGGCACTTGATTAAGAGAAATAATTTTGAAGTTCCTTTGAGTAAGAACATTAGTTGATAAAGATAAGAGTTAGCATAATATAGAAAGAAATAGGGAAAAACTATGACTATCATAAATATAAAAAATTGTTAACATAGAACTTTACTATTTTTTATATTTAGTTGAGTCAACTTTTTATTTTGCAATTGCAGGCACTGGTCAATACTGGCACAGTACCGGTTTTTGGCAGGTAATCTTTACTACATTCCCAAATTAGCCCGTTGATAATGAGACTTATACACCTTAAAGTCCATAGGATGAATAGAGCTTTTTTGAGGCCCTTATATGCATCGCATTGAATTGATTGATAGTAACCTTATGAACTAGCAACTCAATGACTGGTTGCATTGGATTTTGTATCAAACCAAGTTTGATATATACTTTTAATTGAAAGTCAACTTAACCTTAATTCACAAGCATGTTAATGCATATAAATAATGAAAAATTAGTTCAGTTGGCAAACAAATATGGTTTAAAATATTGAGGTGTCATATATCATATCCTTGCAATATCTACTTCAGTGTCAAATTTGCTGAGTTGAATCCTCATTCCTAGCAACTATAAAATGCTAATCCTGCGCAAGAAGAATAATAACTAAAAAAAAAAATAACTTGTGTATGGCTATGATCTTGGGAATCACTCAGTTTCCAAGTAATTTTGCAGTTGCAAAGGGTGGAATTGTAACTTTGATCACAGGATATGCTAATTAATAGTTATTGCAGCACTAACCCATATGTGTAGAGCTGCCAGCACCATTGGACACTAAAGCACGAATAGCCTGCCAAAATCCAAGAAATCATGTTTAAGTAGTCAAATGTACACAAAAAACATGGCAGAAGCAAGTATTTTTCTCATTTTGCTAGTCAATTCTACGATTGAAAATTTAACAGGAGATGGCTTAAAACTTTACATATAAAGCCTTCAGTTTCCTGTATCTCAGTACCAAAAGTCCTTGGTCCTTTTGGGTAGGATCTCTGTCTAGTAATGGTACAACAATTGTGAATTTAAACAGTGACAGAGCCAACCAGCGCTCACGGGGACGGGGGGGGGGGGGGGGGGGGGGGGTGCACCCCTTAAAATTTGTGCAAAATTCTGTATTGTTAAATACAGGAAATGTTGATGGTCCCTTCAAACTTGTAGAAATTTATCTCACCAATTAATATATTGCATCATATAAACACGATAAATTTTTAAAATTAAGCAGCCAAGTTTTCTTTTAGTTGTTACCATATCAGGAGAGAGTTTAATGGGGCAGGAAAATTATGATATGCATTTATGAATCGACACCAAACAGAAAAAAAAAAAAAAATTCTCCCAATAGAATTAGGACGTGGTCCAGCTTTTGGGTATTTGGTTTCTACATAAACCAAGCACACAAAAAGAGGTGCATCAGTAGAGCATATATAATGATATAATACAAATAATTATAAATAAAACTATTCATCAGTATATGATTACATAAAAAAAAAATGCTGCTGCCGTAAGGGCATATATTTGCTTCTCGTGAACATAGTATGTGAACCGACAAGATTAATTTTTTTTTCAGAAAGAGATTGAATTATACGGGGTTTTAATTAAAATAAATGTTAATACTTAAAGTAATAAATGTTATTGATTTATGATAAAATTGGGCCCTCCATTATATATTTTCTGGCTCCGTCACTGAATTTAAACCCCAATTAGCCCAACTAAAGCTCATCTGAGTCCATTGTGCAATATCAGCCTCAATTTTGTTCCTCGTCTGTCTAATTTAAGATAATTTTCAACAGTCTACCACAATTTGCTTTAACAAACATAAATTGAAAATTATCCATAAACCAATTCTTTTTACGCGAAGGAAGCCCACCTTTTTAGAAAGAGTTTGAGCAACCTTGCTAACGACCCCCTCTTTTGAAGTGCTGGAACCAAACTTCCCTACAGCAAATCGCATGCTGTACACATATAGTGGCCTCACAAGGCTGCCTCCAATCACCAATCGAACTTCTTCAATAATAGAGATACTATCAAGAGCTTCTTGCAAAGCAGAGAGCTGATTTGAGATTCCCTTCATTAATTTCTCATGTTTTTTTATCCCATTCTTCACCTCCATTTTTCTTGTGTTATGCTTTCTTATCTCAGATGGCTTTGATTCCACCAATGCTGGACCCGATTCTGCCTACAATTTAAAGTTCGCTTTAGATGTTAAAACGACAGCTGATAATTCTGGTAGACTTAAAAAACGACAGCCAAATCAAATACCTCAAAAATTGAGGTAGACTTCAAACAGAATATTCAACAATATATAAAATTACATACATACCAAATTTTCAAGCTCCTGCTTGAGAGAAGAAAATCCATTTTCCAAATCTTGCAAAATCCTAATATAAAATAAAATTATCATATGAATTAGAAAGAGCAAATAAATTTTGCATAAAGCCTGGCAACTAAAGGCAAGGTCTTGTCAGATCCAGAGTCAGCAAAAACTGAAATTCTTTTTTCTCCTAATTTTGGATAAACCTAAGAGTTATACATCTCAAGTTTGACAACCGGGATCCTTTTTACCCGAAAACCTCATGATTTCTCATCCCTAGTTTCCTACAGCCTCATAACTAGGTTAAGGGGTCACTGGAACAATAAAATCTGTGTATAAGTAGACAGTGGAAGATAAGTGAGGAGTAAATAATTTTAATTGAGGCATGTTGAATAATCAAGGCTAAGTTCCAGACTTAACTTGGACAAGAATGCTTAATCGTCCATAAAAAGGGCTAATTTGACCAAAAATTACAAAAAATTAAAAATCATCTTCTTAACCATACAATGGGCACGCGTCCTTAAGTGAGGGGTGTGTGTGTGAGAGAGAGAGTGAGTGTGTCTGAGAGAGACAGAGAGAGTACAAAGCATACACTGGAATTTGGCTGTGCATGAAGAGAACGAATCCAATCACCTCCTTCACAATGTGAAATACCTCGGCCCTGGCAAGCGCCTCCGACTTCGTCTCAATCTCCGTAAACCCTAACCATGACCCACCTTCGCCTCCTTCTCCACTGGATTCCATTACCTTACCGAGGGCAAATTTGAATTATACGGCGGAGGGAAGGAGAGGAGAAATAATAAATGTCTCAAGATTTTATTTGGAAATGATTGGAACCAGCGGTATACTTCAGTAAAACAGTCAACCTAGGGGCCGTCCGAATCTGCTGTTGTCCAAATGGGATAACAGGATCCTGTTATTTCAAATATAACCGTTGGATTTTTTCATACGCGAATCTCAATGATGATCAACGGCTACATTTTGAATAACAGGTTCCTGTTATCCCATTTAGATAACAGCACATTTGAACTGAGGGAATTCCCCTCAGGAATTCAGATCCTCCCCGGTACCGTAATAGGGAATCTTTTACAATTACTTGATCTGGACCTTTCTTTTTAACTTGGCACGAATCTCAAAGCCAAATTATACTGCCCCTCCGTCAGCCCGAATCTCAAAGCGGATGAAAGTTAATCTCAAACCGTAAAGTGAAGGGAATCTTTTACAGTAATGGAGAGGATACTTGTCTTTCCCCTCAAGTACAAATGAAACGGACGGTTGATTGTTCTTTTAACTTGGCACGAATCTCAAAGCACAAATAATACTGACCCCCTGCGCCATCCACGGACCACCTCTCTTTCGCTCTCAGTATCTGCCTCTCTCTCCGTCTCTCTTTCATTTCTCTTTTGAAAAAAAACACGCCGCCACTTCCTCCTACGGCGGATCGCAGCCAACCCACGACCGCAGCAGATCGCCGCCACTTGCTCCTCTCCGCCGTCAATTGTTTCGCCACGCCGCCAGTGGGCCCCGCTTCCTCCTCTCCAATTCCGCCACTCCCTCTGCGACAGATCGCCGGTGGAACCAGGTATTCTCCATCCCTCCGCCCCTCTCTGTTTACTTTTTCTGCTTATTTCCCTTTTCTGTTTTCTCTGAGGGTGGCGATCAATTAATTAGTAGTTTGATTCTATCTAACACGTTATCTATCTAACAAATGTATTCAGTTAGTTTGATTCTTTTAAGGTCTATTTAATTAGTTTGATTAAAATACCTATACACATATGCTTGTGTTCTGTGAAGTAGTTCTGATTCATATATGCCTATTACATTTTTTACTGCTATCATATATTTTTAAGGTTCTTTATTTACATAATTGTTTTAAATGAGGGTACTTTAATTGTTGGTAACTTACTACATAATTATAGGCTTGTTGAAACCGTATCAAATAGTGCGTTCTGACTATAGATGTTGCATAATTGCATTTCTTTCAGTTGAGAAATATCAAATACAAAAATAAAATAAAATAGAAACTGATGGTTTGTATACATTTTAGATCTGCATTTCTGACTTGTTGCATACATTTTATATCTATTACTGGTGGTTTGTAATAACTCGTAATGTTTCAGGTGTTACCTGCTCCTAGTGACTCAGTGTCTAGTTTAAGCTTCAGCCCAAAGGCAAATCATCTGGTCTCGACTTCTTGGGGTAATCAGGTGAATAATTAACATAAAATAATTTAATTTTTAGTTTTTGCTTTAGGTAAGCTGTGGTGCTTTGCATTGCACTGATCAGGTTGCTCAATTTAATCTACATATCAAGATGTTGTAGGAAGTCAAGTATTATATATATTCTGTTAGATTTGGCGTTTGCTCAATTTAATCTACAATACTAGTCCATCATAATAGTAAGGTACACACTTCCTTTTGTAGCTGCTTCACGTCTCTTTCAACATGCTTGATGAAGACTTTTAGATTATATCCAGCAACTGAAATAGAAAAACCTCAATTAGATAAAGAGGCTAAAGTTATTTTAATGTCAATTGGACAAATCTATGGAAAGCTTAAAGGTATTATTAAACAATTTACCCTTCGGTGATGTGATTTAAAGCTTTTCTTTGTTATGGATAATAGTAAAACTCAGATCATATATTGCAATAATATAGGATCAAGCAAAAGATTCTGAGAGTGAGAAACTTGTTTATGACAAGTAGGTATTGGATGTAAAGTTAGGTACTTGTTACCAAGGGGAAAACAAAGAAATTAAAACCAGTTCATGTAACAACCTGGGTAGTGGGTGGGTGGCAAAAAAAATGTACCCACAATTCAGAGCATTTTTAAAATATCATGCGTGCAATTGTGCTGCTTTTGTAACAACCATGAGAACTTACTGTGTTATAAATTTAAAACTGACCACTTTACCCCTGATTCAATAACTCAATACATTCTTTAACTAATTAGATCTAAAACATTAAACAATCCGATGGAAATTGCAAAATGAAAAGAAAAGTCGGAAAATCTGGTATTCAAATGACAGCTGGTACATACAGACAAATACATGCTGGTACTTGATCTGACCAAAAGTTTCCAATACCTATGTGTATAAGTAGCGGTTTACAATACCTATGTATATAAGTAGTGGTTTGAGTCAAGATTTTGACCAACAAATCACTACCCTTTTGAGCTTTTCAGGCCATCCTGTTAGCAATCTCCAGGAACGAAGCTTATCTCGTTTATTACAAAATTTATAGCGTTTGATTTGGGCTCTTCCTTCATTGATTGAAACCCCCATCCATCTGAGCTATCGAGGTATAATTCTGCTAATTATCTTGTTTTGAGCTCCGATAGTTTTTGTTTTGAATTTTCCATTTTGATACCTTGGAAGCTTCTGAGAATATCCTGATTTTAAGGATCTTTTGCTAAGGTTTACAGTTTAGGTTCAACCACTTGGGAATTTGGTTAATTTTTTTTTTATTTGAGGGAATGTGGTTAATACTACATTAATTTTGATTGAACCAGACCTACTGCCATAGGTGGCAGTGGATCTTATCCTTTTGATCTCCTTTCTTCAAATTTCCTTGTTGCTGACAATCTCAAGTTCAATTGCGTAATTGAGGCTTAAATTACCATAATCAGTTCCCTATTTCAGCCCAGAGCATCTAAGTTTCGGGCTGCAGTCAAGTAACCTCACATTCAAACGGTCAAGTAACCTCGCATCCAAGTTTCAACCAAAAAACTGTTGCTGGCTCTATACTTTTGATGTTGTTATAGATGATCTTTTTAACTATTTACACAACATATCATTGAACATGTTCTCTTTCTGATAATGTATTCTAGCAATGGAAGCAAAGTTCTTCCGATTTCTCAAAGTTGTAGGTGTCGGGTTCAAGGCCAGAACTGAATCAGCAGGCCGTCAGTTGTTTCTAAAACTGGGGTACAGCCATGAGGTTGAATTTGCAGTCCCACCTGCAGTTCGAGTTTTCTGTTTCAAACCAAACGTAATTTGTTGCACTGGTATCGACAAAGAGAGGGTGCACCAATTTGCAGGGGCAGTTCGGAGCAGCAAACCACCTGAAGTTTACAAGGGAAAAGGGATTCTGTACTTGGATGAAGTTGTGAAAAAGAAACAAGGGAAGAAATCCAAGTGATTTGCACATTTTCTCTGGTGCCTTTTCGGATTCAGATTTTTTTTTTTTTATTCAATCCTATTTTATGCTTTTGTTTAGATATGAAACCTTGAGAGGTGTAGGAATAATGGGAACTATGTGATGATTTATAAAGGGCCCACAGAGCAAACTGATGTAATTTTTGTTGTTGAACTTTAATTTATCTCATTTTAATTAATTCACTTTTATTTTTGTCAAAATTTGGTGATCACTTTCAGATGCGATATGAATTATACAAGTGAATAGCGCATCTGGTCATGTTTGGTTATAGAGTAAGAGCTGGTCATGTTTGGTTATGGAGCAAAGAGGTGGTGTAAACTTCTTATTTCATACTTAAGCAGTCAAATAAAGAGTAAAATAGGAGTAAGATGGAGTAAGAAGTGACTTAATTCGGAGTAACTTACTCCACCTATCTAGGTGGATTAACTTACGTCACACTTACACCACTTATATGGTCCACTTTTTGTGAGACACATTTTCCAACATTCTAATCCAAGTGGATTAATTTAAATCAGGACTCCAACTACCAAGTAAGTTATAAAATATGAGTAATACGGAGTAGTAAACAATTTAATTCTCATTAATTTTACTCACAACCAAACATGACCCTAATGTGGCGAATTAGGTCCACTGTAAATATAGCACGGTACATATTTAACTATATCATGAACTATTATGATTTTTTTAAAGGAAGTGAGGGACGCCACCAATGTAGGAAAATATTTTTCTCAAAATATAAACATTCTTTGATCAGAAATTCAAATTTAGGAAATAAAAGGAATGGAGATATGTATCTCTCATAATTTTTCAACCAATAAAACATGAAGAAACATCAATTAACGCATAATTTATTATCTCAGTTTTGCACTTAATGCATTGTTAAATATGTTAATGCAAATACTTTGTGGATAAACTTGATTTACAAAATGGCTAGAGTCAAATAAAATTACAAATTCATATTGTTTACTAATTTATTGGCTTCACATTTATATATACAAGATAGCTATTGGAGAACTGATTCCTTTGGACCAATTGTGTGTGTATGCGAAGAGATCGGCGTTTTTTTAGATCTAACACGGTGCTCTTGTGGTAATTGTGTATGTAAAGTGTATGTAGACACAGTTCTGCAACCGTGTACAATTTATTACACTTTCATATACGATGCTCGCAAACACAATTGCAGAACCATATGTCATTAGCGTTTTCAACCGTATATAGTCACATTTTCCGTAGTAGTGATAACACAACAATTTTTTTTGCCGAAATTTTTATTTATAACATTTTCACAAAATAAATTAATAAAATAACCATCGTTTCTGGTCAATTCTAAATCTAACACGGCCGCAGAATGCCGGAGCGGACCCATATGGGGGAGGCCGCAGAATGCCGGAGCGGACCCGGGTCCGCACTATGCCGGAGCGGACCCTGTTCTTTATATCCCGAAAATGACAGAGAAATTTCATTCCACACTCTCACACCTTCTCTCTCCTGAGTTAGCTCTCTGATCTGTAAGTTTTTTCTCTCTTCTTTTAAATTTTTATTTTTATTTCAGTAGATTAATAATTTAATTAGAATAATTAATTTAGCAATAATTAAATTAGCAATAATTTAATTAGAATAATTAATTTAGAATAATTAATTTAGTTAATTTTTAATTGTAGGTTTTTCTGTATTGAATTGGAAAAATGGCTCTTATGGTATCCATCTACACTGGTGGGGATGTTTTAACAGGTCCTAACGGGGTTTACTATAGTATTGGACCTGTTACTGTGATCCCGGTATTGCCGGGTACTGATTATTTGGGACTTAAATCAAGTATAAGTCAGAATTTGGGGTTGGATCAGGGTCAGTATGACCTCAAAATTGATGCCAAAATTAGCATGCCGACTAGTTCGGCACAAACCTGGTTCCAACTATTTCCAGTTCAGAATGAGGGAGTCTGGCAAGTATTGTACAACCAAACCATGAGTTTTTCTGGGGGTGCATACAAGATAATTGACCTATATGTGGAGGTTACCAGAGCCCGGCGTTCGAACCCAGTTATGAGGTTAATCCAGGGTCGTAGTCGGGGTAACTCATCCGGCTCTAGTCCGTCCCCTGTCCAAATTGACCAACCGTCCAGTAGTCGGGCCCCAGTTCAGAGGGACCGACCCTCCCGTCGGGCCCCAGTTCAGAGGGACCAGCCTTCATCTAGTCGGACCGCTCATTGGGGTCAAACTTGTGATCCGGATGAATCCGATGAAGAAGTGGATCCGGAAATACTAGAGGCAGAGGAAAATTGGGGTCCTGTTGATCCTGAGGGTATGAGCGATTATTCTGACCAGGAAGATACCGGGCCTGTGCTCGGACTATCAAAGAAATTCAAGATGGATCGCGGATTTCGGATAATGGATCGCGGGTTTCAACACCCGATTAATGCTTTCAACGACACATCAGGGTTTATGGAAGCCAATTCGGGTTTGTTTGGAAGTAGGGCAGAGTATGAGAATGAATTGTCCGAGGGACAAACATATGACTCAAAAGAGGAAATGAAGAGCGCAATTGCCAGGTTTCACATCCTTTGCAACAAAGAGGTAAAACCTACGCACAGTGACCGCACAAGAATGAGGTTCAAGTGCAAGGACAGTTACTGTGGGTGGTACATACTCGCAAGGGCCACCGGTTATGGAACACAATGGCGTGTCTCCAAGTGCCCAACACAACATTCATGCCACGCGGATGCGACAAGAACAGATCACGCCCAGTTGTCAGCTGCTATGGTTGCCGAGTGTATATCCGCTCACATGAGGAACGATGTCGACTTGAGTATTCAGGCTGTCCGAATTGCTGTTGCTGAAAGGTATAACGGTCAGATACCGGCGTACAACAAACTATGGCGTGGCCGTGAGTTGGCAATAGCCCGTCAATTTGGCAGTTGGGAGGGGTCATACGCTCTTGTAGTTCCATTGTTGGAGGCAATCAAAAGAAGCAACCCAGGTACTACATTGTTCCTTCAATTTTTATGTCATTTCATTCTCAATCAAAAATTGAACTTATTTTTTTTAATTTTTTGACAGAAACATTGTTTGAGGTGACCTCATATCCCACTGGTGAACCTGGACCATGGAGGTATTTTCATAGGGCGGCTTGGGCATTTGGACCGTGCATAGCTGCTTTTCAACATATCAGACCGGTCATCACAGTTGATGCATGTTTCCTGTCAGGCCGGTATAAAGGTAACTAATTTGGTTGTTTTCACTTTATTTATTTTAGTTGATTTCGGCTCTTACAAAAATGGGTTTTAACCATAGGCAAGCTGTTGATTGCAACCGGGTACGATGCTGAAAATCAGCTCCTCCCGTTGGCTTTTTCACTGGTAGAATCAGAGAGTTATGACGATTGTGCATGGTTCATGAAATGGTTGCGCCGTAATGTAATCCGCTCCAGATTCATGTGTGTCATCACTGATAGGGGAAAGGGTATCAAAAAGGTGTTCAGACAAGATGATATGGGGTGGAACGAGGAGGATGAGGATCAATGTGTTCACCGTCTTTGTGCTACTCACATAGCCGAGAACATGAAGAAGAACGGTTGCAGTGATAAGGCAATCCGTTTTTTTAGAATATGTGTGGCTAAGAGGAAAATGAGGAGGTACGAGCAAGGAATGCAAGCAATGGGGCAGGCATGTGACATTGCCCTCAATTGGCTGGACGGGGTGGGTAAATATTTGGATCAAGATGAGAACGAGTGCCCCAAACCATGGAAGATATTCCAAGCACTGGACGGTGGTTACCGTTGGGGCATCATGACTACAAACGGGTCCGAATCGCTTAATAAGGTCTTCAAGTCCTCTCGTAGGCTACCGGTTGCAGCAATAATTGAAGACACATTTTACAAATGTATGACATGGTTTGCGCAAAGGAGGGCCAAAGCAGAATGGGAAGTCAGTCAAGGTCAACAATTCTCGTATCGTGTGCATCAGGTACTTTTATTTGTAGTTCTTTCTTCATAATTTTTAATTTAATGAACTTTGTTAAAAAAAATCTGACTTCTTCATTATTTTTTAATTTTTCGTAGCTGATCAACAAACGATTCGAGAGGTCCGATAAAATGAAGACGCTGGGGGGCTTTGGAAACAACAACGAGTTCGAGGTAACCTCCACACAGGAGAGAGTTCACGCTTTCATACCTGACGATTCTGGTCGGTTTACCAAGGCCAATTACAAATACACGGTGATAATCGGGGATGATCACACGGTAACTTGCACGTGCCAGAAGCCTCAATTGGAGATAATACCGTGCTCTCATGTTCTGTCCGTGTGTCGTCTCCGAGGCATCGACCCTGGCGTATTTGTAAGTCACTACTATCACATCCATACACTTATCAACACATGGAGCGCACAATGGCATGTCTATGGAAATCAGTCGGAATGGCCTCAACACGATGGCCCGGTCCTTGTTCCAGAGAAAAAAAATATTGCTGTGGGCAGAAGACAGCACGACAGAATTCCGATGTGGATGGACGTTCTACATAATAGGAGAAGAGGACACCAAGCCGGCCGAGATACACAAGAAAGACAAAACAGAGCTGCTCGAGCTGCACGAGATTGAGAGTTAATGTTGTTTTTTTAATTGTACTCGTAGAAATGTTGTTTATTTTCGGTTAATTAGACGTATTTGTAATTTCCGATAACATTAGCATTGTTCTATTGTATGCTTCTTTATATGGCTTTCTATTGTAATGTTTCTTTTGATCAAACAAACAACGAACAACAATTTCAGATTAAACGACATTTCAAACAATTTCAGATAAAACGACAATATGAACTTTACATTTTTGATAAAAATTTCCAAAACAAAATCATAATCAACTTCAGAATCAGATTAAAAAAAAAAAAAAACAGGGGCCGCTCCGGCATAGTGCGGACCCATATGGGGGTCCGCTCCGGCATTCTGCGGCCTCCCCCATATGGGTCCGCTCCGGCATTCTGCGGCCGTGTTAGATTTAGAATTGACCAGAAACGATGGTTATTTTATTAATTTATTTTGTGAAAATGTTATAAATAAAAATTTCGGTTTTTTTTGTGCTAGTTTTATTGTTTGATCAAATGACTTGGAATTTATAATTGTTCAATATTCAGTTTTTATTGAAATATTAAATGACATTCGACGATACTGATACAAAATCCATTTATGAGGCCAAACGACATCCTTGTAACGTTTTTTCTTATGAAATTTTTTTATTTGATTGGCAATTTAATTCTACATTAATATCTCTAGAGTTAAACAAATAGGAATGTGTGTAAATAGGATACGCATGCGTTACTAAATAAAGCTGGCATATTAAGCTGTTCCTACTTAAAGACTTAAAAGCTGCGTCGCTTGAACCCCAGAAAGGCACATGCTTACCAAAATTAGGTAATACCTCTTATACCAAAACCACTTATATTCCATTTCGTCCACGTCCTTATCCTGTCAAAATCCTCTTAATTCACAAGTTCTGAAAATATATCGAATTCTCTTTTATTCTTTAACATTTGCTCTCAATTCCTATGGAACATCCAAGGCCATGCTTACTATATAGAGATCCACATAATAACGTGAACCGAAATGAAAATTTTATATATCATAGGCTGCATCTCTTACAAGAATGCATAAATAGACTACACAATGTTGCCGGTTGTTGCAACATTGCAACTTGCATTTAAACTCTCTTTACCATTACAATGAACAACATTGTCAAATTATTTTATTCCCAAATACTTGGTCAATCACGTAAATGTCATGACCAGACAGATCCACAAATGGAACAGTGGTCCGGAATATCCAGGATGATTATTCATATCTCAACAAATGATGTTATTGTCTTAAATCCATGGTTGGAAGGGAGAGGTGCGTTGCCTGGACGAATAGAAATTAAAACTTCAAATCCTGAAAATAAACCGAGAAAACCCACTATTATATTGCCAAGAACTTCATAGGTCATGAAGTAAAATAAAATTATACGACCTTCTCTTCTTATTTTTTAAGTTCCACAATATTAATTTTGGGGTAATATGCATAAAGAAGCATCCAACTCCAATATTCAAGATCAGAAGAGATGAATGCAACCTTTCACTGTGATTAACATTAAAATCAAATTCTACTTTTTCTTAAACTTTATTCGCTGTTTCACTGAGTGAAGGAAAAAAGAGTGCTTGTGAAACGTCCGATTTTTTTTTCTCATCTGATAAAACAGCAAGCAGATTAAAAAACAAATAAAAACTTGGTCTATGCTATAATATTTTATTCAAACCCCGACCGTGGGATTTGGTTCACCCAAAGGCCCTTAGTGCTCCAAAAAGCATAGTAGCTCAATTACAGTGTTACTGTCTCAATTATTTCTTTTTCAAACAAAAGCACTAACACTTTGTTATTCGATATTCATATCTTTTCTCATAAGCACAAGGTTAAGATGATCAAACTTTTTTCTGGATATAAGCTAAAATAAGAAAATTACTTACCAGCTGCCTTTGCAGCCACAGCTTCTTGATAAACGTCAGTAACAAACAGGATTTCAGACTCATTGTCCACTCCAAGAGATTGCGCTATCTCCAAATAACTACGAGTCTCTTTTTTGTTACTGCATATATCAGAACAGGAGTAAAATTAGTGATAAACATTTAAGCCTAATATTAGCATATAAGGATCATGTTTTCTGCACCTGTCCAATAGAAGAGAAAATAACCACTCGAAACCCCCAAAAAAAAGAATAAATTAAACATGAGAGATCCGGAACCCCTGCTACTAGATGAATGTCACAAAATTTTGGCCACTATAACTCAAATCTGAGCTCCAAATGATAAATAAACTCGATTTAGAGTACTTACCTTGCATTCTCTTATGATAAACTATAAATCATATCATTTCAACATTGTTTTGACTCTTAAGAGGGTAAAAAAATCAATACACCCCTTACTGATATTTTTCAAGCAACTTAAACCTAAATGAAGACAATTGACTTGTTTTTTATATGTATAGAATGTGATATAGATAATGGTCAACAGCTTTATATGTCACTTCAGTTGCTGATTTTGCATACTGTGTTGACAATAGCCAGTGCCAATAAGTTGGCAGAACAAGAACTCCCGTATTAAACATACAGCAGACATCAGGCTGCAAATCTTTATGTTTGCAAAAGAATCACAAAGCTTACCCAACTGTTGTGTCGAAAAATCCACAAAGATATCTCCTGAGGTCTCCATACGAAGTGTTCCCAAATAAAAGCCTCTGCGCTTCTCGACTTCCACTTGAATATATGTAAACCTAAAATCATTAATGCATGGAAATTTCAATAAGAAAGAGGAAATTTTGGAGGACAAGGATTTCAAGACTATACCAAATGTGTACCAGTTGGATCTCCATTAAAATTTCCCAGCCTTATCTTTTCTTCAACTTTGTTATATAAGGTAATGGTTCTGACCTGCAAATCAGTTTTTTGGCATACCATCTGAAAATTTTCCAAGCCGTGAGTTTCAATACTTGATCATATCTCATACAAGAGTAGAAACAAAAATCCTACTTGAATCAGATAGTTGTTCCGCCCAAAATAGTAACTTCGGACAAATTAACAAGATAGCTAGAGAAAGTAAGAAACCTTTTTGCCCTCAGAATGCCATTTCTTTAGTGCTCCGGGAACATCCTCAAAAACAATTCCTAGCAGATCTTTACACTCAAAACCAGTTCTCCATATATGACCCTGAATATAGAAGTAACTGAACGAGTTTATACCAAAAAAGCTGATTCGAATTAGACCAGCATTAGACATGCAAAACATTTTAGAAAGGTTGTGTAAGGTATGGAACTCTTATTTCATAGATATGTTGTAACTTGAAATCGCAGATCTCAATACCAGTTAGACTGGTACTAGCTTCTGTTAGTCATCAAACAAATACTCTCTTTTTTATAGCAGTAGTATTTCATTGACTAACACCAACTGGTGCTCCTAACACAACAATATCAGCATGCTGTCAGATTTACCAATCAGGTAGTACCAGATGCACAAGTCTTTATCACCTAAAACCATCTTTTTGGTTTAGTATTTCTTACTTCTACCAGTCCACAGCAAGTGAGCAAGTACCTGTAACTGCTTAAGAGATGTTATCTTTCGGTCAGCTTTTATCATTGCTTCCACATTGGTTACAATAGCATCAATCACAGAATCTCTCCCACTATTTTCAGCTGGAATTGGCACTGCTCCAGCAACCCCATTCTTACAATCCTCTTCGACCTTCAAATTAAAATTTAATATCCTTCAGGTACGAATCCTATGAAATGCGCTTAAAATTGTACAACTAGTCAAAAAACCTCCTTAAAGTTTCCCCTACAACTTTGCATCCTACTGAAAAGATCTGACATTATACTGAAAACAGAAACAAGTCAACAAACCCCTCTACAGCCACAGAGAATAGTGATCTGACACCCAGTTTTGCCCCAATAATAAATTAATGGTACTTTGTAGGTATTAAAGCATAACTGTAGAAGTTATTTTCTGAATTTTATTTCTTCTTTTATGATGACAAGGAAAACTTACCTGAACCCGTAATAACTCAATATCCTCTTTGGTTTCCTTGTTGTCAAAGGTGGAGATGAGGTGCTTGCGCACATTATCACGTGCATAAGGGAACAATACGTCGGACACAAAAGATATTGGAGTTGTTGTCCCTTCTATGTCTAACACTATGCGTTTCTGCATAGAAAACAAATAGAAGGTAATTAAAATTATTGAAAGAGAGTACAAAACAAAAAGGGAAATAAAGACAGAACAAAATAGAAAAAAAATATAAAAATGAGCATCAATTCAAATATTGCAATTTTAGTTGCTGAGGCAAATATAAGTCCGGTGCACTTATACTACTCCACTCCAAAAATGAAAACCATGGTCTAAGATCTAACTAGAGGAGATACAAGAACTAACTCTTGATGATTCAACTGCATAATTGTCATGTTGCAAACCTCCTGTTGCAGGTGTTTGCTGAATAGCCCTGGGAATGCTTAAAGGGCCATGGTCAGGGGTGGTCCAGTCAATACCCAGCTGGTACAGTCTTATTGCAGCATCAAAGAGATAGTGATAACACTCTGCCTGGCAAGGAAAAAGGAATTATCACTAGTATTAATTTGATGAACACATCGCTGCTACAACACTGAGATTTGCAGAGAAAGAGAACATACTTGTGTTTTGGCACTAATCCAAGTGTCACCCCACACAAAAATTCCGTGGTTTCTGACAAGAACAGCTGTAGCTTTGGGATATGCCTCTATCTGTTCATATCATTTCAAGCTCATGTAATAAATACCCAACAGACAATAAACTCAAAATCTGAACAATTACTGAAATTAGTGGATATATGCTAACACATATTGTTACAGAAAAGATAGTGGATGGATTACATAAATGGTCCACAGTATCACCCACTTGCCGTTTAGATTTCAAAGTTTCCCGGTGGATTCTAGCTTTCTCATTAGGACCAGTTTGATCCCAAGGCTACTAGCAGTCAACAGAATGAATTGAACCGTCAGTGTTAATTGTAGAATGAGCCATCGCCCATTGTAAACTTCCCCACTACAATAATTTACTTTCATACTAGTGAGATCTGTAAATTAAGAATCTCCCTCATATTTTGAACTGAACAATGGTGGGGAACAAAAGTAGCACTTATAGAAACATTTACCAAATTAGTACCCTAAAACTCTACAGAAACAAATGATGATTGGGCTTATATACTTCAAAACCAATTCTGTAATCTGCTAAAAATTGACTAAGTGAGAGAAGATTCTAGCTTATGCTTCAGCAGCCACACAATAACGACAAAAAGAGCACAAAATATGTAAGGCATACGAATAAAGCAAGATCTTTGACAATTTGTCATATCCAAAAAGAACCGAACTGGGTCCCGGGCGTAAGGCAAATGATCATAAATAATGATTTTTTCCTGATTCTGCATCATAAGATTGGAATTTCGTGCCGACTTTCGCAACATCCCACCTCGGACCAGTGTTTCGGGACCAAGTAGGTGCAGTGGACTGGACGATATGTACCACACAGATGTATTGCAGAATGACAGCAACTGATATAGATTTAAAGACATACTGCTTCAGCAAAAGAATCTGTGAGCTCGGACTCCTGCGGTTGATTCTCAATTATAGGAACTACCAGTTCATCGTGATAGCCATGCCCCTTAATTCCTTTAATCATCTCCATATGTGTCATCTAAGAAGACATTTAAAAGGAAAATGGTAAAAGAGCTTCCAAAATGGAGTTAAGTATGATAAGTACGGTATGGAATGACATTCAAACAAAAAGTAAATATGAAGTTAACACATAACTTATATAACGAAGCAAAACAAAAACAAAAGAAGCACTTATGGTAGTCGTCAATTACTCAATTTACCTTGAACTCCTTTGCAGAGGGGTTCATCATGGTGACAATACATGATTCCATACCATGGCTGTGTATAACAGCTCCAGCATCACGCATTGTGTAAGCCTACAGAAGAACAATAACATTAAACATACAGCAAATTGACTTATATTTTAAGTTTGAAGTAGTTTAGCCTGGAAGGCTGGAAATACAACTACTCAAAAATAAGTGACTACTAAATATAAGGTATATACTCGATGTTGTTGCCAGCATGGTAGGTAAGCATGTAGAATAGTACAGTTATACACTGCTCATTAGTGTTATATATTCTTGTGTTTACTTCAGTCTAAAATTTTAGCTGATCACAGTGTTATCAATTTGATAGGGGGAATTATTAACCAAAATCAGAAAGTAGAAGTGGGAATTACCCAAAGTTATTAACCAATGGCAGAGTAGATAATAGTTCGGTAAAAGAAGAAAGAAAATATCAAGCACCTTCATAAAAAGAGGGCCACAGTCAGTACACTTAGGGGCCTTGTGCGGGTATGGTTTATGAGATGGTTCTATGAGCATATTGCCATCACCTGACATCACATACATGTCTTGAGGCTCCATCCGCTCCTTCTGGACCCCTAATAACACGACATGAGCGAAGATCAATTGCCTTGGGAGGGGGTTTGTATGCAAAATAATTGTAAAAACGCGACGTGTCGGAACGCGCGACACGCACGGCACAACACGTCCTGTGATACGTGCCGCGCCAAGGCGTGTCTGTGCCGTGTCCTTAGGTGTTGTGTCCTTAGGCGTGTCACCGTCGGGCGGTAGTGGAAAAAAAATACAGTACCTGAAGGGGACATAACGATGAGCTGCTGTGGCTTGGGTACGGAATCGTCGTGAACCTTGACGGTGATGCTACCGCCGGTGCCCGTAACCCAACCCTGAGGATAAAAGAGGCGACACAGGTCGGCGACAAGAGAACAAGCCTCCTGTACAGGTGGACTCTCGAGGTACGCCGGAGTAGACAGAATTGGATTTGCCATTGATAAAAACCTCGCTTCCGATTTTTTCTCGAAGAGGAAGTGAGGAACCGAGGCGACTGTAGTGTGCTATTGTTTTAGGGAGTCCGCATCGTCTGCATTAACTCAAAAGAGCATATTTTGAGTTACTACATCTCGGCCGTCTGATTTTAAACGGAGCCAATCCGGCACTAGCCTATAAAGCAGGCAGCTCTTTAATATTAGTGTAGATCTGATTGGCACGGATCTTAAAGTTGATCGGAGGGTACAAATGCATTAACTCAAAAGATTTTTTTTGAGTTAATGCAGAGGATACGAATTCGTTTTAGGGAGGGGTGCTCGGGCGAACTTTTATTGGTGCTTGGAGAATATATAAAAGAATAGAATACTATAATATAAGAATGTTTTGCGCCGGCATTTTTATTAATACCCAAAAAAAAAAATTTATCAAATATGTCCTCACCACATAATTTTTAGTAAAAATGCCCTAACCGCCCAGGCGGTCCACTTCTCATACCAGACCGCCCCCCAGTGGGGCGGTCCGCTATAAAACCCCTATAAAAGGGGTTTTTCTCTCTCCTGACCAGCACAGTTTCATTATAACAACCCCGGAAAAGAAAGAGAGGCGATTTTGAGAAACAGTAGAGGTATTTAAGACGAGAATGATGGACAGTAACAATCGAGGTAAGAAAGAGAGCAACCGAGATTGTGGCGTAGCGAGAGGAGGGTCAATTAGTGATCGAAGTAAAAATGAGGAAAAAAAGAACAACTGTCAAGTATGTCGTGATCTCCGGAACTGTCATGTATGTACGATGAAGGAATGGATTAAACGGCCTATTCGGTATGAAATTTCAGACGATGACTTTATGGAAAATCCCTACGGCTTTAGTTTGATAAAGAAGAAGGTTAATCCAGAGCCTCTAGCATCGGACGATGAGTTTGTTACTGGTAAGGCTACCACTTCGTCTGCCGTGACTGATCCAGATCCGGCAAAATCCGATGATGACTTTGTTCCATGTACTTTCAAAGCTCGTTGTAAGAAGTAGTACTACCTATGAAGAATTTATGTTGTGGACTTATTAAGAATTTATGTCGTAGACTTTATTTCATCAATTTTGTGTTTGTTTATATTTTATGTTGTTAGTTTTTATATATGTAATTAAGTATTGAAAATAACAAAACTGAATCATATAAAATAATCAGATAAATAAAAAATTAAATAGTTCACAAACTACTAACTAGAATAGTTCACAACATACATCTAAAATAGTTTACAATTTAACAAAACTTGATAATCAGCGATGACGGTCGAACAAACTCAGTCAACGTCTGGGTTTGGGTGCAGCTGGTTGTGCGACACTACCGGATGTCTCTCCTTGGCTACTACCGTTCCTGGGCTTTCATGAGTGCGGTGGCTACTATCGGTTGCCTCAGCAACAACTCTAGCATTTTCTCTTTCATTGGCTTCGTTAATGGCATCTGCATTGCATTCCAGTTCAACAAACATGGTACAATATTGAAATCGTAAAATATAAAATAAAATATAAGTAAATAAATAAAATCAACTGTACCTGCTCGCTGCCTGTCAGTAGTTGAACAGCGGGCCTGATGTCCCATTCGCCTACCTTGCATCTAGTCCATGATCATTACAGCACGCTTGTGGGGTCTTCTTCCTATTCTGATCCACCCCTTTGCGGGCATGATTCTATCCCCAACATAGGCCGGCCACGCATGCTAGTTGGGATAAGGATGTAAAGATGCACTGTTCGCGCAGAAGCGCAACGCAAGTTTCGGTACGCTTGAGGGCGTACCTTTTAAAACCGCGTTTACACTTCACGAGTAAGGGTTGCAAGTGCACAACCCCTATCGAGTAGTATAATCGGGTATCGATCCACAGGGACGGACAATTACTAGGTTAGAATCTACCTAACTCGATTAAAAACTAGAAGTGAGAAAGATTTGGTTTGGTATTTAATTTCCTAAAAAGGTCAATTCAAACAATTCAAACAATTCAGAAAGATGTAATAAAATGCTAGAAGAAATGTAAATTGTGTTTTGATTATGGATAAAAGGCGTTTCCAGGGTTTCAGACTTCATCTATGATCTGCCTCTAGTGGTACGGCCCGTACCAAGTCGGTACGGCTAGGCCGTACTTAACTTGGTAAGGCAAGGCCGTACCACTCTGGTAAGACCCGTACTGGCTTCCCAGAACAGAGCTTACCAGTTCGAGTTGATGCATTTCCTTGCTGGTACCTTGTGCTAAACTCTTTGGAAATGTTCAATTGACCATACCTAAGGTTCCTAAGCCTCAACTGTCGTTTGTTGGATCAAGATCTAGGTTGGAATGCAATTGATTGCCTTTTAGGGATTTCTACACCTCAACTCTCGTGTGTTGGTACAGATCTACCCTAACTGGTTGATTGGAGACCTAAGGCACCCTCTAATCTGTCGATTAGAGGAGAATTCAACCTCTCGGCTTCAATTCGAACAAGTCTACCCTAAACAATTGATTTGGTTGAGAGATTGAGATGATCACATGACCTTGATATGTTCGATCTAAACCTAGAGGTTCATCATACACAATCACAGCAATCAAAGCAAAAGATAGCAAATAAATCACAATCAATCAATCAAAAGAGTTCATACAAGATACAAGTCAAAGAAAGTCAAAACAAATCAAGAATCCATCTCTAAACCCTAGAAACTAAAATAACTACTCACAGCACATGATCTGATCTAAAAATACAATAAAAGGGATAGAGATAGCCATGGATCGAAGGGATCGAGAGGAGGAAGCTAGATCCGTCGAGTTTCGCCTCTTTCCTCTTCCTTCCTTCTTGCTCCTAGCTCCTTAGCTCTCTTTCTCTCTCTTACTGTGCTCTCAATTAGATCTGGAATGGAATGAATGTCGAAATTGGAGAGTTCCCCGCTTTAAATAGCCTCTGCCAAAATTTGAATCTGTCAGGCCGCCTTTAGGTACGGCCCGTACCAAATTGGTACGGCCAGGCCGTACCAGGCGTGATGAGCTGAAAAATGGCTAAGTCCGGTAAGACCCGTACCAAACTTGGTAAGGGCCGTACCAGATCATCCCAAATCGTCGTTTCTTCGTGTGTTTTGCTCCAAGCCTGCAGAAAACAAACAAACACTCAGCAGTACCAAATTCTAAAGATATATCGATGAAATGCACATGATTCTGGTGAATTAGGGCACGAATCTGGTACTAAAACATGCCTAAAATAGACTAAATATGCGAGGTATCATGCACCCCAAGTACTCGCAAGGTAATCGGTACGGTACATGTGTGCGACATAATCATCCTCAGAGAAGTTTCTCTCTCGGCACACCGCCATAACATGAGAACAAGGTAGATGGGCCAATTGGATTCCTTGGCAAGTGCAGGTTACAATATTATCAGGTCCAAAAATAACAACATACTTGAACATCCTTTTCACAAACTCCATAGTCCAATCCGGTCTATGGCCGGTTGGAGCATACTCATTTGGATAGTGCACTCCGAATTATAATTGGTTCTCTCCGTACGGGACAACCTTCATAAGTGCACTTCGACCTCTAATCGAAAATATATTTTTCCTAGGTAAATAATCTCCATCACCATCTGACATGTGATTAGAATCCTAATCCCCGTCCTATTCATCACCCGTGTCCAGATCCTTTTCTGATATGGCATCGATCTCAACATCAAGGTCAAGATCTCTCCGAGTAACAACGGGTGCCACTATAGGTATTGATGGTGGTACAGGTGGAAATCTGGGTTGGATTGGGGTTTCAGGAGGAGGTGGTGGTGGTAGCTCGGTGGTATAATCGTCTATGTTACGATAAGTGGTATAATAAGGTACATAATTCTCATAAACAGGTGGTACATGCGGTTTATAACTCGAGTGGCAGGGGTTGTCATACCTCAAGGGGCAGGGGTTGTCATAACTAGAGTGGCGGGGTTGTCATACCCCGAGTGCTCATAACCCAAGTTGTCATAACCCGAGTGACGCGGGTTGTCATAACCCAAGTTGTCATAACCTCTATTTTTCCTAGAAGTTCCAACCCCGGGTTCACGCGGAACTCTCATGGAATATAAGTCCATTACCAGGGTACCCTGTGACTGAAAAGTATTATAAACACTCCTCCATAACGACTCATCTGTTATTGGATACATGGTATAGTAAGGTCTACTCCCACTTACTGTGTTAATTCGAGTAGCTAAATCTATATCATACCGGTTGGGATTTACACCAATCTTTTCATACACCATTCCCTTCAGTGCAACAAATGAGGTATTTTCAGTTACCTCGAAGCCATAGGCTGCCTCCTTAGTGTACTGTGCTCCCTCCACAACCGGGTAAACTTCCCACCCACATACAGTGCAACCAACATCTTTCTGTTTGAGCTACTGTTGCCAGAAATCACTTCAAAATCGCTCTCTTTCTTTTATGGGGTTGTTAGAATGAAACTGTGTTGGTCAGGAGAGAGAAAAACCTCTTTTATAGGAGTTTTATAGTGGACCGCCCCACTGGGAGGCGGTCTGGTATCCATAATGGACCGCCCCACTGCTGGGTGATTAGGGCATTTTTAATAAAAATTCTGTGGTGAGGACAGATTTAATAATTTCTTTTTTTTTTTTAGGGTATTAATAAAAATGCCGGTGTTTTGCGCAGCTCGGTTTCGGTGATATTTAGCAAGAAATTCTTGATTACCATCCCTCTTAGATTATTGAAGTAATCCGGCGAGTTCCAGTGGGTATTGACTACGACCGGTCGACACCGTTAAGCGGGCATGAATTTTAACTCTGATTAGGACGGCTGCGATCAATATTGAATGATCTGATGTCTATGGAACCGTCTCCCATTTTATTTAGAGGCGGATGCACATGAAATTAGGGAACAATCATTTTTTGGATTTTGAGTTTTAATGGATATCTATCGGTTTCGATCGATTTTGTCTCTTTCCGGATTTCTAAATTGTATTTCGGATTAAAATTAAAATAAATTTTTTGAATTATAAGTAGAACATCAGAAATCCGAAATATAATTTAGAAATCCAGAAAAAGAATATAAGTTAAAGCATCAGAAATTATAAGTCAGAATATTAGAAAATATAAGTTAAAACATTGTTTTTTTATCGAGTATCTAATTAATTAAGAAGTTTAAACTCAATTTGTTATTTAAAATCCTGAATCCCCCTGATTTTATTATTAGAATTATGAAAGTAAATGTTGTAACCCGTTTGGTGGCTGAATTCAAATTTAGTGTAATATTTGACTGTGTAGAATGAGATCTGAGTCATCTGACGTCTAGGGCTGTTAATGATTCGAGTTCGAGTGAGTTGGGATATGCCCGTGCTCGGTTTATTAAGTTAACGAGCGAGTCAACTCGAGCCGAGAAGACAATACCGAGTTGACAACTGTGCTCGTGCTCAACTCGTTAAATGCTCAAGTTGACTTGTGCTCGTTAAGAAATCAAGCATGTAGGCAATTTTGAATTTTGTTTCTATTTTTTTTGTTTCAGAACTAACTAAAAAGTGATGGTTAATTTCTCCAATAAAAAATATTAGCATACTGACATGCCGAGTTGTACAACCAGACTGAAGCATCACAAATTACCAGTTAATTAATTTCAACATTGTCTTATAGGTACCCACATAAAACAAAATATTTGCATATTATTTTGAATTTGCTTTTGTTCATCAACCCAAACAACGTGTCTTAAAGTTGCAATTTCCTACAAAATTAATGAATAATTGCACCAGATAAATAAAAAAAACAAATTAGCATAATCATATCCTCTTCAAAGAATCACATATACATCATTCAAAAGAGCGTGTCTGGGTTAGAATCTGTCTACTGGTGGGTCCTTTTGTAATTTTAATTTAATTTGAGTTTGAATTCGGTTGGGAACTACTTGGAATTAGATGTGGCATGAATTCATGCAACTTGGTTCTTAATAAGCGAGTTGGGATATGCTCATGCTCGGTTCATTAAATTAACGAACGAGTTAATAATGAGCTAAAAAGAGATAGAGCATGAATCGGTACCACATACTGGTAAGAAAGGAATATGCTATCAGAGTGTGGAAGGAAAGTTATACAAATGCAAGCGGTAATTGGAGATGGAAATGTCAGAAGGAGAAGAGAAGTTACAGATGGGTCCGTCAATTTTTCTTTTTTACTAGTGGAATGTGGTGGGTAGGTAGTTATCCATTAGATGTTTTAGGGAGTTGTAAAACTTTTTATCAAGTTATAATAGAATGCATGTCTAAGGGCTTTTCATCAAAAAAATAAAGAGTTAAAGAGTTCAGGCTGAGTCCAAGATTTTTTGAGTTAGTATAGTAGTATTAATGTGAGCTAGTATAGTAGAGATATCACTGTATTAATAGAATGCATATCTTGCTTTTATTTTTAGAATTAATATAACTTAAAATATTAAAATAAATATTAAAATATTAAAATAAAACTGTATGATATATGATATATCATATTTTCTAAGCACGCATAAAAGATCACAACATTTAAAAAAAAATAGTTACTAATAAAAACTTGCAATAATACACCGATGTGATAAATTCTGGACGTTAATTTCTTAACTTTTTATTTATATAAAATTAAAATAAAAAATAATATATTTTTTATGTATATGTAAAGAAAATAATATAAATTATATTTAACGGTTTTATTTTGACATATAAATTTTAGCACTTTTATTATTAAAAAATTATGCAAATAAAAGTATAAGATACAAAAGCAGCCAAAGAGATATACTTGTTTAAAAAATGCAAACACGCACTTTTAGTTTTTGAATTTAATTTTACTTGATCATAATTTGTATTTTAATTTTGAAACATGCTGACATTTTTTCTTCGGTTATATTTGGTTTCTCAATTACAGGTTCGAGTCTTGAAGGATTTCTTTACTATGCTCTCAAATGTAAGAAGAGTGAGGCTATGGTGCTATGCATAGCACGGATGGTTAGTGTACTACGGCTCAATATGGTACTTTTTAAAATCCTAACGGTCGATCCGAACCGTTCAATGTGATAACCATATGAATATGTACTTGCAAACTAAATTTTATATTTTTTTTGAATTTTTTTACTATTTTTTAGATAGGTAGAATTTTGATGGTCCAGAATTTTCAGAAAACGCTGATTTTTCTACCTATCTAAAAAAATAGTAAAAAAATTCAAAAAAATATAAAATTTAGATATTCATATGGATATCACATTGAACGGTTCGGATCGACCGTTAGGATTTTAAAAAGTACCATATTGAGCCGTAGTACACTAGCCATCGGTGCTATGCATAGCACCATAGCCTCACTCAATGTAAGAATTGTTTTCATTTAACCGTGAAAAAGTCTCTTCTTCGTCCAATTATTGATACAAAAAAGTCCTCACTTTTTTTGTGTGTGTTCTTCTATTGCATAATTATAGGATTCTTCACGTGCTTGTTATGGGCCTGGAGTTCAATTATTGGTACCAAAAAGTCCTCATGTTTTTGTGCGTGTGTTCTTCTATTGAAATCGTATGGTAGATTCGCCCATCAAACCCAAATTAGCTAGGTCCGATGGGCATCGAACCTACACTGCTTCTGATACCAACGGCTCTAGAAGAAAAGGCCAAATAATGTACCAGCTGCTATATTACCTACTAACTATATACCTCCACTTACCCCTACTTCACTTACTCTCATTTCATTTGCTAGTTATACTCATGAAAGCATCTATATCACTGTTTTAAAGTTGTACTCATGAAAGCATATGCTCATATCCAAGTGCTTCAAATATGAAAAAGTTGGCACATTTTTGTCTTGTTTCTCAAATGTAATAATTGTTTTCCTTTAACCGTGAAAAAGTTCCTTCTTCGTTCAATTATTGGTACCAAAAAATCCTCATGTTTTTTTGTGTGTGTGTTCTTCTATTGCATAATTATAGGATTCTTCACGTGCTTGTTATGGGCCTAGACATGTTGAGTTTGCCAACAATAGGATGGTAGTCGAGACTCTTCTAATAACCGAGAATCTTTTCCGGTACTACATTATTTTCTATATTTAATTACATAATTTTGTACTTTTGTTGGGCGATGTGATAGTCTTGTTTTACCACCACAAATTGACCTCCAATTTCTAAGACAGAAAAATATTATCGTGTCAGCACATGCTATGATATGTGAAATTTTAGAGTAGGTAGGGAATTCTTAAGCTCATCAAGTCTCTTGATGATGAGCATAATAGCCTACAAATCTATCAGATTGATTTCAAGGGACTTGATGAACATTTCTGTTGTACTCTTCTTTTATTATGCAAAAGCTAAAATTTCATAACTTTTTTGGCAATCATGCATAGCTTTTGGTTGATAATGAATAAATTGTTAATGAACTTTTAGCGAACAAGTTACAAGTGAGTTACAAATTTGAGCAATTTTCTCACTCCTACCGACGTCTATCAAGACGACCTCCGTTTTTATTAAATTATTATAATAAAAGTTGTAACCCGTCCGGTGCACGAAGTCAGATCCAGTTCAATATCTGACCACGTTAATGAGATCTGAATTGTCCATTTTAATCTTACACGAATTTTAAAACAAATTCTTATATTTTAAATAGACACTGAACTGAACTGATTTTGATTGGAATGTTAGTATTCGATCTCCTGCCACGCTCGCGATACTCATTCCCCGGTGCACAGAATTGTCGCAGACCATTTTTACGACGTAAGAAAATTATGTTAATTAAAAATATAATATAATAGAGAGTTGGATTACGGTGCTTTGAGAAATAAATATATTATTTTATTTTCTGTTTAGAGCTATGTTAGAGTGCAATGGGTTTACTGAGAGAAATTGATGAGCACAACTCTAAAAGTATATTGAATCGACTTCAAATGATAAATTCAAACTGTTAAAATCCATCTACTTCCTGAGTGATGCATGTGTATGCAAAATTTTAAAGGTTTCGAATTCATTTAACACAAGATCAAGCGGTAAAAATAATGATAAAAAATGAATACATAAAACAACTTGTAAAATAACTTATAAAAAGTTTATTATTTTGACCATTTGAATTTGTACTAAATTAATTCAAAAATTTTAAAATTTTGCATGTACATGCATCACTAATGAAGTAGATGCATTTCAACGGTTTGGATTCATCGTTTGAAACCAATCCAATAGACTTTTGGAATTGTGTTCATCAACTCCTCTTAGTGAGCACATCATACCCTAGCTTTGCTCTTCTGCTTATACCTTCATTTTTAAAGTTTAAATTGTTGATCCGGACCTTTCAGCATGACCTTTATATTAAAATATACTTAAAGACCAAATTTTATATTTTTTGAAAAATTGTTATTATTTTTTATTTTTGAAAATCGTTATTTTCAAACATTTTTACTATTTTTTATTTAATAAAAATAAAGATTTTCATAAATTCTAAAAAAATAGTAAATAATTTTTAAAAAAATTTAAATTTGATCTCCTCCACTTTTTGATATGAAGGTCGTATTAGAAAGTTCGGATGATTGCGTGAACTTTAAAGATCTCTCAACCAGGACGCTGACAGTCAAGCTAAAATCTCTCTGCTCGGTCTCTCACTAACTTGAAAACTACATTTGATTTCTGCAAATTGAAAATCCAGCGTGTAATAAATTTATTATTTTTTATTTCATAAAAAAAATTGGTCTTAAAAATATGCTCGTCCTTGAAATTACAGTCAATTTAAAAAAAAAATCAAAGTGGTTATGGTCATAATGCATCGGCGTGGTCTCTGACGGATTTCGAAAACATGTATATCAGTATATACGCTATTAAAATCTAGATGCCACGAATTTTAATATAGTTTAAAATTTAATATGATATACAACGCTAAAATGATAAAACTATTCAAATCGATTGTTATAGACTTGTAGCCTTTAGGGGGCGTTTGGTTTGAGTTTTCGGTAGGTGATTCCAGGCTATTGTAATTCTATTCCTGCGTTTGGCAAAAACAGTAGGGAATAAGAATGGTAATATAGGATTCCCTCTGTAATCACGATTCCCTAGTTAATGGCTATCCCGCTAGCCGAAAAAAAGGCGGATTTTCTCGATTCCCGCTGGAAGGAAATCGCTCGTTAGCGCTATTTCTAAAATATCTTTCTATTTTCTTCGCTCCCTGTCATTACAACTCTCTCTTCTCCGTCTCCAACATCTCTCCTCTCCTCTCCGTGTCTCCAACTTCTCTGTGCTCTCCTCTCCGTCTCCGTCTCCGATTTCACAGGTTTGCCCTCTCTCTTCTCCGATTTTCTGTCTCCTGCTGAACTCTTCTCTCTAGTATCGGTAAAGTTACCCATTTGTTCCAGTATCGGTAAAGTTACCCCTTTCTCTCTAAATGGGCTTGAATTTGCACGCATAAGGTCCGTCAATTTCCTGTCCGTCAAGGTCATCAATTTCCTGTGTTGCAAAACGGGGTTTTTGTCAAATTATTCTCTTTTTACCGATAGATGTGGTTAAAATTTAAGTTAATACTCATAAACCTCACCTAAGACCTTGATGGTGAAGCTAATTCCCTGATTGTGAAGCTAATTCGATGATTTGGAACTAGCATACACAAGTAAAGAGAAGTTGTCATCATAGAAGTCAAAAGCTTTGACAATAGAGCGGCAAATTCGAGATTTCACAGTGGTTTAATGACATTCTCTTTGTGTTAATGTTACAATATTGTAATTCACATTAAAGTGTCAGAAGCCTACAATATTGTAATTCATGTACTTCTCTACAGTGATATATGATATCAAATTCGTCATCCATATTTGCTATCCAAAATAGATTTAGTATGTATCGCATAATGAGCACTCTACTAACGAAAATTGACCAGTCAATAGCATCCTGAATTCCTGATTGCCGATCCTTGCCATTTTTTTTTTCTTGCATAGACATGGATGGACAACCAACCGATAAGAGTAACAACAATACTAAGCATATGTGGGATAAGGAGGAAGATAAGGCCTTGATAAATTGCTTGCTTAAACTCTTAGAATCTGGAAATTGGAGAGCTGATAATGGCACATTTCGAAGTGGCTTTCTGCAGCAACTAGAGAAATGGATGCATGAAAAGATTCCAAATTGTCAAGTAAGAGCTACCCCTCACATTAGCTCTCGAGTGAAGCTATGGAAGAAACAATACTATGCACTTTCCGAAATGTTGGGTGCAAGCGGATTTGGATGGAATGACAACGACAAATCCATATGTTGCGAGCTAGATGTATATGACAATTGGATTAAGGTAAACACTTGTTCAATAGTTATTTCCGCAAAATTATCTCTTTTTTGATGTTTTGTATGAGCATACACAAAACTATTCCTAAAAAACAAAAATGGTCAGAACTAGTCATGTAATGAATATTTTGATGTTTTGTTTGACAGTTGGTTTTGATGTCAGTTGATTTTTGATTTTTTGATGACAGTTGGTTTTTATCACAAAATTTACATTACTGTTATGAATGGTATTGCTAAGAAAACTGTTGTGAAATTTATAGCATCTTATGTTTATGTACACGTTTGAAATTAATGTACAAAGCCATCCAACTGCTAAAGGATTAAGAGGAAAGTCATTTCCCTATTTGGAGGATTGGTCTGTTGTCTTTGGCAAGGATCGTGCCAGTGGATTAGGAGCAGAGTCGTTGGCTGATGCAGTAGAAGATATTGAACGAGAGGAAGCAATTAATGAAGATGGAGCAAGAAATGTTGAAGTAGACATGAACGATAACTTAGGCTATGAGGAGTTGGTTGATAGTCCCGTTCATGGAAGCCAAGCAAACATTTCACCAACACAGAGAACTGACGGTAGCGCGTCTAAAAGATCTAGAAAAAGAAGAATGTCAAGTGCAGATGTGCTTAATGAGTCAATTGCTAAATCAATATGCTCTATGGGGAGTATGTTTGGGACAGCTAGTGATAACATCGAAAAATTAGCCGGCTGTTTTCAATTCATGGCAGATGATGCAAATAGAAAAGATGGAGTGGCTAAAGAGATTGAAAAAATACAAGGCTTATCCCTGTTAGATCGTATAAAAGCTGGGGCTGTCATTTCAGGAGACACTAACAAGACCAATTATTTTTTTTCTTTAGCAGATGATGCTAAGCCAGAGTATGTGAATTGGGTCTTAGGTGGTTGCAAGATGTAGTAGTTTTGTAGGGTCTTGTGGCTTGCCAGGATGTTGGTGTTGTTATTGTTGAAAATCTGGTACTTGACAGACAAATATGGTACCATTCTTTTGATTTAGTATTTTGCTTCCTCATCTTATTAATATATTTCTAGGTCGTTTTGTTATTGTTGACATAAAGGTTCTATTTGTTGACAGAAAGCTGCCAATTGCCACAGTTTTGTGGTTGTAATAGTTGTTTGAATCTTGATTGTTTTTTCTTTAATACTTGTTGCTTTCATGTGGTGTTGGGTTCCTTGAGCTACAGTTGTAAAAGATGCTAAGTAGATGCAGGATTACTTACGCAGGGTTTGTTTTTTAGGAATCAAAGGTCGATAATGTCAAATTGTTGTGAGACTTGAGCTGGCAGGTTTTAGCTCCTGTACCAGTACTGGTACAGTTGAGCAAGTAGTTACCATGCTAACATAGTGTAAGGTACTGAGACCTTTGAGACCATGGGGTTATTATATAGGAGGGATTTTTTTCTTTCTTTTAAATTTTCGTAAACAGTTGTAAGAATCACTTTTGTTACATAATAAATTAGGCTATATTGCCTTTTAATAAAAAAAAGATTATGTTTGACTTTTTTTTTTAAATTTGAAAATTTATACCTACGTTTCATAAGATTACATAAATGAAGACTTTTGAGCTGCTTGTTATCAAGTTTTCAGGGTAGTATACCTATTAGTTGCTAATTTTGTCCTTTTTGCACATATTTCCTGTTATTCATACTTTTTATCTAAATAAATCAAGTTTTGGTTGACCATGATGTTATTGTTGACAGATATATGCTTACTAATATTTCCCAAATCACAATATGAGAAGTGAGCTACATTTTTAGTTTTCATGCATGTACTGGTATCATGTTCAGGGGTAGTTTAGTGAACTTGTTAGTTTTTTATTATGCTTTTAAATTATCTGCTATGCACTGGTATCATGAATTTGTTAGTTCTTAAATTATTTGAATTTAGAGTAAAATAAAAAAAATCAATTGTCACCTTATCACTCACTCAATTAAAAAAATTATTTACTTCTATTGAAATACTAAAAGGCATAGTCATGCGCAAACCAAACATGGTAATGACACATTCTCTGGAATCCTTAAACAATAGCCATACGCGAACCAAACATGATAATGATACATGCCCTGGAATGTTATTCCTTGATATTACATTCCCAGAAATTCTTCTATTCCCTGGCATGGTCTATAACACGAACCAAACGCCCCCTTATAGAGAGACGGTCTCTTACCATGGAATTAAACGAATCAACGATTCCAAACCAATATCTTTCCAATTAATACAGTTTATTTTTCTTGCATCTTCACATACAGAACATATCAGATCTTCAGAACTACATATGAACAACGAAAGCTTTCATCAGAACTTTCAGAATTATTAAGTACATCTTTCTATCGGTTGAAAATGTAAATCTGTTGAACCCATGCTACTACCAACGGCAATAAAATTTATAATATTGCGACTAACATTTAATCATGTGAATCAATACTTGGCCAAGCCAGGTCAAATGCAATATTTCTTAAAAAAAATTGAACTATAATTTGTACCAAGCACTTTTGAAGAAATATATATCACAAATGTTGAAGATTCTAAAACCATTGATACCAAGAATTAGCCTTTGATCTAGCAACAAAGGCAAATGGTCTCTGACGTAGGAGATCATGATTTTGAAATCCAAATAATTTTTTTTTATTAAAATAAAAAAAATATTAAATAATTGAACCTTTACTTAAAAAAAATCACCAATACCATTAAATCGATTAAAATTCTTAAAAGTATTACTCCTGTTTCATTTCCATTTCAAAAGTATCTAAAGAATGATTGGGGCTCCAATCATTCTGTACATTAGAGCATCTACATTCCTGGTACTATTTGAGTTTCTAATCTGACGTGGCAGTTTATAATCTAGTTTTAGGGATGTGGGAGAGTTTCTTATTTAGAAACTATGCAGTAAAGTTTCTTATTAAGAAACTGTTTATAAACTCCATGCTGATAAAATAATTGGCTCAAATTATTTTTGCCTTTTAATTTATTGCTGACGTGGTTTAATAGAAACTCTAAAATTAATTTTAAAGATATGAGAGTTACAAATTTTAGAGACCTTAATTTCTAAAAGGAGGTTAACAGTTATTTAGAAACTCTCATTTGAGTTGCTGAGATGTAGATGCTCTTAGGTGGTGTTTGGTTGTGGACTAAAGTTAAGGTGGCCTAAGTTGTTATTCCAACTTAGGCCGGCCTAAATTATTTATGTTGGTTGAGGTCTAAAGTTAGACCACGGCTTAAAGTATTCCTTGTTTGGTTAGAGTTGGTGGAGGACTAAAATTTTGGAAGCCTAAGTTAGTTAATTATTAATAACAAGATACTAATTATATAATATTAATTATTAATTATAACTATAATATATTATAACATTTTTATAATAATTATTTAATATATTAACAATATAAGATATTAATTATATAATTATATATTAATAATAAGATACTAATTATATAATATTAATATATTAATAATATAAGATATTAATTATATAATTATATATTAATAATAAGATACTAATTATATAACATTAATATATTAATAATAACTATAATATATTATAATATTATTATAATAATTATTTAATATATTAACAATATATGATATTAATTATATAATTATATAATTATTAATAATTATTAATAATAAGATACTTATTATATAATATTAATATATTAATAATAACTATAATATATAATAATATTATTGTTAATAAATTATTTAATATATTAACAATATAACATATTAATTATATAATTATATATTAATAATAATTAGTAATAAAAAGATACTAATTATATAATATTAATATATTAATAATAACTATAATATATTATAATAATTATTTAATATATTAATAATATAATTATATATTAATAATAATTATTAATAAAAAATACTAATTATATAATATTATTATAATAATTTTTAATATATTAACAATATAAGATATTAATTATATAATTATATACTAATAATAATTATTAATAATAACATACTAATTATATACTATAATATATTATTACTAATTAATGAGGAGGGGTGAAATGGTTGAATGTGAATGACAGTGGGCCCCAGTGGCGTAAAATTGAAGTCTAAATTTAAGGCACCTCAAGAGGTGGTTTAATTTAGACTCGTTTAGGCCGGCCTAAAAAATTAGGCTATTTCATGTTAGACCAATTAGTTTAAATCATATTTGGTGGAATAACAGTGGCCTAAAGCCTTTAAGCCACATTTATGCCACAACCAAACATGAGGTACCCAAGAAAGATCGTTAACAAAACGAAGTTCTGCAGTTCTCTCACACTCGACCACGACAAGTCCCACAAGCCCATCCGTCCCTGAGAAAATCCAACCGGGCTGAGGGAGTGATGGGCCTAAGAGCCCATACCAATCTAGGGTTTTCCATCAGGAGAAAAAATGTAATTCAGATCCCCTAAAATAACTCAAAGTTTGAGTTGTCGGACCGGTCGATCAGGATCTGCACGAGTATTAAAGGAACCTCGTGAATTTTACCACGGACCGGATTGATTCCGATTCTGATCGCACGGTTTAAAACCGGTCGATCAGGATCTGCACGAGTATTTCAACTTTTGAGTTACTTTAGGAATCCGGACCCGCAAAAGTGACCTCAGTCACGTGCAATACACACTGGCTCGAGAAGTCACACAGCTTTGGCGCCAAATTTTCCCGCCAATACCACTCCCGCATTACGTCGGTATAGGGGCCACCTGACGCAGAACATATCCAAAGCACAGCAAGATAACCAACAATTGAAGAAAAAGAGAAGCAGCAAAACCCCAATTCGTTGCCATGGTAATCTCTCTCTCTCTCTCTTCCTCCCTCCCTCCCTCCGTGCCTCCGCCAAGTCCTAGACATCATTTCAGAAATCAAATAAGAAGCAAGTACTATAGCTAAAATCCGACCTCAACATTAATTTATGAGCTATTTGTGTTCTTTATGTGAAAGCTACAAACTGGTCGCTCTACCAGTTCTGTCCGCCCAAATCAATAGAATTAGTTCTACAGATCTAATGCGAAATATCCTTATTCACCTACGTCTATCTCTATTTTTTTAATTCAATTTCTCTTCCTTTCCGTAGGACGATTCAGAGAACAATCCATCAACTCCCATCTCCCCAGCCTCAGCTGGATTCAGCACAGATCGGCTACCTCCGACCCGCAACACAGAATCCTACTCTGACGAGGAGGCTGCAGAAGATCCGCACATCATCGATGATGTCGCTGATGATATGGCTGCTGGCACTCCAGCTGATGGAGAGGATGAAGAAGGGGAAGATCTCTACAACGATAACTACCTTGAGTGAGTTTTATTATCAATTTTTTTATGCTGGTGTTAATTTTTCATATGCTGTGATCATTTCTGATATTCCAGTGAAAGGCATTATTGTCAGATTGGCCCTTTATTTCTAATATACAAAGGTTTGGACAAGGGAATTGTTTGTTCTTATACTATATTCTCATGATTCATGACCACTATGTTCAATTATTGGAATTCTGATTTTGCACCTCCTTTTGCCATGTCTTGAAAAAAAGCATCAATTGAAATCCAAAATTATGTTAAATTGGACAGCATGTAATGTCAGCAAGGAAAAACAAACAAATGGGTTAAAATGATAAGTGAAACTGATCTGAAATTCTTGGTCTGAATTAGGAATTACTTCTGAATTATTTTCTCTGCATGCTTGATGCAGTGATTACCGGCGATTGGATGAACACGATCAGTATGAATCAGTGGGGTTAGATGAATCTTTAGAAGATGAAAGAGACTTGGATCAAATTATGGCTGACAGGCGTGCGGCTGAGGTTGAACTTGATGCAATGGACATCAATACTGGGGTCACAGGGGGTACCAGAAAGCTTCCCCAGATGCTCGATCAGGGTAAATGCTTATTTATTTGCACTTTACTGATTAAATTTGTTTCATGCAAGGATTCTTTAAGAATAACAGTCAAACATTACACATTAAGTCAAACAACATATGCTTGCCATAACAAAAACATGCGGTTCCCTCTAGGTGCTTAGAAGTTCAGAATCTTCCTTGTACTAAGTCTACTTGTGCAAGCAAACAAAATACTTCATATTGTGAGAACCAACATGACATTGATCCAAACTTGAAGGTCTATTTGTGTAACTTGCTATTTTTTTATAACTTCTTTTTCCTTTGTCTAATTTTTCTTGTTATTGTAGACACTGATGATGAAACGAACTTCAGGCGGCCCAAGCGTCACCGGGCCCACTTCCGACCACCGCCAGCTGGCGGTCCAAGGAGTGATGATGACGGAGAGGCTGGTACACCAAGCTCACCTGGGCGGTCCCAGCGTGGCTACTCAAGAGAGGATACACCAATGACTGATCCGTTTGATGACGACCCCTATGATGTAGTGACTATCCTTTCCCAAAGCACCCTTCTAATTTATATTGATACTGTGCAATATTGATTGTTGGTTCGACACCTGTAGTTTTCTTGTGTTTTTGGCAATTCTAATGCATCTGCCTCATGTGACCCTAACTTATTTTGTTCGTATTTTGGTATCTTCCATAATAGGATGAGACAGATGATGTGGACGAGACAAGCATGTACCGGGTACAAGGTTCACTGAGAGAATGGGTTGCAAGAGATGAAGTGCGCCGTTTAATTGGGAAGAAATTTAAAGAATTCCTTTTGACCTATGTCAATCCCAAAAATGAGCAAGGGGAGTTTGAATATGTCCGTCTCATCAATGAGATGGTTCTAGGTAAGATTTTTTTTAATTTCTATGAATGCTGTTTTTCTACCCAATGACCACCCTTTACTTATTCCTCCCATACCAGAATCATATACGAAGCTCATTTATTAACTTGATAACTAAGTAGTAAACAAGCTGACAAATTTACAAGGGCACTTTCACTGCGATCGACTGGTACATGCATGGTACTTTGTTTAGTTGCCAACATGTGTATATCTGGGATTTCTTCTTTCTTTTAGCAATTTTAAGGGAACGTCGTAAATTTTAGTTTTTCGTGTCAACAACGGAGGTTCGTGGCAAAACTCACACTGATGTTTAAGAAATTTAATTCTTTTATTCTTTTTTATTCGCAGCGAACAAGTGTAGCCTAGAGATATGCTACAAGCAGTTCATTTATGTTCATCCAAACATTGCCATATGGCTGGCGGATGCACCGCAATCTGTGTTGGAGGTGATGGAGGAGGTTGCACGAAATGTCGTTTTAAACCTGCATCCGAATTATAGCAAAATCCACCAGAAGATCTATGTCCGGATCACTAATCTACCTGTCTATGACCAGATTCGCAATATCAGGTAAAGAGATTAATAACCTAGATTATTTTGTCATGCCCTATTCCAGTACCAATTTGGCCAAAATAATATAGCATAATGGTGCAGAATTCAGAATATTACCATTTTGTAAACTCTTTTCAGAATATAATACACAGCATTTTGAAGATTTCTCTGAGGAAACATCATGTGGTTCCCTATAAAACCTAACATATTGCAAATACCCCGGAAGGCAAAAGACATTTGCTGTTACTTATGGGATTTTAAGACATGCACATCCATCCGCTATCAATATTTTTTTAATTCCCAATCTGCTTTCCTCACCTTTTCTCTCAAACAGTTAATGAAATGGAAAATAATTTGGGTACTGTTAAAAATGGCAGAAGAGAGCTATGCAAAATATTTTCCAACATCTTAGGACGTGTATTTGTTAATTTACAGGGGCTAATATTTTGGATAGCTGCTGTTAGTTTTCTATCCTAAAGTAACATGTGCAATTTTTTTGTGGAACAGACAAATACACTTGAATACAATGATAAGGATAGGAGGTGTAGTTACGCGTAGGTCAGGAGTGTACCCACAGCTACAACAAGTGAAGTATGACTGCAGCAAATGTGGGACCGTGCTGGGGCCCTTCTTCCAGAATTCCTATTCTGAGGTCAAGGTTGGCTCGTGTCCTGAGTGTGAATCCAAGGGCCCGTTCACTATCAATGTTGAACAGGTACATTTCTTTTCAAAGACTTCCATGCCAGTGCAATCATGTATTTTACGGTGTTCTCTTCTGGCTGATATTCCCTGTTTCCAAAGCTGCATCCTTTCTCAGCATTGCATGTGAACTCAAACTTTTTAAGTTAAACTGGCAAGGTTTGCAGTCCTGACGATATAAACCTATATGGTCTGTATACAGTGATTTGCTGGTTGGTTTGTGTTGTTATATACTGAGTCCTGTTCTAAATGGATGCATTTCATTGGATAGGCTCCCGTAGTCTGGAAAAATTCTAAAATAAAATAAAATGAGATATACATATGCGAAAATTAACTGTATTTAGAAACTTGTCATGCTCCAGGACACTTTCAATGTTTTGGATGGTCTGTATTAATTTCATTGGACATTTATATTTTAATTGGAAAAATGTTGTTAGGGGTATTGAGGTCATTTTATATGGAAAATATCTACACAATATATATTTGAAGATTTAATCCACGGAATTGAGCAAGAATATCTACACGTATTCTCAGCTGATAAGTATCTAAAACCAATCTATTAGATACCAAAAACTCAAGACTGGATATTTAACTTTTCCATATCATGCTTCATTAATCAAACTGTTGAAATCAATCTAATATTTTGCTGGCATCTTAGCGTAAAATTATTTTGAAACGAAGTGTAGGTTTGATAATATGCAATAAGTTCTTCTATTTTGGGTAAATATAGTATTGTTCTGACATCTGTAGCTATCTTTTCATGCAGACAATATACCGAAACTATCAGAAATTGTCACTTCAAGAGAGTCCTGGTACAGTGCCAGCTGGCAGGCTCCCCAGATACAAAGAAGTGATTCTTCTAAATGACTTGATTGACTGTGCCCGACCCGGCGAGGAGATTGTAAGCCAAAATATATATTTGCCCCTGACAAGTAAGGTTCGTACATTGTCACTTTCCCTGATCTATCCTTGTTCTTGTCTTTTCAGGAGGTGACTGGGATATACACGAACAATTTTGATCTTTCTCTAAATACGAAAAATGGGTTTCCTGTATTTGCAACTGTGGTTGAGGCAAACTATGTGGCAAAAAAACATGACCTCTTCTCAGCTTATAGACTCACTGATGAAGACAAGGCTGAGATAGAGAAGCTGGCCAAGGATCCAAGAATTGGTGAAAGGGTTTGTACCTTCATCTTTAATAGTTTCCACATTCAACTTGAAGTTGTTCAAAGGTATTATTTAATCTTCAAATAAACAACACTTTGTTGTTCAACAGATTATCAAGTCAATAGCACCGTCCATATATGGCCATGAAGACATAAAGACAGCAATTGCACTGGCTATGTTTGGTGGTCAAGAGAAATTCTCAACTGGTAATCATAGGCTAAGAGGAGATATAAATGTCCTTCTTTTAGGTGATCCCGGCACGGCTAAATCCCAATTTCTCAAGTAAGACCTAATTCTAAAGATTTTTCTCTATTTTCTCTGTAGGTATATTTTTACCATATATCATCTTAGGTAAAAAGTATCATGGTTTGGCTGTAGGCAAAGAACTATATATTCCCCTAGCAACTATTAACATACAATGTATGCAGTACACCATGCAAAACGAGATGTCCTAATGTCCTAAATAACTTGGTAAATATCCACCCCCCCCCAATCCCCCTCATCTGAACTGATCAACCTTGGTAACTTACTGACAGGTATGTGGAGAAGACTGGGCACAGAGCTGTTTACACAACAGGAAAAGGTGCCTCGGCCGTCGGTCTGACAGCAGCAGTCCACAAGGACCCCGTGACACGTGAGTGGACCCTAGAAGGTGGTGCCCTTGTGTTAGCTGACCGTGGCATATGCCTCATTGACGAGTTTGACAAGATGAATGATCAAGACAGGTTAGAAGAATAGTTCTGTACTTGAAATTTTTATTTGAACTTTTAGGTTCTGTTGTTATATACTGCAATAGATTCACGTAATTATCTGTGATTGCAAGGGGCATATACTATAGTATCTATATAGTGTGTTCCAGTGTTGTAAAAAACGGTCGTTTAGGCCCTGATTAATCGGCCGATTAGTCGTTGGTGGCGACCAAACTGTCACGGATTTTCTTGACCAATCGGCCGATTATTTCCAATTATGGCCGATTATTCCCGATTAATCGCTTGGCGGTACTATGTCCGTCCGACGAGCGCATACCGTTATTTACAACACTGGTGTGTACTATGGTATCTGTAACAGGCCATGCTGGTACTAATGCCATATTATTTTTCTCAATTTTAACAAATTGTAGAGTGAGTATTCATGAAGCAATGGAGCAGCAAAGCATAAGCATATCAAAGGCTGGGATCGTTACATCTCTACAAGCTCGGTGCAGTGTCATTGCTGCTGCTAATCCAGTTGGGGGAAGGTAATTTTTTCTCAACAGACTAGTTATTTTATTATTTTCATGAGTGGAAGCATATTTTAGCAGAAATCTGTTGTTATATTAACACTTCTATTAATATTAGGTACGACTCGTCAAAGGCATTCACTGAGAATGTTGAGCTAACTGACCCAATCATCTCTCGTTTTGATATCCTGTGTGTTGTCAAGGTGAGACTCGAATTCCATAGTCATCAATAGAATAAAATAATGAGGGTTCAAATGCCTCCATTTTTTTAAATGTTAATAACTTAAATTTTAAAGTCAAATATCAAAATAAAACGTTAGATTTGATCTAATTATTTTCTCTACATACACAAAATTTACCACTTTTTTATTTTGTTTTTATATGAATCAATAAGTGAAAAAATCAACATCCAGAATTTATCCATATCAATGTATTTTTGCAAGCTCGGATCAAAACAAAGTCAAAATGTCGTAATTTTTATTCGTGCAAATAGAAAATGATATAGATCAAATCTAATGGCTTTATTTTAATATTTGAGTTTTAGATTTTAAGTTATTAACATTAAAAAATGGAGGCATCATGGAGGCACAAAAAATGAGGCATTTGAACCCTCAAGATAATAATAAGAATAAGAATACAAATAATAATAGACAAATAAAAATGTGAATTTTACTAGTAAAGTCCTCTTTTGTATTTCTAATTGCTATAAAGGCAGACATGAGCATATTATCCTCTAGTAGTTTTGTATAAAATTGTATTGCATTGACCGGTATCTGGACAAAAAGTTCCTTTTGTATTCTATAACTGTGATATTAATATTTCGTTTTCAATTACAGGATATAGTTGATCCAGTAACAGATGAAATGCTTGCTCGATTTGTAGTGGATAGCCATGCTAGGTCGATCCCAAAGGGTTCCAATTTGGAAGAAAGGGCTCAGAGTGGTAACGAGGAGGCTGGACCAACTGATCCAGATGTACTAATTCATCAATAAGCATGCCACTTTTTCTTTTCTTTTCACTTTCATTATATTCCTGTTTCTAATAAAACTTTTGTTAAACCAGATTTTGTCGCAAGATATGCTGAGAAAGTATATAACATATGCAAAGCTGAATATATTTCCAAGACTCCATGATGCTGACACAAACAAACTGCAATATGTCTATGCAGAGCTGCGTAGCAAGTCATCGGTTAGTGTGGCCCCACATTTTCTTTTCTTCTCTTTTTTTATTGCAGAGGTTACATTATTCAGACTAACATTATAGAGATATTGTGGAGGTATTCCTTTCGACTTCAAATAATGACCTTTTTCTTTTTAATTATTTATTTATCCTATACGTTTTATTTTCTGATGTTTAGTACGGGCAAGGGGTGCCAATAGCAGTGAGGCACTTGGAGTCGATGATACGAATGTCAGAGGCACATGCTCGGATGCATCTCCGGAGATATGTATCACAAGAGGATGTTGACATGGCAATTCGAGTGCTTCTTGACTCCTTCATCTCCACCCAGAAATTTGGTGTACAAAAAGCTCTTCAGAAGGTGCAAAAATACAACTTTTGTTTAAATCCCACGTCTTTTGGTGAAATTTGGTTTTCATTTGGATTGAACTTGAGTTCTACTTGTTGTGTCTATAACAGAGCTTTAGGAAGTATATGACCTACAAAAAGGATTACAACGAGCTGCTCTTGCACCTCCTGTGTATGCTTGTGAACGATGTGTTGCATTTCCAGAGGACCCTCTCTCGGTCACGTACACCACACCTAACACGTATCGAGATTAAAGTGTCTGACCTACAAAACAAGGTTAGAGAGTTGTACCCATGTCTTGATTTCATAATAAAGACTACAGAACTAATTAAATCTACTCTTTTGCAATTTGATCCCTCCACTTTAAAAAGTTATTAAATAGATCTGATGAGGGAAAATTGGTATTAAAAAGGCTCAGTTAAAACAATCAAGGTTTAATGTGTGGTTGTACAGCAATAATCTGCTCCACTTACAATAAGCAAGCTAAGAGCTTCTGTAAAAGGAATTTGCAGCGATTAGTTTTGCATGACTGTAACATTCCCAGATAAAATGCGTAAAAGGTTGATAATCTAAACAGCTTCCAAACATGTCAGAAAATGTAGAGCATTAATCATTATGTCTGCAAAAGAGGTTCACTAAGACCACGAAAAGGTTAATTAAGGTTATGCTGGCCTACTTGGGGTCAAATATGTAACAGTTGCACTTTTTGATTGATTCAGGCCCAAGAGTATGAAATTTTGGACTTGAACCCATTTTTTTCAAGCTCACACTTCAAGGATAACAACTTCATTTTAGATGATGTACGTGGTGTTATCACCCATCCAGTTGCTGCTGAAGATTTTTAAACCGAAATTGAGAGATTCTTTAAGAATTTAGAGGGATAAGAGCTTTGTGAGAAACATTGTAGGAGTGGAGTCTCTTTGTTGTGAGCATCTGTTTCTATGTTTAATTGTTAATGGTGTCATAGATTACTGTCTTGTCTGGCAATTCTCCATTTTCTGATAATATAACACCTAATTAATCTTTAGCTGGTCCTCTGACGTAGCAAATAACTTCTATTTGGAAACAACCACGCGCTCGATTGTGTAAAATATTTCAAGGAGTTTGAAAGATGTAAGTCAAGAAATTATCAGGTTTTCACCGTCTTGCACGGATTCGTAAATAATAAGAGTGGCCTATCAAGTTAGATATTTTATAATTTTTTTTAAAAAGTATATATATGTGATGATATAAATATTTATATTAAATATAAAATTTTGAAAGTTGTATTTTTATTTATTCAACAAATATTTTTTTTTAATAAAAGTGGGTAATCCCATCTATTTCCATTCAAGAAATCACAAAATTAGTGGTATGGTACCAAGCTGGTACCATCACATCACGCCATAGGTTCATACAGCCGAAATTTTTATTAATTGAAAATAAATAAAAAAATATCGCCAAACAAGATGGTTTTGGTAGAAAGTTGATATGTAGATAAAACGGATTGTTTTATCCTGTTCCACTAATTTATCTTAGTCCAATTAAATTAAGCAAGCAGAAAAAATTAAAAACCAGGAACAGTGTAAAATGTCCCATCCGACAGCAAAAAAAAAAGTTAAAAACCCAAGACGGTAAAAAGAGAAAGGGGCGGGACGGGGTAGATTGATCCGTCCAAGATTTTAAGGGACTATTTCCATTTCTCATGTCGAGCTTCTGTTTCCGACTTATTCAATCCAGCTCGATAGTCTCTGCCGGATTTTCAGTTGGTGCTGGTTCTTAGATTTCGATAGACTAAATTAAGAAAATAAGAGATAAGGGTTTTTTCCGACTTGACTAGCCTTGTGTCATGAAGGAATGAATTCGAATCTCACTCAAATAGGGCATCAGGTGGAGGAAAGAAGCAACGGCTTTCAAAGGGGTTCTCAGTGAGATGCGGCCTTGGACGGGAGAAAATGTACTGTCCCTTATTTTTTTTTTTCGCTGGACTCGGACGGGATATCCTGTACCGTCCAGTTTTTTTTTTCTTTTACCTAAAAGCGGTGTTTTTGTTAATTAGCGTGTTTTCGTTAATGAGCGCTATCTCAGGTATGTTAGCAGGACGAGATAAAATGTCACGTCCGCTGGGACGGGATAAACGATTCCGTTTTAATTAGATTTTAAATTTCCAGCAGAACGATCTCTTTTGGCAATATTTTTATTTATTTATTTTCGATTAATAAAAAAATCGGTTCATACAGCATGTACTAATTATTACAACACCATATAGCCGCACCACATCCAACTAAGAAGCCTACTACATGTCTTTTTAAAAGACAAACTAAACATCTGACAACACAAAAGATAACACTTTTGCACACAGACCCACAAAAGATGACAAAAATATAGAACCAACATCTAGGACGGCCAAATCTTCATCCTCCATAGTGTTCCTCTCTACTCCACACCAATCTTCCTACAAATCTGGATGGTCCTCTTCCTCTGGAGTTTTCCCTTGGTCTAAACTTGGGTGAATTTTCTTAATATCATTTGGCAAAATAAGAGTAAGCTTAAGCTAGGATGAGTCATTATTACTTTTACACCGAAAGATTGTAAGGGGTATAATATTGGCAGCTAACTGCTGCACAGGCCTAAGTGTAGTATTATTATTTTTTTTTAAAAAGGCATAAAAGCTCATTTCATTTCTGAAATATGATAATTACAAAAACCAGTTCAACTAGCCATAAGCTAGGCTGTGCCTCCTACAGGCATAACTGCATAATAGAAATGAAAATAAGCATAGTAATATAGCAAGTATATCAGCCAGTGCAGTATTATTAAAACATAAGTTATTTCTTTCAAGCCAAATTATTCAAAAAAATAACTCCCCTTATCATTTCAACTAACATTCTATCCTTTAAGAGTATGAAATCACACTGGTGTCTGATTAATGGAATAGGGAGGCTGGACCTCTACATTTCTACTTCAAAAAGAGTATGAAAGCATATAATATCCACAGATCTTCGATCAAATTACAATTAAAAGTAAAACCATCAAACCTTGCAATCCAATGCCAAATCAGAATTATATAGGGGCATGTAACAAACAAATGATGAACAGATTCATCATCATCACAGAAAATACATTCTTGAGAGTGAGACGGAGACCCTTGCTATCCTCTTTTTATTAAATTATCCTTGCTTAAATTTTTATTCTTCTTATCTAACCAAACAAAAATTTGTATTTTTATAGGTAGTTTGGAACCCCAAATTGTATCATACTCCTCATTTGTAAATCTCCATATTCCACCCAACTATAATAAGATTTCACTGTGAATTTTCCTTAGAAGACCATCTCCAACTAAGGAAGTCATTCTGATCTGTACTTAAACTAAAATCCCTCAATTTTTGAGCAAGCAAAGTCCGTGAGGAAATCCCCTGTTAATTGCTTATTTAATTGTACAGTACTAAGTGCCTTAAGTGCCTCTTCTACAGTAATATAAGGATCAACAACAATCCTAAACAAATTAGGATTAATAGTGTTTAAAGCACACTCTCCTTACCATCTATCATACAAAAAAGTAGATTGACCATCGTATACAATTTTATTAATTCCTACGTGAGGAGGATTCAAATGCTTTCATTTTTTGTGCCTTCACTATGTGTCCATTTTTAAAAATATTAATAAATCAAAATTTAAATCATAAATGTCAAAATATAACCTCACTCCTATCACTATTCTAATTTCTAACCATCAAGCACACAGACAACTCTCCTCTCTTACTCCACAGCTCGCTCTGCGGGAACTCATTTCCCACGTTCTTTCAATAATATTGCGTGAGGTGCTAATGGGGAAGACATGATCTTAAAAAAAAAAGAAGCGGATCTATATTTTACAAATGAGGTTTAATTGATTCTCAGTTTTTTTTTCTTTTCAAAATAGCATCTATTTGCATAGTATTAATTTGTTCCTTATCTCAACACAAATAATAAAGAAAATTGAAAATTGACCCCATAGTTTTAATAAAATGAATTATCATGACTTCCATAATTTATAAAATAGTAGATTCGAATTGTTGCATGCAATATGTAGTTTATATTGTCGTCTCAGCGATCCTTTCTAATAAAGGTATTGTTATCCCATTGATCATTTTCTGTGCATATACCTTTAAATAGTAAACATGCCTGATGCACCGAGCAACATGAACTGCAACCTGCTCTTCTCTCACTCTGGCAAGGTGAGTATAAACAATTAAAGTATGTAGTACAGCAGTGTGCTGATTTCACTAGTTCTGAAATTTTTACCCCAAATTAAATTTGATTAACGCAAATGCCTCAAATTAACTTAATTTTTTCAATCAGCCTCAACTTTAACCAAATTTGCATCAGTTAGTACCAACTATACAACTTAGAAGTAAAAAAAAAAATAAGTTGTAATAAGAATATAAAGGAAAATGACTATACTAATAGTGGAATGATGCCTGTACCTTGATCCATGCGAATCTGAGATGGAACCAGAATCTGGTATTGCTACTTCTTACATCACTTTTTGGACCATAATCTATGGGTGGCTATGGGTTTCATTATATGCAGATTGATCGAATTGTCAGTACAGCTTTGGCAGAGAGAATGCTTACCACAGACAAATATATGTTTGTTTCCACTTTAGATTTTATCATAATTGGATATAACTTGTATTATTCTTGTTTTAGATTTTGACTGGTGGAGGTGTCGAGGGGCATGATAACCCAAATTAAAACTGGAAATAGTTGTGTTGTTCCTCATTAAAATTTTACCAATAGAGTTGAGGAAAGATCTCAGGTTTCATATTTGGTGTTGAAGCATTATTTGACTCTAAAATGGTATCTAGGATTTGCTTACTCAGAAAAAATAAATAAACGTGTTGATATGCCACATTACATCTTGCTTTAATTGAGAGTAGAGGAGAGGGTTAGAAAGGGGAGACAAGACTAACAGACCTCTAATTCTTATTTCAGAATTCAAAAATTTTTAGTCGAAGCGAGGGATTGGTAGAGAATTTTCTAAAGACACAGTTTGTCAAGGTTTTACACCCTCCAATTTTGTCTGTTTAATCGGATGGTTCCCCTCCAGACACTCCTCTCCCTTCCCACCCTCATCCGTTTCTAGTCAAATTTCTCGAGCACCCACCAAATATATATTGGGGTGAACTGGTACACAACTTTTTATGGAATTTTGTACCATCATGCTTGGTTCTGAGCACTCATTATAGGACAGAACATCTCATATTTCACGTAAAAGAACTTGCTTTTGTTACTCTAGATAGACTGTTAGACTACTACATTCAAAAAAGGAACTTACTACTTCTATGAAAATATTACTTCTGTCAGTGCTAAATATTTAGCTTAGAAAATGTCATTATAGTGCCATATGTTTAAACTATCTTTCACTAAGCATATTGAGCTAAAGAAGATTTATTATAACTGAACTGATTCAAATTAGTATTCTATTAGGAAATTTGCAAGTAAGATGCGCAATGTTCTGGTATGCTTTTGCTCGCTCCGGCCCTCTATCGTGTGGCCACTTTGTTTCTCCATTTTTAGTTCGGGAGCGATGCGAGACGAGCGAACCAGCTTGTACTAGTTACTATGCACCCTCATGCCACCCATGTACTACACATTCTGGCTATCTAGGACAATCCTAACTTTGTGCAAAGCCAGCCAACTTTCTTTACCCTTTAACAAACTTAAGTAACAAGCGGAAAAAACTCTAAAAATAGGTATTTTTCTACCACTACCCTTTTCGTTCACTTATGCCTCTCATTAATTATTGACCGTGCTTTCTTGTTATAAATGGTGTTGTTATCATTCCCTATCTCTAATGCTTCAGCCACTGTTTGCAAGTCTTAAACAGTACCTGCCCTCTTTCACCTTTTTTTGTATTGTGAAAACCAAAACCACATATTTTATAGTGAAATGGAACATGGAGAGCAAGGGAGAGAAGAAGAACAAATCAGAATAGGATCGATCCCGAAAGGGAGACGCACAAAGCGCTGTAGACCTCCCTTCCCACCAGCTCTACAAGAAAATGAAAATGGCTTTTGCTCTTGCGATCAAGATTATGGGCCAATTGTTGGTTCATTGGCTCCGGCTGTTGACTTTCCCTCACCCCCGTCATCGTCATCTCCCTCGTCTCAAGAATCATTATGTGAAGAACAAACCGAGGAAGAGCAAGCAGTAGCATCTTACCTCCTCCTACTTTCCAACAGTCACGAGGCTCCCCGTCATGTGGCACCTATTCCGATTAATGAGGCACTGCAAGTTCAATTTGCTGAGGCCAAGTCTAAAAACATCTACACAACACTAGTGGAAAAAGTACAATTAGTGTCGCCCCATCAGTGTCGGATTTATGTCCTAACCGATACGGATATAGATCAGCAACGGGCACAATATGGACCCGACCTTGATTTCACTTATCAGGAACGGTTGTATTTAAAAATGCGTTCTTGATAGTGCTAGCCAAATCAGGAACGGTTCTTTATAAAGAGGCGTTCCTGATTGTGTCTTAATAGGATCGGTTGATAAACAGGCGTTACTGATTAGTAGTAATTTGTATCGGTTGTTTTAACAGGCGTTACTAATTAGTAGTATTTGTATCGGTTTTTTAGGTGCGTTCCTGATTAGTAGTATTTGTATCGGTTGTTTTAACAGGCGTTACTGATTAGTAGTATTTGTATCGGTTGTTTTAACAGGCGTTACTGATTAGTAGTATTTGTATCGGTTGTTTAGGTGCGTTCCTGATTAGTAGTATTTGTATCGGTTGTTTTAACAGGCGTTACTGATTAGTAGTATTTGTATCGGTTGTTTTAACAGGCGGTACTGATTAGTAGTATTTGTATCGGTTGTTTAGGTGCGTTCCTGATTAGTAGTATTTGTATCGGTTGTTTTTGATGTGTTCCTGATAGGTATTAGGAACTGTTATTTTAATAGCCGATCCTAATAACTCTCCCTCCCCAAATGTATATCTTGAGCGAATGAAGACTGGGTTTGGCTGACGCGAATGAAGACTAGGTTTTTAAATCTCTTGTGTCCCTACGCGAAAGACTAAATTCCTCTGTCGCAATTCTAAGCTCTACGCCAAAAAACTGTGGATTGAGGTAATATAAATTAATCTTTGAGCATATAGCAATTCAGTGGCCGTTTTTAAAATCTTCAAGAGTTACCGATATTTTTTATTTTCTGTGAAATACTCGTGGCATACTTGAAAAATTAGAGTATTTCACACATTTCAAATCATCACTTTCATTCTTTCACACTCTACTAATTTTTTTTTTTTTTTCAAGATGCATGAAACGAATCACTATGCGCCAAAAAGGAACCTCAATAATTAAAAAAACAGAGGTTGGATCAGGGCTTCTAACGCTAGCTATTATCGAAAAAGAGATTTTGTTATGAGTATATATACCAAAAGGATGGATTGATTAAGACTGAGACGCTAACAAGAACCTTTCCTTGCGCCAGGTGAAATCATGCCTTAAAGCTGAGCTTTTAACTTTAAAAAAAAAAACATATTAATTGCTTGTCTAAATTTGATACTGGAAATATATATATTGTGGTAAAGAATGAAAGTGATGATTTGAAATGTAGTAAAGCCAACAGAGCAATTCAGTGGTTCTTAATTTGATTCATGTGATCCTTGCATAACCTCTTAGAGTCAATGCATTAATTAATAGAAGATATTTATAATTTGGATGTCAATATACATTTTATTTTGATCAATACCAGTACTAAAAGAGGATATTTATAATTGATTCTATATATATTGCCACATGTATATAGACTAGTGAAGGTTGTCAACTACTTTATAGCATATATTTACAGGGTTGTTACAGGCTGACAATTCTGAACTGCAATTCTGAACTGCAATTAGACAGAATATACATACACACACACACTTTGATTATTTGTCATTTCACGTCCTCTTGAAATAATTTCTTAACTAGTAGTCATGCGTTGACTTTTCATTGGACCAATTGCAGGAACCACGCAAAGAGTTACAAGTTCCTACAAGTGGGGACTCAGTTCGTAGTGATGCGTTTGCACCAAAGCGATACAAGGAGTTTGATGGTCTCAATTTTGACAAGCTGGGTCCAACTTTCAAGCATTTGCGTGATCGGTTTTTGAAGAAAGACAACAATGAATTTCAGATCGATACTCCACTTGACCTTTTCTATAGCGATGACTTCATAACCGTTCATGCAGATGATTTGAGGGATTTGATTACACCAAAGACGTGGCTCACTGGACCAATTATCCAGATCTTCATGATGTGAGTTAAAATATAATGCCAAAATTAAGTACTTTTAATTCTGATTTTATAGTAATGACAACATTTCTGCCATTATTTGCAGGTATGCGCACAAATATTACAAGGAGGAATTTCCTACTTGTAGTGTTGGTTTTATGGACCCTGAAAAAACATGTTACATGCACCTGAAAGATGATGATCACGGCCGAGAATATGCCGATAAATACATAAGGAAAGCATTGAAAGAAAATCGGGACAAGAAAATGATATTTATACCGTATCATCAGGAGTTAGTTCATATATCCTAATTTATTTCAATTTATTTCATTTCATAGAAATTAAAAAATATAACATGTTGTACCTAACATGCAGGGATCATTGGGTATTGGTTGTGCTTATGGCAAGTGAGAGCGAGTTGTACGTGTTCGAGTCCAATAAGAAACATCAAAAAAAGTTGAAGATCATCGATGCACTTGCGGAGTAAGTTTTTCAAACTTGAATGTTGTAATCATGCTTAAATATCATAATTATTTTCTGATTGTTCAATGTATTCATATTTTAACAGCCCCTACCGAATGGATAGGTGTATTGGAGGACTAGGAAAAAACGCTAATTTGAAGGTTACATATTGCAAGGTAATATTGATATTTAGATTTTTTGAACTACATGCATGTTCCCTTTCTAGTTTTGAATGCATATTACTATAGTGTCACTCTTTCCCTTTCTAGTTTTGAATGCATATTACTATAGTTTTGATATGATAACTTGCTTAGTGACATGCTAGGTCTTGATATCTCATATTGGCAGGTTAACATTACACTGATATAAAATTACAAATTGAACTGTTAATGCTCAAGTACAAACTTGTACCTCATCTCTTCTTTAATTAGGTTAAAGGTTGCCTGGCCATTCTATGCTTTTCTGAATGTTGTTTCCTTTTCTTTTCTTTTGGAAACTGAAGTCAGGTAAAACAATATTCAATGCCAAGAAAAGCATAGTAGTTGGCACCTCTGCAATAGTTGCTTAATATTATCACAATATTTTTTGTTTTTGCCTAAAATTTGTTCAATTTACTGGGTACCATACCAGGTGGGTGCAGTAGCTATAGAGTGCCAGCTAGTCTGGATAATAAACATAAAATTTCTTGTATATAGATCAATTTCAGATCTGTAATATTTAGTTATCAAAATCTATATACAAGAATTTTTAGTTAGCTATAGACTTGTGCGAGTATATAGATCAATTTCTGAGGACTTGGATCTTGATAATAAACATAAAAATACTTGTGCGAGTATATTTAGTTAGCTATAGACTTGGATCTGTAATATGCATATTACTATAGTGTCACTCTTTCCCTTATGTCATGGAAGAATAAGGAATTTTGAGAGAAGCAAACAAACATATCATTCAACACAGATGAACTGATAGCTCTCTCTCAGAATTTGAAGTTGTGAACTACATGCATGTCGATGGTTGGGAATGGACCATATCATGATTCTTTCTAACTATATATCTTGTTGTTTAATATAGTGCCCACAACAACGCGATGGTTGGGAATGTGGATATTATGTCATGTTGTTCGTGCATGACATAATAAATCGTTTCCTCGATATTTTTCCAAACTTGAAGGTATATATATATACATATTGTCTTTCCAAAGGTATGCATAGTTGCTTCAAAAATATGCAATTAATCGTGCTCTTATATGCTCTAAAAAATGCAGGATTTCCCCGTTAGTTATAACGCAACAAGCATCGACAACATTCGCACAGTGTGGGGTAAATTTTTCTTGAAGGAAGTATTAGATGAAAAAAGTAAATCAATTTAGTATGTTTTTCTGTCTAATGCTTTATGGTCTGTTGATTTGTAATAATTTGCACAGTGTGTTGATTTGTAATATTTTTATGTCTAATGCTTTCTGATTTTAATTTATGTCTAATGTGAAAATATGGTACCCGGCCAAAATATAGGCCTCGCATATAGGCATATAGGCTGGCAAAAATATGGTAGCCGGCATATAGGTCGAATGCTTTCTGGTTTCTTTCTGGTTGTTATAATTTAAGCCTCGCATATAGGCTGGCAAAAATATGGTAGCCGGCCAAAATATAAAAAATATTTTTTTAAAATAACTTCACACAATCAGGAACGGTTATTACAAAATCTGATCTTGATTCACACAATTAGGAACACCTGTCTACTTCAACCGTTACTGATTTAGTACAATTTGTATCGCCTTTCTTCATTAATAGTTCCAGATTACAATTTGTATCGCCTTTTTATAATAACCGTTACTGATTTAGTATAATTAGTGTCGCTTTTTTATAAGAACCGTTACTGATTAGTACAATTTGTATCGCCTTTTAATAAGAATCGTTACTGATTTAGTACTATTTGTATCGCCTTTTAATAAGAACCGTTACTGATTTAGTACAATTTGTATCGCCTTTTAATAAGAATCGTTACTGATTTAGTACAATTTGTATCGCCTTTTTATAAGAACCGTTACTGATTTAGTACAATTTGTATCGCCATTTTATAATCACCGTTACTGATTTAGTACAATTTGTATCGCTTTTTTATAATAACCGTTACTGATTAGTACCAATTTGTATCGCCTTTTTATAATAACCGTTACTGATTAGTACCATTTGTATCGCCTTTTTATAATAACCGTTACTGATTATCAAGAATTTGTATCGCTTATTAATAAAGAACCGATCCAGATTGAGGGATTTAGTATCGGTTGGCGGTAACCGATCCTGATTGTGGAGTATTAGTATCGGTTATTGAGCCGACACTGATTAGTCCAACTATCTGTAACTGCTGGGTCAGTGTCGCCCTGTAGTCCGTTCCTGATGTGCGTTTTTAACCGACCCTGATGTGCGTTTTTCCACTAGTGCAAGCAAATGGATCAGTTCAGATGGTCAAGTTTTCTATCGATGCACCACCTGCGCAAGGGACTTTCTTAGCTTTCAAGCACTTGGTGGCCACCGTGCAAGTCACAAAAAGTCGAGGTCGACACGTCAGCCTAAAATTGAGTACAATAGCAGAACTAGCATCCATGAAATTAGCAAAGTTGCCGAGGAGGAGAGAGAAGAAGAATATACATTTAAGTGGAGCATGAATTCCTCCACTATGGCTATTGCCAAGACCAGAGTCCATCAATGCACGATATGCGGATCCAAATTTGCCTCTGGACAGGCACTTGGTGGCCACATGAGGCGGCACCGAAATCCAGACATGGTTGCACCGGATACAGACATAAAGGAAGAAAACAAGGTATTCGACAAAGAAAATCAAAATAGTCCATTGGCTCTTGATCTCAACTCCCCACCACTGTTGGAAGAAAAACGTGCAACTACTTTGTCACTCTTGCCGGAGGTGGATTTTCATTTTTGATGCTAGTGTGAGTAATGTGGCTTAGTTGTAATTTTTTTTTTCACGCCACTTGGACTACACAACCACAAGGGTTTACAAAATTTTGAGGAGGCGAACAATGATATGTAAAAAAATACGATCGGTGTTACCTGTGAAGGAGATGCATGTAGCATGTGCTCCTAATTTTTCCTCTGAGAGCTTGCCACCAGTAGTCAATTAACCAGTTAGTTCACCAAGCTCTATGTGCATATATATGTGTTGTACTTATATCTATATTGCAAACGAAAATTGAATTTTCTAGATACTATATATATATTTAACGTGGTGTATTTTTTTTCTTAAGAAAAAAACACCTAAAAATGATATATACCTAGGTGATTGTTGAAAATAATAAAGCCAACGGCTAGTTTTTAGGAAACTGTAAATAAAATAAATTAGGAGACATAAGTTAATAGTTGTAATTAATAGGTAGTTGGTAGTTGTAACGGCTAGTTTTTGAAATCTTCTATAAATAGGAATACATGTAAAGCTCAAATTAAGATTGCAATAATAAGATTGTTTTCTTACATCCATTCTTTCTTATAAATTTATCATGGTATCAGAGCCCTGAGTGGTATCCGAAAAACCGAAAAGTGCGATAAAATTCAGCAAAAAGAAAATGGCTCAAGAAGAAGCAGCGACCTTCTCGAAGCTAACCAATAACTTACTCAATGGCAGAAATTATGTGTCATGGGCAAGGGCAGCATCTAGGGCCCTGAGTGGTCGAGAAATGTTAGAATTCATTACGGGTGAAGAGAAGAAACCAGCAATTGCAGACACAAACAAGATAACACCCGACGAAACAGTAGCAACAAAAAAATGGAGAACTACAAATGATAGAATTGTTACCTCACTACTCAACTCCATGGAACCGACCGTATCCGAACTCTTCACGCTAGCCGAAACGGCACATGAACTATGGGAAGCAGTAAAGAGTATGTATGGTCAACAAAATAATTTTTCTCACATTTATCAACTTATGCAGGAGATCCAACAAGAAAAACAAGGGTCAAGAAGTCATACTGAGTACCTTAGCGCTCTTGAGAAAAAACGCAATGAACTTCAATCTTACCGGCCGCTTACAACAGATTTGGCCACACTTCAAAAACGGGCTGAGGAGGACGATATTTTTCAGTACCTCGCGGGTTTAAACCTGAGCTATGAAGCCGTAAGATCCCAAATCATGACCACGGTACCTCTTCCCTCTTACTCTCAAATTAAAAGTTTAATTCAACAAGAGGAAAGTAGAAGACTTATCATGAATGGTAAAATTGTAAGCCATGAGGGACACGAAACCCATGGTTTAGCCGTAAAAAATTTCAATTTTAATCAAAACCCTAGCTTTCAAAATCGCCCAAATCAATCAAAAAATGAAAAATGTAACCACTGTAAAAAGGATGGTCACACTCAAGATAAATGTTGGCATCTCTATCCCCATCTTAGACCAAAAAAATGGAAAGGAAATGACCAGAATCGAAATTGGGAAAAAAATAGTGAAAAAAACAGAAGTTATGTTGCTTCTGTTGAAGAGAAAGGGTCTAATGGGCTAGTGGGTTCGTCTGAAAATGGATTCGGACCCAATAACACCTCAGTTATTGGGTATGGTTTAAGTGCTAATGGATCTGTCAGAGGCTGGGGCGGACCCGGTTTGGTAAATTACGGACCCAATAACAGTGGAGGCGGACCCTTTAACCAAAACCCTAGTGGAGCATGGGTTCAAACTGGCGGACCCATTAACACTAGCGGACCCGATAACCATCAAATTTTCGCTGGCGGGTCATTCCCGAACGGGTCAGCAGCAAATTTCGGAAATGGGTCACTCTCAGACGGGTCAAGAAGCCTTCTAGGCGCTGGCGGGTCAGGTGCTGGAGATCAAATGCAGCAGTATTTTCAGCAGTTCTGTGCGATGATGAACAATCAAAACACTCCCAGCACATGTGGTATTGCTTCTAACTCAGAAAATTTCTTTTTTAATCAAATTATTATAGATAGTGGTGCAACAAATCATATGTTCGGGAATAAACAACTACTGTCAAACCTCAACCTGACCAATGGTAATAATTTTGTGTTGGTTGCAAACGGAATGAAGGCAAAAATAAATGGCGTAGGAGAAATTAATCTATGCAATAAACAACTTAAAAACGTTTTATATTTAGAAACATTTCCTGTAAATTTAATTTCTGTAAATAAATTAACACAAGAATTAAATTGTAATGCAATATTTTCTTGTAAAAACGTTGTATTTCAGGACCGGGAAACCGGGGTCAAGATTGGTGAAGGATTTCTAGAAAATGGACATTATCTTTTGAACTCCAAATTAAATTTCTGTGCTTCCGCAAAAGTCGTTAATTCTGATCTGTGGCATAAGAGACTTGGACATCCTTCCGACAAGATTTTAAGTAGTATTTTAGATTTTAAAAATTTAAACTGTACTAATTGTGAAATTTGCAAGTTAGCAAAACAAACAAAGCTTCATTTTTCTCTTTCTACTAGCAAAAGTAAAGCTCCTTTTGATTTAGTACATTCCGATGTATGGGGACCGGCTCCAATAGAGTCATATAATGGATTCAAATATTTTCTTTTATTTATTGATGATTTTACAAAAGCAACTTGGTTATATTTACTTAAATCTAAAGATGAAGTATTTGATTGTTTTTATGAATTTTTATGTCTCATAGAAACACAATTTGATGCAAAATTAAAAATCTTTAGATCGGATAATGGAACCGAATTTATAAATAGAAAATTTTCAAGTCTCTTTAGAGAAAAAGGTATTATACATCAAACAACTTGTATAAATACTCCCGAACAAAATGGTGTATCGGAAAGAAAAAATAGACATTTATTAGAAATGACACGATCTTTATTATTTCAAAATAATGTTCCTAAAATTTATTGGTCGGATGCCGTACTTTGTGCCACTCATTTAATCAATAGATTACCTAGTGTTAATTTAGAAAACAAAAGTCCATTAGAAATTCTTTATCAACAAAAAATTACTTATGACCATATGAGAGTATTTGGTTGTACAAGTTTCGTACATATCAAAAGAAATGATAAGCTTGATTTTGTATCACAAAAAACTATTTTCTTAGGATATTCATATTATAAAAAGGGCTATAAATGCTATGATCCAATTAATAAGAAATTATATTTTTCTAGAAACGTTTCTTTTTTTGAAAAAGAACCATATTTCAAAGAAAAAGAAATATTTCATCAACCATATTTAAATAATCAAAATGACAATATAGTTTTGCCTTACTTAGATGATTTGAGTCTTATTCCTAAAAATAATCATCAAGTTGAAAATAATCAAGAAAATGAAACTAATGATGACATAAATGAAAATGAAATAGAAGAAAGTCTACCGATTAGAAGAATATCATCTAGAGAACGACAACCATCAACTAGACTTAGAGATTATGTGACATATTCGGTGCAATATCCAATTGAAGATTTTGTTTCATATGACAACATCTGAACAGAGTACCATACATTTCTCACTAGTATTGAAAAAGTATTAGAACCAAAAAATTACCAAGAAGCAATTAAAAGTCCAATATGGTGTAAGGCTATGGATGAGGAATTAAAAGCCTTAGAGCAAAATGAAACTTGGAAAATTATTTCCCTACCAAAAAATAAAAAACCGGTTGGTTGTAAATGGGTGTATAAAACCAAATACAATAGTGATGGAACCATAGAAAGGTATAAAGCAAGACTTGTAGCTAAAGGATTTACCCAAACCTATGGCGTAGACTATAATGAAACCTTTGCACCGGTTGCAAAAATGAATACCGTAAGGATTTTATTTTCTATTGCCGTGAACAATGGTTGGGACCTCTACCAAATGGATGTTAAAAATGCATTCCTTCAAGGAACACTTGAAGAAGAGGTGTATATGACATTACCACCCGGTCATAAATTAGAAACAAATTCTAACTTGGCTTGTAGGCTTAATAAATCAATTTATGGATTGAAGCAATCTCCACGGGCATGGTATGGCAAGCTTAGCTCTCATTTAATTTCTTGCAATTTTAAAATTAGTAATGCCGATCATTCTTTATTTACAAAATGTGATGGTTTCAATACTACTCTTATTTTAGTATATGTAGATGACATTATAATTACCGGAAATAATTTCGAACAAATTCAAAACATTAAGAAACAACTCAAGGAAAAATTTGACATAAAAGATTTATGATACCTTAAATATTTTTTAGGAATAGAGGTAGCCACTTCGGATAAAGGACTTTTTATTTGTCAAAGAAAATATACACTTGATTTGTTAAAAGAAACTGGTAAATTAGGATGTAAACCGGCCTCTACCCCAATTGACAACAAATGCAAATTAAATAGTGAAGATGGTGAACCCTTAAAAGACATAAATCAATTCCAAAGACTTGTAGGAAAATTGATATACCTGACTGTTACACGTCCGGATATTTCTTTTTCCGTCAGTCAAATTAGTAAATTTATGCACTCACCAAGAACACCACATTTAGAAGCTGTAAATAGAATCTTGAGATTTTTAAAAAATAATCCCGGCAAAGGTATTTGGATGAAAAATAATAATTCTAATGATATATGTGGCTATTCCGATGCAGATTGGGCCGGAAGCTTTGATAGAAAATCGACAACCGGTTTTTGCACATTTGTAAGCGGAAATCTAGTCACATGGAAAAGCAAGAAACAAAATGTTGTAGCACGATCAAGCGCTGAAGCCGAATATCGTGCCATGGCATCAACCGCAAGCGAATTAACTTGGATCAAACAACTCCTATTAGACATGGGATTTAGAACTCAAGCTCCAATGAAAATGTATTGCGACAACAATTCGGCACGACACATAGCTTCTAATCCCGTGTTTCATGAACGCACAAAGCATATAGAAGTAGATTGTCACTTTGTTAGAGAAAATGTTCAAGCAAAGGAAATTGAAACACCATACGTCAAAAGTGAAGATCAACTCGCGGATATCTTCACTAAAGGCTTGTATCCGGGTCCATTTGAAAAAATTACAAGCAAGCTAGGATTGTACGATATTTACATTCCTAGCTTGAGGGGGAGTGTTGAAAATAATAAAGCCAACGGCTAGTTTTTAGGAAATTGTAAATAAAATAAATTAGGAGACATAAGTTAATAGTTGTAATTAATAGGTAGTTGGTAGTTGTAACGACTAGTTTTTGAAATCTTCTATAAATAGGAATACATGTAAAGCTCAAATTAAGATTGCAATAATAAGATTGTTTTCTTACATCAAATTAAGAATGCATGTAGCATGTGCTCCTAATTTTTCCTCTGAGAGCTTGCCACCAGTAGTCAATTAACCAGTTAGTTCACCAAGCTCTATGTGCATATATATGTGTTGTACTTATATCTATATTGCAAACGAAAATTGAATTTTCTAGATACTATATATATATTTAACGTGGTGTATTTTTTTTCTTAAGAAAAAAACACCTAAAAATGATATATACCTAGGTGATTGAGCTTACCGGCAGATCTAGTTAGAGGCTATATATAATGATGAATAAAAGTAACTCAATTAGATTAGATGATCAGGCTTACTGGCACCCATTATTTTTTCTTCTTTTTTCTTTTTGGAAAGAGCAAATTACAGGGAAACAACGCCAATACTGTGGGCATGTAATGTACAAAATGCAGAAGGATCTTAATTTCATACAGAAGGGAGACTTTTTTGTAGTATTTAGGCGTGGTTGTATTTTTTTCTTTTTCTTTTTCTGTTAAGTCTGTAATTAAAACGAATCTATTTTAGCCTTTCAACTTGACTATTGTGAGATCGAGGTAATTAATTGCCTGCTACTTCCAAAAAGAAAGACTAGTGAGATCAATCTCTGCTCTTTTTCTTACTCGAAATTGAATCTTTAATTCAAAAGATAAGTTCTTAAGAAGTAGGTAGGACGGACAGGAGACAGCTATTAATTGTCCCTGCTAATTTATCTGTCAAGAAAAAAGGGATTAAAAAGATGGATTTCTTTTATACGTATAATATTTGTTTCCTTTCCGTCGGAATCCGCGCACAAGAGGGAAATGAAACTTGTCCCGATTTTTTAACCTGTAGCATTTAAAATAAACAAAATTGAAAAAATAACATTATTTTCAAAAAATCTTGGAACATAGCAATGACGTCATTTTTCACAGCTAAGTATATATTTTTTTACCCAGACGCTACTGTTTAAAAACATAAGAAATACTTACTTTTAAAATAGACAATGTTCAATTAAAAGTGATATTATTTGTCAATAATATTATTTGCATAATTTATTTGTCACTAATTAAATCCTCAAACAATTGATGTGTATAGTTGGTAGAACAACAATAATCATGAAAAATAATATTTCAAAAAAATATTTAATTACTTACTACCAAATATGAACTAAGTTTCATAATTTTTTTATCGTTTTCTTTAGTTTCTTATCAGGCATAATGAATAATGAATAAGTACATTGAAATATAAATTTTTTGTTCTAGATGAAAACAAATTAGAAATCCTGCAGCTAATAAAAATATTTTCTTCATTTTTCCATTTTAATACGTTACTGTGTATTCAGAAGTTTTAAAAAGATAATATTATTCATGCAATTATCGACTAAAAAATGTTGGGAATCAATGTGGCCTGTCACGTTGGGAATTAAATCGAAGTCGTTCAATCCAAATCAAAATTTACGTCAATAATTTTAAAATTCAAACAAATTAAGTACACACGAATCTTAATACTGATTAAATGGTTTTGATAAGTTCGGCCTGATGCCTATGCGACTGCCTCCACTCCACTTTGTTGCACCCGTTTGTTCCCTTGTCAAGAAAAAATAATTTACCATTTAAAATGTACACCTATTTGTTATTTCATCGTCAGACTAATAATAATAATCTCCAATAAGAACAATTAAGTGAGACTACATTACTATATATAACGCGAATTGGTTCGTATTAGGAACTAATATTTCATTTTCAAAGTCTAAACAGTCGATATGAGCCGTTGAACATGATTTTCATATAAAAATGTATTTGCAAATCAAATTTTACGTTTTTTAGAAATATATTACTATTTTTTTGGATAGATAAACAATCACTTGATAAAAAATTGTTGTACAAAAGCATAAACAAAGAAGAGTGAGGCTACGGTGCTATGCATAGCACGGATTGGGTCCGTGTTACGGCTCAAAATTTGACTTTTCAAAATCCTAACGGTCGATCCGAACCGTTCAACATGATTATAAAATGAATATGTACTTGCAAACCAAATTTTACATTTTTTCGAATTTTTTTACTATTTTTTTAGATAGGCTGTTTTTGGATGGTCTAGAATGTTCAGATCAAGTGATTTTCGAAAAAATAGTAAAAAAATTCGAAAAAATGTAAAATTTGGTTTGCAAGTACATATTCATTTTATAATCATGTTGAACGGTTTGGATCGACCGTTAGAATTTTAAAAAGTCAAATTTTGAGCCGTAGCACGGACCCAATCCGTGCTATGCATAGCACCGTAGCCTCACTCAACAAAGAAAATAGTTTTTTTTTCTTTAACCATATCTTCCGTAATCCATATTGTTAGGATTCGGATTAGAGTCGTTAATCCAGGTTTTATAATGTTTTTCTGCAACTTCACCGTCATTTTTTTTTTTTTTTTTTTGCGTTCAAACATGCCCGTAGACTTTCCATTCATACCAGTAAAAAAGGAGTTGCATGATTTGTTGTGATTACACAGTTGCTTTGCTCTACTCATATACATCACAATAGCCCGTTATTTATACGGATTGAGATCCGGTGCTCTTCAAATTCCTCATCTTCCTCTGCTATCCTCTCTATTTCTCTTCTCTTTCTCTCTCTCTTCTCTCTCCTCTCACCAGATCATGTCTGGCATATCACATTCAATATTTTTGCACAAGATTGCGTTATCTCATAATTCATATTAAAAGTTCACTTCTATTCACTTTAAATTCGTGATTTAGACTCTTATGTATATGTTGACAACTTCTCTCTAACATTTTGAAGTTTGTTTAATTATTTCTGACACCGGTTGTATAGCAAGAATTAGTACATGCTTTAACCTCATTTTACTTCACTACTTAGCCTTTATTAAACTTTTAAGACATTTTTGTTAATTAAGCTTCCTTAATTTTTAATCTTTCTATAGATTTAAAGGAGGTCAATTTTTTAATTTATCTTTAAATTTCTTCAACGAAAGATATCCCGTAGTTATATATCGTCTCTTGTAACTACTCGTCCTCCCTTCGAATTCAGATCACAAAGTAACTCCAATTTTGAGTTTAGATCTGGACCTTAACACCAATATTAAAGAATTCCGTACATTATAACTCGAATCAGATTGATCGGATTCCGATCGGATGGCGCAGATCTAAACTAAAAATTTGAGTTACATTCTTCCAAGTTTTCGGAATTCGGATCACATATGGTGTAATCTGATCCGACCCTTTATTAACGCGGTTCAGAATACCTCACCCAGTCAGCCGGTTCCGCTCTCATTTTCTTGATTTCTTCTAAACCCGTTTAGGTCATATTCTGGCCTCCTCCACCTCCTCCACCTCCTCCGACTAGACTTAAAACCCTAGCGCAGCCTCCGCGACCGTCCGATCATCTGTTTTGGTTACGACAACTCCTTTTATCGTCGAGGTACTCTCTCTCTCTTCTGACCTCTCTGGAGCTTTGTGTGAACATACTGATATATTTTTGCGTGTGATCGGACTCGTAACGTTGGCTTCTTAATTTGTATGCCCGAAGTTATCTCTTTGCTTATCTCTATTTTTTTCGACATTTATGTTTTTTCCATCTGATTCCGAATTTTGGATATCCCTGATTTATAATTATGAATTTTTATAATAAATTCATTACTTAGGCCATTGATATCACTGATTTTGGGATAAGTTAACGCCTTAATTGATTGTTAAATCTTTCATCGTCTAATACAGGGGATAAAGCAAGCCTAATGGGGGGGAAGGAAGCTACTGACGCTGCTGAGAAGATTGAAGAACTTAAAATAACAGTGTCAGAAGAAAGTAAATGTGTGGGTTCGAGTTCAGTTAAAGTGGACATTGATGCTAATTCCAATGCTAATGGAGTAGCTGATGATGAGGAGGATGATCAAGCCCAGTCTCAAGATGCTGCCCCCGGTAACTTACTTGAAAGAAAACACATCCAATGCATGTAATTGTACATCATAATTTTTATTTGTTACTATATCTTACTTGAGGAATTCTTTTTACAACAGGAGCTGCTAAGAAAAAGAAGAAGAAAAACAAATCAAAGTGAGCATCCTTCTTGACACCTCTATTATCTTCCCTTGTTATCAGTGGATGATCAGTCTGGTCAATGTTTGGTATTATTCTAAATGGTGTAGTTAAAAGTGTCATTAATGGTTCTTGTAGAAAAAAGAAAGATCCTCTTGAGCAGACTGATCCGCCATCAATCCCTGTTGATGAACTCTTTCCTTCTGGCGAATTTCCTGAAGGTGAAATCCAACAATATAAAGATGAGTATGTTTTCTTCCCTTTATACATTTTTTTATAATTTTTGGGGATTATTGCAAATTGCAATCTTGTTTGCAGGTAGCAGTGGCACCCAATATTTTGTTGCTAACAAGTAAACCTATAGTAGTTGGCCATTTGCTAAAAACACTCACGCAGTAGGTGAGTGTGACGAAATTCCATTAATTGTTAATGATTCTGCCCTTACTTTTAACGAGTCCTTTCCCAAGTTCAGTATGCACTAAGGTCAAAAATAAAATTCCCCTTCCCATAACAAGGACATCTAAGTTAGGGTGAATCATTTATTAGCAGTTTGACTGAAGTAATAATGGCAGAGTTGGTCAAATTTGGAATGTACATTTGAATTGACTTTTTTTTTTTACTAAGAGGTGTTATTTGTGTGTGTATGTAACTGTTGGGTTTTAGATGTATATGGCATTTGCTGTGATATTAGGAAACTCAATCAAATGGTGCTCATAAATATCTCGAAGAATTTTTTTCCTAGATTGTAAAAAATGCAACTGTTCAATAATGTTTTTCTTTTGTTTTTTACATGGATTGTAGTAACTTGTGGCGGGTGACATCAGAAGAAAAGAGAGAATTAGAGCGTCTTCAAAAACCTATTTACAGTTCTGTCCGCCGAGCAGCTGAAGTCCATAGACAGGTTCTTTACTTTCCTAAATCTAATCTCTTCCTTTGAGATTATCCTTAACAAACTACATTTTCTAACGCATCTTCTGCAACACCAAAATAAGACTACCTCAAGACTCTCTCTCTCTCTCTATCTCTCTTTGATAAAAGTGGGAGGAATCCCACCGATTTCATTGAAATCAACAGATCAAAAAAGAAGGACACCAAGCATTTGATGCCTATCCCTTGTTACAAGAACCTATCAGTTTTTTACTAGAATTTTTACACCTAATACATCATGAAGTAAGCATAGAACTAGCCCAATTAATTCTGATCAAATACAGCTATTACGAAAGCTGATGTGCCTTAGAAAAGTCTAATCCATTACACAAAAGCGTGTGAAGCACAATCCATCCACAAACTAGCAATATATAGTCACTCGGTGGTTCCTGGTCCATACCCTTAAAGATGCTCTCAATGAATAACAGTTTTGAAGCATTTTTTGTGATGCTAAAATGGAATTTTTTTAAAATATAAAGGTGAGGAAGTATATGCGAAGCATATTGAAGCCCGGAATGTTAATGGTGGATATGTGTGAAACTTTAGAGAATATGGTGAGGAAGCTTATTAAAGAGAATGGGCTTCAAGCTGGCATTGCCTTCCCCACTGGTTGCTCCCTAAATTGGTGATTTGTTTTCACTTTATCTTTTTTCCAGTTTTATAAGTAGTGTTCTTTACAGAAATTGTATTCATTCAATTGTGTATAACTTCACCCTTTTCTTTCAATATTTGTAGGGTGGCGGCGCACTGGACTCCCAACTCTGGTGATAAAACTGTGTTGCAGTATGATGATGTTATGAAGTTAGATTTTGGCACACATATTGATGGTAATATTTAATTACTAGTGTCTCCCCTAATTGTTATGAGCATATTTAATCTCATTTGCTGCCTTGTAGGATACATCGTCGACTGTGCATTTACTGTTGCATTCAACCCCATGTTCAATCCATTGCTTGAGGCTACAAAAGAGGCTACCAACACAGGAATTAAGGCAAGGAAACTTAATTCTTTGCATGCGGAGCTCGTTTCATTCTTTTGGTTCCTATTATCTGTCCTTTAAAATTTGAATGATATTATTTGTTTTGTAGGAAGCTGGGATAGATGTGAGGCTATGTGATGTTGGAGCTGCAATCCAAGAGGTCATGGAATCCTATGAAGTTGAAATCAATGGAAAGGTTTTTCAAGGTTAATTTTCTTTTTTGTTTCCTTCCTGAATATTATCTTACCTTTTTCGAATAGTGATTTGAATGTTTGTTGTTTCACTGGAGATGGCATTTTTTCTGTAATTTTATTGTAGTGAAAAGTGTTAGGAACCTGAATGGACACAGCATCGGGCCATACCAGATCCATGCTGGTAAATCGGTACCAATTGTAAAAGGTGGGGAACAGACAAAAATGGAGGAAGGCGAGTTTTATGCTATTGAAACTTTTGGCTCTACAGGTTGGTCTTTTCATTATATAATGGGAGTATGTTTCTATTGTCTTAAAGTGAATTGATTAATTTTATAGGAAAATCTGCCATTTGGTGAAATATAAGAATTACGGAATTCTGTTTCACAAAAATGAAGATGTAAATTATGTTTGTTCATGTAGTTGGGAAAAAGTAAATCCAAATGGTGGTGGAAATTTGGTCCCTCTGCTTCCTAAAAAATGGAGGTTTATATTAATTTACAGGTTTTACTATGTAAATGAATAATTCTTAACTTCCTTTCTAGTGTATTGAGATTGGCTATTATGTAAATGAATAAAGTTATTTCGAGCATACAATTGTATGCTCGAAATTACTTTATTGTGTTCACAGCAATCAAAGATGGTTTCCAATTTTTTTCTGAAAAAATGCCATACCTATTAGTGGAGAGCAACTTTCTGAACTTTCTGAAAATTATTGAAATCCAGAACATACAATTTTCATACAAAATGAATTATGATTGGTAGACAGCTGTTAATTTTGTTTCTTTTTTTTGTTATCAGTGTTTAATTACACTAACTGGAATGGTTTTTCAGGCAAAGGATTTGTAAGGGAGGATCTGGAATGTAGCCATTACATGAAGAACTTCGATGCTGGACACATACCACTTCGTTTGCCTAGAGCCAAGCAACTTCTTACAACTATAAATAAAAACTTCTCTACTCTGGCTTTTTGCCGACGGTATTTAGATCGTATTGGTGAGAGCAAGTACCTGATGGCTCTCAAAAATCTCTGTGATACTGGCATTGTCCAGGTAAGTGTGACTAGATTATTTTAATTGAAATTTATGATCAATGTTTATTTTGAAATGACTTATGGTCGTCAAGTTTAATGTTCGTCATGCAAAATATTAGTCTATTGTTCGAGACAATAGGAATTTGCAGCATCCATAAATCTCTTAGTACATCAAAGATATACAGGTGTCCCACAAAACCTTGAAGATGCCACTTATATACGACCGTTCCATTATTGTTGTTTATAAGCACCACCGCAGACCTCATGGCTTAAAACCAGCCAAGCTGGATATTTCAGAAGCCAAGCCTAGTGGAAACTGGAATTTTGCAAATTGGAGATAATAATTTAGTAATTTTCACAGAGCTCAGGCACTGAGGGTTTAGTTTGGGGGTATAATGACAATATTCTCGGGGGGGTGTATAATGACAGTATGCTGTGTATCTGAGGCGTCCTTTATTTAAGATTGAACTCTGTCATTCTATTGCATTTTAAAAAAATATGGACACTAGTGCCTTCTTAGAAATAAAAAATCATGAAAAGCTTACTTTGATCTGGAATGCAAATTTTTCGGTGCGTAGATAAAATAAGTTTCTATATGGGCCAGTGAAGAAAAATTATATTATATAAAGGCAAAATTGCCACATGTAGCGGACTGCATCCATTAAACCATACAAATCCATATCACTTGCTGCTTGCTGCAAATAAGATGTTAGGTGCTCTTTGCATAAACAGATAAAAGGTAGGTATTATTTTGTTATTTTTATGAAGCATTGATTTTGCATCCCTAATATGCATCTAATGTATTGTGGCAGCCATATCCTCCTCTGTGTGATACAAAAGGAAGCTATGTGTCACAGTTTGAGCACACCATTTTACTTCGACCTACTTGCAAAGAAGTTATATCTCGCGGCAACGATTACTGAGACTCTTTATGAAGTCTTGCAGAGAAGTTATATCTCGCGGCAAAGAAGTTATATCTCACGGCAACGATTACGATTACTTCGACCTACTTGCATTTGAAGATGTTCCGTACGCTAATGTATGATATACCGTTAGATGTGTTTGTAATGTGGTCGTCCTTATTGGATTCGGATAGTTTATGTTTGAGGATGTGTCAGGTGATGATTCATTAGAAATTCCAAATTCAGTATCAATAATTCAAAGTGGGATAACTACTTAGTGTTGCTATCCTTTGTGACCATTAAAATAGTGCTCTTGTATTTCATAGAACCGTACTATTCCGGGTGGAAAGAAGGCTTGTTGGATTCATTCTGTTGATTAAAGTCCAAGTTCAATGGGGTTGTTTATTTCAAGTCAATTCAAGTTTTTAACATCTCGGTTGTGGTGAGTCTTGCTATCGAAGTCTGGCCCTGTATATGAGATGTCTGATCGAACAAAACAGATGTTAGTTTTTGTGCGGTTCAGAGTTTTTCATCGATAGATGTCGATTTTCCGGGTCGACGTGACGGCGTGCTTGACGCTCATCAAACCCGGAACTCTTGCTCGGATTGGATGTTCTTGGTTCGCACTGCGTCATGATGAGAAGAAAAAAAAGGGTAATTTGCTGGGATTTTATCATGCTTCCCAGAGATGCTGGTTCACAGATGACATTTTGGCATTCCTCGAGTCACAGAAGCACCTGACGGTTTAGAATTGGGTATTGCGTTAGCATTGCCTATCATCCCAAGAATAATATTGACACGTATGGTGCTTTAAAATTTTTAAGATTTCTGATTCATATCTGATATTATGTTAGCATAGCCTGTCGCATAGGTGGATTTTCATTTAGGTCAGTTATTCTGAGTTGTATCGGTTGGGTTTGGGTTATGCTGCTCGTAGTTTGGGGTCAAAAGCAAGCATTGTCAAATTTGGTTGGTTGCTTGTTGGAGTTACATCCACCTTATGTAAGGTGTTAGTGTGAGACAACTTCGTGGTTGCGTGCATAGATTGATGGATACGACTATACGAGTATCAGACAGACTATGTCCATAGGCCCATATTGTAGTAATTTCATTTCAAATAAACAAAAGTATTTACAAGTATTAGTGCGTGATTCAGTTGTACGGTTAGGTTACATTGATTGTGATCTGCCAAATGAATGTCAGCGGTTTGTAGCTGAGACTCGTCTCCAACGATGGTCTGTTCTAGAACGTGAATTGGTCGATGCATTCCACAGAATATCATGTTATTTCTCTCATTTCAAGTGTTAAGTGGCGGAGGCAAAGAGAGTGTCCCAATTATTGGTACCATCGTCATGAAGGGACACGACACTAGTAAGTAGTAAGTATCGATATCTTCCGCATAACGACCATTGTGAGGCCAGTTTCTTTTCCTCGAGTTTTCGTTTGTGAGCTTGTTTTGCAGCTTAAGCAAGAGAAAGATTTTGACTTCCAGCGGATGTTAAGGAGCATGCAGATGCCAAGGTGGATTTCACAGACTACATATATTACGATGTTGTTGGTCTTACTATGGAGAAATTTTAATTATATATATTAAACTTTAATTTTTTTTAAGTATTTAAATGATTCAGCCTCCTTGAAAAATATTAAATTTGAGTATATAGTTTAGTAGTTAGAATTTTACTTTGAAGTCATGGAGATTTGAATTTTAATCTCAACTGTCACACATTATGTATAATACGTTTCAGCCTTCTTAATTTTTGGTTCAGTCTCTGATCACTTCGTCAAAATAATTGCCTAGCTTTTCTGTCTAGCTGGTCCGTGTCACCAGGCTGGAAGCAAGAAGGCTTGCATGAAGTGCAGGAGCAGTGCTGTGCTGTATACACTGATCTCGATTAAGGTTTGTCTGCCTCCCATAGGCCATAGCCCCCAATCTTGAAATGTTAGTAGCCGTCTGTTTTCTGTATCTTTAATTGGAGCAATTCTTTAGTGGCACCTATATTATTAATTATCGCCAATGGTCGTCAGAGATGGCCAATAAATAAGTAAAAAAGGTTGGGTTCATGGCCGATTAATATTTTAACATCTTAATAATATGTTAATTTTAATATTTTATTAAATACTATTTAATATAATCATTACAAGTTATAAGTCACTCGATTAACAATAAAACGTGCATGAAATCGCATCGTTTTTTTATGTGCAATATAAGATCACATTTTAAATGTTGGATTTTAAAATTAAAAATTATTTTTAATTGCTACCATAATTGTTAATTTAATAAATTATTAATAAATCTCCATGCTAAATAACATCCTGCCACGTCTGCAGATGAAAGCAAAATGCATTTTAGAAAGTGGACTCGAAAAATTACGCTAGAAGACACTATTCTACCAATTAAAATTAGAGGCATGCTTCTATGCACCTAAGGACCAATTTGTAAAATGAACATATTTTCATTTTCAAAGTTCAAACAGTCGATCCGACCGTTCAACATTATCTCCATATTAAAATGTACTTGGAGGTCAAATTTTACATTTTTTTGAATTTTTTTACTATTTATTAAGTATTTTACAAAACTAGTCAAATTCAGACCATTGAATTTTGTACCCATCTTAATAAATAGTAAAAAATTCAAAAAAATGTAAAATTTAACCTCCAAATACATTTTAATATGGAGAAAATGTTGAACTGTCAGATCGACTGTTTGAACTTTGAAAATGAAAATATGTTTATTTTACAAATAGGTCCTTAGGTGCATAGAAGAATTTGCCTTAAATTTATATGTATATATCAGAGAATTCAGAGAAACATGTACATGTTAACCAAAAAAAAAGAAAAAAGAAAAAGAGAAACATGTACATAACAATTTACTAATTTGAGTACTTCATTTCATTATTCATTTAGTTCACACTTTACCGATGCAAAAAGCTCTCGGCATCTCTAAATATTCCTCCTGAGTAGACAACCCATTCCTCAACAAACATATCTTTTTTTTGGCGTAATTTAGTATTTAATAATTTATTATTTTCATATATTCATATATTATTATATATTATTTTATCTTTATAATCATTAAAAACATTAATAAACGGGTAGAACTAGGGTGTTCTTAAGTTCACCCAGCTTCTTGGTGAACTCAAGTCTAAAACCCATCGGATCGGCTTCAAACGATGAATCCAAACCGTTGAAATCCGTCTACCTTATGAGTGATGCGTATATATGTAAAAAATTTATACTTTCGAATTAATTTAGGATAAAGTCAAGCGGTCAAAATTAGAAGGTTAATAAATTAATTTTAATGCATTCATTTTTTGACGTTTTTTTACCACTTGACTCTATGCAAAATTAATTTCAAAATTTAAAATTTTTGCATATAGACGCAGCACTCGTAAGGTAGACGGGTTTCAACGGTTCGGATTCGTCGTTTGAAGCCGATCCGATGGGTTTTAGACTTGAGTTCTACCCTTAATAAACACCAAAGTTCTAAATAGCAATTATCGCGTCATCGCGGAAAGACTAAATAAAAAGCTATCGTGAATAGCGTAGCTATAGCAAAAGCTATCCTACATAGCGTTTTTGTTTAAAAAATTATCTAAAGTCTCATATAGTGATAAGTAGCGCAAAATTGATTAAGGAATTAGAATATTCATATTGAACCAGTACAAAGTCCAAATTTCTATTCAAAATATCCCTAATAATATCATAAACTATTTTTCCATTCAAAATAACCTAAGTATTATGACATAAACTATATATCTTTTTCTATTAAAAAAAACTTAAGCATCATAGTATAAACTATCTATCTTTTTCTATTTAAAAGCAAAAACAATCCAGACCTTGAAAAAATTGATCCTTAAAAAAAAAATTCAATTTGGACATTTAAATAAAAACCTATGTAACATAGCGTGCGCTATAGCGCGTAGCGCAAATAGCGGACCACTATTACCACTATAGCGGTCATAGCTGAAACAGCGTACTTTTATTCAACAACTTAGCGTTTAAGGTCCAAAAATATTATAGCGCGCTATTTAGAACATTGATAAACACACAATACATTTTAGAATAATTATATCCGTAATTTCTGATTTACCTGTTTTTTTTTTAAAATTATGACCGTGCAGAGTTTGTTGATAATATAAACAGATGTCCACATAAATATAATGGTCAATCTCCGTACTAATACCGATTATACTCATTTTTATAGTAAAATTTGTAAAATAATGTCCCTAAAAAAGGAATTAATTTATTAATCCATATGACCATATCAAGACAATGACTTCCATACATTTGTCAAACAAAAACTTGACGCTGTAGCATTTCCTAAACCAAAAATTATTCAGAAGGGTTGATCAGAACTAAAAATATGGCTAAAACCTGAACAATTCAGTAAGGTCACCAATGGAAAGGACTTCCATTTGATCCCAATCAGAAAGAACAAAATATTAATAAAAATGTGAGGAACATAAATAAACCAACAAATTTTCTTTTAGTTAACCCAAAATAAATGTAACGATCATATAAAATTAAGAACTTTATTTATTTTGTAATCAAATATATAATATTATTATGCAAGGGGAAGGCAACTTAGAAATTCCCTTCTCCATACCCCACAATACCCACAATGTGTGGGAGCTTTCGGCACTCGGTACGCTCTTTTTTTTATATAATATTATTAAATAGGTACAAAATTGCTCTAAACGGCTAAACCCTTGGCTATATTCGAAACCTAGTGTCTTCAACAAAGAACAATACCTTAATAACTAGAATAATTATTTTAGTACCCACAGTTGAGTACCCGCATCGTACCTGCACTTAATTCATTCCCAATTAACTGCCATAACTGTAAGCGGTCCCCACAACTACCAATTAACTAATTTACATACTTTCCAGTTTAAATTTTAAATTTCCCTTTCTCTCCGTTTCTTCCTTTTTCGAAGCTTCCGCGATTTTGAGGCGATTTTAGATCGATTTCGAGGCGATTTCAAGGCGATTTGGAGACGATCGTCTAGCGATTTCGAAACTGGAAGCGGGGATTTTTCAAAAAAAAGTGCGGGTACGGTTATTTAAGGAAATTTCATATATCATATATGTAGTTCATTATATAGATATAAATACTTGTATTGTATAGGTATAAATACTTCAGAATGTTTACTATTAATACTTGTTAAATAAAATTACAGTGTTGGAACGGTTGTGTGGTCCCCTAATGCGGGTACGACGCGAGAATTTTTCATATATGTAGTTCATTGTATAGATATAAATACTTGTCTTGTATAGATATAAATACTTCACAATGTTACTATTAATACTTGTAAAATAAAATTATAGTTTTAGAACGGTTGTGTGGTCTCCTAGTGCGGGTACGACGCGAGAATTTTTCAAAAAAAGGTGCGGGTACGGTTATTTAAGAAAAATTCATATATCATATATGTAGTTCATTGTATAGATATAAATACTTGTCTTGTATAGGTATAAATACTTCACAATGTTACTATTAATACTTGTAAAATAAAATTACAGCTTTGGAACGGTTGTGTAGTCCCCTAATGCGGGTACGACGCGAGAATTTTTCAAAAAAAGTGCGGATACAGTTATTTAAGAAAAATTCATATATCATATATGTAGTTCGTTGTATAGATATAAATACTTGTCTTGTATAGATATAAATACTTCACAATGTTACTATTAATACTTGTAAAATAAAATTACAAGTGCCAACAAAAAAAAAATTAGTTTTAAAAAAAATTAGTTTTAAATACTTGATATCTTAAGTATAAATACTTGATGAATTACTATTAATATTTGATATCTTAGGTATGAATACTTTCTATTTTGTATGAATACTTTTTATATTTGAATATTTGATACTTTGAAAAACGTGTAAAAGTATGTCATCATAAATCTCATTTGAAAGATAAAATTGTGTAGAACGCATTCGTGGTTTTAAATTTGTAAAATTCCTCATAGATCGTCTCAAAAATTGGTTAGATTAAACGGAGAAAAAAAACCACCTTGAAAAACGTGTAAAGATGAGTAGGTATTGTGTCCAGTTTTTTTTTAAATACTTGATATCTTAGGTATAAATACTTGATGAATTATATATGAATACTTGATAATTTAGGTATAAATACTTTCCATTTTGTATGTGAATTAATTTAAGTGCGGTCCCCAAAAACAGTTATGACAATTTAGGTGCGGTCCCCAAAAACAGTTATGACAGTTTAGGTGCGGGTACAATGCGGACTACGGGTACTCAGATCAGCTTCCTAATAACTATTACCAAGACCTAAATACTAATCTGCCTTGATTTCCTTGAGGTGCCTAAGCACGGCTCGAGCCACAAGCTTTTTAGCTGTCTTTTTGTTGGGCCCCGTTTCCTTTTCGCTGTAAGTGACCCCTCCAGCTTGCACCTCTGCTACGACATAAGACATGCCGTTCTCCACAGTGGTTTTGTAATTTCTCGTGTAGCTTTTGCGATCGCATAATTCCCCCAGCTCTCTAATTGGATTGTACTCCAATGTTTCAGGGCTGACAATCGGCTCCAGCAGGGGTCGGATGCATCTCCATACAGTATCCTTGTCACACCCACTATCCAGGTAGATAGCGCCTGCTAACGACTCAATCACATCCCCTAGCACCTGTATTAACATTTGATTTCCCAAATTCAATTGATAACATACATATCCTCTTTTTTATTTTTTGAAAAGGCAGTGGATAGCATATCAACTAAAAAAAAATAACTTTGTTGTGAACATACAAATAAATAAATACATAACAAAGTTGATGGATACCTTCGGGAGAGCGATACCAGCATCCCAGCCATAGGAAGAGCCTGAGAAAAGGTTGCCGAATTTTTGGAGGTAGGTGGTGATTTGACGGTGCAGCTCTGACGAGGCATGGAGAATGTCCCTGTTTAACCCTGCTTTGACGGCTGCATGAGCATAGCAGTCATTGTTGGTCGATGCAGACCTCAGGTCTGTCAGTAACCCAGGTGTCATTGCTGGGTAGTACTTGTTGTAGAGGTGCATTGTTACGCAGTGGTCCAGCACAGCATCCCCCAGAAACTCTAACCTCTGTCAAAACAAAACCTTAGTTTAAATTATAAATGAAGTGCATTTGGTTATGGAAAAGGCTATTGCCAAGAGAAGTAGGCTTAGTCAAACTGCCTTAGTAAAGCATGCTGTTACAATTATTATGCCCGGTTAGTGTAGTCTAAGGTGCTCACTTCATGTGCTTAAGCGCAAAACCGAAGCGTGATTGAGAACTTCGCTTCTTTTATTTGCACGGCGTGCGCTTCTCTGCACCTTACTGTGCTTAAGCAATAAAAAATCACATATGAAGCATGCGCCTATGTTTTTTTATCTTACATAGCTTCCCTTTTGACCTTCGCGGCAACCATTGATTTTCATATAAGACAGTTCTGTTTGTCCTATGCACTACTGTTTTCCTAATAATATCATTTGATAATTTACACAAGCGGTGGGTTTTTTTACCAAGCACTTTTGGATATACAAGTATTGGCTGTCCATATGGGCCTTAGTTCATGCGAAAAAATAATTATACTAGGAACACATCATTCTTATAGTTATATTTGTTATATGTTCCATTTCTTTACATATAAAAATGAAAACAATATAATTTTAGCTTAAGAAGGTCTTGATTAAATAGTTCGTGAAATTATAGATGACGTTCATAACATGAGCAAAGTAAATGACAATCAACATCAGATTTATTATTTATTAGTTACGACATCTGAGAAAAATGCATACTCCTGGTACTTCTGCACTAGAACTGTATGTACAAGTGAGCAGATGTGAATGACAACAACACAATTTAACTAGCATTTAAATGAAATGTTCACTTTTCTATACAAGAGATCAATAAATCTGATACTGATATTGATTCTAGCAGATGAAAACAAAGAGTAATGTGAATATAGATGAGAAAATGGTAGCAATACCCAAATTAGGCATTATGTTACTCAGGCACACACTTTTTTGCGTCTCAGGCAAATTTACAGCTTTTGCACCTTAAATGTGCCTTTCGCTTTTTATTGCATTGCCTTGTTATGCAATATACTGCTATGATTTGCTAATATACCACTAATCCTATTTCCAGTTCAGTACATCATTTTTAACTTGACATCGGTGTTGTTAATGCTGGGAAAAAATAAATTAACCCAGAAAAGAATATACCTGATAGGATCTAGGCACGTCAGACATCTGGTAGGATCCATGTGTCAGAGCTTCAACCAACAATGACGCATCGTTAAATTTGTAGTCGAGAAGCTTCTCCAGCCTGTTGATGTTTACAAACATCTCAGGCCTACACAGAATCGGCCTCTCAGCAGCCATTCTTTTATGAAATCTGATGCCAGTGCCCAACCTCTCCAGAAAGAGGAAGGTAGCAGCTTCACCAGCTGTGCTGAGAGATGCCCCGATCAAGGCCTCCATCAGATCGGCCATCACCTTGCTTTTTATTGGCCTCGTTCCCCTCGAGTACACCTCATTTATTGACGTGGGGGCATACATGTGAGGGTTCAAACCGGGACAAGCCCTCAGCTTGGGATTGAACTCCTCTGTACGAACATATCCCTGCCAAAACAAAAAGAGAACAGAAAAAAGATATCACAATAATAATAAGAAACGAGAAAATTCAGAATAATAGAATATGTCAGAAAATTAAGAATAACAGAAAAAAAATACATCACGGTGATAAAAAATTTGATCCCGAACAAGACAATAGAATATGTTACAACCAGACATATATTAAAATTTAACAAGGGGGGAAATAGTTCTAGATCAAGATTTTGCAAAATCTGAGTATCAGAAGAAAAAAAAAACATGGGGGGTGGAGGGCATACCCCTAGGTTATGGAGGCAACCAATGTAGCAAAGACGAGTATTGGAAACCGACATGTCCTTCTTGTTACTTAGAATGCCTTCATGATGATGCTCGTATTTCGCAAAAAGATGTTGGCTGGCAGCATATTTGAGAAAGGAATCTCCAAGTGTTTCTAGAGATTCATAGGAAAACTCCTCATGACATTTCTTAGCCGTGATTGCCTCCAATATCTGCTATACCATGTTACTAGTACATTATTCTTCATCAATTTTTTTAGATAGAAAGAAGAAATATATCTATAGTACCTTAGTTGAAGGAATATTCACATTCTGCATGCAGTGAACCTGCTCTTTCAATGCAGAGGCAAGAGCCATGCACTGGACCCGATGCATTATAGTCGGCATTAACTTAAAGGAATCTAACATATTGACCGATAGTGGGCACAGTATGACACTGCATAGTTCTGGCGGTAACTCGACAGATCCATTGCTCTCTCCTGCCCACAGAAAAAACAGAGATAAATGTTTAATAACTTAAATGCAACAGAGCAAAAGTGACGTGCCTAAAAAAATTACCTTTCTCCTTTCTAGTATGCCGAAGCAGGTAATTATGAGGTCTGGCAATATGTCGACCAGCCAGAAAGGGTGTGCTCTCACAAGTCAAAGTAATACCATACCTAGATTGACAATAAACATAATCAAATTTTGCATTGCAAGTCATTGCACATATCAATGATCGATAAGAAAACCTTTCAATAATTACTTTGACTTGTAGTAGCTCTTGTAGGTTATACTCTCGCCTGTTCTCAATTCAAAGGAAGAATTGGCATGTACGGACTCAAGAACTCCATCAACAAAGTAGAAATGACCACTGTGGGCCGTATACACTACTGAATTCTTTAACATGCATGTGAACAAGGGGGCAGTTTTTGTTAGTACCAAGCCACACTCTACTTTGCATGAACTCAAATGGTGAACCTCCACAGTTTTATTTGACATTTTATTAAAAAAGATGGTTGGAGAACTGATGGCTGCCCAGTCGATTCTGCCCTCTTTGCATGGTAGAAGCAAATAACAAACTTCCTTTGTAGGACAGGCTGAAGAAGAAGAGAGTTTCTTTTCAAAGGAAAGTAGCTGGCCCGTCACTTCCTCAAGCTTAGCAAAATCTTGATCAATAAGCAGACTAAGAACACTCGTTTGAAATCGTCTGGCCATCATAACCTGTCATGTCACATATAGTTGAAATAATCATCAAATTCATTAATATACTCGTGCAATCTGTGCACTTTTTTTATTTTACAAAGTAATATGATGCATATTACATTTGTAAGCAATTATATAATAAGGTAAGTTCTGATAAAGCACTATGTTCTCTACATAATAGCGATAATCCTACAACCTCCTGTAAAATACAATACAAACCAAATATGCTCCTACACGACAATGCAACTGCAATATGAATGATTAATACTTAGGCTTAAACCATTATTTATAATTTCAGGAATGTGTTGTTCATAGTGATTTACCAAAACTATTAGGCTTAATGTGTAGTTAAAAATTTCAATAAGATTAAGGATAATAATTAAATAATATGCAGCTAAATATTTTGCTAATATTTAAAAACTCCATATATGAACAGAAACATTTTTTAACAAAATGAACCAGGCTATATGCCAATGGTACCAAATTTCAGCTTTTCTGATTTGAAGGATTTAAAAGTATTTAAGTAATCATGATTTGAACTTTCTCTAATGTATCAATGTGACTCCGTTATCTGTAATTCAATATACCCCTCTTCAAAAATTTCACCACCCCAAATAGTAATAATAAGTGAGGGGCAGTTCAGTGGTATTTTAGTTTAAATTGAAAAGGGGTACAGATACTGTTATCCTTGTAAGGGCATGTTCATGTATTTGGTTAGGGAATTATTAAAAGATCCATCATCAGAAATAGAAGATCGAAAATTACCTGGTATGCACTCAGAGTGATGTTGTATATACGTTGCAGAGTAACTCTCAAAGACCCCCACCCGACCTCCAAATTAAACGAATAGGGAGATAAATCAGATCCTAAATCAGAACCCAAAGCTAAGAGGACATTCCCAACAGGACCATATCTGCCAAAACTGTGTTGATCAAAGGATATCATGTAGCAGCAGTAAATTCCTCTAAATGTGAAGGTTCTCCAGGAATCTAACAGTACTGCTGGAAAATAGTCAGGATGCTCCTCTGTACACAGTTCTGTGGCTAAAAAAACAAAATAAATCTTGATGCAAGAAATAAGTTCCTATCGCTGAATGAAATTAAAAGCTGACTGCATGTACAAATAGCATCTGGTCTGCATCATAATTCCATACCTCGGTCCTTATCTTTTGGGCATGTTTAGAAATTACTCAGTGGCTCCAAATATTAAGTGTAAACAAGACAGGTTCTCTTCAAAACTAAGTCCATAAAACTAGGAATCCAAGATCTAAATCTGTTTGGCATCATTGTCAGACTAATTTAACAATGTGAGTCCTTTGAGTTACCATAAAAAATAGTCAAATGTTTTGCATATATGCATTTTCCATTACAAGGTTATTTTCTTACAAGGTTATGTTTTTATTTGCAAATAAAGAAAAAACTAGGATTATTTGAACAGGATTTATCCCGCATTAATAATAGAAATCTCTAAAAAGAAGTACCATTTTTTAGGCCAATATCATCATCATCATCAATTGAAAAATCAGAATGAGGTAACAAATAGTCGTTCAATGCACCAACTTCATGTAACTTCTTGCACGCCTCAAGACAAACATTTTGCTTAAGGGACAAGTTGTCTTTCCCCCTAGCACTAACCATCTGTACCGCACTATTCTTTGGAAGGTGCAGTGTGGCAAAATTGGCTTCCTTGTCTATTACAAATCTGGGGCTAGATTTGAAGTACCTATGTCATAAAACCAAAAGAATCATAATTTATTCACCTTATTAGTCTCAACTAAATAGTAAGAATTTTCCTTTAGTTTACTGTCAAGTGATGGGAAACGTTCCGTTAAATACTGAGAACTTGTCCCAGATGATTAGCTACTTATTTTTCTGAGCCCAAACAAAGCAACAACTAAACCAAGATGATCTTTGCATTTATTTCAATTTTATTTTGGAGGAAGTGGTTATTAATTGCTTTGGTTTGCATAAGTATTCGGTCATTTTATTGCTGAACGGAAGCCAAACCATGGCTTCCCTTTTACTTGCGAGTACAGCAGAATGCTGGTAAAACTTTCCGGCCACACAAAAACAAAAACAAAAAAATTATATATCTACCGATCAGAAGGAAGCTTGGAGCAGTATTTATAAATTAAAGAGACACAAGAACTCGAGGTAACAATCGCCCCAGTTTTTTCCACAAGGTAAAAACATTCTTCCAGAAGTTCACTGCCCAGGGGTTCACAAGGCTCGGATGCCAATTTGAGAGATTCCTTCCTCATCTTTTCTCCACTGTTTAAAAATTCTTGCACCTTGTTCTGCATCAAAATATCGCCCCTGAAAAAAATTGTAAACAAAATTACTTTGGGCCAAAATATAATGAGATGAAATGCTGATGCTTTCAATTGCTCTAATTCATTCATAACAGTACTAATCTCTAAAACAAATTTAAAGACAATGGATAAAAAACATTGGGGGATGGAAGTTACAACGAACAAAGATAGCGGAACTACCCTGGTTACTATTTTTTTACTTTTGACTATCTGTATTTCAATATGCTACATCCTATACATTATATTGCATTTACTTTATCATTCTTGAACTCTATTTCTACTGCATCCTTTCTCGTTTTGGTGTATGGACCAATCAAAACAGAAGATTGAAGATGCATGTCTGTACCAGACTACAACCAAAGGAACACACTGGTCTCAGGACTGGCCAGGATGATTCTAATATGTGAGATCTAGGATAGACTTAACACAATGGAATACAATTTGTAGACATGACAAAAAAGCCTACTCTCTAACAAGCACCAAAAAATCAGAACCAGGACATCGGGCACGGCCCCTTGATTGAATGAAGCTGCAGGCATTCCCCGCGGGATCAAACCGCACAACCAAGTTACAACTAGGCACATCCAACCCTTCCTCTAGAATTTGCGTAGCAACAATAATATTCACCTATATGTACATAAGACGACAAAGTCAACCATCAGAACTGACTACTTGTCTCTTTGCAAATCACAGCCTTATTTTTCTTTTATTGTACTTGCAAATAACAGCAATTCTTTAAATTTGAGTTATCGAGCAAGTAGGACATTACTTGAAAACCAAATTTAGGCCAACCAAAAATAACCAAATCGCCCCACTTCCCTCTCAGGAAGGAAAACAAAAACAGAGAAAACGTGTTACACTGCTCTCAAAAACTGAAGTCGGAAACCAAATACTACCACTGCTCTATTCTAGTTGTATGAGCTTGAACCAGCGGAAAATATTTGAGCTCAATAGGGAAAGGGTATGATTGTCAATGTTAGATGGAATGTGCATTCTGCATTATAGTGTGGTATTAAAAGGGTGCACACAGTTGTCTCAAAATAAACTGAGAAAAGTGGCACCGTTGTTAAATATATTTGCAAAATATCCAAAAATAATATATAGCAATTTATACAGAAGAAAGTGCTAGTAACCTCTCCTCCTCTGAAGGCATCCACAATTTTGTTCTTTTCATTGATGCTACGACTTCCCAGAAAATTGAAATTGCGTCCAACCAAAAACTCAATTCCCCATCCCGACATTTGATGGAGGCTACTTAAAAAAGATTTCAACACAATAGCCGTAATAATTCTTTCAACAAAAACAATACATCTCAAGTCCTTTACCTCTCTGAAAAAACAAGAACAAATACTTAATTAATTGGTAATCCAATAGTTAACAGACCTAGTATTGAAATCAAGTTCTAGCAAACCTGTACTCTGCAAGGCATTGGACAAGGCACTGCAATTTGGCAGCCAATAAACCTGATTGTACATCTGTTCTGAGATCACCAGCACCTATGCTCACGTCTGAGCAACATAATATAAGTTAAAGAAAGAAAACAACACGGTATGATGCGAATAAACTAGGTGCAACTATTGAGTTTTCTAAAATGCAGTTTTTTTTATATACCTTTTTTAAGGTACTGCGAGAAGGCTTCATACACCAATTGACTAAACTTTCTCACAGAATTCTCACTAAATTCTTTCACTTCACCCCAAAAAGACGAGCAAGTTTCAATGCTTGATATTGATAATAATTCTGCTGCCTGTTCAACGTAAAATGTCATACTTCTTATATTGAAGAATAAAAAGATAAACAATTTATAATTGATACCTTAGTTGCCAACCTAGCTCCAAGATCAGTAAGGCAATACACAAATGTATCATGCAACCTCGAAATTTTTCTCTTTACACTATCTAAAGAGGGTGAATCCGTCATTTCTTTCTCCAATTTTGAGATATACTACAAAAAGGACAAGGGGACAAACTATTACATATTTACATATAAATGAATAGGATAAGTCAAAACAATGCACAAAGGGAGAGGCACCTCAAGTTCAAGTCTCCTCAACTTTTCGTCAAGGCGAATATACACATGAGATGGAATCACAGAATTTTTGTATAATACTATTCTTGTCTTCGCAAAGGGGATATACTGGGATAGAACTGATTCGCTATCCACAGTGTACACCTTCAAATCACCAAAAGAGTAATGTTTGTCATGTAATAGAAACGAGAGAGAGAGAGAGAGAGAGTTATGTAACACTTGGCAGTCACTACCAAGTTTTCGAAAAAAAAAACAAAATGAGAGATTTTTATTACCTTTGAATTCATAAGACTCTCAAGTCTCATAATTTCTTTGTTGTAATCAGAACCTATTAGAAAATGGAAGAAAACAAAGAAAATTTTATAGTATAGGTAACCAAATTAACATTTCGAAGAACTAAACCATTTGAAATCTTTACCGCTGGAATTAATGGGTGAAGCTGTCATTCCAAATATTCTTGGAAGGCTTGTTGATCGGTTTGATTGCACCTTTCGGTGGTAGAACTCCTGGAAAAAAAATGTTAATCTGCACATTAGTGCCATGATAATAATACAACAATTAAGTCCAATTTGTGGGGCGAAGGGCAGCTGATAGCTTAAGATTTATCATCCATTGCCAATTAACTTATAATGTTTGATATAGTTGGAATGGTTGAATACAACAGCTATTTGGGGAAGAAAAGGGGAGAAGGCATTAACATACAGTCATTATGCATGCGTAAGGGCTTCTTCCTTTTGCATTATGGCATTCATCAAAAATTAGCAACTTAATGCAATCCATCTGGAGAAAGGTCTTTCTTAAACAATCATACAAAATTTGAGGAGTCATTACAAAAACCTGCTTTTTTAGAAGAAAAAAAAATGTCAATGTCAATCAAAATTGGAATTGTATTACCCTCTCATCTGCATTTGTATAAATTAACATTGACCTTAATTGATTTAGAGTTTAGTAAGTGAATATATAGTCAGGCAAATTGAATTGAAGAAAAAAATTGAGATAAAGCTAACGAAGAAGCTCCGCCCGCGCGCACACACATATATACACATAGAGAGACATTGCCTGACGGTTTTTATGTTCAATACAAACAACTTGGCAGCCTCTGCCAAAGTTTCAAAAAGAAAAAAAAAATACTTGATCTAGAACATTGAGAAAGAAAAAATTGAATAAACACAAAGATAGGTAGACCAATTCACTTAAGCGAGTGAAAGACAGAAGGTGAAAATTAAGCTAACACGTGCACGCATACCTCAAATTGATCCACATAGGAATCCCAGGTGGCAGCATCCCAGTCATCAACACCCATCTCACCCCAAAATTTGGTGACTTTTAGGTCACTGTGCATCTGCACGACCTCTGCTTGCTGAGACACCAAAACAACAGTAGGAACCAGAAACACGCCAATGAAAGGAGATGGCTTGCGAAGGAGGTGTGCATATGACTTCAGCAGCATCACTGCTATCAGAGTCTTCCCTGACCCAGTTTCCAGGTAAACGATTGTGTTCTCCCTTTTGGCTTTCTCCAATGCCTCTAGCTGATAGCTGCCATTCACAGATTCTTTTTCTTAATATCAGAGGTGAATTGACGGAGAAGAATGCTAGTGTATCAATTTAACCGGGTTCAGACTAAATATACCTTCTTGCATATGTCTCGAAATCTGATGACATCTCTTTTCCTTTGGCATCTCTGACCTCCACCATTGTTGTCTAATTATATGTGTGTGACCTGTTGAGTTGAAATTAAGATAAGGAGCTGTTTGGATTTCGTTTCAGGAAAAAGGAAACGGCAGGGCGGCTCTTTGGATTTAGGTAGATAGAACTACTATAGGTAAAAGTGCAAGTGCAAATCATAAAATCAAGCTCCACACCAGTTGGATGCCCGTATTAGAAATTATATTAGGTAGCTCAAAATCCATAAATGGAGATGCTGCAATTGGAACTCCCATTTCCCATGTTTGAATGTGTGTTTGCTTCTGGCAGCTTCTGCCATGAACTTTTAAAAAAAAATGAATGTGTGTTTGCTGACACTACTGTGGTTTCAACTCTAGTGTTTGGATTTATGATGCTCAAACTACAGTAGTTGAAATCTTAGTGTTTCAATTCCTCTAGTTGCACTGATTGCCCTTTCTTGCATGCTTGACCAACCCGTTAAATACTAAAGCTGTTACGCTGAACACAACTCGCAATTTCACAATTATTGTACAGGTACCATTGTGTACCACTTTTAGGTGCACACTCAACACAACATACCCAAACATAGATACAAACTTTAATGCCATTGACAATGCATGTCCCATATGTGTTATTGATTACATAAAAAAAAAAAAACTTTAATATTTGATCACCAAAAAAATCATTAGTAATTTGACAATACTGTAATTGCATAATACAAAAGAGAAAGTCCATAAAAAACAGAGAGAGAAAATCACGTTGCATGTGCTTTTTCCCACCAACAAAAAATACAGAAAATAGAATCCAATAAGTACCTAATACTTGATGCTAAACTACGCTCAATTTAGAAGATGATGGTATTCTTTTAAACATCCTAGATAGGGATTAATTAAAAAAGAAAACAAAAGTAGGGTTTATTGCTCAAAATTTTCCTACATGCATAACTGGAAAACTACGCCTTTTGTTGAAATTGCTAAGATTCCCCATATGCAGGAACTCGAATCCAAAATAATATATTCTGTTGGAGTCTTGGGAGACAAATTAAGTATAAATATCGTTTCAATTGAGGCTTGGGGCACAAGCACATGCTGATATTCTTAATTAAATCAATTGTAAGTAGAAATCTCAAACCAAGGTCTAAAGATTCAATAAGCGAATGAATCAAAAGTACCATTGACAGAAAAAATTATCTAAGAATAAAAGCATATATAATTTCAGAGTTTACCTGTTAGAGTGAGAGCGGGGTTTTGGAGGCGTAATTAGATGGTTGGATTTGGAGGCAATGAAATTTAATATCAACGCTAGCAATTTCCCCTAGCAGAGAGATACAAAGTGATCCTTCGTCTCCAGTAGCCTAGTAGGTCTAAACGAAGCGCACTGACTAAACTTAGGCAGAGAATGAGAAATGAGAATAAATTCACATAAAAAAAAAAAATGAGAATAAATGCGCGAGTAGGGCTTTAGCCTTTGTATTTGGGGCAGTTTGATAATTTGAAAATTGGAATTTCGGGAACTGGAATTGACCTCGAGAGAAATTTATAGGGCGGGAAAAGAAAGACGAGAGCTGGCCAGCTGGGTTGTGCTGGGTCCAGTTTCCCTAAAGTAACACAAATTTTGAGTTTCGATCCGGACAGTCTGAATCCAAACTCAAAATTTGGGTTACTTGAGATCCGAGTTCGGTTGGGCATGGGGCGCTCGCGGGGAGTCCGGATCCCCTAAAGTAACCCAATTTTTGAGTTTAGACGTGTCCGGTGCCTATTCGGTGGTAGCGCAGGGGGCCAGTATTATTTGTGGGGTTCAGGCTCTTTAAGATTCGTGTTAGAGTATCTTGGACGGTTTGGATCAAAACTCAAAAATTGGGTTAATGCACTGGATCTGAATTCGCTCGCGGGTCTGAACTCAAGTCTTGACGACAAGTGTAATCTGCCGAACAATTTTTATTCAGGTGTTTTAGATGTACATATTCTTTGAGATTCATGTCAGTCAGATGTACTGGAAAAAAAAGACATCGTCTCTACTATTTGTGTGGGACTCACAGCTGTCCCATATACAGTTTAAGAGATTCTCTCTAGATGGTTTGGTGTTGGTGGGGTCTTTGTTCAGTCAACAGAGTCGCTACTTTGTCTTTTTTTTTTCTTACATGATCCAAAGGCCTACATCAATTCTTCCAAACTAAATACTGGCTTACCAGTACCAGATTTTTCTCACTCATAGAGCCTACCTGATTCGCTAAATTATGCGTTATTACAATGTTTTGTTGATCCCTACAGCAATAAATTATGCGTTATTACAATGTTTTGTTAATCCCTTTTTGGTTATTCGTCCACGTGTAGGCAGGGCCACTATGGCCTAGATCCACCAGCCCAGCCTTATGCATAAAAGTTTCTGAATTTCGAGTGTTTTGCTTTGAGAATAGAACTTCCACCTAACTTCTTATGCAATCTCGTTATGCAATTAAAGTCATCCACCGTGCAAGCCAGAAAACCATAGCTCATTATATAGTACCTTATTTTTTTTTCCCAAATCACCTTATTCATCTTGTCGTGGTTGTCTCTATAACAATAAAATAACCACATCATAGATGCAGGACCAAACTGAACCTTCGCCACAATAAAGAAGGGCGAAGTCTCAAAAACAGTAACTAAAACATTGTCAGCCCATAAGAGCCAAAGTCCCCCTCCCTTACCACGAGAGGGGATTATTTCAGAATTTGTAAGAGGAAGTCTCGCGATTCGTTGTTTCACAAGTTTAATAGAATATTTTGTCTCAGAAATAAAGGCCATGGCAGCCTCTGTGCTGCGGAGGTAATGGCAAAGTGTCAGTATTGTCGAGGGCCCTCCGTTGCCTCGACAATTCCACGAAAAAAGACTCATATTTGCTCCGGCGGCATCCCAGCCATTGCCGAGGTTCTTGCTGCCTTGACCCTTTTGTAGGTAACAGTGTCATCGCCATTTTCATTATGAGATCTTAGCGACTGAGAGGTGGAGGGAGAAAGAGAAGCAGTGATAAGAGGAGTTTCACTTTGGTGAGCTTGAGCATTTCCTCATAAAGCATTATGGGACCTTTTAAGGCCCGAAACGCCATCTGTTTTTGGGTTGGTTTCTTGAGAGGTTTGTTTATTGGGCTTAGCAACGGATCTAATTGGAATCAATGTTTGAGTAACCCATGGTCCAAGATTAGGTTTGAGGATACCTTCCAACTCCGGCCTTTTAGGGCCCATCATTCTACTTCGGATCTTTGCTAGCCTAGCTCTTCTGTGCGCTGACCCCTTTGTCTTTCTTTCCAGTCAGCCAACTATCTCCACGCATCATGAGCTGATGAGAGGAACGTTGGCTCACATTTTTTGAGTTATCTGAGCTTGGTCCATAAGTGTGCCATGTGAACCATTGGCCTAGATTCCAGTACCGACTATGGTCTAGAGGTTCTTCCGGCTGTGGTTGTGAGAGGACCGTATGGGCCTGATTCAGTGCACTTCTCAACAGCTCGTCTTCCTGACGATTGTAGGTCGTGGTAGCCGGTGTGCCTTGAGCTTCATCTTGTCTACCTCCGTACATCTCCGCCAGCTTAGATTGCACAAGAAGGGGATTGAAATTAGGGGCCTCCCTAAAGAAGGCCACAATAATGGCGTGGTCGGTGTCATTTTAGAGTATAGTGGCATGGCAGGTGGAGGGAAAATACACCTGAGCGTCGACTATTGGATACTCAGAGTAGTTGTAGTGGGATACCATAGGGCGAGTTTGGGTGGAGAGGAGAGAGCAGTTTGAATTAGAGAAGGGAGGAGTACAAGGGGGGCTTGATATGGGATAGAAAAGAGAGGACCACTAGGGATGGGGTGGGCGCCATTAGAGGGGAGAGCTCACTTTATAAAAAAGATACAAACTGCTCTCTCTACTGCTCTCAAAATTTGAAATTGTCTTTTGAGAAACGTTATTTTGGACGCAAGATTTGAGAGAATTTTTTTTCTCTTTTATACCAATTTTGCCTATAATAATTTTTTTTCAATCTTTCTTTTAGATTAAGTTATTGTTAATAAAGAAAATATTTGAGACTTAACAATACAAATAGCAGATCTTGTATATATATGGAATACATTATTTTGACTTTTATTCATATGATCATGATTACAATATAGAAGGAAAAGAAAATTAAAAGAAAGAAAAATAAAAATAAAAGGGAGATCTCTCTTGAAACTAAACCGGACCTTGTTTTGTAACACCTTACTGTCCTCTTTGTTTCATATGACTAACGCCAGCAGAAAAATAATTTCGAACTAGCTAGGGTATGTACCAGTGGCCAACCATATACGTTGAAAATCTTTGGTACCAAAATATAACATGCATGGCAAACTCTCTCTCTCTCTCTTTCTCATATACATATATTTTTTTTTGACTGAGCATAAATAATACTATTTCAGAGTTCGTTGAATTATTTTTTTTCCTTGACCTAGCAGCTTATTTATCCGAAATTTTTATTGTTACCATGAGAAAAAAATGGAATTAAATCGTTACCACTGCCTTGGGGCCCTTATCAATACTACCACCCTCGCTAACCCAATTCGCGCACCAAACAGGCTGGTGCGCGGACATGGTTAGCGCACCAGCCTGTTCTGCCTATTAAGGCACCAACTCAGTATACTGTGCTCATTCCATTCGACCACCCAAGGCAGCAAGCAAAGAACATTCTCGCAAAGACCAAAGAGTAAGTTTTTTTCACTCTAGTCCTTTATATTTTTTTAATTATTTAATTACTTTTTTAATTTTTTGTAAATTTATTAAATGTTGGGTTTGTTCTGTAATTCAGGTAACTATGATTGGAATTGCTTGTTATTTTGGTGGTGAAGTATTACAAGGTCAGAATGGTGCTTATTACAGTACCCAACCCCAGAAAATATTCAATATCGGCTCGGATTTAGATTTCACCGGTATAACTAGGAAAGTGTACCAGGAACTTGGTATTGACCCGAATTATTACGAACTGGTAATTTCTGCCAGAATTAATATTGGCCAAGGCAACCAAACATGGTTCCAACAACTCCCTGTACTAGACGATAGCAGTTGGGGGTTGTATACCCAAATGACATTGAATTTGACAACACCTTTCAAGTTTCTAGAGTTATATGTGGTTGCCAACCCCAGACAGAACCATAGACAGAACCCTAGACAGAACCGTACACAGAACCCTAGTTGGGGCAAGGATCAGTCAGTGACGGGTCCTACTCGGGCCCTAAATTTAGCGGGTACTAGTCGATCCCCATCCACGGGGGCTAGTACTAGTTGGTCCCCATCCACGGGGGCTGGTCGTAGTCGGTCCCCATCCACGGGGGCTGGTCGTAGTCGGTCCCCATCCACGGGGGCTGGTCGTAGTCGGTCCCCATCCACGGGGGCTGGTCGTAGTCGGTCCCCATCCACGGAGGCTGGTTCTAGTCGGGGCCGATCTCGGGTTCCATCCTCCAGCTCTAGCCGGAACGGATCTGAAACTCCAGAACCACATTATTATACTGACAATACAGACGAGGATCCCGAAGAACGGGAGGCAGAGGAAAATTGGGATGCTAGTACGACGGTGGGCAGACAGTAGATCACAGTGACGAGAAAGACACCCGTCCCGTGCTGGGTATGCGAAAGTGGCCGATATCGGGTCGTGGAGAGAGACACCCGTTTCCAGCTTTTCATGACACTTCGGGGTTTGAAGAGGCTGACCACATTTTTTTTGCGGGTTCAGAGGTTCATTTTTTAACTTATATGAATTTTTTATTTTTTTTAAAATATAATAATTTAAATTTTTTGCATTTTCAATTAGGTTGGAGAAAGAACAATGGTTTCTGAGGGGATGACGTACAACGACAAGGATCAAATGAAAGAAAAAATCTATCACTGACACATAGTGAAAAATACCGAGATCATACAGACACACAGCGACAGAACAAGATTGAGGTTTAAGTGTCAGAGCAACAATTGCAAGTGGAGGTTGGTTGCGAGGGCCACAGGCTTTGGTAATACTTGGGCCATCACGAAGAATGAGGTACCGCACACATGCCACGCAGATGCATCCAGGTCAGATCATACGCAGTTGACGTCCTCTATGGTCGCCAACTGCATAAAACTTTCTTTGGAAAAAAATACTGATATTACTATCAGAGCTATCAGGGACCTGGTTGCTGAAAGGTTTGAGGGCATCGTCCCAAAATACAACAAATTGTGGCGTGGTAGAGAGTTAGCGATTGCCCGGGCATTTGGTAGTTGGGAGGGGTCTTACGGGCTTATTGTCCCTTTGTTGGAGGCAATAAAAAGGGCAAATCCGAGAACTGTGTATCAAGTTGTTTTGAAGCCTTCAGAAAAGGCAGGGTACCGGTATTTCATGAGGTTGGCATGGGCATGGGGTCCGTGTATAGAAGCAGTAGGTCACCTCAGACCCGTCATTAGTATCGATGCTTGTTTCTTGTCAGGTAGATACAAGGGCAAGTTGTTGATTGTCACCGGATATGATGCGGAGAACCAGTTAATCCCACTAGCATTTGGATTGGTAGAGAGCGAAGATTTTGAGAATTGGGGGTGGTTTATGAAGTGGGTGCGGGATAATGTAATTGGTAGTTGTAGGTTCATGTGTGTGGTCTCTGACCGGCACAAGGGCATAAAGAAAGTGTTCATTCAAGATGATTTGGGTTGGTCAGAGGAGAACGGGCAGTGTGCCCACAGGTTCTGTTCTCAACACGTGTTTGAGAATTTTGGAAAACACACTCAGGATAAGGTTGCTTCTAAATTCTTCAAGATGATGGTTAAAAAGAAGAAGCGAAGAAGATTACAAGATGGCCTTGATGCAATCGGAAGGCGAAATCATGATTGGCTGACATACTTGGATACATGTGGCAAGTATAATGAAAATGACGAGGAAGAACCAGCTAAGCCATGGAAGGTTTATCAAGCTATGGACGACGGGAGTCATTGGGAAATAATGACCAGCAATGGTTCTGAATCGCTGAACAACGTCTTCAAAACTTCTCGCAGGTTTGTTATTCACAATTTCCATAGTTTACTATTAATGAAATATTTTAGGTTATCTTTATTTTAACTATAAATTGTAATTCTCGTAGGTTACCGGTTGCTGCAATTATTGAGGAGACGTTTTACAAGTGTGTCACATGGTTCGTTCAAAGAAGAGAGAAGGCCGTAGAATGCCAACAAGAGGGTCAACTTTTCTCCACTCGTACGCACTTGAAGCTGAACAAGCACATCACGAAGACTAACAAAATGACCGCGGTTGCATTCAATAAATCCGGGGAATTCATGGTGACATCACATGGCGAGAAAATCCCATTTGACATAGAGACAGGCAAATGGGTGTACACGTCCCGAGGTGGAAACAAAATGACTGTAGGTACAAGGTCGTTGTGAAGAACGACCATGAGGTGGAATGCTCTTGCCAAAAGCCTCAGCTCACCGGAATACCATGTGTTCATGTGATGGCAGTGTGTAAAATAAGGTACGAACAATTGTTAAAATTTCATTAATAATCTTGGATGATGAAACTTACAAATGTGTGAAAAATATAGGAACTACGATCCAAATGTCTTCGTAAATTACTATTACAACATTCAAACGCTTATCGACACATAGAGTGGAGAATTCCACGTGTATGACAATCAAGGTGATTGGCCGCCGCACGAAGGGGATATCTTAACGCCAGAGCACCGGTTAGTGAAGTTGGGTCGGAGAAGACACAACAGGGTCCCAATGTGGATGGACATACTGGAAGGAAGGAGAAAGGGTCACGAGACCAACAGAGCTACCCTCGAAAGGAATGCGAGAAGGAGAAGGGATGCTAGGAACCGTACCCAATAATGTCATGGTTAGGGCTTTCTGTTTATGTATTAAGGTTAGGGTTTTCGGTTATGTATTATGGTACAAACTTTCAGTTTTGTATTAAGGTTAAGGCTTTCGGTAATGTTTTACGTATTGTGTGTTATGTTTTAAAATACTATGACTGCAGAATATGTATCGTTGTGTGTTATGTTTTATCTATGGTGTGTTCTTATGTTTTAATGTATTATGTATTGCGGGATATGAGATCTAAAATACGCAACATAAGAAGTAATATGAAAATAATATCTAAATACGCAACATAAAACTAATCGAAATAACGATCTAAAATACGCAACATAAAAATAATACTGAGTTGGTGCCTTAACAACTATCATCAGAACTATACCACGTAAGATAGACATTAATTTTTTGAAAATAAGGCTCAAGGCCCGTTTCATATAGAAACAAATGTAAATTACAATGTTAAAAAAAACCAAAACTCAAAATAGCATCTAGGAGAGATAAAACCACAGAATATAGCAACATAAGGAGAACAAAGAGGTAAGCCGTACACGGCATAACAAAAACCTCGGATCAGAGTACTATATAGTATCTATAATAACCACTAAAGAAGAGTATGCGAGAGTTATTTAAGTAGATCGGGACACCATCTGATGTTCAGAGGAAGGATTCAGTTCCTGAAGAGGTACGTCCTCCAAAGACTGCGGCAGCCAGGTAGTACGATCCTGATCAGTTATATCCTCCACTCCCCCTGCCCAATATAAAGTAAGATAGACAATATTAAGTAAGATTGCTCTAACAGAATCAGGGGAGGAGTTATTAAAACAGATGGTATTACGCAAATTCCACATAGTCCAAGCAAAAGCACTCATGGAAATTAAAAAACATTGCTTTGATTTTGTAGGCAATGCAAACCCAAATTGTATAACTTCCTGAAAGGAAGTCCACTCCGGAAGATAATGTTGACAGTCTCCAAGCCAAAAAAGAACCTGACGTGCCTTGGAGCAAAGAAGAAACAAATGATCAATAGTTTCAGGTTCTGAACAAAAATAACACCGTTGATCACCGACCCAACCTTTAGCTGCTAGATTATCTTTGGTCAGAATTTTGTTATGTTGGACCAACCACATAAAAACCCGAATTTTAGGTGGAACTGGCAACTGCCACCATTCTAATGTATATAATTCCTTCCATCCCCCAAAACTTAAAAATTGATATAAGGATTTAACAGAAAACTTCCCATTCGATTCCCATAGCCATGTGATATGTTCTTGAGAATTATCCAATGCAAAGGTTGAGATGATTTGTAATAGTTCAAGCCATTCAAATTTAAGCACTCCTGTGAGTGTTCTAAAGAAAGTGATACATTGTCCTTGTGAGGCTATGACTGCTTGTAAGGTTATAGTAGGGTTACTACAGACTGCATACAAAAAAGGGTATATGGTAGCCAAAGAACATTCTCCCATCCATACATCAGTCCAAAATTGGACATTACTCTGTGTTCCTGCATGATATATGATTCCTCTATCATAGAGAGAAGAGTGAGTATTAACAGCTTGCCAAAAAGGAGAGAAAGAAGGTAGAGGTTGGTCTGAAAAATAATTGAGTGAAATAGCTGTTTTCCATAACCCAAAACAACAAGGATCTTTAAATTTCCATCTCCATTTACCCAATAGTGCAGTATTCATTAATTCTAAATCTAAAACCCCCATTCCGCCTTGTTTTTTGGGGAGACATACCTGAGCCCAATTAACAAGGTGATATTTGTGAGTAGTAAGGCCATATCCTTGCCAAAGAAATTTCCTACGCGCTTTATCCAATCTAAGTAATACTGTTTTGGGAATGTGAAAAATAGACAAGGCATATAAGGCAATGGAGGATAAAGCAGAGTTTAGAAGAGTGAGTCTACCCCCTAGGGATAATAAACGACTCTTCCAAGTTTGAAGTTTTCGTTCGACCTTGTGAAGTAAGAACTCCCAGTCCTTAACCCTGAGTTTAGAGCTGGATAATGGAAGGCCTAGGTATTTAAAAGGGAAGGAACCAAGGCGGCATCCAAAGAGATTGGCCAAAATTTGAGCCGAGTCAAGAGAAATATTCAGAGGGTATAATTCAGTTTTAGCAATGTTCATTTTAATGCCAGAAAGGGCTTCGAATCCCATCATGGTCCACCAAACTTTTTCAATGTTTTGAGGGTCAGCTTGTGCAAAGATGATTGTATCATCAGCATAGTGACAATTAGTCACTGCTTTATGCTGATGACAGGGAGGGCCGAGCCCTTGAATATAATCTAAATTTCTGCCCCTATTAAACATTCTACTTAAAGTATCAGCAGCTAGGATATAAAGAAATGAGGACAATGGATCACCTTGTCGAACCCCCCTTCGACATTTAAAATAAGGAGTGAGATGCCCGTTAATGTTTATGCAAGATTGGGAGCTGGTGAGCCAAGTGTGTATCCATTTAACCCAATGATCACCAAAATTTCTACTTTGGAGTATCTCTAATAGGTAGGACCAATTAATTTTATCATAGGCTTTCTCAAAGTCTATTTTGATAATGACTCCAGGTGTTGCTAAACTTTGAGAGTGATGAATCACCTCTTGGCTAAGAACTACATTGTCTAAGATAAACCTTCCTTGAATAAATGCTGCCTGAGTTGGGTCAATTAGTCTATCCATAATGTGATCTAATCGTAATGTGAGTATTTTAGAGATTATTTTAAAACTACAGTTAACAAGGCTAATAGGCCTATACTGCTTAAGCAAAGAGGCATTTTGTTCTTTAGGGATGAGACAAATGACTGATTTATTTAAGTGCCACAAATTCAGATCATGATTATGAAACTTATGACAAAGGAGTAGTAGATCAGCCTTAACCAAGTTCCAAAAGAACTGGTAAAAGTGAAAAGAGAAGCCATCTGGCCCTGGAGCACCATTTGGGTTAGATGACCAGATAGCATTGTGTATTTCTTCTTCAGTAAAGGGTTGAGTTAATGTGGTCTGTTCTGTCTGAGTAAGCAATTCAGTATTCTGCCAAAAACTGGGTTCAAGGAAGGCATACTTGACCCCTGGGATTCCCAATAACTGTTTATAATATTCATTAGCATGAAACTGGATATCCCTAAGACTAGTGAGTTCCCTAGTACCATCTTGTAATCTAGATATTCTATTTTTTTTCTGCCTATGAGAAGCTATTCGATGAAAAAATTTGGTATTCTTATCACCTTCCTCCAACCAAGTTTGTTTAGATCTTTGTTTCCAGTGTAATTCCTCTTCCAAGTAAATGTCCTCAAGGCAAGATTTATGAAGGTTCCACATATCAGATTCTTGAGAAGTGAAATTTCTTTGTTCTTTGATGGTTTCTAACTGATGAAGTTTTTGTAAGGCATTTCGCTTAAGTTGCCTCTTTCGTCCATAATGATTACGTGCCCAACCTTTAATTTTGGTCGCAAGTTTTTTGAGTTTATTTTTCCATTGTAAGGCAGTATCACCATGTATAGAAAGAGGCATGTCAAGCCACCATTTATGAATAAGGTCCACAAGGACTGGTTCTTTGAGCCAAGCAGAATCAAATTTAAAATGGTGAGGAGGCAGGTCAGAAGTTGGGGAAAAGGTGATCAATAAGGGGCAATGATCTGATCCAAATGAACTCAGGGAAGAGATAGTAGTATGAGGAAACTGATCTTCCCAGTTGGAGGAGACCAGAGCCCTATCTAACAATGCAAATTTGCGGCCACTAGACCAAGTATATTTTCTATCCCTAAGTGGAAGTTCCATAAGAGCGTGAGTTTGAATAAAGGAATTAAAAGCCCTACTATTGGAAGAATCAAAATGTGAACCAGATTTTTCATGCCTATATCGAATTGCATTAAAGTCCCCACTAATGAACCAAGCATGGGAACTAAATAATCTACTAGCAGCTAATTCTGCCCAGAATTGGGATTTAAGTTGTCTATCTATGGGAGCATATACAATGGTGTACAACCACTTAAAATTGGTATTCTTACATTCCAGTAAGAGAGTAAGAGAGTAGGTTTGAGAATGACAAGCTAATATAGTAATAGAAGAGCTAGAGCAGCCAAATAAGATACCCCCAGATCTACCTCTAGAAGGTAACCATTTCCAAGAATCTAGATAGGAGGAATATGTTCTAAGTGTCCTATCAGTAAAGGATTCCTTTTTAGTTTCTTGTAGAGCCACAATATCTATCTTATGGTTTTGTAACAAATCTATGAAAATTTGTCTCTTCCTAAAAGCATTCATACCTCGAATATTCCAATTGAGGATAATCATAAAAACTTGAGGGCACCACTATCATCCTGATCTAATATGAGACAGTAATTATCAGATTGTCCTTTTAGAGTATCTAAAGCCTGATTTATCAACCTATCAAAATCAGATCTAGCTAAAGATTTAATAGCCTGTATGATACTAGAGGTATTCAAGTCATTAATGCCTAATCTAATCTGATAAGCACGAAAAAGAGCAGCTACATCTTTGACTGTCAATCTATTGTAAGGGTGATTATTAAGTAAAGCATTACCATGCCCTGAGCTTCTAGTGTTGTAGCTATTCTGAATACGAGCCTGAGCCTTTGACATGACTGGGAGGTCTGCTCCACCTTGGGCACGAATTCGCACACTTCGTCTAAGGGAATCCATCTTGAAGCCGCGCTTCCTGGAGGGAGGTGTAACAGGTACCGGTAGGGGAGTGAGAGGAGTAGTGGCAGAGGGAGCAGGAAGAGCCAAGACAGGAGAGGTAAGTTGGTTCATGAGTAGGGTAAAGATTTGAAGGGCAGTATCGGGATCCCCTTGGGTAGTAATTTCAGGAAGGCTCCCATCAGCACCAACTTGCACAGTAAAGGAAGAGAGTGGAGATATATCCAGATCAGTATGGTGAAGGCTGAAGGTCATTGTCGGAGGAGAGTGGACTGTATCAGGTTCTGTTTGAGGATGATGTTCATTATTGATTGAGTCAGAGGTAATGGGGATGAGCTCAACTGTGGCAGGAGGAATAGGGGTACTGTGTACTGAGTCTTGGGAAGCTGATGATGAGTCTTGTGCATGAGTGGAAGTTGGGAGTGGCACTGAAGGAGAGGTGTGTAGCTGTTGTAGAATCACACCTGGAGGTAAAGGGGAAGGAGGTTGGGGGGCAGGTGGCATAGAAGACTCGGAGGCTGTGTGAACTGAGACATGAGGAGAAGGAGCAGGGTGCTCGGGAGATGTATCAGAGATGTCAAAGTCAGAAGGAGCAAGATCCACAGGAAGGTATACAGGGGAGGCGATTGGTTTAGAGGATTCACCCCCAATGCCAGGAGCCTGCCAAGGAGTCTCAGTTTTCGGAAGACTAGTGTAAAACCAAGAAATGTCCTCCTCATCTGTATCAGAATCTTCATTTGTGACGAGAACAGGAGTTTTACCAGTACCTTCAAAGTATCTGTGAGTGGGTTTGGTAGTCAGCGGAGCATCCTGTATTACAACGCCTTTCTCTTTGGGTCGAGCAGCGCCACTTTGTGGAACAGTCTGTGATTTACCAGAACCAGACTTAGAAGAGGTGGTTTTACCAGAACCCGAGGGGGCAGGTTTGGGCCCGGAGCCCGGTCCTGCACCACCCCCAGATGGCGGTTTAGGCCCTTTCTGGACAACCGGAAGCCATTTCTGGGTTGGCCCTAGATCGCGGACTAATTCAAATGTTATCTCAAAGCGGGACGTATACCCAGAGGAGTCTGTGTAGAGCAACCATTTGCTAGGCGGTATCAACTGAGGGTCACACAATCCAAGGCGAACCCGGGCGCTACGGAACTCATCCATATTGTCTGTTTCGTCAGCGAGCTCATAAACAATGGCACCGTATGGATGAAACAAGGTTTCAAAATCCGTCCATTTCCAAAGAATTTGAGGGAGCCCCCTAATCTTGCACCAAATGGACAGTAGTTTGAGTCCCTCCAAGTAGCCAGGATCCCAGGGTGTCACCGGGAAGGAAGTGTTGTCGAGACGAAGGAAACCATCACCGAGAACACCATCAAGCCATTTGGGATGAGGAGCCTCAATCAGGAAATGAGTGTCATCGAAAGTACGAACTCGCCAAGAGAATTTGTGATGGCGACGATGAATCGCCTCTGATATCCGCTCTCTCCCCCAATCCGCTACGTCTTCTAGTAAGAAACTTTGGCGAAAGTGTTGTTCTAATTCATCCGTGTGTGGAGACGCGAAGAAGTGCGGAATCGGGAGTTTTAACGCCATTTCTCGATTCATCGGTTGAGTGAGATGTGGTAGGGTTTGAGATGTAAGAGGGTTAGAACGGGGAATAAGAACAGGGAAAGAGGGATGAGTAGAGGTTTTAACTGGACTGGAGGGGGGAGATCGGTGATCGATTTGCAGTAAAACGAAGTATGGCCAAACCGATTACAGAGGTAGCAAAGAGCCGCGTTACGGCATTGATCACGCAAGTGCCCTGGAGAGCCACATTTGAAACATAGGGGGTGTTTTGGAGAAGATGAAGCCTTAAGCGCTTCAAATTTCTGTCGAATTCTTTCCTTTCGTGACTCTCCAGTGGATGGATCGGCGGCACGCCTCCAGTAGCTGACAGGACGTTGCTGCGCGTGAGGCTGATCACGCTTCTGCAGCACTGCTGATTTGTACGAATCGATCACAGCAGAAGAGGGATCGCCTGGTGCTAGATGCTTCGTCTTCCCGCCAGGATTCAAAGGTGGAAAGGGCAGTGGTAGATGAGGCGCAGCCACAGAAGATCGCAGGAGAGGTGGAGGTGGATTAGTTGTGACCTGTGCACTCTGTTGTCGAGGCTGGATAGGCAAAGTAGCAGAAGGATTAGCATCAGAAGATCGCACCATGGCAATAAATTTTGTCAGATTTTCTTTTAGCTCAGTCAGAGGAGCGAAGCGGTTAGAGAGAGAAAGAGGAGGCATTGATGGCGAGGGGGAATATCCCTAAGTTGTTGCTTTCTTGTTTTTTTCTGATTTTCGTTTGTTTTCGAATTCTTTTTCCCTTTTTTCTTTTCTTTTCTGTTTTTCTATTTTTCTAGGAAAATCGCCTCATGATCGCCATTATCGCCATTAAGATAGACATTAATACACCATGTAAGTTGGTGTCTTAATAGGCAGAACAGGCTGGTGCGCTAACCAGGTCCGCCCACCACCTGGTGCGCCAACCCAGTCCGCGCACCAGCCTATTTGGTGCGCGAACTGGGTTAGCGAGGGTGATAGTATTGATAAGCACCCCAAGGCAGTGGTAACGATTTAATTCTGTTTTTTTCTCATGGTAACAATAAAAATTTCGGCTTATTTATTATTTATTTGAAAGCTAATACAATTATACAGTCAATGCCACACCAGATTGATGCCATACTGGTGATTCTTCAAATTATAATCAATCCAACTACTTCTACCTTGAACAACAAAAGGACACACTAATTGAAAAAAGAAGAAGGAATAAACCCAATCACATGACAATAAACAATCTCCACAAAATGAAATTATATATTTAATTCACTAATTAAATAGTTAGAAAATTACGAAACTTTTATTAACTTTTTAAGTTCCAAAATTTAACATGTTATATATTTTTTTCATAATTTTAATTGTATGTATCGGAACTAACAAAATTTGACCATATTTTATTATTCAAATAATTTTCGATCAAATATAGAAGAATTTGTTCACCATTATTTTTTTTTTTACTGTTCTCAATGAATTATCTCATCAATAATTACTTATAAAATTTCTTTCAGACCGTTCGAAATTTGAATCAATATGAATTTGTACATGATTGATAAGCAGTAATTAATGGCAGGAATTATTTAAACAAAAAGCTTCATGAATTCTACTTCCATAATTGATAGCAGGAATTAATTAAAAGTAAAATAAGAAGGTATTTAATAAGGGAAATAAATCTGCTGTGATTCGAAAGAATCGCAGAGATTCTGCTTTTTCAAATTCAACTATTAATTTTTTGAAATGCACGAATCTCAAAAACAATTAGTTGTTATGCACGAATCTCAAAATATATAAATTGTTAGATTTGAAAAAACAGAGTCTGCGATTCTTTGGAATCGCAGCAGATTTATTTCCATTTAATAAGGGGGCAAAATTGGATTAAAAATAAAAAAATTCTCTTGGTTCTCAAAAAGTAGAATTCATGTGCTTAGAACAGCACTCCTCTTGTCTTTTTGTAATATTTTGGAAATTTTTTTTGAAAAACGGAGGAATCCTATTTTTAATTGTTGATGCTCGCCTCTGTGTTGTCACTTCTCAATTATCAATCAATCAATCAATCGGCTCTCTGCTATCACTTTTATTTGAATAATAAAAAATTACTCTGGATCTACTGAGTAATTTTTTTTTATTGAAGATCTATGAGTAACTTAAAAATTTGAGTTTGGATACGGACCAATATTTGCGTAGATTTAGTCCGCATCTGAACAAAAATTTTGGGTTATTTTAGGAATTTCGATTTCCATTTGATGTGCGGCTCTCTCATAGGTTTCGGATCTTCTTAAAATAACTCAAATTTTGAATGCATTCGGACTGTATGATTAGAATCCGAATTCCATCCCACGCGGTTCCTTCATTTCGAAGGAAGAAATCCATAACTGCTTTTTTCTGGTAGCCCACACGGTTCCTTTCAGAAACCAAAAAAAAAAACACACGGTTCCTTTCAGGTGAAGAAATCCAAAACTGTTTTTTTCTGGTACGCCCACACGGTTCCTTTCAGGGGAAGAATCCAGATCTGCTTTATTTCTGATATTTCTGGGCGCTACTTTCTTTCTATTCCGCATTAACAAGAATATTTGAGGATATAATTAATTTAAAGTAAACTTGGGGAAAAATATTAAAATGTTCAAAATTTAGGAGACCGAAATTGAAACACATTTTCAGTGCGGAAAACAAAACTATAAAATGGAGGGCTACTATTTATAACTCCGATCGTCTGAAGATTGTTATTTATAATTTTGATCCTTCTGGGCCGGGGCCGTTCGACAATAAGAAATTAAGAGGGAAGAATTAAGAGCTAAAGGAGCACTAAGGAACTGATGTTCAGTTGTCTTAATCGGTGAATGAAAACTAAGGAAGCTAAAAGAAAGAATAGAGGTGCCTTAAGGTACGGGCAGAGAATTAATATCCGGACAAAAAGAGGCTAAAGGAGGTGATCTTAATCCGCGCTAAGGAACCAATGTTCGACATGATTAAGCGGCTAAGGAAGCTAAATGATGAGGATTAAGCCTTAAGAAGGGTTAATCCCTTGTTGCCGAACGGCCCCAGTCTAAGATCACTGTTTGAGAATCAGCTGTCAACCGCTGCTATTTAAATCTCAGCCCTTCAAATGATATTATTTAAATGATTAGGATCAGAATTTTAAATACCGACCTTTCTATATTATGATTTACGGAATTCGTCTAATATTTTTCTAGAAGTTTATGAAATTTTATATTTTCGGGAATTTAGAGTATTTTAGTAGTAAATCTAATTCGAGAATGATTTGGTAGTCCATGATTCAAATATAATTGGAAATTATTACTTTTATAATACAAATAGTATAATAAAATTATTTTAAAATGCCAGTAAAAATATTTATAAATTCTACAAATGGTTGGAGTTTATTGATAACAAATTAACTTGATAATATTGACAAAAGCTGGTAATTACTTTAGCAATAAAATGGCAAAATTTAGTGTATTAAAATGTACATGTTTTAAAGTTTTCGTCAAACTAAGATGGTAAATTTGTGGTAACATGACCGGAAAGCATTAGGCATGCATATTGTCTGCCTTATAGTTGAATTATGCATGAATTTTTGTGTAATTTGAAAGTAATTTGACAATCTATCATGTATCATTAAAATTGGATCGTTATAATTTTAAGTTATTTGATAAATGGTCAAACTGACATCAATTTTTTATGCATAATGTATAGGTTATATTCTAACCGTAAGATTTTTAAACTTAGAAATAATGTGACGGCTGTCCGTCGAGATTATCGAGTTAATACAGTGTTCAATAGATCCCTACTCTACAAATAATAAAATCATCAGATAAATTATTCTGAAATATATGTTTAATTCAAATATTCATTCGAAAGATGGTGAATTAAAAGAATATAGAAGTAAAAAAATTTGTCACTGTGATATTTAGTTTCTAATTCTCAAGCATCTAATTTAATAGTGAGTTCGCAAACTATTCACCCTTTTTATTTTGTGATTGCATATTATTCGTTTAATGCGAGATTTATTTACAGACACAAATTTTACAGATAAATCTCATTTGATATGTATTTTTTTGCGAGTATCTCTTCGAATTCAGCTTTTTCAATAATGCTGAGTTGTCTCTATTCTTCTTTTTCAAGTAGAACTAGGGTGTTTTTAAGTTTAACAAATTCTATTAAATTGGCTTCAAAAAATTATATATTCTAGTTGTAAGATTTTTTAAATTAGAAACTATTTGACAGCTGTCGAGATTATCGAGTTAATATAGTGTTCAATAGATCCCTACTCTTCTACGAATAATACAATCATCAGATAAATTATTCAAAAATATATGTTTAATTCATATATTCATTCCAAATATGTTAAATTGAAATAACATAGAAGTAAAAAAAGTTTGTCACCGTGATCTCTAGTTCCTAATTCTCAAGCATGTAATTGAATAGTGACTTCGCAAACTATTTACTCTTTTTTATTTAGTGATTTGCACATTATTGGTTTAATGCGAGAATTATTTACAGACACACAAACTTTAGAGATAAATCCCATTTGATATGCATTTTTTTAGTCTTAGATACTTCAGCTTTTTCACTGATGTCGTCTCTGTCTTTCTTTTAGCTCAAGTCAAGGAAAAGTGAAAGAATCTTAACCCGTAGAAAACGACAACTATTTTCTCAATTTATTCTCCCAATCTTTCGACTTTTCAACTTTAAAACTTTATCGTCGGAAAGAGAAAGCATCATCATAATTTATTATTGGAAGAATTTCCAGTGTGCCTATATAAAACTTTTAAAATAGTCAATTTCTCCGTTAAAACATTATAAATTGCAACTGTTTATGAAAAAGGAAATTGCCGAAAATATTGTAACTTAGGAAAATTTCTTATTCAGAATTTGACATAATTTTGATCTCCTCATGATATGCCTTATGCAAATTTAATTATTATTTGTTTCGATTGAAACATATGCAATAAATTTGAAAGGTGTATGCTGTAAAGGAGCCGTTCGGCAAGAGGAGACTAAGTCTCTTCAATTCTCCTTTTTCTTTAATCGTTTAATCTTTCTTAACACTGGTTTTTTAGTGAGGATTAAGATCATCTCCTTTGACCTTCTTTTGTCCGAATCGTATTCCCCTGCTCAAGTCTTAAGACACCTATACCTATAAATTAAGACTCCTTAACTTTTAGCCAAATATTAAAATAACTAAACATGAGCTTCTTAGCACGAATTAAATTTAATCTACTTGTATTGCTGAACAACCCTTATGGAATTTAGACATTAGCACGAATTAAATTTAATCTACTTGTATTGCTGAACAACCCTTATGGAATTTAGACAAAATTCTTGAAGTCAGTGTGCTTCATACTTCAGGGCACATCATTTTCCCACAAGCATTTTATATCATTTTTTAAGCAAAAGGCTCGTTTTGCATTGCTGCAAATCAGTATTCAGTAGGCAAGAAATACCAAGCTTGTGCTTAGCCAGTTGGCCGTAGGTTTGTTTTGTCATGTCACTTGTGTTGGGTTGCAGTTAGATGTTAATCTCATTCTTTTTCTTCTTATTTTTTTAGAGCATTTGAACCCGAAAATTTTATTCATATTCTAAACAAAAAAAAACGAAATTCCAAATATGACTTCAGATTTCTGAAATTTCGAGATGTACCCCTACCACTGGACCACTACAAGAATGAGACAGTATCTGTGAGATTTTTTTCGGACTGTCGGTATACTCGCGGATACTCCCGTCGCTAATAGAAAAAGCACATTTATGTCGATATACTCTCACGGATAGTCACTTTTTACCCTCGCGGATATTGTCCCATTCTTGTAGTGTGGCATCTGCCAGCGGTAGAAGTTTCTTAGGAAAGCACTTATATATACTTCGAGGTGTGCCCCTACCACTGGCATTTGACCTCTAATCTACAGTTCCCGGATTCAATTCCCATTTGTAGTGCATTTTTAGATCAACTTTTTACTTCTATAAAAACAAGGAAAAAAAATGTCATAACGTTGAATAAAATTCCAGTTCTACTGGGAATATTTCTCAATTTTTATATATCATATACGAGTAGGGTTAAAATACATTATTAGTTTTGTGTTCCAATCATGCTCCACGTTATTTTTTCTAATTTTAAAGTCCAAATAGTCGATTCAAACGGCTCAATATGAACTTCATATTAAAATGTTCTTGGAGACCAAATTTTATATTTTTTGGAGCTTTTTTACTATTCTTTTAGGCATGTACAAAATCATTGTTTTGATTGGTACAGAATGTTCCGAAAACAATGTTTTTGTACCTATCTAAAATAATAGTAAAAAAAATTAAACAAATATAAAATCTGGTCTCCAAGAACATTTTAATATATATGAAAATCTTATTGAGCGGTGTGGATCGACTGTTTAGACTTTGAAAATTGAGAAAATGACATGAAGCATGATTGGAGCACAAAACTAATGGTGCATTTTAACCCTACTCATTATATATATATATATATATATATATATATATAGGATTTGGCTAATATGCTACGCGTAGCATAGGGCCTCTCCGTGCTACGACTCACTTTTTGATTTTTCAAAATCCTAACGGTCGATCTGAACCATTGAACATGATCTCCATATTAATATGTACTTGAAAACCAAATTTTACATTTTTTAGAATTATTTTACTATTTATTAAGCCACTTTGAAAATCGCTGATCCAATGGGCCAGCAGATTTTACTGTTGTGTACAAATTAGTGTTTTTTCAAAGTGGCTTAATAAATAGTAAAAAAATTCTAAAAAATGTAAAATTTGGTTTACAAGTACATATTAATATGGAGATCATGTTCAACGGTTCGGATCGACCGTTAGAATTTTGAAAACTCAAAAAGTGAGCCGTAGCACGGAGTGCTCTATGCTACGCGTAGCACGCTAGCCATGTCCTATATATATATATATATATATATATATATATATATATATATATATACTAGTATCGTGGCCGTGCGTTGCAACGGGACGTATTATAAGAAGAAGAAAAATTCTCATACATAATGACATATTTCGATGAAATGTCCGATTGATTTTTCTTAGTGTAAAAGAATTGGAATGCCCAATAAAGAAAACATATTATTTTAAATATATTATCTCAACTAATGATCTACTTTTATATCTGCAAATGGATGTCTCACTGTAACCAATTACTTGTTATAATTGGAAGGTTTATATAAAGGCGAGAGTATGAAGTACTCTAATTCATGATATCTCTGTAAAATTCCACAGTGACATTATTGATAGAGGGAATTTCATATATCCCCTCAAAAACATCAATATTACATATTTCCCTCTCCAAAATTACTAATTACATATTTATCCTATAAAATTGTACAAACTCACGTATTTACCCACTATAACTCTATAATATATCAAATATCTCCAAAAATAATTAAATGATAATATTTAAAACTTTGAAATTTAAGTATAGACCATTATACCCTTGCATTTCTCTTGTTTCTCGCTGTCTGAACCTTAATAAGATCTTTCTACTGAAATCTCACTGTAAAAGCACAAGCATCGTCCTAGATGCTTGTACCAGCACCCACTAATGAGAAGTTGATAACGAATAGATCAGAATTCAGACACTGCTTCTAAAAGACTCTCTCTCTTCCAACAGCTCTAGCTTAAGAAATTGAACATAGATATTTGACACCTAATAGAAAATCGGACCATGAAAGAGAAAAAAGGGCACAGAGAAGAAGATAAAGAACAAAGATCAAACTGGGGTAAAAAATAGAGGAGCCCATTACTGGAAAGAGATCGAAGACTGATTTAATGATGAAGGACTGCCACTCAAGTACCATCTATTTTCTATGTACCAGCAATTGGTGACCCTTTGTGAAATACAAAAGACCAATGTAAGATTTTGACAAGTGAAGATTGGATGCTCTTTCAATGGTCTCATGACTGAACCGATGCTAACTTTGAGATGATAGAGGCTGACAAGAAGAGATTTGAAGATATACCGAATTTTTCAAGGTATTTGACTGCCTCATTCATGACAGTGAACACATTCAAATAAGTTTTTACTCCAAGGCTCTTCTTAAGAACTCCAAGCTGTGCAATTACCTAAGAGTTGGAATGAAACAGCCAATTCATTCAATGCATCGGCACATTTATCTGCTCAAGAAAGAGTTCTGACAATCGGAAGACAACCAACTGGAGGAACACCAACAAGAGCAAATCTCCTGCCATCAAGTCTATGCATATCCTGGATCCATAGCGAGTAAAATCAAATTATATTATGTCAAAAATGAAAATTTATACATGTGTTTTGCAGTTTTTTCAGTTAAATTTTTCCATGTTAAGTTCATATATATTTTGAAAATTTTCAATCTTAGTTCTTACTTAACCCACCAAGATATAACTATTATGAACCAATTGATGTAGATATATATATATATATATATATTACTCATGGAAAATGTTTAAAGGGTAAAACTATAAATATGACCAAATATGAAATGAAGAGAAGAAAGATTACGCATGGAAGCCTGAATAAATATCACCCGAGATGCCGATATCACTTTGGTTTTCGAAGGCTTCTTCTAGTTCTTCCAAAATACTTAATCTCTGTGTAAACAATTCAACAAGTAAATCAATAAAACAACAAAATAATAATTTTGTCAAAAAAGACATTATTCTATAGTAGTAAACTTTAGACAAAAAGAAACAAGTAATTACCGTGTCCATATCTATGTTAGAACTACTGAGCCCTCTCCGCAGTTGAGTTATAAGCAATTAAATCATCACACACCAAAAGAAAAAAATTTGTCAGACTGAAAAAAATATAACAATTTTTTGTGGGATTGTTACAGATAATTTAAAAATTTTAGGGATGCTTGACATATTTGGTACAAATAAACAAGGAAAAATTACCATTTCATAGTCCATATCAGGGCTGTTAAATCGCATATGAGTCCTCCTACAATTTGGAATTTGCAATGCAGGTCCCTCAAAAGGAAAACCGTGATTGTGCGAATACAGATGCTCCATATATCGATCCCTCTGGTAAAAATTAATTTCAATTTTATTTGTTACTACCTATTTTCACATCAACACTATAAATTTAAAACAAAGGAAGTATTTACTTTATTCACTTCACTATGATTTCTTCTAGAAGTAGTGATGTGTCATAGTCAGATTCACTGTCAGTGTCAGGTGCGGCTTCACGGGTAGCAGGTCTCTGACAACGTGTGAATTTGCTAGAAAAATTTGCCAACTGTTTGACAAAATGCTAAGCTATTTACCTAAATCATTTCAATTTCCAATTGTTATCGGTCTTTACCTGTTCATGCTACCTAATCACTAAATGCATACTGTTCGCGCGAAAGCGCAACGCAAGTTTCGGTACGCTTGAGGGCGTACCTTTTAAAACCGCGCTTACACTTCACGAGTAAGGGTTGCAAGTGCACAACCCCTATCGAGTAATATAATCGGGTATCGATCCACAGGGACGGGCAATTGTTAGGTTAGAATCCACCGAACTCAATTAAAAACTAGAAGTGAGAAAGATTTGGTTTGGTATTTAAGTTCCTAAAAGATCAATTCAAACAAATCTGACAATGCAAACAGATGTAATAAAATGCTAGAAGAAATGTAAACTGTGTTTTGATTATGGATAAAAGGCGTTTCCAGGGTTTCAGATTTCATCTGTGATCTGCCTCTAGTGGTACGGCCCGTACCAAGTTGGTACGGCTAGGCCGTACTCCACTTGGTAAGGCAAGGCCGCACCACTCTGGTAAGACCCGTACTGGCTTGCCAGAACAGAGCTTACCAGTTCGAGTTGATGCATTCTTTGTTGGTACCTTGTGCTAAACTCTTTAGAAAGGTTCAATTGACCATACCTAAGGTTCCTAAGCCTCAACCGTCGTGTGTTGGATCAAGATTTAGGTTGGAATGCAATTGATTGCCTTTTAGGGATTTCTACACCTCAATTCTCATGTGTTGGTACAGATCTACCCTAGCTGGTTGATTGGAGACCTAAGGCACCCTCTAATCTGTCGATTAGAGGAGAATTCAACCTCTCGGCTTCAATTCGAACAAGTCTACCCTAAACAATTGATTTGGTTGAGAGATTGAGATGATCACATGACCTTGATAGGTTTGATCTAGACCTAGAGGTTCATCATACACAATCACAGCAATCAAAGCAAGAGATGGCAAAGAAAATCACAATCAATCAATCAAAAGAGTTCATACAAGATACAAGTCAAAGAAAGTCAAAGCAAATCAAGAATCCATCTCTAAACCCTAGAAACTGAAATAACTATTCACAGCACATGATCTGATCTAAAAATACAATAAAAGGGATAGAGAAAGCCATGGATCGAAGGGATCGAGAGGAGGAAGCTTGATCCGTCGAGTTTCGCCTCTTTCCTCTTCCTTCATTCTTGCTCTTAGCTCCTTAGCTCTCTTTCTCTCTCTTACTGTGCTCTCAATTAGATCTGGAATGGAATGCCTGTCGAAATTGGAGAGTTCCCCGCTTTAAATAGCCTCTGCCAAAATTTGAATCTGTCAGGCCGCCTTTAGGTACGGCCCGTACCAAATTGGTACGGCCAGGCCATACCAGGCGTGATGAGCTGAAAAATGGCTAAGTCCGGTAAGACCCGTACCAAACTTGGTAAGGGCCGTACCAGATCATCCCAAATCGTCGTTTCTTCGTGTGTTTTGCTCCAAGCCTGCAGAAAACAAACAAACACTCAGCAGTACCAAATTCTAAAGATATATCGATGAAATGCACATGATTCTGGTGAATTAGGGCACGAATCTGGTACTAAAACAGGCCTAAAATAGACTAAATATGCGAGGTATCACATACTAATACTGAATGCAGTTAAATTAAACCCATTTGGACCTCAGTAAATGCTCCATAGAGCAATACGGTCACCATTAAGGTTCACCCATAATCTCACAAGCATATTTCCAAATCATTTCGCCACTTAAATTACTGCCACAAACAAAGTAACAAGCAGATATTAACTAATTTGAGAACTAATTTTAAGATCTCTCTTCAAACAAAGACAAAGTTATGTAGGTCCTATTACTATAGCCTCATTGATCCCTGCTTCTGAAGAGAGACCAACATTAAACAAGTAAAAATAAACAAAAATAAAAAATAAAAAAGGCACTTACCTTCTTCGGAAGAGAGGGGGCGACAGAGAGGATAATGTCTGGCGCTGATAGAGCAAAGGGTGGAAGAGAGGGGTTCTTCGATTTAGGGTTTCCAAGGAGAAGAGTGACCGAGCGAGCAGATGAGAGCGACGGAAGAGGAGAAAGAGAGGCGGAAGAGGCGGATGAGAGCGGTGAAGGGGAGAGAAGAAATCTCCTCAATTTCCAACATAGAGAGAGGCGGGATGGAAAGGGAGGAACCCTAGGCTAACGGAGTGTTGATTTCAATTTCTCCGTTCCATTCTTTTGGATCAGCGACAAACGTTTTAATTCTAACCACAACATTATGTGTGCAAGTACGTGTGAAAATACGTGTGGCGGGTATCATTTTAACTAAATTTAAACCTGTACACATAAAAAAAATGTATTTAATCAAAGAAAGACAGATTATTTAATTAGAAGGCTAATATTCAATCCGAAAATTCATCTTTCAATTGTAGCCATTGGCGGATTAGGACACCCAACGTGCTTAATAATGGAATGGAGATATTAGGAGGGATCCGATTACAACACTTTTGAGTTACCACAAAGTTACTACAACCATTTTCTACATTTTCAAAGTCCAAATCGTCAATCCAAACTGTTCAACATGATCTCCACAATAAAATGTGCTTGCAGATCAAATTTTACATTTTTTTGAATTTTTTTACTATTTATTAAGATGGGTACAAAATTCAATGGTCTGAATTTGACTTTTTGTAAAATACTTAATAAATAGTAAAAAAATTCAAAAAAAATGTAAAATTTGATCTGCAAGCATATTTTATTGTGAAGATCATGTTGAACGGTTTGGATCGATGATTTGGACTTTGAAAATGTAGAAAATGGTTGTGGTAACTCAAAAGTGTTGTAAGTGGATCCCTCCTCATTTGTAAGTTACAATATATTATAACAATTCGGTTTTGTGATTTTAAAAGTCCAAACAATCGATCTAAACAGTTCAACATGATATCTTATATTAAAACGTACTTGAAGATAAAATTTTACATTTTTTTAAATTTTTTAGTATTTATTAAGTATTTTGTAAGACGGTTGTTTTTCAGTGATCCATAATTTATGTGCATTTAAGCAGCCCATAATTTATTTGTATTTTACAAAAAAAGTATTTATGTGCATTTAAGCAGCCCGTAATTTATTTTGGAGGCCTCAAGCCTGTCGGTGCACCATATGCCGTCTTTCTCCTATGCGATTATTGGGTACGAGTTTTTTTTTTTTTTTTTCAGGATTTCCAGCGTCTCGAAGAGTTGAAGACCTCGAAGTCAGCATTCTTTCCTCGCCAATTTTTAAATTTATAGTATTTAACAAAAAATAAAAATTCAAATGGTCATGTTCGGATTAAATCTCGGATACTGGCATAAATGCAGTCTGAAAACGAGATTTATTCAGAGCTGAAACACAAGGTGAGAACGCGTCTCACTGTGTTTATATAAAGAGGGTACGTAGATGAAGGAAAACCGACCGTAAACCATTTTATGTTGGAAATTGAAATCGGATTGTGGTTTTGTATAAGAGAGGAGTTTTTTTCTTTTGAAGAAAAACAAGGGTCAAGCCCTTATTTCATTGATTAATAGAGTTCGGTTACAAGATTTTGTAACTTCCGAAAATAAAAAATGTTTTTAACTCAGTACATCTGAGCCAAAACACCGTAATTAAAACTGAAAGAAAAGAAATGTAATAAAAGGAAAAGGAAACCAAGAAAAAAGGCAGTGAGAAGTGCCTACTGGTAGGCGTACCAGTAAGCCCGAAGCCTGGTAGTAGCACTTCCAGCTGATAGCGAAAAAAAGAAAAAAACCCCCACTAATCGCAACAGATCTAAAAAAGGAAAAATCACCGTTTTGCTCTCCCAAAACTGTCCTACTTGTTGAATTGCATGTCCTGCTGTAGCCGTTGGGCGGCCCTCCCGTCTATCCACGTACCGGTTCTCCTGTACCAGGCCGGTATTGTACCAGGTCACCGTACCAGATGTCTTGCATTTTCTGTGCCAGTTCAGCACATTTCTTGGCCTGCGTTTCTGTGTCAAATTTCTGCTGTTGTGTGCGTTCTTGCTTCATGATATTGCAATTGCCAAAGCACTTCGTTCTTGAGGTCGTGTATGTCTTTTGTAGTGTCTGTGAAGGTTCGCGCACAACGCTCGCGCCATAAAATGAATTGCGTGATCAGTATCACTGATTTGTGTTGTACCGGTGTCTTCGCACTTATTAATACCTTTACTCGTGACATTCGGGTGGCTGCTGTCATCCTCTGTGGTATTGCCCTTGTGATTTCCTCATGCAAGGCTATTGAGAAAGGGCAGTGAATGAACAAGTGCTTCGTTGTTTCCTGTGCTTTCTTGCATAATACACATCTGTTGACTAGTTGGAAGCCTCGCTTTTGTAGATTATCAATTGTCAACAGCCTATTCTTGAGCAACAGCCATCCAAATATCTTCATTCGCGGTGGTGCTCGTAGTTTCCAAATTCGTTGTATCGATGTTTGTATTCTTGGGCCGTCTTTTAACCTTTGGTATGCGCTGCTAACTGTGAATAGCTTCGTGTCTGTCCATCGCCATTCTATGTCGTCTTCTTGCGATTGGGCCAGTGTCACTGTTGCCAATTTGAATTGCAGGATTTCTAATTGTTCGGTTGCTCCATTTGTTAGGGTGTAAGTGAATAGGTCTCGTGTGTTGGTTTGTATGGCTTCCTCCAGCGTGATGTTAGGGTCCCAAGCATGTGTGTATAGATCTTGTAACTTTAATCGCAATAATCCGTGACCCCAGTTGTGATGCCAAAGAACAATTTTCCTTCCATTTCCTATTTTGTAGTTGAAAGAAATACAACAAAAGTTTGCATATGTCTTTGCTTCCTTAGTGAATATTGGCGCATCCGGCAGTAATGTTTGCGGCATCAGGCGGTGTTGCATTGGCGATTTCCACAAAGCCCTTTCCGGCCTCCCCCATTGCCAAACCCATTTAATTATCAAGGCCTGGTTAAACATTTCTAAATCCATGACACCTAGACCTCCATGTTCCTTTGGTGAGCAGACTGTACTCCAATTGACCAAACTCATTTTCTTTGCTTCTATTGTCACTCCATGCCACAGAAATGTTCTTCGGATTTTATCCATCTTATGGATTACCCATCTGGGTAATTTGAGGCATGTCATGAAATAGATTGGTATTGCCGTTAGCACCGCATTTATCAAAATTAACCTTCCTGCAATGGAGAGATGCTTCGCAGCCCACCCAGCGAGTCGTGTGCTCATCTTTTGAATGAGAGGCATGTAGGCTGATTTCGGTAGTCTTTTGTTTGACAACGGCAGCCCTAGATATGTAAAAGGGAACTTACCTAATTTGCATCCAAGAACTCTTGCTAATTGTTGTTGTTCACTTTCATCCCCCATTGTGATCACAAGTTCTGACTTGGCCAAATTAACGGTTAGTCCTGATACATTTTGGAACACCGTAAGCATGATCTGTAATGCTTGCAATTGCTGAATTTCCGGTTTTACAAAAAATAATGCATCGTCCGCGTAAAGTAAACAAGCGTCATGTTTTGAAAAGGCATTCGGAGCGCTTGTATGTTCGCGAGTTTTTGCGCGTAGCGAGCAAGGAAGTCGATTGCTAGGATGAACAATAATGGCGAGAGCGGATCGCCCTGTCTGACCCCCCTTCTGAGTACAATTTTTTTGCCAAGAAGACCGTTTATCATGATTTGTGAAGATCCTGTGAGTACCAATTTTTCCACCCAAATTAACCAGTCCCTTGGGAAGCCTTGGCGTCGCATAACCTCGATGATGAATTCCCAACTTATTGTGTCAAAAGCTTTTGCGAAGTCCGCTTTGAAAATGGCAAGTGGCATTTTGTTTTCTTTTGCCCTGTGCAATATGTGTTGCGCGCAGATAAAGCTTTCTGCTATTTGCCGATTCTTTTGAAAGCCCGTCTGCGCACTGTGCAGCATCTCTGGCAACCTATGTTGCAGTCGATTTGCTAATACTTTGGAGAATATTTTTTGGATGCCATGCAACAAACTTATGGGGCGATAGTCTTGCACCATGGATGGGGCCGAAATCTTTGGCAGTAGTACAATATATGAGCTATTCAAGGGTGTTAGTGGCTGGCCTTGTGTAACTGCATGTTGATATACTGCGCACAAATCCTTATATTTTTATTACTTAAAGAGGAGTTTATCAACTTTAATATATTTTTATTACTTAAGAGGAGTACAAGGTTTGGAGTACAAAGCCTTATATATTTTTCACATCCTACGTACTCATGTGCCACCATCTATTTATACCACTCGATGGATATTTCTAGATTTTACTTCCTATTTCTACCGACACTATTAATATATGTTGGTTGATTTCTCTAGAGAGTATAGAACTTTCTAGAATAATCCACTTGCATTATAACCGGCTATATATCTTGAATACTCTAGAATTGATTGATGGGCTTGGGCCTTCCGATAGTAATTGGTGCTGTTAATTTTAACATTTTACATTACTTTTAATGCAAGTTGTTTTCGACTAGCGAAGTTAGTATTACACCAAATAAAATGCATACATATAAATCAAATGTGGACATTCCTGCAGGGCAATGAGGGGGTGCGAAGACTTTCCAGTAAGGGGCCGTTACACCTTTAATTTGATCCATCGCATATAATCTCAGCTCTATTCGATCTGTACCAGGCACACGAGGAGATTGAACCTGTTAGGAGGGTGTTGAACCACATAGAAGACGTTGGCATGCCCAGCATAGATACAACTCGGTATATTGTTACTTTAACTATTAGTTTCTTTTTAAGACTATTACTTTTTTAGAGACTATTAGAGTTATATAATCGTATTTAATTTAATTTATATTTGTACTCAATCTTTTTGTGTTGCATCTGTGATTTATATTCTGGATATCATGAACGGCTCATGCACAACAACAGATAATAGTACGTCATTATTCAGTAAAAAGACAAAAATCAAAGCAAAACGCGCGAGTGCTGGAAACAAGTTTCCCTCGGTGGAAAACCCTATCCTAGTCTGAGTTTCACCGATGGGCAAAAGACAGACTTGGGTAGTGTTTCTAGGAAATAAATCTGCTGCGATCCTCTGGGATCGCAGGGTTCCTGCGATTCCAATGCCAACCGTTCACATGTTTTGAGATTCGTACACAAAAACTGACTTCTTCAAAGAATTCTGGGTTTCATCGTTTGAATGGTTGTAATTAGAATCGCAGGGTTCTGCGATCCCTCAGAATCGTAGCAGATTCGCACCCAGTGTTTCTAATAGGTTCTGAGTTTCTTTTTCCATTTTCGTGCTACTTTTAGAATTTTATTTTTTTAAATGCTACAAATATAAAAAGGTCGACAACACTGGTGTTCCAGGAATTCACATCACCTCAGGTTACTTGACTCAAGCAAATTACGATCGGACGACCCATTTAATATGACACGAATCTCAAAACAGCCCTCTACAGTCTCAATAGGCACTGGATTTGAGTTTGGCCCATATAGAATTAATCTGGCCCGGCCATTGTAATTTGCTTGAGTCAGGTACCTGAGAGGATATCGGTCCGGTGTTCCAGTTACTGAGCATCAAGAGCCCAGTAGTGACACGTGGAGATGCCCGGCTCCACCAACGGTTAAGTAGTTTACTTATTTAATGTTGCAGGGTTGGAATCAAATAGCTATCATGGTACAGGCTGACACGATACAACAGACCTGGGAAGGTTCTTGGGATGCTACCAAGCAAAGAAGTGGATGCTGCCATGCTGGAGGCGGAAAACTTGGGCCTCGTACATCATGTGTACGATTTGGCACATTTGAAAACACCGCAACAGAGTAATTTTTAGGTAGCGGATCACAAGACCAAGTGTGGTTGCTACTAAGAGTTGTGGTTGAAGCACTGCAACTAGATCAAAAGGGCGAACAGCTGAAGAAAGATGAGATTGCATGGTCACTGTTCGTAGAGAACAGTGCCTGGTGTTTCTTTTTGTTTTCATTATTGTTGTTTTATTGATGTAACAAAACCTTCTTATTATTGCAATACAACCTTGACAGTCTCTGTCAAGTTTTCCAAAAAAAAAAGAGCCCAACAGTGAGATGTGTCGTCTTTTTATTCGTAACATTTAACAAAATAATAAATTACATTGATAGTATTGTTGTCGAAAAAAATTATAAATAGCAAAATCACCATAAATCGTGGTTGCGACCCATGAACCACAAGAAATCACTGTGGTCCATGAAGTGCAGTGACTGATTAATTGCAGCCCACTAGCCACAATGAGTGAGCTCTGAATCATTGCGGTTTAGATTTGCCACCGACATTTTTATTAATATCCAAAGTTTAATAAAAATTATTAATTATGTTCAGAATTCAATATAATATCGAAAAATACCCAAACTAGCCAGAAAATGGCCGGCTTAATTGGCCGCCTTACTCAATTTTTTTTTTAAGAGAGAGAGACACTATGAAGATCAAAATATTGAAATCTAACTCTGAAAATTTGAAATTTTTGTTTAAATTATTTATTATTACTTCTTTTGATGTATAATTAGCATATTTATACTAAAATACGCTACATTACTTGAAATTATGTTGAATTACACTATATTACAATAAATTATGTTCAATTATACTAAATTACGTTAAATTACAATAACTTCGCTAATTATGCTGAAATACGGTAAATTATAAACTACACAAAATTACGCTTTAGTAGACTGATTTTGCTCATCTTTCATGAATCATAAAAAATAGTAAAAAAATTCCGAAAATAGTAAAAATTGGTATTCTACAAGTTCATTATGTAACTAATTTACTGAGCTATTTGGATTGAATAATAGAAATAAAAATCTTAATCGGAAACTTCCACTCAAGTTTTGAGGCTCTTATTTATACCATTTTAAGAAAATCAATTAATAAAATAACCACCGTTTTGCTGACAATTCTAAATCTAGCATGGCCGCAGAATGCCGGAGCGGTCCCTGGGGCCGCTATATGTTTTATTTTAGAAATACGAAATTGTAATTTGATAAGGGTTATTTATTTAGTTTCGAACGTGGTTTAAATTGATTTTTGGTCGTATCGTATTTTAGATATGTCGTTCGTTTGAAATATTTTAGATATGTGGTTTCTTTGAAATTCTTTTGTGTATTCTGAGATAATGAAATCAACAAAATAAATAAATAACAACAAAATCAAACAAAAAAGAAACTAATCAACGAAATAAATAAGTATCTGACAAAACATCTACCAAAACTACAAATAAGAATCTAACAAAACATCTAACAGTACAACAAATCAAAATCTAAGGCTCTGGACTAAACACCGTCCTCGCCTTCTTCTTCCTAAACCCCCGACCCCGCCTGTAGAGTGGCGTCTCGTCAGTATCTGCGGAGGATGCAGAGTCGTCTGCCTGGACATCCGTAGACTGAACCGGCTCCTGGCGAACCTCCTCAATCTCGGATGTCTACTGGACCCCAGGACCAAAAACTGTGGTGTGTCCAGACTCAGCCTGCGTGAATAAAAGCGCCTGTCTAGCAATGGGGTCATCGTGGAGGGAAGGGTGAGGTACCTGCTGTGAGGACTGGCCAGGGAACGGTGGAATGGGGTCTGTCTGAACATACCCTGGCTGATAGGCAGGAGGTGCTGTCTGAGTGGGACTATAACCCGGGAATACAGTCCATCTCCCTCTGTGCCATAATCAGCGGAGATATCGAAGCCCAGGTCCTCCTCGTGTCCACCCTGTAGTAACTTACAAATTAGATAATGTATTGAATAAGAAAAAAATCACAGTTATGTATTTTAATTTAAATTATACCTCGGTAGGCATCCTAGCCTGGGATCCCATGGCGTCCTGTGCGGTTCGGCGCATCAACTCGGCACCTCGGTCGAATGCCTGACCAACCGTCTCAGCGCCGTGGACGGGTGCAAACACGTCCTCATCACCAGTGTAGGGGACATAGACATCGGGCTCGTCAGATATGTCGTCCACTGCATCAACACCGCCCAAGCCAGCGCACCTCAGTAGAGAGTCGAGGCGCGCCCTGTACCCACACTGGCACACCGCAGGTATGTTGTGCTTGAGAATGACCTTCCCGAGCCTCTTCCATCCCCTGGTGACGGCCATCGTAGCCCCTATGACGCAACTCTTGATAAGATATAATGCCTGAAAATTGAAAAAATTATGAAGTAGTTGTACAATTGTAAATATTAATAGTTTTGAATTTGAAACTTCAAATTAAAAATACCGTGGCTGCGAAAGGTGCGCCGGCGGGGATAATACCGTGGATCCGTCCCATACGATCCCTCGGCTTCGGTACCCGCTCATGCGGGTTGTCGCCGATGCATCCCTCGAGAATTTGGGTACAATCTAATTAAATTTGGGTACAATTCTAGTTAAATTTGGGTACAATTCTAATTCTAAATGTTAAATCTAAACTCTAAACCTAAACCCTAATCCTAAACCCTAAACCTAAACCTAATTACTACTCTACACTAAAAATTAAAACTAGAGAAGAAGAAGAAAACTTACCCGAGGTCGAAGGGATTGAAACTTGAAATGAAATGATATGAAATCGGAACCCAGCGGCCCCTTATATAGGCTAGGGGTCCGCTCCGGTATTCTGCGGCCCCAGGGACCGCTCCGGCATTCTGCGGACCCATATGAGGGTCCGCTCCGGCATTCTGCAGTACCCCCCATATGGGTCCGCTCCGGTATTCTGCGGCCGTGTTAGATTTAGAATTGACCAAAAACGATGGTTATTTTATTAATTGATTTTTTAAAAATGGTATAAATAAAAATTTCGGATAAAAATGTCGGGATTTGCCAGCACGAAACAAACTTGAGCCGTTCATTGATTACTGGTCACGTATCGTAATAGTTCCTTAAAAATTGAAAAAAAAGAAAAAAAAAGAAAAAGATGATCTTATTATTTTCATTTTTTTTTAATGCTATCAGTATTTATAAAAAAAATACTATGAATAAAAGAAATCGGGTTGTGGTGCCTCTGCAAGCTTATATATATGATACTTATATTCTTAATGATGTAGTTTTGGTCATTGGTTCGCTGTTAGATAGTTACACACCGACGTATCATGATAACCCGGAAACTATGCAGGGATCCTCCAATGAAATAAAATATCTTCGCTCCATCTAAAACAGGAGAATATTTGATGTTTTTATATTATTTATGTTAAATTATATTTAAAAAATATAAAATGTTGTTGTATATGCATGTATATAATATATATATAGAGATAGGCTATGGTGAGTTGTAAAGTAAAACGTCATTTTACTTCACGTCATATTTTTATTTTGAAATTTCAAACACCCGATCCGAACCGTTCAACTTTTTCTAAATATTGAAATGTGCTTGGAGACTAAATTTTACATTTTTTGGAATTTTTTTACTATTTATTAAGCCACTTTGAAATCGCTGATCCACTGTGAACAGTAAAAAACAGTAAAATTATCAGCGATTTTCAAAGTGGCTTAATAAATAGTAAAAAAATTCCAAAATATGTAAAATTTAGTCTCCAAGCACATTTCAATATTTAGAACATGTTGAGCGGTTCGGATCGGGTGTTTGAATTTTCAAAATAAAAATATGAGCGTGAAGTAAAAATAACATCTTACTTCACAACTCACCATAACCCAGCTCATATATATATAGATAGACTATGGTGAGTTGTGAAGTAAAACGTCACGCCATATTTTTATTTTGAAAATTCAAACAACTGATCCGAACGCTCAACATGTTCTAAATATTGAAATGTGCTTGGAGACTAAACTTTACATTTTTTGGAATTTTTTTACTATTTATTAAGCGACTTTAAAAATCGCTGATCCACTGTGAATAGTAAAAAACAGTAAAAGTTTCTGGACCACCGGATGTGCGTAGTCAAAGCTCGCCAGATTGTGGAACAGAGAATCGAATTCATATCACCTAAAGTAACTACAATTTTGAGTTTATATTTGGACCAGATCTGTTATGGCTAGTGTTTTAATATTCGGTTCTCATGCGGTATTCGGAAGGCCACCGTATACCGCATATACAGTATGCAGCCGAATATGCGGATTCTTATTCGGATTTATATATGCAGATTTTTTATTAAATATTAATTCCACAGTACTTAAATACAATAAGGCAACATGTCGAGAGGTTATAAAAAATTTCTGAGTGGGACGCTTGAAGAGAACATCTACTTGGCGGGTCTGGAACTCATTTAATGAGTTATGGATTCGGATTCGGATCTCTTTTAATGAGTTTTAAATATTTTTTAATTTTTTTAAAACATGAATTCAATATTCGGTCGGAATAACTATTTTCTATTCGGCCGGACACTGAATAGGAATATACGGCCATATATTTATCGAATATAACTGAATTTTAAAACACTGGTTATGGCACGCATATTAAAGGAGCCCCGTGTATCTTATCCCGGCACTGATTGGCCCAAATTATGATCGAACGGTATGAACCTAAACTCATAATTTGAGTTACTTCAGAGATTGTGACAGCCTAAGCAAGCCGTTTGATCCGCAGACATTCGATAACTTCACCCCCATCGCACCGTCCATCCCTTAGATTATCATTCGTCCTTTTTCCCTTCTTCTCCGTCGCTCTTTCTCTCTCCTCCCCTTCTCTCCCCTCCACAGCCGTCCGATCTACCCCCTTCCCCTCCGAGCCCCTCCAATCGATTGCACCACTTGTCGCTCACTCCTTTTACCATCCCTACCCTCCCCCCCCCCCCTCTTCCACTTCTACTGGCGCAACCTCGCCAGTGACAGACAGAAAGGAGTATGAGTAGCGCGCTGGAGAATGTGGTGGAGGCGGTGCGAGTGCTGAACCACGATACGCTCTCGTGCAACCGCGTGGCAGCGAACCAATGGTTAGTTCAATTCCAGCAATCCCACGCCGCTTGGGAGGTCGCTACCTCGCTTCTCACCACTCCTTCTCTGACTCTCCCTCCCGGTTACAACTTCGAGGCGCATTTCTTCGCTGCTCAGATCCTTCGTCGCAAGGTTTTCTCATCCATCTCTTTTCTATCGATTTCAATGTTAAACGAAATTCAATTTGTAGTTGATTTTTTGACCAATTTTGCTTTTGTTTGTTTTGCAGATCAAAAGTGAAGGATACAACCTAAATCCTAGAGTCAAGACCGACTTGCTCAATGCTCTTCTCCTAGCAGCTCAAAGGTTTAGCACGGGACCGTCTCAGGTGAGGTGCTCGTCTCCTCTTGACATATCATCAAATTAACAGTGATAAGTATTAGTAAGGATGTAACTGTAAATTTAACTTCAACAGTTACTGACCCAAATATGCCTGGCATTGTCGGTACTGATACTAAGGATGGAGGATCAAAAGACAACCATTGAACAATTGTTCAGCAGCCTCGAAAAATTACAGGCTCAAAACAATGGCTATATTGCAGTTTTAGAGCTGCTCACTGTCTTGCCAGAAGAGGTAACTGAGGATTTGATTGGAGGCACCAGTGCTGACTCCCAAACCCGAAGCTGCTTCAAAAGAGAGGTTAATTTTAAAAATGGACAAAAAATGCTTAGTTATACCTATATGTCTCTAATTAAAGCATGCATCTAACCTGTTTCAACAATGTAATTTCAGGAAGTAGAGTTAAGTTAGTTGGGTACCTGAGTGTTTATTTATTTTTCTCAAAGTACCCTTAAAATGAGGTAAAAGAATGCAATATCTTCAGAGATATTGAGGAAACTTATAACAGTACATGACAAAAATAGTATAACATCTTATGAAAACATATTACAACATAACATAATATATTACTGAACAGAACTGCAACAACTGAAAAGTTGAGGTGTTCATGTACAATCGAGCACTGAAAATGCTAAAATACATTTGGTTTGTAGTGTTTTACGTAAAATTTGTAATTGTCTCAATGTAGCTTCTTTCTTATACGCCAACTGTTTTGGAGTTTTTAATTATGCAATCTGAGCGGAGGCTGGATGATGGCCTTCTGTTCCATGAGAGGAACAGAAAAATTGTAAAATGCTTGTTGAGTTGGGTAAGTGCACTCTTTTCTTTTATTCTCTGTATCAACATTTTAACTTCATCTCTTGGGCTTTCTTTTAATGTGATTATGTAAATTGCAGGTTCGGGCAGAGTGCTTTTCTGAGATGCAGCCTGCATCCATGGCCCAACATCCCCTTCTGAACTTTGTATTCAACTCTTTACAGGTACCAAATTTAGTTTCTCAATCTTCTTACCTGACTGTAGTAAGAATTATGATAATACCATGTTAATGCAAAAGCTCAAAAGTTGTTTATTTGTGATGAAGATTTCACACTCCTTTGATGTGGCAATAGAGGTCATGACTGAGCTTATCAGCCGGTATGAGGTAATCAATGATATATTCCTCCATATGAATGTTACACTAAATTTTTTTGAATTGTATTATATGCTTGTACTTTGGATAGGGATTGCCAGAGATATTTCTGTGTAGAGTTCAATACATTAAAGAACTGCTGCTGCGTCCTGCTTTGATTAGCAGAGATGAGAAAATAATAATTGGCATCGCTACATTGTTGTCTGAAATTGGTCAGGCTGTAAGTCTTCTACTTGTGGAATTAAATTATTTGTTCATTTATCTTGTTTAATTCTTTCTTAGTTGATCAGTATTTTCTGTCTTCTTGATTTCTCCAAGGCAGGCCCCTTCATTAATCGCAGAAGGAAGCAATGAAGCACTTCTCCTTGTTGATGCACTTTTGAGGTTCTAATCAAGTCTCTGCACTTGAAATAGATTTAGACCTGACAATTGAATAAAATTAATTGAGACACATTTTGTGAACTTGATAGTTGTGTTGCTTTTCCAAGTGAAGATTGTGAGATTGCAGAATCAACTTTGCCTTTTTGGTATCATCACTATACCTTTGCAATATTTAAAAACATATTTACTCTTTTGTAGACTAATATTTAGTTGTTTTTTCTAATTCCTTTGCAGGTGTAGTTTAGCGCAGTATATTCTAGGAATGGAAATTCAAAATGGCAAAAGAAGGGTGACATTTGAAGTATTTTTCTCTGTATTTTCTGCCTTGTTAGATGCCCTTCTATTGCGGGCCCAGGTTTGAAACTATGATGATCAGTGAATGAATTACTAATATTTGAACTCTCAGCATTGTTATTTACTGAAAGCCATGTTTTGAAGGTTGATGGTAGTGAGAATGAGAGACTGTACATGCCAGATGGTTTGATCTACTTCAGGCTGAATCTCGAGGAGCTCTTAGTCGATATTTGTCAGCTTATGGGCCCCACATCTTTTGTTACTAAGGTTTTAATTGTGTGCATGTTGCTTTTGACATTGTTCTTTGTTGTGTCCGTGTTCTTAATTGCAAAAAATTATATTAATGTAGGTCATTTCTGGTGGTTGGTCATCTTCAACTCAATCAATCCCATGGAAAGAGGTTGAAGCTAAAATGTTTGCACTATATACGGTGAGCACTTTATTTATTTATTTAAATATTAGTTGTGGATATCATATCCAAATTTGTGAAATGTTTTTGTACTTTCAGGTTGCCGAGGCAGTTGTACAAGCAGGGCACCCATTTGATGTCTCAGCTATCATGAGCTTGGTCACCATTCTCTCTAACACAAAACCTGACGAGCTAAATGGTCTTTTGGCCTTGGTAATAACAACAATTTTCCTTATGCAAGCAACATCGATAAAGATAAATATGGTATGTTATGCATATTTGATTTGATTTGTTGTGGTTTCTTGTAATGAAGGTTTATAAAACTGTTGGAGAAGTGTTGAGCTCTTATTCCAAGTGGTTTCTATCAATTGCGGGCCCCAACTTAAGGCAATTACTGTAAGAATCTGTTCATGTCTTTTCCTGAAAAGCCATCTCCTTCAACCTATGAAATTCTTTCTAGAAATTTCCCTGATTGCCAGAGGGGTGTGGTCTTATACGTGTGTAGTGTGTTTTGTGCATCAGGGATAGGTCAACTCATATGTTCAAAAGCATGCTCTTCGGCCTTGCGTAAGTTTTGTGAGGAGGCTTCTTCAGTTATCCATGAGCCCCAAAATCTTGAAATCCTTTTCTGGATAATTGAGGTAAAATTGCAGGTATACTCCCTTTTTGGTAGTTTTTTTTTTTTTTTAATTTCACTAATTTGGTCTATCATATAGGATTTGGAGAGAAAAAATATGGCAATTGAAGAAGAAGAAGAGGTGGTAGGTGCGATTACTCTTGCTCTGAGTTGCATCCCCAGCAAGGACCTTAAGGAAACTTCTCTTGCAAGATTGATCTCTTCTAGCTATGCATCGATTCAAAAACTTGTATGTGAACACTTGTATGTTTGATCTTTGATGCATATTGAAGCCTCAATTTCCAATTATTGTTGCCTTAAATTATATTGCAGATAGATGCAGATATAGATCAATCTTTGAGACAAGACCCTGCTGCTCACACAATTGCCATTAACCTTGCTGTTAGAGGTCTTTCCAGGTTCATTTTTCTTTTTGGTTGCCTTAGCATTCTTTTTATTACTGTCACTAGACATCTTCATTTTTCTTTTTGTTCGATTAGGACTTCTTACTTATTTGGCTTTCATGCTTTTTGTCTGGAAAAATTAAATTATATGGACTATTTGCTATAATATTCGCACGTATGTGCCAAGACCACTGAATATTGGATTAAATTTAGTCCTCAGTTTTTATAGCATTGTAGCCATAATGTCGCTATCTAGAACTATGATAGCATTAAGTCAGATTTATCTCATGCCTGCCAGAATAATGCTAAACATCAGCTACAGCCCTTCTCTTCTCTTATTTTCATATAAAAAAAATACTTAAATTCTTTTTTATCCTCACTTTTATGGGATCAGTCAGGAAGGAGGGGCAGTTCAGGAACATATTGAATGATTGGGAATAGGGGGAGGCTCGATTATAATTATGTGATATTTTGGTCATCATTACCTTTGATTTGGTTTCTAGGCTGGGAGCACTATTTGGAAACCTGACAAACCCCACGTCACAAGACGGTGAGTGCGAAGATGATACAATTGGATCACTTGTTGGTATTTTGTGGCCCCTCTTTGAGAAACTTTTCGCCTCATCTCATATGGAGAATGCTAATTTATCTGCAGCCGCTTGCCGATCCCTTTCCCTTGCTATTCAGACCTCAGGTACTTGTCATACTTAATGAGTTTGTATGTGTGTATGCATGTGTGTTTCTTGTCATGTTAAACTTTTTAAATTTTTATGTAGCGCGATACTTCCTGGCATTGCTGCCTCAGATTCTGGACAGCTTATCCACTAACTTCCTCAAGTACCAAAACCATGACTGTTATTTGCGAACAGGCAAGTCATATAAACAGATATTTTTTATGTTTCCCCGAAGTATTCAATTTTAAAGAGGAAAGAAAGATAACAAGTGGAAAACAAAGGATTTGGAAAAGTTGGGCATTTAATTTAGATGAGAAAACCATTTTTGGTCCCTATAGGAGGCTAAATGGGTTAACATATCAAGGGAAAAGTGGTCAGGTTATCATGTTTTCCTAATACCCACTTGGTGCTCATGTTAGTGATTTTTTTTTTTTGCAAATTCCATACGTAAGATGCTTTGCGTCCCCCCCCCGAAAAAAAAAAAAATAAAAGAGAGAGAGAAAAGGAAAATAGGAAGTTCCTCTGGAAACAGAAGGGGTTTTTTTTGTATGAAATGCACCTTTTTTTTTTCAAGTTCTCGATTCATGTTATTCTTAGATATTTTTCAGCTGCGGTGGCGGTCAAGGAGTTTGGTCATATTGAAGAGTACAGCTCACTTTGCATGAGCACTTTTGAGAGGTTCAACTCTTCCGCCTCAATATCCGCACTCACCTCTTCCTATATTTGTGATCAAGAACCCGAACTGATTGAAGCCTATACTGGCTTTACTTCTACATTTGTTACATGCTGCCGCAAGGTATGTGTTATCCCAACAACCTGGAGAATAGGCTTCTCCACCCTCTCTTGCCCTCTCTCTCTCATATGAAAGAAAACATGCAGTGCATCATAATTACCCAATTTTTCACTTGCTTAAACTACATTATTTCTTCTTAGGAACTTGAGCCCACACTCACCTTGAGACAATTTACCAATTATTTTTTACTAGAATTGTATATAACCTTCAAATTTGTGGTTGAAGATTTTGACGGAGCAGTTTTAATAAAACAGTGTTGCATATGACTTGTGCGCTGCATGAATAAAAAACCGCTCTGTCAAAATGTTTACCCAAATTTGTTGTATGTTTTCTTATGTTGACTTGGTCAACAAAAAGGATCATTACATTACCTTTTGTGGCCTTGTCTTCTGTAATTGGAACATTTTTGATACATACATTTGTGGCCATTGTCCTTTGAAATTGGAACATTATTGATAGACACATATGTGGCCATTGTCCTCTGATAGGTATTATGCTTATTTTGTACACTGAGTGGAATTGAAAACATCTCTTTTGCTTTGCTCGTTAGGAAGTACTTGCTGCATCAGGTCAGCTCCTTGAATTTTCATTCCAAAAGGCAGCAATTAGTTGTACAGCCATGCATACTGGAGCCGCACTTGCAGCCATGTCTTACATGTCCTGTAAGTACACTCTCTATATCTCTATCTGAAATAATAGTACATTTTTACTTGTAATGTATTTAATTTATACTCTATTTGTGCAGGTTTACTTGATTTGGGGCTCAGTTGCTTGTTAGAGAGTGAAGCAAGCAGGACTGGCCAGGGATCATTAAGCGGGGTAGTGGTGAATCTTGTCTCTCGCTGTGGCGAAAGCCTAATTTCTAATCTACTATATGCTCTCCTAGGTGTTTCAGCTATGCCCAGGGTAAATCCCTGAACCCCCATATAAACACCTCCCCCCCCCCCCCCCCAAAAGGAAAGAAAATATAAAGACAAAGGCACATTAATTTACACTGGTTACCGTCAAGATTTATACTGGGCTATATATGATTAGGCTTGAGGTTTAAAATAATGATGAAGCTATAAATTTAAATAAATTTTTGTTTGGAGACAGCAAACATTAATTGCATCTAATTTCTAGTAAGATATTAGAGAAGGCAGACGACATATTATCTTTTTTACTTATGATTACCTTGTTTACATTGCTCCTTATCACTTGATTAATACATACTTCTATTGGTGTTAGGGTGTTCAGTGTAGTAACTCTTTGATTTCTCCAACAATATACAGGGTTTTGACAATTTATTGACAGAAGTTTTCAAAATCCGTAGTATAGCAGACTTTCTTTTCTGCAAATTTTTAAATATTGTAGGCATATCAATTTTTGTTTCCGCAAGTTTAGTAGTTAACTACTACCAACAATAGATTAAATAAAATTCATTTTTTTTTCACAATTACACTATTTTTTAGACAATAAAATTAAAACCAGTCGTCAATCACACTCAAAGTTCCAAACTGACCTGATTCCACAAGATACATTCCGGGATGAGTTAGGGGCCCTGATGCCGAACTAATTTGTTAATTTCTCTCGGCTTTGAGATCCAGATTCATCCATGATAAGCTTTTGATTTGTGGTCGCAGGTGCACAAATCAGCAACCATTTTGCAACAGCTGGCAGCATTGTGCAGCATCTGTGAAAGAACCTTATGGAGGCCTCTGCTTTCTTGGGATTTCCTCTCTCTCTGGCTCCACTCCTCGGTAAATCTCAGTCTGTAGCTTTGTGCAACTTTGTTCCACTTTATTTGAGAGTGACACTTGGTCCATTTACCTCTTCAGGTGCAAGCGCTCCCATCAGAATATCTAAAGCCAGGGGAGGCAGAGGCCATCGTACCTTTGTGGCTTGAGGCACTAGAAAATGCAGCCTTAGATTTTCTGAAGACTGCGGCAACACCTGGGGATAGCTATGTGCACATGAGAGGGAAAGGGGGAAGGACTCTCAAACGAATCATTAGAGATTTTGCGGAATCCCATCGACATACTCCTGCCACCATTCTCAATCCATTTTAGGTATTTTTGTTGAAAATTTGTAAAATAGCCAAGCTTATTCAAGTTATAACTGTAATCCAGGGCGGTTCGAACTGCCCAGCTGTATTTGAATTTTGAAATATCCATCTTTGTTATACTTCTTGGAGCAGGGAGACTATGTTGTATTGTCGGGGATGATTCTATTAAAGTGTATAGTTGATAATTTCTACTCGTACCTATATACTCCTTTTTGAGTTTTGGGTTTTAGTCCTAGTATGAATGCAGTAATACTTCATTCCAATTTTTGTTCATTGCATCAAAGAATAACATGTATAGTTGCAATATTTGACTTTGAATCTAATTCAAAATGACTTATTGAATCAAAACGTTTTGATTAAACTATTGCATGGTAGCCTCTAAGATTATATATATTTTTGGTTAGCTTTTGCGTGATAATTTCGCTTGTAGAAAGTAGGAAACAAATGGGTTTTACGAATTGTCTCCAATAGGGGTTAGTCTCGGTCTCGGGCATATTTTTGTACCGTCAATTTGACATCGGATGGTTCAAATTAACTCTGATTGTTCTTCATCTGTATGTTCTGAAAATTTCATTCATATAAAACTAGACTTGATTTTGACCGTTCATCCGAAAGTAACCTAAATCTGCATGATGATCTCCGATCAATTTGGAGAGAAGCCAGGTATACTCAATCTTGCAATAGCACACCAGGGATCAATTTTCAGTTGACTGTGAAGTGCTCATCAAAGAATGTGGTGAGCATAACTTTAAAATCTATCGGATTGACAAATGAGATAAATTAAAATCGTTGAAACCGATCTACTTCACGAGTAATGCATATACATGTAAAATTTTAAATTTTAAAAAATTGATGAAAAATGAATGCATTAAAATACTGGTTACTTCATTTTTTTGCATGTACAAAGTCATTTTTTGACCCTTTTAGACTTTATACTAAATAAATTCGAAAATTTCAAAATTTTACATGTACACATTACTTGTAGATTAGCAGTTTCAACGGTTTGGATTCGTCTGAAGTCAATATGATAAATTTTGGAATTATACTTATCAATTCCTTTAATGAGCACAACACACCTTAGCTTTGTTCCGCTAACATATGAATAACTTCATTGTATATAAAAGAAAATTGAAAGAGTTACAATTCCATAATTTATAGACTTTATTTAGATAAAATAAATCAATTATCAAATTATACTTTCGTGTTCCACAATACTGTAAAATTATTATCATTATCATCATCATCACTCGTCGTCATCATTTTTTATGTCTTTCACAATGTTTCTAAATTTAAACAGTAGATCAAGAAATGAGATAAAAAATAGAGATTCCCTAGTCAAGAAATGAGATAACCGCCATCTTTGCCAGCCAACAACTCACCTAGTCACCTTCCATGTTTGGTCTTGAATTGAGGTCGAGAACTAGAAATATTAGGGGCGGAGCCAGACTTTCAGACTATGTGGGTCAAACGTAAATGGGAGTCAAGCATATAAAATTTTCCTACTACGAATGGGAGTCAATTTCCATAATAATTTACTTTGAAGAAAGGTATTGTTCCCCACAGTCAAATCCCCGGAAGTCCCAGAAACCACTTTCTCACGTAGTTTCTAACTGTTTTTAACAGACGTCGTTATTTAAAACAGCTATTTTCGTTTTTGAAATTATGGATCTAAAAAACTTTCTTCGTCTCCATCTTCGATTTAGAGGGGTTCCGTCTCTCTAACTTCTTCTCAGCTGGTTTACCCCTGCCACCCCTCCGTTCTCCTCAACTTCGTTATTGGGACCATCGCTGTCAGGCTCGTCACCTCCAAGCGGCACTCCTCCTCCGCCACTGCAGCATAATCCGCCGGAGATCGCAACAACCGTACAGAGGTTTGGGAGGTGACGCGCTCACGGAGGATCTGCGAATGGCGTTACTAGGGTCCGACCCCAATCCTGCTCAGTGAAAATCGATTCAGCCCTCTGAACTTGAAGGAGAAGAAAATCAATGGGGATATAGAGGAAGCTTCAGGCGACGGAAGTACAATTTGAGTGAGTTCTTTGCTGATCTGTTTAAGTTTCCTTCCTTCTATTGAAAACAAAATTACACCGATCGTTTTGTTAATTTCATTTTTTTTATTTGAATTGAATTCCCGATCTCGTTTCTTTTGTTGAAATCAAAATTACACCGATCGTTGTCTTAATATCGTTTTTTTTCAGTTGTTTGATTCATTCTATATTTTGTTTCATAGTATTCGATTTCACGTTCGAATTCATCAGAGTCGATTTGGATTGAAGGCTAGCAGTGAACTTTAAATTCTGTGAGTTATTTAATTATTTTATTTTACAGGATTGATGCAATAGATTTACAGGTTGTAGTTATTATTTTACACGATTGTTTTGTTAGGATTCACTTTGGATTCTGATTTAACGCCAGCAGTAGTTATTAGTAATTTACAGAATTCATGCAATACATTTACAGGTTGTAGTTATTATTTTATATGATTCATGCAATACATTTACAGGTTGTAGTTATTATTTTACAGGATGCATGCAATAGATTTACAGAATATAGGTACAATTTTACAGGATTCATGCAATAGATTTACAGTTTCACAGTAATTTATAGGATATATGTACTTGTTTAAAATTTCAGTATTTATCTATTAACTTTAATGTATGGATGGATTTTATTACAAGATGTATTGATCAGGTTAGTTATGTACAATACTTTATAGGATATATTTAACAGTTTTACGGGATATATGCAACAGTTTACAGGATCTATTAATACTTTTTAGTTTGAGGATTTGTTTAACAGTTGTACTCATAAACATCATTAGACAGTTCATTTATCTAGTAAGTTTACAGTATTGATGCAGTTTATTACATGAAGTATTAGTCATGTGTAAAGTTTATGTATTAGACGGTTTTTACTATGATTCACTAGGGTTACAGTATTCATTTTAGTTTACAGCATATGTGCAATTTTACAGGATACATATAATAAATTTACAGGATACATACGATAATTTTACAAGATACAGATAACAATTGTTAATATTTATTTATGGATCTATATCATGTAAAATAAGTCTTCAATACTGTCAAATTAGCAGATGCAAATTATGTATTAGACAGTTTTTACTGTGATTCACTTTGATTACAGTATTCTTTTACTGTGATTTACTTTTAGTTTACAACTTATGTGCAATTTTACATTATAAATTTCACAGGATACATCAACAATTTTGCAGGATATATACAACAATTTTACAGTATGTTGCTTTGAATGTTTGCATCTACTAATGGTTTGTAACTCCAATTTTTAACCTTGCTTATTTATCTTTTTTTTTTTTTTGCAGGATGATATATCCAAAGAACGTGTTGTTCTAGCAATGAAACTTCTCACTCATCCGAATAATGTGCACCAGAGGGTTAAGAAGTGAAGAAGCCATGTTTGTATTGATGTATTAGCCATGTTTTTTATTGAAGTTTTGTTTGTGCTTCTGAACAATTAAAGTTGTTTACAGTATTCTGTGAAATTATAGGTGGTAACAGTTATGGGTGGTGACATATTACAGTTGTTGGTTATAGTTTATGGTTTTGAACAGTTAATTTTGTGATTAATGAAATTTTATAACTTGTATATGTTATTTGGATACAATTTTACAGTATTGAAGTTTTGCTGTTAAAATATGTCAGTTTTATAGTTTGCATCTGCTAATTTTACAGTATGTAAGTCTTATTTCACATGATATAGATCGATATACAAATATTAATAATTGAAGAAAAAAATTACGTAAAAAATAAAAATACGAAAAAAATAAATTTAAAATTTTAATATCGAAAAAAAAATTTGATGCAAAAAAATTAATTTTGCACAATTTTAGGTGTTATTTGTAAATAACTACAAGTTTGAGAAGTGACTTGTTTTTGAAACCTTCTAGAAGTCGTCAGTTTTTCAAGTACAGCCGGAAGTACAGTGTTTTTGCAAGTTGCTAACTGTTTGCAACTAACTTTGGGACCACTTCCAACTAACTTGGATTGTCAGACTTTTAAACGTCTTATTATACATGATCTGTTGTTGAAGTTACAGTATTGGTTGCAGAGTTTTATAGTATTCGCGCAAGTCAAATGACAGTTTTTTTGGGAAAAAACTGGAGATTGAAGCTTGGGGACAATTAGTCGGATCCATTTACTTTAAACTATATTAAAATAAGGTATAAAAAAAAATTCAAAATGAATGGGGGTCTGTGTACACTGGTTAAAAGAAACTTGGGTTAATGTGATCCTATATTCCTTTTTCTGGTACACACTGGTTGAAATGCGTGACTGAGCTAGTACTTGCAATGTTTGTATGTTGCTATTTTGATAATTGTGATCAATGATAAAACAATCAATATGACCATATATCACAAAAGAAGTTGTTGCTTCTCAAAAGTCTGTATTAACTAAGAAATTCAAGGACGCAAATTGAAAAACAAATGCTCAGGAATACATGGATACCAAGTTATGGTATCATCATAACAATTGAAATGTCAAAATAAATAAAAAATAATATTAAATTGGGAGGATTACACTGTTATAAAAAAATAAAATAAGAGCAAGCAATTCCTTTTAATTTGTTTGAGCAACCAAAACGATATCATCTGTACATCATTTTACTAAATTAAATTTGAATTAGTCCGAATCCTTTTCATGTTTATCTCTTGAGTAAAACTAGGGTGTGATGTGCTCACCAAGACAGTTTGGTGAGCACAACTCCAAAAGTCTATCGGATTGGCTTCAAACGATGAATCAAAACTGTTGAAATCCATCTACTTCATTAGTGATGCATGTACATACAAAATTTTGAAAGTTTCGAATTCATTTAGTATAAGATCAAGCGGTCGAAAAAATGATGAAAAAATGAATACATAAAACAACTTATAGAAGGTTTATTTTTTTGACCGCTTGACTTTGTACTAAATGAATTCGAAACTTCTAATAAATTTCATGTACATGCATCACTCATAAAGTAAATGGATTTTAATAGTTTGGATTCGTCATTCGAAGCCAATTCGATAGACTTTTGAAGTTGTATTCACCAAACTAGCACATCACACTATAACTTTGCTCTTCTCTCTTCTATAGTAGTAGTAGATGAATTACAATTTAATACAATTGCCAGATGCATCTCACATTTACATGACATTTGAGAAATCAAATTATAGTCTAACAAATTCAATGCAAGTTCTTTGTCAAACGATAATTTTTTTTTTTGAAAAAAAGATGAAGGCACTGTAGTTTTGAACCTCCATCCGGGTTTTGAACCTATCAAACGATAAGTCACTGTAGTTTAACTGATTGATAACGATTGAAATTTTTATTAATAAACAACGGCTGATTACTTGCTTTCTGTTCGCTTATTAACTGATTATATCATTTCTCATTCTTTTATCTACGGTCCAGTTTTAGAAGTCTAAGGTCTTGAAAATTGAGTCATTTGAACCCAGTTGCTGCTGCTATCATCGTCGTGGTGGTCGTGATTATGATTTTTAATAATTATCATTGTTTATTATTGATCTTTACTCATAATTAATTAAGGATTAATGTTTGATATTTATTTTGTACAAAATCATTTCTTTTATCTTATCTTCGCAAAAATCATGTACGAATTTATTTTAATATTCATCTTACTGGTAAAGAATCGTATATGTTGATGTGATAATTGTAATTTTAATTAAAAAAATGTGGAGTAGTTGTTAATGTAGTAATTAGTTAAATTAATAATTTCTCTAAAAATGTCATAATAAACTTTATAAGTACTAAATGTAATGTTAAAATTGTAAAAAGTAAATTCAATTTTTAGAATTACATCAATGTAGAAACGGATTTATTTTATTTTATAGAAATTAAAAATTCAAATCTTCGGAAAAAAATTGATTGTTTTTCTTTGAAAAATTAATAGGACGCATCATTTCACCAAAGAAAAACTACTAGAATCATACCAATAATGCAGTTTCAGCAATTTTTGAGCAAATATGTGGTCGACATGAATTTTAACGTCTGAAAAATACTAGAACTTAACCAAAAACCTACCGACATTTTTATTAATATCCAAAGTTTAATACAAATTATTAATTATACCCGGAACTCAACTCAATATCGATATATACCCAAGCCGGCCATTTTCTGGCCGGCTATGTTCCTTCCCTAAGCCGGCCAGAAAATGGCCGGCCATGTACTTTTTTTTCTTTTTTTTTAGAGAGAGAGACTATGAAGATCAAAATATTGAAATCTAACTCTGAAATACGATAAATTTTTGTTTAAATTATTTGTTATATTACTTCTTTGATGTATAATTAGCATATTTATACTAAAATACGATAGATTAATTGAAATTATGTTGAATAACACTAAATTATGTTAAATTACGTTAAATTACATTAAATTACGTTAAAATACGGTAAATTACGCTAAAATACGATATGAATAAGGACGATATCTTCACTGAAAAGGAGAAAAACAACGATGAAACTTCAAACGGTCATAAAACGGCGCTCGAGTGTCCGATTTCAGCAAATGAGCACTTTTCGGAAAGCTTGCGAAAATGCGCATGCGTCTGTGCCCGCTACGCCGGATTCCGAAATTCAGAATCGCCAAAAAACAAAGAGAAGAGCCTCAAAACTTGAGTTGAAGTTTCCGATTAAGATTTTCATTTCTATCATTCAATCCAAGTAGCTCAGTAAATTAGTTACATAATGAACGGTTTGGATCGACGATTTGGACTTTGAAAATAAAAAAATAATTGTTGTAATTTGATCCCTCCTCAAAGAAGTAATATAACAAATAATTTAAACAAAAATTTATCGTATTTCAGAGTTAGATTTCAATATTTTGATCTTCATAGTCTCTCTCTAAAAAAAAAAAAAAAAAAAAAAAAAAGGTACCTGGCCGGCCATTTTCTGGCCGGCTTAAGGAAGGAACATAGCCGGCCAGAAAATGGCCGGCTTGGGTATATATCGATATTGAGTTGAGTTCCGGGTATAATTAATAATTTGTATTAAACTTTGGATATTAATAAAAATGTCGGAAAAACCTACACTTGCTAGCATCGCATCATTGGTGCGGTTATATTTACTTTTTTTTTTAAGAAAACAATCAATCCTCTTTTTTTTAGATTTGGATTTTTAATTTCTAAAAAAATAAAAAAATTGCAGATACGTAGATGCTCAAATTTGTAAAATTCCAAGTAGTCTCTGCTGAATTTTGGGGTGCACAAAAAGCTCATGACTCGAAACTCAGTTCGGAATCAATTCGGATTCAACTTGCTAATAACTCGAGTTGAAACTGACTCAAGTTAACTGACTCGGTTGATTTTGTCGTATCCAAGTTACCTCCAACTTGGTTTAGAATCTGTTGGACTCACACCAAATCCTAATTCATATATTCCTAATTTTTGCGTCCCAAATCTTATACATGTTTCTCACAATATTTGGTAATTTGATAAATTATGCACTATTTCTTTTTTTTTGTTAATTTATTAGACTCTGTATTGTTTTGTTAGACTTTATCTGTTTGGTAATTTTTAATTATGTACTATTTTGATATTTTCGTAATTTTTAATTATGTATTGGTAATTGTCTCATTAATTATGTATTGTCTTTAATTGTGTATTATTTTGGTAAATTATGTAATATTTTTTTTGTTAGAATTAAATTAGATTGTCTTATTATGTACTATATTATGAGTCACGAATCGACTCGTTTCGACTCGAATTGCTCGCGAGTTGATTTCAAATTAGAGTTTCTAACTCGGAACGGAATTAGCAACTCGGCTCATGAGTAGCCTACCTGTATTCAACCTAACTTGCCAAAATAAAAGTAAAACCAAGTGGGTTTTTGGTCAGGTTGGTCTTGGAAGAAAGGGATAAACCTCGACCTTGGCACCTCGTCTCTTGCTACACCTTTCCATCCCAAACAACCCAAAATCAAAATCAAAACATAAAGAAAGAGAGAAGAAGAAAGAAGAAAATGGGAATAGACAGAGTTGGGCAGCAAAGCATGGTCTTGGCTCCCGCGGGTTCGGCGCCAGTGCATCAGAACCCGAACCCGATTGAGCAGATAACGGAGCGTATCCGAGGTGTCGAGACCGGTTTCCGTTCCTGGCTTGCGCGCCAGCCAATCGCCGTCGAGGCAGCCATTACCACCGCAACTGGAGCACTCCAGGGCGCCGCTATTGGAGGCCTCATGGGCACTCTGACCCCACCCGATGCTATTCCCCCGGCGTCCCCTCAGGCCTCTGGGTCCCTCAATCCACAGGCCATGGCCTCCTTGAAACAGGCGCAGGTCCTCTTTCTAAATTTTTTTTTTCCATTTAATTATCATATTTGATAGAATATGAACTAGATTTTTGTTGGTTGTGCTGTGTTGTTGCAGGCGTGAGGAATTTTGGGCGTGTTTGCAAAATTAATGAAATGTCAGCAGTTGTTTATTAATGAAAATTTGAACGAGTTATTAATCAGTTAAACTACAATGAATTTTTGTTTGGCAGAGGTTTTGCATTGAATTTGTTAGGCCATGATTTGGTTTCTCAAATGCCAGATAAATTAGATGCTTCTGTCATTTGTATTCAATTTTAATTCATTTTAGACCTTTTGCATATTGTACCCGCTACCTAGCAATTAACACTAAGGAATGCTTCCTTTTCAACATAGACCTTTTCTGAGACATTTTGCAGATGACATCCAACCTTTTAGATTTGTGCTAGAAGGTTCAGTTTGTCTAGTTGACAATACTGCTACTTAAGAAGCACCTTTTTTGTGCAAATTAAGTAAACTGAGAATGAAACAAAGAAGATTTATGTTTCATCTTGAAATTTAATGTACTGGTTGGAAGGAGAGTTAGTCATTTGTTAAACTAGAACTTCTGTTTTTATTGTTAATGTGTCAGTGTAATCTGCGAGGATTTAAAAAAATATTATATAGAAATTCTAGAGATGTTGATGTCTTTGAAAGTACAGTTAGAATTAGGTTAAATTTGGAAATAATAAAGCTTGGATTTATTTTTGGTATAGTTTTTGTGAAGGCTTAAGATTTCATAAGATATATCTAACCCTTGTTTTTTATTTTATGGGAATAAAGGCATTTGCTGGAGGACCCTTGGTGCAAGCCCGTAATTTTGCAGTGATGACTGGGGTAAATGCAGGGATCTCTTGTGTCATGAAAAGGATTAGAGGTGTCGAGGATGTTCAGACTAGGTAGTCATTTTTATTTTAGTTTTCTAAATCATGTGTAAATCATTTTAATATCTTCTGTGTTTGGGGAACTTACTCATTTAGCAGAGTTACCTAGCTATCTATTTTGTTGAGATATAGATATCTGGTACTTATTCCAGATGATATTTAATAAGCCAACATTTATCCAGTCTGCTACTACTCGATAATGTACACCGACATAGGTTAGGCATAACACCCAACTGTTAATGGGTAAATATGGAACTAAATCGCACTTCAATTTTGTATTATTTTTACCAAATTTAAAGTCACTCTTATATACATGTTATTTTTTAACCCACAAACAATGTTCAAGTAAGATTTTCAACTTTTAATGAAGTGCATCTTACTTAACAATAATCCAACATCTGGCTGCCAAAAAAATTGTGTTCTAGTTGAAAATGGCTTAAATATGTAATGATTGCAACTGAAGTAAAATACTGCATTTACTTTGAAAAAGAGAAAAGATTGAACTGTAACAATGCAAAATACTGGTGGCAGCATGGTGGCAGCTTTCGGCTCAGGTGCATTGTTTTCTTTGGTGAGTGGAATGGGCACACCGAATCCTGCAGTCAATGCAGTTACTACTGGTTTATTCTTCTCTCTTTTCCAAGGCGGTATCTTCATGGTATGCTTTTCTATTTGTGACTCTGTTATGTTCGTTTTGAGGGGAGAACTTCAGTAACTCTGCTTATATCATTGTGTATTGCTTTTATGATAAAAACTGTAGGTGGGACAAAAATTCTCTCAGCCTCAAAGTGAAGATGTGTACTACTCGCGTGCTAGAAGCATGCTTCTGAATCTGGGGCTCCAAAAATATGAAAAAAATTTCAAGAAGGGACTTCTCACTGATGTTACATTGCCCCTCCTCAATGACAGGTCTAGAGCACCTCTCCCCACCCCCTTCCCAAACACGAATTCAGATCCAGTGCAATACCGAACCGAGTAGAATGAGATCTGAGTTGTTCATTTTCATCTGGCACAAATCTCAAAACGGCCCCCCTATATTCTAAATAGGCACCAATGTGACTTTGGCCCGGCTGGGAGTATTGTGCACGGTCCGGTACAGTAGAGGATATGGATTCCCTAAACCTCCCCCCCCCCCCCCCCCCCCCGCCCCCCACAGCAAACAAAGAAAAGAAAGAAAAAATATTCATCTAAAAAAACAAAAAACAAAAAAGATAGTCCCACACACAGCTAGGTTAGTTTATTTAAATCTGGACTGAGCCTGTCTCTATTAAATTTTTGCTGTTCCATTCATGGACCTGAATGTCTTGGCCCAAATAAGTAGAGCTGCTAACAAAAGCATAAAAAACCTTTAATGTTAATAGCAAGTAAAACAGCTATTATTTGGGTAAAAAATGGGTATAACAAATTTTTTGGATGAAACATGTATGCCATATCAAATAAGGTGGATCACAAAAGGCAAGAGTTGTCAAATTAGGTACCTGGGCAGTTTGTTGAATTACCTTTCTGTGGTCATATCATCTTTTAAATAGGCAAATTATATTTCAGAAATAAATAAATTGATAGAATACAATGTGGGTGTTCTCGTAATATATATTTTTTTATTATTGTTTTATTTTTTACTACAGTGCTCTTAGAGATGTGAACATTCCACCTGGGCCAAGACTTCTCATTATCGATCACATCCAGAGGTTTGTCTCGACCTTTCTAAGCTAATTTGATTCCATGAAATGTCCATACAAGTTTGTAATAAGTATAAATGTAACTAAGCATTACCCCCCTCCCATGTGCATTATCACATGTTTTGCAAGTTTTTTATACAGATTTTTTTCTTCTGTTTTTTTAGTAGTTTTCTTGTCTTTTGTTCTAAGTATTTCGGATGTATGAGATAGAGACGTCACCAAATTTTTCAAGTGCATATGATGTATATGGCCCTTTATTGAGCATTGGCTTATTGCCTTTTTTTTATGTATAATTATTATAATGTGGTTTGCAGGGATCCTGAGTTGTCGAAGGATCGGCGATATTGAGAAGCTTTTTCTTTATCAGCTAGAAGTTGAGTTAAATCAGGTTTTGTTAGAATTTTCAGCCTATGGCATTTAGGGATGCATAAATGGTTATGTTTTAAACCAAGATTTTATGTTTTGTTTTAATCATGTGGCTTTGAAATTAAATGATTGATTCTGCATTATTTCTATGGAAATATGGAACGGAAGTGCAATTAAGGTATCCATGGGTTGTGTTGCTTTGCCAGTTGATCTCCTCTCTCTTTCTTTTTTCGGAGTATGTATTTGAAAATTTCATCTGTGCCTCTACAAAGCTATAGAGTAGCATTTGCAAACCTGCAATATGAGAAATACTTGGATGATTTTTGGTAGCAGCATCGTATCTCCAACTATCTTCAAAAGAATGTTTACACTATTCATTTTCTCAGAATTTGTCTATAGAGGAACGAGAATGTTTAAACTATTGTTTAGCAGTTTAGATGCATTTGTGGGAGCTTCGGTATCTTCTAAATGCAAGGGGCAAATGATAATTTATTATCATTGTTGTGTATTGCTGCATTTCATATGTTTTAGGAGGGCACGCACGCACGGTATTTTCTCAATTTGCAGCAGTGTATCCGATATTCTTTCAGGATTTGCTGAGGAACATGTGGATTATTTTCTTTGATCAGGAGTAAAAATTAATTGCGAGAAATACCATTTTGCTCCGAAATTTTTATTTATATCATAATAAAAAAAAATAAACCAAAACACTTAAAAAATGGGAGAATTCGAAAATTACCTAGGCCGCCAAATACTCTTGCGGCCTCAAAGACTGGGGACCGTTAATTGACCATGTGGCTCTAGGAGCCTCCAAATGAGTTAGCGGCCTCATTTTTTTTTACAGATATTTTATTAAAAGTGGTATCAGCGGCTGCCCATAACAAAAATGACATTACCCATGCTAGCAAATTGGTTTCCAGAATCTCTGTGCCACTTACAAAAAAAAAATGGGGCCGCTAATCCATTTGGAGGCTCCTAGACTAGAGCCGCAGGGCCAATTGGTGGCTCTCAGTCTTTGAGGTCGCTAAACAGTTTGACAGTGTGGGTAAATTTCGAATTCTCATCAAACTGTAATGTTTTGGTTTATTTTTTTTTTATTATGGTATAAATAAAAATTTCGGCCATTTTGCTAATATCATTTGATCGAGAATATCCAATGTGATTTGATTTTATCTGTAAACTGGCCAATTTAATTTTGCAGGAGGCAAGTTCTTGATTACATATGAACCGTTGGAATTTACTCAGACGAGATAATAATGGTATAATAGTGTGGTCATAGCTATTGCAGCATATGTTAAACAGTTAATGGTTTGGCATCCGATAAGAATTACGAAGGTAAAGAATAATAAGGAACAAAAGATAATAACAAGGCAAGGGGCGGATCTAAAACCATTTAAAGATAGTTAAAGCTACTTCTGTGATTTTAAAACTAGTTATGTGTACTAAAATTTAATTGAATTTTATTTTTTTAGAACATATTATATAGTCTAAATTCTCTTATAAATATCACATGTCTACTTGTAGTCTAATGGTTAGAGTTTATTTTGTATTAGTGGAGAACTTGAATTCAATTTCCACCAATCACAATTTGTGCATTTTAAGTTTTAGCCTCTTTTATCAAGATTTTCTAGTTCTGCCCATGACCATAAGGAACTTAAGCGCCACTATATTATACAAATTAATGTGATAACACAACTGTAGGACGAAAGACAAAAATGGAAATGAAATTGGTAAAGTTCTAGATTAGTTGACAAAAGATAAGGCCCAAGAATTTGTTTCTCTAATAACGCCCAAGAATTAGTTTCTCTAATAATAACTCCTTTATAGCCTTCTTTGGTCCAAGTGATAAAAACGGTGAAAAAATTTACAATCTGTCTGTGCGTTTATAACACATGTTTGTAGAGGGGTGTGTAAAGAATTCGTATCCTCTGCATTAACTCAAATTTTGAGTTAAGATCTGAACCGTTCTATTGAGATCCGCACTAATATTAAAGTGCACGTGCGTTGTAGGAGTGGACAGGATTGATCCGAATTTTGATCGTACGGTTCATAAATTAACTCAAACGGTGCGTTAATGCAGAGGATACGTATTCGTGTGTAAAGGAGTTGAACACAGGAGCAGATTCAAGATTTTCGTCAAGAGGGGGTAAAAAATAACTAATCGAATTTAAATATCTATTTGGATTTAAATTCATTAACTAATTGAGTACTCGATAAAAAATAAAACTTTAAATTATACTTTCCAACACCCTGACTTATAATTTATGATGCTCTAACTTATAATTCTAATTACTAATCATAATTCAGAAAATATATCTTAATTTTATTCCTAAATTTAATCTGAATTACAAATCAGAAATCCAGAGGGGGAAAAAATATTTCAGGGAATGCAAAGTCGGTTGGGTCGATAGATCTCTATTAAAATTCAAAATCCAGGAGGAGACAACTGCCCCATCCCCCAGTCTCATGTGGGTCCGCCCTTGGTTGAACAGTTAGACAGTGCTTCACAACACCTTTGTTAAAGGAAATGAAGGGAGAGCCTGATTCCACTTGATTGACGTTGGTTACATTTTTCATAATTGAAAATTTTAAGGGGGGAGCGGAAGGAAGCAGAGATGAGGTGCAACTTGTATAAACTTAGCGATTTTATTATTTCCGATTCGGGGTGTAGAGGAGGTAACTCTCTCGTATTTCTTCTCTTTTTTTTTTTTCTTTTTTTTGTCATGCAGCTGTTTGTGAAGCACAATTTAAAAAAAAAAATTGATCTGATACAAATTAAAATATTTTTTGTCGTTCTTACTGCTTAATTTATTGAAAAACTCATATGATATATCATTATCTCTTTTTTTTTAGAAACAAAATATAAAGAAGTTTTAATTGAAAAGCATGGAAAATTTATCCGTTATCAAGAAATTGAATCAAAATCTGATTTGGCCTTAGCTGCAAAGCCGAGTCAATGACATAAAATAAGGAGTATTCATGCGTTGAAAGCAATATGTGACTCATTAGCTAGTTTGAAAATTCATTGTTGGTATCACGTACCTAATTAATTAGCCCAACGGGGAACGCACGTAGGAGGTGACAACTAAAGAACAAAAGAAAAAAGAAAAAGGAAAATTAAAAACTAACATGAAAATTGAAAAGAAATGCATCCGGCAACGCTACGTGATGCAGTTAACTGTCATATCATGCAACATAATACATTTATTTTACTAGACTTAGCACCTAGTGGTACCAAAAGAAAAAAAAAAAAATCTAATTTTCTCCTAACTTATTTGTGACATTACTTGCATGCTTAGTGCTAGTGATTGCATCATCTTAAATTGTGCTTTTGTCTCCATATTGTGGAGGCTTCAGCTTGTGTAGTTTGCATGTGCGCCACATTCTTTGATGTTATGCTGACAATTTCTTATAAGAACATTATCTTTTACCATTAGACTAGCTAAAGATTGATTATTGATGTGTTAGTACTTTATATATTACTAACTTCTCCAAGAACGTTCCTATATAATATCAAGTATGATAAAATGGCATGTGTAACTAAAAATTGACAGTAACTAAATTATTGTTTTTCAACAGAACTCAGTCACAAATGCATAAATAATCCTATATATTTCAGCAGGTTTCATTTAGTTCTTGTATTTTCGAACTTTTTCTTTCGTTTCTCTTGTTTGCTTCAATTTTAGAGCACACCCAAGTCATTACCAAGTCGGGCAAGTCCCCGACATTTTTATTAATATCCAAAGTTTAATACAAATTATTAATTATATCCAGAACTCAACTCAATATCGAAATATACCCAAGCCGGCCATTTTCTGGCCGGCAATGTTCCTTCCCTAAGCCGGCCATAAAATGGCCGGCTATGTACTTTTTTTCTCTCTTTTTTTTTTTTTTTTTTTATAAAGAGACACTATGAAGATCAAAATATTGAAATCTAACTCTGAAAATTAAAATTTTTTTTTAAAATTATTTGTTATATTACTTCTATGAGGAGGGATCAAATTACAACAATTATTTTTTTTATTTTCAAAGTCCAAATCGTCAATCCAAACCGTTCAACATGATTTCCACAATAAACTGTGCTTGCAGATCAAATTTTACATTTTTTGAATTTGTTTACTATTTATTAAGTATTTTACAAAAAATAGTCATATTCAGACCATTGAATTTTGTACCCATCTTAATAAATAGTAAAAAAATTCAAAAAAATGTAAAATTTGATTTGCAAGCACATTTTATTTAGATAATCATGTTGACCGGTTTGGATCGACGATTTGGACTTTGAAAATGAAAAAAATGGTTGTTGTAACTTGATCCCTCCTCTACTTCTTTTGATGTATAATTAGCATATTTATACTAAAATACGCTAGAATACTTAGAAATTATGTTGAATTACACTATATTACAATAAATTATGTTCAATTATACTAAATTACGTTAAATTACAATAACTTCGCTAATTATGCTGAAATACAGTAAAAAAAACACTAAACCCTACACAAAATTACGCTATAGTAGACTGATTTTGCTCATCTTTCATGAATCATAAAAAATAGTAAAAAAATTCCAAAAATAGTAAAAATTGGTAATCTGCAAGTTCATTATGTAACTAATTTACTGAGCTACTTGGATTGAATGATAGAAATGAAAATTTTAATCGGAAACTTCAACTCAAGTTTTGAGGCTCTTTCCTTTGTTTTTTGGCGATTCTGAATTTCGGAATCCAACATAGCGGGCACGGACGCATGCGCATTTTCGCAAGCTTTCCGAAAAGTGGTCATTTGCTCAAATCGGACACTCGAGCGCCGTTTTATGACCGTTTGAAGTTTCATCGTCGTTTTTCTCCTTTTCAGTGAAGATATCGTCCCTATTCATATCGTATTTTAGCGTAATTTACCGTATTTTAACGTAATTTAATGTAATTTAACGTAATTTAACATAATTTAGTGTTATTCAACATAATTTCAATTAATCTATCGTATTTTAGTATAAATATGCTAATTATACATCAAAGAAGTAACATAACAAATAATTTAAACAAAAATTTCAAATTTTCAGAGTTAGATTTCAATATTTTGATCTTCATAGTGTCTCTCTAAAAAAAAAAAAAAAAGGTACATAGCCAGCCAGAAAATGGCCGGCTTGGGTATATTTCGATATTGAGTTGAGTTCTGGGTATAATTAATAATTTGTATTAAACTTTGGATATTAATAAAAATGTCGGGGCAAGTCCACTTATTTTTGCCCGTATCGTTAAATATTTTTTAAATTTTTCATGCAGTGGGATGTATTGACAAAGCGAGAAGAAAATTTATTTGACGCGATTAACGAAGCCTGAGGAGACAAAAACAACGGGCTATTTGTATCTTGCTGACCGGACAATAGTCACTTTTTCAAAAAGATCCAAAGGTTTGAGGTTCATAAGCATCAGAGACAAACAAACGCGTCATCAATTGAATGTGGTGACGGTAGCAACAAGCGCCAAGATGCAATAGGATTGTAAAAACTTTAATAATTGTCGAATGAATATATATTTTTAGTAGAATTTTACTTAAATTTTTTGATTAAATAATTAGTTTTTAATATCAAGATTGAGGATATTGTCGTTAGTTTATTTATTATTGCAGATTGAATATCAAGACCGAAAGTTCCCTTACTAGGGGTGCAAACGGATCGGATACGGATCGGATAGTGGTAAAACCATATCCGTATCCGCTTTTATTTTCCGGATACGGATACGGATCGGATATTAGACGGATACCGATACGGATCGGATATTAAACGGATACGGATACGGATATCCGCTTTTTATAATAGTGAATTATATAATTTTTTTTATAATATATATCAAACTATATGATATAATTTTAATATTCGGATACGGATAATTAAAATTAAAACCATATCCGTATCCGTATCCGCACGGATATTCGGATATCGGATATCCGTATCTAATTTTCGGATACGGATCCGGATACGGTCGGATAATATCCGATCCGTTTGCACCCCTATCCCTTACGGTTGCCTTTTGGTTAGAGTGTTCAAATTTCAAACGGTTCAGTTTATTTGGTTTTCAATCGAACAAAAAAATGTTGGTTTAAATGAATCAGTTCTTCAATTATTTCGGTTTAAATGGATCAGTTCAGTTTAGACTTTTCAAAATCAATTAAACCAACCGACCGAATTATAATGGCCCAATATTGTTTATATTTTGTTTGGTTCAATCATTGCTTCATTTCATTCATTTTAGTTGATATTTTAGAACATCTACATATTTTGTATGGAATTGAACAACTTGTGTATGAAAATCTATACTTTTCGTTAATAATAATACTAATATGTTTACTTGAGTTTGAACCGAACAAATTAAAATTCATTTCAGTTTAGTAGGTTTATTTAGTTCTTATATTTTCAAATGCACAAGAAAATCCTCATGTTTTAGTAGGTTTGATTTAGTTCTTATATTTTCAAACCTTTTCTTTCGTTTATCTTGTTTGCTTCAATTTTGAAGCACACCCAAGCCATAAACAAGCTTTTTTTGTTCGTATCCTAAAATATATATTTTTTAAATTAATTTTTACGTAGTGGGACATTTTAACAAAGAGAGATTTTTGTTTGACATGATTAAAAGCAGCACGTGATATTTTTGACATTTTTTAACGTGTCAGTTTTTTTGAGAATTTCATGTATATCTCTCAAAAATTTTAATATTACATATTTATTCCTTCAAAATCAGTAATTATATATTTATTCTTAAAAATTGTAGAAACTCACATATTTGTCCAATTTAACTCTATAACATATCAAATACCTTCAAAAATAATTAAATAATATTTTTTTAAACTTTAAAATTAAATTTATAATATTAATTAATAATATTGACCATTATGCCCCTTCATTTTCGTCTTTTTAGTCCGCCTGACTTTTTTTTTCTGTCTAAGACGTCAAACCTCCCGCCTCTCTCTCCAAACGAAGATGAAAAAATTAAAGCAGCGAGGGCGACAAAAATTTATGAGAGGGGAGGCGACGAGAGAAAACAGGAAAAATATGTGATTTGGCACATTTGGAGAGAGAGACGGGAGGTTTGACGCCTTAAAGAGAAAATAACTCAGACAGACTAAATAAACAAAAACGAAAGACATAATGATCAACATATTCTTAATTAATATTGTAAAATAAATTTTAAATTAAAAAACATATTATTTAATTATTTTTGAAGATATTTGATATGTTATAGAGTTAGATTGGACAAATATATGAATTTGTACAATTTTCAAGGATAAATATATAATTATTAATTTTGAAGAAATAAATACGTAATGTTGAAACTTTTTGAGGGTTATCAATTGAATGTCGTGACGGTACCAACAAGCGCTGGGACGTGCTCCGATAGGATTGTCAAAGACTGTTTTATATTCTTGAAAAATATCGGGGAACTGGCACCTATCATTTCAGCCTCAAATGCTTTTTGGTACGGAAAATAAAATGTACAACAGGAGACAACTAGCTGCAAGGCGATAATTAATTTTTTGAGAGACAACTAGCTGCAAGACGATATTTTATTTTTGAGAGAATGGCCGGTATACCTATTAAAATATTTTTTATATATTTTCTATCGAAATATTTTTTTTATTTTTTCATTATAAATTAGAAGAAATATATCATGCTTAATCGGTTAATTTTTTTTTCCACATACAACGTGTAGAGCATTTTCATCTCTCGTATTATTAGAGTTTCTAATATGAGGTGACAGTTTTTATTTCGATTTTAGGGATGTGGGAGAGTTTATTATTTAGAAACTATGCAGAAAAATTTCTTATTAACAAAACTGTTTATAAACTCCACGCTGACCAAATAATTGACTCAAATTATTTCTTCTTTTTAATTTGTTACTGACGAGGTTTAATAGAAACTCTAAATTAATTTCAGGTATGTGAAAGTTTAAAAAATTTAGTTACTAAAATGTGGTTAACAGTTATTTAGAAACTCATTTGAGTTGTTGGGATTAATATGTTTAATCGGTTGAAAATATCATTCAATCATTCTGTCATTTAGTAAAAAAAATTAAAATTCAAATCACTCACTATTTAATATCCAAATAAATTCTCATTGCTGACTTTCCAAAAAAGAAAGAATCATTCAATCATTTTATATGATCTTAATATTTTATAAGAATATAACTATTTAAACAATCAGCAGTTTCATTGGTCGGCACTAATCTAATGAAGAATCGTTTTTTTAAGCATGAGATAAGAAATTTTGAGCTTGCGAAGTTAGACTTGAAACATGATTGGATGTGGTACTTGATGGTGCAGTCTGATTATCTTCTTTAACTGACATGACAATTAGTTCGGGAATTCATATGCACTCAGGTACCTGACCTGATATAATAAAATCTGGGATCGACTAATTGTACCCAAGGAGTTGTACCCAGTTTTTACTCAAATCAATTGTCATTTAACTTGCGCGAATACTGTAAAATTCTATACTCAATACTGTATCTTCAATGACAAATCATATATAATATGTAATTCAAAATTCAAAATAATATCTTCAATGGCAAATAGTTTGCAACTTCCACAACTGCCAAACTACCTGTACTTCCTGTACTATACATGTACTTCCTGTACTTCAACTGGCTGTACTTTCAGAGTAACAGCTTCTAGAATATTTCAAAATCAAACCACTTCTCAAACTTGCAGTCTGATTATCTTCTCAAACTTGCAGTTTTTTCGAAATTAAAATTTTTAAATTTTTTTATTTTTTCTAATTTTTTTTCATCATTTTTTCTTCTTCAATTAATATTTATATATGCATCTATATCATGTAAAATAAGACTTCAATACTGTAAAACTTGCAAATGTAAATTATAAAACTAACAGATGCAAAATATAAGAATTTAATAATGTAAAATTGACACCTGAAACTGTAAAACTAACATATACAAACAATAAAACTTTAATACTCTAAAATTCGCAACCTAATACATATGTTCCACAACCAAATACATTTGTTCCACACAAACATACAAACAATGTAATTACTTCATAACCCTCTGGTGAACGTTATTTGGATGAGTGAGAAGCTTCATCGCTAAAACCACACGTTTTTTTGAAATATCATTTTGCAAAAAAACAAAATAAACAAGGTTATAATTTGGAGTTACCTTGCTGAGAGAAAATATTACAAATCGAAATTACGTCTTAAACTTTAATGCTGTAAAACTAACATACAAACTATAAGATTTCAATACTGTAAAATTAACACCTGAAACTATAAAATTAACATATACAAACTATAAAACTTCAATACTTCATTAAATAAATACTATCAGATGACTCACTGTCAGAGTTTCAGGTGTGGGTAAAATAAAACATAATTTTGACAAGGTGTTAATACTTCAGCTTTTTGATTTTTTATTATATAGACATGCAATACTGTAAAACTCTAATACTGTAAAACTGGCAGATGTAACTGTAAAACTAACATGCAAACTATAAAACTAACATATACAAACTATAAAACTTCAATACTGTAAAACTTGTAGATGTAAACTGTAAAACTAAAAAATGCAAACTATAAAAATTACATGTGTGAAAGTTAGGGGTATCTCGGTGATCAGATTGTAGACAAAACGCAAAATAAAAATTGCACAATCCATTGATCATTCTCCCTGCTTTGGGCACACATCTTCAATAATACCAACATCTTTCCAAGTTGGTTTAGCTGAAAGAAAAAAATGATATCAACAAATTCATAAAAACTTCAAATCCTAATCCTGTAAATCATTGGAAGAATTCTGAAAAACTAGTTGAACAATTCTGTAAAATGTTGCATAGAAATTTTTTAAAACAAGCACTCACAAGTCCTTCAGGAAAGAAATTCTCTAAGCCATCTCATGATGTGCCAGTGGAAGAATCATGTAAAACAATTGCAATAATCTTGTAAAATAATTGCAATAATATTGTAAAACTAGTTTAAGAATCATGTAAAACAATTGCAATAATCGTGTAAAACTAGTTCAAGAATCTTGTAAAACAATTGGAAGAATCTTGTAAAACTAGTTCAAGAATCATGTAAAACTATTTCAAGTATCATGTAAAACTAGTTCAAGAATCCCGTAAAACAATTGCAAGAATCATGAAAATTTAGTTCAAGAATCCTGTAAAACTAGTGCAAGAATCATGTATAACAATTACAAAAATCCTGTAAAACAATTGCATCAGCTGGAATACTAACTCAACAACCTGCATAACTCAATCCATATATGTAAAATAAAGAACTAAAAATATTACAAAGATCATGTAAACTATTGTATTTATCATGTAAACCTATTAGATAGATCTTATAAAATATTGTATATATCATGTAAACATATTAGACAGATCACGTAAACCTATTATATAAATCCTGTAAATCTATTGGAAGTACTGGTAAAGCAATTGCACAACTGTACACAACACTACAACATTTTATACATACACCTTAGTTGAGATATTTCTTGAAATTGAACAAATAGAACTGAAATGCAAAAGTCAGAGAGAGAATTAAGCAGATATATACCTGGAGATTTAAATATCTTGCAAGTGAATTTTGTTTTGGAAATAACTTGAACATCTCCATGTATTGGCCAATACATGAACTTCCACCTCCGATCAGCACTCAATGGCTTAAGCACAAGCTTCGCCTCGTAATAGTTTACTTCATAATTAAAGAACTGTAAAAGGGGTAGTAACAAAAGAGCATCAGATAAGCTTATCTGTTGGAGTGATTTCATCACAAATCAAAGAGCACACAAATTCAAATCATGAAAAAATCGAATCAATCAAAATTAAATTTGAGAAAATCAATCAATCATAACTGGACCAAAGTTTGAGATGTAATATCGCGATTGTATGATTTTGAGGGCTGAATCGAAGGAAAATTGAAGTCGTGGTCTGCAATCAAAACCAATTCGATATTCAAGGAAATTGAGGTCTGAAATCAAAATTAAATCGGCTTCGAGAGGAACGAAGCTGTAGCGTGACACTGCAGCTGTCTTCTTCGTCGTCTAAGTGGTTTAGTACTCCATCGCCGTCGCTGCCGTCGCACGTCACCGCTGCCTGTTTGACGCTGTTAGGACCTTGCTTGAACGGGATCGGTGCCATCTGTAGAGAGATAAAGGAGGTAGCGAAATAGAGTAAGAGAGAGAGCTCCGATTGGTGGCAGAGACCGATCTGATTTGCGCCGATGTAGAAGTTGTTGTGAAGACTGAAGAGGAGGTCCGGCACGGCTATGCCGGTGCTGAAGGGTGAGGAGGTTCGGGGCGACCATGAATTTTGTCAGAGGGGAGGCCGTCGGAGGTCGGGTCGGATCTCAAACTGAGAGATTTGAGAATTTTTTTTGAAGAAGAGATGGATTAATAACGGGGAGAGAGATCGGGAAATTTGAGAAAGAGAGAGATCGGAGATTATATAAGACAGTTACGAAACAGTTGAAACACATATGAAGTGGGGACCGAAACAGTGTGGATAAAAAGTGGATACAAAAGATTGGGTATAGACAGGGGCGGAACCAAGGCCTGGGCCAGCCTGGGCCCTGGGCCCCCCTGGGCCCTGGGCCCCCCTGACCCAGAAAACATATACAGAGCTGAGAGCCTTTTAATAAATAAAAAAAACTGGCACCCCCTTTGTCTTCCTCTTCGCACCCCCTTTGGCATCCCCTCTTTAATAAAAAAAACTAGCACCGCCTCTGTCGGGCACTCTTGGATTTATCAACCACCTGTTAGGCCCCCATACCGATCATTCCTGGTTCCGCCACTGGGTATAGAAACCTTTTTCTCTAAAATCTGAACCATTTATTTCAATCTAACATGAATTTGTAAGACCTCCGTTTCTAACGTAGGTCTGAAATAAAATTGCTTGGTTGGGATTTTTTTAGATACATGTGTTACATCAGCAGTTGATCTTTTGATCAATCAAGGAGAAGATTGTATTAATCGTTTCCCGCGTTTAAGACAGCGATTGACCGTGTCCTGATTTTAGGAGAACCAATTGCAAGAATTATAAATGTTCTCAATTTGATAAATTTGATCGCGAGATTCATGATGGCTCTTATTTAATAAACCGAGTTAAATTATATGTGATTGATATTGGGACACAACACACGTGGGGTTATTGGTACCTCATTAAAGAATAATTCTACTTAATGATGACAATAATCGAGCCGATATTCGGATTTTTGTTGTTGTTGCAACTCGCAAGAACCAGATCTGGAATCATTGATTATGTTGGTACGGAGTGTGCCATCAACATTTGTAACCATGTATGTAACGATCACCTGCCCTGTTATTGGTTAATAATCGTATTTGTATTCAATCTTCCCAAGACTTTTTATTGTCATTGACTCGCCACAGTATGTTTGGATCCATATATGCCACAGAGAATCGAATTGTGGTATAAGTTAAAGTTGCGAACCGGCTAATACACTTGAGCTGTGGTTCAGTTGAAAGGCGCAACCCACCAACCGCACCAGTCTCTAATCCTTTGAACTTGTATGCATTTCAAATTATCATTAATTTAAAAAATGGGATTTCTACGAACACCCATATGAATTCCGGCCGTGTAACGGGTCAATGACACCAGCACCATAGCATACACACATTTTAGAAGCCATATACCAGCTATTTACAAAATATGGAAATAAATATAGGTACGAATGTGAAGACCCACCACACCACTATACGCTTGGTACTAGGAACAGGGGCCGGTATTATGACTTGGGAGTTGATAAAGAGCGCGTATCGTCTTCGTCTGAGATATGTCATATTTTGCGTGACCGACGTGTCCGGTGCTTATTCGGGGATAGCGCAGTGGGCCAGTATTATTTGAACTTTGAGATTCGTGCAGAACGTATTTGAACAGTTGAGATTTCTCAAAAAAGTCGCGCAAAACATGGGATATCTCAGAGGATGCGAATTCGTTGATAAGATGGGAGCTAGTTCTTAATTGACCTGATCCAATAGCTCCCCTTAATTAGCTCTCTGTAAAGAATCATTATCAGCTGGAGACGTTTATATTTGACTTCTTTTCGCCTACTTTCTTATTTCTTAATTGTGGAAATCAAAAGGGAAAGGAAAATGTTATTTAGCTATTGCATAGCGAAAAACTGGACAGGTTTGGCGCGTTAAAACAGTTTGGTTGTTGGTTTTCCGTATAATTATGTTCTAAGTTGAAATCAAAACAGTGTTGTCAATATCTTTTATCCAATTTAGTGTGTTTGTTATCTGGTTTACGAGCTTTTAAATTTTTTATTTTATAAATTCACCTCTGAGTTACTGTGTAGGGATGAAAATAGAATTATTTCTATGAAGTTTGTATTACGAGTTTCTATGTTACGTGTGTAACACACCATAAATATAACTTAAATCAATGTTTCAGTTTAGAAGTTCATTATAAGTGTATTTACTAATATGTCTTGAACAATGAAAATAAAATCACTTAATTGCTAATGTCTTCTGGAAAAAAACAGGAGACAATTGACTCTGTTATCTCTACTTTTATCTGGTTTTGTTTCTGTTCATGATGACAAGTTGGCTAAAAAAATGCCACTAGCAGACTCCATTACCTCTTTTAGTTATTTTAAATTCTCAAATCACATACAAGTACAACGAAACTGCAAAATATTGACGTGATAATCACAATTTTAATTGCAGTGAGATGTGGAATAATTATCAATTAAGCAATTTTATTAAATTAGTAATATATTTAAAAGTGTTGCGTTATCTTCAATTGATAATTACAAAATGTAAAATTTGAAATTGGTATAACACTAAATTAAAAAAAATATATATTAGAATCAATTGCAGAAATGTAGATGATATAAAATTTATTGAGCAATAATTGTTAAAATTGTGGTCGTGTTAAAAAAGAACATCTTTTGTAATTAAAAAAAATGAAGATATTGTTAAGCTTCTAAAAAGAACATTTCATTTGTAAATATCTCAAAGGCTGGAATAAATCAACAGTGCATATCAGATGCCAAAGAAGATATGAACTAAACCGCTGAAGGCAGTTTAACTTAGAGAGGGGAGATGATTTTCAACACTTAGCATTTCATTTGACAAAAAAAATTAGCAACGGAGTTGATTTAGATTCATTGTCTTCTTTTAGATATAGAAAATTTAATTATAAAATAATAAACTATTTTTTTATTGAGTGAGGGTATGGTACTATGCATAGCGCATATTAGTCCGCGCTATGGATTCAAATCTTCGGTTTGAAAGTCTTAACGGTCGATTTGAACTGTTCAAAATGGTCTCAATATGAATATAAATATGTATTTGTAAACTAAATTTTACATTTTTTAAAATTTGTTTGCTATTTAGATGGGTAGAAAATCACTTGATTTGAAAATTTTGGACCATCCAAAAACAGTGGTTTTCTACCCATCTAAAAAAATAGTAATTTTTTTAAATGTAAAATTTAGTTTACAAGTACATATTCATATGAAGACTATGTTGAACGGTTCGGATCAATAATTAAGATTTTGAAAACAAAAATTCTAATATGTAGTACGGACCAATCCGCGCTATACCCTCACTCTTTTTTATTTGGTGATCTTTTACTTTTGTTCTATATTTTCTCTATGAGGAGGGTTCAAATGCCTCCATTTTTCATGCCTCCACCATGCCTCCACTTTTAAAAACTTTAATAACTCAAAATTTAAAACTTAAAAGTCAAAATAAAACCATAAATGGATATGATCTACATCATTTTATCTATGTGCCCATAAAAAATTATCACATTTTGATTTTGTTTTTATGTGAATCAATAAGTTGAAAAATCAATGTCTAGAAATTATCCACATTAGTATGTTTTTTTACAAGCTCTTGATGACAACCAAAACAAAATTGAAATGTCATAATTTTTTACACATGCATAGATAAAATGATTTAGATCATATCCAACGGTTTTATTTTGATTTTTAAGTTTTAAATTTTGAGTTATTAAAGTTTTTAAAAATGGAGGCATGATGGAGGCATGAAAAATGGAGGCATTTGAACCCTCCTCTTTCTCTATATATATTAATCAAACCTGTTTTTTCTGTTTTCTACGCTTAAAATTTAAAAAAATATTAATAGTAATAATAAAAGAGAAAGGTTCACTTGACAATGTCCAATTGGGACATGGATAAACTTAAATAAAAAAATTGTTTGATTTGGATACTTTGATTTGAATTTTGTTAATTTTGATTTTGAGAAAAGTATAGGACTATAAACCACATAAATAAAAAAATTGTTCTAAATTCAGAGCTTTCCAAGTTTTAGAGGTCTAAACAGAAACTATTGTTACTAAATTTGTACGCTAAAATAAGTAAAATGTCCAATTGGGACATGGATAAACTTAAATTCAAGTACTAAGATCTGAAAACAAAGCTCTCATGCTAATAACAGAACCAGTCTACCAATTGATTTTCATAGGCCAAATGTGTCAAAGTCTAGCATGATAAATTGATAACTCATGCCAATGACTTGAGAGTAGGTCCGATGGGCATCGGACCTACCTCGGTTCGACGGGTTTAATCACCATTGATTTTATTTTAGATTCGTGCGAAATGCTTTAAAATCCGTGCATGTATGTTTGAAGATTTGTGCGCACAAATTTCTCCGTTTTCTTACGGTAGATCTGCCCATCGGAACCAAACTAGGTCCGATGGGCATCGGACCTACACCTATCTCCATGCCAATAAGTAATAACAGAGCCAGTCTCCCCAATTGATTTTCATAGTACAAATGTGTCAAAGAGTAGTAGCTAGCATGATCATGGACTCATAATCATACAATTATTTCCTTCAACACAACGCTTTATTATTCTTTTTTTATGACAAATACTGACAAGTCGCCCCATGTGGGATGCCATGTACAGATTGACCCCACATATTTATCAACACTAAATCTATACTATCAATCAATGAAAAGAACTCAAAAGTTAAAAAGTAGAGGGATGCTTCTATGGGCATAAGGACCTATTTGTAAAATGAGTATATTTTTATTTTCAAAGTTCAAACAGTCGATCCGACCGTTCAACATTATCTCCATATTAAAATGTACTTGGAGGTCAAATTTTACATTTTTCTGAATTTTTATACTATTTATTAAGTATTTTACAAAACTAGTCAAATTCAGACCATTGAATTTTGTACCCATCTTAATAAATAGTAAAAAAATTCAAAAAAAATGTAAAATTTGACCTCCAAGTACATTGTAATATGGAGAAAATGTTGAACGGTCGAATCGACTGTTTGAACTTTGAAAATAAAAATATGCTCATTTTACAAAGAGGTCCTTATGCCCATAGAAGAATTTGCCTAAAAAGTATGAATGGGGCACCTGCCAACAAAGGATCCACACAATGTGGCCATTACATGGAAATTGGAAGGTACATCATGAAGCATACCACATTACCACCATTGCACGCAAGAACACACGTGCCACCGCCACATAAATTTTCCCAAATAAATCCGAGACTGAAAACAGACGCAAACCAAAAGCCACACCACCATTTGTTTATAATTAGAGAAGATATCGATATATATATATATAGAGTAAGGCTACGGTGCTTTGCAAAGCATAGAGGCCTCCGTGCTTCGGGGCTACTTTTTGGATTTTGAAAATCCAAACAACCCATCCGAACCGTTCAACATGTTCTAAATATTGAAATGTGCTTGGAGACCAAATTTTATATTTTTTGGAATTTTTTTACTATTTATTAAGCCACTTTGAAAATCCCAAATCCGGTGGTCCAAATTTTTGTACTGTTTACCGTTGGATTTTGGGATTTTCAAAGTGGCTTAATAAATAGTAAAAAAATTCCAAAAAATGTAAAATTTGGTCTCCAAGCACATTTCAATATTTAGAACATGTTGAACGGTTCGGATGGGTTGTTTGGATTTTCAAAATCCAAAAAGTAGCCCCGAAGCACGGAGGCCTCTATGCTTTGCAAAGCACCGTAGCCTTACTCTATATATATATATATATATATATATATAGAGGCGCCATAACCTACCTCTATCTCTCCATCTCTTCCTCTCCTTTCTGTGGCACTCTGTTCTTTTTATTTTTATTTTTATCTCCCAAGATAAGATTTAAGACGCATCATATAAACCAACAAAATCACATAATTTACAAAGAGACGCTTCATCTCCTTCCAGTTCTTTTCCTTTTCTCGCCAGCTTCTCTGCCTCCTCAATTGAGATTTGAAGCGTGGAGATGGGTGATTACAAACCGATTACAAATGCCGAACCAGTGGATATAGAATCTGGAACCATTAAAAGCATTGATGAATCCAAGAAGAGCTCAAAGCCTGCTCAGCACCGCCTTGTATCTCTCGATGTCTTTCGCGGTATCACCGTTGCAGTATGTTCATATCTTCATTCATTTTCTTTTGTTTGTTATCAATTTCTCAAAATTGGGTTCTTTTAATTTGTTGTGGTTTATGTTTTGCAAATGAATCTCTTTAGTTTTTCTTTTTGGTTCTTCGAATTTGGGATTTATGATTAATTAGGTAGAGGATTTAAACTCCAACTATATTAATTATTTCGTTCTTTGAAATCATGAAGGGTCATTATTTAGGCACATGATGATATACTCTCTGCATTTTTTTTTTTTAATATGATCCGGTTCTGCACCACAAAATTTTATAAGAATATTGTGATATTTTGGAATTATGCTGCCAAAAAAGGTGACATAGACATACAAATTTGCATAAAATGCCTCTTTCCCTAGCTGTATACTAAAATAACAAAGTGGATTCATAATCACAGTCCATACAGATAACCAAACTAAAGGCACCTTTAAAATTATCTACACATTGTTGGTCTAAAAATTAACAATTAAGGAAAAGTTTATATGACTAAACTAATTAAAAAAATTATATATTGTAGAAAAAAATGCATTGTCGGCAGTTTCATAAAAAAAAATCGACGGTCAAAAACATTAGAATTCCTGATCGTTCAATTGGTAGATTCCATACCATATAGGGGCAGCCGGGCAGGTCAGAGCTAGTTTTAGGTTCCTCTTTTTTCTATTCTTTTTTCTATTTTTTTGTGAAGATTAATTTAATCAGAAGGTGGAGCCTTCAACTTAGCATGACTGCATGAGTTGAATTTTGCATGGACTAAGACTTCTAAAAGACAGGTGTCGTTCAAATCAGAAAAAAATTTCTTTTATTTTCCTGGTAGTGTTAAATTGCTAAACTACCTTCTATATATTGACTATAGAAAGTAATAATCTGCTAGAATTATGACCTGGCATGTGATCTGTGGCTAATCAATCATTAAACGGCTCATAAGCTAACATGTGGGGAATTGGGGGGGGTCCAGTTCTTTGAAATGGTTAGACGGTTCCAATCCAACACATTGCCTTACCCTACCGACCTAATATGGATCTCTGTGGCCAGTGAAATACTGTACATGGTGTGGGGAATTATAGTTTGTAGGTCCCATGATTCAGTTATAGTGGTTTAAATACGTATGGGTTCCATCTGTCATATAATGTCTGTATCCGACCAAATAAATCTGGATTCGTTCCCAACTCTGATATTTAGTTTTTTCTTTTGTTTTTATTTTGGAGAAATTCTATTTTTAATTTTAAGAATTTTTGGGGAACCTCTCTTCCACCAATAAAAGATGCTACCGTGGTATATCACACCACGGGGCGAACGGTGCATGTGCAACAAAACGTGTGGGATCCAAATTGAGGTCTCAATCTCTAGTAAAATAGATTATTAGTTTACCCTTTGAATTATAATTATATCATTCTCTCTGACACGGAAAATCAAATAAAATCATATCGTCAGCTAGTTGAAAGTTAGTTGACCTTACTTGGACCTCTTATATTGTCAACGTGGCTTTGCTTTTTATATACATTAAGGAGTTCATTTTTATATACGGATCCGTCACTTAATGGCGTTCCTTTTTCGTAGTGAAGCGATTGCTTCAAACTTCAAAGTAATAATTGTCTTTGTAATTTCAGTACAATTGAGTAAAATTAATCTGTTTTTAAGTTCATCGTAATTTTATATTTTTTTATAAGCTTAATTTTAAAATTTATCAAATTAATTTTAAATGATAAATTATATAGAATTCAATCTACTTCATGAGCAATGCGTTTACATGTAATAGTTAAAAATTTCGAAATAATTTAGTATAAAATCAATTGGTAAATAAAAGAAAGGTTTATAAGTTTTTAGTACATTTAAATTTCATCATTTTTTACCAGTTTACTTTATACTAAATTAATTTATAAGTTTGTCATGTAAACACATTACTAATGATCAAATCTAATAGATATTTAGAGTTGAGTTGGGCAACGGTGCTTCGCGAAGTAAAGCGAGTGTTTTACTTCACACTCATATTTTGTGATTTCAAAGTTCAAAATGTCGATCCGAACCGTTCAAATTGATCCCATATTAAATTGTGCTTGGAGACCAAATTTTACATTTTTTGGAAATTTTTTATTATTTCTTTAGAATTTTTGAAAATTGTTGTTTTTGATGGTCAAGGATTTTTTCGAAAACAGGGATTTTAAAAAATTCTAAAAAATAGTACATAATTTCCAAAAAATGTAAAATTTGGTCTTCAAGGACAATTTAATATGGAGATCAACTTGAACTGTTCGGATCGACGTTTTGATGTTTCAAATTGAAAATATAGACGTGAAGTAAAACACTCGTTTTACTTCGCGAAGTACCGTAACCCAACTCTTTAGAGTTAAGTTCACTAGAAATTTGATTAGCTTAAAAACACTCTAGTTCTACTTAATATTATAAAAAAATTGAGTAATTATTTTGCATCCTAATTGAGTTAGATTCTTTTGTACCTGTGAACACTTATGCGTGATCTCAAGCTCAAAGCTAGTTTGAAAAATATTAGTTCAACGACATAAAAAAAATCAAATATTTATCATTTTTTTTTGTATTTCCGCTATATCTTTTTATTATAACTCCTGAAGATAATATAATCTTTTAAATAAATAACACTTGACATAATTTGTACATATTAGTTCACTACAATATATATCATTTATAAGCCGGGCACAAAACTAGAAAATTTAGATTGAAAAGCTGACACATAAATGTAATGTATGACAGTTAGAACTTAAACTCAGATTTCTACAACCACAAAATAAAATACAAAATTTGAACAATGTAAAATTGTATAGGAAAGTTCTATTAGATTTTAATATATATAATTAAAATATTAATCATGAAATGACTAACTTTCCGGCTTGCTTGTGCATTCGCCCTGCTTACCGGACGGTGGTAAAATAATTTTCTTCAAAAGATAACAGGGGAGTCAAACAAAGGAAATTGGGAATAACCTTTTTCAGGAAGTGAGAAGAGAATAAAGTAATCCTTTCATAAAATAAGAATAGAACAAACCGTTGCAAAAGCAGGCGCTATACATGCAATCCTGAGTCATTTACCATGCCATGTCGTCATCCCCTTCTTTTGTTGTTTCAATTTCCCCCTTGATTTTTTTTTTTTCCTTTACCCATCCATGAAAAAGGGAAAAACACAAAGGAAAGAAAATCCAAGTCACTTTCAACCTTTATTTTCCTCTTATTTTCATGGTGCATGGATAAATTCTTTTTTTTCTACCAATCTGTAAGTCTACAACTAGACTAAAAAAACAAAATGAAATACAGAGATCGCAGAAAAATAATTTCCATGTAAAATATTTGTTTTTTGTGTTATAGAAAATCCGATATGAAGTACACTTGGAATTTTTTCTTTTTCTTTTACTCACAAATCAATGTCGATACTGAATATAAATGCTCCTTAATTTGAATTGCTTTGCTTATTTAATCAGTTACATTTTATTTTAGTTATTCATCTTTGATCATTTTTTTTAAAACAAATGTGAATTATAATATTTTGGCTATTCACAATTTCTACAGCTAATGATACTTGTGGATGATGCCGGTGCATTTATTCCTGCAATTAATCACTCACCATGGGACGGTGTAAACCTGGCCGACTTCGTAATGCCTTTTTTTCTTTTCATTGTTGGTGTAGCCCTAGCTCTGGCATATAAGGTACTACTGTCTATATTGTTCTTTCTTTTCTCACTTTAGAATATAATTCCACCAAATGCACTGAACATATTTGTCTGAGGATTAAAAATCATTTATAAATTTGTTTCCAGAGGGTATCAGATAAGTCTGATGCAAGTAAAAAAGCAGTGCTTCGGGCACTGAAACTGTTTGCTTTGGGTCTCTTTCTCCAAGGTACAGAACCTTATTTCAAAGTTAGTAATACTCAAATTTAATTTCAAAAAAGTTTGTATGTTGTTTCGTTTGCAAGAATCAACTCTTCAATGAAATCTTGCATTTCTGTGATACAGGAGGTTATTTCCATGGTGTACGAAGCCTTAACTTTGGAGTCGACCTTGCGACAATCCGAGTCATGGGTGTGTTGCAGGTGTGTTCCTTGTTTGACATTTATCATGTCAATCTAATTTATATTTAACTAAATTTTGAATTTACTTAATACGTGTTCATTATATTTTAGAATGTTTGTTCATAATTTTTTGGGAAAACAGAGGATAGCGATTTCTTATTTATCGGTGGCGATTTGTGAAATCTGGCTCAGGAATGACGGAGAAGGTCCCCCAGTCGATTCCGGATGTGGTCTGTTAAAGAAATATCGCTGCCAATTGTAAGCAAAACAAACTTCTTGCTCTATTCTTTCCTAAATTTCAACTTTTTTTTAAATGATAGATTCTCATTCTCATTATTAGTACTTGACATTTGTAAACAATTTCAGGTTGGTTGGCTTCATTCTTACAATTGCTTACACGATATCGTTGTATGGGCTTCGTGTATCTGATTGGGAGTATGCCATACAGGATGGAACATCAACACCGCAGTACTTTTTAGTATGTGTGCCAATTGTTAATTATCTATGATATTGAAAAAATAATCATTTTTTATTCCCTGTGATTGAGCTATTATAACTTATACTATTTGTTGTATTTCTTACTCCAGGTGAAATGCGGTGTCAGGGGAAACACAGAACCAGGATGCAATGCTGTTGCCATGATAGACCGTAAAATCCTAGGGTTGCAACATTTGTACCGGAAACCTGTTTATATGCGAACAGAGGTTTGTGGATTTTTATAAAAATGTTTGTCATCCCATTTTTTTTTCTGGTCATTGTGTTGATGTAATTTTTGTATATATCATGATAAATTCAAGTTATTTTTTAAATATAGCAATGCAGCACGAGATCACCGCAGAACGGGCCCCTTCCAGTGGATGCTCCATCATGGTGTCAAGCACCTTTTGATCCTGAGGGTCTACTTAGGTACAAATAATTAATCCTAGTAATCATATGGTCAATTCATAATTAATTGATTGGTGTGTCATAACTTATCTTTACTTACAAGACCATTTCCTGTAATTACAGTTCTGTGATGGCTATAGTTACCTGTTTGATTGGGCTTCAATTTGGACATATAATAGTTTATTTTAAGGTACTTTTCTCAAGCAACTTTCAATCAGTGTACATTGTCGTACAAGCTTACTAACCTAAATTATTGGATTGATGCAGGATCATAGGAGTAGAATAATGCTATGGTTGATTCCCTCCTGCTGCCTTTTAGCTTCAGCTTTCTGCCTCGATTTCTTCGGTATGAAGTTGCTTGTTGCATTTGTCACTTAATATGGAATAGATAATAATATATGTACATTATTGTCAGCATTCGAACACATATGTATCATGATTGTAACAGATACCAAACTTTCAATCAAACAGGGATACAGATGAATAAACCCTTGTACACATTAAGCTACACTTGTGTAACTGCTGGTGCAGCCGGGATTCTTTTTGCTGGGATTTATGTGCTGGTACGAATTGATGTTCAATAACATTTCCCAGTCCATATAGACTTATTATTTCTTATAGTATCTTTTATATTGAGATTTGAGTGAATTATTTTGTTGTTGTTGTAGGTTGATGTATATGGATTAAGAAGACCAACAATGGCATTTGAGTGGATGGGCAAGCATGCATTGATGATTTATATCTTCATTGGATGCAATATATTGCCTATTCTCATCCAGGGCATCTACTGGAAAAAACCCCAGAATAACCTAGTAAGTTATTTATTCAACTTAAACTACTCTATTTGTGGCCGACATTAATTTAATGAGTGCTCATGTTACTAAATTTATTCTTAACTTTGGCAGTTAAAATTGATTGGAATTTAGCTGACACATGATGAACTTGGATTTATAGTAAGCTAGTGAAGAGGTAGTTCATAGCATAGGCATTTTAGAGGGGTGCAGCGCTAGCTATATCATGTGAAAGTGATGGGCAATATTTTTCTTGTGAAGATGGCTTTTATTCATGTTGCCATCTCATTTTATTTTCATACTACAAGAAAATTGATTAGGTGAAAGCGCTGGTTTGAGCCTTGACTTTTGTATAGATAGGGAAATATCGTATTTTGAATTTTCATAGATAGAGGATAATATATACAAGTTTCCTTGTTGTATATAGCATATTCCCTTTAAAGAGGAATCAACAAAATAGAATAACAAATAACTGTGCTAAAATAAGCCACCAACATATTAATGACCCCCTAAAAATATTTCACCGAACAAAAGCCCAAAATAGAGCTGGTCTTAGCTTGTGATCTTGCTGGGCCGGGTAAGGTTGGCAAAAACCCAACATTTTTATCCTTTTTTAACGAATTAAGATTATGTAAGGTAACTGATCATATCAGGTTAGATCTGAACCATCGAAAGTAAATTTACACGAATCTTCAAATGAGATCCCTTATATTCCACATAGGCTCCAAAGTTTTTATGGCTCGGCCGGGGCTATTCTATCTCAACGGTACTGCAGGGGATACATACTCTTTCTTAACACGATGCCCGCACATACAAACTTCTTCTTCTTCTTCTTCTTTTTTTTTTTTTTAATCTTCGCAGAAACTATGAAGTCGTGTGGGGGAATCGAACTCTCAAACTTTAAGTAACTAACAGTCCTAGAACTTTTCTTCTAACCAACTGTGCTACCTCTCCTTTCTCAACAAACTTCTTCATTTCTTCTTTATTTTCCTTTTAATTTAGTTTTAGAAAAACAGATTTATTACCACAAGCATATCAATATTTCTGTGTGAAATGTTGCAGTTTGAAAACGATTTTTTTAGAAATTTAATGTTGTTAAGCATGTCCTTGCTTTATCTAAAAAAATTATCACCTCTTGAAAATTATTCTAATAACTTGCAATTTGAGTTACTAGGTTGAATTTAATTACCGTATTACATGTGTATAAATTATTTTTTAATTGTATGATTTTCTGTAGCCAGAAATATTTTTCAAAGAATAAAAATCTGAATTTTCACGAGCTTTAAAACCATGAATGCTGCCAAGACCGAAATTTTTATTAATACCCTCTAAAAAAATAGCAAATCTACCTTCGGCATTGAATTTTTTTTTTAAATTACCTAACCACCCCACGTTGGAGCTGTTTGATTTTTTTTTTTTTACCAATGTTTACCAAACCGCTCACTGTTGGGCAGTTTGCTATAAAAAAATTTTAGAAATGTTTAGTGTGTATAGAATAAATGTTTAGTGTTTAGTGTGTATGTGTGTGTGTGTGTATTTTAGCACTTGAGAGTAGGTCCGATGCCCTCCGATGGGCATCGGACCTACTCTGGTTTGATGGGTTTAATCACAGTCGATTTGCTTTAAGATTTGTGCGGGACACTTTGAAATTCATGCGTGTTTGTTTCAATTTTCGTGCGCAGAAATCTTAAATTAGATCGGACGGTCATCATGCTCGTTGAACCTCAAAGTAGGTCCGATGGGCATCGGACCTACTCCGTTCTCATATTTTAGAGATCTTAATATTTTCATCTAATCTGTATATTATATGACACCTATTCTATATGAGTATATATGATACGTAATCAATTTAAAAAATATAAAAATTGACAAGAACTAAGACGATTATTACAGAAAATGATCGTCTGATTCTTTGCAAGAATCGGAATATTTGATGTTACATCGATCATATTTTGTGATGGTATGTGCGGTACCTGATAGCGGACAATAAACTAAAAGTAACTTTATTAATTGAGTAGCAAGTAGTAGATAATTTTGGGACTCACTCACTCTAAACATAGCATTAAGCTAAGACTAATAAAACTCAAAAGCTGATCTGCTCTAAGAGTCTAAGGCTTATTTATAATAAAAGGAAAACAAAAACCAGCTGTTACAAAATTGTTCAAAATATGGTGATAAATCAGCAGGATATTCTATTGCTATGATATTATGCCTTTTAAGTTGCATTTTCGGCCGTTAATTCCTTGCCAAAATTGCTGCCGTGCACATTTCCATTATCTGTAGAATTTAGTTGCACCAGTGCCCCCACAAAATCCTATCATATTATATTACTTTGAAGAGGCATCTTCATTTACAATCTCACTTTAAAAGGACACATCAAGATATAATAATGGACACATCATTATAGGTCTCATAAATAATGGACACATCAAGATATAATAAGCCGAATATCATGCTGGAACATTATATATACTTTTTATAAATAGTATGACTACAAAACTACTGTAAATATTAAATAAAATATTAGTACTCAGCTAATTAACAACATCAGAAGAGCACTCACTTGAGATAAGACTATACAATAATGTAAATGTTAGATAAAATATTACCCTACATATAGACAGTTTCCGCAAGAAATTATTTTTCTAAACAACTTTATATCTTTCAAGCCACATATTACAAACAAAAATAGTGAAACAGTGTAGCTACACTAATATAGCCCGAAACATCAAATACCACCTCCCAATGAACAACACACAAAACAAATCCAAAAGAGATATTCAAACAAATTGCTTCACTAGAAATAATCCTAAATCAAATGATACTTCAATTAAAAAATAATTCCCCACAATTTATAATTCAACAACTAACCACTACAACAAACTGTAGTATCAGCGACCGGCATTAGCGACCAGTGTAGTCGCCGGTCGCTGAAAGTGTTTTTCTCCAAAAAAATAAATAAATAAATAAATGATTTTGGCGACCACCCCTTCTGCGACCGGCGCAAACACCTTTCAGCGACCGATTTGGCCCGTTCGCAGAAGGGTCTGTTGTGCTGTAGTTAACACATAAACCCAAATTCTGAAAAAGGGAAAATAAAACGATTAACTTGGATCAATCTAACAAAACTATATATTACCTGGATCCGCGCAATATTCAATTGCCACACCTTATTGGATGCAGCAGAGATCTAACGGTGATTATGCAAATACTTGAATAGCTGCCAGACACTAATTGGAAACGTAAAAGTGACAAATGCATATCTAAAGTTGCCAAAAACTAAAGAGAAGAGCCTCAAAACTTGCATTGAAGTTTCCAATTAAGTTTTTCATTTCTATTTTTCGAATATGTAGAATATCAATTTTTATAGCAACATTCATTCTATACACACTAAACATCTCTAAAAAAAATTAAAAAAATTGCCCCAACGTGGGTCGGTTAGGTTATTTTTAAAAGAAATTCAATGCGGAGGGTTAATTTTATATTTTTTTTAGGGTATTAATAAAAATTTCGGCTGTCAGGAGAACAAACAAAGCAAAACAACGATAGAATATTTTCTTCATTTTCTTTACATTCAATCAAAATCAACCGGAAACAAACTAAATGAACAATTAAACAACACAGTGACATCAAATCTCTGTCACCCCTTCAAATTAAGTGCAATAACCAAGAAAATAATATAAAATTTATGTGCAATGATGATCAATGAAACGAGTGCATCATCACTGCGGGGATGGAGCAGCCGGAGGAGCAGAAGGAGATGAGTTACCCTCGTAGTATTGAAGCACAGTGTAAACAGTCTGCATGACAGTCATGACGAGTAGGAAAATCGCAGCGGCAAGAGAGAGTAAGGCCCAGGGGCTTCTAAAATAGGTGTGGAGCAGGTTCGCCCGCCACATGTTCCATGGCTTCTGACAGTAGACATTCACCATCCTTTGCACCTTGTCGAGGTTGCTTTGCGGCTCCAACACGACATCCTTCGACAGGGTATTAAATAGCTTCGCAACCGCCTTGTCGCTCCCCACAGCATTTTGAATTATTCCTATATTTATCCATTGGATTAATTATTAGTCCAGAACCAATTTACATCTGTATTGATTAGAATTCATTATGACGAGCTGCTTGTACCTTTGGTGGTGAGTAGGCTAACGTCTTTTGCAGAGTCGATGATGTTGTCCATGAAAAAGACGTACGACGTGACATCATTGCCGGCCCCAACATGAAGGCGCTCGAAGGCCATGAGATTGAGAAACATGTACTCGGTTAAGTCGTCAACAACGATCACTGGTAGCTTGAGGACGCCGTGCTTGAAATGAATGTCGTGCAGGCTAGTTGTGCGGCTCTGCTTGAAACGGATGCCGGCCTCGTACAACTCCGTGGCTGATCGAATTATCTCGCTCGAGTTTGGATCAGGTTTGTAGTCGGGCAGGGAATCCTGTGGACCTATGAGAAGGGTTTTTCGGTATAGGTCAAGTGGGTGTAGGCTCAGGCCAATAAATGGCCGGGCTATTAAATTTGGAGCAAGAAATTTCAAGACTAGCCTGTTTATGTTCTCGTCAGTCTGCATGGTGAAATAGATAAAAAAAAAAATCTATAGACAATTGAAGATGTATAGTATTAAAACAGTTGCATTTTGTGCCAGCTAATTTTTTTTTTAAACCCTTGGCAGTGGCTGCTAAAGTATGTGCCAGCTAATTTAATTATGCTTAAAATGACATGCATTGCTGAATTTGTTGCACGAGTACCTTTTTAGACATTCCAGCGGTGGCGATTAGTCTTTCAAGCACTAGCAAAGGCAACTGGTTTTCTATCATGAGCATATCCCTTTTAATATACGGCACGGTGTATAGCATCCCATGTGCACTAAATATCGGGTCATTGTATACATAGTCGTCAGCCGAGCTCCTGTGTCCAGTTGTTTCAAAAGGGAAGGAGATGTTAGTTGATTTACACATAACCTCAAGCATGAAGCAACCATCGACTATCATGAGCTGCACGAATCCGTCTCTGTCCTTGATCCACCGTTCATCCAGGTTCTGGTACGACTCCTGCAACTGCACCACTACTTTTTCCACTGTAGCTACAAAGGGTTCCAGCGGCTGCTTGGTATGCTTGAGGAAGTGAAGCAGGGCCCTACAAAAAATAAGTACACAGTATTGGCCGATGATGCTAATCGTATCATGTTTTAATCAGTCTTATATTATAATAAGCTATATTATTTGTACCTGTGCTTATGTTCTTCCATGGGCATCAATTGGGGCTCACCATGATGGAACGGGCCGAAGGACACCAGTTGCGGCTTGTACGCCTTACTATTCAGGTCCTTGATGCATGCAGGTACACGGTATATCGAGTTCTTGTTCCATTTCTGGAGCTCCGTTGTCGGGTTTACTATATTGAGACTGTTTCTGACCTCCTTGATCCAACTCTTCTCCCTCGACAAATTTGACATGATTAATAATCAACAAGTTATCAAGCTAGGACGCCTAGCTATCTATATATTAATCATTTAATATTATGTGTGTTTATGTGTATATATAGAAGGCTAACAAAAAGATGTAGCTAGGTCTTGAAGGAATCTAAGCTTGCTTCTGGTCTCCATGAAGGCATTCATCAAGACTTTACAACCCATGATAGATAAGATAATTGGCAAGGGGCCCGCTTTAGAAAAGATGAATTGAGATAGGAAGTAATTCATACAATTCAGAGAATTGAGTGTAAGGTTGGGAAGGCATTGCTTTCTTTTCTTTTGTTCTCTTGTCAAATAAAAAAGTGCTAGAGTTGATACCAAACCTAATTTGGTCAAATCTAGAATAAGTGCCACCACTCTTATACCCATCGTAATGCTTGGATCAATACAAATTTTAAGGGATTAGGAAACACTAGGAATTGGTACCAGTTGTTTGGTACCACACGACCACTTGCCTTGTTTGTTATGATTTCAGTACGAATGAAATCGGTGGGGTACTTGTTACAAACAGTGATTGAATTGAGTAAAAAGCCTTATTGATTATTTTTACATAGATACAATCTACAGGTTAGAAACATATATAGTTTTCTATGAGGCCTTAGAGCCGTTACATAAGGGGCTGTTAAATATACCCCATTAGTGCATCTCCCATCATACTCCCACTTTCTTCCAAAAAAAAAAGTGGTTTGCTCGGCTAACATCTAGTCCGGCTCGTTTTGGCACGAGACTCAAACTTTCTTGAACTCGGATCTGCTCGTTGACGGTCCAAATTTGACTAATGAAAAAAGTGACTCATTGGCTCGTTAAAATTAAGCCTAGTGCTTGGCCCCAAACTTGGGCTGCACATCACAGGTATGTTTCTCCTGATTTTCCAATTAGCTGGGCCCAGAGAACATGGATCTGCAAAAGAACTATAATCTGTGTTGGTAGTTGGTACCAGTCGGTACCTATCCCAAACCAAGTCAAGAGATGATCTTGCATTCCGTATCATAGACCGCGGTAAAAATTTAAAATGAAACATAATCTTATATTCGATTATAAACATTTTTTTACATTTTTTTTAAATGAACGGGGTAAAAGTATAATTTTAAGAGTAGAACTAGGTGTTCTTGAGGTTACCAAGCATATTGATGAGCTGAACTCGAAAATTTACTGAATTAACTGCAAACGACAAGTCATGGCTGCTGAAACGATCTACTTCACGAGCGATGCGTTTACATTCAAAATTTATAAATTTTCGAATTAATTTAATATATTTTCAAATTGTAAAAAAAAAAAGTTTAATTATAAGTTAATTTTAATACATTTATTTTTCATTAATTTTTTACCACTTAATTTTATGCTAAATTAATTCAAAAATATATAAATTTTGATTGTAAATGACGCATTACTTGTGAAGTAGATCAATTTCGACGGTTTGAATTCATTGTTTGAAGCTAATCTGATAGGTTTTAAAATTAAACTCATGAAAAACATAGTGAATTTTAATTTGAGTTAGAAGCAAATGTTTTCTTCTGCCATCACGTAACTCCGCGTGTGAGGTACTGTAGAACAAGTTAAAGAGAGAATAGAAGTGGCAGAGGGAAATGGAAATAGCAAAAGGGCATATATATATTTATGTAGCACAGGTATGTATACGGATGTGCAACACGACACTGTACATCACAGTATTTTCCAAAGAGAAATACAAACACCACACAGCTCACAGCTCTGGACACGGCTTCAAGTTTAGTATTTTTATCCTCTCACGTAAGATCGGTATCTTTACGTATACTCTAATAACGATATCTTTGAAAATAGTTATGTGTGTCAGTTTACCCTCAACAATAATCATTTTTTACCATCGTAGATAAAATAGATTCTTATAGATATATAATTTAAAATTATAAAATTTAACAAGAGAATTTGTTTTATTTGAAGTTTGTATATATGGTGTTACTAATTTACTGTGTAAATTTCGTTTTATTTAATTTACTTTATACAAAAGAAATTTGTATCCGTTGGATACAGAACATATAAAAAGTAATAAAATATGATATCACATTTAATTATGATTTTAATTTCTATCGGATGGTGTTATGTGAAAATGGCAAATCCACTTTATAATTTTTAGTCTTAGTAATCTAATATTATTTTACATTGACATTACATAGTATTCAGAAGCGGAAGGCGTGGCCAAGGCTGTTGTTGTAATTGGGCTCGAATGAGATGGTGGCAGGGAACAAGTTAGAGTGGTCAAAGTGGATACAGGAAGAATGAACTCAGTTTTAATTAATCCTTATAACTGTAGTTTCTAAAATCTTAAACATAATGAATTGAGTGTTAGATATATTTAATATATATATTTGAATTATATTGGATAAATATGTTAGTTATTATAGTTTATGATGATAAATATGTAATTATAAATTTTGAAGTGGTCGTAATGTTATAGTGTTTTAGTTGTATATATGAAATTATCTCTTTTTTTTGTTTAACCAATGCATCTAAGATCATCATGAATTAGAAATTGTGCTTCTCTTCTACATAAAAAATTGCAAAGTGAATATCAGATACTTAAGAAACTGAAAGACTTAGAAAACCGTGCTTGCAGAAAATTCAAAAACTGTGCTGCCACCGGACTAAATTCAGAAATTCACTGCTGTCTCCGATGAATATTTCTAGGTCTTCATCTAAATAGCACGATTTTGACGCGTACCAAAGGCCCAATAAAAGTGCTTAATCAAGAGATCCAGATGGGCCGAACACACCTCCTCTCTGTTCCAAAGCCCAATATTAAACGGTCCACTGAACAAACAAAATACAAACAACCGCAAAATCGACACGGAATAATCAAATTTATTAATAGAAAAATGAATATTTTTTAAATAAAACACCTCTTCACATTAGTTATGTAATGAACTAATAACTAAGTATTTTTCCTAGAAAAAAATCAAGACAGAAAAAAAATGCGTGGTCACGGGTGGGGACTTTATTGTCCTTTGAAAATTGGCACTGCTACCTTTGTTAGCTAGCGTATATACATATATTATGAATAACAACTGCTCGCTGCCGGTCTGGCTCCAATTTATGATACCATTGGGTCCCACATACGGCCCATTATCTGATAACCAATCATCCTTATGTGACAGCCCATTTACTCACTGTTACCTCCCAGTCTCCTACCCATATTCATACAAAACACACACACCCACACACACAGGCTGACACTGACACACACACAGACCAACCTTATTGCACAACTACTATTGATTTTTCATCAGAACATTAAATGCCTTTTTATCTTTCGTTACTAAATAATATTGTTCTATTTATGGTATATTTTATACAAAAAGAAACGCTTCAAAAAATTAAATCGTTGAGAAATTATTCATAATCTTATATTTTAATATTTTGAATTTAATCACTAAGATATGATTTAATATATATATTTTTAAAGGTTCCTACTGGATAGGCGAGCCGTGAGCTCACTTTTTTGCAAACAAAAAAGAAGAAGAAACTTGGCAAAAAAAAAAAATACTTAAATGTTTCTTTCGTGTAGTACGCATCTCTTATTAGTAATTACTATTTAGAAGTCGTATATCGTGGGCCCACATTCATGCAAGAAACAAACTCATCAGTTAGGCCCAACAAAGGTATGGGCTCAAATTGAATTATATTGACAGGTGCATGAATGAATCTTGCTTTGTCCTTTTGTACCAGTCTTTCACAGTACTGCTCCTAGTTAGATGCACAGACACAGCACAGTGAATAAATTTCAACTGAACACGTGTTCCCATCAAGAGGAAAAGGATTAAAATAAATAATTAAACTAAAAGCAAACAAATATTAATTAGGCCTAGAAAAAAGGAAAGTAACTGCCACTATCTCGGATATATACACTAGGTAGCAATTGACCTATGTATGTGTTCACTTGTGATATCTTTTTTCTGATATCTAGGTGGCAGTGCCTCCAAAAAGAAACGCAAAAATAAGAAATAAAAAAAGAGGTAGATCTGTTCTCTAATTGCACCACCTAAATGGCCAACTTTTGCATCTTTTGGGACACAAAAAGGTGACATGTGATGAGTCCTAGGGAGTCTCAATCTATAGCATATTAGCATTGCTTCATTGCTTGCTTGCGCACTAAAGTTGGAATTCAGACTAGTACCACATAGAAAGCAAGAAAAGGTTGCAAAGAGATAAGGTAATAATGTTAAAAACTGTGTACATATTGAATGAAGGCTCCTTAAATAAAAGAGAGAAGAAAACAGATGCATGCACTCAAAAGTAGCCGTTGGGGGTGGAGGCATCCATTCATTGAGTGGGGGCACCTCTCCTTGAAAATTGAAATTTTATAAATAAGACCTCACCTTATTCTTTTCTTTTTCTCAAAGATCAGATTTGGTGGGTTCGGTTCCTCTCCAATTTCTATATTAAATTATTAATCTGTTTCATACAGACCTCACCTTGAATGAATGATCTGTAATGCATGCATTACCTTGTTTACTTTTTCAAATATTAACCATCCAAAAAAAAACTAAACATATTTATCTGTCTCTAATTTACTGTGCATATATATACATATAGAGAGAGAGAATGGCTAATATACAAACGTTTGTTCCTGGACTCAGGAACAAATGGTTCGGTTCTCCGATTTTCAAAGTCCAAACAGTCGATCCAAATGTTAGATATTCAATCTATATTAAAATATACTTGGAGACCAAATTTTACAATTTTTAGAATTTTCTTTACTATTTATTAAGCTGGTTTGAAAACCGCTGATTTTATTAAACTTATGCACCATTGAAAAACAGTGGTTTTCAAACCAGCTTAATAAATAGTAAAAAAATTCTAAAAAATATAAATTTGGTCTCCAAGCACATTTTAATATAGATTAAATATCTAACAGTTTGGATCGACTGTTTGGACTTTGAAAACCAGAGAACCGAACCATTTGTTCCTGATATATATTAGCCATTCTCTCTCTCTCTCTCTCTCTCTCTATATATATATATATATATATATATATATATATATATATATATATTAACCGGAGAGATTGAATAGAGATTAGGTTGGTTGATACCATCAATCTTAATTGTTTCATATATGGCGCCTTTGAATATGCCAAGCCATGTGAACACACAGCATCAATCTCTTTTTCTGATGTGTGTCAAGTGTCAACCAAGACAAATGGAACCGTAGATCACGTTAGGCGTGACTCTTTAAAGAAATTGAATTGAAATTGAATGATACGCACCACCATGACCTCAAATGTTAGTCCCCTCTTTTCCTTTCTTACATGGATGGGTCCAAATTGTACCGTTTTTTTGTTTGATTGTGACCATTTTTTTATTTCTATGAGATGAATTGATTATATTACATACAACTGAAACTCTTTATTAGTCTTCATTTCAACATGTATTGCTTATATTATATTTAAACAGCATGATGATGAATTGAAGAAGAACGAAAAAAAATAAATATTATGCATGCAGTAGCTGGCATAATTTTTTGATATATCAATAATTTATTTTATAGCTATACATTTCGTTGGCGTAAATTTTTGATATATCAATAAGGTTGAATCCGACGTAATTATAAATTTGTACAAAATACTCTCCTTTCCAAAGCATCAAAATTCGTGTGTACAGTTTCAAAAAACGAATTGGCAATTTTCGAAAGTTCTAACTTTAAATTTTTATAATAAATTGACTGATTAAATTAAATGTAAATTTATATTATTTTTTTTCTTTTTGCAAAATTCGCGCATGCGCGCACATAAAAACGCGTTAGGTAATTGCTTGACGATTTTCTTTAGATGACTATGTAAACACCAATCCTCTAATTAAAGCTTATGTGCAACTTTGTTCAAACTTCAAACCAATCAAAGGTAAAGCACGACCAAAAATTAAATGACTCTGAAAACAGCGTGCACTAAAGACTTTTTTTTAGTTTTTAAACAAGATATGTTCTCTGGTACTTTTAAAACATGGGAGTACTATGGATGTAATATTGGTGAGAATCAATTCAAGATTAAATAAACGACAAGTTTGGCAAAGCGAAAGTGCCGAGGAATAACTAGGTATGTTACCTAAAAATGAGATTGGTATTCATTCTTTGATTAGTCAGAACAGCTCTATTTTTTTTTTAACTTTAGAAATTAAAAATTAATTTGTTGGAAATAAGTACACTAGTTGTTTTTCTCTCGATAAATGAATAAAAACTGCATCAATGAGTCGGTTTCAACGGGGAGATATCAATGGAAGCTTAGATGGAAGAGAGAAAAAAAAAAACAGAGAGAGTTCACGATAAATGAATGAAACTGCATCAATGAGTCAGTTTCATCGGGGAGAGATCAATGGAAGCTTGGGTGGAAGAGAGAAAAAAAAAAAGGGCTTACGGGTTTCACAATATCTACTAGAATCAAATAAATGGTGGTCCATTTATTTTTGAATTTTATGTGGCAAAAAAATAAAACGATAAATCCAAACCATTGAAATTCATCTATCTTACGAGTGATATGACAACATGCAAAAAAATTAAACTTTTAAATTAATTTAGTATAAAGTTAAGCGGTCAAAATTAGAAGGTTTATAAATTATTTCTCATGCATTTATTTTTTGAACATTTTTTTACCACTTGACTATATACAAAATTAATTCTAAAATTTTAAATTTTCACAGGTACGCACATCACTTGTAAAGTTGATGAATTTCAACATACAATTTAGATTCGTTGTTAGAAACCAATTCGATAAATTTTAAAATTAAGTTTATCAAAAAACACCTATGTTCTACTCAGTTAATTGAGTGTAATTCCCTAAATGGGGGGAGATATAGACACCCAATATCACCTAGTCTAATACAAATAAATTTGTCTTCATAGACTTTGGAAAGTGTGGATATGCGCACCAAAGTAAATTAATTATCAAGACAGAAGTTGTGAATACCGGAGGGGACCAATGCATATATTTTGGAGCCTATGGTAATAGTATATGTTGTTTTTTAATTAAAGAGATGGCAATAAATGAAAAGAAGATACAGTAGGAATGCAACTCCCCGCTACAAACCTAGAGCATTTACTACTGGAATAAAAATAATATTAACTGAAATTTAATAAAAAATTCAGCTATACAGAAAACAGTAGGGGACATGATAAGTGATATGTCACACCTTCATCAACTATTCATCTATTAAAATCATGTCATCGATACTAATTTTTTAATGATAAGCGTCACGGACTTAATATTAGCCTAAAATTTTATTAATATCCAAAAAAAAGTATTAAATTTCAAAATCTACACCCCATGTGGAGGAATTTCGAAATTTATCCAAACCGTTTCCGCAGTAATTCAGCCAAAAACCGCAAAACAAATTGTGGTTTTGGAATTCCAAAACCGCAATTTATTTTTGCGGTTCTAAGTTTTTTTTAATTAAACAGAAGTATTTATAATTAATTTGTTTTTTTATTGAAATATTAAAAATATTTTATATATTTCTTTGAAAATAGATAGAATACTATATAATTTGATTTATTAGAGAGACTGCGACAAATAACTCGGATCAAAACATTTTTGAGGCCGGACTTTTTTGCGGCTGTAAGGAAAATTAAAATATTTCTTTATGTGTTATTGGAAAAAAATAAAGATGTTTTGAATCTGAATTATTTGTCCCGGTTCAAAAGTCACTTCTAAGTAAATACAAAAAATATTTGGATTCTTCTATTTTTGAAAAAATAAAAAAATTTGTCCCAAAAAGGTTTTCAAACAAAGTTTTTTGTCAGGGATGTCAGAGAATTTTTTGTTTTTCCAAAAATAGAAAGATCACAATATTTTTTGTATTTAGCTAGAAGTGATTTTTGAACCGAGATCAATAACTCAGATTCAAAATAATTTTTATTTTTTTCCAATAACATAAAGAAATATTTTAAATTTTCTTACAGCCGCAAAAAATCTGGCCTAAAAATGGTTGATCCGGATTATTTGTCGCAATCTTTCTAATAAATCAAATTATATAGTATTATATCTATTATCAAAGAAATATATAAAATATTTCTAATATTTCAATAAAAAAATAAAAAATTATAAACATTTTTGTTTAATTTTTGTTAAAAAAAACTTAGAACCGCCCAAAACCGCAAAATAAATTTGCGGTTTTAGGCTTTTGAACCGGAGAAAAATTTTACGGTTTGGACAAATTTTAAAATTCCTCGTCATGGGGTGTAGAATTTGAAATTTAATATTTTTTTTGGATATGAATAAAAATTTCGGTAGTATTAGCCCTTGTTTACAATTTTGAATTTTGCGAAGATAAACATTGCGTGAGGGAAAGATTCTAGCAACAAAAGGGTGAAATTTGGAAAAGAAAAATATATATAAATTATAGATTTTAACTGAAAAAAAAATTAACTGAACTACATATAAAATCAGAATAATTAAGTTGCAAGACTATTTCTTTGCAAGTAAACTAATATTATAACATTCAACATAAAACAATCTATGAATAAGAAAATAAATATGTTTTTATGAAATTATTATTTTTTCGGTCGGCTTCTGTTTTGGGTCCTGACTCCTTACGAATTCACATCACTCCTGGTACTGGTACCGTAATAGGAAATCTTTTACAATTACTTGATTTGGACTGTTCTTTTTAACTTGGCACGAATCTCAAAGTCCAATAATACAGCCCCCTCCGTCAGCCCGAATCCCAAACCGGCTGGGAGTTAATCTCAAACCGTAAAGTGAAGGGAATCTTTTACGGTACCAGGGAGGATATTTGTCCGACTCCTTACACGGACTAGTCCGGTTCCTCTGAATTATCTCAAATTTTAAGTTTAGATCCGAACCGTTTGATAGACCTCAATAATTGTTGTAATTAAAATTGTCAGGTAAAAAGATAATCTTTATTTTGTAATTAATTAACAGTTGATATCTGATCAATCACGAATTAAATTTTAACTTAAACGTCTACATATTGTATTATTGTATATAAGATACAGATATCTTGTGTATATAAATTTTGATAAGCATTATTAGATGTTTCACTGTTTATCAAATTATTTTAAAAATCACACGCCCTCTATTACAAAATATAATAAATTTTCATTACTTATTAGGGAACCCCATGCCTGCCATGACTTTTTTTTCCGAAAAATTACTTTGTAACTGTTAAACATTAATCATTTGTGGAGCCAAATAATATAATAGTCTAAATAATAATATTTTCAATTATGTAGCATTCCAAAAAAAAAATATACAACTATTTGACTGTAGAAAATTAATCAGGAGCCTTTATGCTAGGACTTCCTTCCTGGAAAAGAGCTATCAGTGGAGCAGAAACATAAAATAAATATTCATAAATTATAGCCCCTCTGCCCTATGTTACCATATATAGCGCAATGAAATAAAACAGGCTAGGCTAGGTAACATCGTTCGAGCAAGTATAATTAATGGAGATTACGTATTATACTGTCGTCATTGTAAAGTACATACATAATATAGGTATCTTATATACCACTAGGCTGTGTACCTCTTTTTTATCTGATTTGGTGGTCCCATCCCATGTTCCAGCACGAATACCAATTGTCCCGCAACCTATAAAATTGCATTTCTTAGTGTTAGATAAAAAAGATCTTGCAATTTCGGCCGAATATTGATTGAATTCACACATTTTTCAAGCATAGTCCGTCTACAATTGCATTTGTTTTTGTTAGATGTTGCAATATACAGAGGCGAATTCAGGATTTTTGTCAGGGAGGTAAAAAAATATTGAGTCGGGTTTAAATAGTCAATCGGGCTTAAACTCATTAACTAATTAGATACTCGATAAAAATTAAAGTTTTAACTTATATTTTTGGAGTGCTCTGACTTGTAATTTATAATGTTCTAGCTTATAATTTTAATTGTCAATCATAATTCAAGAAACTTATTTTAATTTTATTCCTAAATTTAACCTGAATTATAAATCAAATATCCAGAGGGGGCAAAAAAAAATTCAAGGAGGAGGGACAAAATCGGTCGGAACCGATAGTTCTCCACTAAAACTCAAAATCCAGGAGAGAGCAGCTACCCCTCCCTGGTACAATGTGTGTCCATCCCTGACAATATATTTAAGTCAGATACACCCACCTATGCAAAATAAGAGGAACCTTTTTATCCTCTCATCTTGCGTTCGCTAAATGTATCTTCTTGATCACTTGATAAAAATATTTGTTGGCCTCTTTATTATGAATTCAAATCCAGTGCAATACCTTATTGTGTAAATGAGATCTGAGTCGTCTGTTTCAATCTAACACGAATTTTAAGACGGATCCCTATAAATCTAAAAAGGTACCGAATTGATTTTGACTTGACAGGGAGTGTATTGTAGTAAAATAGTCACTCCTTTATTCCAGCCTTTAGATTCATACTTGACGTATTCAATTTCCGTAATTTTTTGCCATCTATTTTTCTTCTCGCTCTTCTCATATCTTTCTCTTTTAATTCGTCACTAAAATCTTTGATGATAATGTTCCTCTCACTAGACTATTTTTATAAATATTATTGTGTAAATTTATCTGACAATCTCTTGTATTATTATGTTTACTATGAAGATTTCATATATTATAGTCGTTTGAGTTCTTGTTCAATATAATTGTACGTAATTTGTGTTTTACGTACCTTTCACAAAGTTAAAGAGTTTCAATCTAAAGAACACTAAATCAATCACCTATAACCACCTAAATTTTTTTTGGAAATTTTTGGAAATTTTATTTTTTCTAACTACATAAATATGTACCTTGAGTTTACTTTTTTTTTTTAAGTTCTCATTGAGGAAAAAATACGAAACAAAAACAATACTTTTACAAGGGTGCAGTCGCATATTATTCTTATTAGCAAGGCAATATTATAAGTGAATCAAGGGGTCCTCAGCCACATTTATGAATTTAAAACTATAATCATGTATATTAAAATTTAATTATCTTATTAAAAAATGATATATAGAGTTTATCCCCTAAAAAAATATTAAATGCATGTTTGTAACCTAGTGGTTATAATTTTATTTTGTGATTGTGTGGACCTGAGTTCAAATTTCAATATATAGTCACATATTCATATTATGCATGTACGTCTCAGCTCTCTCAATTTAATTTTTTTAGTTCCGCCCTAGTTATTGGACCGTTATTTATAAAATTAAAACTGGAAAGCACTGAGGTAAACAAAAACCTCTCACATGTTTGTTATAAATGTATCAAATCGTGGGGCGTGGAAGCATTTCCAAGGATCTTGCATATGCGCAACCATAGTCGTCCTGCCTATCATCTGGGATGCACTAAACAGAGACTATGTTATCTTACTCAAAAAGCAAAAACACTAATGGGATGTCCATAAACCTAACCATCACTGATTCAGCAATACAATCTGATAACACTAAGTGATTCAAATTTGCAATAACGACTATTAATTGTTTGTAAGTTGTAACGAAGCAGTAGTGTTCTAAAAATATTTATTAAGTATTGCAGCAATTAGTTCAGAAGCCATTATACATGGTAAAAGTTAATTGTTTTTTTATGATGATATATTTATTTTGTAATATTATGTAAAATAAAATCACAGCAAAATAGAAAATGACTCGAAACATATTTATTTTCTTTCTAAGTGATTTTCTCTTTCAGCAAAAATTAGCAACCTATCAATTACGAACGGCAGGATTTGAAAAAGTGACAGAGAACTAATTCTACTAAAAAATGTATACTATAAAAGAAGAAGAATTACTGATTTTTTATTACATTAAAATCAAATGTTTGAATAAAAACTATTGAGGTCAAAGGATATTTGAGATCACTTATATCCATAGTCATAGGATTCGCGAATTACTCGTGAATTATTCGTTTTTTTTGTGATGGCGAACCTAACGTCGAATTATTCACTTGACCAAACTTTGACTGAATTATTCGTGAATAATTTGTGAATTTTACGAATTTTTCACAAATTTTATGAATTATTCGCGAATTTTTCTCATAACTTTATTTTTGGTTCTTTTTTGCCCATTGTGGGACAGAGATCTTTGGTCCGGATGATTCCGAATTATTTCCTAATTATATCCAAATTATTCTCGAATCATGATTTTTTTATCCCGCTGAACCGAACCCGAATAATTCATTTGTCACTATGCTTATATAACATTAGCCACATGTAGTAATATTCAACTTATGTCACAAACGATCCAAATCTCAACTAGGATGTTATAGTCTTATGAATTTTGGTGACATTATTATTATTTATTAGTTGTGTGAGATACTGAGATTGAGTTGAGATAATGGCGGCATGGCAAAGGTTATTATTAGTAGTTCCATCCACCATGCATCCCTCTCTTTATATCCATGTCTCTTTGGTTTTTGAGTCATAAAAATAATGGGTCTGACAGGATCTCCAACCCAACCAAAAAAGCCATAAATAAAATTCTGGAAAAGAGCAAAAGTGGGTCAGATTCAGACTCAGACGGTGTTAATAGGGATTTTTTTTAAAAACCGTAAATCAAAAAATTAATTCTACCAAACCAGCATGATGGCCTCTGTTTTTACAAAAACCATCAGAACCGAGATGCCAATTCGGTCCCAACGATTTTTTTTTCTCCGGACCGAATTGGCAATTCGGTCCCCTCTTTTTCACAACAAATCAATATTAGATCGTGTGGCTCCGAACAGGCCTGGACCGAATTGCCAATTCGGTCCGAAGGATTTTTTTTTTCTCCGGACCGAATTGGCAATTCGGTCCAGTTTTTTTTTTTTTTTTTTTTTTTTTTTTTTTTTTTTTTTTAAGAGACAAATCTAACACTGAAAATTAAATTTTTAAGAGACAAATCGTCGATCCAAACCGTTCAACATGATTATCTAAATAAAATGTGATTGCAAATCAAATTTTACATTTTTTTGAATTTGTTTACTATTTATTAGGATGGGTACAAAATTCAATGGTCTGAATATGACTATTTTTTGTAAAATACTTAATAAATAGTAAACAAATTCCAAAAAATGTAAAATTTGATCTGCAAGCACATTTTATTGTGGAGATCATGTTGAACGGTTTGGATCGACGATTTGGACTTTGAAAATGAAAAAAATTGTTGTTGTAACTTTAGTATGAATATGCTAATATATGTCAAATTTTGCTCATCTCTAAAAAAAAAAAAAAAAAAAAAAAAAAAAAAAAAAAAAAAAACTGGACCGAATTGCCAATTCGGTCCAAGCTAAAAAAAACCTCTGGACCGAATTGGCAGTTCGGTCTGGCTTGTTTTTTGATTTTCTGTGACGCTTTAAAAACAGCAAGACCGAATTGCCAATTCGGTCCGGAGAAAAAAAAATCGTTGGGACCGAATTGGCATCTCGGTTCTGATGGTTTTTGTAAAAACAGAGGCCATCATGCTGGTTTGGTAGAATTAATTTTTTGATTTACGGTTTTTAAAAAAAATACTGTTAATAGCTAGTGTGTGACCTGTGATGGCTGTACTCTTGACCTGATTTGTACGGTCCTAATTTATGGGTCCACCCCGCTTCTCCCTCCAATTTTTTTTATTATAGAAATTTAATAATAATTATAGAAAATAATAGATAAATTATCTAAGAATTTAGATCTCATAGATAAAACCCGAATTATTGATTCGGCTCCGTTAAGTTTGATTTTTTACAGTAGCACATGATTCATTTCTTTATAAATAAAATAGAAGTAAAGAGATTTTTTATAATAGGACATGGTCCCGTCTAATAGTATAACAAAAAAAATTAAATCAATAATTCAGTTTTAGAACTGAATCAATAATTTGGCTCTGTTAAATAGGATTTGTTACGGTAGAACATGATTCGTTCCTATATTAATAAAATTGAAGGAGAAATTTTTATAGTAGAACACGTGAGGTGTGGCGGTATATCAAATGAACTGAAGTAATAATTTGTTTCTTTCTATGACATTGAAATATCATCCCTATTCATCCATTTCTCAACATTATTTTTAATTAATTTCTATGAATAAATAATTCTGTTCTCGCTGTGGCTCTGTGCTCACATCTTTCCAGGAAACAAACTCATGTTGTTGCAACAGTAGCACTGCACCTCTGGCCCTCTGCTCTGCCATAGGCAACCATGTGAGGTGCCAACTCCATGTTCTTCAGAAATGACAAAGGAGTGTCGATAGAGAAATATATATATATATATATATATTTTTTTTTTTTTTTTTTGAGGTGAGAAATATATATAATTAGCAACCATCTTTAATGCTTACCTTCTTAACTACACTTCCACTTCTTCGTAATGTGCACGACATATGATGTAGATATATGATATTTATCTATTCAATTATCATGACATGTTACTTGCTCTCTCAGCACTTGTTTGAGGGATCAGTTTACCTATACCTTTATAGCATCATGATCCCTTCTGTATTTCTTTTTTGCTTTTTATAACACAGCAAGTTGCCCACAAAAAAAACAATAAAAGTTTGTTTTTTTGTTGATCATTTTATTCGAATAAAAAGACGACGAAGTTCAACAGCTCGCATGAAGAAGTAATAATATGAATGAAATTATACAGACAAAGATGTCATGTCATGCCAAGTTGTACCAAAATAAAAACTAGATCAACAAAGTATAATATTATAATTATTCGACTTGAAGTAAAATAAAACCTATGTATGTCATACTAATTTCAATGAGGATGACAATTTATTGACAAATACTTTAATAGTGATGTTGTTTAGAGAGGTAACTGCTATGAGGCCAAACAAGTTTCCTGCTCATAATTTAATTTTCATTTAACGTTTGACCCTATCTCATTATTGAAGAAGCGCACAGCTCTCATATTTTGCAATTAAGATGTAAGATCAATCCAACTCCATCCGAAATATAATTAATCATGAACCTGAATGATTTGGTACACATCATATTTTGCTTGATTGATATCGTCGTCATCGTCGTTAATATTTTAATGTAATTATTGTTGTTATTATCATAGAAGAAGTGATTGTACAAGTATTAATAACACAAAAAAACAAAAATATTAATTAAAAATAAAAAAAGACAACAATATTACTAATAAAACGTAAAATATTAAATACCATCGATACTTATGATAAAGCTAGATATAACAACGGTAGCAACAATGAGTATGATAAGAATGACAAGGAGGACGAAAAAATAACAATCACAAGAGCTGTTGACTTAGTGTAGTAGTACGAATATTCATCTCTCTACGGAGATACATGTTTAATTCTCGAAATATCAAATAAAAAATACAAAGTGTACCGGAACTCTTTAATCTTAAAAAAAAGCAAGAACAACGACAATCTACATTCATAACAATGGTAGAAATTACTTGACCGAGAAATCTCAATAACAGATTTTCAACATAATATTTGAAATCAGGCTAGAGAATTTTTTCAAAAAATAAACAAAAAATACCGTGTACCAAAAATTTATGTAGAATTATTATTTGATGTTTGACGTTAAATATAGATAATTGTACGTTCCAAGTCAATTAATAAAAGGTACAACTTAAAACAAATTCCGTCATTTTCACAAAACCATATAAATAGTACTGGAGATCACATTTTAGAAGTCTAATTTAATCAAATTTGCAAGTTGCTTGGGTCGTAATCGATATTATTAAGTTAATGAATTGTTAATGGATCCCAGCTAATAATTATATCTATTTCAATTACTTTTATTACTATTAAATTCCGATTTAATGGTTAAAATGATAAAAATAACAAAAAAAGTGATAATGATAAAATTGGCGACAACAAATCAATTATAATTTTTTTTTGTAGGGTGTGAATAATAACAGGCCTCATGTTTAATAGGCTATGTTAAGAGAAGTTTTTTGATACTTAGTATGTAGGATATTTTAGAAAGAAGTTATTTATAAGTTTCTCATAATTCCTTATAAAATTTTGTCTCTTGTTTTTAGCCTTTTTTTAGAACCCTAACAATTTTGATATAATTTGTGAGTCCAACCGAAGATCATAGGTAGCTAACCACTTAGGCTCTCTCTTGGCATAACACAAGTGATGACACCTTGTTTTCTCTAATTTCCATTTATATATGCTCAAGTCGAAATGTTATATTTTTCATTTGGTCATCAGAATCCTCTAAGGTAGCTTTGAGTATATATTGTTAATTTCCATGGATATAGATTCATATGTGTGTATTATATTATGAAGATATTCATGGTAAGCATGAAAAATACTATCCTCTGCTTTCCCGTTAGCTGTTGATTCCCTAGTCCCTACTCTTCTTTCCTTAGAATTTCCTTTCTAGGTAATAAAAATAGCTTATTCTTTTCTTTTTTTCCAAAAGCTAAACACAATTCTCTTTACATTTTTTACAGCAGATGGAAGGAACTCTTAATTTAAAAATCAAAAGATCCTATCACAATAAAATGCATACGAATTTATACTAATCGTCCCCTGAACTTTAGGAACCGTTTGCGCAGATGCTAGCCGTGCAAAATGTATATATTCTATTTAATTTAGTTCATGCTCTGCATTAAATTAATTCCCCAAAAAATTGTTGATCACAACTTGCTGCAGAATTCACAACTGAAATAATGCAATGGGAGATCTTGTAACACTACTTGTGGAAAAAGGAGAAAAAATAGCAGCCCCGCATTAAATGCTACGAAACCGTACCAATCACGCTAATTGCAGTTTACTAAAAACCGCAGAATTCCAATGTAAAACGACTCGTGGGTCGTGGCCACTGGCCAGGTTTCCAACTCAATCCACGTTTACTAAAATAGAAACCAACAAGACAAAGTGAAAAGGAAAAAAAGAATCAAATTAATGAATCCATTTAAAGATTTAAACTTTAGAATAGATCTGAAACCTAGCGCGCGTCAAACACTCAAAACTAAACAAAATTAAGAAACAGAGAGGCGCTATAATTGCTGTTTCTGGTGCATCTCTCAACGAGCCTCCAGTTAACATCTATTACTTATTTAAATAAATGATGAATCTTGGAAATTAAATATTTGCCATTATGTACACATACAAGATAGGCTGTACGGACAACGATATTAGATTAGACTATTGCTCATGAAAGGAGAAAAACTAACTGCCGTTTATACAAAAAAATATAACCAAATGGAAGATAAAAGAAAACTTCCTATAATAAAAAAAAATTCAGGTAAGTAAACGAAAAAATATTAAAAGGAAGTTAGCTGAACAACAAATTCATCAAAGGTTATCAAACTATTTTCTCATTCATGTAAACAGCACCGGTATTGACGACAGTTTCGGTTCGTTACATACCGGACACGCAGTAACAGTCGCATCGCACGCATCACATAAGCACAGATGCCGACACGGAAAAACCAATCTGGTCGTGTCCTTCCGGCACAATCGACACGCAAATGGACCTACTGGCGAATCATCCTGACACGTCGACTGGACCTCATCAGTATCGCCCATTCCCTCTTCTAACACATTCTTGTCATATCCATTTTTGAGAGCATGTTCCATTTTGGTGTGCAACTTGTTTACAATCGACTCGTTGTTTCTGGCAATGCTGATCCATTTCTGGTTCTCGGCACTTAATTGACTGAGTCTTTGTTCCAGTTCAGCATTTCGCCTTGTTGACACCTCGAGTTCCGCTTCTTTTTGAACCAGCCACTGCATTGCGGGACCCTTCGCAATCTCTGACATGATGGCCTGCTGGAACGCCTTACTCTCTTCTTCAATAGCAAATAGCATCTTCTGCACCTATTTTTCACCATCACAAAAATCCGTCAATGAAATAATCAACAGAAATACAACATAAAATTTTTAATTTAAAAAAAAATATGAGCATTCTTTTTTTTTTTGTGGTGAAGGATTAATCAACATACCTCAAGTTGAAATATCTTGCTAGTATCAGCAGTATGCTGCTGTAAAATGGCTGCGATTTCGTGGTCAATACCAGTCAACCCAGAACCCGGTAAAGTCGGCCTTCCACTAGTAGAGGGCGAACCCGTCCCCACCAATCGGGTCTGGTTGACACTCGGAGCTCCGTTTACCACGCCTCGCAATGTAGAAAATCCAGTATTCATCTGAGGAACCCTTATGCTGGTATTTCCACAAACAGGTAATGGGCACAAGAAGGTCGAACCGCCGGGGATGGAATTAAATCCAGAATCCATCAACCGGGGTTGTTTAACGGGCCTCTGCGCGTAAGAGCCGATTATCTGAACTGGGTTCACTGGTGTTTGCTTAGGCGGGGGTACTCCGGCAAGTTGCACGTCAGAAGAGAAGGTAGGCGGATATTGAAAAGCCATGAATGGATAGTTATCACGAGCTCTTTTCTTGACTAAATTGGCAGAAGCGTTGTAAGTAAGTTCGCTAATCTGTGGCGCTTCTTCTCCTGAAAACTTCTTCATGTTATTCATGTTGTTGCTGTTGATGTTATTATAACCTGAAACAAGAGGAAGTAGAGAGGAAACAGAAATCAGTTCCCGCATTTTCTCTTGTCTTGCTTTAGCTCGTTTCCAGGGAAAACTATTTATAAAAGAAATAAATTGGAAAGAAGAAAAGGAAGAAAGATGTGAGAGGCTAACCGAGAAAAGCGGTGCACGCGGGAAGCTCCTCGATTTGGTTTGTTCGCGCAACTACACCTCTGCTTTTCGAGATAAAATAGAAAAACAGAGAATCAAGACGTATGCTTTACTAAAGAAAGTAGGTTTCAAGAACTGAACTTATTGGAGAAAAATAGGAGGAAGAATAGTTTTTTTTTTTTCTGTTTTTGATATTTTCTTTTTCTAACCTGTTGTACAAATCAGGCTCAAAACTGCTCGTTCCATAATCAGATTGAACCGCCATTTTCGATTCTTTTCTAATAACTTCCTTTTCTATTAACTTCTTGTTTCTCCGCGCTGGTCGCTTGATTTATCCTATTTTGGTATATATATATATGTACAAGAGAGAAAAGAGAAAAGAGAAAAGAAATGGTGTGATTCGTGCGAAGTGGGCTGTATATATATGCCAAAGAAAAACAAAAGAAAAAGCGAGAGAGAGAGAGAGTAGATGACACGTCTGTCTAGGTGCGCTCAAGGGAAACAAAGCGACAAAAAAGATTGGATAATGCATGCCCATGATTTTTGAAGTAAATCTTAATTAATGGAGTAATTTTTAAATTAGCAAGATAGCTAGATATACCTGATTAATTGTATAATATTAGCTGATAAAGATCCACGAAATTAAACCCATCTAAATGTCAATTGGAGCTAATAACGCAATTGACCTGGTCTTATATCTGTTTTAGTTTTGTGGTTCAAGTTAAAAAATTCTAGAGTTAGAAATGACTTTTCCAAGATTATCTTTCTTTTAAATGTTGCATGTTTAGTTTCTATAAAAATAATTTTCCGGATGAAAATTTGTGAAGTATTATTTTTTCAGAATTTGATGCATGTCAAAAACTGAATTTTCTATTAGTTGTATTTTAAAATTTGTATTTTGATTTTTTTTAAATGTTACAAATAAAAGTATTTTGGACATGTTGTTGTAAGCAATCTTTTGCGCTGTTTGACTAATTTGCAAAATATATAAATATTAAATTTTACATTTTTTTTTTGTTTGAGATGTATGTAGGTTTAATTATTATGTCTGAAGGCCAAAGAAAATCAGAAATACATATCATGACAAGTTGTACAAGATAATCGGATACATGATCTACGCAAGTTATAAGGAATAATTTGATACATAAAGATCAGATATATGATTCACACGAGCTATTTGGAATGGTCGGATATTAATTAGATGCTGAATCATGGAGATCACGAAGATCATGATTGGCCATTTTTATTTTATCAATTTTAATTTATGTCTAAAAATGTAGTAACCTTGATTTGAGATTGTGACCGTTTGAGTCTAGCCGTTGCGAGATTGAAAACTAAATTCAAAATTAAAATAAATAGACAGATCAATACTGAAAACTAAAGAGAAGCAAAATAAATTCATTTTTCACCGGATAATAAGAAAGGCTGTATTGATGCATTTTTTTTATTTTGCTTTTTTAAATGCTAAAAAAAAGATGATGTCAGAAGTCAGAACTCTCGGTTACAATAGGTACAATTTGACTGCTGGATCCATATCAACTCCGTTTTAAAAAAAAAATAGCAACAAACAAACAAACAGTCAAACCGAATTAATGGCACATTAACCTCTCCTCTTTCGCTAGCACTTCCTATTTATCAAAATTATTTAATTAATTCTTTAGCAATAGTGGCTAACTGGCTATTCCTAATTAATTAAAAAAAAAATAAGGTCAGCTAGAAAGGCAAGATTAGGAGCGTATCATGGTTCATTATTTAATTCTTTGTAGTATGGGCCCGCTTTTGCTTTGAAAAATTAGCGGTAGAGATCTAGAAATGGTATGCGCAAATTTAGGTTCAATTTTCTATGATTCCTTCCTCTGATCCAATTGAATGAATTTTATATATAATCGCCCGACTTGTAATTAAGAATTCCTGTTCCTAGTGCGATGCAGAGGTTTCTTTAAAAATACAAAAATTAATTCATCATTAAAATACAGTTCAATTTCGCAAAATTTGTCCTACACATACAGTAAACGTCAATTCAAAATTTCATTTTTCTAGGCCCATTCCCGTTTCCATAAGTGTGCCGAACAGGCCTGAATATTATCGCCTACTATTAAATTATTAGGCACAGCTAGCCTATAAAGTAATTTTTTTTTTCAGTATTGCTTCATCATTGAGGCTCTGTTCGGCTCTATTACTGTGCGTGTGGAAAAAAAAAATTCAGTTCAACTTCGCGAAATCTGTCCCACGCGCATAGTAAACGTCAGTTCAAAATTTCATTTTCCTAGGCCCATTTTCGTTCCCATAAGTGTGCCGAACAGGCCCTTAATATTGTCGTCTACTGTTAGATTATTAGGTACAGCTAGCCTACGAAGTAATTTTTTTTTCAGTATTGCTTCAGACTCGTACTTATCATTAGTTGTAATTTTGCTAGTAAATAATTAATTATTTTCCAAGTTTACTATTTTTGTTCATTTTAAACTAAATCAAATTTTTGTCAATTGGAAAAATTGGCTATCTTGATCGCTAATACTGTTGTTGTTGTTGCAAAGTATATTACGATTGGGAAGCACTATTCTCAGGACTTGTTTTAAAATATTCAGGACAATCCAATTTTTTTACTCTTATACCACCTTTGCTCCTTATTAATGCTTTCCTGATTTTTTTGTTTTAAACTTAATTAATTGTTTTCAAAGATAACTATCTAATTAGTAGAATAATTGCCCAGCGATTTAGCCCCCTTTTATGGAAATAAGTAAATTGTGTTTTTTTCAAATTTAATTTTCAATGACTTAAATTCATATAGTGTGAACTATAATCTATCATGAAAACTAATATAATAGTATCAAATAATTCAAGAACCTTCATAACAAAAATCATCATGCACTTGCGTAGTATGAAATATTTTGAAAAGTATATCTATTTGATATTATAAAAAATATCAGACATTAGTCAAATTAGAAAACTAAATTTGTAAATGTATTTTTTATTTCTTAAATATCACATGTATCATATTATAACCAATTTGAATGATGTTTACCACTCAATCTAACCATTTTAAATTTTTAATGGTGTAATTTTATCGACTTTGTGGTAAAACTACTAATTGAATTTCAAATTGATTCAAATATCAAAATAATTTTAATTTTTTAATTTAAACATGTTCATTTTCAAAATAACAAATGAATATACGCCATATAAATACTCCAATATATTAGAAAAATCAATTTTGTTGTACCATAACAATTTGGCTACTATGGAGGATTATGATTTATTTGATAATGGTATATTTAATATTATCTTTAAAAAAAAAGAATGAAATTTCAGAAGAAAAAAAAATACTACTTTCAATACCAAGGATTTATTGGTGCTTGTATAGTTATTACATTCATTTGTTTTTTTTTTTATTCAGCCAGTAACAAGTACCAGTTTTATTCAATTTAATTGCGCTTTATTAACCTTATTTGATGAAATCTTAATTGGTGTATTCTGAGGTCGTAATTTCTAATATTCAGGTCATTATTTTTAATGTCGGTTTTGTCCTTAATAAATACCTTCTCATTTTTACCTCTAATTAAATGTTTTCTAAATAAATAGGTAACACGGTACTTCTTTCATCCTATTTAATATTAAAGTAATAAAAAAGGTCTTTATTTCAAACAACGGTGAAAAATATAACTCCATCTCCAGGTTTGTAATCTCTTCTTTCATTTTCTCTGCCAAACCGCGTTAATCAGAAAATTAAGTGCATTAAATTAAAAAATAAATAAAAGCATAATATTCTGCCTAAAGTCTAAAGCAGAACAGTTTCAACTTTAAGGGGGCGTTGTCAATGAAATGAATTATGAAAAGGTCCTGTCGCCAATTCCCTCTAGACACTGCACATCTGATCCGCTACTCCGCTAGCTATAAACCTATAAGTCTATAACCAATTACCTAATGAACTATAGTAGGTAAGTAGGATAGTAGTAAAGAAGAGAGGAAAAAGGTTGCTTTCTCTTTTCGCCTAATTTTCCTCTGTTAATTGATTGGGTATATGACGCGTTGAGATAGTTTGCCCAATTTGTGAAGGACCAATGGATGGGCCACATCAGTCAATGTCAGCTCTGCTACTGCTCTTTTGTTGTACCGTGCCTGACCTGACCGCTGACCGCACAACCTTCTTATCAAATCATCCTTTTCTTTCTTTTTATTTTTTTTTGTTTTTTTACAATACCATTAGCGATTACCGAAGTCTACATTTCCTCTTTGACTGCTATTCGGATCCTATGCCCATAGTTGGAAATTTCCAACCCAAATCTCATCGGTGCATGCAGTTTCTCACTTCAATTATTATATGAAAAAAATTATTGTTGTTCTACTTTATTTTTGTGCAAGAATTATGTTTTAAGGTTATTTTAAATTATTTGGAGCAAAACTCAGTTTAATTACAACATCACAACTCACAGACTAAGGCTCTGGTACAGACCGGAGCCCCAGTACAAACCTACAAAGGCTCAATACGCATTAACTCCTAGAGCACTAACTTTTGCACAGGGGGAGTACGGTCCGTGCCAGCCAGTACGGACCATATCCGAGACGTCCTTTGGTGAATTATTTGACAGATGTATCCAGATCAGATTATTTGGACTCCAATCATCTCTAGACGCCCTTCACTCCTATAAAAGACCCCTGGACTGAATAAAAACATATCTTTGTATTTTTATTGTTTTTCATTTCTTAAGTGAAAAAAGAGGAATGTGTAGAGACTAAGTAGGAGGTTACTTCGTGTATGATTGTATCTTTCTTTTATCTCTTTGTAAATATGCCGTTAAGCGGATAAAATTAGATTCTTAGGGTTGGCAGTAAACCTCGTTACTCGTGATGCTTTGATATATATTTTTATTTGATCATTGTTTAGTTTTTTGTTGTTCGATTGCTTTTGCGTTTTATGTTTGATCTTACTTGATTTTGTTTATTAGTCTAGACAGTCATGTGATGACCACAAATGGAAGTTAGTCACCATTAAGCTAATCAAATTAGGATAAGGGAGAATAAAAATACTATATTAGTGGTGAAAACCTTAGCTGGAGATATCATTAATTGGATCGACAAAGTACACATGGGAGAGTCTCGACATTCGTCTGTCGCATTGTCGTGCCTTACCACGGGGACACCCAAAGAAACCGAGATAGTAGGGCGACGTACCCAGTAAGTGAAGTCTGAAATCTTTTGGGCTAATCACAAAACTCCTTGCACTAATCGAGACAAGCCTTAACGGGATCTCTTGGTTGGTAAGGTGACTGTGAGACAAAAGCTGTAGTCACTAAATTGGATTAGAAACTCTCATACAATATCGGAAAACCAACATCAAATAAAGTAGAAATCAAAGCGGATTGGAGTAACAACGGTATGCCAAAACTCTTGAAATTCACACCTCTATCTTATTTATTTTATTTACTTTTAATTTTCGCTAAATACAAAGATCAAAACCAACAACTCTTGAATTTCAGATTTTGTCTAGCCTTTTGAAAGACTGTGATTTAATCGATCAAAACTTTAAATCTTATTTTTTGCGGATCGACACTCGATTATACTACTCGATAGGATTATGCGCTTGTAATCTGACTCGATAGCAAACCGGATTATAAATTTTATTAGCCTAATCAAGATTCCACCCATCATGCAGCCGATTGGAAACTTGTACAAACTCTAATTTAAAAAAAAATATTCAAAATTAATTCTTTTTTCTTTTAAAAGGCATATATTTATATGCTCTTTGGTTGTAAAATATTTATTTTTGAGGAAAATTGGCTGTAGAATATTTAACTTTTAACTGTAAATTATTCTGGTATCTTTAAGTCCGTCTCAACTTTTATTATTGTTGTTGATTTATATTATTTGTCTAAAGGTATGTAGTGTAATATGTTATTTTTTTTTATTTCAAATTTATACGAATCAATAAATAAGTTGACAAAATCAAAATTCATAAAATCCACATCACTATATTTTTGTAAGTTCTCAATATCAATCAAAACAAAATCAAAACGTTGTAAACATGCATAGAGAAATTGATACAAATCAAATCCACTGATTTTATTTTGACATTTAAAATTAAAAATTATAGCATAATAAAAACAAAGTAAAGAAAATGATAGCATAATAAAAACATGAAAAATAAAAAAATTCAGTCCAATTTTAAAAAAGTTACTCTAGTAAAAAAACTTATTTGTGGACTTGTCTTTTTAAGTGTCGTCGTTCATTTACAGTCGTCCAGTCGCTATTAAATTTTTTCCTGCAAATGCAATTGGACCTTGACATGGTTAACGCAAAAGGGTTGCTTTTACATCACGGACCATTCATTTTCTTCTTTTGTGGAAGCATATATTTGCTGCTCCATAAAATCGATTAAAGCTGCATGTCTTTGTCTGTGAGTTCAACTTTTGCACAGTAACTATTGATCTACAGCAACTGTAAAAAACGACTCAAAAAAAAACTGTAAAAAAAAAAAAAAAAAAATCAGTGGCAGAGCATTTGCATCCATCATTTTTTTTTGTTCTTTAGTAATTTGGAAAATGACAAAAGAGATTTTTGTAGTAAATTAGTAACAGAAAAATTAGGAGAGAGTTTACTTGCAACTTTTTTTTAAGGAAAATCAAGATAACGCTAATTCTTTTATTAATAATAAATTTAATGGGATCAACAATGCTTTACTAAAAAAATTAGTACAACAAGGCATAGGAAAATAAGGCATGTAAGTCCTTTAATTTTTTTTAATTATATTTAAAAAAAAAGGAAAATGCAATTGTACGGACCGATCTGCGCTTTACATACCACTGTAACCTCACTCTAAAATGTACATTATATATACTGTAAGGTGATGATAACAGGTTAAACCATAACAAAATTAGATGAAGTCATTCAATAATTATTATGTACTTGTAAAGTATTTTGATCATAAAACCAACACCTTGTTTCTTGTATGATGGGCCATCATGGGCCGGTAGACGTGCCCACTTCAGTGTCATTTTTATCAAATTGATAATGCCACCATCTGACCAATCAACCATTTTCCACCTAATTTTTCTCTCATCTAAATTTCCACCTAATTCAAAATTAGAATCAAGGTTTGCTGTGTAGGAGAAATTTTCTTGTATTAGGTTATCTCAATGCTCATCTAAAAAAAAGTCTAACTAAATGTGAGATTCCTTGACAGATTTACCAAAATTTGTAGTTGGAAATGATCATACAATACAACTAATACAATCAAGCCCCACCATCAAATAAGTGTCTAGAACCTCCAAAGTAATTCAAATTTTGAGTTTATATCCGGACCGTCCGATGATAATTCGGATGAATTTGTCTCAGGTTTGAGTTCCGGATCCAATCTTAAAATTTAAGTTATTAGGGATCTGAATTCATAAAATAAGCAGTGAGCAGAGACAAGATAATGGTTTCATATGCACATGTCAGCAGCACCAATAATTATATTTCAGGAGATCATTGACATGATCTAAGATGCGCCTGGAAGCAATCCAGCCTACCAGTCAACTTAAATGTTCGCATAATATATGGCGATAATTGGTGGTTGAATATAAACAAGGTGGTTTAAGGTGACTTGTATTTGTATACACCATTAACCATTTTCTAATTACACGAGAAACATATTTTAGTACTAATATCTGTTTTATTGACTAAAGATATTTTTAATATAGCTATAATGTAACCTTACCAGCTAATGAATTTTCCTCTAACAAGTTAATAATGACAGCAAAACTATTCAATTTGTTGAAAGCAGAGAGCATGTGCATCTGGCGTCCAAAACTAAAATTTGAAGAGAGATAATATAACTATTACAATTAAAAAAATTAAGAGGCATTTGAAATACTCATAACTCGTAGGTCAAAATTATTGTTCAAGAACCTCACCCCATGAATCCATTTTTATTTTAAATGATTCAAGAACTACCTTTGTTTTTTTTTTGACAAAAGTCTGTAAACAACAATTAAGATTTGTGAAAATACCGCCTGATCAATTCCGTAATTTACGGAAAAATTCTGAAAAAAAATTCGGATCGTATAACTATTTTTGGATGAACTCATTACTTGGAATATAATTAATGAACTTTTCACATACCTCAGAATATGTATTTGCCTATTATGCTGATTCTAGTGTACGAATGCACATTTGTTTATTTAAATTAGAAAATGATGTAAATTGTACTTAAAGAGGATGGAGGACGTGTACATCTTAAATTAAAATAAAATATATCTTTCAAAGAAATTAAAGTAATCAAAACATGCATGCTCGTTTATTTTCTTTGATAAATCTCGTCGGATTTTCATGATCATATTAAACCGAAATTTTTATTTTTAACATTTTAATAAAATAAATTAATAAATTGACCATCGTTTCAGGTCAATTCGAAATTTAACACGGCCGCACCGCCATTCTGCGGACCCATTTGAGCGGGGCCGCAGAATACCGGAGCGGACCCCCATATGGGGCCGCATAATGGTTCTGCGGACCCCCATTTTTTCTTTTTCTTTTAATTCAGTTTCAATACTCAATGCACGCATCCCCAAAAATCAAAGTTAGAAAATTAATTTTTAATTTTGAGCGGACCTAGCTTTTGACTCCTGGGTGCCTCGGTAAAGCAGCAGAAAAGAAAAAAGAAAAAAAGGGGTCCGCAGAATCATTCTGCGGCCCCATATGGGGGTCCGCTCCGGTATTCTGCGGCCCCGCTCAAATGGGTCCGCAGAATGCCGGTGCGGCCGTGCTAGAATTAGAATTGACCAAAAACGATGGTTATTTTATTAATTTATTTTCTGAAAATGGTATAAATAAAAATTTCGGCATATTAAATAATGCCCCTACGCTGTGATATTTCTTGAATAAATTTAGAATATGGAATTAATTGGAATTATCATGCTAGCCAGCCGAACTGTTTTTTTTTTAATATTCATGCTGACATTATGAGCGTCAATTATTTATTTATCATTTTAATTCCTGAGAAATGAGACTTAAATAAATTATATATTTAAGTCTTCGTTATGGGTAGTAGTAAAAATAATATACATATTAGCACCTGTTGGCAGCGCATACAAAAATTCAATGACGTAAAATAAATAATTGTCATTTTCTTATAAAAAAAGCATTACAAGGTCTAAAATTTGAACATTTATTTTCTCCTCTACTTGTTGAAAGTTGAAACTGCAAACAGCAATCTCGTGAAAGCCCACTAATTTGACTCGGTGATTTTTTCATAATTTCATTATCCAATAATGTCAAAGTAGGTATTATGAAAGTGTCATGAAAGTAATGATGCACACGTTTAATTTTTGCACAAGAGAAGCATCAAGGAATCAACCTCTCAACCTTTCTTTTTTCCAAAGTTGCCAGATAATTTCTTCAATTGAAAGTTTGTTCCCTTTCTTTTCCTTTCTAGATCAATGCTACAAAAAATATTATTATGGTAGCTTGATTAGTTCTAATCACTTAGTTTATTTCAACATGACATGATCTATCTTTTGACTATTTTGCCCTCGTGGCATTAATTTTAATATTTTTCCCACTAATAGAAAAGGAAAGTCCAATTAACGGAAGACAATAAGATTCATATCATTTCTATAAAAAAATATGAATAGCGTTCGTTTGACTAATATAGAAATTAATCAAATAATTGAATGAACATAGAAATCTGAATAGACACCATACAAAGGCATCTTCTATATTCCGAAAAGGCCCCTATCAGATTTTGTTGGAGAGAGAACCTAATTTTTAATCTGTTGATATGCAAAGTGAGGTAACCATTCACGCAAAGCTAAAGTGAGAACCAAATAAAGTGACCGAAACAAATGAGGAAATAAAGATGAAAACAAAACACAAACAAAAACCTGAAAAGAAGAAAAAAATATTAATATGCCATATGGTTGATTGCTCATTCTCTACTCTGGAGCATCACATAAAAAAAAAATAAGAAAAAATATTGCGGTGATAATTGCCTCCAAGCGTGCAGATCCGAATCCAATTGTTTTTTTCTGAATTAATACCTAAAAATATGAGAAGTATGATATATTCTTAACTGTTTTATTAAATATGTTTCTAAAGTAAAAGAACTTTAGCACAATGAATAAATAAATAATCTTCGTGAATAAAATAATTGGATCCGATACCGATAAATAAAAGAAAATCTCCTTGCTACAAGCCTACATCTACATGAGTTGGGAAACATAATTTCTTGGAAGGAGCAAAAAAAAGAAGAAGGAATTATTACTTAATATTAATTAATTAATTAATCTGTGAAGAAAGGTACCGAGTCTCGACGTCGTCGTCAACCTATTAATCTATTATACTATCCCAACAGCTTTATCTTTCAACCTTTATTTCTCCGCGCGGGGCCCACCACACACTCGACGCAGTGGGGCCCACAAAAGGGAAGATCGCAGGAGCAGAGCAGAGGTCCAGAGAGGAGAAGAGAGAAGAGAGAACATTAAAAAGGATACAGAAAGTGAAAGATGCCTTCTCATCGTTCTTACTTTTTACACGTTCGAACAAGCAACTGAAAGTGATAGCCACACCCATCATATGATCGCATTACCTTGCTGCACTAAACTATAAAATACTCTTTTGGACATCGTTAACCTTCATTGATTTTCTGTGACCATATTCTTACTATGTTCCGTGTGCCATCCTTCAACTATTCAAAATATCATCATTATTTTAACATAATATAAATATCTAGTTAAGTTATAATACTATAAAGAAGTTACTTAAATAGTTTAATGTTTTTATAGAGGATATAATTTAAAAATCCTTATAATTGTTAGTTGACGAGCTACATGAAATCAAGGAAGAAAACATTAAATAATTAAATAATGGGTCTAAACTAGTAGGGCCCAGGTGGGGTGAGGGGACCAAGGTGAAACTGTTGGAGGGAACAAACCTCCAAAGGTACCGCCATCTTTACGGATCTCCTGATGTGATGGGGCCCACTTGAATAGGCTCTTTTATTGGTCCAGGTTTTAGCTGGGCCTGGCCCACTGCCTCCTGTTGTGCTGTGATAGCAACGTGCGGAGGGTCCTATTTGCTTTTTGTCCAGCATGTTGTTCTATGTTTCTCTTGTGTGCAATGTTTCGAATGAACCCTTCTATGATTGGGAAATTTTATCAAGAAAGAATTACATGCGTTCTGGTTTCTTTTCAAGACCCCTTATTTTTTTTTGTCGGTGTAATTTTCAGAGCATATTGTTCCATCTATATATAATTTTGTTTTCCTTTTTAAATGTACGACGACAAAGTGGAATTTCTTGAGAAAATTATTGATTTATTGATGTATCTATAATTATTATAAACAAAAAAGAAGCAGTAATGGAGGTTGGATACTTGGATGGATGATCTGGAAGTAATAATATTCAACCCGAAACGTAACTATAAAAAATAGAATAATTTTAACCAAAGTTAATCACGGCGTATCAAAATAACAAGACAAAGTAAAAGAGGGGTGCTATTATGCTATATTTAATCAACAGATGCATTTAATCTAGCATTGAATAATAGTAGGAAATTGGTAAATGGGACACTAAGTCACTATCTTTCAAATATGGGTGACACTGTGACACAATAATATTTAGCAAATTGAAGATGCTTTTCTGGATACGGCAATGAATGATATTTTGTTTATGAAGTGGAATTAGTTCAAAGCACATGCCTAGAGACAAACCCCTTTGTAATGCACCTTTCCTTGAAAGCAATAAATAATTGATGGTTGCGTTTCCCTGTGAAACAAAAATGTAAACATCACACCACAACTCCCTCTTTGGAAAAGCATCTTGCCATCTTCCCCTATTCTAATACCAACTTTGTTTTAAATGTGACAAGTATACAGATATAATGCACCTCACCACTAGTTCAATTATTGTCCCCATCCAATGAAATAAAAACCAACCTTTGATTTGTCTCCAATTTAAATTTCTGCTCTTATGTTGCGCCGGGCATGTTGTACTTTACATTGCTTTTTTATTTTCTTCCTAAAAAAAACTTGGTTTTATTTTAAATAAAAAAAATTATAACATAAAAAATTAAGTGCCCTTGCTCTTGTTCATTTGTCCAGTGAGGATCTCAAATAAAAACTGCACCAATCAAACAATTTTTTTTATCTTATAAATTATTTTATACTTAGTTTGTATATTATGAACAAATTATTGTTATCTACATCATTTAGCCTTGTATACACTTCTTTTTCTATTGTCAATTTGTAATTAATACATAGAGAACAACCTCCACTGAAAAAAAATGAACTGAATTGTTGTACACAGTTGCATCACATGTGATGCAATTAACCAAGGTTGTTGTAGAAGACTAAGCTACAGCTACATTTCTATAAAGAGATTCTCCATGGCAACATCAACATGGGCATAGGCGCATAGATGCAGATGCAACTATTTGTACGCAGGATATACGGTAGATGTCGTTACTATTCTTCCTTGATGGCCATGACATGAAATTGACTCGTACCAAACTTCACATTATGCTGTCCATGATATTATAATTGTCCCTTCTCACAAGTTCACCTTTAATTTAATTTTCTTATCTCAAGTAAAGTGTGAAGCTAATTATTGATTGCTATGTTTTTCTCCTGATAATTAATGTTCATTGGTCATTTCAATCTCTTTTCTCTAAAAGTGATTATATCTATTCATTAATGGCTCCAACTCCACTTGCACAATTGTGCACAACAGTACAATCTTATAAAACTTCATTATCCTAGAGTGTTACATAAGCCAACAATTATTTACCCTCTTTAATTATTCATTTTTTTTTAGAAAACCCTCATTTTTTTTGTTAGCGGCGTCAAGCCAACTAACCTTAAAGAAAAAAACATTGTGTTAAATAACAAAAGAGGTTGGAAACAAAAAGGATTATATATATATGTCATGATGGCGTTGAAATAACATTGGTTTATATATACATAGAGTTATATACAAGATGACATTCTCATCATGAAATTGTTAATTATATATACCGCCCGACTTTGTTTGATCATGATAACCATTGAATTTTAATAAGACATTTTTTTAAAAGGATGCTACCATCCATGTCTAATTTCTTCTAAAAATGGTAGCCAATGTCAATCATAAAAGAGAAGTAAGATGTCAGAATCAAGTATTTTGAATTCAACACCACATGCCATGGGCTCATGGGGTTGTTTCCCTTTTTATAAATTCAGCATATTATTATTATTATTTTTCCTATGAAAGTTCTTCACTATGGAATACAGGAGCTGCACGGCAAGGCTGGTTGGCACAAATGTGATTGTCACGTTGAAAGAGAATCTAATATTACAATGCATGTTGCTTCGTTAATTAATTGCTATTTGTATTTACATAAGATAGAGATAGCATCTTTTGTTTGGTATTGAGTCGTGAGGTGTGATGCAGTCCCTTTGATTTTGTATTTGTTTGGTTTGGTTCGTGTTCAACTTTCCATTCCAATTTCTTTCTGGTTTCTTCCAAGCAAAAGAAATCTTAACAAACTATAAGCCTTTCGTTTTAGGTAAAGTTGTTTAATCACGATATAAAATACGCAATAAGGTGACAGGATGTATGATCCAATATGTGTTTATTCTGAAAAACAGAGCCTCCTTTCAGTTCCACAATAATATTCTATTGAATTTAGAAGAGGAATAGAAGTGATGAACAATAAATAATCTTTTATTGAGTATGTTCTGAATTTTACAAGATCTATATATTACTATTTATAGCCTAAAATCCTACTAGTCGTTGGACTATTTTCAAAATTACAATGGCTGTAATCTACACCCTAATTGTGTCTTAATTACAAAGATTTACTAGCCGTTACTGATATCAAGCTAGGTACTAAAAATGACTTGACAACTATACAATTAGAGGCTAGCTTATCTGTTGCCTAAAACGCCAATGAAGAATAATCTCTGAGGCATATCTTTATTCTTCAATATATTCCTTTATTTTTAATATAGTCATCCACAGACATTTGTTAAGTTCTGCACAAATGAAATGAAAAAACTAAACTCTATATTAGCGGAAAATTACATGTACCATTTTCAAATAGCTATAGAAGTTTCAAGTTTTGAATAAAGAAACATCTGAAATAATCTAAAATTAATTAGATGCATGTAATGTTATTAGAGCTATGTTTCAGTACATCCTATTTTATAAGAGAAAAAAAAATCAGTATTTAATACTGGCCATTCGATTTAATAAGAGTAAGGAATATTTACTTTGCTCTTAAGTTCCAAATTTTTTGTATTACAATATTCAATAATAAATACTGATTATAATGATTTTTCTATATATTCTTGGTGTTCGATTTTAGAAAATATCAGACATTCAACAGTAACTTTGTGTGCTAATTAAGATAATTTTCATATTATTATTATTATATCTTGCTTCAATAACTATATTATGATTCTATCCGTTGAATTGGATTACCGAGCATATTTCATACTAGAACTTGAGATATAAATATAAATATATAATCACTCTTTGAATCATTCATTGTCTAATATCATTAATATATTACCTTTATGATTTCAACTAAAAAAGGCAAAACACAATCACATCAAAATGGTCAAACGTACCATAAACAAATGAATCAATGAACAATTCAAATAAACTAACAAAGAAAGAACTTAATTAACGCAAAATTTCAAAAGTTCATATTTACAGGCAGAACTTTGTCATCGGTTCATTTAGCGCCAAATTAACAAAAAGATAACCAAAAACCTATATAAATCTTACCAAAAAATTCCTCAAGCAAGTTTGTAGATTTCCTTGAATTGCGCAACTTTCCTGGTTCATGCTTCTTAGATAAATGCATAAGCCATGCAATTCATCCAGTTAAAACAGGAACAGAGGAATCCTTCTTCTCATGACACATGGGGCACATGTGGACTCTACGCTCACATCCCTCGCAGACACACAAATGCCTACATGGTAAGAGCAACACGGAAACCTCCTTGCTCCGGCAAACCTTACAAACACGCCAATCGGAAATCCTCTTTTCATCATAGCATGCCGAGTTCACCTCATCGCTATCTCCACATCCTTCAATTACACTATTTTCATTGTTGTTGTTGTTTTGAAGAACTTGTTCCAAGTTTGATTGCAGACTTATGGCAATCGCCTCATTATTTTTTGCCATGTTAAACCAGACTTGTTTCTCAGCATTGATTTGAGTGAGTTGCTGTTCAAGCTCGGCATTTCGCAATATCAATTTATCCATTTCATCCTGTTTCTGTTTAAGAATCAGCAACGCTTGTTTTTCCATGGCCATAAGCGTCGATACGTAGTGCCTCTTTGTCGATTCCTTTATTGCAAATGCTATTCTTTCCATCTGTTAAAATTGAGAAAATAAAATTAATTATTAACAAACTAAAAGATGAAGTAGAGATGATTCAAGTATCTTTATTTATGATGTGATGATATATAATTATATAGAATACATACATGAAGTTGGAGGAGGGTGTCGGTTTCAGCGTTTAATCGGTTGAAATGAGAGATGATCATGGATTCAGCTCTGCCGCTGGTTGAAAGAAAACCCGACTCGTCAAGGCGAGCCTGTTTAACCGGCATGGCCGTCATCTCCATTGCGGGGTCGAGAAGTGTGTATGAGGAGAGGTTCTCGCGATTGCGTTTCATTGGAAAGGAATATTGAGCTTCAATTGCCATTCCAATATGTTTAATTTCCTTGCTTCTTCAGATAAAGAGAGAGATAGTGAGAGGGGTTGAATTGGGGTCTTGAGGCAGATAGATTGGGGTGGATATATATATCTATACATATACAAGAGATGTATTTATATCATTGGACAAAGGGAGGGCAAGTGAGGGGTGGCACAACTGCCATAAGTGCGCTATTATGAAATTAGAATTAATTAATTATACAATAAAAGAAAGATGTAAACAATCTAGTGAGTTGGGGGTTGCATATTTTAACCAAAAATTAATTAATGCGCTTTTAAGAAGCAGTAGCATCACTGTTTAGACTTTAGATTAATCAAGTGGGAACCATTGATTAAGCGGGCGCATAAAGGGAAGAATGAGAGGGGTCAAAGGAAATGTGGGCCCCATCACCACCACCTATCAGATACCATTTGATTTAATATACAGAATTTTCTTTATAATTGCAATTAATAATTTGATTTAATTAATTAGTTCAGGCAGCTCACCAGGGGAGATAGCGAGATTGGTATTTGGTAGCATGTCTTTATTGAACATTTTTTTTTTTTTTTAAGTGAAACAAGAGGGGTCAAGCTCCACTTTATATTAACCATAATCGATTACAGGTGTGAAGGTTCTCATTCTGAGAACTTAGTAATGCGTGTTTGGAAGAAAATTAAAATAAAAAAAGAGAAAATCCTAAAGGGTGCTACGACGTTCAGTGAAATGGAAAAAAACAGAAATAAAAATACTAAGTTTGCTATTTTTGTATAGCTTTATTTTTAAACTAAGAATTCCTCGTCCATGATTTGTGCTGTTGCTTCCGTGTAGTTTTCCTTTCAATTTTCGCATTTCGATTATCTCTTCTATCAGTTGTTGCATTGCTTTGTTCATACCCTTGAAAATTCTGCTGCACCGGTCTCTTCAGATAACGAAATTTGCCGTTATTACTTGTCCTGCCTGGAACCCTTTTGTCGACCATTCGTTCTATATACCTCCTTGATTGTTCTGTCCGAGCTCTGGTAGTTGCAAGAAACTTCTTATTTTTTAAGGTGACAAACTGACCCGTTCAATTTTCTTTGTTTCTTTGCTGACTAATAAAATAATTTCTTAATAACTTGGTTTTCCCAAGCAAGATATAGTTGACAATATTTTATGGTTATTAGAAAAAAAAAAATTACTAGTCGTTGGTCAAAGCAGCCTTGGTTAAGGCTTCTGTTAACGTGTGAACCATTGATTGATTTTGATAATTTGACGCACTTGTTTGTAACTTTGTATAGATTTGAAAATGGTTGAGATCTGTATTGACCCGTAATGGAACTAATTTAAAAAAGAATCTAGATCCATCTGTTGCAATGGCGTGTTCAAATTAATTGAATGGAGATGAATTGGGAGTAGATCCAATGTATAGACATGCTACTACCATGTGACTAGATTGTGATTCATTCTAGCTAGTACCAATTTGGAACAGTTTATTTACTAGCATAAGAGAAGGCTTTTAGGTATCAAGTACATACATTAGGTTTAATATATAGGTATAAATATTAGATGGTCCACTTAACAATCTTGTCAATATTAGAAACTATAAGTTTTAGATTATAAATCTCATATTCTAAGAATGACCTGTATTATTTATATGGATATATAAAAATAACGAGATTTGATATATATTTAATCACATATCAAGTTATTTGAAGTGTCAATGGTACGAATTTAATTATCTTTGATGTATTATCAAAGAAGACTTTAAACTGCATTACATTTAATGTCTAATAATATACCTTTAAAATATTTTTTAAAAATTTAGATTTTATTTATTTTATTTAGAAAAATTGTTGTCAATATTGTGAAAATAATTATTGTCAAGTGATTTTTCCTCTAAATATATACAGTTTAATGATGATGGATCACTTGATAATGGTTTTTTGAAAAAAGAAATTACAATGATCTTTTAAATAAATTCAGATAAAATTGAAAATTAGAAGTAAATTTATCGGTACTTATTGGACATATAGATAGTTTAACAATTAAATTTCATTGTTAATTAATGTATCAAGAACCTGCTTTGGTGTAGTGGTAGAGACACATGACTCCTATGTGAGAGGTCATGCGTTCGAAACTCACAAAGTAGAAAAATTCTCTGTATTAATGCATCAAGTCTCGTTACTTTTTTATAAACATGATATGAAAATAACATAGATTATTCCTACAATATTTATTTTCAATTTATTTTTTAAGAATTATCAAGATTGTCCAAATAGTCAAGAATTTCTACAACCCAATTTAATGAATTTCATTAAGCCAACAACCGAAATGACATTTTCAACCTCGACTCTTAAAAAGATTAAAAAAAAAAAATGCTGCCCTGCTCATCCTGTTTGCATCAATCTGAAATCTCAATTTAGCAAAGCAACAATAATAAAAGTCCAAAGCCATTTAATTTGCATATAGTGCCAAATTAATGTAGTAGTCCTTTTCTCTTTCGATTTTAATTGCTTAATTCCAACCCCCGTCTAATCTAATTCCAAATTCCAACCATATCCATGTCATGTGTGAAAACTGATGAAAAGTCACAGTAAAACCCTTTTGGCATTTCTCTTGTTTGGTACTTGATTGGACCACCATGCACTACTTTGAGTCATTGACAATGCATGACATGGCATGGTCACTATGGCATGGTGGCAGTGTTTGACAATGCATGGCATGGGGCATATCACTGTTTTTGTGTTTCATATCTGACGCATTTAAACTCAAATCAATGGAAACAGCGTGACCTTGTTTTATGGCAAGGACTACCACACCACCTAACCCTAGCAGGCTCTATGATTATACATTTATACTGTACATACTGTACCTTGCATGTACCCTTGTTTTATGTTCAATGAATGAGGCTTATGGTAACATGCATATTACTAATTAGTAGACACTTTTATGGATCCATATCTCTATTTACAAAGTACAAACAGTCCATCTTAATTGTTAAACATGATCTCCGTAGGAAAATATATTTGAAGAGCAAATTTTTTATTTTTTAGAATTTGTTTACTATTTTTTTAAATAGATAAAAACTACTGCTTTCGATGGTCTAAATTTTTTAGATCAAATAATTTTCCACCTATCTATAAAAATATAAAAAATTATAAAAAATATAAAATTTGGTCTGTAAATATATTTTCATAAAATAAAGATATGGATATAGTACGGTCCATCATAATATGCATATTAACATATCCTCACTCTTTTCTCAGACTTGCATATATCTACTTGCATGTAATGAAGCGTCCCCATGTACAATAAATTTGATGAACTCCGAAAGATTTATAAAATATTATCAGACAAATTTATTTATCATGACTGATGACTTGAATCTTTTATTTATGGTTAAACTTCCAGCATGTAGCCCCTAAAAAATTGACATGCAAATTGCAAGGACCTAACGCATTAACATCACGACATGAGAAAGGAAAATTAACCTATCACCGTTCATGTATCATGCATGCTTTGCTTGTCATAGCTAAATCCTATCTTTTATTTATAAACAATTATTAATGCTACTGACAATGAATTAATTGGCCGATTTATGTGACATAACTAAAACCTACTTTTGCATGAATCCATGCAAGTATGCAACTATGCAAGTGCTTCCACGCAATATCAATTAAAGAAAACGATAATGTAATGTAAAGTAACACTCGTCAGTTATCTACTTATCTGGCATGGCTTTTATTTAGAAAAGATAGACACAATACCTGACAGGCTCACACTGCTACTTTACGAAGCAATTCTGTTGCTTCTCAGTCTCAGCAAATTAAATAATGGTACTCTGTTTTGCTCGGTTGCTGTGTGCCTAGGGTTCCTTTTCCCTTTTCTTTCTTTTTCCTTTTTCTTTAATGAATTTGTATATTATTTTCTCTTATCTTTTATTCCTTGACTGGAGACAAAGTAGTGAATTCTTCGCTCCACATCACAGCAACCGATACATACAGTCTGCGCGCGTTTTATTTGCTAGATAGAAGCAGGACAAAAAGAAAGAAAGAAATGTTATAGTAACCTAGGAATGTAAACCTAACCTAGCTGACACACCACCTATAATTAATCAACCATCCATGTCCATACTTTATTCTCACAAGTTGATTTTTGTTGCTTGTACTGGACTTTTATCTTTCGCTAGAAAGTAGAGACGGATCTCATTTCTTACATTTCTCTTGCAACAACCAGATTAATTACAAGCAAATAGTAGTTAGTAGTTAGAGCTATCTGTGCTTTTATATCACTTGCTTAATTTCATGCATGTGCTTTGTGCGTTGTGATTTCAATAAACAATAAGTTTGTATATCCTCGTAGCAGGATACACCGAAATTTTTATTTATAACATAATCCAAAAAAAATTAACCAAAACTCCTATGTTTTTTGAGGAATTCGATTTCTACCCAGGCTGCCATTGCATTCTGCTGCCTCAAACACTGAGGTCCGCACAATACCGATGCGGCCCAGTCAGGGGCCGCACAATACCCCTGCGGCCAAGTACGGACCGTATTGCCAAGTACGGCCAAGTACGGACCGTATCACTTAGTAAAATAATCTAAAAGAAATCAAAATTACAAAAGATATGTTTCTATTATGTTCAGGAGTCGTTTATAAGAGTGTAGGGGCGTCTGGAGATGATTGGAGGCCAAGTAATTTGATCTGGATACAGCTGTCACGAAATCCAATGAAAGGTTGCCTCCAATACGAACCGTACCGGGTTGTACGGACTGTATTGCCCCTGTGCAAAAGTTGGATACTCCAAGAGTTAATGCGTATACCTTCCTGCTGGTCCGTACTGGCTGGCACGGTCCGTACCAGAGACTTAACTTCAGTGCTACGCTATTCCTATTGACCCGATTCTTGCTTCATATGATGTAAAATAGCTCCAAAACATGATTTCTGCAATAAAACACAAAGTAGAACAACAGTAACCAATTTTATGTAATAATTAAACATAAATGTAAGAAAATAAAATAAAATCTAAGTCAAAATCCTACGTAAATCAGAATCGTTTTGATCTTGATCAGTTAGTATGCAAAACTTAGTTGTAGTTATTTAATATAATAGTTGGGATGACCACAACCTTCTTTACAAAAATAAAGTCTCCTTTTTGACAATGTAATTGCGATTTACCAAAAACCAGCATTATTCACGAACTTTTTTAAAAACTATAATTAGAAAAAAAAAACACAATTTAGGGAACCAATTTGATTGTGTTTTTTTTTATAAAAACCATAAGTACCAAATAGGCTATTCGACACCTCTCATTTACATTTAAACGGTACCGAATAAGATATTCGGTACCACCCAATTTTACTCTTTTATTTAACAAAAACTATGAAAAAATTGTGAAACTGAAAGGTACCGAATAGGCTATTCGATATTGTTTAAATGTAAATGAGAGGTACCGCATAGTTTATTCGGTACTTACAGTTTTTGAAAAAAAAAAATCAATCAAGTTGATTCCTACATTTACTTTTCTAATTATGATTTTAAAAAAAAAATTCATTATTCCCTGGTCACAAGTTAAAAGTTGTTACCTGTAAACTATAGCCACTACTACAGAAAAAAAGATTGCACACGGACATTAATGGAAGAGCTACACGGATTTCCTGCTGTGTTTAAACTCAGGGTGTATGAATAGGTCAGACTACACACGGATATTTAACCGTGTGAGATTATAACAATTTCTACACGGATTACTTTGTAAACCGCCGTGTACAAAGACCTGGGGTGTCGCTCTACAAGTTACCGAGCTACACGGATATCCCCTAATTAACCGTGTACGATTCCTCTTTCTACACGGCTTTGTATTAAAAGTCCGTGTAGCTCTCTTAGCTATTATACACGGACTTTTGGTAAATATCCGTGTACAAATAGTTGAAGATTTTTTGTATTTCACCTCCAGCAAGGCTATCATACACGGATTTTTCTAAAATATCCGTGTATGATTAGTATTGCACACGGTTTTTTATAAAATGTCCGTGTAGCTCTATGCTATTGTACACGGACAACTGTTAAATAACCGTGTGCAATAGCTAATTTTTGATTTTGTTTTTTCTATCGTACACGCACAATTGTGAAATATCCGTGTATAAATATCTTTTTTTTTTGTATATTTTGTTTTTGGGCTAGCCTCCAGCTCTGCTAGCCAATTTTTTGCAACAGAAATACAAATATTCATTCGAAACAGATTAATTAGCAAGAAATTACTAAATTTATACAAAATTCATATAGCAATAAATTCATTCGAAACATATTTTTATTACAAATCTATGCAAATCCATAGAGAGGATTACAAAATTCCATGGCAAACCACCTTGCCCACATGCACCGCACATCGTCGATCTGATCCTTGGTGTAATGCGCTTGCTTTGTCACATTCTACAAAATTATAATTTGATAATAGTTAGTATTTCAGAAAAGGTAGATATCAATTGCTTATTATATAGGAAATTAATATGAAGTACATACCGCTTTTGGGAAATCGAATTGTATTCTTTCGACAAAGTCAAACATGAATATCATCGTGTAATAAGCGCATTCCCATCCCTCCTCCTGTTGCGGGCTCTGAAATGTACATTTAGCGGCATTTGTTAGAATGACAATAATTTTTTTAACAAGATATGAAATTTCTAACTCATAAAGTGTTCTCACCAACATCCACTTCCAATTCAACTTGCTTTTCTTGCGTGTGCCCGTGCTATCTGATCCTCCCTCTTTAATATATTTCGCAAAAGCCCTTACAAAATTGAGTGAATGTAATTAGCAATTTTATAATTTGATATGATTGAAAGAAATGCAAACCTATAGAATTATTATTGTTTACTTATTCACAAAAGGGAATATAACTTTGCACTTGTCAAGCGCGATCCTTCCTTTGGGCTTACAAGAATCAACAATTATGCCCACATTTAGGTACAGCACAATGAGAATCGAACACCAATGTTTGCTGTGGGATCGAGGAGAAGAATTATAGTACTTTAGCATATAAAAGTGACACAAGTGTTTGCTATGATTGATGGTGTGATTTCATTTTTTTATGTTTAACTTTTATTTCCTTTATACAATTCTTTAATTTAAAATATAAACAACACATAAGTTAAGATTAGAACTAACCCCTCGTGGTATGGCATGAGAATGAATTTCTTCTCCTCCGCCTTAGCACGATGCATCGCAGAACACATGTACTCGATAGCCATATCCAGATAATATGTCACTGCCGTAGAACTCACTTTCTCCGGGTCCAGAAACATGCACAAGTTCTTCTTTTCAACCATCTCATCACAGTTTCGGACTAGCTTCCTGAAAACTCATCATATTGTAATTAGAATATATATTTGAGTTCTATACAATAATGAAAATAATTTTTGATCACTAACATGAGGAAAATGGTGATGTGTGACACATCGAGCCATTTGTCGGATGACGAGTGGTGGAAGAGGTCCTTGAAGTCTTTGAACAACAGCAGGAGATCCCTGCCTTCGTGTAGAAACATCCCAGGTGGGACAGGGATGATGATAGCCGCCATGACTTCGGACGCCGTCATCAAGTAGTCGTGGAGAAGGCGCAAATCACTGGACAAACGGCTGTATTCTTCTTCGGTGACCATAGGACGGGGCGGTGATTGTGGAGCGTCAGCCCCGACGTCGCAAGCCACCTCCTGACGTACCGGTGACATCATCTCCTCGTGTCTGTATCAAATTATAAATGGATTATTCTAGTATTTCAAAAAGAATGAGTTGAATGTAACAAATAAATGAATTTTTTTATGGATTACCTGATCCAAAATAATCTGACTCTTGGGCCATTGGACAAATGACATTCGTGCCTCATCAAGCACAAGCATGTCGTCGGTAGGGACAGGAAGGGGTACGCGCTGCCATCCATCCACGACTAACTCAATATGCACGCATGCATGGTCGGGCCTTAGCTGACCAAAGTGTACATTTTTCGCTCCTGGATGTACAACACCCTTAGCAACGGTCAGAGGAACACTATCAGGCCACAGGACGAGGTCGCATGCTCTGGGGTCCTGCAATTATCAGAAAGTTGTTTATTTTGATAGTGCGATATTGTCTAACAAGGTTACAAACAGGTTTTAATTACCTTTATATTATGAACAAGTATTGATTACCTTGAGATTATTCAAATCGTCTAAGGCCCACGTGCCGGATGCTTGACTACTTCGCCGAATTCCCGGCGAAATGGGAGGTGGTTGCTCGGATGGCTGCGTAGTTGCTGATCTAATTTGTGTCAACATTGCTTCCATCTCAGCAAACCTTGCGTCGTACTCTTTGCTCACCTTCGCGCGTATCTGCGCAACTATCTCGTCTTTGTTTACCTTGGCACGAGATTTTCTTCGAGGTTTTTGTCCCTCCACTCGGAACACCTCCTTCCAGCCCCTGTAGACCCCTACACCCCTTACTCGACCCGGGTGTTCTGGATTCTCGAGCGCTGCGGACAAGGAATCATTTTGTCGTTCGACACTCCGGGCACCCGAGTTGACCTCCTCCTCCACTTCCAACTGTTCAAGTAGAAGAATTAGTTAAAGCAAAAGAACAATTGATGTACTTTCGGAGTTATAATTTTCGGATGAATGTCACAAAGTAAGTATAAAGGACTCTTACCATTCTCTGTGCCACGGGTTGCAAATCCTTTGGGAGTACTATCCTCCCGTCAGCGGTTACCTCGGCTCTACCCATGACCCAATCTTTGCCCCTAGGATTTTGGATCCTAACCACGGGTGAGTCAGAATCCTTGTTTTTCTCCAGGACTTTCCTCCATTCTGCCGACTTACCCTCGTAACCAGTTGACCCTAGATGGTGTGGATACTTGTTAAAGGCAACGGTCCTCCTGCCTTTATTACTTTTTGCCTTCACAGAAACAAGACAATAACGATCAGTTAGTTTTAGAAAGATAAGTACATATCGAGAAAGAATAAGCACAAAAGAGGCACGAGTTAGATACCTGGAACTCTTTGGTAGACTTCAAAGCTTGAAACGCATCCCAGTCCTCTTGTTTTAGCCATTTGTAGTAGCCGATCGGAGTTCTCTCTTTCTCCATGAACTCCGTCTTCAACGTGCTCTTGAATTGCTTCCAACCATTGTTCATAATCTTCAAAGTCTTATCCTTTGGAACATCATTCTCGATGTTCCACTGAGCCTGATTAACACCAAAATTTATTGTATTTAAGTATAGATCATACATAAGTGAAAATAAAGCAAACAGTTGTTAGGCACTTTACCTTCACCATGTTCCACCACTCGTCCTTCACCGCATCCGCAAAATGATCCCATCTCTCAACAAGGATACTCGCTTTTTGCCTCACCAAACTCGTACACCAATTTGAGTATTTCTGCTGTTTTTCTCCCTGCGCATGCCCGTCTTCTCTGAACCAGATTTCTTGATGGGTGTGCTCGGACATGCTCGTGCACATTGTCGGCCCTCTTCTCCTTCTTTCTGATGAGGCAGTAGCTTGCTGCTCCTCTTCTGCCATCATATCGACGTACTCATCCTTATCCGACATGGTTCTGCATGAAATTAAAGATCAAATCATAAGTGACCAATAATTGATATTCTTGTACAAAAATTGATATTCTTGTACCAATAATTGAAATTAAAGATCAAATCATAAGTGACCAAATCATGAAATTAAAGATCAAATCATAAAATTGATATTTTGTACAAAAATCCTATAATCATAAAATTGATATTTTGTACAAAAATCCTATGAAATTAAAGATCAAATCATAAAATTGATATTCTTGTACCAATAATATTTTGTAACTTGTGAAATTTGTTTCCGTTTCTCAAATATATTTATTTATTTATAAAGGGCTGATTTGGTATTTGATTGAAACAAATACATTAATTAGAGACTCAATCGATCAAATTCATATTAAATTTCAAATTAGTGAGTTTTTTTTAAATAATTATTAATATTAAAAAAAACTTATCTATAATATTTTAATCTAAATAATTGAAAACACATCTAATAGATGCTATTTTTTTTTTAAATTTCAATAATAGTTTTCAAATATACACACCGTAAGAATTAAATGAAATGTACTATGAAATATAATTATATCAAAAGAGGGGATGAGGTGGTAAAAAAACAATGTGTCGGTCAAATAGAAATAAGAATATATAGCATGCATTGGTTGTTTCATTAACTTATAGTCTAATAAGAATATATAGCATGCACAATTTTTGACATATAACCTAGATTAATCAATTAACCTAAAATACCCTAAAATACCCTATATCAAATTAACCTAGATTATTCAATACTAACTCGGTATAGCACCATAAAGATATCCGGTAACAAAATTAGCCAACCATGGCTAACGGGTTCAAACCCAATAAGAAAAATAACGAGAGAGAGAGAGAGACGCTAACCACGGGTGAGAGAGATCGCGGGTTAGAGAGAGAGACCACGGGTGAGAGAGACCGAGGTGGTGAGGCGGTGAAGAGCTCGGAGAAGGCTTTCGAAATTCTCTGTGAGGGTTTTTGGAACTGAACCGCTTAATATTCTCTGTGAGGGTTTTCGGACTTGTGAAAATTTTGGCAGAGAAGGATTTCGAAATAATAGTGTTTTCCTCATTATACACGGACTTTTAACTTAAAAGACCGTGTACAAAGAGCTTTCTACACGGACATAACTCTAAAGTCCGTGTGCAAATATCCTTTCTACACGGACATCTAGCTAATAGTCCGTGTAGCTCTCTTCCATTTCTACACGGACTATTAGCTAAATGTCCGTGTATAAATAGGTCCGATAGGCGGGTCCCAGGTTCAGTAAAATATCAGGAGGTGAATATTTATAAAGTAATAATAAATTAAGTAAAATTTCAGATTTCTAATATTTCTAAAGTAATAATAAATTAAGTAAAATTTCAGATTTCTAATATTTAAAAACTTATACCAATATTTGTACCAAGCAACTAATATTAAAATCTAATAATGAAATTTTATTTATTTTATTTTATTATTAAATGTTTTAACTAATATTTTCAAAAACTAATACTAATATTTGATAATATTATAAGCATTAAACATAATCCTTCATTGATGCAATATTTGATAATCTTTCATTAAACATAATCCTTCATTGTTTCAAAAACTAATACTAATATTTGATAATACTAATACTACATTATGCTTTTTTCCTTATTTCCCTCTTTTTTTCCTTCTTTATTTGATATATTACAAGCTAAGGTTGCAATATTAAAAGCTACACGGTCTTAAACAAAATAAATATTATACATTATGCTTTTTTTTTCCTTTTTCTTCTTTTTTCCACTATTTGAACAGTACCCTCGGCCCATAATCCTTCATTGTGGTCGGACCGCATGTAGTCAGCTTCGTCTACCCCTTCAAGTGTTGCTACCTCAGTTTGCACATCGGTACAAAATGGAGGTACTTCGTCGAACTGGTCGTACTCTTCTTCATCGACGACATTTTCTACCCCGACAATCCTTCTTTTTCCGGATAGGACGACGCTCAATCTAGCATCACTCGGGTCAGTGGCATAAAAGACTTGGGTGGCTTGCTTGGCGAGTATAAACGGATCATCAACATGCCCAACCCTGTTTAAATCAACGAGTGTGAACCCGTCGTTGTCAACTTTAACACCTCGGTCTTCGACCCATTGACACCGAAACACGGGAATGCTCAGGCGAGGACTGTAAATGAGCTCCCAAATTTCTTGAATAACGCCATAATATGACTTTGATGCTATTACAGCCCGGCCATCTCCGGATCTACTGAATTCTTGAGAGGTCGCCACCAACGTCACCCCACTGTTTTGCATCGTGCTCTTATCACTCTGGGATTTAGTGTAAAATGTATATCCATTAATCTCGTATCCTTGGAATGTTCTAACAACAATTTGGGGTCCTTCGCCAAGCAGTTTAACAATTTCAGGTACGGGGTGTGACTGCACTCTTTCTTTCAGCCATCCTATAAAAGAACGATTATGCTCGTTAGTAAGCCACTTCTGACTCCTCGTGTAGTTTTGTTGTTGAAGGATTGTCATGTGCTCATCTATATAGGGAGCAACATCTGTCATGTGTTGTAATACAATAAAATGTGCCTTTTGTAGTTCATTTAGATCAGCAACTACGGCTCTCAACCCAATTGTCCTGACTCCTTGGAGCCTTCCCTCGTATCGAGATTTTGGAACGCCAATAGGATCCACACCGGTCAAGTAGTTGGTGCAAAAATCAATCACCTCCTTCGTAGAATATCCTTCTATAATGCTGCCTTCGGGTCGATGTCGGTTCCTTACGTATTTTTTCAAGATGCCCATGTATCTCTCGAATGGATACATATACCAAAGAAACACAGGACCACAAATCTTAATTTCTCTCACAAGATGAACAACAAGGTGAACCATGACATCGAAAAAAGATGGCGGAAAATACATCTCAAGTTGGCAAAGAGTCACGACGACCTCCTTTTGCAAAGAGTCCAATTTTAGAGGGTCTATCACTTTGGAATTTATTGCATTGAAGAAAGAACAAAACTTCGTAATGGTTTGACGAACATGCTTTGGTAAAATTCCCCGTATTGCAACGGGAATTATGTGTGTCAATAAAACATGACAGTCGTGTGATTTCAGACCGACCAGTTTCAAGTCCTTCATCGACACCAACTTCTTAATATTCGAAGAATATCCTGATGGGACTTTTATACCATTGAGGCATTCACAAAAGCTTGTTTTCTCTTTCTTTGACATTGTGCACAGTGCAGGGGGTAGGTATGTGCGCTTCCCTTTCTCCTGCGGTGCGAGCTCATGTCGTATTCCCATCTCTACCATGTCTTTTCTCACTTTAATACCATCCTTAGTCTTCCCCGGAATGTTCAATAATAAACCAATTAAACTGTCACAGACATTTTTTTCGACATGCATGACATCTAGGCAATGCCTCACTTCTAAATATTTCCAGTACGGTAGCTCCGAAAATATGGACCTCTTTTTCCAAATATTCTTCGGTTGTGCTTTGGCGCATTTTCCAAAAACAACATCAATGTTTTTTACCCGTTCGAAGACACTCTCCCCGTCTAATGGATGACGAGCCACTCCAAGCTCAATTTTCCCGTTGAATGTCATCTTCTTCTTACGGTATGGGTGATTATTAGGAAGAAACCTACGATGCCCCATGAATACATTCTTTTGACAATTTTTCAACCTCAGCACCTGCGTGTCATCTTCACAGATCGGGCACGCTTTTGCTCCTTTACAAGTGTAACCCGACAAATTCCCGTACGCGGGGAAATCATTTACGGTGCAAAACACCATGGCCCGCAAGTTAAAGGTCTCTTTCATATACGCATCCCACACCGGGACGCCATCACGCCACAATTTTTGGAGGTCCTCGATTAATGGTGCGAGATATACATCTATGTCATTTCCGGGTTGTCTGGGTCCTTGGATTAGTAATGACATCATTATATATCTGCGTTTCATGCACAACCAATGAGGATGATTGTAGATGCATAAAAGAACTGGCCAAGTACTATGCCGACTGCTCATACTTCCAAACGGACTCATTCCATCTGTGCTCACCACAATCCTAAGGTTCCTCGTTGCAGAACCAAATTCTTTGAAATGTCTGTCAATGTTTCTCCATTGAGGAGAATCAGCCGGGTGCCTTAGTTTACCGTCATTTTTGCGCTCTTCTTCGTGCCAGCGCAATAATTTTGCATCTTTGGGATTCGCAAACAACCGTTTGAATCTCGGTATTATCGGCAAATACCACAACACCTTAGCCGGAGGTCGGCCATTTGTGTCCTCGTTACAATCATCAGTGTCATGGTCCTTACGACGTTTATATCGTGAAACACCGCATTTAGGACAGACATGCATGGCCTCGTACTCGTTACGATACAATACACAGTCATTCAGACATGCATGTATTCTTTCGATCTTCAACCCCATTGGACATCAACTTCTTTGCCTGATATATTGTACCGGGTAACTCGTTGTTATCTGGGAGCATTTCTCCTAAAAGCTGTAATAAGGACGTGAAACTCTTATCGCTCCAACCATTGTTTGCTTTTAAGTTTAATAATTTCAACACAGCTGACAGTTTTGTAAAATTGGTACACCCGGGATACAACGGCTTCTTGGATTCATTAGAAAAATTTTGAAATTTATCATAATTTTTATCACTAATTTCATCTTCCACATCACGTAACATATCATCCAAATTTTCAGTAAACTCGTGTTCTACATTTTCATCAAAATTCCTCTCCATCTCATCATCGTCATTTTCGGGTTCGACGTTATCAGAATATTCGGCACTCTCATAATCCTCGTTCCAATCAAGTTCAAAATTATCAGAAATTCCAACATTCTCATCATTCAATTCACGATTACAATCTTTATTGGCACTACTACTTTCCCAAAATTTCTCACCATGCATGAACCAACATGTATATCTCTTCTTAAATCCCCGACAAATCAAATGAGCTCTAATTTCTTCGATGTCCAAAAATCTTAATAAATTTTTACAATCTTTACAAGGACATAAAATGTCTTCTTCTTTTTTCTTCACTCTATAACTCTCAGCAAATTTTATAAACTCATCAACGCGAACCAAATATTCTTCACTGTCACGTCGCATTTCATACATCCAGCTTCGATCCATCTGTAAATTAAATTAAAACAATGATTTGATCAATTAATCATGCATGGTCAACATTCTCCTTCGTGTACAAAATTTTGGGCTTACAAAGGGCCGGTTTACAATCCTAACCCACTCTTTGAATATTATGTCTCATATGTGAACACATATTAGCGAGATTTAATTAGCATTTGAGAAAAATTCGGCAGCATTTCCCCTTAACTCCCCAGTATGCGTACGAACCACATACTCGTAGGAGCAATAAGGGAAAATACTGTCGAACTTTCCTCAAATACTAATTAAATCCCGCTAATATGTGTTCACATCCTAAATGAGACATAATATTCAAAGAGCAGTCCCAAAACGGGGACTATCCAAAATTAATCCCTATTGGATTAATTTTGAACGGGCATGGACCTAAAAGCATCTAAAGGTCGGTTATTGGACCACAATACACTAATTAATTACATCTAAAATTAAGAAATCAAGCATGCATGAAATGACCTAAATAAGCCTAAATAACAGAAAATTAGAGGAAGAAAATGATTTAAATACATATTACTAACCTTAGAAAGATGGAGAGGAGAAAATACAAACTTAATTCAAAGATCTCAGATCTCAGCTGCTGGCCTCGATCAATTCGCAGAAATCTGATAGGAAAAAGCTCAGTTCAGAGATATGTATTAACTAAAAGACTTGATCAAAACGGCGCTGGAAGGGGAAGACATTAAAACCCTACACTATTATACACGGCTATTTAGTTATAAAGCCGTGTAGCTCTCCAACTAAACATACACGGCTCTTTTGTTATTAATCCGTGTACAATTATACTATTTATACACGGATATATTATCAAAAAACCGTGTGTAATATTCCTACACGGCTTTGTATTAAAAGTCCGTGTAGCTCTCTCAATTATTTGCACACGGACCTCTTTACACACGGATTTTTGGTTTCTAATAAACCGTGTAGCTCTCTCTAATAATTCTACACTGATTATTAACTAATTATCCGTGTAGAAATCGTGCAGATCTTTTGAACAAGTAAAAAATCATATTTTGTACACTGTTTTTAATATAATTGCCAAATCCGTGTACAATGTGCAGTGTACAAAGCCAGTTTTTGTAGTAGTGAGCCCGTAGGAAAATAGGTTGCATTTAGGTTGGATCCGATGTCTATCGGACTCAAATTTGGATCTGATGGGTTCGATTACCGTCCGATCTATTTTAAGATTCGTGCGCACGAATCTTAAAGAAGACGGAAAAGTTGCGGGCGCGAATCTTAAAGCAGATCGGACGGTAATCGAATCCATCGAACTCAAAGTGAGTTCGATGGGCATCGGACCCAAATTGACCTCGTTTGATTATGTCATGTTTCTCTTGAATGTTCAATCACTGTGTCAGTTTAATATATTTTTCATTTTATTTAGGTACGTACGTACCGGCGCAAGATCTGTTTCAGTGATTGAGGTAAAATTTTATTGAGATTCTTTACCTAAATTGTGATCAACGGTAATTCTCAATCAAATATCCATGTCGTATTATAAGTTGCCGATTTTTTTATTAATTGAAAATAAATAAATAAAATATTGCAGATGGGGAATAATTTGGCGGACATTTGATATATAGGTAGGATTGGACAATTTATCCCGTGCTGTGGGACATGACAATTTATTCTGTCCCACTAATAAGAAGGATTTTGGATTTTCGCGCACTCGAAGTTAGATTGTTATTTCGGTGTTGTAGTATATGAGTTTGTGGGACCGGATAAATTGTTCCGTCTTACTTATATATCGAAAGAGTGAGTCTATGGTACTATGCATAACACGGATTAGTCCGTACTACGAGCCATATTTTCATTTTGAAAATTTCAATGGTCAATCCGAACCTTTCAACGTGATTCCCACATGAATATGTACTTGCAGACTAAATTTTATATTTTTTCATATTTCTTTACTATATTTTAAGATAGGTAGAAAATCACTTGATCTGAAAATTCTGGACCATCCAAAAACAGTAATTTTCTACCCATTTAAAAAAATAGTAAAAAAATTCTAAAAAATAGAAAATTTAGCCAACAAGTATATTCTCATATGGAAATTATGTTGAACGGATCGGATCGGCCGTTAGAATTTTGAAAACAAAAATATTGATCCGTAGTACAGACCAATCTGTGCTATGCATAGTACCATAGACTCATATCAAAATCATCAAACCGTTTCCAATCTGCAATATTTTTATTTTTATTTTCGATTAAGAAAAAAAATCGGCTATAAGTTGTCAACCTGTACTCTGTCATGATGTCTCTTCCGTACCGGACTATTGCTTTCCATTATGCTGTATTCGATCAATATAAAAACACCTACAAATATAGTTTTAAGTATATTTATTACATAATTAATATATATTCTGAAAGTTCTTTTTTTTTACATTTATTATAGGCAAGAAGTTTTCAAGAGGTTGATTGAAGGGAAAATTGGCCTCTAATCTGAGCCATAAAATTTGATTTTGAATTCTGATCTTATCTTTCATCTTTGTCTTTCTCTTGTGTCACTCTCCACGCCCGTTTATTGGGATTGTAATGCACCTAAAGGAGAACAATTTGAATTTGAAAGTGCGAAAAGAATGAGATACATAAAAGACAACTGGCGAGAAATTAATAGAAAAATATATAGTGACACGATTGATGCCGAACTATGAAATAGTGACCTCGACAAACATATCCGATAGTGATTAATTAAAAGTAAATTCTTAATTATTAATTACCAATTAGACATAAAGGCCGTGTCAGGTATTTTATAAAAAGGAAATGACTCGAATAATATAGTTTAAATTATATACGGTAATATGCATATTACGAGAGCAGCTTTGGTCCGATGGGTTCTGGAACCGTCCGATCTACTTTAAGATTCATGCGCACGAATTTTAAAGCAGACGCGAAAGGTGCGGGCGCGAATCTTAAAGTAGATCGGACGGTCATCGAACCCATCGGATCCAAATTGACCTCGCATATTACACAGTGGCTTGCTCTATAGACTCACAAAAGAAGGAAATGACTCAAATAATATTGTTTATATTATCAATAATAATATGCATATTACACAACGGTCTGCGCTATAAACTCATATCTTCATTTATAATATATAAGCAGTCGATCTGAACTGTTCAACATGATCTTCATATGAACAAAAATTTACATTTTTTAGAATTTTTTTACTACTTTTTTAGATAGATAGAATAAAATTCTGGACCATCCGAAAGCAGTAATTTTTTGTCTATTAAAAAATAATAAAAAAATCTAAAAAGAATGTAAAATATAGTATACAAGTATATTTTCATATAGAAATCATGTTCCGCTTCTGAATCGATTATATGCATAATATTGTAGCCTCACTCGTATTTGATTGTTATATTATGTCATGTAGACTAATGATTTTGAAGAAAATAAACTTTAAAAAAGATGACAACATGACAGTATCAGTATGCTCTAATTTTCTAATTAAAACAAATTCAAAACAGCGTTGCTTAATTTAAAGAGTTGTATTAAGTTTTAGTTCCATTTTATGTACCTTTACTTCATGGATGATTTAACCTTTTTATTTATAAATTATAGAGGCTCTGGATGAACTGTCTTATTCGATCTGTCTTTTCTTTCTATTAATTTTATTGTTGTTATATAAATACCAACAACAACAATTAATTTTTATAAAACAACCTTTTTAATCGCTAACTTCCTCACATTGTGTCAATGAGATCGCCATGTACAATCAGTTTACTGATATCAACATCACGCTGCTCAATGATAACTTGATAAGCTAGCAAATGCATGATTTAATTAAACACTATGTTCCTTGTTTGATCATCTGACATTACAAAGAGAACTTTTGTACCCATGATAGCGCGATTGATTTGAATTTTCAAATAATCAATTAATTTTGTTCTTCGCCGGTCGACATTGAGCATGACAGTATTGGTTTTCCTGATAACTGTGTCAAGGAGAATCACACCTTTTTTTTCCTGACATACGTGGAATACTCTCAAATCATAAGGTTTTCTTTTTGTATTTTTGTATTTTGTTGTGTGAAGGTCGAGGTGAAACTTCTCAACTTAAATATTCATCAGTTTAAAATTTTGAATCATATTTCGAATCTAGATCTGCAACCTCTCTCAAAAAGATATAATCTTTTTCACTAAATAAAAATAGATTTTTGTCAAATCACAGAGTTCACATATTATTGTACATTACCATAGAGAGAAAAATTGAATATGATAGTTGTTTGGTCAATATCTTATTACAAAATTTCGTGTATATAAATAATTAGGATCCACTGACATGAAGTAGCCTCTTCCAACATTTGAATTTACAAAATTTAAGCGTGATTTGAGTCATTGTCTATAGTCTTTATCTGAAACCATCCGCCTAATAATTTATTGTCTATAGTCTTTATCTGAAACCATCCGCCTAATGAAGGATACTTCCAATTGTGTTTGTATGTGATAAGTTTCATTTCGCTTTCATCCCCAAGTTGATGGTTTCTACTTTTCTCGTTTGTTCCTTTTTCTGGTTTTTCTTTTGACGATTTAAAAGGAGAATAACCACATTAGCATTAGATTTATCTTTGATTCGTGGTTCTGGTAAAGTGTACTTCTTGATGGCTATCTATCATTTTTCTTTATTCATTGGGTAAATTATTAATTTGTGCCATGAAATAGAACTATCAAGCAATGGTGTTTCCAAAAGATTTGTGATCATATCTGCCTTAATGCATACAGCATTGTTAGGGAAATGGAGATGGAAGTTTAAAGATCCATGTTGTATGGGTTGGTGGAAACAAGCTATACAATTGAATTATTTATCTGATAATCCTTTGCCTTCCCTTATTTCGCATTTCGCATTTTGATTTGTGATCATATCCTTTGCCTTCCTATATTTCCCATATTTCGCATTTTGCTTTGAGCTGGATACTTTAAGTGCTCTATGGAGCTTGAACTGACGTTTGTTGTTTGTAAGTTACCTTTTGTTTCTATATGAAACGGGCTATGTGCCTTATTTCAAAAAAAAAAAAATATCTGCCTTAATGCCATGAATAAAGAGAAATTTAGATCAAGTGATTTTTTATTTATCTAAAAAAATAGTAAAAATTAAAAAAATAAAATATAAAATTCTGTCTCCAAGTTCGTTTTCATACGGAGATCATTGTTAACGGTTCGGATCGACTGTTTAAACTTTGAAAATAAAGATATGAATCCATAGTTCCGGTCGATCATATAACCTAGCCTCACTCTAATTTATGCATTTTAATTGGAGCCATAAAAGATAGTTATTTTTCGTGTAAGACTATTTAGGTAGATATTGAACACTTTCTTTCCTTAAAATTAACTTTTAACTTCTGACATAGTCATGTCAGAGAATCCAATAATTTAGTTACTGTGTAAGGATTTTTTTTTTTTTATTGGAGATTAGCTAAAAAATAATAATCACCTATTAGACCTAATAGAAAGCAACAAAGTTTGATTCCATATTTGTCTCCCCCATGTACATTGGAATCACAACAATTAACCTCTGTATTCAACTAATTAGTTTAATTGACTTTTATTTATTAAGGTAATATGTACTGGTTCACAAGTAATGATGCACACTTTAATTAATTTAGGGAAGATCTTCAGGGAATAATTTCTAATTTTTTTTAACTTTGCTGTTGGAAGTTGTCAGATGATTGCTTGATTTCAAATTTAAGTTGCTTGTCTATTAGTGCTAAATTAATACTTTAGCTAGCATGATTAGTGCTGGTCACTTAATATTGTCAAGATTTAAATCACGGCATTTTAAGTTAGTTGGGTAGTAGGATCTAAGCATACATCATTTTCAAACCACATATACTAATCCAAAATACATTGGTTCCACCATAATAATTGACAAATGAATTGAACCATTATTGTCTCAAAATCTAACAAATATTAATTCACTTACAATAATTAAGTTTTGGCTAATTATTTATTTTTAAGTTGTTAGCATGACAATTACATTTAAGGTATATAAAAAATATTTTAGTTTGATTGTGTGTAACATTATCTTTTACAATTTAATGGGTTAGTAGGCTGTAGGCTGCGCGTACTCTTTCCCTAGCTAACCATGTACATTCATTGTCTAAAAAAAATGAAGGGTCAAACTAAACTGGTAACACCATTGTCTATGTTATCAGCCCTCATCATGAAATTAAACATTGGTAGAATAAAACCTGGCCAGCTTTGTTATCTTAATCAAAACATTGCATAGACCAGAATTTATTTATTGATTGGAGAGCGGATGCACCATTGCATGGGGTGCCGCCATTTTTATTAATATCCAAAGTTAATTATAAAATAATAATAATGCCCACCTTAGCTGGGTATTTTTAAAAATGCCCAAACCGGCTATTTAATGGCCGGTCCCCAATTTTATTCTCAACCAGCTATTTAATGGCCGGTTTGTGACTTTTTTTTTATGTTTCAGATCCGATAAATATCCATATTTCTCTCTCCTACCTCTCACAACTCATAGAACAAAAAAAAAAGAGAAAGAGAATGCGATTTCTGAGGCGAAAAGGCGATATTTGAGGCGATTTTCCTGTAAATTTATTATTTTTATTTTTTTTAGAAATTGTTTATAATTAATATAAATTGTCTAATCCATAACTTTAATTTCAAACCCTAGATCTTACCATGACACCCAAACCCGAACTTCGAAAAGGAGGAAGTGAAATCACACGCAATGCTCGCATATCCCTCGCTAACAATTTTTGGACGGTTGAAGACTGCTTGAGGAGACATTTATCTCGTTTAGGGTTTCCACCCAAAGATGTTGAATAATATGCTACCATAGATGATCCGACCATTAGAAGCGTTCTTTACGAGAACTTCGGCGATATCGACCCTCCACCTGAATGGCTATTGTGCCCTGCATGTTAGGTCAAGGGAGACATTGAGGAAATGCTCTTTTGTCATATTTGTGGCGTAAGAGTTCACCCCAAATGTATCGACAAGAATGCTGATCTGGTAAACGATTATTGTTTCCAAACGTGGGAGTGTGTTGCGTGCTGCTGCAGGCCTTCGAAGACGACGGGAGAAAATTTCACTACTCCTAAGCCATAGTGTTTGCCATATGAGAATATGTGATGTGTATTTTATGTTATTGTAGTATTTTCTGTTTAGATTTTATGTTGTGGTATGCATGTTATTATTTTTGTTTTGTTGTTTATCTATTCGAACTCTCCCAATTTATTTTAGTATAATTTAGCATAATTAGCATAATTTATTTTATTTTAGTATAATTTAGCATAATTTAGTTTATTTTAGTATAATTTAGTGACAAAAAAATCGAAGAAAAAGATATAAATACTATCATAAAAATACCATAAAGTAGCACATACAAAAAAACTAAAACATCAGATAATCCAAACATAAAATACCCCACCTAGTATACCAAATGTAAATACAACAAAACAATCTAACTAAAACTACCATAAAAAATGGAACTCAGCGGTGACGACCACTAGAGGGGGATCATCGCTGAGGTAGCTGTTCCCTGTTTTCTCTGTCAGGGAGTCCCTTCCATCCTCTATGATCAAGTGGTCCCTGCTAGACTCCCTGATAAGGTGTAATGGCATTGGCCTCGGCTTCTATGCTCATCCGTAGGGACTGACGGGTGTAGAGAAGATGAATGATGCCAACTCAGTTGCAAAGTCAGGCTGAGTCTGAGACTGGCTACCACTGGCCTCTTTATCATGAGGTAACTCTGTATTATATCGTCTCAGAGGCTCAAACTCCGGAGGGTCCCCGAACTCAAAGTCATCCAGACTGAAAGATGGCCCCTCCTCATCCAAAAGAAAGAACTCCAGCGGCTCCTACTGCGCTGGCAGTGGCGGCATGTAGGTTGGACCCTGCAATCATACAAATAATTAAGTAAATTTGTTCTGAAGGAAGAAATTTGTACTAACCTGACAGCTAAAGAAATATGACATACCGGAGGGTGAACTGGACGTTCCTGCGCGTCATAGAATGCATGCCAGCCAGTCATGGACAATACCCAACGATGGTAGTCTCACTCTAGTTGCTCTCGGGAGAGGATGACAACTCACTAGCTCTAACGAGGGACGCGTCAAGCTCGGCCGGATCTACCCTACGCCAGTCGATGTTCTCTCCGGCGTCTCGTAGCATGTTGATGAGCTGCCCCGTGCCCGGCATCCTCAACAAAATTGGCATGACTCTTCAATAACAGCAAAGACGTATTAAAAAACCACTTAACAAATAGCCAAAGCGAATTCATTCGGGGACTGACCATTGCTCTTATGTAAAGACGTTTCCTTTCGTTTCTTTTTCAGATTTTTTTTCTGAGATGCTAAGCATTGTACTTATGTAAATATATTTTTTCTATCAATGTATTGTTGGGGTGATACCGTTAATTTCTATAGAAACAGAGAGATGGAAATAATTTGTATATATTTTTTTTTGTTATATTATGAGCATATACATATACAGGGGTATATATATCTTTCTCTCTATTTTACCGTTGGCATCCCAACGGTTCATTTCTAACTAATCTAAATTAACAATTTTACCCTTCTCTTTATTTTACAATTTAACCCTTCTAATTTATTTTATTCTTCAACAGATACACCGCCAACCTTAAAAAAAAAAAACGGTACATACTGGTAAGATAAACAGGAAATTACTCCATTAGAAAGGAGATACTATTAAAATTACACATTGCTCTTATTAATATAGTGTTAATTGGAAAACACTGATGAAAATACATAAACAATGAATATTAAGGGATACAAAAGGAAATAGTTTCTTAATGATATGAAGGTAGATTTAATGATAAAAGTGGTTCATCATTTTTTAAAGTTGCTCCTAGAAGAAGAGAATTGATTGATTTAGGGGTCTCAAGAAGCTGATAGGTAATGACAAATACCAAGTTTCGACAGATGGACGAGCGAGAGGCTTTCTTCGAGTGTTCTTTATCCTATCCTTTCGTTTTCTCATTTAGCTTCTCATTCTGATATGACTGTTGTTATTGACATTTCCTAAGAATATTATTATTATTATTACTACTTTTAGAATGGGTGCAGATGTAAATTGCAGTTAAAATTTCCATGATAATTTAGTGTTAAATGTTGCTATTCAATGGTAAGAGTTTGGTGGCATACTGATATCACTAGTTTAGATGATAGAATAATTTCTGGTGCTACTCCAGCTTAAAGGCGTTTTTATTGTTAGTTCAGAATTTACGAATGATTATTTTATTTTTTTAGGAAATACTGAATAGAAGAAACTATATGTTTATAATTTTGTATCAATTCTGAAATAGTAAATCATTTTTTTTTTCTTTTTGTTGCACTTTTGCTACTATTTGTTGGAAGTCTAGTTGGTTAAAATGATCTTACACTTAGTTGTTCTGTTGAAAAGGAATTACATTGCATAGATAGGTGCATTTCTTTTTATAGCTTCCAATATAGTACAATTCGGCGTGCCTTTTTCTAGACTTTAATTTGAGAGAGGACTAAACTTTTTGTAAGGTGTTAAATGTAAAATTGTACATTTGTAGTTTGATTAATTTCATAGCTAATTTCTGGTCAAAATAGCATGGATTGGAGGCAAAGATTAGGATGCAAAAATAAATGCTTGCTGATGTGGGGGGAGCTACCAGCTCAGTTTGGTACCAGGACAGGGAATCCGAGAGTTCGAGACCAGTGTTGACAGCATCTCACTTCTTCATAATTATTCTTCTAATTGGCTCTATTCTTTTGGTGGTTTAAATTGTAATATGTATTTTATCTGTTAACATGAAAATTTCAGGTGCCAATTTGTACTAGAAGATATTAGTGTTCAAGGGCAGAGTAGACTTTCAAAGCTATGAAATCAAACACACATCATGGACCAATTATATAAAATTTTGAAGATAAATAGAGGTCAATCATATAAAATCTTTCTAAGTACGGAGGTCAATTTTACGGTAGCATTTTAATATAAACTATATAGAAAATAATGTACAAGTACAAAAAAATTGAAAATAAATAGGGGTCAATCTATTCATTCCACGTAGATCCGCTTCTGTTGGTGTTTATCTTCTCGGTGTAGTTTGGGTTAGGCAGTTTGTACCGGTGTAGTTTGGTACCAATAGCCCATTCTTCTTAGGACTAGCTTGCTTGGTGGTTTAGGTAAGTTATCTAGATTTAAGGTAGTATTTGTGGTTTAAATTTTTCCTGGTGATCTAGATATTATATTCTTTTTCTTTGTTTTGTGAATGAAAGGGATGGCTATGTCAACTACTATTGTTTATATTGGTCTAAATTTGCTTTATTATAATTCGGTTTCAGATCAGCATCATTTGAAACGGTTTAAATCAGAAATTTTAAAACAGTGATTTTTTCAAATCTTTATGGGCCCACAATTCATGAACCAGAAAATGGGTTGATTCAGGCCGCCTCTTATTCTGTGACATCATTGCCCTGCTAATGAAAGCAACAAAATAAAATATTTAATGACAGCATCAACTAAGAAAATTAGAAAACTACATCGTGCATATCATCATATCATATGAGAATTATAAGAATAACCAATTATCCTGTTTGAGGCCTGCTTTTGTGGGGTGGCAATTTATAAGGATTTTTAATGGACGCATTCGAACCATTTTTTTTTTATTTATCATTCTAGATGTCTAGATCAGGAAACTATGTCATATTATATTTGAAATCTTCCCTCAATTAGTTTTTAAATGCAATAATTTTGGGTAAATAATTGTTGTTTTGATATTTTTTCTTAAGGTAAGGTGGCAAGGAGCCATCTTACGTTTTCCATTGATAAAAAAACTTTTTACAAAGTTCCTAAGCTATATGTCCTCTATATACTATATACAATTGTTGTTTTGATATTGAACATAGAAGTTAAGAATCACAACCACTAGACTATTTAGAAATAAATTATACAAAGAACCAGTGATTTTATGCAAAACCCTAAGAGTATCTACAGCAGAGAAATAAAAAAGAAATTAAAAACAACTGTCAAGCACTAAAAATAATTAAGTTAATCTTAATAGCTAAACCTCTGCATCGCTAAAATTAACTTTTAATTTTTTTAGTGCCACGGTAGCGATAATTAGAAATTGGGCTATGAAGAAGTATGAATGAGAAAACAATCTACTGACAGTTCTTCACAATTACTTTCAGTCACAGCAATTACCAATAAAAGTTATTGAAGATAATAGTTACACTTAGATATATATTGTGGAATCTAATGTCTCATGCACTCGAATTGATGATTAGAAATATTAAGTACGAATGTAGGCATAGAGGGAATCAAAGTTGGTAAAAAAAATTGAAATAAAAAGGTGTGTCGATACAGAAGAATAGGCCCCAATGGGAGTTGTGCCCTGTACCAGTTCCTGGTACACAAAAGAGAGAGAAACAAAAAGAAAGACTCAGTGGGTATCTGGTAGCGGTATCCACCAGCTAGGAAAAGAAAATTCAGCAACTGGTACAATCTGCTCACATCTAAACCTTTGGTACCGATTAAACAAAAGAGAAGTAAACAACAAATGTTAATTTGGTACTTTTCGCCGCATTATTGATTTTTTTTTTTTTAAGTACGATGACTCAAGTTGTGTCTAGGTCACAAAGTTTAGATATAACAGGAAATAGAACAAAACTCAGTTAATAAAATCTAATTTAAAAAATGGAAAAAAAAGTAATGCCTGATACAGCGGTATACAACCGAAATTTTTATTTTTAACATTTTAATAAAATAAATTAATAAATTGACCATCGTTTCTGGTCAATTCTAAATCTAACACGGCCGCAGAATGCCGGAGCGGACCCATTTGAGCGGGGCCGCAGAATACCGCTGCGGACCCCTAAATGGGTCCGCTCCGGCATTCTGCGGACTCTTTTTTTTTTTTTTTTAAAACAGTTTTTTTTAAACCAGAATTGTTCTGCACGCATCCCTATAAACTAAATTTAATTTTCAGCGGGAGGGCTTTGACCCCTTGGTTTCCTCGGTAAAACAACAGAAAAAAAAGAAAAAAAAAAGAGGGTCCGCAGAATTGACCAGAAACGATGGTTATTTTATTAATTTATTTTATTAAAATGTTAAAAATAAAAATTTCGGGGTATACAATGATCTGCTGAACTCTTATTTTTTGCTGTTAGGAGACTATTCAGCTTGCAGCTTTCAACTTTGAAACCAGCTGCCAATTTCTTGTATTACTTCCCTTGCAATCAGCTGCGGCATCTTCTGTTGCTCGGTAAATATACACCGACATCGTTCTCTCAATATTACAAATCAAATTTGGGTAAAACAGTATTTTCTGAACGGCTACAGCCTACAGACTTGAAAACTGGACAGTCAATTAAAAGTTCTTTTTTTCTTCAAGGAAATTAAACATATTATTTAAAATTAAGACCATTTTTCAACTGTTATTAATTTAAAATTAGGTATAAATTTTCCTCAAAAAAAAATTATGTATAAATTTGGAAGTTTTCTATCTTTCATTAGTCTTCTCTCAACATGGTAGAAAAAAAAAAAGTGTTCTCTAGTTGGTTTTGTCAGTTAGAAAGAAATTATTGTCCTTTCATGCTGGAAATATTTCGCTCTTGAAATTGACAACCTACTGCTTTTGTAAATTGTAAACCTATTTCTGATGGTGAGTGGTTGCTATAATTATAAAAGCAACTGTATATCTACAAAAAATAAATATATTTAAAGAACCAAATTTCAACAAAGTATCAACAAATTTCAACTAAATTTTGGCAGGTTTTCTTTTATTTAAACAAGAACACAAAATGACAATACTGATCATTCCTGTGATAAACATTACTTTTAGCGACTCTGACTTTAATTAGAAGTTCAAAATTCCACAAAATCTACTGAAAATCAATATTTCTTTTATGACAATAAACATCACAATCACTCGAACATTCCGCTTGATTCTTTTAGTTTTTCTTGGAAAAGATTACAACCTCCGAATTATGAACAGCGACCACTGATAATTTTTTTTTTCCCAAGCTATGACGAAATGTTTTGTCTGGATACAGTAAATTTTCCAACGATGACAAATAGCACAGGTTACACTTTTGCGTCCGTGAAGATATGAACTAGTGAAGGTTGTATTCAACCATTAATTAAATATGATTCTTTTTTTTTTGTACTTTTGTAGTAGACTCCATCTAATGTGAACATCTTCTTTGAAAATGTTTTTCTACTATTTCTAGCAGCGTGTTCATTCCATCAGGAAATAAATAACTACAAATGTTTCTTTTTTTTTATAGGTATATTAAGGTTGGTGGTGAAGCTATCCAATTATTTAATATCCACAATCTCCATTTGGGTTTGAAATCTGCAACTTCTCACGCGGAGAATATTACTTTGCCACTAAACTAAATGATGGTTCTCACAAGTACAAATATCTTATCTAAATGTACTAATAGTAGGAATTGGGTTTTGTCTGTACAAATTTAACTCAGAGCCAGATTTAAAACCGTCCGATCTACATTAAATTTTTGTGAACGGATTTAAAATTTAATAAATTTAAAAATCCCATAAATCTAAACTGTCTGTGTAAATTTTGACTTGGATTGGACGATTTGGACCCGGCGTTGAATGAGGTTTTGTTGAAAGTTCTGTGAACAATAACCCCATACCCTTATAATATCTTGAGTTGTTCGTATGAGTGAGATAAGAGTATTTTTTTTTGTTCTGTGCTTGAGAGAAGCATGAGTTGGACTTGTAACAACCGATGATACATATGATTAAGATGGCGGTGGTCCTTAATTTAAACTTATCCATTTTTTTTTTTCAAACTTTCAATTCTCCCTTTATTCAAGAAGTGTACAAGTTATGAATTCAAAGGATTTTTTTTTCTTTTTAAAAAATCTAGTCTTCCTCCTAATTTGTATGTATTTAATGAAATATTCAATTACGAAAGACAAAAATAAAATACAAAGAAACGAGTTTATCTACAGTAACATCTAATATAGGACTCGGAAGAAATTCATACTCTATTTTCTGCAGCGTTTTTGTTGTAATAGAATATATATTTTTTTTTTGTTAGTGTCCGTTGCATGCAACGTTGCGTAATTTATGTTGTATTTATTATGAGTACAAAAAAAAAGAGATAAATCTCATCGTCCGACTAATATCAGTGCAAATTTTGATATGGATAGAACGTTATAAAAATAATTGTGGAAGAAAAATTGAGAAGCCTAAATAGGAAAATAGATTGGGCCAAGTCGTTCTACAAACGCCCAAAAAGATAATTTATTCAAACCCAATATTTAGCAATTTAAAATGCTCATCTCCCAAAATTTACTAGAACTGGGATAAACTATAGACCAAACATTTTCAGGCCTAATAATAATCGGGTTTCAGGTAATAGAAGAACTAAGAGGAAGATTCAGGAAGGGACTCAGCAATGGCTGCCAAATGATGATGTCATGGATGCTATACCCCTTCGAGTGATTTGGCCTGGAGAAGAGGAAAGCGTCTCCTTTCAGCACGAGGAAGATTCTACTCAAGAGAGTTCGTGATTACTAGTGCTAGCAGTTTAGTCTATCTGTGTGATACCCTTCTAGTTATATAGTATTACTAAGTGAGCTTAGTGGACTTTCTATTTTGTGAGATAGCATTTGTGTTTCATATATGCTATGCCACTGCAGTAGGTTATTTTGTGGACAGTTTATTGTATGTTTAGTTAGCTATGTGGGTTAGTTAAATTTAGACATGGCAGCAGAGAGGGAGTTATCTAATCTTGTGGTGCTCCTTGTGTAACTGCAAACTGTTTCGTTTTGTTGAATGAAACTAGGCTTAGGCCTTTTTAACCAAAAAATAATCGGGCTTTTCGTTTACAAACGCTGAACCAAGATTTGTATAGATTTAATTCTCCGAGAAGTAGGCTTTTTTTTGGGCCTAATAATAATTGGGCTGGATATATTATAACTTCCTTGATTCTTGAACAGTATCAGCCCCTATTTTCTGTTTCTCTTTCGGTGCAGAAAACTAAAATCTAAAAATATAATCGCGTCGATAACAAATTCTTCCTTAACCAATCAATTCGTTTTACAGAGTATATAAGAAAACTAAAATTAAAATCCGGATAGAGAGTCCAAAATTTTAACAAATTTTAGTACCTAAACCAACTTGATACAATTATACAAAGAGTACAAATTCTCACTCGTAGCAAATTACAGGTGCATCACAATTTAAATTACAGCACAAATTAACCATGATCTTCATATATATAATGGCTCCCAAAAATCATAGGTACAGTAAAATTCTTGTTTTATATCACACGGTTTCTCCTGTGCGATTGTACCTCACACATCGTGGTCCCTCCTACACTCCGGAGGCATGGTCGGATACCGGGACCAGTCGGTACAGTAGTTGTATATAGTGTACTTCTGGCGAACCCAGCTAAGGCTCCCGTACTGGGGCCCATCCAAATCCTGGAACTCTTTTTGGTCCCACCACCTCATGCCTTGTGTGGCGCAATACTTGGCCTCGGCGGACGCTTCGCATCCGTCAATGTAGAAGCTCCGGTATGAGGCAACAAATGGGGCCTTGCTCCAGTCAGTCTTTTCCACGCCGCCGCGTGTGGCCCAGTCGTCAGCATTCCAAAGGCTGTTGTAAATTTTCATTGGTTGATTGAAGGGGTACCTGACACCTAAATCTTTGCTGTTTTTGAACACTCTAATTGGCACCTCATCCACAAAGAACCTGTTTCATTTTTTTTATTTTTTTATTAACAGTTTCAAACTTAAATTTCATGTAAGATAAACAAAAGGAAACGAACTCAAAATAGATGGAATACACAAACTGAGAAACATACACAATCTGGTACATGTTCCACAAAACCGAATAGGAGTGGTATTCCGTTGTCGGGTCGAACCAAAGATATATCCTTTGTTCTCTGTCCCCTTTGCCTCCTGTGAAAACATTTGTTTGCAGTATGTACGGCTGCCCCGTTCGGTTTCCTAGAAACTCGAAATCTATCTCGTCATGCTCTGAGTTTTGTGAGGATAGCTGACAACACAAAAAGAAAAAAAAAAAAGATTGATCAATATTCTGTGATTTATCATATATTAATTATGACTTAGGACTTGTATATATGTTGCAATCAAGTAAAGGTGAAAATGTATATACATAGAATGCAGTGACCGTGCCAGCAGAGTCACCCGCTACCAACTTCATTTGCATGCTGAAGTGCCCGAAAAGGTACGTTCCCTTCGACTGAAACCCAGTACCTGTGTATAAAAGAAAATTGATGTTGGCACATAGGTTATACATACATGAATGGAAAATGTACATTTGTATATGGAAAAATAATATGAATGTGTGCTTTACCAGAGTATTTGTCTAAGTAAAGTTGAGCTTCATTGCCGCCGTTTAAGTACTTGATATGCTCTGCTGCCCATGACGGTACATAATTTCTATGAAATGGTACATTGATTGGTTTTCTCAGTGTACTGCCAATGCTTGGTTCAGAGAATAAACCAAGCAAACATAGGTACAGAATGCTGGTATAATGCATGCCCATTTATCGAAACTACAAAGGATTAGAAAGAGAGGATAGGGAGAGAAAGCAGAAGAAGATATGAATGAATGAACAGAGATTCTATTAGGCGCAATTTATAACAATGTAAGGCTGACCCTCTAAACACAATTAATATTTTTCTAAAAACTATTTGGTAGGAAAATGCAATTAATACATGACTCGAAATAACAAGAAGTACAACTTGAAAAGAATTGACGAGCAATCACTTGTTTGATCTGTAGACAAATTTATGCATTATTCGATTATAAATGTGAAGTCACATCGAGGGGTATCTACATTAGCTGGTTGCAGTCAATGAAACCACATGACTCTGCCCCAAATCTAGGGCTCATATAACGAACTCAAAGTTATCTTTTTTAAGGTTCAGAACTTCGAAGCCGAATTAATCATGCACAGCAATAATTGAATAAGCACCCGAGAAATTACTGTGCCAGATGTGCCAATAGCAGGGAAAGATTGCTACTTTTCATAGTTGCATGTATAAAGCTTTGAGCAAGGAGCTAATAGCGTATGTACACTTGACTGCCTCGTTCTAAGGACCCACTTTGTTGACCCTCGTTGGGATGTTACATGTCATGCTTTATCTTTTTCTTTTCTTTTTTAAATATCCATTGGCTAGTACCCGAAATTTTTATTAATATCTAAAATAATTAAACAATTTCACAATCTACAGCCTGACGCAGACCGACATTTTTATTAATATCCAAAGTTTAATACAAATTATTATTTATGTTCAGATTCTGATCCAATATCGAAAAATACCCAAACCGGCTATTTTCTGGCCAGCTTACTCCCTCCCTAAACCAGTTTAGTACTTTTTTTTTTTAACCGCAAAAACTCTATAAAAAGACTTTTTCTTTTCTCTCTTCCACACAATTCACTCAACTCACAAAAGAGAAAGGGAAAAAGGGACAGAGAGAAATATAAGGCGATTTTTGAGGCGAAAAGGCCGATATTTGAAGGGGCCAAAAGCATGTCCAATCGTGGCCCAGCGAGAGGAGGATCAAGTAGTGATCGAGGTAAAAAAGAGAAAAAGAAGGACAACGTATGAAGGAATGGATTAAACGGCCTATTCGGTATGAAATTTCAGACGATGACTTTGTAGAAAACCCCTACGGCTTTGGTTTGAAAAAGAAGAAGGTTGATCCAGAGCCTCCAGCATCGGACGATAAGTTTGTTCCGGGTACTAGTAAGGCTACCACTTCGTCTGCTGTGACTGATCCAGATCCAGTAAATTCCGATGATGATTTTGTTCCATTTTCTTTCAAGGCTCGCTGTAAGAAGTAGACTTGTTTAGAATTCATGTTGTATTAGTAGGATTTAAAATTTGAATGCATTTGAGTTTGGTTCTAAGAATTAATATTTTATTGTAGTTTGATGGATTAGGTTGTAATATCTTTGAGTATTAATTAATTTCATTACTTATTATTTAGTAGTTTCGTACAAAATAATAAAGTACACACAAATTGCAAATAGAGTTCACACAATTTTTACAACATGCATATAAATCACCTATACTACTACGTCTAAAATTTAATCCCCGAAATAAACCACTTGCGAAAGATGCCCTACGAGATGGTCTACCAGATGGCTCTGGATGCTCACTAGATGGCCCGGCTTGGGTTCCAGATGGCGCTGCTTCGCTTGTAGATGCCCTTGTTGTACGTCTAGTAGTGGACCTCCTCGGTTGGATCCCAGATGTCTCCCCTTGCACCCCAACCTCCTCTCCTCCTATGGCAACTGTCTCTCATTGCTTCGGCATACATAGCAGTTGCATCTAAACGGCTTGTAGCTGTGCTATGTCGTGACCCTCCGAACCCACTTCCCGACGCCATTACTCGCTCATTTTCTACCGCACTTGCTGCGTTTCTTGCCTCTGCATTTGCATGTGTTACTTAGTAAGTTGGTATAAATTGAAAAGAAAAATAATTTTGGATGAATGTTACATACATTTTCGTTGCCTATCGGAAGTGGAACGGCGAGGCTGATGCCCCCTTCGTCTACCTTCCATTTCATCCATCGTCATTACATGACGGATGTTTTTGCCTCCCCTTCCTAATCCAACCACTACTCGGAAGGATTCCGTCTCCAGTATTAGCATGCCAGTTCCCATATTGCCAATTGGATTGAACACATGGTTCCAAGTACTCACAAGATAGTTCACAGTATACCAGTCTGCAACAAAGTCATCCTCCTGCCAGTTTCAGTCACGGCAAACAGCTAAGACATGAGCGCACGGAATAGAAGTTAATTGGATACCTCTGCAAGTGTATTCCATTTGTCTGTCGCAAGTGCATTCCATTTGTCTGCCGGGACCGCATGTCACAATATACATGAACTCCCTGTGAGTGGGTTCCATGTTGCCCATGTCGCTACGGGTGCAAGGAACGTACTCATTTGGGGATGAAACTTGGTACTGACCTTGGCCGTGCGTGTAACGCACCAACCGCATTTTTGCAGCTTTCACCCAACGTTCTCTGATCTTCTGCAAAACCTGGTCAGAAATAATCTGCCCCTTGTCTTTTAATTCCATTGCTCGCTGTCGCCCTGAACAAACCATCTGTTGCACGTGTAGAACGTATCCTCCACTATGGCACAAACAGGCAATCTACAACTCGTTCGGAATACATTGTTGAGCGACTCGGAGCCGTTTGTTGTCATGATACCAAACCGGTATCCTCCGTCATACGTTTGGAAAATCTTCTCATAATTGGACGGCTCCATCGCATCACTAGGACGTACTTTGCCCACCCTCTTTAAATATGTATTACACTTCGGATTTAGCTGCACAAAAACAAAGGGGTGCTATTTTATTTTTATAAAATTCTTATAAAATAATTAAACGAAATGTTATAAGTTAGACATACATGAGCAAACTCTTCGAACATCTCTTTCAACCTTCTCGGCTTCTTCCTTCTTGCTCCTTTCCTGAACCTCCATCCGTACCACTTGTCTCCTCCACAGTTCTGGACCAGGTTGTCAGCAACATGCTGCATACAATACCTGTGCACAAAAAGCTCGGGAGGCCATCCGTATTCAGCTGTCAGTGCAGCTTTGATCCTCTTGTGCTGGTCTGATATAACACATACAAATTTACTACATCCGAGCACTTCATTCCTCAACCACTGCAAAAAAAAAACTCCAATTCTCAGTATCCTCCTGCCGCAAAATTGCAAATGCAATAGGCAACAATTGGTTCTCGGCATCGTAGCCGCAAGCTATCAAAAGCCTCCCCTCATATCGCCCAGACAAGAAGCAGGCATCTATGTTGATCACAGGTCTCAAGAACTGGAACGCTGCAATGCATGGATCAAAAGCCCAGGCTACGGCTCTGAACTGGGAAACACCTGGCATGATTTGTCCTATTTCCTTATTTCGTACCGGGCTGGTCAGAAATGGGTAGGTCAAGCCGGGATTGTTGTAGCAAATTGCCATCAACAGTGGTCTCAGCAAGCTGTACGAAATCTCCCATCTCCCAAATTGTCGGGCTATTGCAAGCTCACGGTCCCTCCACAGTCGGTTGTATTTAGGTGTCACATTATCGTACACAGCCAAAACAATGTCTGCCACCGTCCGGATGCTCATACACGGGTCATTTTTAATGCTGTTCTCAATGACATCGGCAATGAGTGATGCCGTCAGACATTCAGGGTCATCCCTCGTGTGCTCAGTCCTACATGTGTGAGGCCTGTCTTGCTTAGTTATAACACATGCGTCTGCACATCCCGTCGGCTTTGCCCGAAGCTCGTAACGGTAATTCGGGTCCTTGCACACCAGATGAAATAAAGCCCCGTGTGCATTAGTAAGCATCTTCCCACCATAGTGTAATGAAATAAAGGCCATGGTAAACAAACTACATTTTAGAAAATGGTAAACAATTGTCAGGTTACTAAATGGTAAACAATTGTCAGGTTACTAAATGGTAAACAATTGTCAGGTTACTAAATGCTAAACAATTGTCAGGTTACTAAATAGTAAACAATTGACAGGTTACTACTTCTTTTTGGGTTTAGAGTTTAGGGTTTAGGATTTAGGGTATAGGGTATTGGGTATAGGTTTTAGAGTTTAGGATTTTGGGTTTAGGGTTTAGGGTTTTTGGGTTTAGGGTTTTAGGGTTTTAGGGTTTAGGGTTTAGGTTTTAGGGTTTTGGGTTTTGGGTTTGGGTTTGGGTTTGGGTTTTGGGTTTTGGGTTTTGGGTTTTGCGTTTTGCGTTTAGGGTTTTTTTAATTAAATTTAATTTTTCTAATAATATATTTAATTATTCTATAAAATGAAAAATAATAATATAAAATTACCTTATGGTGGGATTTCCGCTGATGCCTCGGGGTGTGTGCCCTTGGGATGAAGGGGTGCCTCTTTATAGAGTTTTTGCGGTTAAAAAAAAAGTACTAAGCCAGCTAGAAAATGGCCAGCTTGGGCATTTTTCGATATTGGGTCAGAATCTGGGCATAAATAATAATTTGTATTAAACTTTGAATATTAATAAAAATGTCGGCGCAGAAGAATTTGAAAAATACCCAAACAGGAAACAAAGTTTCCTGTTCCATTGTTTTTTTTATTATTTTTTTAAACAGAAAATGTTATAATTTTTTATTGAAATATTAGAAATATTTTATATATTTTATATATTTTTTTGAAAATAGATGGAATACTATATAATTTGGTTTATTAGAAAGACTGCGACAAATAACCTAGATCAACATTTTTCAGGTCGGATTTTCGCGACTGTAAGAAAAATTAAAATATTTCTTTGTGTGTTATTGAAAAAAAATAAAAATGTTTTGAATATGAGTTATTGATCCCGATTCAAAAGTCACTTCTAGTAAATACATAAAATATTGTGATCCTTCTATTTTGGAAACAACTAAAACTTTAAGTTATTTAAATATTATTTGTCAGAAAAGAAAAATTGTGTGAGAAAGTCATTATTACATTTTTTTGCTTTTTCAAAATAGAAGAATTCAAATATTTTCTATAATTGTGTAAAAGTGACTTTGAACCGAGATTAATAATTCATATTCAAAATATTTTTATTGTTTTCCAATAACACACAAAAAAATATTTTAATTTTTCTTACAGCCGTGTAAAAATCCGGCCTGAAAAATGTTAATCCGGGTTATTTGTCGCAGTCTTTCTATTGAATCAAATTATATATTATTCCATCTATTTTCAAAGAAATTTATAAAATATTTATAATATTTCAATACAAAAAATAAATAAATTATAACATTTTCTGGTTCCAGGCTCTGAAACCGGAAATTTAATCTCCGGTTTTGGAGAGGCTGGGACCGGAAACTTTGTTTCCGATTTGGGCATTTTTCGAATTATTCTGTGTCAGGGTGTAGATTAGGGCTGGGCAAAATTGCTCGAACTCGTAACTCGCTCATTTACAGCTCGCTTTAACTCGCTCATTTACAACTCGAGTCAATTCCAACTCGAGTTGGCTGACTCGTTTAATAAATGAGCTGAGTTTGAGCTGACCCCAACTCGCTCATTTATAACTCTGAGTTACATAAAGTTACACAGTCTTGGATACAAAAAATCCCAGAATAACCAAAACCAAATCCAAACCCAAACTCGGCTCAAACTCGTTTATAACTTGTGTTGTATTGATTAACTGGTTAAATGAGTTTATAAACGAGTTGTGAGCCAACTCGAGTTGATAACGAGCTGAGTTCGAGTTGGCTCTACAACTCGTTATTATCATCTCAACTCGAGTTGACTCGCTCATTTATTTAATGAGCTGAGTTCGAGTTGGAGGTAACTCGCTCAAACTCGGCTCATTTACAGTCCTAGTGTAGATTGTGAAATTGTTTAATTATTTTGAATATTAATACAAATTTCGGGGATACTACATGATCATGTGGCGTCCATTTAACTATTCTCCTATTTAGTTATTAACAATAATTTTTATCTAATAAATTATATTATCAATTATTAATATTTGTGATTTATCTCCAACACTAGTCCAAATATCCAAACCAACCTTAGGTTTTGGAACAAGAGTCTAACCTCTATTTTCAATCAAACTAACTCAAAACTCTTGAGATACTTTGTTTCATTTAACTTTTATGTTCATCAATAGAAGCAAATAGAGATTAGACTCTTCTTCCTTTCTCAAAAAAATAAAAATAAAAATAACTTAAGGCAATAGTCTATAATAGACAAGTGTTAATTTGAAAAAAAAAAAATTATACTCCTTAAGCAGTGCCTGCCACTCTAGTCTCCACAGAAAATAATAATTTTGGATAAATTAAATTGACAATAAATTTTTGTTATGATCATGCAACCGACCAAATAGTTTATTAAATAAATAAATATTATTTCATATATTATTAGTTATTAGTTATTACTGTAGTTTAGATAGACTCTGTATATATTTAAAAATTGATTGGTCATTCATTTGACGGTTTGAAAATTAACAATTTAAGTTTATCATCACTTAATGACTAAATAATTTTATTTTAATACACAATATTTCTAAACTACAAGATTATTATCAGTCATTCATTAGACGGTTCGAAAATTAACAATTTAAGTTTATCAACACTTGATTGTTGATAAAATAATATTATTTTAATGCACAACATATCTAAATTACAAAAAATATTCATAAAAATTTATTATTTTATCATTATAATTGTTTTATTTGTTGTCTTAACATGACAAAAATATTATATTGTTCACCATAATGAATATCTGAATTACATATGTATTATTTTGTTATTTTTATTTGCTAATGAAAAAACTAATTTGTTGAATAGCATGTTAACTTTGTCACAATTTTAAATTAGATATCTGAATTATATATGTATTTGTATATGTATCCATTTAATATCTTATCTGTATCCATATTCGTATTCAAAAATAAAAACTGATACAGATACTTATCACTATTCTATCTGTATCCATATTAATATATATACACTATCCGTTCCATATCCGATCCATTTGCACCCCTAAATTCCTCTGCATTTTCAAGCATTTGTGCCAAACAGCACATTAAACCAACGCCGTCTCTTACTTTCGGACCAACCAAATTATGTGCATGGGAAGACATGATATCTCATCAACACGACATAATTCATTGTCTCCGTTCCTTTATTATAGAAAGATGGATCGAATTAATATATGCCAACGCAAACAATTATGATTTGAGCTTTTGATAATATTTTCTCTGGGCCCTCTAAATCCATGAAGGCCCGAAATAATGGGGTTGGATAGCTTTCATTATACACTTGTCAAAAAAGGGTCAGGACCAAATTCATCCCTGCATTTAGATATGGAGATGTGGATGATGGATCATTAAATTTCATGGGTGTCCATAGCTACTGTGCTCTGTAGGGTACCAGCAACAACTGGATATTCTCCTCTCCAATTATATACATATTTTAAAATTTAGAGTGTTTATTTATTTTAATACGGTACATGCAAAACTTGATCACCTAAAAGTAAAAAAAAAAAGAGTCAAAATCAGTTACAGACGATTGACCTAGGGGTCATTCAATATGTTTTTTTTTTTTTCATAGTACTGAAGGAAAATCTCGAAACAGGAAAACATAAGGATGTAACAGGAAGTGAAAGTAGAATTAGAAAATAATCAGATTTAGAATAGAAGTTAACGAATTCATTTCCTTTGAAAAGGGTTTTGTACCTGAGAAATAAAGGAATTACATGCCTATGCCTTGATAGACTACAAAGAAGAACAGAAGGTTACAAGTCAAGATAAAATATAGCACGACAAAAAAAAAAAGTACGATGATAGGATTCATTAAATTTCATTTTTGTTTCATGTTCTTCAAAATAAAGAGATGCACATCCGACAATTAGGGATGAAGAAAACAACCAATCAATCTGCTCTGACATGTCGACCTGTGCCCCTGTTGTCAGAAAATGGGCCCAACGTGCCCTGTACCAGTAGACCAAGTCCACCTACGATGTCATGTTCAATTTCTCTGTTTTTTTTTTCTTTTGCCAAACATATCATTTTCAATTTCAGAACTAATTTGTGGGGGAAATCAGACCAGACTTTGAATGCGAGGGGGTTTGACAGCCATCGAATCAAATTTGTGTAAGTGTCAAAATTTATGTGCCCGGTTTATATTTACAAGGCAGTTTTTAGTATAGATTGTCCGCTCAAATGTCAACGCGAATTGAACAGTTTAAATATGCATCAGATCGAATTTGATCTGATGGCCATGGGAAACTCGTTTCCTAGATCTTTTCTTAAAATTTATTTGGAGACATACATCTTTAATCTTCATTATGTAATTTGTCTTATAATGAAATTGTTGGGGTCGGAGCTAATAATTTTTTACATTTCATGCCAGTTTGATCTTATAATTATAAAACATTCACTTTCATGTGTTAGTATATGTATGGAGAAAATCTAGTTATTCGTCGACTCTTTAATTTTTTTTAACATAATCTTTTATTCATATGTTGCAACGAGGTAGCAGTGATTTGGGGGTGACCGTTGGAATTGAGAGTTTGAATGAAGAAGAAAGACAAGCGGGTAGCATGGTCAGGGCATCGGGGCATAAGGAAATAAAAAGGGGTTTGACCGACATGAGGGCCCCATCAATTAAAAGAGAACCCAAGGGGCTGAAACTCATTATCCCTGACAGCTGGGCCTCGCAAGATCACAAACAAAGAGGAACTGGAGAGGAGATAGGAGAGGAAGATTAGAGGATCGTTTCCGACAAATTCCAGAATCTGTTTGAAGTTGGTTACGCCAGCTCAGCACCTATCGCTGACATGGCAACCGTAGAATAAACTCACAATTTCTGTAATCGTTGTTCTTACTTGTTTTTACGTTTCTCATGCCTATATAAGGCAAATGCTCCTCTGGAGTTGTATCGAGAATTTTTATTAATGAAATAGGCGAATTGCTTCGTGCATTCGATGCATTGGTTGTTGTCAGCTCCTTCGCTTTTATCCCAAATTAGCGCTTCTCTTTATCAAAGTTCGTTCTTTTTTAGTCAATTCTTGTAACTGAGTATAAGCTCGTTGCATATGTTAACCAAACTAAAGCTAATCCAACACGAACCATGGTTACACCAGTCAAGTCAAGAATCAGAAATTGGGCATGATTTCTAACAATGGTTTATTCGTCTCCTAATTTTAATAGGCGGGCTCAAACCTAATGTAAAATGATTTTTCAAGCAGATCAATAATCTACGGAAGTCTGAGCAGTTTATCTGATCCAATTATTTGACAACCCCAATCGTTGTCTATGCGAATTTAAGATCTAGAACAAATCAAATTTTATAATTTAGACAAAAGAAAATTTCAATGGCCCTGGATTCAAATCAAATTTTTATAACCAGTTTCATATATGGGCTACAGAGGAATCACAATTAATTGTTTTTCATTGGGCCTTATTAGACTTGGTTCAGTTTCCAAAAGGAAATAGGCTTCTGCTTTCATATCGCCTCCATTGACCTTGTAGGTGTTGTTCGTCAAAGAGAAATTATCTCTGTTTAGGTATTTTTTAGCTCTGTTGCTTAATTTTTTCAAATATTGATTTTGTAACGAGAATTAAGATCATTTTTGTTAGTCTTTTTTTGTCCGAAATTTTAATATTTTTCTGGATCTTAAGACACCTCCATCCATGAATTAAGCCTCTTTAATCTTTATATTTGAATTTTTTTTATTTGACTTTATATTTGAATTAAGACAATTAAACATGGACTTCTTAGTACGGATTTTGAAATCTAGTATTGTTTCACAATGTATAAAATAAAGATTTGTTTAGTCATGCATTGATTATATTTTTTAAAAATTTAAGAGTTCAAATAAGATATATAAGTTAATTTTAATGTATTTATTTTTCATTAATTTTTGGTCGCATGGCTTTCTACAAAATGCATTTCAAACTTTTAAATTTTGCATGTAACTACGTCACTTCTGAACTAAATCAGTTTTAATAATTTAGATTCATTGTTTGAAGGCAATCTATTAGAATTTGAATTTGAGCACACGAGTCTTGATAGTAAAATAGTAGTGTTATTTAAATAATTATGATTCTTTGTACCTATTTTAGTTGAAGTATAAAAATAAGATCTATTGTGTAAAAAAATTAAATATATACACAGATACACCATACATCGAAGATATTTGTTCAATAAACTAGATTAATAGGCTATTTAGTTGGTGGCGGTGGTCAAACCACCACAAATAGACTTGGCGGAGATGTATTTGTGAATTTTTCCGATTAATCGGTTGATTATTCCCGATTATTCTCATTTATTTTCATTTATTTCGGTTTAATCGGTCATTTATTATCGTTTAGTCTTTTTTTGTGATTACAAAATCTTTAGGTCTTTTAGTCGGTCATTTATTGGATCATGATCTGTTATATATTGGACAGTTTAGTCTATCAAATCGGACGCTTTGTTCAATTAGTCCGCTACATATTTTGTCTTGTCTTATTTGAATATTTTTTAAATGACAATTTAACTTTATTAATTAACAAAAAAATTAAGTTAAAATATATTTATTTAATAAGTTTGATGAGTTAAATTAATTATTTTTAATAAATTATAAATATATGCACATAACTTTAATAAAAATATAATATTATCGGCTGCATACCGAATCGCAAGCAATACCCGTCCGTGCATACCGTTTGTTTTTAGAATACTCTCTCTTAATAAATGGCAATAATGATTATTAACATGCTAACTCTTATAGAATAATGAATCGTTATATCCTGACATTGACCGAATGAAAATTAAAACCTTTACGGTAGAAAAATTTAAAGCTCCCTACCTCGGAAGTCACAACACGCATGGGCTTCTGAAGGCACATTTATGGGACCCAGGACATAAAAGAGCAACAGAGTAGGTATGTTTTTTGTGGCCTTATCTCATATGAAACAACTATACAACACTTCTTTTTAAATTTATTGTTTCATACGGTCACTCGCTGCATATTAAGCCACATGTTTTACGCTGTTGAAATTTTCGAGAAAAATGAATCTCTACTAACCGTTTGTCCGTTCGACTTTCTCTGCGAGTAGCTTAATGAGCCAGTCGATTCGAACTGAGAAGACAATATCGAGTTGACAGTTATATTTGTATTCGGTTCGTTAAATGTTCAAGTTGACTCGTACTTATTAAACGACTCGTTAAGAAATCAAGTTTGTAGCAATTTGAATTTTGTTTCGAATTTTTTGTTTTAGATACATCATTCAAAAACTAATTAACATTGATAGAATTTAAAAAATTATTATAATCCAACCTACTTAACCAGTACATAATTTAACAAAATATTGTTAATAAGCAAATTTAACAACATTAAACAGCTATCTTCTTGTCCATAGCGAGAGTGAGTGAAGTCGGGACAGTGAGTTTGTGAGTATAAGAGAATAATAGAGTATAGACGGGGAAGGAACTTTGGATCTGCTGAGTTAGGGTCGCTGGGTGCCTGAGTCTGAGTATAACTAAGTTGGATTTCGATTTGATTCGGTTGGAATTGGATGTAGCATTGATTTCATGTAACTCAATTCTTAATTAGTGAGTTATGAGTGAGTTGGGGTAGGCTCATGCTTAGTTTATTAAGTTAACGAGTGAGTTAATAATAAGCGAATTGTTAGCGAGTTGTTAATGAGTTTTTAGCGGGTGAGTCATGAGTTATGAGCAATTTACTCACCTCACCTCTAGTAAACAGCTTTTTTTATTCGGAAGTCTATTTGAGCAAAATGACTCTGAAAAAGTTTGTGTTTGTGCGATGGTCCAAGTAGTACCAAATTAACTAAAATTGTTCCCATCACCCTTGGCTTATTAGCCGTGAAGAGAAAAGATTGATGCAATCAGTCGCTGTTGAAATAGAATGCTTTAACATGAGAATAAGGATGTACCACTTGGAACTTTTCTGGTAAACGATATTCTTGCAAAGTCAAATACCTACTTTGAGCAAAATGACCCTGAAAAAGTTTGTGTTTGTGCGATGGTCCAAGTAGTACCAAATTAACTAAAATTCTTCACATCACCCTTGGCATATTAGCCGTGAAGAGATAAAAGATTGATGCAGTCAGTCGCTGTTGAAATAGAATGCTTTCACATGAGAATAAGGATGTACCACTTGGAACTTTTCTGGTAAACGATATTCTTGCAAAGTCAAATACCTACTTTGAAGTTAAATGCATGTGTCAAGATTCGATCTAATCTAAGTCCGGAATTTTGAATATGTGCTTCTTTGCTTGAGTCTGTATTTCCTCTGGGATAGTGAGATATATGATGCATGCAAATACTAAATAGTATGATTAGACATCTAACTTGTCTCTCATTTATGTACTGTATCGGCAATGTCTGTTCAAAATCCAAATTAGTCGTCGTTATACTTTCGAACTTGAGTTGCCAGGGTCTTTGAGTAATCTAAGCAAGACAACTTGTTTGATTTTATGTCGGGAGAGACAAGTCAATGATTAATATTATTTTTTATAGTTAGAAGGTCAAGTTATAGGATATTAATTGGTCGCAATCCATTCATTTAATTATTATTTTGAAAAGCTAAGCAATGAGGTTATGATAAATATATGTTCCTGATTGACTCGTGATATGAATTTGAAATCTGATTTTTAAAATTTAAATAGTCAATTCAAACAGTTAATATAATTTTCTTATGAAAATTTACTTAGAGACCAAAATTTACATTTCTTTTAGAACTTTTTTCTATTTTTTTTAGATAGGTAGAAAATCATTACTTTCTCAATGTAAGAATTTTGAACCATTCAAAAGTAGTGATTTTCCACTTATTTGAAAAAATAGTAAAAATACATAAATATAAAATTTAATCTTTAAGTACATTTTCATATGGAAATTATGTTTAACGCTTTGAATTGACTGTTTAAATTTTAAAAATAGAGATATAAATTTCTAGCACGGATCGATACTGAGTACATATTAACGTAGCCTCACTCAAAGCTAAATAGTCTATGAGGAGGGTTCCAAAATATCTCATGGCTTTCATATCTCATCATATTTCATATTTTACATCTTTGTTTTTAAGTCCAAATTACCGATCAGACTCACTTAACATGATATCCATACTAAAATATGCTTGGGAGATGAAATTTTATAATTTTTGAAAACTTTTTACTATTTTAAGATAGGTACAAAATCACTGTTTTTGAACGGGTCCATAAACAATGATTTTGTACCTATCTTAAAAAATAGTAAAAAAATTAATCTCCAAGCATATTTTAGTATGGATATCATGTTAAGTGAGTCTGATCGGTAATTTGGACTTAAAAACAAAGATGTAAAATATGAAATATGATGAGATATGAAAGCCATGAGATATTTTGGAACCCTCCTCGTAGTCTATAAATGTGAAGTCTTCCAAATTATTTCAGTTAATAGTATTTTAGTTCAAGATTAAATATCCAGAAAATTCATAGTCATATTTTGCGAAATGGGATGGATGATATCGCTGCATCTATATATTTTTCCTGACAGCAGCAAAGCATAAAGAAAAATAAACTACAAACAAAATACTTATCTTGGGTCCTGTAGCTAGAGATGATGATGATGAGATTATTGTTATTACTATTAAGAAATAAGAATCCATCATTATATTTACCAAACAATATTTGTTTCTTTTATGAATAGCGCACAATATTTCATTATTATAGCTTTCTCTTCAAATAGCATTATTCTATACATTCTTTTTTAACTTGCAAAACGAACCAAATATAAAACACAGAATAAAAAAAACTCAGAGAGATCACAAACATTATTGCCGCAAATCATTTAATGTTGTTACTTTTACTTTATTTCAATTGTACTTTTTAGAAAGAGAAGGAATCCAATATCCACAATAAAATTAAATTTCAAATAACTATTCCTTAAATTCTTAAAAAGCACATCCAATTGATTAGATATTCCGTAAATACATATATATATATATATATATATATATATTATGCTAGCGTACAAAAAAAATATCATTTAAATTTTATTTCAAAATATACGAAGAGCTAACAAAATTAACAGACTAAATTATAATAATTTAACCTCTTTTCTTAATGACTGTCGAAATAAATTAAAAAAAAATCACAAATTTTATATGCATATATTTGAGATGATTCAAAATATATCTAACCATCTATATTATTAATTTAAGTAAAAATAAATAACAATCATGAATATTGGATCCTCTCTCCCAAAAAAAACTTTTTGTTTATTTTCTTCTAGTTCTTTAAATCCTTTTTGCAAGCAATGTGGTCTATGTGTATAACAACTAGCTAAAGCCCAAATCCAGAGGATAATCACAAACCAATACCTTTCTTCCTCATTAAAAAGCACATGTAATTGACCTTGACTTGCGCAACTCGTAAAGTGGCTCCATCATGCGCACATCTCGACCCGCGTGACTCAATTTGGATTCCATTTCGCTTCGCCCAAATTCCTTCAACCAAATCGTCTCTCTTTTCTCCTTGTTCCACCAACTATTGATATGGCACCAACTATTGACATATGTCATATATAACGATCAACTAAGGGAATCAAACTTAATTAAATAAATGCAGCGAATAATCAAATCAAACCACGTGTTCAAACTTCAGAGCATTCGTAAGATGGAAATCTGTGCCGAAAATTAACTGCAGTTATTCATTACGAGTAGAGATTGGAGAGGTGTTTGATTGACCTCCAGTCAGGTAAGCTCAATTTAGTTAATGGATGGTGCTTTCAGCAAAAGAGATCTCACCATCCCCCCTTAATCATTCAAAAAGAAACCGTGTGCTTCTTTACCAACCTTTAATTTTTTTTTTTTCTTGAACACACATCAAAGCAAAAATTCGTCTTTCTGGTTTTATCAACCCAATTTACTATATCCAGTTGGTTGTATTTTGTATAAATTTAATCGAATTCACTTTAATCTGAATACAATATTTTAATCCGTGTTGGGTTTTACAAATTTAGAAGGTTTCATAAAAAAAAATAGTATTAAAACAGAAACAATAATTAATTATAATAAAAAAGTATCAAAATTTGGGTAAAACAGAAATTTGGGTAAAACAGAAACAGAAACAAAATTTGGATAAAAAAAAATAGTATTAAAACAGAAACAATAATTAATTATAATAAAAAAGTATCAAAATAGTATTAAAACAGAAACAGAAACTCTATTTTTTAAACGTTAATATTTAAAATTTAAAACTCAAAATATCAAAATAAAACTATTAGATTTGATCAATATTATTTTCTCTATGCACATACAAAAGATTACAACATTTCGACTTTATTTTCATCGGTATCAAGAACTTGCAAAAATACATTGATATGAATAAATTATGAATGTTGATTTTTCAATTTATTAATTCTTATAAAAAAACAAAAAACAAAAATAATCAAAAAAATTATGTACATGTAGAGAAAATATAGATATTACATCTAGCGATTTTATTTTGACATATAAATTTAAAAAAATTGTTATAGAAATTAAAAAAAATGAAGACATGATTGGTAGCACAAAAAATAAAAATATTTGAATCCTCTTAAAAAAGAATTACATAAACAAGTATAACGCACTCCCACTAACAATAACATAAAGCAAGTTCCAAATAAAACAAAATAAAGATAAAGACAATATTGATTTCATTTGCACGGTACTGTGGCGGTCTTGTCGCCCCATGTGGGCCGACATTTTTATTTTTACCCCAAAAAAAATATATTTTAATATAAATAACCAGGTTTTTAAAATATTTTTATTTTTACCCAAAACGCCAGGATTATCTGCGTTCCGAATTAAAAATTCGGAACGCTAGGAATATCTGCGTTCCGAATTCTTAATTCGGAACGAACCGACCCGTGACCCCTCTCTTCTTCTCTCTTGCGACAAACGAACCGATCTCTCTCTCTCTGCCCGATCCTCTTCTCGATACTCTCTCCCTCTCTTCTTCTTCGGGCGACAAAGAGGACCGAGCCTCTCCCTCTCTCTTTGATCCGCCGATCAACTTCCCTCTCTCTCTCTGTTTCTTTTGGCCACAGGAACCCCCGATCCTCTCCGCTGCGCCTCTCTTTCTCCTTTCGCTGGGTGGAGACCGAAAACCCTAGAACCCCCGGCCCTCTCCGCTGCGCCTCTCTTTCTCCTTTCGCTGGGTGGAGACCGAAAACCCACACCCCCCTCTGCTATCTCTCTCGCTGCCAATAGAAAACCCCCTCTCTTCTTCGCCTCCGCTGTTGATTGCCGATGGTTGCTTGTTGCTTGTGCGTGTTGATTTTTGATCGAGTTAGGCGGCCGTGAGACGCTGGAAATTATTGGAACCGATCTAAATTGGCCGCTTGCGATTCACTCTAACGGGTAACCCTAAAACTCACTGTATTTCGGTTTTGCCTTGTGGCTGGTGAGTATTGCCTTGCCTTGTGACTGATTTGTGTCTCGTTGAGTTTGTGATGCCGTAGAACTTGAATTGTGAAATTGTGCCGAACTTCGAGTCGTTGATTTTCTCGATTCGGATTGTGAGATTGATTTTGGCCGAAATTGTGAGGCATGATACCCTTCTTGATTTTCTGATTTGGGGGCTGCCTTATTTCCCCTTCCGGTTATCTATCTGTTACCTATCCATGTGATGGTTGCTTGGTTACTGGTACGATGCCAATACCAGTATAATATAGCCTTGTGGCGTTCGTGCCTTGCGGCTGATGCTGATTTGGGGGCTGCCTTATTTCCCCTTCCGGTTATCTATCTTGTATGCCTTGTGGCTTGCGGCTGATGCTGATCTGTGGCCTTCGTGCCATTTGTGAATAATTGAATAGGCATGTATAGTGTGAATAATTGAATAGGCCTTCGTGCCATTTGTGAATAATTGAATTTTATGTGAATAATTGAAATTTATGTGTAAACTTATGTGAATAATTGAATTTTCTGTGTAATTGAATAATCAGCTAGAATTTTATGTGAATAATTGAATTTTCTGTGTAAACTTAGAATTTTCGGTGTAAACTGAAGTAGGTTAATACTGCTTAGTGAATGAAATATAGTCATATGTGAGACTATGTAGTAGGTCAAAACTGCTATGTGATTGAATTTAATCTTGGTGTGTGATTGGATATTCAAATACAAAATTAAATTGTTCAAGGAATATATATAGCTCTGTTTATGTTCTTATCATGATCGAATGTTTATTTTTCTTGTTATTAGAAATAGTAAGTATGACTGTGTTTGATATTAAAATACAAAAATTGTTCAAGGAATATATAACTTTGTTATATTTTGAGCATGAATGTTTATTTCTCTTGCTATTTCAGTATGACCTTGTTTGATATTCGATTACAAAAATTGTTCAAATTGTATGTTAGCTGTCTCGTTTGAAAATATTGTTTATTTTTCTTCTTCTTCAATTTAAAGCGTGAGAGAAGGAAGATTCAAATTGTAGTGCAAAGAGAAAGCAATTCAAAATATATATGTTTGCGCAAGTATAATTCAAATTACTTTTAGATATATTAGGCTGCAAAAATCATACAATTGTATAAAATATTATTATATAATACGAGCTTATTATATAATACGAGCTTATTTAGCGAAATTGTATAAAATATTATTATATAATACGAGCTTATTTTTGTTCTTTCTATTTAAAAAAAAACTATATCTATAGTTCCAAGGTTAATATGTACTATATGTATCATCAAATTTGTGTGATTAAACAAATTATACTCGCAACTAATAAATGAGTTATTTTTGCTGGTTGTATATTTGAAAGTTTATTTTGCATTAATTTGTATGAAATGAAATTAGTTTGCATTAACTGATTTTATACATTTCTAATGGAAACCTTATCTTTAAAAAAAATACAAATTTATAAAAATATTAGCGTATTAGCGTATTTTTGCATATTAGCGTATTAGCGTATTTTAGCATCAACTCCATAGTCATCTTTTTGCATATTAGCATATTTTAGCATATTTTTACCGCAATTAGCATATTGTAGCCAATTGTAGCATGTTTAACCTTTTTTTTAACGCAGGATGGCTAGGGGACGGCCTAGGAAACCACCCGCAGCCGACCCGGTTGATGAGCCCATTCCCACTGACAGCAAGGAGCATTTCAGTCCTTTATTATGGATGCCTCACGGTGAGCACCGAGTCTCAGATGCATCTAAAGAGGTACTTGATTACTTTTTTTTTTTTAAGTTTGGATTTTGTTGAATTTTTGTATTTTTAGTTTTTCATGTTGTTCACTTTTTTGAACGCAGAGTGAGGCAATTATAAATGCCAGGGGTCGGTATCCGGACATGCAGTACTTCCCGATGATGGAGGCGTATCTGCAAAATTTGGGGGTGCAGCATTTGGTCGATATTCTACAGTCGGAGGCTAAGTCCATCAACGCGTCCCTGATTGCAGGACTAGTGGAGCGATGGCGCCCCGAGACGCACACGTTCCACTTACCTTTTGGAGAGATGACAGTGACTCTCCAGGACGTTAGTGCTCTATGGGGTTTGCCTATCCAGGGCGTGCCCGTTGGTGGCATATCTGACCCCACAGATCCAGATGACACGACGATTAATTACATGCTCGCTGAGTTGTTGGGAGCGGAGCCAGATATACGCAGCAACGGGGGGAAGTCCAAGTACTGTCTGGAAAAGACGAAGCTGCGAGCTATGTTTGCGAGAGGTATAGGTAGCGATTCCACTCCGATCGAGATTCAGAGGTACTGATACAAACTATTTGTATTACATTTATTTTGTACTCTGTTTCATGCGGAAAAATGAGTTGCTCTATAATTTTGATATTACAGATACACACGGGGATTCGTGATGGACCTATTTGGTTCTGTCATGTTTGCTGATGCTAGTGGTAATACCATCCCGATGATGTATCTAGAGCTGCTGCGAGACCTTGAGCCGTCGAGCGGCAGGTACAACTGGGGTGGGGCTGTCCTAGCACATCTCTACTCCAACTTGTGCCACGGTTGCAAGGTCAGTATGCTATTTATGTCTTATTTTAATTACCTACCTTGTCATGCACTTGTTGTCTTATTTTAATTATTTAACTTGTCCCTGACGGCTGGTATTCTTCAAAATATAGCGGAAAACTAAGCAAATCGGCGGGCCAATGCTTCTTCTGCAGCATTGGTCGTGGTCACGGCTACCGGTGGGGGTACCTCAGCCGAACGAGGATCCATGGGGAGAGCCCGAAAATGGAAATCGACTGGCATTCGGCATGAGATGGTATGGACATCATGAGTACAAGGACAACCCTCACGGGAAGACAGCAGGTATCAGGACGGTCCGATCTCAGATTCAGAGTCTGGGTGAGACGCAGGTGCGCTGGACTCCGTACCGGGAGCTATACACTGAGGGGAGGCTGCCGCAGATTGTAGAGGATGATCGGGAGATGTGGCTCTACAGGGGACCGCTGGTGTGCTTCTGGATAGTGGAGCACCACTGGCCAGACCGGGTGCTCCGCCAGTTTGCTTTTCCTCCACTCATCCCCGCAGATCCAGACGTCCCGAGATCTGTGATCATGAGGCTACACGGGTAAGTTATGTTGTTTTTAGCATTTTTGTACTTAACATTAGTTATTGTCTTTAAATTGCAACTGACATATGAATTACAGGATAACACACGGTAATCACTGGGATAGAGATTGGAGTGATTATCACTCGGAGTACTACAGCAAGGCGGGCAATATGAGTGCCAACTTATGGCAGATGCCGGAGATTGATACGATGCAGTTCCAGGGAGATCCCCTATTGAGATATCAGGCTTGGTACCTGCGGGTCGGCATGGCTTCGGTGTATATAGAGGGAGATTACGGTGAGTTTCTTCGCGCACAGATATTCGAAGACGATGGTTATACCCCTACTGGCCGGAAAGGTGCTCGCCAGGTAATGCATCTAAAACAACACATTTTTATGCGTTATGAACCTTTTATCATAACTTTAATTTGGTAGTAACGTTTTTTTTATAGCTGCTGGTAGCGCTTAAAGGTGCCGCGCGTTCAGTCGTTTGTCTTGGAAAACGTGGCTACAGAGCGGTCGGGCACGCGATGTTGCACTTGGTTGCCCCATGCATTGCGGACTACGGCCAGGAGGCAAAGCTGGTCACCATGTTACGAGACGCTGGAGAGAATATTGATTGGCGCGCAATACAGCCGGACGAGCCTGACGCGCCACCTGTTATGAACAGTGAGATGCCACCGGAGCCATCGGAGCAGCCAGAGTGGGATTATCATCGTTGGGTACTGCACATGGCCGGTTGGCACGCCTACCGTGACGAGTACGGTCGTCCATTTCTTCCCCCGGTATGTGATTCTTTATTTTATTTATTCTTTTACTGTAAGTAAAGATAGTTAAAATTTACTAAATTGTTGGTATCCTTGCAGGGTCCTGCATACATGCCGACACAGCCTGAGCATCATGAGTCTCCAGAGATCCAGTCTGTGCAGGACGACAGGATGAGTTTTAGCCTTGCAGACATATATGCCGACACAGCCGCCTCCCCGCCACCGCGTCAGCCGTATTCAGAGATGGCTCACGATTGGGAGGCCTCTGGTAGCCGGACTCAGGCTGATTATGAGTCCCAGTTTGTGACATCCATATTCCATACTCCCACGCCACCGCCAGCTACCGACGTGGCCTCGGATCCATGGGATACAGCACTTACGATGAGCAGGCAGGACAGCCTCGAGGATCATATTACACCAGCTCGCGCCGTGCAGGCAGGGCAGCCTCAGTGGGAGGATTGGCATGAGCGCATATTCAGTAGAGAGAACAGGGGTAGACCACCTCACCGATTCTCCCCTTCGCAGTACGATGGATAGAGGGTATATTTTATTATGTTTTAGTTTAGTTATGCTATGTTATGTTTTATTATGGTAGTTTAGTTTAGTTTAGTTTGGTAGTTTTAGTGTAGTGTAGTTTCGTTATGTTTTATTATGTTTTATTATGTTCTATATTTTATTATGTTCCATTTTATTTTTTATTATGTTCTATTATGTTTTATTATGTTCTATTTTTTTTAGTGTAGTTTATTTAGGTTTCGTTATGTTTCGTACAACAAAAAGAAATAACATCCATTGACGATCATACAACATACTATTTCAAACTTAATATAAATAACATCCAGAAATAACATCCAAAATATAAAATACAAACTTAATATCTGCTTCAAACGATCATACAACATACTATTTCGTCTTACCGGTCTTGAACGTACATGGAACAAAATCATCGTCCGAGGTTGACGATGACGGCTCGGTAACAACAGACGACGTGCTAGCCTTAGTCTTAGCCTTAGTCTTAGCCTTACTCTCCTCTACAAGTGCAGCCACGGGCAACATTCGGCTATCCTTGAAGACAGCGTTCAGGCACTCAGAGCCGTTTGTTGTCATGATACCAAATCGGTGCCCTCCATCACAGGTCTGGAAAATATTTTCAAAATTTGACGGCTCCATGACATCATCAGGACGTACTTTGCCCACTCTCCTCAGAAAAGCATTACACGTCGGATTTTGCTGCAATAGAACAAAGCAAAATTAGACAAAATGCATCTAAAAGAAACAAAAATGATATAAATTAGACAATATTAGACATACCGAGCAAAAATCTTCGAACATCTCTTTCAGCCTTCTTGGCTTCCTCTTCCTGGCTCCTTGTTTGAACCTAGTTCCGTACCATTTGTCCTTCCCACACGCCTGGACCAGGTTATCTGCAACATGTTGGATACAATACCTGTGCACAAAATTATCCCTATCCCATCCGTATTCGGGTTTCAATGCAGCTTTGATACCCTTGTGTTGGTCCGATATAACACATACGAATCTATTCACACCAATCACATTAATCCTAAGCCAGTGTAAGAAAAAACCCCAGTTCTCTTCATTCTCCGTATGTACAATTGCAAATGCTAGAGGCAGCAATTGGTTATCGGCATCATAGGCGCAAGCCATCAAAAGTCTGCCCTCATACCGCCCAGAAAGGAAGGCTGCATCTATACTGATCACCGGCCTTAAGTAATCAAATGCGGTAATGCATGGTCCGTAAGCCCATGCCACGGCCCTGAATTGGGAGACACCTTCTTTGACCAGTCCTGTATTTTTATCGATGCTCGGACTTGTCTGAAATTGGTATTTTGAGCCGAGATTCGTGTAACATATCCCGTTAAGCAATAGTTTCATAAAATTGTACGACTCTTTCCAACTCCCAAATTGCCGGGCAACTGCAAGCTCACGACCTCTCCAAAGTTTGTTGTACTTCGGGGTTATACTGCCAAACCTAACCCTCACGCAGTGTGCCACACTCCGGATGCTCATAGTGGGGTCTTCCTTAATGGCGCTCTCGATGAGGTCTGCGATAATTGATGCCGTGAGTTGTGCATGGTCCGACCTTTCAAACTCAGATTCGCATGTGTGAGGCGTGTCTTGCTCAGTTATCATCCATGTATCTCCGGCATTTGTTGCTCTTGCCTTCAGTTTGAAACGACATGTGTGAGGAGTGCTGCAGATAATTTCCACACGGGATGTGTCACTTCTCTTCGTATATATCTCCTTGTTCTTGTCAATATGGTACTCTCTGATCTTTTTCGTCAGTTGCTTTTTACTTACGAAGTATTGGCCTTTTGCGAGCTCACTCCTGTACTCAACCCGACGACCATAGTAAGAAATATCTGCTTCTCGGAAAGCAGATGTGTCATTGAAGTTTACAAAAGGGTGAGTCTCAGAGCGGCCACCCAACGGCATATTCTCTCTATTCTGCCTCACAGTGGGCTGTGTGTATTCTTCTTCTTCATCTTCTTCATCTTCTTCACCTCCTTCATCATTAATGTCACATTCTTCTGGCCCCAATTCATCCCCAGTTTGCAGATTCTCCTCCGGTATCTCGTTTATAAATTCAAATTCCGACTCGTTTGGATCTTCCTGTACTGGTGGCGGTCTGGGGTGAGGATTTGGTTCAGGCCCAGGTATCGATGAAGGACCTGCATACATGGATACAGGTGGGATAAAAGCTGGAGATTGGGGTGAATTATTGTATATTTCTTGTTCCGGTTCTGCTACAGGCATTACGATAAAAGGAGTGTGTGGTTCATTATCTTCTTGATAATGTTGGGCAGCCGAATTTTGGGCTGAACTTCCGGCCCCTGACTCTTCGCGAATTCTGCGTGCAAAAACTTCCAATAATGATTCGCCAGACCTCAAAACCTGCGCTATTAGACCTCTCAATGCCCCGTTATCTCCCAGTGTGATTTTGACATACTTTCCTGCGTGGACCATTCGGGCCTGAATTTGTAATTGGCAACGATTCCTATTGTAGCCGCTCGCTTCATAAATAAGCGATTGCAACTGCTCAAATGAGAAATTTTCATCAACCCAATACGTATTTGCTGCAGGCTTGGAGTAACGTACTCCATACTGGTCAGTTATGAACTTTCCTCCAAAATGTATTGAAATTGCAATAGACATGGCCAATAAACTACATTCATAAATGACAAATATTTGGTCAGTTTACTGATTTCAATTGTGAACAGTTGTGAACAGTAAATGTGAACAGTAAATACGTATGTGAACAGTAAATACGTATGTGAACAGTAGTGTACAGTAAATACGTATGTGAACAGTAGTGTACAGTAAATACGTATGTATTAACAGTAAATACGTATGTGAACAGTATTGTACAGTAAATACGTATGTGAACAGTAGTGTACAGTAAATACGTACGTATTAACAGTAAATACGTATGTATTAACAGTAAATACGTATGTGAACAGTATTGTACATTAAATACGTATGTGAACAGTAGTGTACAGTAAATACGTATGTATTAACAGTAAATACGTATGTAATTAACAGTAAATACGTATGTAAAAAAAATTACCTGACGACTTCTCCGTCTCCTCCTCCTCTTCCTCAGCTCCCCTCCCTCCCTTCAGCTCCCCTCCCTCCCTTCCTCCTCTTCCTCCTCTTCAGCCCTTCAGAAGGAGTGATGTTTTTTTTTTTTATTCTCTCTCCACGCAGCTGGAGTTATATAAGTTTTCAAAAAAAAAACAGAGATTCGGAACGCCAGGATTATCTGCGTTCCGAATTCTTAATTCGGAACGCAGATTTTCCTAGCATTCCGAATTAATAATTCGGAACGCAGATATTCCTAGCATTCCGAATTAAGAATTCGGAACGCAGATATTCCTAGCGTTCCGAATTTTTAATTCGGAACGCAGATAATTCTGGCGTTTTGGGTAAAAATAAAAATATTTTAAAAACCTGGTTATTTATATTAAAATATATTTTTTTTGGGGTAAAAATAAAAATGTCGGCATGTGGGAGTGCAAGATTGTTTGTAAGAAAAAAAAGATAAAGACAATATTTTCTATTAAAAAAATAGAAATAAAGATAATGTTTTAGGTGTTTAAAATTACATATTCAAAATTTAGATAAAAGATTTTTTGTAAATATGAAATAGTTACGTAATTTGACTTTCAATCTTTCACTCGAAAAAAAGTAAAAAATAAATAAAGGAATTCAGATCGAGCTGTTTTTTCTCGACTAGTTTCCTCCCACCCAAGTACCAATATTAGGGCATGTTCAGCTGCTCCTCAAAAATTACTGTTTACGTGGGAAAAAAAAAATTCACTCAGAGTGAAATTTTTTTTCCCACATGAACAGTAATTTTCAGTTCAAATTTTTTTTGATCCCACACCCATACTCATTCCCTGGGGGGCGCCGAACAGGTCCTAAGTGGGTTACTTGAAGAGAAACTTTGTCTAATTAAGTGCATGTAAAACCTACTTATCAGTACAAAAGTGGAACGGCACATAATAGTAAAGAACAACAACCCACTCACATTTTTTTTTTTGGGAATGCATTAGCATCTCTCATTTTTTTGTCATTTCGTTGCCGGTGATTTGTCTGAAAAATATCAGTAGAGATGAAAAAAAATATCCTTCCTTCATATTTTCGACACATAACTTCTAAATTTCTAGAGATTTATTTTCCAAATTAATTGTTATTAATTTAAAAATTCGATTCCAATCACATAAAGTAGTTTAAGACAGGATTTTAACTTTTTTTTGTTGGCTTGCGTGTCACTTAGCCAAACGCTGTGCTTTGGAAAAAATATTGAGGGAGGGAACAGGGAAATAAAGGGGACTTAAGAAAGGGATAATAGAAGAAAAGATACTTTTATTTTCTATGCAATCATATTGGAGGTGACAAAAAATACTGTTTGAAAAATGGGTGAAATCATCTCTCTGCAACTTTTTTCACAAAGTTATGGAGTGGTGATAAATTAACAAGGAGAGATCACTTATAGACAAATTTTTTTTTTTCCAGAAGACAAACAATTGTTATGTTGTCTTATAGACACTTGTATATGTTTTAAGAGTTGTGTTTGAAATAGAAAAGGATGTATAAGTAGAGATGAAAAAAATATCTCAATCACATAAGGTCCCAATAACATACTTTTTAAGAGATTTATTTTTCAATTTTATTAATTTAAAAATTCGGTCCCAATCACATAAGGTCGTTCAAGACAGGATTTAAACTTTTTTGGTGGCTTGCGTATCATTAAACCAAACGCTGTTCTTCAGAAAGTTGTATAGCGGTGATAAATTAATAAGGAAAGATCACTTAGACAATTGTTATGTTATTTTGGCAACAATTTTTCAAATATATTTAAATAAAGTAAAAAAAAATTTGAAGGTATTCATTGAACATATAAATAGCCTAATATAATCAATATTCATCCAATTTAAATATCATTTAAAGATTTATAAATTACCATTAATTTTATATTATTGAAATTTAAAGTCATTTAATATACAGAAAAACATGCATGAAATCTGATAATTTTTCATAGACATAGTATGTGTACCATGCAGATCATGGTATAATGTTGGATGTCAAATTAAAATTTTGTTTTTAAAAATTGTCAAAATAAATAATTGTTAAGTGACTCCTCTAAATTAGCTGTATTCTCTGTTTTATTTTGTCACTCCTTATAGAATAATCCTCAGTACTTGAAAAATAACTAGCGATGGAAATGCATGTGGTTACATTTGCTTTGCTGTGAATTGTGATATTTGAAAAAAAAAAAAAAAACATTATCCAATAGTGCGAGCTTCTAAATTCTAATAGCCCATATTATACTTTTATGTTTTTGAATAATTGTTTCTTTATCTGATTTATAGGTTCGATTTGTATCATGCCATTCTCATGCTTAATGATGCATTCGTCGTCATTATTTTCAAGACTTTGGACGTGGAAGTATATAGCAGACATATGTTAGCAATTTTTTTGGTGAGATATGAGATCAAGTTATTAAATTTTAAATATTCACAATAGATGTTTTATTTGTACTTGGAACCAGTGTTGTAAAAAATATCCGTTTAGACCGATTAATCGGCCGATTAGTCGTTGGCGGTGATCAAACCGTCAAGGAATTTATCGATTAATCGGCCAATTTTTTCCAATTATGGCCGATTATTTCCGATTAATCGCTTGACGGTACCCTGTCCGTCCGACAAGCGCATACCGTTATTTACAACACTGCTTGGAACATGCAATTTTTCACATAATAAATATTATTTTAGTCACTAAATCAAATGTTAATTCTTTGTATGTTAAAAAAATTATTCAAATTATATATCGTATATACCAAATAAGTGAATAACTAAATGAGATTAAAATCAGCTAATGGAGAGCGACTGTAACATACCCGATGACTCGACCCTGAATTGGGTTTGTCATTCATGCACTTGGATAGAGTTTACTTACTAGGTGGGGTTGCCTATAGGCTATATGTATATCTTGGAACCGATTATAATTAAATAAGATTTACTAGGTGGGGTTGCCTATATGGATATCTTGGAGCCGATTATAAATAAGATAGGTTTGGTATATGACAAATTAGACCACGAGTTGTATATGCATGCATCTCAGCATCTGTCACGCAACTTCCTCACTAGTAAAGTCCTCTCCGTTTTATGATATTAAATGCTTGACTTCAATTGTCCGTATTTAGTTGTTTACAGCAAGAATTAGTTATTATTATTTTTTTAATTCGGGTGATGACTTTATTATTGTTGAAAAATACACTAGTCCTTTCTTTGGTAAATTAATGTCTTTTCAATGTCTTTGTAATACAGCGTTTTATATTTTCTAAAAACTATTCTGAAAACTATACAGTGTCTTTGACTTTTTATAAGGAGTAGAACTAGGGTGTTCTTAAGCTCACCAAGTCCTTTTGTGAACTTAATTCAAAAATCTATTGAATTGGTTTCAAACGATGAATCCAAACTGTTGAAACCGATCTATTTCACGAGTGATGTATTTACATGTCAAATTTATATATTTTCGAACTAATTTAGTATAAAGTCAAGCGGTAAAAAATGGATGGTTTATAAGTTAATTTTAATGTGTTCATTTTTCATTATTTTTTTACCGCTTGACTTTATATTAAATTAGTTTGAAAATTTATAAATTTGATATGTAAACTCATCACTCGTGAAGTAGATCGGTTTCAACGGTTTGAATGTGTTGCTTGAAATCAAATAGGTATTTGAGTTAATCTTACAAAGAGGCTTGGTGAGCTTAAGAACACCCTAGTTCTACTCTTTTATAAGTATACGTGTTAATTTGTCTTTTGATTTTTCTAATGTTGTCCGTTATGTAGTTTTTCAACAATTTTTGTTTAATTTTGAAATGTGATTAGTATTGAACATTTAACCTGAGCAAACTAATATATAAACTAACAAAGAGAATTACCATTGTAAATTGCAAATGCTTTAGTTAAGTTTAGCTTTTTATAAGCACACATCATTAACTAAACTAATCTACCGCATTAATATCATACATTGACATTTTGTTAAGCCAATCCAAAGTATTGATATATGGACCTAAAATCATTTTAACAAGAAGATAAAATTTCTCTAATCATAATATTTTAATAAGATACATAATCTTTTGAACATGTGAAAATACAATTTTATTATGGTGTTCTTCTTTTTAGTAAATATAGAAACTAGTAACTATTGAAAACAGTTTTAAATATTATCAATCTATTTTGTCCTTTATTAAATCAATATTTTAAATTCTTGATAGGAAAAATCAACAGCTATAATGGTAAAGAATATTATAAAAAGGTTTAATAAAATAACACCATAACAGATTTCTTAAAATTAAAAGAATAACCATTTTCAAAGTTAGGAAGTCCGCCAGATATTGCTCTCAAGATTTTTGGATTTATTCCCCTTTTATATTTCTTTGTTTGGAATGGATTAATCTTCATGGACAGCTGTTTGCTACTAGTTAATTGAATATGACAAAGAATATGGTCATTGAGTTTCTAGAATAAATGCGACTCGAATATTTTAGTAATTCAACACGCTCTTGCACTTACAAGCTAGGTATAACCATATCATATATATAATATATTCCTTGTATAGATATATGTACCAGATAAAATTACTATGTAGAATATAAAGTTGGTTTTGTGCCGCCATTAATTATAGATCAAGTACAAATGCATCACATGAACAATAAACATATGCAAAATGTACAGATTATTAAGTAAATTGTATAATAAAGTAATCATGGTTCATGTCCGAATGTATTTATTGCCATTATATTTCTTTTCATTAGATGTAAAGGATGTGGTTTCATATTTAGCTTCGCTTGGATTATTGTACAACATGGAGTTTAGTCCTATCATCGTTCTTTAAAAAAGAAACAGATAATTTTGAAAATTGGTACATCTAACCATGAAATGATTTTGAGATTTCGAATGCAAATTTTATTCTATTATGTTCATAAAAAAAAATTGGTGAGAATAATTCCAAAATTTATCAAATTGACTTTAACGACAAATTCAAACCGTTGAAACCGATCTACTTCACGAGTGATGTGTGTACATACAAAATTTTGAAAATTTCGAATTCATTTAGTACAAAGTCAAAAAGAAAAAAATGTATGAAAAATAAATGTATTATAGTAACTCTCGAAATTTTTTTAGTTACCACGACAATTAATCAAAATTAAACAACCACTACTCATGTCTCCAAATTTCCATTCTTACCACCCACGCACCTCCATGACGCGCACCAAAAAATTTAGTGCGCCGGCTGGGGATGCGCACCAAATTAATTTTTTATTTTATTTTATTTTTTGGTGTGCACCCTCAGAAAGCGCACCAAATATATATATAGAGAGAGAGAGAGAGAGAATGGCTAATATACAAACGTTTGTTCCTGGACTCACGAACAAACGGTTCGGTTCTCTGATTTTTAAAGTCCAAACAGTCGATCCAAACCGTTAGATATTCAATCTATATTAAAATATGCTTGGAGACCAAATTTTATATTTTTTAGAATTTTTTTACTATTTATTAAGCTGGTTTGAAAACCGCTATTTTTCAATGGTGCGTAAGTTTAATAAAATTAGCGGTTTGCAAACCAGCTTAATAAATAGTAAAAAAATTCTAAAAAATATAAAATTTGGTCTCCAAGCATATTTTAATATAGATTGAATATCTAACGGTTTGAATTGACTGTTTGGACTTTGAAAATCGGAGAACCAAACCGTTTGTTCTTGAGTCCAGGAACAAACATTTGTATATTAGCCATTCTCTCTCTCTCTCTCTCTCTCTATATATATATATATATATATATATCTATCTAGTATATCAACAATATGCTTCTGGCTTTCAAAATCTATCGAATCGGCTTCAAAGTGTGAGAATTAGAGTGATTTGTGTGAGACTCTTGTTTGTTTCAAACACTAGAGCCTTTAGTGTCCAAGAGCCAATTCCGTGCTCAGGCTGTGTGACTTCCCAAGGTTTGTAAGGGCTCACCGGTTCTACCTTGTACTCCTTTCTCATTGGATAAAGAAAGGCGCGCCATCAAGAAGGTCGCGAAGCCCCGGAGTCGTAGGCGTTAGTGCCGAACTCCGTAAACATCTCTTGTGTCAAGTGTCTCTTAACTCTTCTATTTACTTTACGTACACTTGTTTAGTTTAAGTTTTGTTTCCGTCAAGAATAACTTACGCACACATTGGATATACTTTTATATTTAATATTAACCTTTTAGGGTTATAATTTAAAAAGGCCCCATATTCACCTCCCTCTAGGTACCATTAGGGACAACACAGACAATCACTGGCTTCACTCTAATCTCACAATGGATCAAGTTAGGTGAAGTATATTTGAGGTTGCTGGAGAGATAATTGAAGTTTGAGCACAAACAACAGTGAACTTGGCTAAACTTCTCAAAAGAATTCTAAAGTGTAAGATTTGTGAGGGTGTATTCTCTCATCAATGAGATATGAGACATAGCCCACTATTTATAGTGGAATTCAAATGAGAGCCAACGGCTCTTTGCAGATCACAAAATCTATAACATAATGGTTTACCCTATTTTTCTTGTGCCCATGTTTCCAGTATTAATCATACCCGGTAATTTGAATTTTGAATTTGATATCTAGCCAAGCAACAGCTAGACTCAGGTGATCTCAACCTCAGATTTACTTTACCATACTTTTGGACATAAATAAAAATAACAACGCAAAAGGTAAAATATGATCTTCATAATCTTCATGATCTGGATCTTCATATGATCTTCTGTAATCTTCATGATTTAGCATCCCACCAATATTCGATATTCCAAATGGCTCATGTGAATCTTCCATCAGATCATATGTATTAAATCATTCCCTGTAGCTCGAGGAGATCATGCAATAGATTATCTCGTGCAGCTCATCACGTTCCGACTTGTCACGATATACACTTTGACTTTCTTTGACCTTCGGACGCAACTTGTTACGGCAACTTGTTATAATGTGAATTGTTGACTTGCGTTGACCTTTGACCGTAACTATTAAACTTGCACATATCTCAAACAGAGAAACTATAAAATTCAATGATTATATGTTTTGCAAATTAGTCAAATAACACAGAAGATTGCTTACAACAACACCTCCATTTTTGTATCTCCATCATGCTTTCGTTTTTTAAGTTTATAACAACAACAAAAATTAAAATTTATATGTCAAAATAAATCCGTTAGATGCGTCTCTACATACACATAAAAAAATTATCATTTTTATTTTTGTTCTTATATAAATTAATAAGTTGAAAAATCAATGTTCAAAATTTATCCATATCAATATATTTTTGTAAGCTCTTCATACCGATCAAAATAAAATCGAATTGTCATAATCTTTTATACGTGTGTAGAGAAAATGATATAGATTAACTTTAATAGTGTTATATTAATATTTGAGTTTTAATTTTTAATTAATGTTAAAAAATAAAGACACAATGAAGACACAAAAAATAAAAACATTTGAGCCCTCCTCTTTTAAATTAACCTACGACTATTGTCATTTTCCTCTAATCAATGCAATTACTTTGAACAACCATAAAAGTGATAAAGAATTCGGACAATAGAAATTTATACTCCATAAAAGTGTGGTTGAGGATCCAAGCTCTCAATAAAGAATTCGGACAATAACAAAATGATAAATGATAAAAAATAAAAAAACAGTGTGTAAATATTTTTCTTAAATTTATGAAATCGTTAAGTGGCAACTTCCCGCTAATTCTAAAAAATAAATAAACAAATTATAGTATTTGGAACTCTTACCATCACAAGAAGATTTGAATTTTTTAAATTAAAGTTTTGTCATCCGCTTGCTAGCAGCTAAGATCAGCAATTTTAAATCAAATGATGACAAGTCATTATATTGTGCAAACTATGCATGATGAGCTCACAGCCGTTACCTGTTATAATATATTCATTACTTGTGTATACTGATCCTTACAAAATTTATTAATCACCAAACATCTTCGTATAGTATGATTATAATTTTATTAATGTATATAAAAAAAATAGTGATTTTCTATCTATCTAAAAAAATAGTAAAAAAATAGTAAAAAAATTCTAAAAATGTAGAATTTAATTTGCAAGTACATATTCATATGGAGATCATGGAACGGTTCGGATCGACCGTTAGAATTTTGAAAACTCAAATATTAAGATGTTGCACGAAGGCCCTCTATGCTACATGTGGCATATTAGTCAGATTCTATATATATATATATAGAGTAGAACTAGGGTGCTCTCGAGTTCACCAAGCTCTTGGTGAACTCAAGTCCAAAACTCATCGGATCGGCTTCAAACGACGAATCCAACCGTTGAAATCCGTCTACCTTACGAGTGATGCGTCTACATGCAAAAATTTTAAATTTTGAAATTAATTTTGCATAGAGTCAAGTGGTCAAAATTAGAAGGTTAATAAATTAATTTTAATGCATTCATTTTTTGACGTTTTTTGACCACTTGACTCTATGCAAAATTAATTTCAAAATTTAAAATTTTTGCATGTAGACGCATCACTCGTAAGGTAGACGGGTTTCAACGGTCAGATTCGTCATTTGAAGTCCATCCGATGAGTTTTGGACTTAAGTTCACCAAGGGGTTGGTGAACTCGAGAGCACCCTAGTTCTACTGTATATATATATATATATATATATCTATATATATATATATATATCTATATATATATATATATATATCTATATATATGCGCGCGCGCAATATCAAGTTAAATTAATTTTTACAATGTACGTCTCGTCATCTTGTGAGTAAAGTGATAAATTTAGACTTTAGAATTTATTGCTGAGGTCGAAAGTTATCATTCGAAAATAATTCATTTACATATAACACAGAATTATACCAGAATTCTGAACTTTGAAAAAAAGAAAAAATAAATTTTGTGAATAACTAATGAATAATTTGTAAAATACATAAAATTCACGAATAACACACAAATAATTCGGAAAAAAGAAGTTTTCATGTTCATTTGAAAAGAGGCTGAAAACAAATACTTTGTGAATCTTGTTGCCGGCATTTTTATTGATACCCTAAAAAAAAAGAAATTATCAAATCTGCCATCATCTCAGAATTTTTATTAAAAATGCCCTAACCGCTCCCCCGTGGGGCGGTCCACTGTTCATTAGCAGACCGCCTCCCAGTGGGGTGGTTCGCTAACTTTTTTTTTTTTTTACTCTTCATACCGAACCGCCTCACGGTGGGGCGGTTTGCTATGAACAATTTTTTTTTTTTTAGAGAGACAATATGAATATCAAGATGCTAAAGTCTAGCGCTAAAAATTCGGATTTTTTTTAAATATTTGTTAGATTACTTCTTTTGATGTATAATTAGCATATTTATATTAAATACGCTAAATTACTTGAAATTATGTTAAATTACGTTGAATTATACTAAATTACATTAAATTACGCTAAACACTTATTTTGGACAATTTCTAAAACCCTAAACCCTAAATCCCAAAAATTACCTTACAAGTTAGGATTTAGAGTAATTTATAGGGTTTAGGACAATTTATAAATATGTTATGTGAACATTGTAAATCATTTAATGTACGGTAATTTTTAGGATTTAGGGTTTTAGAAATTGTTCAAAATAAGAGTTTAGGGTTTAGAGTTTAGCGTAATTTAACGTAATATAGTGTAATTCAACGTAATTTAGCGTATTTTAGTATAAATATGCTCATTATACATCAAAAGAAGTAATCTAACAAAAACCCAGCTAACGTGGGTATATTTATTAATAAAAAAAGTCAAAAACTAGGGTTTAGAAATTAGGGTTTAGGGTTTAGGTTTCTTCTAAATATCACTAATTTTTATAAATATGTTATGTGAAAATTGTAAATCATTTAATGTACGGTAATTTTTAGAGTTTAGGGTTTAGGGTTTTAGAAATTGTCCAAAATAAGAGTTTAGCGTAATTTAACGTAATTTAGTGTAATTGAACGTAATTTAACATAATTTCAAATAATTTAGCATATTTTAGTATAATATGCTAATTATACATCAAAAGAAGTAATCTAACAAATATTTAAAAATAACTCCGAATTTTTAGCTTTAGAATTTAGCATCTTGATATTTATATTGTCTCTCTTAAAAAAAAAAAATTACTGTTCATAGCAAACCGCCATACCGTGGGGCGGTTCGGTATGAACAGTAAAAAAAAAAAGTTAGTGAACCGCCCCACTAGGAGACGGTCTACTAATGAACAGTGGACCGCCTCACAGGGGGGCGATTAGGGCATTTTTAATAAAAATTCTGAGGTGAGGGCAGATTTGATAATTTCTTTTTTTGGGGTATTAATAAAAATGCCGGATCTTGTTGCTATGTTTACAAGCAAAGCAAGGCTTAATTTTAAATAGAATTTAAGACCGAATTTATAATCTTTTGCTATATTTTTTAGATTATGTCTAGAAAAATTATAGAAACTTATTTAATCAGCGAGGAATAATTGAACTTTTCTCCCCATTGAAAATTTATATTTAAAAAATAAACTTAAAAAAACAGTTCTACATTTTCAATTTTAACATCACTTGGTGCATCAATCAAAACAGGAATTGTTCTGCCACAAGCAGCGAAAATTGCGCAAATAATCAGCACGTCTACTCAAATATTCAAATCCATAAAAAGAACATATTCCAGCTTAAACTCTTGCTTTCTTTAAAAAAAAAAAAAAAGCAAAATTCTCCGAACTACTGGAGAGGGCCCAACTTCCCCACCTTCACTGGTCGCTAGATTTGATTTCGTATGTATTTGATTCACTTTCTTTTGTGGGATGAGACCGTGTCAAGATTCAAATCAATGCATGCTGTATGCATGCAAACATGACTCCGCTGGTTTTTGACTTGTAATTTAAAAAAAACAAGGGATTGCGTCAAAAAGAAAAACGACGCAGAACAGTTGCTTCCACCTACTCTTGACTGATTCGGAATTGATTGATCACAAAATCATGTTTGCAAATTTATTATCTTTGACATTTTTATAATTAAGAGCTAAGCTTTTAACGGTCTTATCAAACTTATGCGGCTGTGAAGAGTCTTTGTAATTGTTATCTTCGTATTATGGAGAGGGATGTAATTGATTTTTTAGAGATAATTTATATATTTTTTAAATTAGTTGATCAAGTATTAAGAGAGATGTAACTTTTATTTTACTTTTTTTTTTTTTCTGATCAATACTCGTTGAGCAATTTCATATTATTTGACTGTTTTGATTGTATCCTATTTTAAATTAATCAATAAAATATAAGCTTAAAATGCTTGACCCTATCAGCTTAATTCTTGTATTTTATAATATTTTTTGTTATCGCGTGTAGTTTTGTAAGAACAAAATATTTTATTTAAAAAAAATAGATAGGAGGATTTGAGAAGTAATTCCAACAAATCTCTCCGACACCTGTGGGATATTTGGTGGGTTTTTATTTTTTCACAGTGATATAGTTTGTTTCTTTTTCTTTTTATGATTTTTAGTTGTTGCATAATTAAATATGTGTCGGAGTATTAAAAATCCTAAGTCGGATATTTATGATTTTTTAAATATGTTGCATAATTAAATATGATTTAAGAAGTAATTAAAATTATGTATATTTTGAATTATACATGCTTGATATATACAACACATCTAATTAATTATTATTTTTTAGTTAAAACTTAAGAAATAATTATTTAAAATTTCACTTACTAGAACATCAATTTAACAGATAACTATCAACATTTAATCCGTCAATCTTTCTATAGTCACCCTATTATTTATGTTGTCAAATGTCAAACAATCTCTAAAGTAAGAAAAGTATAAAATAAATTAAATATAAGCAATTTCCAGTTTCCTTCGTCAATCATCAGAAATTAAATATAAACAATTAATACGGTCACTCGTCCTTTTTTTAGATATAAAAATTCAAATTTTCAGGAAAACAATTGATAGCTTCATTTTTTAAAAGATAGATGGAATCACACGAATACTTCGGTTCCAGTATTTTTTCAATCAGCAAAACCTATATGAACCCCAAATTTGCTTGAAAACAGCTATAACTGCACCATTGATATGGTTCGAGTAGCCTGTTCATTTATTTTTCGCTGAAAAAAATAATCAATTCCTTTTCTCAATATTTGAATTTTTAATTTCTAAAAACAGTCAATCCATCTTCTGTTCCCAACGAATAATTTTTTTTTTAATTTGGGACCGACACTCTACCCACAAAAACAAAGCCAAGTACTCGCCCCGTGGGAAATAAATCTGCTGTTATTCCAAAGGGATAACAGGATTCTGTTATTCTGATCTCAGCCGTTGATCTTTATCGATATTCGCACATGAAAAACTATTGTTTTGAGATTTGTGCGTGGAAAACTTTGAATGGTTGGGATAGGGTCCTGTTATTCCTTTGGAATAGCAGCAGATTTATTTCCCGCCTCGTGTCCCTGACCTATAAATACTCCCAACAAAATCTCGCTTCTTCGCCACAATCAGACAATTAACTTTCAATCGTTTAGAGACACAGAGTCCGAGAGTAATCACGAAATTAGTAATTTTAATCGTTTACGCAGCAGCACTCAGCAGAGGAGAACTGTAGAAGCAGATACCGCCAAATATTATATATATAAATTCTCCCACCTCATTTCCCACACCTCTCTAACGCTCCAATCCCAAAACTTCCCTTTTCTCCCTCTTTATCACCCCTCTCAAAACGCTCTCTGCTAATCTGCTTCTTATCACCACTTGGAGAGAGAGCTACCAAAGTCAAAATTTGATCAGATCCGATTAGATCTGAGAAATGGGTACCGACGACATAGTGGAGGCGGAACTTACCAGTCCTTCCACGTCATCCTCCGCCGGTGGGGACCGCATCCCTTACAGCGGGCCTCTCAGTGGCCCCCTCAACAAGCGGGGGCCCCGCAAGAGCGCCCGTTTCAACGACTCCGCTCTCACCTCTCCGGGCCAATCATCCAATGGAGATGACGACTTGGCTTATGTGGAGATTACGCTGGACGTGCGTGATGACTCCGTGGCGGTACACAGTGTCAAGCCGGCGGGAAACACTGGAGGCTCAACTGGAGAGGAGGATCCAGACGTGATGCTACTGGCAAAGACGCTGGAGAAACGCTCCGTTGGCTCAAACCTGATGCGATCTGCTTCGTCTAAATTTAGACAGGTATCTCAGGAGCTAAGAAGACTGGCCTCCGGGAATAGGCGAAGCGGAGCGCGCATTGACAGGTCTAAATCGGCTGCTGCACATGCACTCAAGGGACTAAAGTTTATCAGTAAGACTGATGGTGGGGCCGGCTGGTCAGCAGTCGAAAAACGGTTCGATGAACTCGCCTCTTCCGCTGGATTGCTTCATAAATCGAAATTTGCCCAGTGTATAGGTACTTAATTTAAGTTCTTGTTTAACTTGTAATTGTAATTTGATGTCAAAGAAAGTTGACAGAGTGAAATGGGCAATTGTAGGAATGAGGGAATCAGCGTTTGCTAATGAACTTTTCGATGCGCTGGCGAGGAGAAGAAATATACATGGAGATACGATAAGTAAAGCTGAGCTCAGAGAGTTCTGGGATCAAATTGCTGATCAGAGTTTTGATTCCAGGCTCCAAACTTTCTTTGACATGTAAGTGAAGTGGGTTTATTTTAAGGCAAATTCTTCTATGCACCTAAGGACCTATTTGTAAAATGAACATATTTTTATTTTCAAAGTTCAAACAGTCGATCCGACCGTTCAACATTATCTCCATATTAAAATGTACTTGGAGGTCAAATTTTACATTTTTTTGAATTTATTTACTATTTATTAAGATGGGTACAAAATTCAATGGTCTGAATTTGACTAGTTTTGTAAAATACTTAATAAATAGTAAAAAAATTCAAAAAAATGTAAAATTTGACCTCCAAGTACATTTTAATATGGAGATAATGTTGAACGGTCGGATCGACTGTTTGAACTTTGAAAATGAAAATATGTTCATTTTACAAATAGGTCCTTAGGTGCATAGAAGCATCCCTCTTATTTTAAATGCGCTTTCTTTATTGCATTTATTTTGGTCAATTGTTTTTTAAAAACAAAATATCCTGTTCATATCAAACAGGGTGGACAAGAACGCCGATGGAAGAATTACTGAAGAGGAGGTCAAGGAGGTAAGCCTCTCACTTTCTGCACCATCAATAATTACGTTCTTTTACTGTCAGACTGATGTGGCTTAATTTGATTGGATGGCATCCCGAGTTGTAAGCCAGACACTGCGGTCAATAATGGCAGGCTATGTAGCAGTAGCAGTGGAGGTCAATTTGGGTCCGATGCCCATCGGACTCAAAGTGAGTTCGATGGGTTCGATGACCGTCCGATCTGCTTTAAAATTCGCGCCCGCAAGTGGATCGGGCGGTCCCAAAACGCATCGGACCCAAGCTGTTCTCGTAGCAGTGATGTAGTGTGCACTTTCTTGATTTTTTTAATAAGCGCACATGTTTGGCTCATTCTTGGATTCTTTCCTGACCACAAGTCTGAAATTAAATAACAAACAAAGTTTGATTAGAAGAAAATACTGTATAAACGATCTTTTATAATATTTTCCAGAGTGAGGCCACGGTGCTATGCATAGCGTGTATTGGTCCATACTATGGATCAATATCTCCATTTTCAAAGTTCAGACAATCGCTGTGAACCGTTCAACATGATCTCCATATCAAATACTTGTTTATCAAATTTAATATTTTTTAGAATTTTTTTACTATTTTTCAGATAGGTAGAAAATCACTTGATCTAAAAATTCTAGACCATTCAAAAATAGTGATTTTCTATGTAACTGGAAAATAGTAAAAAAATTCTAAAAAATATAAAATTTAGTCTGTAAGTACAATTTCATATGGAGATCATATTGAATGGTTCGGATCAACCGTTTGGACCTTGAAAACGAAGATATTGATCCGTAGTACGGACCAATATGCGCAATGCATAGTACCATGACCTCACTCATATTTCCCACGAAATCTGGCGATACAATTAATAATGAAGTACACTTTTCTTTTCTTTTGCATAATATTAATCCTTTTGATTTGCATACATGGCGACATCATAATTATGTTTTTTTTTAAAACAGATTATCACTCTAAGTGCTTCAGCAAACAAGCTGTCTAATGTCCAAGAACAGGCAGAGGAGTATGCTAGGTTAATTATGGAAGAACTAGACCCTAACGGCCTAGGCTACATTGAGGTCAACTTTATTGATTCAACAATAACTTAAAAAATTACTGCATTTTTTTAATTTAAGTAATAACAGTGGAGCTTTCATTCAATTGAACAGATATACAATTTAGAAATGCTACTGCTAGAAGGCCCTGGCCGGTCTGTACAATTAAGCACAACAACCAACAGCAAGAACTTAAGCCAGATGCTGAGCCAGAACCTGAGACCGACCCAGGAACCAAACCCGTTGAGGCGGTGGTACCAAAAAACCAAATATTTCATGGAAGACAACTGGAAGAGAGTTTGGGTGATGGCAGTCTGGCTTAGCATCTGCATCGCCCTTTTCACATGGAAATTCATGCAGTACAGGCACCGTGCGGTCTTTCATGTGATGGGTTACTGTGTATGTGTTGCCAAGGGTGGAGCAGAAACACTAAAGTTCAACATGGCACTCATTTTACTGCCGGTTTGTCGTAACACAATAACTTGGATCCGCAATAAGACTAGGCTTGGCCACGTTCTACCGTTTGATGATAATCTCAACTTCCATAAGGTACTCATTGACATTATGATTAGCTAATTAGGAAGCTTCAAAAACCCTTGCAAATTTTACTCATGTTGACAAGTTCAAATGTTCCACCATTACTTACAGGTAATTGCAGTGGGAATAACGATTGGTGTTGGATTACATGCAATTTCGCACTTGACATGTGATTTCCCACGTCTTTTACATGCATCTGATGAAGCATATGAGCCGATGAAACAATTTTTTGGGGATAAGAGGCCTAATAACTATTGGTGGTTTGTTAAAGGTACAGAGGGATGGACAGGTGTGGTGATGGTAGTTTTAATGGCCATTGCATTCACGCTTGCCACTCCTTGGTTTAGGCGTGGCCAAATTAAGCTTCCAGGTCCACTTAACCGGCTCACTGGTTTCAATGCATTTTGGTACTCACATCACCTCTTTGTGATTGTCTACATTTTGCTCATTATTCATGGGATCTTTCTCTATCTCTCCCACAAGTGGTACAAGAAGACGGTAATCACACAAATCCTATCTTCAAGAAATTATAATGCTTCTTATTAGTGTAACAAGCTTGATAACATATTATCCTCTTTGTGTAACAGACTTGGATGTATCTAGCAATACCGGTGACCTTATATGCCGGTGAGCGGTTAAAAAGAGCACTAAGGTCGAGTGTGAGGCCAGTCAAGATCCTGAAAGTAGCCGTGTATCCTGGTAATGTGCTAACCCTGCACATGTCAAAACCACAAGGATTCCGATACCGTAGTGGCCAGTATATCTTTGTTAACTGTGCCGACGTCTCTCCTTTCCAATGGTACATTTCTTCCCTTCTTTATAATTTTGAGTCATTAGCATGTCCAGAAGTCGCACAATTCAGTTCTTGTTAACGTTAATAGCAGTATTTTCTTTGACGACACAAATGGAAATTGAATATAGTAGTTACCTGCTCATTTTTGTTTAAGTAGTACTGTATCTGTTTACGACCTAAGTAATTATATGTTCCATGTATATTGAAAGTGCAATTATTGGATGCCATATACTTCTCTGTATAAAAATAAAGTATATGTTTAACGCGTTAATTACTATTGATCAATATGGTGTTAATTTGTCAACAATGTTAAATTAATGTGAAACAGGCATCCTTTCTCTATCACCTCTGCACCACAGGATGATTACGTCAGTGTTCATATAAGAACATTGGGAGACTGGACAAGGGAGCTCAAAAATGTGTTCTCCAAGGTAACTCACAGTTACAAAAAATTTAACAGCCTACTAACCTGGGATTGGTTTCACTTTAATCCTAGATAATGTTAAATTTTACTTCTTTTTTTGAAAGAGATGTTAAATTATTACTTTAATCCAAGATTTGGTTAAAAGAAGGATTAGAGATCTGATATTAGTGGGTTTGGTTGTTATTAGGTGTGCGAGCCACCGTCTGATGGAAAGAGTGGTCTTTTGCGAGCAGATTATGATAGAGACAGCCGCAGCTCCATTCCCAAGTAAGTTGAATTACAGCGAAGTCTAGTCTGTTCTCCTCTTTTCCACCTTTTATATCTTACTTTTCTTTAATGCTCCAGTCTGGTTGAGGTTTAGGAGTTGTTTTAATTATCTAACGTTCATTGTCAACAAATTTCAAGGACCTATTGGTCCAAATGCAGTCAAACAGATGTGTTTGAATATACCAAACTCGTGTGGTCAATATGTAGCAGTCGCATGCTATCTGCTATTTTAAATTAGCAGTTGAAAAGTGTTTCATTTTATCGTTATTTAATAACAATCTAAAAGCATCACAAAATTTCCTACTTTTCTCTGTTCTAGAGACAACAGGAGGTGGTCAAATGATGTTTTCAAAGAGTGTTTCATAAGGGAAAAAAAAAACTGAAAATTAGAAGCCAATTTTCAATTTTTGAAAACGAACAAAATTAGTAGAGATTGAACAAGACTTGAGACTGCTTGTGGGGCCTAGTAGAGTTGCTTAGATGGATAAGATTACATATTGATAGATAGCCAACTATTTCTGAAAATCTACATGACACGAGTTTCTTTCTCTATGTTTGGGTCTTTGGATTTTGATTCCTATCCATCCTGTCTCTTTCTCATGGTTAGAGTTGTTCCCTTGGTAATTACTTCCTTCGAATTTCTCTGTCTTGTCTATTGTTATCCAGTTGCTCTACAGAATCTGCTTTGTCTTTTCAAAAAAGCAAACGTGTAAAGGTTTTTTATAATATACTTGTGAAAAATGATTTGATGTACCTATTTTATATAATATACTCGTCTTTTTTTACCAAGTGAAAATTCGTGGTCTGTTTAAAATCTGTGATGCTTTATCTATCTCCACTGCCCCTCTGCCTTTAGCTGTTCTTCTAAATTATAATTTATTAATTTTTTTTAAATCGCAATTATTTACATTTCTAACCTGTTGACAACATCGTAACCTGGTTGGTACAGTTTTCCACGTATATTGATAGACGGACCCTATGGTGCACCAGCACAGGACTATAAGCAATACGAAGTAGTGCTTCTAGTAGGCTTAGGCATTGGCGCTACACCTTTCATCTCCATTATAAAGGACATAATCAATAATATCGGGCAGCTTAACTCTCTCTCACCTGACGACCTCGAGTCGGCCCAACAAAACCCGAGTTACAACCCAAACAGATCCAGTTCCACCTTCAACACAAGGCGTGCATATTTTTACTGGGTGACAAGAGAGCAAGGGTCATTTGAGTGGTTCAGAGGTGTAATGAATGATGTGGCGGAGGCAGATAAAAACAGAGTTATAGAATTGCATAATTATTGTACGAGTGTGTATGAGGAGGGAGATGCACGCTCTGCTCTGATTGCCATGTTGCAACAGTTGAATCATGCCAAGCATGGGGTCGATGTTGTTTCAGGGACCAGAGTCAAGACACATTTTGCCAGACCCAACTGGAGAAGTGTGTACAAACGAATTGCACTCAATCACCGAGACAAGCGCGTTGGTGAGTTCTTTGTTCTTTGTTTATTGCTTCTACATTTCACTTTTTGCTTGCATACTTTTCTCTTGTCAAAAGTGGAAAACAGACTGATGTTTGCATGAGTTCCAACCACCTTACATTATTCAATGTTGATTTGTACGGTCTTACCAAATACCAACCATGACATGAGCTAGTTGAGGAAAATTGATTATTCTTCTAGATATATTCAACAAAAACATAATTTATATTTGACTGAAATGAAATTTAAAGCTTTCTCATTATACAGTTCACTTACCACGGACTTGTTAATTTATTATATATGTTTTGCTGGGGACCCATCTGATTGCTCCTGGCCCAACATTAAATCAATAGATTGACAATAATTTCCATGCAAAACTGGAGGAGCCATAGTTATGGAAGGAACATTTATGGGACTACAATGAAATACTTGCATATTTTGGCACCCACATAGTTTAATAAAAGGAACATTAAATTGAACATGTACGTGGACTTCAAAAAATTACTTTCATACTTGATATCACACATTCGGTTGATGCTTTTATTTTGTGCATTTTATATTATTGTTAGTGACTACTTGGTCAATAAAATAGGATATCTAATATCTTCATTATAACTATGAAATTATGAAAAAAAAAAAAAGGTACCGCAGTGGATATGCTAATAATAGTCCTGTGAGAGTGTGACATAGCTGAAAGCTACTCCCACTAGATTTAATTATTTGTAAATACAATTGTATCTTGAAGAAGGTATTACCAGAATTGCATGAAGAATACAGAATGGTTCCAGCTAATATTTGTTTACTCTTTGGGGATTAGATACGAGAAGGCTATCCAGCAAGAATGTATCTTTGACACGTCGAAAGTACAACAAATTATTATATCCACTACATAATCTGGCCACCTGGGTTGCCGTTTAAAAGTTGTCATCTTACTTGTAATTTAAGTTTATTTTTAGGATGACTCCTCCACTTCTGTTCATGCGACCATTCTAAATAGCACACTGATAAGATCTCATTTAACATTTATAAGATCCCTGTACTAACAAGGCAATTTTTTTGACATTCCAGGGGTATTCTATTGTGGGGCGCCAGTGCTGACCAAAGAGCTGCGTCAGCTAGCACAGGACTTTTCAAGGAAGACCACCACAAAATTTGAATTCCACAAAGAAAACTTCTGATATGCATCTTACAAACCAAACCCTCCAAATTTATTAATTACTTAACACCACCCACTCCTAGTATTTCATCCTTAGTACATGTACAGAAATTAGATAGTTTTGCTAGGTTAAGCAAGTCCCATTTGCAATACAAAACCATATATTACACCTTGAGGTAACATGTCAAATTTAGTGCTCGATGAGGACATACCTCTGTAACATTAAATTTTCCTCCTCAAAGTGCAACAAATAATATATATATATATATATATAACCACGAGCGTGATATACTGACGTAGGATTTCTATATTATAGGCCCAAAGGTTTGTGCTATGTTTTTTCCTTTGTTTATTCCCCTAGTGTTTCTATACAGCAACTGTAGTGAACTATTTATAGGTAATGTAATTGACAGTGAAGAGATAATGTAAATTTTGTATGATTGTGCTTAATAAATGTAAACGGCTAGAACTATGGGCCCTTAGGTTTGTGGAGAAGGAATAAAATTTAATCATGGCTTACGAATTCCTTGCACTTTTTGTCAGTCAATTATTCCCTTGAGGATATTATAAACATTGGTCTGTGCTTTTGTTTGTTTATATAGCTAACATAATGGTAAAAGATGTCCTTTATTTAGGTCCGCTGCTCAAATTCTAGCAACTAAAAAGTTGTTTGAATAAAAAATTTATAATAGTCATCTTAAGAATAGAAAAATTAAATTACTATGGCTCCAATCCTTTTACCAGAGTGATATAATAAAGTTTGGATTTATATGGAAAAATATTAGCCACTTATCAATGCAAACCTTCTAGAGCACTGTAATGTATAAAATATCTGCTTAGAATGTGCTGAACAATGAACAGTCTAACACATTCTGGTAGCAATCAAATAATTTTTTTTTCCTTAGTATCTACAGTAACAAGAAGAAACTAAGCTAGTAACCTAGTAAGAGTTCAAGCTCATCAATTAGTTTGTAAGTTTAACCTTAAAATCAGTTAGATTGACTTTAATTGATGAATCAATACAACTTGACAACATCTGTCAAGAATTTGAAAAAATAAAAGACTTTAAATAATGAATTTTAACTGTCCAGATAGATCTATTTCACAAGTAATTGTTTTCATGTCAAATTTGTAAATTTTCAATTCATTAAGTATATAGTTAAGTTGTTCGAAAATGAAAAAAAATTACATATTAAATAAACTTCTAAATCTTCATATTTATTTAACTTTATATTAAATGAACTCAAAATTTTGTAATTTGAAATGTAAATATATTAATTGTAAATTAGATCGGTTTCAACTGTTTAAATTTATCATTGATGGATCTGACATACTTTGAAGTTAAATTCACAGACCACTTTAGTATGGTTAAGCTCATAGTAGCTTTGGTCCACAAAAAAAAATACCTTTGGATTGTGCTAGGTTAATGATATTCCACAATGGAGAACGGAGTAGGTTCGATGGGCATCGGACCTACTTGTAGGTTCAACGAGATGATGGCCGTCCGATCTAATATAAGATTTGTACGCACGAAAATTGAAACAAATTGTACGAATTATAAAGCGTTCCGCACGAATCTTAAAGCAAATTGACGGTGATTAAACCCATCGAACCAGAGTACATCGGATCTACTCTCAAGTCTCCACAATGACATCACTATATGTTGTTTCACTTGTAATTCAAATGTTCAGTCAAAGGTTAAAAATAGTGTTTAATTAACATTATTTACTAATCTAAACTCTTACTAGAATAGCAATAAAATTAACACTACTACTATTATTTTATTCATTATCTCCAACATTATTTAACTATATAATACAGACATCTACATTATTCGAATAACACAATATAATTATATAAACACATTTTTTTATACTATTCGAATCAGTACTCTTTTCGTACTATTTTAACACACTAATTAAAATTTAATCATTTTCATAAAATGTTATCGAGGTCAAGAATTTCATATATTCTTATGGGTTATGGTAAAAAGGAAGGTGAATTCACGGATCCATATCCTCGACGGTACCGTAAAAGATTCTCTTTTACAATTAGCTATTTACGGTTTGAGATTAACTCTCAGCCAGTTTGGGATTCGGGCTGACTGAGGGGGCAGTATTATTGGGCTTTGAGATTCGTGCCAAGTTAAAAAGAACGGTCCAGATCACGTAAATGTAAAAGACAGTACTGCACTGGATATGAATTCGTGAATTCACAGGTCTATGACAAATTATCTTTCTTCCTAGGATATAAAACAACATAAAAGATAAAAAGGCAAAGTGAGCGGATTTTTTTTAAAAACAGTAAATAAAATAATCAAAGTTAAAGAAACGACATGATTGCTTCGTTTGTTATAAAAACAACAAAAGCCGAATCTGGGATTCGGTTAAGCTATTTTTTTCGCTTCACCGAATACGCTATTCGGTTAAAGCATATTTTCACAAATCAAATCCCGAAAACTATGTAAACTCCGTGTAACACCCACCATTAACCGAATTACCAATTTGGTTAAGATTTATTTTTTATTTTTTATTATAAACCGAATAGGGGATTCGGTTTACATTATTTTTTTTATTTTTTATTCTAAACCGAATAGGGTATTCGGTTAGATTATTTTTTTATTTTTCATTATACGGTATTAACCGAATACCTTATTCGGTTAATGCATTCAAATCAAAAAAAATATGGGTATTAACACGTGATTTTTATTTTTACCCAAAAAAAAATATTTTAATATAAATATTTTATTAAATGGTAATTTTTCACCGATAACCCTAGAAGTTTATTCACCGATAACCCTAAAGTTATTTTTATTACAAAAAATTATATTATAAAAACTTATCAATAATATAAAATTTCATTTATTATTTTATTAAATGGTAATTTTTCACCGATAACTCTAGAAATTTATTCACCGATAACCCTAAAGTTATTTTTATTACAAAGAATTATATTATAAAAACTTATCAATAATATAAATGGAAATGGTATTTTATGAGGTAGTTTATTTTATATTATTGATAAGTTTTTATAATATAATTATTTGTAATAAAAATAACTTTAGGGTTATCGGTGAATAAATTTCTAGGGTTATCGGTGAAAAATTACCATTTAATAAAATAATAAATGAAATTTTATATTATTGATAAGTTTTTATAATATAATTCTTTGTAATAAAAATAACTTTAGGGTTATCGGTGAAAAATTACCATTTAATAAAATAATAAATGAAATTTTATATTATTGATAAGTTTTTATAATATAATTATTTGTAATAAAAATAACTTTAGGGTTATCGGTGAAAAATTACCATTTAATAAAATAATAAATGAAATTTTATATTATTGATAAGTTTTTATAATATAATTCTTTGTAATAAAAATAACTTTAGGGTTATCGGTGAAAAATTATCATTTAATAAAATAATAAATGAAATTTTATATTATTGATAAGTTTTTATAATATAATTATTTGTAATAAAAATGACTTTAGGGTTATCGGTGAATAAACTTCTAGGGTTATCGGTGAAAAATTACCATTTAATAAAATAATAAATGAAATTTTATATTATTGATAAGTTTTTATAATATAATTCTTTGTAATAAAAATAACTTTAGGGTTATCGGTGAAAAATTACCATTTAATAAAATAATAAATGAAATTTTATATTATTGATAAGTTTTTATAATATAATTATTTGTAATAAAAATGACTTTAGGGTTATCGGTGAAAAATTACCATTTAATAAAATAATAAATGAAATTTTATATTATTGATAAGTTTTTATAATATAATTCTTTGTAATAAAAATAACTTTAGGGTTATCGGTGAATAAACTTCTAGGGTTATCAGTGAAAAATTACCATTTAATAAAATAATAAATGAAATTTTATATTATTGATAAGTTTTTATAATATAATTCTTTGTAATAAAAATAACTTTAGGGTTATCGGTGAAAAATTACCATTTAAATAAATAATAAATGAAATTTTATATTATTGATAAGTTTTTATAATATAATTCTTTGTAATAAAAATAACTTTAGGGTTATCGGTGAATAAACTTCTAGGGTTATCGGTGAAAAATTACCATTTAATAAAATATTTATATTAAAATATTTTTTTTTGGGTAAAAATAAAAATCACGTGTTAATACCCATATTTTTTTTTATTTGAATGCATTAACCGAATAAGGCATTAACCGAATCTCCTATTCGGTTAGCCAAAAAAGGTGAAAATTGCTTCGGTCGATCTTCTGTGGCAACTCACTGTATCACCTGTTAAAACCATCAGCTTAACCGAATAGTGTATTCGGTGAAGCAAAAAAATAACTTAACCGAATCCCGGATTCGGTTTTTGCTGTTTTTATAACAAACGAAGTAATCATGTCGTTTCTTTAACTTTTATTATTTTAATTACTGTTTTAAAAAAAAATCCGTGGTGAGCGGGACCAACAACGCATTATGAGTTATGACGCCCTACCATCGCGTTGCAACTGGTCCCGTTTCGCAACAATCAAGCAACGAAATCAACGAATCATGGTTTCCTGCGCGTAAATATAAGCAGTCTATAGTGGTGTCCTCACGGTCCACTGGCATTTGACACATTGCGTATGAGTTACGACTGCATTTGACAGATTGCGTATGACAGATTGCGTATAGTTAAATACAGAGTTATTTTTTCACGAAGTTTAAAATTAAATCTTATATTACAGAAATATGGTTTTTCATTTTAAATGCTGTATGTTCAAAATTTATTATTCTAAAAATAAGATGAAGAATTTTGATACTCATCTCATATAAAAAAATAAAATAAAATACAGCACATAAATATAATTTATATAGTGCATATATTATGTCTACAAAATAAAATGAGATTTAATGTATTTTCCATCGTTCATTAAATGATTGAATTTTTCAATAGTTTGAAATTAATAAATATTAATGTATCATCAAATGATACTTAATTTACATAAAATTTGATTAGTATTCTACTTTTTTTTATATATTCAACAACATACATAAATATTTATATTTTAATTTTCAGTCTTATTTGAATTGGTTTTTTTTTAAAGGTGAGGTTAAACTATGAATTGCGCACATCGCTCCGTACTATAGATCTATATTTCTATTTTTAAAGTTCAAACAGTCGATCAAAAGCGCTCAATATGATATCCATATAAGAATGTACTTAATTGGATGTCAAAATTTACATTTTTTAGATTATTTTCACTATTGTTTTAGATAGGTAGAAAATCTCTTGATCTAAAGATTCTAGACCATCCGAAAGTAGTGATTTTCTATCTATCTAAAAATTAGCATCTTTTAAAAAAAAAAAGTAAAATTTGCCATCCAACTGCATTTTGACTTGAAGATTATGTTTAATTTGTTTGAATTAACTATTTGAATTTTAAAAATGAAAATATAATTTCATAGTATGGACCGATGTGCGCTATGGATAGTACTATAGTCTCACTCTAAAAAATATTAATAAATTATCAAGATAAGTAATTGTCAAAGTGTGTTGCTTGTACGGTAGTTAAGAAAGTGCATCGTATTAAATACTCTACACGAAATACATAAATTTCAAATTACTTTTAATACATTGAGGTTATACTTATATGTTGTTGACTATGCCAATTCGGATATGACTTGTAGAAAAAATGTTTAAAAAAAAAAATTCAAACTTTTTGGGGTTCGTTATTAAAATGTCACAAAAATAATGTTTGCAAAGTTAAAATGTAAGCAATTAAGTTTCTTTTAATTTGAACAGCATCTCGTATCACAATATTTTTTATAAATTTCATCTTATACTAACGAATATGCTAATTTGTACTGCCAAAATAAGATACTTATAATTGTCTATGTTTATTAGCGCAATAAATTGAAGAACACGGAGTATAAAATCAAGCAGATCAGACCAATAAGATAAACATGTTATTTTGTGGTCCTGAATTTAACATATTACTTTCTTGGTCAACTACTTGTCAGCTGCTGACAAGATTTTAAAAAAAAAATATTGGTTGTGAATCATACCCTATAATTATATTTGTTTTAAATTTAATAAATTTACATGTTTTTTTATGGGCATGTTCGGCAAAGTAGTGCAATAAAAAAAGTAATATAAAGTAGAATTGGAAATAAGTTTCTATTCACACTATTTTGATTGTGTTGGGTTGAAATTGGAAAAAATGGAAGAGTGTCGGTAAATGTGTAAATTTCATTACTTGAGAAAGTTCAGTTTCTCTATTTCACCATCACCATAAACTAGAATATTAGTTCATCCACAAATAAAAGTGAAATATGCATGTAAAAAAATTGAAATTTGACCGTAAAAGTTCAAACTCAATTTCACTTTTTTTATTTCAAGAATTTCACTCGATTCTTTACTTATTTTTTACTTATTCAGCTGGAATAAAACCTATATTTCAATCTATTTATTTATTTTTCCTCTCCAGCTAAAGATGCCCATAGGAAATCATAAAGAAAACCTCAAGTTAAAACACACACACTTCGATCTCATATCCAGATCTTTAGATATCCTTTATTTTATTGCTATATCTGGTATATACATGGTTGGCTTTGCGGGAAGAAACCATCTCTGTAACTATTAAGTTTTGTTCGTTAGTCATGTTGTACATCAATAACTCTGGAGGCTTCGACTATATAGAAACATCTCATGTGGTTTTGTATCCGCTGTGGTACATTGTTAAGAACAAACTCGTCCCAATTGGGCAAAGGAAATAATTGCAGTTTTAAACTTATTTATAAAATTCTTACTCATAGGTTAGCACATATTATAAATAGGTTCATAGATGATAGTCAATCTGCTTTCCTACATAATAGATACATACTTGACAATGTGGTATTGGGACAGGAAATCATCAATTATAGTAAACATCACAATCAACAAGGAGTAGTTATTAAAGTTGATTTTGCAAAAGCATATGACAAAATACATTGGGGATACCTTTTAGAAGTTCTCAAAAGTAGAGGATTTGATCATAGGTGGATTCTTTGGATAAAAAAATGGTTATTAAGCTCTCAATCATGTATTAGTATTAATAGGGATCTTACTCACTTCTTTTGTAAAAGAGGAGTGAGACAGGGAGACTCTCTTTCTCCCTTCCTTTTTATTCTAGCTTCAGATACACTTTGCAAAATATTTACTAAAGGTAGAGTAGCCCAGGTAATAAGAGAATTAGGTCCTTTTGTTTTAATAATCAAACCCTTACAAACTGCCATTATGCAGATAATAACATTTTATTTTTAGAAGCTCACCAAGCAGTAGTAGAGGCTGCTTGGTGGGCTATGCAAGCTTTTGAAGCAGTCTCTGGTATAAAAGTTAACTTAGATAAAACTGAATTATACAGTATTAATATTGATAGGGTAGACGACTTAGCACTTATTTTTAGATGTAAAACTGCATCTTTCCCTATTGAATATCTAGATTTACCACTTCATGATAAGAAACTTAGTGTTCAGGCTTTGAGGTTTCTAGTTGACAAGATTGAAAAAAAATTGCATAACTGGGAAAGACAATTACTATTTTTAGGAGGTAGACAAACATTAATAAATTATGTTTTGTCAACTGTACCTTTATATGTTTTTTCTCTTTATAGAGTTCGATATACAATTATCAAAGAAATAGATAGAATACGCTGTCGAATTTTGTGGCAATGTACATACAAGAGTAGGAAAAAATACTCACTGATTAACTAGTCAGCTATATGCATGGCCAAAAAATTTGGGGATTTAGGGATTCTAAACTTAAGACAGATGAACATTTCCTCCTCACCAAGTGGTGGTAGAAATTCAAAGACCCCACCTTTACCAGTAATTGAAAAATTCTGATCATATTCATATACTCTTATGAACACAATACTGGTTTTTTTTCCATTTTGAGCTACAATATTGAAACTAGAATCCTTAGAACACACTAGTATTACTTATATCCCTGGATACCAATCCACAGTAAGATTCTGGGAGGATATCTGGCATAGTAACTGTTAGCTACCTTATACCCACATTTATATGAAATATGCTAGAATAAACAAGTGCTATTAATTGTTGTTATTAATTCTCAGAGGGTTGTATTAGCTTTACAAGGACTATTACAGGAGTCAATCAACAAGAATGGGTAACTATATTACGTGTAATTAGCACCATGTCTTTAACACATTCACATGATAAGATTTCATGGAGATGGGAACAATCAGGGAGATTTTCAATTAGATCCTTATATAAAATCCTGAACTTTAGGGGGGAACAAGCAGATAGTCCTATGTAGTGGTGGACTCTACCAATCTCTCACAAAATACAAATATTTATGTGGCTAGCTTGTAAACATAAATTTCTGACTAAGGACATTACCAAAGGTTGGACGGGATCCACACAATGCCACTTTTGCACACACACTGAATGAGCTAATCACTTGTTTATTACATGCACACTGGCTAAACAAATTTGGTTTTGGATGGAGAAAAACCAACATTTTTTTAGTACTTGGTCAACCATAGAGGATGTTTTGACATTTACAGTGTCATTAAATAAATATGAAAAAATAGCATTCTTAATGACTTTTAGTATCATTTGTTGGACATTTTGGAAACATAGGAATGAATTATGCTTCCAAAATGCTCAACCAAAATATGACAGAAATATCATATTTCTCATTATTTCCATTTTTCATTATTGGCTAGGTGGCAAAAAGACCAAAAAGAAAATCCAAGAAGAGGCTCAGGGTTTGATGCCTTGGAGGCTATTCCTCTCAAAGTTTGGCTAAGGGGATGATCAATAGGTTCCTTACCAGCCTAGGGACCCAGAAAGGCAGGACACAAACTGACTGTGACTGCAGATTTTGCACTTCAGAACTTGGATGCCTGACTATAGTATTATTTGTTTTAGTTAACTTCATAAAATTTTGTTAGTTCTTTGTAGATCAGCAAGAAGATCCAATATTATGTTTAGATGAACAAGCTTATGTAATAGTTTTTAGTGTAGTTAGGGGTGTTCATCGGGATTGGTTTATTTGATTTTTAACCGAACCGAAAAAATTTGATCCAAACGGTTCGATTTTTCGGTTTAATTAGTCCGGTTCGGTTTAAATTTTGCTACTGTTCAGTTTTGTTAATTTAGTTCGGTTTATGATATCTAAAAATTGCAATAACCGAACCGACAGATTACGTAAAACCCTATTCCAAATTTGAACCGCCCCCCTCTTCATTCGCCTTTCCCCCAGCCGGCCAGCCCCTTTCTCCAAATCGCGTCTTCGCGCGCCATTACCCGAGTCAAATTGACGAACCCCTGCTCCCACCTAACCTACTGGCGCTGCACCCTACCCTGGCCCCTGCTCATCCATCAAATCGCCGAACACACGATGTTGCGCCACAACACAAGTACGATTCGTTCCTTGTTACCTTCCCATCAAATTACCCCCTTTTCTATCTTCTTTTGCTAAATTGCTATCTCTCTGACTCTCTCTCTCGGTTCAATACTTCAATCAATCAATTTCCCTCAGAGACTCTCTTGCGCTATTTTTTTTCCCTCTTTTCTCTCTTATTTATTTATTTCTTTGAAAGGAATTTATCTCACTTAACCTCATTTTATTTTATTTTGCTTTTCTTTCTAAATCTATTTGGTCCAACAAACCCTGCAAAAGCAGTCAAAGTCTTAGAGATAAGAAATTAGAAAAAAAAATTAATTTGTTGGATTTCTCGTCTCCAGTCAAAGTTTAGCCCTTTTAATTTGAATATTAAGTTTATTTCGACATGCTTTTTTGTTTAGGGTCATAAAAAATCAGTAAGCAAATACTGTTTCTCACTTTTTTGTTTCTGTGTCAAGGTCAGAACTACAATTACAACGAAAGGAGAGACTCTCGCAGTCTCGCTCGATGGCTTGAGTGCTGAACTCACGGGTGATTGGCTCTTGAACTATTAGTTCAAAAAAAGAGTCTTGCCTAGAACTTCAAATGAATAGAATTGTGTTGAATTTGATCTACAAATCGTAAAATATACTACACAGCATATTGCTTTTCATTGTTATTGTAAGTGATTTTTTATGATGGAAAATATTGAATTTACAATTTGAAGGAGCATTGCAATATTGGATTTTTTTATCACGCTTCAAACTTAAAGGAGCATTGCAATTCTGGCCTGACATCATTGGTTAAATAATGGCCTGACATAATTGCTTAATAATTTTTGCCATTTGGTTACATTCTTTGAGTGCGATTGCTTTCTGATTTTTTTTTTTCGGTATAGAATGAATATAGGTCCCTTGGTAGCCATACCAAGTTTCTCAAAAAAAAATGCGTTATAGGCACAAATCAAGTTTGAAGTAAACTTGCTGTGTGGCAATTTTGCAACATGAGGAGGTAATTAGGTAAATTTTGTTACTCAATTCTGGTTGTGAATTGAATCTTTATTCTGATTGCAATTAGATTATCAAATATAATCTCAACTTTCAATGAGGAGGTAATTAGGCGCATGTGTTCTTTTCACTTTTAGTTAGGCGCTGGGTACCTGCTGGAATCTTCCGGTACCTGATTGAGGAAATTCAAGGGATAAGAGAAGTTTTGGGCTTCTGGCGCATGTGCCTTTTTCACATTTTTTTTTGTTTGTTTTAGTTTATTGCAGACTTCCAGTTGGTTATATCTTATTTATTCAAATTGGAGGATAGTTGAAGAGGGTTATTATTTAGTATTAAATCATGATGTAAAGTAGTTGTTTTATCATTAATATATATTGGCAACTGTTTGTGGATTTTTTGTGTTAATTTACGGTACCCATAAAAGTCAACTTGTGAATTTAACCTTTACAGTGTGGTACAGTGGTACAATGTTTCATATTATTGCTAAATTGATTGTTTACAGTATAAATCTCAACCTGTGAGCTATAAATGCCTTGTTTTATAACAATCTTAACTAAATAATGGTTTGTTTGGTTTAACCGAAAAACTGAAATTTACTTTGGTTCGGTCTTAATTGGTTGTTATGTTTATTTTGGTCGGTTCGGTTCTATTTTTGAAAACCGAATAAAACTTTGGTTTGTCTATTTTATTTCGGTTTTAACCGAACCGAACCGATGAAAACCCCTAAGTGTAGTCAGCATTGCGAGCTTTGGATATTGTTCTCTAATATTTGTTTCTCGGTTTATGGTTGTAACTTAACTCTGTTTCTTAATGAAGCTGGGCTTAGGCCATTTTACCAAAAAAAAAAAAAATTGGGCAAAGGAAAACATGAGCCATGTTTTATTTTGATAGCTACAGTTATGAAATATATAATTATTAACTACAAAAATGTAATCAGTTTACTCCTAGGTGAATTCTTGGAAAAACCAGATTCCATTACTCCTAAGGTACGTTACCTTATGCATATTTGCTATTTACTTAGTTTTGACTCAGGAAATTATGCAAATAAAGGAACTTCCATTTTCAATAAGGTGTTTGGTCTGCCCGGACTGCCCCAATTAGTCTACAGTCACTCACTAAAGAATTTTGAGTTTGGATCCACTGTCGGGTCAGGATCCGGGCCAATCCAACCTGAAAGAGAATTCACGAAGCCCTTTAATATTGGTGCATATTTTGAGTTACTTTAGGGTAGAGTGGAAAAAACGTGCCATGTTGTGTCGTGGCGTGACTAACACGCCGTGACTTTGGTCTCATGTCATGCCGTGTCGTGACCAAGTTAATTTTTCACGTGCCGTGCCATGACCAAAATGTCAAGAGATGGTCACGCCATGTGAATGGTCACGCCACGTGAGTCACGCTGTACCAAAACATGCCGTGACCAAATGTGACTCGCGTGACCACGTGCTGTGCCGTGCCAAAGTTTCAAAAGATAGTCACGACACGCGAAAGATCACGGCACGAAACACGCGTGTCGTTCCGTGACGGAGCCGGCTCCGCTTTGCCATTTTTCCCACTCTACTTTAGGGGATACGAATTCCTCATTTGGTGTACACTTCAGTAACTAGTAAGGTTATTTAGAAGCTAGGAACCATCGCATTTGTTGAGTTTGTAATTTTAAAAGCTGTATCAGTTCTATGGAAGAAGAGAATTCTGATTTCGAGTAGGTTAGAAGTAGTTCTGTTTCTGTCATGATCAAAGGATGTTTAAGTCCAATTTCCTCAGAGCAAATTAGGTTTGTGAAAGTCAAGAATGTCAAGTTGTTTGTGGTTCAGATTAGGATGTTGTATTATTTGTTCAGATGAGCATGTTATCTACTATTCAAGTAATCAAACTAGCAGCACTCCAGATTTCCACCGGTAATTTGTTATATAATTGCAATCCAATATATAAGAGGAATATGCCAAACCCCAAAATGAATTCCTATAGTTCAACTAAGATCATCAAAAACATAATAATACCAGAAACCTAGTTCAACTACCATTTCAACTGCTCCAGGTAAATGGGTGTTGCAGTTTCAAAAAACAGTCAAGCAGTGGCCGACCTCAAGAAGATGATAATGGAAGCATGCTCCCTGAAGCAATCCTAATTTCATTTATTAATATATTTATTTTGTAAAAGTGACTCCTAGATCAGAGTTTTTTGTTACTTTTCAAACGCCAAATACAACACTACACGCGCAGAGTTCATTCCTACAACAAAATCTGCACAAACCTAAACCTCTGAACCAGTACCAAATTAAGACCTATTTATTTAATTCTATTCACATTCAGGCATTTGCTGAAATAACTCATAAGCAGCAAATGCAAAAAGAAAGAATCATCTTCCAACTGATAAATTACCAAAATTTAAATAAAAATAACATTATCACTCTTTCTTCTTAAGTTCTTCTTCAGCCATCACAAAACCTGACGAGTACTTTTTAATTCTAAATGAAATAAGAATACTCGAACCGATACCAAGCATAGGGAATAAGTACGAAAACAAACTCGACTTGCCAGAATCTGCGCCGGGGCCCAGCGCTAACCCAGCGAGGCTACCGATGGAAGTGTTTTGCAAAATCATGGGGAGGCAGCCGATAACAGTAGGAAGAAGAAAATCAACAAAGAAGCTGACTTGCGTGGCGGCCAATGCATAATTTATAACATAGGAAGGTAGAGGTGAAAAACGTGCTAGTAAGACAAACCGCCAACCGTCCTTTTCAACACCTCTGACAAGTATATTAAAGTACCTGTTGCTCTGGGCCCAATCCATTGCTGACTTGGAGCTCCGAAAGACCAACCTGAGGATGCAACGGGCAATTATGTCAATAAGAGCGAGAAGATAGCAGTTGTCAATTTGTTGCACATTACATATAACTAAAAGTTCAAGTGCAGTAGTCGTTAAATTTTCAATCACAAACCTTTATTATTGTTTAGAATCCTAATCTTTGAAATATATTATTTTGTTTACATGCAAGGGGGGTATGCAATACAATCCAGTTCATATTTTACTCGATTAGGCAACCTTAACAGTACATGGCCATTAGGCCCATTACTACTAAAAGAAAAGTAAAACCATCTAACTATTCTGAGAAAAATATTACGCCATTTTTTAAACAAACAAATCAGACCAACAAAAATTTTATCCAATCAATCCTTGATCTTGAATTCTTGATAGATCCATAATAAAAGATAAATTGCAAAACTAACCTTCCGATCCAGAAGGAGAGAGAGGCGCCGAGCAACTTGGCTGTAAACACACAGAGCACACCAGGCACGAATCCGAACAGGAGCGAAGCACCCGCTTCGAAGAAGACGGCGTAGGGGAGGCACAGCGAGAGTGTCAGGGTGTGGGCCCCGACGTAAGCTGGTATGGCCCAAACACCGAGTTTCTCCTTCAGTTGTTCGAATCCGGCAATTAATCCCTCCTTTTCTAGGTATCCGTACTTGTTTCCCAATCCGACCATAAGAGAGATCAATGCGATGAGAAGAGCTAATTGCAGGAAACCCTTGATCATCGCCATTTTAGTTCCTTCTCTCTCTTTCTCTCTCGTGAATTTAACACTGAATTTGGAAAAGAGAACTGGTAAAAGGAATTTAGTCCGTCCTCTGAAGTAACTCAAATTTTGATTTTCCATACAGACCGTCCGATCATAATCCGTCCAATCCGACCACGGGGCTTCTTTAGCTCGTGCCATAACAGATCTGACGGTCCGGCTGTAAATTCAAAATTTGAGTTACTTCAGGTGATAAGAATTCCTCAGGAGTGGTGATGTGGGAACTCGGAAAAAGAATTTACGTGTTTTTTAGGCCTAACTGGATTGGATCATGAGTTGAATTTTCATCCGACTATATCCTCACAGATTATTATGGGCCAAACTAGGCCGATTATAATTATTTTGTCAAATTGAGCCTAACAGACTTGTATCCCGTCCAAAATTAGCACAGAATTAGGCCCAAAATGCACAAAACACGTAATGTGCAGGGGATCCTCACGGACCTCACCCGTGTGAACCGTCATCGGGATACAAGTCTGTGAGGATACCCTGCGGTACCCTACTATGTAACTCCCAGCCGAGTCAAAAACTCGAAATGATTTGGTGTCTATTTGGATTTGGGGTACGCTTTGAGTTTCGTGCAAGTTTAAAACAGACGTTTCAGATCTCATTCTACACGGTACGGTACCGTACTGGATCTCATTTGCTGATTCGGCCCTTTTGAAAAATGCAAAACAAAAGAAAGGAAAAGAAAGTGATGATTCCAATTTCCAACTGTTCTACATCTGCTTAATGAGAACGGAGTAGGTTCGATGCCCACCGGACCTCATTTTAGGTTCAACGATCATGATGACCGTCCGATCTAATTTAAGATTTGTGCGCACGAAGCGTGTCGCACGAATCTTGAAGCAAATAAATGGTGATTAAACCTAGGTCCGATGCGGACCTACTCTCAAGTGCTGCTTAATTACTCCTCGCCGAGCAAAGCACACGAGTACACTCTCGTTGACCGCCTATTTTCCAACTGTTCTACAGATGCTTAATTACTCCTCGCCGAGCAAAGCACACGAGTACACTCTCGTTGACCGCCACGAATCAGGCAGGATGCCACGTGGCAGTCCCTTCGCTATCCTCCTCCTCTTTGTCCTCTCCTCTTCCCTCGTACCTCGGCTACTGGCATCCCCACTCGGCAGTATGGTAATTTGAAATCAAATCTGTTTAGTAGTTTCTTTGTTTCTTATCTGTAGGCGATAACTTCATTTTCGATTTTTCATTATTTTTCTCAAATTATACGCCAAATATTAATTTATAATATATGGTTAGAATAATCCCCTGCATTGCAGTTGTGCAAATGATTCGAAGATGCACAATTTGTTGAAATTATGGTAGTTTTCTCTTGATGATACTGAAGTTAAATATTTCCTATCGTTATGTCTTAAGAGTTAGTTACATGCTGCCATGCTGGGTAGGTTTGAGCTTACTTTAATCTGGTATTATTTTTTCCTAAGGAGGAGGCTAGGATCTACTGGGACTTCTTCATTTATTATGGGATTACGAATTATTTATAGGAACAGTAATTGAATGTAGGTTTTAGGACTAGTAGGTCCTTTTGTAAAATTTCTCTCTATATAGTAGAAACCGGCAGTTCGCTGCTCTTTGAAAAAAAGAAAGAAAGGAAAAATAGTTACCTTTTCTAGTTTACAGTACTGATATATGTTAACACAGGCTTGTTCAGCGAAAAGAATACAGAGCCTCTTATCAAACAGAGCTCAGAGTTACTCTTATACTCAAAATTGTCGTTACCATAAGATTTGGAAGGTAGGTCAATTGAATCATTCTAATCCGAAAATTAGAGATCATATATATTGTTAGGATTTAACTTTTAATTTATTATTGAAGGATAAGAAATTGGTGATTCCGGTAAAGCAAGAAGTAGAGACTGAAGAGATGATAAGTGATGTTGTTGCGTTGAAGAAAGCGCTGAAGTTCTTTGATGCCAAGTTTTTCAATGATTCAAAAGTAATTATGCATAGTATATTCATATCTGATTTATCTAGCTACTCTGGTTTGGTATTTCAGGGTAATACAGAAATGTTCCTAAAAACCATTTTTTTGAGAAATAACTACATGCCTTCAATATTGCATTCTATTTTAGCTATTTTGTTCATATTTTATGCACTTTAACAAACAAAATGGCATGCTCATATGTTGAAAAGTATGTCGATCGACTTCTGAAAGTCTTAATCCAACAAAAAAGTAAAAATAGTCTGAAATTAATAACAGAAGTGAAATTGGGGAATAAAATGCATTAATTGTGAAGATCAAAAGGGTAAGAGTGTTAATTAATGATCATTCCTGGTATCTTCTTTCCTGCTTTTTTTGCTAGGTAAAGGAAATGGCAAAAGGTGCTGAGGAGTTCAACATACCAGCATTTAGAGAAAATAGAGAGCTGGTTGCTTCAGAAGACGGGGGCTTGAAGAATCCATCTGTTTTAGTTTTTGATTCTTCTTGGGGTGAGAATAAACAAAAGAACAATGCTTTTATACAAAATAAAGCATTGGATGCAAGTGAAAAATTTAATTATCCCTCTCATGGAGAAGTAAAGAGGCCAAGCAAGGATGAAGATATTGCTTTTATGACCGTAAGTTTTGTTTCTTTTTACATCTATTTTTCCTATCTAGCTAGTAATGCTTCAAATATGATGAGCGCACTCGCAGAATTTTTTTTAAATATCTCGTAAAACACAGGCAATAGTATGTATAATTCTGCAAAAAGGTTGAATGTGAGTTATGAAGTAGTCAGTGATGCTTGAAATAACAATATTTTGACATGATTTTCCTCTACGAAAAAAGTGGGTATTAAGGTAATTGAGATTCTTTATAAAGATTCTCAATGGTAGCTACAAGTGATGTCTTTCATGCTTTGTAGGAACATATAACACGGTACTGCATGTATGATGTTGTTAAATCTTTCCTTTTTAACCTTTTATCTTTTATGTTAACTTTATAAATTGACAATGTGGCCAGGTTACTGAACTAGGAAAACTGCTTCAGACGAAGCAAATCACATCAGGTGAACTCACTGACATATATCTAAAGAGATTAAAGAGGTGGGCATGTTCTTTCTTTCTTTAACATATTTTGTCTGGTATTGAATAAGTAGAATTAAGCTATGATGCTATCAATAGTACTGATTGGCTAGTGCCGCAGCTCCCAATCCGTATTTTGGCGTTCTGATCAGCCAACCCAATCAGCTCAACGTGATCTACATATTAAATCTCATTGGAAACCGAATTATATATTTTTTAGATTTTCTTATTATGTAGTTTAATAGGAGAAGAACTATTGATTTTGAAAAATTCTAGACCATCCAGTAGCACCTCTTTTTCCCTAGTCCAAAAGGTACTGAAAAAAAGTCTAAAAAACAGAATTTGGTGTTCAACAAGATCTTAACATGTTCATTACCTTATTGCCGATTGGAACTCCAAAATAGGGATTTGAAGCAGTAGCTGTGTATAGCCTAACTCGAATAAGTAGCCAGATAAATGAATGAAACCATCTTGTGATTGTTAAAGGTATAATCCTGTGCTTGAAGCTGTTATCACTTTAACTGAAGAGCTTGCGTATGAACAAGCAAAACAAGCAGATGAGTTGCTTGCCAAAGGGAATTACCTTGGTACTTGACCATTTTTCTCCGCTTTTATAATAAAAGAGCTTCTTGCATTGTGTGTAAATATGTTATAATATATAAAATAAACAGGGCCTCTACATGGAATACCGTATGGATTAAAGGACATAATAGCGGTGCCACACTACCATACCACCTGGGGTTCGACCACTTTCAAAGATCAAGTTCTGGACACTGAAGCTTGGGTTTATAAAAAGTAATGTTCCTATCATCCTACGTATGTCATGATGTACCGATATCCTTTGATTATGTATTGTATTCTCAATTTTAATGGGTATGGTTCCAGACTGAAAGCAGCAGGTGCGGTACTCGTAGCTAAGCTTGTATCAGGCTCACTTGCATATGATGACATTTGGTTTGGAGGAAGAACGCGTAATCCTTGGAATATTTTAGAGTTTACAACGGGCTCTTCAGCTGGACCTGCTGCTTCCACCTCTGCAGGTTATTCCTTTTTTTTTTAATTCTTCCACAGCTAAAAAGTGTTTATTTGTAAATACCTGTGTTTTGGTGTATGATAGGGTTGGTACCATTTGCAATTGGATCAGAAACGGCAGGATCACTGACATATCCAGCCGCTCGGTGTGGGGTCACTTGTTTGCGGCCAACTTTTGGCACGGTTGCCCGTACCGGTGTTATGAGCATTTCTGAAAGCTTGGTACCTCCATTCTTCTTAATTTTTTTTCCCATTGATTAAAAGCTTATTTAACTTTGTCCTACTAAATCTCAGTTCGTATTAAATCTTCGTACTATGTCGTAATAATGATAGGATAAGCTGGGGCCCATGTGCAGAAGTGCCAGTGACTGCGCAATTCTAATAGACACAATTCGTGGAAAAGATGAAAATGACCTCTCTTCTCGTAATGTAGCCTTACAGGACCCATTTCAAGTTGAGATCTCAAAACTCACCGTTGGTTATCTTGAAAGTGCTGAGATGAAGGTTTGAATGCAATGATGTATATTACCTTTCCAAATCAATTAGTCCTGGAAATGGGCCCCACACTAATGAGTTTATGATCTTAGGTTGTTGATGTTTTATCGTCCAAGGGGGTGAAGATAGTGCCATTCAAGTTGAACTACACAGTGGGGTCAGTACAGTCCATTTTGAATATAACAATGGATGTGGATATGCTGGCCCACTTTGACAGGTGGCAGCGTGAGGGGCTTGACAATCAGTTTGAGGCCCAAGATCAGTGGCCAGTTGAGCTTCGACGAGCTCGCCTTGTACCAGCTGTAGATTACATACAGGTAACTTTCATGTGTAAAACGATAAAACAAAAGTAAATTGAAGAATTCAAAAATATGCCATGAGTTTTGGCTTTGTTAAATTTTTCTCTCTAGGGCTTCTTCATTTTTTCATAATTACTAAGGTTTCTTAAATTAGAGGTAGGGTTTCATTTCCATAAAGAGGTTGTATTTTAAGTTGGCTCGCCATGCCTTATTACAACCCCCCCTCCTTTTTCCTGGCTTGGGACGAGCTGTGTAGAAGTTACACAAGTGGAGTTGTCTCTTAAATTAGAGAATACTTAAAAAAAACACAATTACACCTGATTTAAGGAGAGTATCGGATTCAGAAAGTTCATTAACTTTGTTGTAGGCACAAAGAGCAAGAGGCAAATTGATAAGGGAAGTCAAGGATAACTTCAGAGAGATTGATGCTTTCATTGGGAATGCAACTGACTGGGAGCTGGTATGTCTCGGCAATTTAGTCGGGTTACCAGTTGTGGTGGTTCCCACCGGATTCAAACCTGTCGAAGACCTGCCTGAAGGTGGCACCAACCGGAGAACAACAATAACTACTGGGATATATGCCCCTCCTGACCATGACCACATTGTAAGTTTTTATTTGCTGACTTTGCAACATAAATAATTCCTTGTCGTAGAGATGTAAAATGCCCGTTCTTTCTTGTTAATTGCGAATTCCTTCCTAACTAATATTCAGCACAATTAATTGCTCACTACATTTTGTTGATTAATAGCACAGGCACTGCCGATAAAAATTTACTGCAAGTGAAAAGTTTGTATGTAGAAACAATGGAAGTGAAGTGAATTATTGTTTTGCATGGTAATTATTTAACGTTCAATTAGACAGCGATCTGATTTGACTCTATGGGTTTCCCTTTTGTTTGAACTTTGTAAGGGGATATTGTTTGTGACTTCAAGCTGTTTATTGTGCTCCTCTTTTATTTGCCAGGCTTTAGCACTTGCCATGGCATACCAGTCCGTCACCAACCATCACAAGCAACGGCCACCAGTAGATGATGTGGGTCCCGGCGACCAGGTCCCTTCTTCATCTGAGAAATTCCAAATGTGTTGCTAATTTTGCAATCTGCTCAGAAAAATTTTTGATGCTTAAAGCATTACTTTTAGATTTTCTATTAAAACTCCTTGTCTGATCATAGTCTTATTTCAAAGGTGAATTCAATTCAATGGGCTTCCCTTTTCTAAGTTTATCTAGATAATTCATAGGAAGAGAGAAAATAGTTATTGAGTAGTTAGCATTACTTGAAACAAATCTTTCTCTTTCTGTATACATATTCCACATAAGGTATCCATCATCCAGCTACTTCTAATGGGGGCATTATTTCAAGAAAATGACTTGTGCAATCTCTTTCTCAAAACTAATGGTCCATTCTTGGCCGATTGAGATTCACTCATTCTATCAGTCAAGAAGTTAAACAGAGATAGCGGGGCTGTTTGTTGACGTCTCTAAGATCACAAATTAGACTCTTTAAGGAGGTGCTTGACTGATACAACTGCGACTTTGACCCGGGGATAGGTACTTGGTTTATTTTCTGGAAGAGGAAGTAAATTATTACACAGTGGATGATTATGGGAGAAATGAACCAAGCTCTTGTTTGGTACATTTTTACGCTCTGTAACTATTCCATTTTCATTATTTCTAGGTAGGCCTCATAATGATCTATCTCTATAACTTGGCAATCAAAAATTGAGCGTTCTGAATACCATGATTTCTAGTGACTGTAGCTATTTGATTCTCTCTTTTACTGGAACCAAGGTTCACTAGGTTTTTGAGTTTTACGGTAAAAACCGATTAGACCTGAATCTGATCTGTCTAATTTCAATCAAACGGTTAAGATTCAATAACACCATCACCGTACAATCAACAGAATGGCAGTAAATTTGAATTCAACCTTGAGGTACTAAGAAGATTCTAGATTGTAAATGAGTCGAGTGTTCGATCACCAACCATAACAAAAAATGAGTAGAGACGTAGAACATTAGAAAAATACCACCTCTTTGGACCAGTGATGTTTTCATGGAGGTGCCGTCTAACTTAGCTTCTAGAATCTAGAGAAATATACAACACTTAAGAGTCAATAACATACGTAAAACATTGTATAGTGACCAGATAAAATATGTAGCACTAAGACCTTATCTTTGTTGTATGTGTCAGCAATCAACATTTCAACTATGACCCAAATAAAAAAAAGATTAATATTAAGCTCAAATAAAAATTTAAATTAGATTTTAAAGAAAGGGGAATTTTTTTTAATGGGAAATAAGTAATTTTCAGGTTTTGATGAGAAAATAGACAATTTAAAATGTTTTCATGGATATGCCAACAATTATCCCAAAAAAAAAAACGAAATATTGACCCAAATTATGGGTCCACCTCTTTTAATTGAAAAAAAGAATGCAGTAGGCATATGGTCCCATAATTTCATTAAACTGGGTTTTAACTCTTAAGATATATAATGTTTTTAACACTTTTGGTGAAGCAAAGTGAAGTAACTAAAAAGAAAAAGAGAGCAAGGAGAAGAAAAGCAAAAGGGAAATTTAAAGAAAGAAGTCAAAGCACATGCTTTTGAACAAGGAAACATAGAGAGCGTGTGTTGTGTGTGCAACAACTGATTCTAGAACAGGTATGGTTAGGTTAAGACAGTTTGGCTAACCCATTGACTATTGACCAACTCTTAACCACTCTTTTAATCAAGCCTGAGACTACAAATTTTTCATAGGTCGTGTGGTTCGCTTACAAGACGACACGTAGCATGCTGAATCGGACCCAATTTTTCTCCATTTACGAAACAACATGAGATGTGATAACCTCTGCTACCATAGTATCCGTGCAAACTTTAAACTAATAGATAGTTAGCAGAGAAAATAATAATAATTAGTCTATCAACATATCAAAAAACCCTCTTGATCTGAATCAAGCACATGGAGCTGCTGCTCTGAAAGATTCTTACAGCATAAGCACATGTATTATTTTAATACTAATCATGTATGGTGCAGGAGACACCCGTGCAAACACCCGTTTCTGGATGTAATTTGAATATGATCCCTTTTCGGAATGTAATTTTGTACTTAAAGAATCTAACCTAATTTTTGTGCTTATCAACTTGGAGTTTAGAAGCTAGCCAACCAGATCTTCTATGTCACTAGTCCAATGGAGATCCCTGTAATGAGTTGGAAGTTCAAATGTAAACTGACCCGCTACACATTTTACCAATTGACAAATGCTAAGGCCTCGGTTTGGGTGAGAGTTTCATTGAGACTTGCCAATATGTTTTGGTTGCCGCTTTGTTAAGGGACCAAACAGTGATTAAATAAAGAGAAGTTGTGAATTGGAATTGGGATTAGATTGGAAAGAATAAAAGGAAAGCACAAAAAAGAGTGAAGAAAAAGGGATAGATTCCTTTTGTGCAGACCTAGGGTTTGAGACTGCCTTCCCTTCCCATGCAAGCTTGAGCTCATAACCGGGATCTTCTATGGTTTGGTTATTTTTTTTCTTTTTTCTTTTTCTTTTTGGATGGCGAATGGATTATATTTAAGCTCTATGTATGGTTTTATCTTTTTAACAATATTTAATGTGTAGGTATAAACAAGGGGCGGAACTAGTAAATCTTGATAGGATGTTGAAATTTAAAATGCACAATGTGGTTAGTGAAATTTGAACCTAATATGTGGTGGATGAAACTAACAAATATTTGATAGTCTATGAGCTAGATTATTTAATAAGTTCTTAAAAAAATTAATTATATTTTAATATACATAATTAAAATTTTAAAATTATAGACACTCCTGGTATAAACATCCATGTACAATTCATGTACAATTAGTCAATTAGTCTATAGGTATTGCGCATGAAGGGTGAGCGTTAACGAGTTTTTTAAATTTTCAGATGTCGAAAAATGTAATATTTTACTGTAAAAAATAATGAGGAGAGTGGATATATAAAATACGGTTTAAATTATTGTTGACAAATCTCTACATTTATGTTGTTATGTAGTTAGGAAATTGTTTTTGCACTAAAAAATGTCATAGCTAATAAACATGTACATTTTTTATGACATTTTAATGGGCTTAGGGTGTGTTTTTTATCTGATTTATTTACTTTTTTAAAGTACAATTTTTAACTGATAATGTTTTACCATCTCAAAAGTGAGAACGGAGTAGGTCCGATGCCCATCCGACCTACTTTTAGGTTCAACGCCATGATGACCGTCCGATCTAATTTAAGATTTGTGCGCACGAAAATTTAAACATGCACACACGGAGTTTAAAGCATTCCGTGCAAATCTTAATACAAGTTAACGGTGATTAAACCCATCGAACCAAAGTAGGTCTGATGCCCATCGGACCTACTCTCAAATCCTCAAAAGTAGGTGATAATTTCCTTTTTAATATTGCTACCCCGTTAACAGGCCTTTATTTCTTTGAAATAGCATTTTTTTCTGTAGTTCATAATATTAGCTAGCACGTTTTATCCTTGAATTCCTACTATTGGAATGTATTAAATTTATGACAACACCACAGACTATGTACAACAGGGTCTAGAAAGGGATTTCAAAAGATGCCACCTTGGGTATTGGGGTTGAAAATTTAGAACTACGCTTTTGAATAGCTTTAATTGGACAGGGTTTTTTTGGAGTTTGGAGAAGACTATGACCTCTCTCTCTCTCTTCTCACTCTCTCTCTATCTGTGCCTTTTATTTGATTTATTTGAAACCCGGCTTCCTTTTAAATTAGCTCCAATTCTTACACTGACGACTCATATATTTCACCGAAACTTTTAAAGTTACCGTTCTCCGAAAAAAAAAATTAACAAAAAAATCACGAAATCTGAGTATTTTTGAATCTACCACGGCCACAGAACACCGGTGCGACCTCATTTAATGGAGACCGCATAATGCCAATATAGCCCCATATTTGAGGCCGCATAATACTGGTGCGGACCCAAATATTTCCTTTTTTTTGGTTTAATTAAAATTTGAGATATCTCAGTCGCTGCGCATTCCAAGAGGAAATGGGGCACGAATGCCAAACGTTGAGATATATCTCTGTTTGTTTGAGAGGGGGCACGAATGCGAACGCAATTTTTATTAAACAAAAAAAAATAACATGGGGCCGCAGAATGCATGTGCGGACCCCAAGCTGGGGCCGCAAAATACCTGTGCGGACCTCAGTATTTGAGGCCGCACCGGTGTTCTGCGGCCGTCGTAGATTTCGAAATACTCAAATTTTGTGGTTCTTTGGTTTATTTTTTTTGAGACAACGATAACTTTAAAATTTTCGGTATAATTCATGGTGAGTATTAAATTCTTTGGAAATTTCATCTCTGCTTTGTTATTTGGTGAGTAGTTAATTTAATTGCCTTTTTTGCCAATAGATTGTATGTAATGGTATTTGAAAATAAATTCTTAACTTGGAGCTCACATCTGGCTTGATTTTCCTTTTTTTCGACATGGTAAAATAGCAAAAATTTCATTAGAGAAATTATTTTGCAATGTAAACATATATTCCATATAAATGGTTGAAAATCAAGTATTCTCAATACTTTTTTTCTACTATTATCACATGTCATTTGATTTTAATCACGTCTAACAATCTATCATTCTTGTTAGTGAAAAATATCAACAATAAAAACTATACATTTTTAATGAAACAAACTGTAAAATGTTGAATGCTAAAAACATAAATTACGATATTTTTTTTGTAATAGAAAATGTAATAGAAAAATGTCATAGAAAATAGACGTATGAATTCCTTCCATCCATATGACAAGATCGAGTAGAACTAGGGTGTTCCTAAGTTCACCAAGCCCCTTTGTGAGCTCAACTCTAAAACCTATCGGATTGGCTTCAAACGACAAATTCAAACCGTTAAAATCCTTCTACCTTACGGGTGATGCGTCTACATGTAAAAATTTAAACTTTTGAATTAATTTAGTATAGAGTCAAGTGGTCAAAATTAGAAGGTTTATAAATTAATTTTAATGCATTCATTTTTTGGACGCATTTTGACCACTTGACTCTATACAAAACTAATTTAAAATTTTTACATGTAGACGCATCACTCGTAAGGTAGAAGGATTTCAACAGTTTGAATTCATCGTTTGAAGTCAATCCGATAGGTTTTAGAGTTGAGTTCACAAAGGGACTTGGTGAACTTATGAACACACTAGTTCTACTCTGACAAGATCCGCTAATGAGAGGATTGGATTCTCTCGGTTTTTCATGCTTTATCATACTCTTTTGCATCAATTAAAATTATGAATTTTCAACCGAACGGTTAAAAAATATTGTAGTGTGCAAACTATGCAGGGTAAACAATTGATAACTATAATTTATTCGATATTTTTGCATATTTGATCATGTAAAATTGTATTAACTACCACAAATTTAGTAATAAAATTATTCTAATATTTTAAACGCATATATGCTCATTTTCTAGTTTCTAAACAAGTTGAGTCTTTATTTCAAAATGTATGTCTCATCTTTAAGAGCAAAATAAGTTCAATATATTCTTTAATCTGTGAAGGTTAATTCAATTTTTTGGATGTAAATTTTTATTTTCGGAATGTAACCCAAAAAATCAATTTTAGTACAATATTAAACAGTGTTATAAGAACAGAAGAACGCAATCCAACTACTAACTCAAGAGGTAATTTGTTACTACTTAAAGCAAATAAATGGAATAAAAATAAATTGCAAATATAAAGAAGTAAAGAACAGCGATTTATATGCAATGCCCTTACTAACTAACCTAAATTAAAAATATAGAGCAAAGCAAATTTATGTTTACACATATCTTAATACTACAACTGAAGGTCCAACATTTTTTTATGAAAAATTGATGGGTTTGAAAATTCTTACTTTGCTTGAAAAATTAAAGTCAAATTTTGAACATTTTTTAACTAGCATAATTACCAACTAAATTGACTTCTTAATTCAAACATATCATAAATTGAGTTGACCTACGTTGAAAAGTAGCAAACCAAACAAGTGAACAACAGAAAATGGCAACGGAGGACACCTCCATTTGAAATAAATGGAGAGGATAAAATTGGTTTCTTTCCAAATAATAAATAAACTGGGCTCACGACCTCGTAGGCAAACCCCTCGTGCAAAGCAAAAGAGAGATGGTGATGTCAGGCAAGGCTTCTCATCTGGGTATTACTCTCTTTTTAGTTTTAAGAGCCTGTCCAGTGTTGCTGTCTGCTCTCTCTCTCTCTCTCTGAAACCAGTCAAACCAGTAAGCCAACTACCATTTTCGATTCACCGAACCCTCCAGTTTTATACAATGTACATCGCCGCTCAAGGAGTAATGGAATGTTCTGCGGTTGTTGAAATGGAGGTCAAGCATTGCTCTCGTAATTTGAATTTAGAGCGGTCTACTGGTAGAATTAGAATTAGACATTCAGACCCGCCAAACCATTGTGACGACAATGCATGGACTCAGCTTGACCAGAGAAATTATATTGGTGGCTTCTTTTAAAATTAAATATCACTACAGGGTTCCTTAATAAAACTTATATGTTATATCTATCATCTAAGTGTTTATTAAAGACAGCAGAAAGAAAAATAATATCAATGTGTTTCTTAATATAATCTTTTTTTAACAAGGTATGAACTACCAAGGATATATTAATAAAATTGATTACAACATTCTTCTTATTATAATCAATTTTTAACATTATCCTGTTTTGAGAATCAGCCTTTGCACTAGTGGCAAAGACAATGTTTCGCATGTTCGAAATTCAGATGGAGAATCTCTTGTAGATATTAACAGTTGGGTGGCTTGACCTCCAACTTTACTAAAAAACAATATTGTTTCGTATCTTTTTGTTTTCTTAACAATTTTCAATTTAATTATACATAATATAGATATCACGCAAAAGTTGAACTAAATTTGTGAAAAACAAATGAAAAAAGGGTCGAGGGTTGAACAATAGAGTTTTACAAATGTGTTTCTTAATATAATCAATGTTAAACATTGTTCCGTTTCTTTTTTTTCTTAACAATATTCGATTTTTGTATACATAATTTAGATATTAGGCAAAGGTTCGAACAAAAGTTGTGAAAAACAAATGAAAAAAAGGCTCAAGGGTTGCACAATAGAGTTATATTTAATTGTGTTTGGTTGTCATCAAATTATACGGAATGAGATTTCAGGAGCATGAGCATCTACAAATTAATTGATATAAATTCATCCACGAGAACACGCAAAAATATTAGGAAAATATGCGAAAATGACTATTCAATTTTATTGTGAATATTATTATTAAATTGGAGCCGGATAATTGTTTCCAAATTCGTCTCTGACCTTTATCGTTGGCGGCTGAAACTAGTTCTTCATCGATTTGACTCGGTTTAAAGTCTTGACACGAGTACTTTAAAAGTTAGACAAAGATCTAAAGGGTTGTAGACAGAAATTTAATGGCCTGTGAAGCAAAAAAAATGACAAGTTAAGTGTTATAGACAGAGGTTTAAATACTTAACACAAGTACTTTAAAAGATTGTAGACAAAGGTTTAAAGGCTTCAAAAAATATGACAAGTGTTGTAGTCTTGAGGTTTAAAGGCTTGAGTGAAGAATATTAATCTAACATTCTAGAAGATCGAAGCACTCAGTGGGGCGTACTCGAGAATTTATTTGGAAAGACTGTTATCAAGCTCCTTAATTTTAATGTAATCATTTTTCATAATTTTTCGACGCGTTTGACTTGAGACTAAATTAGTTCAAAATTAAAAAAAAAATTATGTAAGCATATTACTTGTCAAATAAGTAAGTTATAATGATTTAAATTCGTTGTTTGAAATTATTATAATAGACTTTAGAGTTAAACTCATATCTTAATAAGCTTAAGATAAGTTCTAACCATCCAACCTAATTATGATTTTAGGGTTTTGACTCCGTTGAACTATGTGCTCCTCCAAGCAACACGTGGAAGGAAAAGATTGGTTGTAGAAGAGGAATAAATACTAAACTGTGGTCTAAGTTGATGAAAGTTGTATAGTTCTCGAGATCCGGGTCTTTGATAAACACCAGTTTTAAATTATTTCAGAGAAAGAGAATGGACAATGGAGACGTCACCGCCAGGGAAAGAAAGAGAGAGAGATTTAAAAGGTTTCAGTCAAAGTGTCAAACCTGCTATCCGTCCAGGACCAGAGGTGAGACAACCCATTATATTACTAAAATATTGCAAAATAATAGATAATCAAACGGTCGCCGTAAATAAAACTCAAAAATCAAACTTCTCTCATACAAGCTATAGGGTACCCAGGAATTAATGCCTGTGATAACTCCCTGGGTCTGGTTGGTTTTCATCAATGACTACGGTTTGCTTGATTCATCAACATCATGCAATACAAATTTATATCACTAAATACATCATGTGTAGTAAAAATTGAATATAATATAAATATATTTCAAAGATTACTTCATGCAATACAAATTTATATAGGTATCTATCTATCTTAACTAAAGTAGCATCTTGATGCAATTTCAATTAATGCACAGAAATATCATTTTAAGGTTAGAAGATAAATTTGAAATATTCATTCAAACAGAGAGGGCAGGTTATATTTGTGTGATAGTTTTTATATGAAAAATCATATCACTAAATAGTAATAGTTGACAATAATTATTAATAATATTGGAGTAAGGCTACGGTGCTTTGCAAAGTAAACCACCCCGTTTACTTCGGGCTACTTTTTGGATTTTGAAAATCCTAACAACCGATCCGAACCGTTCAACATGTTCTAAACATTGAAATGTGCTTGGAGACCAAATTTTACATTTTTTGGAATTTTTTTACTATTTATTAAGCCACTTTGAAAATCGTTGATCCGACGGCGAACAGTAAAAAACAGTAAAATTTTCTGGACCACCGGATCAGAAACTTTCAAAGTGGTTTAATAAATAGTAAAAAATTCCAAAAAATGTAAAATTTGTTCTCCAAGCACATTTCAATGTTTAGAACATGTTAAACGGTTCGGATCGGTTGTTTGGATTTTCAAAATCCAAAAAGTAGCCCGAAGTAAACGGAGTGGTTTACTTTGCAAAGCACGTAGCCTTACTCATAATATTGATACAAAAGATTAGTCCAAATTTAGTTACATGCGTATACATTTTATATAGTAAGGAACTATGGCACAGTGTAAATATGGTTAATGTTGATTATATCAAACACGAAAGCAACCGATTTATCAAACAAGGGTCGATGTATGTATGAAGGTCTACTTCAAACTAAATTTTTTGAAGTGGTTCGGAATCAAACAATTCGGATGAATTATGTACCATGAATCTTTAAATTTTATTTTATAAGGTATATGAGATCCATAACTTATAGCTAAAGATTTTATAAGATCCATAACTTATAGCTAGCAACACGCCCAACATCTATAAGAAAAAGAGTTAGTTCGATTTGGTATGTCAAATTTATTTATTTTTTAACAGAGCTACAATGAACTATTTAGTCAATTTAGCATATTATATTTGATTATTTATTTAATATTTTGTTAAATAATACAATGTTTAAGTTGACAATTATATTATTTGTGAAAATATACAACAATAATTATATTCGATTTTGTGTATTGTACGGTTTTATTTGTTAAAAAAATAGAGTGAATGAATAAGACTTCTCTCTTTTTTATATCAAAAGTAATTATAAAATTAATTTTGTATCTCTTAGACACTATTTACAAATTTATATAGGATAACAACAATAATGTTGTGGTTCGGTAAAGATACTAACGGTTTAATTTTGATTTGATGTAGTGCACAACTCACATGCAATATTATTTTGACTCTATTATTTGTACGCTGTCAATATCTTTATCCATACCACTCCTGTAGGTACACTGTCATATGTGAATCTAGCAAAATCCAAATCCTTTCTAAACCAAAATCATTAATTAAAAAAGAAAGCTATTCAAACTCTGTAGTAGACCCCAATAAGGACACACCACCCCCTCAATATAATCTCCTAATATAAATCTCACCCCCACATGCTCTCCTTTCAATTCATCTCTATCCCTTCCACTGTCTCTTACTAAAAGGGAAACCCACAAACTAACAACCAATTCATTCACATCAAATGATCTCCACCACCAATTGCTAATGGGGTTCAAGTCTCTTAGCCTCCAAATGATCCCTTGGTGCTTCCACATGGTAACCGGACAGGATTCAGATGCAAACCCAACACGATCCGATCCGATTCGATTAGTCGGTTCAGACGGTCGAGTCATAGTCTACCATCGACCGGTGTCGGCAGCTGAATTGATGAAAGAGCACCCGTGCCACCTCATTTGCCGGTCTGACTCATTTTTTATAGGTCAAAAGGTACCGGCTTTATCGGCCGGTGAGCGGTTGCAACCGGGCCAATCATACTTTGTTTTGCCGTCGCAATTCTTTCATTCGGTCCTGTCTTTTGTATCGCTTGCGTCGTCTCTCTTGGTGTCAAATACTCAGAATAATGGCAAGAAAATGCCGGCTTTGAGACCGTTCGACATTCAAAAAACACCGGCAGGTGCATTGCAAATACGGGTTTGCGACGAGTTCTTGGTTGATAAGGTAAAGGAGGAGGTGGAGAGGAGAGGGAGGGTTTGTAGTAGCGCTGAGTTGGAGAAAGAGTACAAGGAATTGTGTTGTAAGGTTATTAATAAATGGAGACCAAGATTAGATGTGGTAACGGAGGGGGTAGAGAGAAAATCAAAGGGGAGAGGGAAGAAGGGGTTTTTAGTATTTAGTGGATTTGTTAGGAGCAGGAGAAAGAAGGTTTAATTAGATAGTGCATTTTAGAATGGATTAATGGGTTTTGTAAAATTGTAATTAGTTGGGGGGTTAATTGATTATGGTTATGCAAAAACGCTCTTTTTGTGTTAATTCCTCCATTCTTCCCTTCTTATTTTTCCTTCATGTAAATTCAATTTTGTTTTCCATCTCCATCTGCTCCATTTTTAATTTTTGATTGCTCCGTTTTTATAATATAGCTTGCAAATGTTTGAGTGCAAATCATCAGCACATTCCTATAGGGAAAAAATAATCTAGTTTAAACAAAGAAATTAATCCAAATTGAACAAGAAATTTGGATTAATTTTCGAAGGGGCGTGATAATTTTCTATTAATTTCAGGTGAATTAAGGATAAAAATGACATCTATTTCTTGTAAGTTCTATGACATTACAAGAAATTTTACTGAGACAAATGATAGGAATCAATTTTATATGATTTGATTAACACATTTAGACACTAAAAAGAGGAGCATCAAAGCGAGTCAAATATTTGAAAGTTCGTTAGTCAAAAATTGAAAAAGATGGTCGCACGAGAGATCCAGCTCAGGATTTGCATAATTTCTCACATGGACATGTTTTATTCTCTAATTGCCACCACGTGTTGTTGTCTCCTCTTCTCTCTCTCTCTCTCTCTCTCTCTTATCAATCCAATATAAGTTTTGGTACCTTCAATATATTTTTACTTTTATTCAAACTATTAAATTTTGTACCATTTGCATTGCAACAGTAGGTAGAATGCATGGCAAATTATTACTTCTTTCAGTCTGGGGAATAAACAAAGAAAAGTAATCCAAAAAAAAACAATCAATTTAACATCCATGCATGGGAGATTTGATCCATGTAATTAGATTTTGGTTAATGCAATGAGAATATAACACAATTCTCAAAACTATGTAGAAGAACTACATAGCGGGTCAATTTACCGTAATGTAAGAGACTTTGTACAGAAGGTTCTTTGTTAAGTGTCACAGGAAATCTGACATTGTAAAAGGAAAAATGGGAGAGACAAAATAGCGGTCAAAGGATCTCTTTTCTAGGTAAAATATTTTATTGGCACGCCTCTATGAAAGGCCGCTTTGATTTTTGAATAGTCATGAGCCAGCTTAGCTTGTCTCTCAACCAATTGATTCCATTAGAAACTTTATTTTTCATTTAATTATTTTTGCAATGGATTGATTCAATCTAGAGAGTAGTTTAATTGCTGTTATTTTTTTTAGGGGGGACTAAAAATTAATCCCCTCTAAATATAAAATAATCTACATCATTTCCCATTTCTTTCATACTATTTTTTAATTTAAAGTAGCATTTCTTTAAATTATTAATTATGTCATTTAAATAATTTTGATAATTTCATTATTTATAATTTATTTTTAAATTTTTTATAGTAACATTACTTTCATAATTTCTTACAATATTTTTAACAAGTATCCCAACTTTTCATTTTGACAATCACCTCTCCAATTATGTAATTCATGAAAATGGACCTTCAAACTATTAATTCATTATTAATATTCTTTAATACAAATTAACTATAATACTCTTGGATATTCATTGTATAATTTAACAAAAAAATTAACGACTTAATAGTTTTTTTAATTTATAAATGGTATTTTTTTTCTTTTACAAATTATAGTCATGTATTTCATTTTTACAATAAGTGAAACTGTTTGCTTTGTAAGATGTGTTATTTATTTGATGATTTCATATTAATCCGTTTACTATAAGAAATTATCATTCATGTAAAATTAGTACCGACAATTGCAAACATTTCACGTATTGTGAAACGTCATGTAGGCACTTGATATTTTATTTATTGTGAATATGTAATGCAAATGCTTACGGATTAAATTGTTTCAAGAGATAATTATTAATATGAGAAGTTCAGAGGCTTGCTAATACAAACTAAAATTTGAGAATCTTTCGAGACATTATCCCAATTTATATTAAAAAAAAGAAAGCGACTAATTGTACTCAAGGTTGCGGTTTTTAATCAGCCAACTGTTATTTGACTAGCACCGATACTGTAAATTAAAAGAGCATACTGTATCATATAAAACTCAACGCGGCTACTGTAAAATAAGCACATGATCTTCTTGCAAGTCGCGACTTTTAAAAAGTGGTTCTAGAGCTAGTTGCTAACGCGGTTTCATCAGGACCACTTGGACATCTGTCAACAAATAATTAGCAATACTATAAAATACAATACTAGATCCTACAAGCCTCAATACCGATACTGTAAAATAAGAACTCACAAGTAACGACTTTTCAAAGTGGTCCCGAGTTAGTTGCTAACTGCTGTGACCAGAACCACTTGGACAACTTGCAGAACTTTGACCGGGACCACTAGGACCACTTATAGAAGCTCTCTAATGACTTTCCAACTAACCCGTGACCACTTTAAACACTGTAAAATAACTCTTTGAATACTGTAAAATTGATTTTTTTTTTTTCAAAATTTCAATTTTTGATATATGCATCTAGATCTTGTAAAAGAACATGATGGATACTGTGAAACCACAAGATGGATACTGTGAAACCATAAGATGGATACTGTAAAACAACAATGTTAATACTGTAATTTTTTTTTCAAATTTTTTTTTTATATCTGCATCTATATCTTGTAAAATAACAAGATGAATACTTTAGAACAACAAGATGGATACTTTAAACCAACATGATGAATACTATAAAACAACTAAATGGATACTATAAAACAACAAGGTTAATACTGGAAAACAAAAGCATACACAAAAACATAAATATCTTCCAACAAACATAACATTCTTTACAAATTAAAACAAACATATTGTTTCTAACCAACATACTGTTCACCAAAGACATGTTACATCAATCACAAATAGAAAAATACATAAATATATTGTTCCATCACTAGAATAAAAAAGTTGTCACTTAAGAACCCTCTGATGCACATTATAAGGATGAGTCAGAAGTCACACCACTAGAACAAGACATTCCTTTGATATATCCACATATGCTTAATAGGTGTCTCATATTGCATCAGCTGTAGTACTAACTCAACAATCTGCATGAATCAATCCAGATATGTAAAATAAAGAAAATAAAATTAATGCATAGATCCTGTAAACTATTGCATATATCATGTAAAACTATTAGATAGATCATGTAAAATACTATATAGATCATTTAAACCTATTTGGTAGATCCTGTAAACCTATTAGATAGATCTTGTTGTAGTGAGTTCTCTAGAAGAAATCTTCCGTTTTGAGTTCTCCAGACGACGAATAGAAATTTAAATAGTTCAGAATCGTCCGATCTGCCTCAAGTAGCGACTCACGAGATTGATGAATTCGATCTTCTTATTCTCGCTGATAAACAATAGAGTGAAATAAAAAGATTAATTAAGATCACAACAGATACGAATCCTCGATTTTAGTCATATAACATGTAAAAGAATGATCTAAATAGATCTAAATAGAAGGAAACAAATAGATGGATACTGTAAAATAACAAGATGGATACTGTAAAACCACAAGATGGAACTGTAAAACCATAAGATTCATACTGTAAAACCACAAGGTGAATACTTAAAAAAAAACAAGGTTAATACTGTAAAACAACAAAATGAACAGTCGACCCATAAAAAAATTACAAAACCAGACCAAATCAACGGATAACATGTTAGATCAGATCATATAGGATTAGGATCCGCCACAAGCAGCGAAACATTAGCAATATAGCTCGATGAATACATAGAGCGCATTAATGAAATTTTGGTTATGACATGTAGCAGATTTCAATGGGAAAATTGAATTATCATGATATAAAGAATCCAAAAAAAGAACAACACCTAATTGTTGATAACCGATAAAAGCACAAGTATTAATTACTTAAACAGATCTATAAAATATTAATTAAAATGTTTATCACAAGTATGATAAATACAAAATTCACATCTCCGGATAGCGTCCTTTAATTATTTATTCGCAAAAGGCATCCCTAGGATTTACGAATCAAATAGGATATCGTACAAAGCATTCGAAGTTACTTGGTGCGGCAATGGTCTAATCAGCACTGCCAGAGCACCTTTTACGATTTTTCCTTCGACTGTCGATATCTTGATTAGAGAGTTCGTAATGGAAGAATGCTTTGCGTGGAGTCGGTGGGAGGAAGGCTGAGCATAGCGTTATTTTTGTCGATTATAGATGAAAATCGCGGAAGAGAAGAGATCGCCAAATATGTAGAGGGATGAGAAAGAGATCGGAAACAACGGTAATACTGGAAAGAACAGAGGGAGGAGAGAAAGAGATAGATCAACAGCGATAATGAGAAACTTGTTTATAAAAGAAAATATCGGAGTGGGGATCAACAACGGTTAAACATGTTGAGACAAATTATCGAAGATGGCGTGGGTAAAAACCGGGTACAAAGCCCTGGGCATAAAAACCTTTTCTCTAAAAAAATGGAGCAACTAATTGTTCCCTTATAAATCTTCGAAAAGTCTTTCCAAAGTCTAACTATCTGGGAGGCTGGGTGATGACGCCAAATCATATAGCGTAAATCACTATCTTTTTATCCAAGAAATGGTGAAAAATGAATGTGAAGTAGCAATTTTTATGATTTATTTACCGCAAACACAAACGTGCTTTTGAGTGATTTTAGCAGGTTTTGGAGAAAGTTGCGTATTTAGGCCAAAAAACAGAGCAAAAATGTCATATTTCGAAGATTATCAAATAATCGCCGAAATTGGACATCACATGAAGCATGCGACACCTCTCACGAAGTGCACAACATGTGAAATAATGAAATTACAATAAAATCTGCTAAGTCAGAAGACCGTGCGACATCCTCCATGCCGTGTGCGACATAGCCCAGAGGCTGCACGGTTAGCAGGCTGGGCCTTCAAGAAGATTTGCTTTTTTGACGGGCCACGCTATTTTTAGACAATTCCTGATAAATCATGGGTGGACCCCACGCCCCCCATGATCTCCACTACTTCTACAGTTGTATATGAAAGCTATAAATATCCCTTTTTAATAGTATTTTGTGTGTGTGGTCAATTGTGTTCAAGTCCATAGTTGTAGCTAGCAATTCTCATTGTTAGATTATGTTAGAGAGTTACTTAGATAAAGGGATAACCATTAGAGGTCGAGTAGTGGAGAAATCAGTTAAGGAGGCAGAAGTTGACTCACTAAGAGGCGTGAAGATTCTTCTATCTTCAATTGGGTTGTAACTTTTGTTCTCTTTATTTATTTCTTTTGTTACTATGGCCATGAGAGGCTAAACTATCTTTAGGGTGAGAGTTGTACTTGAATTATTATATTTTAATATATGTTTATCTGTAATGCATTATGATTTGAATTTTTATTGCACTTTATTCTTTTTATAATATCCTTGCATACATAGTTCCGTCTATTATATGCCAATGATCTCCACATGTCTTAAGCAATTTAGAGAATTCGTGTGAGGAATTACTCGTAAGCAGTGGTGAGATTGGGACTAACGAGGCTTGACAATAGTTCAAAGACTGAGTTATGATCCAGGAGACTCCCTTGGCAGGATAGTATAAATTGTACTTAGACTAAGATTAATTCCTCTACGGACATATTAGACTTAGTTGGAACAACATTGGGAAACACTAACTTAGTGGGGTCTTTGAGATATTTCAACTACAGGGTAGTATAGGGAAAACACATATTTTCATACCTAAAATACCTCAATCTTGGTACCTTAATAGCCGATTGAAAAATCGGAAAACCTTTCAAATTGTATAAACAAACACCTAGTTCACCGTGCGGGTAGTGACAGTGTCATACACGGGGTGCTTAGGGACAGTCTATAATGCACGCGGCAGTGACAGTACCGCACGTTGCCTAGATAAACGTCAAAACTTGTATTTTACATGATTAAGAATGATAGAAAATCTGAACCCTAGAGGCTCTCTATCTACTGTTTAACCTTATTTTAATTATAATACCTTGCTTGCATTTGTCACCACCAAACATTTTAAAAATCCGATAACCTAAACTATTAAAAATTATTAAAAACTTAATACACTATCTTTGTGGACTGACACCCATATTATACTACACGGTTATCATGCACTTGATCTGAATGTAAGGTTAAATTAGAGTTTATAAATATTTAAAAATTAGTACTCTCATTTTGAGTCATCACTGGATCATACTCTAACTACCTTGTATGTAGGACCACCTTTTAGAAAAATCACTAGCAAATTGACAACTGGCACGTATAAGTATTGATACATATGCATTAAATCTTGGAAATTACAAGAAAAGCTCCTTAGGTAGTTAGATCAGGACAGTATAATTAATGTGTTCAGAAATTGAAAGTTCGAGTACGTTACGGTAAGGTCGGAGAAAATTATAATTACTCTAAAAATAATAATACAAATTGAACTGAAATTTATGCTCGACAAAAACCAAAGTATAAACACAAACACCATTTAAAAATGAGTAATTCTAAGACGAAAATATTAAAAAAATTCAACTTTTCATCTATAGCTCTCTGTCCAGATTACTCTTTGACACAGCATAAACCAAATAGAAATTGGGCCTGGGTAGAACACAAAAGGACATCCGGAAAAAGCCTTGGGCCTCTGGACTTGGTTTGGGGTTGTAATTCTGAAAAGGCATGCAATTGTTAAATTTAGGTAACAACCGATGATCGAGGTAAAATATGGAATTGGGTTTTGCCCAGAGTATTTTTGATAAATTATATTCAAAGTCGGATTCAAGTTGTCCGATTTTTGTTTAAATTTGTGCGAACTATTTAGAATTCAATAAAATTAAATGACCACTCGAATTTAAACCGTTCGCGTAGGAATGTAAAAAAAATCACAATATGATTTGAAATGTCATGACACAACACAGCACAACATATGTGTCGTGCGTTATGACTACTCTTCAATAAAATGACACAGTACGGTGCCGCTCGACACAGCACAACACTTGACCAAAACAACATAAAAATTTATGGCATCATTTTTTCCAAAAAAATATTTTCTTATTCCCTTCTATGATCTTTATTGGAGGAAAACAGAAAAGAAACTTTGATTTGATTAAGTCCATTTTTATATTCTAATAATCTTTCAGTTGTGTCCTTAGCGATATTCTCAAATTATTTTTGTAGCGATTCCATATCTTGAGCGATATAGACGTAATACATTTAAGGACAGTGTTTCGCATGATCCAGATAATACTCTTTTAACTTAATTTATTTTGATTAATTTATTAACATTCCGAATTTCTCAAAATTTACACCAGTATTTAACAGAAGTATAATTTTATTTTGATACAAATTAAGGTGCAGATAAAGACCGTAGGAACAATTTCACATAAAATTAATCAAACTTTTTATTTATAAAACACAGATTTTTCTTTTTTTTAGCAAACCTACATCTCTATATAATTTTACATGATAGCTAGAGATAATAACTCTTACTGTTTTATAGTGCATAGTTGTACTAAATTATATGTTTTTATTAAAAAATCGTTCTTTTATTAATAAAAAACATTAAACTAGCTTCTAGCTTCTTTGTATCTTGAATAAGAAAAGCTAGCTAATTACAATATTTCGGACAAGATAGGTTTATTCGTGTTTTGTTGAAAACAAAAAAATAACACCTCTGTAACTCTGTTTGTTCAAAATATCAATAATCATCATAAATAATTCGAGTTTATAATGTAACAATCAAGACATATAATCCATATCGCAGAAGTATTAACATGTAGGAATAGTGAAGTAAAATTTTCAACCTTTTGAAATTAACATTTTCTTGTCTAATCTCGCGCTTATCAACTGAAGCAAGTTCAAGCCGATGAATTCATCAGTATTATGTTATGTACAGATGAATTCATCAGTATTATGTTGCCTATGAACTCTTCTAATTTTGCAACTACGAATTATATTCTTCTTATTTGTCAATTACATATCAATATATCATCAATAAAAAAAAATGTGAATTAATACTATGGATATCTTGGCGGAGGTGGGTAATACCCATTACCCACCGGATAAGCCACCACCGGCTCCTGTGCCTCTCTGTACTTGATATCACAACAATCACTTCCCACAACAGGTGGATATGTAGTTCCGGGTGATGGATAGTATGTCGACCCACTTTCACCATGATTTGCTGGAGGATAATGGGTTCCCGGTGGTGGATAGTACATTGACCCACTTTCGCCGTAATTCTCTGGTGGTGGATAGTATGTAGGTACGCTCGCAGCCTGTTCCATTAGAGGTTTATGGGATTGAGGTGGTGGGTAGCACGGTACTAAAGATCCAAAACCCGTATTTGGTGGCGGATACAGTCCACTGTTGGGAGGTGGCGGGTAAAGCATGTACTCCGTTCCAGCGGGTGTACCATAAACCCGACCCGGTTCAACTGAACCCGGGTTGTGCGCCTCAGAATTGTAGGGTACCAAACCGGGCATCGGTGGGTAACTAACTGGACCTGTATTGGATAATTGAGGATTAAAAGGTACTGTTACCGGTACGGTTGCCGGATAAACCTGACCCAGTTCAACCGATGGTTTGTCAGAGAAATCTGCTGGTGGTGGCGCAGAGGATTCAGGCGAGGAATAAGTCATATCTAGTGGTAGCTGCGATCCCTCCATTTGGTACCACAACTGGATGGTTCCGTTAGGCTTCCCATCTGGCCACAGCACTTGGTAACCGACATGGCCGCGAGATCCTCCGTCAATCAGATCGGAGACGGGAACGTAAGCAGTGCCGACGAGCCGATCGCCGAGCAATGGCACCCCAGCCATCAGATTGAACTCAAGGAACAGATCCCGAGCGTCCGATGGGAGTGTAGCGAGGTCGAAGCGCATGGGGCACTCCCACTCAGGGTTTTCTCCATTGGCGGTGTCGACCGGAGTCCGGTGGCGCTGTGAGGTGGCCGAGAGAGAGACGGTGGCGTAGAGAGAGGGTGTTTGGAAAGGGACAGAGGATTTGATTCCCTTGCACGAGATGGATTTCAGGTAAATCGATCGTTTGTTCTTCATTTGCTAGTAAGCACTAAGCAGTACTCGGATATTTAGTTGGATTTAGTTGGGTTATTTTATGTTGGCCCGTATGGTGAGGAATAAATAGGAAATCATGTTTTATTCTGGGAGTAAACATCCTCTGCATTTACCTCATATTTTGTATTTAGAATATTTATCGTCCGATCAGAATCCCGACCAATCGGGTCCAAACTTGTAATGTACGTGTCTCTTTAATATTCGTGCTAATACAGACCAACGATCCGGATTTGTTCTGAAAGAACCCAAAATTTGAGTTACTGCAGACGAATTGAATTCTTTTGTTGGAGGTCGCAGCCGTGTGGCAATGTCGCCCGCGTCACTTGAGAGTAGGTCCGATGGGCATCGGACCTACTCTGGTTCGATGGGTTTCATCACCGTCTATTTGCTTCAAGATTCGTGCGAAGTGCTTTAAAATCGTGCATACCTGTTTCAATTTTCGTGCGCACAATCTTAAATTAGATCGGACGGTCATCAAGCTCGTTGAACCTAGAAGTAGGTCCGGTGGGCATCGGACCTATTCCGTTCTCCGCGTGCTGAGGTTTATGAAAGAGACTTTTTCCACGTAGTACAAAGGCGTGAGAAGAATAAATACGCTGCTAAGAACAATTTTCTTTCTTTGTTTCAAATGGGTGACGTTAAACGAAGAAATCTTCAAAGCGTGTGGCGCACGGAACCAATTTGGTCGATGCATCGGTCTCGAAGTGAATTGAGTTCAATGTGTTCAATGATCATCTGATCTGTTTTAAGATTCACACCTGCAATTTTCATATTTGTTTTAAAATTCGTGCGCACGAATTTTAAAATGTATTGGATAGTTCCTAAACTCATCGGATTCAAATTTGAGTCTGAAGAACATCGAACCCAAGCTATTCTCCAAGCCACCGGTTTAGTTTGGAAATTACAAGTGAAGCTAACATAAAGGTTGCTGCCACTCGCATCGTTGGTAATTGCCAATCTCAATCTCCTGTTATTATTTACTGCGTTCCATGCCTCGTGTTGCTTTTTGTATAATTATTTTACAATTTACTTTTTTCAAATAAATACTTAAACGTTAAACCGCATTATAAAAACATATGAAAATAATTATATGATAATTTGGCTCAAATTTTTAGATGTTCTCAGGCTAAATTCTCTATTAAAGATCTTAGTTTGCCATTAAATGATAGAAAACTTAGAAAAAATGATTGGAGATTTATAGTTGATAAAATAGATAACAAGTTACAAAATTGAAAAGGACAATTATTATCCGTTGAAGAAAGACACGTTATTGAAATCTGTATTGTCTTTTTTTTTTTTTTAAAACTTGACTGATGCGAAATCTGTATTGTCGCCTTGTCGGCTGTCTCATTATACGCTTTATCTATTTTCAAAATACCTTCTATGTAGTTAGAGATATTGATAAAATAAGATGTCAATTCCTTCGAGAAGGTACAGATAAGAGCAGGAAAAAGTATTCACTGATCAAGTGGTCTATAGCTTGTTTATCCCATTATAAGCTGTAGAAAAAAAAAAATATAATTTAAGTTACCCGAATCCACCTGTCCCAATAAAGCTCTGATCTTAAAGCTCTTGTAATATCCCAATTTAAGCCGACATTTTTATTAATATCCAAAGTTAATTACAAATTAATAAGTTTACCCATAATTCCCGACTATTGATAAAATGGCCGGTTTTTTTTTTTTTTTAGAGACACTATGATGAGCAAGATAAAGAAATCTAACACTGAAAATTCGAATTTTTAGTTTAAATTATTTGTTAGATTATTTCTTTTGATTTATAATTAGCATATTTATACTAAAATACACTAGATTACTTGAAACTATATTGAATTACACTATATTACAATAAATTATGTTGAATTACACTAAATTACGTTAAATTACGCTAAATTACAATAACTTCGCTAATTGATAAAAATGCGGTAAATTACGCTAAAGTAGACCGATTTTGTGCCATCTTTCATGAATCGTAAAAAATAGTAAAAAAATTCTGAAAATAGTAAATTGGTATTCTACAAGTTCGTTATGTAACTAATTTACTGAGCTACTTAGATTGAATAATAGAAATAAAAATCTTCATTGGAAACTTCAACTCAAGTTTTGAGGCTCTTCCTTTTATTTTTTAGCAATTTTGAATTTTAAAATTTGGCATTTTCGGCACAGACGCATGCGTATTTTCGCAAGCTTTCTGGAAAGTGGTCATTTGCTGTAATCGGACACTCGAGCACCGTTTTATGGCCGTTTGAAGTTTCGTCGTCGTTTTTCGCCTTTTCAGTGAAGATATCGTCCCTATTCATATGTAATTTAGCGTAATTTACCATATTTTAGCGTAATGTAATGTAATTTAACGTAATTTAACGTATTTTAGCGTAATGTAATGTAATTTAGCGTAATTTAACGTAATATAGTGTAATTCAACATAATTTCAAGTAATTTAGCGTATTTTAGTGCTTGGACAATTTTTTGTGGTTTCCTATATAACTTAAATTATTTTAGTGTTTTTTATTTTCTAATTCGAACATAATTTAGATAATCCATTGTGTGATGTCTCCTTCCATTCAACACGAATTCAAATCCTCCCCGGTACATTCTTTTTTAGAATTAGTGGATTTAGACCATTGTTTTAACTTTGCATGAATATCAAAGTCCAAATAATATTGCCATGCGCAGCTGCGCTGGTCCGATTTCAAAACAACTGCGAGTAAATCTCAAATCGTAAAGTGAAGAGAATCTTTACGCATATTGGGAGAGGATACTTCCGTTCAACACAAATTCAAATCCTCATCGGTACATTCCTTTTTTAGAATTAGTGGATCCGAACCGTTGTTTTAACTTTGAGATTAGCGTGAATCTCAAAGTCCAAATAATACTACCCAACTGCGAGTAAATCTCACAAATTGTAAAGTGAAGAGAATCTTGAGTCTTGACACATATTGGGAGAGGATACTTCTGTTCAACACGAATTCAAATCCTCATCGGTACATTCCTTTTTAAAATTAGTGGATCCGAACCGTTGTTTTAACTTTGAAATTAACACGAATCTCAAAGTCCAAATAATACTGTCCAACTGCGAGTAAATCTCAAATTGTAAAGTGGAGAGAATCTTGACACATATTGGGAGAGGATACTTCCGTTCAACCCAGAATTCAAATCCTCCCGGTACATTCCTTTTTAAAATTAGTTGATCCAGACCGTTCTTTTAACTTTGTACGAATCGCAAAACCCAAATAATACTGCCCTGCGACAGCTCGAATCTCAAAGCGACTTAGAGTATCGTCTTCCGTTCAACACCCCCATTTCATCTCCAGTTTGAGCCGCCTCTAGCCCGTCTGAAAAATTAACGATCTTTCCCCCTCTCGCCCCGCCACCGTCGGCTACTCCGCCTCTCTCTCTGTCTCGTTTGGTTGATCGATCTCACCATCTTTCTCAGACTCTCAGTCCGATCTTCGCTTCCAGGAGGTCCCACCACTTAAAGGCGCGCCACCTTCCTGAGCACCTCTCTTCTCTCTCCCTGACGACCTTGGCGCCGACCCCTTTCCCTGTTCCTCTCCATTATTGGTAAGCGCTCCCTTCCTCCCTGTCCCTCGTTCTCTCTGATTCGGTTGAATTCCATATCAATTTTTAAGGGGTCAAACTGGGACTTTACTTCCTGACAAAAAAAATTTAGCGTGCTTGGTTATACTGTACGCAGGAGAAGTAAATTTTCTTAGTGTGCTTGATTATATTCTCCGAAAAATCATTGGATTTTCAATTTTAGAATGAATATTTGCTGAATATTTTTTCTGGATAGCATTTCTTTTATCTATTTAGTTGTTTGAATTTTATTTAAGAGTATCTTTTTTGCGAAAAAGCAACAAATCTGCAAAAAAAAAAAAAACTCATTATTGATGTTGGGTATCCTAGAAGGGGTGAAATCAACATTGAGAACATGATAGGGTGAAATCTTAAGATGTGACATAATTATCTAATTATTTTGAAAATAAAGAATATTTTTACAATTATTTGAGTAAAGGTATACATGCACAAGCAAAAGCAGTTTTATGTCTTTTGTTAGAGCATACACACAGCATGAATTGATTGCAGCCCAATTAAGTATGTGTTTTTGCACAAGCTAAAGGTTATTGTTTATCTCTGCAAAAGTTTGGTTTATTGATTGCAGCCAGATTTTAAGCATGTGTTTTTTCAACAAAAATTATAATTTATGATAATTAAATATAAGTGCTTTAATATACAGTTTTCTCTGAGATTGGGCAGTATTTTGATGTTTGCTTAAGTAGGTTTTAATTACCTCAGTTAATCAATTACACAACCTGTCTGGACTTGAATCTGAGGTGGCAATCCTTCATTTAGTTAGAATCAGTTAGAATCAATTACCCAACCCCCCAACCCGCACCCCTGCCACCCAAGAAAAATACATAAAGAAATGAAAACTTTGAAAATGTATTCAGATGCATCGTGCCATGTTCCAACCCCTAGACAGGGGCGGATCCAGGATTTTCGTCGGGGGGGGGGGGGGCAAAAAAATATCGAATCGGGTTTAAATCCATTAACCAATTGGGTACTCGACAAAAAACAATGTTTTAACTTATACTTTCCAATGCTTTGACTTATAATTTCTGATGCTCTGACTTATAATTCTAATTATCAATCAAAATTCAACATATTTATTTCAATTTTAACCCTAAATTTAACTTGAATTACAAATTAAACGTCCAGAGGGGGGCGAAAAAAATTCCAGGGGGGGCAAAGTCGATCGGAACCGATAAATTTCTACTAAAACTCAAAATCCAGGGGGCTGGCCCCCCCCTGGAATACACTGGGTCCGCCCCTGCCCCTAGACAAAAGTGACCTTTTTGTAGTAGTAATTGGGCTTGTAGCCATCAATCTGATTTGGTAGACGATCCTAACAACAAGAAAAATACACACATGCACACACGTGGCAGTTTGGCTACAAAAATTTCTTCTTTGTTTTAAAGGAATTCCCTCTTGCAACTACAGAGGATAACTGAGAACCCCACTGCATGTTTCTTTCCCTTAATTTTTGCAGCATGGCGAAAAGCAAGTATGAGTATGTAAAGGAATTTGAATTAGATGATAGATTGCCTCCATCTAACTGGATTGTTGTACGGATCGATGGCTGTCATTTCCATCGGTGAGTTTATTCAAAATTCTTGTTTTGAGCTTACTGCACATTAATTTGGTTCTCAATTCCTATTTCTTAATTGAATCAAATACGCAAATTTTATTCAATAATTTTAAGAAATGTTTGTATTTGTATCGATATAGAAAATAAAAGAACTTCGGTTAAACTCCTTCAAGACCGAAGTATGCAGACTATCATCAGTATCTAATGAATAAATAGACTACCATCACCACAGATTTCAGCTTAGTGCTGAACCTAATAGGTCCACCGGGTAAGGATTCAGGACCGACCTAATACAAAAACAATGTTTGTTACTTGGAACTAGATGGAACTAAATATCTCTCATATGAAGTGCTATGTATCTTTCATTGGAGTGACATGTTTGTTAAATTAATGCTATTCAATTCTCTAATGCGTTAGTAACTGATTTTTCATTTTTCGTGCATTTGTAGCTTTTCTTCAATACATGAGTTTGAAAAGCCAAATGACTCGAGTGCTCTATGTTTGATGAATTCTTGTGCCAGCTCAATGCTGGACCACTTTCCGGACATTGTTTTTGCTTATGGCGTAAGTGATGAGTATAGGTATTATTTGTAGTCAAAATTTATTAACCTCTGGGGAAGAAGTTTCATTTTCATCTAACTTGTGATTTTTCTTCATTTATCTATGTAAAATAATGACTTAAATTTAAAGAGATGAATTTTTCTTTATCTTCGGAGAAATGTACGTACATTTAACCTTTGTACTTATCCCTATCAAAAACCAACTTTATCTTAGAAAATAGAAGATTTAATAATGGCAAATTTCCTAGTTTAAGCCTCAGCTTTGTTCAAGACTCATGAGAAGTTGCTTATATTGATTTAGGAAATTAGGACTTTATTCTCATTTTGCCCTTTTGTCATTACAGTTTTGTGTTAAGTGAGAAAAGCAAATTTTACCAAAGACGGACTAGGTAAATTTCCTGCTACTTCAATTTTTAGAATATTATCAATTATTTGCATTATATAATGCCTGTAGTAGATTTTGTTTCGACTGAAGCACTCTTAATGAAGTACCCCTCTTTTACTCTTGCAGCAAAATTGTCTCTTTATTCGTTTCATATTTTACATCAGCATATGTGATGAAATGGAGAGAGTTTTTTCCCAATAAAGATCTGAAGGAGTTGCCATGTTTTGATGGCCGAGCAGTATGCTACCCAAAAGCAAAAATCGTTAGGGATTATCTTGCATGGAGACAAGTTGACTGTAAGTTCTTTTTGTGTCTTTTAAATGTTAAATTTAAGCAAACCTTTAGTATGAGACCCCACAAAATAGTATTAGTGATGAAATGTTAAAATTCCCAAAATGCTTTCTTGAAAAAAGAATATTAGTGACTATATATTAAGATATCTCATTGTTTTGTGAGGTATGCAATCTCAAGAACTGTTTTGCAATATATTACATCTATTTCAGGTCACATAAACAATCAGTATAACACATGCTTTTGGATGTTGGTCAAGTCTGGTAAAACTGAGAGAGAAGCTCAGTTGTGTTTGAAGGTATTGTTGCTTCTGCTTTGTAAGATGCTCTCAAAATGTCATTAGCCCAATTCTTTTGTTTTCCAATTCTTACCGTGAGAAGCTTGGTTAGCTAATCCAAACTGTTCACTCCATTTTGACATGGTATAACTAACTAATATGAGATGAAATATTAGCTTTTTTTGTTCATATTGACTAGATCCATAAAATAGTATTATGTTAGAAAAATAGCTTATCCAATTGATTAGACATGGTTATCATACCTGAGACAAAGAGTACTTAAAGATTACTTTGACTGTATTTCAGCGCCATTTTCCCATAAATTTACAAAAGATTTGTTGTTTGCCATGTCAAGTGCATTTTCTTTCTTAATAATTTGAATCTTACAAAATATTCCTATTGGCTATTTACATCCTGGGATATTTATTTGGTGATCAAAAATTGGGATTTGGATCAACAGCCAATGCTAATAATCTCAGATCTCATACTATAATAACTCTTATGGTTTATGATTGTTGCTCATATTTCTTCTGCTGCTTTTACTAGTTTAAACTCAGCTTCTACATGCCCAAGGGCTTTAACTAACAAAAATAAAAACTCAGCGTCTACCAAGTACCTATTTTTGATAATTGGAACTTTGTAGGGCACACAAGCGAAGGAGAAAAATGAAATGCTATTTAATCAATTTGGAATAAACTACGACAAGCTACCGGAGATGTTCAAAAAGGGATCATGTGTTTTTAGAAATAAGGTATACTTACTGAAATACAAATCAGGTATTATTTTGCAAATTACACCACGTATGTTACCATAGCTTCAAAAAATCAGCTATATATGCAGCTATATGCAAAATTAACCACAGAGTCAACTTTAAACTGAAATTTTGTTATTGCCCCTTATCCAAATCGATTGCAATTGATTTTACGCAAACATGGAAGCTGATTTTTTGTTGTTGCTGTGATTTGGTCTGAGGAAAAAAAATTATGATGCTTATTAGTGGTTAAGGAAAATTTGCAACTTTTCACTGAATGTACCTTTTACACCATTATAGTGCGATCATATAGATGTCAGTTTTAAACATAGGCTATTACTTTAAAAAATATTTTTCTGTGGTGTTTTTAATAAATTGTGTATGACGCTGGTTCTGTCTGATGCGATTGGAAATATCCTTTAAGATCCTAGAAATAATGAATATATCGCATTAAGTTGTTCCTCCCTGATCTGATATGAAAATACCAAATACTGCTTTGGTCCTTTCTGAACTAAATGGTTTATTTGTATTTAAGAATATTGTTTTATTGGGATCCACATACTGGGTAAGTGGGATATTTTAAATAAAAGTGTTTTTCTTATAGTTACTTTTTTCATTTTTTGCACAGTACCTGTGGTTTTCCAAAGTCAACACCCAACTTCCTTTGTTTCGACACTTGCATGCAAAATCTTACCTTAAGGAATCAAGACTGTCAAGCAAAAAATGGACCAATATTACCCTACCCTTTTTATGTAAATTCAATTCAATTTTGAAGATTAGTTCATAAAATTGGAACACAACCAATCAAGTGAGCTAACTCCAGTTTAATTTGGCCTTAAGAGTGGGGAAGTTGGGTTTTATCAGAACTAGAGTTTGGTCATAAATGTGAATTGGCAACATTACATGTAAGTGCATGCAAACACTACCTGAGTATAATTATTATCGGCAAAGTATCAACTCTGGTTGCTCATATGATGAGAAAGTTGAGGTTTTAGTGTTATCTGCAACTTCACTGGGTGTCCTTGTTCCTAATCAATGCTTGATTATTGATATTCTTTAGTTTGTTAATTGCTGTTCTTTTCCATTTTGCACTGAAGGTCGAAGAAATAGTGAAGATAGACAAAAGTGGAAATCCAGTAAAAAGGTGTAAGCAAATAGTGACTGTTGACTATGTTGATATCATAGGCCCCAAGTTTTGGAATGAACATCCCTACATCCTCCATGAAGATTAATGTAACTTATTATTATATCTTTGTGATTGGATTCTAGTAGTGTAATATTATCAGTTTCTTGCCTGTAGGACGATTCATTCTTCTAATTTAACAGCTGTAGCTGTGGCTCAGTAACTTGTAGCTTTCTCATTTGGAATAAATCAGAGACATTTTGATAAAGTAGATATTAAATAATAATCACTATAGAGCATAGAGCAGGGGATAAATTGTGCTATAATTACAGGGGGGGAAAAGTACTTGCAAACTCATGTACTAGCTAATATTGAGGTGAACAGCTGCAATTTAATACACCAATACCAGAGTTAACGCAGTCCAAATATAAAAAATTAATAGAAACTTAGTAAGATAAAGTAGCTAGATGCTACTATCGATCATAAATCAATCATATCCGTACTCATAATACATTATCCTTTATTAATCTTAGACTTCTGTCCCACTGAATTGATTATATGATTGCATTGACCATGGTTTCATTATTTCTTGAATATAAATTATTTTGTGGTTCGGCAATTTAATCACTGACACATGCATGGGTCCGATATTATCCAACGCAATGTTAAGCACGATAAACTCATGTCAAGCATAAATTTATATAAATCTAAATTTATGTATAATTTATATACTTACGAATGAAAATACCACATTGATGAATAAGCTAAAAGCCACAACAGTTTGGTGACTGATAGCGCTTCTCTTTCTCAAAATCTTATTTTATAAGCAATGCAGTACTGATCTATCTCATTTAACAAACTGTGTTCTTTTTAATGTGTTACAACAAAAGAAAAGGCATTAATCTATTTTGACAATTTTTATCTTAATCACTTCACCCTACTAATAATATAGTGCATCAAAACAATTTTCATTTTTTATTCAATACTATTTTATTTACCTAATTACGCTGATACTAAATTATAATATTTGGAAACAAATATATGATATTTTGAACTATTTTTGTGGCCTGAGGTTCTTTTTTTTCTTTGAAAGTGCGTAATTGGTACAAATACAAATAGGGGTGTCAATGGCACCCTTTTATCCATTTAGCTGACCCGTACCGTATCCGATAAGACGGGTACAGGTAACATTTTTTTTTGTAAATTTATCGGGTACGGATACGGGTAAAAAAAAATTTCGTTATCTAAACGGGTAAGAGTACATGTAAAGTCTATTTCGTACCCGTTACCCGATCGGGTAATTATAAAAAATATATATATATATTATATATATTAATAAGCATTGAAAATAGTACTTTAATTAGTTTACTTGCGCTTAGCATGATTATAATTTTTTTCAATAAATACTATACATGTGTGAAATGAATGTATATGTTTAATGTTTTATTTAATAAATAATAAAAATAATTATTATAATAATATTACCCGTTATTTACCCGCTACCGTTTCGTTATTTGACAATCATAACGGGTAAGGATAGAGTACGAGTAAGATAATTTGTAGCGGGTAAGGGTAGGGTACGGGTTATGTTGCACGGATATGCCAGTTTAGGCGACGTATCCGTATCGGACACGTATCGGATACCGATACGGCACCGATACTCTGTTGAAATAGCTGATACGGTTGGATACCCGTATCGGACACCGATACGGCACCGATACTCTGTTGAAATAGCTGATACGGTTGGATACGTGTATCCGATACGGCTTGGGATAAGTAAGAATTGATACTGCGTCCATGAACCGCACATGCACCAGCGGCAAATCTCAAATCCATGCACCGCGCATAGACCAAGTGGTAAAACTCAAATTTCTTGTGAATGAGAATCGAACTTGGCTCCTTGCAATAGGGACATACTCCTTTACCACTGAGCCAAATCAAATTTGTTGTTAGAGTAGAATATCTATGGTATTTATTGTATAACTGGGTTATTGTATCATTCCAACCATATTTTTTATATTTAATTTATATAATATAAGTGCTAAAATAATAAAAAATAATATATTTAATAAGCGTATCGTATCCATAATTTTTTAAAATTACCGTATCGCCGTATCCGTATCATATCCGATACATACGAACCCGTACCCGTATCCATGCAACATAGGGTATGGGTAAGAACAATTTGTAGCAGGTATAGGTATGCAAATGCTTCCACCTGACCCTTATTGTACCCGTTGAGACCCCTAAATACAAATGTTGAGTCGGTCAAGTTGGATTGGAACAGTGTCGAGTCCAGTAGTGGAGCCACTCTAAATAAATGGGGTCAATTTACTCTATTTTGTTGGACTATGCAATAATCCGCTTAGTCTATTTGACTATATTTGCAAAACATATATTTGTTGAATTTTATAATTTCTTGTCTTGAGATATTATGCAGGTTCATGAAGATATAAAGTTTCAATAAACATCAGTGATGCATCTACAATTGCTATATATATCAAGGATGTGCTGTAATGAACCAAGAAATAGACTAAGAAGACTTAGCTCAAGATTAGTATTAATTAGAAATCTGTGAAATTGGTAAAATATGCTTGAGATTGAGGTAATTTACATAAACCGTTACAACGAAACAATTCATATTTCGAAATCCACAGAGAAACCGATTTATTTCGTTATAACGGTTAATTAAACGTTGCAACGGAATAAATCATTTCGGACCCCAAAAACTTCCAGAGAGTTCTGTTGTACCAACCGTTGTAACACTTATTAAGCATTAGGGTTTCCAGCGCAACCAAATCCACTAACTGGGTCTAACCGTTACAATGTTTATTCAAGCATTGCAACGGTTGATCCCAGTTATGTTATTTTGTTTCTCTCTCTATAAATAGAACCAAAATCTAGGTTTGGAAAAAGAATCTAGCTGCCCCTAATTGTAATATTTCGTATTCTTTTCAGATCTAGAAATCTCCATTGTTGCTCGTGCACAAAACTTCAATATCTATACAACAATCTCAAGCATACTCCACCAAACTCAATATTGTGTAAGAATTAGAGTGATTTGTGTGTGATTTCTTGTTTGTTTCAAACACTTGAGCCTTTAGTGCTCGGGCCATGTGACTTTCCAAGGTTTGTAAGGGCTCACCGGTTCCACCTTGTACTCCTTTCTCATTGGGTAAAGAAAGACGCGCCATCAAGAAGGTCGCGAAGCCCCTGAGACATAGGCGTTAGTGCCGAACTTCGTAAACAACTTTCGTGTCAAGTGTCTCTTAACTCTTTTATTTACTTTACGTACACTTACTTTATTTAAGTTTTTTTGTTTCCGCCAATAACAACTTACGTAAACGTTAGATACATATATTAGTGGTGAATATTAAATTACTTAAGTATTAAAATTTAAAAGGCCCCATATTCAGCCCCCCTCTAGGTGCTGTTAGGGACTAACAAATTTCTTTTTTTTCAATTTTTTTGTATATATACCTTATTTTCTATATAGTTTGCTATGAGTAGTGTAAAATTAATCTCATTCGCAACAAAAGTTTTTTATACCATTGACTTGAAAGTTTGACTCCATTCCTAGTCGGGTCGTTCAGGTCGTATTCCAGATCATGGTTGGATTTTAAATCATTCCGCTGAGGTGGGGATCAGATTTTGGATTTGCCATCTTTATATCACGGATTTCGGGTCCAGTAAAGTTGGATTCGAGTCATTTAAATTTGAAAATTACCGAGTTGTGTAGAGTTCGAGTTTAAATTGTGCTGGATGGATTTTTAGGTTAGATTATGATTTGATACCTCTAAAATAATAGAGGCAATTGGATAGAAAAAAAATTCCTAGAACTAGTAGATACTCAAAGGTCGAGATTTTGAGTCTCTTTCACAACTTCGCAGCTTCTGCGAATCTTTTCAAACAAAGACAATAAAGTTGATTGGGTCAGGTTCATCAATTCGATCCATGGTTCCCAGCTTTAAATTGACCAGGGTTGGGAAATTGTTAGTACTTTGTCTCGTATTAATAAGATTAATTTCATAAAATATTCACAAATTACTCATTTTCATTTCTGGGGTAAATTGACGAATTAAATGGATTTTTTTTTTTCTCAATTATTCGCAAATTTAATAAATTATTTTCGAATTGTTGATTTGAATTATAAAAATTAAATTACACAGGCCACTTATTGTCTCATTCTCACATCAAGCGGTCGCAACTGGCAAGATTCGGTTTATGTATTTCTATAAGAATGTCCATTTTCACACTGTTATCAGCATTTAAAGGACCTAAATAATATCATCTATAAAGAAGAGGCAATGGTCAATGTTCAGGTATGGATAATTGCTTAAATTGAATACGTATCACATGATAAGTAACGAGTAGCTAAAATAACTGCTTTTGCAAGCACACTCAATAAAGTGAAACAGATTTTTTTTAATTCTTGAATGATATGAAAAGATACATCCAGCAATCTCTTATAAGAGTGTGTTGGTTCAAAGAACAGAAAATGCAAATAACTGTCAAAATACATACCCTAAGAAATTCGTGCCTTTTCATCTGTTAAGCCTGAAAGAAATTATTTTCGGTCTGAAATAAATTATTTCGGCCTTAACAAGAGTTTTTTTTTTTTTTGAATTTCTCCGGCCGTCTTTCCTTCTTCTTTTGTCGATCAGATTCATTAAATCCTCGACAGCTTGGCTGGCATCATAATTTACATGTTACAAATCATAATAGCATCATCTTGGCCCTTTTGTGCCATTACTAAGCTCAGCTAGATTCTTAGAGGCCTTGTCAAGCACACCTGATAACCACACTGCACCTTTTGAGAAACACTCACTGTTAATAACATTTGACCCGATTTCATCAGCCATTCTCTCGGCTGTCGAAATCGCCGAGCCTGCTTGTTGAGTTAATATTCTTCCTGTGTTAAGCACCAAATCCTTTGCTTTTACAACCTCTCCTTCTTTTAGCCCGATTTGTAGCGGTCCATTAATTACCTGGGTGCTTAGGTCCTCTGACTGAGATAAGCTGATTGGTATTTCCTTCATCTCTAGTGGCAATATGCGAACTCTCCGATCGATTATTATTGCATTCTGCAGTGTATATGTATAACTAAAATAAGCTTCATTTTCTTTGTTGTTGTGAGAAAGAACACAAATTAAACGCAGAATTAGATAGGTTGTCAAGGTACATACATTGAAGAGAAGCGCAGTCTGAAATGCGTACGGTTGCCAAAATGATACTTTGGCTGCCTGTGTACCGTTCGCATCCCTAACATTCATTTCAAGATATATTGAGTCAGGCACCAAGTAGATCTTGAATTTATTCTTCAAATCAATGATAATATTTGAAAAAGAAAAAGGATAATAGATAATATCAATTACCATTCTAGCTTGATTTCACGGATTGTACCGCAGTAGGAAAACAAGGTGATTAAATCTTGTTTAGTTGCCTTTGGTGAAATATTAATGACTTGAACAGTAAAATCCACAATACCCATTATTACCCTTGTTTGAGGTTTATTTTTGAAATATAGTGTGTATCTTCTTGATTTGGTTCATTCTTCTCTGTTCTATGTTGAATTATTAAAGGTAGAGAGGACAGAATCAAATTGGACAAGTGACAACTACAGCACTACAAAACAGAATTTATTCTGCCTTAAAGTTATCCCCTTTATTCCCAGGAATAAACATGAGCACTGGATTACAATTATTACAATATTCTTGCAATTTCTGATTAGTTGTAAACAACATTACTGTAAGTCTGTAACTAATGTACTCTTTGGCATTTTGCATAACTAAATGGTCTAGATTTTTTTTTTTTTATATATTTGTTTATCTTTTTCTTTTTTTAAGGATAAAGTGTGCAGGCAAATTCCATTGATCCCAACATTGTTACAACATTCAAATCCACAATAAGAAACCACTTTAAGAGAGTATTACAATTAGATGCCGTATTTAATAAAAGAGAGAAATTTTGCATATTAGTACCAAAATTGTCACCATGGATCATTTACTGGTAGGGAGATTTCGTTGAACAGCCCTCTACCATTGGCTTTTTTTGTGCAATTAGATCCTTAAATGTACAACTTTGACAAATGCAAAACTATGATAAATAATTTGTTCTGTTTCTTCTTGCACAATATCCACTACTAATTATTTGAAGGCATTTTGGCACCGTCATTTATGGTTAGATAGATACTGAGATTGCGCTACTTCGTCGCTGCCAATTACCCGATGTATTACTATAATTGTTTTCATTTTTTTTAAATAAATGGATACACACACTTACTATGCGCGCGTAGAGAACAAAGAAAGTACAACTATCCATACCAAAACCCTACCTGTACCAGAACCAATAGTCTGGTACAAAGCCAAAGTAATCCCTAGACCATTGCCACCAGTATCAGAACATGATAATGACACTTAAATGACATCACAATGTCACAATAGAAAATGTTATCAAATTAGAACATAATCTATCTTAGAAGCAGCCGGACTTAATCCGACAGCGATCCTCATCCACATTCAATCAAAAACCAGTCCTCTCATCACTATCATCCATGTAAATCATAGCATCAGCTGAGATAGGCTCAGTGCTGAGAACAGTTCGCTAAATTGAATTGTGTGATTTTCTAGCATGCCCCTGATATTAACACACTGCACAGATCAAAGTTATTCTACTATCCTTGTCAGATAAGTTGAACTTAGAACCAATGGAGGATCCAGTAAGAATGAATGGGGGTCAATTGACCTCTTTTCATTTTCAAAGTTTTTGTGCTTAGACAAGATTTTGATATATAGTTTAGAGTAAAATGCTATGAGTAGTGTAAAATTGATTTCCGTACTCAATATGAAAATTTTATATAATTGATCTCCAATGTTTTGTTTGACCTCCATATTTTGAAATGAACATTTTGAATGGAGAACAGAAGGTTCAATTGTTTACAAGAGGTATTTAAATAATACGATCAAATAAACAAAATGAAATATTTTTGCAATTTATAAAAATATATATGATCTAAATTTTCATTCAAATCACTGAAATGCAATTTTTAAGACCTCTCTTTTTATTTCCTAATTGTTTTCAGTTTATTATAATTGTTTTTCCATTCTATTGTAAAGCTAATACTGCGTTAGAAAATTTTCTATGATTTGAACTGGAACATTCTCGTGCTAAACTGCTTGTGTTGTTTTTCAAACAAGATAATGATAAAAAAAAAAAAGAGGAAAAAAGAATGAAAAAGTAAAAAGCAAAAGACAAAAAGCAAACTTAGGATACAACCTTTTAATTTGGAATTGATTGCTATCTTGCACGCTTGACACTTGACAGGAGCTATATAAGAAACAAAGAGATTCTCTCTCTTGACCAGTGTTGTAATATGCGGCCGCATATGCGTATGCGGTTGGTAACCGCATGAAAAATTAATATGCGGTCCCAATATGCAGTCGCATATTCGACCGCATATTCGGCCGCATATTTCTACTGCATATTTGGCCGTATATTTTTACTGCATATTCGACTGCATATTACCGCATATCTCATATTACCGCATACCGCATATTACCACATATCTCCACATATTACCGCATACCGCATATTACCACATACCACATATTACCGCATATCACCGCATATTACCGCATACTTGTTTATATATATATCAATTCTCATTTTAAAACCCTAATATATAAGTCCGGATGAAAATCCGCATATGCGGCCGCATACCGTATATGCGGTATGCGGATATACGGTATGCGGCCGCCTTCCGCATACCGCATGGAAACCGCATTTTACAACACTGCTCTTAACAATGACTGGTTTTTCTATAGACTTGGTCGCAGGGGCCGACCTAAATTGTCTGCCCCTAAATTTTGAAAAGAAAAAATTTAGTTCATGATTTTTTTTTAGTGAGGCTACGATGCTATGCATAGCACGGATTGGGTCCGTGCTACGGCTCAAAATTTGACTTTTCAAAATTCTAACGGTCGACCTGAACCGTTCAACATGATTATAAAATGAATATGTACTCGCAAACCAAATTTTACATTTTTTCGAATTTTTTTACTATTTTTTTAGATAGGCTGTTTTTGGATGGTCCAGAATGTTCAGATCAAGTGATTTTCGAAAAAATAGTAAAAAAATTCGGAAAAATGTAAAATTTGGTTTGCAAGTACATATTCATTTTATAATCATGTTGAACGGTTCGGATCGACCATTAGAATTTTGAAAAGTCAAATTTTGAGCCGTAGTACGGACCCAATTGGTGCTGTGCATAGCACCGTAGCCTCACTCTTTTTCTTTTTTTTTTCTTTTTTCGCTGAAAGGTGAATATCTTTTTCACATATCCTCTTCATTAACAGAACGTGCGTTAATAGATGGGGATCGTCCGATTGAGATCCGCACTAATATTAAAGGGCCGTGTGCCACGCCGAATTGGCTCCGATCCTGATCAGACGGCCGAGACGCACTAAATGCTCTCTCGAGTTAATGCACAAGATGCGGACTCTCATCACGGCGCATGAAAATAAAAGCTGCCCTCGTTCGGTCGCTCCCCTTAACTTGTACGGATCCTCTCCGTTTTTCAATTGTAATGGAGTTATTCAGTTATATTGTTCGTCCCATTGATTGATTTTTTTTTCTCCATTTCAAATAATACTTTTTAATGTCATAGTACTATATCTTTTTTATCATTTCAATAATAGAATTCATATTTTAACTCCACATGAAGTTTCTACAAAACATGTTCCAAGCAAGAAAAAAGAAAAAAAAAATTGTGATAAGACGTGGCGAGACAATGCTAAAAATACAATCTTTTTTTTTTATGAAAATGAAACCCGCAAATGTGACTCCGGTTAGATTTCATTTCTAGTCTAGCCCAACTTGTTTGGGACTGAAGGCTTGATTGTTGTTTTTGTTCTTGTATCTCTGTATGTATGCTATGAATTGTTTGTAAATGGACTGTAAAAAAATTACTTAACAACCGTAAAATATAATTATACATTATCAAAATCGGAAAATAAAATTATATATGTGATATACATATTTAGATAAGTTAAGTGTGAAATTTGATATAATTTAAAAATTAATTGATTATCCATTGAATAGTTTGAATAATTAACGATTCAACTATATTGTCACTTTATCAGTGATCAAACGATTTTTAAATTAGACCAAATTTGATACATAATTTTAATTAACAACCCGTAGCCAATAGTAACAATGGGTATCTCCAATCTAATTGAACGGAGAGCTACATTTGATTCGTTTTCTGGTGTTTCCGCTTTGACAGGGAATATTATCCTCTGCGGCTGCGGTTCTTTTAATCTGATCCGTTAGTGGTCCGTTAGTTTTAACTTTGCACGAATCTAAAAGCACAATAATGCTGCCCCCTCCGTTAACCCGATCACAAAGCGGCTGAGAGTTAATCTGGTCTGTTCATTTGCTCCGCACCTGCAGAGTTTTATACAACTTCGCAGAGGATAACTTCCCCCTTGACAGGCCATTGTCCCTTGTCAGTTGTCCCCACCAACTCTTCTTCCTCGGATCTCCCCCACTCTTTTTAATTCAAAACCCTCCTCCTAATTCTAAACTCGCCAAAATACCCTCCTGATTTGAAAGAAATAGTGAAATACCCAAGGTCAGTATCGTCATTTGATCAAATTCCCTTTTATTTATTTTTTCTCTGATTGTAGCTTCCATTATTTCTTCCTTGTCTTTTGGCGCGATTCGCGCTCCTTTTTTTAAGATAACTGTTCAGTTCATCGGAACCGTTCAATCAACATCAAACGGCCCCAATTTATTAACCGTTAGATGATCAAGGAATGCCACGTCACGATCGCATCGAGATGCACAACCTAACCGTCTCAGCTAATGTCTCCCTCCTTTTTGTGCCATGTAATGGCTTATAGCTGTTTCTTTCTTTTTCTCTTCGTTTTCTCTACTATCCTATTTTTAGACTTAGGATATGCTCTGTGGTAAAAGGAAAGGGATTTAGACATTTTTTTTGGGCAACCGCAAAAGCTCCGCCGTGCCGACGAGCGTTCCGCTCAAACTCAGGCCATCTCGTGGGCCCGGTCTATCGTGGACCGGAGGTGGCGCTTCCTTCATCCCGTCAGTCATTTCCCTCCGTTGGTAATAATAATTTCTTTTTTTCATTTCTTTTTCTGTTGAAAATTTAATAGAAAGATTGTTAACTTGGATTTTTTTTTTCATTTTCCATTGATTGGTTTGATTTGGATTTAATTTGGAGGAAATATAGGTTTGCGGTGGCCCAAAAATTGGCAATATTGTTATAACAAAGAACGTGTGTGATGCAAGGGAAATTGTATTCCACTTCGACGCTCCAAAAATATGTCTCTGAATCGAATCGAAGAATGATGATGGAACATGGTGGGTCGTTGAAACGGGTCTACCAACTATGGAGCGGCAATAATGTATGTGCTTTATCAAATTTCCTCTTACTCTTTTTTCAATTGTTGTTCACTTTTAATTGGTAACAATTCAAATTTGTTTATTTGCGGGCTTTGCATTTCGTCAATGGGACCAAGAGGTATCAAAATTTGCAGTGCTCTGCAATGTACCTTATTCTGATCAATTAGAATTTATAATATTCTGGCACAGCTTCTATTTTGTAAATCATGATTGGAATTATTCTCAGAGATCAATTGAAATTGCAAACTCACCAAACACTGAAAACTCACAAACCAGTTATTAACCAAAGGATAAAATATTTTTTTTGTGGGATATTAAAACACTGAAAAACACTGTAAAAGGATAAAATATTTTTTTTTGTGGGATATTAAACAGTGGTGAATGTCTCCGTGTGAGTTTTACAGTGTATGTGCGTACTGGATGCTTTGATTTTTTTAATCTAATTTTTGTTTTGTTTATTTGATTTTCAGATATTCTGTCTAGGGGGAAGGTTGATATTTGGGCCGGATTATCGATCAATTCTACTAACAATTTCTCTAATAACTGTACCTGTAATCCTTTTTACCATTTTCATATGTAAAAGACTGGCCAACGAGGTTGACTTCTTTCTCGGGAACCTCGTCCTCTCCATTTCCATCATCCTCTGTGTCTATGTTAGTTTTATTTTCTTTAAAGTAAATGTTGGTTCTATTTTCTCCTTTTCTTGCTTAAAACCGAAAAATTAACACAACTGTAAATAGGTAATAACACTACTCATTCTGACATCATCGGGGGATCCAGGCATCGTGCCTCGTAACCCGCACCCACCAGAGCCAGAGGATGATGGCGGGCCTTTGTCCCCATGGACCACGGGCAGCCAACCGGGCATGGGGGCTGCTCTGCCAGCACCCCCACCAACCAAGGACATACTCATTAATGGCATCATTGTGAAGGTCAAGTATTGCAACACGTGCATGTTGTACCGGCCTCCTAGATGCTCGCACTGCTCTATCTGCAATAATTGCGTTGAGCGGTTTGATCACCACTGCCCATGGGTCGGGCAGTGTATTGGAAAGGTACCTTATATCCTTCTTATGATCCATTACCAGAAGATACTCATAATACTGTGGTAACAACTAGCAACTGCTTGCTCTAAAATGATGCTAAAGCAGCATAAATTGATTGTTGCAGAGGAACTACAGGTTCTTCTTCATGTTTGTTTCAGCAACAACGCTGTTGTGCCTGTACGTGTTTGCATTTTGCTGGGTCAACTTGGTCAAGTTAACAAAGGCCCACAATTGCACTCTCTGGCTGGCTTTCCTCCATTCCCCCATCTCGGCTTTGCTTATCGTTTACACCTTCATTGGTGCCTGGTTTGTCGGTGGCCTCACCACCTTCCACCTTTACCTCATCTGCACCAATCAGGTTCCTCTTTCTTTTCTTTTTTTCTTTTTTTTTTCTTTTAAAAAGATCCTCTCCTTTTCTAAAATAGTGGTGATAAAAGGAAAAAACAACATTTCTTTGTGCTGAACTGAAAAATCCATTGCTGTGCACGCGGTGATTTAGTGACGTGGCTGCATGGGATCAGAGACCTAAGCATACTTTCACAATTTCTTCTGAACTAAGCACAGCATTAGCTTTTCTTTTGATGTCAATCATAAACAGACGACACTTTCCGGTGCCTTACCAGTTACCACCAGGCGATGAGCTACAGAAATTGTGATATCGTTCTATAAACTAAATTTTAGCATTATGATTTGACCTACACATTAGGTGATGGTGAAGGTGCCAGTGGTATAAGAATATAAGAAAAATAGCAGCAACAATTATATAAACTAAATATTTCATTTTTGTCCTCCAAAACTTCTAAATTTTGCAAGAAATAATACTACCCCCCCCCCCCCCCCACCCGGCCCTCCCTCATAAAAATGAAATTAGATTACACATGTTTGTTCGGCTCACCAATTTTAATTTTCTGGCTCCACCTCTAATGATCGGTGACTAAAGGCAATAAATCAGGACGTAAGAACCCCATACATATTATGAGTGCAAAGCTCTCATAATAGTTCTTTTCTTATGCAGACAACGTACGAGAATTTTCGATATCGGTATGATGGCAAGTCAAACCCATACAACAAGGGGTGCATGAAGAACCTTATAGAGATATTGTTTTCAAAGACTCCCAAATCCAAACTCGATCTTCGAGCAAAGATTTATGATGAATCAATTATGTTTGCATCATCTCATTCCCTCGAGACATCCACAGTGGACTCTGCTGAAGTTGCAAAAACGAGTTTTGATTTAGAGATAGCGGCACCGGCAGATAAGAGAATGGGGGTGTTGTCGGAAGAATTTGATGATATCCATGCACAGATAGAAAATTTGGGAAAACTGGAGAGATGTGGTACCCAGCCGAGACGTATGGATACCAGCTGGGAGGCTCGTACGAAGAATGGATGGGCAATGAAAGATGATATGGAGGCACTTGCACTTGAATTTGGAATGGAATATGGTTATGCCGATCGAGAAAGGAATTCGCGAGAATTTCTTTAGAGAAAACCAAAGAACAATTAAATTTTTAGGTGGACAGGCTAAGGGTGGGGTGATTAAAATGGATTATTGGTGCTGTTTGTACTAACATTTAACTTGGGAGATGTGTATTGTCTTGATTCACCTTTAGTGATGTATATTCCTCTTTTCTTTTCTTTTTTCCTTTTTGTTTTAACTAAGAGTAAAATTGATATTGTTAGGCCGGAATCTGTATAGATCTAGGGATATACTGTGCATGGAATTCATAAAGAATGGATGTGTGTTGTATATTCTTATTTAAAAAAAAAAAAGCTAATCATAGGAAAAATTAGAAAATATATAAAAATGCAGAAACCAAAATAAATACTATAATTATGTACTTATATTAAGCTAAGCTTACATTACATATAACAATAAAAATCCAGATGTGCAAATTTTTTGGTTTTATATATGTTACATATACAGGAGCAAAGGTAGATATGATTCTGTTAATTATTCAATGAAACAAAATGCGTGCTACATATACTTCAAATTCATTTCCAAGTTCAATTTTAAATTTATCCTCTTATTTAGTTTGAAGTTAAATTGATGGTAAGGAAACAGAGAGCACTACATGTAGGAGCAAAAAAAAGATAAAATTTTCCTCTTTTGTTAACTTGTTCAAAATCATTTTTTTTATTTCGTTTGTATTTTAGTTTCATAAACCTCACTAGATACTATTAAGTCAGCACATTACCAACAGAAAGCCGTTGTGTATGTTATAATTGTCCTATTTATCAAATTATTTGAGACGGAATTAATATGTTAGTTCCTCAAATTAAATATGGATTAAACCATATTGAACTGTGTAAGTTATGGGCCAAAATTTTTGCACTATTTCTAAATAGGTGTAGCCAAATTGGTGCAACTTAATATAGGTGTGAAGCCAACCTATAGGATTATATACACATGCATTAGTTCCGATTTTCAGATACTGATCTGAATATACGCATATTCTCACAAACAGAGAGAAAGTGAGAAAGATGGGGGTATGTATTTGGTCCTAACATAACAACTCACTGTTGTTTTTCAACTTGTTCATGTAGATACCGGTGGAGGCACAGTGAATTGGATTGTAACCCTGTGGTCCTACTGAATTTCTTAGTGTAGCAGTTATGAATCTGGCTGGTTTGTTACCATGATTGACCGTCACAAGCTCAGTATTGTTCATCTTTGTGACTTACAGGTTCAGAACGAGGTGGGTCACAGCTTGAAGGCAGAAATGCTGATCCAATTACCCTCCTATATGGGGATATATCAAGGTATTTCTCTATATAGGCAGCATGCGCATTCTGGCCAGAATTGTGTTAAATCCTCTAAAAAACCAAATTCTTTTTTTCAAAGGCTTGGCAGTGGCTGCTCTTAAAAAAAAAAGTGCCGGTAAGGAAATGGTCTCAACTTGTATTCCCCAACACATGCCAGTAAGGATCTGATCATGACAGTACCAGTATTGTGTACAGTGCTATGTATTTGCTCTGGATATTAGAGTAATTAGTATGTCCTAAAGCACACTTTTCTTTCTGAAAAATTCCACAACTTTGCGAGCACAGCCAAGCTTTTTGAATTGTCAAATTTTTAATTTGTTAAAAGTTAAGACATAGGCTCCTCTTACCACTAAGGGTGAGCATTCTTAAATAAACAACAAACCTATTACAAAATAGAGCTCTATATCACATATAACGGTAACTGAAAATAATATTTCCATAAACTAAAAGCTTGCAAACACGATAACATTGAATGACATCAAAATCAGAAAAGAAATCATCTTTTCAATGATCAACCTGATTTTCCTCCATAAATATGATTGTCACATAACCAAATGTCACAATCTCTCCTTTCATAGGCAACCTATTGCAGGTACCAAACCCTATACGTACGACTGTCAATGTATCAAATTCAGATCAGATCCTAGCATGATCCATATCCATTAACAACCGATCCCTGTCCAATAAATGTTTGAGATCGAAATGTAGATGTATATTCAGATTATTTAAGCAGATTCCAGAAAAATTCAGATTATATTCAGATCATTCAGCCAGAATGTTTGAACTAAATAAATAAAACTACCTTTCAAAAAGTTAAACTCGTTTAAATTAAATCACTTTGAATATGCATGGTATATACACATATAAGATATATAAGCTCTAAAAGCAACCAACACATTTTCTAGAATTAGATTGTTTATCTATATTATTTATCAGTTTCTAAACACTACGGATCATGATTTTGCCACATCTAAATGTGAATCCAACAAGGTACATCCATTTGCAAAATGCCCAGGCAGATAATAAACTATCCGATGTATTTTTGGGATCCACAAGCAAATACATTTATGCATAAATGGATCAGGTTATCAGATGGTGGATTCCTATTGCCAGGCCTACTATAAGCTGTGTTTTCTGGCCAATACCTAATGTTTAACCCTACATAGAAGTTTGAATTCCTGCCATAAACTGTGTTAAAATGATTATAGATGGTGGATTTATGCAGAAGCAAACACATTTATGCAGAATAGGATCAGGTTAAAATGATTATAGAGGACTCCTGCCTCAAACTGTGTATGAAGTTATATCAGAAACCTGCCTTTAACCATGATTGATACTTATAGTACAAAAGAGTAACAAAAAAAAAGATCTATTAACTGGTTACAGTGTTGTATTACAGAAGTACATAGGGACTTAATGGAGGCAGTTAGTACTATGATTTGAGCAAAGCTAGGGTGTGATGTGCTCACCAAGAGGGGTTGGTGAGCACAACTCCAAAAGTCTATCGGATTGTCTTCAAACGACGAATTCAAATCGTTGAAATCCATCTACTTCATGAGTGATGCAAGTACATGCAAAAATTTTAAAGTTTCGAATTCATTTAGTACAAAGTCAAGCGGTAAAAAAATGAACATTTTATAAGTTATTTTATAAGTTGTTTCATATATTCATTTTTCATCATTTTTTTGACCGCTTGACCGTGTACTAAATGAATTCAAAACTTTCAAAATTTTGCATTTACATGCATCACTCATGAAGTAGATGGATTTCAATGGTTTGGATTCGTTATTTGAAGACAATCCGATAGACTTTTGGAGTTGTGCTCACCAACCCTCTTGGTGAGCACATCACACCCTCTTGGTGAGCACATTACACCCTAGCTTTGCTCCTATGATTTTTCTTGGATATTGTTTGGTCATGAATCGGCACATTTTTCAATCTCCTAAAAACAGGAAAAAAAAAAAAGATTCTAGATTCAGTATATACTTAGGGCTGGAACATTATTTTTTTCATGGAGTGGCTGAGAAATTACAAAAGGGATGAAAGAAGCCTGGTATTGATACAGAGCTGCAGACACTAATATGATGCGCAAGAATGTATAGCCTTTTTTTATGTTTGAACCATTTAGGGAGAGATTTTGAATTTGAAATGTATAGGAAAGCAGTTGCACAAGCTTCAATAGTCATAGAGATTGTGTTTATTGGAGCCGGTTTTGTTGGAATGGTTTAGATAGATGATGAATGTAAATTTTGTTTCAATTCAATCTGGAATAGAAATAGGGGTGTTTGTGTTCTTCTTTTCTGAAATAATAAAGAAAAAAGGCTTTCCTTCTAAAGTGAGAGAAAATTTGAGGATTGCGTAATCACAGCCATGAATTTCAGGATTTGAATTGGTATATCGCCTAAAACATTTCCAATATAACACATTACTTCAGTGATCAGCCCAATTTTTCATAGGTGTTTGTTATTGATTAACCCACCAAAATAATCATGTAGGACATTATCAGAACTAAAAACTAAAGAGTTCTATCTTTCCAGTTTCCAGCAATTCCTCTACAAATGGTTCCAATCTCTCCCAATCAAATATTCAAATAAAAGATAACTACTCTTTACAAAACTTTATACCATGACCATCTAAGCTGAAATACCATCTTTGTAAGAGAGATCAAACAAAAATATAAGAAACAAAGGTCAAGCAAAGAGAGAAACCAACTCAGTTCAAGTCAAGATTCTACTCTTGTGCAGTGGTCTTGGCCATTGCCTTCATTGGTACATGGTGCTCCAATTCATCCATGGCAGCAGCACCAGATGTTGTCGGCAAAACATCATAGGACACACTGTTGTGCCTCCTTGCATTCCCATTTCCACCACTACCCCCTTGAACCTTAGCCACAACTCCATAAACCGCAACAGCAATCACAGCAATCACAGTAATGTGAAGAACAAACGCTAGATCGAAAATCTCAACCGCCCTTGCACGTGATTCATCTAGATCACACCTCGTAACCCCCGGTTTCTCAAGCAATGCATGGCATCCATTCGGGATGAAAGCATCGGCGTAAAGAGAGAGCCCCGACTGGAGAGACCAGAGCCCGTGGAGAGAGATCGAGCTTGCTAGGGTCAATTCGGCAAGAAAGATGCGAGGAGAGATAGCTAGGGTTAGAGAAGACAAAGCAGAGACGAGAGAAATGACGGAAGAAAGTGAGAGGGATTTGGACTGGAGATCTGTGGGAGGGTAGGTGTTAGAGGAATTACTGGAAGCGAGAGAGAGAAGATAGAAAGAGAGAGAGGCGAGGAGAAAGACGAGATCGGAGGGAAATGAAAAGAGGAGGAGAGAAATGGAGAGGAGAGTGAAGAGAAGTAAAGGGAGAGTGAACTGGAGAGAGAGAAGGATGGAAGGGAAGAGAAAGGGGGTGATGAAACAGGAGAGGAGGAGGAAGACGAGGGAGAAATGGAGGGGAATGGAGCGTAAGGGACTGGAGGGGAGGGGAAGGAGATGGAAAGGGAGAGCCTTGTAAGGGGAAGGTGAGGGTAGGAGGTAGGAGCGGGTGGAGGAGATGAGGTGGTAGAGGCCGTATGGGAAGAGGTATAGAAAAGAGAGGAGGTGGTAAAACAGCAGAAACGCCATTTTTGTTTCTCTCACTTCCTTGTAACTTCCTTTCTAAAGAGAGGGAGAGGAGCCAAAAGCCGACTAGTTGAATGACTTGAATCGCGTTTCCTTTGTTCGGCTGCACATTTTTAAGTGGGAATTATATGGGTTTGGGTTTGATGGGATGTTATTTTCCACCTTATTCAATTTAGTGTAATTTTCTGAGCCTAAAAAATTCGAACTCGGACCTTATTTTTTTTTTATTCCAATTTCTCTTTCCTCACACTCTATCTTCTGCTATTTTTATTAATACCCTCAATAACAAAATAAATAGCAAATTTGCCCCGTCAGTCTAAATAAATTTTAAAAACACTCTGGCTGCTCTATGATTGGGGGTTCACTATTCATACTAGACCGTCCCACGTTGGGACGGTCTGCTCCCTGTACCAAACCACCTCATACTGGGACGGTCAGCTATGAAAACCTCTATAAAGTCAGTTTTATCTCTCATGCTCACTCACAATTCATTCTAACTTAACTGAAAGAGAAAGAGAAAGTAGAGGAGGAGGAGAAAGGCGGTTTTTTAGCGATTTCAGGTATTTTTTTATTTAGTTATATTATATTTTATTTTTATTATTTTTTTAGAAATTGTTAGAAAATGTCCAAAATTGGTTAGAAATTGTTTAATTCATCATGGTCTGATGAAACCCTAGATATTTCCATGGCACCCAAACCTGAACTTCGAAAAGGAGAAAGTGAAACCGCACGCAATGCTCGCATAGCCCTCGTTAATAATTTTTGGACCGGTGAAGCCCGCTTGAGGAGACGTTTAGCTCGTTATGGGTTACCACGGATGATCCGACTATTAGAAGCGTTCTTTAGAGAACTTCTTTTGTCATCTCTGTAGCGTAAGAGTTCACCTCAAATGTATCGACAAGATGTTGAAATGGTAAACGATTATTGATTCCAATCGTGGGAGTGTGTTGTGTGTTGTTGGATGCCTTCGGGAAAGATAGGAGAAAGTTCCACTACTCTTAAGCCATAGTCTAGATTGTATTATTTTATGTTAGACTTGATTGTTAGATTTTTATGTTGTAGATTGGATTGCATTATTTTATGTTGTAGACTGGACATGTAGTACTAGTATTTTATATTGTAGACTGGCTTGTAGTATTTTATTTATGCTTTGGCTTGTAGTATTTTATTTATGCTTTGTTGTAGTATTTTTTTCATTTGCCTTTTTAATTTACTTTTTTTTATTCAATTTTTTAATTCATTTTTATAATTCATTTTTTTAATTTTTTTTGTAATTCATTTTTCTAGACGAGAAAGATGGACAGTAACAGTCGAGGTAGATCTTCTAATCGACAGGTGCCCAGATGAGGGTCATGAGTAGTCGACGAAATAATGAGGAAAAAAAAAGAACTGTCAAGTATGCTTCATGGATAAAAGGAACTATCAAGTCTGTGTTATGGAGCAATTTCTCAGGCGACCTATTCGGTTTGAAATTTCAGACGATGATTTTGTGGAAAACCCTTATTGTTATGGTTTGAAAAAAAAAGGTTGATCTGGAGCCGCTAGCCACGGACGATGAGTTTGTTCGTTGTACTTACACTGGTAAGGCTAGCACTTCGTCTGCTGTGACTGATCCAGATCCGCCAACATCGGATGATGAGTTTGTTCCATGTACTTTCAAGGCTCTTTGTAAGAAGTAGTACTACTTATAAGTGTTTATTTTGTAGACTTTATTTCATCAATTTAGTGTTTATTTATATTTCATCGGATGCAATGGTGCAAACAAGTTGTATGAACCCTGCCAACTACCAAACATTCTGCAAATCGCAAGTTCACGCCCCCTCTACAACCTGTTGTATTTTGGGGTTACATGTTGGTAAATGAGTTGACACTCCTAGCGACCTCTTTAATGTTCATCGATGAGTCCTCTTTAATGTCTGTCTCAATTACATCGGCAATAAGTGATGCCGTAAGTTGTGCATGGTCTGTCCTTGATGATGCAGACTTGCATGTACGAGGTGGTTCATACTTCTTAATCATCCACGCCTCCTCCTTACCCACAGGGGTTGCAAAAAGACGGAACTCGCAACGCGGTGCGTCTTTACAAACCACAACTAACCTTGTTCGGTCCCTTTTTTGTACTATGCACTCCCAGTTGCCGTGAACATGAACCTCATTGATTTTCTTCACAAGTTCATCTATGTTGGTATAAACCTGCTGTGAGGCAAGTAACTAATTGTACTGTGCTTACTCTGTGTCTCATAAACCTCCCGTACATTTTTTTTTGAGACGTGCTTGCTCTTTGTCCATAACTCTAACTCCATGCCTTTTATTAATTAGATCTTTTCGATATGAGTAAATATATGAATGACTCAACTTTATATCGGTTTTAGGGCTTTATATCGGTTTTCAAACTTCTAGTTGAATTACCTCTAAACCCTAAACCCTAAACCCTAGTTGCTGTAAATGGCACCTAATTTTTCATTTCCAACATTTTGAAAAATTAAAACTTAGAAACTTAGCCTGCGTGTCTTCCGGGGTGACACTCTAGGTAGAATTTGCATCCGCTGAGATATATCAACCGTTTGATACCCTTTGGCGCGAATCTCAAAGCAGAAATAATGCTGCCCCTGCACTATCTCCGAATAGACACCATACACGTCGGTCACACAAAAGTTAAGATATCTCACAGGATACACACTCCTCTAGGCAACAGAGTAGGTCCGATGGGTTTCAGGACTGTCCATCCGCTTTAAAATCCATGCACACAAAAATTAACTCAAGCACACACAAATATTATAATGGAACGTATGGATTTTAAAATAGATTGAGCCGTCATAAAGTCCATCAAATCTATTCAACAGTTAACACAAAGTTGGAAGGGTTCACTACTCTCTCTGGGTGGGAGAGTCACTCTTCTTAATTATGTATTTTCTGCTATTTTTTTATATTGGATATCTATTTATAGAATGTCTACCAAAATCAGACATAAAATTGATAAAATTATAAGGAAAATTTTATGGTATAGAGGTAATTCAACTAGAAGGAAATATTCCTTGGTAGCTTGGAAGGTGGTTTGTAAAAGTAAAGATCAAGGAGGATTAGGGGTTTTGGATCTCAAATTAATGAATAAGTCACTTCTAGCTAAATGGTGGATTAGATTTCTTGATAATTTTGTTCAAGAAAGGTGGAAGGATATTCTTATCAGTAAATATGGGACTAGGACTTCTCCTGTTGTTTGATCTCCTTTTTGAAGATTAATACTTAAGGATTATGTAGTAATTAATCTAGGGCTTAACAAAGAAATCAGTAATGGTAAGACTACTGCTTTCTGTTTGGATAGATGGTGCACTGAGCATGCATTACAACATCAGTTTCCTAACTTATTTTCTATTGTTATCCATAGATTTATTTATATGACTGATACTTTTGTTAATTTTCATTTGCATTTATCTTTTCAAAGACAGTTAACTGGTATTTACTTAGTTGAGTGGCTAGCTTTACAACAAAGATTTCTGCATTTTACATTATCAGACCAATTAGAAAACAAGCTGATTTGGAGATGGTCTCCGGATGACAATTTCACTGTTCATTCATTTTATAGATAGAATTTGGATAAATGCCTAATTCAGATTACAATACCATTTGGAAATCTCATATTCTTTTGAAAATAAAAATCTTTTTATGACCAGTGAGAAGAGATAAGATTCTCACTAAGGTAATAATATACTCACTTGAAGTTAAACAATATCATTGATTCAAAATTCACATTATTATGGACTTGTTTGACAATTGTCAGAATACCACACTACTACGACTGAAAACAATTGTGTTTGAAAGTCTTAGAATAAGACTAATTCACCTAACAAATTGACTGAATATAACGACGACTGTTCTAACAACACTATCCCAGCATTATTCCATGATTGCACAAACGAGCTTACATGTAAAACTTATCATGTGAAACTTGTAAATTAAACTCACCGTATGTACCTCATCAACCATAGTAACTAAAACCTAACACTTCCTCAAGTTTCATTATTTGCAATTTTGCAACAGAACTCATGCTATCTGATTTATAGTTAGCCGACTAAATTCTCTGACACGTAACTAAAACCTTAACAATTATGTTCGCAATAGCAACCATTTGCAGTAAAAGCCATAAATGGGCGAAATATTAAAAAGAAAATCGAGGTAAACAAGAAACTTAATACATACATGAAGAATTAATACAAATGGAACTGCAATACATGCACATTTACCGTGATTCCCTCTTAATCTCATAAAAAATTCAGTCCACAATGAATAATATACTAAGCCTATATTAACTACTAATGATGTTGTTAACTGTCTCAGTAGGTTCTAATTTTCTCCTCTGGTAAAAATCACTGAAAGAAAATAAAATAAAACGCATGATATTATCAAGATTGTAGAGTTCATCCATTGTTAATGAATCCCGACCCATATAATAAATCAATAAAACCCAAAACCACCTTTTTTTTTAAAGTAAAATTCGAAACCACTTACATGTATGTAGTCAGCAGAGTAAAATATGAGGACCAGTTTCCTCATTTTGCCGAGCGGTTCTTGTTGTCCACAGTTGTGCTTGCCATTGTGGGACAAAAAGATGGAACAAAAATGGAAGGTTGTGAAGTTATTTCAACCTTTTGTACGGGGCTAACCAGAAATTAGTCTTAATACTTGACAAATGCAGGTAAAGCAGCATAGAGCTCAGAGAGGCACTGGAATATCCAGTTCAACACCTGTTCGCTTCGCAAATCCAATAACAAGTTCCCCTATTAATTTAACAAAAAAAAAATCAGATTCATATCTAAATGTAAAATTACATTTTGCTGTTGCATTTCTTGATATTAAAAAAAAATACCTTAATATGAGAACCGTCAAAGGAGAGGCAGTTGCGTTGCACATCAGAGGCTATTGAATCTCTCATAAGCTTAAATGCTTTCTTACTCATATTAGTTGCCATATAAACCGTGTTGTTCATTTTAAATATATTTGTTATTCCCAAATCAGCCGCCATTCTTCTAACATACAGTTTTTTCAATATCAACTGCAAATCACAGCAACATTTTGTAAAAGACAATTTAATAAAAAAAATATTACATTTTTTTTAAAAGAATAAATACACAAGCAATACTTAGAAGTACCAGTATTTTATCATTTAGTCCATAATTTTTCAAAATTAACATTTTGATCCCTGAGTTATCAATTTATCAAAATGGTAAAATAATAAAAGAGTTATATTTTATGGACCACTCGTGTAATTACTCCCATCTAACAGTACAGACTATTTGTTGAGATATTTTGTATGTTTACGTGTTTTCGGAGTTTCTAAGGGCCTATGGGTAAATAGGTCATTATGGAATAGTCTAGGGTGTTATTTGTAAGAGTGCGTTGTAAGGCTTATATAAGCCCGAATCATTAATCAATAAATCATCTTTTGGCTCATTTTCTACTTGGTATCAGAGCTTAAACAAAAATTAGGGTTAGCCACTGTTCCGCGCTACAGTAGTACTCCGTTACTGTAGCACCCGCTACTGTAGCGGTCCGCCACATCAACCACCAGATTTGCCTCGCCGCCGGCAGGGTCACCATTGTAGCACGCGGCTACTGTAGCGCGCCGCTACTGTAGCGCCAGGTCCGATCTGGCATTGCTCTAGGCCGCCAGCAGCAAAACCCCTCCCTAGCTGGTCACGTCTTTCTCTCTCTTCCTCTTGATCTAGTCGGCCTCTCTCTCTCCTCTCTTTTAGAGGCCGGCCTTCTCTTTTTTTTGATGTTTGTTGCTTGATTTGGCCGGCGTGGGGGGCCTATACCCCACGATACCCGAGAAGCGGGTTTTTGGATTGATTTGATCGGGTTCTTTGGACTCGAATCTTGATGAGATAGATCAAGATCGGGTCAAGAAGAAGAGGAAGAGGTGTTGGATGCTTCAGATCTAGATCTTGAGGGTGCAAGATCGGGTCGAAGGAAGAGGTCGGAGGGATCCAAGCTTAGAACGGTGTGTGAAGAGTGGATCTGAGTTTGGATCAATGGCCGGGGAAGGCAAGAATCCAATGGAGAAGATTATGGCGAAGCTGAGTGTCACTGAGCTCCAGATGCTGATGCAAGCGTTTAGTGAGCCTGCGAGTGAGAGTAGGATTAGGCTCCAGTCTGGTGCAACAGGACTTCCAGGGGTGAAGTCAGCACTAACGGCCTCCAATTCAGGTAACTCAGGATAACAGGAGCGAGACTCGGCAGTGCTACAAGTGTGGGAAGATAGGTCACCTGAGACAGACTTGTCCTAAACCACCGAAGGAGAGAGATGCAGGTGGGCGGGGACAGTCTGGGAGTCGCGGTTGCGGCAGTGGAGGTCACAGATGTGATGAAAAAGGGGGCTACCGGGCAAATCTGATGGTAGCAGAGGAAGAGAAAGAAGGGGGTATGGCTGATGTGGGTCATTCTAAGGAGGAGCAGGCAGTCGTGGATGCTTACGCTCAGTTGATGAAGAGAAAGCAGAAGGGTGTATTCGATGATGCATCCACCTCATCTACATCCAGGGGTAACATTGCTTCCTTTGCTCACTCAGCCACCGGTACTTGTGATCCACTTGCTCTAGCCTCGATATCCACCACTAGATCACCAGATTGGATTGTCGACTCTGGTGCATCTAGACATGTGACTGGTGCTGCTAGGGAGTTTTCTTCCTATACTCACCTAGCAGTCCCAGAGAGCATTCAGACTACCGATGGTACAGCTCAGCCCGTGGTTGGTAAGGGTACCGTGCAATGTACCAACACTTTGACCTTATCTAATGTCTTGCACGCTCCTTCTTTCCCTGTGAATCTCTTATCCATAAGTGCCATTATATTACAACTAAAATGTGTCGTTTTGTTTGATATTTCCAAGGTGGTCTTCCCGGAGAAGGAGACCGGCAGGCGACTTGGGACTGGCACATGGTATAACGGGTTATGGTATTTGGATAGGGGGAGTATGGACTCGGCTCTTTCATCAGCTGTAGAGGGTGTTGGAGGAGTTGGGAGGAGTGTAGAGGATGTACTGCTGCTTCATCATAGGCGTTTAGGTCACCCTTCGTTCTCTGTCTTGAGTAGGTTGTACCCACCCTTGTTTGAGAAGGCTAAGAAGGAAAAGCTGGTGTGTGATGCGTGTGAGTTAGGGAAACACACCAGGAGCTCATATTCTAGCTCTGGTAGTAGGAGTTCTTCTGCTTTTGACTTGGTGCATTCCGATGTGTGAGGGCCTTGTCCCACAACTACAGTGAACGAATTTAGGTACTTTGTTTCCTTCATTGATTGCTTTTCTCGTGTGACTTGGCTCTACCTGATGATAAACAAGAGTGATGTGTTTGCTTGCTTCAAAGACTTTCACAAAGGGGTTCAGACTCAATACGGTGCAGTTGTGAATGTATTGAGGTCTGACAATGAGACAGAGTACACTAACGGGGCGTTTGGGGAGTACTTGTCATCCCAGGAAATACAGCATCAAACCACTTGTCCGTACACACCAGAGCAGAATGGGGTAGCCGAGCGGAAGAACAGGCATCTCCTTGAGGTGACCCGGAGTATGATGATTTTGATGAATGTACCAAAGTACTTGTGGGGGCAAGCAGTCTTGACAGCAGCCTACTTGATCAATAGGATGCTCTCGCGGGTATTGGATTGGAAGTCTCCGATAGAGATGCTGAGAGGTAAGAAAGAAGATGTTCTTCCTCTCAAAACCTTTGGCTGTGTGTGCTTCGTGCAAGACAACAGACCAAATGTGAGAAAACTAGATCCAAAAGGCTGTGAAGTGTGTGTTCGTTGGGTACTCGGCTACTCAGAAGAGGTATGTTTGCTGGAGTCCTGTGGAGAGGAGGTTGTTTGTTAGTATGGATGTCACATTTAGAGAGCTTGAGCCATACTACTCCTCTCAGGTCGTATCGCCCTTTGGGGACTCGCTCGATACAGGAGGTACGAGGCGAGAGGAGGAGGATAGCGGTAGTGATGAGAGGAGGTTGGTGAGTGTAGGGGATATCCCTTGTCCGTTTGTCCCCTGTCCGCTTGCACCGATTGTGGAGTCGGCTGCTGAGAAGTCGGTTGTGGTGCCAGAACGGATGGAACGGGTTGAACCCGAGAATGATGGAACTCAGGCTCAGGGGGAGCTGAGAGTGTACACGAGGAGAAGAAAGAAGAATGAGGAAACCGTGCCTACAGTGCCACTTGTGCCAAGTCCCTTGTCCATGCCTCCTCCAACTCCTGAGACACCTACACCATCCACCTCAGACTCAGAGTACACAGGTGATGTGATTCCTCTCTCTACTCCTCCCACTCCTCTATCGATAAGGAGGACTTCTCGCAGCAATGCGGGAGTTCCCCCTGATCGATATGACTTTCCACATGATATTGCCCAGTTTGTCTCTTACTCTCACATATCACCGGTACATGGAGCATTCATTGCATCTTTGGACACTGTCTCTATCCCTAAGTGTTGGTAGGTGGCAAAGGAGGATCCAAAGTGGAAAGCTGCCATGCTATAGGAACTTGGGGCCCTGGACAAGAACAAAACCTGGGAGCTTGTGTTACTACCACCAGGCAAGAAGGCCGTTGGTTGTAAGTGGGTCTTCACTGTGAAGCAAAACCCAGAGGGGCGGGTTGAGCGCTACAAGGCCCGATTGGTAGCAAAGGGGTACAGTCAGACTTATGGCATTGACTATGATGAGACATTTGCACCCGTGGCGAAGATGAGCACAGTGCAAACCCTGGTTTCCTTGGCAGCAAATGGGGATTGAAAGTTACACCAGCTCGATGTGAAAAATGCCTTTCTCCATGGCAATTTGTTGGAGGAGGTGTACATGGAGGTACCACCAGGTTTTGGCACGAAACAGACGGTTGGTAAGGTGTGCAGGCTCAAGAAGTCTTTTTATGGGCTGAAGCAGTCTCCTCGGACCTGGTTTGACAGGTTTAGGAGAGCTATGGTAGGCATAGGGTATCGACAAACCAATGCGAACCATACAATGTTCTTTAGGCGACGTGGGGTTCACACTACAATGCTTGCTGTGTATGTGGACGACATGATCAATACTGGCGATGATGAGGGTGAGATTGCTCAGCTGAAGGCTAGATTGGGCAAGGAGTTTGAGGTAAAGGACTTGGGGCAGCTGAGGTACTTTCTTGGGATCGAGATAGCTCGTGGTGCAGAGGGGATTTTTTTATCTCAAAGAAAATATGTGCTAGATTTGCTTACAGAGACAGGTATGCTGGGGTGCAAACCTGCGGCTGCTCCCATTGACCAGAAGTCCAAGCTGAGTGTTGAGGCAGGAGAGCCAGTTGATAGAGAGAGGTACCAGAGGTTGGTGGGCCGCTTGATTTATCTGAACCACACTCGTCCCGACATATCCTTTGCTGTGAGTGTGGTGAGTCGCTATATGCATGATCCTAGGGAGGGTCACATGGATGCTGTGTACCAGATTCTGAGATACCTGAAGAGTGCACTAGGGAAGGGGTTGATCTTCAGGAAGAATGAATATTTGAACATTGAGGGCTATTGTGATTCAGACTGGGCTAGTTGTGCTGATGACAGGAAGTCCACGTCTAGATATTGCATGTTTGTAGGGGGCAATCTGGTCTCTTGGAAGAGCAAGAAGCAAACAGTGGTTGCGAGATACACAACCGAGGCAGAGTACAGGGCCATGGCCCTAGGCGTGGCAGAGATGTTGTGGTTGAGAGCCCTGCTGGTGGAGCTCAAGATGGACCAAGGGGCCCAAATGAAGTTTTGGTGCGATAACAAGTCAGCCATTAGTATCGCCAACAATCCAGTGCAGCATGATAGAACCAAGTATATCGAGATCGATAGGTTCTTTATCAAGGAGAAGTTGAACAGTGGACTCCTGGAGTTGGGCCATGTTGCAACTAAAGACCAAGCAGCAGATTGTCTGACGAAAGGACTCAATTCGTTGGACTTAGCGAGAGGATGTGACAAGATGGGCTTAGTGGATATCTTTCGCCCATCTTGAGGGGGAGTGTTGAGATATTTTGTATGTTTACGTGTTTTCGGGGTTTCTAGGGGCCTATGGGTAAATAGGTCATTATGGAATAGTCTAGGGTGTTATTTGTAAGAGTGCGTTGTAAGGCTTATATAAGCCCGAATCATTAATCAATAAATCATCTTTTGGCTCATTTTCTACTCTATTAAATTAGAAGAGACGAGTTTTATGCAATTTATTGACAACTGCAAGGAATCATTGCATACTTTTCTAGATAAAAAAAATATACCTCCATGGAATAGGGTTCCTTCCCGTGTTGGCGTCTCAAGGTTTCAGTGAATTCAATTAAACTCCAAATATTCTTCTCAGCAGCCCTCTCTGCGTCATTCATCAATTCCACAGGATTCTCTAGGAAATTTATGTAATCTGAAGGGAGATGCGGTGTGACATCTATATCGAGCTGACAAATTTACATGAACATACACAAAGGTTACTTTATTAAAGAAGACGGTAATCCCTCCTACAATTAAGCATCTTTTTGCAAATTTGATGCAATATTTACCAATAATCAAATGTAAGTCCACACATAGACTGCTAAATCTCATTTATGCGAAATAAAAATATAACAATTGTACCTGACTTTATAATTTTAATGCAAACAACTATATGAACAGACAGCTATTAATTGGTTTGATTTTACTTTCAATATAATTGTAGAAAAAATAATGAGCGTGTCTGGGATAAGAGCAAATTTTAATGCGCTTCTATAGGAAATTTTTTGTTATTTTGAAAGATATATTCTGACTGACATAGGTGTTCAATTCAGACTTTTCAAGGCAGATTAACATCTATATAAACTAAATTTCCACAAAATCTGCATTTCAAAAAAAAAAATTCCACAAAATCGAGAAAAAAGAATAGGATGGATGCTTCTACTCTCCAATACAAAAAAAATGCTGAAGCAGTACCTGAACATTTCGGTAGGGGACTGATAAAATCCTGTTTTCGTCGACCTAAACAATAATAGAAAAAATATTACTTTTCTTTGTGTAGGGGAGAGTGTGTGTGTGTGTTTCTTTTTTCAGGGAGGGGTGGGGAGGTCGGGGGGTCTTTCTTTACCTTTGATAAAGACTCAAAGAGCATTTCAAAGAAAAGGTCGGTACCAACATTTCCAATATCGCCAGTTTGTTGTTCACCAAAAACATTACCGAAACCACGAATCCCCATGTCTTTCTGTGCTAAATGGAATCCTTGACCTAGCTCCCCATGTTGTTCTATTGCAGCTAGTTTCTCCTGTTTTATTACAATTATACCATTAAGGTGTCTGAAATATAAAAGAAAGATAGAATAAATAGTGAAAAGAATTGAAAAGAAAGAGAGAAATTTCAGAACACACATATGTCTGGGCTTTCAAAGTTGTGATGTCATTGTATAACAGGTATGCAAAGCCTTCTTTTTCTGATCTCCCAACTCTGCCCCTTAGCTTGAAAAGTAACAAAGAATTAATATAGAAAAGCTCAGCACCAAAGAGATAATATGAAAACGGGAGACATGTTGATGCAAAAATTTTAAATGAATGTCCATGTCCGACCCTGAAAAACAAGAAACATCTCATCCATATATATCAATAAAAACACCTCATACATCCTGTAAGACACGGAAGTATTACATATAACCTTCTTGTAGAACTAACAATAGCTCTCCTTTTTCCCTAAATTTATGCCAAGGGAAACCCTATCGAAGTAGTAGTTTAGGAGTCTGTGTAAATAGTAAATTTTATATAGTACCTGGTACAACTGAGACATGCCAAAATACTGTACGTCTTGGATAATAATGGTATTTGCATTACTTATGTCTAACCCGCTCTCCACAATGTTGGTGCAAACTAATATTTTGATTTCTCCTTGTACAAACTTCCTCATCGTCTCCTCTAGCTCCTTTGAACCTTGCTATTTGTATAAAAAGAAATATTTAAAATTCACTAACATTATTCACGTACAAAGTGGCAAAATTTACAATCATCAACAGAACAAAACATATTGAGAGAATTTACGAACCTGCCCATGTGCACAAGCAATTGGTACATCTGGGAAAAAAACTTCAATAGATGCTTTTACTTCTTCCAAACCTGCGTAATGTTAATGGCTTATTTTCTTTTAGAGAGGATAAATTATTTGAATAAAAAATTGATATTTTAAGTATGGTTTACTATGACCACCTTTGATGCGAGGTAATACATAGTACACTTGACCGCCACGATCCAACTCATGTCTAATAGCATCTACCACTCTATTTTTACTGTAAAGTGACACAGTTGTCTTTACTGGTACTCGCTCTGGTGGTGGTGTTGATATCAAACTACAATATAGTGTCGGCCAGTTAAGAAACATACATGGAGAGAATAGAATAGAATTTTTTTCATTTTTGTTTTTACCTAGCATCACGAAATCCAGTTAATGCAAGATAAAGAGTGCGAGGTATAGGTGTGGCAGACAATGTCAGAACATCCACTGATGTTTTTAATGAAGCTATCCTCTCCTTTTGTTTCACACCAAACCTCTGTCCAATTCAAAAAATTAAAATAGTAAAAATAGTAGTAGAGTAGTAGTAATGATAGTGGTAATAGTGGGATCCGACTCCGCTGCTCGCCAAATAGGCGAGCAGGACCTTGCTTTTCAAAATCACACCATTGAATTTTTTTCATGCACGGATCTCAACACAGATAAACGGTTCGATTTAGAATAGCAGGGTCCTGCTCGCCTATTTGGCGAGCAGCGGAGTTGGTTCCGTAATAGTGGGGGTAGTGGTTGTGGATAAGCATCCCACTCAATCAGATCTGAAGGATTTTGTACTAGCAGTTCAATTCCCTAGTGATCTCTTAGCATCTCTTCTTTTCAAGAAATATCTTAGGTCTGATCAGGTAGCCGGCTCGTGGTGTTAGTGGAGTGGTGAAAATAATTGTTTCTTACTAATACCTAACTAATATGCAAAAATAGATGATATTGCTAACAAGGGTGATGTGTTTCTCAAGTAATGAATATAAAAAATGAAAGGTATAGTGAGATATCTGCAAAGTTGACCTGCTCTTCATCAACAACAAGAAGGCCGAGCTTGTCATAAGGAATGCGATTTCCAAGAAGGACATGAGTCCCAACTATGATGTCTATTTCGCCATTCTTGATCATACGAAAGTACTCTTGTTTCTCTTGGTTTGTCTGCATAAATAAAGTTCTTTTTAAGGGGGGATAGGGAGGGATGCTGGGAGGATTGTTGATAAGATGCACTCTTTCTGAAGTTCCTTCCTAACATTTAATAAAGACCTCAACTTTACAAGACTATGTTTCTCAGGTTGTTTTGAGGAATATGAGAGTGGCTAATCTCCAAGCGCTTGGATAGAGGCCTCGTCCAACTAAGTGTCGTATTTGCGTTTTCAAAGTTCAAACAGTCGATCTGAAGTGCACAACATGTTCTCCATATTAAAATGTGCTTGGAGACCAAATTTTACATTTTTTGGAAAAAAAAAATACTGTTTTGTTAGGATATTTGAAAATCACTGTTTTAATATGGTAAAAAAAATAATAAAAAAGAATCTGAAAACAGTGATTTTCAAAAATTCTAAAAAATAGTAAACAATATCCAAAAAATGTAAAATTTGGTCTCCAAGCATATTTTAATATGGAAAACATGTTGAGCACTTCAGATCGACTATTTGAACTTCGAAATTGCAAAAACCACTTGGTATAAACTTGGCCTCTCTCCCAGCGAAAATTCAATTTAAATTTAAAACCATCTTAGGTCGCCTCTATGTAAACGGATATGTAAAAGAACATTTGAAAGTGATCTTTAGGGGCCACCGCAAAATCAAATACCGAGCAGATGTTTGATATTTCCTCACCCATCTTTCTTTTCTCCCCTCCTATTTGCCTCTAATATACTAAACCCCAGCAAAGAAGATAAATGCAATTTACCTGATAACGGCTGAGAACGCCAACTTTTATATGGGGGTAATCAGAGAACCTCTCTTTGATGACTTCAAAATGCTGTCTGACAAGTACAATAGTGGGAGCTAAAACCATGGCTTGTTTGCCAGCAGATACCACACAAAAGATCGCACGAAGGGCGACCTCAGTTTTACCAAAGCCAACATCACCACAGATCAGCCGATCCATCGGTGTTGTCCTCTCTGTTAGATCCTTCTCCACATCTATAAATGCCTACAAACCATACACAACAATTGTACAGTATTTACAGTGGTAATAACATAGAAACAGAATAATGCAGAATATTATTTATTTTTCTTGTATTCCTCTTTTGTATAATTTTATTCAGAGCTTCTTTTGAAAGTCTATTCAGATCTTCTTGCAAACTAGACCTCATATTTTTCTTTTTGGCAAAATTTAGACCAACAGTTTCTGGCTTATTTCTAAATAGGAATTTGTGGAAAAATTAAAAGGAATAAAAGATGTCAACATTGTCCCTGAAACTTAGTTTATATTAACTCAACGTAATATACTAAACAGCAGTCTAATCCTAGTATGACGAGTGGAAACATCCAACTGCCACAAGACAATTCTCCCTGTTCATTAAATCATGCTAATGTGCCTTATTTCCTTTGTGGGACTTCAATAAACATGAAATGATTTCGACTAGTACTACAAATTATGACACTAACCTGCTTTTGGTCAGGGGTGGGCTCATAAGGGAAGTACGCACAAAATTGTTCCATTTCGGGAGCTTTGGGATAAATAGGCCTTTTAAGCTTGAGCCTATGTAAATACAATTCCATTAAATTAACCACCATTTTTTGAACCGCAATTTTCCCTTTTGTTCGTCTCTTCTCCCATGCCGCAGGGTCACTCAGCTTGCTCAATGTCCTCGGCTTTTTTGTCTCATTAGGTCTATCAAAATTAAAGACTAATTAAGTCATACAATTTACTAAATATGATAGTACGTCTTTGTTTTTAGGCTTCTTTTGCAACAAGTAGCATTTCTCCTGACAAGTCTTCGGAGTTTTGACTCTTTGCAAATAAACAACAACAAAATCTTGGGTGATGTGCATATATCTCAAAAATATACTGCAAAAACAAAAGGCCAAAGGATATAGTGTTTCCATCGCATGACCAACAATGGGTTGTCACTTGGACTTTCCAATGGAAATATCTCAAGAAATACCGGTAGTTATTTGCAAATAAAATAAAATTGAGCATTCTTTTGCAAAAGACATGCCGTATCGTTTTCTTATAGATGTGTAGGAAGGGCAAAATTCCATCTATGCCCCAGTGAAAATGTGAAAACATCACCTATTATCTTGAAAATGAGAAATGTCTCATATTCCCATCCAAGATATGACAAAAAAAGTATATATATCACTAAGTCCCTCTCCTATTTCCTTGAGAACAAAAATTTCTCCATTTTTCCCATTGCTTGTGTAGGGGAAAAGCAAGTGAGAAAGGAGGGTCAGTCTGGGCATCTTTTTTGCAACAAATGATTATCTGTTTTGCATGACATTTGCAGTTTTGCAGTGTTATATCCTTTGTTTGGTCATTTTATGAGGGTATATGTGAAATTGCCTCTGTAAAAAAGAGAAGAAAAAACACTTACAAATTATATCGGTAGAGTAAGCGGCCAGCTTGTTTAACAGGTAACTTGGCCATACCATCTGCATATTCTATGAACATGTACTCAGTTGCACCTGATGGTCCTTCTCCGGTCGCCATTTGTTTTATTCCCACAAATTTCCCAATTCCCACCTATGCATATCATCATAATAAATTAATATAAATAATACCAAATCCTTGGGGCACGGCAAAAATTCCCCCCCGTCCTAGAGCATTTTGTTAATACCACTTCAAGTTTCAAAATAATTCAGTTTCTGATGCACTGCCTAGCTTGTGCTAACAATTTAGAATTCTCATAGATGCTCTGAGGCCTTGTTTACAATTTCTAAAAGCAAGGGGCAAAGTGGTCATTTCACCAACCCAACGATTTTGATTTACTGCATCTTCTACAGATTCCACAATGTATTTGTTTTTCTTCCTGATGATAACTACGGTGGGCTCAATCGTAAGCAATTGTGTTTCATTTGTGCAACTTTTGTGATTTCAAAGGGCTTTTTCTTTTCCACATTTTACTTTTTTTTTGTGACAGAATTGTGGTAGGCTCTTGAGTCTCTACTCTCTAGACTGATAGTATTGAATTGCAAGAAAGTTCTAAACCATAAGTCAGAAATCAGAGACGGATCTAGGTATAGCCCAGGGGTGCTTAGCAACCCCCTTGATTTCAAAACTTTTAATCATGTATATTGAAATTTAGTTGAATTATTATCTGTCTTGAAGTTTTTATATGGTTCAGCCCCCCTCATGAAATGCTAAATGTGTGCTTGTAGCCTAGTGGTTGGATTCCATTTAGTGGTTTGGGTTCAAATCCTAGTGACCACACATTATGTAATTTCACATATTATGCATTTTTCGTTTCAGCCCCCCCTTCTCCCCCTATCTAAAATTCTAGTTCTGCCCCTGCCAGAAATAACACAATTTCAAAGAACACTACAAAAATTCTCTTAAAAAATGTATAAATTGGGAAGAATTAATACCTTTCTATGAACGACATAATCACCCGGTTGGAGCTCATATGGGTCAACCCGGTACCCGAACCCGCCAAGCTGCTTCTGTTCCTCCCCTCTCAGCTGCCGTAAACCTCTTTGTTGTTGCTCCTTTACCATTCTCATGTACATATCAGCCTCGTCCCGGCCCATGGTGGACCCGGTGTTGTCATCTCCTGGCTTCCTATGTTCCTTCCTTATCCGCTCGTTTAACAACTCGATATGGTCGTGTTCAGGCACTGGTGTTGTAATGGAACGAGACGGGGTAATAGTGCTAGTATACCCGGCTTTTAGTGTACGGAAGAACCAAGAGGGAGGTGTGCGAAGAGGGAGAAAGACGAAACGGGCCGAGTGGGAGGGGAACCGGAGAGAGAAGAGAAGTGGGTTTGGAGAATGCTTGACAACAGCCATTAGTGCATGGGAAATCGAGACTTGTGAGTGATTGTGTTTACAGAGAATGAAAATTCACCATTAATGGAAGGAGAAGAGGTGGAAGGTTTTGGAGGGTTTTGGATATATGAAAGACGAGGTGAATTATGTGGACCGTGAGGAACGAAATCAGTGATATTTTGTGTTGTTGTGGGGTAAAGACTTTAACAGAGTAGTTTTAGCTTCGTGCAGCGCATGAACCATATATAGCGCCGTTTTGGTTCTATAGTCCGCGCTCTGCATGAAGCTAAAACTACTCTGTTAAAATATTTACCCGTTATTTAAGTTGTTACAAAGATTAGAATTTTGGAACAAGAGGAGCAGAGTAGAATTTTTAAGTTTGTATGACATGAACTTGAATTTATCTACACATAGTGCTGTGCCGAATTCCTGAGTTATTCCATGCACACGTACTAGTTACAGAGAGTTCGCTAGTATGACATCGGTGTCACATGACACTAACTCCAAACTTGATTGAATAGACTTTAAACGACTAATTCAAACCATTCAAACTGATTTACTTTTTGAGTGATGCGTTTACATGCAAATTTTTTTTATTTTTGAGTTATTTTAGTATCAAATCAAGCAGTTAAAAATGTTGAAAAATGAATGTATTAAAATTAACTTAAAAACTCACACATTTGACCGCTTGATTTGATATTAAATAAATTCGAAAAATTATAAATTTTGCATGTAAACGCACAACTAATAAAATAGATCGGTTTGAACAGTTTAGATTTACCATTTGAAGTCAATTCGATGAATTTTAGTGTTGTTGTTATATAGACTGAAATAACACTGATATTATACTAGCCAGACTCAGCTATAGATCTCCAATATGCTGTACTTTAATAGAAGCTGCAGGGGCGAGGTATTGTGTGGTCATGGTTAGTGGGGCCATGTGGACCTCAAATGAAGCAGCGGATGTCTGACAGAAAGCTACTGCGAGACCGACGGCACTGGGGCTGCTGATATGAAATCATTAGTGTAATTTAGGCTTTTGTGGTAGGCTACGGTGGAGGTGGGTTTTATTCAATTGGACCATTACTCCATGCAAAAGCATATAAGAACAATTACAAAGTATAATGATACTGATACATAACACATAGTGTTGGAATTGGTCATAAGTCATAACAGGTAATAAGTACTTCAACCTACATTGCATAAATACGATTACAAGTATCATATTGGAACAATACTTTATGCGTGTTATGTTTCTATGACCTTTTTATGCATAAGAACCAAATTATTGGTTTTGGGAAAAAAAAATAGACAGCCTGGTATTTTGGAAATATTAGCATGAAAAAACTAAGAAAATATAATTTCTGTAAATTTCAGTTTTCAAACCCTTGACAATTTATCGGAATTAAAGTAATGTGCGTTTAAAACTAACAATATGAAATTCCAAATATATTTAAGATCCTTTGTATTTGTTGATTTAAAATTAACACACTACCAATACATTAGAATAATTAAATCAAAATTTGTAATTGTAAAAATTCTTAACAAATGTAGATTGATAATTTTTGGAAGTGTTGATAATAGATATTCTGAAAATATCGTGACATATTTAAACTTATCTTAAGTAATGGTAAATTAATAATATTAATTAGTTCAAATTCATTTATTTGCGACATTTTTTGCAAATCTTGTATTTAAAAGTTAAGATTATTTATAAAAATGCAAGGGGTTTGGGTACAGATCCACTGAACATTTAATTGAGAGTAACATATAATAGAATTTCTTTTAGGTCCTAAAAATACACATGGGGACACCTGGCAGCCACCATTTTTTCTATTATCAAATTCTACAATTAACCATTCACCTAACTTTATATAATCTCCACGCGTCACTCTCTCTACATCTCCAGATTGGGAGCAGCTTTGGGTCCGATGCCCATCGGACCCAAGTTGAGTTCGACGGGCAAATCTACTGTAGATTTCATTAGATCAACATCACGGAAATTAATGAGTTTTCTAGACGAATTTGATTTATTTCATTAGTGAAAGCCCGATAACTGCAAAAACCAAATAGATCTTCTTTCCCCTCCCCTCTTCTATCGCTCTTTTCTCCCGCTAGAAGAAGATGGTCGAAGGCACCGTGCGCGCTCCGCCGCCCTCTTAGAACCTACTGGCTGCACTCTCTGACTGGAGCCTCTGGTTACATTACGTCGTGGCTCGTTAAGATTTTCTTTTGCGCACTCCAAAGAACCTACCGGCCGGCCGCATCTTGCCGGTTACATTGCATCGTGCCGCATCTTCGAACCTACCTGCCGCACTCCAAAGAAGAAGATTTTCGTTCGCGATTCTCTGTGAGTAACCCCAATTCTGTCTCTCTATTTCTCGTTATTGGATCAGTAGGTGTCCAATTTGTGAAATTTCCTAATTTTTTTGCTATCAGCTGATACTATTGAAAATTGTAAGGGTACCAAGGATTGTAGAATTTCACAAAACCTATATAGGTTCAACAAAATAATCTGAGGTATCAGGATCAAGATATATCATCTGATTGGTCACTGTAAAAATAAAGCTTATTCTGGTCAGTGCCATATATTAATGTCTTTTAAATTTCTAGAGTTTGGTTGCTTGGTGCTCAAGTCACTGTAAAAATCACTGAGTGCTCCTAATGCATATCTCCTATTTTACATTCAATATCACTGAGTTCTCTTTAATTATTTTACTTATTTGCCAATTTTCAGAATCTGAAGAATAAACATCATTGTTTATTGGTACATGTAGCATGGAGCTGGATAAACAACCACCACAACACCTACAAGTCGATCAACCGGCAATATCATTTCAAAGTTAGTATCAATTGATATTTAACTAATTCATGGCCTATCTTTTTGTTATAAGTATTGCTTAGATTTAATTAACATATCACTAATAATGTTCTTCTTGTTAGAAACTATGTCAAACAATATTGAAGATGGTACCTCTGATGACAATGAATTGCCAAAATCTCTTATACCTACAATTGGAATGGAATTTGCATCAGTAGAAGAGGCATATCATTTTTATAATGATTACGCTTTACAAGTCGGATTTAGTGTGCGGAAAAATCTTAATAGGAAGAACAAGTCAAATGTTGTTACTATGAAATGCTTTACTTGCAATAGAGAAGACAAATCTAGAAAAAGATCACCAACCAAAGCTCTACCAAAATTAAACGGCCGGAGATAAGAATTGGATGTAATGCACACATGAAAATCAATATTTGCAGTAAGGGATCTTATAAGGTAACTTCTTTTGATTTGGACCACAATCATGCCACATCAACCCCAACCAAAGAGAAAATGTTGAAGTCCCATAGAAGCATAAGCAAGGCACAAAAGGCATTGGGATATTTGGTTGATGCGGCTGGTATTAAACCAAAAGAAACATACGATCTTTTAGCCAAACAAGCTGGAGGGCGACACAATCTTACTTTTATTCCAGATGACTACAAAAACTACTTGAGAATGAAAAGGGAGCATGATATCACCTTAGGAGATGCTGGGGCACTATTGCAATATCTTCAAGACCGTCAAAAAGAAGATCCATCTTTCTATTATATGTAAACCTTGGTGGACATGGTCTCATATATCCACAAACATCACAAATAATAGTATGTGAAATTATATGAAATTTATAATTTATGAAATATTAATATAAATGTAATTACATGGTTTAATTTATTATGCAGAAAACACATTCTTATGGATATGCAACTGGACTTCTTAATGTAATACATGCTCTTAGTACTACTAACACCAGTCTTCTACATTCCCAAGTCACTTTAATTTGGCTGGTATAATGCATAAGTTAATTTTTGTTTTTCACACAACTAAATTCTTTGGAAAAATTCTTAATTACTTTATTCTTTACTTTGCAGGTCTAGAGAAATAGAGTGGCTAAACTATTTATGTTGTATTTTTATTTAGTTTTTTGTTAATGGCTATATAAAAATTTTGGTGATGTTTTGTTGGAATATTGACAATTCAGTGATATATGTTAGTATGTTGACAATTCAGTTGTATGTTTTCTTGTTAATTTTTGGTGATGTTTTCTCACATGCATTTGAGTTGTAGTTCAAGATATCTTACTGTTATGCTAGTATATTTTGCTGGCTAAACTATTTATTATGCTGGTATATTTTGCTGCATTTGAGTTGTAGTTCAAATAAAACACCTACTGATGAAATCAGTATCAAAAATACCTCTTAATCTTTCAAAAACCCTAGTTAATTCATTATTTTGAATTTTTTTCTAATATTTATATAGCATATCAATTATACTTAAATTAATTTTTATTGAATAAATTGAGAATTTTTGAATCAACAGATATGGAGAAACAAGCAAAACAATCTAGATCTGAAAAATAAATAAGAAAAGTAAACTGACAGTTGACCAAAAATAAAATACGATTTTTAATTCAAATAAAAGCTAATGTCTTTACATATACTTATTTTCATAATGCAAAGAGCAAAGAAATTATACATAAAGTAAACATCATACAAAATTACAAGCACAATGATAAAACTAAAACATCATAATGCAAAGAACAATCCATTACATGAAGGGTAATGTTGTCATTAAAATAATAATGCCATACATCCTTCGTCAGCATATCAGAAAAAATTCTTACAAGCATACAACATACATCCTTTCTAAACATAAATCTATAAGAGTAAAGCATACAACAACATTCTTGCCAATGTGCTCATGAAAAGACATGCAGCCAGAGGTGGAGGTCTCTTAGCCTCGTCAGAAGCCAGTGAATGCATCCCTTGTATTGACCCATTTTCTCCTTGCAACTTAGCTGGAAATGTAAAAGCATTATAAAATCCTTTACTCTTAATTACCAGAGTTAAAAAGAAAATATATGAAGTTCTTAAATTTGGTCTTTACATATTACTTCAAGTTCTAGTATCATTGTCAAGGCTTAACTGAGAGATAAACAGATAAAAATACAAACATGTGACAGTTTTCTTTACCTGAAATTAATCCAAAGAAAAAATCACATCATATCATTTGGTACATATTCATACATTATATTCTCACCGACCTGTAGCTAATGTAGTTAGGAAATGGACTTGTATTGCAATTGTAACTATATAATTAACTAGATAAGTAGGCTCTAAATATCTTTTTTGTTATTCCATGAAATTGTCAGAGGATCAAAAGCCTCTTACCATCAAACACAAGATTTACATAATACAAGTAGATTCAATTGTACTAGATTGATATAGAAGGAATGGTACCAGTTAACAAGGATGTGACCAATCGGATGATATATCTTGATCCTGATACCTCTAATTATTTTGTTGAACCTATATAGGTTCTGTGAATTTCTACAATCCTTGGTACCCTTACAATTTTCAATAGTATCAGCTGATAGCAAAAAAATTAGGAAATTTTACAAAATTGGACTGCAACTGATCCAACAACGAGAAATAGAGAGACGGAATTGGGGTTATTCACAGAGGATCGCGAACGAAAATCTTCTTCTTTGCAGTGCGGCAAGTAGGTTCGAAGACGCGGCACGACGCAATGTAACCGGCAAGACGCGGCCGGCCTGTAGGTTCTTTGGAGTGCACAAAAGAAAATCTTGACGAGCCACACCGCAATGTAGCCAGAGGCTCCAGTCAGAGAGTGCAGCCGGTAGGTTCGAAGAGGGCGGCGGAGCGCGCACAGTGCCTTCGACCTTCTTCTTCCAGCGGGAGAAAAGAGCGATAGAAGAGGGGAGGGGAAAGAAGATCTATTGGATTTTTACAGTTATCGGGCTTTCACTAATGAAATAAATCAAATTCGTTTAGCAAACCCGTTAGTTTCCGTAATGTTGATCAAATGAAATCTACGGTAGATTTGCCCGTCGAACTCAACTTGAGTTCGATGGGCATCGAACCCAAGTTGCTCCCCTCCAGATTTTATCCATTTGTTCCGTTCTTTCTCGCACCTCTCTCTAGCTAAATTCAAACCGTCCTTGTAATTAACGGAAATAGAATAGAGAAATTGAGAAAGAAAGAGCGGACAGAAAATTTAAGAGAGAAAGGGGTAGAATCAAGTAACGACCTTCTCTGATTACTGAGGAACAGGGAGGAGACGAAGGAGACAGGTATTCGCAGCACCTATCGTTCTCTTTGAGATCAATGGACTCGTAACAATTGGAGCAATACTCGGTACTTTCTTGTGCTTCCTTTTTCCTTGTAACGTACTGGGATGGCGTGTAAGGGCTGGGACCATTCCTTATTTAGTTCCTGGTTGATTTGACATTGAACCTTGGGTAATTTGAATAGAAATTGTTCTAAAAAATATTGTAAAAATCTTAACATTATTATATTAAAACATACAAGAGGAGGGTTTCAATATCTCATCATGCTTCACATTTTATATCTTCGTTTTCAAAGTTCAAACTGTCGATCCGAACCGCTCAACATGATATTCATATTAAAATATACTTTGAGGCCACATTTTATAATTTTTGGGAATTTTTTACTATCTTTAGATTAGTAAAAAATCACTATTTTTGAACGGTCCAGAAACACTAATTTTGTACCTATATTAGAAAATAGTAAAAAAAAAATCCAAAAATTATAAAATTTCTTCTCCAAACTTATTTTAACATGGATATTATGTTGAGCGGTTCGAATTGACAGTTGGACTTTGAAAATAAAGATATTAAATATGAGGCATGATGAGGAATGAAAGGCATAAGGTATCGGAACCTCCTGTGGATTATATAAGAAATAATTGGTATGAAAGCAGCAACAAATCTATACAAGATTTAAGGGGCTAAAGAGGAAAATATCAATCTTGATTAAATTAATAGAAAGATCTGGAACAAAGCGTATTTTGTTGGACAAGCGAGCTCCGGATTTACGTTTCATTAGTCCCACAACGAACAATTTGCTCCTACAGAGCCAGCCAATCTCTATATAAAGAAGGATGATCTTCCTAATTAGACACTCCTAACAATTAGTCCATATGAGATAGTCTCTCGTGTGCAGATACACGTATCAGCACATATATTTGGCCATATCCATTTAAATAAAAACATTTGAAATGCCAGGTAGCATATCTGGTACACATATCTATATTGGGTGCCTGTCAGATACAGGTGTGGCAGTCAAATACTCAAATTGTCGTATTTGGGAAACCATGTTTCCCAGCTACGCCTACAGTACTGCTGTATCCGTATCTGATACGTATCCGATATGGATATGTATCCTAATACTTAAATTTTAATTTTGGATTGATGCCCTAGGATACACAAGGATATGCATGTCCCGCCACAGGAGATTGTGCTTGACAAGTGACAACCCCATTCAACCCAGCATAGGTTGTACTCTGGCCAGTAACAATATTAAGCGGGAACCAACTTCATTCTTTGAATATAATATGGGACCTAATTGCAAGGGGCCTGATTAAAGTAATTAATTTATTTTCATGAATTTCTAATTGCTGCTTCATTCATCCAATTAACTTTTATCCAAATATCTTACACAAGTAACAACACAGTAAATACATATTTTTTCTCCTTTTTTCAAAAATTGACATGTTGATACAACCTCTTTCATGTCTTATGATGTATCTTATTCTAAGGATTTTGAAATTTCTGTAATATTTTATCTGTATCCTGTTAAAATTCCATACTCATACTCATACTCATATCCGTACAACAGAACTGGCAAGCATAGTTTAAAGCTAATAGCCACAGGTGTGACTAGATAAAAGGTTGGATGGTAGAATTGTGTAAATTGATCAAGTTTCCATCATTTTTATTCTGAATAATGTATGCCAGCAGTAGAATAAAATGCATGAAGTAAACATTACCTTGTATTTCTTCCTGTATATGTCTGACGTAGCGGCATGAGCCAAAAGGGTATTATGGGCAACAATATATGGCACACTGAGTTCCCCACATCATAGCCTTGTATTGCAAATGTGTGCAGTTCGTTAAATGTTATCCAATGCTTCAAACAATCACCACACATCAATTTATACAATCCAACACAATCAGTACCCATGCCAGTAAATTCTGATTTAACACATCAATTGTACCAGTAAAACAAAATCATCAGAGAGTCACAAGAGAGCAGTTCATAAAAATTCTGATTTAACACAATCATTAGAGAATCACAAGCAATTTTCAAATTTCTTATTGTACCAGTAAAAAAAATCCTCACCTGTTCACAATTTAACACTATTCGCCTAATACTTTTAAATTCTGATTTAAGACAATCACAAGAGAGAAGTTTATAAAACTAACCCCAAACCAAAATCATCAGTTGTACCAGTAAAACAAAATGTACCAAACAAAACAGCCCTAATTTCATGGAAACCAAATAAAACTATCCACAAGAGAGCAGTTTCAGAGTCAGCTCTCCGGTGACCTAGTCCGGTAGTCCCCATACATGAAAGGGGGGCATAATAGTGACATTTCTAAGCTCAGCCTCTTGCATTCAACAAAAGTCAAGTACTGTGAAAAATATATATATATATTCACAATTCATGATTGTCTTAGTACCAGAAAATATAACCTACATTATTAAAAAAACTCTAAAATATTGAGTTTATTCTAATTATTGTTTCAGTCTGTATGATCTAAAATAGCAGGTAGTAAAAATGAATCACTCACCTCCCCTCTAAAATCCCTGCGGTTGATGTCAACACCTGACCTGAGCAAAAGAGACAATCTGAGGGTACAAAAATAAAAACAATTATCTCAGAGAAATAAATTTGTACAGGCACGGCAATACAACATATGTATCTACATTATTCCTAGGTTACCTAAAGGATTGGTATTTGTCTAGACCAGTATGATAATTGATGCCATACAGGTAAAGGATTGGTATTGTCTAGACCAGTTTGTTGCAGCTCAGCTTTCAGAATTTGAACTTGTAATGTACTGGTATCTTGTGAATATAAATATATTTTTCTTTTGAGTTCAGAAAATATATATCATGTTTTTTTCTTTAGAGTAAACTAAATAATGGTCTGGACTCCTAAAACTTTCAAGATTGCCATTGTAACTGGTCCGGAATGACTCCTTTCTTATTCATTGGAAGTTTTTTTAAGGTGATTTTCATTGGATGTTATTCACCAAAATATCTCATTCTGCATTTACATATGAAGCAAGATTTCTCTTGAAGTGTTCACTGGAAAATCGTGTAAAGTACCAAATAGCAGAAATGGAATGTTTAGGGAATAAAATGGGAACTTTAACATTTGGGTACTAAATGATAATGTGTCATACTTCACATTTATGTAATTTCTCTTGGGTTTAGTTGAGTTATACAGGTCCAGTTTTGCCAAAGCTTGTCAATAAATCCAATAAAGCAAAATAATATAGTGTTAGAAATAAATTAAGCATCAAGGGTATAGTAACATTAAACAGTTAAAAAGGAAAATATACCACACTCATATTTGTCAATGGAACTTCGGCCAGACTCAGAAATCAGCTGTCCAAAGTCTTCCAGATTCCCACGGGCCCAAGCATCTCTACCTAAGTAAGAAATAATCAAATAAACATAGCACAGTAAATATCATTTAGTGTTCTTTATTATTATTTCTTTGCAAATTAAACCTATTATGTCAATCTTCTGCTAATAACCCCAAAATTTTGTTGCATCTACAGCATCACACTCCAAATAAAAACGAACTTGTTTTCCAGAAACCAAAATTCAATGCAAAATAGTCATGACACATTTCCAATTGATGGGTCCAGTTTTCAATAAATATGGACTTCTACATGATTGATAACATGAAGCAGATATATAAAATCTAATTTACTGATTAAGGGTCAACCGTGTAGAAGTCCATATTTATTGAAAAAACTGGACCCATTAATGATCAAATCAATTGAAATGTATCATGCCTACTTTGCATTATAATATAAATGAAAAGTTGCTTCAAAATAATAATTATACTATTGTTCTGGTTCATAAATAATACAATATAACATACTACATAACAAAATATGTACTACATTATTCACGCAAAATATATGAAATGAAAATATACTCAGAAGTCAAATTTTATATTTTAAAATTTTATATTACTTTTTAGTTTTCTCTTTGTCTAATAAAATAATAAAAAAAATTAAAACATAAAAATTTTGTTTCCCATATACATTATAATATGAACAATTTGAAGCAACGGTTGAAACTTTAAAAACGAAAATATATGAATTTAACAGTTCGAATTAGCTATTTGAACTTCAAAAACGGAAATATAAATTTGTGTTACTCGAATAGATTATTCGAACTACAAAAATAAAAAAATAAATTTATAACACAGATCAAAATAAAAAGAAATTTATTAAAACAGAATTTAATTTTTGAAAATATAAAGTTATAGCACAATACCGTACATTTCATTTTTACTGATCAGCGCCAAAAAAATAATAAAGCAAAAAGAAGAAGACTCCAAGTGATCAGTACGCGCTCCGATACCGAACTGAACTGGTACGGCCCCAAATCATACCAAAAGAAAATTTTGTCGATGTAATTAGGGTTGGCATTCTTTGCCTTGGATGTAATAAAAGAAAATTTTGCTTTTGTAACTTGAAGAACTTCGTAAACAGACGGTTGTTGAGACCAATTAATTAGTCCCCTCGCCTTTTCGAGCGTTAACAAATCATACTAAACGATATTAGAAAAAATATTTCGTATCCACCTTTGTGGACAAATCAGCATAAAATGTTTCACATGCACTTGACCTTACCACACAAACATTCTGATTTTTTTTTTTAAATAAAATCAATTTTAAATATTTAAACAGAACAAACATTATTGATTTGATTTTTACAAGGAAACGACTCCACTAATCCGAGCCGTTTGCTATTAATTTATATAGTCAAAATTGTATAGACGGTGGTCAAATGGCTGCACCGATTCAACAGATCGATAGAGCAATCGTGTTTCTACCTCCACCGATTCTGCGTATCAATAGTCATTTTGTAAAATTCAAATGTTGAGAAATTATAAATGTCAAATAATTACATCTTATCTAGAGATCAAACAATTACATCTCATCTAGAGATCAAACATTTACACTCCGGAAAAAGAAGAAATAGTTTCCCACCTTAACCTAAGAATCGTCTAAGGATCGTCTTATACCAAAGAGACTCAAAAAATAAATCATAAGTGCGGAATACAATACCTGATTTCATAACGTTGGCCATAGAATCCTCAATTGTGAAGAGCCGTCTCCGTGAGCACGAGACAAGTCTTCAATAGCAAGAAGCCCTCTTCTCGTCTTTACATCGTATGATCGTGAATTAAATCTTCCAAGACAACAAGACATGTCTTTGAGAAATTCCTTCCAAGTTTCCTAATGGATTTCTTTTAGATTTTTAATGGTGAAAGAAAAGAGAAGACACTCAGATTCTGTCTAAAATAACTGTTATTTAAAAAACTGAGTTGCATGTTATCTTTGTGCTTGGAGACCCATCTTTATATAGATAACACATCTGACACTACGCGTGCAACTGCACAAACAGCCAGATGTGTTTTACAAACCGCTTTTTCACTGAAGAACTAACTTTCCTAATTTAACAGTATTTTGTGCAGCCCATACAAACTTATAGTTGTAAATTATAAATCTCTTAATCAGTTCATCAATAATTTAATTTTTACCTAAATTTATTTAATTTTTGTCTAAATTGTTCTACACATTTATGAATCACACTCTATTGAATAAATATCTTAATTCTTAATTCTATATTAGATTACTTAATTAGAACAATTATACTTAATTTAAATAACTATACACATTTATGGACCACCCTATTAAATACACTATTAAATAGATCTATGGACCACAATACATCTATGGATCACACAATAAATACCTTAATTCCATATTATAATTTCTTAATTAAAATAATAATACACAACAGTATGCAATTCATAATTATATTACATATATGCTCAACCTTTTGATTATAATCCAACACCAAATTCAAATCAATAGTGCTTATTTTGTTAAAAATATAAATTTGGTTCTATTAAAAAAAAAATCCTGAATAACATTTTTTCCAAAATACTACACAATTGTAGAAATCATACGACATATTGAATAAATATACAGTTCTTGGGTTGTACATTTACAATCTATAGATAAGTACCTTCCGACTCTTATGGATTTCCCAATAGTATCATTACAACACTAACAAACTACAAAAACAAAAAAATTAAGAAGATACAGGATCCCTTGCATTCAAATCGAAATACTTCTCGGGAAAAGTTCAGCCTACTTATTAGAGACTTTATAATCAAAATAATGTACACAACAACAGATCTTTTGCCACACTTAAGCATATTACAATTTATTTTTGTACAAAACAGGAATGCAGGTTCTAAAAAACGCAACAGAAACAGGAAGTACTGTTATTTCAGCCTAACTACTGTTTCTTGCTAACAAGATTCCCAAGCAGCTCCCGCAAACGACCGCCCCTGGTCTCAATACCGGGAGGCTCCACACCAACATCTTTTAGTGTCTCAGCTCTCTTGGCCCTACATCCCCAGTTAATTTGTCAAAGAAAAACATAAGCATGTTAAATTTATAGAAGAATTTGGTACCGAGAAAAGCTGCATTTCTGGCAATAGAATAGTAAAAGATGTGAAAGAAAAAAGCACATACGAAGCCTTAGTGGGGTTCCGTGTTGGGTCGGGAATGTTAGCTCGAATAGCATGAAAGTCTTGAAGGTAGGCCACTTTGCGAAACATCGATTTGTTCAAGAACCGTTCGGACTCTTGCAATGACCAATCAGGAATCGCCACCTCAGGCACCGCCTCTCGCTTCTTCTTGTCGACAAATACATTAGGGGAGTATGCCAGTTGTAATCTGGCAGTGTGCAGGCCGAGCGTTGTTCCAAAAAGTATCAACCCGAGCGCAACATAGACCGGCACGTAGTCACCCCTTCATCAATCACACTTACATGGTTAGATATGCAAAAAATGCAACATGTATATTTTAAGACAATCAAAGATGAAAACTTTAAATTGGTACAACCTGAACTTCTTTTTAGTGAGAGGATGCTGCAATTCGTTTAAATGGACGCTTGTGGCAAGTCCTCGAGTTCCATAGCTGTTTCGAATAGAGCTCGAAAATTTCTTAAAACAAAAATAACCAAGAAATTAGAACTCCATTCATGTAAATTAACTGAATAACTGTTATGAAGGCAAAGGTTAAATGAGATGGTAACATTTATTGATTAGAGAGCTTTAAAACGGCTAGGAAATTCGAACTAATCTTACCAGCGCCTTTGATAAAACTGACATTGTTGATTCAAAAGCACAAAATCACTATGCAGAAATTGAATTGTCCAGACTCCAGGCGAAGGTGAATGTTGTAGAAAGATCTTAGCTTTTATTCTTTGTGTGTATATGTTTTATAGCAGCAGCAGGAATGAGGTGGCGGATGGTGCTGGATTGTCAGGGACACGTGGTGTGAGCACTGAAGTGACGCGTGTATAACCAGAAGCTACTGGAAAAGGAACTATGTTGACCGCTCTGGGCCGAACAAGTATCCTCTCATTACTATAAAAATTCCCTTCACTTTACGGTTTGAGATTAACTCTCACCCACTTTGAGATTCGGGCTAACGCAGGGGCAGTATTATTGGGCTTTGAGATTCGTGCCAAGTTAAAAAGAACGGTCCAGATCTAATAATTGTAAAAGATTCCTATTACGGTACTGGGTAGGATGTGAATTCCTCTGAGGCCCGTTTGACGGCCTATGGGCCGTGTAATCTTAAAAAAAAAAAAAACCATTTGAAGTCAATTAATGTGATTTTGGGCTTTGGTCGTTAGCTTTTAACATCTATTGGGAACGTTGTTTAAAGTCTTAGGCAAACGGACCTCATTTTAACGTCTGATTCGGAGTTGTCCTTTTTCACTCCAAACTCTGAAATATCACGAGCAAAACTAAGATGTGATATATTTCACAAAAGTCATCTTCGAAAATCTATTGAATTATCTTTAAATGACGAATTTAAATTGTTGAAATTAATTTACTTCACAAGTGATGCATGTACATAACTTTTTTTGGAAATTTTGAATTCATTTAGTACAAAATCAAGGGGTAAATTTCGCTGGAGGTCACTCAACTTTGTCATTTGTCACGAATTGGTCACTCAATTTTGATTTGTCCATTTTTAGTCACTCAACTTTGTCATTTGTCCCAATCAAGTCACTTTATATTTTTCCGTCCAAAATACTAACGGAATATTCTCATTCCGTTAGTATTTTGGACGGAACTAGTATATTCCGTTAATATTTTGGACGGAATGAGAATATTCCGTTAGAATTTTGGATGGAAAAATATAAATTGATTGATTGAGACAAATGACAAAGTTGAGTGACTAGAAAGGGACAAATCAAACTTGAGTAACCAATTCGTGACAAATGACAAAGTTGAGTGACCTCCAGCGAAATTTACCCAAAATCAAGCAGTTAAAATAATGATTTTTTTATAATTTGTTTTATGTATTCATTTTTCATCATTTTTTTACCACATGATCTTGTACTAAATAAATTTTAAACTTCAAAAAATTTCAGGTAAATGCATCACTCATGAAGCAGATGGATTTCAACGGTTTGGATTCGTCATTTGAAACCAATCTAATAGACTTTTGGAGGTGTGCTAACCAACCCCTCTTAGTGAGCACATCACCCGAAATTTTTAAATATACCCTTGTCCAAAAAAAGATAAACCAAAAACCACTGAATCCTAAAAATTCGAAATTTGACACATCTGCCATTTGAGATTGCGGACCAAAGGGGTGTCTGCAACCTCAAGTTCAAGTTGCGAACAGACAAAAACCTCAAAAATTTGGGATATCAACGCTGATTTTAATTGTTTGTTATTCATTTTCAAAAATAGAAAGAACAACTTATAATTTGAATATGTTAGAAGAAACATCAAACAAAATAGATAAATATCTTATAATTTAGATATACTAGAAGCACTACGAAATATTTTTCAGGCATGATTTTTTCAGAATGTAAAAAAAATTAAGCTATTTTTTGGTGTATTACTGGAAAAAAAATAAAAATATTTTAAATCTGAGTTATTGATCCCGGTTCAAAAATCACTTTTGGATATATAAAAAAATTATCGTTATCGTAGTTCTTCTAGTACATTCAAATTCTAAGATACTCCATTTATTTATCTAGAAGTGATTTTAGGAATATATTCTTTTGGAACGAAAACAAGTGCAGGCTGATTAGGATGAAGAATTAAAATAGATGGAGTATCTTAGAATTTGAATGTACTAGAAGGACCAAGATATTTTTTTATATACTCAGAAGTAGTTTTTGAACTGAGATCATGATAGGTGTAAATTATATACACCGTCGATCTAGCTTTTATCATAAAATAACACCAAATATATTGTATTTTGAATATAAAGTGAATAGAATACACCTAAAATCAAGTTACTGCGTTCGCTCGGCTTTACAATGCAGGAAACGATGAAAAATGAAGAAAAAGACTCCCAGTGCGGACGCACTCACAGCCAGTGCGGACGCACTCAGTACTTAGACAAATTTCCAGCATCGCAGAACTTCACAGAAAAAAGTCCGAGCCTAATGCATCCGCAGTCACCTCCAGTGCGGGTGAGGTCATCTGCACTCACTACTTAGCCAATTTTTGCAACTTTCAGATTCTTCAGGAAAGCAGAAAAGTCCGAGGCTAGTGCGGACGCACTCAGAGAAATACGCAGAAAATCCAGAAAGGGAAACTTGGAACCAAAGGAAAGTTGGAGCCAGTGCGACTCAGACCACCCGCACTCACCACCAGTGCTGACGCACTGGACCCGCAGACAGCCAGAAATTCACATTTTCAACAGGTTTTCTAATTTTGGCACATCAAGGACACGTTTTAAAAGGCCAGAATTAGACATGGCAGTCTGAGGAGTGCACCCACTAACTTCACTTCTAGCTTCTAAATTGGGCATGATCTTTGGCTATAAAAGAGGAAGAATTTCATCTCTCTCATCATCCACTATTACATATCCATTTTTCCACAAATTGAGAGAGAAAGATCTGCATAAATTCTCGAAGTTCTGAAGGCTTTTCAAGGAAGGAGAAGAAGATTCAAGCAAGGAGTCGGAAAGATCGAGGTTTTGGATCTAAGAAATGGTGTAATCATTTCTTTATTTTATTTCTTATTGTTTTTGCCAAACTTTGTTATGGATCTCTCCAAGAGAGAGTAGTTCTCTTTCTAGGGGTTTAGGTCAATGCATGAACTTGTTTAATTCTATCTTATTCGGATATTTGTTTTTATTATGATTATTTTATCGGATTTGATTGTTAATTTCTGTGATTTATCATTTGTGCTAATTACATAGTTTAGTACTTGAATTGGACAAGTCCCGCTTTGGATTCGAAAGAACCAAAGTAGTTAGGATGGGATAGGAGAGTACCAAATTATGAGCATAAAATACCTTAGGCTTTGGATTAGAATCGACCGTAATTTGATATCCAAACCGGAACTACAGAAATTAGGGTTAGGGTTTGGTGAAGAACGACCGTGAAGTCAAACCCATAATCAGGACATCTTGAATTAAATTGGATATTGGTATGAAGAACGACCGTGAAGTACCAATATTTGAGGATATGATAGACTAATAAGAGCTTAATGGGTCTAGATAGCTAGGGTGAAGAACGGCCGTGAAGTCCGAAACTATCTAGGCACGTTATTAATTCACATCCGTGACCCTTTTTAACATTTTTAGGTTAGAAACCTCATCAAATCAAACATGAATTCAAACAGACTGAATAAATAGAATTAGCAAGGAATTGTAGACGAATGCCCCTAGATCTCCTCAAACTTGAAAACAAACCAATCTTCATTTTCTTTATTTTATTTACATTTGTTGTTTGAAACTCCTCTCTTTCGGGTATTGAAACCAAACTTAGGATTTTAGAACAACCCCCCCTTTACTTTTATTGTTTAGTTTTAGAAGTAATTTTCTTTATTGAAAATTGGTATTTCCCTACCTCCCTGCGGATCGACACCTAAATACTACAATCGATAGGTAGTGCGCTTGCAACTAACCTATTCATTGTGTACGAAGGTTTATAAATATTAAAGGCAAAAAGAGTACAAAAATCCTATCTCTAAAGTACTCATCAGATCAATAACTCAGATCCAAAATATTTTTAATTTTTTTTCAGTAACACGCCAAGAAATAGTTTAATTTTTTTAATAGCCGGGAAAAATCCTAATCCCTTCAAAATCAAAATAGAAAACCTAAAAGTAAACAGATTCATTAAATTAAAAGGACACAGCACGAGATCACAAATAGTTCTTCCCGTATTCAATTTAAACTAAATAGTTGTTCCATCCAAATAGTTCTTCCCGTATATGACAAATAGTTTACAAATAGTTCTTTCCGTATTCAATTTAAACTATTTGTATTCAATTTAAACTAAATAGTTCTTCCCGTATATGACAAATAGTTTTCCCGTATTCAATTTTAATTTAAACTAAATAGTTCTTCCCGTATTCAATTTTTTTAGGTTACAAATAGTTCTTTCCGTTTAACGGGAATGAGTTTGGGAACAGAAATTTTTTGAACTGAATTTTACTGTGCGCGTGAGAAAAAAAAATCCAGTCTGAGTAAATTTTTTTTCTCATGCGCACAGTACCACGCCGAACAGGCCCTAATTACGTGCAGGCGGGCAGCTCTTCCCAACAAACATATACGGCAGCGTGTTCAAACCAGCCAACCACATTTGAAAGCTCAAATCTTAAATCTTAACAATTGGAAGCTAGGTTGCACGGATACGCCGGTTTAGGCCGCGTATCGGTATCGGACACGTATCGGATACCGATACGCGCCCGATACGGCACCGATACATATCCGATACGCCAGCTAGCGTATCCGCCTACGTGGCGTATCCTTACTTGACCGATACAGTCACCGATACTCCGTTGAAACTCACGGATACGGCGGGATACGTGTGGATACGGTGAACCGCGCCCGCGAACCGCGCTCATGAACCTCTCCAGCGCCATGAGCCGCGCCCGTGAACCAGCGAAAATCCCTTTTTTTCTGCTGCTCGCGTCTCTGTGGAATGGTTCAAAAGCTTTTGCCACTCCACCAAAGTTTGTTTGTGTTATATTCTAGGTACTATAATATTTAATATATTCTTATGTTTATGCCTTTAATTTTTTATACAAATTTGATTTAAGTTATAATTGTCTAAATATAATATATAAAATAATAAAAAAATAATATATATAATAAACGTATCATATCCTAGATTTTTGAAAATTATCGTATCGCCGTATCCGTATCGTATCCGATACGATACCGGTACCCGTATCCATGCAACATAGATTGGAAGTTAAGATTATTGACAAAAACTTGACATATATTGATAACATTTTCTAAATTGAAAAATATATAGATATATTTTTACCCTTATAAATTTATTTTGTATTAATTATCATACAATTAGAATTATTTATCATACGGTTTGAAATAATTTAATATTTTGTCAAATATTATCAAATTTGATAATCTTAGAAAGAGGAGAATAATCATTGTAACAATAACCAGAGTCATAATAAGACAACAAAAAATAATATAAATAATTTTGATCTTTTTTTCTTGTATCTCCATTAAGTAACATAATAAAAAAACTGTTATGTACCTATAAGATAAAATCTCATTGTATGAATGGCCGTGAGAATATATTGGTCTATTTTTTAATGTTGAATAATTATTCTTTTCATTGGTTTATTTTGTATGAGAATTTTATTTTTATTTTCTTATAATATGTCCTCGTTGCAACACACAGGCACAATTATATATTACGTTTTAAAATGCTGCATTTAAATTATAAATTATTTTTGTGAGTTAGTTAAAATTGTTATGTTAATCCGCTATAAATGAATCCCGACCTCAATATCATAATATATACAGAAGCAACAACACAATATTATATTTACAAAACTGTAACTAACACAGTTCTCCGTTACATAAGCATATTAGAAAGCACAGTACATCGGACCTGGTAAACTATTTACACATGGATTTAACTCTTGTACAACCATGAACCTCCACTACTAACATGGGCCGATATTCTAACAGAAAAAGGGTATATACAAACTATAGACAAGGGATGGTCTATGACATGCAAAATAGTGATTCAAATGCTACCCACAATTACAGCAAAACCTTCAACTCTTAACTTTGGGCTGCTTGTATAGGAAGAGGTAACCCCGCATGAAGAACTAGGGGATCCTGCTTCAAGCCTCGGTTTTTTACTGAAAGACACTGAATTTACAGAAGGGATGGAATTAGATGAGGATGATGTACGAGAAGACGCAAACTGAGAGTTTAGTCTTTCAACAAAAATGGAGTCATGTATTAAGGGGTTGTTAGTCCTTACGGGCGGTGATTCACACAAAAATACTGAATTTGCTTCAGCACCATCCTGTTAAAAGACATAGTGAGCTTACGTTTTACCTTCTCAGCACATGTTTTTTAAAATATATGAAAGACAGATAGCGTGAAACTTTTTTGACAGTGCCTAAGAACGGTTACCTGGCTAAGAATGAGATCTGTCTCTAACCGGTCGCCCCCTCTGGATGAAAAACAAACAAAAAGCAAAAATAAGCCATCAACATCTGACAATTCCCTAAAAGCTTACCTTAAAAAATTTGCCCCAAGGTCTCGTGCACAATAAAAACATAAAAATATCATAACATATGAAAAGGTGACTGACTGGTATGGTACCGCGATCTGAAACTGATAAGATCATGGTACAAGTTAAATGACTGACCTGTTTAGATTGGCACCACTTTGGTCGAGACTATTAAAGAAGAGAGAGTGTTGATTAACATGCCTAGGTGTGGGGCAGTAAATAATAGGCTGGTTTTCAATTCCCGAAGACCTTGCTTCTCTCTCTGGTATAGGCATCAGTTCCATCAACTTTTTCTTAGTCATCAGATTCGCCATTTGTACTTGACAGTAGTACCTGTAGCGTGCAAAGATTCAGGTAAAATTGGTAGATACGGGAGAAATGATGGACGAATTGTTTGATTACTGAATGTAGCATTGTTAGAAAAAGATTTTACACCATTAACCAAGGAAATCAGCATAAAAAATATTACCGAAAATCAAAGAAGGCAATGCAAGTGATGAGCTCAACGGTAAATTACCAGGAAAAGTTGTAAAATTGTGCAAAACCCTAGGTTTAACAACAAAGCATAATTGTTCATTCAAATCTATAACTTTTTTTCGATTACTTAATCCTTAGATCAAAATAGTAGATTCAGCCAAAGCTAATTCTCTGTCAATCTCTCTCTGATAATGGTGTGTCAATGAATGTGATGCGGCTGCACAAAAACCCTAGATGGTCCGAGATGGGACTTAAATAACAATTTATTTATCATCAAAATGGATTGCTTTAATGAGATCGATCTTGGTTGGGGCTGAGATGGTCCGACACGTGGAATGTTACATCACATTGCAATATAAGAAGATTCATTATTATCTTATTTGCCTTTAGTGAAAAAAAAGAGAAGAAAATTTTCATCTTTTCTTCTTTGGCAAAAGTGAGAAAAGATATTTCGAGATATATTTCTCAAGCTCTAATGCCATATACCTACATTATATGCCTCCTGAAGATATTACACAAATTCATGGGTAAAACCATAAATACACCTCCAGGAACAAATATTCGGTTCAAAATTGAAACGAAACCTACCATGTTTACTTTCTTTCAATGAATTCACAGCCTGATTCTCTAAACTAAATGTACTTTGCTTGATGTAGAAATACAACTCAAATATGCTCGTAATTGACCAAATTAGTTTGCAACAACTCAATTTACTTCGACGAATGTGATTTTGACTTAACTGGACTCGGAATTGAGCTTAATCTGCATAGTTCAGTGCAGCAACAAAAGGTCGTGTAGATGTATTATCTCGCTCCCTTCTCACCTTCCCGAGAAACCAAATATATTTTTTTAAGTGCTCCCAGAAACCAAATATTGATTCAAAAGAAAAGAAAAGAAAAATGTCATTACCACAAAAGAGCACGGCTGAGACTGTGGATTGGAGCAAGATATCGTCGATGCCGCCAGATCTGAGATTTCTATCACAAAATACAACAAAAATAAGGGGGAAATTTGGAAATGTATCTCTATTTATGTACAGATCTAGACAAATTCAAACCCGAAGGCATGAACTCATGCCAATAGAGGAAAGAAACGGGGGCTATTTCGCTGCGCTTTAGTATCTCTCTCTTTCTTCGTTCTTCCCTACAGGATAGAACAGTTGTGGATAGAGTGGGAAAAATGGCACGCCGGAGCCGGCTCCGTCACGGAACGGCACGGTAACGGCACGGCACGCGTGTCATTCGCGTGCCGTGACTCGCGTGTCCCGTGCCGTGACCATTCGCATGCCGTGATCATCTTTTGAAACTTTGGCACGGCACGGCATGGCACGTGAAAAATTTAGTCACGGCACGGCACGATACGTAATCACGCGAGTCACGTGTAATTAGAACCATTAGATATTGATTTAATGGTTCTTGAATAAATTAATTTAAAGTATGAATAAATGGTCACGCGAGTCACGCGGGTCACGGCACGTTTAGGCACGGCGTGACTCACGTGGCGTGATCATTCGCGTGTCGTGACCACCCCTTGACATTTTAGTCACGACACGGCACGGCACGGCACGGCACGGCACGTGAAAAATTAACTTGATCACGGCACGGCACGACACGAGATCAAAGTCACGGCATGTTAGTCACGGCACGTTTTTCCCTCTCTAGTTGTGGACCTGGTATAATCCTAGGTGTAAGACCATAATTTTAACTAATTGTGGGTCTCGTTTGGGACGTTATTACTTTTGACCTAGAAGGCTAGAACCCATTTAGTTACGTATTATGTGGCAGTATTTCTATTTAATCGTGTATTGAGTCGTATGTATAAGAGAAAAATGCACCTGGTCGTAACTTGTTATACATAGAGAGGTTTTAAGCGAAAGAAATCGAGAAGGGGAATCAAAGTTGATAAATTTGGGGGCATCGGTGTATGAGGTAGAAGCCGTAGAACGGGTGTAGGTAGTTTCTTTTCCAAAAAGGGTAAGGTCATTCCGGACATTTAAAGCTGAGCTGGAAGTCTGGAACCCTGGAGACAGAGATATGAATCATGTAAATGTGATTAGATTAGACTTGGATTATGACTGTTAATGACGATTTGATTAGGAGAAGATAAGCTCAGCTCACGCGCTTCGCACCCCCCCATCGTTTTTGCATTTACAAACTTCGTCTCTCAGTTGGCTCCTCTCCAGTGAAAGTAAAACTGGAACGTCCGGGATTAATATCAGTTGTCATATGCACTGGCAGACCCAAGAAGAGTAGGCACTTGTCTACTTTTGGATTCGAAAAAAAATGTAGATCTAGTGGTATTTAATACTTGTGTCTACTTTTGGATGGATATAATGTCTACTCCTGAATTTAATTTACGGTTCAGTAAAAGAAAACTGGGTGAAAATATAAGTCAGCCCATATTGATTCGTGTAAAAGAAAGAAAAAGGCGCAGTCCGATTAGTTATTCCACTTAGAAGAATCGTTGATTTGTTAGGAGAAAAAAGAGGTCCACTACTAAGGATATATATATGTATCGTGCCGTGACTAGTCACGTTGTAATTTAGATCACGTGTCGTGTTGTGCGTGACCAAATTTGAAAGGATGATCATGGTACGTGAATGGTCACAACACATTAATCACGCCATGACCACACATGATGCGTCCAAACGTGACCGGTCACGTTTGGTCACGTTTAAATTTTAACTATTTTTTTAATAATTTATGTTAGTTTATTTAAGATTCACCACTCGATTAAGATCTAATGGTCTTAATTACACGTGACCATGTCTCATGCCATGACAAAATCTTTTGCGTGACGTGTCTTGCCGTGCCAAATTTTCGAAAGAAGGTCACGGCACGTAACCGGCACACGTGTCGTCACAAAACTGTGTCATGTCGTGACATATCAGGTTGTACTGTGACTTTTTTAAATCTTATCCACTACTTCACCCGATTCGTCAGGAGAAAAAAGAAATTGTACTCTTGTCAATATTTTGTGCCTATCCCTTATCAAAATTCTAAATCCGCCCCAGATCATATGTTGAACTGTCTTTGGCCAGTTGATACTGGAAGGGTCGCTCTTTAATTATATGATCGTACTTGTATAGTTGTACTTGTACCTATGAAAAACATTGAATGGTTCTCGCCAGTTGAATCGTTTTTTTCTATAAGATCCAATGATTCAGATATCAGATTTGGTCTGATTGTATAATTATCTCGCACCCTACGTTTTCTCTACCAGAGTGAAGTGGCATGGTGCTGTTTTTTCTAATGTATTTTATTTTTTTTATAATTTCATGTCCTCGTTTTACTTTTGCCTCAGAGTTAACGAGCCAATGAACTCCATAATAAATGATGATAGTTTAATTTTGATAACTTATTAAATATGACGGTGAAAACATTTTAAACTCGAAATGTACCTCACTTGTTATCAACTTCCATATTGAACTCGAAGATTTGAAATTATCAAGGATACGGCCCAAGTTATTCCAACAAATGTTATTTAATTGAGCTGGACTAAGATAAATAAACCGATCTTGCTAGTCATTAAAGAATCATAAAATAACCTTCATACATATTAATTTGAGTGGTTATTAATAAATCAGAAGTGTAAATATGGAACATACCAAATGATCTTACTCTAATTTCATCAATCAAGGAACCTCTCCATACAAAGGTTCTTCTGTTAAGAAAAATTGTGATAAAATTTTCATATTCTGGTGATTGAAAACACAATTGCTAGACTGCTAGTTATTGAATATTGATTTCCCTCTTCTCCTTCTGATCGGGGTTGTCTAGTCTTATAGCTCATCATAGTTCCTCTAAATGCACACGAGGGGAAAATAATGAAGATGAGGGATGAAGACTAGATCAACACCGATCAGAGGGGAGAAAAGGGAAATAAAGAGAAAATGAAGAGACAATTTAAGGGAGGAGGCTTGACTGAAATGTAGCAAGTGTGTGTGAAGTGGCGGTTCAGGGGTATAATGCACGAGAAATAAATACTGACTGGGGTTATGGTTGAGAGGCGGAAATGAATCTTACACGGCTTGAACTAAAAAACAGTGTTTGGAGACTGATAAAAAAATACACAAGTTTTTAATAAAAGACCGTGTATGAAATGGTACAACCGTACAGGGTTCAATATTATTGAACCGTGTACAAATAAACATGATTTAAGGACACGGTTCAACACTTTCAGACCGTGTGTGTATGTTGGAGCTTTTTTTCGTGCGAGTGCCTCCTTCCATTACACACTGTTAATGTGGAATTTTTACGCATTCGTGACCGTGTATGATATGCCGTGTATGGTCACGTTTTCTGTACTAGTGTCTTTTTGTTTATCTCAATTGAAGTACTTGTGTATGTTATACTCTCTCTTTTCAGTTTTTTGAAAACTTTCGTAGATGTTGTGAAACCGTGAGGATAAATTGAACTCTCGACCTTTTGAGTAACCTTAGGAGTTTTTTCTAGCCAACTGTGCTACCTTCATTTTCTCTCTTTTCAGTTAGCAGTTTGTTTGTGGTCTTTTAGGTTTAATGAAATTATTAAAATAATACAAACTTTTTTTATTACTATGCATAGATACTCATACAACTAATTGTGTTGTTATTTGTAATATATAGTTTTAACATTTTGAAAAGATATTTATTTATTTGATGTAACTTTTGATGTAAGTGACTCTTATGTCTTGATTTGGTACCTATTTTAGGTCCCAATTAGGTTCATATGATTTCTAATGAAATCGGTGGAAATATCCACTATTCTTCAAAATAAAAGGTATTTATTTGTTTTCAAATGTGTCGCATGCAATTTTTCTTCTATAAATATTTTTTTGGGTAATTATATCTTCCCCCATCTATCCATCCCCCATTTCATCTCCCAACTAACTAACTACCTTTTCTAACTATAATTCAAAATTCTAACTACCTAATAGCCCTACAAATTAATTACCCAATTTTCTCCATTTATTTCTTTCCTCTTTCTCTCTCCCTCTCCCACCTCTCCCACCTCTCCCTCTCGACCTCCCACCTCCACCTCCGTCTCTCACCTCCGTCTCTCACCTCCGTCTCCCACCTCCCACCTCCGCCTCCTCTCTCTCCCACCTCCGCCTCCGCCGGAGTAGATCCATCATTGTCGACTGCCGGGTCAGATCCGCCTCCGCCGGGTCAGATCCGAGTTATTTGCAAAGAACAAAGCTTCATTAATAGTGAATTAGAACAGTGCGTACTAAGTACATATGGATGAATACTTAATGTTTTAGAGATGAATACTTCAACGTTTATGGATGAATACTTAATATCTTAGGCATAAATACTTTAACTTCTTTAACTTATATGTATGAATACTTGATATCTTATGAATGAATACTTTTTATTTGTTTGGTATGCACATATGTTTGTAATACTCTTGGTACATTAACTATTTACACTTACACGATGAGGATGAATACTTGCTTAATGCGGGATGAATACTTGCATGACGAGGTGTGAATACTTGTGCAACGGACAACTCGAAAGTATGTCATCATGGATCTCATTTGAAAGAGAAAATTGTGTAGAAGACATTCGTGGTTTTAGATTTGAAAAATTCCTCACAGATCGTCAGAAATATTGGTTAGATTGAACGGAGAAAAAAAAACTCATCTCTAAAAACGTGTAATACTCTTGGTACATTAACTATTTACACTTACACGATGGGGATGAATACTTGCTTAATGCGGGATGAATACTTGCATGACGAGGTGTGAATACTTGTGCAACGGACAACTCGAAAGTATGTCATCATGGATCTCATTTGAAAGAGAAAATTGTGTAGAAGACATTCGTGATTTTAGATTTGCAAAATTCCTCACAGATCGTCAGAAATATTGGTTAGATTGAACGGAGAAAAAAAAACCATCTCTAAAAACGTGTAAAAGATGAGTGATTGATGTGTCCAAATATGCTTCTATTGCAAAGATGAATACATTTATATAGATGGATGAATGCTAGTTGTGTTACAGATGAATACTTTTTTTGCAAATTTCTAAAATGAGCTGAAGGTAGTTAGAAGTCCCCCACTTAATTAATGCGCTGACGGTTATGCGGTCCCCCACTTAATTAATGCTCTGACAGTTGTGCGGTCCCCCACACATGTTGTTTGTTCCCTACTTTCTTGTTGTAATATATCCAAATATGTTTCCATTGCAAATGTGAATACCTTCATATAGATGGATGAATACTAGTTGTGCTACATATGAATACTTCTGCAAATTCCTAAAATACACTGACAGTTATAAATTCTAACTAACTAACTACCTTAATTAATGCAACTGACGGGGGATGAAACGGGGGATTGTTCACGGGGGAGAGCTAGGCGGACCCTATTTTTTTAGGGCGAAGTTTGAATACAACCCTAATCAATCATAATGAACCTTTTTCAATTTCAAAATTTCAATTTGTAAGCAATAAAATCCCCCGCCAAATTAACTAAAACTTCTTAAGTTATGCCAAAATCAGAACTGGGGAGAAATAATTCATAATAAAAGTGAAATTTAGCAGAAACGAAATCCGTGGCAGTAAAATTTGTGATGATATTGATTATTTCTTGATTGAATTCAAAAATAAGATTGAACACTAAAACACCATACGTGCATGCAATTAATGAAAACACCGATGAACATATACAATGTATTATAAATACCACAGAAACACTGTTAGAGCCTGTTCGGATGCCATTATTCTCAATGGAAATTGAAGAAATCTGGACTGATTGAGATTTTAAACTCTTTACCTGTTCGGATGGCTCTCTCTTTTCCATATCGTTCCCAAAATTTCTTCCCAATTTCTACCCAGCTAGTGTAAAATTGTGGAAAAAAAATATTGTCTCCGACTCCATTTTTTCTTTCCCAAATGGTGGCGTGCTCTAGTTCTTTTCTCTTCTGTTGGATCTAATATAAATCAAAGAAAGTAATTTGTCGGATTGAAGAGATTTGTATTATATCCAAATGTTTAAATCAAAGAGCATTAAGCAAATGGAAATATTAGATCCAACAGATTACTTTCTTTGCACTATTATAATTTTTATTAATAAAAATAATTGTATAATTTCAAAAAATTAAGCAAATGGAAATATTGTATTAATCACTCACAATGATCAATTTGTTAATTTAATTTTAAATAATTTTTCGGTGATTGGAATTAATCATTATTTTATTGCATTAATCTTGTATTAATCACCACATGCAAAAGGCTTGTTGTAAAATAATAATTGGTAAATATTGTTATATTATTGTTTAATTGATTTAATTTAATTTAATTAATAATTATTTTATTGATATCAAGTATTTAGAAAGAAAATAGGATTTCCACAATTATTCCCACAGTGCAACCGAACACTCATTCAGTACATTCCCATAATTATTTCCGTGCATATGGATTCCCGCAAATAAAAAAATGGATTCCGAACCCATCAAATCCCATCCCGCACAATCCCATAACATCTGAATAGGCCCTAATAGGTCTAAATTATATACAGATTCGATCTAATTTTTATCACATAATAGCACTAAATATCTTGTATTTTAGTAGAGAATAGAATGAAATATATCCAAGAATCAAGTTACTGCCAAAGTCTATTTAAGTTACAGAAAAAAGAGCAAATTGTAGATCTTCTCGCAAGCTTTCCGAAAAGTGGTAGAACACTGAAAACGGAGTTACGGATCATGAGCTATGCCCGTTTGAATTTCAGAGCAAAACAGAGGAAACAGAGCCCAGTGCGGGTCAGCCACCCGCACTCAGCCATCAGGAGATGAAAACAGAAAAAACCGAGCCCAGTGCGGACGCACTGACCCAGAGTGCGGATCAGCCACCCACACTCAGCGACACACAGTTCGTATTTTGGCCATATCTTGGTCATACGAACTCCGATTTGGGTGAATCAAAGCTTGACGGAACCAGGACAAAGAGATCTACAACTTTCATGAAAGACACAAATTCAAATTTGGAATGTATAATTTTGTACAGCCGCATCAATGGCCGATCAGCCTGAAAAACTGCTAAATATGGAAAGTTAGTGGGCGCCAACATTAGAATAACTTGATCTCCAAGTTCATAATCACAGAATTAGAAATATAGAAGTTAGTAGGCTTAGTGGGTGCTGAAAATATAACAACTTGATCCCCAAGTTCAGAAAATGACTAAGTTAATGGGCGCCGAAAATAAAATGACTTGATCTCCAAGTTCAGAAAATGTTATATAAGGCTAAGGAGGCCACAGGAGAAATCATCACTGCTCATCATTGTTCAATTGAAGTTATTCTGCTCCACTTTTTGACGGTGATCAAAGTTGCGAAGGAAGAGAAGAAAGAAGTCGAGGTTTTGCTTGAGCGACAAGGGAAGAACTTGGGCAGGAACTAGGAGATTGGTTGTATTCTTTTCTCTTACGTATTTTCTCAGTTTTTACCATGTTTATTTTGTATTTTCTTGTGGATGCTTGCTTCTCCATGAGAGACTAGTTTTACTCGGATTTTATTTTACTCGGATTTTAGTTCTATTTTACTCGGATTTTAGTTTTTATGATGATTGTTTGATTTGATGTTAATTTCTGTGATTTATTCTTTATGAATTTCATTAGTACTTGAATTGTAGTTCACCTGGTTAGGTTTAGTGAATTGAAGTAGCTTGAAATCACGTTAATCGTGTCTTTCCGCTTTAGTTTATTAAATTCTAGCATTGGTCAAGGTAAGGAAAGTACTAATTGAAATCATAAACATATATCTTAGGATTTAGTTTATCTTAGGACCAATTTGATATCTAAACCGGAACTATAGGAATTAAGGTTAGGGTTTGGTGAATGACTTAATCGTGAAGTCAAAACCTAATTATGACACCTTAGAAAAAATATTGATATATACTTTGGAGCATGTGACTTAAATATCCCTCTAGGTTAGTGACAGCCCTAGAATTCGAGGAACATTAATCCATCCACCCAAAGTATTTGTATCAATATTTGTTCCAAAGGCTAACATCAAGCTTCATGGTCTAGGTGATCTAGGCACGTTATTTAATCACGGATGTGACCCTGGATAACATTTTAGGTTAGAAACCTCGTCATATCAAACATGAATTTAAACAAACCGAGTAGATAGAATTAGCAAGGGATTGTGGACCGAATAACCCTAGACTTCTCAAACTTGATTTTCACCCGACTTTTTATTGCTTTTTGTTACGAAACTTTAATGTTCCCTTAAAAACAAAATTACACAAAAACCCCCCTTTTACTTTTATTGTTTAGTTTCAAAAGTAGTTTTCTTTATTGAAAATTGGTATTTCCCTATCTCCGTGTGGATCAATACCTAAATACTACAATCGATAGGTTGTGCGCTTGCAACTAACCTATTCATTGGGTACAAAGGTTTATAAATATTAAAAGTTAAAAGAGTATAAAAACACTAGACCTAAAATACTCAACAAGCCCTTATAGAGTAAGATGATTCGGACTATTTTTTTAACTTTGAACGAATTTCAAAGTACAAATAACACTAGTTCTCTTCATATCCCAAATAGACATCATTTTTTAATGGGAAATTTTTTTTTATGCCACTCCAAAACATGAAAATTAGGAAATTACCACCCTAAAACATGAAATTAGTTATTTGTCACTCTAAAATCATTAAATTTATGAAATTGCCACAATTATACATCTAATATACATATTTGATTAAAATTATTCTGAAAAATATTGTATAAAAAAACGTATTTTGATATTTCTAAAATTACCCTTAAAGTGAACAGAACCCTTCATCCTCCTCTCTTTCACCCTTCCTCCGCCGAACCTCCTGCCTTCCACCATGTATCGCCATTGGCCACTGGAGAAAGAGAGGAAGGGTAATACTGGGATGGTACCGACTGTACCAGTGTCATCCGATAACCACAAAATCAGCATACAACATATCACACCACACCAACACACACAAGTCCCTGTACCGGGTTTGGTACAGTACCAGTACACCAAAGAACAAGCAACCAGGTCAGAACCCAGCAAGGACAGAAAGGCAAGGCACACACAAGAAAAACCAAGGCAAGGAACAACAGAAAGGTCACACAGCAACATAGATAACCAGCACCGAAAACAAGGGGCCAGTGCCAGTACTGGTACAGAGGCTTAGAAACAAAAATAGAAAGATTACCTCTTTTTTTGAGATATCAGGCCTCTCTATGAGCTCCTTCACTATACGAGCTACGCGTATTCCCGACAGTAGACCTCTCCTGAAAGAGTACGGGAAGTGAGAAGCATTAGTCGATTCCAGAACGGGGAAGGGGAATTGGTTCTCCGCAATTCGGTGTTTCCTGAGGGTGAGGGGAGGAGAATCGACGAAGTCGAAGAGTCTGATGGATGGGTCCCACCAGAGGGAGATGAGTGGGATGCGGTTCTAATTTCTATGTTTTGGAGTGGCAAATAACTAATTTCATGTTTTGGGGTGGCAATTTCCTAATTTCTATGTTTTGGAGTGAAATAAAAATAATTTTTCCTTTTTTAATTAATCTAAAACCATAAATAGTAGACTTCACCGTACGGTTCTACATATCCTGGGATATGTGTCCGTGTGTTATGAACGTGCTTTAGTACTACGGACAATTCGCCAAAAACAAATAGCAATAATAAAAAAAGACGTGCTTTAATTATACTTTTTGGGCCAGGTTTGATATAATCGATATAGTAGCTTCTAGTGTAATAACATGTACTTTTTTTGGACCGTCTCTCTGACCCACAGTTGATAATATTTTTATAGCGTTGTATGTAAAGTGGTACGTATATATATTGTTTGTTTAATAATATATAGTTGTATTGAATTTAATCCGCTATACGCGGCATACGCCTATACCGATGCCTTCCGTGATGTTAGTTTATATATATATATATATATATATATATATATATATGAGGAGGGTTCCAATGCATCAAAATTTGGTGCACCAAAATGCACCAAAATGCATCCAAAACTCATATATCTTCATTTTCAAAGTTCAAATAGTCGATTCGATCCTTCCAGCGTGTTCTTCATATTAAAATGTGCTTGGAGACCAAATTTTACATTTTTTGGAAATTTTTTACTATTTTTTCAGAATTTTTGAAAATCACCACTTTGCTGAATTTCAAATTATTGTTTGGTGATTTCCAATATATATATATCCGACTCAATCCTGATTTTAAACTAATCGTTTTAGAGTCTGCAGTCAGGGACGGAGTCACGTTATTTCAAGGATGCACTTGTTTGTCTCTAGACCAATATTTTTTTTGTTATTTCTTTTCAGAAAAAATTATAAAGATATACATATTTTCAAAATAATTATACAGTTATGTCTTACTTTAAAATTCTTGTTAATTCTGTTCAATTTCTTAGATCCGCAGCCATCAACAAAGTACCGAAACTTTATTTATTTAAGAGAAATGTAGGATGAAACCAACCTAGGGTACCGCTCTCTCTCTCTGTTTTTTTTTTCCGAAACAGTGCTACTGTGGTGTCATGGTGACATTTCTAGCTAGATGTCTACTGTGCCGTAGCTTCGTGTTTTGATTTCATAATCATGCTTTTAAGGGTCTTGATTTTGCTAGATTTACTCTACTTAAGAAGAAGATTTGACGCCGAAATTTTTAAAGTTACCATTATCTCAAAAAAAATAAACTACAAAACTACAAAATATGAGTATTTCGAGATCTACCACGGCCGTAGAAGAATTCTGCGGCCCCAAAGGCTGAGGACCGCACAGACATTCTACGGCCCCATATATATTTTTTTGGTTTTTTATCTAATAAAAACAGGGGCACCACGTGGGGATATTACTTTAATATTTTTTTTGTTCTTGGAATGCGTGCCCGTATGAGATATCTCAAAGTTTGCTGCGCCAAAAAAAAATTATATATATGGGCAGCAGAACGCTTGTGCGGTCCCCAGCATTTGATGCCGCACCGGTGTTCTGCGGCCGTGGTAGATCGCGAAATACTCAGATTTGATGGTTTTTTGGTTTATTTTTTTTTGTGATAATGGTAACTTTAAAAATTTCGGGATTTAACGAGATGATCTACGTTGTTTTCAAGCACTTTTGTATAAGATCGGCCCTTAATAAGATTATTGTTTCCAGACCATTCAAAAATAGTGATTCAGTGTCCATTTAAAAAATATATTAAATCTGATGTCCAAGTATATTTTAATACGGATATCACATTGAGCGGTTCAGATCGACTGTTTGAACTTTAAAAATAGAGATAAAAAATGTGAGGTCCGACGATACATGAAAAACGCAAGACATTTCTCTTAATGAAATAACAAGGAATAAATTGCAATGACATCTTTTCATTTCATTACGTGGCACTTTCCGATCAAATTATCTTTTGCTTAGAGCATCTACAATTGACCAAACGTTTAGCAAACTACGTCACTTTAATTTGCAAACCGCTCTGTCAAATTTTGCAAACCACTCCAACGCAGCAATTAGCAATTGACGCTACGTCAGGGTGTCATTAGCAATTGAGATCGGTACAGATATGGAAGAAATTTTTTAACAAATCAATTAGCCAGGGTGTCATTAACAAAATATTTTCTTTTAAAGCAAATTTGCTAATTAAGCAATTATAGTACAACCCAGCAATTAAATTAGCAATCTTCCACATCAGATTAACAATTTATAAACAATAGCTGTTGTAGATGCTCTTAAACATTGGTCGAAATTGTGTGATGAGCGCATACTTAATCTCTATAAGTTTTAAAATTGTCGTGCACAAATTTTAATACAGATCGAATTGAATTTAATCTTATATTCGTTAGACCAATATTGATTTCCTTTCGGAATTTTAAAACACGTCAGTTTTGTTATTTATCTTTTAAAAATTAAATTTAGTAATTTTTAATTTAACTATTAATAATAACTATAAAATAAAAGGTATATTTCAAAACACACTAAATATGTAGAAAATAAAGTTCAATAATTGTTTAAAAAAAGAAAAGGGTCGAGAGAAAGAAAAGAGGGTAAATTCGAAAGAGAGAAGGAACGGTTTCTAATGGAGAGCTTTCTAAAAATTTGGAAATAAAACTATACAATAATAATTAGTCATAAAGCAAAAAAAAAAAATTTAAGTGTTTTTTTTTTCGCGCTTATCCTAAAAATATTTTGTGCACTTTCAAATTCTAAAATCTCTCCTTCTAAATCTAATTACTTTCTTTCACATTTCTCAAAATTTAATGGTGGCGACATAGAAAATCTCACCTCTACCTGCTTCGTTTCACTCCCACTCGTCTGATGATAACACTTCTTTCAACAAAGAGTAGTTCGTCGCGCACACACACACTCCTCCCCCCCACCCAAACTCTCAAGCGCAAGCAACGTGATTGCGACGAATCAGATTCCTCCTCTGATTCCCAATCTAGGTCCAATTGGAGTTAGAGTGGCATCCGAGTCCCATACAGACCCGCTGACAAAAATCTCAAACGCTCCTGAGAAGCCTTTCAAACAATCTTCTCGAGAAGAAGAATAGGAAAGGAGGAGGCAAAGTCGCGCAATCAAGGAGTATGCATCTCAGCCGCTTTTGAGCAATCTTTTGAGGAGCAGGAGTGGAAGTGAGGACGCCATTAAAATTTGAGGTACGAGAAAGAAAGAAGATTTGCATTGGAAGGAGAGGTTTAGAGTTTGGGGTGCACAAAATGTTTTTTTGGAAGAAGCACAAAACAAACACTAAGAAAAAAATAATGTCATATTTTTTATGAAAGGGTTCCAATATACCCGAACATTTTTTAGATACTATTCTCGAAAATTGAATCTACATCTTTTGAAAGAGAAACAAGAACTCGTATCACTGCACTAAACTCGTGGTTCATAGAAAAGAAAAAAGAAAAAGAAAAATAACGCTCTTAATTCATTTTTTGCTTTGTGACTAATTTACCCTTATACAATTTTATTTCCAAATTTTCCAAGGAGCTCTGCATCAGAAATCTTTCGTTCCCTTTCCCGAATCTTTTTCCCTTTCACTGTCCCTTTGTTTTTTTTTAAAACAACTACTGAACTTCATTTTACATAATAACTAGAAAGTAAAAAGTTAATTTTAAAAGAAAATAAAGTTCACACATACTATAAAATGAAAAACGAGTAATTATGTGCAAACACATATAGTAACTAATGCAATTTTATATAACAAAATAATCTTCAGAACATGAAGGACAAAGCTGGTACTCTTAACCCGTCGTGAATAAATGCAAAACATAATTTTCGATATTTCCAACACATCGAATAATGCATTGCGTATTTTTGAAACTTTTCGCCATACAGGACGAAATAAAAAAAGCGAATCATCTGCAGACATAATGACCCAATACAATTTATGAATTTATAGAAGAAAATAAAAAGTCAAAATAAACGTGGTCGGCAGGATTCGAACCCGTCGTGAATAAATGCAAAACATAATTTTCGATATTTCCAACACATCGAATAATGCATTGCGTATTTTTGAAACTTTTCGCCATACAGGACGAAATAAAAAAAGCGAATCATCTGCAGACATAATGACCCAATACAATTTATGAATTTATAGAAGAAAATAAAAAGTCAAAATAAACGTGGTCGGCAGGATTCGAACCTGCGCGGGCAAAGCCCACATGATTTCTAGTCATGCCCGATAACCACTCCGGCACGACCACCCTTTGATATTTCTCAATAGTATTTTATAAATATTAAATTCTTTCACCAAAATGAGGCCTACGGAATACAGGCTCTAAGTCTCTAACCGAAGCCTATCAATGCAAAGCCCACAAGAGAATTCACATCACCTCAGGTGACCTGACTCGAGCAAATTACGATCGGACGGTTCATTTAACATAACACGAATTTCAAAACAGACCCCCTACAATCAATAGGCACCAGATTGAGTTTGATCCAGATAAAATTAATCTGAGCCGGCCGTTGCAATTTGCTTGAGTCAGGTACCTAGGAGGATATCTGTTCACAAAAAGAAAGACCTCTGGAATTTGTTTAAATCAGCGGTAAAAAGAGCGCCTATTATTGCATCATAAATCGGCGGTAAAATCATAAAATCGGGTCTACCGCCTACGGAATACAGGCTCTAACCGAATACAAAGCCCACGAAAGAAAGACCTCTGGAATTGTTTAAATCGGCGGTAAAAAGAGTGCTAATTATTGCATCATAAATCGGCTGTAAATAGTAAAATAATCTACACGTGTCAGAATCTGAAGAGAGAAATGGGACCCGCACCTGTTTTCCCTTTCCCGCGCTTGCTCGGCGGGAGAAAAATTCTCCTCCGACAGAGATAACAAAAAAAAAGAGGGAAACAAAAGGGGCTAAGGAAAAAAAGAGAGGGAAAAAAGGAGACACATTAGGGTTTTCTAACTTTTGTTTAGCAATTTTGCAATTTTCGGTTTGGTCCTCCCAAAAATCCTAATTTTTTCCGGCAGCTGAGGTAACCAAAATCCCTTTGATTTGTCGTGTCTTTCGCTCGATCCTGTTTTTGAGTGGGTTATTTCGCTTGATCTGGTGTTTTCACGGCGGATCCGTGTCGATTTGGGTGAAATTTGAGGTCAAATGAGTTCTGCCAAGGAAGAATTCGCTGGACCCATGGAATCTGAGGGTGAGACCGCCTCTGAGAATCGATTCACCGATCTATGCAAGGTCTTCTTTTGTCTTTCCCATTTCTTTTTTGGTACTTCAGTTCGTTTTTCTCTTACCTATTTCTTTTTTGTTGTTTAATTTAGTCATTGAAGGTTTCGGAGGAAGTGATTAGTGAGGCGACATCTCTTCTGAATGAAATCAAGAGCATTCTATTAACTTCATCATTTGGAGGCAGAGGGGTACCTCTTTTCTTATACATCTTTATCTCTAAGTTTTTGCTTGATATTATGCCTAAAAGTTTGCATCATTCAGCCAGAAGAGATGGAAATATACTGTAACGCATTTGTTCTGTACTGCGCAATAAAACTCAAAGATGATTTATCGAAGGAGGATGATAAACAGGGGAGAATAAAACTTTCAGATATATTAAGGGCTACAAATCTTAAGTAAGTACTCTTCTCCTTTTATTTTTTTGTTTAATCACAGTTGTGTAGCATAACAAATTTGATGCTAAACAGTTTATTCTAGTTTTAGACTCCAACTGCAGTATGCCTGTGTATAAACCATAATAATTGTCTAGGCAAATCCCTAGATCATTGGGTGTATACTGGTAAGTTTCCTAGCCATCATTTACTGGTAACCTGCTAACTGAAATAGACACATCTTAAAAGAGTAAAAATTAAAAAAATTGCATAAAACAATATTCAGGTTTTGTACTCATTGTATTGATTCTCCTCGTTATTTTGTGAATAGGCTTGATGATTTTTTCAAAGAGGCACAGCAATTTACTATCAAGGCCAAGCAAATATTGGGTGATAGATATGGGTTTGATTGGGAGGATAGGCTTGAGGTACTTCCTGTAGCAATGAAAAAGTGGTTTGATATACTTCTAATAAGCCACTAAATCTTCTAATTTCTCTCTTCTACTAAATATTTCAGCTGAAGCAGCTAGAGAAGATTGTAAGGATGTTAAATGATGCGAGAAAGTGCGTTGTATTCTATACATAGTTCTTTTCGTTTGTTTTAATTCAACTCTTGCACAAATTTGTAGCCATATTAGTACCAGGCCTGTTATTAGTTAGTATGGTGCAGGTATCTACTCCGACAGGTCTATCTTTAAACCTATATTCATCAAGGCTAGTTTAGAGTTTTAGTAATTTTACTTTTCTGCTATAAAAAAATGGAGATTAAACTCTAAACCATAAAACCTCAATGCTAGATCAAATTAGGTAATTCCTATTAATTAAATCCGATGCATCATAATAGTCAAATTGATTTTAGATTTTATATTATCTAATTGCTATATTATTTTACAGGTTTTTTGACAAAACTTTTGGTGATTTCTTTTCATTTGGCTCGATTGGTCAAAGTTCAAGTACACCCGAAATTTCTAAAGAAATACACCGATTTGGCTGGCTTCTTTTCTTAACTCTCCGCATTGACACACCTGACATTTTTAAAGACCTAGTGTCATGTGTGCATGGCCTAGTGGCTGTTTTGGTTGGTTTTTTTTTAATTTAATTTCTTGAGCTGTTTTTTTTTAAATGGTAATTTATGTATTGATCTTTTATATTTATCATTGTCAGGCTATACTTATACTTCATGTTCCGGTAAAATTCAGAAACTTTTCACCCCAAGATACGTCACGCTTAGGTAAGAAGTGATTGTTTTTTTATTCTATTTTTATTTTAGGATTTAATCAATAAAATAAGTTTCCATTTGGTTTCCTGTACAGTGAAAAGATCAGAAAAAGGAGTCGACCTTCTGGCCTCTCTGTGCAACACCTACCATACCTTTGAGGACTGTTTAAGGGGTATGATGGAAAAGGCATACAAAATAATATCAGAAACCCTGAATCGAAAACCAATTCTAGCTTCTGATTGCAAGACCGACCTTATGAACCACATTAATACAGGTATGGTATCATGTAGCTTTATACCAATCTCAATTTGTTTGTCTTGTTTTGTTAGGGTTTCGAAGAAGAGGCCACAAATAAGAGACAGAAATTTTATGAGGAAGCTTAATTGTATTCTTGACTTCATTATTACGTAGATTACATGACATAATTTATAGTAATATAAATCTCTAAAAAGAGAATCGTATAAATGACACGTCCTAAAATACCCTGTACTAAAATATTAAATTCTTCCTCCTTAATATAGCCTGCCAAACATAGCCTACTATTCTTGACATCCTGCTAAATCAAGCTTCATGAAAATAATATATGAGATGAGAGGCATACACAACATGTTTAAAACTAAAATTTTCTTGGCTTTCATATAAATGTAACAGAGGGTTTGATGTACTTTAATAACATGCTCGAAGAGGGGTTGGTGGGGCCTGGCATACAGGCTTTGGAAAAACACTACATGGATGTGGTTGGCAATAAAGGAGAGGTTGATGAAATGTTGTTTGTTCAATCTGAAGATAAACCTGTTGGTGCTTCTTCTAATTTGAGTGGCAGCAAGGTATGATAAAGATATCTTTCCTTCTCACTTTGTTTGCATTCAACCCTTTTAGTCTTTGAGATCTCCTTCAAAATGTGCAGATTTAATGAGCAACAAAGTGAAAATAAAAAGAGGACACAAATCATGTCAAATAATTTCCTTGGGCTTAATAGATGCTAAATTTTTAGGAAGTTTTCTCTTTGTTTATTGCTGTCCTCACCTTCTTTTCCTCTTATGCAGAGCAAATGTGAAACATTAGCCTCACCGACAAAAACAATAGCAAATATGCTGACTCTGCCACTCTCTCCAATGTCCCCTGCAAGACCTAATTTTATTACGAGTAACCCTAAGATTCTCCAAATGACGCCTGTAACGTCGGCTATGACCACTGCCAAGTGGCTTCGCGAGGTCATCTCCCCTCTGCCTGACAAACCATCTCCTCACCTTGAGCAGTTTCTCTGTCTATCTGACAACAAAAGCCTTACAAATGATCTGATCCGCCGGGCCCACATAATCCTTGAAGCAATATTTCATAATGGCAACTCCTTTGACATCTTGTGGGCCAAAGAGAGGAAACTCGAGGCCTCCAAATTGTACTACCGGGTTCTGGAGTCTATTTGTAGATCTGAGTCCAACTTACTCAGCTCAAGGAATGAAAACAACAACAATGGTAGTACCAATAACTTGGCACAATTATTATCAAATGAGAGATTTCACCGGTGCATGTTGGCATGTTCTGCTGAGTTGGTACTAGCCACACACAAGACTGTACTAATGATGTTTCCAGCTGTTTTGGAGGCAACTGGCCTGACTCCATTTGATTTAAGCAAAGTAATTGAGAGCTTTGTAAGGCATGAAGAGACACTGCCAAGGGAGTTAAAACGGCATTTGAACTCACTAGAGGAGCAACTACTGGAGAGCATGGTTTGGGCCAAAGGGTCTTCTTTGTATAATTATTTGCTTGTGGCTCGGCCTGATTTGGGGCCTGAGCTAAGTCGCTTGGGCCTCTTGGCTGAACCAATGCAGTCACTCGATGAAATTGCTGCACGGCATAACATATCAGTTTCTGGGGCTTTACCTGTTTCCGATAGGAAGCGAGACGCATCACCAGGTATTTCTTTATCACTTTCTTTTTAGCTCTTTGACACCATCCTGGAACATATGTTGCATACAATGCAGGGATACATAGACTAGTGTACTGTACAAGCAGGTAGATTGAAAAGAGAAATTTGGAAAAGTTTCCTTTTTAATCTATTAATTAGAAAATGGACTGCTTGTCAGCATTTACATGATAGCTGCTATAATGTTAGAGATATTAAAAGAGGCTCTTAATACTCAGCCTTAGTATTGTTGTAATAACCGTGACAAGTTGGTTGTTTACATAATATTGGAAAAAACAGTCCTAAAAGCAGTGAAGTACTGAGTTTTTAATTTAAGTATAATTTTCTTAAGATAAAACTAATCAGGGGGCGATCAACTGTAATTGAACTTTTCTCATTGCAATATTCTTATCCCTTTTTAAAAACAAGCCAAGCTCTCAGTCATTTTTTTTTTAATTGTTTAGGCCCCAATTACCCTTCTTCTAGAGTGTCTTTTAGTAGTTTTATGCTTAATGAGTATTCGCTAATTTTCTAAAATATGTTGATACTTAAAAGTAAAACCAATGAAACGGGATGCTTTTTTTTTACTTGGGCTTGAACTATTCATGTAAATAATTCTACTGACCTACAATGGGTTCCACCTAATACTGTTTTAGATCAAGAGGGAAGTGATGCACCATCACCAAAACGAGCATGTATTGAATCTGGAAGTGTACTTTTAGAAAGGAATTGCTTCACACCACCAGCAAAGGAAAGGCTATACAGCTTCAAGTCGAAGTTTCATCCACTGCAGTCCAGTTTTGCTAGGTCATTGATCTCCTCTCCAGTACAATTCATAGTTGTACTGAATTACTTGGCACCTTTTTGTCTCCGCACTTATTTTCTTCAAGTAGTGTCTTTCCTTTTCCATTTTGTTTTTTTAATTTTTTATTTTCTATTACAGCCCAGCTCAGCCTAATTCTGTTGGAGGGAATGAAACCTGTGCAGAGACGGGATGCAAGGTTTTCTTTAGCAAGGTAAATTTGAAATTAATTGTTTATCTTCTGCAGTTACACTCCTATAGAAACTATGAACTTCCAGTATACACCGTATAGGAGAAAAATCCATGTGCATGAAAATTTGAAAAAGGAAAACCTAAATGCTTTACAGAGTATGTACACCACAAACATCTGCAGGGTTGCAAATTTAGTGTATTTTCATTGTTCTTGGACTTCTTTTATTTGATCCTATCAGGCTATCACTGAACTACACACCTTGTAATATTATTATTTTTTTGTTAGAAACACTCTTTGAACTTATTGAAATAACATTTATTTCAGATTTTAAAATTGGGTGCAATCAGAATTAGAAGCTTATGTGAAAGGTTGAGGCAGCCGCAAAAAATCCTGGATCGGGTTTATGGAATATTCCAGCAGATCCTTGATAAGCAAACCCATTTGTTCTTCAGTCGTCATGTCGACCAAATTATTCTATGTTGTTTCTATGGTGTTGCAAAGGTAATTATTCTACGTGATGTCGGATAAAGGTTGGTTATAAAGTGGATAAACCCGACCAAACCTGTATTAATTATTAATCGTTATCTTTTAGTGGGAAATAAAATCAAACCAATTCTTTTCCGACCAATTATGCAAGGTTTGGGTTTTAAAGTAATTTGTAAATTGCAAGCTATATGGTTTACTTGGTGGTAGCATTTCTCCTGTTTCATCAATATGTGTTTAAATGTTTATTTGCCATAGGTATCAGGATTAAATCTGACGTTCAAGGAAATAGTAAGCAGCTATAAGAAAGAACCCCAATGCAAGCCTGAGGTGTTTCGTAATGTCCTTGTCAGCTCCTCAAATATGGTATTGTTCTAATTACTGGACAGAGAAAAAAGATGTACTATGTTCTGGAAGTCTGATATTAATGTTTCATGTGTGATGTGTTGAAACAGAGAGTGGGAGTAAGCCATGTCGACATCATCACATTTTACAATGAAGTGTTTGTGCCAGCTGTAAAGCCCTTTTTGGTTGGCATGGTTCCCTCTGCCTCTCGCACAGAGGAGAAGACCATTGCTGAAGGTGTGTATGCCAGTAACTGATTTTTTTCCATTAAAATTTAAAAGAAGTTGCTAAATATTTCTATTTCAAATTATGCAGGAGGTCAGATACCAGGTTCACCAAAGGTGTCACCCTTTTCAAATTTACCAGATATGTCCCCTAAGAAAGTCTCTGCCTCACATAATGTCTATGTGTCTCCCCTTCGCCAATCCAAGGTCACTTTATTTCTTTCTTTGAATAAGTTATACTTATTTTTTTTTGCTTGTACATGTATTGTTGTTTTATCTGCATAGCAGCTTGAAATTGTAACAAGTAACCCCCAAATCTTCTAAAGAACAATATGTTGTCAAGTAAAATTGAAGGCCAAGCTGCAATCTAATCAAGCAAAAAATAAAGCAAATGACAACTGAACTGCTGCTAAACGTTTGATGTCAACAGGAGACCAATGTTGTTCATAGCTATTTGCTTAAATGGAACCTGGCATATAAATCAGTTAGCTAAACTCTTATTGTAATATTATTTGAGACAGATGGATGCACTGCTCTCACCAAGCTCAAGGAGTTATTATGCATGCATTGGAGAAAGCACACATGCTTTTCAAAGCCCTTCCAAGGATTTAGATGACATCAACTCTCGCCTCAATAGGTTTTCCTTTATATCGTTCAATAAAAAATATTTGCCAAAAACTACAATTTGCTTGAAGGAATACTATTAAAATTTGTTCTCTCTTATTTCTTTGCTTTTCAAAACTTTCAGTACTGGAAGGAGACTAATAACAGGCAGAATCAATTTCGACATGGTTAGTGACTCGGTTGTGGCGGGTAGTCTAGGATATCAAAATGGAAGCTCTACTCCTTCTGATGGTGTTGCTGCTTTTGGGTTACCCATTAAGCGTGAGCAAGCTGATTCTGACCAGACCCGGTAGGGAACTTTGATGACCTCCTTGTATGTACTCTGTATTGTTATACATCATTTTCTCTTCTTTTTTAATAGATTAGGATAGGTCTTCTAGTTTCATATTCTGTATATGAGTTAGGTTGGCAGGAATAAATATGCGTGGAAAAATTACTTAATTTTGTATTTAGATTTGCTCGCCATTTTTCTGTAATTTAACTTGGCGAATGTATTGAATATTTAGGCTGCGGGTATGCTATAATTTAAACCGAGTGTTCTTATTTTTTATTATTCGGCCATCTTTTCCAGTTTCGTTTTGAAGAGCTGCCCTGTAATTATTGCAATCAATTATTTCCTGTTTCAGTTTTCAAATACCTTTTTTTTTTTTTCCGGAGGAAACATTTCAACGTGCTACTAAGAATATTTCCTCTTTACTTTGGGCCCTGTAATGGGCTTTAAAAGTTGGGCCTTTGATTGGGCCAATATCAAATGATGTCACTTTTTGTCAAATGTTTTATTTGGTGGGTTGACATAGTTGTGAGTGAAGAGCCTAGTCTGGAAGAAAAAAGATGGCTCACTAACCCGTGAGGCTATGTTTCGATGCATTGCTATTCGGAATAATGACAATCTAAACGAAAAATAGAGCTATTTGGAATAGAGAGAATAGGATTATTCTCTATTCTTACAAAAACATGGAATAACATTTGTTGCTTTCAATATTAATACTAATTTAATATTTAAACTAATATTATATTATATTTAATATTTAAATTAATATTATATTGTATTATATTTAATATAATATTTTATTTAATACTAATCTAATATTTAATATTATATTACATTTAATATTTAAATTAATATTATATTATATTATATTTAATCTAATATTTTATTTAAGGGCTTTCAGGCGTATCTATACCAGGCAAAATTCTCTTCTTTGATCGAAGACGCGGGACGAAGCACCGATGACAGAAATTGTAATACTAATCTAATATTTAAAATAATATTATATTAAATTTAATAATTAAATTAATATTATATTGTATTATATTTAAACTAATATTATATTACATTTAATATTTAAACTAATATTATATTATATTTTATCTAATATTTTATTAATACTAATCTAATATTTAAAACAATATTATATTACATTTAATCTAATATTTTATTAATACTAATCTAATATTTAAATTAATATTATATTACATTTAACATTTAACCTAATATTATATTACATTTAATATTTAAACTAATATTATATTATATTTAATATAATATTTTATTTAATACTAATCTAATATTTAAAATAATATTATATTACATTTAATCTAATATTTTATTAATACTAATCTAATATTTAAATTAATATTATATTACATTTAACATTTAACCTAATATTATATTATATTTAATATTTAAACTAATATTATATTATATTTAATATAATATTATATTTAATACTAATCTAATATTTAAAATAATATTATATTACATTTAATATTTAAATTAATATTATATTATATTATATTTAATCTAACACATAAATTATTACTTTATTCATTCCCTCCAAACTCTATTCCAAATATGCAATCCCAACAACTTTTTCACTATTCCGAATAGCTTGAGTTAGCACTGTTCTTAAACAGTAACTATTCTTATTTACTATTCTGGGTACGTTTGGATGAACTCTAGAATAGCTACTGTTTAGAATAGTAAATAAGAATAGCTACTGTTTAAGAACAACGCTAACTCAAGCTATTCAGAATAGTGAAAAAGTTGTTTGGATTGCATATTTGGAATAGAGTTTGACGGGAATGAATAAAATAATAATTTGTGTTAGATTAAATATAATACAATATAATATTACTTTAAATATTAAATGTAATATAATATTGTTTTATCAAATAAAATATTATATTAAATATAATATAATATTAGGTTAAATGTTCAATGTAATATAATATTAATTTAAATATCATATTAGGATTAAATAAAATATTAGATAAAATGTAATATAATATTAGTTTAAATATTAAATGTAATATAATATTAGTTTAAATATTAAATGTAATATAATATTAGTTTAAATATTAAATGTAATATAATATTAGTTTAAATATTAAATGTAATATAATATTATTTTAAATATTAGATTAGTATTAAATAAAATATTATATTAAATAAAATATAATATTAGTTTAAATATTAAATATAATATAATATTAGGTTAAATGTCAAATGTAATATAATATTAGTTTAAATATTAAATATAATATAATATTTGGTTAAATGTTAAATGTAATATAATATTAATTTAAATATTAGATTAGTATTCAATAAAATATTAGATTAAATGTAATATAATATTAGTTTAAATATTAAATGTATATAATATTATTTTGAATATTAAATGTAATATAATATTATTTTAAATATTAGATTAGTATTAAATAAAATAATAGATTAAATGTAATATAATATAAGTTTAAATATTAAATGTAATATAATATTAATTTAAATATTGGGTTATTATTAAATAAAATATTAGCTTAAATGTAATATAATATTAGTTTAAAATAATATTATTTAAAATATTAGATAGTATTAATAAAATATTAGATTAAATGTAATATAATATTAGTTTAAATATTAAATGTAATATAATATTATTTTAAATATTAAATTAGTATTAAATGTAATATAATATTAGTTTAAATATTAAATGTAATATAATATTATTTTAAATATTATTAAATAAAATATTAGATTAAATGTAATATAATATTAGTTTAAATGTAATACAATATAATATAAATTTAATTTTTAAATGTAATATAATATTATTTTATTAGTATCAAATAAAATATTCTATTAAATATAATATAATATTCGATTAAATATAATATAATATTAATTTAAATATTAAATGTAATATAATATTATTTTAAATATTAGATTAGTATTAAATAAAATATTAAATAAAATATAATATAATATTAGATTAAAGATATAATGTAATATAATATTTTTTTAAATATTAAATGTAATATAATATTATTTGAAATATTATATTAGTATTAAATAAAATATTAGATTAAATGTAATATAATATTAGTTTAAATATTAAATGTAATATAATATTATTTGAAATATTAGATTAGTACTCAATAAAATATTAGATTAAATGTAATATAATATTAGTCTAAATATAATACAATATAATATTAATTTAATTATTAAATGAATATAATATTATTTTAAATATTAGATTAGTATTAAATAAAATATTAGATTAAATATAATATAATATTAGATGAAATATAATATAATACAATATAATATTAATTTAAATATTGAATGTAATATAATATTAGATTAGTATTAATATTGAAAGCAACAAATGCTATTTCATGTTTTTGTAAGAATAGAGAATAGCTCTATTTTCTTTATTCCGAATAGCTCTATTTCTCGTTTGGATTGTCCTTGTTCCGAATAGCAATGCTATTTTAAGAATAGTGCTATTCTTAGTGCATCCAAACATAGCCTAACAGTAGCTATTCTAGCTATTCTAGAGTTCATCCAAACACACCCACACTGAAGCAGACTAACAAAAATTACAATAAATTCAGTCTAATTTATTTATTTATTTAAATAAAGCACAAACTCTTATTACATGTCTGACAAGTACATCGTTGACACCAATAATGTCATGACACAATCCAAAGTCTAAAAATTCAAACTAAACAATATAGCTCTTGATTTCCACTAACTTCTTGTTTTAAGCAATATAATCGAATAGTATTACATTCACTTGTTCTGCTGCTCTGCCTTCAAGAGGAAGGTGAATTTATGCCATGCTTGTGCGCTTTCCCTTTGCTTTTACTTTTGAATGTTAGATGAACTCCAGGACTTTTTTGTGTGCACGAACTATTGAATAGCAATGAATTGTTGATACTCTGCACATTACTATTGACCAAAGAAGTCATAGGCTTTGCACGTGCACCACCTTTACTGTCCATACTCTCAGCGGCCTTCTCATCCTGTGTCCGGGACCCGCTCGTCAGGCTGTTACCTCCTTGGTTCATTTTCCGACTGTAGCTGTGAGCATTATGACCGAGTTCCATTAAAGCACCTATATTCTCTCCGGCTATGGTTATGACCTTTGTATCTCTGTCGCTCTTTTTATGATTTGCATTTGGCATTGCCGTGCCGGAATTTGAGTGTTGGTGTTTGCCCCTTGTTTCAAACATCCCTCGTCCATTTTCAATTTCCTTCTTTTTAGGATGTGGGGCGTTATTCTTGTTGTTATGGTTGATATCATTATAATTGTTTTTACCATTGTTCCCATTGTTCCCAATGCTAATTTTGCTATTACCATTATTGTAAGTAGCACCATTCATTTTACCGCTAGTATCAGCACTACCATTGGTGCCGTTGGTGTTATTATTAGTATTATTGTAACTACCACCATTACCATTTACTTTGTTGTCTCTGTCCTCTAGCATGGCTATGGACTTGAGTGGAGATAGCACTGGTGCAGGCTTGTTTTCTACCTCAGGATTGGCTGCCTTGTTATCTGAGACAGAGATAGGAGGTACTTGTGTTGCTGTTTTGACCCGAGGAGATGGAGGCGGGGTAGGGGTTGAAGTCTTAATGACCTTTGGAGACGGCGGTGGTGATGGTGCAGTAGTTCTAGTTGGCACAGCTGGTTTTGGTGAATCTTGTTGTGGTGGAGGAGTTACCGGTCTAGGGTTAGGTTGGGCTGGTTGCACTGTAGGTGACAACACAGCTGGTCGTCGTATCACAGGTTGAGATGAAAGCGGTGGTGTAGGGACACGTGTCTGTGGCACAGGTGGTGGGACCATGGGTCTCCGAGCGATAGGCAGAGTTGATTGCCTAGGGACAGGCGCTGGTGGTGCTTGAGCCGGTTGGGCAGGCTCGGGTTGAGACTGGGAATCCGCCTCGGCTTGCCGAGCCATTGTAGCCAACCGAAACCAAGGGAGCCTAGGTTGGTTTTCCATGGAATTAAATTGTTTTTCTTCTATGAAGTTTTGAAACAAATTAATGTTGGTGTGAGTTGGTGATGGTGCTAGATTGGTATTTGTAGGGGAAACTGAGGATTGAGCATAGATGAACCAGCAAGACATGGCAAAAAAAGCTCAAAGTAAGGGATCTGATACCTAAAAGGAATTGATGGAGGGAAAGTGATTTACACGGCCGTGCATTGATCCAAGATTGGCATCAAATCAATTAATTAATTACTTTTCTTTTAATATTTTTACATGGAATTTGGTTTTAACTAATCTTGATAATTAATTAAATGATTACACGGTTGCTGAATACCCTCCTTTCGCTTTCTTTCTGACAAATCCGACTATACTTGTAGCAGCGACGACAGTATTTGCAAGTTTGAGTCGACATTGAGTTGACCTTTTTTTTTTTTTTTTTATTTACCACTTGAAAACTTTTCTCAAGTGATATAAAAAAAATTCAAAAATTCAAAAAGTTATAATTATGCTGTTTTCTTTGTAGATCGATTATATATCAACTTTATACAATTTAAATATCATTTAATATTTATTCAAATGATATTAAACATTGATAAGTGGTAAACTTAGGATTAAATTTTATTAGTTTTAATATATATCGTGTGTACGAAGTATATTACATTTTACTAATAGGATTTCAAAATTATAAGTTATTTTTTTACGATTGTTGAAATAATCAAACTAATCCGTTGTCAATATAACTCGCATATTTTGTTTCACAAAATTACTAGCAAAACCAACTTTACCAAAAAAAGATGGTCTGAACATTTTACTAGAAGGGAAAAATATAACATCACTAACAGGAGTCTTAATTAGCATTGCGGCTGGCTTTTTGTGTGCATCTTTTCCAACGGCCATTCTAATTGCCACCTCATTGCTTCTTCACAAAGATTTAATTGACAAAATTTTCAGATATATCATCGTCATTTGGGTATTTTTAGGACATTGCTTGATGTAAAAAGATGCCTTAGAACATTACTATATGGGGCTTCTCTCTTAATTTGCTTGGGAGAAAAGGTCAAAATTTGACAGAATTGTTCTCTTTCCCCATGTTTGGTTGTGGCCTAAAGGTGGCTTAAAGGCTTTAGGCCACCGTTATTCCACCAAACATGATTTAAACTGATTGGCCTAACATGGAATAGCCTAAAAGTTAGGCCGGCCTAAACGGGCCTAAATTAAACCACATCTTGAGATGCCTTAAATTTAGGCTTCAATTTTACGCCACTGGGGCCCACTATCATTCACCTTCAACCATTTCACCCCTCTCCTCATTAATTAGTAATAATATATTATTAGTATATAATTAGTATATTATTATTAATAATTATTATTAGTATATAATTATATAATTAATCTCTTATATTGTTAATATATTAAATAATTATTATAATAATATTATATAATTAGTATTTTTATTAATATTATTAATATATTAAATAATTATTATAATATATTATAGTTATTATTAATATATTAATATTATATAATTAGTATCTTTTTATTACTAATTATTATTAATATGTTATATTGTTAATATATTAAATAATTATTAACAATATATTATAATATATTATAGTTATTATTAATATATTAATATTATATAATTAGTATCTTATTATTAATAATTATTATTAATTATATAATTATATAATTAATATCATATATTGTTAATATATTAAATAATTATTATAATAATATTATAATATATTATAGTTATTATTAATATATTAATGTTATATAATTAGTATCTTATTATTAATATATAATTATATAATTATTATCTTATATTATTAATATATTAATATTATATAATTAGTATCTTATTATTAATATATAATTATATAATTAATATCTTATATTGTTAATATATTAAATAATTATTATAAAAATGTTATAATATGTTATAGTTATAATTAATAATTAATATTATATAATTAGTATCTTGTTATTAATAATTAACTAACTTAGGCTTCCAAAACTTTAGTCCCCCACCAACTCTAACCAAACAAGGAATACTTTAAGCCGTGGTCTAACTTTAGACCTCAACCAAACATAAATAATTTAGATCGGCCTAACTTAGAATAACAACTTAGGCCATCTTAACTTTTGTCCACAACCAAACACCACCTTTGTTTCCCCAGCTGTTCTCCATTTGGGAATATGACACCTCAAGAAAAACAAGGAACTCTCAAGTCTCAACAGTTACAAATGTAAATTGCTTCTTACGTAAAAAGTTCACTATTAAACAAGAGTAATTATATTGTTGTTTGGTCCCCTAAACGTCCTCCTGATGATAACTAACTGTGTTAATCATTAATTAACAACTTTAACCAACAGTTAGTGGTCCCCGTCTAACTGTCAATACCCATTGGCGGAACCACTATTATGAATACTTGCTCGATTATGTATGAATACTTGTGCGACAGACAACTCGAAAGTATGTCATCATGGATCTCATTTGAAAGAAAAAATTGTGTAGAAGACGTTCGTGATTTTAGATTTACAAAATTCCTCATAGATCGTCAGAAATATTGGTTAGATTAAACGGAGAAAAAAAAAACCACCTCTAAAAACGTGTAAAAGATGAGTAAGTGATGTGTCTATTTTTTTTTAAATACTTGATATCTTAGATATGAATACTTGATGCATTATATATGAATACTTGATATCTTAGGTATGAATACTTGATGTTTTAGATTCGCAAAATTTCTCACAGATCTTTAGAAATATAGGCAAGATTGAATGGAAAAAAAATCCACCTCTAAAAACGTGTAAAAGATGTGTGTGATAAGAAAAATAAAAAAAAGTTTATATGTTCAATTTTTTTAGAAATATTTGGTATCTTAGGTATGAATATTTGTTCGACGAGATATGAATACTTACACGACGATGTATGAAATACTTTCTCGACGAGATATGAATACTTACATGACGAGTTATGAATACTTGAACGACGAAAAATATGAAAGTACTTCATCATGGATCTTATTTGAAAGAGAAAATTACGTAGAAGATGTCCGTAGTTTTAGATTCGCAAAATTCCTCATAGATCGTCAGAAATATTAACAAGATTAAACGGAGAAAAAGAACCCAATTCTAAAAACGTGTGTAATTAGAGAGAAAAGAAAGTTAATATCTAGTTTTTTTTTTTTAATACTTGATGTTTTAGATATGAATACTTAATATATTATATGATAATACTTTTTTTTTTAAGGTTAGCGACAAATTGTCACCAACAATATATTAAAATAAGAAAGGTTTATTTACACGTTTGTGGGCCCATGGAAAGCCCGTAATTTAAATGAAGCACTGAAATTAACTACAAAAGATGGCCGACAGGAGTACACAGTAAGCTCCTGACGGATCCATATTCGCCGAGGACCTAAGCAGCCTGCGACCAAGAAATGATATCCATAGCTGTATCATTGATTAGATGTCTGACGAGACGCGACTTGTTTGAAAAAAGCCTCCTGTTTCTCTCTCTCCAAAGTCGCTTTTTATCCAGGGAGCGATGTTGGCCAAGGTTCCAAGCCTCGGCTATGTGTCGACCGCCTTTATGCGTGAGGTTGATTTGTGCATGCAGTCCCCGCCAAAAATTGACCGCGTAGGAACATTCCCATACGATGTGGTTGCTGGTTTCCGCCGCTCGAGAACGGCACATGTGGCATCCTGGTTGTATCGTGCAGCCCCTTAGCAGCAGTACCTCCTGTGAAAGGATTATATTCTGTAACAGTAGCCACAGAAAGATTTTCACCTTCATCGGGATTTTAAGTTTCCATACATACGCGCGCCAGTTGTAAATTTTTTCAATCATAAGCGGTCCCTCAAGTAGTTAATGTAGTTAGTGGTCCCATCATACTTTACACATCAGTTAATTAGAGAAACGTTTAGAGGACATAATTGGAGGAACCGTTAGTCGATCCCATTAAACAATAACTCAATGTGGAATGCTATCTCTAGGAGAATTTGTTCCTGACCTCTCCTGTTTAGCATTTTATAGATGTATAGGACGGAATAGATCCACGCCAGGAAAACCTTTAGGAATTCAGATTCAATGCAATGCCGACCGTATAAAATGAGATCTGAATCGTCTGTTTTAACCTGACATAAATCTCAAAAGGAGACCCCCCTATATTCCAAATAGGTACTGAATTAATTTTGAGCTCGATTGTGAGTATTCTACACAGTTAGTTTAACGTCAGGTACCTTAGGGATACTCGTCCTTTAGACCATTTATATCTTGATAGGAATGGTATTCAAAACCGTAAAGTACCCTACTTTAACCATGTGATTAATATCTTGATAGGAATGGTAAATTAAATTGCCTTTTAAATAAAGAAATACGAGTATTACAAAATTATCGGAGTTTACAAAATCCTAGAGGTGCTACTTTTATCCGATTACCCGGATCCGATCCGGAACCGAACTGGATCCGACCCGGAATCGATCCGGATCCGGTTAATTTGGGTAGGGTATGGTTTAAAAAATATAACCGGTTAAATTATGGGTACGGTTACAAAATTAATAATTTAATATCCGATCCGGATCCGAACCGGAACCGATATTGTAATGGATAGGATATGGGTTTGAATTAGTTATCCGACCCATAACCGAATCCGACCCGATACCCATATAAATACCCGATAAAACATATATTAATAACTATGAAAATACAATTTTACATATAATCAAATTAACAAATGTCACACCAGTGATCACATTTTGCATATTAATTTTTTAATAAAATTTATTGCTCTGAATATATCTTTCAATATCTGCTTATATGTCCTCTGCATAATTATGAAAATTTATTGCTCTGAATATATCTTTCAATATCTACCTTATATATCCTCTGCATAATCATAAAAATTTATTGTTCTGAATATATATTTCAATATTTGCCTTATATATCCTCTGTATAATCATGAAAATTTATTGCTCTCATTGATATGTCATTTGCAATAAATCTCATTGAAATCAAATATCTGCCATAAATTTAATTCTCTATTAAAAAATTAGTATTAATATTCCATTCATGGATTTTTTGAATCATAGAAAAGGAAATCACCATCTCCAATATTTTACTTTCTCAAATTCTTGGGAGTTGTGACATATACCCGTTTTGGATCCGGAACCGCCCATATCCGGACTGGACTCGATAATCCACAAACAAGTTATGGGTATCTATCTATCCGGAACCGAAAGACTGGACCCGAAATATCTACGGGTAGATAGGTATCCGGATCCGGACCCGACCCGATTTGAAACAAATAAGTATATGGATTGAAATTTGGACCCGAACACTTTTAGAGTACGGATCCAAATATAATAGTATCCGGACCCGACCCGACCCGATAGCACCTCTACAAAATCCTTCTCTTAAAAAACTAATGAAAGTAAAGAGTAAGAGATAATGCTTTGCTCTTATGTAAAGGATGTTTTCCGCTATTGGATGTCTCCATTATTTCCTCGAATTGTCTGGTTCTTACGACTTACTTCACTAATTACTAGTACGAAGAACCTTCTTCCTTTTTTGTTGGGAATTTAATGCATACCCCTCAAGAATCTTGAAATTACGTATTCCCTTCTGTAAAATTTAATATCATATATACCATTCTTAATTTCAAACACTCACAAATTTATCCAATTTATCATATGTATCATTTTTAATTTCAAACACTCACAAATTTATCCAATTTATCATATGTATCATTTTTAATTTCAAACACTCACAAATTTATCCAATTTATTGACTTTTTATTATTAAAGCTCAATTTATATTTAAAAAAAAATTCATTTTACCCATTATTAAAAAATAAAAAAAATATGTAACATGTTTAAATATTTGCTCATCTAAATGATCAATTTTGCAAGCAAATAATTAATATTGCTTGTGACTAAATATTATCATGTATTTATATCTGTAATGAACTATTTGTTCTCGAAAACTGATCAGTCAAAACTCAAAAGATAGAACATTTTTCTTACATAGACTACATATTTTTTTATTTTATAATAATGAGTAAATTAGATACTTTATAAAATTAAAATGAATTTTAATAGAAAAGTCTATAATTAGGGTAAATGTGTGAGAGTAGAGTTTAGGGTTTAAGGGAAAAGTATCAATCCGTACTATCATAATTGATCTGAACAATTCAACATAATCTTCGTATGAAAATAAAAATTTATATTTATTAGAATTTTTTACTTTTTTAAAATAGGTAAAAAATTACCTAATATACAAATTTTGGAATATCCAAAAGTGTGATTTTCTACCTATTTAAAAATATAGTAAAAGTTCTCTTAAAAAAAGTATACTCCAGTCTCCAAATACATTTTATCGGGAGATCATATTAGTTGTTCGGATCAATTGTTTAAACCTTAAAACAAAAATATAAATCTATAGTACGGACCAATCCGCACATTGTAAAGTACCATAATCTCACTGGAGAGTGAATCAGTGAAATACAATAAAAAACACAAAAAAACATAAACAAAAAAAGGAATTCTCACAAACTGAAGTAAACTAAGTCAGCACAGGAAACAAAACGTGACTACAGTTGCACTAACATATAGTAGATAACCCTATTTAATCAGATTTAATAAACATATTTTAATTAGATACAACAGTTCTGAATTAAATTAGTGAAGAGTGCTCATAACAGCAAATTTACAATTATACTCAATGGATAGCTTCTACATACAAGTACTGCTGGTACCAATGGCCAACCTTAACATACTTACAAATTGCAACTGCAAATCACATGCAAGTGCAGCTACAGATTGCAATTTCTCATCCAATGGCCAGCCTTGCCGCACTTAAAGCATGCAGAATTGGTACCGCGAGGTGAGGTACACTCCAAACTCCAATGCCCCTCTTTATCACAATTAAAACACTTGCCTGCCCTTTTTAAACTGCCCGGACTCATGTTTTGCACCGAAGTCTCTCCAATTGGAGAAATGGTGGCCAAAGTAGAAAAATTACCTCCATCCATTGCATTCCCATGCTTATTTTCTGAAAAATCATGATCCTTGAAACAAGTTAAAATAGGACATTCTATGCACTGGCCTCTTTTACCGCAATTTCGGCAGTTCTCCGCAACTTGAAATGCATCACTTAAATTGAGCCTTTTCATTGGTGAGATATCACCCATAGTATTAGGCTGATGTGGTCTTTTGCCAGGAGATAACTGTTTGTTTATCTCACTTCCAGTAGCAGCTGTACTATTAGGGTCTTGTTCTTTGCACCAAAATTCAACGGTTCTCATGTCATTCTCCCCAAAGAGATCTTTTACAGATTCATATGGAGAGAGTGTTTGCTTTGGCTCCGGGGTACTCACATCAACGATCGATATATTATTTTGGTTGCTCTTTGAGTTACTCTCTGTTTCAAGTGGTTTTACCGGGCTATCAACCCATTCAAAGTGTTTGCAAGCTCCGTGACCCTAAAAAACAAAATGGCGAAATGAATCAAATGATGCAACATGAATATATGTGCATTTCATGCATTACTGACTATGCCATTCCTTTTTTGCTTTACACACTTTAGTTCCTGTCTAATGTATCCTTTCTGATGTAACATGCCTATTTGGTATATATAGCTTACCTCTTGCATTAATACATATTTGTCTAAACAAATTTCTCTTTTTGGTATAGCTTACCTCTTTGCTAAGGATTGGCAATTTTATACAGTGATCAGGAGTCTCCAATTTGTAACGTGCCTATTTGGTATATATAGCTTACCTCTTTGGTACATATTTGTCTAAACAAGTTTCTCTTTTGGTACATATTTGTCTAAACAATTTGTAAAATTCACAGGGGTGTGCGTATACAAAAATATAAAAAGACATCAATAAACTGATAATAACAAAATGAACTTCTGTACCTTCTTTATAGGGCAAGCATAATACTTGCGGCCCTTGTTTTCTCCATAGTGCATGATCTGAACAATGCATGGTCCAGCCCTGCAAGAGCATGTTGGCTCTTTAGGTTCTAAAGGGGCATTTTGGGGATTAATTATCTTGCCCGGGCTCCTACTGCATCCTTGGCCTGGCTTCAAAGGGCTTTGACTACTGGGGCCCAACCCATCACACCATTGAAAGAAGTTGCACTTTTGAAGTACATGCAAGAGCACAATATAGATTATTGTGAAACAAAAGATACAAGAAAGTAAATACTTAAAATGGGATGGAGATATAATTAGGGGATGCTACCAACATAGAATCATAGGTAATAATAACTTGTTTATCTATACATATTTGACCTAAGATAAGTAAAAAGGTGGAGGGTATCATGCCAGTTTGGTCTTGCCATTTTAGGTTTTCATTTGAGGCAGGGTGAACTATTAACCTGGGTTTTAGCCAGGTCAATTCCAAGCATTTAATTTTCATGAGGTTTTTCAGGTTTACAACCATCGTGGCAAGGTACAAAATTGAAGTCTAAATCTAAGAATAAACTTTATGAAATTTTTTATGGATCAAATTAGTGAAAATATTGAGGTTAATAAATGATAGGCTATCATAAAAGGCATTGCAAGTTTCATTTGACTTCGTTGTGAATACTGAATACAGACTGGTTGCACCATCACTTTTCTGGGTTTTCCTGAAAAATAAAAGAACCAAAGTAACCAGTAAACAAAATTAACCACAAGTTATACAGCAATGCTAGTTTAAACTTAAGCTCATCATCACGATACATGAGCTTAGCTTAAAAGACCATTGAATTAGCTTCAAACGATAAATTTGAACCATTGATGCTAATCTATTTGATGAGCCAACAGTTTTCATTCTATTTTTTTCGTGCTGGTTTTGTATTAAGATCAAGGGTTGAAAATTGTTCACAAAAAATAATAATAATAATAATAATAATAATAATAATAATAATAATAATAATTAACATCTCAACCTTTTGATCTAACACAAAATTAACTCAAGAAAATAAAAAAATTTGGAATGCAAATGCTAGGCTAGTTAAGTACATCAAGATCATCCGCTCAAATTTGTTTTTGAAGCCGGCCTGAAAGTTCTCCTACTAGCTTCAATGCACAGTAAAACCCTGAAATGCAGTTCTGCTGGTAAAATGCGCCCCCCTCCCCTACCCAAAATTTTCACATCTGCCCTCGGATGCATTGCAAGGTTCACAATTTATATTTGTTAAAAATTCAAAGATTTTCTCAATTTTTAGGCCTCCACTACAAAAAAAATGAGACATCGGGGTTACTGAAATATAAAATCCTTTCACAAATTAAAAGATAATAGAGACTGGAATTTACTATTTTAGCGGGGCATTTGTAGAAACGACGATTTGGGTTCTTCTCCGTGTGTGAGGTCAAAACAATGCATGTGCCACTCCTACATGGACACTGAATATTCGGCACATCCTCACCGTTCATTTTCACCGTGGCCAGACGATCCGGCGGTCCAGAGCCCCCCGCATCAGATATAAAGCATTTGTTGCGATTATACTCGTCTGGACTCACCGCCTCAGGGGTATTCTGGGAAGTTCGCACCTTCGTCGGTTGACAGGTGTTGTGGTCTCTAGTAAAATGCCCGTCCTGCGAGGAAGGAGAGTATACTACTCCTACTCCATGGGTATTTTGGGCAATGGTCATCGGTATCACTGGACGATCAGACGGTATTGTTACAGCCCCGCGAGGACTGACACCATCGCTGACGCTATTACGAAAATGACCCTCTTGCTGCCGTGGAGAGGAGAAGGGCTTGATCATTTCGGCAGGGTCAATATGGAGATTTTGTTCCGGACACTCTTGAAACAATCTCCTTGGCTGGAGGAAGGAACCGCACGATCCCACACTCTCGGTGCTCATTTCTTTAATCTTCGACAAAGTCGATCTTCTGAAGGCCTGAAAGAGATATAAAGCCGAAATTTTTCTTAAGATCCAAAGAAAATAATCTGCGTTCATTTTCAATGTATCTAAATTAGAGAATTATTTTTCAATCCGGCGTCCCTTTCCATAAAATAATTTTTCAGATTCAAAAATTTTCTTTCCGAATAATTATTTTCCTGTTTTAATTTTTTTCAATTAAATAAAAAATGTTATGATATTTTTTATTGAAATATTTTTATATTTTTTTGAAAATAAATAGAATAATATATAATTGAATTTATTAGAAAACTGCGATAAATAATCCGGATCAATATTTTTCAAGCCGAATTTTTTGCAGCTGTAAAAAAATTAAAACATTACTTTGTACGTTATTGGAGAAAAAATATTTTGGATATGAGTTATTGATCCCGATTCAAAAGTCATTTATGGGTTGTCACACCCCCGATCCAGAGGTGCGACAGTTCCTACCGCATACCTTTACCATTCAATATACGTAACACAAGACATGGATCTTTTTATGCATTGCCAATAACATCCATTATTTTTACCACATCCCAATATATTTACAAGAATTATTTGACCATTTATAGTGGATGATGCTAGAGATATACTCTCTGCACCTTGTCAAATATAATAAACCCAAATCTCATATCTTTAGGTGGCCCTGCTGTCAATTATAACCCCAAAAGTGTTTCTCTATCTTCGTCTTACAAACCTGTGAACCCCACAAGGGGAAATGCGTGAGAAATAATAAATTATTTCTCAGTGCTAATTGCCACTGAGGTTATTTGATTTGAAGAAAATTCATATTCAGAATGAAATCTCCCCACAAGAAACTAACAGTTCATTTCATAATAACGGATGCAAATGCTCAATAACAATATCCAAATGAACAACAACAATTACATAAATAAATTAGAACTCTAAGAATCTTATCAGAATAAATGATTTGGGTCAAAATCTTTTAAATCATAAAGTCTGGTAATGTTTGGTTTCTTAACTTTACAATTTCTAGTCTGGTAACACTGACAGATACAATAACATGTATATGTCGTGTTATGGCTTATACTGTTCTAACTATCCTGGTAATTTGTTAACAGAAACAATACATAATCAATATCTCAATACTGTCATTATCGGAAATCAATGATAAGACAGCTCTAACTATCCTGACAATTGGTTAACAGAAACAATACGAAATCAATCACAATACTGTCATTATCGGAAAGAAAATCATTGATAAGACAGTTACCACAGTTCATTAGTCTTACAGTCACAATTCATATTTATTCAATATCCCCTACCCAACCGGTACTGGGTTCAGTTGGGGCCATTCACCATATGCACATAAGGGTCCTAGAGTAAAGTCTAGTAGCTAGCTAGACTTTATAGATTTAATGTTTAGTAGCTAGCTAGACTAGCTAGTAAAGTTTAGTAGCTAGCTAGCTAGTAAAGTCTAGTAGCTAGCTAGACTTTAATATTTCTTTGAATCATGCTCAATTATAGATTTAGAGCAAAACTCCATGTCTGACCTACACATGCCTTTGACTTTAGTCCATTTAGAAATCAATATTTAAGAATTTTTTTTTTTTTTTATACATGTCCATTCTTCCACAGTACTGACCATAAGAGAAGTGCTTAAAATTTTATTAACAACTTTCATTAAGTTTATTTAAATTATCATTAGAAGTAATATACAAATTCCAACATGACCACACTAGTGAACATATTATACTAACCCAAAACAAAGATTGAATCTCAATAGCAACCTCTCAAAAGATTTAAAATCCCAACTCGAGACAAGTAGACAAGGAAACAAAAGCTATTAATGACAGTTCAGGTTCAAACCTACTAAGGAAAACAAAATACCAGGAACTCGTCAATTGCAACCTTTAAGCAAGCTTTGCGAACACAATTCACAATACACTAAAGCTTGCTTACTCAATACTTTACAAGTAACCAAACTCTTAATCGAATCGAAGGAAGAACAAGAAAAGGAAATAGAGAGATACCCATAGCTGTGCAATACAGTTCAAGGAAAGAGAGAGCAAAGCCTCTCTGTCTTTCACCTTTTATTTGATTGTAACAAATAATATAATATTTATACCGTAACAATACTCAAAACAATTAATATTCATTATAGGGAATTGTCAGTATATTTATCCCTTTCTCCATTGTATGGATATCAACAGGAATGATCAGTATTATTTCGAGGAACTATCCACATTCTTTTCTTAAAAAATGCCCAATTCACTTAACTTTGATTAAGATTTTCTATCTCAATCCTTCAATTAAAATTTTCAAGTTCAGTTGTCCCGATAAGATATAATCAGAAAATCCTATATAAAATATCTCACTAGTTTTTTTTAATTTTCACAATTTGCTCCTAAACAGAGTAGGATTCATATCAAAAAAATGAGAACAATATCAATATTAACCGATCTCAGTGTCAAGAAAGAATACTACAATCAGGAACAAAATATACAATCTCAGGAGGAATCAGAAATGAAACCTGAGATAAGAGTCCAGGAATTAGAAGTCGGTGTCACAGTGATTACTGTGAGAATTCAGTTTAATCCTTGAAAAATCTTTCGCAATATATACAATGTTCAGTTTAACAATTCTAGTGTACTTGTATATTCAATATACTTTGACAATCAATTATTTCATAGGTATAGACTAATCTATTTTGATTCGATTCCTTACAATTTACAATTAATAAGACGAACCATTATGATACGATTTAGTCAATAATATAATTTCATATAAACGTACCTATTTCATTGATTGTTTATAATCCATCATCAGAACTATAGTTTCACATTCATTTCACTAATTCATTAGCAATAGTATCATATTTGTAACAGTTAATGTTTATCGTATGTAACTATTATTATATTGTTTACTCTCAGTAACTCCTTACAGTCTTCAATTCACTTTCTGTATCAGTACACTTTCTATATCATTTTACTTTTCATACCAGTTCATTTTCATATCAGAGATAACGTTAATAGACTGATACCTCGCATATTTAGTCTATTTTAGGCCTGTTTTAGTACCAGATTCGTGCCCTAATTCACCAGAATCATGTGCATTTCATCGATATATCTTTAGAATTTGGTACTGCTGAGTGTTTGTTTGTTTTCTGCAGGTTTGGAGAAAAACACACGAAGAAACGGCGATTTGGGATGATCTGGTACGGCCCTTACCAGGTTTGGTACGGGTCTCACCGGACTTAGCCGATTTCAGCTCATCACGCCTGGTACGGCCAGGCCGTACCACTTTGGTACGGGCCGTACCTAAAGGCGGCCTGACAGATTCAAATCTTGGCAGAGGCTATTTAAGGCGGGTAGCTCTCCAATTTCGGCAGCTTTTTCATTCTAGAGACATTTGAGAGCACAGTAAGAGAGAGAAAGAGAGCTAAGGAGCTAGGAGCAAGAAGGAAAGAAGAGGAAAGAGGCGAAACTCGACGGATCAAGCTTCCTCCTCTCGATCCCTTCGATCCATGGCTTTCTCTATCACTCTTATTGTATTTTTAGATCAGATCATGTGCTGTGAGTAGTTATTTTAGTTTCTAGGGTTTAGAGATGGATTCTTGATTTGTTTTGACTTTCTTTGACTTGTATCTTGTATGAACTCTTTCGATTGATTGATTGTGATTTCTTTGCTATCTCTTGCTTTGTTTGCTGTGATTGTGTATGATGAACCTCTAGGTCTAGATCAAACCTATCAAGGTCATGTGATCATCTCAATCTCTCATCCAAATCAAGTGCTTAGGGTAGACTTGTTCGAATTGAAGCCGAGAGGTTGAATTCTCCTCTAATCGACAGATTAGAGGGTGCCTTAGGTCTCCAATCAACCAGCTAGGGTAGATCTGTACCAATATATGAAAATTGAGGTGTAGAAATCCCTAAAAGGCAATCAATTGCATTCCAACCTAGATCTTAATCCAACACACGAGAGTTGAGGCTTAGGAACCTTAGGTATGGTCAATTGAACCTTTCTAAAGAGTTTAGCACAAGGTACCAGCAAGGAATGCATCAACTCGAACTGGTAAGCTCTGTTCTGGCAAGCCAGTACGGGTCTTACCAGAGTGGTGCGGCCTTGCCTTACTAAGTTAAGTACGGCCTAGCCGTACCAACTTGGTACGGGCCGTACCACTAGAGGCAGATCACAGATGAAGTCTGAAACCCTGGAAACGCCTTTTATCCATAATCAAAACACAGTTTACATTTCTTCTAGCATTTTATTACATCTGTTTGCATTGTTCGATTTGTTTGAATTGATCTTTTAGGAACTTAAATACCAAACCCAATCTTTCTCACTTCTAGTTTTTAATTGAGTTCGGTCGATTCTAACCCAGCAATTGCCCGTCCCTGTGGATCGATACCCGATTATACTTGTTATAACCCGTAAATTTAAAACCAAATTAATTAGTCTAATGATCGAGTTTTGCGACTAATTAAAATTTGAGTTAATGAATTATCTCAAAGCAAAGATTTAATAATTAAACGGATGATGAAGGTTTTGTCAATTGACTATGTATATCAATTTGTAGTTCTACCAATTTTTAAAATTTAATTTAAAGCTAAACAAACTAGAAATTAGATACTTAAATAAAATAATTAGACTATATAGCTATGTTGTCAATCTAACAAACAATTTACGAAATATTACAATTTAGATTATATCAAGTTGTATGTTAAATCAATTTAGGATTTACAAATTGTAAATCAAAAATTGTAGATACGCCTTCATAATTTAGAATACTCATATTAATGACTATTATAATAATTATATACTAAAAAGGATTAAACGAAATTATTAAATAATCCCAGCGAATAATTGTAGAAATTTTAAACATAACTTCTCATTGAAAATTTGCTCAATTGATAAAAAAATTAATCGCTTCAATTAATATGAAGTATAAAAACTCGAATTTGAATTTTTCTGACTAGATTATGATTACGATTAATTTGATTTCTATAAATCACCACGACTACCGTTGGATCAATATATATACTAAATTATAAATACAAATCTTGTAGAATCAAACTATTTTCTGAGCTCTTTGATCTGGAATTATTTTAACCGTTCAAGTATGTTCTGCACGGATCTCAAAGCAGACCCCCTCCTTGTATTCTCTTTTTCCCTTTCCCTCTCTCTGTCGCTAAATCCAAATACCGCCCCCTTCTGCCTTTTTCTTCCCGATACACCTCACCCTCTTCTCTGGCTGGCGACAGATTCATCCCCTTTTTCTCTCTTTGTTTGTTTCGCTGATTCAGCCCCCATCTCTCTTTTCCCTCTGCTCTCTCTCTCTCTCCGCTGCCAATCACTCAACCCCCCTCTCTTTTGCTCTCTACTCTCTCCACTCTCACTACCTCATCACTCTCTCTCTTTTCCTTTACTTACAAGCCGAACCCTATCTCTCTCTCGCTTGTTCTCGTGCGGTGGTTGCTTGACCGGTTTCACTTTGGACGGCCGAGAGGCGCAGTGACGTGATAGAGATTGCCGAACTTTGACCTTTATTTCGACTTGCTCTCCGGGTAACCCTAAAACTCGATATTTTCAGTTTTTAGCCTTGTGGCTGGCGGCTGACGCCTTGATTGATGGCCTTCGTGCCATTTCACTTGACCTGTGGCCTTTGCGCCTTTTTTCTGTGATCTGCGGCCTTTGTGCCTTTTTCTGGAATTTACGGCCTATGTGCCTCTCTTGTTTTCTCTGTTTCTGGTACCAACCTGGTACCAGAGTGTGTGCCGCGTGCTTTGTTCCTTCTGGCCATGCTATTTTGGCTGCCTTTGTGTTGGCCTTCCTGTTTGGGTTGCTTGTTCTGTTGGTTACTGGTGCCGACCCTTTTTATGTGCTGGCTGGATTGTTATTGCATTGTGCTGACCTTGTTTGCCTTATGACTGTGTTTATGCTATGTGATGCTGGTACCAGTCGGTACCAGCCCAGTAATACCACTGGTACCCCATCTGAACTGACAGGGACCTTATCGTAATATTGTAAATCGTTGAGGGTTTTTATATGAAAATTTGGCCCTTGTGCAAATAAAAAGGGATAAGGGACTAAATTGCAAATTGGTGAATTTTGAATAATTGGGCTTCGGCCTAATTGTATATTGGGCCATGACTTGGTAACTTAATTGGAAATTGGGTCTTGTTATTATTGAGCCGAGACTTGTACTAAAATTAATTTTTGAATAAATCTATTTTTGGACTAAACTTTACATTTAATTAAAAACATAAAATAAAATGACCTCGTTTTTCTCGGTGAGTTACAAAAACGAAATATATAAATTACATAAGATTTTGGACTTATATTATTTTGGGCACTGTCCATTGAAATTGAAATAAAAAAATGAAATTTAAGCTAGATTGCACTTCTGCTTTTGTATCGCGATTAAAATTTAGAATTATAAATTTTTAGTAAGTAGGATAATTAAATAATCAACATATATTATATTATATAACTTTAGCTAAAGTATCCCGTACGAATTATTAAGTAAATTTTTTTTGCTTTAAAAAGTATAAAAATAAATGGGTAGCGTGTTTTAATTATTTACATACTTAGGAATAAATTAAATTAATTATAGGTAATTAATTAGAAAACTTACGTTACACTACAAGTATTTAATTGCGGTTAATAATCACAATGTTTATTACGTAAAATTATACTTTACGTATTTTTATCGTATAAATACATAATAACATTATTTAAATATTATAATAAATTACTTAAACAGTTTATCTTCAATTTAAAATATAACAAATATGTAATTTACATTAAATTAAATTAAACCGACTTAGACTTAATTTTACGCTCAATTGGAACCGAGTCAAACCGACCGAACTGATTGAGCAGATTTCGAACCGTAGATAGTTAATTAAAGGCGAACACTTAGTAAAAATAATTAAACAGGGTAAGAAGGGTTACGAATAAATTAGTCTAGTATTTAATCAATTCACGTCCGAATTACAGGTCAGCAGACCTACGTAGATTCCGACCCGTGGACCGATCTCGCTGACGCTTGTACAGGAGCAGGCGAGGATTACGTGGATCCCGGAGGCTATTAGCGCGTACGACCACTACTGCCCTACAGGTGTGGGATATCTGAATTATTCTTTCGTGGCGTACTCTTACCAGTCGACCACTTGACCTGTCATCAGTACTTTACATTTCGTAGTTGCATTAGAGCATGTTTAATTCTTTCTGAACTGTAATTTAGGATTTGCATAACCCTTTCTAAATGGAAAATTTAATGCTTTCTTAGGAGTAGCGTAACTTAATTAATAATATATTAGGATATTAGTTGTCCTCTTCTCGTAGAGGACAACATATTATTGTAGTTAAGCATGTGCATTGGTGAGTGTGAGATAGAAGACCGAATGACTGCTTTCCGTTCTCGTAGTATGGGATGCGAGGCGGCTCGTGGGTCATTGGGCTGAGGGATCACTTGATTCCTTAGAGGTCTTATTAGGATTATTATTATTATATGCATGGAATTGGTATTATATCATTGTCGATCATTTTACATTTTGTGCGGACCGATCTCGAGTCCGGAGACGATTCGGGAGCTACCCCCCTACATTAGGAGCTACTTGCCTAGTACGGCTGCCGAGGTTGCGGTGGCAGATTTTATTTTTATTGTTGTTATGGGCCGCTCACGAGCCCTTGTCCCATTGATCCGGCCGGATGGTGGAGTTCCGTCGTCTGCTCATGAGGAGACGGATTAACTCATTCTGACGACTTGCTTGTAGTTTTCTCCTATTGGATATGTTTGGATGAATAATCGTCTAGAGTGAGGAAATACACGAATTTTTGGATATAACCATCGGCTAGCGTGCACCAGCCTACGGGTTGAAGTCTTTGGGGCAAAGCTCGATGCTGTTAGGCATCGGGTATCTTTGCTCCCCTGATCGCAGTCCTTGTGTTATGTCACCTTTGAGATATAAATTCAATTTGATTGAATTTGGCACGGCACGGGGTGACAAAATTATCCGTATTATTACTATATCAATTTGTACACACGGTACCTATTGTACTGGACTCCGGTTGAGTATAATATTCATTCTCTTGTATTTTATTTTTGGGAAATTCATCATTTTGTCATAATAGGAAAATCACATCATGTCATCTATTATATGTATATTTTTCTTTTGTAGTACTATGTTAGGTTTAATTTTCGTAGCATATGCATTAAAAGTGAATTACCGACTTTACGTAGATTTCAAATTAAAATGTGCTTTGACTTAAGAGGATCCCTGAAGGGATAATACTGGGTCACATACTGGGCGATCATTCGCTCATCCCCTCCTTTTTATGGATGTGGGCAGGTACAGAGTCTGACGGTCCGTAGCAGGAGGCGTCAGGAGCTGTCCCCGACGACCACATCGCCTGATATAAATTACGGACTTTTGTTTAGGGTTTACGAGTCTAATGCTTTTGTTATGTACATTGGACTCGATAGATCATGTATCCCCCTTGCTTAGATTTCGTTATTTTATCCTGATGTGGACTGTATGGATATTATGTATGTATTTATGTTTATTTGATATTTATGACTATTGCTGTTTGTTTTATTCTGTATCCGCTGTGCATTATTGTTTATATTTGTTTAGCCTTGCGTGTCATTTCGATTAACTGACACGACGCGGGGATTGATCACACCCTAATCCGGAAATCCTGGTTTGGGGTGTGACAATACTACTCGATAGGGGTTGTGCACTTGCAACCCTTACTCGTGAAGTGTAAGCGCGGTTTTAAAAGGTACGCCCTCAAGCGTACCGAAACTTGCGTTGCGCTTTCGCGCGAACATAGACCAGAAAGAGAGTTCGTAATAATACTAATAACTCAATACGATCTCGCTGACGTTCACTCGACAGCTAATGGATTATTGGCACTGCATAACCATGCTCTGATACCAACTCTGTCACACCCCCGATCCGGAGGTGCAACAGTTCCTACCGCGTACCTTTACCATTCAATATACGTAACATCCATTATTTTTACCACATCCCAATATATTTACAAGAATTATTTGACCATTTATAGTGGATGATGCTAGAGATATACTCTCTGCACCCTGTCAAATATAAAAACCCAAATCCCATACCTTTAGGTGGCCCTGCTGTCAATTGTAACCCCAAAAGCGTTTCTCTATCTTCGTCTTACAAACCTGTGAATCCCACAAGGGGAAACGCGTGGGAAATAATAAATTATTTCTCAGTGCTAATTGCCACTGAGGTTATTTGATTTGAAGGAAATCTATATTCAGAATGAAATCTCCCCACAAGAAACTAACAGTTCATTTCATATTAACGGATGCAAATGCTCAATAACAATATCCAAATGAACAACAACAATTACATAAATAAATTAGAACTCTAAGAATCTTATCAGAATAAATGATTTGGGTCAAAATCTTTTAAACCACAAAGTCTGGTAACGTTTGGTTTCTTAACTTTACAATTTCTAGTCTGGTAACACTGACAGATACAATAACATGTATATGTCGTGTTATGGCTTATACTGTTCTAACTATCCTGGTAATTTGTTAACAGAAACAATACATAATCAATATCTCAATACTGTCATTATCGGAAATCAATGATAAGACAGCTCTAACTATCCTGACAATTGGTTAACAGAAACAATACGAAATCAATCACAATACTGTCATTATCGGAAATAAAATCATTGATAAGACAGTTACCACAATTCATTAGTCTTACAGTCACAATTCATATTTATTCAATATCCCCTACCCAACCGGTACTGGGTTCAGTTGGGGCCATTCACCATATGCGCATAAGGGTCCTGGAGTTAAATTTCTACTTGAACCAGAAGAAATAAGCCTTTTCTGGGTTTATCAAATGATACACAGTGCAATATGGTCATAACAGAGTTTTTCTTATTTATTTAGATATACATATATATCTATACTCTGGAAAAGAAATGAGAAAGCCAGCTCTATTAATCCTAATAATAGAAAGATATTTTCTTTCCTTTTTTCTATCCAATTAGTTTATTAATTTTTTCGGATTTTCAAAAAAAAGGTTAGAATCTTTTATTTTTGCAACCCAATTGCTCTTTTGATTTTGGAATCTATCTTTTTTATCAATATAAAGTTTCTTCTACACATCCATCTACAATTCAAAATAAAGAATAATTAGGATTCCTTTTTTGAATGAATCAGATCAAAAGTTCAATCATAAAAGAACTTATCCGTCTTTTTCCGAATTCGGTACTAATATATTTTTAACATCTATATAGATCGGAAAATGGTTCTAATAAAGATAAAGAACATAAGCTCGTTTCTTTTTTATTTGATCAGAATTGGAGCCATCAGGCTCTATCCATTTATTCAATAGACTCAGCTAAAATTCAGAAATTCCTTTTTTAAACTCAAAACAATTTTTTAGAACTAGTAACTAGCTAGACTTTACAATACATTAATCCTTTTTCTCCACTATATGGAGGTTCAAGGATTACAGTATTCAATATTCAATCAATCAATCACTGTGGTTTCAATCAATCAGATTTCAATAAGAATCAACCAATATATAAACAATATCAACATGACAGTCAACAGTCTTACCTGTAATTCAGTTCCAATTGTATTGGGCTATGCATATGATGCAACAGTTCAATCAATGCAATCAATCAAATATTCAAAATGCACAGCGAGTTACGATTTAATTCCTAGTCATGAATCTCAGACTAATCCAATAACCGCGCACCTGATATCGTAGGGCAACAGGTGAGGTCCGCTAACAATCTGTTCTTCCTGATCATTTTGTCTCAGCAGTCTTTATTATAATTATGCCTACGTTAACAATAATATACACATTCAATATTTATGTTTAGTTTCAATGTCATATAATTAGACACTTCTATAAGACTAGGTTCAGTTATTAAATCATTATGTTACTTCATTAATCATTTCTAATTCAATACAATTTCAATCCAATTAGTCCAAAATCTGACAATCCTGTCCATATGTCCAAACAATTAAGGTCCAAGTTCAACAATCCATATTCAGACCAAGTCACGGTTATTTTCATTGTCTATTAAATCTTCTCAAATATTTAGAGCCTTATAGATTAACAAGTCCATCTATTCTTTCTTAATTTATTATTCAGCCTATAATCCAAATCAATTCCCATTCATCAACTTTCGGCCATATTGTTCATTTTAAAATTTTAACCCCTCTAACAAGGCAATATTACCAAACATAGAAATATATCAAACTAAACCTTCCATTTTATACATCTTTTACAATCAAGTCCTTGAAAGTTTAAATAGTATAACAATAACATAATAGATTGGTAAATTGGTACCAATAGGTACTGATTTTCATATTACATCCATAATACTCAAACTATTTAACAATTCATGGGAAGTTAATAGAACCACAAGAAAAATGAGAATGATATCCGGTACAAGATAGTTTGAGCTCGGTACCAAAAAGGACAAATTATAGGTTGAGTTCTAAGTTGGAAACCAAGAATTAAATCAAATAAACCATCTTCATATTTTTCATTATTCACTTCAGTCCCTTTAACATGATTAATTTACCAATTTAGGAAACTTCACCACTTAGCCCACTAAATAGTGTGAACTCAATTTACAGCAATATAGCACTTGTATGCTCCATTTCTCAAAGGTTATAATTAGAACCCTAATCATGAGAGAGAAAAGCACAATCAAGAGAAATTGAGAAAATTACCCAATAAGACAAGAACCGTATAGAGCTCCATGAGGGAGAGTACCATGGCTAGTGATTCATATATCAAGAGCATGACCAATAATAGAGAGAGGGCGAAAAGAGGGTTTGACAAATAACTTGAGAAGTAAGAAATACATAGAGCAAGCAGCTCTCTTAATTAGTCACTGAATAACCACGGTGGAACAAGGGGATTTTGCCACGCAAGGAGAGAAGAAGGGGATGGTCCTGCCATGTGGGTCCCCATGTGATATTTTCAATTTCAACCTTCAAGTTTCCAAAATTTATTGAGTAGTCCCACATGCCTTATTAAATTAATTCCGTTTTACTATTTAAACCCTTAAGTTTCCAATTTTGTCAATAGCTCCAAAAATAACTAAACCAGGACTAATAATATTGCAAGGTTTCAATTATAAATTTTGTATCCATATGATTTCTATCTCAAACGTTTGAATACTGATTTCTAAATATTTTAGAAATTTCAATTTAGTAACATGCACTTTACATCAGTCAATTTGATACTTCATTTTAAATTTTACCTCTGAAAATAATGAAAAATAAAATCAGATGTTTCGTATATTTCTTTCAATTATTTATTTTATATTTGTATTTTGCATATTGTTACATGGGTAAATAAAGAAAATATTATGGTCATTTTATTTTCGAAAAAATAGAATTTGCTCTACAATATGTAAGTCGAAATTATTCATATCAATTTTTTTTTTCAAAATAGATGCATTATCTTAGAATTTAAATGTACTAAAGAATCACGATATTTTTTTATTTACTCAGAAGTGACTTTTGAACCGGGATCAATAACTCATATCCAAAACATTTTTAATTTTTTTTCCAATAACATACAAAGAAATATTTTAATTTCTCTTACAACAGCAAAAAATCCGGCCTGAAACTATTGATCCGGGTTATTTGTCGTAGTATATCTAATAAATTCAATTTATATAGTATTTCATCTATTTTCAAAGAAATATTTCTAATATTTCAATAAAAAAATCATAACATTTTATATTTAATTAAAAAAAATAAAAAAGAAGAAAAAACTAATTTTTCGGAAAGAGACGCTAGATTCGGAAAATAATTTTTCGGTTTGAGCAGATTCGGATAAGATGAAAATAACCGACATTTTTATTAATATCCAAAGTTTAATAGAAATTATTATTTATGCCCAGATTCTGACCCAATATCGAAAAATGCCCAAGTCGGCCAGAAAATGGCCGGCTTACTCCCTCCCTAAGCCGGCCATTTTCTGGCCAACTTACTACTTTTTTTTTTAAAAGCCGCAAAAACTCTATAAAAAGACTATTTTCTTCTCTCTCTCCTCCACACAATTCACTCCACTCACAAAAGAGAAAGGGAGGAACGGACAAAGAGAAATATAAGGCGATTTTTGAGGCAAAAAAACCGATGTCTGAAGGGGCCAAAAGGATGTCCAATCGTGGCCTAGCGAGACGAGGGCCAATTAGTGATCCAGGTAAAAATGAGGAAAAAAAGTACAAGTGCCAAGTATGTCGTGATTTTCTTAATTGTGAGACATGTAAGATTGAGGAATGGAGTAGACGGTATGGTCGGTATGAAATTTCAGACGATGACTTTGTGGAAAACCCCTACGGCTTTGGTTTGAAAAAGAAGAAGGTTGATCCAGAGCCTCCAGCATCGGACGATAAGTTTGTTCCGGGTACTGGTAAGGCTACCACTTCGTCTGCTGTGACTGATTCGGATCCAGCAAATTCCGACGATGATTTTGTTCCATGCACTTTCAAGGCTCGTTGTAAGAAGTAGACTTGTTTAGAATTCATGTTGTATTAGTAGGATTTAAAATTTGAATGCATTTGAGTTTGGTTCTAAGAATTAGTATTTTATTGTAGTTGGATGGATTAGGTTGTAATTTCTTTGAGTAATAATTAATTTCATTACTTCTTGTTTAGTAGTTTCGTACAAAATAATAAAGTATACACAAATTGCAAATAGAGTCCACACAATTTTTACAACATGCATATAAATCACCTATTACTACCACGTCTAAAATTTAATTTCCAAAGTAAACCACTTGCGAAAGATGCCCTACGAGATGGCCTAGCAGATGACTCTGGTTGCTCACTAGATGGCCCGGCTTGGGTTCCAGATGGCGCTGCTTGGCTTGTAGATGCCCTTGTTGTGCAACTAGTAGTGGACCTCCTCGGTTGGATCACAGATGGCTCCTCTTGCACCCCAACCACCTCTCCTCCTATGGCAACCGCCTCTCCCATTGCTTCGGCATACATAGCAGTTGCATCTAAACGGCTCGTAGCTGTGCTACGCCGTGACCCTCCGGACCTACTTCCCGACGCCATTACTCGCTCATTTTCTGCCGCATTTTCTGCGTTTCTTGCCTCTGCATTTGCATGTGTTACTTAGTAAGTTGGTATAAATTAAAAAGAAAAATAATTTTGGATGAATGTTACATACCTCTTCGTTGCCTATCGGAAGTGGAACGGCGAGGCTGATGCCCCCTTCGTCTACATTCCATTTCATCTATCGTCATTACATGACAGGTGTATTTTCGCCTCCCCTTCCTAATCCGACCACTACTCGGAAGGATTCTGTCTCCAGTATTAGGAGGCCAGTCTCCCATATTGCCAATGGAATGAACACATGGTTCCAAGTACTCACAAGATAGTTCGTTTTATACCAGTCTGCAACAAAGTTGCCCTCTTGCCAATTTCGGTCATGGCAAACAGCTAAGACATGAGCGCACGGAAAAGAAGTTAATTGGATACCTCTGCAAGTGCATTCCATTTGTCTGTCGGGACCGCGTGTCACAATATACATGAACTCCCTGTGAGTGGGTTCCATGTTGCCCATGGCGCTACGGGTGCAAAGAACGTACTCATTTGGGGATGAAACTTGGTACTGACCTTGGCCCTGCGTGTAACGCACCAACCGCATTTTTGCAACTTTCACCCAACGTGCTCTGATCTTTTGCAAAAACCGGTCAGAAAGAACCTGTCCCTTGTCTTGTAATTCCATTGCTCGCTGTCGCCGCTGAACAAACCATCTGTTGCACGTGTAGAACGTATCCTCCACTATGGCACAAACATGCAATCTACGACTCGTTCGGAAGACATTGTTGAGTGACTCAGAGCCGTTTGTTGTCATGATACCAAACCGGTATCCTCCGTCACAGGTTTGGAAAATCTTCTCATAATTGGACGGCTCCATCGCATCATTAGGACGTACTTTGCCCACTCTCTTTAAATATGCATTACACTTCGGATTTAGCTGCACAAAAACAAAGGGGTGTTATTTCATTTTCATAAAATTCTTATAAGATAATTAAACGAAATGTTATAAGTTAGACATACATGAGCAAACTCTTCGAACATCTCTTTCAACCTTCTCGGCTTCTTCCTCCTTGCTCCTTCCCTGAACCTCCATCCATACCACCTGTCTCCTCCACAGTTCTGGACCAGGTTGTCAGCAACATGCTGCATACAATACCTGTGCACAAAAAGCTCGGGAGGCCATCCGTATTCAGCTGTCAGTGCAGCTTTGATCCCCTTGTGCTGGTCCGATATAACACATACAAATTTACTACATCCGAGCACTTCATTCCTCAACCACTGCAAGAAAAAAACCTAATTCTCAGTATCCTCCTGCTGCACAATTGCAAATGCAATAGGCAACAATTGGTTCTCGGCATCGTAGCCGCAAGCTATCAAAATCCTCCCCTCATATCACCCAGACAAGAAGCAGGCATCTATGCTGATCACTGGTCTCAAGTACTGGAACGCTGCAATGCATGGACCAAAAGCCGAGGCTACGGCTCTGAACTGGGCAACACCTGGCATGATTTGTCCTGTTTTCTTATTCCGTACCGGGTTGGTCAGTGTAGGGTGCAGAAAGTTGCACAGCGATTTTGGAAGGTGTGTGCACATGTGTGAAATGTCTCAGAGTCCAATGCTCTCGGTTTTTTTTAGACATGGAGAGAACGTCGAACTTGAAACATTCTATTTCTTTCTGCTATTCCTTCTGGTTCACCCTCGACAGACCTACTGTTCATAATCAGCCTGTCGAGAGAGTTTAATGATTGTGGGGACGTTTAACTCCCAGCGGGCGCAAGCCCCCGCTGTTAATTACATCAGATGACCCTTCCAAGCCATACTGAACACCTCGTCCATTCCGGGATTTGTGCCTATTTTATGTGAATTGAATAATGGGGCTAAAAAGGGAACTCACATATTGGATTTGGTTGGTTTTGTATGCTTGGATATGTGTATATGTACGTGATTTCATATTAAAATAATGTTTATTATATTTTAAAATAGAAATTTGGATATTTTATATGTGTATATAAATTGTTTATTTACATTTGACTCATAGCATATTTATTCACATTTTTTTGTTAATAAATAAGATCGTTTAAATTTGAAGAAAGGGTATTTTGGTCATTTCAGGATTTGGCTGGTGTTTGGACATATTCAATTTTAATTTAGAAACATGAGGAATTCAATTTGGGTTCATTTAGAGGCGGTTTGAGTCAATTTGGACTTGAAATGAAGAAGTTATGGCTAAAAAGGACTGAAAAGGGCTTATTTGTAAAGCTTGATTCTTTACAGGAACCTATTTGTAAAGCTGGAAGAAATGGAATTTGTGATTTGAATTTTAGACAAGGTTTTATGTGAAAATTGGGCCTTTAAGGGCTTGTTTGAGAGAGTTTTAGGCTGGCAGGGACCTATTTGTAAATTTACAAGGGATTCGCTACAGATATTAAAAGTCAGAGGGGCCTTTTGTGAAAAGGGCTTTGATTTAACAATTTTATTTATTATCTGGGCTTTGAGATTCGGATTTTTGGGTCTTTAGATTGGTGTATTGGGCTTCAGGATTTGGGCTTCATATTTTATGATTTGTGCTAGACTGATTCTTGATCATGGGCTTTAATATCGGACTTCTGGATTAGTGCCGGGCTTTGAGATACGTGCTTCCATTCAAATTCTGTTTTGGCGTCAGAACTAAAAGTCCCATGTTGCTTTAAGATCCGTGCAGATGAAATGTGTTTTAGTTGATTTCTATTTGTATTTGACACCTGAATCTTTAAAAATTCATATCAAATTGAAGTAAAATCAGAAAAATATGAAATTTGTGTCAATCTTGTGTGTTTTGAAGTTATTTACATATTGGTGCAGTCCATTTTGCATTCTAGCCCCTGTACTGGTTTAGATTGGTCATTTTATCAGAGAGGGTCATTTCAGTCTAGTACCAGTTTTGTTTGCTGACAATCATTTTTGTAAAATTTGTGCAAGATAGACTACAACTCCGATTTGAGTATTTTTGGTACCAAAATTTTCAGGAAAGCACAATCTATATCCTCAAAAAGTTTCAAGAATTTAGAAGGCCTAAATCTATTTTTAATTTGTGATTTTGTAGGAGGCATATTCTAGGACAGCAAGCTTATCTATCAGTTTTTTTGTATTTTAGAAAGCTGAACTTTAGAAAATCATAGAAAATGCATAGAAAATGCTATAGACGTAAAGTTTGGGTCTAAATTATGTGTTTTGAAGTCCTCTATCTGACTGTATAGTTTGTTTTTCATTTTGGTCCTCGTACCAGTCTACACTGGCTATTTTACCAGAACAGGTCAATTTCACCGTTTTGAGGGTTTTCTTTGTATCAATGGCATTTGCATGGTGTTTTGTTGCTAAGTTTGGTTTGGTACCATACCAGACACAAAAGAGAGAAGATCAAAGTTTCAAAAGTTTATTTAATCAAAATGTTTTAAATATCAAAAGGGTGTCAAAGTATGATTTTTGCAAGAAGACCCTTAGTTTTTGTTGAAATCATGATTTTAGTGTTCTTTATCTTGATCAAAGGACATATCATTGAGATATCATAGGTTTAAAGATGTAAATGACATGAAATAGCCATAGCTATTGTCTATTTACACTCTGAACCTCCATTTCTCACTATTTACACATAGTTTCTAATTTTGCCAACATTTATGCATATAAATGCATCAATTATTGACCAAATTAGATTCTTTGCACAAATAGGCCCTTTGGATCTTTGGGTTGAGAGAATAATAGGGGAGACCTCATGGCTCAACCCTATTAACTCTTGTGTGTTTAATTTTTTGTTGTCACTTTATTACCTTTTAATTTCTTCATAAAATAATTAATATAATTTCCATATGGGGGGAGACCTCATGGCTCAACCCTCATACTTCCATTATCTAACCATTTTTAGAAGGAATTAAAGGTGTTTAGAAAAAGAAAGAAAAGAAAAGAGAAAAGAAAGGATTTTTCTTTTATTTAATATATTCATGCATATATTATTTTTTTGTTTGATGATCATTAAACTTCATGCTTTGCTTATAAAATAAGCTTAAAACATCATGAAGCTTTCTCATTTTGCATTTTCACAAAAGTTCGAAATAAAATAAAGAAAGCAAAAGAAAAAAATATAAAATGAAGGAAGCTCCAAGTATGTAAAGAAAAGAAGAGAGGAGAGGAAATATAATATAAGAAACTATAAACAAAGAACATTCTTTCATTGATTCATGATTAATATACATGAAAACAAGCTTTATTAAGCTTCTACATTGCAAAATCTCTACCTATTTCTATTTTGATTTTTGGTAGAGGAGAAGGGGGTTTCGGCCTTGTGAGGTTTGTGTTGTGTGTGTTGTATATGTTGTGTATGGTGTATATGTTGTGTTGTGTGGTTGCCTCTTTGTGGTGTGTATATTGTGTTCTTCTTTTGTGTATTGCCTCCTTGTGGTGTCCTCTCTTCATCTTCAAATGAGGGGTTTATATAGGCTAGGCAAGGGGTAGAGCCTAGGGTTTAGAGGAGCCTTGTTGGCATGATCCCCACCACTCATTTGTATTAACTCTCATCCAAAGGTTTAGATGCATCCAAGTAGTCATGCTTATCCCTCAAGCTTGAAGGGAATATTCTTGGCATCTTGGCATCTTCATTGGTCATGTGACATGTGTCCATGGGAGCAAAAATATCTAGAGCATATTCTAGAGCATCTTCATCCCTCCTATTTTGGCATCTTCATTGGTAGTGTGACATGTGTTCATGGGAACAAAAATATCTAGAGCATATTCTAGAGCATCTTCATTCTTTTGGGCCTATTAAATTGCATTAGGCTATTTGAGCCGATATACCATATTTAATTATTTCGGCCTATTAAACAAGTTCGGCCATTTAAGCATTTGAGTATTCGGCCAGCAACAGCCCCGATTTGATTATATCATGCTTATTTCCTTTTTTAGGCAGCAGCTTTAATAAAATAAAAAATAACTAAGCAACGCCATCTTTTTTATTATTTCAATAATTTTTTTTAAGGGTCAAACAGTCAGAAATTGGTGGGTCGAGCCGGGATTGTTGTGGCAAATTGCCATCAACAGTGGTCTCAACAAGCTGTATGAAATCTCCCAACTCCCAAATTATCGGGCTATTGCAAGCTCACGGCCCCTTCACAGTTGATCACTCAAAAGAGAGCAATGTTTCTTTTAATATTTATAAACTCAGAAATGCTATCGGTTCGGACTGCAAGCGCACAATCCTATCGAGTAGTATATTCGAGGTCGATCCACAGGGAATATTGGTTCAATGCTTTGAGCGATCGAATCGCAATCTTTCGAAAGGCTAGACGAAATCTGAAAATTGAGAGAGTTGTTTTGATCAATGTAAATTAGGAAGCAATTAAAAGTAATTAAAATAAAGATAGAGATGAGAATTCCTAGGGTTTCGGCACACCATTGCCACTCAATCCGCCTTAACAATATATTTCTGTTGCGTCTGATTTCCTGTTGTTGTTTAATGAAAGACACCATATAGGTCACTGCGATTTATGTTACGCGAGAATGATAGATCTTTCACCGAGATTTTACATAGGACACTGCGATTTACCTTACGCAAATGTCTGATCTCTCAAATACCCCAAATTACTACACATATCACTGCGATTTACTTTACGCAAGTGATGGAATTTGGTACGCATTTTGTTGGTCTGGTTTATGGTTTCCCCGCTAAGATTTTCTTCACATAAACCTAATAGATCTCAACGAGGCTAATTCATACAAATAGTTTCTCTTACCATTAAAGTACGGTCACTATCCTAACGGACTTAAACTAGATCATTGAAGTTAGATGAAGAGATAGTAAATCACAAAAGCATTTTGTTTCAACAACAAGAAATCATAATCACCAGAAATATATATATCAAAACATCAAGAGTAACAAGGTTTACTGTCTAGCCCTAAGAAAATGAACTTAGCCGCAGAACGGCATTGTTACAAGCACTCATCTCTTCTCACTTTAATCAAATCTAACCCTAATTACAAAGATAACTATTCCTTCTGCCTAGGGGCCTTATATAGGAGTGGAGGGACGTCTGGAGATTGAGTAGGGGCTAAGAAACTGATCTGGAAACAGCTGTCGGCAGTTATTCCCCAAGAGACGCCTTAAGATACGGACCGTATTGGGCAATACGGTCCGTATTAGGACCTTGACGGTTAGGGTTTAATGCTTCCAGCGCTATCTGATAAGCCAAAATTATATCTATTGAAACCTAGGGTTTGTTATGTGAATTAAGCCAAGTTTTGGTTAGATTAGGTTTGATTAGGTTAGAAATGTCCGAAAGTTCAAGTTACTGCCCTAGTTATGTTTGTTTTACAGGTAGTCAAGTGTTTGGAACTTAACGGAGCAAATCGGGCGATTTGTAGCAAGTCAGCACGAAGATTGGAGAATCTGTCAATGTTGTTGCGGCCCGAAGTGAAGTTCATTGCGGCCCGAAACGAAACAAGTCAGAGCCTCATCATTCCTGCACATTCATTGTCACACCCCAAACCAGGATTTCTGAATTAGGATATGATCAATCCCCGCCTCGTGTCTAATAATCAACAAACACGCAAGGCTAAACAACATAATAATCAAATAGCAGCGGAAGCAATCTAATACAAATAAGCAATAGTCATAAATCTCAAATAAACATACATATACACACATCCATACAATCCACCTCGGGATAAAGTAAACATAACTAGTCAAAAGGGATACATGATCTATCGAGTCCAATATATATAACAAAATATTGGACTCGCAAAATCCTAAACAAAAACCCCTAATCTACCTCAAGTGATGTGACTGTCGGGGACAGCTCCTGACGCCTCCTGCTGCGGACCGTCAGACTCTGTACCTGCCCACATCCATAAAAAGGAGGGGATGAGCGAATGATCGCCCAGTATGTGACCCAGTATTATCCCTTCAGGGATCCTCTTAAGTCAAAGCACATTTTAATTTGAAATTTACGTAAGGTCGGTAATTCACTTTTAATGCATATGTTGCAAAAATTAAACATATCATAGTACTACAAAAGAAAAATATACATATAGTAGATGACATGATGTGATTATCCTGTTATGCCAAAATGCCAAAATTTCCCAAAATAAAATATGAGGATCAATATTATACTCAACCGAAGTCCAGTACAATAGGTACCGTGTGTACAAATTTATATAGTAATAGTACGGATAATTTTGTCACCCCGTGCCGTGCCAAAATCAATCAAATTGGATTTACGTCTCAAAGGTGACATAACACAAGGACTGTGATCAGAGGGGCAAAGATACCCGATGCCTAATGACATCGAGCTTTGCCCACACAAGAAAGGCACGCTAGCCGATGGTTATATCGAATTTCGTGTAACATCCAAGGACTGCGATCAGAGGAGCAAAGGTACCCGATGCCTAATGACATCGAGCTTTGCCCACACAAGAAAGGCACGCTAGCCGATGGTTACACCCAATTCCATGTGTCTTCCTTACTCTAAGACGATTCATCACCAAACATATAAAATAGGAGAAAACTACAAGCAATGCGTAAGAATAAGTCAATTCGTCTCCTCATGAGCAGAGACGAAACTCCACCATCCGGCCAGATCAATGGGACAAGGGCTCGTGAGCGGCCCATAACAACAAAAATAAAATCTGCCACCGCAACCTCGGCAGCCGTACTAGGCAAGTAGCTCCTAATGTAGGGGGGATAGCTCCCGAATCGTCTCCGGACTCGAGATCGGTCCGCTCCAAATGTAAAATGATCGACAATGATATAATACCAATTCCATGCATATAATAATAATAATCCTAATAAGACCTCTAAGGGATCAAGTGATCCCTCAGCCCAATGACCCACGAGCCGCCTCGCATCCCATACTACGAGAACGGAAAGCAGTCATTCGGTCTTCTATCTCACACTCACCAATGCACATGCTTACTACAATAATATGTTATCCTCTACGAGAAGAGGACAACTAATATCCTAATATATTATTAATTAGGTTACGCTACTCCTAAGAAAGCATTAAATTTTCCATTTAGAAAGGGTTATGCAAATCCTAAATTACAGTTCAGAAAGAATTAAACATGCTCTAATGCAACTACGAAATGTAAAGTACTGATGACAGGTCAAGTGGTCGACTGGTAAGAGTACGCCACGAAAGAATAATTAAGATATCCCACACCTGATGGCTGTAGGGGTAGAACGCTAGCGCTAGAAATCACCGCAATCTGCACGATCCTCACCTGCTCCGGTGTAACCGTCAGCGGGATCGTACCACGGATCGAACTCAGTGTAGGTCGGCTGACCTGTAATTTAGTCGTAACTTAATTAGAGTCTAAACTAAGTATTCGTAACCCTTATTACCTCGTTTGATTATTTTCACTAAGTGTTCGTATTTAATTAATTAATTACTAAGGTTCGAATCTGATCAATTGGTTTGGTCGGTTTGACTCGATTCCGATTAAACGTAAAATTGGTCCAACTCTAATTAAATTAATCTAACGTACTTAAATCGTTTGTTATATTTTAATTTGAAAATAAACTGCTCATCTAATTAGTTAAATACATAAGTAATGTTATTTACGGGTTCTTATGATAATTTACGTAAAGAATGAATTATGTTTATAAAATTATTATTTAATCTTAATTTAACTACTTAAAAATAAAATAAAATAAAAAGTGAGTTTCTTAATTAATTTAACTACAATTAAATTTAAATCCTAAGTACTTAACATTAAAGACTTACTTATTCTACTTAGTAAAATTTTGTAATCGTAACGATTCGAAAGTGTTAATATGTTGTTAATTAATTGTACTTTATTAATTAACAACATATTTATTTATAAATTATTTACTTTATTTAAAACTACATTTGATTTAATCTAATATTTACTTAACATTTAAAAATCCTAACTACTCAACTTTTTAATTAATTAAAAATCCTAATTAATCTACATGTGTTGAATTATTTTTATTGTGTGTGTTTCGGGATCATACAGGTGTCCATATAGGGTTGTATAGTATCTGTTCAAATTATGTTATGAACTCTCACTGAGGCATCAAGACCCGGACGGTATAATCATTTCCCGAATTTAAGTGAAAAACTTCGGATCGAGCCAAACCCGAAGGAGGCTCGAAATCCTAAGTATATTTATCCGATTTTTATTTCACTTAATTACTTTTCCGAAAGCCTACATTTTTAAATCCGTCTCTTTTAATCATTCAATCGGGCCTCGCATATTTTGAGGATTTCCAAAGCCCGATTAAATAATTTATAATCCAACAAGCCAAGCCCCACATTTAAAATTTACTCCTACAATGTCATTTCGGTTTGGACTTAAACTCCAACATAATTCAAATCAACCAAGGTCAAACATTCAAATCAAAATCAAGCAACAGCAACAGGGGGGTTGTACCAGCAACAGAAACAATTCAAAACCCCACCAGGCACGAAGGCCACAAGTCACAGGAAGAAGGCTCAAGGCCGCAGGTCAATAAAGGCTCACAGCCAGCAATAGCAAAACAGACCCGAAGGTCACAGGTCAAGGGAAATGGCACGAAGGCCACAGATCAAGCATCAGCCGCAATCCACAAGGCAAACAAGACCAAATCAAGAGTTTTCAGGGTTACCCGTAAAGGAAGCAAGCCACAGAAAAGTAATATTCTGTCGGCACAAGATTCGCCAAGCAAGCACCGAATCAACTCCACAAGCACACCAACTTTCGGGTTTTGCAAAATCGCAGCACCAGACACAGAACCGAGAGCGAGAGAGAGATAGTTGAACTATCGCAATACAGTGGCAAACCAGGAGAAAAAGGAAATGGCGGAGGAGAGAAGATGGGGATCGGAGAGAAGAGAGGCAGAGAGGGATGAAATCAGCGAGAAGAGAGAGCAATAGGGAGCGGAGGAGAGAAAGACAAAAATAGAAGGGTGAGGTGTTCTGTCGCCAGAAAGAAGGAGAAGAGAGAATCAGAGGAGGGAGGGTGAGTCACGCAACAAAGAGGAGAGGACAGGATGAGTCGGTTCTGTTGTCGCCAGAGGAGAGAAAGAAAACAATTTACATGGTGAGGTGTCTCGGACAAAAAAAAATTCATTTCAAATTTCGTTGGGGTCTGCTTTGAGATTGGTGCAAAACAGAATTGAACGGCTCATCTTATTCTCAAATCAAAAGGAGTTCATTTTGTTAATGATATTCTATGAATCGATCATATCTAATCGAAAGATCTGATAAAACTTGCGTTTAAAAATTGATGCAAAATTTTAAATTGTCTCAGGATAAATCTTAAAATTTTATTGTTCATCTCATAAATTTTTAAATTACAATGGTTATTAATATTGGTATTTCTTACTTAAAATTTCTTATTTGTAAAATTAATTCTACAATGAATAAATTTACTAATTAATTAGATAAATAAATTTATATAAGTTAATTAATTCATTTAATGTATAAATCTTTATTTTCCTTGATCACTCAATTTAAAATTTTAATTGGTTGCCAATTTTGATTATCGACTAATTAATTACATTTGAATTTACGGATTATAACATTCATTGCGGCCCGCAACCATACCCATTGCGGTCCGCAATGACTTCTACAGATTTCTGCACGACAAACCATAACTGCCTCCACTCATTGCGGCCCGCAGTAGATGTTATTGCGGCCCGCAATAAGTCGGTTCAGTGCCCGAATTTGCTATTTTTAGTGTTTTATTTTGAGATTTTGTGAGGGGTATAAAAAGGAAACTTGTAAAAGAGATGGGGGACGTTTTTTGAGATAGGATTTCTGTTTTAACAGAGAAAGAAAGGAAGAGAGAAAAAAAAAGAAGGAGGAAGAAGAACATCATCGATCAACCGGTTTTATATTTTCTTTCCTTTGGAACTCTTTTAACTCTTTTAATTTCATTTGTGCTTTAGCCATGACTGGCTAAAGGCTTTTCTAGGGTTAATTAGGGCTGTACTTGAAACTTTTGTTATGATTTAGTTGGTTTATTTTATATGTTCTTGTTCTTTGTTATGATCTATTCTTTATTTTAATCGATTGTGAAGACTTAATCGAAATCGCATGAAATCTTAGGATTTGGTATTTGCAATTGAGAAATTGAATATTAAGTCCTGACCATAAAGAATAGGGTATTTGATAGGTTAAGTACCGAGAGGTGACGCTTGTCTTATACGGGCTTTGCCTAATAGCTTAGACAAATTGTGCCAAGTACCGAGAGGTGAAAGACGGTTTTCTAGGTTAATTGGGACAGTAAGAACTTAATGACTTTAGATTAGCATAGCCAAGTACCGAGAGGTGACGTTTATTCTAATTTGAAGATGGTATTAATATAGAAATATCACTTTGTACCTACAATCTCCAACTGTGCCTTCATAATTAAAAGAACAAATTTAATAAACCAATTAGTCATAACACTAGTGGATAGGAACTCTAAGAAACCCTAATTTCTCATATTTGTTAAAAATCAGATTTTGTTTTAAAACTTTAGTTTAATTCAGTTTAATCAAAACCAAATCAACCTTTTGAACAAACAAAAACCTTTTTATTTTCTTTTACTAATTAAATTGTTAGGTTAGAAAAGATATTCCAACTTGTCCCTGTGGAGACGATCCCTAAGTACTACTTGACAAGGTTGTACACTTGCAACCGAATTGAGTATAAACTAGGATTTATTACTTGTATTGCAAAATCCACATCACTATCTTCTGGTCTGTGCTAGGGCTGGTCCGTATTAGGTAATACGGACCGTAACAGAGACTTAGTCGATGAGCGTCGCTGATCCGATTGACCCGATTCTAGCTCCATTTGGTGTAAAATAGTCCCAAAACCTGTTTTCTGCAATAAAACATAAAGAAGGGTGACAGTAGCATTTTTCTCTAATTAATTAAATATAAGTGTGAGAAAATATGCAAAACATAAGCCAAAACCCTACGTAAATCATCATTATTTTGACTCTGATCAACAGTCGATTGTATTTAGGTGTCACATTGTTATACACAGCCAAAACAATATCTGCCACCGTTCGGATGCTCATACACGGGTCATTTTTAATGCTGTTCTCAATGACATCGGCAATGATTGATGCCGTCAGACATTCGTGGTCGTCCCTCGTGTGCTCAGTCCTACATGTGTGAGGCCTGTCTTGCTTAGTTATAACCCATGCATCTGCACATCCCGTCGACTTTGCCCGAAGCTCGTAACGGTAATTCGGGTCCTTGCACACCAGATGAATCCGATCTCTGTCACTTTTCTTCGATCTGAACTCCTGATTCTTTGTTATATGGTGCTCTTTGATCTTCTTCATTAGATCTTCTTTGCTTTTAAAAAATTGGTTCGCACTCAGCTCACCTTTGTACTCAATACGTTGCCCATAATAACCAATATCTGTTTCTCTAAACTCAGAAACATCAATGAGGTTTGGGAATTGGTGCGTATCAGTCCGGCCACTAAGCGACCCTTCAGCTGTTTCAACCGGCCCGTCTTCACCGTAACCTTCCACGTGATCCGAATTTCCCCACATTTCTCCTCAAATTCATCCCCACTCCCCAGATTGTCCTCCGGTATTTCATTAATATCTTCAAAGTCCGGGCAGGTTGCATCGTCTACTAGTTCCGGTCTGGGGTAAGGTGATACTGGAGGTAACGGTAAAGGCGCCACATTTACGGATCAATGTGGGGTTGAAACTGAGTGTCTTGGTCTGCCTCGATGGTGTCTAGGTGGGGATGAAACTGAGTGTCTTCGCTGGGGTGCTGGTGAAGTGACGTAGTTGTAGGTTTCTGGGTCAGGTTCAATTAAAGGAAGCTCACGTCTGTATGTTTCTGTGTGGGGTATAATGTGGTGCCGCTGATCCAGATCCCGAACTTTCAACCCCGGGCTCTACCGAAATTCTTCTGGCAAAGATTTCTATTAGAAAATTCCCTTCGGACCTCAAATAACCGAACATGCCTCTCCACGTACTCTCATATACAAGTTTCGCAACAATCCATTTCCCGTTGGAGGGATGGCAATATCAGGTTGCCAATTCTAGGTCCCACCTTTCTGGGTTGTAACCGGTATGTGTGTAAACTATGAATTTCAGGTCCAAAAGTGAGATATCTTCTGGAATCATTAATGAATGAGCTGCATCTTTGTTGTAATAAGCCCCTTGTGTATTAGTAAGCATCTTCCCACCATAGTGTAATGAAATAAAAGCCATGGTAAACAAACTACATTTTAGAAAATGGTAAACAATTGTCAGGTTACTAAATGGTAAACAATTGTCAGATTACTACTTCTTTTTGGGTTTAGGGTTTAGGGTACAGGGTACAGGGTACATGGTACAGGGTTTAGGGTACAGGGTACAGGGTACATGGTATAGGGTTTAGGGTATAGGGTATAGGGTACAGGGTTTAGGGTATAGGGTATATGGTTTAGGGTTTAGGGTATAGGGTATAGGGTTTAGGGTCTAGGGTATAGGGTTTAGGATTTAGAGTTTAGGGTATAGGGTTTAGGGTTTAGGGTCTAGGGTTTTTTTTAATTAAATTTAATTTTTTTAATAATATAATTAATTATTCTATAAAATAAAAAAATAAAAAAAATAATAATAAAATAATAAAAAATAAATAAAAAAAATAATAAAATAATAAAAAAATAATAAAAATAATAAAAAAGTAATATAAAATTACCTAAACAGTGATTTTCGATGTCCAGCTTCGGGGTGTGTGCCCTTGGGATGAAGGGTTACGGCCTTTTTATAGAGTTTTTGCGGTTTAAAAAAAAATTCTAAGCCGGCCAGAAAATGGCCGGCTTAGGGAGGGAGTAAGCCGGCCATTTTCTGGCCGGCTTGGGCATTTTTCGATATTGGGTCAGAATCTGGACATAAATAATAATTTATATTAAACTTTGGATATTAATAAAAATGTCGGTGAAAATAAGTGCAGAAAGAGATTACCTCAAAAGTTATATTATAAAAGGCCTCCAACACCTATATCTAATTGAAAATGAAGAAGAACCAATGCATTGGAGTTACATTGAGGAGAAAGACTGATAAGGAGGAAAGAGACATGGTGGAGGCAATTAAAGAGCTTAAATTGAGTAATGACAACCCCCTCAATGCGGTGTCCATAAACATTCAAGTTGGAGGGCAAATTGAAAGGGCATGCAATGACTATATTGCTAGATAAAGAAAGCAATACCAGCTTTATTGATCTAAAGTTTACAAAAAAGGGCCAAGAAACCCAAAGTCCCAACTCAACCGCTTTCAATTACAGTGGCAAATGGACAACCAATGTTCAGCAATGGTAGATGCCAAGAAGTGAAGTGGGAAATGAAAGGCTACCCTGAATTAAGAGTGATAGAATTGGAGGTGTATGATATGGTTTTGGGTGTGGATTGGATTGACCCGTATAGGGATTTTTCTTATTCTTTCTCCGGTATCACACTTTTCTACAGAGAACAACCAATTTTCTTTATTTACTCTTTCTTTTCCTTACCAGCGGATGCTAGAATTCAAATATAGGGAAAAGAAGAGAACCTCATCGTGTCATAGATTTTTAAATTTTGAAACTTTTTTAATATTAATAAAAATATCGGGAGGTAAAGTAATCGCAAATATGTTGGTGGCGTAATGAAAGCGTAGGGGTTGTGGTATCGTACAATTTTTCCATCGGAAAAGAAATAAATCTGTTGTTATTCCGATCCTGACCGATCAAATTTTTCCATACGCGCATCTCAACAAAGAAATTTCTTCATGAACAAATCATAACAAAGATTAACGGTTGAGATCTGAACAACATGTTCCTGTTATTTCTCCGAATAACAACAGATTTATTTCCCGGAAAAAGAGGGTCACAGTGCACTGATTCTTTTTTTTTGATGCTACAGTGCACTGACTCACTGTGGTGCCTCGGTGATTGGGAGAAGAAAAGAATTGTCGGTAGCTTACGTGGTAATTTTCTTAAAAATATATATTATTAGTTAATAGGTCGCTCGTGCCGTGAGCAGATCAAAGATTTTTGTTGATTTGATGTTGGAAGTCGCTCGTAGACTACGAGATGGAATTTTTTTTTCTTGCAACAAATTTCACTTTTATGAGCACAAAGATAAATTGTAAAAGAGGTGACAAATTACTCTTTCTTCTTGCAACGGATTGAGAAACGAGCCCAGCTAGTCCAAACCGAGTTGACTCAAGTTCAAACTTGCTAATAATAAAAAACTTTTTCCGATCTCGAACGATTCTTCAGCTACAAGTTTCTTTTGCTAGTCCTAATAAACATTATAACCAATAATGTTGAGTAACATCTTGATTTCTTGCAAAACAGACAAGTTAAATTCACGATTACTCTTTTTTAACTCTAAAACACTCGCAATATTTACAGTTGATTAAAATATGCTGTGTGTCGTGGTCTCCTAAATGGATGATAAAAATATGAAGTACTAAATAGGGCCACGCACTATACGACCTCAAGTTCATGTCACTTATAAGATTGTAGTTTATAAAAACAACTCATTCTCCTCATTGATAATCCAGTTTTGTCCTTATTATCTGTCGTGAGGGAAGTTGCAATTGAAAAAACATTGTATCTCTGGTTCTCGGATTAGAGCGGAATGAAGATTAATGGCCGAAAGCAACATGAAAAAGCAACAGATGTTGACAATAAATTGAATAATGTTGTCGGTACAGCTAAAAAATCATATTGACAAGATTTGTTCTCAATTATATATACGTGTTATTTTAATATCCATAGGAAATTTTCATTAATATTTCCAACTTGTGATATCCCACGTAGAAAGTCAAAAGCTAGTTCTCATATATGCGTGTAAATATAAGTTGTGATAAAATTTGTTGGTTATTTTAGAAAAAAAATATATATAGATCACTAATTATTTTAACTAATATTGATAAAACGATTTTTTCAAGATATTACAAACAAAGTTAAAATTAAAAAATATAGGTATGATATTGGACAATACAATAGACAACTAAATATTATTTACTAATGCATCAATGATTGTTAATTTTGAACTGCTCAAATCTAAGTCACTTAATGTACATGAAATATAGACATACTATATGCATAATATAAATCATGTCTATATTATTAATTTTAAACTCAAATTTTATTTTTTTAAATATTATCAAATTAAAAAATTATATTAAAAAAAAGAGTAAATATGTTGTCCCTGCACTCCAGTCCCCTAAACGTCCCCCCATTCTAACTAACTTTGTCAATCATTAAACCACTTTGAAAAACGTGTAAAACGTGTAAAAGATGAGTCCAGTTTTTTCTTAAAATACTTGATATCTTAGGTATGAATACTTGATGAATTATATATGAATATTTGATATCTTAGGTATGAATACTTTCCATTTTGGGAGAATACTTTCCATATATGAATATTTGATAAGTCCAGTTTTTTCTTTAAATATTTGATATCTTAGGTATGAATACTTGATGAATTATATATGAATATTTGATATCTTAGGTATGAATACTTTCCATTTTGGGAGAATACTTTCCATATATGAATATTTGACACCTTGAAAAACGTGTAAAAGTATGTCATCATGGATCTCATTTGAAAGAGAAAATTGTGTAGAACACGTTCGTGGTTTTAGATTTGCAAAATTCCTCATAGATCGTCAGAAATATTGGTTAGATTGAACGGAGAAAAAAAAATCACCTTGAAAAACGTGTAAAAGATAAGTGATGTGTCTAGTTTTTTTTTAAATACTTGATATCTTAGGTATAAATACTTGATGAATTATATATGAATACTTGATGTCTTAGGTATTCATACTTTTCATTTTGTATGTGAATTAATTTAACTAATGAATGTAGCACTAGTGGTGTGATTCACGTGACTTTTTGGTTGTGGTCCCCAATGCAGTCTGACAGTTACTGCCCCCGAAAAGTAATGTTCCCCAGTTTGTATGTGAATTAATATTTGATATCTTAGGTATGAATACTTGATGAATTATATATGAATATTTGATATCTTAGGTATGAATACTTTCCATTTTGTATGTGAATTAATGTATGTTGAATAGATGGCTGACAGTTGTACTTTAATCGTTAGGGAGACGTTTAGGGGACTGAATGGGGGGGGACGGTTAGTCGATCCCTAAAAAAAATTCATACTCTTGTAAAACTTGGGCCTAGTTTAGTCTCTTTCACAACAACCTAGACTCCGCAAGTAATCAATGATAGCATTCGGAACCTACAAAATATGTCGTAAATCCGACCTTTAAATACCTTTCCCTCCAACATTTAAGTTCTTGACCTCTTGCATTGGTCTCAAATCCTTTTCAGAAATTAAGAGCAGCCACAACGCAGAACGAGTCAACATTGTCTACCAACCGCCTATAACGACAATTAGGTTAATGAAACATTGGTAGGTTGGTATAATCATGCAAAAAATGCTTTTGTTTAAGAAGAGAAACAAAAAGAAGGAAGAAGAAAGAAAATAAATTAGGGATAATATCATACGATCATGTCTCCCAACATTTGATTTAGGACCAGTCAATTCTCAAGCAACCGTGACAATGGTCCTTTTTCCCAAGCAATTAATTGATGCTCAATTTGAGGGCGAAATGACTACAAAATCTTGAATTGTACTTTATTTATAGTATTTACACTGTTCATGATTTAAATGTTTGTACAAAGTTAGCAATTTAAAAAAAAATATATAGGTACATGAATTACATATTCATAATACGTAACATATTTTCTATGTTATTTTTATTTTGTAATGTATACTTTATTTATATTTATAGAAAAGATATAATATTACGAACAATTAAAATTTCTTACACCTCTTTTAAATATATTTGGAAAATAGCACATCATTTTAAGTAAGAAACTATTATTAACTTAAAACTGATATTGTTAATTGTCGAGACTTAAATTCTATAATAAAAAAAATATGAATAAGAATAAATTTATCAACAATTATTGCTATTTCACTTTAAAAAATAAATAACTATGTTAGATTAGTAAGAAGACTAATTGTCACAAATTAGAAGGTTCAGAAAGATACTTGTCATAAATAAAGATTTAAGAATCTATTTATCACAGACACAAATTTAGAAAACTCACATGTATTACTCTTAGAATAAAATAACTTTTCTTTGCTGCAGCTGTTAAGAACAGATTATTCGATCATGCATTTTTTCCAACAAATTAAATCCAGTCTATGTCCATATTCCCATGCCTTTTAACCAATTATCTAATATTCAATAAAGATATAATAAAAAAATATTAGATGCGATCATATTAATTTTTTACATCACATTCGTATAAAATATTGTGGTAATTTTGATTTAAAGAAAAATTTATTTACAAATTTTTTTTTAACCAGTCAATATTTTTTTGAATAAAAGTTTTAGATCAAACCGTTCAACTATTTAATATTAAAAAAAATATTTACTTAAAGATTTTGAATAATGTACCTCCTACTTTATGTAACTTCCGCTTTCACACTTAAAAAGAAATTCTAAACTAATACAAGTCCAAATCGTAAGACAATATGACTTTGACTTATAAAATGATTTAACATAGATTTTCAATTGTTCGTTTAAAAATTTCTCAAAAAGTTAATTCTAAATTCTTCTACCCATCTGAACAATACGAGGACAAACCAATTTAACCTACAATAAAAAATAATATAATACAAAAATACAAACTCTAAGCGAATCTTTCCTGCACCTTATTTTTCTTGTTCTCGTGCCTCATCCGATCTCTTCTCCAACGTAATAAAATATAGTTGATAAATTATACGGCCACATATGCGTATGCGGTTGGATTTTACATAGAAATTCTTATACAGTCCATATATGTGGTGCCACATTATTACTGCATACTTGTTTGTATGATACCGTATATTATCGTATATTTATTTATATATATAAATTTTATTTTAAATCCGCATATACGATATGTGGTGATCTTCCACATATCATATAAAAACTGCATGTTTTTGGTCTTCTCTGAACTTCTACCCTGTTTTTGCTCTTCTCTGAACTTCTACCCTTTTTTCGAATCCATATCCTCGACGGTACCGTAAAAGATTCCCTTTTACAATTAGCTATTTACGGTTTGAGATTAACTCTCAGCCGGTTTGGGATTCGGGCTGACTGAGGGGGCAGTATTATTGGGCTTTGAGATTTGTGCAAGTTAAAAAGAACGGTCCAAATCAAAGTAATTGTAAAAGATTCCCTATTACGGTACCGTCGGTGATATGAATTCTCCTTTTTGCATCTATTGATATCTGTAGCTTCAAGTTTTTGCAACGTTTTCTATGAGACGAAACATGTAGCGAGCCACACAAAAAAAAGTTAGTGATGACAGAGACCTTTTTACACCGCCACAAAAAAATATCACATGGGATCTGGAAATGCCCCTCTGCTCACGTGGTGGGGAATCTGTATCATCTGCATTAGTTAAGAACTTAGTTAAGAACTTGAGTTAATGCATCTCGATCCGATCAAGATTCGAACCTATTTAGTTCAAGGTAGAATGCACGGTGTTTCTATTTCTGCCAACATGGATCAGAAGGTTTGAATTTATTCTGCACTTTAAATTAATGCAAACGATACGAATTCGGAGTGGGAGTGACAACTGGCCAAAATGTGTTGACAATTAATTTAGTTTTTTTAGGACACGATACATGAAAGGCTGCACAATGTTACCACTTTTGTTTCAATCCAAAGAAATTCTAATTTTTTTGGATTGTAAGTTCTTAGACGATTGCATTAAATATCAAAGTAAATTACAATTATTTTCCACGTAGATATTTTTATTACACAAAGATAGCATCAAATGAACCGGGTGGACGAGGAGAGGTGGAGGGGCAAGGCGGAAGAGCCGAGCGAGAGGACAACTCTCAAACCCTCGTCTTGAGAATCACCTTCTAAATTGTCTGCATAAGCGGAGATTCTTAGGTGCAGAGCTTTTTGCAGTTCTATTTTTAGTTTGACCACGGTTTGACTGCCACTCGACGCTCGGCACTATACGATACATGTCAAAATCACTGTATAATTAGTTACGGCTCGACATGAATTCATTTCTAGAGGATTCAAATTCGAACTAGAACTGATATTATAATGGATAAAATATGAATTTACGATTATTATCCAAATTTATTACATTTTATGGGATATCATCCAAATTTGGAAGTGTTGATGCAGTATACTGTTCATATACGTGAAGAAAATCAAATGGTTGAAAGTTTCGGATTTGTCGTGCTTGATCCGATACTGTAAGGTTTTCAATTTGACATCTTTTGTGTTTTCGCCCCTGGTAACTGGTATTACTTCAACTGTAGACTCATCGCGTACGAACTAAATATTTTAAATTCTAATTCTTTCAATGTAAATATCCTTCGTTGCAAACTCTAACTTGAGATAATTTTAATATACAATGTCCTTGACATCCCGATGAATATAACGAGTTTAATATGAGCAAAGTTAGGGTGTGGAGTGCTTATCAAGAGAGTTTGGTGAGTACATCTCCAAAAATCTATTGAATTGGTTTCAAACAATGAATTCAAACCGATAAAATTCATCTACTTCATGAGCGATGCATGTACATGAATTTTTTTTAAAGTTTCGAATTCATTTAGTACAAAGTCAGTCACGCAATACAAAAAAATGAATCTTTTATAAGTTATTTAATGTATTCATTTTTCATTATTTTTTTTATCGCTTGATCTTGTACGAAATGAATTTGAAACTTTCAAAATTTAACATGTACATGCATCGATAGACTTTCAAAATTTAACATATACATTTTTTATATCACTCGTGAAGTAGATGGATTTTAACGGTTTTGATTCGTCGTTTGAAGCCAATCCGATAGACTTTTGAAGTTGTGCTCACCAAACCCTCTTGGTAACCACATCACACCCTAGATTTGCTCGTTTAATGTTGTCTTTATGTGTTGACATCGAAAAAAATATTATACTTCGTGCATGGTATAAGTCATTTTTGGATTTTTTTAAATAGAAATAAATAAACTTATTTTAAGAGGACAAGCATCTCGCTAGTTGGATTTCGAAAAAATACTTTCACCGAGCCACTGCCATAGTGGAGGAGAGGAACACAATTCTAACCATACATAATTTATATAGGGGCTAACTTATTGGAAAAATTTTGGCATGTTGAACGTCCTTCGGGAAAAAAAATAGAAAAAACCCCAAAACCTTTTGAATCACATAGGAAAAGGTGTAGCCGAACATGCCCCAAAATTATCCCAAATTGAGTTTAGATCCGGATCGTGACATGCTCTGGTTGGAATATTAAAGAATTCATAGTATTTTATCACAGACCGGATGGACCCGAATTTATGATTGAACGGTCCACGTTCAAACTCAAAATTTGAATTACTTTAGGGATCCGGACCATTAAACATGGGGGAAATATTTTTCCATATCTAAATTTGTACTTCAGTACAGATGTAGTTCATATTTTTGGGATGCTCGTCGGTGTACTATTACGTTACATAGAAGCCCACATATAGCTAGCTAGTCCAACAAGAAATGATGACACAGAGATCCCGTTCGAAGTCCGTAACAATTAATTGACCCAATAAAAGCAAAGAAAGAAAGACGACATAACTGCTTTAGAAAGAAATTGAGATGGATAAGAGCAACTAGGATTGTTTTTAAATTGCTAATCTGATATGGAAGATTGCTAATTTAATTGCTAGATTGTACTATAATTTTTTAATTAGCAAATTTGTTTTAAAAGAAAATGTTTTTTTAATGACATGCTGGCTAATTGATTGGTTAAAATTTTTCTTCCGTATCTATACCGCTCTCTCTCTCTCTTAACAAAAACAAAACATTTTTCATTCGATTTTTTCTATCTTTTGCTCAGATTTTTCATTTTTGTTGATGTTTTCGCTCAGATTTCTTCATTTTAGACCTCCCTCTTGTGAGGAGACTTCCGTCTATGGGTGGGAGCCAGAGAGAGCAGATGTTTTGTGGGTTGCAGATGTTTTGCTAAACGTTTTGTGGGTGATAGATGCTCTAACCGCTGATGCCTGAGCCAAATCTTCTTTTTGAGAAAAAGAAATATATAAAATATTTCTTATTTCATATAAGAAATATTTTATTTCTTATCTAATATTAAAGATAGGTGCAGAGACTCGATGGAAGCTTTTCTAACGAATAGAATTTATTATGTTGCAATACTAAAATTTCTCTATCGAAGTAAGAGAAAGGATAGCCGTCTATACCAAACAAAGACGTACGTATATATAATAATTAATCAAATTATTAATCATAATAACAATCAAATCATAGATTATGGAATAGCAAATTCAGGAATTTGGATGAATTCCATAAATTATGAATTATTTATGGTGAATTGATTCAAATATGAAATTGAATGAGAAAAAAACTCAATTTTTAATAATCAATTTATTTTATTTATTTTATTCATTATAGAGTTTGTTAGATTGAAAAAATGATGATAAATCAAACGAGAATAAAGAGAGAGTCCATTCTACATGTCAATATCGACAACAATGAAATTTATAGTAAGAGGAAAATCCGTCGATTTTTTAAATCATGAGGGTTCAAGTCCCTCTATCCCCAATAAAAAGCCCATTTGATTTTCAAAATATTTCTTCTTTATTTTTTTTTGATGAAAAATTCAAATAAAATTCACTATCTTTTCTTTTTAATTCGTTCTATTTTCTCATTTCGCAAATAGATCTGAAAAAAAAATATTTATTATGCAAAATAATAAAATATAAGCATATGAAAAGATCCTAAGCATATGCAAAGAATCATTTTTCTATAATGAAATCATTACCAATCATATCATTATCTTAAACATTGATTATTCAATTTTTTTGAATAAATTTTTATTTTAATTTTATTTGAGCTCCTTTATTTAATTGACGTAGATACAAGGGTATAGGTACGAGTATTCTACTCGAGTGATCCACAAGAAATAGTCGGGATAGCTCAGTCGGTAGAGCAGAGGACTGAAAATCCTCGTGTCACCAGTTCAAAACTGGTTCCCGGCAAGACAAAAATAAATTGGGTGGGTAAAATTTAATAAGAATATACATATATATATATATCTATATATATGATTAGTATATAAACTCGATTATTTATTTAATTCATAATATTAATATTATGAATATATTATATATTCTAATGTTTTTTCATCCTTTCTATATTCTATTATATCTATAGAATATAAATATATAGAAACATCATATTAAAAAGATAATAATAATAATTATCGAAATTAAAAAAAGAACTCTTTAGTTTGAGATAAAGAGTTCTAAGATAAGAATAGATAGACAGAATGCATTTTAAAATTTGATACCTTCTTTTTATTCCTGAATTTCATATTTATTTTTTTATTTATTCTGTTTCTTTCTTGCTTACCTTCTTTTCTGAGGTGCAATTCTAAAATATTCAGTTAATAGAAAATACATGAATATTCTATTTCTTTCTCCTCCAAATGAAAAAATCTAAAGACTTTTTTATATCTATTGATGCGAATAAGAATCTAGCAGTTACTTTGTTTATTTCATGTAAAATAGAATTTCAAAATATTCATTGATTTGAATAATGAAATTTGAAGTCATGTCATAATAAGTGAACATTAATTTCTTATCATTCAAAGGGCATCTTGTATTTCATAGAAATCTGGAGTAATATAGTCCTTACGCAAGGGCCAGCCTATCCAACTTTCAGGCATTAAAATACGTTTAAGGCGTGGATGATTATCATACGAGATTCCCAATATATCATAAGATTCGCGTTCTTGAAAATCAGCACTTCTCCAAATCCAGAAAACAGACGGAATTTTAGGATTATTCCTTGACACAAATACTTTTATACATACTTCTTCTGGATTATATATATCATATTGTATTCTTGTAAGATGATATACGCTACCTAAAAACCCCCCAGGTGCTACATCATAAACACACTGAGAGCGTAAATAATTGTAACCATATACATATAAAATAACAGCAATGGAGTCCCAATCCTCGACCTTTATTTGTAAGGTTTGTATTCCTCGAGAATCAAAGCCTAAAGATCTATGAACCAATTCATTATTGACTAGCCAATCAGATAAATAATTTTGCAAAGGATCCTTCTCCATTCTATTGATCTCTCTCAAATTTGTATAAGTATTTTACCATAAAATTGGAAAGTAAAGATTGACTTGCTCTTTCTTAATTCTGAAAAAAATAACCTTACCTAATTAACTGTAAGAAAATACTGAATCTTTAGATTTTATTTTAGATATCTCTGAAAGATATTGTGATGGATTTAGAAATCCCTGATCGTAATTTCCAGTATGATTACTACGTTGAACATGAAATTTATGATTAGTAGTAAAACATCGATTTTCTTCTTGAGATCTAGTTCTATCTTCAACTATTTCTCGAGATATCTTTTTACGAAGTTTTGTTATAGCATCTATAACTGCCTCTGGTTTAGGCGGGCATCCCGGTAAATAAACATCCACAGGAATTAGCTTATCAACTCCCCGAACAGTAGTATAAGAATCAGTACTGAACATTCCCCCTGTAATAGTACAAGCTCCCATAGCAATGACGTATTTTGGTTCAGGCATTTGTTCATATAATCGCACTAAAGAAGGAGCCATTTTCATTGTTACAGTGCCAGCTGTTAAAATTAGGTCCGCTTGCCTAGGACTTGATCTTGGTACCAATCCATAACGATCAAAATCAAATCGCGAACCTATTAATGAAGCAAATTCAATGAAACAACAACTAGTACCATATAAAAGAGGCCATAAACTGGAAAGTCTTGACCAATTTGAAAGATCATTTGATGTAGTTGAAATAACTGAATTGGAGGTTGTTTGATCAAGTAACGAAAAGTCAATCAAATTCATAACTGTCTTATTAGGATTTTGTCCTTGTTTTTTTTTTCCGTTTTTCTGAATATTTAGTTAAGACCATTCTAATGCTCCTTTTCGCCATGCGTAAACTGAACCACCAATTAGGATAAGAACGAAAATAAAAGCTTCGATAAATAAAGATACACCTAATACATCGAAGCTCATTGCCCACGGAAAAAGAAAGACTGTTTCAACATCAAAAACAACAAAAACAAGAGCAAACATATAATAACGAATTCGGAATTGTAACCAAGCATCTCCCATAGGTTCTATACCTGATTCATAACTAGAAAACTTTTCAGGTCCTTCACGAATCGGGGCTAAAACTCCTGAAATGAAAAATGCTAAGATAGGAAAAAGGCTTGATATTATGAGAAATGCCCAGAAAATATCATATTCATGAAGCAGAAACATAAATGTATTCCTTCGTATAAAATGAAAATATACTGAATTATTTGATTCGAATTGCCATTGTTAATTCATCCAGAAGTTCAGTAAAAGAAGGATATATTTTTATGAATTGACTTTATTTGTGACATGTCTCGTTTAAAGATTCTATTTGATTCAAAGAATCCTGATTTCATTTTGAACTTACATTTTAGTTAGATATGGTGTAAACATAAGATCTTCTTAGACAGAAGAGAAATTTTTCTCTCCTTTGGTTTCACCTTCTCTTTTTTTTTTATAGTTCTATACTTTTATTTCATAAGTTTTTATAGTTCTATCTTTTATTCCATTTGAAAAGTTCTATCTTTTATTCCATAAGATAGAATAAATACAAAAATATCTTAATTAAAAAATTACATAGTAAAAGACTATATAAGAATATAAAAATTTACATAGAATTTAAGAAACTCTATTAAATAATTAGTTTATTTGGGATACTATTCTTATCTTAATATCTTTTAAGATATTTTGAAAGAGAGTTCTATATTTTCTTTCATATCTTTCTATTTTGAAAACTCTTTCAAAAAAAGTCTTGAAAAATGAAATGGATTAGGGCTATACGGACTCGAACCGTAGACCTTCTCGGTAAAAGAGATCAAACTGAATTTCTTATCGAAATGATTCGAACTGTTTCAAAGACCCAACATGCAGTTTGTTGCATTGGGCTCTTTCATTAACTAAAAGAAAATCAGTTAATCCACCATATTATTTCATTATGGGAAAAATGAAGATAAAAAGATGGTTCCATGTACTCTGATTCATTATGTCCTGATCTAAGAGTAATACCAAAGTTTTTCAAAGAAGGGTTACCTTGACTTAGGTCTGCCTTCGGCCTATTTCACCTAATTTGAAATAAATAGAATCTCTATCGTTCCGCTGTATGTAAGAGTCGAATATGAGACTTTATACACCTTAAAGTTCATAGGACGAAAAGAGTTTTTTTGAGATCCTTATACTCATTATGCCTAGCATTGAATAGATTTAGCTATTAACCTTATCAATTAACAAATCAATGAGTGGTTTTATTAGATTTTGTATCGAAAATCACATCAAAATCATACTAAACCGACTATTTGTCAGGCTATTGTTCTCCCTTATTTTCAATATATGGAGTAAGACATTGATTTTTGAATAAGACTAATCATGTTCATTGCATGCTTCTTTGAAAAACATTGGCGCACGTGTAAACGAGGCGCTCTACCAACTGAGCTATAGCCCTTGTACAAAAAATCTTAATACAAAAAATCTTTTTTGTCAAGCCTAATCCATATCCTAATCCATATGATAAATCTCTGATCTATTTACTGTTAATAGATTGGTATTGCTTAGAAAGAATATTCTTTCTATAATTAGAATTAGAAAAGTGATAGAATTTTCTTTTTTGTTTTGAATTGCAACTCACTCCTCCTGTGACAAATTTGTCCTCAATTTTTTTTTTTTAAAATGCCCTGACCGCCACTCGTTTGGGCGGTCCACGTCGGTGGATTTGTAATTTATTTTGATTTCTCTTCTCTCTCCACATGTACATCACACAAACCTATGAAATGTTATATATAAACAACTCTCTTCTTATTTAATTTCTATTGTGGGACTAAGTAAGGTGCAAGGTCCGGATCCGAATTTTTCTTTTAATTGTTTTTAGTTTAGTTAAACTTTCAGTTTATTTTACTATAATAATTAATAATATTATTCGGTCATAAAAATGTATTAAGTGATAATGACACAAGGTTCCTATGAAATGTTATATATAAACAACTCTCTTCTTATTTAATTTCCATTGTGGGACTAAGTAAGGTCCAAGGTCCGGATCCGAATTTTTCTTTTAATTGTTTTTAGTTTAGTCAAACTTTCACTTTTTTTTACTATAATAATTAATAATATTATTCGGTCATAAAAATATATTAAGTGATAATGACACAAGGTTCAAGCTTTTTTTATTTAGTGCCAAAGACATTAATTTTTTTTACCGAAGATGATATTTTTTTCAGTTTCATTAAATATAAATTTGTAGTTACAAATTCAATTGTAATTAATTTAATTACAGTAAAGATTCAATTTCTTAACTTGTCCAATGACAATTTACATAACCAGTCAATGATGGAGCCCGTACCAGATCCTAAAACTATTACAAATCGCACCAGTATGTTTATTTTCAGCATTTACCTTTTTTACTTCTTATTTAATTATATAAATATTTATAGTTTATAAATAATAATTGATAAGAAATATTATGTTATGAGTGAGGCTACGGTACTATGCATAGCACAGTTTGGTCTGTGCTACGGTTCAATATTTGAGTTTTTAAAATCCTAACGGTCGATCCGAACCGTTCAACATGATTATAAAATGAATATGTACTTGCAAACCAAATTTTACATTTTTTCGAAACTTTTTACTATCTTTTTAGATAGGTAGAAAATCCCTTGATCTGAAAATTCTGGACCATCTAAAAACAGTGATTTTCTACCTATCTAAAAAAATAGTAAAAAAAATTGAAAAAAATGTAAAATTTGGTTTGCAAGTACATATTCATTTTATAATCATGTTGAACGGTTTGGATCGACCGTTAGAATTTTGAAAACTCAAATATTGAGCCGTAGCACGGACCAATCTGTGCTATGCATAGTATCATAGCCTCACTCTTATGTTATTATCTAATCTATTTATTTAATTGCATTATTGATAATTTATTAATAAAGAAAATTGTATAATATCAAATATTATAGAAAGAAGAATAGAATTCCCAACAACTAATTCTACGGTACAACCGAACACTCAGTTCATAATTTTCTTATAATCAATCTCGTATGTACCCATACATGTGAGTTCCCACTTTTTCCAAAGTGAGTTCCCATTCCCGTCAAATCTCATCCCGTATTATCCCGAACAGACCCTTTAGTTTTTTAACGGGACAGCAATACAGGGCCACTAAATAATTTTAAATATATTATCCAATTTAACAGAACTGCCAAACAGCGTGTATTACAGTTTGGTTCTCCCCTCCGGTATTGTACCGAAGCTTTTCATGGTTTGTACATTTGGAAGGATCCGGTCTACATCGAAATGCTTGCAACTAATACAAATTTTCCATTGTTAACAATTTTAATATTTCTATAGTTGTGAAGCAATGAAATTATTTTGGATTAATTAGTTTGACTGCACACCTTTTTATTATTAACAAAGTTGCAATAAACCTGGTATTCATTTTTTTTTACGAATAAATTATTAATGGAACCTATAGATTGCAACTAATAGCAACTGAAATTATTTATAATTAAATGCAATTCTTTGAAATATTTAGGTCAAGAAATGGTCCAGGTGTTAAATGACAGACCCAAAAGATCTTTACACATCCATTCCTCCTGAGGCACAACGGACCGCCTGATGTTAACTTACTCGATCAGATTCTTCCCGTGTGTCTGTATATTTTTCTTGGGAAGGCAGTGAATCAGTCAGAATATAAAATATCAGGACGGTTCAAATGCCTCCATTTTTCATGCCTCCACCATGCCTTCATTTTTTAAAACTTTAATAACTCAAAATTTAAAACTTAAAAATCAAAATAAAACCGTTGGATATGATCTAAATCATTTTATCTATGCACGTGTAAAAAATTATAACATTTCAATTTTGTTTTGGTTGTCATCAAGAGCTTGTAAAAAACGCACTAATGTGGATAATTTCTAGACGTTGATTTTTCAACTTATTGATTCACATAAAAACAAAATCAAAATGTGATAATTTTTTATGAGCACATTGATGAAATGATGTAGATCATATCCAACGGTTTTATTTTGACTTTTAAGTTTTAAATTTTGAGTTATTAAAGTTTTTAAAAGTGGAGGCACGGTGGAGGCATGAAAAATGGAGGCATTTGAACCCTCCTCATAAAATATTGCCTAGCTTAATAAACTACGTCATACATATCATACAGTCATTATCTGAGAGACAGATCCCGATTTTGATCGGAAACAAAAATAACGAATCGAATTTTTAGCCAAGTGGATATTAATAAAAAAAAATTATAATTTGTATTCTAACTTCTAATTCTAATTACTAATCAGATTTCAAAAAATTTATTTTAATTTTAACTCATAATTTAATTCTAATTAAAAAAATTAAAATTGTAAAGGGGCAAATAAAATTCCAAAAAAAGAGGAAGGGAGGAGGGAGGAGGGAGGAGGGAGGAGCAAAGTTTGGTCCGAACCTACGGATCTTCATAAAATTTTAAAATAAAAAAAAAGGACAGTTGCTTCTGGTCCTTACTAAGTCTTACTTTGTTTGACACGAATCTCAAAGCAAATCTTTATATCTACAATAGACGTCAAATTCTTTGGACCCGGCTGGAACTAAGTCCAGACCGTCCTTTTTCTTGCAATAGCCTCAGGTACGTACCTGAGGGGGGTTTCAATTTTCAAATAAAAAAAAAAAAAAAAAATGTACGTGAGACAAATCATCAACATCAATAAGAAAATACAGATTCTCATAAAATAAAATAAATAGTACAATACAGATTCTGAGATTCATTTCTTATTCTGGTAAATGGGCGAAGAAATCTCCGGTCCTGTCAGTTTGTCAGAAAAAAAAACAAAAAAACATTCTCCTGTATTTTTAAAATGGAGGGGTGAAATAAAAGGTCCGGTACCGTAAAGTACCGTTAGCACGCTCCCAACTAACACTCCCTCCTAAGTGACCCTTCATCAAGTATGATGATGCCACGTGGAAGACATCTACCTTCCTTCGGGCCAAACCTGCATTGCAGACCACGTGGAGCCCCATCCACCCGTCCACTCGACCTACCCCTTGCTTTCTCTGTCTTATAAATTTTCTCGTCCCTTGTGTCAGCTCTCCACACCCTTCCTTCTAGCTAGGCATCTACATCTACTCCTTGCCATTAGTTGGTTCCAAATCAAACACATTTAGTTAACTGACACCAATCCTTCAAAAGATCAGCCATGGCAAGTGTGGAGGATATCAGACAGGCACAGCGTGCGCAGGGTCCAGCGACCGTGCTGGCAATCGGTACAGCCACTCCAACCAACTGTGTGCAGCAGGCTGACTATCCCGACTACTACTTCCGCATCACCAAAAGCGAGCATCTCACCGATCTCAAGGAGAAGTTCAAGCGCATGTGTAAGTCTCTTTTCATTTCCTTATGAATCATGCATGCTCATGTAACTTGCGAGTTTATATTGCAATTTCTAGATTATATTATCCTTGGTACCGTTTCTTCAAAAAAGCCAAAACAAAAGCAAAAGATTATCAAAATTTTGTACTGATTTATGTACGTTAGTTATAAATATTTTTCTTTTTCAGATTACTTTAGTATACTTCAGAAATATATTGACCATTAATAACTTTTGATACGCACAAGTTCTTTTTTTTTTTTTTCCAAATTTAGTGACATACACACAGTTTATATTTTTAATAAAGAATAGCGGAAAAGAAAAACATAATTATATATGATAACGGTTTCATGTGCTAGCTAGCCACGGTGAGGAAAATTCGGTTGGTGCAATTTTCACTAAAAACGAACATTTGTCTTCTATATAAAAGTTTAGAAAATATATATGTTACTGAAAACCAACTCTTTTGGTACTGAATTAATTGTTTGTGCTACTTGTTTGGCTGAAAGTAAAATTTTGGTACTTGTAGTATTCACTAGTATGGTAGGTAATATATATATATACCAAGTGGGCATAGATTATATTTCACGAATCTTTATATTACAACAGAGAACCTCTCCGTGCAGTGTTAGTTGTGTGTTTATTATGTCTCCTCAGATATTGTAGTGTTCTGATCATGGTTTGATCTATGGAGCGTTCATCCAAGAAGTGTGAGTCCCTTGTGCCAAGCATGGAACAAGTTTGTCTAAATTTGGGAATATTGGTGTTTCTTTATGATTCCCTAAAATTCATGTTAGATATTTCACATGTCATGTACTTTTTTTCCGCTTTAATAGGTTTTTTAGGGTAGATATACATTAATTAAAGAACCATGCTTTTTTTCTGCATAAGGGTTAGGGGTGTCAATGGGTACGATACGGATCAGGTGGAGGCATTTTTATACCCGTACCTGTTACCAATATGATAACGAAAAAAAATCTTTACCCTTACCAGTTTTTCGAATACGGTACGGGTTGGGTAAACTGATAAAAAAGTGCCATTGACATCTCGATTTATGCTTTCTATAAAATTGTATTATGAATATAATACAACTAATTGTATTATGAAAATTTAGTAAAATATAAAACTTTATTGTATCATGTATTATCTTCATACAAATATATATCTATATATATATATATAATTTTTTTTTAAATTATCTTGTAAGATAACGGGTAAGATCACGAAAAAAAAATTATTACTTTTACCCGTACCCAATAAGCTAACAAAAAAAAAATCGTATCTCATCTGTTTTTTTGAATACGATAAGGCTCGGGTAAACGGGTAAACGGGTAAAAGGGTGTCATTGACACCCCTAATAAGGGTGCTTGGGTTGCGTTTGCGGTATTTCATTAAACCAATTATTGACATTGCAACACAAAGACTATATATAGAAATATGGTTTGAGGTGAATGGTTAAAAAGATAACTAATAGAAAGTTCAATTTTAAAAGCTCAACAACAGTAGTAGAACTGAAAAAATTTCCGATACATAATATAAGAATTTTGCTACATATATGTTGTTGTCAGCTCAAGGAGCTATCTATTTAGAAAAAGTTTTACCTGAAATTACTCCACAACTGCAGCAAATTAATATATATATATATATATATATATTTAATTTCTAGAGCAAATACAGCAACTAGGTAGGCAAGTAAATTTATTGACCCACAACGACAGAAACACCATCCATGTGTACGTTATATTAAATTTATTGGCTGTCAATTTGAATTTTGAAGTATGTCGTTAGACTTGTGCCTTGGGACGATCTCCTGTGCTGGCTGCAGTCAATTGAGATATGAACAATTAAAAAAATAGAGTGATGAGAAATTATAATATATATTTGTCCCATTTCTGTCGGTGTGGTCGGAGTTCAACCTACCTGATTGGATTGCAAATAAATACACTCATTAATTACTTCAGGCGTTTAAATAATTGCCTCATGCCAGTCTGTCACAAATTAATAAAAAAACGCAAATCAGAAATTGTTTTATTTAGGTAATTTAATAAGATATCCATTCCCTTGTTGTTTGACAGGCGACAAGTCCATGATCAAGAAGAGGTATATGCACTTGACTGAGGAGATCCTCACAGAGAACTCGAACATCTGCGCCTACATGGAACCTTCACTGGATGCCCGTCAGGACATCGTCGTAGTGGAGGTGCCCCGGCTTGGGAAGGAGGCGGCAGTCAAGGCTATCAAGGAGTGGGGCCAGCCGAAGTCGAAGATCACCCACTTGATCTTCTGCACTACCAGTGGTGTTGACATGCCCGGTGCCGACTACCAAGTCACAAAGCTCCTCGGTCTCCGTCCCTCCGTCAACCGTTTCATGATGTACCAACAGGGCTGTTTTGCTGGAGGCACGGTGCTCCGCATGGCTAAGGACCTTGCTGAGAACAACCGCGGGGCCCGAGTTTTGGTGATTTGCTCTGAGATCACCGCTGTTACCTTCCGTGGCCCATCGGAGTCGCACCTGGATTCCATGGTCGGGCAGGCGCTTTTCGGGGATGGTGCTGCTGCCATCATTGTCGGTGCCGACCCCGACCCTATCATTGAGAAGCCACTGTTTCAATTGGTCTCTGCTTCTCAGACCATCTTACCCGACTCCGAGGGAGCCATTGATGGTCACCTTCGCGAGGTCGGCCTCACCTTCCACCTTCTAAAGGATGTTCCCGGGCTCATCTCCAAGAACATCCAGAAGAGTCTGGTCGAGGCATTCTCTCCTCTTGGTATATATAACATTATTACAAAATTTAATTTAGCTACTGCTCTTCATCAGATCCATATGTACTGGTTTTCATAAATGTGATTTTCTAACATTTACATTCTGATATGAAGGTATCAATGACTGGAACTCGATCTTTTGGATCGCACATCCCGGAGGCCCGGCTATCCTTGACCAAGTTGAGGCTAAGTGTCAACTAGACAAGGCGAAGATGCAAGCTACAAGGAATGTCTTGAGGGAGTATGGTAACATGTCCAGTGCCTGTGTGCTGTTCATCTTGGATGAAATGAGGCGGCGATCGGCCGAGGAAGGAAAGGCAACCACCGGAGAGGGGCTTGAGTGGGGTGTGCTTTTCGGGTTTGGGCCGGGTCTCACAGTTGAGACTGTAGTATTGCACAGTGTACCCATTAAGGCTCAGTAAGAATACAGGCCGGGCTAGATCAATGGGGCTTACTCTATGAGGAGTCTTCTTTTAGTAGTATTGGAAATTAAAATGGGTTTATAGTTGGTTGTGTTTTGGTGTCGGGTTGTGTTATATAGAACAAAAAGTTTGGTGTTTGATGTGTTGGATTTTCCTTGATTGGTAATAAGAGCTCTGCGAGTTAAAAAAAAAATATTCTTATTTATTATCTATGGATTTCTTTTTTTCTTTCCATGAAGTCCGTCCTTTTCTGATATGGTAATCTGCTTGTTGCACATTTAATGATCCTTGTGTGATCCGTTTTGATGGTTTTTAGCAACAAAATAAGCAGCCTGAACAGAATAACACAATAACCACACACACTTGTTCCAATTGTAAGAACTGTTCAGAAACATTAGTGATCTAATTACAGGCAAAAAAAATGTTCCATAAGTCTTGTGTCCATTGCTAGTGAACTTCTACCACTAAAGTGAATTAATGAATTAAAATATGAGTAGGGTTTAGGGTTTATGATTTGTTAATATTTTTTATTTATTCTCCATTAGCAACATCACAATAATATTCTAAACAATATTAAATTAATTGATCAAATATAAGACCAAAATTGCGAATTTTATTCAATTTATATACTAACCATAATTTTCAAAATCAAATTAATTAAACAATTAAACAAACAATATTTAAACAAGCACAAAGACAAAAATTAATTAAACAATCACAACATAATAATACAAGAAATTAATTAAACAAGCATAATTAAACTAGCAACACTTAATTTTAATAGATTAAGCTAATTTTAAGTTAAGTTCCTATACAATTCACTCATTTAAATTTTTTGAGAATATGATATATACAATTATATTGATCATAATCAGTGATTAGTATCAATACACTTATTAATATAGTTTAATTTTAGTATTACATATTCTAGAATATAGAAGAAGAAAAAATCAACATCCTAACAAATTTTTCATGCATTTGCCGAATATCTATATTCTAAAATTTCCCATGAGTTAAATAACTTTGGTTTTGACAAATTGAATTTCTCATTTTCATTTTAAAAAATTCTCATTCCTATAAAAGTTTCCGCTGCGGAACAGGGCCTTATAAACATTAAATGAAAGTTGGTGGCTAGATCTCCATCTTTCTTATAAGAAAAATACATCACAAATACTTTATGCAATTGTGCTTTATTGACATCATATTTGTCTGACAATGGTGCTTTATATTATTGGCATCATTATTTGGGTGTGTTTCTATTTTGGCAGGAATGCTTCATTGACAATTATTTTGGGTGCGTTTCTATTTTGTATTTTCCGTACCGTTTGACATGAATGCAGATAGAAAGTTATTTTGTATGGTTTGTCATTACAAGATGAAGCAATTAATTTATTTTCTTTACCCGATAACATATATAGGACAAATGTTGAACAAATATTATATAGGACAATGTCATTGTAAGTGATAATTTCGAGATTTTGTAGCACCAATTTACACACAGGTGTTGAGCAAACCGTCCATCTTTGGCCGGTACAAACCAATCCGTACATGCTACTTATCGAAATTCATCGTAAACAATGTCACGAATTTAATTTATTAATTTTTAAATGCTACTAATTAAAAAAATGGGGATATTGCTGGCTTATCCTTTCCCGATTAAAGGAGGCTATACAAGAGAGATGCAAAGCTCCATTCTTTCCAAAATAGGAAGTTAAACGAAGAACAACATGACTGTTACGTCTCTGTTAGGAGCTAAATCATAAATCATAATTATAGATCCTACGGTTCAGACACCCTTTAGAACTAATCTGCTCCAAAAGAATTTGGAACTCGCTCAGATCTGGAATAATAAAAGTGTAAATCATGGTGAGAGCTAGTTTATTTATCTTCAACTTATATTTCCTGTTACCAAAAATTTAAAATCTGAAGTGTACAATATACTTGAAAAAAAAAAAAAAACACAGGTTCGAAATCTAAATGGGGACGTTGCAGATATTAAATAGTTGAATGACTTAACCTCCACATTTACTCAAAAACTACTTGGAAAAAAATCTCATACTATATGTTAAATGGGTAAGGTTAAAATACTCCATTGGTTTTGCGCCCCATCATCTGAACTGTTCAACATGATCTTCATACTAAAATGTGCTTGGATAACAAATTTTAGAAATTTTAGAATTTTTTTACTAATTGTTTAGAGAGATACAAAATCACTATTTTTGAATGATCCATAATCTTCTAAAACAGTGATATGTACCTATCTTAAAAAATAGCAAAACATTTTCAATAAATATAAAATTCTATATCCAAGCACATTTTAATATGAAGATCATATCGAGCGGTTTAAATCAACTGTTTAAACTTTGAAAATAGAGATAACGATGTTGGAGCATAATGAGGCACAAAACCAATGGGGCAATTTAACCCTACTCGTGTTAAAAATCCTTCTTTTATGAAAACTCGTACACATAATTGATTTAAATATAAGGTTTAAATACTACATTACAAATTGTTGAGAATAAAACCTAATCCTACATAAATAAACCGGACAATGTGGATAATTAAGTTGTTGAATACAGGCATACAGCATGTAGGACCCCATTGGTCATGAGTTGATTATCCTACAACCATTGAGGTGGCTATACTTTGTTATATCTCCAAATTATAAGTTCCTAGCAATTTTCTTATAATCTCAAACAGATGCTTGTTCAACAAATGTTGGGCAATCAACTCAAAATTAGAAATTGAAATCTGCAGGCAGCCCAAGCCGACACAATATATCACTCAAAGAAGAAAAGAGGATAAAATATATTGGCCAAGAAGACACAATTTTAAAAAAGGGGATAAAAATACAAAACAAAAAGAAAGGGGGGGGGGGGGGTTCATTTTACGAACTCTGCTAATATTGTATAGTCTACATGTTTACAAGTTTAAAACACAAATTCCAAAATTATCCTAATCCTGTCTTACAAAACTCACTACACTTCCACCTACAGCTATTAGTCTGACATGAAAATTTAGCAACCTTATTGAATATTTTAGGAAAACAAACCGAGTTCTGTTCTGGACTCTTGAATGACTGTCCCCTACAAACGGTACAATGAAAAAAAATAAATTAAAAACAATAGTAAATGCCTGTCATAATGAAGTCAACCTATGTCATTTAAGGCTTACATTCTCTATCATACTGATTTAATATTGTCCTATTTGTAGGGTAGAAAGTTCAAGATGAAGTACCAACAAATATTGTTTGTTTTCAATAGTAGCAACAAAAGAGAAAGACAAGACCAAACAGAGCTGATATAGACAAATAAAAATCCAAGCAAGCTTAAAAAGGTAACATACCTAATTTCAGATATATTGCATTCCTGCAATACGTATCCTTCTCGAGATGAGGTATTGAGCAAGTGAATAGATGATCCCTAACAGCCCCAAAACCCTAATTGTCAATACATCAGTTATTACTATAGATGGCAAGTTGAGAGGCATCGTTAGAAGCAACATGGCATCAGTCTGTTTTACATAGTCCCACATAAACCGGTTGAGCAATATATGGTTCGGCAAGGTCAGGATCAACAGGGCCAAATTTTTAACTACAAAAAGCCAACCGGGTCCACCAATGTCCAACCCGCCCCAAGAGTCATGATCGCCAGTCCAGAACACCTCTTCCCAGATCCGGTATAAAGCCACTAGCACCAAATAGCTTGACACCACTATAGTCACAGGGAAGTACCGTTGCCGATCCCCAAAACCAGAAATAATATCTGAATCTTGGTTTAGAAGTAGCAAAATAGGGGCAATAAAGAATATTGCACGGTTTGAACTACCGGTTAGGGTTATATTAAGAGTTAGACATATGAGGAAGCATAAAATAGTGGAGATGTTTCCAATTAAAGGCATCCATGCGGCCTCAGCCGAGAGTCTCTTGATCGTTAGAGAAGGGGTGGCTGTTTTCCTTCTCTGCTGGAATAACCGGGTTTTGGGCAGTGAGTGCGGTTGTGCCCGACTCGTTTGAGTATTTGAACCAACCTTTTCATGCAACAGTGCAGCCAGATCGAACTTAATCACCAAGGCAATAAGCATGAATATGGCTGCATATAGTCCCAATAATGACAATCTTGCACCTTGAATGGCCAACATGGTACTAAACCGGTCGGCTTCTTGTTCCTCCTCGGCACTAGCTGCAAAACCCTTAGCACGTAACTGTCCTTCAAGCAAGTATGTAACTGGGAAGAGAGCAACCAACATGGCAAAAACCCACGGCAAAATCCTAGTGCTACTAGCTGAGGGAAGGTGCGTAAAAACTACAAACACTGAGGCACATGTAACTGTAGTTATGAGAAGTGGGTACAGCATGAGAGCACCAAAAAAGTATTGCACTGAAATGTAAATGCCTAGGGTTACACCAACTGTTATTGAGTATAAGGCACGTAACTCAGCAATGTACTTGATTGGAATGATAGATGTAATCGAAGCCAGGGTGAGAATGACAGTTGAGATGAGGAGCCATGATGGCCAGGTGGGCCCTGCTAAGGTGTAGCCATAGATGGAGATGTCATCGTTTGATTGGTGGGCCATTTGGATCAATTTGGATCTGAAGACCCAAGAGAGAGAGAGGGGGGGTTGCATAGTAACTAATAGGAGACCTGTTGCGATGACTAGCAGAAGGAGTCTCTTAGCAAGCTGCACCAATTTTTAGATTAAGAAGAGAGATCCATATTAAAAAAAAACAATTTAAAAAAATTGTTGGACTGCAGGATTTCCTCCTGGGAAAACCACAGAAAAACATATTTATCATCTGTAAACCCTTCCCTCTTAACTTTATTTAAAAGCCATCCAAATAATTCATCTTTGCTCCTCTTTTATATAGAGAGATCAGTGAATGAAAGGGTAGTTTGGACACATGTTGAATTAAATGAAGGGAAATCCATAGTGAAATTACTAATGTTTCAGAACCATAGAGGAAAATTTATCTTCATGCTTCAGATTCTCATCCACATAGGGGTATATTTAATTCTTTCAGGTTTCTGAGTATAAATGAAATTGCAACCATAGTTTACCTGAGAGTGCGAGAAATGAAGAGCAACAATAGGTAAGCAGGCTATCCCACTGAGAAGAATATAGGAGCCTAAAAGGAGGCTATCAGAAGGAGGCCTTCCCTGAAGCCATTGTAAGGCTTCAAAAATAGTTTCAAGGCAGAACCAAGCTGAGAGTGCCACCACACCTGCATGTGCATACCCCTGCCACATCTTCATTTTTGAAACCCCTTTTGATCTATCCCTGACAGCACAGCAAAAAAAGAACAATATTATTTTCAACTCATATCGTTTTCTGTTGTTATCTGTTTAGGTTTGCTTGGTTCTTTATTCGAGCTATAATACACAGAAATTGGATTTCAAAATAGGATTTTAATGTGAAACACAAAATTCCAAGAATAAAACTCAATTCAGGGAGAGACTGCTCTGTTAAACTCCAAAGAGAAAGGCGCCTTTTCATTAACACCAAAAATAAAAGTTAAGCTAAGCCCACTATTGCATATTTATTTCAAATCGCAAATAATCTATAAAAAGGGAAAAGGGGAAAGGATTTTATGCAAATTGTTACCATACTTTAGCTGTATACAAATTTCAAAGGATGGAAAAAGATGCATACTTGTAAAGCAGTAGAGGAGGAGTTACAGCCAATAGCAATACAGCTGAGACCCAAACAACAGATTTTGATGCAATAAACAACATGGAGATCTTGGAGCAATACAAACAAGTCAAGATCCAGCCTGCTTTGGACCCAATCCGCATATCCACGGACATCCTTCTGACAATTGCCAGACCCAAAAATGTCGTGACCATAACAGCATAACTTGGGTATACCACTTCCTCATCATATCCAAAATAATACATTGCTGCATGGTTAAACAGCTTATCCTCTATGTAACATAACAATAGCGCATGCCCAATAAGGCCTAGTTCCATTATAAACCGAAATTTGAGTGGGAGGAGAGTAAGCCCCGGTACAGCCATGGCTAGCATTATACCCAATACTAGGTACTTTGTCAAGGTTTTCAGAGGCATGGCAGCGAGCCATATGTTAAGATCCCAATAGTTGTGCACCACAAACCATAAAACCATCAAGGTCGCGAGTGCCACAAATGTGAAGTAAGAAGAAATGCTTTTCCTAGTGAAGAATCGTGCAAAGCAGAAACCAGCTATCATGGGAAGGGGAATGAACTGTATCAGAGGGTAACTTAGCATCAGCATATGACTTGGGACCAGTAAATGGTACTTGATGTGATCCGCAATAGAGCGGGGCCCGTGGAATTAATCAAACAGCACCTGATGAAATTCCCAATTGTTGGGGTGTTTATTGATTTAAGTTTATTTATGTTAATCAAACTTTCCTGGTGTATTATATGATTATGAAAGTTTGTAGGGGTGTTTTCATATAAAACAATGTTCTTCCTAGAATAACCCAATGACCATAAATAGATTAAGGAGAATATTTTCATTTAAATGAAGGCAAAGAGTAAATCAGTATCGAACATACCAGTATAGGAAAACCAACAACTATAGCTCCAGCAGCACTAACAAGCATGGTCAATGCAGTAAACGCCAGAGAACTAGCAGCATCACTCACCATGCCAACCATGTGGGCCCCCAGCCCGACAGCTCCACCGAGCATCACCACAGTCACAAGTATATAATTCAAAGGGGGTGGGGCATGCAAGTACTTAGCAAAAGAATGAAAGATAACTCTAACTTCGAGACACAGAACCACCACAATAACTGCAACTGCACCATTTACAACCCGTATGCGATGAATCTGGTGATTATCAGTGCTGACCCACCAGAGAGCACCGCGTGTGGATGCATAAAGTTGAAACAGAAAGGGGATGAAGAAGAGTAACAGGAGTTCACAAACCGAGGACCAAGAAGAGAAAATAGTAGCATGGTGCGATCCAATATGGAAAAGTACTGGAGCAAATAGTATGTATAGAGAGTGGAAGCAGCTTTCGAGTTGACCAAGAATTGATGGCTCAGCATTTCCCTTTTTAAACGAAGATGTTCTAGGGATTGAAAAGACCCAGTAGAAAAGACATGAAAATATCATGTAATAATATGAAGCATTTGGCATACCAACAGCTGAGACAACAGCCCAAGTGAATAGAGATGGTATCGCAATCGGTACACAAGCAAACAGGAGTCTCTCAAGAGCAATTGAAATAGCTGGGTGCTCGATCTGGATCCACCGAAAATTGACTGAAGCCCAAACCCCTATCAGAAATGTGGTCTCGGCACAGAGTAACAGAGACAGAGCTGTCAGAGGGAGCGAAGAGAGGGAGTGAGAAGAAGCAGATGAGAAAAAGAAAGCCACTTGAGAGAGAACAAGAGAGACCCATATGGAGAGAAAGGATGGTATAGAGAACCGAACAGAATCGAAGAAGTAGGCAGCTGCAAGACCAAGTGTGAGAATTGTGAAAACCGCGGTACCACCTAAGTCTAGAAGGAATAGTGCGGCCGGTACGAGAGCGAAAGCGAGACGGGAGTTGTGAATGAACGTGGAGGGGGTGAGCGAGTGGCGGGAGGTAGCAGAGCTGGAGGGGGATGGTGAGTGAGAGGAGCGGAGTGGAATCGAAGCGGGTCGGGGAGAGGCCGTCGTGCTCCGGCGATCGCTGGAGAAGGAAGAGGAGGGTGAAGGGGAAGTGGGGAAGATCGGTGTGCTGGCTGATGCGGAGATGAAGGCGCGCTGGCGCGAGAAGGGGTCATCTGGCATCATTGTTTCAGATTTGATTTCTAGGGTTGGGGTTGGAATTTGAACAGGCTTTGATTTGATCAGAGAAGAAGTGGAGAGGGAGAAGAAGGAGATGGAGAGATCTGGCAGTCCAAATCCTCTGAAGTAACTCAAATTTTGAGTTTCAATCCGGATCGTCCGATCAGAATCCTGGTCAAACCAGCTCAAGATATAATTTACGGGCTTCTTTAAAAATCGTTCAGATTCAGATCGTACGGTTCAGATCCAGACTCAAACTATGAGTTACTTTAGAAATCCGAATTCAGAGATCTGGTGTGGTGGTGTGAGGTTAAATGAAGGGTCGAGTCTCAAGCGAGAGTAGCTCCGTTGCGAAACACGCCCGTCGCTGTTTTCCTCTTTTGTTCGTATATCGCATGGATGGGGTAAATATATGACGCAGAAGGTTTTGCTTCATGCAGCGGTCAGATGATAGACTCGAAAGAACGCTGCATATGTATCGGGCATTGCATGAAGTAAAACGTCCTCTGTCAATACATTTATCCGCATGGACCTCAAAAAAAAAAAACAGTCAACTCCAGACTCCAGCTTACTTTAACGGGTACAGACTACCTGAGTAGGATTTGCATCTGATAAGAAAATGGTGCAAGACAAGCGGCAAGCCTCTGTCAAGTTCCTCCCAAAAAAAAGTTAAGAAAATGGTACCCGGACCGGTAATTGGGCCATGTTTAACCGATTCACATCTGGTGGACACAAGGCCCAATAAGTTCAATAATTGAATACTGGATCTCTAGATCAGTTGGATAAGGTCCGTTGGATGCTAAGTTAATAAGCTTTTGATATCGTTATTAGTTACTTAAAAGTGCATTGGCAAGACAATTATTTCTTATAAATAATAGTTGAGTTCTAACTATGTATTTTGTAAGTTTGAAAATTCAAGACAATTGTTAACAAACTGTCAAAACGTGCTTTAAATTACATGGACAATCGAGGATTGTGTTAAAATGAAATAAGCAAGTGTGAATTTTATAATAGTCAATTGTGCACGAATCTTAGAATAACACTTAACTATTATTACATAGTGCATGCAAGCTTGTCTTTTAAGCAATATAACACTAATGCATGTAAGCTTGTCTTTCGATCAATTAAACACTTCATTATTAATAGAATAATTATATGAATCCCACTTTGGAGTCCTCTCAAAATTCCCCCAGCAACTATCATCTAATGATGTACTATGGTCCCCACTAATTATATGGTATCTCCTTTTTAGTCTTCGCACTCGTTCCCGCGTCAACCTTCATAGGTATAAATGATATTAGTACTTGCAAAATAAGATATTAATATTGGCATCCGTAACTTGATATGATCATCCTCTTTTCTAGTCCTCCAATCGTCCCCGTGTCAACCTTCCTTTAATGAAGTAGTGGAGGCATTGTATTCTCACATCAACCTTCCTCTAACAAAAACATTGACCTCATAGGTATAAATACTTACGTGCATAAGAATAAATACTTACAATACTTGATATTAATACTTTCAGACGTCTGACTTTGGCAATCTCTCATCTCTAATAAAAAATAGTTGACCTCATAGGTATAAATACTTGAAAAATAAGATATTAATTTTTGAAAAATAATATATTAATACTTTGATGTGTAACTTGATATGATCAAATGTCTAAAGATTAAACTTTGTACAATGTGTGTGTATAAATACTTATTTATACTTGATATTAATACTTTCAGACGTCATCTAGCGTCATATGTAAAAAAATATCAAGTTTTGCGGTCCCCCAGATAGTTATGGCAATATTAATATTTTGAAAACGTGTATGGTCTCCCCATGTAGTTTGAGTGGTCTATCTAGATATTTATGGTGCGGGAATGTTTGAGTATTTGGTTGGGAGTACCATTATTTACATAACAATCGTTTACCTCATAGGTATAAATACTCTGTGCATAGAGTTAAATAGTTGAGAATGACAATATTAATATTCGTAGAAAAAAATTTCAGGTGTTTTGTAGTCCCTAAGTAGTTATGATAAAATGTACACCCGGCTATTATAAAATGTACGTTACGTTATCATAGAATGCACACTTGGCGTTTCAAACTTCAAAACTCATTGTTCAAACCAATCATTAAATGCACACTTAATGCTTACATAATGTGATGTATGCACACTTGATTATTAATTTAATATTTTGGAAGTTCGTCAAAAAAATAATTGAAGATTATATAAGAGGTGAGGATTTTGAGATAACTATACTATTCCTGAATTTAATTATTCCGAAAGAAATATACATGAGCCCTTGAAAACGTATTTATTCTGATATTTGGAAAGTCAACTGTTTTCTGGACTTGATTAAAACAAAAAGAGAAATTAAAATAAGCAGATGTTGGACCTTGATATGAGGTACATCATACCTTATTAGGCCCAATTAAAACCCATTAAAGTTCCAAATAATTAGACCGCATTAGTCTAATTAAATTCATATTTTTTAGGGATAATTAAATTTTAACTGAGAAAGAGGAAGTAGCACGGTTAATTAGAATAAAAATTCTAGAATTATTAACTACTCAAAGATCAACAATTTGATTCTCCTTCACGACTTCGCAACTTCTGCGAAGGTTTAAAAAAAAAAATTAAATTTTGACATCAAGTTATCAGCCATACTACTTTCTCTAGAGGTTCTGTCCAATCTCACGGGGAGCACTTTAGGAATTCACATCACCTCCGGTACCGTAATAGAGAATCTTTTACAATTACTTGATCTGAACTGTTCTTTTTAACTTGGCACGAATCTCAAAACCCAATAATACTGCTCCCTCTGTCAATCCGAATCCCAAACCGGCTGGGAGTTAATCTCAAACCGTAAAGTGAAGGGAATCTTTTACGGTACCGGGAAGGATACGGTCACTGACAAGTGATATCCATGTTAGAGCATCTACAATTGACAATTTTGCAAACCACTCCAACGCAGCAATTAGCAATTGAGAGAGAGTAAGAGAACAGTAAGATACTAAAGAATATATTTTAACCAATCAATTAGCTATGTGTCATTAACAAAGCGTTTTCTTTTAAAATAAATTTGCTAATTAAATAATTATGATACAACTCATCAATTAAATTAGCAATCTTTCACATTAAATTAGCAATTTATAAACAATCGCTGTCGTAGATGCTCCTGTAATCGTAAATGATCACGTCTAGGTTCACTGTGTTTCGCCGTTTCTAAAATGGTCTAGATTTTGCCACGTCGACATCACAAAAGGCACCCATGTCCTTCTGCCACGTCGACCTCTTTTGCTATGCTCTCCGACGTGTCATTTCGAAGGCCCTTCTTAAATCTTACTCTCCTTCGATTATACTCTGCCACGTCGATTTCGCAGCGCGATTTACTTACTCTCCTTCAAATCGCGTCGACTGAAAACGACTCTCGCCTTTCTCCGTTCCGATCACGATTTCGTCCTCAAATCCATTTCCATTTCTAATTCCTTCCCTCGCGCCGATCTGATAAAAAATGGCGATGCTTAGGAGGGCGCTAGTTCGATGCCAGCAAAACCTAACCCTAGCTGGTGCTATCCATTCTGTACGTTCTCCCCTTAGGTAATATGCTTATCTTTCTTCTTAGCTTCTCATTTCCTATCCATTACCTCTTTATTAAATTTGACATTCGGTTGTAAGGTAATTCACTTGGTTGGAGGAATTTACGTTAAGCGCACCCAAATTTGATGTTTAGTTTTTTTTTTTCTTCTGTGCAATGGCTATAATTTGGAGCCAAATTGCACAAAGGTAATGTACTTTGATTGCAGCCAAAACTGCAATTCATCGTTATTGAACCATACCACCATGTATTTAGCAAATCTACCCAGGACTCAAAGGTGCTGATCGCATGTCATATTGTATAGTGAAATATAAGTTTTGTGTAAAACTAATATTGAAATTTTTTTTAATTTGAAAAATAAGGACGCAATATGGATTGCTCTCTCGTTTATCCACTGATTGTGGCTCTTATGAGGTTGACCTTTCTAATGAGGAGAGCAAACGTCGCCTATTTAACAGGTATAATGTTTAGTTGTGATTTTTTTATTGTATACTTCTTTTATATGATAGGTGCCCAGTGAGGTATGCAGGGGCTTAGCCAGACTTCCGAGTTATGGGGGTCAAAACACATAATGAGAGTCAATCATATAAAAATTTTATGCTTAGAATGGGGGTCAATTTACAGTACCAATGCCCTTTTTGCTAAATTATACATAAAATCATACATAAATTCAAAAACTTTCAAAAAAAATTGGGGGTCAATTGACCCCCCATTCATACAACTTAGATCCGCCTCTGGAGGTATGTATGAAATATCATTGTTCATTAAAAAAATATAAGGCTGTCATCTGTTTACCTTGCTTTGTGGCAACACCAGGACAGCCATCAAAATAATCCCATTCAGTCTCCCAAGATATCCAAAATCTAATCTCAGAAAACCTGAAAAACCAACTAGTCCATCTGTAGAGACTAATATACTGTGAATAAGAAAGACCTCAGCTGTACTTACAAATCAAATGCATCTTCAAAATAAAGATCAACTAATCCATAACTCAAAAAAATCATAACAACCAAGCATATGCTGCAAGATATATCCACAAACGAAGTCAGAGACTTAGAATATGCTCAGATCTCTAGACATCATCAAGCAAATCCTTTTTCTACAAGATGCATATTAAATTTGTTTTCTTTCTCTGAGATTAGTGTAACCTTTTTTATGTATATGCAAATTCAATGCGATTCTTTTACTCAAATTTTAAAATGTAGGTTGGTGTATCGAAGCAAACAGAGAGGCTTTCTTGAGCTGGATTTGGTATTGGGAAATTGGGTCGAAGAAAATATCAGATCCATGGATGAGTTACGAATTAAAGCCTTAATTGATGTCCTTGACCTGGTACTGTAATCTTAAATCACTACCAAATTTTAACTTAGTTAAAAGAGGACACAATTTCAGGTATACCCCTCCAAAATGTCAGAACTGTCAAACCCTTCAAAAGTAAGATATATCATCTAGAATGCTAAGAAGAAAAAGAGCATATACCCTAAATGTAAAATACATCTTGCATAACCTTCTGTAACTCTTTACTTCAAGACATACCCAGAATACCCTTTTGTCCTCACTGTTTTTCTCAATGCAAAATGATAATAAAAAGGAGGTGATTTGGTACTTTCTTAAGAATTATGAGAAAATATTATCTATGATATTTTGCTCGTCTTAAAGTGGCACATCAGATGAGTCCTGTTTTCTGGGGTATACATTATACTTTGGAGTATTACTGATAGAATGATCTTGGATTTTTTTTTCTTACTTTATAAGGTTGTTATATTGACAGATTGGAACTTTTTTATGTTATTTACAGGAAAATCCAGATTTGTGGAAGTGGCTCACTGGCCAAGAGCAACCACCAGATGCTGTAAACAATAATCCTGTAATATTAACTCTGCCGAGCAACTTTCTGTTTTTTTTTTTCATTATTTGCAAACTAAGACCATCAATTAAATAGTTTTTGCAAAAACAAGATGCATTCACATATTTGCAATTAGCACCTCATTTTTTTTTCTAATCAAACCTTACTGTTGGAAACAGAGTTGAGTTGATAAAAGATATAATTACTTGACAATCTTGACAATCAACTCCACAATAATTGATATTAAAGAAAAGATGTGCAGTCATAGAGATGGGTTGCATATTACACCAAGTTCAATTTGAATCCATTTATGGAGCAAAGCTAAGGTGTGATGTGCTCACGAAGAGGGTTTGGTGAGCACAACTCCAAAAGTATATTGGATCGGATTCAAACGGCGAATCCAAACCATTGAAATCCATATACTTTATGAGTGATGCATGTACATGCAAAATTTTAAAAGTTTCGAATTTATTTTGCTACAAGGTCAAGTGGTCAAAGAAATGATGAAAAATGAATATATAAAACAACTTATAAAATAACTTATAAAATGTTCATTTCTTTGACCGCTTGACCTTGTAGCAAATAAATTCGAAACTTTCAAAATTTTGTATGTACATGCATCACTCATGAAGCACATGGATTTCAACGGTTTAGATTCGTCATTTGAAGCCGATCCGATATACTTTTGGAGTTGTGCTCACCAATTTCTTTTGGTGAGTACATCACACCCTAGCTTTGCTTCCATTTATGCTATTCATCAAGGATTTAGTAATAAAAATTGATTTTTCAAATACATGGGCACGAAACCTTCAACTATACACCTAATGCATAATATGTATATTTTATAGATAGCAACTACAGTTTTGCAATTTTAATAGATCTATGTCAAATTCTCAAATAAAGATGATTCAGTTCCCAGAATCCATTATTTTCATTCAATCAAGTTGCTTTCTAGGTCTTAGAATCCTACATTTCCTTTTAGTTAGTTTGGTATTACATTATGCTTAATTTGGTTTACAGAAATAGCCCTACTAGTATGTACATGTTGTATATGCTGGGTGTTATGTGGTTAAAATTTGCAATAAAACCTTGATCAATGTAAATGAATTCATTTTTCCTCTGTGGGATCCCTGCTGCAATTGTTTTATTTATTTGTTTTTTTGTTTTTTTATGAAAGTAGGTATTTAATGCAGTGAAGTCAAAGGTCACTGAAAACCTGAGTAAGCATTCAGACCCAGCGACCAGATCAATACCGGGTCAACCATGGGTGAGAGGATGGGATGATAAGAGAGGCCTTGATGGCCCCAAATTTGGAAACCAGTGATTGTCCTTGTCCTTGTTTAAGAGTAATTTTTGTTTCAGTTTATAATATGGTATAGAACGGCACTGAATAAAATAAAGTACATTTGTGTTTGATGTACCCGGTGCTACGGTTAGGGTTTAACTGTTCTTAATATTCAAGCAAAAAATATTGGATGGAAACTCACTTGTGAGCTGTGAATATCGAATATTATGGCCTGATTGTATATGAGTGTTTGATTTATATTCGACACTGAAAATTACTATTTGATGAACTAAATACAATGCATCCTTTAAGCTATCCTTTTCATTCCAAAAGATGAGATTTGTTAAAAAGAAATTACGGCTACCTAGTGTGTTCATCCCTCTAATATTCATGTGTTTTGTTCAACTTTACAAATAAAATAATAAAAAGAATCAATTTATCAATTCTAAGAATGTGCAGTCTAGCTTGGAAAAATGTAATTTCTTGATGGAAAAGGTGCGAATTGTAGGATGTTTAAAATAGTTGTTCCGACTCCAAGAACTAACTATTAAGAGAGCATTTCAGCTTACATAAGTACTGTACATTCTATTTGAAAGAAGTAATTTTTTTTTTTTTGAGAAATTATCTTGTTTCCTGATTTTCTATCCCCGAATCTCCCAACTCAACTGTCCGTAACTTCTTCTCCCTCTCGCTCTTCCTTCTCATTCTGCCTCTCTCCTTCCTCTTCTTTCTCCTTCTCTCTAGCCCCTCCGCCACCTCCACCTTATCCACGCCCTCTGCCTCCTCTTTCATCCGCATTCGCCGTGTGTTCTCCTCTTACAATGAGTATCTAAAATCTCCAGCTTAATCAAAACCTCGACTCCTGCCTCCACTACCTCTAGACAACCTGCGATTGGGATTGCAAGTTCCGCGTCTTGTCCCGCATCCAGTCTTGTAAGAGTAATTTGATTTGAAGAAATAAGAGATGTATATCGTGAATAATATATGTACAAGATGTAATAAGACATGTCTACAAAGAAAAACACTACCAGTTGTTTAAGTTCCAAAAATGTGGTATTTTTATTAACCTCGAAGCTATAGGTTGCTGCATCTTTCATATACTGTGCTCCTTCTGCACCCCGAATAATCTTCCCGCCCACATACAATGCAATCAACATTTTTTCTTTTGAGAACTACATTAGCCAATAAATATTTATCAGTTATATATTAATATAAAAAATTGAATTAAAAAATTAAAAAATAATTTAAATAATATAAATAAAATAAAAATTACCTGAAATGATCTGTTTGAGAAAGAGAGAGTGAAAATTTGAAATGAATGGAGTGAAAAATAGGAGTATCCTCCAAAATATAGGCAATAGCAAACCACTCTAGCATGGGGCGATTTTGATACAGGCAGCAAACCGCCTCACTGTGAGGCAGTTTGGTATAGAGAGTGGATTGCTCAAACATGAAGCGGTCATGGTATTTTTGAAAAAAATATTTATATCAAGAGTAGATTTGTTATTTTTTCTTTTTTTTGAGAGTATTAATAAAAATTTCGGTTGGGGGACTGATGTCACGTCTTTTTTTTAACTACGTGTTTTTGAAATTTGTATGATTATCCTGTAAGAGTTCAAAACGACTATCCACATTAATTTAAAATAGAACTAACAAATGTTTATTTCGAATTCAAAGTTATACCAATTTTTTTTAAAGAAGTGCGCGTCAAATTATACTCTTCATAATCGTACCGTATCATTCGATAGATCAACTGACTAAATTTTTCAAGACTAGTTTATTGTTTAATTTGTTTTGAATGTCGTCATTTCATTTTTCGTTAAAAATGTAATATCATTATTTTAATTTACACTGTTCTTCAAACAAATATGTGCCCTGCGAGATCTCTAATTAACAGCAGATTGTAAGAACCAAGCGACTTGCACCATCAGAGCCCAATTTTCATAGTACTATTCTTTCACTAACGACATTCAGGGGGGCATATAAAAAGGAGTATCAACTTTAACAATAATATATATGCAAACTTAAACAGTAGAAAGCCCCGCAGACCCTGCAAAAGCGTGTCATTGCAAAGAGTTCCTCACTGGTACAGTCATCAGCACTCTAGAGATGATATATTGAATAAATAAAGAATTCTGAAAGAATAATTACAGAAAACATGATGAAAGAATCACCAAACTGCACAACTGAAAGCAAATGGACGTAGCTGAAGTTTTAATTACAGGATTGAACTGAAGAGGGAAATTAAAAAAGTGAAGAAAACACATGGAAAGGAAAGACAAAAGAAAAAGGGTAAAAAAAGGAAATTCACCCTTGTAAAACTAGGCAACTGGTCCTTGTTGAGCTCTCATCACGACTTCCTCCGTGGTGGTGCCTATAATGTCATTCGCTCTCTTCAATGAAACACATGATATCCTTCCTATACTATCCTGTCATTTCATAAGAAAATATAAAGTTAGTCTCAATTTCATTGCTTATCAACAATTTTTCTTCTCACTTCTTTCAAGATAACCCAACACTTAATTTACCATCCCTCCCCCTAAAAAAAACAAAGAAAGGAAAACCCCATAAAAGGACAAAAAAGAAGAAGGAATCTGTCTTTTGTTTAATTTTGCCCTTGAAATGGTCAATGTTGTTCAGTTCCCTACTGCATTAGCAAGTCAAATGATGCTGCGTAGAGGTCAGTTTACAAAATAAACAAAACATTAAATAAGCAAGAAAAACAATGTCCAAAGTTTTCAAAGGATTACTAACCCTAGAAACAATGCCAAGCCTCTCGAGTTTCTGAACAGCATCAACTACCTCAAAATTACACTGCTGTCCAAATTCTTCCTTTATTAGATCTTCACACCTTAGATCCAGATCCTACTCATAACAAACTTCTTGTCATAAACAATTAGCTAAACTAAAAAAAAAACAATTAGAGAAAACTTTTGACAGGGTGATATAGGTGTGCATGAAAAGATTTTGGGCTTTGGGTGTTCTTTCCAAGAAAAAAGTAAGCAAATGGACAAAAACTAAACATTACAAACAAATAATAGTCAGGAAATAACTTACTTGAATAGTTGCTTTTCCCTGCTCCATCAAAATATAATAAGCTATTATCACTTCCTTAATCTACAATCAAGATTACAAGATGTTCTTATTTATTCATTTAAGCAATCCATATAATTACATACAAACTCTGAACAAGAATACTGAGAGAAGACGAAATATTCTGTTCTCACTTTTTAGCATCTATTTTGAGCTTCATAGAATAAAATATAAGCTCTAGACCATTACACTAGGTATATAATTGACCTTTCTAGTGCCTCATCTGAGCCTCAGCTTGGTTTTTTATAATAATGGGATTGAACTAATCTGATTTGAAAGTTCCAACTGATAAATATTATTGCATATTAAAATGTACGATCACAAATGAGTGAGGCTATGGTACTTTGCAATGCATGGATCGGTCATTGCTATAAATCCATATCTTCATTTTCAAAGTCCAAAAAGTCGATCCGAACCGCTCAACATGATCTTCATATGAAAATATACTTGGAGACCAAATTTTACATTTTTTAGAATTTTTTTCCTATTTCTTAAATAGGTAGAAAATCACTACTTTCAGATTGTTCAAAATCTTTAGATCAAGTGATTTTCTACCTATCTAAAAAATAGTAAAAAAAATTCAAAAAATGTAAAATTTGGACTCCGAGTACATTTTTATATGGATATCATGTTAAATGGTTCGGATCAATTGTTTGCACTTTGTAAAAGGAGATATTGATCCATAGCACGGACCGTTCCACACTTTGCAAAGTACTGTAGCCTCACTCATCACAAATTAGTATACTCTTTGTTTGGTACTTACTTCCTGTTGGATGACATCATCACACAAGTGAAGAAGAGTTCCCTTGCCACTATCCAGTTGTTTGTCATACATTGACTTTGTTATCAGGTTTCGATAAGCCACCAGGTTTGCCTGGAACCTACACCAAATTTAAAAGTAACCAAAAATAACAATAGCAAATATAAACTTCGTCAATGGATTACAATTTTTGCCTGGAGGTGTACTTACGAGAAGTAGATCTTTGCACAATAACCGATCAGACCAGAGAGAACAGCGATCGCAACCTTGATGTCAGCCTTGGGCCTCTCAAGAGAACCAACAAGAGTTACCTAATGTAGTTGACAAAGTAAAATTTTCTAATCAAGATTGAAAAATATATATTACATATTTTTTTGTGAAGTTAAAACTTACAAGACCAAGCACGACAGAAATGAGAAACTTGACCCAATCCATTGGAGTTAAACTTGGATTCTTCTTTTCTGGCTGTTAAAATGTAATCAAATTTTAGAAAAGAAATGATTTTGAATTGTTGTTTATGCTGTATGTTTTACGATTTATGGTTTGATTTTAAGATTTTGAAAAGTAAAAGCTCATCATTGAAGCCCTAACAAAGAAAAAGTAAAAGCCAACTGCAGAACTGTAATCTGTAGTAATACCAGTTCCATCCTGGGATCAGTATTTATAGTTATCTTTGGTTCAAATCAAAGTAAAATAAAAGCACAAAGACAGTAGACCATTAAAGGAAAGCGTACCAAAACAATCTCCATGTCGGCCATAGGTATGTTCTTGAAATGCTTAACAAAGATACCTCTATCGGGTTTACTCTCTGAGGTAGCTTCCCTGCATAAAACATAATCACAATGACATAATTAGTGACCTAATATTGTTCTCATTCAAGAACTTAAAACATGAAAACAAATAATACTTCATGACCAACACAAACCTATATACCACAATGATGCGATCAAATGTAGGTTCTTGTATCGTAAGCTTTCCCGATAGATTCTTCATGCTGTCAAAATATAACAACGGCAGCAATCACAACAATGGTAACAACTGAAGTGTCAAGTCTACGAAATAAATCAATAATAGAAATCTCCTAATGGCTAATCTGCAGTTTCAGGATTCAATTCAAGCACCTGAGATCCATTTTTTGAAGTCGAATTCTCTCAACAAACATATCTGGCTCTTCGACCTCAGTACTCAATTCATCTGTTTTTTTTGGATCTTCCTTGTGCAAGTGTTTTCTTTTAGAAAATAGCTTCTCCAACCTAGTAATAGACAACTGAGTCAAAAACTTGCAGAGACGTACAATTTTTGTTTTCAAGGAAAAACCAAAGCCCCAACTGGAAGTTTGGTCTTAATACCTTTTTATTTAATTGAACCATGTGGTTAACTATGAGATAATTAGAAAAGACTAACCTTTGCAAAATAAAAGTAGATGTTTGTGTGCAATTTCTTAATAAAGAAGGAATTAATTAAAATTTTCTCAATAATGTATTAATGTATCAATTTGATGGTATAGGTGATCAGACTGGAGAGCAATAACCAACATTATCAGATAGCATCTTCACCAATTCAGAACTGGCAAAATTAATGATTTAAATTGATGACAAATATATACAGGAAATAGATCCATTTAACAAGGAAAACATAGAGAAAAGTTGAGCTCCACCTAGTTGTTTTCAGTAGCCAACCCCAAAAGCGGGATACTATGAGGTCAAGCTTCTCCATTATGAAATAATCTGTGGTACGATCTATCCCAATTCCCCTCCGAAATATAACATACTGAAATTTTACAATAGTAAGAGATATTAAAGCTTTACCATGCCAGCCATAATCTTTTTAATTGGATTTTTTTTTCACTTTTTATGAATGGTTATACCTTGTCAGAAAATTCAGGGAGGTTTTCCTGAGGATGTTCCTTAAAGAACCTTGTTAGAAGCCTCTTGTCAAGCTAGGAACAATGAACAGAGACGATCACAACAATAAGATTACCTCGATAAAAATTGTCCATTCGCTCAAGTGTTCAAAATTTCAAAATATAGGGCTTCTTATACCTTAGCTTCGTCAACTTTGATGGGTAGGTTGAGAAGATACTGGCCGGATTGTGCCATATCATACTCCTCATCTGAAAGTATCTTGAAATTACTCTTTTCCATTATCTGCTTTCATTTCAGACCAAAAAAAAGTAAATTTATTGGTTAACTATATACATTAGTGTCAGTTGAGTTTCAACACCCATAGAGGTAAACTGACTCCGTGCTGATAAAAATATAAATATGCAGATTCAATTTGAAAGGATTCAGTTTGCACATTATAAAGCAATTATATTCTAAAAAATTTCTTTTGCTTATGATAGGTTACCATTATTAAATTCAGATACTGATTTTTCATGGGCCTATTAGATAAGTATTGTCAAGACCTTTAATACTGATAGAAAAAGCTCATCCACATTTGAATACTTCCAAATGTACCTAAACAGGTGGACAGCTTGCGCTAAAAAAACATTTAATGCACCAATCTCACAAGATTTTTCGTCAAATTCATTTTCTTCACAAATTTTAACCGCATAGGGAAAACTGGCAGTAAAATAATTATAAACTAATTAGAAACCAGAACTTGTGATTGTTCCTGATTTATCTTGACAAGTAAAATTAAAGACTTTAGATGGTACAGTGGTATTGAAGTTGAAAAGAAAATGACCTGAAAAAGATACGACATGAAATTAAGTTCAAGAGTATCAATCTCGTCTGGGGTGAGATTCTGCTGCTCCAATTTCTTATCTCCATGTACTGGGTCAAACAGAGAGTACAGTTGCTACAACACACAGGCAAACTATTAACTTAATATATATGAGCTTGGGAAACAACAATATCTCAAGCACGTTAAATATCATATTTATATTTCCATTTCAATTTTTTATACAAAAAACCAACATAATCTCATTATGAAAATAATACCAGTAGCAGAGTTCACACAATTTCACAGGCCTATCAATTCTTAAGAATTATTCAATATAATTATGATTTTGTAAGGAGATATAGCAATTTTTGCAATTTATATTCTAAAAGATGAGCCTGGGACTTTAAATTGTTTAAGAAAGAGAAGACTTACCATTAAATCTTCGAATTGCAGAAGATACCAAGCTCTAATGGTGTACTCTACTCTTTTGCATAGCTTAAGGAACTCGCTTCTGTCAGTATCTTGTTCTACAATACCGAAATTTTGCAAAGCTCATAAGTTCAAATAATGCACGATCGACAGAAAACTATAGGTCAAAGATGTACTTTGCACTGGTACCCTACTAAAAGATCTAATTAGTTTGCGCCGCTCAGCGATAGCAAAAGTGTCTCTCCATGAATAAACAAAATATTAAAAGAAGCTGAGAGTAAAAGGTACCGATGAGATAAGCTAGTTTCATAATGATTTTGGGCTTAAGGATAGGTATCACCGATTCCCTCTCCAGTCGAATCACCTCCTTTCCCCTTCCAGTCGCGTCATCCTTCTTCTCCGCCATTATCACAGAGCCTAGAGAGCAAGATCGCTGGACCTGAGCGAGCAGCTTATGGACTATTTATGCGACAAAAGAGTCGGGATTAGGTAGAAAATGAAAGGGAAAACTCTAGACGAGGCAACGAAGCGATCCTTTATCCCCTCGAGCGGGAGAACTTACGGTAATTGTGGGCCCCAGTGGTCCTGAGTTCAGATCAGTGCAGTACCCTACCTGTATAATGAGATCTATATCGCCCGCTTTAATCTGGTACGAATCTTAAAGCGGATCTCTATGATCTAAATAGACACGAAAATAATTTTGTCTCTGCTACGCGGTAGAGTACCACGTACCACGGGGATACGCACCCAAGTGTCCTGCCGACTGCCGTATTTAGATAACGGCAGATTACAGCGGAACATTTGTCCTCCTTTCAACCACCAGGTGTCCAGGTCGATGAAATTATGTTTAGATCAGGTTTACAATTTATTGCTAAGAACTCTTATGAGAATTAATCCAGGACTGTTCTATTCTTAAATTCAGTATTTAAATTCATGATTCAGAATAGTATGTCAAATTTATAATTAAGTACAAAAAAATTTGTATAATAAGGCTGAGTTTGAAATAAATGGCAGAGTAATATATATTTCGAAAAATACAATAATTTATAGGTTATTGTCACATTTTGTCTCTATTTCTTTTTTAGTCATTCAAGATCGTTGGACTAAACATGCTCAATGATAAAGATACTTGTTTAATAAAATTGAAAATAAAAAAAGATTACATAAAAGTTTAGCTTAGTTTTGCATTTTATTATATATTACATGAAAGAATTTGAAAGTTGTTTTTCTAATAAAAGAAAAAAAAAATATAGATGCATGCCTGCATTCATGCAATTGAAGAGATGCATTAGTCAAGAATAACATGATGTGTATACAAAATACATTTAATTTTCAAATAATTCAAGATTTCAAATATTAAGTGGTTGTTTGGTAATTTATACTCCTTAATGGTAGACTGTAGACCCGTTATGTATTGTTATGGGAGCGCTCTATATTTATTATAGTTTTATTTGTTATAATTTTGTTTAATGTTATAAATTGTTTTTTTTTACTAAATACACAAAATAAAAATTAATAATATAATTTTGGATACTTTACAAAAAAATAATAAACAATTCGTAAACAATTTCTAACAATTTATAAACAATTTTGGATAATTTCTACATATGCTAAACAATTTCTAAGAATTTCTAAACAATTTTGAATAATTTCTATAGATGCTAAACAATTTCTAACAATTTCTAAATAATTTTGGACAATTTTTAAAACCCTAAAATAAAAATAATTGTCAAGTGATCTTTTCTCAATTCAAATAACATATTTTACAATTTACATTAATTAATAAGAATTATTATTGCAAACTACCATAATAAAAATTAATAATATAATTTTGGACACTTTATAAAAAATTAATAAACAATTTGTAAACAATTTCAAACAATTTTGGATAATTTCTATAGATGCTAAACAATTTCTAAGATTTCTAAGCAATTATTCAATAGATGCTAAACAATCTACCAATTTCTAAATAATTTTGGACAATTTTTAACCCTAAACCCTAAACTTTAAAATAAAAATAATTGACAAGTGATATTTTCTCAATTCAAATAACATATTTTTTTACAATTTACATTAATTATTAAGAATTATTATTGCAAACTACCATAATTAAAATTAATAATATAATTTTGAACACTTTACAAAAAATTAATAAACAATTTGTAAACAATTTCTAATAATTTATAAACAATTTTGGATAATTTCTTTAGATACTATACAATTTCTACAATTTCTAAATAATTTTGAATAATTTCTGTAGATACTAAACAATTCCTAATAATTTCTAAATAATTTTGGACAATTTTAAAATCCTAAACCCTAAAATCCTAAATCCAAAACCCTAAAATAAAAATAATTGACAAGTGATCTTTTCTCAATTCAAATAACATATTTTTACAATTTACATTAATTAATAAGAATTATTATTGCAAACTAAATTAAAAAAAATTCAGTAAAATACCATACATCAATCGCGTCGAGAAAATCAACAACCCGCACTTGATATTTAACAATTTAATTTTTACGACTCGGTACGACGTAACCAAACCAAGAACCCTAAACCCAAAACCCTAAATCATAAAAAGTAAACCCTAAACCCTAACCCTAAATCGCCCGAATCGCACAACAATCGCACAACAAAGCAACATTTCAACATTCTAATGCCATCACAAGACACAAAACATAAAAAAAAGAGTTGTGTCGGCTTACCCGGAAATAACCGATTGGTGCTTCGTATAGGGAGGAGCTCGGCTTCAATGCCTCGCCTCGCCTTCCTATTAATCGGCCGGTATCGGGTTTTGTAGCGAGAAAGGGTTTCGGCAAAAAGGTAAGGGAAAGGGGAGGGGAAGGGGAGCAAAAAGGGAATGAGAGGGGGACGGGGGACGGTTTTGGCAACAAGAAAGGGAGGGGGACGAGTCACGGGAGAGGGGGACAGGGGAGTGGTCTGTTTGGTAGCGCAACAAGTGAGGGGGCGGGGAGTTGGATCTGTTGGGAGAAAGGGATGGCGACTAGCTTTTAAAAAAATAAAATAAATAAACACCAAACTTTCCCACAGTGGGACAGTTTGGTAGAGAGAGTGGACCGCTCAAACGTGGGGCGGTTATGACATTTTTGAAAAAAAAAAATTCATACGAAGTGTTATGAATATAATGGATGGTCCATTCATGTTGTAACTCTCAATATTAATCCTCATTTACTTCCCCACTACCCCCACTACCATTGGAATTGATATCCCACTAGTATTTGGAATTTAATCTCTTATTTATTATTGTAATGGCTTTTCATTTACAATTTGTGGCCTATAAATAGAGGCATTGTAATCTTGTATTGTACACATGAGAAATGTATGAATAAAGAGATTGACATCTTTTATGTGTTCTCTATCTTGTTTATTATTCTTTGTCTTTATTTTATAACACGTTATCAGCACGAGAGTTCTACTATTTGAAGATTCAAGGTAATTTTTTTTTATATTTAAGTTATATTATGATAATATTATGTTATCTTTTTACATTAAACATAACTTATGTTTATCAAATGGCCCGAAGCCATATGAATATAAATTATGCTAATAAAATTGGCCGGAAGCCATTTCAACAATTTTATTAATTAGCCCGAAGTTTAATTATAAGATTAAATTGGCTCGAAGCAATTCACATCTGATTAGTAATGATTAATATGGAATTCAATTTTAATAAAGAATGTCATGGTATTGGCATTAACGGATGTCATAGTGTTGGCCGGAAGCCAATTCAATTAACATTTATTATTATTTCATTAACTGATGGCCCGAAGCTATAGTATTGAGAAAAAAAAAAAACACCACACATTCTGTCATAATATTCAGTTTTAACATGTTCATATTAATTTTTTTTCTCAATAATTCAATCTTTCAGAAGAAGATTTCAACAAATATTAAGTAGGTCTTCTTAAAGAAGATTTCAAAAAATTTTATATGATGCGCAAATTTTACATGATGTTCATATTAATTTTTCTTCCAATAATTTAATCTTCCTGAAGAAGATTCAAGAAATTGTTGATTTATTATTTTTTTGTGATTGAACAAAATAACGAGTTGTTGAGCAAAATATTTCAACGGGTTATGCTTCATTCCTTGAAGTGAATGTAGTAATATATAACAATATTATTTTTGAACAAACTCGTGAACATGGACAATATTGAAGTTATTATCATAATTCCACCGGAAGTGGAAAGATAATGAAGAAAATAATGAGAAAAAGAAAAATAGAAAGAATAATAATAAAAAAAAAAATTCATATTATTATTGGTCACGTACCAGTCGTACGTCAACATACCTGTAGTACACTGAAACAACATATTGTCCTATATTAAGCATCACTAAGAAAAAAAAAATCAAGAAAAAAGATTTTATTTGTGAATGTCATGATCTCGATCTTATATACTCAAAATAATATTACTCATTGAATTAAGTTGATTCTTTAACGAGAAACATACATGATAGTTTGTCGTACAAGTAACCGAACCTTTCACCCTTAATTGTGCCATCACGAATTTGAAATAAAAAGTTTCACAATTAATGAATCCTATCTGATATATAGACTTGATTTTGTAAACCGTAAACCAACAGAGTTTGGGTCAACTCAAATATAGAAAGCATTAGAATTTAACAAACTAATCCGAGAGGTCATTAAATGAAACTTAAAACTATCAGGTTAAAATTATTCGGTATAAGCGATGTACATGCCAAGATAAAAGTTAAGTATTGGTTATTGCCTTGACCAATCTTTCTCGGTCTCATGTGAATTTTAACTTTTAACAAGTCAATTTTTACCTATATCAAACATGAATTAATTCATGATATGAAACTATGAAAGCCATAGAATAAAATAAAAACAAACTGGGAGACACAATAATATTTAAAAGGGTCATTAAATCATTAGATCAAAATTCTTATACAAAGAAAAATAATAATTACTTGGTTGATTAATGATGATAAATAAAAAAAAAATATGTTTTTGTTATTATTGAAATTATGTTTATGGTAATTTTTTTTATTTGCAATTGTTGTTATTATTTTCATTATTGTGGTGGTATTTTTTATTTTTGTTAATTGTATTTGTTGTTAATAAAACAAATTGATTAAAGGCTTCGGAAGAGCAACATTGTTGTTACATGGAGGAATACAAATTTATATTGATGATGCATTATGTTTTTCTAAGTCTCAAATAAATTTGTTAAGTTTTAAGGATATCCGCCGAAATGGATATCATGTCGAGACAATCAATGAAGAAGATGTTGAATACCTTGTTACTAGCTTAATCTCACATAAAAAAATGCATATTAGAAAAATTGCTTATGTTTTCCTCCAACTTGTACTACACATATATTAGTACAATTGAAGCACATATGATTGTAAACCTGAAGTTTACAGATAAGAATATGTTCATAGTTTGGCATGACCGGTTGGGCCATTCCGGATCAATAATGATGCGAAAAATAATAGATAATTAATGTGGACATTCATTAAAGAACCAGAAGATTCTTTAAATCTTATGAATTTTTATTTGTTGATTTCATTTCTAGAACGTATACAAGATGATATTTGTAGACCAATATATCCATCATGTGAACAATTTAGATATTTTATAGTTATAATTGATGCATCAATAGTATGGTCACATTATCAACTCGCAACCTGAAGTTTGCAAGATTATTTGCTCAATTGATTTGATTAAGAGCATAATTTTATGATTATTTAATTAAATACGTCTAGACAATGTTGATGAATTTATTTCTCAGACAATGCATGTCTATTAGAATTGATGTTGTACATCATGTAGCTTATGTTCATACACAAAAATGAGAACTTGTTATTTTGTATGCAACAACACTAATTCGCATCATGCCAACAAGCTATTATAAAACTTCCCCTTTATAATTGGTTTTTGGTCACATACCTAATATTTCCCATATAAAAAATTTTGAATGTGCGATATATATTATAAGTGCTCCACCACAACACACTAAAATGGGACATCAAAGAAAGTTGGAAATTTATATTGAATTTGAATTCTCCATATGTAATAAAGTATCAAGAACTGTTGATGGTAGATTTATTCACGGCTAGTTTTGTCGATTATCATTTTGATGAATTAATATTCCCAACTTTAGGGGGAGAAAAACAATCAGCTGGGAAAATATATTAGTTGGAATGAATTATCATTGTCTAATTTAGATCCTCATAAATAATGTGAACTAGATGTTTAAAAGATAATTCATTTGGAAAGATTAGTTAATCAATCGCCAGACGCATTTACAAAGAAAGTGACCAAATCACATGTACCAGCTGCTAATGCTCCAATTAAAGTCGATGTCCCTGTTGGACAGACTAATGAAATTATAACACGCATGAAGCGTGAAAGACCAATTGGTTCCAAAGATAAAAATCCTCGAAAAAGAAAAGGAGCAAAGAATGAAAATGGTCAAGTCGAGGATATGATAATTTCAGATAAAACTCTAGAAGAGAATCAAATTATAAGTAATATTGGAGTTCCAGCAGAAACTCACGTATCTGAAATTCATGAAAATAAAGAGATCTCGATAAATTATATCATGAATAGAATAAGATGGAACCGGAATGAAATTGATATCAATGATGCTTTTGCATATAATATAGCGCTAAATATAATGAATAATGAGGATCATGACCCAAAGTCTATAAAAGAATGTCGACAAGGAATGATTGGCCAAAATAGAAAGACACAATTGAGACAGAATTAAATTCTCTTAAAAAAAAAATTATTAGTGCTGGGCCTGCAGTCCCACTAGCCGAAAGCACAAATTCTGAATGATAGAAATTGATATTTACGTGAAAACAAAATGAAAAATGTGAAATTTTGAGATATACTCATCTGTGGTGGATGCAATAATTTTTTATAATTAGTTAATCTGGCAATACATGAAAGACTTAATTTGTGTCTAATGGATGTTGTTACAGCCTATTTATATGGCTCACTTGATAATGATATATATATGAAAATCCCTGAAGGATTTAAGATGCCGGAAGCATATAATTTAGGTTCTCGAGAACATTATTCAATTAAATTGAATAAATCTTTATATGGATTAAAGAAATTTGGACGCATATGGTATAATCGTCTAAGTGAATATTTATTGAAACATGGATATAATAATGATACGATCTGTCCATGAAAAAATATAGAAATAATTTTGTTATAATTGCAGTTTATGTTGACGATCTAAGTATCATTGGAACTCCTGAAGAGCTTCCAAAAGCAATAAATTATTCAAAGAATTTGAGATGAAAGATCTTGGGAGGACAAAATTTTGCCTTGGATTGCAAAATTTTTATGCATCAAGAAAATTATATTGCAAGAGTGTTGAAACAATTTTATATGGATAAAATCACATCCAAGCACTCTGATGGTTGTAAGATCATTAAATGTGAATAAATATCCATTTAGCATATATGTATATTGCTGGACATACAATATCTGATATATCATTTGCTGTAAATTTATTAGCATGATATAGTTATTCTCCCACGCAAAAACATTGGAATGAAATTAAACATATACTTTGCTAACACTGAGAAATTTTAGCAATACACGAAGCAAGCTGAGAATGTGTTTGGTTAATATCTATGATTCAACACATTCGTCAAACATGTGGTTTGTCTTCTGGAGAAATGATCCTGACGATCATATATGAAGATAATATTGCATATATTACTCAATTAAAGAAATGATACATTAAAGGAGATAGAACAAAACATATTTCACCAAAGTTCTTTTTCACACATGATCTCCAAAAGGATAATGTTATTAATGTTCAGCAAATCCGTTCAAGTGAGAATCTGGCAGATTTATTCACTAAGACACTCCATACTTTAATATTTGAAAATGTTATCCGTAATATTGGAGTTGGTCGACTTAAAGATCTTGATTAATATTGTCATGAGGGGGAGTTAATATGCATTACATTTTCCTTTACCATGGTTTTTCCCACAGGGTTTTCCTGGTGAGGTTGTAGTTGCGTATTAAAAGAATAATGTACTCTTTTTCCTTCACTAGGTTTTTATCCCATAGGGTTTTTTCTAGTAAGGTTTTAATGAGGCATATTCTTATGAATGGACATCCAAGGGGGAGTGTTATGAATATAATGGATGGTCCATTCATGTTGTAACTCTCAATATTAATCCTCATTTACTTCCCCACTACCCCCACTACCATTGGAATTGATATCCCACTAGTATTTGGAATTTAATCTCTTATTTATTATTGTAATGACTTTTCATTTACAATTTGTGGCCTATAAATAGAGGCATTGTAATCTTGTATTGTACACATGAGAAATGTATGAATAAAGAGATTGACATCTTTTATGTGTTCTCTATCTTGTTTATTATTCTTTGTCTTTATTTTATAACACGAAGAACAGATTTGCTATTTTTTTTTAAAGTATTAATAAAAATCTCGGCTGTAGCAATAAAACCAGTAAATCACCGTTATCCTATTTAATGGAACCGACAGCAAGAACAAACGGCAACCGTCAGCTGCAGTCGAATCTATTCAGTTCCCCTCCAGTCATATCGAAATATAGACCTCCATTCCCTCTTTTCCAGGTTGGAGCCATCTAGTCATTATCATTTTCTTTCTCCCCCCCATGAAAATTGGTCTAGTTGCATAACTATTTTTACATCTTATTCTATCTGACTCTGAAATTCCGGATCAAGACGTCCAGGGGCAAACCTACTGTCAAGTTAATAGTAGCCACTCTATAATTTAATTTTTTTTAATTATACATAATGAAATTTAATTAATTTTTTTAAAGTTTTTATATAATTCAGTCTCCGGCTTAAGTTCATAACGTGGATGGTGAATTAAATGAGGAGAATTAATCCAGCAGCAAGAACCTAGAGTCAGAGAATCATACATAATTTAAAGAGAGATACAACATGAAGAGAAAAATAGGAAAATGATATAAAAGGAAAGGCACTACAATTGACAAAAGAAATGTAAGATAGCACCAGACAAAGTTTGTTTGGTTCCTTACAGTGAGTGACAATAAACTTCGTCCAATTGAGCACGAATTTACCATCAGTTATTCAATTAAATATGACACAGTAGCAAAAAAATCATGAAGGGAATTGAATAAGGAGCTAAGCTTGGGCAAACTGGTAAAATTTAGTCCTGTAATATCAAATTAGCTAGATATAACACTTAAAATTAATTTGAGAAAATCAATAGTAAATGCTTCAAGCTAATTAACCAGAAATAAAAATAAAAATAAAAATGTAACGCCACGGAATTTAGGTAATAAGATTTTATAGCCAAATTTAAAATGTCATAAGCGCACTCTAAAATAAAACTTAGGAGACCTCGAAATTTCAGACAAGATAAATGTTGGTATTCTAATCACAGATCATTCATATTAATTCGGATTCGAATGAAATTTAATACCTGAAAAATATACCTAATGATCTACAATTTTCGTGTATAAGACTACCCTAAATTCAGGACGTAGAATTCTCCATAAAATTATAAAGTCAATAAACGTTGCTGTTCGGAGACTGCAGACCTTCGTCAACCATTTTTATCTTTTCTCCTCACTGGGAATCCCGATTAAGGTGAAACCAGTTGCGTTAGAACCGTAACAGAGAATTCTACAACTTCTATGTGGAAAATAATTTCATATTCCGAACCCATAATTCCAGTGTTGTCAATCTTTGAAGATGAAAATTAAAACAGCATAAACAGATCTCTGTTCTTAGTCCAAATTAACATATTCAATTTGATCATGGCCCATAAAAGCCTAGTTGAATCCTACCAGAAGTTGGAGGCAGACCCTAGCCTCACTTCTATATAAACCCCCCCCTCTCTTCTTCCCTGGGCCGAACCATCCAAAGCCCTCCCTCTCCCTTGCTCTACTGGCCGAACCCCAACCCCCTTGCTCTGCTGGCCGAAACCCCAACCCTCTCTTCCTCCTTTCCCTTGATGGCCGAAAACACACCCAAAAAAAACCCGAAACCCATTAAACCAAAAACCGAAGTTCGTTAAATCGAAAACCGAATTCCAACAATCCAAATAAAAACCCTATTATCTCATCAATTTGAATACAATAATTGTAAGTTAATCGATTTATTTATGGTCTAATTGGATATTAGAAGTAGTTAAGAATCAAATTGTAGGGTTAAATCATTTAATTTGATTTCATAGGGCTATTCAGGAAATGAATTGAGAGATAGGAATTGAGAAGTATATTGGAATTAAAGTGAATTGAATAATTGTGTATATCTTTTAAATGACAAAATCCTTAAATGCGATTAGGAACAAGAGCCTAATTAAGTGTATTTAATACTTAGGAACAAACCGTGAGACGCTAGGAGACGCTGAGTACACGCCAGATCCCAACCTACGCCCAAGCACAGTTACTGAGAATACAGGTGCGGGTTTCCTGGTCTTTTTACAAATAATAAGAAATGCGTGGATTAAGGTAGGTAATCCTTTTTCCCAATCTGGTAGATGAACTGCATGTTGAGAATGTCGAATTCTCTTTCGTTTTGTGTAGAATTGCATGTTAGGAACTTGTTGGATGCATTGATTTGAACTGACAGGATAGTGTGAATGTGAACAAGGAAAGTTTTAATGAACTGCTTTTAAATTGGGGCCGTCCCTGTGTGGCGGTTCTGCATGTGTTTTCGAAAATCGGATCGTCCGTGTGTGGCGATCTGCCGGTTGGGTCCCCGCAACGACCCTTCCAGATTCGTCCTCGTGTGGCGACTCTTTGGGCTATCCTGCATGGGCATGGGTTCTCAGAGAGAAAGGCCGGATTATCCGTGTGTGGTGGTCCGGAGTAAGAACAGAACAGAACAGAACAGAACAGAACAGAACAGCTCGTCCTCGTGTGGCGACTCCAACTAAGTTTTCATGTACGGGCATGGATTCCCAAAGGAGAAAGGCCGGATTGTCCATGTGTGGCGAACCCGGAGTGTGAGAATTTTAAAGAGAAACAGGAACAGAACCGAGAATGTTTTGAAAAGATTGCATGTCTGAATTGATAGGAAAATTGGGGGTTATCTCAAAACCTTTACTTTTATGTTATTTGGGTATTTAATGCATTCATTTGTAAAAACACCGGGCTGGAACTAAATCCCGCACTGAGAGATAGTTTGATCTCTCACCCGTTTTGTTTCCACTTTTATGTGGGTTCCAGGAAATGAAGAAGGAGACATGGAGGAAAGCCGTGAGTGAGAAAATTTAGCGGAACTATTAAGAGTAGCCACTATTTGTTTTTAAATTATATTTGTATGAATCATATATGATGCAGACACGGCGGTAACTGTTTGACTAGCCATGTCTGACATATTTTCCCTTTGTTTGTTTATGAACCTTGTTTATTTTAATATAGTGGCTTATTTGGTTGTGTTATTGATAATGTATGTGATGTGCTTAACGCCTGGCGCATAAATGCGTGGCGGGTTGTCCTGGGGTGTGACAACTAAGTTGGTATCAGAGCCAGCACATACAATATCAATAAACTTCCGCTGAGAGAGCGCTAGCAATAGGATGCGGCGATAGGTCATAGACCAAAACTATATGAACTAGGCGTACCATTAGTAACAAATGTATATGATATCTGGTACCAGTTGGTGCGGCCCGTACCAGGCCGTGCGGCTAGGCCGTACCTACCTAGGTCAGGCCAGGCCGTACCAACTAGGTCAGACCAGGCCGTACCAGGCCGTGCGGCTAGGCCGTACCTACCTAGGTCAGACCAGGCCGTACCAACTAGGTCAGACCAGGCCGTACCTACTCAGTCGGACCCTCAACCGGCCCAACGAGCGTCTGAGAGAAATGCGTCGTCAATCCTCTCACTCCTCCACACCCTCTGACGCCTCCACCCTTCCGCCACTGACCCGACGGCCAACGTCCCTCCTGCTGATGCCCCCACGTTATATGATATTTAGTGACGGATTATGCCTTTTAGTAACGATTCTTTCGGTAGATGGCAAATCAACTTAACGGACAGCTCACTTGGCTAAGGACATTCGCAACCACCGCAAGGGTCAAGGAAATGGTCGGATGGGTCGACTTGTCCGGAATTACTGCCAATACTGCAATCTCCGTCAATTGTCCTTACTCCGTCATCTCGCCACACGTAGTGGAGACTAGCGGATTCAGAGTGAAGAATACCGGAAGACGTCGTTTCTTCACAGGGCTCGAACATAGTGTGGAAGAGCAATACTGTCCGGATCTTCATGCGAACACGCAGAATGGGAAATGGCGAGTGGACCCAATCGTGGCAGACACCAGAGCGTACGATATGGTCTTAGGAATGGACTGGCTCAAGGAGCACCACGTGCTGATAGACTGCGCGCACCGCAGCCTAGTGTTCTGGCCGCCCCACGAGCAACCAGTCAGGGCAGAAATGCGGAAAATATCGGGGAATAAGAGCAAACTCATCGGAAAAAAAAAAAAAAAAAAATACCCCAGAAGGAAGAAGATCATGCCAAGGACCTACGTACAATGTTACAAAGGTTACGAGAACACCAGTTGTACGCCAAATCTCTAAGTGTGAATTTTGGATGAAAGAAGTTAAAATTTTGGGACATGTAGTAACGGGGGAAGGTATCCGGGTCGACCCAGATAAAATCAAGGCAGTGGTAGAATGGACTCAACCCAAGAAAATGTAACAGATATACGCAGTTCCCTAGGGTTAGCGGGATACTACAGGCGCTTCGTTCCCGGATACTCCAAGATAGCCGACCCATGACCCAGCTCCTACACAAAGGAACTACCTTCAAATAGACGGAGAGTCAAGAAGAGAGTTTTCAGAAATTAAAGAGACTACTAACCAGTGCCCCAGTATTAACATTGCCCAAACCTGACCAAGAATTCACAGTGTATACTGACGCGTCAAAGAACGGCCTAGGATGGGTACTCATGCAAGACGGACAAGTAATTGCTTACGGGTCATGGCAACTGAAGAACCCTGAACAAAACTACCCTACACACGACCTAGAAATGGGCAGCAGTAATTTCTACACTCAAGCAATGGAGACACTACCTCTATGGGGCGAAGTGCCGAGTATTCACGGACCACCAAAGCCTAAAAAAAATACAGTACTTGGCCGGGAAGGCAAATGTGGTGGCAGACGCACTCAGTAGGAAAGGAGCGACAAATTTGGCAGAAGTCATAACCCAAGAGACAGAACTGATTAAAGAAATGCGACACATGAATTTGGGAGTGTGTGTATCTACCAGCTGGATCCAGGAACAAACTGACAGCAAGGGAATCGCGACGGACGCGGTACTCACCCTAGCAGCTATATCGGTACAACCAGAATTAAAGTCTCGGATACGGGACGCGGACCAAGGCGAAGAGCAACACCAAAGGTATCGGGAGTTGGCCCGTACCAATCCAGCGTCGACTTTCAAGGAAAACGAAGATGGGCTCCTCTACTTCAACCAGCGGGTGTGTGTTACAGAACAAGGGGTACTGAGAAGTGAGATTCTGCAAGAAGCTCACGAATCGGGATATACCATTCACCCAGGAGAGGTAAAGATGTATAAGGACCTTCGTACCCACTTTTGGTGGCCCAACATGAAGAGAGACGTGTCAGAATTCGTTGCTAGATGCATCATCTGCCAACAGGTGAAAGCAGAACGGAGGAAGATAGCAGGATTGCGATATCCAAACTCCAGAGCACAAATGAAGTTCCAGATTATCACTATGGACTTCATCACTGGGTTACCGCGTACCCAAAAGAGGAGGCAATGGGAACCCGACTCAATTTCAGTACCGCTCATCACCCCCAGACTGACGGCCAGTCGGAACGAACAATCCAAACCTTAGAGGACATGCTAAGGGCGTGTGCCATAAGTTTCGGAGGATCTTGGGAGGATCACCTGACCATGGCAGAATTTGCCTACAACAATAGTTATCATGCTAGTATAGGCATGACACCCTCGGAGGCTTGGTGCGGGCATCGTTGGAAAACCCCGCTATGGTGGGGGGAGCATGACTGATCAAATACCAACAGGACCGGAGTTAATCCCGGATTGCGCAGACCGAACCCAACTCATCCTGAGGAGACTGGATACGGCTCGGGACCGACAAAAGAAGTATGCGGACATAAGAAGACGACCTCTGGAATTTGGTACATGTGATTACGTGTGGTTAAAGGTCTCTCCAAGGAGAGGCGTCCGACGGTTTGGAGTCCAGGGAAAGTTAAGTCCCAGATATGTGAGGCCATTCGAGATTCTACGACGTATCGGACCACTTGCCTATGAGTTGGCATTAACCTCTGCACTAGATAAGGTGCATTCAGTGTTTCACGTGTCACAGCTCCGACGATATATTCGGGACCCCTCGCACGTTCTCGACTTCTCTAATCTGGGATTTGACAAGACACTGGTTTACGAGGAATTACCCATAAAGATCCTGGACACAAAGGAAATAAGGCTTCGACGCAAAACCATCCGGCAGGTTCTGGTTCAATGGGGACGCCATACCAGCAGCGAGGCGACCTGGGAATTAGAGGGAACCATGCGAACGAAATATCCGGAATTATTCGAGAAAACAACAGACGAACTTGTTCAGAGGACTGAACAAGATTTCCAAGTGGGGGAGGATGTAACGCCACGGAATTTAGGTAATAAGATTTTATAGCCAAATTTAAAATGTCATAAGCGCACTCTAAAATAAAACTTAGGAGACCTCGAAATTTCAGACAAGATAAATGTTGGTATTCTAATCACAGATCATTCATATTAATTCGGATTCGAATGAAATTTAATACCTGAAAAATATACCTAATGATCTACAATTTTCGTGTATAAGACTACCCTAAATTCAGGACGTAGAATTCTCCATAAAATTATAAAGTCAATAAACGTTGCTGTTCGGAGACTGCAGACCTTCGTCAACCATTTTTATCTTTTCTCCTCACTGGGAATCCCGATTAAGGTGAAACCAGTTGCGTTAGAACCGTAACAGAGAATTCTACAACTTCTATGTGGAAAATAATTTCATATTCCGAACCCATAATTCCAGTGTTGTCAATCTTTGAAGATGAAAATTAAAACAGCATAAACAGATCTCTGTTCTTAGTCCAAATTAACATATTCAATTTGATCATGGCCCATAAAAGCCTAGTTGAACCCTACCAGAAGTTGGAGGCAGACCCTAGCCTCACTTCTATATAAACCCCCCCCCCTCTCTTCTTCCCTGGGCCGAACCATCCAAAGCCCTCCCTCTCCCTTGCTCTACTGGCCGAACCCCAACCCCCTTGCTCTGCTGGCCGAAACCCCAACCCTCTCTTCCTCCTTTCCCTTGATGGCCGAAAACACACCCAAAAAAAACCCGAAACCCATTAAACCAAAAACCGAAGTTCGTTAAATCGAAAACCGAATTCCAACAATCCAAATAAAAACCCTATTATCTCATCAATTTGAATACAATAATTGTAAGTTAATCGATTTATTTATGGTCTAATTGGATATTAGAAGTAGTTAAGAATCAAATTGTAGGGTTAAATCATTTAATTTGATTTCATAGGGCTATTCAGGAAATGAATTGAGAGATAGGAATTGAGAAGTATATTGGAATTAAAGTGAATTGAATAATTGTGTATATCTTTTAAATGACAAAATCCTTAAATGCGATTAGGAACAAGAGCCTAATTAAGTGTATTTAATACTTAGGAACAAACCGTGAGACGCTAGGAGACGCTGAGTACACGCCAGATCCCAACCTACGCCCAAGCACAGTTACTGAGAATACAGGTGCGGGTTTCCTGGTCTTTTTACAAATAATAAGAAATGCGTGGATTAAGGTAGGTAATCCTTTTTCCCAATCTGGTAGATGAACTGCATGTTGAGAATGTCGAATTCTCTTTCGTTTTGTGTAGAATTGCATGTTAGGAACTTGTTGGATGCATTGATTTGAACTGACAGGATAGTGTGAATGTGAACAAGGAAAGTTTTAATGAACTGCTTTTAAATTGGGGCCGTCCCTGTGTGGCGGTTCTGCATGTGTTTTCGAAAATCGGATCGTCCGTGTGTGGCGATCTGCCGGTTGGGTCCCCGCAACGACCCTTCCAGATTCGTCCTCGTGTGGCGACTCTTTGGGCTATCCTGCATGGGCATGGGTTCTCAGAGAGAAAGGCCGGATTATCCGTGTGTGGTGGTCCGGAGTAAGAACAGAACAGAACAGAACAGAACAGAACAGAACAGCTCGTCCTCGTGTGGCGACTCCAACTAAGTTTTCATGTACGGGCATGGATTCCCAAAGGAGAAAGGCCGGATTGTCCATGTGTGGCGAACCCGGAGTGTGAGAATTTTAAAGAGAAACAGGAACAGAACCGAGAATGTTTTGAAAAGATTGCATGTCTGAATTGATAGGAAAATTGGGGGTTATCTCAAAACCTTTACTTTTATGTTATTTGGGTATTTAATGCATTCATTTGTAAAAACACCGGGCTGGAACTAAATCCCGCACTGAGAGATAGTTTGATCTCTCACCCGTTTTGTTTCCACTTTTATGTGGGTTCCAGGAAATGAAGAAGGAGACATGGAGGAAAGCCGTGAGTGAGAAAATTTAGCGGAACTATTAAGAGTAGCCACTATTTGTTTTTAAATTATATTTGTATGAATCATATATGATGCAGACACGGCGGTAACTGTTTGACTAGCCATGTCTGACATATTTTCCCTTTGTTTGTTTATGAACCTTGTTTATTTTAATATAGTGGCTTATTTGGTTGTGTTATTGATAATGTATGTGATGTGCTTAACGCCTGGCGCATAAATGCGTGGCGGGTTGTCCTGGGGTGTGACAAAAAAAAATCAGAAAATTAGGCAATACATTTTGAGAAAAACAAGACCCAAGTAAAATCCGAAGATTATATTGAGTTTGGCTAGTGTGCTATCAATAGTATAAAATGTCTCCTACTATCGTCTCGAAACTTACTGGATAGACTTTAAATGACGAATCCGTTGAAATAGATATACTTTATGAGTGATGCATTTACATACAAAGTTTATGAATCTTCAAATTTATTTAGTAAAAGTCAAGCGATCACAAATGAAAATTTACAAGTAATTTTAATGCATTAACTTTTCATCATTTGTTGACTGCTTAACTTTACGCTAAATGAATTTGAAAATTTATAAATTTAATGTAAATGCATAACTTGTAAAGTAAATCGTTCCAACGTATGGTTTTGTCATTTGAAGCCTATCCGATATGTCAAAACGATATCACGATATGTCACTATACTATCGATAGCACGTCATCCAAACTCGAGTACATTTATTTGAATGTGAGACCATACTATCTCTTGGCAGGATCCAGGAGGTGATTGACCGACAGCATAACAGAGAGCACGTCAACACAATGTAGACCAGTGTTTCTAAATTTGGAGACTTTTGAAGAAGACAACTCTACTCTGTACATCTTTCGGTTTTGATATGGTAAAGGTAAACAAGCTCTGAGCAAAAAATGTTGTTACTTTTATGCTGCCTGTACAGCCTAGTCAACATGAATTAACAGAGATCATGTTTAATTTGAGCTATTGTAGGTTAGTTTCATGGGATTTACCCAATCCCATGTTTTGCATAACATTAGTTGCCATAAAATTATTTATATTTTCAAAATTTGTTTGGTAATATTATATAACTTTGATGTTGCTGAATTATATTACTGGAACTGATCAGAATACAAAGTCATCATGTAAGGAACCAAGAAAAGACCAAAAACAAATGGTAGATAAAAAACATTACATAGAATTATTGGTCCTTACATCTAATCCTACAAATACTGTATAGTCGACCTTGAACATTGATAAACAAAAAATTTAGTGTACCATTGAATCCAAATAAGAAAGTGCACAGGAATTGCAGTTTGATAACTCTCTTTAAGTTGTTTGGTATCTGCCCTAGTAACTAATCCAAGAGAATTCAGGAAGATAGCCTCTTATTGAACTAATAGGCATTGTTGAGGTAGAAATATAACCCGGCCAATCCCGCTAATCCCAGCACAACAGCAACTGGTAATGCCCGCCTAGATCATGAAAAGATTGAAATAAGCATAGTAAAGATAATTGCAACTATACTAACGCATACCGCAATTATGGACGAGACTTGAGGTTTAGGCCCATCACAAAATTAGTATAATATTAAAAAAAACCTGTTAAATTGTGTGTGTGTACATGTGTAACCCCTGAAAAATAGAAAAACATCAAGACACAGAAAACAATAAAGAAAAATCAAATGCTTTTTTTTATGCCCAAAGCAACCAAACCATCTATGACCATCCATGTACTGGTACCGGACAAGTACCAGTTCTTACAAATAGTAATCAGCAGATTGTAAATATTGTTATCATGGAACGAAATGAATAAACAAAACAAACTGAATATTACCCAATCGTTTCATCTCTCTTCAATTGCTCCTTCCTGGCCTTCCGAAGAGTTGTATCATTTGCGTCTTTTGTGACCTTTGGTTCATAGGACCTGAATCTCCTTTTAGGAGCTCCACAAACTGACATGACGGAATAGAGTTATTGGACTAATACCATGATTAAAAATGAAATTAAATTTCTAAAATTATTTGTTAAGGTATCAGCACTTGCTTGATGTATTACCAAATAAGTTGAAGTGACGAGTGAGAATATGGAAATATGCATAGCGCATAATGGTCCGTACTATGGATCAATATTTCCATTTTCATAGTCCAACAATTGATCCGGACCGTTCAACATGATCTTTGTATAAATATATACTTGTAGATCAAATTTTAAATTTTTTAGAATTTTTTTACTATCTTTTAGATAGGAAGAAAATCACTTGATCTAAAAATTATATACCATTCGGAAGTAGAGATTTTCTACCTATGTAAAAATATAGTAAAAAATTAAAAAAAAAAGCAAATTTTAGTCTGCAAGTACATTTTTATATGAAAATCAAGTTGAACGGTTCAGATTGACTATTTGAACTTTGAAAATGCACATATTGATCCGTAGTACCAACCAATCTTCGCTATGCATAGTACCATAGCCTCACTCTCAAGTGACATCATTCAATACAATGTCTTTGGCTTTAAGCATTCTCTATTGACAAAAGAATTTTGGTCGACTAAATTAGAGAGTTTATAAATGAACAGGTGGATTAATTTGAAAAATAACTAACCTGGGCAGAAGTACTTGTCAGGGAGCTTCTCAAATGGTGTTCTTTCATTGTATATATACCTGCAAATACGCAAGATTTAATACTTAAGTTATTCCTATAAAATTGAGCAAAACAACATCAATACATCTTCACTAGAAATAAATAACTTTTTATAATTAATACCTACTAACCGAAGTTAATAAAATGTTGATGCTTTAATTTGGTGACATGTCAGTCCCCTGATGCTATATATCTTATCGATCAAATTCTCAGCCAGAAACTAATAAGTAATAACTGGGTCTTATAAATTGGATTTTATGCATGTTAACTGTTAAGTAAATCCAGTTCAAAATGAAATACACAAGTAAATCACTAAAAAGGTGACTTGAACAGCTTCAATGATATATTCTGTTGAATAAATTAATGCATTACCCGCAATCACGGCAGATGTATGCCTGCTTGGATGCAACACGTGCAACAACCTTCAGTTGGGTTGCGGGTTTCACCCGAGACTGCTGAGGTGGCGACACGAGCAACTGGACGGATGGAGAGAGGAAGCTGGATTGGAGAGCATAGCGATCAGTTGTGTTCCTTGGATTGGTTTGTTGTCTGACGAGAGATGGGAAGCTTCTTTTCAAACCAACGGGTGGTGCATGGAGCGCCATTTATATATGTTATATACCTTAAATTTCTCTTTTTCTTCTTTATTTGTTCGCTCCTTCTCTCCTCTTGCTTTGTTTGTGTGCTGGTTTGTTTTGTATGAGGCTTTGAGGTGAGAGGGGGATAGTGTAGTGTGTGAAACTGGAAGCGTGGCTACAATGCGACCTTCCACTCGCTATCTTTGTTGTGTCCTTTTTGTGCTTTTTCATTTTGACCTGTTGTCCCTTAAATTATAATATATTACATCTATACAGTTCTTAATCGAAACTAAAGTACAAATCTAAAATAATTAAATACTTAGTTAGAGCCTTCGAAGTAGGCTTATGATGTTATCAATAACAAAAACAGACTATGACTTGCTAAATATTTTTCTGAAATTTTAATTGATGATTTAAACTGCCCAAATAATGTACGAGTTTAATTTAATTTATACGTTTGATATTTTTTTTTTGTTTAAAAAGAAAAAGGTTGTTATTGAATAATCAACACAAACAAAAAAAATCGATACAAAATAATTTATAAATCTGACATTAATTTCGATACAATTTTAGTATAGATCATCTTAAGTGACATTATCGTTTGTCTCAAATTTTAATATCTGAATTGTGATACCAGTCGATTAATTAATCCTCAACGTAAAACCAATCTTTTCTCCTTTGTATTCCAATCCGAATTTTTTAGTTACCACCTCAATATTTCAAATTCTGATCTTATCATTGATTTCTGCAAAATTCATATATGTTATTACATACGGGAGTTATGCGTAGATTGGTGTTACATATGATAAACTGAGTAACAATTGAATTGAATACGGCAGAAAATCATACACAACACCAATCTGCGCATGACCAAAAAGTCATGCGCGGAACCACGACGCGCATGTTGTAAGTTTTCAATTTTGTAGAAATTAATGATAAGGTAAGAATTTTGAAATATTGCGGCGGTAATTAAAAAAATTTCGGGAATTCAGCTAGATTTGTCATTTTTTTATTTCGCTAATTCAAATTCTAGTTATGAAATTTAATGGTACAATTCGTTAATTAGAAATAAAAATAGTGTATTTTTTCAACTGTACGTCATGAATTCGTCTTATTAGATACTGCATCCGATCTAGAAAGTTTATTTAGGAAAATAGAATTAAAATATGTTATTGTTTTTGTGTTCCAATTACGTTTTATAATCTTATTTTTATTTTTAAAATCCAAATAGCCAATTTGAACAGTTTGATATTTTATAATTAGTAGTAATTATCGACCCTGCATGTTAAACAGTTTGAATTGACTATTTAACTTTAAAAATAGAGAATGATATAAATATGATTAATACATTATTACAATGCGCCATTTTAACTTTTTAAAAAAATCTTGTTTCAAAATATTATTAAAACTTTGTCCAAGATAGTTGTAATTTTTTTTCCTTTTCAATCTATTTGTCCCACTCTACAGTCTTCTTTCGTTTTGATTCGTTCCACGTGTTCCTATCTCCGCCACAACTCAGGGACTACAACAAAATGAAGAAGTTTCAAGAGGGCTTATTAACAAACTTACATGGAAATTCTCTTTCCACAGTGCTCGTGCTCTGGGAGCTCTTCTTATCTTCTCCCTCGACTCCATGGCAATTTCAACATTACACCGACCACTACCCCATCTCTCTTCATTCTCCCAACAACAGAGAACGACCCGTTCTAAACGACTATGGGTTGGGGTCCCGACGAACCGACCCAGTTCTCTCAGAGTTACAACGCCGGTCCGGTTCTCTATCGGACCGGACCAGTTGTTCCTCTTAGATGCTGACGTCGGTTACTCTCCAGCGAGCTATTATACATCACTAGGTCTTTTCGTAATTTCTGTCCCTGGGCTGTGGTCTCTAATCAAGCGCTCCGTTAAATCAAAGGTCCAATCTTTCTACAAATTTGAACTTTCTCGGAAAATGAATTTCATTTAAAATTGTCAGATGTATCCATAGTTTTAAACCTAATAAGATAACTCGATGTGTCTCACAGCATTGTTTATTTAATACCAGACTTCTAAAATATGTTGTTCCGAAAATTTGTATGGCCAAGTATTTGTACTAATAAAAGTGTGTAGTAAAGATGACTAAACTGCCCTTGGTTCATTTTGGTGTATTAGATTGTCCAAAAGACTTTTGTTAGAACAGAAGGGGAAACAACAACACCAAATCAAATGGCTGGTGAAGTTCTCTCTTTCTTCACTCGCAACAACTTCTCTGTCTCTGACCGTGGTGAGACCATCACGTAATCCTCTCTCTTTCTCTTTCTCTCCCCCTCCTCACAAATTCACGCTGCATGCACAATTGCACATGCACATATTCAGACACAGTGAGCTGGTCAGGTTCTGTAAGTCTGTTCATCGGGTCATATGGTTTCAGGTTAGGACGACTCTCGTTTCCTTGTCTGTCTGTCAGGTTCGGGATCTCAGGTCATTTCATGTTAAGATTTAGTCAAAACTGGGTTAGATTCATCAGGTTATATTTTCTTATGGGTTATTCATTTTCATTTTGTCAGGACAAATTATGGCTATGTACTGGGTTGCAGGTTGCTTATTTTTGTCAGATCAGGTTCCAATCAGACCTTCTTGGTTGCAAGTATGGGTTATGCATTAATTTAAGTTCGCATAGCATCTGATACATGTTATTGACAAAGCAAAAATTTGTTCAAGTTGGATTTGAGTCAGTCTAGGTTGCACATATATTCTGGTTGGGGTCAGATTTTACCTGCTTACCTGCGATAAATGAAAGCTAACTGACACTCCATAAGTACCAGTGAAATTGATACCAGGATGTACTATCCCGAAACCAATTAATCTGTAGTGAAATTGATACCAGTATGCACTATCCCGTATTAATTAATCTTTTTATGTCTCTCTTGCATCCCCCCACCCCTCTTTTTTACATATAACTTGCTGATTTCTGTAATTTGTTCTTTTTCTTAAAAAATATAAAGATTTGAAGGGATGATGGTACCAAGTAGTTCACAAGCGGCATTGCTAACATTCTGCACATGCGTAAGTCTAGGAAGTGTTGCGCTGGTGCTCTCCATTGCCTTACCTGAGGGAGGAAACAACTGGTTCTGGCTCATGTCTTTAAGCCCCTTAGCGTAAGTCTGCTCATGCTGTCTTTTCAAGTTCTATAATTGGAACGTTTTTCTTTTATAAGAAAGGTGGAGGTCTATCCTATCATCTTCCACTTAATGTCCGTAAAGGACCCTCCATCCGGGTTTCGAACCCATGACCTCCCACACGGGTGTTGCCCTTTGTCACTAGACCACGTGTCCAGTAAATTGCAATAAGCGGGCTCATTTCTTTCAATTAATTGTTCAGCAACTCCATTGCAATGTTTCAAACTGAGAATACAAAATTTCCAACCAGTACATGCTGATGGCTGATCTCACTAGTACAGTATTTCTACCATTTTTTTATAATAACACCGGGGTCACTCCTAACTAGTATTTACCAATTTTAACAGCCTTTATTAAGCCATGCCGAGTCCCAAGTTGTGAAATACTTCAATTTAAACTCTCAGCCTAATTTGTATTTTGCCTCAATCATTCCTCAATTATCTCAATTTGTTGTTAATTAGACTACAACTAGTATAACTAGCTCATATTGCAATTCTGAAATAAATGCGTGTACAGCGGAGCTTATTACTGGACAAAAGCATCAAGAAAGGAAGAAATAAAGGTCAAGATGATGGTCGGTGATGACGGGGCCTTGTCAGAAATAATTGTCAGAGGTGATGATGAACAAGTTGAACAAATGAGAAAGGAGCTTCGTCTGAGCGAAAAAGGAATGGTTTATGTTAAAGGAATCTTCGAGCAATAGTTCGTTCTTGCGAAGTTAAAGAAACAAATGAGTCATCACGCCAGTTTTGTAACAAGTGTATTTCTTTATATACATAATTAAAATCAATGTATTTAGTTGGTACTATGTAGTGTCTAAAAGGAAATGGGTGATTGTTGCACCGCATTTTGTTACACGAGTGATTTGTTGATTTCAAAATTTATATGTTGCCTAGGATAAAAATATAATAACAGCAACAGTAACAAAATTATAGAGATTATAGCCATTTAGCAATTTAGGCACGTGATGTCAGTGCTTCTGTTTAGATGGTAGGCATGACAACAACATTTGTTCTGCATCATATCGCACTTCAGTAACAAAACAAAGAAAACTAACAGCATCACAAAGAAAGTAGAGAATGCTTTACTATTTAAACACATGAATTCTTTACATGCACTACATGATAATAGTTATACAGATCCAATAATTAAAAATCAATATCAGATCCTCCCTTTGTATTCATTAAGCAGCTCATCCTCTTTTTGTTTATGCAATGTCTCCTGCAGCTATTATTAGATCGATCAAAGTCAATACAGAATAATTATCCATTCTGTATCAAACTGTGGTTGCATTTACCTGGAACCTTCAATTAGCTGGGATGACCTTGAGAAGTTCTATATCAAACAATAGTGTTTTGTCAATTAGACCTTGGTTGTCTAACACAAAAGCTAGAGCTCTCTGACCCTGAAAAATAAGAAAGGAAGCAGAGAAAGAGAATTTCATACAGACTGCTTGAGTTAATAGTTTTGAAATGGTGAGTAAATGAAACATTTTGTACCGAGAAGGTGGTGGGCCTTGGGCCGAGTTTGCTGAAGTCAGTGTCAGGATAGCCTAGCTCAGGCGGTACAATGATCCTTTTAATGGTAAAGAAGAAGTGAGTTATTACTGTATATTTAGATTGTATTCACAGAATATAATGTAACTGGTTTTACCTCCTAACACCACCTGGAGCCATGCCAGAAACAGCTTCCTCAAATGCCGGTATCACCTATTAATATCTTGTAATAATTAATAATATTAAGCACAAAGCAACAAAAAAAAAATCATATCTCAATTAAATACCATGGGATACCTGAAAAGAAAGAAGAAATAAATTTTGGCTCATCACAACCACGACAATTAAGCATTTGATTAGAGAAACATTGAAACAGTTGCTTACAAAGATCAAAAAGAAAAACATCATCTAGTCAATCACCTGTCCATATCCCACTGTGAACTTGAAGAAGTCTTTATCGCCACCCTAAGTTTCAGAAATTTAAATTATTTAGCATGATCACAAGTCTATTAATTATATTAACAACCTTGTTAAAAAAATCATAAGAACAAATATGGAGAGCTTCAGAACCTCGAAAGAACCGCCTTTAGTCTTGTTTCTGGCTTCAAAGATGCGACCATAGTAACCAATAGTATAACCATCCCAGTCAACCTTTTAAAAATTTATATAACCATATCAAATTACACCATTTTGCATTGTATTTTGACACCAAAAGCACAACATATTCCCTAATTTCTGTTAATATAAGAAGTTTGATGCTTACCACAGCTGTCTCCCCTATCTTTGGAGGAGAACCAGTTCCAACCCGTAAGTCCTGAAGTTATAAACAATTATTAAAGAAGATAGTTGTACTTTGATCACATTTGTTGCATAATTCGTGAAACAGGAATTGATATCTGTTAGGAGCTTGTATGGAATTTGTATAACCTTGTATTGGAGACCAGATTGTGTCTCAGTGTAATCAGGATATCTCATCTTTGTTTTGCCATAATCCTTCCCACGAAGCGCTGGCACTATGATATTTGAACAAAAAGAAATAAAGCATAATTAGTAACAAACATCTTATATTTGCAATAAAAGTTTCTATAAATTTTTGTACTTGCCAAAAATACATAGAACAAGAAACAGTACAAGGAGATAATCCTTTGTCTCAAAATTTATACTTTTCTTTTCTTTTCTAATTGATTGAGTGAGCGCAACAAGGACTTTAGAGAATAAATTAGATTATTAGTAGAAAATCATTACATTGATCAAGATATGAGGTTTAAGTAGGTCAGAGGTATGTTCAAAATTTCTGGTTAAATGGGAAGTGGTTGTGTCACAATTTCTAGCAAAGCAAAGATATGGGTGCTGAATTTTTTGCAAATACAACAACATTACATGTTATTTCGCAAAACACTAAATGCTGATAAATGATGCTTGCATTTTAAAGAAAAGAAAAGGATGACACAAGGCAGAACGCAACAAATATGACTTTGTAGTGGCACAATCAATACATACTGTTACAGCATTTGTACCAGTAACACTCATAACTTTACCATCAAATGGTATTATTGTCCTTCACAGGTGATTGGAAATAAAAAAATATTCGCATCTAGGATGAACTTACAATCAGCATATTCGGCAGCCAAAGCGGAACCTGAATCTAAAGAATGCTTAAAAGCAGCAGTAGAAGCAGCTCCTAAGAGAAACAAAATATTTCTTCTTCCGGTAACATCACCACCTACATCCAGCTAATTCTCCTTATATTAAGTCAAGAGTTGTAAACATTATTTGAATATTTCAAAACTTAAATATATGTAGGCAGACTTGACCACACGTGACAGAAGGAGAAACAATTTAATAAATTAAAATAAACTCACTTGATGCTCCCAAATCTATGGATTCAGAGTCACCCGGGGAAGCTCCTCTTGCTGGTGCTATTTTCTGATAATTTACAAAAGACCCATATAAGAAAGAATTCAAATTGCAGCTATTTGGTGCTGCTCCCTTTGCAGGAAAAGCCATAGAAATTTCTGATTAAGCTAGTCAAACCTTTGTAGATGGTTTATGCATGGGAACCGCAGGTAGAAACCTTAGAATTGGGAACGACGCCATGACCGTTGTTTGAAGAGAAAAGGAACGACGGGAATCGGGCGCGAAATAGAGGATAATCTCAGCTGAAAGAATCAAATGACCATTGTGCCCCTGATGAAGTCTCTACAAAAATACAAGAGCAGCTAACAGTGAGGGTGTTTAAGTCCAGTTTCTGGAAACTTGTGTTTGGTTCCAGTAATCTCTTGAGGGACGCGGAGTCAACAGAGATGGAGTATAGGATTTGTGGATGGGGACGATCAGGTTTCATCCAATACTCTACAATAGTTTTTGAGTAGAATCCTATGAAGAACTTGTTTTTCTCCTTTTTTTTTTATAATGAATTTCATATTATATGGAAACCGTTCAACAAAATCTCTAGTCATAAAAAGAATAAAACAGAGAACTCGAATTACTGCATTTGAACCTTCTTTCTTTTGGTGATTTTACATTAATGACAGCACAACTTGAAGTTTTTTGCTTGATAGTTAACTTATGACTTAAATTAATTTGTCAAATAAGATATTATATTTTTTTTAATAGTGAACTCTACATGCGTGGTATAAATATAGAATAATTTAATTCGTCTAGAAAGATGAAATAATTTTATTCGAATTAACTCCTATTTTAATTTTAATTTAACAGTTTGAACGTAAAGTAATCGATTTACTCCACTCACTGCGATCAAACATAACCAATTTAGAAAGGAACACGATAGATAGCTCGGTTTTGTTTCAACTACATGCAGGGAGGCAGTAATATCTGTTCTTTGAGATTTGTGTCCGGTATGTATCCGATATCTCAACTTTTGCGTGGCCGACGTGTCCGGTGCCTATTCGGGGATAGCACAGGGGCAAGTATTATTTGTGCTTTGAGATTCGTGCAGAAAGTACCTGAACAGTTAAGATTTTCCAAATAAACACGCAAATTATTAAAATTCCTGGTAGTCAAGAGAATGGGAATTTTTGGCAGGATAGCTGGTACCAGTAATGTAATCTAAAAACTAATTTTTTACGTTTATTTGCTATTTGTATTACTACTGATATCACAATACAGGAAATGGTTGTCACACAGGAAGTATGCTTTAGATTTAAAAGAGCTCTTAGTGGCATTCTAATGACTGATTGGCAACAGATCTTACACATAGTTCTATTTCATTCACTCATGGGATATATCAACTTGTCTGGCAATGGGATGCTTCTGGCAAATTCATTGTTCAATCTTTATATCTATTTCTTAATTTTAGAGGAGTCCAAAGACAAACCTCTATTGTGATGGAAACTTCTTGTGCCATCTAAAATAAGAGCCTTCATGTGGTTAATGCATAAAAATAAAATTCTTACTAAAACAAAACTCAGACTTAGAAGTTGGCCAGGAAATGTTACTTGTCAGTTTTGTCAACACCATGAGGATTCAAATCATTTTTTCTTCAGTGTTTTTTTTTGCTAAACATATTTGGTTCTCTATGGGACAATGCCAAAATCTGATGCATAACTGAAATTCAATATGAGATGTTAAATGTTATACAATATGCTCTCAGTCTAAATAAAATCAAAAGAACTGTCTTCCTCGTAGTAGTTAGCGCATTCATTTAATGCATTTGGAGACAGAAAGATGACTGTCCTTTAATGATTCTATTTCTCATTCTAGTAGACATGTTATCCTTACTGTCATTTCTCTTGTTGTTTATTGGACAAATAAACTTTATGAGGAAATCAAAACAGAGGTTAATGCTTGGTGTGGCTGTCTGATGACTCTACTTAGCTGAGATGTTACCTTCAGTTCTATATGTTACCTTCAGTTCTATATCTCTACTCTTTTGTTCCTAATCTTGATGTGGCTTAGTTTAGGACGGTATGTTGAGTGAGGCTACGGTACTATGCATAGCACGGTTGGGTCCGTGCTACGACTCAATATTTGAGTTTTCAAAATCCTAACGGTCGATCCGAACCGTTCAACATGATTATAAAAAGAATATGTACTTGCAAACCAAATTTTACATTTTTTCGATTTTTTTTACTATTTTTTTAAGATAGGTAGAAAATCATTTGATCTGAAAATTCTGAACCATCCAAAAACAATGATTTTCTACCTATCTAAAAAAATAGTAAAAAAAATCAAAAAATATAAAATTTGGTTTACAAGTACATATTCATTTTATATCATGTTGAACAGTTTGGATCGACCATTAGAATTTTGAAAACTCAAATATTGAGCCGTAGCACGGACCCAATCTGTGCTATGCATAGTACCGTAGCCTCACTCCGGTATGTTTGTTATTATGATGTTTCCTTTTTGGTGCCTGTGATTGCATACCTTGGAGGTTTGGACAGAGTAGTGTAGAAACACTCTACTTTTTTCAGCATTTTTCTTTTTTCTTTTGTAAGACTTATCTATCTATCTAACCGGATTTTTTATTGTTACCACTCAAAAAAATCAAAATTAATTTATTACCACCGTTCCGGACCTTTATTCAATACTACCACCCCCACTAACCCAGTTCGCGCACCAAATTGGCTAGTGCGCGGACTGGGTTGGCGCACCAGTTTGGAGATCAAGAAAATAAGAGGCGGTCTAAAGATGCTGCAATTATTTCATATGCTGTTGTTTAAACATGGTCTATGGAGAACCTTTAACCAAGCTGTGCGTGGTCTATAAGAAACAAGTCCATTTGACCCGAATGAACCCTTCTCTCCAACAGCAAAATAGGAAACGACAAAGAAGAATGTACAGCTTGCAATATACTGGAGATTCCCTCTGCCTCTCCTGCGCTTCAAACCTCAATCACCCGATTAAAAAGAAAAAAAATGGACGCCTTGAAAAGGTTGGTGCGCCAACCCAGTCCGCGCACCAGCCAATTTGGTGCGCGAACTAAGTTGGCGGGGTGGTAGTATTGAATTAAGGCCCAAAACAGTGGTAATGAATTAGTTTTAATTTTTTTGAGGGGTAACAATAAAAATTTCGGTCTATCTAATTCTTGATCCAAGGGCACTGTAGAATGAACAGTACTCCTACAGTATACCACTGACGATTGGTCCCACGGTCAGAGAGCGCCCTTCTCTTCTTTCTCTCTCGAAACTTCATCTCTTCCTCTGCCTCTCTCAGAATTTCGTTCCTTCCCTTCTTCTCTCTTCCTGTCACGAACGGAAGAGAATTTGGGCGAAGTTCCATTCAATTTTGACTCGGTCAATGCGCTTCAGGAAGAGAAGGACCCTTCACAAATTAAATGTAATCCGACCGTTGAAGCTTTTAGTGAATTGAGTCACTGGAGAGATCCCACACCGTTAGAACTGGAGGTGAACCAAATGGAGACTGGACAAGCAATTCCTGAGGAGTCTTCTATATATAGAGAATAGATCTATGTATTAGGACATGAAAACTATTATCAACCAATTTTACAATTTCTCAGTATTTCTGCTTACCTATTTTACTGTACTCTTTACCAGTTCAATAAAATTACATTTTCTTCTTTGTTCCAATTCTTCTCTGGAGTGTTTCTTGTCTTGATTGTGTTGAAGGTCGCTACAAGTGGTATCAGAGCATAAAGATTGCATCTGGGGAAGGACAAGTGATGCATCTGACTAAGGGAAGAACGACCAACCATGCCGATATCAACTCGAAGCAATGCAAGCAGCGAAGACGCAACCCTGGATTTAGCTACATTAGCAGCGAAATTCTCGCATTCAGAACAATCAAGATTACAGTCTGAGTTAGTGCAGCATGATCGGTTAACTCACATTGAAAGCCAATTGGAAGCACAGCGACAGCAGCTCAATGCATGCACTCAATCGGCCAGCAACAATTCTCATGCTATCGCCAAATTGGAGCTAACTGTTGATAAAAAGCTGGATGAGATGACTCAAGCGTTTTCCCACCAATTTAGAGATTTGATGGCAGCGATTCACACAACTAGAGCAACTATTGTAACCCAACCAGAAGGGTCAGATAATCTGAGAGGAGGAGAGATTCCAGTTCAAGATGTTATCTTGGAGCAAGAACCACCAAGAAGGGAAGAATTCCAGCAAGAGAGGAGGCAAACTGACCAAAGCACAGCTAAATTCAACCTTCCCCGAGTTGATTTCCCCACTTTTGCAGGAGTCAATCCGAATACCTGGGTGGACTGTTGCAACTTCTACTTCGACATGTACCAGGTTCCTGAAGAGTACAAATCAAGGATGGCAGTCATGCACTTCACAGGACCAGCTGATGATTGGTACAGGAGCTTCAAGATATCCAATCCCCAACCACCATGGCCTATTCTCGTTGAAGAAGTGATGAATTATTTTGCTCATAACACCGGCAATGCAGTAGACGAATTCAAGAAGGTGCATCAATCTGGGAGTTTAGAAGACTACATTGCCAAATTCCTACAAGCAAGGGCGAGACTAACTTATATGAAAAAAATTACCAGTGAAGATTTCTATGTTGAGGGTTTCATTAGTGGGTTAAAAGAGGAATTAAGGCATACCATAGAATTGTTTAATCCTAGTACTGTAAATGATGCAATTAGGTTTGCTAGACAAATTGAACTATCCATAGATAGTACTGTGAAGGTGGTTAGTGCCTTAGTGAAACCAATTCAGTACCAGCCTAGAACTCAATACCAAAACCCAACTACTGATAACAAGTGGAGAGACAAAGGGCAAGTGTTGCCAAAGTTTAATCCAAAACCTGAGGTTCCTAGAATTATGAATAAACCAGTTAACAAATTGAGCTTAGATCAAAAAAGGATGTTAGGTTTATGTTTCAAGTGTGATGAGAAATGGCAACAAGGGCATAAATGTAATTCAAGGTCCCTTCATACCATAGAAGCTGAAGATGAGGATAAGCCCCATTTAGAACATATAGAACAAATTGAAGAACCAATTCCAACTGATTTTGCTGACTATGTTGAGTTTGAAGATGGTGAAATAGCTGTGATTAATATCTGTGAGGGCCAGTATAATACTTCCATGCAATTTAAAGGAAAAGTAGGATCAGTCCCAATATGTGCATTCATGGACAATGGAAGCACACATTCATTTATACATCGCAATATAGTTGACAATTTAGGTATAGAAGTGTGCAAATCCAAACCATTAACAGTAAGAGTTGCCAATGGTCACAAGATGCAAACTGACAAACTTTGTAAAGGTCTCAAGTTTTCTTTGCAGAATAATGAATTTAGTGCAGATCTAAGAGTTTTGGATGTACAAGGTCATGATTTACTATTGGGCATGAATTGGCTGACAAGACTGGGACCAACCCTCATTGACTGGAACAAAGGGAGTATGAAATTGAAGAGAGATGGCAAGTTCATCAAATTAGAGGATGAGGATGTTGAAGCTGGACTAAAAATGCTCACTGTCTCTGAACAAACAACAAGCATGATGAAGGAAAAATATGAAGAAGGGCACATCTTACTGGCACAAATTTTCAAGATTGAAGACAAGGTAGATAAACAGGTACATCCCTGTTTAGTACCAGTTTTAGAGAAATATTCTGAGCTTTTTGCTGAACCGACTGTGTTACCACCAAAAAGAAGTATAGACCATAGAATTCCCTTAAAACCAGATTCTAAACCAATTAATCTTAGACCATACAAGTTTTCACATTACCAGAAACTGGAAATTGATAAGATAATAGAGGAATTACTCAAGAATTCCTTTATTCAGCCTTCATGTAGCCCATACTCTTCTCCTATCCTATTAGTTAAGAAGAAAGACAATTCTTGGAGAATGTGTGTTGACTACAGGAAACTAAATGAGAGCACCATTAAGAACAAATACCCAATTCCAATCATTGATGATTTACTTGATGAATTGAAGCATGCAATGGTATTTACCAAATTGGATCTAAGATCAGGTTACCACCAAATTAGAATGCATGAGGATGACATATTTAAAACAACTTTTCATACTCATGAGGGTCTTTATGAGTTTAAGGTTATGCCTTTTGGCCTTACTAATGCACCAGCAACCTTCCAAGCATTGATGAACACATTATTTAAGCCTTATTTAAGGAAATTCATTCTAGTTTTCTTTGATGACATTTTGATATATAGTACTAACTTAGAGAAGCATGTAGAGCATGTTGGTTTAGCATTTGAGTTGTTGAGACAGAACCAGATGTTTTTGAAAAGGAGTAAGTGTGATATAGCAGTAGAACAACTAGAATACCTAAGTCACATTATATCAAATAAGGGAGTAGCCACTGACCCCAATAAGATAGAAGCAATGAAGAACTGGCCAACACCAAAAAATGTAAAAGCATTAAGAGGATTTCTTGGACTCACTGGTTACTACAGAAAGTTTATAAAGGGGTATGGTTCAATTGCTAGGCCACTTACTGATCTGTTAAAAAAAGATGGTTTTCAGTGGACTAATGAGACACAGGTAGCATTTGATAACCTTAAAACTGTCATGACTCAAGCCCCAATTTTAGCTCTACCAGATTTTTCCCAACCATTTGTACTTGAGACTGATGCTAGCATGTATGGTTAGGGGTGAGTAAATCGCTCACAACTCGTAACTCGCTCATAACTCGCTCACTAAATGCTCATTAACAACTCGCTCATTAGCAACTTGCTATAACTCGCTCATTAACTTAATGAGCCGAGCATGAGCATACCCCAACTCGCTCATAACTCGCTCATTAGCTCATTAAGAAATTAGTTACACAAATCCTGCCACATCTAATCCCTAGAATAGTATTTGGTTCGGTAGCTAAAATTTTTGAAACTATTTGAGCGGCAGCAAAAGTTTCATTCATATTAGGCATATACAGTATTGTACTGGGTTGGCTTCTGATATATTCATGAGCTATTCTTATTCATTAATATTAGGCATATACAGTATGGTACTGGGTTAGTATATTTCTAAATTATGTTAGTATATCCATTCATTTTGTTACTGTTTGTATATTTCTAAATTCTATATTTGTATTATTGTTTTGATAATGCAAATTTGTAGGTACGTGACAAGCCGTGAGAACGACAAGATAGTTTGTTTGATTTTGTTAATTTGCTTATGGACAATTTTATGTTAAATTATGTATTGTTTAATTTGCTTATGGACAATTTTTTGTTAAACTTGCTTATGGACAATTTGTTAAATTCTATAAATGAAAATTAGTTTTTGAATGATGTATTTTAAACAACTCGGTAAGTCGCTCGGCAACTCGCTCAATAACAACATGCTCATTAACAACTCGCTCATTAACAACTCGGTCTAACTCGCTCATTAAGCTAATGAGCCGAGCATGAGCATACCCCAACTCGCTCATGCTCGCTCATTAATCACCCATATGTATGGTATAGGTGCTGTATTGATTCAAAATAAGAGACCCATTGCATACTTGAGTAAAAAGTTAGGTCCAAAGAACCAGTTACTATCTACTTATGAGAAGGAATTCCTAGCTTTGTTAACAGCAATAACCAAATGGCGACATTATCTGATGGGAAACAAGTTTGTAATTAAGACAGACCATATAAGTTTGAAATATCTTTTAGAACAGAAAATCAATACAGCTAGTCAACATAAAGGATTAAGTAAATTATTGGGATTAGATTATACAATTGAATATAAAAAGGGTAGTGAGAACATAGTTGCTGATGCCCTCTCTAGACAAGAGGGGCAAAATGGGAATTGTTTGGTTTCTGCAGGTGTAACTTTCATTAGTGAGCTAATTCCACAATGGGTGAAAGATATACATAGCAGTTATCTGGGAGACAAGTGGATTGAGGAGATTAAAGGAAAGATGCAACAACAAACAGATGATCAACCAAGCACACACTACTCTCAGCACCAACAATTGATGAGGTACAAAGGTAGAATATGCATTGGAGCAACTGGAAATTGGAGACAGACAATTTTGAGGGAGATGCATGCCTCTAACCTTGGAGGACACTCAGGCGTGACGGCTACCTATCACAGATTGAAGAGATCCTTTTACTGGCCTAATTTAAAAAAAGATGTGCATGAGCTTATTCAGAAATGTGAGGTCTGTCAAATGAACAAACCTGAGCGCATCCATCCACCGGGTTTGCTGCAACCCCTACCGACTCCTAGAGATGCTTGGGTAAGTGTTGGGCTAGATTTCATTACAGGACTTCCAAAATCAGAAGGCAAGGAAGTAATCATGGTGGTAGTTGATCGCCTTACCAAATATGCGCATTTCATAGCTTTGGCTCATCCATACAAGGCTTCTGATGTTGCTCAACATTACTTCGATTATGTTTATAAACATCATGGTTTACCAGAGAACATAATCTCGGATCGAGACCCAATCTTTACAAGCCGATTCTGAAGAGAATTGATGGCAAGATTAGACGTTAAACTTAATCTCAGCACAGCTTACCACCCTCAGACAGATGGACAGACAGAAAGGGTAAACCAATGTTTAGAAACTTACCTCCGCTGTATGGTGTTTGAGAAGCAAAAGAAGTGGATCTGTTACTTAACCATGGCCGAGTGGTGGTACAATACTTCGTATCACAGTGCGATCAAGATGTCGCCTTTTGAAGCTCTCTTTGGATATACTCCTCCTCAACTGGGACTAGGTAATGCTCCTAAAAGTCAAGTTGCGGCAGTAGACGCTATTTTGCGAGATCGGCAAACCACCTTACAGCAATTGAAGGCCAATTTAGCCAAAGCTCAAAACCGAATGAAACAATATGCTGACACTAATCGCAGTGAACGACACTTTGCAGTAGGAGACTGGGTCTACTTGAAACTACAGCCCTATCGTCAAATCACTGTGGCTGGCCTGCGTAATCAGAAGCTGAGTCCCAAATTTTATGGTCCATACGAAGTACTTAAGAAAATAGGCCTTAGCGCATACCTCCTCAACCTCCCCGCTGGTTCTGCGATACACCCAGTTTTTCATGTTTCACAGCTCAAGAAACGCATCAGCGACACTCAAGCCACCTCTCCTGATCTGCCAGTAATTGGTCCTAATGGGAATTTACAATCAATTCCTGTAGCAATCTTAGCTCGACGAATGATTAAGAAACGCAACACGGCTGAAGCTCAAATCCTCATCCAATGGTCAAACCAATCAATTGAAGACGCAACATGGGAGAGTTACCATTCCATTGCTCGACAGTTTCCGCAATTCGTCCTCGAGGTCGAGAACGCTTTGAAGGAGGGGCGAATGTCACGAACGGAAGAGAATTTGGGCGAAGTTCCATTCAATTTTGACTCGGTCAATGCGCTTCAGGAAGAGAAGGACCCTTCACAAATTAAATGTAATCCGACCGTTGAAGCTTTTAGTGAATTGAGTCACTGGAGAGATCCCACACCGTTAGAACTGGAGGTGAACCAAATGGAGACTGGACAAGCAATTCCTGAGGAGTCTTCTATATATAGAGAATAGATCTATGTATTAGGACATGAAAACTATTATCAACCAATTTTACAATTTCTCAGTATTTGTGCTTACCTATTTTACTGTACTCTTTACCAGTTCAATAAAATTACATTTTCTTCTTTGTTCCAATTCTTCTCTGGAGTGTTTCTTGTCTGGATTGTGTTGAAGGTCGCTACACTTCCAGCTCGGCTCCTCCAGAACCTTTAAACCCAGGACTCTTTCGCGTATCTCTCGGAAGTTCGCCCTTGCTGCAATACTCTCCTCTCACTCGAACCTCCTTTCGTCTTCGGATCGTAGCCCCTTCTTCCCTCTCTGCTCCACCTCCGTTCCATGGCTCTACACCTCAACCTCATTCCCACCACTCCCCCCTCTCCTCCCTTCGCCTCCTCTTCTCATCTCCCAAATCGGACAGATCCGACTCTCTTCTCCTCTCCCAAATCAGACCAGACCCCAACCCTTTTCCTCTCGACCATAAACAAAAAGGAAGAATAAAGTAAAACAAAACAGATCGATTCTCCGATCAAGCTCTCAAGATCATTGTCAAAGCTTCATCATATGCCGCTCAAACCTCAAAGTCTCTCTCTCTCAACTCATCTATATCAAAGTATTGTATCAGCCTGTTTATAAAAATAGGACTAAAGCTTTTCAATTCAGATTTCAGATTTTGCTATTGTTTTCAAAACACTTGAATTAGGCTTAGAGTATGCATCATTATCAAAAGGACCAATGCTTACAAAATGGAAAATGGATTGGTACGACTACTTATTTGCAAATTATTGATACTTCTGTATATTGATAGATGGCTTAACAACTTCAAATCATTGATACTTTTGTAGCCTAATTGTGATTCCTTGATTTCTTGAATAGGGTTTAGGATGAGTTGAGACTAAAATTGGGGTTCAGCTGATCATGTGTTTGTGCGGATTTGAAGATGCCTGTTGTTGGAAAATTGTAGAAGGCATATGATTGACTTAGAGCATTTTGACAGCAAAGAGGTAGAACAATCCGCTAGAAATTCATCCATTGTTTTTTATCAATTGCCTTTGTTTATTAAGGCCTTAGCCATTGTTTTTGCAGATTGTGGAGAGAAGATTAGAAAGATACACCCAGGCCGAAGCTACTACTTTGAGGTAAATTTTTACTAAAAATGATTTGTTAGAACTTATTTAAATGGTTAACAGATAGTAGCTTAACCTAAGAAAAATCCAGAAGCGTATCACACACCAATTACCGTAGATTGATTTTCTTTGTTGTTGTTAACAACCTTTTGTGATATTTGAATGGTTAATTATTTTGAGAGATAGTGGCTCAGTTCAATTTTGAATTCAATTTAAATTGCATAGAGACATGGACAGATATGGATATCAATTAGGATGGATTCAAAACCAACAGATAGAAGAAACTAACAAAAATATCTCCTTTAAACTTGCATTAACCTAACCTACACATGCCTTATACCAGCATCCAATACAATGCCAGGTCCACTTTTGAATCCGATTGCACTTGGCCGTTTGGCTACTTCTATCTTCTATTTTGACTATAAGAAAAAAATATTAGCAGGAAAGGAATATTTTAAATCTTCTCATAATTTTTTTATTGTACTATTGCAAGATATTGAAACATTGGCTCAAGTCTTTGCTACAAAACTTTACTAAATAAATTCTAAATTTTCTCTAAAAAGGAGGATGGGACCTGCCAAGCAGTGATTCTTGATGCGACAATATTGCATCCACAGGGCAGGAGTCAACCCAATTGATACTGGATTCATTGTTTCAACTGGAGATGATGCAGATGGAGAAGTTAGATTCTTAGTTGAAGATGTCATATCAATAGATGGTATGGTAAGAAATTTACATTTTTATTATCTTATCATTCAAGTTCAGTAATGCAAATCTACTGTATGATTTGTTTAGGTTTCTTGCTGGACTGGTCCTTATGTTCATATGTGGATTGAGGCTGCATTAGGTTTAAAATAAGATTCAGACCAACAAAATTTTATTAGGATTATACATGTGAATGGTGCATTGTATTAAATTTTTCCCACTTCAATAACATTTTTTTAGGTTTTTCATTACAGTATTTTTTTTAAGGAATTCAACATCAGTCCGAGTCTAATATCAGAAGAGGAAACCAAGTTAACTTGCATGTAAATGGAGAGAAGCGCAACCTCAATTCATGGTACACAACCGCCATTTCCTAACATTACTAATCAGAATTGAAAATGCTTTTGATGTTTGTTTACTGATCCAATAATTTTATAATTAATTAAGGCTGCAGTCAACTGGTCATTTCTTGGATATATGCATGAGGAATGTCGCCCTGTCATATCTTGAACTGGTCATATCCCTGATGGATATGCCTAATTTTATCATTTTTAGAATTTGATTGCAGAAAGAAAAAAATAATTTTATCATGTTGTTCCTACTATTTTATCTTCATTTCTAGACCTTTTGTGGAGTTCAAAGGGACAATACGGCAAGATCAGAAAACAAGAAATATGAGTTGGAAAAAGAGGCAAATGCACTTATGTGGGGGGTAAGATGAGAGGCTTATTAGTATTTTCTTATTTAAATCATGTAAATTGTAAAATCTTAGCAAGTTTTTTTTCAATGAGTAACCTCTATCAATATGTGCATAAAAAACTCATACTTCGTAATATACAAAAGAATACCTATACATATCATTAGTTATTTCTGCCAAAGATTTTTATTTTATAAAAGGATGCCCCTCTGTGGCTGGAGGTGGGGCTGTTGTGCTGTGGAGGAAGGAGAAGAGGCCATTTCTACATTTGGTATTTCTTTAGCAGAAAGTTTGATTTGTTATTTGAATCCTTAAAGCTTGCTTTGTAATAGATAATTGAAGGATTTGATTGATGGCTCTTTTTTTTTCTCTTTGCCCCTTGTCAGATTTGAATCTGATAGTTATTGTTCCATTTTTTCTGATAACTCCACACAAATTGTAAAAATTAGGTTCATACTACTAAAATCATATACTCCATTATCTCGCAATAGACACAAATATTGTACCTGTTAAATTGATGTCCATCAAGATTCCACAATATTCATTCAAGACTTTGTTTTTTATGTATTGTCTATACTTTTTTTTTTTAGTTCATTGTAAATCTGCTCTAAATGTCAAATTGCTAACAACTCATATAATTGATCTCAATTACCATTGTCGAAGCAAAGCGAGGCATACTTCTAGTATGTTTCATTGAGATTTCTAGTATGTTTCATTTCTCAATGAAACGAATTATGGCCTTTTTTTTTTAAAAAAAACACGCAAAAGTTGAGATATCTCAGAGGATGCGAATTCACAAAATAGATAGCTCGGTTTTGTTTCAACTACAAGCAACAATGTGACAACAACTTAATTTCACAATAGCTTGGTCAGGTCACAAGAAAATGACCAAAAAGAAAAAAAAATCACTTGTGAGTTATGAGAATAAATTGAGACACTCGTTATATGTATATATATATAAATTTTTTAAAGCTAAAAGTTACAACCAACAGACGCATGAGAGGGAGATGACTACAAATCACTTTATGATGTTAACACACCCCTAATCCATTATACCTCTCTTACGTCTAACAAAGAATTAACATCACAACAACAACAACATTAACAAAAAGAAAATTCCAAAAATATACATAAATTGACTACCTACATATACCCACCTCATTGGTACGTAGAATATCATCCCCTACCAAGGTTTCAAATCACCAATGGGCCCAGCAGTCCAGTTCAAAACCTTCTCTCCCGCGTTCAAATAAACGCTTCTGTCATGCGGCAGCTTCCTAGCCAAAGCATTCAATATCTGATGAAATGCATCACCAGCCTCTGCAGGCTGCGGAAACAGCATTGCCTGTTTCATAGAAGGATTTGCTAATAACCTCTGCTTCCTTAAGATAACCTCAGCAGGGATCGAAGTAAGAATTGTATCTAAACTTGGTACGTCTTTCTCTGCTACAAAGACCGCAATCTCCTCCCAAGGGATGGCATCCGTGAAAGGTAATACTATATCATCGGCAATGATTACCGGGATGCAGCCAAAGACTACGGCTTCGACCAGTCGAGGGCTCCATGGGGCCCATCCCAACGGGCAGAGACAGAAGACAGAGCGCTGCATGTCTTCATAGTAGGTTGGGGGGTGGTCGGTCGAGATGTCAAAGAGAGGATTGCTTTTGAAATTTTCCCATACTGATGCACGAGCTCCCCTGGTAAAAAATTAATTTTTTAGTATAAGATATTGAATCAGAAAATTCAGCTCTGTCATACCAATGATTTGGGAAATCCATATGTTGGTACAAGTAAAGATTTAAAGAAAGAAGTTTTCCGCACACCTAGGTAAAGTTACATTATTTAATAATACATCAAAAAAGAGAGAGCCCAAACTGTACACATGATCATATGTACCAGGTGATGCATACCATAAATCCTAAACAGTGGATGAAATATTTTTCCTATTCAGTCAAGAGAGGTCAAGAGGTACCATTATTGTTCACTACACTCGTATCTTCCGAACATAGCATAAAGCTTGACAAATAGTTAAAAAAAAAAAAATCTTGGTAAAAAGGTTATGTGAAATATGTACCTTGCGTAGTATCCTCCCTCAGGATCATTGTTGACATCATAAAACAAACCACGGAAATAGACAAAGATGGAGCGAGGTGTGCGGGGTGAGACGAGGTGAGCCTTCATTTTCTGAGGTGGCGCATAAGGTGGGATTGTTATAGATCCCTCCTTCAAGCACACATGATTCCTCTGCCCAAATGTTTGCACCAATGTAGCACGCTTGAGCAAATGTAGGATCCCTCTGTTAATAGCCGTCTCCTCCTACATAAAAAAACACATACAAGTATATATACAAGCCCAGTTTTTAATTAGAAAATTAATTCCAGAATTGTCACGCTGTCAAGTAAAAGTTAGTGCTTTGTTACAATTAGCTAGTATGGTTTCTTTAGAAGTTTTAAAGATCCTCAGGAGGGAATATGGTATTGTTTCTTTTTCTCTTTCATACAAGGAATATCATACTTGACACAGAAATGTGAATTAATCACATGTTATAGACTTATAGGTACAAGGGTACTGTACCAAACAGTACAACCAGCTAGTATGTTATAATATATAATCAAATTGGTTTCATCTCTTATTGTCCTTTATTAATTCTGTAATTTCCTTTATTACCAACCTGGTAGTGAAAACAAGCACCAAAATCATGAGGGGTCACAAAGAAGTGATCCGCTCCATCAGTCCGGTTCCAGTATGGCCAATTCATAGCAACGTACTGTATGGCACTCCTCATAATACGTGGTGACTTAAATGGCAGTGGGTGTCCACCAGGTGTCAGGTCACAAGTGGTGTACACCGGAGTGTAGAACCAGTCAGCCTCCTCTGGGTCCAGTGTTCTGACTGCACTGGAGAGGAGAAACCGGTGCATGAATATCTCTGTGGCAAACATGTGCATTAGGCACCTAGAGTCTTTGTCTACCATCTTCTTGTTGTATTTGCGTGGTAGGTTGTACACAAATACTTTTAGACGACCAACTGGGTCATCTTCTAGTACATCTCCCGCACTCCCTGAAATATTTTTACATAACGATTATTTTTAATTTACAATTGATAGAGAGCACGAACCCCATGAACTCAAACATGTGATGTTCCTTTCGTATTCAAAACAATTAAGTTTTCTTTTTCCAATTTTCAGTTTTATATTTACTTTCTTGTACATTGTTTTAATAAACGCTGATCATCCATGTGTAAAAACTTAAATAATTGACATACACGCCGGTAAAAACCCTTGAAAAAAAAGGCTACAATTATAGTTCTAAAACCTGAAGGAAACATTTAAAAGCATGGGTAAACGACCAATTTCAAGTGCCTAATGTAGGTAGTCGCTAGAATTAGGGATGAATCACCGAATTTAGAAACAATGCAATAAAGAGAACACAGCCTATTATAGATCTAACCTTCTTTAAAAGTTCACAAATAGATCATGTGGGGAGCTGAATGGACAAATAATTAACCGAACCATTCCATTTGTGACATTGATCGCAGTTAATTTAACGAAGATCGAGATCCAACGGATAGCCAGCGAAACCAAATATCAAACGCAGGTGACTAAACTGAGAAAATGGAAACCAAAAACGAGATTTGATTAAACAAAAAACTAACCAGAAATCCTTTCCGTATGGAGCTCAGCTGCTTCCGTAATTGGTAACAGGAGAGCCTGAGCCAACAGAAGCGCAACTACCCAGATCTCATTTCCCATCTTTCACTTACCTCTCTCTTTCTTCCTCCCTCCCTCCCTCTAAAAAGGGTTTAATTTAATTATCAATGTCAGCTTTTAGTTCGAGAAAACAGAGAAGGATGGAAGGTGCTGGGGAACGATCAGGATACCTAAAGTAACCCAAATTTTGAGTTTAGATCTGGACCGTCCGATTAGAATCCGACTAATTCGGTCCGAGGTTCGAATCAAAACTCAAAATTTGAGTTACTTTAGGGGATCCGAATTCAGGAAGGTGGATGGTCAATCTCTCACCGGCTCACCGACAAAGAAAGATGTCCGGAATGTAAGGGACTTTCAAATGGATCTGGTTCTCGTGGCACATGAATCAGTGACATGTTGGTCCATAATAATGCTGGACGGCGCGGGACCCATGAATAAGTCTATGCTTTGTTCTACCACGTCAGATGAGAACGCGTTCGTCTTAAAATTTTGGAGTTGTTGAATTGCTTGATTTTTGCACTTTCTTTTTCTACTGCTTTCAGTTTAATGACGGCGAAAGGTAGGCAGAATTTTTTGTTTATAGAAATTAATATAAAATAATACATGATATTAAAATGATTGCTGCCGAATTTAGATGTTACAGAAGGATTCGTAAACATATTTCAGCTTCATGGTTTGAAGTCAATATTTCTTCGAATCCATTAGTCCATACCAACACAAAATACCGCATCAAAGCATCACATAAAAAATCCCTCTTTCTCTCTCTCTCCCGTCAAGCACTATAAACAGCGTCGGATGTAAATTAGACGGTTTTTTTTCTTCCGGAGAGTTCCAAGTAGCCGAAATTTATATTTATACCATATTCCAAAAAAAAAAAAATATGATTTTGAGAGAATTTTAAAAACACTCAGGCCGCTAAGCCAATCTGCAGCTCCAAAAACAGAGAGCCACCAAATGAATCTGTGGACCCGACACAACAAAATCAAATCTCAGAATTTGATTATTTTGGATCAAAGGGAAATAATAATGGTTTAATAATTTTCAGAAATAAAAAGAATAATTAATAATTTAAATATGTTAGAAAGAAAATTAAATATAATAGATAAAATATCTTATAATTTAGATTACTAGAAGACTCTGAAACATTTTTCAGACAGAATTTTTTCCGATTGTAAAAAAAATTAAACTATTTATTGGTGTGTTACTGGAAAAAAAATAAAAATACTTTATATTTGAATTATTGATCCTGGTTCAAAATTCACTTCTAATAAATATAGAAATTATTGTGTTTTTTTTTATTTCTGAAAAATTATTAAATAAATATTATACAACCAAACGAATTTGAGGTTTGTTTTTGATTAATCAGGGTTCGCAGATTCATTTGGTGACAGATTAGCTTTGCGGCCTGGATAGTTTTGGAAATCTCCAAAAATTCAGAATGTTTTGTTTTTTTTTTTTTTTTTAGATTATGGTATAAATAAAACTTTCGGTCGAAGGAGACGAGAAGAATCTGGCTTGAGTATCCTTTTGCGGCCTAAAGTTACATGCTGGCCTAAACAACAAATATGAACATACAATAATTGAATTAATAAGGGGCATATGCAAACAGATCGGAAAGTGATAAAATCATGTGTTTCTGCTTTTTAGTTTTTTATACGAATTAGATATTAAACAGATATTTTTAAGATACGAATACAGTTCAGATATTAAATGAATACAAATACGAATTGAATATTAAATGAATACAAATACAATATAATTGTGAATACGTATATAATTTGAACTTAATTTAAAAATTGTGACAAAATTAATATATTATTCAACAAAATATTTTTTTAGAACATAAAGATAACATAAAATATATATATTGGACATTGAATTATTATGGTGAACAAAATAATATGTTTGGGTTTGAGGTAATTATATTTGTGAAAGTCATATGCTAAACACAACAGAAATATGAAACAAAAAGAACAAAAATGCTAAATAAAAAAAATTAAATGCAGTAAGTCATTAAAAACTAACAGATAAAAAAATACAGATACGAATAATTATCCGTATTTGCATTTGTATCCGTATCCGAATCTGAATCAGTTTGTGTACAAACGAATATCTGAAAAAATAAAAAAATATAGATATGAATAATTATTCGTATCGGTATCTGTATCCACTTTAAACTGTATACGTATCGTATCCGTATTTACAAACTATCAGTATCCGAATATACAAAATTTCGAATACATATCCGAAACGGACGGATAATATCTGATTTGTTTTCACTACTAGGTACGGATTATATTATGCTTCAAAGTCCAAACAAGAAATATAACTTGTTAAATTTGAACAGAACGGAGAATTATTAAAACTAAAAGCTAATAAATCTAGCTAGTGGATAGGCAACAAAAGTGAAATTTTCTTCCCGTTACTTTTCAGTTTATTTTAGTCCAGTAGTTAATAATGCAGCTATATAGATTTGTTTACAATATTGATGGATGATTGCTTAAACAGATACCGTTCGGATAGTCAAATACAAATGAGTGAGTCTATGTTACTATGCATCGGAGTCATATTTTTATTTTGAAAATTCTAATGGTCGATCCTCGTTCAACGTGATCTCCACATGAATATGTACTTGCAGACTAAATTTTATATTTTTCGAACTTTTTTTACTATATTTAAAAATAAGTAGAAAATCCCTTGATCTGAAAATTCTGGACCATCCAAAAAACAGTGATTTTCTATCTATCTAAAAAAATAGTAAAAAATTCTAAAAAATAAAAAATTTAGCTCACAAGTATATTCTCATATGGAAATCATGTTGAACGGTTCGGATTGACCGTTTGGATTTTTGAAAAAGAAAATATTAATCCGTAGTACGGACCAATTTGTATATGCATAGTACCATAGACTCACTCAATACAAATTATGATCAAACCAGCTTAAAGCTTTTTTTATAACCAATTTAGTGTATATATTATTTGAGTTTTTTTTTTCTTGTGATGTTCAAGATGTGTTAAATTTATCAGAGAGTTCAATTTCAAAATTATCATATCGTGGCAAAAAAACAATACTCTTTATGTGGAAAGTTACAAGTTCAAAACTCAGATTTTGTAGAAGTTAAAATTTGACATGTTAGACCTAGAACTTCGATATTTTTTAACAAATGATGAATTCTATCTGTTGAATCTTGATATACTTGCGAGTCATGGATTTACATTCAAACTTTGTTAATTGTTTAATTATTTTTGTATTATCAATAGATAAAAATAAATTGATAAAAAATAAATAAATAAACACACCGATATAAATTTAACCCCATTCTTCATTGTCAATCTGAAACCCAGCATTAATAGTAGGCCCAAATTTTGAATCGCAATGCGGCCTTATCGTAGAATACATTTTGGGCTCCATTTTGACCACCATCTTACAGCACACGTCGAAGGGTGAGTATCCCACAAGCTACCTGACCCGATGAATTTTTTTTTTTTTTTTAAGATTGGCGGAAATCAACAAATATATTGATAAAAAAAAATTATTTACAAAAATTCTTATTTTATCTCTAATTATAAAAAAATTATTATATTACATAATATTTTATATCGAATTCATCCACTGATAAATATCTAAGGCCGCACAATTTATCAACAATGCACTTCACGATGTTTGTTTGAAAAAAATATTATGTTTCTCTCACGCTAGAGTGCCCAGACCCCCGCACACTATATTATACTCCAACGGTTCCTCTCTATTATTGTCATAGCATGCATACCTCTCGTCCAAACATGCAGCCAGGGGCGGATCCAAAGAGGTCCAGGGGTAGGCAAAGTGCCTACCCCTGGATTACGAAATTTTTTGGAGATATATTAGCATTATATGTTAGTGCCTACCCCTGATCCAGAAGAAAAGAAACACGGTCCACCTGAGATCTGCACCATGAATGGGGAAAAATCAGGGGAAAATTTGGGGAAAAATGAAGAAGAATATGTTATCTTGTTCATAGAAAGAAATGAGATAAAAAGAAAGAGAAGAATATGACATGTGGGACCAACATTTACAATTTAATTCAATGGGCCGGCTTTTGGTTTTTATATTGGGCCATACTAATTCAATGTTTATTTTAAGTGTTTTGTTTCAATTTTGATCTGGGGGCGCAAGTCCTATAAGGCTCAATCAATCTAGAGCTTAACGCATTACATTGGGATTAGTTTTTATTCATTCAATTTAAAATACTCTAGTTTAATTTTAATTCTATATTATTTATATTAGTGACCATTTGAGTCTTGTCCTTTGTCTTATTAAAAATTAAAATTATATAAAACATTTCTTATTTTTCTAAAACAAAACAGATTTTTTTTCGAAAAATTCGAGCCAATCAATCAGTACAAGAGAATAACCACAGGGCACTACCTCAGATAATAGACCAATTTGTTGAGTGTAATAATTTGTCTTAACCTTATTTTTGACAAATTAATTTTTTATCATTTTTTTCTATTTTTGTAGTTCAAAACAAGCTTCCGCAAAAACATGTCTATAATATCTCTCGTGTTAAAAAGAAAAAAAAATATAAAACTTGTTTTAAACTCTGGATTTTAAATAAATTTCAACATAAATAATCAAGTTATGTTTTTAAAACTATAGATAAATAATTGTATGTATTTTTTTCATGCCAGTTTCGTATAGACAGCTATTTTTTTCATGTATAAATTTCAAATTTGAAAATGTGTGCATTTTGTGCCTACCCCTGACCGAAATCCTGGATCCGCCCCTGCATGCAGTATACTTCAATTGGAACATATAGAGATATTATGATGCGCTAGGAGTCCTCTTCAGAATCTTGCCGCATAGGAACACTCACATAATATGATTTTTTGTTTCAAATAATCTTGCCGCATGGGAACACTCTCACATAATGTGATTTTTTTGTTTCAATTAAATTTGCCGCACAGAGATGGCAACTTGTTTGCACCGTACAACCCCTTATATTATCCGAATAATTTCGGAAGGAAAATGCGATAAATTATCTAATCTCGAATATGATCGAAGTAATGTGACACTGATGAAATTAAGTTCATACATGACCGGATCTATTGGAGATCTGTAATTTCAGTACCACTGGCACAGTACCAAAAATATTATATAAACATGCATGCTTGGGGCATATATGTCAGATAAAATTATATTGAAGGTAGTCAAAATGGTTTGATATTCTTGAGTTGGGAAACGAGCAGGAGATGAAACCATAAAAAATTGAACTTTTCGGCTTGTGATATGTGAGCCAGTACAAATCATGGTACATCTCTTTGGCCTCTTCACAGCTTTTTTTTCTCATCTTTTATCAAGGACTGAACCATGAACCAGTGCCACTGCTATGGCGCCATATGCCACTGTTCTCTCTTTTTGAATAAATCCAGATTCTTAGTTCATCAATCCAGAGAAGTATATAGTTGAATCTGGTGCAATGCTAGATGCTCTTTATTATTTAATTCAACGTCGTTCCATGATATATGTATATGATTTTTTTTTTCCTACTGATTCAAAATAAAATGTAGCCTTGCAATTATGTAAAATATGCTGAAACGGGCTTTTGCCTTTTTTTTAAAAAAAAAATGTAAAATATGCTCAAGAGTCATATCTAACCTAGGAGGCAATAATTATACAATTAACAAGAACACGCTTATCCTGGTGACTCAAATAATTATACAATTTGAAAATTGTTTGTCCGCACTCAAAATGAATTGAAGAATCTTATGTTTTAAATAAATAATTGAGTCTTGTTGTAGTTTTTTTTCTTATAATTGTTTTTTTTTTTTTAATGTTAGTTGTTGATTTTTCATACATATAAGATATCATTGATTTAATAAAGGACAAAATAGTCAAACCACAGACACTTTTTACATAGAGACATTCTCTAGCTGTTGCTATTAACATAAATTATTGTCAAATTTTACAAAAAAAAATACAAAAATGACTAATTGATCCTTATATTCATGATAATATATAGTGTATTTAATTAATGCTAAAAGACATAAAAAAAGAGAGAAATACCATAACAAAATTAAAAATAATCACACGGTCGGCTATGAAAATACACTCATAATTTTACGGACGTCGAGTATGCATTGAGTTTTCTCATAAAAAAAAATATCTATGTAATGCCCCAAGTACACTTTTGTGTTTGATCAAGGAAAAAAAGATAAAGTAACATGAACTCTCAATTCATTTCGAATTCAGATCAGGTTAGATATCTAATTATGTCAAATTAGATACGTATTGTTTAACTTAAGTGCGACAAATTTTAAATTCATCTCTTCTACAATAGAATATTAAAATAGTTTTTGACTAGCTAAAACTGGATTTAGCTCATTACAGGATAGCACAGATGTCCTACATTAGAAATCCAAAACTAATTTACACGAACTGGTTTTTTTTTTTTTTGTTAAAGCACGTAGGCGCATTCATTAACAGAAGGAGTTTACAACAGTGGCGTCAACATTGCCTTGAACTTATTATATATACATAGTCACGATGCCTAAAACTCCTATCATAAGCTGCAACAATCTGAGAAGGAAGGAAGAGTGTAGCCAGTATAGTTGAACTGATCCACTCGTGCCCGATTTGCTAACAGATGGGCCTGTGTGTTCTCTTCTCTTGGTATGAGCCTGCAGCAAAAATTGGGATGTGCTCTTAAGATGAGGGCAATCTTGTTTAGTTCCGCATAGCACCTCCAGTCAATCGCCTGTATAGCCTGCTGATTTGAACTAGAATTAATATTGAAGGTATATATCCACTAACAATTTAGAATCCGTCAGGAAGTTGCAAATTCCAATTTTTTGGAAGACCGCCTGTTCCATTGCCATCAGCACATCCATGACCTCTATGTGCAGTGGGGATGTCGCCGCTTGATATGCCCGCACCTCATACACCACCAGCTGCCGGTCGCGCAACAGTACAAATGCTGCTCCTCCCTTACCCGAGCTATGGAAAGATTCATTAGACCATGCGCAATATCCTTCATCTTTCAATGATAGGTTTCTGTTCCTTGCTACCCTATTTACCTTTTGGTTTGTAATTGCACCAGAGAGGGGAGGGAGCTGATCGAAAGTTGCTACACTTGCGCATATTGTGATTGCCGGTATTGGAGAGACCTCCTCGAATACATGTTTGCATCTGGCTTTCCAGATATTCCAAGCCAGATTCATGGATAATACAATTTGTTCCTCTGTGAGGTTACTCCAAATATGAGACATAGTAGCTAGCACTTGGTGTTGAGGTAAATCCGATGTTCTTAGTCCCAATGGTGATTGGAACCAAGTTGCTCTTGCATGAGGGCAATGGAAGATCACATGTGCCGCATCCTCAATCGGAAAATGACACAGTTTACAGTGCGGGGCGATGGTGCTTATTCTAGTTGCCATCTTGCCTGCCGTTGGCAAAGCACCACTGAGAGCTTTCCAAAGAAACAAACGCACTCTTGGTACCACTCCTTTGACTTTTCAAATTTTTTTCCAAGCCTGATGTTCCAAGTCCGTCGTAACCTGCCGTTCAAATGCATGTAATGATTCTAGCATATGATATGCTTGTTTAACAGAGAACTCGCCACTTGTTGCCCATGTAAACATTAACTTGTCCGGGATTCCTGGCATAAGGATCACACCCCCTAGTTCCCTAGTAATGTCACTCGTTGTTTGTTCTCCCGCAAAGTCCATCAGTTTTTTAGTATTCCAACACAAGGTATTGCTATCAAAGAGTGATGCTACCTTCAGATGTAACTGTTGTCTTGTTGGTTTTGAGAGCCGTCTCCAGTCACTGAACCAGGGTTGTGCATATGCCGGACAGGTAAGACCATCTCCTAAGCACCATCTCGAGTTATGTGCTAACATTGCACGATGTTGTAGCATCGCTCGCCATAGCCTCGTGCATATTGCTTCTCGTTGTGTGTGCCAAAAAGTTGATGCAGGGAAATACTTGGCATGCATGACTTGAACCCAGATTGCCTTATTCCCCGATATCAACTTCCAAGCACATTTGAGAATTAGCACATTATTCATATTAGCCAAATTTCGCAAACCCAGGCCCCCTTCTGCTTTCGGCCTTGTCAACTTATCCCATCTCATAAAACATATCGGCCTAGTATCAGTTTTTCTCCAAAAAAAATGCACACACTTTGATTGTATCTTATCCAAAATTTTTTTGTGAAGCACCGTGCTACTCATCTGATAGATAGGTAGTGATTCTAGCACTGACTTAATAAGAACCGGCTTACCAGCAGGCGAGAGGAGTTTGGATTTCCAAGCGTGCAACCGTTTGTCCATCTTTTGAAGTAGGTCGTAAAATGCACTCGATCGTGACACATTTACTGGGCTTCCCAAATAAGTTTCACTTTCTTCTGCAAATTTTGCCCCAAAAATTCTCACGGTTGATCTTATTTGAGCCAATGTTGCTGCTTTAGAAAACCATAACTTGGATTTCTCCGGAGATATAAGCTGGCCTGAGAGATTGCAGAATTTTTGGAGCACCTTATTGATTCGGTTAGCCTCTTGCCTAGAGGCCGAGCCCATTATTAATAAATCATCGGCGTACATCAGATTTGTCATAGGCGGTGCTAGTCGAGCCAATCTGAGTCCCCTTATTCTGTCCTGTTGAAGTTCGTGCTGAAACATCGAGGCGAACTGGATTTTGAGTCTTTGCTCTACCATAAAAAATGATATTGTCATATCCTGAACTTATAATGTGAGTCTAACAATCTAATATATTTTAAATAGTCCAACAAATTAAATAGATAACTCAACAATCCAATATATTTTATATAGCCCAACACTTTAAAATATAGCCCAACTCAACAAATTAAAAAGATAACCTTAATTTTTATCATGTTTATTTTGTATCCGATTATTTAATGAGTTTAAATCTAATTAGCTATTTAAATACGATTTGATAATTTTTTGTCGTGATAAAACTCGTGCATCCGCTACCCCTTGAAAATATTCTATCCTTGCAGTACCGGATATTCACTCGTTAATTCATACTGAAATTTGTCACCAAGACACAAGATCTCATTCCTTTTTTAAAGAGGCTTGAACGAGTGACAAGAGATCTCGATCGAAATTTTTATTAATACCCTCAAAAAAAGGAAAAATAGCAAATTTGCCCTCGATATGAATTTTTTTTCTAAAACACCCTGACCACCCCATGTTTGAGCGGTCCAATCTCAGTACCAAACTGCCCCACAGTGGGGCAGTCACCTCTTCATACCAGACCGCCCCACTATGGGGCGGGTTTTTTTTTTAAAATATCGCGACCAACCCGCCCCACCCTACCCTTCCTCTCTCTCTGTCCCTGTTGCTCCGCCCAAACCCCACCAAACCTAGCCCCCACCGCCCACCCCCCGCCCTCACCCTTCCTCTCTCTCGCTAGGCTGCCCCCACCCTCTCTCTCTCGGCTGCCCCCACCCTCTCTCTCTCTCGGCCACCCGCTCTCCCTCTCTCTCTCACTCTTGGCCACCCACTCTCTCTCTATCGCAAGGCCACCCCCACCCACGAAGCTTGAGGTTAGGTGAGACCGGAGCATGAATCACGAAGCACAATCTGATTATTTTTGGGTAGCCCGATATAATTTATTTTATTTATGTTTTGTGCCTTGCGATTTGTAGAAATTGAATTGTTAATTATTGTGTGAGGGTTGTTGATTTTTCCGACACGATTCATTTTACTGTTACACCCTTTTTAAAATTGTCCAATATTAAATTAGGATCTAGAAATTAAGGTTTAGGGTCAAAAATTAGGATTTAAGGTTTAAAGTTTCTTTAAAATCTCACTAATTTTTATAAATATGTTATGTGAAATTTTTTAATCATTTAATGTACGGTAATTTTTTAGGATTTAGGGTTTTAGAAATTATCCAAAATTTGGATTTAGGGTTTTAGAAATTATCCAAATTTAAGATTTAGGGTTTTATAAATTATCCAAAATTGTGTAACAATTGTTTACGTAATTGTTTATAAAATGTCCAAAATTCTATTATTAATTTTTTTTATGGTTGTTTGCAATAATAATTTTTATTAATTAATGTAAATTGTAATAATTACCGTACATTAGGGTTTAGGGTTTTAATGCATGAATTATGCTTTTCATTTTTTAGGTTTTTTTTAGGGTTTAGGGTTTTAAAAATTTCCCGACATATTTAGATATTGTCAGGAATTGTTTATCATTTGTAGAAATTATCCAAAATTGTTTAGAAATTGTTAGAAATTGTTTGCAATAATAATTTTTATTAATTAAAATAAATTGTAAAAATATGTTAGAAATTTAGTAACCGGTTATTTTCAAATGTAGTATGGCCAGACCTAGACGGGGACGATCACGAGTTACTCTAGAGACCGGGGAGAGTTCATATGCTCCTGCTAGAGAGGCTTTCGGTACGGAGGCCTCCGGTGTAGAGGCTCCTGGTGCCGAGTATCCCGCTCATGATGCTGACACATTTAGTCCTCTTCTGTGGATCCCACATATTAAGCACCGTGTCGCATACGCATCTATGGAGGTACGTTGGTTTTTTATATGTAATTTAAATAGCATTATTTAATATGACATATAGTCAGTTGCTTAAATTAAAATCATTGTTAAATGTAGGACGAGACAATGTTGACAGTGAGACATCGCACCCCTGAGATACCGTACGTCCCTCATCTATTGATGGAGCGGTGCATCATGAACCTCGGCTTGTATCAGCTAGCCACTATACCTCATAGTAGGATTGATCAGGTCTCATTTGCGGTCTAGTGGAGAAATGACAACCGGAGACTCATTCATTTCACCTTCCGGTTGGGGAGATGACAGTCACCCTAGCTGATGTGAGCGCCTTATGGGGTTTACGGATCGATGATGACCCCATAGACAGTGTCTCAGACCACCTAGACCTGATGAAGATGATCTGAGAGCTGTTAGGGGTCGATCCAAAGGCGCTGCAGTAAAAGAAGAAGAAATGGGAGGATGATGAGTTCCGGTATTCTGGGTACTGTATTAGTCTAGCGTCGTGCGCATCTTCTTCTCCCAGCGTCCGATAGCCCCCGATACCACTGACGAGGAGGCGGTGAAGAGGTAACCATAAACATTTGGAAATTAAAATATGTTCTAAACTCAACAATAATAACCATTAGTTATGTTGACTATTTTACATTGCAAGTATATTAGGGTGTTTGTGATGGACTTATGTGGCAGCGTCATGTTCGTGGATTCCAGTGGTGACGCAGTCTCAATTATGTTCCTCTCTCTGCTGAATGACATTAAGAGGCCATCGAGGTGGAACTGGGGTGGAGCTGTATCGCCCACTTATACCGGAGCTTGTGCCATGCTTGTCTGGTAAGTCTCTGCTCATATTGTAATTTTATATTACAAATATTATGGTTGAATAATTACCAAAATTACACCTACTGTCCAAATTCAGGTGAAGAATAAGCAGATTGTCGGGCCACTTCTTCTCCTCCAGCAGTGGTTGTGGTCACATCTACCGGTCTGTCGACCTGTTATGCTGGATCAGCCTCATTTCTAGACTAGACTAGACACCGATAGATACCCCGCATACGGTGTCAGGGTAGTCACCACACATACGAGAATACGGGCAAGGCGAAAATCGTGGGGATCTCTTATGTCCGGGGTCAGCTCCAGATGCTTTACGAGAAGAACATCACCTGGTACCCTTATCGTGCGTTCTACGAGAACAACCTTCTTTACCGTCTGACATTGGAGTAGAAAGATCTCTGGTATTATCGGGGGCCGTACGTATCTTACTGGATAGTTGACTACCACTATCCTGATGAGTACCCTGTCAGTTTGGCTTGGATGCGTTTTTCTCGGACTGGCCATTGATGGACGAGCAGTAGACCACTAAGCTGCACAAGTAAGTATCCACTACTTAGTTTCATTATTTTTTTTATTACTTGTTCAGTCCTACACATTACTAATAATATATTTTAATTAATTTATATTGCAGGACTAACCACTATAAGCCCAAAGTCGACTGGAGCCAGCATCTTGCGGAGGATTACCAGAAAGCACGATATCCGCAGGATAGCTATGGTCCCCGTCTACGGCTGATGGTGTCGTCTTAGGGGCTGGGCCTTGGGCATTGAGATATGCCGTCTGGTATCAGAGGTGGGGCATACCGTCAGTATATCTAGAGGGGCACTATGGTGAGACCTTCGACGGAGACTTATGGGTGATGCCTCTAGGACTTACTTGCCTTTCGGACCGGTCCAGGCTCACGCGGTAAATTTAACAGAAACTGATATATTTAAAAAATCAAATGTTTATTTATGTGTTTCTCTAATAATAATGAAAAAATATTTTGTGCAACATTTGTCCGGTATTAGAGGGGTGCCACACAGCCCAGTGTGCATGGTGAAGATTAGTTGGAGAGTGATAGGATGTCAAATGCTCCAACATAGTGCACCAGTCGTGGAGGACTTTGGCTGGGACGGGCGCCTCATTGGCATATTGCACAACAGTGGGGAGAACATCAACTGGCATGAGATAAAGCCCACACCACGAGATTTGGATCAGCCCCGAGTCGTTATCTACGATGATGAGATGCCGCTACCTCATGCAGGTGATTATAAGTTAATATGAATATGCCATACACAATCATTTCTCTTTAAAAATCTATTCTTATTAAGTTATCTTCAATTCTGCAGAGGATGCCTCGGGTTGGGCGTTCCACCAATGGGTGTTGAATAACAACGCATAGAGCACTTACTATAACAAGTATGGAGTTCTGGTGCAGATTGGCGAGGTCAATGAGTTTCTTTAATATTTAATTAACTTACTAGTTATTTGTATGTAGTAAAACTAACATTGTTTACATGCAGGATGGGGCTCCTACCTGGCAGGCCAACCCCGAGTTCACTATGACTGATCTTACTGGAGATGATACCGGGTATGAGGTACAAAGCCTCCACAGACCACGATACGCAGAGACGAGAGAGCACGACCATGAGGCCAGTGAGAGTGGGGCGCAGGCTGTAGATGCTTTTGCTTCTGCTATATTTGGCACACCTCCTCCGGTCACGTATCCTTCTACCTGGGAGGCCGATTCATGGGAGATGCATACACAGGCGGTGATCCAGGAGGATCTCCCATGGGTCCGCCGTACACAATTATCTTTGCAAGAGGAGGATTCCTGGGCGGCCGATGCGGCGTCAGAGATGGATGTGGACGATCTCTAGATGACAAGGAGGAGGAGGAGGTTCACTTGACGCGTCAGTTGCCGCCCAGGGACCGCCATCCACCTGCTAGGTTGGATCTCTCCGGTCATCGCCGCTGTCGTCGTTAGGTTTTTTTAGTTAGATGAATTTGTAGGATTTTATGTTTGGATTGTTATATTTTATGTTGCAGACTTGTTATTTAGATTATTTATTTTTGTTGTTTATCTAGTCGAAAAAAACAATTTATAACATTAAACAAAATTATAACAAATAAAACTTCAATAAATATATAATATATTATAAAACATTACAACAAATAAAATTATAATCGTCAATTATAATAATATAACTATAAATTATTATAAAAATTATAACAAATAAAACTACAATAAAACATTACAACAAATGAAAATAACAAATAAAAATATAATCGTCAATTATAACAAATTATAACCATAAATCATTATAAAAAATGGAACTGTAAATTACAAAATTAAAAAATGACACAACATTTAAAAAAAAAACACCAAACCGCTCCACAGTGGGACGGTCTGGTATGAAGAGGTGACCGCTCCACTGTGTGGCGGTTTGGTACTGAGATTGGACCATCCAAACATGAGGCGGTCAGGGTATTTTTGAAAAAAAAAATTCATACCGATGGCAGATTTGTTATTTTTTATTTTTTTGAGGGTATTAATAAAAATTTCGGATATCTCGGTCGTGAATTGTAATCTACAAACTCACAATCAGAATATCTAACAATTCGAAAGATTTACATTTTTGTTTTTCTGTTATGTTATTTTAGTAAATAAATGCATTGTGGTCATTTGACTGAGCTCCATTCCCTATAATAGACGTACCAAAGCCTCCAACAGCCAAAGGAACAGTAACCACTAACCAGCAAGTACTCGAGCCTCTTCAGTGGAAAGAGAGAGGGAGTGTGTGTGTGTGACAGAGACGAGAGAGAAACCAAGCCTCTATCAAATCAATCAATAATGGACCCCGCCGGAGATGCATTCAAGTGGGACCAACGAGCCGCCATTTCCGGTGGTGCCACGTCAGCAGCACCACCACCTCCCATAGTCGCCCTTTCTCCACCACCTATCATGCAGTATGATCGGCCTCGTGACCTCGACGAGCTTGTCAACGGATATGGTGTGCGCTACGCCACCATGGTTCGTATAGGCGAACTCGGATTCACATCCAGCACTTTGATAGGTAGAATTTTACATTAAAATGATTTTTTTTTTTCCTTTTTGACTTCATAGTTGTGCAACCTTCTTTGAGCAACAATTATGATTTTATATGTCAAATACTAGAAGGTACTTTTGCTCTGCACCTTTAATTTCTTCTTTTATGCAAGCAAAGAAAATACTTTTTTTCTTTTTTTGGACATCATTTTTTTCCTCTTTATTGTTTCATTACTACGTGCAGAATAGCTTTTCACTTCCAACACCTAGCTATAAGGTTCTTCATTGCGTATATTTTATCAAATATGTAGCCGTTATGTGAATATTACTTGTTTCTAAGCAACATAATTATAATTAAGGTCGTAATATGAAATACTGTCAGAAATGGTGTAGTTCCAAACTTTTTTGCACAAAGTAAACCTTAATTGTGTCATGCTGTTTTTAAGGAGATGCCATGCGAATGCCATATAAACATCCCTTGAGGTTTATAAAGGAAGTCAAAAGTGGGCAATGAACAGTAGATAGTAACAGTGACACTAGTGTTGTGTGAAGTTCACTGTGCATATACTGTTGTCGTATCTTTGTTAATTAAGCACTTGATCGATCAGTTTAACTTATGTTATGATATTTTTGTTTTTCTTTTCTTTTTGCTGGTGGCTTATGTCGTAGGGATGACGGATGATGAGTTGGATGAGATGATGGCAACATTAGCCCATGTGTTTAGATGGGATCTAATGTTGGGAGAGAGGTGGGCCAACAAAAAATCTGTTTTAATTAAATTAAGTTCTTTTAAAAAATTTCTAAAATCTTTGGGTGAAAAAAAGCCTATCATATATTGTTAAACTTATTATTCTAAGGTACGGGCTGAAGGCCGCGATACGAGCTGAGAGAGGCCGGCTGGAGGGACTACGGATGATCCGGCTTCACCAGCACCATCAGTTACTCGGAGGTGAACAGTTGCAGCAACTAGGTTTCCTGCAACATCATGGAAGTGTTAATGCTGATACTCTCTCTCAAGAAGGTATGTTTGTTCAGATTTTTTTTGTTTTTAGTTTCTGTTTTTCCACTTTCCTTCAATTTTTTGTTTGTTGTTTTATTTAATTTGGGGGTACACAACCGGAGTCTTTTATAATTTTGTGAAGAACGTTCAGGAATGAGACCTAGCTAAACTCTTATCTTACACACAGAAATAGATAACAAAAGCTGGGATTTAGTTTAGGACTGTAAAAAGCATGTGACTCTATTTCTCTCTCCAAAGGCTACAACTAGCTAGGCTACTTGTCATTTTGTGCACTACAATTCTTATTTTTTTTTTATGTGATTTATGACCGAGGTCGAAGATCAAAAGCCTAATAATGTTTTTTCATGAACGCGTATCCTCCGTATTAACTCAAAACATTTTAGAATCATTTGAGTTAATGAATCTCAACTATTTGATTTTAAACGGAGTCAATCCAACTCTTGCTTATAACATAGAGACTCTTTAATATTAGTGTAGATCTAGTCCATACAAATTTTAATACAGATTGCATAGTCGAGATGCATTAAACCCTTTTGAGTTAATGCAGAGGATACGAATTCGTTTTTTCATTGGGTCAAAGAAAGCTTGTTACTGTTATATCTTGCTAGCTGCCAAACAGTTAAATAACCCAGCTAATAGGCAACTTTATTTAGTCTACAGAGGCAAGTACAAGTACTAAATCATGAAAACCGTTAAACAACTATATATATCAAAGAGTTCGTAATATTGTATGCACTACAAACTAAACACTAAATATTATTATTGACAAAACCTGAAACGGATGTAAATTAGTGCTCTCAGAGGAGCCAGTGCAAGAGGCAGCCGGCAGCGGTGGCGAGACCAGGAGCAGGAACGGTTGGCTCTGTGCCTCCCGTTCCAACTCCAAAACCAACAACATCAAGAAGAGAAGTAGTTCGCGAAACAAGAAACACAAAAGTATACTAGAAGAAAATATTGATTGCCTCGAGGAAGGAGACGCTGATGATGGGCGAGGGAGAGGATGGGAGTCGGAGTCATCAGAGACAGAGAGAGATGGCGGCAGCGAGAGGCAGAGAGAGCACCCTTTTATAGTGACCGAGCCGGGTGAGGTGGCACGTGCCAAGAAAAATGGACTCGATTATTTGTTCCACTTGTACGAGCAATGTCGCCTCTTCCTTGTTCAAGTCCAGGCTCTTGCTCGGCAGCATGGCCAGAAGTGCCCCACCAAGGTATGTATGTACTTAATATATATCATGTTCACAACTTTCTTCTTGCGTTATCTGAATTTTTATATACTCTTGCATTCTTCACTTGCTATATATTGATGCTTCTCTAAACCCTTTTCTATAAGAAGTTGCACTTGCACCAAATAATTTTCCAGCAATATTTTAACTTTAGAATATTTCGGAGAAAAAAACAAATTATGGCTATGTAGCAAACAAGGGGAGCCAAGGGGAGTATTTGCCAAAGCAATATGGATAAAGTCTTGTGTAAAAGTCGAATCTAAACCGTCCAATTCACGTGAAAATTCATGCAAACAATTCATATTCGTGGGACTGATTTATTTAATCTAAATCCTAAATTCGTTCGTACGAATCTAAAATTGAACGGTTTAAATCCAATTTTGAATATAAAGAAGATTGAGAAAAAATTGAATAAAATTTGTTCAAAGCTCTTTGAACAAAATTCAACTTCAACAATGAATGAACGATGTCAAAATGTCTGAATGCAGATCTTTTCACACTCCATATAAATACATTCCAGGGAGTTAATAGAGAACACTGTCTTGTATACTTAATTGATTGAAGTAAGCTATCTGTAATGCAAAAAAGGAATGTTTTTAGTTAAATCGAGTTTCTCTTTGAGCGAAAGAAAGGGAAGTTATTAATTAGTTACAAACCCGAGGAGATGATGTCTCATAGCGGCTCGCTTCTGTCCCGTGCGAGGCAGTGATAGTTGCAAGTAATAATGTACGGAACTTTTATGGGGTTAGGGAGACGTGTCAGGTTCTGATTGGACTGAAAGCTGGGTTCCGTGACTTGTCTTGTCGGTTGAGTTACGGACACCAAGCCAGTCCCTTTGGATATGCAGCCCCCTCTTTGCATCAGGCCACGTGTCACTTCAAATCACGTCGTTTTGTGCAAAAAGTAATATGAAGTTTGCATCTACTATAGTGTACTTTACACCTGCTTACTCACTTTTGACGTGTCGGTGTATGGAATTAGAACTATGTGGAGTTAATTTACTCACTTTCGTACGAAGTCGTAGAGTTCGTATGTGGAATTAGAACTATGTGGAATCGGGGGAAATCAAATGAGTGCACAGTGCTCTCCGAGAGCGGCCACTGTTGCGTCAAAGATTCGCACCGGGAACAGTTTTCTTTTTCTCTTCTAGCCTTTCCTGCACCTGGTTCACGTAGGCCCTTTATAGTTTCATTGCTAAAATTCTTTCATGGTCATGGATGATGGATCCAATTAGGATGAACTATTATTTTTGTGGGTTCTAGATAAATAAAATTAATGACCGATTTCATAAATTTACGGAATTTACAATTTAATGCAAGTGCAGTGATCGAACTCAATCTATCTTTAATTATAGAATATTAATAACTTAACCTGGCTTAAACCCCAACTCATCCAAATAATTCATTATTTATTTAGCCTACAAAATTACAATCGTAGTGTTGCTTGAAAAAGGACCGAGAGAGATAGTTGTTGTGTGATAGTTATAGTTATAACATATAAGAGATCAGCTAGGTAGGAGATTTGTGAAGGATGAGTAGCATGTTAATAAAACCTGCTCTCTAAAGGATATCATTTTTTGTTTTTTTCAAAAATATACACACGAACACAAAATTGTATAGTTTAAAATCCACGAAAGATGTGCAGTTTGATTTAGCTACTGCAAATTGTCATTCGTATAGGCTAATTACATCTCTTTAACCTATGTGATAGATTACTGCATCAAAACAAGCAACTCAATTGCATGGAATCTATGTTATACATGGATGCACGTACTTGGTTAATTAGTATCGTAAGTCATTTATTTTTGGTGCCAGACAATCTTTCACAGTTTTGAAATGGAAAAAAAAAAAATGTATATGGTGCATTACAAGTTTACAACAGTTCTATAAGATAAATGTCTTATTGGCAAAGCTGCTTGCATGTGGGCCCCACAGTAGGAAACTGTGTTGACCATGTGGGACCTAGCACTTCCGGGTTTTGCTCATTTTTTAGGAGAAAATTTAATGGAAGTTAATTGTTTGTCTCTGCGATATTAATTTGATTGATCAGATCACAAAGTTACTTTGAATCAAATCACTTATTTGATTAATGATCCAAGGAAATTTTATAAAAAAAAATTTCTTCCTTTGCTTATTTAGGTCACCAATCAAGTCTTTCGGTATGCAAAAAAGGCTGGTGCGAGCCACATCAACAAGCCGAAGATGCGGCATTACGTGCATTGCTATGCGCTACACTGTCTCGATGAAGAGGCATCTAATGCATTGCGAAAGGCCTTCAAGGAGAGGCGAGAGAATGTTGGGGCATGGAGGCAAGCATGCTATGAGCCTCTAGTGAATATCTCGGCTCGGCACGGTTGGGACATTGATGCAGTTTTCAATTCACACCCTCGGCTCTCGATCTGGTACGTCCCAACCAAGCTTCGCCAATTGTGCCATACTGCAAGTAGTAATGCTGATTCCACTAATGTCGCTACAGCTGCTCCTGGTACAGTTGGTACGATCTTGGGTTCGGGCTCTGGTGGTCCACTTCAGCCGCCATCACCTATTTTCTAGTTATGTTATCTTCTTGTATGAAATATCTTAATTAGGTTCCATGATCTACGAAACTTTTGGTTTGATTTGTATTGAAAGACATCTTCATGCTTAAGCTTAATTAGGAATCTGAAGCACATCCTTCTGATTCTCAAAGTAATTGCTTTTGCATATATTTTGTATTCTTGCTAGTAAACTGCATAGACAGTGCATGCTTTTCTTGAAGGATGATACAACGAGCAACTTGATCACCAAAATAGATTTTCATCAAACAAAAAGATACTCTTATAACTGGCAAAGAGTATAAATCTTATATTACATTGATCTCAACAAATGAACGGAAATATAAAAGAAAATTAAAAAACAGCCAAGCCCATTCAATTAAAAAACACCATTATACTAGCAGAACAATTTTACTTTTCTATTTTTTTTTTAAAAGAAAAAATGTACCACCGATTTTGTTAATCAGAAACAAATCCATATTACAAACAAAAGGAAACCAGTAACTATTAATTAACCAGCTGGTACCATTTTAACTGGTACATACTACACACCTGACCTCCATCACCCAACTAAACTATAACCTCTAAAGTACTACTAATAACTGATACCTTCTAAAAGTACTACTAATAATCTAATATCCAACGAAGTAGTTGATTTATCTTTTCATATTTATCCTTTGCCTCTAATACAAACTTCAACTAGTATGAGACCTGTGCAACCAAAAAAATAAAGTAAAAAAGAACTAGTATGGGCCGGCCCTCTAGAATAAAATATATACTTACATAATTGAGCCATTAACTCAGCCCATCCGTACGGGAAAAATAATGTCTGATCCAGTAACAGTGACTTCAAAATTTACATTCCTTCAGAAAAAACTCAAAAAATAAAAAAAATGAAAGGAGGATTTTCATGTATACCTCTCAAAGATTTCTAAATTACATATCTGTCTCTCTAAAATTCATAATATCATATTGACCCTTCTAAATTTAAAAAATACTCACAATTTTTTTTGTCTTTTTTTTATTAAAACACATTTTAAATTTAGGGGGAATTTCACGTATACCCCTCAAAAACTTCAAAATTACGTATTTCTCCTCTAAACTTCAAAAACCGATAAATTTACCCATTTTATTGTCTTTTATATTAAAATTCATTCTAAAATTTTAAAATACCCAATTTACCCTTTATTAAAAGCATATAAAAGTCCATCAGACTTAAATTTAAATCTGGAGGGTTCCTCTACCGTCTGATCCGCGCGCATCGCATTAAGATCTGTGCGCATCACATTAAGATCTAACACGCACAGATCTTAAAGCAATTTCGATCCGTGCACATCGCATTAAGATCTGTGCATGTCGCTTCAATATGCGTGTGTGTTCACATCAAGATTTGTGCCGATCTTGCGTGCACAAATCTAAAAGCAATTCGAACGGTAGATGAACCGTTTATATTCAAATTTGAGTTGATGGGCTTTATATGTTTTTAATAAAGGGTAAAATGGGTATTTTATAAATTTAGAATGAGTTTTAATATAAAAGACAATAAAATGGGTAAATTTGTGAGTTTTTAAAATTTAGAAGGGGAAAATACATAATTTTAAAGTTTAGAGGTGAAAATACGTAATTTTGAAGTTTTTGAGGGGTATACATGAAATTCCCCCTTAAATTTAAAAAATACTCATCCCGTCTTCTAAGATCAATTTTCGAGAGCAAATGGGTTCATTTCTCTACTTTTGACATATACACGGTGACATTTTTAGTATACACTTGTGTAAGTATTAGAAGTAGATAAATGAATAATTTGTTCTCGAAAACTAATCAATTAGAAAACTAACATTTTATTTAAATATGCTACATATTTTTTTATTTTTAATAAAAATGAAATGGATACTTTATTAACTTAAAATGGGAATGAGGTTTAATAGAAAAGATAATAATTTGTGAGTTTTTGAAATTTAGAGGGATAAATATGATATTATGAATTTTAGAGGGTAAATACGTAATTTGGACTAGCTACTAGCTCGCATCGATGCTTTGATTGCTCCCGAGAAATAACGATCGGAGGTCGATATGTCGGCTAAGGCGGAGGCAGCGTTGGCGAAGGGGGCGGAGGAGGCGGCGCAGAAGTTTAGTGCGGAGGAGGAGATAGACTATGTGAGCTATGGAGGTGAGCAGCACCTCCCTCTTGTTATGAAATTGGTCGACGAAGAGCTGAGCGAGCCTTATTCAATCTTCACCTATCGTTATTTCGTCTATATCTGGCCTAATCTTACTTTCCTAGTATGTGTTTCATACCCCTCTTTCTTTCTGCTTGTGGTTCCAGCTTTGTTGATACGATGGTACAGGAATTCTATTGTACAATATTCAAAATAATGCCTGTTAAAGGATTTGATTTGTACTGAAATGGCTTATATTCACTGTGGTATGATAGGAAAGTTGGTACTTTGATGTCTGTATTTATAATGTGATGTTATGTGATGTGTACTCAGGGGCAAAGCATGCTAAGTATAGTACCCATAGTATTTTACTCTAAACTATATAGAAAATTACGTATAACCACAGATATTTTGAAATTGAATGCCCTCTTACTGGATCCTCCAATGTGTGTACTTCATGATATGATGTAGAGGAATTCTCTTGAGCATGGAAATATACCTGGTAGAGGAATGATTTATACTGAAATGGCTAGTATTTCAGAGTGATCTGAAAGGAAGGTTTGTCTTTGATGATTGTACTTATAATGTGATGGGTAATATGACAAACTGATACCCTATTTGTGTTCAACTATATGCGTTTATGATTAATTTTTAGGATCTGGATCATAGGAGTTATTTTACGACATGACTCTCTGGTTTTGCAAAATTTTGTGTAGGCGTTTCACAAGGGGAAGTGTGTTGGGACAGTGGTGTGCAAGATGGGGGAGCATAGGAGCACCTTCAGAGGTTATATTGCCATGCTTGTTGTTATTAAACCTTATCGTGGAAAAGGAATTGGTAATATTGTTTTTTTTTTCTTTTTGTTAATTTGGCTGTTTTAGGTATTTGCTTTGTAATGAGTAACTACTAATCCTCATATACTAATGTGGCAGCAACTGAGCTCGTGACTAGGGCCATCCGGGTGATGATGGAATCTGGCTGTGATGAAGTAATTTCCTTTTAAATCCATTTATATTTTGTTTGTCTTGGTATTGGCACTTATCAAGGTATCTCACGAACAAGGAAAATTCGAAGTTCTTTTATTTCATCATTATTTCCTTTTATTATAGGGCACTGTAGTGTCTCTAGAATAACTGTGAACATATTACATTGCACAACCAGGAACCTATTCAAGAAAAATCTTATATGCTCATTTATCTCAAAAGAAGACAACAATAACTGCTACTTCCAGGGCCGGATTTACTCATAGGCCAGGGCACTTAGCCACCCCTATAAATACAAATTAACAATTTGTCTTTATACGATATAATTTTTGAAAGTGTTTATATGCTTTAGCCCCTCTAATAAAATGTTAAATGTGTGGCTGTAGTGTAGTGGTTAGAACTCCCCTTCGTGTTTGTGGAGATTTGAGTTCAAATCCCACTTATCCACATTATATGTTTTACTTCTCATCCCCCCAATCTAAATTTTCTGGTTCTGCCCCTGGCTACTTCTCATCATTTATACACAAATGATCAGAAAAGGAGAAGGGTAATTTGGTTACGTGACATATTACCTCAGTAGGAGAATAGGCTTGCTGCTTTGTGTTTTAACAGGCAACTATTATATTTGGCGTTTTTATTTCTTCATCATGCAGGTAACACTGGAAGCAGAGGTGACAAACAATGGAGCACTAGCATTATATGGTCGGCTTGGTTTCATCAGGTCAAAGAGATTGTATCGGTACTATTTGAATGGTGTGGATGCATTTCGCCTAAAGCTTCTTTTCCCTCGACCGGATCCCAGTATTGATACTTTTCCAGGCACAGAAGAAAGAGCCTTTAACGAAGTTCCAGAAACCTCTCAAAGACAATCTCTGACATACTATGGTTAGTTCTGACCTCTCCCAATATGTACATGATGGACAAGGTCATGATAATTGTTTAGTATCAAACTGGTCACAACTGCGCTATTTTTGCTTATGTTGGTTTAAAGTTCCTGTGTTTTTTATTATCTAGGCTTGTATTAGAAAACTGGGAAAATATAATGTGAGGGCTCTTTTGTAATAATTAAGTGATGAAATAATGTCATTGCTGCAAATTTATTTGAGAAAAATATAGCCACCTTGACTACAGATAAGTATTATACAAAGTAGAATATTCTTCTAGTAAAGTTAACACCCTAAGGTTCTGATCGGAAGAAAATCTAACAAAAATTCATTTCAATTCATTAGAATAGAATAGAATAGAGTTGATTTAGAAATTGAAGTTCCTTGATTAGAAACTTTATCCGAGGAGGAGAATTCAGTCTACTATCACTAAAAAATAAAAATATCCCATAGATGGGTACCCTCCACTAATAAAAAAAAAAATCCCATAGATTTCTTCATATTTACTAACTGTGTCATTAAAGCCATAGCTAGGGTTTCCTACGCTGTGAACGAAAGAGAACATGAAAATAGCGAAAAACAAGATCACTTGGTAGTGATTTTGTTTTTTTATGATGTTATAACCGTTGATACTGCTGGTACTGAGGAGGAGGAGATGAAATCAATGATGTTATCGGAGGTTCTCACAAGCTTTAAGTGTTGATACCCCTGCCAGTTTTGAACGAAGGGAAGGTAGGGCACGAGCGTTCTTTCTTCCTCAGCTCCAATTCGTTTCTCGCCAAATCCGACCTCTTTTAGAACGATTTTTTTCCCTTGAAATCACATCGTTTTCACCTTGCTATGGCCTTCCGATCAGAGGATTTGTGTATTTGTGAATTCCATTTCGTGTTTGTCGAATAGAAAAGTCGTTTCGATGAGAGCCTAAGGTTTAAAAGGAATATGAATTCATGGAATTCTGGTTAAGAACATTCCTTGCTCGTGAAAATTTGTTCATTCAGCACAACCAATGAGATGATAACATACATATTGGATCAAATGTGACGAGTTTTGTAACTCATTTTAGGTTGATGTTCTGTGCTGATTGTGAATGAAGGGCATTTGTAGGGTCACCACTTATGGTGCAACATAAATTTTGCTACATAAACTGATGCGAGAATTAATCATAAATTAGATGTACGAGGCAAAAGCACAGGACTATCCATGAAAGATAATAAGTAATATTAATAACAAGCTATTTTGTCATAGAAAAACTAGAAAAAACATGTTGATTTTTTTTTTTTGGCCTCTGCAATGATGATTTATTTGTTTTTTTAGTTTACCACCCACAAATTCATGAAAAATAGCTAAGTCCGTTTTCTTTCCATACTTTGTAAATCATCTAACTGTTTACTCGTGTTCATATTCATTCATCATGTATGTTTGGATCATAGAGGAATAATGCTAACCCAAGTAAGCGGGCTATTTTCAACTCTATTCCGTGTTTGGATGGGTGAGTAGCTGTTCGGGATAGCCGCTAACCCGTATTCCGCTATTCCAATGAAAGGTTGGGAAGAGTTGCTAACCTCGCTAACCCACTCCCAATCCAAACGCACAAGGTTTTCTGCCCACAATAAGAACTATGGTGACAAGTTTTGACCTTGAATCCATTAATAAACACTTCCTATCTTTATACATGCTCTTATAGTCTTATGCCATCTTACATTTCTAACAAAGGAAAAATCAAATTACACAAAGACAGCCCAGAAGTCTGGTTAACTAACTTAATTTTCTTTTATCTGGCTATGAATTGGGATTCATTTATAGCTTCTCTGAAAAATTCAAATCACTTGATTTCTTCAAACAATCTAAATAGTAACCCAACCAGAAATACACCACATGCAAATTTATACTAATGCAGATTATTTGCAATGCATTATGCACCAAAGGGAGAAAGAATGGTGATAACACCAAAAGACTAAAAGAGGAACCAACTACCAAGTATTAGCCAACAGAATGATCTACAAGGTTGTGCCAAACAGCCATATCTCATACAAATACAACAATTCATTCTAAAGAGCACATTTGACGCAGTGAACTGCCAACACAGCACAAAATCACCTATATGACTGGGAACGACTGGCAAATGAGTAGAGAGATGAGACAGGAGCGATTGACTGCTGCCCTGAATAGTCCCGGCTTTGATCCAAGTCATATGCACTTGGATAATGGGTTGAATAAGAAACTGGTAATGGTGGGTGTGTCGGATCAGCAGCTGGTGCATAAGTTGGATTCCTGTAGGAGATTTCATGGTGATATGGGTCATATGGGTCACGGTAGTAACCTGCTGTGTCCACCTCTTGCGGTCTCAGGGCTCGGTAGTCCCTACTGCCATGGCGTTCCCTCGAGGGGACCATCTCTGGGGAACCTCTATAAACAACACTGGAATTAAAAACAAAGAAAAAGAGGTACATCAAGTTATTTCTTGTTTAAACTATGAGAGTTTATCCAAGGACAAGTTGTAAGGTGACTACCGTTCAGCTGGCAAGGGACTTTCATTGTAGTACGAATGCTGGTACGGATTACTGAGAGAAGAGGCATAGCTCCCTGGGTCCGTGGCAGGTGCATAGTGTACCGGGTCAGCAGGAGGGGCATAGTGCAGTGGCTCTGCAAGCGGAGGGGCATGATGTGGCGGATCAGTCAAATAATAATCAGGTGCATGCCTTGACTCCACTGGTGGGGGTGGGTAGCGCACATACACCTCATTTTGCTGAGGTGCTGGCGGAGGCGCATGTCGAATGTAATGTGGGTCAGTGCCATCCAGCAAATAACGTGGTTCGTCAGTTCGAGGAGAGTGGTGTGACCCATATACAGATCTGTATGATTTTTGTGGGGGCTCAGTTTGAGGAGAGTGGTGTGACCCATATACAGATCTGTACGATTTTTGTGGGGGCGCAGTTTGAGGAGAGTGGTGTGACCCATATACAGATCTGTATGATTTTTGTGTGGGCGGGGTATGGGGCCTTGGTGCTGGCTGGAGTGGAGGGATTGGTTTAAATAATGCTTTTAAGTTTTTCACCTACCAAATGCACATCTTGAAGTCAGAAAATTGAAAAGATAAGTATGTATTAGCTACTTATTGCCTCCAAACAGAAAATTACAGAGATATATCTTACTGTGTGCCAACTTGGTGAGTATCCAAGGCAACTATGCATAAATTTAAGAGAGAATATATATTGCATTGGCATGATCATTTGGAAAAAGAAAAAATATATATGTGCAAGCACAACAAAAGTTCCGTAAGATCAGACAACTTACTTGCTTATTATTGAGCTCAGGAGTGAACTTGCCCTTATTATTATAGTTATCAATAATAGCTTTCTTGAATGTCCTCTCTGGAATGGGCAAGCAGTCTTGATCAATCTTGAATTTTACCTGTGCATATATGTCATGCATAAAAAAAATGTAATGCACTTATCTGAAAACTTCCACATGAAAAAAGTACATGTATATCATAGTTAATGGTTTGTAAACATCAAGACTCAAATGAAAAAATTCAACAAAACTTCAAATCATGTAAACTACCTCTGCAATAACAGAAAATCTGAGATTTGAATCTTTTTTAATGTGCACAGTTGATGGATGTTTGTAGAAAAGTCAATTCGACTTTTCAAAAAAATTCAGGTAAAGTCGAGTTCGGGTTGAGTCAGATCGGGCGGATTCTCCGGGTTGAGTGAGATTAGTTACTTCTAAAGCAACATGGGACGGGCCGAATCATTATTGAGTCAGTTTGACTTTGGTACTTATCAGATCATGGGTCAGGTTGAGTCTGTTTGATTTTGGTAATTGTAGAATTAAGCACAGCCTGTCCCAAGCCAGGAAAAAGGAGGGTCGTGATAGGCATGGTGAGCCAGCGGTAAAAAAACAGCCTTCTTTTATGGAAATGAAACCCAAAATTGACTCCTGTTGGGTTTCATTTCTAACCTACCCCAACTTGCTTGGGACTAAAGGCTTGGTTGTTGTTCTAGGGTTATGGGTCTGATATCAGGTTGTCCAACTTCAGAGAATGTTCGAGTCTCGGGTAGCCTCGAGTCAGGTTGGGTCGAATTCGAATCAATTTGACTTTTTAAAAAAATGGAGTCAGGTCGGGTTGGGCAAGTCATTCGGGTCAGGTCAAATTTAGCCACTCGTGGCTCAAATGATCAGTTCAAACCATTAAGTGTTTCTAAACCACATTACTATACATAAATCGGCTCATTTGCAGTTGTTTTATTAAAGATCGAAGCACTAGAAAACTCCAACTAATGTAAGCATCATTCGATCTTCTACACTTCCAAAACTTATGAATTACTTCTCCATCCATATAGATGATTTTCTACAAACATCCATCACAACTGATGCAAATTACGTTCACCAGTTTAACGGCGTCCGGCATAAATGCTCGGTGGGCATCACTATTTTCTTCCTATATGGAATGGGTTCATTTCCCTCAAGGCACAAGGGGCATTTGGAATTTAGAGAATTTCATTACGGAGATGAGAGGGTATCTAGGGAGTATAACAATGTTGAATAAAGGGAAATTATCACATCTTGGGATATTGAGTCTTACCTCTCTAAAGAAGGTCTTAGATAAAAAAAGATTAGTTCAAACAATTTGAATTGGTCAATTCACGAATTTTGGATTACAAGTTAGTGGTATGTGGTGCCACCAAGAGGCAACGGCACAGAATCCCTCCTCTTTACTAAGCTCTTTATTACAGTAAATGTGGGACCTTAGAAGAAAGCTATCATGACAAGCAAAGCAAAGGTATGTCTCATATTGTTCATGCATCAAATACAATAGAACATACAAATTGAATAGGGGAGAGCAAGCCAAAACCTAGATAATAGCATGAACCTACGGTTTTGGCTATGCATCAAATGCAAAACTTCGAAGCTAAGCAAATGTCAAGCATCACTATCCAAGTAATGAGTTGTACCTTTGTACTACATTTCACATCAAAATCCTTTGGCTCTGGAATATTAATCTTATAACCATTCTACCCATATAGCAACCTATTTTCCTACTACCAGCATATTTCGATTGTCCCTAGCGATAATAAAAAAAATAGTCTAGAAGCACCAGCCAAGTACATCACTAATCAATAAGATCACAGGAACTATAATGCAGTCCAAGATTAATAACTAGATATAATTTTTAGTAATATTTTGTCACTTGACATACTAAATTCTCAAGATTTTGGCTGCACTTTCATGCACCTTCCTCTTTTAACACTCCTTTACCCAACCTGACCAAATCATATCAACCAAACTAATTGGAGACACAATTGGGTTGGATCAGGTCTGGTTATTCAAAACAGAGAAATAACCTTTCCAGACATGAGCTGATAAAGTCAACCCTCCATTATTGACAAGCCATTTGGGTCAAATCATGCCCAAAAAATGTCCTGCCAAGGTAAAGGAGGAATAACCTGCCCAAACACAGGTCAGTAAAGGAGGTCCATTCATGAATGGTAAGACATTTGGTCAGATTATGTCCAAACACAGTGTCATGCCAAGGTAACAAAGCCTCTGACAATCAAATCTCAATCTAATATGAAATTGAACTAAAAAGGTAATAAAGGCAAAGCTACCTGTGCAGGGAACCGGCCATGGAAGGCGTCCCTCTCCAGGCCCAATGCTCCATTGGAGGTCGCCCTGTACACCCCGTACAGCAGCTTCAGATCAAAATCATACAAGAACAGCTTTGTCCCAGTTTTAATTTTCTTAACGCTTTCCAATTGACCCTTCGGCAAACCAAAAACCCGATACTGATAACACTCTGGTTTTGTCTTCCCACTACACATGAAGATAAAACCAGAGCTCTTCTCTGGCCTGTCCCTTTCAGCATCCTTCTCCCTATCCAACTTCTTCTTCTCCTCCTTTCTATTATCATTCCGGTCAAGAGAGGAACCGGAAGCCTTTTTCTTAGCACTCCCATCAGGAGATGCACCACACGCCTTTCTCTTAGCACTATTGTCAGGAGAAGAACTGGATACCAAACTAGGGTTGGGGTCAGATTTATCAGTCGGTTTGGGGTCAGAGTTTGGAGCTCCCGTATCCACCACGGCCTCCTGAGGTCGCTTCAAGAGATTCATCCTCTTCTTCTTGAACTTCTGGGAGGAGGTTGAACTAGACGCCGGTCGATCAGCCTTAGGACCCGTTGTTGGCCTCTTCTTGACCATTATCGCTAGTCTAATTCCAATTCAGATCGATTCTAAATAGATTGACAAAGAACAAAATCTAACATCTAGGGTTTAGTAAGTCGACCTGAAATTCGCATAAAGAGAGAGAGAGATGCTTAAAGGACGCTATAAGGCCGGCGATTGCTGATTTCGTAGATTCACAGATATCCAATTGGAGAGGTCGAGCAGGTGTGATCCGAGGTAGCGAGACCGACATTTTTATTAATATCCAAAGTTTAATAGAATTAATTAATATACTCATATGAAAATATGAGTATTTATAAAAATATCTGTACCGGTTATTTTTTGACCGGTATTCTATTTATTTAAATACCGATCATTAAATAGCTGGTATTTTGTTTATTTAATTATCGGTTATAAATGGCTGGTATTCTTAAATTTTTTTGTTGTTGTTTTACACCTTACAAAATACTCATCTTTCTCTCTTCCCTCATAACTCACTCAACTCTGAATTCTCTTATTCCTTCAAGTATAGTTTTGCTTTATTTAATTTAAATTTATTATTTAATTTTATTTAAATTATTATTTTTTAATTATTAAATAATTAATTTAAATTATTAAAAATAAATAATTAATTTACACTCATTTAATTTTTTAGTGGGTGCTTGGCAATGAGGCTTAGAGTGTTGCAGCTTAAGAGTTTAAGTTGTGATAAGGAGGAGTTGTTCGGCTGATCTTGGCTTAGAGCAATGAAGTTTATAGTGTATAAAGGTAATAAGGAGGAGCTCTAAGAAGGCACTGTGCCTTAAGCCTGGATTTTTATCAGCTTAAGAATTTGCTCTAAGGAAGCTTAAGAAAGGTGCTCTAAGCCTGTCTAAGGCACAGCTGTTCGGTCTGCTTAAGCAGCTAAGGAGACTAAAGCCTGTCTAAGGAGGCTAAAGCCTTGCAGCCGAACACCCACTTAGGGTTTAGTGGACTGACCATTACATGTATGCATACATGATCTATTTAATTTACACTCATTTGTGGCCGGATATGAGAATATGCTGCTTAGTGGCCGGACTGATACGCACCCAGACTTCAATGATGCATCTGAGTTTAGAGAAGCAGATTGGTTACTATGGACAACATATTGAGTACAAAGGTGAGCTGGCGTCGGACCAATATTTTAAAAGCAAAGATGATCTAATTAAGAAAATTAGATAGCACCATATTACTAAGAATCAAGAGATTAGAATGAAGAAAAGTGACAGGGATTAGATTCATGTGGTGTGCAAGGACCCGCTTTGTGATTACTAACTTAGGGGAAAACCAGCGGGATATGGAGATGCATGGGTTATAACGAGGCAAGACAAGCCTTACCCATGTAGGACTGAGTATACAAGGACCGACAATGAATGTCTGATGGCATCAATTATTGCCGATGTCATTGAGAGAAGCATTAAGAGAGACCCTTGTATGAGCATTCAGACGGTGGCAAACTATGTTTTATCTGTGTATGACAATGTAACCCCGAAATTCAACCGACTGTGGAGGGATCGTGAGCTTGCAATAGCCCGATAATTTGGGAGTTGGGAGCCTTCATATAGCTTGCTGAGACCACTGATGCGGGCAATTTGCGACCAGAATCCCAGCTCGAAGTACCAATTTATGACCCGTCCGATACGAAATAAAGAATCAGGAGTAATTATGAGACATGTTGTTCAGTTCAGGGCCGTCGCCTAGGCTCTTGGTCCATACATTGCAGCGTTTCAGTACTTGAGACCAGTGATCAGCATAGATGCATGCTTCTTGTCTGGGTGGTATGAGGGGAGGCTTTTGATAGCTTGCAGCTATGATGCCGAGAACCAATTGTTGCCTATTTCATTTGCAATTGTGCATAAGGAGGATACCGAGAATTGGAGTTTTTTTTTGCAGTGGTTGAGGAATGAAGTGCTCGGATATGATAAATTCGTCTGTGTTATATCGGACCAGCACAAGGGGATCAAAGCTGCACTGACAACAGAATACGGATGGTCTCCAGAGCTTTTTGTGCACATGTTTTGTATGCAGCATGTTGCTAACAACCTGGTCCATAACTGTGGAAAGGAAAAGTGGTACAGATGAAGGTTCAGAGAAGGAGCCAAGAAGAAGAAGCCAAGAAGGTTGAAAGAGATGTTCGAAGAGTTTGCTCATGTATGTCTAATTTATAACATTTCGTTTAATTATTTTATAAGACTATTCTGAAAATGAAATAACATCTCTTTGTTTTGTGCAGCTAAATCCAAGGTGTAATGCATTTTTAAGGAAGGTGGGCAAAGTACGTCCTAATGATGTGGTGAAGCTGTCTAATTATGAGAAGATTTTTCAAACATGTGATGGAGGATACCGATTTGGTATCATGACAACAAACGACTCTAAGTCGCTCAACAATGTCTTACGAACGAGCCGTAAAATACCCGTGGCTGCCATAGTGGAGGATACGTTCTACAAGTGCAACAAATGATTTGTTCAGCGGCGACAGCGAGCAATGAAATTAAAAGACAAAAAACAGGTTCTTTCCGACAGAGTTTTGCAAAAGATCATAAAATATTGGGAGAAAGCTGCAAGAATGCATTTGATGCGTTATACGCACGACCAAGGTCAGTACCAAGTTTCATTCCCAAATGAGTACGTTCATTGCACCCGCAACGACATAGGCAATATGGAACTTACTCACAGGGAGTTCGTGTACATTGTGACACGCGGTCCCGATCACCAAATGGAATGTACTTGCAAGGTATCCAGTTAACTTCTATTCCGTGCGCTCATGTCTTACCTGTTTGTCGTGACCGAAACTAGTGCGAGGACCAATTTGTTGCAGACTGGTATACTGTGAACTATCTTAAGTACTTGGAATGAGGTGTTTGTTCCCATTGGCAATATGCCAGAATGGTCTGCTAATACTGAAGCAAGAATTCTTCCGAACAAGGATTGGATTAGGGTTGGGAGGCGAAAACACATCCGTCATGCAATGACGATGGATGAAATGGAAGGTAGACGAAGTGGGCATCAGCCTCGTCGTTCCACTACCTATAGACAACGAAGAGGTATGTAACATTCATCAAAAATTATATTTCTTTCCAATTATACCAACTTACTAAGTAACAAATGCAAATGCAGAGGCAATAAACACAGCAAATGCGGCAGAAAATGAGCGAGTTATGGCAGAGGCAAGTGGGTCCGGAGGGTCACTGCGTAGCACAGCTACAAGCCGTTTAGATGCATCTGCTATGTTTACAGAGAGACAGTTGCCATAGGAGAAGAGGCGGTTGGGGGTGCAAGTGTAGGGTTTTGCTGTACCCTTTGATTAGGTTAAGTATGCGGAAAGATCGTAAAACAAAAATTTTACTTTTAACTTAACTCTAGGATTAAAAGAGTTACGTCGGAAACCCAAACGAAATTTGTCCATTTCCAGTATTTCCCTTGACGTAATAATTTAATCCTACGAGAATCTACTCCATGATTGATTTTCTAAAAACTTAAATTTATTTAACAATTAAATAAATTAAGATAACATTTATACCGTGTATCCAAATTCTAATTGGATTGAAGTCGCGTCTCGTAGCACTAGACGTCTGATGCCTCTATCGGTTGTCCACCAGGAATAACCAGAGAGCGGTTATTTCTTTTGCCAGAAATACTATAACCGCGTTTTTCGCAAAAACACTATTCACGAAAGGCGAAAACACTATTCACGGTTTCGCAAAAGATGATTCACAATTGACGGCAAAAATACCGCCTACTTCGTAAAAACACTATTCACGAATCCCGAGAATACTATTCACCGCAAACATTATTCACGACTCGCAAGATATACGTAATCAAATTACGTATTCTTTCTTTTCTCACAAAAACACTATTTGGGAGAGAAAAACTCGATTCGATTCGGCTCAAAATGGAATTCTAATTTTTTCTCTACCCCTACCCTCTATTTATAGCCTTCAAAATATGACAAAATGACCAAATTGCTCTTGGGTAGGTCGGCACAAAATAATGGCCGAATCTATTCATTTCATTTTTGGGCTTTTTCAATTTTTGGGCTTCGACTTTAATCAAATTAATTTCGGCCAATGAATAGTGATGGGCTTTAAGCTTAAATATATTAATTCACAATTAATATATTAATCCATTAGTTAATTATATAATTGTTCTGAACAATTATATTTCTTACGGTCGTTGTTTCGGTAAATTCATACAACGTGTCGTACACGCTTATAAATTTACTATGTTTACACTTGTCATTTAAATGACATTTATTTATTAATTATAACCTTTATAATTAATCAAATAAATTAATTGACATTTATTTATTAATTATAACATTTATAATTAATCAAATAAATTAATTCTCTGATTACTTTCCTATTGGTGTGACCCGATAGGATCTGTGTTATGTTGGTAAATAGAAATTAAAACTATTTTAACTTCTACAAATCATAAGAGGCACCTGGCAAAACGCATTATGACCATCCAATTACACAGATGATTTTTTACTGTACAATATCACGATCCAGTAAACTATTTACTCGTGTTAATTCTTTTGTCTCATAGCTATCAGATCAGTTTCAAGGTAGGTGTGTGTCATCCTTGCAAACTTAATTTTTTCTTGATCCTGAGTAGATTATCAAATATGATTACTCTTGTAATCATACTGCTAGCAGATAACCTTACTCTATCAAGGGACCCGGTGATACTATTACTTGTACAGAAGTACGAGGGATAATAGTACTTTTGGTGAACATCTCTTCCTCCGCATAAATTATGTATACCGAAGTGCTACCGTTATGGCTACCTTTTACGGACAGCGTTAGACAACACTCACACATACACATCTCTTATGTAGGAAAGATGAATATCTCATACTTTAGAAGTTAACACTGAATGAAAACATTAATGACATGAACACAATTCCATTTAATGTTTCATTCGGGGTCTGTCTAATACCATGCTACAGGAACATGTATCTATGTGATTAAAATGACATTTCTTGTCTATGGTCTGTAAAACTTAACCATCTTTTAATCCACATACTAACCTTGTAGCAGTTTAATTAGTGTTCCTGCTAATTACATCGGTTAGAGACTCTTAAGAGTATATATCATATATATTATGAAGTTTCACAATTCCAGTCATTAACTCGAAATGATTCATAAATGCAATAATACTCAAGGCAACAAAATGACATTTTATTAATCATCTAATTCATGAACAAAGCTTATATGATAAATTTATCGTATTATTGACTTCTAGATTATTACATGCTAACAGCAAGGAGAGCCATCTGGAAGCCAACCGAGGAGGTCAACTAGTAGGCGTACAACAAGGGCATCTGAAAGCCAAGCAGGGCCATCTGGGAGCCAAGCAGGGCCATCTGGGAGCCAAGCAGAGCCATCTGGACATCTGGTAGGCCATCTTCTGGAACTGGTTTGTTTCCCAGATTTAGTTTTAGGCGTGGTAGTAATATGTGATTTATATGCATGTTGTGAATTTGTTTATTTAGATGCTGCTTTCAGAACTTTTTTATTTACAATTTGTGTGGACTTTATTTGCAAATTGTGTGGTCCTTTTTATTTGCAATTTGTGTGTACTTTATTATTTTGTACGAGACGAATTGGCTACGAATTTAATTGTGACTCTGAATTGGCTACGAGACTCTTCTTTATTCGCAATTTGTGATGCAAGTCTGACTTGGCTGCTAATTTAATTGTGACTCTGAATTCTTTCTCACGCCTTCATCTTTAAAAGAAACAACACGTGACTACTAAATAAAAAATAATTCTAATTTAATTAATAAAGCACAAACACATTAAGTCTAAACAAACTCTGAATTGATGAAATAAAGTCTACAAAATAGACACTAATGAAACTCACAAAATTTACAACCTAATTCATCTAACTACAATAATACTACTTCTTAGAACCCAGCTCAAATGCATCTAAATTGTAAACCCCAATAATACTATTTCTTAGAACGAGCCGATTTTGCCGGATCTGGATCAGTCATAACAGACGAAGTGGTAGCCTTACCAGTATAAGTACATGGAACAAACTCATCGTCCGATGTTGGAGGCTCTGGATCAACCTTTTTTTTTCAAACCATAGTCGTAAGGGTTTTTCACAAAGTTATCGTCTGAAATTTCATAACTAAGAAATTCTGGCTGTATGAATGATTGACATGTCTTTTTATCAGGGCATACTAGACACTTGTACTTTTTTCTCTCATTTTTACCTCGATCACTAATTGACCCTCCTCTCGCTATGCCACGATAGGACAACTTACCTCGGTTGCTATTGTTCATCCTTTTGGCCCCTTCAAATATCGGCATTTTCGCCTCAAAAACTGCCTTCTCTTTCTCTCTGTCCCTTTCTTCCTTTCTCTTTTGTGAGTTGAGTGAGTTGTGAGGGTGAGAGAGAGAAAGATGGGTATTTTATAGGGTGTAAACAGCAAAAAAAAATTTAAGGGTACCGGCCATTTAATAGCCGGTAATTAAATAAACAAGGTATCGGCCATTTAATGGTCGGTATTTAAATAAATAAGATACCGGTTAAAAAATGACCGGTATAGATATTTTTATAAATACTCAGGAGATAAATTATGTAGTACAACAGTATTGTGATCCATTGAGAACTTCCTACCTTGTTCAGGGCAAAGAAAGACTAGCTGCAAGTTTATCAAGACTCGCTGGAAGTAGTTTCAATGAGTCACGAAAAGTGAATTTCTTTCCTTTATCATAATATACTGCTAATTCATAAAGTTCATTATTTCTCATCAATGGCTTGAGCTTGTATTTTTTACATAAAACTAAATGTCTAATAAGTAATATACCATCGAACCCTGAGAAGTTGTGAAAATATATAACATGAGATCTGAGTATATTAATTAATTTCTATTAAGCTTTGGATATTAATAAAAATGTCAGGTAGCAAGACAAGACGGATTTAGACTTTAGAGCGATTCGTCATTAAAAAAAAAAAGAGATATAAAGATTAGAATTCAGATCCAGACATACAGTAGATAGATTAACCCGAAATTGATCATCCAGTAGATAGATGATCAATGAGTACTTGATTAGTTGGGGACCTTCAGATCGCTCAATCTAAACAAATATTCATCCAAGCGTCCTGATCCTGCTGGAGTGCTGGAGACTGACAGACTATGTCGGTGTCTAGGCAGCACAGACCCATAAACGCAAGTGTGGCAGAATTAGGGGTGTCTACGGGTACGGTAAGGGTCGGGTGAAAGTATTTTCATATCCGTACCCGTTTTAAATTGTCCTTACTTGTATCCTACTCTTACTCGCTACGAATTACCTTACCCGTATTCTATCCTTATCTGTTATGGTTATCGGATTACGAAACGGTAGCGGGTAAATAACGGGTAATGCTATTATAATAAAAAATTTATTATTTACTAAATAATAAATTAAAACACATTCATTTCACAAATATATATATATATATATATATATATATATTTGTGTGTGTGTGTTTAAAAGGTCTAAACTTTATTAAGATTTGCTGAAATTTATTTACGTGTTTTAATAATTAATTAAGCATAACACAACTATCAAGAATAGTTGAAGAACTAATATTCATTGCTCATTAATATATATAATATATATATTTTTTTTTTATAATTACCTAATAGGGTAACGGGTACGGAATAGATTTTACCCGTACCCTTACCAGTTTAGATAACGAAAAAAATCTTTATCCGTACCTGTACTCGATAAGTTTACAAAAAAAAACCTTACACATACTCATTTTATCGGATACGGTACAAATCGGATAAACGGATAAAAGTGTGGCATTGACACCCCTAAGCAGAATCTTTTTATTTATAGGAATATTTAAAAATAATATACAAGACAATGAATGGACTATTTCGAGATTATGATTTTGCAGACGCTACTGACACTTGAAAAGGCAGTTTTCAAGGTCTCGTTGCTGAAGGAACCAAACATTTTTTCAATTTCTTTAGTTAGTAATTCGCTTAATCGGTCCTCATGGTGGAAAGATATACAACGGTTAGAATTTATTGGGCAAATGAGTGCCTGGTATCAAATAGGATTAGATAGTCAAATTTCTTTTTGAAATGATATATGGGTTGACCAATGTACTTTAGCAATTAATTATTCTCAATTGTACTCTATATGTTTACAACTTAATATTTCTATACATGAGCTACTTACCTCATATGGAGAGGTCACTACTATGAAAAAACACATTTACTATTAACCCTTTACCATCGGGTATTATTCGGCACGGATGTAACTAGGGACAGTGCTGTAATTACTTTAAATTTTTTATCGACTGTTCGGTCTAATCAATCGATGGCGTTGATGACCCTCTCCTTTGCTATCAGTTAAATTTTAAGTACATATAGTATTTAGTGACTCTTCGACATCAGTTTGGCTCAACGGACGATGAAGTAAAAAAATTTAAAAAATTGTAAAATTTTGTCTCCAAGCACAATTTAATATGGAGATTAACTTGAACGGTTCAGATCGACGTTTTGAACTTTGAAATTGAAGATATAGACGTGAATAAAATACTCGCTTTACTTCGCGAAGTATCGTAGCCCAACTATATATATATATATATATATATATATTCCAATAAACCCTAGGTCGATTATCCCCAACCCCTTGATATCCCCAAACACTAGTTCACTGCGAAAATGAACTTCTCAAAATCGACGAACTAAGAAGCTGGCATTTCCTCTCCCGGCGTCATTTGTATGCTAGATCTCCCTTCTCTCTTATTTTTTTGTTTATTTTAATTATTATTTTGTATGGTTTCTTAAATTATGGTATAATTTAAACTAGGATTTAGTTATTTAATGTTATTTTTTGTTTTATATAGACGAAATGAGTAGACAAAATAGTAGTTACTCATCAAATCCTTATTGCAATAGATGTCTTAAGCCAACTGTTGTGATGCTTTCGATGACCAAAAAGAATCCGGGAAGGAAATTTTATATATGTACAAAATGCAATCAATGAAAGGGCTGGTGCAACAACACTGCCAATTTAAGTAACGTAAGTTTAAATTCTCATATGCAACCTTGCAGACAAGTTGCAAGATATTGAAATGAGGCAGAAGTATCTTCGATTCTCAAGAAACAGCTAGTAGTATTAATTATACTTTGTGTGTTGTGCTTGTGATCTGTTTTTTAATTGTTGTGTTGTTGTTTCATGTGAAGTAGTGGATTATTTTGTACGTAGTTGTTAAATGAGATGGGTAACAAGCTGTTCAACAACATGCAAAACATGTTCTGAAAATTAAATCATGTTTCAAACCCAAGGTTTCGGCAGTGTATGAAAGGTACGTGACAGTGCATTGTTGTTTAATCTCTAACGCAACCCCCTTTGAATGAAGTTGTGGTTTACGAAAGAGTTTAAACAACAACGTAACTCCACTGTCACGTGTCTATTTTTACACCACCTTAAGCTTGGGTTTAAAACATGATTTAATTTTCAGAAAATGTTTGCATGGATGTTGGACAGCTTAATTGTGACCTATTTCATTTTCTTTTTATTTTCTTAGGGTATTATGTTTTATTTGACACGTTACAAGAACATGTTTTATTTTAGTTAGGTTAAAAAGAAATGGGAAAAACTAACCTTCAACTAATAAAACTTGTTCTTAAAATTAAATCATGTTTTGATTCCAAGTTTTTGGCAGTGTATAAAAGGTATATGACAGTGCATTGTTGTTTAATTTCTTACACAAACTCCCTTTGAATAAGCTGTAATTTGTGGAAGAATTTAAACAACAACGTAAGTCCACTGTCACGTGTCTATTTTTACACTACCTTAAGCTTGAGTTTAAAAAATGATTTAATTTTCAAAAAATATTTTATTAGTTGAAGGTTAGTTTGACCTATTCCTTTGGAACCTAACCAAAATAAAACATGTTCTTGTAAAGTGTCAAATAAAACATAGTGAATTAGTAAAATCAAAAGAAATTGTTGAATATGGTGTGTTGTAATTGTTGTGTTATAATATAAAGGGGATGAATTGTATAGATGTTTATTTGAGTAGATAACTTAGTTTATGTTGTTTGCATAATTCGGTAACTTTTATGTGGATTGCACAATTAGATAAATTAGTGAATGTTGCTTGCATGTACAATTCAATCGGTTTGTCAAACTCCACGTAGTGAATTAGTAAAGGTAAACTTCAATAGAATTGGCAATACAAAACAATTTATAAGAAATATCAACAAAATATGTTCACATAATAATCTTCATACAATCTTTATGATTCATACGTATATTGTTTAATTACCATTGCATGCACAATTCGGTAACTTTTATGTGGATTGCATAATTAGATAAATTAGTGCATGTTGCTTGCATGTACAATTTGATCAGTTTTGTCAAACTCCACATAGTAAATTAGTAAAGGTAAACTTCAATATAATTTGCAATACAAAACAATTTATAAGAAATATCAACAAAACATGTTCACATAATAATCTTCATACAATCTTTATGATTCATATGTATATTGTTTACCATTGCATGCACAATTCGGTAATTTTTATGTGGATTGCACAATTTAGTAACTTTTATGTGGCACATTTTGAATTAGTTCATACAAATTTGTTATAATATAAAAGGGGGACAATTGATAGTGAAATTTTTTGGTTAACATAGTCCAAATTTCGCTCTGGCGTGAAAAACTAATGAATCTATAAGGTAATGCCAATTTTGAATTTCAATCTGACTATCATATTTGAGCTACCACGAATATTAAATTTGGATCCAATGGTGGAAGCCTAAACTCAAAGTTTGATATACTCTTTGCATTTATCCGTATTAATTAACGTCGTCGGTTGAACTACTGAGTCAATAGGATCACTACGGAGCCGATAGCATTAAACTATATTTCTCATATGTTCTAACAATAATTAATGAATAAACAGAGATCGTTTAAGGGTTTCAAAAAAATATATATCCAACAACAAAAGTGTTCCAGCACTCTCAAAATGGTCGTCTCTAGCTAGCTTTCTCCGTCGCGACTCCTTCCTTAACAATAGCACTCATCGACCGCCACCTCAACAACACCGCCACTCTGTTATTGAAGGTTCCTACATCTGACTCTTTGTCTATATCTTTCTAGGGTTTTCTAGTTAGGGTTTAGGGTTAGGGTTTTCATGGGTAAGATGGTTCTAGGGTTAGGGTTTAGTGCTAGATCTTTAGTTTTTTGAAGTGTTTTTTTAAGACTTTCTAGTTTTGGAGCTTTCTTACTCTTTGATTTGTCATTTAATTTCAGCAATGTTGTCCCAATCATGCCCGCACTCTCCAGAACCAACAGCGAAGAGGGAAAGGGACCCCACGAGCTGCGGAAATGATAGGAAAAAACTGAAAATGATCACTCCACAACAAATTGATATTACCACCGACAATGATACTAATGAAGCCAAAACATATAGCGAAAATCACTATCTTCTCTTCTGAAAAATGGTGAAAAGCGAATGCAAAGTAGCAATTTTCCCAATTTATTTACCGCAAACGTGTTTTTAGGTCTTTTTGACAGGTTTTTGAGAAAGTTGCGTATTTAGGCCAAAAACAGAGCAAAAGTGTCATATTTAGGCGATTTCCGAAAATAGCGTCAAAATAGGACATCACATGGAGCACGCAACACCTCACACGAAGTGCACAACATGCGAAATGGCAAAAAATATAGAAAATCTGCTAAGTCAAGAAGTCGTGCGGCCTCCTCTATGCCGTATGCGGCATACCCTGATGCCACACGATCGTGGACTCAATCTGTGGACTATTTCCTTGGGATCAGATCATCCACTGTTGATGCTATTTTTGGCAGAATTCTTCTGAAAGGACGCGATTGCTTCAGCGGCAAGCTTTCATAGCTATTTTTAGCTTCATCTATCCAAACTTGAAGTGCACTCCAAGTTTCCACCACCTCCACTACTTCTACTACTCCATCTCTCATATTAGGAAGACTATAAATACCCATCTTGTAATAGAATTTAGTGTGCGTGTTTAATTATGTTAAGTCCATAGAATCAAGATTAACAATTCTCATTGCTGGTTAGGTTAGAGAGTACTTAGAGAGATAATGGTAGCCATCGGAAGCCAAGCAGGAGAAGAAGACATCATCTAAGGAGGCAGAGGTTCATCCATCTTCAATTGAGTTGTAATTTATGTTCTCTTTATTTTATCCCTTTTATTTTTCCATTGCCATGAGAAGCTAAACTTCTCATCTCTAGGTTGAGGGTTGTACTCGAATTCTTAATTATGTTTTAGTATAAGTTTATGTTTTGTTTATGTTGATTTGAGTTTTCTTTATTATTTAAATCCCTTTTTATTAAGTCCTTGAATACATAGTTCTGTCTACTATATGCCAATGACCCTCCACATACCAATAGGTGTTTAGTCATTATATCCCGGTGTGAGTGGAATAATGCATGTAAGTACTATAGGCACTTCGGCTAACGAGGCTTGACAGCGGTTCAAAGACTAGGGTTAGAACCCAGTGAGCTCCCTTGGCAGGATAACGTAAATTATACATTTAGATTATATTAGGAAACACTTAGATTAGGTAGGGTCTTTGGGATATTTCAACTACGGGGTAGTATAGGGAAATAATATAATTACGAACCTAAAATACTTTAGTCTTGGTAGCCCAAAAGCCGATCGCAAGATTAGAAAACCTTTCAAATCGCATAAGCAAAAACCCAGCAAGCCCTGCGAGTAGTGACAGTACCGCATGCGGGGTAGCTATCGGACAATCTAGGCTGCATGCGATAGTGACGCATGCGACGTAGAGAGACGTCGAAATTTATACTTTGCATAATTAAGGAGAGAACCTGAACCCTAGAGGTCCTCTATTTACTTTTTAACTCTAACCTTAGCACAATTAGCGCCACCGCATCAAACTTTTAAAAATCCCCCGATAACCTAGACTAGTGAAAAGTGTTTATAACCTAATACACTATCCATGTGGATCGATACCCTAATTATACTACACGGTAGGATCACGCACTTGTGATCTAAACGTAAGTAGAAATTAGGGTTTATAAATCTTTAAAAGCAGTAGTTCAATTTGGACTCATTAGATATTAGCTTGGATGTAATGGTAAAATTCCCTAATTTGACATTTTATTGATTTTTAATTATTCAATAACATGAAATATACAAGAAAGACCTTGCCTTTACATCCAATCACAGAGATTTCATTTTTGAAATTTTGCATCCAGTCAAGACCTGTTAGGAGGAATGCAACAAGAGCAAGGGATTGGATATTAGCTAAAGCAAAACCAAAAACAGCAAAGCCAAATGCAACTACAAAGAGGATTAGAGCAGCAACAGATGTTCTATCAAATGTCATGCACTGTGAAATGCCTACCCAAGAAGCTGATTCCTTGAACTGCAGTCAGGTAAGACACCTGACTGAATAACTTAGTGTTTTTTAATAAGTTGTGTAATAAAATGCTAGAAGAAATGTAAATTGTGTTTTGATTATGGATAAAAGGCGTTTCCAGGGTTTCAGACTTCATCTATGATCTGCCTCTAGTGGTACGGCCCGTACCAAGTCGGTACGGCTAGGCCGTACTTAACTTGGTAAGGCAAGGCCGTACCACTCTGATAAGACCCGTACTGGCTTCCCAGAACATAGCTTACCAGTTCGAGTTGATGCATTTCCTTGCTGGTACCTTGTGCTAAACTCTTTGGAAAGGTTCAATTGACCATACCTAAGGTTCCTAAGCCTCAACTGTCGTTTGTTGGATCAAGATCTAGGTTGGAATGCAATTGATTGCCTTTTAGGGATTTCTACACCTCAACTCTCGTGTGTTGGTACAGATCTACCCTAAATGGTTGATTGGAGACCTAAGGCACCCTCTAATCTGTCGATTAGAGGAGAATTCAACCTCTCGGCTTCAATTCGAACAAGTCTACCCTAAAAAATTGATTTGGTTGAGAGATTGAGATGATCACATGACCTTGATAGGTTCGATCTAAACCTAGAGGTTCATCATACACAATCACAGCAATCAAAGCAAAAGATAGCAAAGAAATAACAATCAATCAATCAAAAGAGTTCATACAAGATACAAGTCAAAGAAAGTCAAAACAAATCAAGAATCCATCTCTAAACCCTAGAAACTAAAATAACTACTCACAGCACATGATCTGATCTAAAAATACAATAAAAGGGATAGAGATAGCCATGGATCGAAGGGATCGAGAGGAGGAAGCTAGATCCGTCGAGTTTCGCCTCTTTCCTCTTCCTTCCTTCTTGCTCCTAGCTGCTTAGCTCTCTTTCTCTCTCTTACTGTGCTCTCAAATAGATCTGGAATGGAATGAATGTCGAAATTGGAGAGTTCCCCGCTTTAAATAGCCTCTGCCAAAATTTGAATCTGTCAGGCCGCCTTTAGGTACGGCCCGTACCAAATTGGTACGGCCAGGCCGTACCAGGCGTGATGAGCTGAAAAATGGCTAAGTCCGGTGAGACCCGTACCAAACCTGGTAAGGGCCGTACCAGATCATCCCAAATCGTCGTTTCTTCGTGTGTTTTGCTCCAAGCCTGCAGAAAACAAACAAACACTCAGCAGTACCAAATTCTAAAGATATATCGATGAAATGCACATGATTCTGGTGAATTAGGGCACGAATCTGGTACTAAAACAGGCCTAAAATAGACTAAATATGCGAGGTATCAAATTCCCCCAAGCTGAACCTTTGCTTGTCCTCAAGCAAAAAGTTTCAAACTCGGGTAAAAGTGCTGGACAACTAAATCTAAATGCGGATACAAGTCTAAATGTGAAAACTTACATGATTGCTACAATAAAAGAACGCAAGAATCTTTTTGCTATGATTCGGACTTCCCTTGGTCAATTGTGATTCACCTCACAAATTGATTAATAAAACCTCAAACTCTAAATGTTTCAAGTCTTGCAAAGTTGATTACTCGAATTTATCGATTTATCATTCTTTCACTAAACTATGCCTTCGTTTGTAGAGATTTTCCTTTTTTGGCACCCCCAAGCTTGAATCAAGCTTAGGTCAGAAAGTTGCGGACTTCGTGTGTTGATATGTGCAAAAATTTTATTTTTTTCATTTCTAATTGGGAGACGAGCTCAAAGGCGCCCATTCAAGGCTTATTGCCAGTACTCTTATGTTCTCCATCTTTTCATCTTTTTTTTTTCTTTCTTTCTTTTTTTCTTTTTTTTCTTCTCTTTTTTTTTCGCACATACCATGAATACACACATCCACTAGTGTTCATTCACACCAACGGATATCCCAACTTTTCTTTATTTGAAATCTCTATTTCCACATTTGAAAGGCACAATTCGGTTTCTAAATGCTATCTCGACATTCAAGTTTCCAATTTTACAAATCTCAAACCATTTGTTCGTAATCAGTTTTGTTTGGTCAATTATGAGGTTAGTTCTAATATCCCAAGGTCATCCAACTCACAAACAAAAGTTTTCAAACAAGTCCCTAATCCTAGCAATCACACAAATTTATCACCTAAATGCAAAATTTTTGAAAAAGAAACATGTCTAAATGCAGATACAATTTTCTTCTATTCCACCCCCCCAAGCTTGAATGAAGCATTGTCCTCAATGCTTGAATCTACACAAGGCAAAAGTAAATAGAAGAAAATATGGAAACTTACTAGATGGTGAGCGAGGGATGAAGCGGGGGCGTCTCACTGGTTGGTGGGAGGTGGATCAGGTGGCACTGGTGGGAGCACCCACTTCTGAGGTACACGGCCCATGCGATCACACTCTTGCATCAGAAGAATCCGCAAGATTCCCATCAAGTTCTTGATCGAGCGCCCGATCGCGCTTTTGTGCGCTTCCAATTTCTCCAAGAGTGTAGCAGTCCGATCGGGTTCAAGATCTGCACTTATGATCACAGGACGACATCTATCTGGGTCTAGAAGCTCATACCTGAGGTGAGCTGCTGGAGGCTTGAGCTCAGGAGTCAGCCGCTCTGTCTGGGTCTTGACGCGGGTCGCATCAGGTGCCGTGCGGGTCGCATCAGGTGAAATGGCATCGCATGCTGACCAATCCGACTTGCTTCCTTTTGTCTCCAGGTCATCAGACCACGGCATGCGGGTCGCATCAGGTGGCGTGCGGGTCGCGTCCACATGCTCTTCAGGTGGAGATGCGGGTCGACTTGGCTCGATGCGACCTGGGTCCACATGTTCTTCCGTGGGTGATGCGGGTCGTGTCTCAATGATGCGGGTCGCGTCAAGTGCGGTCTGGTCTGTTGGCTGGGCTGGTCCTTCGCATTCTGGCTGAGCTGGCAGCTTTCTAGGTTGAGATTGGCGTGAGATGATGATCTGACTCAACTGCTCCAACAGCTTGTTTTGAGCGGCCATCTGTGTGGACATGTTTTGCAACTGTTCCCACAGCATCTGGTTCACCTTCCCTTGCTCGTGTATGAATTCGATCTCAGCGGGATCAACGTACGGCTCGGGTGGGTCGGGTTGGAATACGCAATTGTTCGAGTCATCGAATGGTGCAGGGTCGTAGAAATTGCAATTGTTGTTGCTGATATAGCCATCCTGCTGCGGTTCCTCACTCCAATCAGCCAGTGGGCAATACTCATAAGAGTGTCTCCTGTCCCCACACATGGCACATGGCTGTGGTTTCTGGTTTCTGGCTGCCCTCATGCTCATTCTGATTGAATAACTCTCCATGGCCTCCTCTAGCTCGGCAGCTCTAGCATATAGAGCTGCGATCATGGCCTCCTCTAGCTCGGCAGCTCTAGCATATAGAGCTGTGATCTGATCAGCTTTGGATCGGCCGCCTCCTCCAGCTTGAAAATTGTCGCGGCCAAACCAATGTTGGTCTGTCATCATGTTGTACATGAGATCCATGGTGTCTCGAGCTCCTCAGATAGTAATCGCCATAGTGTTCCTGAAAAAGAGAAAATAAATAAATAAAAGAAACAAAATAAAATAAAAGAAAATAAAGGATACAAGATAAAGTCTAGATTAACTAAGTAAGGTAAAATCTAACTAGGCAATTGGTTACCGTTCCCCGGCAACGGCGCCAAAAACTTGTTCGCGCAGAAGCGCAACGCAAGTTTCGGTACGCTTGAGGGCGTACCTTTTAAAACCGCGTTTACACTTCACGAGTAAGGGTTGCAAGTGCACAACCCCTATCGAGTAGTATAATCGGGTATCGATCCACAGGGACGGACAATTACTAGGTTAGAATCTACCTAACTCGATTAAAAACTAGAAGTGAGAAAGATTTGGTTTGGTATTTAATTTCCTAAAAAGGTCAATTCAAACAATTCAAACAATTCAGAAAGATGTAATAAAATGCTAGAAGAAATGTAAATTGTGTTTTGATTATGGATAAAAGGCGTTTCCAGGGTTTCAGACTTCATCTATGATCTGCCTCTAGTGGTACGGCCCGTACCAAGTCGGTACGGCTAGGCCGTACTTAACTTGGTAAGGCAAGGCCGTACCACTCTGGTAAGACCCGTACTGGCTTCCCAGAACATAGCTTACCAGTTCGAGTTGATGCATTTCCTTGCTGGTACCTTGTGCTAAACTCTTTGGAAATGTTCAATTGACCATACCTAAGGTTCATAAGCCTCAACTGTCGTTTGTTGGATCAAGATCTAGGTTGGAATGTAATTGATTGCCTTTTAGGGATTTCTACACCTCAACTCTTGTGTGTTGGTACAGATCTACCCTAACTGGTTGATTGGAGACCTAAGGCACCCTCTAATCTGTCTATTAGAGGAGAATTCAACCTCTCGGCTTCAATTCGAACAAGTCTACCCTAAACAATTGATTTGGTTGAGAGATTGAGATGATCACATGACCTTGATAGGTTCGATCTAAACCTAGAGGTTCATCATACACAATCACAGCAATCAAAGCAAAAGATAGCAAAGAAATCACAATCAATCAATCAAAAGAGTTCATACAAGATACAAGTCAAAGAAAGTCAAAACAAATCAAGAATCCATCTCTAAACCCTAGAAACTAAAATAACTACTCACAGCACATGATCTGATCTAAAAATACAATAAAAGGGATAGAGATAGCCATGGATCGAAGGGATCGAGAGGAGGAAGCTAGATCCGTCGAGTTTCGCCTCTTTCCTCTTCCTTCCTTCTTGCTCCTAGCTCCTTAGCTCTCTTTCTCTCTCTTACTGTGCTCTCAAATAGATCTGGAATGGAATGAATGTCGAAATTGGAGAGTTCCCCGCTTTAAATAGCCTCTGCCAAAATTTGAATCTGTCAGGCCGCCTTTAGGTACGGCCCGTACCAAATTGGTACGGCCAGGCCGTACCAGGCGTGATGAGCTGAAAAATGGCTAAGTCCGGTAAGACCCGTACCAAACCTGGTAAGGGCCGTACCAGATCATCCCAAATCGTCGTTTCTTCGTGTGTTTTGCTCCAAGCCTGCAGAAAACAAACAAACACTCAGCAGTACCAAATTCTAAAGATATATCGATGAAATGCACATGATTCTGGTGAATTAGGGCACGAATCTGGTACTAAAATAGGCCTAAAATAGACTAAATATGCGAGGTATCAACAGTGAAGAATATTTGGTTTGCGTTGATGAGTTTATAAAATTTACTGAGAGTTATAGAGTGAAGAAAAAAGAAGAAGACATTTTATGTCCTTGTAAAGATTGTAAAAATTTATTAAGATTTTTGGACATCGAAGAAATTAGAGCTCATTTGATTTGTCGGGGATTTAAGAAGAGATATACATGTTGGTTCATGCATGGTGAGAAATTTGGGGAAAGTAGTAGTGCCAATAAAGATTGTAATCGTGAATTGAATGATGAGAATGTTGGAATTTCTGATAATTTTGAACTTGATTGGAACGAGGATTATGAGAGTGCCGAATATTCTGATAACGTCGAACCCGAAAATGACGATGATGAGATGGAGAGGAATTTTGATGAAAGTGTAGAACATGAGTTTACTGAAAATTTGGAGGATATGTTACGTGATGTGGAAGATGAAATTAGTGATAAAAATTATGATAAATTTCAAAATTTGTCTAATGAATCCAAGAAGCCGTTGTATCCCGGGTGTACCAATTTTACAAAACTGTCAGCTGTGTTGAAATTATTAAACTTAAAAGCAGACAATGGTTGGAGCGATAAGAGTTTCACGTCCTTATTACAGCTTTTAGGAGAAATGCTCCCAGATAACAACGAGTTACCCGGTACAATATATCAGGCAAAGAAGTTGATATGTCCAATGGGGTTGGAGATCGAAAGAATACATGCATGTCCGAATGACTGTGTATTGTATCGTAACGAGTACGAGGCCATGCATGTCTGTCCTAAATGCGGTGTTTCACGATATAAACGTCGTAAGGACCAGGACACTGATGATTGTAACGAGGACACAAATGGCCGACCTCCGGCTAAGGTGTTGTGGTATTTGCCGATAATACCGAGATTCAAACGGTTGTTTGCGAATCCCAAAGATGCAAAATTATTGCGCTGGCACGAAGAAGAGCGCAAAAATGACGGTAAAATAAGGCACCCGGCTGATTCTCCTCAATGGAGAAACATTGACAGACATTTCAAAGAATTTGGTTCTGAAACGAGGAACCTTAGGATTGTGGTGAGCTCAGATGGAATGAGTCCGTTTGAAAGTATGAGCAGTCGGCACAGTACTTGGCCAGTTCTTTTATGCATCTACAATCTTCCTCCTTGGTTGTGCATGAAACGCAGATATATAATGATGTCATTACTAATCCAAGGACCCAGACAACCCGGAAATGACATAGATGTATATCTCGCACCATTAATCGAGGACCTCCAAAAATTGTGGCGTGATGGCGTCCCGGTGTGGGATGCGTATATGAAAGAGACCTTTAACTTGCGGGCCATGGTGTTTTGCACCGTAAATGATTTCCCCGCGTACGGGAATTTGTCGGGTTACACTTGTAAAGGAGCAAAAGCGTGCCCGATCTGTGAAGATGACACGCAGGTGCTGAGGTTGAAAAATTGTCAAAAGAATGTATTCATGGGGCATCGTAGGTTTCTTCCTAATAATCACCCATATCGTAAGAAGAAGATGGCATTCAACGGGAAAATTGAGCTTGGAGTGGCTCGTCATCCATTAGACGGGGAGAGTGTCTTCGAACGGGTAAAAAACATTGATGTTGTTTTTGCAAAATGCGCCAAAGCACAACCGAAGAATATTTGGAAAAAGAGGTCCATATTTTGGGAGCTACCGTACTGGAAATATTTAGAAGTGAGGCATTGCCTAGATGTCATGCATGTCGAAAAAAATGTCTGTGACAGTTTAATTGGTTTATTATTGAACATTCCGGGGAAGACTAAGGATGGTATTAAAGTGAGAAAAGACATGGTAGAGATGGGAATACGACACGAGCTCGCACCGCAGGAGAAAGGGAAGCGCACATACCTACCCCCGCACTGTGCACAATGTCAAAGAAAGAGAAAACAAGCTTTTGTGAATGCCTCAATGTTATAAAAGTCCCATCAGGATATTCTTCGAATATTAAGAAGTTGGTGTCGATGAAGGACTTGAAACTGGTCGGTCTGAAATCTCACGACTGTCATGTTTTATTGACACACATAATTCCCGTTGCAATACGGGGAATTTTACCAAAGCATGTTCGTCAAACCATTACGAAGCTTTGTTCTTTCTTCAATGCAATAAATTCCAAAGTGATAGACCCTCTAAAATTGGACTCTTTGCAAAAGGAGGTCGTCGTGACTCTTTGCCAACTTGAGATGTATTTTCCGCCATCTTTTTTCGATGTCATGGTTCACCTTGTTGTTCATCTTGTGAGAGAAATTAAGATTTGTGGTCCCGTGTTTCTTCGGTATATGTATCCATTCGAGAGATACATGGGCATCTTGAAAAAATACGTAAGGAACCGACATCGACCCGAAGGCAGCATTATAGAAGGATATTCTACGGAGGAGGTGATTGATTTTTGCACCAACTACTTGACCGGTGTGGATCCTATTGGCGTTCCAAAATCTCGATACGAGGGAAGGCTCCAAGGAGTCGGGACAATTGGGTTGAGAGCTGTAGTTGCTGATCTAAATGAACTACAAAAGGCACATTTTATTGTACTACAACACATGACAGATGTTGCTCCCTATATAGATGAGCACATGACAATCCTTCAACAACAAAACTACACGAGGAGTCAGAAGTGGCTTACTAACGAGCATAATCGTTCTTTTATAGGATGGCTGAAAGAAAGAGTGCAGTCACACCCCGTACCTGAAATTGTTAAACTGCTTGGCGAAGGACCCCAAATTGTTGTTAGAACATTCCAATGATACGAGATTAATGGATATACATTTTACACTAAATCCCAGAGTGATAAGAGCACGATGCAAAACAGTGGGGTGACGTTGGTGGCGACCTCTCAAGAATTCAGTAGATCCGGAGATGGCCGGGCTGTAATAGCATCAAAGTCATATTATGGCGTTATTCAAGAAATTTGGGAGCTCATTTACAGTCCTCGCCTGAGCATTCCCGTGTTTCGGTGTCAATGGGTCGAAGACTGAGGTGTTAAAGTTGACAACGACGGGTTCACACTCGTTGATTTAAACAGGGTTGGGCATGTTGATGATCTGTTTATACTCGCCAAGCAAGCCACCCAAGTCTTTTATGCCACTGACCCGAGTGATGCTAGGTTGAGCGTCGTCCTATCCTGAAAAAGAAGGATTGTCGGGGTAGAAAATGTCGTCGATGAAGAAGAGTACGACCAGTTCGACGAAGTACCTCCATTTTGTACCGATGTGCAAACTGAGGTAGCAACACTTGAAGGGGTAGACGAAGCTGACTACATGCGGTCCGACCACAATGAAGGATTATGGGCCGAGGGTACTGTTCAAATAGTGGAAAAAAGAAGAAAAAGGAAAAAAAAGCATAATGTATAATATTTATTTTGTTTAAGACCGTGTAGCTTTTAATATTGCAACCTTAGCTTGTAATATATCAAATAAAAAAGGAAAAAAGAGGGAAATAAGAAAAAAAGCATAATGTAGTATTAGTATTATCAAATATTAGTATTAGTTTTTGAAACAATGAAGGATTATGTTTAATGAAGGATTATCAAATATTATCAAATATTGCAACAATGAAGGATTATGTTTAATGATTATAATATTATCAAATATTAGTATTAGTTTTTGAAAATATTAGTTAAAACATTTAATAATAAAATAAAATAAATAAAATTTCATTATTAGATTTTAATATTAGTTGCTTGGTACAAATATCGGTATAAGTTTTTAAATATTAGAAATCTGAAATTTTACTTAATTTATTATTACTTTAGAAATATTAGAAATCTGAAATTTTACTTAATTTATTATTACTTTATAAATATTCACCTCCTGATATTTTACTGAACCTGGGACCCGCCTATCGGACCTATTTATACACGGACATTTAGCTAATAGTCCGTGTAGAAATGGAAGAGAGCTACACGGACTATTAGCTAGATGTCCGTGTAGAAAGGATATTTGAACACGGACTTTAGAGTTATGTCCGTGTAGAAAGCTCTTTGTACACGGTCTTTTAAGTTAAAAGTCCATGTATAATGAGGAAAACACTATTATTTCGAAATCCTTCTCTGCCAAAATTTTCACAAGTCCGAAAACCCTCACAGAGAATATTAAGCGGTTCAGTTCCAAAAACCCTCACAGAGAATTTCGAAAGCCTTCTCCGAGCTCTTCACCGCCTCACCGCCTCACCACCTCGGTCTCTCTCACCAGTGGTCTCTCTCTCTAACCCGCGATCTCTCTCACCCGTGGTTAGCGTCTCTCTCTCTCTCGTTATTTTTCTTATTGGGTTTGAACCCGTTAGCCATGGTTGGCTAATTTTGTTACCGGATATCTTTATGGTGCTATACCAAGTTAGTATTGAATAATCTAGGTTAATTTGATATAGGGTATTTTAGGTTAATTGATTAATCTAGGTTATATGTCAAAAATTGTGCATGCTATATATTCTTATTAGACTATAAGTTAATGAAACAACCAATGCATGCTATATATTCTTATTTCTATTTGACCGACACATTGTTTTTTTACCACCTCATCCCCTCTTTTGATATAATTATATTTCATAGTACATTTCATTTAATTCTTACGGTGTGTATATTTGAAAACTATTATTGAAATTTTAAAAAAAATAGCATCTATTAGATGTGTTTTCAATTATTTAGATTAAAATATTATAGATAAGTTTTTTTTAATATTAATAATTATTTAAAAAAAAACTCACTAATTTGAAATTTAATATGAATTTGATCGATTGAGTCTCTAATTAATGTATTTGTTTCAATCAAATACCAAATTAGCCCTTTATAAATAAATAAATATATTTGAGAAACGGAAACAAATTTCACAAGTTACAAAATATTATTGGTACAAGAATATCAATTTTATGATTTGATCTTTAATTTCATAGGATTTTTGTACAAAATATCAATTTTATGATTATAGGATTTTTGTACAAAATATCAATTTTATGATTTGATCTTTAATTTCATGATTTGGTCACTTATGATTTGATCTTTAATTTCAATTATTAGTACAAGAATATCAATTATTGGTCACTTATGATTTGATCTTTAATTTCATGCAGAACCATCTCGGATGAGGATGAGTACGTCGATATGATGGCAGAAGAGGAGCAGCAAGCTACTGCCTCATCAGAAAGAAGGAGAAGAGGGCCGACAATGTGCACGAGCATGTCCGAGCACACCCATCAAGAAATCTGGTTCACAGAAGACGGGCGTGCGCAGGGAGAAAAACGGCAGAAATACTCAAATTGGTGTACGAGTTTGGTGAGGCAAAAAGCGAGTATCCTTGTTGAGAGATGGGATCATTTTGAGGATGCGGTGAAGGACGAGTGGTGGAACATGGTGAAGGTAAAGTGCCTAACAACTCTTTGCTTTATTTTCACTTATGTATGATCTATACTTAAATACACTAAATTTTGGTGTTAATCAGGCTCAGTGGAACATCGAGAATGATGTTCCAAAGGATAAGACTTTGAAGATTATGAACAATGGTTGGAAGCAATTCAAGAGCACGTTGAAGACGGAGTTCATGGAGAAAGGGAGAACTCCGATCGGCTACTACAAATGGCTAAAACAAGAGGACTGGGATGCGTTTCAAGCTTTGAAGTCTACCAAAGAGTTCCAGGTATCTAACTCGTGCCTCTTTTGTGCTTATTCTTTCTCGATATGTACTTATCTTTCTAAAACTAACTGATCGTTATTGTCTTGTTTCTGTGAAGGCAAAAAGTAATAAAGGCAGGAGGACCGTTGCCTTTAACAAGTATCCACACCATCTAGGGTCAGCTGGTTACGAGGGTAAGTCGGCAGAATGGAGGAAAGTCCTGGAGCAAAACAAGGATTCTGACTCACCCGTGGTTAGGATCCAAAACCTAGGGGCAAAGATTGGGTCATGGGTAGAGCCGAGGTAACCGCTGACGGGAGGATAGTACTCCCAAAGGATTTGCAACCCGTGGCTCAAAGAATGGTAAGAGTCCTTTATACTTACTTTGTGACATTCATCCGAAAATTATAACTCCGAAAGTACATCAATTGTTCTTTTTCTTTAACTAATTCTTCTACTTGAACAGTTGGAAGTGGAGGAGGGGGTCAACTCGGGTGCCCGGAGTGTCGAACGACAAAATGATTCCTTGTCCGCAGCGCTCGAGAATCCAGAACACCCGGGTCGAGTAAGGGGTGTAGGGGTCTACAGGGGCTGGAAGGAGGTGTTCCGAGTGGAGGGACAAAAACCTCGAAGAAAATCTCGTGCCAAGGTAAACAAAGACGAGATAGTTGCGCAGATACGCGCGGAGGTGAGCAAAGAGTACGACGCAAGGTTTGCTGAGATGGAAGCAATGTTGACACAAATTAGATCAGCAACTACGCAGCCATCCGAGCAACCACCTCCCATTTCGCCGGGAATTCGGCGAAGTAGTCAAGCATCCGGCACGTGGGCCTTAGACGATTTGAATAATCTCAAGGTAATCAATACTTGTTCATAATATAAAGGTAATTAAAACCTGTTTGTAACCTTGTTAGACAATATCGCACCATCAAAATAAACAACTTTCTGATAATTGCAGGACCCCAGAGCATGCGATCTCGTCCTGTGGCCTGATAGTGTTCCTCTGACCGTTGCTAAGGGTGTTGTACATCCAGGAGCGAAAAATGTACACTTTGGTCAGCTAAGGCCCGACCATGCATGCGTGCATATTGAGTTAGTCGTGGTGGATGGCAGCGCGTACCCCTTCCTGTCCCTACCGACGACATGCTTGTGCTTGATGAGGCACGGATGTCATTTGTCCAATGGCCCAAGAGTCAGATTATTTTGGATCAGGTAATCCATAAAAAAATCCATTTATTTGTTACATTCAACTCATTCTTTTTGAAATACTAGAATAATCCATTTATAATTTGATACAGACACGAGGAGATGATGTCACCGGTACGGCGATGTCACCGGTACGTCAGGAGGTGGCTTGCGACGTCGGGGCTGACGCGCCACAATCACCGCCCCGTCCTATGGTCACCGAAGAAGAATACAGCTGTTTGCCCAGTGATTTGCGCCTTCTCCACGACTACTTGATGACGGCGCCCGAAGGCATGGAGGCTATTATCATCCCTGTCCCACCTGGGATGTTTCTACACGAAGGCAGGGATCTCCTGCTGTCGTTCAAAGACTTCAAGGACCTCTTCCACCACTCGTCATCCGACAAATGGCTCGATGTGTCACACATCACCATTTTCCTCATGTTAGTGATCAAAAATTATTTTCATTATTGTATAGAACTCAAATATATATTCTAATTACAATATGATGAGTTTTCAGGAAGCTAGTCCGAAACTGTGATGAGATGGTTGAAAAGAAGAACTTGTGCATGTTTCTGGACCCGGAGAAAGTGAGTTCTACGGCAGTGACATATTATCCGGATATAGCTATCGAGTACATATGTTCTGCGATGCATCGTGCTAAGGCAGAGGAGAAGAAATTTATTCTCATGCCATACCACGAGAGGTTAGTTCTAATCTTAACTTATGTGTTGTTTATATTTTAAATTAAAGAATTGTATAAAGGAAATAAAAGTTAAACATAAAAAAATGAAATCACACCATCAATCATAGCAAACACTTGTGTCACTTTTATATGCTAAAGTACTATAATTCTTCTCCTCGATCCCACAGCAAACATTGGTGTTCGATTCTCATTGTGCCGTACCTAAATGTGGGCATAATTGTTGATTCTTGTAAGCCCAAAGGAAGGATCGCGCTTGACAAGTGCAAAGTTATCTTCCCTTTTGTGAATAAGTAAGCAATAATAATTCTATAGGTTTGCATTTCTTTCAATCATATCAAATTATAAAATTGCTAATTACATTCACTCAATTTTGTAAGGGCTTTTGCGAAATATATTAAAGAGGGAGGATCAGATAGCACGGGCACACGCAAGAAAAGCAAGTTGAATTGGAAGTGGATGTTGGTGAGAACACTTTATGAGTTAGAAATTTCATATCTTGTTAAAAAAATTATTGTCATTCTAACAAATGCCGCTAAATATAAATTTCAGAGCCCGCAACAGGAGGAGGGATGGGAATGCGCTTATTACACGATGATATTCATGTTTGACTTTGTCGAAAGAATACAATTCGATTTCCCAAAAGCGGTATGTACTTCATATTAATTTCCTATATAATAAGCAATTGATATCTACCTTTTCTGAAATACTAATTATTATCAAATTATAATTTTGTAGAATGTGACAAAGCAAGCGCATTACACCAAGGATCAGATCGACGATGTGCGGTGCATGTGGGCAAGGTGGTTTGCCATGGAATTTTGTAATCCTCGATATGGATTTGCATAGATTTGTAATAAAAATATGTTTCGAATGAATTTATTGCTATATGAATTTTGTATAAATTTAGTAATTTCTTGCTAATTAATCTGTTTCGAATGAATATTTGTATTTCTGTTGCAAAAAAATGGCTAGCAGAGCTGGAGGCTAGCCCAAAAACAAAATATACAAAAAAAAGGTATTTATACACGGATATTTCACATTGTGCGTGTACGATAGAAAAAACAAAATCAAAAATTAGCTATTGCACACGGTTGTTTAACAGTTGTCCGTGTACAATAGCATAGAGCTACACGGACATTTTATAAAAAACCGTGTGCAATACTAATCATACACGGATATTTTAGAAAAATCCGTGTATGATAGCCTTGCTGGAGGCGAAATACAAAAAATCTTCAACTATTTGTACACGGATATTTACCAAAAGTCCGTGTATAATAGCTAAGAGAGCTACACGGACTTTAATACAAAGCCGTGTAGAAAGAGGAATCCTACACGGTTAATTAGGGGATATCCGTGTAGCTCGGTAACTTGTAGAGCGACACCCCAGGTCTTTGTACACGGCGGTTTACAAAGTAATCCATGTAGAAATTGTTATAATCTCACACGGTTAAATATCCGTGTGTAGTCTGACCTATTCATACACCCTGGCTTTAAACACAGCAGGAAATCCGTGTAGCTCTTCCATTAATGTCCGTGTGCAATCTGTTTTTCTGTAGTAGTGAGTTACGCTATTCGCTATAGCTTTTTTTGTAGCATTCCTGCTATGACGCTATAAACGCTATTTAAAACATTAGTTTGAATTGATAGAATTCCTATCGATCCAAACCGGTTGTTTTTTTATTTTCTCTATTAAAATATAATTTTTTTAAGAAAATAGATGGATTCCTTTTATTACATTTAAATTTAAAAATACTTTATCTATTTTCTATAAAAACTTTATATTTTAAAAAATAAAATAAAAAAAACTAGTTTAGATCTGTAGAACAAATTTTTAAATCAGTAAAATTTCTATTAATCTTTCTATCCATAAAAATTTATTGATATTTTTGTTTCTCTCTTCTTTTTTTATTATTTTTTATGAATAAAAAATTCTCCATATTATGTATATCGAATCCTTAGATTATGTAATATATCATGCATCGTGTATCCAATCAAATCGTTAACATATGCTAATTAACTTGTCTCACGATTGCATTGAACAAATAGAATGATTAACCAAAAAAATCTATGTCACAAAATGTGTGTCATCCTATCCTTAAAAAATCATAAATTAATTAAAATCAAACTAACTTATATTCTTTCACACATCCAACTCTCACTAAAAAAGAATCTATCAATTTAATTAATTGCAGCATACACAAATTTAATATAGTACACATACACAAAAGTACACATCTACTCATCATCTCTAAGCGTGTACATTTTCAATACGGCACTGCAAACGTCAAGGGGCGTCTTCTTGAGAAAGCCAAGAGGGTTGGCAAAGCGTACATTGGAGGGGATCGATACCAGTATCATCGGAGAGAACAATGCATGCACGGTTGCGGCCACGGACCATCTGAGCACAGTCCTTGCTCGGGCTTTCTATGAGGGCCACTTTCCCTCACAGATTTCGTTCTCGTGGCTATCGTTCAACTGAATCTTGTATACGCCGTTTATGTCAGTGACCCCTTCGACTGTGTGCTCTACTTTTCCGTTGGTGAAGTGCCTGCATTCAAGTTTCACCTTTGCACCTGAATCACACACACAAAAATGAACAAAACGCACCTTGTGAGTACAACATTCTTATGCATGAGCTGTTGATCAAATACATAATATAATATGTGGCAGACTGAAACATAAAATACATAATATGTGGTAGGTAATATTTGAACTCAAATCTTCACATTTAATATTTTATGAGGTAAATTTTATGAAGCAAATTAAAACTCTTAACAGAGAAGATAGGAATTTATGAATCAAGGATTTGTATTCATTTTTGTTCCATTGTACAAGATACAAAATGGCCTTTTTATAGAGAATGGCTACTCTTTTGATTACATGATTTAACTATGGTTTAAGAGTTTAACCACAGTTCTAACTAATCATAACTACCTAACAGCCTCTAATAATCTCAACTAACTAACTGCCGTAACTGCCTTTGACTGAGCTTGATTGTTGTTGACTTGAGGTAGTTACTGCTAACATAGGTTTATTAGTCCCCCCACAAGCGAAACTTGGGGAACCCACTGTGAGCTTGGAGATTAACAGCAAAATCTAGGAGAGGCCAATGGTTTAGTAAGAACATCCGCAAGTTGGTCTCTTGAAGATAGAAACCGAATTTGCAAGGATTTAGAAGCCACTTTTTCCCGTACGAAATGATAATCAATTTCGACATGCTTGGTTCTAGCATGAATAATTGTGTTGGAGGCTAAGAAGGTGGCGCCAAGATTGTCGCACCATAAAATTGGAGGAGAGGGAAGAGACACATGTAAGTCGGTTAAGAGGTATTGGAGCCACATGAGTTCGGAAGTCGTAATAGCAAGGGCCTTGTATTCGACTTCGGTACTTGACCGAGCAACGGTTGGTTGCTTTTTGGAGCTCCTAGAAATAAGATTATCACCAAAGAAGATGCAAAATTTGGTAGTCGACTTGCGGTCATCAATAGACCCCGTCCAATCCGCATCACAACATGCATGAAGAACAAGTGAAGAAGCCGGGTTGAGAAAGAGGCCATGAGAGATAGTGCCCTTTAGATAACGAAGAATTCTTTTGACCGCTGCCCAATGAAGAGTAGTGGGGTTTTGCATGAATTGAGACACGCGATTCACCGCGAAGGAGATATCGGGTCGTGTGAGTGTTGCATATTGGAGGGCACCAACAATAGAACGGTATAAATGCGGATCATCGAACGAATCACCACCAAACCTAGAAAGAGAGGTATGAGGTGCCATAGGAGAGGGCAATGGATTGGCATGGTGCATATTTGCTCGAGTAAGAACCTCATGGATGTATTTGGATTGAGAAAGATGAAGACCACGAGAGGTCGGTTTGACCTCAATGCCAAGAAAGAAGTGAAGTCGGCCTAAATCTTTTAGAGCAAATTTTTGTTGAAGAGAGCGAATGAGTGTTTGAATCACCTCAAAACTGGACCCCGTGACAATGATGTCATCCACATAAATTAGTACTATGAGAGAAACACCCTTAGAAGAAAATGTGAAGAGCGAAGGATCGTAGCTTGAGGCTTTGAATCCTTGGGATAGAAGGGCCGAGCTTAGTGCATGAAACCAAGCTCGAGGGCTTTGCTTGAGACCATATATCGCTTTGGAAAGACGACATACATGAGTTGGCTTGGATGGATCCTCAAAACCGGGAGGTTGTTGCATGTACACGGTTTCTTGTAAATCGCCATGGAGAAAGGCGTTTTGTACATCGAGTTGTTGAATAGGCCAACCATATGTGAGAGCCAATGTGAGAACAAGGCAGATAGTGGTCGGGCGCACGACCGGGCTAAAAGTTTCAAAATAATCAATGCCCTCTTCTTAGTGAAACCCCTTAGCAACGAGTCAGGCTTTGTACCGTTCTAACGAGCCATCCGCTCGACGTTTAATTTTAAAAACCCACTTACAACCAACAACATTTTGCTCAGGATAAAAGGGGACTAAATCCCAAGTTCGATTGGATAATAGAGCCGCATGTTCGTTTCGCATGGCTTCGACCCAATGAGCATGTGCTTTAGCTTGATTGTAGGTTTTGGGCTCGGTTTGCTCGTGTGTTTCGGTTAAGAGAGCAACATGGTCAGGAAACAAGCGTGGTTTGCGGGTATTGTCTCGTGTGCGAGTGATCATTTGATGGGAAGAGGCACCGGGATGAGGAGAAGCCGGTGTAGGTAAAGGCAGAGGAGTAGAAGGCAAGTCTCGGGTAACAACTTGGCGGGTTGATGTTTGAACAAGGCTGGGATCCGGTCCAACACTGGGAGCATCCGAAATTCGGTTTTGCTGTTGAGACTCCTGGATTGGGCAAGTCGGATCCGGTCCAACACAAGAAGGACCCGAAAGCTTTTTGGTTTTCCTACTATACACTAGGAGTGGTCGGTCTGGATCCGCTCCAACTTCTGAAGGACCCGAACTTCCCAAGGAAGCACCAGATGCGCCAGAGGGAAATCCAGTGGCTGGAAGGATCGGCTGAGAAGTAATCGGTTGAGAAAAGGGGAAAGGAGCTGGATTAGGTATGGCAGTGAGCATGCAACTTGCCTGCGATGAAGTACCAAGTGGTAGCAGCTCCAAGGCAGAACCAAACTGAGAAGGCAGTGATGGCTGAGCCTGAACAACTGCTGAAACTTCTTTGAATGGGAACTGCAATTCATCAAAAATAACGTGCCGAGACACGAAAATTTTGTTAGTATCAACATGTAAGCATTTGTATCCCTTTTGATTAGTAGGATATCCAAGAAAAACATAAGGCTTGGACCGAGGTTGAAGTTTCCTATTATTGTATGGTCTAGTGAAAGGGAAGCATAAGCACCCAAGGACCCGTAGGAAAGAATAGTCGGGTTCCTTGTGAAAAAGGGTAAAGAAGGGAGAAGAAGAATTGTTGGTAGAAGGTTGGCGGTTAATTAAATAGACCACACTTGAGAACACATCATCCCAAAACCGATCGGGAATGTTGGCATGAGCCATGGAGGCAAGGGCAAGCTCAACAATATGACGATTTTTGCGCTCGGATACACCGTTTTGCTGCGGTGTGTGTGGGCATGAGGTTTGGTGAAGAATGGAAGGGTAGAGACGGGCTATTGGTTTGTATTCGGTCCCGCCATCTGTGCGAAGAACCTTGATCGTGTGATTGAGTAAATTCTCAACTTGAGATTTGAATAAGGAAAACACACGAGGTACCTCATCCTTGGAACGCAAAAAATAGATCCAAGTGTAGCGAGAAAAATCATCGATAAAAGAAATATAGTAACAAAACCCATTATGTGATAAAATCGGGTTAGGACCCCATAAATCCGAATGTATTATTTCCAAAGGAGAAGAGGTACAAGAAGTGCTAGAAGAAAAGGGTAATCGATGAGATTTAGCCACACAACAATCATGGCGTAAATTCATGTTTTTATTCGAACATGCATATCTAACATCTTGAGTGTAGTAGAAGAGGAAGGATGGCCAAGGCGAAAATGCCACACATCGGCGGAAGCCCGTACACCAAACAAGGCAAGAGGCGCCCATTTAATTGGAGGAGGAAATGCATAAAGTCCACTAACGAGCTTCACTTGTAGAAGCTCCTTCAAGGTTTGCTGGTCCTTAATGATGCAAGAAGAATAAGAAAATTCAATAAGAATCGAATTGTCATGCAAGAGTTTGGATAAGCTCAAGAGATTTTTAGTAAAGTTAGGGACATGCAAAACATCCTTTAAAACCAAGGTTAATGTAGAGAAGGATAAAATGCAACAACCGATGTTACCAATTGTCATACCATGACCATCACCAATATGAAGTGAGTCGAATCCCTCATAAGGCAAATAAGATGAAAGGTTGTTTAGATCATTGGTAACATGGTGTGAAGCACCCGAGTCGAGGTACCATTCGGATCCCGAAGAGAAGGGAGTTGTTTGGGCACTATTTGCTTGAAACCCGAGTTGTGTTGGCTGAGCAAGATGAGCTTGAAACGACTTCTGTGCTTGTTCAGGATAATTCACCAAATCTGTGCGGTACCAGCAGATGAGAGCATTGTGACCCCTTTTAGAGAAAATCTGGCAAATAGTGTTTCTATCAGCGTTAAAGCCCTGTTCGGCCTTATTAGCAGGAGGTCTGGTAGGCCCTGTATTTGGGCCTGCCCGATTAGAGGAATTTGGGCGGTAAGAAGGGGAAGGGGGCCTGGTGAAATATCGGGGTCTCTGTTGGTGACCCTTACCGGGTCTAAGGTTCGGGTAACGCGGACCCGTGTGAGGTTGAGTGAAGAGCGCGACTGAGTTCGGGAGCGATGGAAGAGAGGAGTCGGCACCGAGTTGTGATATGAGAAGCATAGATTGGAGAGCCGCAAAAGAGAGATCATCCTTGGAGTTGGCGGCTGCTACCACCGAATTGAACTCGGAGCCGAGGCCATTGAGCACTTGTATCACCAAATCGACATCGCTAACCGGAGAGCCGATGAAGGCTAATTCGTCGGCTATTGCTCTCATTCGCTGGCAATATTCGAGACAGCTACTGCCGCCTTTAGTTGTATTTTGGAAAGCTCGACGCAGCTCAGTCAAGCGAGCCCGAGAAGAGGCAGAGAACGATTGCTGCAGCAACTGCCAGAGTTGAGAGGAGGTGGTGCATGACACGGACTGATTCAGAATCGTTTCGGACAGGGAAGACCTAATCCAGGTAAGTAACAATTGGTCTTCGCAGTACCAATGATAGTAGGCTGGATTGCTTGATTCGATCCCGTCAATAGTGAGATTCTTGAGAGGAGGTTCATCGATGAGGTATTTGAACAGCCCGTGGGCATGGAGAGCTGGCTCGATTTGGCACTTCCATGCCAAGAAATTGCCTCTAGTGAGCTTAGTGGCAATCGGGATATTGAGTATCACAATAGGCTCGAGAGAAGAATTGGCAGTGCTTAGAGTTACTGTAGAACCAGAATTGGGAAGAGGAGGGTGTAGGGTAGAAGAGTTAGGATCTAACTCCATTATAGCTCTGATACCATAAAACTCTTAACAGAGAAGATAGGAATTTATGAATCAAGGATTTGTATTCATTTTTGTTCCATTGTACAAGATACAAAATGGCTTTTTTATAGAGAATGGCTACTCTTTTGATTACATGATTTAACTATGGTTTAAGAGTTTAACCACAGTTCTAACTAATCATAAAATGCTATCTTCTATCCTGCATTAAGACAGCCCCTATCCCCTTATCACTTGCATCTGTCTCTATGACAAAGGTTTTTGAAAAATCAGGTAGTGCAAGAACTGGTGCTTTGTGTGCTGGATATTGAAGCCATAAGTCTCAAAGAAGTATTGCACGACAGATTTCATTGTCCCACGCTCATCAACCGGGAAACTGTTGATACCTAACAGCCTCTAATAATCTCAACTAACTAACTGCCGTAACTGCCTTTGACTGAGCTTGATTGTTGTTGACTTGAGGTAGTTACTGCTAACATAGGTTTATTACAAATAAAAACTAAAAGAAATAATAATATACAATAATTAAAATTTTAAAATTTTAAAATTATAAATACCCAATAGTTAGCCAGTGAATTATATAGATTGCAACTGATATGATAACTATGTATGAAATTGCACATATCTTCAGTATACAATCACAGTACCTTCGATGTATTGAGTGACATTGGTCTCAAATCCAGCACGGCAAATGTGTCGCAGTAGATTTTTCCAAGGATTGTGAAAGTGGAATTCACATCCTTCCCCGGTACCTTAATAGGGAATCTTTTACAATTACTAGATCTGGGCCGTTCTTTTTAACTTGGCACGAATCTCAAAGCCCAATAATGTGCTAGCCCGAATCTCAAAGTGGTTGAGAATTAATCTTAAACCGTAAAGTGAAGGAAATCTTTTACAGTAATGGAGAGGATACTTGTCTGTAAAAGTGGGTGTAGCAAGAACAACATATACCGAAATTTTTATTTATAACATTTTCTCAAAAAAAAAATAAACCAAAACACTCTTGTTTCTGCGACCCCAAACATTGGGGGTCCGCACGAATGCCGATGCGGCCCTATTCAAATTTTTTTTTGTTTTTTTTGTAATTGCACAACTTCCAAAGCCGCAGGTTCAAATGAATAGGGCCCAAAATCCAAAGTTTATATGTGAATTCGATTAAAACCAAAGACTTTTAAAAAAAATTGAATAGGGCCGCAGGGGCATTGTGCAGCCTCCTGACTGGAGCCGCATCGGCATTGTGCGAACTCCATTATTGGAGGCCGCAGAACACCGGTGCGGCCTGGGTAGAATTTAAAAAATCCAGAAACATGAGTGTTTTGGTTTATTTTGTTTGAATAAATGTTATATATAAAAATTTCGGCAACAGAGACAAAGGCAAAGGATAGAGCAATAAATGCAAGGAAGCCAAGCCTGGCCATTATATTAATTGGATCTTGATAAATTAATTACCCTCTTTTTCTTTCTCTGTCTCTTTTTTTTTTTTTTTTCCTTTTTAAGTGTGCTATTTAATAGAAAAATTGTGTGGTGGAAATAAGAGACACGTTACATATATGCTGTGACTTGTATGAAAGTTGTTTTGGCTATTTTTCCGACATTTTTATTAATATCCAAAGTTTAATACAAATTATTAATTATACCCAGAACTCAACTCAATATCGAAATATACCCAAGCCGGCCATTTTATGGCCGGCTATGTTCCCTCCCTAAGCCGGCCATTTTATGGCCGGCTATGTACCTTTTTTTTTTTTCTGAGAGAGACACTATGAAGATCAAAATATTGAAATCTAACTCTGAAAATTTGAAATTTTTGTTTAAATTATTTTTTATATTACTTCTATGAGGAGGGATCAAATTACAACAATAAAAAGGGCATAACTTTTGATCCGTCCGTCGGATCGGGCTGAAATTTTGACATGAGCTCCACAGCCCCAAAACCAAGCTAACTTACTTTCCAGCCCGATCCGACCGTCGGATATAGAGTTTTCGAACTTTCTTTACAATCTCAGAGTTTTTAGGGTCTTTTCGTGCATCATTTACTGTTTTGACTTTGCACGATTAAAGTTTACTGGTACAAATGCTTGCAGATCAAATTTTACATTTTTTTGAATTTGTTTACTATTTATTAAGTATTTTACAAAAAATAGTCATATTCAGACTATTGAATTTTGTACCCATCTTAATAAATAGTAAACAAATTCAAAAAAATGTAAAATTTGATCTGCAAGCACATTTTATTTAGATAATCATGTTGAACGGTTTGGATCGACGATTTGGACTTTGAAAATGAAAAAAATGGTTGTTGTAACTTGATCCCTCATCTACTTCTTTTGATGTATAATTAGCATATTTATACTAAAATACGCTAGAATACTTGAAATTATGTTGAATTACACTATATTACAATAAATTATGTTCAATTATACTAAATTACGTTAAATTACAATAACTTCGCTAATTATGCTGAAATACAGTAAAAAAAAACACTAAACTACACAAAATTACGCTATAGTAGACTGATTTTGCTCATCTTTCATGAATCATAAAAAATAGTAAAAAAATTCCGAAAATAGTAAAAATTGGTAATCTGCAAGTTCATTATGTAACTAATTTACTGAGCTACTTGGATTGAATGATATCGTCCCTATTCATATGTAACTAAGTTTCATCGTTGTTTTTCTCCTTTTCAGTGAAGATATCGTCCCTATTCATATCGTATTTTAGCGTAATTTACCGTATTTTAACGTAATTTATCGTAATTTAACATAATTTAGTGTTATTCAACATAATTTCAATTAATCTATCGTATTTTAGTATAAATATGCTAATTATACATCAAAGAAGTAATATAACAAATAATTTAAACAAAAATTTCAAATTTTCAGAGTTAGATTTCAATATTTTTTATCTTCATAGTGTCTCTCTCTAAAAAAAAAAAAAAAAAAAAAAAAAAGGTACATAGCCGGCCATAAAATGGCCGGCTTAGGGAGGGAACATAGCCGGCCATAAAATGGCCGGCTTGGGTATATTTCGATATTGAGTTGAGTTCTGGGTATAATTAATAATTTGTATTAAACTTTGGATATTAATAAAAATGTCGGGCTATTTTTTGACTTGTATGAGCTGGTTGGGTCAAAATTGAGGGATAATGGGGAAAGATAATCATCAATCATTTCTAATTTTCTTAATACATGATTATGGTGCATATTAACTGTCCTCACAACTGATTACAACTAACTTGTATATTGTTTATATCTTTGTTCTGCTGTTGTTATTAAAAGTACGAGACAAGTCAAGCCATAAAACAGCTACATCTGAAAGAACGCGAATGAACTGAACTAATTTCTCCGATTTATGGGATAGTTCAGTTCATTCAATATATAACTGAATAAATAATATATCTTCAAACTGGTACCGATACCACTGGTAACACTGGTAGGGCAACTGGTACAAAATGCTGCTTAAAGAGGCGCACCATGGAAGGAATTAAATGTGAGTCTGACTCACATCTTTACTGAAAAATAATATATCTTCAATAGTTACCATTTTCGTTCAATAACTGAATAAATAATAACTAGCCCTTCCCACTAAGTAACAACAATAAAATAACCAAGTGAATTTTACTTCCCCGGTCACAAGGAAGGCAGAAATTAATTGAAATAACACGGATAAATGGAGTTGGTCGATGCAAATACATTGTTTTCTTGGAATCCATATCCTCGACGTACCGTAAAAGATTCCCTTTTACAATTAGTTATTTACGGTTTGAGATTAACTCTCAGCCGGTTTGGGATTCGGGCTGACTGAGGGGGCAGTATTATTTGGCTTTGAGATTCGTGCCAAGTTAAAATGAACGGTCCAGATCAAGTAATTGTAAAAGATTCCCTTTTGCGGTACCGTCGGTGATATGAATTCTGTTTTCTTGTTGGACGAAACGCGGTGATAAATGGGGACTTGGGGAGGCAGATTCGAAGCGTTAACAAGAATAAAATATTAATAGATTAACACAATTCCGACATGGGCATTTGGTCTAGTGGTATGATTCTCGCTTAGGGTGCGAGAGGTCCCGAGTTCAATTCTCGGAATGCCCCACTTTTATTGTTTTCCCGAGTTCAATATTTTTTCATTCGCATGAAAATAAATTATAAGAGAGAAAAAAGGAGACTAAAAAAATGTACTTCAAAGTGTTCATATTTATTTTAATCTTATTTATGAAATTTATATCTATATATTTTATGCATAATCTATACACACGATGTTGCTCCTCTACTGATAAATCATAAAATCGTTGTCTTTGTTAAAGTAATTTTGAATCTCTTGTCCATCAATTCTCTTATTTATCTAACTTCTTCATTTTTGCTCAAAAACCGCTTTTTTTTCCGCTCACATTTCATGTAGCCGTATTTTTATAGCTATATTCTTTACCTTTGTAAAACCCTCTCCACTTGTTACCATTTTAATTTAGGGTGCAAATCTTCACCAACTATTTTTTTCTTTTTTTCTTTCTGATAGCACGCAAAGTTGTATGCGACAAGTAGTGAAGAAAATTAGTCATGTTTTTATCAGTTTCGTAATGTCATAGCACTGATATGGATCGCGTGATGCAACTTGTGTATTCCGTGACGTGACTGTTCTCTATCATCATTGTCACTCATGTCACGTCACATAATATATTATGACACCAAACTTTTTAACATTATTTCTTAATTATAATTTATTTTGTAATGGTTTCTTATTTTTTTATATATTTTGTTAATATTTTTTTGAACTTACTAAAAACTTAAGTAATAATTAAAAGCAATTAGTCACGTTTGATCGCGTCATGCGTGATCACAGCGTAACCACAAGTGATACAACTGTCTTCCACCATTTTAATCACGTCAAATAACGTTACGTAAAAATAAATTTTGATCACGTGCCGTGGATCAAAATATGCTCCTTTTCTATGAGAAAAAAGAGTACGCTCCTTTTCTTCCATCTCAATCGTTCAAATTTTATCAACAGTTTGGATTGAAAAGAAGCACTATCCTCTTAGATTGTTTGTTTATCAACACCCTCCCTTTGATCTGCCATTGTGCTCAATCAATTAATTTACCATTCTTTATTCCCACACAATTAAAAAAAAATTGACAAGCTGGAATAGACAAAAAGAACTCTTCTCTCACAACTAAAATCAAGTGTCATTAATTAGGCGAGAGAGAACCCTTCTCTTACCTTTTTCCCTCCAATTCGTTATTTTCTTTCTTGTCTCTCACTTTCAGATTTCATCTCTCATCTACTCCATTAATTTGAAGTTCCTCATGTCTTCTTTCTCTTAATCAATCTAAGTCTTTTTTTGTGTAAAATTGAGGTCTTCTCAATGAGATAAAATATGTTGATATTGTGATTCGACTCCTCGTCTTGATATGGAATTCAATACATTGGACAGAGCATGAAATTTTTAGGTCAACTATGGAAGAAATATATGCTTTAATACTCGGAAGGAATTCAAGAATCCGAAAAAATATTGACTGATCACATCAAGAGGGTTTGTTTAATTTAATGGAAGATATCGCACAAATGACAAATGAAATTGTGAAGTTAAAAAGAACCGACCTGAAACCTGAACTGGATGCGTTGTTTGGTTTTCCCTCAAGCTGATTCAGGAACTGTTTGTTTGTTCTATCAAGAGAGTTTGTTTGCACACCCTATTTGAACTCGTCCAGTTCTTCCTTCAGAATTTGAAGCTGACTGCCTCAGACGAGAGGTCGATCTGAACATGGATTCTAAGTTTTGTGCTTTCAACATGTTTTTCACCGTTTCCTCAGTGTTCAATGCATAAGTAAATAAAGTTTGAATTTCTGATTTCATGAAACCACGCCCTCCAATTGATTATTTCATTTTCTCATTTTGCTAGGGTGAAATGTAATTCGTGAATGGAAACTTGTCTTAATCTTATATGTTGCTCTTATGTTGTTTTATTAAACAAGATATGTCTAGTAGGAAAATAATTGCAGTTAACTCCAATATTTTAAATTATTTTTATTAATTAAAATGGAGGTCACAACTTTAATGATTTAGTGACTGGTCAGAGCGCAAATTATTAAGTCAGTGTGAATTGAGAAATAAAATAAGCTGTAGAATTAAAGTAGAGGGGGCAAAATTATCCATTCATTTTTTTATAATCAATGTGTGGGAACTAGAAATAAAGAATAGTAAGATATGATAAGTCAAATGACTGGGCAGGATGGACAGATCAAAAGAGAATATTATATTATATTGGAATTTAGAACGATGCTCTTTTTCTTAATTATATTTAAGTTGTTATTATATTATATCTAAGTTGTTGATAAAATTTGAAAGATTGAGATAGAAAAAAAGAAAGATGCTCTTTTTCTTAAAAAAAGAGAAGCATATATATTGTGATTTACGTATATCAAATTATAGCGTGTTAATTATTTTCTTCATTAGACAAGAAAAATGAATTTATAATTGTTTTTAAATTGAAGTGGTACGAATTTTAAAATAATCGGACGGATAAAATTTTATACTGAAGTATGATGGGCGGTATATGATCTAACCGAAATTTTTTTAGTTGACACCCTTCAAAAATCAAATTAAATGAATATCACCTCTGGGGCCTTATTTTCAATCCTACTACCCTCGCTAACCCAGTTCGCGCACCAAATAGGTGGGTGCGCGGATTGGGTTGGCGCACCTAGATAATGCAACATCTCCTCCTTTGAATCTTATTAAAATTTGGAGGCGGGCCCTATTACCTTCTCTCTCCTCTCTCTATTTGTTGGAAAATTATAAAACAATAAAGGTGGGCCCATAAACTTATAAATTAATGCCATATTACCTTAATTCTCTCCTCCTTTGAATCTTATTAAAATTTGGAGGTGGGCTCTATTATTTTCTCTCTCCTTTTTCTATTTGTTGAAAAATTATAAAACAATAAAAGTAGGGCCCATAAACTTATAAATTAATGCGGCAGCTCATTTTGAATTGGTTTCGGCAAAACAACTTGTGCGCCAACCCAGTCCGCACATTTGGTGCGCGAATTGAGTTAGCGAAGGTGGTAGTATTAAAAAAATGACCAAACGGGCGGTATTCATTTAATTTGATTTTTGGAGTGTCAACTAAAAAAATTTCGGGTGATATGAACAGTCTGAAATATTTAGATTAGAGAGGAGTCAGAGGGCAAAAGGGAAGTTTCGATGTCTGTATCATACTTTGTACCTATTCACGGCGGTTTCCCGCTTCTCGCACGTTAAAAGTTCCTTTCCAAACACAAAACACGAACGAGAGAATACCGACGCGAGACACGTAATGAAAAAGAGCCCTACGACACGAATCGATGTTTGTAGAGATTACAGTAAATCCGGTTGAGCAGTGCTGAACCTTATCCAAAAATCCAGTCACTTAACGCATCGTAGAAAATAGTATTAGGAAGACGCGGTGTACATGTAGTTTGTAGAAATCAAGATAGTTTAAAGAAATGCCAAAGAGGAAGATAGAGTAGGCAAATTATTTATATGGTTAATCCAATCGTATAAAATTGTCAAATATGAACATACAGATTTATCATAAATTAATTTTATAATAATAAAGACTAATAGCGTGTCTAAATGCTAATTCAATTTCAATATCCATTTCATAAATTTATATTTATAAGTCTTTTGAGTTTAAATTATTATATAATTTTCATAAAACTATGTATCTTCTCATTATTTTAGTAGCTTCTTATTATTGAAAATTACTTGGAAAATAACAAAAAGTAAAAATTATTATATCTCCTAATCATTTGCATAGTTTATATTTGTTTGTCATTTCTGTACATTTCATTATTATAGTTGAAAAACAAACAATAACAATTATTTTCTTTTTAATAGTTTTTTAAGGAAACATTTTACGCATAAAGTAATTTTTGGATCGGTTTTTCATGCAAATAAACAAACCCTTAGCTCCAATAATCATAGTAATCTTATTCCCAACTAATACACATATTATATTTGTGTTATTTTTTTAAGTATTTCTGAATTTGAAAAATTGTAAAAACATGTTTTTTTCAATATTTAGTGAAAATCACAAATTATTTTGATTGTCTTATAAATGACAGAATTTAATACATTATTTTATTACAAAAACAACAAACTATGTTCAAATTATATCTGTATTACACTCGAATTAGGAAGTTTTCAAATTAGAAATTAGAATGACATTAATGCTCTGTATATCAACTACCACTGAATTTAATTATTTGAAAAAAGAACAAACACATATTCATAAGTACTAAAGTACTTGCAAAATGTAAAAACATCAGCTTTAAATTGTTGCTTATTTTCTCAGGTAAGCAACATAGACCGATTCCATTCAAACAGTACCGCAATAAGCCAAGCAGCCAACGACATAGCACCAAACCGAATTCGGATACCCTAAATAACTCAAATTTTGGTTTTGGATCCGGACCGTCCGATCTTCTATGGCACGAATTTTGAAGGGATCCCGTGCATTCCATCTCGGGCCGGATTGGACCGAATTCTGATCGGACGGTCTGATCTAAACTCAAAATAAACTCAAAATTTGAGTTACTTCAGAGGATCCGGACTCCCACCAAAAAGGTCAGAAGCTCGATCTCACCTCTCCGTCTCGGCCTCTCTCCACTCTTTCTCAGTCTCCCTCCTTCTTCTTCGACTAAACTATTATCATCGCCATGGCAATGGCGCCTCTTCTATTATTTCTCTTCTTATCTCTTGGATATTTCGGGGTTGATTCAGTGTACATACCATACAACACCTCACAGCAAATCGTGGCGGGAAAGCTGAATGTACACGTGGTGGCTCACACGCACGATGACGTGGGATGGCTCAAGACCGTTGATCAGTACTACGTGGGGTCAAATAACTCTATCCGGGTTACATTTTATTGTGCCTTCTTTTTCTCGCTTTTGGAATTTCTGGGAGTAGTAACTGTACTGCCCTGTACGAAGACCACTCTCTAGTCAATGGTAGAGTGAGGCTATGGTGCTATGCATAGCACGGATGGGGTCCGTGCTACGGCTCAAAATTTGACTTTTTAAAATTCTAACGGTCGATCCAACCGTTCAATGTGATAACCATATGAATATGTACTTGCAAACTAAATTTTATATTTTTTCGAATTTTTTTACTATTTTTTAGATAGGTAGAAAAATCAGTGTTTTCTGAAAAATTCTGGACCATCAAAATTCTACCTATCTAAAAAAATAGTAAAAAAATTCGAAAAAATATAAAATTTAGTTTGCAAGTACATATTCATATGGTTATCACATTGAACGGTTGGATCGACCGTTCGAATTTTGAAAAGTCAAATTTTAAACCGTAGCACGGACCCCATCCGTGCTATGCATAGCACCATAGGCTCACTCGTCAATGGTATGTATAATTTCTAAATTAGAATAGAGGCTCAAACCACTGGAAGTGTTTAACTGAAATTGGAATAAACTGAAATTTGAAGACAAATTATAGTTAACCCTTTCATATGCTTTTTCCGGTTGAACTAGAATTTCTGATCAAACAAATTATCTCTGAAAAATGCTAAGAAGCTTTTAAGAAATGTAATCTAGATAGACAGTATACCGTGTACTATGAATATGATGCCTACTTAATTCCACAATCGAATGCAGGTCTTATTTCTGCTTGACTCCCTGTGAACCTCTATGACTTATTGGTACTAGTTATCACTAAATTTGTACCTATAGGAATAGTATCTGTACTGTACTATGGGAAGACCACTCTCTGGTCAACGGTGAACAGAATTTCTAAATTAGAATAGAGGTTCAAACCATTGGAAGTGTTTAACTAAAATTGGAATTAAATTGATACATGAAAAATTGAAAACAAATTAGAGTTATCCCTTCATATGCTTTTTCCGGTTGAATTAGAAGTTTGTGATCACACAAACTATCTCTGGAAAAATGCTAAGAAACTTTTAAGAATTGTAATCTTGATTGACAGTTTACTGTGTACTATAAATAGGATGCCTACTTTATTCCACAATCTAGTTCCTGTTGCTTATTATTCAATACATGTATTATTTCTGCTTGACTCCCTGTGAATTCTATAACTTATTGGTACTAGTTATCACTAATTTCGAACCTAAGAGCCTTCATATTCTTAGATGGATGAAAAGTCTGAGATAGGAGCCCTTAAAACCATTTTGAAACAGAAGGATTAACTTTATGCGAATTTAATTTTGTTTTTAGGATAATGGATTCGGGTCATTTCATGCTATCTTTTATCTTTTTCTTTATTGAACTTTTTTATTTTCTTTGATATCGCGTTAGACCATTTGTTCTATAAACCAAATTAAATATGAACATCCAATAGAAGCAGACACGTCTTCTTAAATTTCATTCAATCTAGGGTGCTTGTGTGCAAAATGTTCTGGATTCAATGGTGACTGCTCTCCTAAAAGACAAAAACCGAAAGTTCATCTATGTCGAACAGGTAGCTTTTATTTGATGGAAACATGTTTAGAAAAGTAATGGTTGTCTTTCAAGTGATTTATAGGGTCCTGGAATATATGGTTTATAATTTCAAGTGTTTTTTGTAGGCCTTCTTCCAGAGATGGTGGCGCCAGCAAAGTGAAATGATCAAGGAGACGGTTAAAGGATTCATTGACTCTGGTCAATTAGAGTTCATGTAAATTATTTTTTGTCTCATTTTAGTATTAGTTAATCATGAATTCAGCCAGTTAACTGGATTAAATCATTGTTACAACTAGGCACTATTTGACTGTCAGACGTAAAATAAAATTCAATAAGAACAATGACTTGAGTCTTACTTCTGTCTGCATGTATGATTTTTAAGAAATGGAGGAATGTGCATGCACGACGAGGCAACTGTACACTACATAGACATGATAGATCAAACAACACTTGGCCACCGATTTATTAAGCAGGAATTTGGCAAAATTCCACGGATTGGGTGGCAGATTGATCCATTTGGACATTCATCTGTGCAAGCATATCTACTGAGTGCACAAGTACAACTTTTATTTTCATATCTGTTCTTACATTAGAGTTAAATGAAGGATTCTTCTTTCGGCTTTGCACCAACTGGTAAGGTTCCTCAGTTCGTGCACTCCAGCCACATCTTAACTTTGACCCAATCAAGCCCCTTACTGTTTATGTGGAGTTCAAATTAACTTAATTTACTATCTCAATTGTAGAGCCTCAACAATGAAGATATCATCATTTAGTCTAATATTGGGGCTCCATTTCTATCAGTTGTGCAATTTGAGACCTGTCACAAAATGAAATATTTACAGTTGAAAATAACTTATATATGATGGAATATTTTTTAATGAATAGCACTTTTGGAATTTCAGGTGGGGTTCGATGCACTTTATTTCTTCCGGATAGACTACCAAGACAAGAACAAGAGGAAAGATCTGAAAGAGCTTGAGGTTGTATGGAGAGCTTCCAAGACTTTTGGATCCTCTTTAGATGTAAGCTAGAGTTACTTCCTAACAAATAAGTTTTCCACATGCTCTTAAGAACTCGGATTTTTGAAATAAGGAAACCTTTAGATATTTGTTATTTGCATATGGACTCTGTGAAAATTCCTATTCCCAGTCTTGTCTCTACAAAAAGTAGTGTGTTTTCTCAAATGAAATTTCCATATTTTTGAAGAATTTTGAAGACTAAATAAACAAATTAGCAATTTTGAAAGGACTATTTATACAAATTCTTACTACTGAAAAATAGTCAACAAATTCTCTCTGTCTCTAGTACTCTGGAGTATGTACTCGGAAGATCTTTTCGTATTCCTTGTTTCAACATCATGTTCATAAAAGGGAACATACTCGTCGTCTTTAAACTTTTTAATGTTATGGTATTATTTAGATTTTTTCTGGCATCTTCCCAAAGAATTATGAGCCGCCACCTGGAGATTTTTACTTTGAAGTCGATGACACATCTCCTGTTGTTCAGGTACAATGGTCTTTTAGCACATGCATGAGTTTTGTGTTATATTTATTTTGTACTTATGTGAGTAATTTGCTCTCTCTAATCCCCCTCCTCCCCCCTGCAAATTGAAAATGTAGGATGATCACCTATTGTTTGATTACAATGTTCAAGAAAGAGTTGATGATTTTGTTGCTGCTGCTCTTGCCCAGGTTTTCAAATCTAGCTTGAAGTTCACATCCTATCAATTTATTTTATTAGAGTATGACTATTGGTATGACTATCAGCTTGGTCTAACATGAGTTACTTTTGTTATATTACTAGGCAAATATCACAAGAACGAATCATGTAATGTTCACCATGGGCACTGATTTCAAGTACCAATATGCGGAGTCTTGGTTCAGAAATTTGGATAAACTTATCCACTATGTAAACAAGGTACATGTTAGTTATTTTTTGTACCAAATTTAAAACATTTAGGATTGTGGGCTAGGCTTAAAATTCTTTCGAAATTGTGAAATTTTTAATATATCCCTTTTGTTTTGTTTTTTTTGAGGAAATAATATATCCTTTTTGTTTAACTAATTTTGCACTTTCTTATATTCACTATCATAATTTCAGGATGGGCGTGTCAATGCATTATATTCTACACCCTCTATATATACTGATGCAAAATTCGCAGCAAATGAGAAATGGCCTATTAAAACAGATGATTTCTTCCCGTTAGTGATAAGCGTGATTTAAACAGTGTCTTATTTTATGGTATAAATATTTGATGCTTATAATGTGACTTTTTTCAGATATGCAGATAATCCAAATGCATATTGGACAGGGTACTTCACAAGTAGGCCTGCACTGAAACGTTATGTGCGTCAGATGAGTGCATACTACTTGGTATAGCTTCCTGTCAAATTTTTATCAATGTCCCAGTGAGGATAATAGTTATCATTCTCATACCTGAGAAATGAATTTGATTAGATACTTTGAACATTAATATTTTTTAAAGCTTCTGAGCAATGCGTAATGTGCTTCTTTACATCGCAACTGCTACTGGTTTCTTACTTGGTGTTTATCAACAAGTACAGTAAGTATCGGTCATAACTAGGTATAATCGAATTAATAACGCATTCATTCAGGCAGCAAGGCAATTGGAATTTCTAACAGGAAGAAGTGCTTCAGGACCAACAACTGACAGCCTAGCAGATGCTCTGGCAATAGCCCAGCACCATGATGCTGTGAGTGGAACAGAGAAACAGCACGTGGCAAATGATTATGCCAAAAGATTGTACATTGGCTATGCAGAGGTTAATTTTTTAATTCTTGTATGAGCAGAATGTTACATGTTCCCTTATCCATTCAAAACCAGCAGAACTTACAAAACTAGTAAAATATTATCAATACCTTTACCTTTACCTTTACTTTGAATCAGTCAACTTAACCCATATCACTCTTGCTTATTTTGGATCATTTTATTTACAAAAACTGTTTGCCCCTGCTGATAAATTAGTAAATATTATGTACATGTGTGTGCACGCACACATAGGGAAGAAATATATAATTTTTGTAAAGAGGGATAATTTTGGAATGAAAAGAAGAAGTTACCATTCTATAGGAGAAACGCCATTGTGATGCCATCTGTGATATTGGTTGTTTTACTGGGGTGTCCTTAATATTTAACATATGCAGGGGTACCATGAAACTCCATTTTATTAACTTTGTCTATTGACTCTCAAAGGGATGTTGATATTCAAGACAAAGCAAAATTAAAGAGAGTAAGCCTTAAGCCTTAATATTAGAGAATAGTAAAATATTTGTACATTTCAGGCAGAGAAATTGGTCACATCTTCACTTTCTTGCTTGACAGAGTCATCCTCAAAAATCGGATGTTCAAATCCAACAACAAAGTTTGAGCAAGTTAGTTGATTGTTGCTATCTATTTAATTTTATCAATTCTCTTTTTGTTAGAGGTACAATGTTTCAAAGGTTCTTTCTTCTGATTGCTTATTTTCAGTGCCCACTACTAAACATAAGCTACTGCCCTCCATCTGAAGTTGATCTATCCAATGGTAAATTCTTGGTAAGGAGAACTGACAAAGTTTCTTAATTACTTGTGTTCGGAAAAGGGTTGTTTCTTTGAAACATCGTTTTTCTAATCAATTGCTTACTGTAGGCTGTTGTTGTGTACAATTCTCTTGGATGGAAAAGAGAGGATGTATTACGAGTACCTGTAAGAAATTTCTCCTTCTTTGCTTTTCTTTACTTGGTTAATTTTTAACATGGTATATTAATCAGGCCTATTCAGGTAATCAACCCATGACTATAATATAGCTCAGTACTGATAGAAATCAGTCAGTATTGGCCCCAATTGGGGCGTAAGTGACCAGTATTGTAGCAGCTTTAAAGCTCATTTGCAAAAATATGCAGGTTGTGAGCCAATATGTGTCAGTACAAGACTCAGAGGGGAGAGAAGTAGAGTCACAACTGTTACCACTGACCGATGCATCTCTCAGATTAAGAAGGCAACATGTCAAGGCTTACCTTGGCACATCTCCTACTGCTACTCCCAAATATTGGCTCATTTTCCCGGCCTCAGTGCCTGCTCTTGGTTTCTCCACTTATTTCATCTCAGGTTCTACCAAATCAGGTACCAAATATTTCGTTACATATATGGTCCCGCCATTCATAAATCATGACCCGAGGTTTTAGATTCTTGGTTTTTCTTAAGGTTTTAGTTCCTAATCCTACCAACCCAACCCTAATCCCGAGCATCTATTCTAATCTTAATATTACATGAACCATAAATGTAACCATCAGTTGCTTACAGAATGGTGTTTTGGGTAATACTACCCTTTTTATTGACCATTAGTGTTATATTTTTTTTTTACTGAAATACAATTAGAGTCGTTGTCTTATGATAGGCAAAGTTGCTTCGCTGGAGAAACTATACCCTTCACAAGGAAGTACAATGAACAGTGTAGCAATTGGGAAAGGCCATTTAAAGCTACTTTTTAATGCAAATGGAGGTTTATATCAGTACTCAGATGGCAAAAACTTGGTAAATAGTTCAAGTTGTATTTTTGTGTACTTTGGCGGTTCAAGTTTCTGCATTGTATGTTTAAGCTAACTTTTTTGTAATTTTCCCAAAGGTAAATGCAGGTATTGGTCAGACATACAAGTTCTATAGTAGTTATAACGGAAGCAATACTGATCCTCAGGTTAATTTTGTTATCTCTATCAATTTTCTTTTGGTTTTCTTACCTAAAATACACAAATGCTCTGCCAAATTAGCATTTCCTGCTTTTTTTTAGGCCCTGGGGGCTAAGTCTCCCTTATATATTTTTACCTTCCTTTCTTTTTTTTTTCCCTTTCTTACTTTTTAATTTCCTTTTTCTATTTTTTTTCTTCTTCTTTTGGCTTCCTGAAGGCTTCTGGAGCTTATATATTCCGTCCAGATGGCACATATCCAATTGAATATGAAGGAACGGTAAAGAATTCCTTCACAAATGCTGAATTTTAGCATCATTTAGAGAAAAATTGGGAAACCTTCTAATTAAGCAGTTTTCTTATGTCTTAAAGTATCTGGTTTATTATACTCTTTTCCCCTTTAGGCACGTTTCATTTACTTGTTTATCTGTGTTTTAACTTGCCTCATCTTATACTTCTAAAGGAGCCATTGATGGTAATGAAGGGATCTATAGTGGATGAAGTGCACCAGCAGATTAATCCTTGGATATATCAGGTCTGTTATTGCTTTTCACTTATGATTACATATAAAATGATATATATTAGACCCTGTTATGCATGTTATATCATGTGTTAAAGAGTTATATTTTTCTGTGCAGATAACTAGAGCCTACAATAGCAAGGAGTACGTAGAAACCGAATTCATTGTAAGTACCAATGAATAGGAACTTGCAAATGGGTCCTGCAAAGCGATTTCATTTTCAATTTAGTCCTGGAAATCTGATTTTAACCCCCCCGCCTCATTTTTGACAAGAACGTACAGGGTCTTAAAAAACCAATTGGTAACAGTTTATCCACTACGCCCCCATCTTTGGTCTTATCCAAGAATACAGCTTTTTCTTTCCTCTTTTACCAGTGTCCTTTTCATTCTGAAAAATATTGTCCTTGATAATTGTTGAGATTTATGTAATATATAGAACTATAGGGTCATTTTGGTAAGATAGGAATTATAGAGATTCGTGAGGTTATGGATGTAAGATGTAATGCCTTTATAGGCTCAAAGTGAACAAGGAATGGAACAAGTTTTTTCAGATTCATTTTCTAATTCTATTTGGTATCAGAGCTTCAAAACCTAAAAACGACACTGTAGCTACAGTACCGCGCGACCAGAGAGGAGCTCCGCCAGGCCGCCTGAGCTCCGCCCCCCCCACCCAGTCGGGTCGCCTGGCCCCGCTGAAGCTCCGCCAGGCCGCCTGAAGCTCCACCGCTGGCTCCGCCCTAGATCTGGTCTGAGCCGTGGATCTGCTGGCTCCGCCAGATCTGGTCTGAGCCGCCTAGCTCCGGTGTTTCATGCCTCCGCCTCTGGTCTGAGCTGCCTAGCTCCGCCTCCCTAGGTCTGGCTCCTCCATAACTCCGCCTCTCTAAGGCAGTCGGTTTTTTGCTTTCTCTCTTCTAAGGTCAGCCAAGCTTTTTTTTGCTTTCTCTCCCTTTTAGGCCGAACCAAAGGTAAGAGGGTTGTTATTTGCTTGATTTGGCCGGCGTGGGGGGCCTTTAACCCCACGATACCCGAGAAGCGGGTTTGAATCGGGTTCTCGATCGGGTTTGATCGGGTTTAAGCTCGAATCTTGATGGGATAGATCAAGATCGAGTCAAGAAAGAGAGAGATGGTTTAGATTCGTCTTGAGGGAGCAAGATCGGGTCTTTACGAGAGATACGAGTGATCGGATCAAGAAAGGGAAGGAAGTCGCGTGTGATCTGTGTGATCGAGACTTGGATCCTTTGAGAGAAGATGTCACCAAAGAGCTCGGAGGGTAAAGGGGCTCTAGAACTACTGACAGGTGTTGATCCAGAAGTTCTAAAGGTGTTGGTTGGACTCATACAGGGAGCCAGTGCCTCGACCAATACCCTGGCACGTGATCCACCGCAGGTGAAGCTAGATCTCCAAGCTGTGGAGCTTAAGCTTGATGGACCGGCCACATATCTGAGTTGGTCGCGTCGGATCGAGACTGCTCTAGAAGGGAGGAAGCTCAAGGGGTATCTGACAGGGGATGAGCCAGCGAGTGGTACTACTCAGGCCGATGAATGGAGGACCACACATGCCTTGATCTACACGTGGTTGCTCAACTCGATGAAACAATCGATCGCCTCTTCAGTAGATGGCATTCGACTTGTGAAGGACATCTGGGCAAAGCTGAAGAGGACCTATGGTGGGACTGAGAACCACATGAGGGTGTTCCAGATTCAACAGGAGATAGAGGATGTGGTGCAAGGAGATAGATCGATTCAGGATTACTCCTTGGATCTGGAAAAGCTGTGGGCAGAGTTTGATCACTTCTCACAAGTGTCGTGCTGTATTGATCCGAGCTGCAAGAGTCGGGAGCTCCTTACACGGATAAGGACTATGCAGTTTTTGTCTCATCTGAACTCGGCCTTTGATCAAAGGAGATCAGTTCTCCTAGCCCAGCCGAAGATCCCTTCATTGGATGAGGCCATTGCTGCGATGATGCAAGAGGAGAGTCGCATGAGGATACATGCTGAGCCGAGTGGACCTCCTAGTGCGCGATCAGCTTTGGCCGCCTCGAGCTCAGGTATGACAGGTGCCAAGGGGGGAGACTCGCAGGTGTTACAACTGCGGGGAAACAGGCCATCTGATCAAGGCTTGTCCTAAGCCACCAAAGGAGAGAGATGCAGGTGGTAAAGGGCAGTTTGGGAATCGAGGACGCGGCCGTGGGGGCCGAAGAGGTGGAAGAGGAGGCAACCGGGCAAATCTGATGGTTGCAGAGGAAGAAGAAGAAGCTATTGTGGAGTTATCCGAGGAGGATCTGATCATGGAAGCGGCCTCACAGATAGTCAGGAGGAGGCAAAAAGGAGCAAGTGAGGAGAAGAGTGTGGTCGATGATGCATCCACCTCATCTGCATCCAGGGGTAACTTTGCTTCTGTTGCTTACTCAACCACAGGTACAGCCACAGGTACTTGTGATACACTTGCCCTTCCCTCTATATCCACCACTAGATCACCAGATTGGATAGTCGATTCTGGTGCATCTCGCCATGTGACTGGGGCTGCTAGAGAGTTTTCTTCTTATACTCACCTAGCAGTTCCAGAGAGCATCCGGACAGCCGATGGTACGGCCCAGCCGGTGGTTGGTAAGGGTACTGTGAAATGTACCAACACTCTGACTCTGTCTAATGTTTTGCATGCTCCTTTTCCCGTGAATCTTCTATCTATAAGTGCCATTATCTCACAACTAAATTGTGTTGTTGTGTTTGATAATCCCAAGGTGATCTTCCGAGAGAAGGGGACGGGCAAGGCACTTGGGACTGGCACACTACATAGAGGCTTGTGGTACATGGATAAGGAGGGTATGGGCTCGGCCCTCTCATCCATCGTAGAGAAAGCTAGAGGAACTGAGAGAAGTGTGGAGGACTTACTGCTGCTCCATCATAGGCGCTTAGGTCACTCTTCATTTCCTGTTTTGAGTAGGTTGTATCAGCCTTTGTTTGAAAAGGCCGATAAGGAAAAGTTGGTATGTGATGCATGTGAGTTAGGCAAACATACCAGAAGCTCTTATGCTAGTTCTGGGAATAGGAGGTCTTGTAGTTTTGATTTGATTCACTCAGATGTATGGGGACCTTGTCCTACAACTACCTTGAATGGATTTAGATATTTTGTGTCATTTATTGATTGTTTTTCTCGTTTGACTTGGCTTTACTTGATGAAAAACAAGAGTGATGTACTTGCTTGCTTTAAAGATTTTCACAAAATGGTTCATACTCAATACGGTGCAGTTGTGAAGGTATTGAGGTCTGACAACGGGACAGAGTACACTAATAGGGCATTTGGGGAATACTTGTCATCCCAGGGAATACAGCATCAAACCACGTGTCCGTACACACCAGAGCAGAATGGGGTAGCGGAACGGAAGAACAGGCATCTCCTTGAGGTAACTCGAAGTATGATGATTTCTATGAAAGTCCCAAAGTACTTGTGAGGGCAAGCAGTTCTGACAGCAACCTATTTGATCAACAGGATGCCCTCGCGGGTATTGGACTGGAGATCTCCAGTTGAGATGCTGACAGGTAAGAATGGAGACATTCTTCCTCTCAAAACATTTGGGTGTGTATGCTTTGTACATGACAATAGGCCAAATGTGGGAAAACTTGATCCAAGAGCTGTGAGGTGTATCTTTGTGGGGTACTCAGCTACTCAAAAAGGGTATGCTTGCTGGAGCCCGGTTGAGAGAAGAATGTTTGTTAGTATGGATGTTACCTTTCACGAGCTCGAACCATATTACTCCTCAGAAGCAACATCACCATTTGAAGACTCGCTCGATACAGGAGGTATGAGGCGAGAGGGGGAGAATAGTAGTGATGGTGAGAGGAGGACGGTGACAGTGAGTGTGGGTGGTACACGTGAGTTTGATTCGGCTAGGGTTGAGCCCGAAGGTGAGAGGATTGAGCCCGAAAGTGGTAGAACTCAGGCTCAGGGGGAGTCGAGATATGGTGAAGTGTATGTAAGGAGAAAGAAGCAGAATGAGGGAGCTATGCCTATAGTGCCACATGTGCCAAGTCCCTTGTCCCTGCCTACTCCGACTCTTGAGATACCTACACCATTCACCTCAGATGAGGAATACACAGGTGATGATTCCTCTTCTTACTCCCACTCCCCTATCGGTAAGGAGGACTCCTCGCGAGAATGCAGGCATTCCCCCGGACCGATATGGTTTCCCACATGACATTGCCAAATTTGTCTCTTACTCACACATATCACCTGTACATGGAGCATTTATTGCATCATTAAACACTGTCTCTATCCCTAAGTGCTGGCAGGTTGCTAAAGGAGATCCGAAATGGAAAGCAGCCATGCTAGAAGAGCTCAGTGCCCTCTGCAAGAACAAAACCTGGGAACTTGTGTCACTTCCACCAGGCAAGAAGGCTGTTGGATGCAAGTGGGTCTTCACAGTAAAGCAGAATCCAGAGGGTCTGGTTGAGCGCTACAAGGCTCGGTTGGTAGAGAAGGGGTACAGTCAGACCTATGGCATTGACTATGATGAGACCTTTGCACCCGTGGCGAAGATGAGCACAGTGAGGACACTGATTTCCATGGCAGTGAATGGTGGATGACAGTTACACCAACTCGATGTGAAGAATGCATTTCTTCATGGTGATTTGTTTGAGGAGGTGTACATGGAGGTTCCACCAGGTTTTGGCACAAACCAGATAGTGGGTAAGGTGTGCAGGCTCAAGAAGTCGCTCTATGGGTTGAAGCAGTCCCCTCGGGCCTGGTTTGATAGGTTCAGGAAGGCTATGGTAGGCATGGGCTATCAGCAAATCAATGCTGACCACACGGTGTTTTCTCGACAACATGGTGGTCACATTACTATGCTGGTTGTGTATGTCGATGATATGATCATTACCGGGGATGATGAGGGGGAGATTGCACAGTTGAAGGCAAGATTGGGGAAGGAATTCGAGGTGAAGGATTTGGGACAGCTTAGGTACTTCCTTGGGATTGAGGTGGCTCGTGGAGCAGAGGGGATTGTTTTATCCCAAAGGAAGTATGTCCTAGACTTGCTCACAGAGACAGGCATGTTGGGGTGCAGGCCTGCAGTTTCTCCAATTGATGTGAAGGCCAAGATGAGTGCAGAGGCAGGAGAACAGGTTGATCGTGAGAGGTACCAGAGACTGGTAGGCCGATTGATCTATCTGGGTCACACTCGTCCCGACATATCATTTGCAGTAAGCGTGGTGAGCCGCTACATGCATGACCCTAGAAAGGGTCATATGGACGCAGTGTATCACATTCTGAGGTACCTGAAGAGTGCACCAGGGAAGGGCTTGATCTTCAGGCAGAATGGGCACATGAACATTGAGGGCTATTGTGACTCTGACTGGGCTAGCTGCCTCGATGACAGGAAGTCTACATCTGGCTACTGCATGTTTGTAGGAGGCAACTTGGTCTCTTGGAAGAGCAAGAAGCAGCCGGTTGTTGCGAGATCGACGGCAGAAGCTGAGTATAGGGCTATGGCATTGGGAGTTGCTGAGATGCTGTGGCTGAAGAGGTTACTGGAAGATCTCAAGGTGAATCACGTAGAAAAAATGAAGTTGTGGTGCGATAGCAAGTCAGCAATCAGCATTGCTAACAATCCTGTGCAGCATGACAGAACCAAGCATGTGGAGATCGATAGGTTCTTCATAAAGGAAAAGCTGAAAAGTGGACTATTGGAGCTGAGTTATGTAGCTACTGGAGATCAAGTAGCTGACTGCCTCACCAAAGGACTTGGCGCAATAGATCTAGTTAGGTTATGTGACAAGATGGGCTTGAGGGATATCTTTTGCCCATCTTGAGGGGGAGTGTTGAGATTTATGTAATATATAGAACTATAGGGTCCTTTTGGTAAGATAGGAATTATAGAGATTCGTGAGGTTATGGATGTAAGATGTAATGCCTTTATAGGCTCAAAGTGAACAAGGAATGGAACAAGTTTTTTCAGATTCATTTTCTAATTCTATTATAATATTTTGCAGGTGGGGCCAATACCTGTACAAGACGGAGTTGGAAAAGAAGTGGTCACAGAGATTACAACTAGCATTGCTTCCAACAAAACATTTTACACTGACTCAAATGGTCGTGATTTCATCAAAAGGGTATGCAAAAATCACTTTTTTGAAAAAGCTACTTCCCTTTCTCATATGTCTTATTTGATTTTCTTGAACTAAAATGGACTAAATAGTGTGAGCTCCCTGAACCAAGGAGGTTTTCATTTTGAAATGTTTAAAATGGAAAATAAATATACTTAAAATACATTAGCACTAGTCACTTCAATTATTGAATTCATCAATGATTTGCAGATTAGGGATTATAGAAAAGAGTGGCACTTGCAGGTAGACCAACCTGTTGCTGGCAACTATTACCCGGTAATGTTTTTCTCCACACTTGATTTTTTTACTTTTACACCTTAAAATATTTGGTTGTGAAACCTCACTTTTAAATCCTAAAAGATTTGTAAGCTTCTAACTTGATATTCACTGCCAAAAGCCACTAAATGTACTTATTAATCCTATTCTCACCTTCCAACAATGCAAGAAGGGAAAAATAATGTTTCCTGGGATCAGCTTGGTACCAATGATAGACAAAGATTAGTACAGGTCCCCATAGCTAAGTACTAGAATTCCTACTAGTGCCAACCTATAGCTGAGATCTGGATCTGGTATGGCAATGAGGTCATAACTCATAACAGTGCCAAACTAGGTGAGATCTGGTGTTGTAAGGACTGACTACAACTTGAGAACTGTGCATAGTGTTTCAAATCTATTGGTTTATATTTGCAATGGCTACTAGTTTTCTCTACCCTTGGAGGGTTTGACCTGATTTTAGATACAGAGTACAAGTGCCTCTGTTCATCTCACTTCTAGAAGTATAATAACCTAAAATGTAAAACTCAGATAACAAAATTTTACTGTTAGATGTGATTTATATCACTTTCTCTATACAGAAAAATATTGCGGCATACAACTTTTTTATTAGCATCAAAGAGTCTGTAAAACTTCATATGGCATTTTGTGTGCATTTTTTTGCATGCTCTTAATTTCCATCAAAAGGTAGTCAAAATGCCATATTATTTTTATGTGCTTGTAGAGAAAGTGACATTTATCACATCTGATGGTATTATTTTGTTATTGAGTTTCTTATTTATTTTATGGTATATGAAAAATGGAGGCATTATGATTTGAGCCAATAAAATTGGAGCCGTTTGAACCTTTACATTTAAATAAGACAAGTTAATCTATTGCATCTGTATATTCTCTTATCTGTTATCAGATTAATTTGGGGATATATATTCAAGATGAAAGCAAGGAGTTGTCGGTGTTAGTTGATAGGTCTGTCGGTGGGTCCAGCATAGCTGATGGACAAATAGAGTTAATGGTGCATAGGTAAGTTGTATAACTTCATATCCCTCCCTGGTAAAGTTCAGACATAACCATGCATGTCCTTGAAAAATGAAGGCAATTATCGGATCCCTTTCTTAACAAAGGTTGTAAATTTGCCTTAGAAATGACAACCATGAACAATTTAACTAGTTGCTTTATCCAGAGCACTGATAATGTACTATTATTCATTAATTTTGGTCTTTGATTTCTGGATGGTGTGTAGGAGACTACTCGTTGATGATGACAGAGGTGTAGATGAGGCCCTTAATGAAACAGTCTGTACCAGTTATGGATGTGCTGGTTTAGTTGTAAGTACTCCTGAGAAAAACTTATTGGTTGTTTCTATATGTTTTGCTTTCTTATATAGAAGCTGGAGGAGTTTGACATTCCTCCAACATTCTGCCTCAATCATGACTCCACTTTTAACAGTTTGATCATAAGAAATCTAAGAACTCTAAAAAGACTGTTAACAATCTATATCTCTTCATTTACACTCTTATCAAATATTGCTGTATTTTGTCTTGATTATGATTCTCATCGAGAACACAACGAACAAATCATAGCAATTATCCATGTCCATGGATTTTCACGAAACTCCTTACGTCATTCAAATCAAAAGCACAGTATTTGAGATCCATATTTTTTATATTAACTTTAAAACATGGGAGTAGTTGATTAAAAAAAAAAAATCATCGCATAACCGAAGCAATTTAAATGAATGAATGATTGAAGGCATTTGAACTCTGGGAAACTTAAAATGAGCTAATGCTGTTGCATTCAAGTTAATAAATTCTTTCTTATATAAGAAATTTCTGCATTAGTTACTGCTATTATCTTTTCTTTCTGAAGTTTTTATAAAGTTATGGCATGGATTATTTTGTGTTTCAGATTCAAGGAAAATATTATACCAGAATAGACCCTGTAGGAGAAGGCGCTAAGTGGCGCCGTACTTTTGGCCAAGAGATCTATTCTCCTCTTCTTCTTGCTTTCTCTGAGATGGTAAGCTGTGTAAATTGGTCAATTGTAAATTAAATAGCCTGAGAATTCTTTTTAATTATCTCCTCTTTTTCCATTTCAATTTCTAGGATGGGGGCAATTGGGGAAGTTCACATGTTTCGAACTTCACAGCTATGGATCCTTCATATAGTTTGCCTGACAATGTTGCATTAGTTACTCTTGAGGTATATGATTCCTTTTGTCGCATGTAAGAATTGTTATTTTACTTGTGCTCTTTTGGGTGAGTTTTGATTAACCAATTCTTTAACACTTTTGGAGCCACTATTAATTCAATCTGCTTTTTGATGAATTTGGGAAGGCACTTGAAGATGGAAATGTTCTCCTTAGGTTGGCCCACTTATACGAGGTTATTTTTCCTCTCTATTCTTGTTATGATGCTTCCATGATTTGGAATTGCACATTCACTCTTGCTTCACTTGGAATTGCACATTCATTCATTCTTTGTGACTCGAACCATTTTTCAAGGACAGCAGCAGTACCACAATACAAATATAATTAAACACGTTTCTATTTTTAACATATACATTTTTCCTCGTGTTTTTGCAACTTGCAACTCTGTTTTGGGCAAAGTAGTTCCTAATGTATGCATAATAAAGGATCACTTTAATTGTGTTGACAATTCCAGAATGAAATGCTTATATGTGCAAGTTTACATTCTTTTGAAATATACAAGTACAAAAGTTCATCATTTTTTTTTTTTTAAGTAGCTGGCAAATTGCCTATTAGCAGTCTCGAGACTTACTGTTCTGCATTGTTATAGCATTGTTTGGCTTATGAATATATTGATTACCTGCAAGTGCAGGACCTCTATTTTGCCCCAGGCAGTTCCAATTAACTGTTGATTTGCACTGTTTCAGGTCGACGAGGACAAGGACCTCTCAGTAATGGCTAGTGTGGATCTCAAGAAAATGTTCCCAGATAAGAAGGTATTACTGTTGCAATGTCTAACAAAATTATACTCCAACTATTCAACATTCAAAATAATTCTCCATTATTCAAACTATAGGTGAGCAAGATAGTAGAGACGAACCTATCTGCTAATCAAGAGAGGTATGAAATGGAGAAGAAGAGGCTCAAATTTAAAGCAGCAGATACTGGGTCTGAAACTATCACTAGAGGCAGCCCTGTTGATCCATCCGAGCTGATTGTCGAGTTGGGTCCTATGGAAATTCGCACATTTATAGTTAATTTTAATTATATTAAACTCCGTAAGTCCTAGTTGAATTTTTCTGTGTTTTGTTGTGTTTCTTGTAACCAGCTCAGAAATAAATTGTTTGGTAACAAGGACTTTCAAGGAACTTGTTCTCTTGGTTTGATTGCCCAACGTGGTTTGATTAGAGGAACAAAAGGTCTTTTATTGGTATGCAATGTTATCGCTGTTTAGTAGAGGAGGCTACAACCTACAAGCATATGACATGGTGAAGTCTATATTCGAGTAAAATGCGATTACAAGCACATGGAAAGACACGTCCCAATTATAAACAGTGCCTATTTTGTTCACGTTTTAAGAAAATAAATCTTCTGTTAGTCTAACAAGAACCTGTGTGTGAATCTCAACGAAGAAATGTTTTCATGCGTAAATTTTAACAAAGATCAACGGATGGAATCGGAATAACAGGTTCCTGTTATTCTTTTGAAATACAGCAGATTTATTTTCTTTTAAGAAAGGTTCCGAATCCCCTAAAGTAAGTCCCATTTTGATTTTTGAGTTTTGCATCTCTACTGTCCTTTTTGTTTGACAGCCTGCCCCACCATTTTTTCTCTGTTCTTTTGCTGCACAACCAAATATCGTAGAATTTGGCTCTTTCCTGTTACGAAGATGGAAGGGAATTCTCCCACCAAACAACAAGTTCGGAGCATTGTCCACCTAATCCCTCTTTCCAATTTGACGATCCCACTCCAACTGGCCAGCACAATCCTTCTGCGCTCTTCCCACAGGTAAGCAAATTAGAATAATCTTATCACTACTTATAGGGCCATTGATGCTGCGGCTGGTCTGATACCCCTGCTATTTCCTCTGATTCTGCCTCAAAGCTCTTCTGCTGACGATAGTGGTTATGTAGCTAGTAATTCAGTACTGTAATTCGTTAGGTCTTGAGGTAGTAATCTGATATACTCTATGCTTTTTCTGTTGCTTATGGTTGTTTAGGCTATTACCTTCAAATACTTTTCAAGCAGTGTGTTTATCCTGCTAAAACATTCTGATGAGGTACTAGCTTAGTACCCAATTTTGTAACCAATATTAGTTTCTAATTAAACTGGTGGGTTCATCCCACTTCTATCAACAACAAAAAAAATAATAATCTTATCACTAATTTGGGGCTTAAAATAGTAATCAATAAATTAAGACCCAATTAGCCTATTTAAGAATCAGCCCACAATACACTTTTTTATCAATCGAATTGTTAGAAGACATTAATGCTACTAACCTTCAAAAAAAAAAGAATCAGCCCACAATATAAATTAGAGCAATGTCTCAAACAACAATAACAAAAAAAAAATTTGGTGAAGAAATCATAAAACATCCCTTAGAAATGCTCACCAACATCAGAATATACATTCATAAACCTAAATACTAAAAAACTGAAATAAGTGCATTCACTGAAACGAGAGAAGGTATATGAAATATTACAACACTAGATGGAAAGTCAATTAAAAATGAAGGGTGCAGTTAGGAATCAGGCTGTCTTCACCGGTTCCAATGCTTCAATCATGACCACACTGTTTCCCCTAATCACCTGGTGAAGAATCAAGTTATAAATGTTATGAAATCAGTGTAGTAACTTGCAAGAATGACCTTTAGAACTGTAAAATTGTCATATTTATCCAATATGAGCAAAACATAATGCACCTATAAGTTTCAGTTAAAACAAAATTTCCCTAGCTTTGCTAAATTGATACTAACAGTGAACCATTATAATCATCATAACTAACAAATTATTGCAATAATTATTACTTGTCACCTTAAACTAACACTGTTCCTTTATTAACAAATAATCCAACAATCATCCTCAAACCTTCGCTTAGAAGTTAGTCGGAACTTTCAGAAAAATTGCTATTTCATGAAAATTTTAAGCTGACCATTCAGCTATGATAAAAAAGGTAACTGGTCAATAAACCCCCTTAATTTTATGTTTTGGTGTACAATAAGTCGAGTATTCCGGAGGGGTAAACACAAAAGTAACTGAGCTCAAAGAAGAAACAAAACAAATTTAATTAAGACATACCACCATGCCGATGTCATTTTTTTCATTGCCATTAACCTCAACGGTATTATCAACCACCAAATTCATAAATTGGTCAAATCCGCGTAGAGTTCCAACAACAACCCGATTTGCATTCAGCTTGACTGGAAAATTGAAAATGGTAAATATTTGAAACAATCAAGAACAAAATTGCCAGTTTATGTAGCAATATAGTGGACATGATAAACACAGAATTATGAACTAATCAATCTCAATACTGTCCAAGTCAAGCCTGATAGCAGATCTGTATCGGTCAAAAACTGACTAAAAACCAAATACTCATTACCATCTGGTACTGGTATTGGATGAACTAATGAGAGGACAACATGTTGGAGCAGCATGAAGAAGTGAGGTCTTGTATAACATTACCACAAGGTACAAGGGCATAAATCAACCAGCCCTGCTACTGACCAACTGAGATATCAATCCTAGACAAAAAAACCATTCCGAATCATTTTTAACTGTTTAATTGAAGTGGTTCTGCAACTAGTCCAACCATCAATTACAGGAAAGTTAACCTTGTAACAGGTTTAATTAAGGTTCATGTGTGAAATTTCCCTTGTAAGGTAGAGGAATTACAGTTAGCCACGAAATAAAATTAGTGAAGCAAAGAGAATTATTCACTGTATTGAGGGGAACTTACTCTGGAGCTTCTTGTCCATGTACCTGAGAGCAAACCAAAACATAAACAAATCAGTTATTCCAATCATGATTAAAAGTTCTTTATGGTTAGTTGGCAAATGCCTACTAATATATTGATTAAAAAAACGTTTTTACAAGCTCACCTGTTAGATAGGTACCTAATCTATTTTAACTAGTCTAGTCTCAGCCAACTGTACTAGCCTTATAAACACATTACGCTATATTACAGTACAGTACAGTACAGTACAGTAAACTAACAAAATCTCACTAGATTGAGCATAGCAGCAATCATGATTAAAGGCTGCATATTAGCATATAGGAAGAATCTCAGAGAGAGCGAGCGAGAGGGAGTGAGAGAGAGAAATCACATGAAAATATACGGAATAGGAGAAACTCACTTTTTTAGATCCGGCGGCTGTCCAGATCGACTCATATTCGACGGAAAAAGATTAGGGTTTTTAGGGTTTCAGGGTTTTGGCAAGTCGGAACGACGAACTCCGCAAAGTGTTCTTAATGTAAAACGAACTCGGCAAATATCGAATTGTACCTGAGGTATTGCACACTCAGCACCTTCATTTGGCCATTCACCACGCACCACGTGCCACTTGGTAGGCGGCTGCCAAAAAAAGGAATTTTTTATCTTCTGTGATCATGGCATTACCAGATTTTTGTGTTGAGGCGTAGGTGTCCGATATTTTTATTAATAACCCAAAAAAAAAACAAATTATCAAATCTGCCCCCACTCCAAACTTATTTTTAAATCTACCCCAACCGCCCGTTCACTGGGCGGTCCACTTTAACCACCTGACCGCCCAGCAGATGGGCGGTTCACTACCCGGATCTGACCGCCCAGCAGCTAGGCGGTCCGCTATAAAACCCCTATAAAAGGAGTTTTTCTCTCTCCTGAGCAGCACAGTATTCATTCCAACAAATCCAGAACCGAAAGAGAGGCGATTTTGAGTGATTTTGAGGCTAGTAGAGGTATGGACAGTAACAAACGAGGTAAGAAAGCGAGCAACCGAGATCGTGGCGTAGCGAGAGGAGTGTCTATTAGTGATCGAGGTAAAAACGAGGGAAAAAAGTACAAGTGTCAAGTATGTCATGATTTTCTTAATTGTGACACATGTAAGATGGAGGAATGGAGTTGACGACATGGTCGGTATGAAATTTCAGACGATGACTTTGTGGAAAACCCCTACGGCTTTGGTTTGAAAAAGAAGAAAGTTGATCCAGAGCCTCCAGCATCGGACGACGAGTTTGTTCCTTGTACTGGTAAGGCTACCACTTCGTCTGCTGTGACTGATCCAGATCAGGCAAACTCTGATGATGACTTTGTTCCATGCACTTTCAAGGCTCGTTGTAAGAAGTAGATTTTTTAGGAGTTTATGTTGTAAAAATTTTAAGAATTTATGTCGTAGACTTTATTTCATTAGTTTTGTGTTTGTTTATATTTTATGTTGTTAATTTTTGTATATGTAATTAAGTAATAAAAATAACAAAAATGAAGCATATAAAATAATCGAGGCAAATAAAAAATTGCATAGTTCACAAACTACCAATTAGAATAGTTCACAATATACATCTAAAATAGTTCATAAAATAATTTAACAAAACTTGGTAATCAGCGACGACGGCCGAACAAACTCAAAATACGACGTCTGGGTCTGGGTGCAGCTAGTTGTGCGACACTACCGGATGTCTCTCCATGGCTACTACCGGTTGCTGGGCTTTCATGAGTGCGGTGGCTACTACCAGTAGCCTCAGCAACAACTCTAGCATTTTCTCTTTCGTTGGCTTCGTTAATGGCATCTGCATTGCATTCTAGTTGAAATAAAATCAAAATAAAATATAAGTAAATAAATAAAATCAACCGTACCTGCTCGCTGCCTGTCAGTTGTTGAACGACGGGCCTGATGTCCCATTCGCCTACCTTCCATCTCGTCCATGGTCATTACTTGACGCTTGTGGGGTCCTCTTCCTTTTCTGATCCACCCGCTTGCGGGACAGACTCTATCACCAACATAGGGCGGCCAATAATACTGGTTGGGATAAGGATGGAAAGATGCACCCCAAGTACTCGCAAGGTAATCGGTACGGTACATGTCTGCGACATAATCATCCTCAGAGAAGTTTCTCTCACGGCACACCGCCATAACATCAGAACAAGATAGGTGGGCCAACTGGATTCCTTGGCAAGTGCATGTTACAGTATTGTCAGGTGCAAAAATAACAACATACTTGAACATCCTTTTCACAAACTCCATAGTCCTATCCGGTCTACGGCCGGTTGGAGCAAACTCATCTGGACAGTGCACTTCGAATTCCAATTGGTTCTCCCCGTACGGGACAACTCTCATAGCTGCACCTTTCTCCCTATGTTTCCTTAGTTTCCCCTCCACCCTTGTTGAAAATGTTTGATTCCTGGACAGTAATTCGAGGGCTTTAACACGCCGTGCAACAAACCATGCATTTAACTTGTAGAAGGTGTCCTCCACAATTGCTGCCACGGGCAACTGCCGGCTCTGCTTGAAAACATCATTCAAGGACTCAGACCCATTTGTGGTCATAATTCCCCATCGAAAACCTCCATCACGGGCTTGCAATATCTTCTCATATGCTGGTGGCTCAGCCAGATCGGCGGGATTATTTTTTCTCACCTTGAGTAAGTACAAATTTGCCTTTGGACAGTACTGCAAAAAAAAAAAATTCAGATGAGAAAATTTAAGTAAATAATTCAGAAAATATAACTCAACAAATAAAAATATACATACCTTGGCAAAATCTTTGAACATCTCTTCCACCCTTCTCGGCTTCTTCTTCTTGCAAGAAATTCTGAATGTATTTACAACTCATTTTTCAGATCCGCAGTTCTTGTGTAGGTTGTCTGTAACATGTTGCATACACAGCCTGTGCACATAATCGCCGTTCGCTGTCGACCACCCGAAATCTGGGCGATCAAAAACATATTTGATTCCTTTGTGCTGGTCTGATATGACACAAAAAAACCGGTCGCCAACCACTTGTCTTCTTACGAATCTCATGAAAAATCCCCAGTTTTCCCGTCCTCCTTCTCAACAATTGCAAAGGCCAAAGGCAACAACTGGTTTTCAGCATCATATGCACATGCTATCAGCAGTCTCCCATCGTAACGGCCAGACAGGAAGCATGCATCTACACTGATGACCGGTCTAATGTATGGCACAGCTTGAATACATGGACCGAACGCCCATGCTATGGCCTTGAATTGCAATGCGTTGTCGATAGTCGGTATGCTTAGATTCCAACATTCAAAGACAGTGCCGGGATTTGTACTTGCTATGGCCTGCAGCAATGGTGCAATCAAGTTGTATGAACCATGCCAGCTATCGAACATTCGGCAAATTGCAAGTTCACGCCCTCTCCACAACCTGTTGTATTTTGGGACAACATGCTTGTAAACTCGTCTGACAGCTCTACCGACCTCCTTAAGGCTCATCGATGGGTCCTCCTTAATATCATTCTCAATTACATCGGCAATAAGTGAAGCCGTAAGCTGTGCATGGTCTTTTCTTGATGACGCAGCCTTGCATGTGTGAGGTGGTTCACACTTCTTAATAATCCATGCCTCGCCCTTACCCACAGGGCTGGGGTTGCATATAGACGGAAGTGGCAATGCGCTTCGCCGGCACAAACAATTACTAACCTTCTTCGGTCCCTTTTTTCAGTTCTGCACTCCCAGTTGCCGTGAACATGGACCTCATTTATTTTCTTCACAAGTTCATCTATGTTGGCGTAAACCTGCTGCGGAGCAAGCTCTTTGATACCTCGCATATTTAGTCTATTTTAGGCCTGTTTTAGTACCAGATTCGTGCCCTAATTCACCAGAATCATGTGCATTTCATCGATATATCTTTAGAATTTGGTACTGCTGAGTGTTTGTTTGTTTTCTGAAGGTTTAGAGCAAAACACACGAAGAAACGGCGATTCAGATGATGAGGTACGACCCTTACCAGGCTTGGTACGGGTCTCACCAGACTTGGCCATTTTTCAGCTCATCACGCCTGGTACGGCCTGGCCGTACCTAAAGGCGGCCTGACAGATTCAAATTTTGGCAGAGGCTATTTAAAGCGGGGAACTCTCCAATTTCGACATTCATTCCATTCCAGATCTAATTGAGAGCACAGTAAGAGAGAGAAAGAGAGCTAAGGAGCTAGGAGCAAGAAGGAAGGAAGAGGAAAGAGGCGAAACTCGACGGATCAAGCTTCCTCCTCTCGATCCCTTCGATCCATGGCTTTCTCTATCCCTTTTATTGTATTTTTAGATCAGATCATGTGTTGTGAGTAGTTATTTCAGTTTCTAGGGTTTAGAGATGGATTCTTGATTTGCTTTGACTTTCTTTGACTTGTATCTTGTATGAACTCTTTTGATTGATTGATTGTGATTTTCTTTGCCATCTCTTGCTTTGATTGCTGTGATTGTGTATGATGAACCTCTAGGTCTAGATAAAACCTATCAAGGTCATGTGATCATCTCAATCTCTCAACCAAATCAATTGTTTAGGGTAGACTTGTTCGAATTGAAGCCGAGAGGTTGAATTCTCCTCTAATCGACAGATTAGAGGGTGCCTTAGGTCTCCAATCAACCAGCTAGGGTAGATCTGTACCAACACATGAGAATTGAGGTGTAGAAATCCCTAAAAGGCAATCAATTGCATTCCAACCTAAATCTTGATCCAACACACGACGGTTGAGGCTTAGGAACCTTAGGTATGGTCAATTGAACCTTTCTAAAGAGTTTAGCACAAGGTACCAGCAAGGAATGCATCAACTCGAACTGGTAAGCTCTGTTCTGGCAAGCCAGTACGGGTCTTACCAGAGTGGTGCGGCCTTGCCTTACCAAGTGGAGTACGGCCTAGCCGCACCAACTTGGTACGGGCCGTACCACTAGAGGCAGATCACAGATGAAATCTGAAACCCTGGAAACGCCTTTTATCCATAATCAAAACACAATTTACATTTCTTCTAGCATTTTATTACATTGTTTGAATTGCTTGAATTGACCTTTTTAGGAACTTAAATACCAAACCAAAACCTTCTCACTTCTAGTTTTTAATTGAGTTTGGTAGATTCTAACCTAGTAATTGCCCGTCCCTGTGGATCGATACCCGATTATACTACTCGATAGGGGTTGTGCACTTGCAAACCTTACTCGTGAAGTGTAAACGCGGTTTTAAAAGGTACGCCCTCAAGCGTACCGAAACTTGCGTTGCGCTTCTGCGCGAACACTCTTCATTGTACCTGACACGCGGCCAAAAAATGAGATGTCTGCCTCTTCAAAAGCAGTGGTATCGTTGAATGTGGGGCACGGATGCCTATCTGTCCGACCTTTAATCAGAAATCTGTCTTCCTTAGGTAAATAATCTCCATCACCTTCTGACATGTGATCCGAATCCCAATTCCCGTCCCATTCGTCACCCGTTTGCAAATCTCTTTCTGGTATGGCATCGGTTGGAGCATCAAGGTCTCTCCGGGTAGCAACGGGTGACACTATAGGTATTGATGGTGGTACAGATGGAAATCTGGGTTGGATTGAGGTTTCAGGAGGAGGTGGTGGTGGTGGTAGATCGGTGGTAAAATCAGGTACATAATTCTCATAAACCGGTGATACGGGCAGTTCATAACTCGAGTGGCGGGGGGTTGTCATACCTCGAGGGGCAGGGTTGTCATAACTATAGTGGCGGGGGTTGTCATACCTCGAGTGCTCATGACCCGAGTTGTTATAACCCGAGTGCTCATAACTCGAGCTGTCATAACTCGAGTGACGCGGGTTGTCATAACCCGAGTAATCATAACCTCTATTTTCCCTAGATGTTCCAACCCCGGGTTCACACTGAACTCTCCTGGAATATAAGTCCATTACCATTACCCCCTGTGACTCAAAAGTGTTGTAAACACTCCTCCATAACGACTCATCTGTTATTGGATACCTGGTATAGTAAGGTCTACCACCACTTACTGTGTTAATCCGGGTAGCTAAATCTATATCATACCAGTTGGGGTTCACACCGATCTTTTCATACACTATTCCCTTCAGTTCAACAAATGAGGTATTTTCATTTACCTCGATGCCGTAGGCTGCTTCCTTAGTGTATTAGTGCTCTCTCCGCACCCCGGGTAAACTTCCCGCCCACATACAGTGCAACCAACATATTTCTGTTCTGAAAATACTGTTCTGGAATTACTATGCTGGAATTACTGCTCAAAATCGCCTCAAAATCGCCTCTCTTTCTCTCTTTCGGTTCTGGAAATTGGGGGAATAAATATTGTGCTGCTCAGGAGAGAGAAAAACCTTTTTATAGGGGTTTTATAGAGGACCGCCCAGCTGCTGGGCGGTCAGGTGGGGAAAGTGGACCGCCGAGCAGACGGGCGGTTGGGGTAGATTTAAAAATAAGTTTGGAGTGGGGGCAGATTTGATAATTTGTTTTTTTTTTGTATTAATAAAAATATCGGCGTATGTGTTTTTCTTTTCCTTTTTTTGGTTACAAGGCAATAAATTAGGGCTGAAAATGGTATGGATAATATCAGATCTGTATTCGATCCGTATTCAAAAAATTAGATGTGGATCTCAGATATCCGAATATCTGTGTGGATATAGATACTGATATGGTTTTACGTTTCAATTATCTGTATCCGAATAGTAGAATATATCATATATTTTAATATATATTATGAAAAAAATTGGTATTCACCATTAAAATAAGATAAATATTTTGAACTTTGATATTTTTTAATATTATTTTAATAAATATCTGATCTGATCTGTATCTATATCCAGCTGATATCCAATCCATATCCTTATCCAGAAAATTAAAAAGAATATGAATATGATTTTACCACTCAGTTTTCACCCCTACAATAAATACAACATCGACTGCAGTTCATATATAATTGTATTTGCGTAAGACCCTTAAAAAAAATTATTTAATTTTCTTATACACTCCTTTTATATAAAAGCAATTTATTTCGTTTCCAAACGTTTTCTGCTCTTTTTAATTTGATTAAATTTATCCGCTGAGTTTGAGACTTGAGATTGACCGTAAAAACCCATTTTTGTAAAATATTATATATATAGAGAGACCGTTTGGATTTTGAAAATTGAAAAATCAATTGGTTGCACCACAGCTCCGAAACAAACGTTTTGATATTAGCCAACCTCTATATATAAATACTCTTTTGAACATGTCATATTGGGTGTCCTGATTTTAATCTAAAGAACTTCGAACATATTTCATGCTTCATATTTTGCAAGATTTTTTTTTGTCATTTTTTAAACTCCAGACTGTATTTTCTTCTCTTAAGTTGTCATTTTCTTCTTTCGAAAATTAAGTTCTCTAGTTAGTCCATACAGTCCTCTAATTAAAGATAAACAGCCTTCCTTTGTGGAACGATTTTGCAGAGCTATAAAAAATTACTTTCTAATCTCAATATTTTTTTCCGAAACAAAGACAACTTCATTTTTAAGCAACGCATATGTATTCTCACAAATAAACATTTCGGATAGGATTTAGTATTTTGTTTTTTGTGGTTGCAATAAGAAATCAGGGGGATGTTCACTTTTGTCAAAAGAAAAAAAACATTTTGGATAGGACTCATACAAAGGAAAATTAAACTAGAAAAAATATAGTTGACGAAATAGAGGGTGGCAACACTTAGTGATGGATTGGAAATTAAAATTCATACACACGTATTTTAAAACAGAAGTACATGATCTTAAAGCGTATTGGACAGCTCTGGTACTCATAGCACTTAAAAAGCAGGTTCAGAGTCCATTAGATCTACACTTTTCTCATTCATAACACCAGAAAAATAGTACCAACTACCAGTTGATAATTAATTTTTATATTTTTCATAAAATTCAATAATTATGAAACATTTGTACAAAAAATTTCGTTAATTAATACCCTGAGTCGATTTTGTCTTTGCATTGTGCCCAATTAATCCGCATCCATTATGAATAAATTAAATTAAGAATGTTCATTTGCAACTATCTCATTTTACAACTCTTTACTAATTATTTCAAAACTTCTCCTTACAAAAATATGTTTCACCTTCCCACATTTATCAATAAAATTAATTTAGATGACTTGTCATTTACATTTTATAGCTTATAAATAGAAGTTTTGTAAACTTGTATTACACAGATAAAAAAAAATATATATATATGAATAAAGAGTTAGTCATCTTTATTTATAGTTTATACATTATTAATTTCTTGTTTATTTTTCTTTATCTTCAATTTATAACACTATCTAGGTAACCTCTTTTATCACATAACATGAAAATTATTGTTCAAGCAAGTCTATTGATCAACCTGATTATGACAAGAACATTAATAAATATAGCATGTACAGCTTGCTAGTACGAATATAAGTGTAATAAAGAGGATGAATCTCATACAGCTTCAAAAGTTGTTCAGGGTTTATTTTTTTCACGGCATTAAAATTCTTTAATAAGTTTGAATTCAGATGATCACTGCTCATTTATGATGTATGTTATAATATATATTAACTCTTTAATTATAAAAAATGTAAAACTAATTTTCCAACATCTAACTTAAATCTTCTTTAAATTTAAAAAGAAATACCTAAATTATTTCTTTTTTATCATAACCGATGGATGTCCACATTCTATAGCCGATCAACTGCAAGAGGTGTCAGAAATTTTCTCATTTTCAGTTTCGTAATTGGAGGCCGATTAGAAGAAGAAGAAAAAAAAAAAAAAGGAATGATTATTTTACATTTGAAGCTATGCAGCTGATTATTTGAGCTTTCGAGACACGATCATGCAGCAAAAAGAACATAGAAGGTTCCAAATTTCAATGTTATCAAATCATGTCGTCTATCTCGAATCTTTAGCTTTTGGATCATGATATCATGTGTATTGGTGCTACTTTTTATCCGATTATCCGGTTCTGAATCGAATTTCGATCCGGAATCAATTAATTTGAATAGGATATAGTTTAAAAAATATAACCGATTTCTTTAAAGAAAATATAATCGATTAAATTATGAACAGTAACAAAATTAATACTTAAATATCCGATTCAAATTTAAACTGGAACTGATATTGTAATGGATATGATATAAGTTTGATATAATTATCAGACCTATAATCGAATCCAACCTAATACTTCTTAAAAATAACCTATACAATGCTAATAAAATTCTTCTTCTTATATAAATAATATCATATCATATATTAGAAAATAAATTCAAAAGGCTATTAACGAAAAAAATAAAAACTTAAATCTCTAATTCCAATACCTTTCTCTTACACCATGATTACTCAAATTACCACACCAGTATACCACACAAATTAATTTAAAATTATTATTTTCACCTTGCTATATATCATGTTATATTGTGACGTGTATCCGTTCCGGTTCCAGACCGAACCTGATAATTCACAAATAATTATGAGTACCTTAGTAGCTGTTTATGTACACTTTCACTAGGACTATTTCCCATAATAAAATCCTGATGTTGTCCTAGACGGTTTAGAGTATTACTAGCTGATCCAATGTAGTAATTTGTTGTATCTGTTAGTGATGATAGAACATATACACTAGAATCAGTAGGTACTCCTACTAGAGGACTAATTAGAGGTTTTAGGCACTAGGTTTCCCTCAGGATCCACTGTAGCTAGAACATCCACGCTGTATTGAACATAGTTCTCTAGGAAATCTAGGAAAGGTTGGTAGAGATTCAATCATCAGAATGAGAGTCTCTTTAGCCTTTAGTGCTTTACCTATCTATTTGAAACAGAAATGCTAGATCCAAAATATCTACTATTAAATGTGGTATTCAAATACAGACTAAATTCAATTTGAGATATAAATTCAAATATAATAATATCCAGATCCTACCCATTGCGATAACACCTCTAATCTTGTATCGAATCAAATTTTTATTCAATACAGCTTGCGTGTACCCTTTTTCTTTTAATCTCTTTTCAAAAGCCTCTACTGCAGCTACAGTTAACCAATTAAGAGAAAAGGAAAGCCAATAAGACTGATAGTAGTTATCAACCATATACAGCTGTGCTCAGACTAGAAACACTATCATGTAGCGGGATGTACCAGTCATCTTTTTATCGGCATATGCTTTCTGTGATATTGTTGCATACAGTGTTTTTTCAGAATTCTGTGATCGGCGAGTAAATGAAGCATCCTCAAATTGTAAATTCGATGGTCTTATAACAATTGATGCTGTGTTAAATATTACTTCTTTCTAAACTTCATATTGAAATTTAAATTCCAGAAACAAATTGGATGATAGCGGTGATGCTGGTAGCAGGAACCAACTTGATCTCAAGGATATCGAGGCAACTGGTTCAACCTGTCAGTCTCTGTAACTGTGTTGTGGAAATACTCGTAATGTTAAATTATACCATAATAAATAGATGGAGCACTTTCGGTTGTAATATAATCAACCCATTTAATTTGCAGATACTAAAGTTTCTTCATCAAAGCTAACACAGCCACTTGACTTTCTACGACATAATTGAATTCAAGGAAAATCAGAAATATATAAAAAATAAAAAATTGCCCACTTAGTAGAGTGCACTCACGCCCCATCACAGTAGATCCATAAAGTAACCAACAAACTAACATCCACAAACTGGTAACACAAAACAAACAGACTAATACTAGATCCATTTAAGCCCTCAACAACACGGCCTGTACTCATCATTATTTGGTTCAGAGGCTCAAAGCATTTAGACAAAAAAAATGATTTTTTTTTTTTTACATTTGAAGCTATGCTGCAGATTTTGAACTTTCGGGACACAATCACGCAGCAATAATAAAATAAAATGTTGCAAATTTCAATGTTTTCAAATCATATCATCTATCTCAAATCGTTAGCTTCTGTATCATATCATGTATCGTGTATCGAATCAACTCTTTTTTACAATTTTGTATCATATCACCTCCGTTCTCTCCTATCCGTTTACCTCCAAATTTCAAGGTTCTGAAGCAAGTACTCCGTCACAGACAGATCCGGTCACACCTCTCTTCCCCTCCCTCCGCCTACCCCTTAACTGGAGCAGGCCCTAAATGTCTGACACTTATCTTGCCCCCTTTTAACTATCGTTTTTATATTCAATCATGCTCAAATTGTAAATTTGATGGTCTATAATGATTGATGTTGCGTTCAATATTATTTGTTTTTAAAATTTATATTAAAATTTAACACATTGGTAGTCTTTGTAAACTGTGCTGTGGAAATACTCATAATTGTAAATTTGTAATGAGACATTATACCATAATGAAATTGAGAAGGCACCATACAGTAATTTTATTTTGTAATATAATCATCCCCATTTAATATGCAGATACTAAAGTTTCTTCATCAAAGCTAACACCAGACACTTGGACTTTCTGCGAGATAATCGAATTCAAGGAAAATCAGAAATAAAAAAATTGCCCACTTATTAGAGTGCATTCACGCCCCCATCACAGTAGATTCATTAAGTAACCAACAAACTAACATCCACAAACCGCTAACACATAACAAACAGAAAATTCATAAAAAAAAGAAAGAAAATACACATTCACCAGAACTACAGATTAACACTAGATCCATTTAAGTCCTCGACAACACAGCCAAGTGTGCCAGATATTATTGATACCTTCCAGTAGACTTTGGGTCTACCAAAAAGCTGGATAAACATATGATGCAGCAGATTGGTTGATCAGTCAACAGTCAGCTTGCGGCGCCTGTACCTCACCATGACCTCTCCCTTGATACCAACAACCATAGCGTTCCAGTTGTTCTCAGGGAAGGGGGAAATCAGCTCGAACTCAAAGTTTCTGAGGAGATGGCTCCATATTGCCTTTATCTGGAGATACGCAAACGGCTCCCCCAGGCACCCGTGCCTCCCTCCACCAAATGAAATGTAAGAGAACTGTCCTGCCGCCTTATCCTCTTCCCTTCCTGGTGCAAATCGATCTGGGTCGTAGCTGCGATTTAAAGAGTGTGGTGACTTGTTAGGTCTATGTAAAGAAATCATTTGCTATATAGGTGGTGTCAAGTATCATTTTGCCTCAGCGAAAGCAATGAGACCTGATCTATTATAAAAAAACAGATTTTGCATGGCATTGCATGCATTTCAGCACACCAGTCACTGGGAAGGTACCTCGAGCAGAACACACTGCCAATACTAACAGCTGTGCAAGGGCTTAAGATATATCATACAGACTGGCCCAAGTCACCACTTATTAGGTCAGACATGCATACACAACTTAACAGGATGTATATAATTGATCACGCATTCTAGTATGCAGACCAGTGTGGCTAACACCATTCCTAATTGCTAATCATTAAATGCTAACAATTAAATGCCATGCTTGACACATTTTCATACTACAACTAGACTTAAAGCACATTATAAAGTTAAAAAAAAAAAAAAATGAGGTTGCAGTGGTGCTGATAGCCTGATACCTATCAGGGTCCTGGAAGATATGTGGCAGCCGGTTAGCAAAAGCAGGCGATGTGGCCACAATGTGACCCTTGGGAATATCATACACCTTCCCTTCCTTGGTGGTCACAGTGAAGTTGCTGTGGGACTGCCTCAGAAGCATGATAAGAGGTGGGTGTAGCCTCAATGCCTCCTTGATGCACCGGTACAGGACGTCCATCTCAGCCAGGATATCATGGTCAATTGTATCGCCGTGGCGCTTGAGTATCTCCTTCTGCTCCTCCACGGCAGCTGTGAAGAAGTTCTTGTGACGCAACATGTAGGCCCCAGTCCATGTGGAGGTGATTGAACTGGTGTGCTGACCAGCAAAAAGAGCAGCAATTAAGAGACCAGTGACTTCAGCTTCAGTTGTGGGACGGCCATCCTTGTACCTGGGGATGCAATAATACAGATTAGATTAGTTAACATTAGATGTGGACAAGCATAGTGCACAAGTATGGATGGAGCATGTGCAGTGTAGCCAGGTAGCTTGCTGCAACATGTGCAAGTTTGAGTAATTTGAGAATTTTGTGAGAATAAAGGAGTAGATTTAGGAATTGGAGTCACTTGACTCGTTGTAAATACATTTTTTATCAATCGAATTGTTAGTAAGCATTAAAGCCACTAACCTTAAAAAAAAAACATGTGTAAGTCATATTTGGTGGCCCAGCTATTAAGTTCACGGGTTCTACTAATTTTACCATGAGCAGTACAGCCAGCTAGTTTATAAGACTTTGATAGGCAGCTATAATAATCAAGTATGAGAAGAAAGAGAGAATCCAATACATATGATGCACATGCTATCAGATTTACAAAAAGATGTAAACAAAAGTAATGATTTAGTAATAAAGACCACAATAAAATGTGTTTGCTGTTTCCACCAATATGTACTTGGGCATTTACTTTTGAGCTGGCTATGAGGTTTACATAATATCAACAGCCGTAGGCTTAGCAATTTCAAAGGCACAGGTCCCATCTTGCATGATCTGCTAAACTCTTGAACCACATAAAGCGGGTAAAAAAAAAAAGCCTCCAAAAAGTAACCTGGAGTCAATGAAGGATTGGAGCATATCCTGTTCAGGGGGCTGACCAGAGGCCTTGCGGGAATGGATGATGGAAGCAAAGATCTCTGCCAGACGGGCCCGGGCCCGGTCACGCTTGCGGTGGGCTGGGATTGGCAGGTAAGGGAAGAGCACGCTGACAGGCTGCATGCCATTGTCCAAGTCATGGAACAGTGCCGACACATCATCGAATAGCTTTTCTCTGACTTCACGACCAAGCAGGCATCGGCTGGCGGTTAAAATAATAAGGTGCTCCAGTTCGTATTTCAGGTCCACAGTGCCACTTTCACCCCATTTTGAAAAGTACTCCTGGAGAGAAGGAAAGAGGGGTTAAAATAGTCAAACAGAAATGAAATATGAATTTTGTGTTATTATGCCTGTATATTTCTGGCAATAAATATATATGGATAAGGTAGAGAAATCTTTTAGCCAGAGGAGATTGTTGCCTCAACCTGACACATGAAGCAAACTGAGCTCAACCTAATTTGAAGCCAACCAAATTAAAGGGTCACATACGGATCAGGTCCAGTCGGAACCTAACTGTTAAAGTGTGAAGTGTGTTTACACTAAGGTTTTGCTAGAATTAAAACGCTAAACTCCCAACTAGCTCATGAAGAATGCAAAAAAGGAAGAAAATCTGATGCTATTCAAAACAATCAAAAGTTGCAGTCTGATGCAGCCACTACTGGGTCCACTCCTGGCCAATATTTCTGTGCCCTCAGCAGTCTATGAAAGGACCCAACCCAATATTTTCTTTATTTTTTTGTTTCAATAACAAAATGTCAACCCTATCCACCTGCAACCCAATCATTGCCACCTCTACATTTAAATAACCCATAATTATTTACTGCTCAGAGAATAAGAAAGGTACATTCCCCTCTGTTCAGAACATTAAATTCCTGAATGGAAGGAATAAAGCAATACCTATGCAATAAATGGCATTGCATGCAATAATAACGTCTCTGAGCATTTTGATAGCAATTTTATTTGGTTTTCATCAATTAAAAACCTTGTCCTCTTGCAAAAATGAACTGCTTGGGAAAGATCAATGTATGACTAAGCTGAATCTGGTTACATTGTTAAATAGGGTCATTTACAAAGCTATGGTGACAATACTTGGTCATAACTCATAAGGCACACTTAGTTGAAAAACCATTGTAACTAAGGTAGAGTGACGACAATCTGAAATTGGTTGACGAAACCAATCCAAGCTATAGTATTAATATAACAAATAAGTATCAAGACAAGTACAACTGCCTGCGTTATGTATTGAACAAGTAGGTGAGATATGACAAAACACAAAGGGTACGAAATAGATACATGAATGAAGAACTATTGACATGTTGTCATGTCCCACAATTAAACTAACAAGTTAACAAATCATTTATTCCCTATCATATAAGGGTTTGGCCAGTATAGTTAAATTATTTCCGTCAGAAAAAATATTCTATTATCAATGTTACAAGTGGTATAGTCTTGAACAAATAACTTCTATTATAATCTTCAAATGATTTCCAAGGAATCTGACCGCATAAATAATAAACTAAATAGAAAAAGAAATCCTGTACTACAAAATCAGAAAGTCTAATATCCAGTTGTCATACCGCATCAAATAAATGTGAGCTATGAGTTTACAAAACTATAATATTCTGAAAATTCAGAAAAGCAATTAAAATTTGTACCTCAGCTTCAGAAACCATCTGATCCACGTAGCTCTTTAGCTTAGTAACCCTGAGGGCCTCAGTGAAAAACCTAAACTGCTCCTGTCTGATTGAGTAGTCAACATCAAACACCACACCAGGCCCAAATGTTGGTACATTGAACTGGTACACCTCCTGCTGACTCATATCAGACTCAGGAGCCTTGAAGAAGTGGCCTGAGACTTCAGGACCCACAAAGAAAGTGATCTTTCGGTTAACCAAGTTCACTGTAAACACACTTCCAAGTTTTGCATACTGTTCACGAATCATGGGAATGGGCCCCTTCATGAATTTGACAAGACCGCCTATTATTGGGATAGAGGACTTGATAGAAGGGGGGAGGCGTTTGTTTTTGTTTGATTTTGATTGGAAAATGAGCTTGACAAAGAGGATTGCTATGAGAGAGGCAAATATGATTAGAAGGTAATTCTGATTCTCTGTTAGATCCATGTTGATCAGATCAGGTCCAACCTGAATTCAAAGAGGTAAAGTGAATTAAAGGATATTACAAGTAAAGGATCTGCAAGTAAATGAAGATAAAATTATTGGAAAATTGCATATGCATAAATGCACACTTTGAGAAAGCAAATTGTAAGAGAAGTAAATGAAGAATTCTGGTGGATACATGAACTAACGGAAAAATGAGAATTATGGGACTATTATCCATTAATTAATTAAATCCATAGTACAAGAAACAGATCGATAACAAAATAGCTATATTAAGTGTCTGAACAAAACAAGTTTTGTTATGCTGTTCAATTTAACGATTAATTGATCCTCTAGCAGTTCAATCAGTGATGAAGAAACATAAATAGCAAGAATACATATCCATTTCTTTCAAAATATAATGCATATTTACTTAACGCACCTTAGCAAGCATAAAAAATTTAAATTGGCTAAATACATTTTTAGCTGGTTTATAAACCGTAAAATTTGGGGTAAACTAACCAAACTAAAAAAAGGGTTTTGTCTTTTTTGGACAAAAAAGCCCGTAGACAAAGGGGTTTAACTTTAGTCGACTGAAAACCAAAAACAATGCCATCGAATGCAGTTCAGACGAAAATCAAAGAACGATCTGCATTTTGAATTTGAATAAAATCTAACTCGAAAACACAGAAATTACAGCAAGAGATCAATAAATAAATATTAATTCAGATCAAACTCTCGTTCGATCTGACAAATCTGAGATTGAAAAGAGAGGAACTCACTGAAACCCAGCCAATGAGGAGGAGCGGGCCCGAAGGGATGGGAGAGAGATACAGCGCTGGAGTGACAAGTAAGTTTATATAAGAGGGGTTAGGAGGGAGAAAAGATTCCCTCGTGGAGAGAGACAAGAGAGGGAGAAAGGGAGGAGAATATCTGATTTAATAAAAGGTTATTTAAGACGAACAAGGGGCGTAAATCAGGGACAGATATCCTCCCAGGTACCTGACTCAAGCAAATTGCAACGGCCGGTTCAGATTAATTCTATCTGGATCAAACTCAATCCGGTGCCTATCGAGACTGTAGAGATCTGTTTTGAGATTCGTGTTATGTTAAATGGGCCGTCCGATCGCAATTTGCTTGAGTCAGGTAACCTGAGGTGATGTGAATTAGTAAATCAGCGGAAGGATAGAAAAACCAGCGAGGGGTAGGGGTTTATGGGTGTATGCCGTGTATCGCAGGGAATATTTTCCACCTAAGGTAGCTCAAATGGTGAGCTTGAATCTGGTCCATTCATTATATATTCGCACGAAATCATACAGATATCCTTGCATTACAGGTTCTGACCGGATTAGCCCGGGTTTTGATCGGACGTTCCAGATTCAAACGAGGTAATGAAGAAGATCTGGACTCGTATTACCTGGAATTCAGATACAGTGAAGTAACTCAATTTTTAGGTTTTGAACTGGAATTGTCCGATTCGAATCCGTGACAATCTATTCCGAAGTGGGCCGCACACATTCCAAGTTGAATCCGAGGCGATCCCGAGCAACGGATTCGAATCGGACGTTCCCGATCCAAAATCCAAAAATTGAATTACTTTAGGATACGGACCCTATTACCTGGGCCCTGGCCGAGTAGCGACAGTAGTCCAGTGCACTGTTGCTTATTTTTTTTATTCAGGCCCGTAAGCACCCACTGCGTTGTTACGGTTTAGTGAGAGAAACGAATGGTGACAAGATGCGAGAGAGAACAAAGCGTGTGTCGTTCGTGCCCAGTGGAGTTGGTACTGATTTTCTGTTAATGTTATGACGTAGTAATTAGTATAGCATTCGGTGGTCCATTGCACAAAATGCGCTCGCAGGCTCGCGGTCCACCGTATATGCAGTTTTGCATATACAACCATATGACCGCATACATATCACGCATTATACCATACAGACCGCATACATACCGCATTATACCATGCAGTCTTTATTTACTCAAAAGTGACTTTTGAACCGGGATCAATAACTCAGATCTCAAGCATTTTTATTTTTTTTCAGTAACATGCCAAGAAATAGTTTAATCTTTTTTACAGCCACAAAAAATCATGCCTGAAAAATATTTCGGAGTACTACATTACAATTATAAGTTGCTCTATCTATTTTAAAAAATTAATAAACAGAGATATTCATTTCAGCGTTGAATACTAAAAAAAGTTTTTTGGCTGTCTGCCATTTGACACTGCAGACGTGCAAAATTTCGAATTTTCAGGATTAAGTGGCTTTTTGATTTTTTTTTTTTTTTTTGAACGAGAGTATATTTAAAAATTCTGGCTTCTAAAAGCTCCAGTTTTAAAGAACGGAGCATTACATTCATGAGAAGGGTTCAAATACCTCTATTTTTCATGCCTCCACCATGCCTCCATTTTTAAAAACTTCAATAACTCAAAATTGAAAACTTAAAAGTCAAAATAAAATCGTTGGATATGATCTACGTCATTTTATCTATGCACGTGTAAAAGATTATGACATTTCAATTTTATTTTGGTTGTCATCAAGAGCTTGTAAAAAACGTATTAATGTGGATAATTTCTAGATGTTGATTTTTCAACTTATTGATTCACATAAAAACAAAATCAAAATGTGATTTTTTTTTATAAGCACATAGATAAAATGATGTAAATCATATCCAACTGTTTTATTTTGGCTTTTAAGCTTTAAATTTTGAGTTATTAAAGTTTTTAAAAATGAGGCACAAAAAATGAAGGCATTTGAACCCTCCTCTACATTCATATAGTTTCTGCAAAAATTTCACTATGTAAGGCCGTCTAATAAAGAACTGGTGAACAATTAAATAAAATGATAACATGTTAAATAAAATACTTGATATATTTTATTCATAAAAATCAACATTTTAGTATCCTTTAAATCACTTTCAATCTTCAACCATTAAATCACTTGTATATTTGCCATGCCGCTGAAAGCTGCGTGAAGTAGTTGGTACTTGGTAGCAATTAGCAAAGGACAAGAACATTTTGTTTTCTATAATTGGAATAGGTGGTAATGTGGTATACAGTATACCGTGCAAGTGGTTCAGCACTTCAGCGCAAAGATTTCTTGTGTCCTTAATTGTTAATTTTTCATGTGGTTAGTTTCGCTATGCAAGCTTTAATAAAATCAACACAGTTGAATCCAGTGAAGGAAATTATTAACTTGGTTCTTAAAGAACAGAGTGAAATGCTTCTCCCAGATTATTTGTAAAATACTTTTATCATATAAATGCAACACAACACGAGACCTATCTAGACCAAATTTGCATCCAGTTGTGTTTAATGCCTTGAAAAGCACAATCTGTTTTATTTTTGGGTTATTCTGATCTAAAATAGACAAATTCGGATGTAGACTATTGATGTTAATGTCTATTTATAGATAAACTGTGAACTGGATTTCAATCTCACATGTTTGCTTTATGGTATTCGACTATCACAAAATTGTAAATGGAATACAATGATCGTGGAATCTCATAATTCATATTATTATAGGGATATGAGATTCTACAATTCAATTGAGCCTCTGGAACTTTTTTACTGAAAAGGATGGAAATAATGCTGAAAGTATATCAGTATGATGAAAAAGTATTAGGTTTCAAAACAAAGTTTCTATTAATTGTTCCGAGATAGTATAAACTCAATTTAATGTACATTTAAATAATTGGATAGAATGCTTATTTATAGTTTGTTAGGTATAAATTATTTTTCCGTTTCCTCATAAATAAATAAAAAACTCATCAATAACTTCTTCATAGTATTCCATATAATACAATTGAGTAAATAATATGTCAGACATAACTTTACAATTTTATGTACTTTACTAAAGAATTATTTTTAATATAGTAAAATTGAAGTTAAAATATATGAATGATTAATATAGATAATTATGACTACTTATCATCCTAATACATATTGTTAATAATTTTCAGTTGTCAATATTTAGCGGACAAAAGATGAGATAACACAGCTAACTGAACATTAAAATGACATTGGGACATATATGTGAAATGTTTAATTCTATATCTACTAATAAGAATGTACAGTACAAGAACATCATTTATCCTCCATTGCCTAGCCAAAACTTTATTGATCCTCAATTTCATAAGAGGCATCAATCTTCTTCTCCAGTGACAATGGTGCAGAGAAATTCAATGGAGAAAACATGTCATCATAGGTCGATTGAGGTGCTGGTTTAAACTCATATGGACCTGCCTTAGGTCCCCAAACCTGCGAGTACAATGCGAAAGGTGTAAGGAGAAAAAAACCCTAAAAATATTGTTCTTCTTTCACTTAGCACAACTAGTAGACACCACTTCAGTGTCAATCTAATAGCGTGTAACAATGTATTACACATGATGCATATGATAATTAACTTCACATTGATCTTTACTTGATTTGAATAAAATAAACATTACAGTACCAGAAGGCACGAGTGCCGAGGATAATAGAAGTTGGTACAAGCTATACAGGTATATTACAAGGTAAAATAAACATTTTCAAACTTAAGAAGGCAAACAGCTATATCAGGTACCAGCTTCAAACTCGTGAGCATACAGCTACATGCTGATACACATGGAAATACTTATAAATGTATGATTTTCCGATACCAGTAAACAATATTCTTTTTCTGTTAAAAAAAATTAAAGAAGGGCACCTGATTTCCCTCTTCATCAAAGCCTCTATCCCACATATGCAACTCTCCATTCCGGTAAATGGACATGTCAGATGTACAATACGATGCGCCACTCTGTCACCCAAATTTTATTAGTTGGTATTACTTGCCACAATTTGAGAAAAAAAAAGTGAACCAGAAAGGAAATAACATAACTTAAATAATTTACTTTTGTCAGTGACTTACTGGCAAAAATGATCAACAAATTCCCAATACGAGTGACATACCATATTGACAGGTACAGCAAAAACCCATATAAATACAGATCAAGCTTGAACAGGTTGAGAACAAATACAAGTCAAAACATAAACAGTGGTTATATGGTAATGATGGTTTGGTACCATACCTATACTTTGGTTTAGACCAGATACCAGTTAAAACAATACAATACTATTACCCCAACCACGATCCCTGACCTGAAATGTTGCAAGTAGATATAAAGCCAGAAAAATATACAGATTATTTTATTTTACTTAAGGTGATAAACAGGATGTACACATACAAAAGAGGTTATTTCTCCACTCCCCCCCCCCCCCCCCCACACACACACACACACACACAAAGGAAGGAAAAAAATACCCAGGAATTAGGAAAACCATCAGATGGAGTGGATCCTCTATACAAGCAGCCCTTTCCACGTTCGCATCGGGAGAGGTGGATTGTTGTCAGATGCTCTGCAACATCCTGCATGTAATAGAAGAAAATCATGAAGATCTCCCTTGAGTATGTAAAATGAATTGGAAGGATGCAATTATTATATTGATAGGGATAAAAGTGTGATCTAAACTTTTACCGCAATAACTTCTTCAGGCTGAGGCCTTTGGCCCTTGGGGCGGTCACAGAAATTCTTGTACTCCTCCATGTCTCTGACAGCATGTGAACTCAGCTGCACATGGCAAATAGCTCATAGAGAGCTAAAGAAAATTAATATATGTTCACAAAAAATGTGTAACAAACAGAAAGAGAGAAAATTATCACAATAATCTCACCTCTACATCACACTTCATCTCTTTTGGGCAAGGCTTCACCATATAAAATCTCTGCATGACAAAGAAAATTTATTTTCAACTGTTACCTGCACCTATTCTCTGTGTGTGTGTGTTTCTTTTCTGTTTTACCTTTTTATTTATTTGTGTGTGTGTGTGTGTGGGGTGGGGGTTCCAATACAAATTTCCCCTTCTGAGTCTGCAGCACAAATATTTCAAGAAACCAAACCAAATAATTCTAATTAGCTTTACCTTAAATCTGTAAAAGAAAGGACAAAAATATATAGATAATAATAGAATCATACTTGCCGAAAGGGTTTCTCTGGAGTTCTCCAAAATGCCTGAAAGAAAAGAAAGAAAAAAATGATGAAAAAGAAACAGAACAACGATGTACTAATTATCAACAAAAGATAGAACAATTAGGTAATAATAATTGTGAGGGAAGAGATAGGAACTTGTTCAAAGTAGAGAACTCTGGAGCCATCCACCATCTCTGTTGCTGGGCACATTAGCATCCTATAGAAATAATAAAATTTTCACCTTTGAGATGTTAGCTTTAATTTCGAGTTTACGTGCCAGAATATGAATCAGAATTGGTCTGTGAAAACAGGAATTAACTTACACCAAAGTAATTCCCCTCAAATGCTAGTACAAACTAAAAACTTCTAAAAAGGAACGCATCCTGTGAGAACCATTTTGGTTAAATTGTATATTTACACTGAAATTGAAAATTCCATATCAGTAAACCACCTTATGTTGAAGTAATTATCAGGATCCTTCCGAGCTTGCTCTCTAGAAAACTGCATAGACCAAAACTTAATTATTAATGTACCATTTCGTGTGCCATTTTGCTTGGGTTTTTTTTTTCAGAATCAATACCTTCTCGCCAGAGAGTGCATCAGCGACAGCACGAGCATGGTCCCAACGGGTTGTGGATTTTCGGAGCCTCTTCAGCAAAGCCAAACCACCAAAAACTAAAAGCGCTTTAAATACAACACCAGGCAACCTACTCCGACCTCCGCGTCCGCCGCTTGGCTCCGCGTCCGCACCCATCTCTCGCCTTTTATTAGAGGAATAGAAAGAGAGGTGTCGGGTTCTATTCTTGCAATGGAGATGTAAATTTAGGAGGGAAAATCGAGAAGAGTAGCGAGAAAAAAGAAAAGAAATACTAGGTTATCAATTCATTTGCCACAGCGGTGAATCACACGGGAGTTCGGGCTAGGATTGGAGAAATTCATATCACCTGTGGTGACATAAATTTTGAGCTTAGATACGGACCGTTCGATCAGAATCCGGCTCAATCTGGCCCGAGGTGAAATGCACGGCCCCCTTTAACATTCGTGCTAAAGAAGATCGCACGGTTCCGATCTAAAATCAACATTTGAGTTACTTTAGGAGATATGAATTCAGGTCCTCAGGATTGGAGAAGGACATGGTCACATTCACATCACATGGACACAAGCTACGAAAAACAGCTTCAATCGTCTCAGTTTGGGTTGAATGGATACGTCCAGCCTCACCTGGAGACTGAAGAACGGGTCAACGGGAGAAGATAAACTGGAAAACAGCGGCGATAAGCAACCTTTTGTTACTCGTTGGGCTTTCATTTTGTTACTCACTTGCTTGAGGCTGATTGGGTGACTTTGGTCCGGTTCTGGGCTAAGCCCAAATTTATAGTATTATATAGCGCCTAACAGATTATCCCTCCTCCCTAGCGCATAGTTTTCTTATTTTGTACAGTATATTATTTGATTTAATATATAACATCTTCATCTTACTTGAAAAGGAATAATGTAACGCAATTAAAATTACATGAAATGTTTAAACACAATTGGTCTGAACTGTAAACATGATCTCCATATAAAAATGTACTTATACATCAAATTTTACATTTTTTTTATAAAAAATTTTAGATATATAGAAAATCACTATTTTTGTAGTCCATAGTTTCCAAATCAAATTATATTTTTTTCAGATTAAAAAAATAGTAATAAATTAAAAAAAATACATAAAATTTAGTCTGCAAGTATTTTCTTTTAATATATATAAAAATCATGTCAAATAATTTATAGAATAATCATTCTAATCCCTGCACTTTAGTCCCCGCATCGTACCCGCAGGATATCCCGTCGCAGTTAACTTCCATAACTGTACGTGGTGGTCCCCACTAACTACCGATCTAACTAACACTGATATCGGACCTTCCATTTTGAAATTCAAATATTCCTTTCTCTCCATTTTTTCTTTTTTCGAAACTTTAGGCGATTTTGAGGCGATTGTGAGGCGATTTCAAAACTGGAAGCGATTTCCTGTAGATTTTGAGTTGATCTATCATCTTTTTGTGATGACGCTCTCTTCTCAATTCTTTGTGGTGAATCGGTGATTCTGACAGGTTCAGCGAGGTTAATATTTGTTTTTTTATTGATTCGAGTTTGTTTTTGTTCTGGCGAATCAATAATGATAGATCGTTTCGTTTCTAGTTCATATACACAATCGATATTCAGTTTTGTTGGATTTATATAAAAGTTTGAGATGTTTTTGACAATTTGATTTGCGACCATGATGTAATTGTCTATTTTGTGTTACTTTTATCGATTTATTATTCAATATTATCAGGATATAAACTAAGTCAACATTTTTTTGTCAACATTTGTAGTCAACATTTTTTAGTTGACAATTTTTAGTGGCCCCCACATGCAGTTGTGGTGCCCCCATGCCGTTTGAGTGGTCCCCTAATGCGGGGACGACACGAGCAATTTTCAAAAAAAAGGTGCGGGTACGATTATTTAAGGGCAATTAATCTATCATTTATATAGTTCATTGTATAGATATAAATATTTGCCTTGTTTGTGCTATATACTACACAATGGAACTATTAATATTTATAAAACAAAATTTCAGCTCTGGAACGGTTGCAGTTCTTACAAGTAGTTATGGCAGTTTAGATGCTTGTACGAGGTGGGTACTTAAATGCGGGTACTCATATCAGCTTTCTAATTTATATTAATTATTTAAACTTAAAAAACGAAGATACAGTGCATACTAATACTAAAAGACTAAAACCCGTGTAATATGCATATTAGCCTCACTCACGTGTAAAGATTGGCCACCTGCCTCGCATTTAAAACGAACAACTCATCCTTCGTAGCTCAATCAAAATCCTCATTTTCAGATTCCTGACTCACATCGAATTCAGATCCTTCCGGTACCGTAAAAGGGAATCTTTAAGAATTAGTGGTTCTGAACCGTTCTTTTAACTTTGCACGAATCTTAAAGTTCAAATAATACTGTTCTTGCGCTAGCCCGAATCTCAAAACTGCTGAGAGTAAATCTCAAACCGTAAAGTGAGGAGAATCTTATACACATGTTGGAGAGGATACTCTTCCGACTCACATATATCAGAATCACTGACAGGTGTTGTCCGGCGCATGAAAAGTTGGTCTTCTAAAGAGCAAAGACTTTGAGGAATCAGGACCCATTCGTCGGTGACTCGCAACACGGGATGAATCATGAAATTAGGAATAGCAAATCCAAAATCTTCGGATGCAATGCACTGGGACTGGTTTCTGGGTTGTCACCTGTGGCCTTGTGGGGAGCACATATGCAGAGCTCGGGGGAGAGAGAAAGAGAGAGCGAGGAGAAAAGAGAGATGGGAAGTGGTACGAACCATACGGATTTCTGAGGCCCAATTGGGGCAATGAGGAGCGGCCCACTTTCTGATCAGACCGTCGTGATACTTGCCAGATTTTTCAATTCTCTCCATTTACTTTTTAAATGGACAATACTATCTGATCTCCTGTTGTTTTATGTGATTCTGAACTGAAAGAAGAATAAAAAGTGGAGATTGATGTTTATAATAAAATTGAGAGATTGTAAGTATCCTGATAGGTTGTCTTCTGAGTGGAGTCTGAAAACTGACATCAAATCAACGCCGTTCGATCAATACGGGGCCAGCAATCTACGCCCGATGTGCTGGACTGCTGCGCCGGTTTTAAAGTTGTCGGGGTTCCCTCGTAATATTAATTATATAGACATGGCTTATTTAACAGTTTTGCATTACTCCGTGTAAGTTGCTGGGTCTCCATTAAAAAGATGAGTTTACTAAAATGAAGGGGGGAAATGATATGATTAGGATAACTTTAAGATAAAATATTTATGATCGATATAAAGTTTCTTGTATTTACTTATTCGTTTATATAAAATAATATTAAATTGAGTTAGTGATAAACTGTAAAATAACATAAAAATAACTTAAGCAATGATCCCAAACAACCATGTATATAAATATCGAGCTTCTTGTATTCTATCAAATTAATCATATAATAAAATATATACAATGTACAATTGTAAATGTTGTTTGATATTTGGGATAACAATTTTAGTTTGATTGCATTTGAATACAATAATTGTGATATCAAACAAAACTGATATACATTAAAGGAGGATGCTTCGGTGATAAAAAAATATATAAAAGCATTAAATCATTACCGTTTACTTATATAAGAATGTAATACTTATGTTTATAAATTATATTTATGTGTGACTACAAAGTAATACTATAAATTAAAAAGCTGTCTTTAAACTCCACAATTTATGTACCGAAGAGAAGTTAAAAAAATAACAAAAGTTGTTCTTAGAATTACATTTACAGCTAACACATTTGCACCAAGTCCATTTTAGATAATTTCGGTGATCCAGAAGATAGCACTATTTGACTATTTCCCACTCCGAAGTCCTTGTGGTGCACCTTGGGCATGGCCAAACGATCTCGTTCGCTGCTGATCTCCATTTGTCGTGTTATTATTGGTTTCTCTGCGGACCCAGTGGTGGTCCCATTTTTTTATTTCTACCTCATAGACGATCTAGGCCGTTGATTGAAAAAAGGAGGACTACAAGCGGTAACTCTACGGATGGTAAGTGAAGTGGCTCGAGATGAGATCGAAGACCTGACGGATGAAATTATTTCCCTGTAAACTTGCGAGTGTAAAAATCCCATCGCACGATACTCGAGCACTCCTAAAAACTACATTTTTATTAATATCCAGAGTTTAATAGAAATTAATTAATATACCCAGCAGATGAAGTTATAAAAATATCAATACCAGTCATTTTTTACCGGTATCCAATTTAATCCATTACCGGCTGAAAAATAACTAGTACTCAATTTTTTTTTTTTTTTAGAATCGGCATAGCATAGTTGGCTAGAAGAAAAAGTCGTAGGAAACTCGGATTGAAGTTTGCACTCAGTGGCTAAGATCAAACAAATACATTTGATTGGATGCGTGTGTTACATCGGTTGCATGCATCGGTGCATCATCGATATTTTTGCAATGAAACATCGATGTTTTATTAGCTGGGTAGTGCTAAAAAAACACGGTGCGTCGCTGATGTTTTTGTAATGAAAACATCGATGTTTTATTAGACTTAGCATTGGCAATTAAGTATAGTAGTGCTAAAAAATATCGATGCATCGCTGATGTTTGTGCTATGAAACATCGATGCACTTCTGCCGTCGTTAGGCCGTGCATAAAGCATCAGTGTGTCATCAGTGTTTTTGCATGAAAGCATTCTTTTTTTTTTACTTTAAACGGCCATAACTTTGGCTAGAAAACTCAAATTTGCGCGTATGACCCCAATTCGGAAAGCTTGGGACGAGACGGGGCAGAAAATTGCAAAAAAACATCGTTTAGTGCCTCAAAAATTGAGTTAAAGTCTCTTATCATCGGTAGACACACAACGACCCGTATGCGGCATAGTGAAATTGTTAAAAGTTAGTACCTAAAAAAAACGTAGTTTAGTGTTCACATGCGGCTAGTGAATTTAATTTGACAATACCAGCATTTTAAAATTGAGTATCTTTCATTTTGTAATTATTGTAATTTTACGTATTTCAGTATAATTTAACGTAATTTAGTGTAATTTTGCATAATTTAACATAATTTCAAGTAATTTAGCGTATTTTAGTTTAAATATGCTAATTATATATCAAAAGAAGTAATCTAACAAATATTTAAAAAAAAATCGAATTTTTAATGTTAGATTTTAGCATGATCTCATAGTCTCCTAAAAAAAAAAAAATTGGGTATCGGCCATTTTCCTGCCGGTAATGGATTAAATTGGGTACTGGCCAGAAAATGACCGGTATGAGTATTTTTATAACTTCCCAGTGGATCTGGGTATATTTATTAATTTCTATTAAACTTTGGATACTAAAAAAAAAAGTCGACTCCTAAAATGTCATTTGTTTTTTCCATACGTCCTCTGAAAAAAAAATCGGAAAAAAACTGTCTTTAAAAAAAAAAAGTCAGCAGCGTTGTGCTCCATATAAGCTGTATCTTAAAAATCAAATTTAAGATTTTCAAAAAAGTATTTGATAATTCGAGTCAAGTGGAAAATCTATTTGCGACTGTTTGCATTTTAGAATTACATAAATAAATGCACTCTGTATTTGCTTTCTTATGAGTTTTATTGCAGCTGCTATGTGATTTGAAGGAATTAATTAGTTAAATAATTTCTTGGGTTTGTTTTAGCACTAATATTTGCATCCGCCATTAAATTATATTATAAATCAACAATTATGTCAAGTATATTTGATGAAAAAATTTACATGACTATTAACCAAAAATAGAATGTCTCTAAATTGATATAATAAATAATAAAATTATTGTATAAAATTGTTTCAGGCTTTATTTTATATTATTTTCATTTTTTCAGAAACAATAAATAAAGCCGTTTATAATTTCTCTTTAAAACTAGTGTCCTACCTCTTCAGTAGACGTTGGAAGTTGGAACAAATGACAATGCAAAAAATATAAAACTGTAAAAAATAAATCCGAATTAGGAGGGTTAAAACGGAAAAAAGAATGTCGCCGAAACAAACTTTACAAAGTAGAGGGTGGTCCCATTCGCCCAATAGAGAAGGACACGGTCCAATCACAGTATCGGAATCTGAACCGTCCGATCCATCGCTATCACGTGCTGTCACGTGCCTACTAATGACGATCTTTTTTTGCTTTCGGTCCCCGCCCCTGAAATTCTCCGCTGCGAAATATACGCAGTTTTACTGTTGATTAGGTGGCAACTCATTAGTGATTGCGTTACTCCGTTACATTGGAATTCTAAAAGAATGTAATTTTTAGCTTAATTAATTATGAAGACGATGTGGTTCTAATCTTTATCATGATATCATCATTAATTCATTATATTGCTCCAGCCACCTTACCCCTCTGTCAGTCTTTCCGTGTACTGGGTATTTAAAAATTAAAGGTTGTTCGTTTCAAGATAAATTAAATATTTAATTTGTCAGATCCTTTTCTGCTTGTTGGGAAACCGGCTACAAAACATCCAAGTTTATTGGAGAAATTCACAGATGCACATCAGCACATGCCACGTGGATATTATAATATTGGGTCGATTGCTTGGCAAGTGTCGTTCAAGTAAGGGATGAAGATTTTTTTTTTTTCCTTTATAAAAGTGGAAGAGGTCTGCCAATTTCATAACGAAATAAAATTTTATAAAAGAGGCGGTGCCAAATCACTGATACCTCTAGCTATTTTTTTATATAAGAAATACGGAGGTTTAATCTACTAATTCTCATTTAATATTTATAAAAGTTTACTATTCAGATTTTAAACTCATGATATTTTCACACAGAAAGTGTAGGAGCGGATCTTAGTATACTCCAAAAAATGTCTAGCTATCCTGTGATATTAATTTTTTTAATTATGTATATTGAAAATTAATTGAATTTTCTTCATATTTAAGATTTTATATATAATTCACCCCTCTTATAAAATATCAAATTGTTCATTGTAGTTGTGGGAGACTTAATCTTAAATTCCACCTACCTCATTATATATTTTTACAATTTATGTTCAACTCCTATGCAATTTTTATAATTCCACACCTATAGGGGGTGTCATCGTTTGCCGACCAAAAATTAATTCTTCAATGATAAAATAACTTAATAAGATGTTAATAAGTTAAACAAACTTCACATGAGCAACAACATAGTTAAACATTCTCATGATAATCTTTTTCATCTATTATGCAATCCACGCAATAGAACACGGACAGATTTTTAAATTAATTTATTTTTAAAGAATACCAAACAAAATACATTTTCTTCACATTTTATTAACAACATATTTTTGCGAGAGTCAAATATGCACTCATCATTATTATCTTTCTCAATCCTCACATTTACTTAATTTATTTTTACTAGCACACATGACGTACATGAAATTCTTCTCACATTATCCGAATTTTGTAGAACATGAACGTAGTTCTTCTTTTAAAAAATATAGTATAAACATGCATCAACTACGTATCGTATAAAATGACAGGGATGCACAAACTAAATTGATTCAAATCAAGAATGACCAAAACTAAAACATGACGATATTAATTGTTGAATAAAATTAGAAAAAAAAAATAGAGAAGTATATGTCATAAAAAATTAAAATTAAAGACTAGCCCAAATCTGAAAAACTCAACATTTGAAGTTGATATTTTCTGAATTTCTATGAAGGTGTTCAAGTTAAAAAATAGGCCGACTATACATAAGCCGACGCGAAGCATTCCAAAACGGATGTCCATATGAAACCAAACACAATTCTGATCCGATATGATCATATCTGAACAAAATTCGACATGTGTGATTTGCCGGATCTAATCTCAAGTATTTGCAAGAGCGCGGAATTGCTTCATTTAGAATATAAAAAAAAAACATTTTTTTGTTATATAAATCCGAATGTATTTTTTTGCATGTGAAATCATTTTCCTACGCATTCGATCGATGAAATATGTTATTTTTTCATCAGTGATTAGTTTTTAAATCCGAAAAGAAAAATACTGTATATAGATTTAAGTATGACTAGATTCAAATTATATTAAATTCGGATAATGTTAAAAGGGTTTTGTGTATAGAATATGTATGCTAAAAATAAATTAAGTAAATCAACTAGATATTTTGTTTGATGTTTTCAGAAGAAAAAAAATTATCTGATGTTTTCAAAAACACAGTATTTTATAACAATTGTCCTTACATTACATAAATTTTACGACATTAAAAGACCATAAAGAAAACCAACAAATATAATCTCAAACTCTAGTATAAATATGTCGGTCCACGCACCAAACTCACAAACCCTTTATAAATTCAATTATACTAAAAGACATACGGCGTTGTTATTAATTCGTAGGTTATATATCAACAAGTGTAATATTTCATTGACATTCCTTAATCTTTTCAAACTTTTAAATTTCAACCCAACCCCAACCAACCCTTTTTTTTATCTTTGACGAAGTCAACCTTTGGCCGAAACCGACATATACGTCGTAGATTGGAAGATCGCCAACAGTATAATTTGTCCCGTGTACGTATAGAACAGTAGAAAAGTACTGTACACTGAATCTGGTTTTTTGACTCGGAGAATAAATAAGAGGAACGCGTTTCTCGGTTAAAAAACCTATACCGTGACTGTTTTTTTTTTTTCTGATTAAAAGTCCATGCTACGACTAACTTTACAATCGATGTGCACAGTGACTAACTATACCGTGACTGTTTTGAATTGTACTAAAAAATGTCCCAATTTTAATTAAAATTATACATATGTCACTTTTAGTTTAGATAAGTCCGGAATTAAAAACTCAATCGTTACAAAACTTTAATTATCTGGAGGAAGAGTGGAAGACTAATCGACCTGAGGTAATTTAAATTAACATAGAAGACGAATGATGAGAAAAGTCGATTTTAAAAGGCACTTATTTTAAATTTCAAAATATATATTATGTAATTGTATTGAGCTTCAAAATTTATATGTAAAATCATACTTCTTTGATTATGTTTAAAAAAATACTAATTTTTGAATTTAGCTACGAAAACGAATTATTAGAAAACTCAGTTTTAAATGTACAAAAATTTAGAGCATAGAAACAAAATTATTCGAGTATCAAGAACATTGCATTTTCAGAATATCACAAGATATGATTGAATTTTAGAAACATTAGTTTTAGTTTTACAATCTGATAAAAAGTCAAACTTTTATATTTAAAATTTAAAGTCGAACTGTTTCAGTTTTTAATCTCTGAAAATAACGAAATTATACTTTCCAAGCTGCATATTAAGTAGCGCTGAAACTAATAATTTTATCCGCGGAAATCAACATAACTGAAACTGATTTTTTATTAATATCCAACTTTAAATAAAAAATAATAGAAATACCCACGATTTTGTAGTAAATGTTCAAACTTCTAAGTTTCTCGGCGTTCTACCTTTTCTTTTTACCGCCAGAATTAGAAAAAGATGAACCGCCGATAATCTTAACGGTTACATTATAATATCATTTTTTTAGCCAAAATACTTTTGCGATTTGACATTTAATGTTTGGATTTGTGATTTTTCAAAATTAGAATATTTTATGATTTTTTTATTTCTTCTATTAAAATATTAGATTTTGTTTAAAAATAGATGGAATTAGGGGTGTTCATCGGTTTGGTTCGGTTGAAACCGAACCGAACTAGGCAAACCAAAGTTATAATTCGGTTTCTAAAATGAAACCGAACTGAACCGATTTAGCTGTTGGTTTTATGGTACTTAAAGTAGCGGAATTTCAAAAAATTTGACAAGAAAAGTACCAAAGGAACATCATGTGCAACTTAAATCAAACCAAAATCTATTTCTAAATCAATAAGCATCACACATTTAGTTTCTTGTCTCCAAACAAGAAAGGAAAGTCCTTGAGATGTAGGGTTGTAGTCTCCACCTTCTTGTTGAAGCTAATGGTAATTGATGTCTTGCAGCGCCTTGGTGGTTGATGTGTGCGTGACCTAGAATGCCTTGCATCAAGATGAGACTCCAAAGTAGAAATCATCCACGGTATCTACCAAAAAATTAATTAGAAATCAAATACTCCTCTTGCTAGAGAGTACTAATTTGGTTGCTCCATAATCCATATCCACCATAGAACTATTTTTGAGTTTTAGGGTTTGTGGGTTCTCAACACATGAGAGATGAAACAAGAGAGAGAGAGTTTTGACAGAACTTTAACTCTAAAAACGAATTATATCTCAAAAGGAATGAGAGAGAGAATATATATAGCAAACAAGGAATGTGGATTCTATTTTCAAAATTAACCTCACGTTCTACCACGTTTTTTACCACCATCTAATTCGAATTAGGTTTTGCTCCAAAAATAAAAATTATATATCTTTCATTTAGCTTTCCATCCATATATAGTACGCCCAAATTTGACATCGTATGAGGGCGCTATGGTCCAAAAATGAAACATGCGCAGTAGTTTACATAACATGATAGTCCAAATTAAGCACCACGTTCTACTACGTTTTTACCATGATCTTTTTCTAATTTGGCTTTCCTCCAGAGAGGCAAAGTTCTAGATATTTCTTTTACCTTTCCAGAAATATATAAAATTCTAAAAATGGATTTCTGTGAGAGATATGGTCAAAATAAGAAAAGTTGCGCAGTAAGTTTCAGAAAACATAGTAAATTATTTTGGGCAAACTTTTAATTTTAGAAACAATTCTTAAATAAACATGGGCCATAATTAACAACAGTCGTTGGACTTTGTTTATTGGACCAAGTTATATTTTTTCTTATTTGAATTAATATAATTAATCTAATTAATTATAGTATCATATATAATTATCCCAAATAATTATATTTCTCATGTTTTGGTGGAGAAACCAATTTATTTGTCATGCCATACATGCAAAATAAATTAAAGAGCATTTCTAATTAATTTCTTATTGGTGTGACCATGTGGGATCTATGTCACATTGCAATGAAATCTTAAACTCTTTTCAATCCCATAAACTACAAGCGGCACCTAGCAATATGCATTGTAGTTATTCAAATGACACAGATGATAAGTACCATATCGTATCACAATCCCTAAGCAACAATTGCCTCGTGTCAATTCCATGTCTCATGATATCATGAGTAGATCCAAGGTAGGAACGTGTCATCCTTACAAATCTACTCGTTTATTGATTTCAAAATAATTCAGTAATTATGATTAACTCCTTGATCACATGTGAACATACTTGTATTATTTCATCAAGGGGCCCAGTGATATCATCACTCATTTACATGAGGGACATTGGTATTCTCGATAATTGCTATCTCTCAACACGAGAGACGCATACTGAGATAGAATCTATATGACTGCTAGTTATGGACATCGTTGGATAATACCCACGAATATGTATTCTCATGTGAGAGAAACAATCATCTCATACCTTAGAATTCCAGACACAAATAAAACATTAATGACACAAAACACAATACATATTAAATGTCTTACTTTGGTCATGTCCAATCCTCTGATCTTCATCAGGTATCCATTTGATTAGATTGACAACTATTTGTCATATAATCTGCAGAACATGATCATCATCTAATCCAAATGCTAATCTTATATCGGTAATTAATGTTCATTGTTAATTACCAAGACCAATGACACTTTAGAGAATTTATTAACTCTTTTATAAAGTTCCACAATTCTTAGTCCTCAACCTGAATGATCAATAAGTAATAAAATACTCAATAAACAAAATGATAAACAAATCATCCAATTACATAAACAAAACTTAGAAAACAATCATCCTATGATTGGCTTCTAGATCACAACACTAACATTAGCATTGCAACCGAACCGAACCGAACCAAAGTTTTATTTCGGTTTGTTCGGTTCAAACCAAAATATATTAATTTTTTTATTTAAAGCAATTGATTTATAATAAACTGAAGTATATTAAGAAATAAACCGGGGTATTAAGAAATAAACTGAGATATTAAGAAATAAACTCAAGTATTAAAGCAATTGATTAAGAAATAAACCGGGGTGGTCCAGACCAAATTAATAATATATAAAAGTTCAGTCGGTTCGGTTATTTTGGTTTTGAAAATTACCAAACCGAACTGAACCAAAATTATAATTCAATTTTAAAAAGCAAACCGAACTGAACCATTAAACCAAAAAAACCGAATTGTTTGGTCCAAACTAATTTGGTTCGGTTCAAAACTGACTAAACCGGACCCAATGAACACCCCTAGATGGAATACTATAGAAAATTTACTTGAAAGACTGCGACAGATAACCCGTATTAGCATTTTTCAGTCATGATCTTTTGCAGTTGTAAAAAAAATTAAAATATTTATTTGTGTGTTACTGGAAAAAAAAATTTGAATCTGAGTTATTGATCCCGGTTCAAAAGTCACTTCTGTGTAATAGAAAAATTATTGCGGTCCTTCTAATACATTCAAATTCTAAGGTAGTCCATCTATTTCTTTAGAAGTGATTTTAAGAAAATATTAAAGTATTAAAAATATAAAAGAATAGAAGTGATTTTTGAGCTGGCATCAATAACTCAGATTCAAAATATTTTATTTTTTTCCAGTAACACACAATGAAATATTTTAATTTTTTTTACAGCTCCAAAAAATTCCGACTGAAAAATATTTATCCGGGTTAGTTGTCACAGTCTTTCTAGTTAATCAATTCTATAATATTCCATCTATTTTCAAAATAAATATAAAAATATTTCTAATATTTTAATAGAAAAAAATAAAAAATCATAAAATCTTCTAATTAAATAAAAAAATCACAAATCTTTGCATTCGGCTAACACAAGAAATATCAAATAAAAAAATGATATTATAACAAACCACGATGCTTTTCGGCGGTTTCTTTTTTTTTCAGTACCGTAAGGATTATTGGCGGTCATGAAAAAAATGGACCGCCGAGAATTCTGACGGTTTGAGCATTTTTATAATTTTTTACAAATCATGAAACATTTCTATTCTTTTTTATTTAATGTTCGATATTAATAAAAATGGCGGTAACTGAAAGAAGAAAATTCCAAAAAATATTGTTTTGGAATTCCATCAACGCTTGATGATATTTAGTGAATTCAGAGTTCTTAATTCTCGTACAATTGTATTATCAACTTCTGTAGAGATGATTAAAAATTATTGTTTTTCCAAAAATCAAAATTCAATCCGACACAATTTGACATGTCGAATTGAGAGTAGAACTAGGGTGCTCCTAAGCTCACCAAGCCCTTCGTGAGCGCGACTCTAAAACCTATCAAATTGACTTCAAACGACATTTTCAAACCGTTAGATGTTCAATCTATATTAAAATGTGCTTGGAGACCAAATTTTACATTTTTTGGAATTTTTTTACTATTTATTAAGATGGTTTGAAAATCGCTGTTTTCCAATGGTGCAGAATTTTAATAAAAACAGCGATTTTCAAACCATCTTAATAAATAGTAAAAAAATTCCAAAAAATGTAAAATTTGGTCTCCAAGCACATTTTAATATAGATTGAACATCTAACGGTTTGAAAATGTCGTTTGAAGTCAATTTGATAGGTTTTAGAGTCGCGCTCACGAAGGGCTTGGTGAGCTTAGGAGCACCCTAGTTCTACTCTCGAATTGAAACTTTTTAAAGTGATTACAAAACATACACCATGTCCACCCACCAAAACATTATCACAATTAATGACGCATTGATGCTGGCATGTCTCTTTTATAACCTCCTAAAGTCATTCGCCACGTTACTATATAAAAAGAATTATATTTGACACGTGAGCTCCGTTACAAAGAAGCGCGCAAGGGATAGTCGGAGAGACTACTACCGCCCCCGGATTAGTCCAAAACGGATCCGTTACTTGTCCGTCACACGTGGCGGCATCTGAAAGGTCCTACGGTCCTCGCTGAGGTGGAGGATAGTGCTTCTCTGAGCTGGATTGAAACTTCTTTTCGCGTCCGCTCCATTAAACCATAGTTTAATGTGTTTTTGACATTCGGACCGGTCATTGGTCCGGTTCGGCAGTTACTATGTTGAACCGGATGAAACTCAATTGACACGTGCCATTTTGTCACTGGGGCTCTCGGAAAATTACTCTTGAGATTTATGTTGAAATTTTTCGCAATTTTTTTTTTAAAATTATTATGATTTAATTAATCATAAATTTTATTATAAACATATATTGCATATCAACTAGTGTTAAAAAGCTATATGTTTTTGCGTTTGTGGCTTTCAAGCCTCTCGAGCGTTATGCTATCTAATAAAGTTATAATTGCTGACATAATTATTAATTTATAGTTCGTAGATGTAATAACAAACTACTATTTTATGCAGTATTTTTTTTTGTCAGTTTTATAAAATTTGAGACATGATTTAAATTGCAGTCTTGAAAGTTCATCATGTTTTATTTTAATCAACGGAACAACATATGAGGAAGCTTGATCTAAAATTAGGAAAAACCAAAACATACAGAGTGCAGGAATTCGTCATTTCGTGTCCAGTCGTCATGCCTTCCTTATTGCTTTCTCTGCTACGGAAAACTTTGTTGTCGATTCATTTTTCTATGGTTGTGGGATTGAGCATCGACTCATCGTTTTCAATTTTTTTTTCTTAATCTATCTACGCGGTCTCAAGTGCATATTAAGTTCATTCAACACTGAAAATTTATTTTCGATTTGTGGGATATATATATAAATTTTGTGATAGTTATTGATATTAAAATAGTTTTTTTTTTCAAACCCACATCGGAAGAATGGTGATTTGTATTTAAATCCATAAATCTACTAATAAGATCTTCGAATAAAAATTGTTTAGTAAAAGAATTCTTTTTCCTATTATGTTCATGATTATATACGCATAACAATTGCTAAAGATGAATACATGCATGCCACGCATTATAAAATATAATTCAAAAATTTAGAGGGTGGATTCACCATTTATGAACAGAGATCAATTAATCCCCAATTTAAAAGAAAAAAAATACATGTATTTATTCAAGATTTTCTATATATTTAGAGTAGAATGCTATGGATACTATGGAATTGATGTGAAAATTTTACAACGATTGACCCTCGTTCACATTTAACTCCCACAGTCCGTTAGTCTAGCTCTGCCCTGCAAAATTTTTTTTTTTTTTCAAATTTGAATGAACAACTCGTCAAGAAAATTTAGAATATGACATCAAAATATTGAGTAATAGAACAAAATAAGCTTCACTATTTCAACAAAAATATAAATTGCTATTGGATACAACCAAAATACTCTCCGTATTTCATGAAAACTTGCATAGCAAAGAGATATGGATACAGACACAACCTAATTTGAGACAAAGCAAAAGTTCTGTTCATAAAAGGTAATGACAATAAAAGTAGTTATTAAATATTAGTGTTCTCGTTCCCGCCTTATTAAAAGAATACAAATTGCATTTTTTTTAATATGGGTTCTGTGTGAGAACTGTCAGAAGCGAAAGGGATTCGTGTCTGCCTGGACCGGGCTTGTCCAATGAGTCGGAGGCAAACCGCGGGGCCCGCTACTTCAAAACCTAATTGTCGGCCGTGACGGAGACACATCTGCTCCTCTGTGGGGCCCTTTCTTAGCGGATATCTCGTGCGACCGCAGGGCGTGCAATCTGATCTAATGTGGCAAAACATTTGTGGTGCAGCTGTGCTAATGGAATCCGTTTTATGGTCAAGCAGATCCTTCAAATAAGCATTGGCATGTCGTCGAAGGCGGGACCGACAGAATACTTAAAAAATAAATAATATTAATAATAGAACAGGATAGTAACTTTTAAACTAAGACGAATTTGCTTAGTTTGTGCAGAATTTTTTTGATGAAAATGCATAGTTCTACAAACTTTTGAGTAGGTTCGTGTACGTTAATAAACTACAACATAATTTTACTTTTAGTTAATTATCCCTGTATTATATCCTACAATATTATTTGCCTGTAATTTTTTTTTTAGAAGAGACGAAGAGAGGGAAATTTTTTATCTATAGATATTAGACATATACATTGTATATGTATTAGAATTAGTTTCATTTCTGTTATTCTGTTACAGCTAGCGATTCTGTTTGTATCACAAGCTCAGTTCTATATATAGACCATGTACCGTAAACGTTAGAGGTTAATGAAATCAATCAATTCATTTCATATCTTTATATTCTATATGGTATCAGCTAGGGTTCCTTTTTTCTCTCTTCTTCTCTCTCTCTTAATTTCTTGAGTTCATTTCAGCCATGGCTGAGGTCACTTCCGCCTCTTCTCTCACTGATTTTCCTGCTCTTACATCTCATTCGACTGAGACTATTGTGCAAATCTCCATTTCTGTTTCTACGAAGCTTGATCGAGATAATTTTTTGACATGGAAGTCTCAAACTGAACCGATTATCCTAGGCTATGGTTTATCGGATCACATCAATGAGGCTTTCATCCCTTCGCCTCAGCATCTGACCACTGAAGGAGTCACTCGAGTCAATCCGCTCTCTCTTGGACTAAGCAAGATCAGCTTTTGCTCGGGTGGATCCGCTCGACTATTACCTCACCAATCCTCTCGCAGTACATTTCTAGCAAAATAGTGTCTCACCTCTTGTCGGCGCTTCATCAGGTCTATGCGGCTATCTCCTCCGCTCGAGTGATAGACTTGCGGCGTTCTCTGCAATCAAGAACTCATGGTGGCCGATCGTGTTCAGACTATTACACACAAATGCTGAGTATTACGGATCAATTAGCTATTGTAGGATCTCCAATTCCTGATTCGGATCTGGTCAACTACATACTGACAGGTTTAGGCCCTGAATTTAACTCCTTTGTGGTTACCTTGACAACTAGATCTACCCCTGCTTTCTTGACCGAGCTTCATGGATTCCTTCTTGCCTATGAAAATCTTCTCTCCACTCAATCTCAATCGGTTTCCTCCTACTCCACCGATCCTACTGCACTGTATTCTGCTCAGACTAATCGTGGGAGGGGACGCTCTCGTGGATCTGGTAAAGGTTCTAGTTCTAATCGCAGTTCAGGTAGGGGCGGACCCGTTAACAATTTGGCCCCATTATTACCTACCTTTAACTACTCAACAGGCTGCGGAGGCCCATATCACACCAATAACAATTACAGAGGGGGTTTGGTTCAACAGTACCAGCAAAACAGCTCTGGCCGTGGCTACACAACTTCTTCTCAAGCACCAGCTGAGCGCCCTACTTGCCAATCTGCTTCAAGCGTGGTCATGAAGCCTTGATTATGATCACCGGTTCAACCACTCCTATACATCTCAAGCTCCTCCTCAAATTCAAGCTTTGGTCAACACCACCATCGCTCCAGCGCATGAGGGATGGTTCATTGATTCGAGGGCTACCAATCACGTCACATCCGACATAAACAACCTTAACTCTTTCATGCCTTACACCGGTAGTGATCAACTACAAGTCGGTAATGGTTCAAACTTAACTATTAGACATCTTGGTAATTGTTCTATACCTAGCAATGGTGGTGACTTAAAATTGACCAATGTTCTTCATGTACCCTCCATAACCAAAAATTTAATTAGTATATCGAAATTTACTTTGGAAAACGATGTACTAATTGAATTTCATCCCTTCTTTTGCATTATGAAGGATCGTCGTACCAAGATTCCTCTACTTCAAGCCAAGCTCAATAATGGTCTTTACAATGTTAACCCTTCACCTCAAGCTTTCATAGGAGAGCGTGTCTTGGCCATGGTTTGGCATGCTAGGTTGGGACAGCCCTCCTTTAGTATGACCCATTTTGTAATAAATTCGAATAATCTTCCAATTTTCTCAAATAAATTGCTTCTATGTGGTGATTGTTGTAAGGCTAAAGTTACTATTTTACCATTTAAACATTCTTCTTCTATTGTTTCTTCACCATTAGAGATTATTCATTCGGATTTATGGGGTCCTTCCCCTATTGCGTCATGTAATGGGTTTCGTTACTATGTGCATTTCATTGATGAGTATTCGAGATTTTATTGGATTTATTTTCTTAGGGCCAAAGATGAGGTAGTTCACACCTTTGCTTTATTTAAGTCTCAAGTGGAGAATTTATTTGGCACCACAATAAAAAAGCTTCAAACGGATGGCAGTACGGAATACAAACCGATTGCGAAGCGCTTCTCACATATCATCCACTAAATCTCATGTCCCCACACGCCACAACAAAATGGCCTAGCGGAGCAAAAACATCGCCATATTATTGAACTTAGCCTAGCCATTGTATCCTATGCTTCTATTCCATCGCATTTTTGGGATCACATTTTTCAATGTGTGGTGTTTCTAATCAATAGATTACCTCATACTACCTCACCATATACTCCTCCTTTTACCATTCTATTCAACAAGAAACCCGACTACACCTTTCTTAGAGTACTTGGATGCTTATGTTACCCTTTTCTCCGACCATTCAACTCTCACAAGCTTCATTTTCGCTCCATGCCTTGTGTTTTCTTGGGTTATTGCCAAAACCAAAAGGGATATAAATGTCTTCACATCCCGACTAACAAGATTTATGTGAGCTAGAATGTTCGGTTTGATGAAACAATTTTTCCATTTTCTGACTCCGCGTCTCCAAAGACAATTTCACCTTCTCTGGATGAATTTTCTTCTTTGGCGTTACCTACTGCTACACAGTCCATTTTGGCTTCTTCTCAATCCTTGCCTCTCTCAATTATTCAACAGCATATGGCTCGGCCCAATTCTCAATTGCCTATAGCTCGGCCAAATTCTCCACTGCCTTTGGCTCAGCCCAATTCCCAATTACCTAGTACTCGACCCTCTACTCCACAACACCCCTCTTCACAGGCCGCAATTCCTTCTTCTCCTACTGCTGGCCCGACTAGTGTAGCCCCCTGTACACCTGCTGCCTCTTTACCCGAGCAGCCATCTTTAGCACATAGTCAGCCCGAATCACCACCAGCAGATCACACCTCAACTCATTCTATGCTCACTCGGCAACAGGCTCGATCTCGACGTCCTAAATAATTCCCAGATCATGTCACCTATCTCATAAATGATGAGCCTACCTCGTTCACTCATGCAAATAAATTTCCCGAATGGCGCAAGACTATGGCAATCGAATTAAATGCCCTTGCTCATAACAAAATATGGGTTCTTGTTCCTCCTAGTCCCACTCACCATGTTATTGGGTGCAAGTGGATTTATAAAATCAAGCGTAACTCGGATGGCTCCATTGAGCGTTACAAAGCTCGTTTTGTGGCAATTTTAAAAGGATTTAGTCAAGAAGAAGGCATCGACTACAATGAGATGTTACACCTCACCAATACCCAATTGCAGCCTACTAAAGAATTCTAGCCCATGACGAGCCCAAAATTCCATAATCATGCCAATGGCGTGATAGGGTCACGTAGTTTGTGTGTTTTTTCATTCTGTTTACATTTCTTTACATTTAGTTTGTGTGTTGTTAGCATGTTGTTTGCGTGTCTTACTTTATGATTTTCTATTTAAGGATGTGACCCTTGTATCCTAGGAACTAAGCTTTTGAATGAATGAAATTTCTCTTGTTTATATTTATCTTTACCATTATCTAGTTTTATCTACTTTACTTTCTTCAATTTATACAAAAACACTAAAAAATATATTCCACCGCACAAGTGCTACCTAGAATTGCCAAGTCAAATCATAACATGAGACCTTTAGCCCAGTGGTTAAACCTATAACAATTCGGGTTATCCTTTCTCTAGCCGTCACTCATAAATGGCCCTTGCGACAACTTGATGTCAACAATGCCTTTTTTCATGGCGATCTTCAAGAACAAGTCTTCATGACTCAACCTCCCGGTTTCAGTGATCCTCTACAACCTCTCATGTGTGCCTCTTGAAGAAAGCCCTTTATGGTCTCAAACAAGCTCCTCGTTCTTGGTTTCACAAGCTTGCTTCCGCTCTATCCGAACTTGGCTTCAAGGCATCTCAATTCGATCCCTCCTTGTTTATTCAATTGTTCAAGAATTCTCTAACTCTTGTTCTTGTTTATGTTGATGATATTATTGTCACGGGCTCTCATTCCAATCATGTCACTTCTCTCATTAGTGATCTTGCTTCTCACTTTTCTCTTAAAGATCTTGGCCATCTTCACTATATTTTGGGCATACAAGTCTCTCCCACTCCACATGGCATCCATCTCTCTCAACCCAATTCGAGATCTTCTTGTACGATCCAAGACGGTTCCAAACCTTGCACCACTCCTTGTGTAGCCGGCCATGTCCTATCTAAGTTTGATGGCTCACCTATGGCCGAACCTCATCTATATCATAGCATTGTTGAGGCACTTCAATATGCCACAATTACAAGACAGGACATTACCTATGCGGTGAACAAAGCCTCTCAATTCATGCATGCCCCAACCGATGAACATTGGGGTGCGGTGAAACGAATTTTAAGGTATCTCAAGGGCACTCGTCATCATGGCTTACATATCATGCTTTATCTTCACAAGATCTTCATGCTTATTCCGATGCCGATTGGGCGGGTCGCCCGAATGATAGGCACTCAACTACCTGTTTTTGTGTCTTTCTTGGCTCCAACTTGCTTTGTGGGGTTCTAAGAAGCAACATACCGTCTCTCGATCTAGCACCGAAGCCGAGTATAGGAGTATGGCCATTGCGTGTGCCGAGTTAATTTGGATCCAACACCTCTTGCGAGAGCTTCATATTCCTCTACTCACTACACCGAGCCTATGGTGTGATAATTTAGGTGCAACCTTCTTAGCTTCTAATCCCGTGTTCCATGCACGCACCAAACATATTGAGATCGATTACCACTTTGTAAGGGAACGAGTGGCTTCAAAAGAATTGATGGTGCGTTTTGTTTGCTCCAAAGATCAACTAGCTGACGTTCTTACCAAGGGCCTATCTTTCTCGGTTACAGTTCCTCTGTTCCAAACTTGGCTTAGTTGTTGTTAACCCTTCGCTTGAGGGGGGATATTAGACAGATACATTGTATCTAGCCTATGTATTAGGATTAGTTTCATTTCTGTTATTCTGTTACAGCTAGCGATTATGTTTGTATCACAAGCCGAGGTCTGTATATAGACCATGTACTGTAAACGTTAGAAGTTAATGAAATCAATCAATTCATTCCATATCTTTACATTCTATAATAGAAATTATTAAATTGAGACATACATAAATAGAAAGAGTATCTCGTTTGCAACAATTATAGAAAGATCTGACTCATTGAGTTCGATTCGAAAATTTGGATCGGACTCAATGGTCCAGATCCACTGTTATTTTCTTTTCTTTTTTAAACGGTAGAAAAGGAGAATATTGGTGCCACATTTAATCAAGTCAGAAGTGGATCGGACTCATTGAGTCAGATCCATTTTTTTTTTAATTCGGTCACTTCCACTGTTTTTGCATAATTAAAAAAACCAACTTATCGAACCAAATGTGGCAAATCCAATTCTCACCTGATTATACGTGGCAGCCATATTTCAGATTTTCCCATTAGTACCTAATTTAAAAAATAAAAATAAAATAACAGTGGATCTGGACCGATCTGTATTTTTTGATCGGACTCAATGAGTCAGATCTTTCTATAATTAGTAGAAACCAGATACTCTTATATTTCCGTACATCTCAATTTAATAATTTCAAGCCATAAAGTGAATATCATTGATTTCTTATCTCATGTTTTATGTATAAAATATATGCTTCGCTAAGTTAGACAGCAAATTGAAATCTTCTTGATTTTTTTAATAAAACACGAGTAATTTAAAAATCAAACTCACATCGTGTATTGACAATAATTTATGTATTAATTACTGTTTGTACAAGGATAATATAATTTCTACTAAATTATAATACTACGAACAAAGCGGACAAGTATCCTCTCTATTACCGTAAAAGATTCCCTCCACTTTATGGCTTGAAATTAACTCTCAGCCGCTTTGAGATTCGGACTATCGCAGGGCAGTATTATTAGGCTTTTGAGATTCGCGCCAAGTTAAAAAGAACGGTCTAGATCCAACAATTGTAAAAGATTCCCTATTACGGTACCCGCGAGGATGTAAATTCCGACCAAAGCGAATAAGTAGAGAAATAAGAGTCAATTGACATGCTTTTTATTTTATTTTTATAGAGAATTTCAATATTATTTAGGATAAATGTCATGTTATTGCAAGAAAATTTTATATAATTAATCTCATTCTTTGAAAGTTTGGCTCTGCTTACGATATCAATCCCGTTGTCTGAAATAAAAGGAAGAGTGAATCATTTAAATAGTGTAATATAGTGTGTATAATTCTTTAGGATAAGCAAAAGAAGCATTGAAAGGTTTATAAATCAATAATTTAAAAATACACTTGTTATATAGTTTACTAGTATTCAATAATCAGAAAAAGTACAAAAATGTTATCTTTAATCCTGAAAAATCGTGTCATTTTGTTCATCTTTTATCTGCACGATTAAGCTTATGAGTTCGCTAAAAATTGAGCCGGATATTTTATCATTTATGATGTAATTCGTTAATTCTAATTTCTTATTGCGCTTTTATCAAATAATTATAAATGATATTTTGTGGCAATCAATTTAATTGACTGATGGATATTAGCTTCTATTACTTTAGTAAATGTACGGGCATAAAGTTTTTGTCAATATCTTTATCAAGTTAGTAGTTTTGATTTTATCAAATTAAAAAAATAACATAATTGTACCTAGTCAATAAAAAAATATGTCATTGAATTTTTTTTGTAGATCTAGTGGTCGATTCGAATGTAGTAGCTAAATTGATCAAAATGTTTATAATTTCTGCATGCTATTTTATTAGAAGTATAAATTTGGCATCGGTACTCTATAATGTCACCATACCAATTATTAATTTGTACTTATGCTCTGCTAACCACAGAATATCTCGTTGAAGGAATTGTACATGCAATTTTGAATAAGCAATTGCTTTCACTCCACACCGAGTAGCCTCCAACCCACCAACAGCAAACACCGATACCGACCCACTGCTTGCTGCCTTCCACACGCTCTCTTTGAACCGATCCAACCAATAACACCCGTGTTTCGCACAGCCAGGCGAGGAACATTTCAGATCGCCGCAATGCTCCGAGTCTAAATACTAGTCTTTGTAGCAATCCACCAAACAAACAACAAGCATCCATCGTTTATCTTATCCATGTTCGGTTAGCAGGGGTCGGGTGAGAAGTAACGGAAAAGAGACGCTTGAATGAAACGGAAAGGAAAGGTTATAAGTCTGTTCCTTTCCTGTTTTTTTTTTTTGAGGAAACTGTTCCTTTCCTGTTTGGTTGGCTGTAATTTTTTATCTTCTAGAAGTTAATTAAAGGAGATTGATCAGTAATTTTCATCACACGGTCGAGATTGATCAGTAATTTTCATCACACGGTTGAGACCATATAAACATATATTGATTATGTAATTATTTAGTCTTTTTTATAATATATCCACTCATCTCTTCTAGATTATCCATATAGCTTTTTATATAAAAAAATCAACTAGTCTATAAGAATACATAATTATCTTCTTATCTTCGTAATTATATTTTCTTTTATGAAAATCACAATAAGAATTATCTTCTTATTTTCTTTCAGAAATTTTTATTAATACCCTCGGCCAAAAAAAAAATCCACCAATTGTCCATAATTCCATATTTACCCAGGCCGCAACAAAGAATAGGTCCGCCATTTGTCGTTGCGGCTCCATTTTTTTTTAAACATGATTGTTTATTTGTTTTTTTAAAGCTATATTCTAGTTATTATGTTTAATTGTTATTTTATTTAAAATGTTGTTTATTGGATATGTCGTTTATTTTTAAAATATCGTTTGTTTGTCGGATCAAAATCCTGAGTCTGTCGTTTATTTGTAAAATATCATTCGTTTGAAATATCGTTTGTATACGAAGAAATAATGATACAATCAATAACAACAAAATAACAAAACAACAAAATAAATAAATAACCAACAAAATGAATAACTAAATAACCAGAGATGTCCAGATAAAACAAAACCATCTAATGTCTGATAAAAATAAATAAGTAACAGTATATGACAAAACACCTAACAAATTATAAATCAAACGCCTACGGATCTAGACTAAATACTTTTCTCGCCTTCTTCTTCCTGAACCCTCTACTTCACCTGGAGAGTGGCGTCTCGTTAGTATATGAGTCATCGTCCTCCTCATAGACATCCTCCTCATGAACCTTGATACGTCCCTTCCCGAGGGGGCCGGGCCGTACTTGGACTCGGTCCAGTAAGGTGGAAGCGCGTCCTGTCCCTGAGGAGCAGGCCGTGCAAAGGCTGGTGGCCGAATGTGTAACTCGTCCCGTTCCGAGGGAAACGGGCCGAGAGGTGGACACGCGGGGTGTCGGAGGGGTATTAACGCTCTAACCCTTTTTAATACCTCCTCTGGTTGTAGTGAGTGTGACTAAAGTCGTTTATGCGGTCCCTCTTTCTGAGGGGTTCTCAGCCTTAAATAGGAGGGCGCCATACTGTAGCGGGGTCTTGTCAGCATTAATGGCGGAGACCCGCATACTGTTGAGGGCGCCCGCATAATAGGCGATAGTATCCGCATAATCTGTCACGAGCCGAATCGACGAGGCCGTGCGCCGGCTTTCTCTGATTGTTCGGCATGTTAGGCCTTGAGCCTTGTTTTGTTTGGACCCGAGCTGGCCCTGAGGAGGGGTCCGAATCTCGGGCTATCTTTAGTCTCGGGCTGGCCCCGGGAGGGGGTCCGAATCCCGGGCTGTCTTTTAACCTCGGGCTGGCCCCGGGAGGGGGTCCGAATCCCGGGCTGCCTTTGACCTCGGGCTGGCCCCGGGAGGGGGTCCGAATCCCTGGCGGTCTTTTGAACTCGGGCTGGCCCCCGGGAGGGGGTCCGAATCCCGGGTTGCTTTTAACCTCGGGCTGGCCCCGGGAGGGGGTCCGAATCCCGGGCTGTTTTTGAGTCGTGGCCTGTTTTCTGTGGGGGGAGGGGCCTATTCTGTTTTTTTCTATTTTGGGCCGGCCTTTTGTGTATTTAAATCTGGGAGTGCTTTATTGGGCCAGGCCTGGGCTTTTTAAGGGCCATTGGTATATGGACCTATCAAACCTGCTCGTCAAGAACCTCCTCAATCTATGGCTGAGGATTGGATGTCTGTTAGACTCCTGGACCAAAAACTGTAGTATGTCCAGACTCAGGCTGAGTGAATAACCACGCCTGCCTCGCAATCGGGTCATCGAGCGAAGGGTACGCGCCGAAAGGATATGTGCTCTGTTGTGTGGAGGCTCTAGGAAACTCTGGGATGGGCTCTATCTGAACATAGCCTGGCTGATAGGCATGAGGTACCGTATGAGTCGGACTGTAATCCTGAGAATACAGTCCATCTCCCTCATTACCAAAATCTACCAAGATGTTGTAATATGGCACCTCGTCGTCCTCCTCACCATGCAATAACTTATAAATTAGTTAATTGCAAATTTTGAAAAAATTACAATTAGGCATTTAAATAACACTATACCTCGGCATCCTGGGTAGGCTGGACCGGGTCTGCGGCTCTACGTATTGTCTCTGCACTTCGGTTGAACGCCTGACCGACGATAGCATCGTCATGGACACCCTGAAATAAAGTCTCATCGCCAGCGTACTGTACATATATATCAGGCTCGTCAGATATGTCACACAAACGCACTCCAGCGCATCTGAGTAGAGAGTCGAGGAGCGACTTGTACCCATAGGCGCACACTGCGGGTATGTTATGTTTCAGGATGGCTTTCTCGAGCCTCTTCCAACTCGTCATTGTTGCCATCGTTGCCGCTATGACACAACTCTTCACTAGATATAAGGCCTACAAAAAAAATTATATAAATATTATAAGTTTTTAATTAGAAATATAAACATAAATATACAACGGATGTGAGCGGTGCGCCTGCGAGGATAAGACCATGGATCCGTCCTCTCCGATCTTTCGGTCTCGGTACCCATTCATGAGGGTTGTTGGTGATACACCCCTCAAGAAATATGGTGTAAGCGTTGTTATCATTGTACCATTCTCTGTAAGGTCTGCATGCATTACAAAAATGTCATATATTGTAATTAGAAAAATTTAGCCAAGAATTAAATTAATAAAATAATTTTTACCTGGGCATGACATCTATGGGACAGTCTGGGTGTCGTGTGAGCCACACGTAATCACGAAGTCTCTTTCCATTCATTGCATCTGTTTGTGTCCCTCTGCTAATATAGCTCTCACCACTGAGCCTCGTTGATCGGTGCAGGGGTTGGGGATTGCTGATGCATTCCAAACTGTCTCATGACTCATCTGGGATAATGGTGCTCAACAACCTGTATATTAAATTACATTATCAAAAATAAATAAAATTAAATTACGGTACCTGAAAACATATGAGAGACACCTCTGCATACTAGAAATGCTCCTGCTGTCGATAGTGCTCTGGCAGTAAGTCCAATAGGCACTGATATCTCCCATCTACCTCGATATGAAATTACATATTTGAAACCTAATTTCTATCCAAGCAACAAAATCTGATTTTTTTTGTAATAAAATTTGAAACGACAGATGACATACATATTCCTTGTAGGGCTCCCAGGTCAAAAACTAAACACCATCTCTTATATTTTCGATCTGCTCACGGAAGAATGTAATGCCAAGTGACCTCCCTTGCCCTCACCTGACCCACATCTTCAGGAAGCAGTACTTGACGCCGCATGCATGACAATTGTCTGACTCGGGCTTGCCCCATTCTGGCTTGTTTGTGTCTTGCTGGGGAGTGGACGACCGACAATGAAATACTCGTACGACCAATACTGCTGATACCTCGCATATTTAGTCTATTTTAGGCCTGTTTTAGTACCAGATTCGTGCCATAATTCACCAGAATCATGTGCATTTCATCGATATATCTTTAGAATTTGGTACTGCTGAGTGTTTGTTTGTTTTCTGCAGGTTTGGAGCAAAACACACGAAGAAATGGCGATTCACATGATGAGGTACGACCCTTACCAGGCTTGGTACGGGTCGGACCATACTTAGCCGTTTTCAGCTCTTCACGCCTGGTACGGCCAGGCCGTACCAAATTGGTACGGGCCGTACATGAAGGCGTCCTGACAGATTCAAATTTGGGCAGAGGCTATTTAAGGCGGGGAACTCTCCAGATTTCGTATCCAATTCATTCCAGATAGATCTGAGAGCTCAGTAGGAGAGAGAAAGAAGGCTAAGGAGCTGAAAGCAAGAAGGAAAGAAGAGGAAGAGGCGAAACTCGACGGATCTAGCTTCCTCCTCCATCTCCCTTCAATCCATGGCTATCTCTCTTCCTCTTATTGTATTTTTAGACATTGCTATGTGCTGTGAGTAGATCATTTTAGTTTCTAGGGTTAGAGATCGAATCTTGATTTGTTTTGACTTTCTTTGACTTTTACTTTGTATGAACTCTTTAGTTTGATTGATTGTGATTTTCATTGTTATATCTTGCTTTGCTTGCTGTGATTGTTGTATGATGTCCCTTTAGGTTTAGATCGAACCTATCAAGGTCATGTGATCATCTCAATCTCTCATCCAATTCAAGTACATAGGGTAGAATAGTTCGAATTGAAGCCGAAAGGTTGAATTCTCCTCTAATCGACAGATTAGAGGGTGCCTTAGACATCTAATCAATCAGCTAGGGTAGATCTGTACCAACATACGATGGTTGAGGTGTAGAAACCCTAAAAGGCTCTCAATTGCATTCCAACCTAGATCTTGATCCAACAAACGACGGTTGAGGGTTAGGAACCTTAGGTATGGTCAATTGAACCTTTCTAAAGAGTTTAGCACAAGGTACCAGCAAGGAAATGCATTTACTCGAACTGGTAGGTTCTGTTCTGGGAAGCCGGTACGGGTCTTACCAGGGTGGTACGGCCTTGCCTTACCAAGTGAAGTACGGCCTAGCCGTACCAACTTGGTACGGGCCGTACCACTAGAGGCAGATCAGAGATGAAGTCTGAAACCCTGGAAACGCCTTTTATCCATAATCAAAACAAAGTTTACATTTCTTCTAGCACTTTATTACACCTGTTTGCATTGTTTGATTTGTTTGAATTGATCTTTTAGGAACTTAAATACCAAACCAAACCTTTTTCACTTCTAGTTTTTGATTGAGTTTGATAGAATCTAACCTCGCAATTAACCGTCCCTGTGGATCGATACCCGAATATACTACACGATAGGGGTTGTGCACTTGCATCCCTTACTCGTGGAGTGTAAACGCGGTTTTAAAAGGTACGCTTTCAAGCGTGCCGAAACTTGCGTTGCGCTTTGCTGCGAACAAGTTTTTGGCGCCGTTGCCGGGGACGGTAACCAATTGCCTAGTTAGATTTTACCTTACTTAATTAATCTAGATTTTATCTTGTATCTTTCTTGCTTTTTCTTATTCAAAATCACTAAAAAAAAAAAAAAACTGGCTTTTGAACCCCCCCTGCAGGCCAATACAGGTTGAAATATCATCTGAGAAGCAAGGGCCCACTGTTCGATCAAACTCCTCCAGACTCATCCGAGACTGCTCAGCCACCCCCTGGTACGACCCGTACCAACTCAGGCACGGCCAGGCCGCACCAATCTGGTCCGACCCGTACCAATTCAGGCACGACCAGGCCGCACCAATCTGGTCCGACCCGTACCAATTCAGGCACGACCAGGCCGCACCAATCTGGTCCGACCCGTACCATCTGAGGAGCTCAAGATGTACATGGTGACAGACCGACATTGGTATGGCCGCGACAATTTTCAAGCTGGAGGAGGTGGCCGATCCGAAGCTGATCAGATCACAGCTCTATATGCTAGAGCTGCCAAGCTAGAGGAAGCCATGATCGCAGCTCTACATGCCAAAGCTGCCAAGCTGGAGGAGGCCATAGAGAGTTATTCAATCAGAATGAGCATGAGGGCAGCCAGAAACCAGAAACCACAGCCATGTGCCATGTGTGGGGACAGGAGACACTCTTATGAGTATTGCCCACTGGCTGATTGGAGTGAGGAACCGGAGCAGGATGGCTATATCAGCAACAACAATTGCAATTTCTACGACCCTGCACCATTTGATGACTCGAACAATTGCGTATTCCAACCCGACCCACCCGAGCCGTACGTTGATCCCGCTGAGATCGAATTCATACACGAGCAAGGCAAGATGAATCAGATGATGTGGGAACATATGCAGAGCATGTCCACTCAGATGGCTGCTCAACAAAATCAAATGGCCGCTCAAAACAAGCTGTTGGAGCAGTTGAGTCACATCATCACCTCACGCCAATCTCAACCTGAAAAGCTGCCAGCTCAGCCAGAATGCGAAGGACCAGCCCAGCCAACAGACCAGACCACACTTGACGCGACCCGCATCATTGAGACACGACCCGCATCTCCACCTGAAGAGCATATGGACGCGACCCGCACACCACCCGATGCGACCCGCATGCCGTGTTCTGATGACCTGGAGACCAAAGGAAGCGAGTCGGATTGGTCAACATGCGATGCCATTCCACCTGATGTGACCCGCGTCAAGACCCAGACAGAGCGGCTGACTCCTGAGCTCAAGCCTCTTCACCTCAGGTATGAATTTCTAAACCCAAATAGATGTTGTCCTGTGATCATAAGTGCAGATCTTGAACCCGATCGGACTGCTACACTCTTGGAGAAATTGGAAGCGCACAAAAGCGCGATCGGGCGCTCGATCAAGAACTTGATGGGAATCTTGCGGATTTTTCTGATGCAAGAGTATGATCGCACGGTTCGTGTTCCTCAGAAGTGGGTGCTCCCACCAGTGCCACCTGATCCACCTCCCACCGATGACTGAGCGGGTATGTTCTCTCTTTCCCTTTTGCTTCTATATCTCTTTATCTTTCAGTCTTGAAGCATTGAGGACAATGCTCAGGCTAAGCTTGGGGGAGGAGACGACTTTTGTATCTTAGGATTTACTTTTGTGTTTTAGGATTTATTTTGATTGCACTTAGGTCATTTTTACTTTTCTCTTGCATTGTTAGGTGAAAATTTGCGTGAATTGCTAGAATTGAGAATAACTTTGAAACAATTTGGTTGTGATTAGAATTGAGTGAATTGGAACTAACCCATGATTGGTTATTGAACTACTTAGGTTGAGATGTTTTTAATAATGGAAAAGATGAAACAAACTTAGAATTGAATCGAACGAGATTATTCGAAAAAACTGAATTGTGCCTTTAGGAATTGAGATTTTCAAATTAAGAAAGTTTGGAATATCCATTGGTATGAATGAATACCAATGGATGTGTGTATTCATGGTGTGAGCAAACCAAAAAAAGAAAAGAAAAAGAAAAAAATAAAAAAATGAGAAAAAGAAAAAGAGAAAACAAAAGAGAAAAGATGGAGAAAATAAGAGTACTGGCAATAAGCCTCGAATGGGCGCCTTTGAGCTCGTCTCCCAATTAGAAATAAAGAAAGAAAATTTTGCTCATACCAACACACTTCGTTCGCAACTTTCTTACCCTTAAGCTTGATTCAAGCTTGGGGGAGGGCAAATGCAAAGAAAAATCACTTTGAATAAAAGCAATAATTCGGAAAAAGAATGAAATTGATTCGATCAAACCTAGGTAATTAGTCTTTCCATTGTTAGAAGCATCTCAAAATAAGAAGTTCAATTGACTAATTGTTGGAGTGAATCAAGGTTTACAAAGGAATGTTTGAATTACAACCGAATCGATTCTAGAAATTCTTGACTATAGCACACTCACGTAGGTTTTCACATTTAGACTTGTATCTGCATTTAGATTTAGTTGTCCAGCACTTTTACCCGAGTTTGAAACTTTTTGCTTGAGGACAAGCAAAGGTTCAGCTTGGGGGAATTTGATACCTCGCATATTTAGTCTATTTTAGGCCTGTTTTAGTATCAGATTCGTGCCATAATTCACCAGAATCATGTGCATTTCATCGATATATCTTTAGAATTTGGTACTGCTGAGTGTTTGTTTGTTTTCTGCAGGTTTGGAGCAAAACACACGAAGAAATGGCGATTCACATGATGAGGTACGACCCTTACCAGGCTTGGTACGGGTCGGACCATACTTAGCCGTTTTCAGCTCTTCACGCCTGGTACGGCCAGGCCGTACCAAATTGGTACGGGCCGTACATGAAGGCGTCCTGACAGATTCAAATTTGGGCAGAGGCTATTTAAGGCGGGGAACTCTCCAGATTTCGTATCCAATTCATTCCAGATAGATCTGAGAGCTCAGTAGGAGAGAGAAAGAAGGCTAAGGAGCTGAAAGCAAGAAGGAAAGAAGAGGAAGAGGCGAAACTCGACGGATCTAGCTTCCTCCTCCATCTCCCTTCAATCCATGGCTATCTCTCTTCCTCTTATTGTATTTTTAGACATTGCTATGTGCTGTGAGTAGATCATTTTAGTTTCTAGGGTTAGAGATCGAATCTTGATTTGTTTTGACTTTCTTTGACTTTTACTTTGTATGAACTCTTTAGTTTGATTGATTGTGATTTTCATTGTTATATCTTGCTTTGCTTGCTGTGATTGTTGTATGATGTCCCTTTAGGTTTAGATCAAACCTATCAAGGTCATGTGATCATCTCAATCTCTCATCCAATTCAAGTACATAGGGTAGAATAGTTCGAATTGAAGCCGAAAGGTTGAATTCTCCTCTAATCGACAGATTAGAGGGTGCCTTAGACATCTAATCAATCAGCTAGGGTAGATCTGTACCAACATACGATGGTTGAGGTGTAGAAACCCTAAAAGGCTCTCAATTGCATTCCAACCTAGATCTTGATCCAACAAACGACGGTTGAGGGTTAGGAACCTTAGGTATGGTCAATTGAACCTTTCTAAAGAGTTTAGCACAAGGTACCAGCAAGGAAATGCATTTACTCGAACTGGTAGGTTCTGTTCTGGGAAGCCGGTACGGGTCTTACCAGGGTGGTACGGCCTTGCCTTACCAAGTGAAGTACGGCCTAGCCGTACCAACTTGGTACGGGCCGTACCACTAGAGGCAGATCAGAGATGAAGTCTGAAACCCTGGAAACGCCTTTTATCCATAATCAAAACAAAGTTTACATTTCTTCTAGCACTTTATTACACCTGTTTGCATTGTTTGATTTGTTTGAATTGATCTTTTAGGAACTTAAATACCAAACCAAACCTTTTTCACTTCTAGTTTTTGATTGAGTTTGATAGAATCTAACCTCGCAATTAACCGTCCCTGTGGATCGATACCCGAATATACTACACGATAGGGGTTGTGCACTTGCATCCCTTACTCGTGGAGTGTAAACGCGGTTTTAAAAGGTACGCTTTCAAGCGTGCCGAAACTTGCGTTGCGCTTTGCTGCGAACAACTGCAGCAACATGTATGGACCAATTAAAGTCTTATTAGTCTTCAAGGAAGCATTGTTAAGGCCCATGTACAATGTTGGTATTAACAACAAATATATTACTTATTAAAAAATATAGTAAACTAAAAAAACAATAAAATTATAAAAATAATTTTTGTACCTATATAACATCGCCAGTACCGCACCACCCCAATTGTACATGCCCGTAGATGTCAAATCCGGTAAAAGTAGGAGATAACAGAGCTGCACCTGATCTCCGTGTGAATATGAGAACATACGACACGTAATCAACTCTAGAATAAATGCGTGCGTGTAACGATCAACAGTAACCTGTTATTTTTTTAGTTTTGGTACAATTTTGGTTATTATTTAATTTAAATTATACAAAATTTACTTATCTGATTTGCACTATTCAGAAGGAGTCTAAATCGAGACCTCAACTTCGGCAAGCTGATTATACCTGGCAGATCTGAATCTTTTCACCTTTATTCTTCTCTTTTTGCAACGTGTCGTGCGGGCACCCTAGCAGCTCATTGCACAAGGACCTAAAGTCCTAGTACTCCATGCCAGTCACGGGCTCCCCAATAATAGTCATACCCCACAACAACAAACGTCCTGTAGGATCACTGTCATCTCAACATGGGGGGAGATGAAACGTGTGCGTCTCGGGATGCCAACGCTCAATTAGACCGGCACACATGCCCTCGTCGTGCTGCTCATTCTTAATCCGGGCTAGCTGGTACAGCCCCATCAAACGCAATGTCCCTCCGTACGTCGGGTAATATGGTAGCGACATATGGTTGTGATGAATAGTAGTTGCATTCAAACTCTGCATTTAATTAAAAAAGGAAAATACAATTCATTAAATATTCATAGAAAAAATGATATTATTAATTTTTTTAAAATATTACTAATTAAAACTTACCTCAGTGGTTGCCTCTAGAATGGAATGCTCGTTGTTCGGGTACCACAGAAAGTCGCTGACCTTGTCCTTGTGACTCCGGATACCAGGAACATCGGTCAGGACCCTGTCAACGTACTGGGAGAGATCGTAGGGAGTGGGTATAGATCCACTAGAAGATGGTACATATCTACTGGAAGATGCCATGTTGTATTTGGTATTTTTTTAAAATTAATATTGGTACCAATTTTTGTCAATATGAAAAAAATTCTGGTTAAATATGGTACTATTTGGATAGTTTCAGTTACATTTAGAATCTATTTGATCGAAATATAATTTAAGTTTGGTACTGACCAAATTTTGGTTAAATTTGGGATTTAATTGGTACCTTAAATCTGATTTAATATTGGTACAATCTAATTAAATATGGGTACTAATTTAATTTAATTTTGATACTAAACAATATATAGTAAATCTAAATTAATTTTGGTAGAATAAATCTAATTACATTTTGATATTGATCAAAATTAATTATGGTACTAATCCAGTTAATTTTGGTACCAGTCTAATTAAATTTTGGTCCTAAACAATAAACCGTAAATTCTAAACCTTAATCCTAAACTCTAAACCTAAATCCTAAATCTATCTAAATTACTACTAAATTAAAAATTGAAACAAAAAAAAAACTTACCCGAGCTCGAAGGGATTTGACGCAAATATGAAATTATGAATATCTCACTCCCTGGTAAAGGGGGGCTGCCATTTGTCGTTGCGGCTCTGGTAAAGGGGCTGCAACGACAAATGGGGACCCACATTTTTAAAGTCGTCATTTGTCATTGCGGTCCTCATTGAATATCAAATTCTGAAGATTTTGTAGTTTTTTGTTTATTTTTTTTTTTGTCCGAGGGTGTTAAAAAAAATTTCGGCTTCATAATTTATCTTATCACGACACACAAGACAATATTGAATTATGCGTTGCGTATCAGCGTATGTAATACTGATGCACGTGATTTAAATCCTCAACAAAGCCGTATGACGTTTGTATACTATGTTTAAGAGTGAGACATGGTAAAAAGATAAATATATATTTTTCTATTTTATAAAAATTATGTAAATATTTTCATAATTAAGCATAAAATCAAGCAGATCTATACTTAACCATAACAGCATGGTTTATAACAATCTTCACGGGATTCTCTTGATCTCTCGGAATATGCTCTGGGGATGCGCGATGTAACCCTCGATTCATCTGCCCCTGCGGGACCCATAATTGCCCCTCATGGACCGACACGTGTCATCATCTCACAACCTTAGCTTGTAAAGTAGCTTACTTGGTCATTAAAATAAGAAGATAATATTTTTTTTAAACAGGGTGATTAAAATATATGTGAATCAAGTAATTGCCCCTGGGGGTGAAACAAGGTCGCTCGTTGAATGGTTTGCGGGTTCGTGCCGTTACCGTAAGAGGCAAATATTGAACCCGGTTCAGATTTCGTAAACCAGATCCATACAGGAGAAAGCTTGACTCGGGTTGAAATGTACCTATGATGGAATTGATATTTTTATTGACCACCCGGTTATGCTAACCCAATCCCCACTCTTCCTATGGCCCGTGAAAGAGTTGGCTAGACATGGTGCAAAATCATAATTGCAATACCATCTAGATTTTTAATTGCTATAAGGATTTAAAACAAAACAAAGAGAACAATATGTTTACTTGAGATATTATAAAATTAATTTTAAATGTTTCTGTATATGTCAAATTGAAGTTGAAATATAGGTTTATTATTTATTCTGATGTTTATGGTTTGAACAACTAAAAAAAAAAGAAATATTCAAGTGGACAACAAACACAACTCTCATTTTAGTACATGTTTTATTAAGATATAATTGAGGTAAACTATCTCTGATGACTTATCTGCTTACTTCATTAAAAATGCTGTCGAATTGCTAACGTTCTCTTTGAAAAGAATACATGTATATACATAAATTTATTATTTGTATTATATTGTTGTAAATATTATAGCATTATTTATATATATTATGTTAATTATTAAAAATTTATTGATAGTTCACATTACGAATAAGTTTATTTGATTAAGACAAAGACTGCTATAAATAAAGTAGCTAATTCAGTCATTTATAATTTTTTTTATTTTAATAACACTCTTTGTAGAAAGAGATAAGCATTCTTTGACTATGTAAATATATATATTAAAAACTCAAGGAGGTCAAAATTATATAATTTTTTTAAAGCTTATGTTATCTCCTGGCTAGAATAATTGTCTTAATCAATGAATGTCTAGATCTAGATAATATATTATTAAATGAATAATTCTTTTACTTCTGTATGATAATAAACAATGTTAACTACAATTATTAATATCTTATATCACCGATAACTTACTCTTTGTGTGTATATACATATATAATAATTTAAAAATATTACTACTCCAGAAACTCATGAGTTTATTAAAATAAAATACGACCTACACGTTATAATGTTTTTTTTATCTTTTAATCTACAACTACAAAGCATAAATTGAAAATTCCAGCGGTGTATAATTATTTTCAGTGGACCAAGCTTGTATATAGATTCCTCAAGGACCAATTTCTCTCTTGGTCTGGTCACGACTGTCCCCAAAGCTTCTGCACACAACTGACGTCCTTCTTCTCCCCTTTCTGATACCTACCAGCTACACCATTTTCGAGTTTTAGACACAGAGAGAAAGAAAGAAAAAGAGTTAGAGAGAGAAAAATCAGAGAGAGAGAGGCAGCGGTACCGAAGCATAAATCAGGAGTGATAAGAGAGAGGCGAAGCGAATTTAACTTCTTCCTGAAGTAGGAGGCGCGGTGTATGCGGGTTTTTGTGATTAATTCTCTCGAATTTGGAACTTTTCCGCTGCATAACAAGTGGGATTTGAAGCTTGGATGAGAGATCTGGGTTATTGAAAGAGGATTTCTTTGATTTTGGCTTTTGATGGCTTCTACTGGGTGTACCGAGACTTACATAGCTGATTCGGGCGGCGGGAAAGGTGAGCTTTTCTCGTGGTGTTCTTTGCTAAGCAGGAGAGTTTTTTGCCGTGAAATTCAGAGGAAAAAAAGGAAGAAATTCGGTTTTATTCTTGGGTTTCATGACTTTGACCTGCTACTTTAGCTCCAGTACTTCGATCTACCTTGGAATATCTCTTGAAGCTTGTCTTCCTTTTTTTTTTTAATAAAATTTAAATATTTTCTAGGCTTTATCTAAAATTTTGTTCTTGCTTCTTCAATGTTATTTTCTTTCGAATTCAAAACCTTTATTTGTTTCTCTCTTGGTGAAAATTTCGCTCAATTCAAAAACCACTTCCTTTTGCGTCAGATTTGGGAGAGGAAGCTTTGTACAACGAATTATGGCGCGCATGTGCTGGGCCACTTGTGACGGTGCCAAGAGTTGGAGAAAGAGTTTTCTACTTCCCTCAAGGCCATATAGAGCAGGTCAGAAATTACTATTTTTATGAATTTATTACAAAATTCCTATTTTTGTAAATTTCCCTTTTTTTTAGGAGAACCATATATTATGATATTTTGCAGTTCCTTGTTAAGTACTGTTCCCGTCTATATTACGGATTTCTCAGAATTAGTATTTTGGGGCTTCAATTTTCTTTGTTCTTATGGAATTAGGTCGAGGCGTCAACCAATCAGGTATCAGAACAGCAGATGCCTCACTATAACCTGCCATGGAAGATCCTGTGTCGAGTCATGAATGTGCTACTGAAGGTAGAGTTGTTCTTTATTTCTTTGCCTCGTTTATCTTTTGCCCTTTTTTCTCCTTAGATAAAATTGTAGATATCTTCTATTATAGGGCTTATTTTTTGGATACTAATTGATTTATGTACAGGCGGAGCCAGACACTGATGAGGTCTATGCACAAGTCACCTTATTGCCTGAGTCCAATGTACTTTTTTCATCCCTTTTTTTGTTACTAATTTCAAGTTTTTTATTTTCCAATAAGGTACCAGTTCTGAAGTGATTAATTTGAGAAATAACCTAATTAGTGCTGGTTGTGAATATATATTGATGTATAAAGTTGGCTTGTTTTCATCAACCATTTTGGGTTTCTTTAATGGACTTGAATTCAGTTTTCTGTAAAATCGGTTAAAATTGAGGGTATGTATGGTGGTAATTGGCTGACATCAGTGTTTTGTAAGATTCAAGCAAGCAGTTATTGTTTACAAGTTGGAAATTAGCTCAATGCTTCTTTTTTGTGTTGTGTTAAATAAAACACAGCAAGATGAGAACTCAATGGAAAAAGAAGAGGCACCAGCTCAGCCACCCCGACCAGTGGTGCACTCCTTTTGCAAGACCCTGACGGCATCTGATACCAGCACACATGGTGGCTTCTCTGTCCTTAGACGCCATGCTGACGAGTGCCTTCCCCCTCTGGTAAATTTTTTCTTATGCTGTTCCTCTCATTTTTAGCACATGCTTCTTTCATTCTCGCAATTGTACTAACATGTAATGATAACAATGGTGCAGGATATGAGCAAGCAGCCTCCAACACAAGAGTTAGTTGCCAAGGACTTGCATTGTGTGGAATGGCGTTTTCGTCATATTTTTCGAGGTGACCTCCTACACTCATGCTATCATGATATAGCAAAAATCAAGCTTGTAATATAAAAGATATAATTTTTTTATTCATTGGAAATATAGGACAACCAAGGAGGCATCTATTGCAGAGTGGCTGGAGTGTGTTTGTCAGCGCAAAGCGCTTAGTTGCTGGAGACGCGTTCATTTTTCTGAGGTAAAATTGTTATGGTGATGGAAATATTGATGAATGCTTTGGTTTCTTAACCTAAGAAGGTTCCTTTTACGTTTTGTTTTAATAAGGGGAGATAATGGGGAGCTGAGAGTTGGAGTCAGAAGGGCAATGCGGCAACAAATGAATATGCCATCTTCAGTTATATCTAGCCACAGCATGCATCTTGGTGTTCTTGCCACAGCCTGGCATGCGAGAAATACCGGCTCCCCCTTTACGGTCTATTACAAACCTAGGTACCATCTCCTTATTTTAGTAAATTGTTACTTCTGAATCTATGATCAGTGTTCTGTATTTGACCATAGATCTTTCTCTTCACAGGACAAGCCCATCGGAGTTCATCATTCCGTTTGACCAATATATGGAGGCTATTAAGAGTAATTATTCTATTGGTATGAGGTTCAAGATGCGTTTCGAAGGGGAAGAGGCCCCAGAACAGAGGTACATGAAAATAAAAGAATAAGAAATTGTTGTGCAGTTATTGCGTAAAAGTTATAGGAATCTTACCTGAGTGTTGCTATTATTTCCCCCCCTCTTTTCAGGTTTACAGGGACAATAGTTGGAGCAGGAGATGCTGACCCTACCAGATGGCCTGATTCCAAATGGCGATGCCTCAAGGTACAATTGGTTGCCTTAGACACATTGCGATCATGTCTAGTTTCTTAATTTTTCATATATGACGGCATCAGATATTGTGATAAGTTTAGACTTCTGGAATAGTTGTTTCCCAAATGTTGTTTATATGCACGAATAAACAAGGATGCCTGAGATACCTCTATTTGCTCCAAACTACATATGTGTGCTCTGTATTCAATTCAACTTTATTGTTCATAGGTATGAATGTATCGACTTACATTTGTGCACATAGATGTACACTTAACGTACATGAATAATGCATTATACAGGTGAGGTGGGATGAGAACTCATCGATACCTCGCCCAGACAAGGTGTCTCCATGGAAAATTGAGCCGGCCATGAGCCCCCCTCCACCCGTCAACCATCCAGTTCCCACTCCCAACCGTCCCAAGCGGCCCCGCCCAGTTGCCCCCACTATCTCGTCTCCTGACTCATCTGTTCTTACAAAAGAAGGTATATCCATACTCAGTTGTACTGCTTCTACTCAACCCAATAACTTGAGCGTATCTGCTCAAGCTAGTAATAGTTAAATTTAATTTGTCATTTTCCTATTTGTAGTCACTCTCTCAAAGGTGGCTGCAGACCCTGGCCTGCACAATCACCACAACCATCACAGCCTACAGGGGGTCTTCCAAGGTCAAGAACCTATGGCCTTGAAGACTGCTGCAGTATCTGGATCTGATGCCTCTGCCCATACACCTGTTATGTGGTCCCAAACGCCAATTGGAGACAGAAACTCAGGACCTGACAGCTGGGCCCGGGTTCCAAGGCATGAAAACTCCTACAGCAGCTTGCTATCTGGCGGGGCACACCATGGTCTTTATGGTGATACGAGCATCTGGAACCAACACAAGCAACCAGTTGTGTTACCCTCCTGGCATTTAATGCCTCAGAATGTGTATGAGAAGTTCCCAAACTGGGTAACCAACCCGGTACCAGCCCATAATATAGAAGAGACAACTACCCCGCAGAGTAAGCTGTTGGGACAACCTCAATTTCAAACAGAAAAAGAGACAAGTGGAGGCGGTTGCAAGTTGTTCGGTGCGTATCTTGACAAGAACCCAAGAAGTGACGACGTTGCCACGCCAAAGGCTGTTAATGCGAGATCCACTGATGATCCACCTGTTGTAAATGGAAATGCAGATAAGCCTCCCCAGAATTGCTCACAAGTTTGCAAGGGCACGCAGAGCAGGTCACAGGGCAACTCGACTAGAAGTTGCACCAAGGTATAATTATTATGTAGACCCCTCTTTTTTCAATTACCAAGTGCAAACTGCACCCTGGCACATCTATTTTCAATTTTTCATATTTAGGTTAGGAAATAGGAAAAGCTACATGGCATTTAATAGGACAAAAGGCGAGTAGGCAAGTATAATTTTCATTTAAAAAAAGCTGAAACATTCTGCTATTGTAGGTGCACAAACAGGGGATTGCATTGGGAAGATCTGTGGATCTTACAAAGTTCACCAATTATGAAGAATTGTTCAGGGAGCTGGATCATATGTTTGAATTCAGAGGAGAATTGATGGGTACACCTAGCAAAACTTGGCTCGTTGTTTACACTGATAATGAAGGCGATATGATGCTTGTTGGTGATGATCCTTGGAAGTATGTTTCTCTCTCTCTCTCTCTCTCTCTCTCAACTTTCTCAAAGTAAAATCTTAAAAATGAAATAGGTACATAGTATTAACAGCTCCATTTTACTTAGAGAAATTGATGCCAGATCACCAAAGTCATAGTTTTGAGCCTGCAGCAAATTCTCTAACCATGTTATCTTTCGTGGTGTTACAGTGAATTCTGCAGTATGGTGCGCAAGATCTTCATATACACAAGAGAGGAGGTGCAGAAGATGAACCCAGGTGCACTAAACACTAGATTTGAGGAAAGCTCAACCACCATGTCAGCTGGTGGCAAAAATCAGTCAGCAAAAGCATGCATGCCTACTTCCTCCCTTTTGTCTGATAATTGCTGCTAGGGTTAGGGTTCCATGTGGTAGGTTCTCCCCTCTTTCTCGATAACATGGAGATAAATTCAAATTCATATTGAATATATTATCTCATAGTATGGAATGTACAACAAGAAAAATTGGTTATGGATTTTCAAACTTGTCCTTGCGCCATTTCTCATGGGAAAGATGGGGAAGGGCAAAATTAGGGGAAGTATGCTCGAGGGATTTTATGTGTTTTTTTAACTGTTAAGCATATGAGTATGCCCTTAGGATGCTCATTTTTTTAATTTCAATGCATAATTGACACTCTTTTGGTTGTTTTGCAGGCCTTGTGGGAGTAAGGTCCAACTAGTTGTAGTAGGCCGCTATTATGTTTATTCCAGTTTTGGTTTATTCTAGTTCTGTTTTTAGTTATATTTTTGTTTTCAAGGAGTTCCTTTGAGAGCTGGTCATGATGTTAGAATGTATAATTTGCGCGCAAGGGAGGTCTTAAATATGCTAAGTTTGACCCGTGCCATGTAAATATAGATATTTCTATTTTAATAGGTATCCTAGTTTGTATTGACCTCTATGGGTAGGTATCCTAGTTCGTATTGACCTGTCGCTCTCCACCTTTTAAAAATAAGCACCAGTACAGCTCCATGCCAGAATTTGATCCTGGATTTCCAAGGTGGCCTAGTCAATCACACAAGGTGCTATTAACCTTACAAGCATGATTTAGTCGTGTCAAAGATATTATGCATATTTATGCTGGTGGTGATAACATTTGTACTAATGTGACGCTACTAATTATTATTACTCTGTGGAAGTATTTTCATACACATTACTAAAAAATTATCTTACCCATATTCTATTCTCATATGTTAAAATTATCAGGTAACGAAATAGTAGTGAATAACGAATAATATTAATATGAAAATTAGTTATATTATATTTTACAAATAAAATATTAAAACTCAATTTATTTCACACATACAATTACATTACTAATAAAAAAAATTAATGTGCAATTAATTTTAACTAATTTTTTTTATAATGCAAAGGAATTAAAAAGTACGAATATCTTTTGGACAAATTAAATTATTTAACTAAATAACAAGATATGCAAATGAAAGTGATATGTTTAGCATTTTTCTTATAATTATTATTCAAGTATTATCAAATGAAAAGTACATCATTAATTATTGCTCAAATAACAAAAGTATATCATTAATTATTGCTCAAATATTATGCAAATAAATTTCACCTTTACTAATTATTGCTCAAATATTACCATATAATTTTATTTTATATAATACCCTATAAGATAACGGGTACGAAATAACATTTACCCGTTTAGCTAACGAAAAAAATATCCTTATCCATACCCATACTCGATAAACTAACCAAAAAAAACTTTACCCATATCCGCTTTATCAAATATGGTACGGGTAGGATAAACAGTTAAAAGAATATACACCCCTATATATGTCTCAACTCTTTGCAACTATTCATTTTGGTATGTTTGATTGCAAAATAAGAATAAGTTAGAATAGCTCGTTTGTTTTATTAGAATAGTCAAATCTCATTTTTTTGTAAAAAACAAACTATAATAAGACAAACAAGTTAGATTCTCTATTCAATCCAACCAAACACATAATAAGCTACTCTGAATATTTAACTCCAAAAATAGCTTATTTTCAACCCAACCAAATTTCAATGAAACGGTTCTATACAATTTTAGTGAATTGCTCCGATTAAACACGCCATTAATACTTTAATCAGACGGTCCTCATTAGGATACTAGAATCCTACTTATAAAGGTACAAATAGCAGCACGCACAGGCTTGCTGCACTTGTCACCATCTAAAATGAGTAGTCAAATACAAAGGATTATCAACTTGCTCTAAATGAAGCATAATTACTTATAAAGGTACAAATAGCAGCACGCACAGGCTTGCTGCACTTGTCACCATCTAAAATGAGTAGTCAAATACAAAGGATTATCAACTTGCTCTAAATGAAGCATAATTATTATGACTGTCAATTGCGTAATTTTACATAATGCACCATATTTTTTTTACGTTTTACAATGGACGGAGGTGGTATTTGTTTTTTTTATTTTAAGATAACCTTGCCATAATCCCAAAGAATGTACAACTTGAAGAAAGAATAAAACACGAATACATAATTTTTTTTACCTAAATAAATATGTTTTACATTTGTGTTTGCATCTCAGATTACATTTATTGAATCTTTTTCTGTGAAGAGTGAACCACAGGTGCAAAACCAAATTTTCATAAAATAAAGAATATATTCTCTTCTAAAGAAAAGATTCAATTCAAGAAATGATGGAAAGAAAAAAATATTTTCACGATAAATATAATCACAAGAATGGGAACTGTCTTTCATTAAACAACAGCAGACATTGAACAGTTGCCTAAATTATGAAGCATCTAAACAAAAGGAATGACTGGCCTTCATAATTTTTAACTAACTCATCAAATCTAATGATATTTCTAACAAAAATGGAACATTAGATACCTGCCACGAAATGATGGAGCAGATGTATCATTATCTCACCTTAAAAATGTCCATTTGCAGATGAAAAATAATTTTCTTCCTTCTCGAAAAATGCTGAGTGCAGGGCTCGTACACACTGCTTTGCCTCGCTATCATTCACAACCAGTGAAATATTTACCTGAAAAATACAATATATTGAAATAGGACAATAGAAAAGAACTGTCTGTTTTCTAACACTTGTAAAAATGAAAAGTACCTTTGAAGCACCTTGTGAGATCATTTGCACATTGACTCCATTATTTCTTAGAACACTAAAAGCCTATGAAGTGCAAAACGACTGTCAATAATTGGATACATGCCAAAATACAAACCTTTTGGAACAAAATAGCAAGAAAAGAACAAACCATACTACCTTCTCTAATATTAAGGATGAGCACTCGACATTTCCTATAAGAGAAATTATGGATCTATTCTGGAGTAGGTTAACAACTGCAATTTTTTCCAGCTCTTCAACCAAATGGTCCAGCTCCTTCAAGGGCATTGATGTCATAAAGTGAATTTGAGAGATAATAATCTTAAGAAACTTGCTACTTGAAAGACAACAACCAAAGACTTGCACAAATAAAAAGGAAATCTGAGAGGGAATAATCTTACACTCTCCTCATGAATGGCATCATCACACGGGAGTTTCTTGGGGTCCAGTGTTAAAGAAACACTAACTTCACTGGTTGCCACAGAGTCAACAGATATCCTCAAGTCATTGAATATAGAGAAAACCTGCATTAAAATTTTAAAACCAAAGAATATAACAACCCGTCGGACTTTGAAGCATTAACAAAATGAACATACAAGTATAAAGCTCATCATTACCTTCGCTAAGAATCCGTGTTGTCCAAGCATACGAGTACTCACTATATCTAACATGGTTATATTTGATTTTAAAACTATGCTTGTCAGCACGGCCTGACAGGTACAAAAGAAACAACACATTAATTAAGGGATACAATACAGACACTCTAAAGTTCATAGATAAGAAAATTACATTCTAAAAGTCAACTATGTAGGTTTCATTTATTAATGAAATTGGTGGGCTCTTGTCCACTATTATAAAAAAAAAAAAATTACATTCTAAAAGTCAAATTATCTAAGAGTATAAATAAAGTTGCTTACCTTGCTGAGATCTCTTTCTCTAGTTATAATGGTGCCAGGAGCTTGAGGATTATAAGAGTTCTTAACTCTAACGGGTGTGTCACTCTCACTTGCTGGTTTCATTGATTGAGGGTGCAAAACCTATATGATGCATCAGAAGTCACATTACTTTGCAATTGTAACCACATATAATTAAATAAGCACATGTAGTGTCAACAAAAAAGTAAATTATATACTTGTGCACCGAAATATGCAAGCTCAGCTGCTTCTTCAAAAGTCAAATGTGGGACTGGCTTAGCAGCAGGGTGGATATTTGGGTTGCATGTTAAGACACCGTCTACATCCTTCCACACCTGCTCGGGAAAAAAAAAATTATCATCTAAGGTACAAGTGGAGGACTGAATTTGACTGTGCCTCCCAACAAGAAAAAGAAAAAGGAAACTGGACCTGTATTTCTCGCAAGCCCAAAGCCTTGCCAATAGTGGTGGCTGTCAAGTCGCTTCCTCCCCTACCAAGAGTTGTTATGGCACCTAATTTCCATCCCTAATTTAAAAGAAAATAAAATAAAAAAAGCAATAGTTTATAACTGAATCACGCATGAACATAGCAAACATCTATTAAGGTTCAGACCCGCAGTCTCCTAGTTGTGCTTGCTTGACGAAAGAGCAGCATTCTTATTCTACCATCCTAGTCATCATCTATCACTAATTTAATTTCAAGTTTTAACCCTGCATAAACTTGAACAATGCATGAGAATGCCCCTGTCAAATTAAATCTACAATTTAACAATACAAAAGTACCACAAATTAAAGCTACAGTTTTGCAGAATGTAGATTTTGATTTTCTTTTTAGATAATTTAGGAGAAACTACAATGAGTTCCTAGGATGCAGTTACCAAAATGCCCCTAGGACTAAAAATGGTTAGGTCATTGACAACACCAGTGCATTATGATTGCTCAAAACTTGCTATTCCACAAGCGAAAGACTACATCAACTCTGACTCGTGAAAGGTGAAAAAAGGAGATCACAATTTGTAACCTTTCCAAGAAAGCCGGTGACAATAGGAATAGCTGGCTCTCTTATCCAGTCTTCATATAACCTCTTAGCTACAGCAGGATACGTCGCCTCCAATATTTCGGCATTTGTGAAGTCATCCGTAGTTATTACACCCATATCAAACGCATCGTACTACAACACCAAAAATCATTTAATGATGTGATAGAATAGACTCAACCCCCCCCCCCCCCCCCCCCCCCCAACCCCACACTCACGCAAGTCGTAGTGTCAAATGGAAGGAAACTTACTTGCCGTGCTTTGATTCCAATTTTGTTTAAGTAAGCAGTGAATATACGAGTGGACATGCACTCGCCAAAGGAAACCAGGTAATCTCTGGAGCGTGGGGTCAACTCTTTCATCATGGCTATTGCTGTAAGAAGTTGCTCTAGTCTAGTCAACAACCCTGCAAAAATTGCAAAGAACAACGTGTTTTTTGAGTTAATGAAAGAACGGAATTACCATCACCATTGTTATAGTTCTTAATATGATCATTCTTACTATAGTTTACGGATTTTTATGTCAATTTTTATTAGTTCATGAGCAGCAATGTTTCATATGCCCATAACTGCCAAATTAACTTAGAATCTTTTGGTCACGTTGGATATTACATCTGCCTAACCAGACAAGGAACTATGCAGTATTTGTTCGTGTTATAGAGATCAACTGTAAGATTGTATGTTTGAGTGCACATGGGCTCTGTGGAAGGAAAGGAACCGCTGGACCTTCTCACAACTGCGAAAACCAGAGCACACTCTAATAAATGCGGCGACAATCGATGTGCACAACTGGACGCTATTTATATAAGGCGCCAGTCTCAGAGTTTAGGGTAGGGAAACGAGGGTCCAGCCTGGATAGGTTTTTGGCCTTTTTAATTTTCATAGCGAACCTCGTTAGTAAGTGAGCTGTAATAATATAGAGGAAAATGACCACCGCGGGTGGTCAGACTATTGTAAATACTTTTTCTTATCAATAATCTTTTAGTGGGACTTTCCCACTAAACCTCAAAAAAAGATTGTATGATCGAGTGCACTACTAGCAATTGAAGAAAAGATGCTTTATGAAGTTTATTATACACTCATTTAGAATTGTAACCGAATCAAAGGAAATATAATATTATCATAAAATTCTACTAAATATTGTAAATCAAAGGAAGTATGCATTAATCTATAGCTAGGACCGGAACCGTACCCCACCTGCCAAGCAAGATTTCAGTTATTAAACAACCAGTTTCTTTAATAGCTTAAACTAATAGACAATGAAGGTTCTCATTGTTATGTTCTCAATACTGTCCCTCAGGTAGTCAGGTGTGGTTATATTCACAGATCCAACAAAATTAAGAATATCAATGGAGAAATGATTATGTTAGAAAACTGGCATTTTTCGAACTTAAAACCTCTCACTCTAATGTCTTAATATTAGCCAGTTGATATAAAAACCCAAAGTTAATAAAGAATAAAGGTTTCTATTATTTTATATACTCAAGCATCTAGGTCAGGTCAGGCTGAGGTAAAACCTGACCCCACCTGATCAGCCAGCATTTAATTCATGACAAACTCCTTAATATTTGGTTCAATTTTGTGATTTTTACCATTAAGAACATGCCTGATATAGTTGATGTGTCGATCCCAAGGTCATCTATTGTCCTGAAAAGACACCAATATTACCGAGATTACAAAAGGATTCCTTTTTCTTTGAGGTGAGATTTAAGAAGAAGAATAAAAAGAGAATCGAAAGGTACCTAAGATGTAAGTCTCTAATAAACACAAATTCCTCAATTTCATCTATCTTAAATGCACCACAGTTCACTGCTTTCTCCCCTGCCTAATTCAAAATAAAAAGTTTAATAATAATAAAAAGCCTGATTTCATCTCATATCTTTTGATTTAAAATCCGGTCTCTAAGACCCTTAACAAAGAAATTCCTGACACCTTTTCAAGTATTTACTAAAATCCCACCCCCCAACCCCACACACACACAAACACACACACACACTGGGCTCTTCTAATCCACCTGTATCTGAAGTTCCATATTATTAGTATCACTGGTTCATACTTCTATCCTACTATTCACTATTCAGGTGTGGTATAAGTATTGAAAGAGTCCTATCTCAGAGCCTCTATAATCAAATATATAGAACAATGCTCTTCTATGAAAGCTAACAAAATGTTGAAAACATAAGCAAAAAAGACTCGAGCAACAACAACAAAGGAAACCTCTATTAGTTCTCAGGTCTATTACCAGTATGAACTGATTGGAGCATGACATGCTACACAAAAACATGCAGAAAGATGAAAAAATTTACTGCGAGAAGCTTGTTTGTAGTCTTCCCCATGGCAGAAAGAACAATCACTGGCCTCTCTTCCGGGAAGCTCCTTATCAGCACAGCCACTTCCTTCATACGATCAGCTGTTGCCACGGAAGATCCACCAAATTTCATAACAACCGTCAGTTCATTGTTTAGATTGGCATCCACTTTTTTCTCTGCTACATTCACGCTCTCTTGTTTTTTCTCTGCTACATTGTTGAGTACACCTCCATTGGAATTGACAACTAGAGCTCCTCTTCTTCTGAAATTGGGATTCGGGTTGTACCTGAATTCGATTTTGGCACTTGATTTTGGAAGAAAATAAATGAGTTGTTGTTGACAAGCAGTAAATTGGGCCCGTGCAAGTAAATCGAATGGCGCCATGTCTCTATTTATTCTTCGTCTTTTTCAAGCCTATATAAAATTGGAAATCTAAGACAAATGACTTAAAATACAATAAATACCAGCAAATATTTGAATCCAAATATTAGTTCCCTCCAGTAGTTTCTGAATTACAGCAAAACGCAATTAATTAACATAAAAGGATAGACAAATATTTTGTTTTATTGTGCATCTAAGACAATTTTAACAACCACTTGATACATCTAAGTAGATGTTATGTTGACAGATATTCCAAAGAATAAAAACACTTTCGGTGACTTCTTACAAAAGACTCTCACCAAGCAACAACTAAGATAAAAGATAACAGTAATTTAAAAAAAAAAAAAACTGTAACATCTTGGGCTTCTATTGAACTTGTGTTTTTATTCAGTAGCTCCATATTTGGTCCAAAAGGGAAGTGCCTATGTCATACTAAAAGAAACCGTAAATAGCACAATGGAGATTCTATTTACCTGAAATTGGAGGGGGATATGTAGAGAGAGAGAGAGTGGCGGCGTTGTGACGAAAGAGCAACGGGACGGGGTGCTGTCTGGGAGGGGGGGGGGGGGGGGGGGGGGGGGGATTGCTTAATAAATAAAATTGCATTCAGTAGTCCTCGTCTGTACCGTACACGGTAAACCGTATTCGTTTTCCCTACTAAGTCGCTCTCCTAGTCGGGACTCCGAGTAGACTTCAAATTCAGACTACAAAATATTTGGGGTCTACAAATCCTGGTCCGGTAAAGCCGGGACCCCCGACGTCAAAAGTAAACCAATAGTCGTCTGGTCGGTAGTAAAGGAAAACGGAACGGAACAAAATTAACACGTTGTGATTTCGTTACGGTATTTGATGCCGTGATTAAAATGATGTGATTATATGAATCATGTTGTAATCATACGTAATTAAAGACGGAATCAAATTTTTAAACTAAAGAGATCGATTATATAAAAAATTTATGCGAGTATGGATTCAATTTCATAATTCTCATAACATTTTGCTCTTGACTATATAAAAAATAATATATAAATACATAGATTTTGAAAATTTATGGGGTCAATTGATCTCATTGGATATATGTGTATCCTCTCCTGCACGTGACATGATTAAATTTGACTTGACTGATCATGTTTAATTATGTTTTTTCTTCAGATTTTAGAGCATCTACATCCCAGCAACTCAAATGAGTTTCTAAATAACTATTAACCACTTTTTAAAAATTAAGGTCTCTTAAGTTTCTAACTCTCACATTGCTGAAATTAATTTTAGAGTTTCTATTAAGCCACGTCAGCAACAAATTAGGAAGGAGAAATATTTTGAGCCAATCATTTAGTCAACATGAAGTTTATAAACAATTTCTTAATAAGAAACTTTACTGCATAGTTTCTAAATAAGAAACTCTCTCACATTCCTGAAACTGAATTATAAATTGCCACATCAGATTAGAAACTCTAATAATACCAGAGATATAGATGCTCTTAAGTTGGTTTACAAGAAAAATAAATTGTAAGATAATTTAAAAATAAAAATAAATTTGAAAAAATTAGTCACGTAATGTGCCGTGACACGACCATGTCAGTTTGCATAACGTACCATGACGTATCATATTCTATCGAAGAGACATATTATACGAATAAACATGTCAAATTACAATCATGTGATTTAGATGGATACGTTAATGACTTGACTAATTTTCTTCGATGGTCGAAACACAACCAACGTTGTAGTTTCTGTGCCGGTAAAGAATGTCAATATACGAAATTGCAATATGTCACGCTTCGAAAGGTTTGCGGAGGGGCTGTTGAGGCATTTTGGGCTGAAAAGGAGAAGAAAACTCAATTGTAGCCCATTAGTGTCTCAAAATATTTTGGTCTGGAATGAGACCAATTTGGTTTATTTATAAGCCAGATCTCATGTTTAACGCTGTATAAATGAAAATCATATAACTCTAAAACTAGATCCTATTCTTCCCGTTGCTTCGAGATATTTAGTTAACTATTCTGCTCATATTTATTATAGATAAGAGTTTACGAAGTGTTGTAATATATGACAGCGAGATGTGAAGTATGTATACATGCATCTTTATTACTGTCTTACTTGAATAGAAGATGATAAAATTATTCGTTAATACTTTTAGTAAAGATTGTAAGATTATAACGTGACTGCATCTTCAAAGATAAAGTTTTAATACACACGTTTAAATGTTTGAAAGAGCAACCTTGTATGGACTATTTTTTTTTTATTGAAGTTTAATTAACAACAAAAGACAAAATGCAGACGTATCATATTTGCACCCAATTATCTAATTTATGGGGGAAAAAACAACTATTTATTATGCTAGAATTATAAAGAAAAACAATTACATCTTATTTTTCACAATTATTCTACTAACATATATGTGGCAACAATACTTCTGGATATCATAAATATAATTGATCATATATTGTAATTTCCATAATTTTGAAAAAAAGAATTAAACCATGAAAAAAAGAAAAATATTTTTATTTCAATATAAGTATCTCTCAACTGTTTAGGGGGAACAAGCCTAATCATTCATCTCTCACCTCCTCATCCATGTAGTCTGTTTACTTTCATTTAGACACAACGAGGAACTTGAAATTTTTATCAATTATAGAGCTAAAGATTTAAAAAAAAAAGAGAGATATAGACATAAATTCTCACAAAGCAATATTTATTAAGTCAGCAACATTTTCTAGTCTTCAATAATAATAGAATATAATATTTTTATGAAACATACTAAAGAAAGAAATTTTCATTGATCCGATAATACGAAAAACATAATACATACATATAATTTATAACGAAGCACGATTGACTAAAATAGCAGAATTTACAGTTTGTAACGTGAGAAAGAAAATTAATTATTCACAGATTTTATTTACCAAAATAATTTCATTCAGTTTAATATGAGAGCACGAAGGACAATTTTTCCACATCTCAAAATTTAGCAACAAGGAATGATGTTATGCAAAAATTGATTCCAAATTAATATGAAAACTTTCCACATTTGAACCATCTAAATCAAGGAAATTTAATTTTTTTATGAAGATCCAATAAATATATCTTCATTCTTATATTAAGTACGTAGATATCCTCATCTGCCACCAGCTTTGATTAAAAAATGAAATTTCAGATTGAATATTAACCATCCGATCAAATATTCTAATTTTATGCATCTCTTTTTATGTTTTTTTACATGTAGAACTGTAGAAGTCTAAATTTATTTAGACACGTACTTTTCAAATGCAAATTGTATCATCTTTTTTATTGGTCATGATTTCTTTCTATTTTTTAAATGTTTTGTAAGGAATTTTTGAATTGATTGATAATTGATTGGTCATTCTTCATTTCTTTCTATTTTTTATATCATATAAGGAATGTTATTTGTCATTTAATATGGCATTTTGTTTGAGAATTTTTTATGAAAATATGTCAAAAAGATAAAAAAGAAATGTCATTTAAGGAATGTTGTTTGTGTAGATGTCATTTAATATGTCATTTAATAAATATTATTATCATTTAGTCTAATTTTTTTTTGAAAATATGTCATTTTGTATGAGTTTTTTTGTTCTCTTATAATATGCATCTGTTGCAATACACAAGCACGATACTAGTTCAACATTATTGGACTTGTTTTGTTCACAACGATTACATAGACATTTTAAGGAAAAAAATATCCGAATTCAAAATTCACAAGATAAGATACGAGCATTTAAAAATTACAACCATAGTTTACAGAAAATTTTATATAACTATTGAACTTAAGAGGGTCTTACATGCAAATAAAAATAATATATGAACTGAATCGATGTTGTGCTGCGTGTAGTGGATATAAAATCAACAGATTTTACGCTTCAATGCAAAAATATGCAATGCCGTGATCACAAAAGATGTACAATGCATTTTTGGCAGCTGCCCACCACGTGTTGAGTGGTGAATTGGAGAAAAATAAAAGAACTTTTTTAGAAATTAAAAAATCAAACTTCGAAAAATAAATGAAACTACGTTAATGATGCGGTCCCAACAATTTTCATATAAATCTGTATAATTTTCGTGCAGAACGTTAAAAACACTAAAATAGTTATAGATTAAAATATTAAATATAAATTATGTCTAATATAGATCATAATTGTTTTAGTAAAATGATTTTTTTTGTTTTTTACGATAAATAATTTAAATATTACTTGTAACAATTATTATATTAGCAATTCCAGTAATAGTTAATAATTATTGTTATGTTTATTGAAATTGTTAGTAATTATTTTTATTGTTTACTAATATTTGCAATTGTTAGTTGTTCAAAATAATATTCAATATTATTTGTCATTGTTAGTCGTTCAAAATAAAAATGAAAATAAAATATTAAGTAATATGCTAAATCAAAATGATGTATTATGAAGTAATACGACATTTTAAAATATTAATAGAAATAGAAGAAATTATTTTTTTAGATCGTATATTAATTTGTTGATTGATAAAAGAAAAGGTTGGGTTAAAAAAATTCAACAAAAAAGTGCAAATAACAATCCATTCATATAAACACAATTTTTGATATAAAACTTCGATTTCCGTTCTTGAAGCAAAAAAAAAACATGATCATTTAAATCCTCAAAATCTCAATTAAAGTTTCTGAATTTGCTTTTTAATAATATTGCATATCCTTTTGAATAACAAACGACGAAACATATTAGTACGTAATTTTCTTCAGTTACAATGACAAATAATATATTTTTTTAATGAATAAAAATGGTCAAAATAAATAGAGTGAAATGCAAGCCAGGTCTGCATATATGCTAACGACTTACTACCTTCTGACTAGGGATGGCAATGGGCCTAGCCTACGGGTATTTTGCCAAGCCCAGGCCTAGCCTGCCCGTAAAAAATTAATGGCCCGCCTGCCTGGCCCAGTCTAACGGGCTTGAAAATTTAGGCCCAGCCTGCCCATAGGCTTTTCCTCCAGGCCCAGGCCTGCCCAGGCCTGCCCGTGCCTATACTTAATGATCAATTCCTTTCTGGTTTCTGGAATATAATTAATCCTTTTAAAAGATACCTTTATTCGAAAATAGAAAAAAAAATGTACTTTTAGAACCAATGAACAGGGGCGATGAACAAACAACAGATTGCAAGTATCAGTTGGAAGCATGCTAGCATTAGAAGCAAAAGGATAAAAACATGCCAAATAAGTTTTCCATAATTACACAATCACACAAATAAGCAACAATTACACAAATAAGCAATTACACAATTACACAATCACACAAATAAGTTTAATTTAATAGCAAAATAACAATAAGGTGTAATTTAACATAACAAACAACATAGTTTTCCATAATTCAACAAAATATAATTTAACAATAAGATAAAATAAAAATTTAACACAATTACACAAATATTGGTAATAACAAAGCATTGAACCCACTACTCTTCTTCTTCTATTGCTCTCATCTGCAATAATTAATTATACAGGAAGTTATATAAATTAATTTCTTCTATTTTGTATAAAGTAAACCTTTGTATTAGGCAGCAAAAAATAGGCAGCAGCTACTACCAAATTATAAAATGTTTGTATATCTATACTTACCTACTAGCAAATAGGCAGCAGCTACTAGCAAAATTATAACAAGTTTGTATATCTATACTACCAAATAGGCAGCAGCTACTAGCAAAAAATAGGCAGCACCTTACATAGGCAGCAGCACCTTATAAAATTTTTATTGTATTAGGCAGCAGCACCTTTCTATTGTATTAGGCAGCAGCACCTTATATAGGCAGCACCTTACAAAAATTTTAATAGGCATCTACATCTCCAATTAATAGGCAGCACCTTGTATAGGCAGCACCTTTAAAATTTTAATAGGCAGCACCTTATATAGGCAGCAGCTATATATATGCAAAAAAGGCATCTACATCTCCAATTAATAGGCAGCACCTTATATATCTATACTTACCCAATTTTTTAATAACATCCAATTAATAAAAAATAAGAAGAAGAGTTACCTCAGCATCTCCATCTCCATCTCCATCTCCATCTCCATCTCCATCTCCATCATCATAATATGTCTTAAATGGATTACCCTCTCCCAAATCTGAAAAAAAAAGACAACTCATAGTTAAATGAAAATAACAGCAAAGTCGCAGCACCAAAGCCAAATCACAGCACCACAGTAAAAATCGCAGCACCCAACAATCACAGCACAACAGCAACCAAAATCGCAGCACACTAGAAACTCACAGCCTTCACCTTACCAGAACCCGAATAGAAAGGAGAGAGAGATGGAAGAGAGCAAGAGAGAGAGAGTGAGAGAAGGAGGGGGGAATCGGAGAAGAGGAGTGACAGGGGTTTCGGCAGAGAGAGGCGCGGCAGAGTCCGCAGACTGCAGAGAGACTGAGAGAGGCGCGAGAGACAGTGCGAGAGAGAGAGGAGCGAAGGAGAGACGAGCGGCAGCCGACAAAGGATTTTGAATGAGAGAGTTTTCGTCGGGAGCCAACTCAAAACTAAACCCTAAACTCAAAATAAATTTCTGTTTGTATTAAATTATAGGCCCAGCGGGCTGCCTGTGGGCTTCGGCTTAAGCTCAGGCCTGGCCTGGCCATCTTTAGGCCCGGCCTTACCTGGCCTGTTACAGTACCGGGCCGACCGGGTAAAGGGCAGGCCGGGCGGATATTAACGGGCCTCCGGGCCAATCGGGCTTTTTTGCCATCCCTACTTCTGACAGAAACCTATTAAATTGCGCGATTTCAGTGATTTTTGGATCTCCCGTGGTCAGGACGGTGTGAAATTGAATCAGGTAAGGTTGCCGACACAATTAGATTAGATCCGGACCGTTTAATATAAGTTTACGTGATCTTAAAGTTATATTTCTAATAAGCTCAAAATATTTTTGACTCGACTTTAACTAACCCAATATTGATGATGGCACAAATCTTGATTAAATATGAATATCGAGGAAGTACCACCCATTCCAATTGGAATTCGTATCCTATGCATTAACTCAAATTTTGATGAATCCGGACCGTCCGTGTTGGCACAAATATTAAAGGGACCTATGTGTTTCACTTTGGACCAGATTGGTCCAGATTCGGATTGAACAATCGAGATGCTAAACTCAAAATTTGAGTTAATGCAGAGGATACGGACCCTTCCAATTGCGTAGGAATTTTTTACCGCCAAAGAAGATACTAACCAGTATGTGAAAGCAGTTGTCAAATGTCAACGTTAACTTTACAGTATATACTATATATTTCTTTCCTCATATGGAACGGAAACGATATTGACAAAACTTCGAAGACATATATGATCCGATTGCATATTAAATTTCATACACTTCGAAGACATATTGTTATATTGACAATATTGACAGTCCATATAGTATCTGCTGTTTGGTGAAATCGGATCCAAACAATATGCTGTTTGGATCGATTGCACATTAAATTTTATACATTTGGAGTGTTATTTGACATAATATTTGAGACAATTGATTATAAATCGTTGTAAATTTGGAATTGTATAATGAACTCATTATTATGATCATTATCAAAATGACTGAGTTGACAGTAAAACCTTTAATAAATTGAATCGTTTTTCATACAATATACATATAATATAAATTAAGTCCGAAATGACTGATTTTATATTTATATATATTTTTTTATGATAATTATCAAACTTATCGAGTTAGCTCTTTATTAATGCAATCCATTATTGTTCTTTAAACAATTTTATTTTTTCAACAATTAGCGTGCTCTTTTGAATTTTCTTCACATAACGGTCTTAGATTTAGCAGAACTAGCACTATAGCAACCAGGAACATTTATTGTAGTAAACAGCAGAGGCAATATGATATTTTGTCTGCCAAACTGTACGGGTCCGGAGCCCCTAGAGTAACTCAAATTTGAATTTGGATCCGAGCCGTCCGATCAGATGATCGGACGTCAAAATTTGAGTTATTTTTGGGAATCCGAATTCAAACTGTACCGGGACGTACGAATGATCCGAAAAGTAAACACTGTATGTACCAATTTACCATTACTCTTATAATAAAAAGGAAAAATTGAAGGCAATGCATTTAATTGCTACGCTACAAATCTGACAGGCCATAGAAGAGAGAAGTCAGAAAACAGATCAGTAGATCCAGCCGGGATTTTTTTTAAAAACCATAATTAAAATAATTAAATTTAAATAAACAACATGATTGCGGGCAGATTTACAAAAATCATCAAAACCGAATTGCCAATTCGGTCCGAAAGATTTTTTTTTCTCTGGACCGAAATGGCAATTCGGTCTGGCTATTTTTAACCGGTTGTAGAAAGAACGTCACAGAAAATCAAAAAACAGGCCAGACCGAACTGCCAATTCGGTCCAGAGGCTTTTTTAGCCCGGACCGAATTGCCAATTCGGTCCAGGTTTTTTTTTTTTTTTTTTTTAGAGACGAGCAAAAAAATAAAGAAATCAAAATTTGAATTTTTTTTAAAATTATTTGATAGATTACTTATTTTGACATATATTAGCATATTCATACTAAAAGAGGAGGGATCAAGTTACAACAAATTTGAGTTACAACAACCATTTTTTTCATTTTCAAAGTCCAAATCGTCGATCCAAACCGTTCAACATAATCTCCACAATAAAATGTGCTTGCAGATCAAATTTTACATTTTTTTGAATTTGTTTACTATATATTTTAGTATTTTACAAAAAATAGTCATATTCAGACCATTGAATTTTATACCCATCTTAATAAATAGTAAAAAATTCAAAAAAATATAAAATTTGATCTGCAATCACATTTTATTTAGATAATCATGTTGAACGGTTTGGATCGACGATTTGGACTTTGAAAATGAAAAAAATGGTTGTTGTAACTCAAATTTGTTGTAACTTGATCCCTCCTCATACTAAAAACGCTAAATTACTTGAAATTATGTTGAATTACACTATATTAAGTTAAATTACACTAAATTACATTAATATAGTGTAATTCAACATAATTTCAAGTAATTTAGTGTGTTTTAGTATAAATATGCTAATTATAAATCAAAAGAAGTAATCTAACAAATAATTAAAAAAAAAATTAATTTTCAGTGTTAGATTTGTCTCTTAAAATCTAAAAAAAAAAAAAAAAAAAACTGGACCGAATTGGCAATTCGGTCCGGGCGAAATTACACGCAAGGCCACACAGGAAGTTCCTGGGAACTGTGAAAAACAGCTAGACCGAATTGCCAATTCGGTCCGGAGGAAAAAAATGCGGTCGGACCGAATTGGCAATTCGGTTTTGATGGTTTTTGTAAATCTGGCAGCAATCATGTTGTTTATTTAAAATAAATTATTTTAATTATGGTTTTTAAAAAAAATCCATCCAGCGGGGTAGATTGCCGTTGCAATATTTCAATAGTTTAAGCATCAACGTGGTAAATTTCAACCATTTATCTTGATCAGATATGTTATAATATTAAGAGGAAATATAATGTGTAATTGATCTCAGAGGATTCTCATCATAGATTAATATGGACAGTCAGCTCAGCTTTTGCTCAACTATAGCAATTAGCAGTTAGATGTTAGACTTTGTAATTTAGGATCTATGTGATATCTAATTTGTTCAAAAAGAAACTACTAACGGTAAACAATGATCTACCCATTCTTTATATCAGTTTTTAAATTTTAGGGGGGGTTATACCTTTAATACCAGAAATAATTTGGTGGACACTACCTGTTCCCCCTAAAATACGGGTATTTATGTGGTTAGTCACACATAATTCCATTCTTACAAAAGATAATCTGTCGATTAGAGGTTGGAATGGAGACCAAACATGCCAATTCTGTACTGAAAATGAAACAATCAACCATTTATTTCTCACTTGTTCATTAGCTCAAAGAGTATGGTTTTGGTTAGGCAAAAGCCAAGAATTTATGAATGAATGGCATGAGTTTGGAGACATACTGACATTTGCTATACACTTGCCAACAACTGCAAAAACAGGCTTTCTAATAGTGCTCAGTGCAGTGTGTTGGTCTATATGGCGCCACCGTAATGAATGCTGTTTTAACAACTGCCAAATTAAATCTGCTCGCACTCTTATCTTCCTGATTAAATCTTTGTTATGCTATTGGTCAGGGAATGTCACAGCCAAGGTCCAGCAAGAGGTGGCTGACTGGATGCCGGTTATTGAGGATGCCATACCTATTGCTCAGTTCATGCCTCTGGAGCCTCTGGAAATGGTGTTGTATCAACCACCAGTGTCGCCCAACTCACAGTGAAGAAAACAAAATTCCAATTTTTGTACTTAGTAGATATCATTAACCCTTTACTATGCGGCTTAGCCATTGCTACCTTAGTATATTTTTGGTTATTAGATACTTCGCAAGCTTGGTATATAGCTTGGTTAATCGGCATATTATGTTGCTTTTGTTTAGTTCTTTTGAGTTCTGCTAGGCAGACTAACTGACACACAAAGGTGTCTCTCTTTTGTTATGGATGACTTTGTAATTATGGTTTCATGATCAATGAAACGGGCTTATGCCTATTTTAAAAAAAAAAACGGTAAACAATGACTACTGCCCATAAATAAGTTTGTACTCAAACCATGTTGAATGATCAGAAAAATAATAAAAAAATTATTTCAATCACTTTCTCAGTCTCAAATTTTAACAGTCAGGTTCAAAAACCAAACTCTACGTATGCCATACTTGTTAACCATTCATCCTTTCTGCACTTGTCAAAAATATATTTGTTCTTTGGATAATAAGAGTTCTGTTGGTGTATTAGCGTCAACATCTAGACCGAATCTAAATGCTGACGGTCTAAATGACGCCTTTTTATTTTAAAATTTCGAACAATCAATCTAAATCGTTCAATTTAATTTATATATTAAATTCTTGATATATACATAAAAAAATAAGGAAAAAGAAAACGCAAAGCTCTGATTCGGTCTAAATGTTGACGCAACTGTAATTTATATTGTAATTTAATTCATGTTAAAAAGCAACTGTTCCAACCATAATCCTGGAGAAATCCACTAAACCCCACTCAAATCTTGCAAGACACAGCCTGTCTAATCTTTCACTGTAGGCTCCGAAAAATCTTAGAATTTGAGAGAAAAAAGATAATTATTTGGCTAAATTATGATTGTTATCTCAATTCTCAATGCAGTGTTTACTTATAGGTTACAAAGTTTATAGAGCAGCTGGAGTGTTTTATTATATTACTTTTCTAACCATTTAATAAATGAGGAGGGATCTAGTTACTACAAATTTGAGTTACAACAAAGTTACCACAATTATTTTTTACATTTTAAATTCCAAATCGTCGATCCAAACCGTTCAACAGAATCTCCACAATAAAATATGCTTCCAGATCAAATTTTATATTTTTTTGAATTTTTTTATTATTTATTAAGTATTTTACAAAAGCTAGTCAAATTCAGACCATTGAATTTTGTACCCATCTTAATAAATAGTAAAAAAATTCAAAAAAAAATGTAAAATTTGATCTGGAAGCATATTTTATTGTGGAGATCATGTTGAACGGTTTGGATCGACGATTTGGAATTTGAAAATGTTGAAAATGGTTGTGGTAACTTTGTTGTAACTCAAAATTGTGGTAACTAGATCCCTCCTATTAATAAATATCTAATTCAGCTGATTACAACAACTGTTAATACAACATATTAAATATTCTAAGGAAGGTAAAATTGATATATTTTCAAATTTCAAGGTATTGTTAATTGTCTCCTGAATCTTTATCTTTAACATACTCTCTCAATTTAAAACATAATAAATTGATAGAGCCCAGCTTGCGTAGTTTTCTAAATATTTTTTCAAGTTAACTAACGTCTTCACACTTTACTGCTTAAGTGATCTTCTTCGATTTTTTCTCAAGCTAGTTTGTATCTCTACATCTTTGCTGTTTGATTGTCTTTTTTTACTCCCCCTTATGCTAAATTATGTTTTTCTTTTTCTTTTCTGGTTGTTCTATCGAACCACAGTTTTATTTATTTTTATTTTTTTACTTGTGCTTCTTTTGACCATGATAAATTCTGAGTATAATTTTATAATTTGCATTACTCTTTATATAAAATACCAGAAAACGCTTTTCTAAACAACACACAATAAAACTTAAATTTTTTATCCAAATATTTTCCAATTTTAAATACTATAATATATTTAGATGAGGAGGGATCAAATGCCTTCATATTTTGTATCACCATTGCACGGATGGACCCAGGTGGGGGGGGGGGGGGGGTGGGGGGGGGGGGTGCAACTGCTCTACTGGATTTTGAAAATTTATGGAGACTTATAGGGTCAAATCAACTTTGTTTCTCTCTGAAAATTATTTTACTCTTCTAGAATTCTGAAATGTAATTTGGATTAAATTTAGGATTAAAATTAAAATAAATTCTCTGAATTCGAATTGGTAATTAGAGAAGTTAGAGTATTATTTTTTATTAGCTAATGTATTTGAACCTGATTTGCTATTTTTTTGCACCCCCCACAATAATTCTGGATCCACCCTTGCTCCATTGTGCCTTCATTCTTAGAACTACAATAACTTAAAACTTAAACTTAAATGTCAAAATAAAACAGTTAGATATGATCTGTATCATATTCTCTATGCACACGTAAATAATCATTGATATTTCGATTTTGTTTTAATTAGTACAAGTGCTTATAAAAATACACCCACGTGAATAAGTTATGGATGTTGATTTTTTAACTTATTGATTCATATAAAATCAAATAAATAAGTGATGACTTTTAATATGCATGTAGAGAAAATAATATAGATCACTAGTCTATTTTGATATTTCAACATTTCGATTTTTTGGTTCTTTTAAGCTGCCACGAGAATTTTTATTATTAGAAGAGGGATCTTATTGATTCACTTTACTTGTTCTTCTGCATAACAAAATATCTAAAGAACTTTCATAAAAATAGCACGCAATAAAACTTTCCTATATATTTAACCCAAATATTTCCAATATTATATACCATAATATTTAGATTCTCATAAGAAACTTTAAAAGCAAAGAGAAACGGTCTTTGAATTGCGATACTTAATTAGTCTAATTGATGCTCACTTGCTTTAGATGGCATGTTAAATCCTCTGGCAGCTTAATAAGACTCTCTTCTAATCCTCACAAGGTTACATTATTTTTACTTGGCATGGTGCTTTAGATTTTGAGCAAGCATTTCGAATATATCAAACATGAGAAGAGGCCATATAACAGAGCAAATGAAAGACAAAAGGATATACCAACATCCAAAACAAAGATATTACAAAAGAGTTAGACAAACATTTTATAAAAAAGATAAAAGGACAACAAGGCAGTTGTTGAGATATTGCTACTAAAAAAGATCAAGCCAAACTTTTTCTTAAGCTGCTAACATAAAGACAAGATAAGGTAAGATAGATCAGCACTAAAATAGTATCAGATATCCCTTGCAAACCCAAGAAGGGAAGCAATGGCTTTGTTTAACAGAATTAGAATTAAATGCCAGAATCACATCACAGGGTGAAACCCGGCTTGTTGGAGAAGCACCGCCTTTATGTCTTCCGGCATAATTCCATCCTTACATTGCTGAAATATATGAGAGAAAGGCAATGAATGAATCTTATTAGATTCTAAAAATTATTAGTGACAATAGGGAACATATTTAAGCAAATAATGTACTATTGTTTTAGTAAGCATTTATTTTTGCAAGGATCCAAATTTTGTGATTAAGATCTTTGAATCCTCTCAAAAGAGACGCACACTAAAACAATAGTACATAATTTGCTTAAATATCGTGTCCTCAGAAAGAATATATGACTTGAAACAAATAACTTGATCAATTTGTTATTAATCATTCTATTGTGCACATACCTCTGCACGGAAGACATCTAATGCAAAACCATTGAAGCAGCTAATAACAGCTTGTTGAACATCTAGACCGAGTCCATCTAGTGCACGCATGGTGGAAAGCAGTAGACCCGGTCTACGTGCACAGAACATGTGAATGTTGACTGCTCGGCCTTCTCTCAGCCTCACCTCAACCTTCACAAATCCACCAAATATATACATGGTTTGAAAAAATTAGTAAGCAAGGTCATAGAAGAGTGTTAGTTCTAGCATACCAGAGTTTGGTCTCACAAGGATAAAGAAAGAGTGTTTAAGGTGGGGTCCCCACACTATAAAATTTGAACAAAAAATCTAGCAACCCTTTCTTCGTACATTCATAATATGATAATTATTATGATATGAACATATGATTCATATAAAAGACATCAGTAAATGGTTTCCTGATTTGGCACTAACTTTTCTCTATAATTATTTATTCAGGAGTTGACAGAAAAAACCAATCGTTTCAGGAATTTTGAACTCACTTAAGAAAACATTATCTATGTGATTTTAAATGCTGGCCTTTTATAAACTGATAGAAGAAGTTGTAGGATAACAGAGCAAGGAACTAACCCTAGCAGGTTGGCTGTTAGGACTTGGCAGAGAACTGGGACAGAGCTCCTCCTTAACCCTAGATGGCAGGGTTGGCAGAGTCGGTGTCAGAGGGTTAAAGCTGGTACCGGTTGGTGTTGAAGGTGGTATCGAAGAGGAAGGCGTCGACTCCAGCTCATTGTGTAAATCATTTATCTTTTGGAGCAGCTCCTTCAAGTACTCTATTGCATCACCTAAAATCGACGCCCTATCCATCTGAAAAATAAATATAAAGAAAGTTTATAGAATTGAAAACTAAAATGCAAAACTTCCTGACACAATATTTCCTTGCAGAAGTACGGATCCCATACAGTCAAAGCATCATTACATGGTTCAATGAACAAATCATATGTTTTAAATCTGGATCACGAACTTCCAATTCCAATTCATGCATTTAACACTAGCAATTAAAAAGAATAAAGTTACTGATAATGATAACAAGTCATTAACTCATTTCGTTTCAACAAGCTATTTCACATGAATACTAATAGGAGTATGTCTGGCACCATACAGATACGGTGATATGACTTCGAATACAATACATATTGCACCCATATCAAATTTATTTGATTTTAATTAGTACTTCTAATGCATAAGACAAGCCAGGTATAAAATTTGTGGAAGTTTACAGGAGGAAAAATGGAAGTATATATGATATCCTTTGCTTTTCAGAAAGGGTACAAAATCTGGGTGGATGAGAGAAATTCACAGAAAAAAAAAAAAAAAAAATTTGTGAAGTCAGTGAGGAATAGAAATCAATTTCATACCAAATTCATTTTTAAGAGTTTGACACTAGTACTATATTAGTCCCACATTGCATTTGCAAGAGAAGCTAGCTAGCCTAGCCCGCTGCTCATATACAACTGACATGGGTAGCTGTAACGGTGGTGTCTAGGCCTTATTTTGATCATATAAGGCCAACTCTAATATTTTAATTTATTTTTATACGCTAGGTGCTCAGGTCCTGTATCCTTTACATGTTGTGCTAGGTGTAATTTTAAATACAGTATATGGAGTATTTATCCTACACAACCAACATGATAATGTGGTCCTAAGTTTTAACATACCTGTAAGTAATTTGATCTACAGAATTAGCCCAATTTTGCTCCAGTTCAATTAAATTAAAACTTCTGAACCCATTCACTAACAAATAATACATCACATTCTGCAAAAAATAACATAATAGCAAGAAATTAGAAAAAATAAAGAAGATCTTATACCTTGCTAATTTTAGGAACTACGGAGCGAAGCATGTAAAGCCGATCATTAAGCTTCTTCCTCCTACGTCTCTCGGCCATTAAATTTTTTGCAGGGAGCCCCTTCTTCTTTCCCTTATTATCTCCAACCCCAGTAATAGTACTATTTGCATTCGAATTATTCCCCTCACCACCATTATCTCCACCAAACACACCGTTCTTCACACTCTCTTCACCCTTCAGACCCGACCCATCAAGACCCACATTGTCATCTGAGTCGTAATTCAAACCCGACCCGTCAAAGCTCCCTTCTTCTCCTTCCTCCTCTAAACTCCCTCTTCTCTTCTTCTCCAGTTCATCATCTAAACCACCCCCCTTGCTGCTTAAACCGCTTGAATTATGACTCAAATTGGCTGCTGCGCGTTTCTGGAATAATGTTGGTTGTGAACCAACTGTAGGGAATATCTCAAGAGGCCTTAAAACCTTGTTTCTGGCTAGAAAAGTCGACGAGTTTTCAAAGACGTCATGACCCAACTGACCCATTTGTGAAAACTGCCCCAAACTTCCGGTAGTGCAAGGGAATTGCATGGAAGAACTTAATTCGGGGCATCCAATTGGGCCATTTAACCCCAAATTGCCAAACTCAAGCCCTCCCCTGCTCGTCAAAATGGAGGAACCCGACATATTTGATAGATTGGACATTTGGGTCATTTGCAGATAGCCCGGGTTATCAAGCCCGATATCAAACCCGGTATCAAACGGGCTTGAAGAGGACGGGTTCATGAGCCTGAATAGAGCTTGGGTGGGGTCCAGATTGAAGAGAGATGGTGGTGGAGAGCTGGAGGAAGAAGAAGGCAGGGTGGTTTCTTGGGAAGGATTTGAAGCATATGTGAGACCTTTGCTGATTTGTTGGTCATGGTGTGGCTGGAAATACCAATCTTGGTCTTCTAGCATGGATTTGAACGCCATCTCGTTTATCGGGTTAGGGTTCAGATTCGGTGTCTGGTTCGGGTTCGGAGGCCAGGAGAGAGAGGCTTGGTGGAGCGTGTCATGGTGAGAACCGGCGATGGGTAGGTGGTGAACTTGGTCTTCGGGTTCGACCTCGACTGGAGGCTCTGTTTCGGCGGAGGTCTCGTCAAGCCATGCCATGGTGTTATTTCCTCTAGAAAGCATGGCTTATTATATTTGTTTGATTTGGTTTGTGGTATTTGTTGAGGTTCCGAGGTCAATACACAGAGAGAGAGAGAGAGAGAGTGACAGAGCCAAGTAGGTTTGAGAGATAGAGAGAGGTGAACTCTTTCTTTCTTCTTCACTTGGTTTCAGTAGAAATATGGAGATGCGAAGAGAGAGATTGTGGGGGTTGGGGCTATTTGAGAGGGAAGAGAGAGAGGGAGAGAGGGGGGAACGTTACGAAAGAATTGGGGATCTTCTGTGGCATCTCATATTTTAATTGTGAAAGAAGTCCATGATAGAAGGGTCTACAACTGCCATTGCATTTCCTTATGTCGTTTGTTCGCTACGTGAATAATGTTTAGTTCTATTCACATGGAACTATGAGAGAAGGAGACGTGTGGTGATGTATATCTGAGCAAGACTGACTCTGTATGGGCTGGCTCGGTGATAATTACACGACACTAAAATGACCAAAATACCCTTATCGTGCAGGGTATATCGCTATTTCCTCTTTCTGGTATTTGATTTCATTTTCCACCCTTTTTTTTCTAATTTGTTGTTAAAAGCAAATATCAACTTGCTGGGTGAGAACTAGGGATGCACAAAAATCTCAGGACTCTGTAACTCAGAAGGGAGTCAATTTAGATTCAACTCGCTAATAACTCGAGTCAAAGCTAACTCGGTTAATTTATAAGTCGAATTCAAGTTACCTCCAACTCGTTCGGAATCAACTCGATTGGACTCACACCAAACCCTAATCCATATATTCCTAATTTTTGCGTCCCGAAACCTTATACATGTTTCTCACAATATTTGATAATTTGATAAATTATGTACTATTTCTTTTGTTTTGTTAATTTATTAGACTCTGTATTGTTTTGTTAGACTTTATCTGTTTGGTAATTTTTAATTATGTACTATTTTGGTATTTTCGTAATTTTTAATTATGTATTGGTCAGTGTCTAATTATGTATTGTCTTTAATTGTGTATTATTTTGATAAACTATGTAATATTTTTTTTGTTAGAATTAAATTAGATTGTCTCACTATGTACTATATTATGAGTCGCGAGTCGACTCGCTTCGAATCGAGTTGCTCGCGAGTTGATTCCAAATTGGTGCTTTTGACTCGGAACTGGATTAGCAACTCGGACTCAACTCGGCTCATGAGTTCACGAGTTGAATCCAAGTTGTCCTCAACTCGGACTCAACTCGACTCATGAGCAGCCCTAGAACTGAGAACTGAGAAGGCTGGATCAAATAGTGCAAAAGGTGCAACCAAAAACATATGAAAATTTTAATTTTAGGCATAGAGAAAAGTTATTCCTATTTTGAGAAGTTAATATCGGTATATTACTTACCTTTAGTTTTTTTTTTTCCTAATTGTTGTATATTGCATCTGTTATTATGTTTTATATTTGCATTTTAAATTGGGTCGCGAGTATGATCCATATCTTAGGTGTATATTTTGTATCAATTTCTGAACATATCTAGTTCAAATTTATATTTTAATATGTTGTATCTTTGAACACTTAGATAATTAATTTAACTACAAAATTTATTATTTTTAATTTATAATCATGAAAAATATGAATGTGTGATTGTATATTTATAAAGATACTAAACAAGTTACTTTAAACAAAATATAATTTTTCTAAACACTTTGATAGTTAATTTACATTTTTTTTTCTTTTCAAAAAGTAACTAATTTAATGTAAAAAACACAATCACCTAATTATTTTATTATTATTATTATTATTATATGTTAAAAGATAACTAATTAAATGTATACATTTATAAATATATCTATAGTACAAACTAGATATTGAATGCGTAACGCATTAATTTAGAATTGAAATTAGGAACCTGATAATTGCCCCAAAATAGATCTCGAGCACGCCCCCAATTATTTAATTCTAATTTCTATTTTCAGCGTTCATGTTCAAGCATTTAAAGCTATATTTATAAGATTTTACAATTCTACTCGCAAGTATTTAAACCCTCTATATGGAATCATTTAAATTCTAAATTTGAATAGTTTTAACTCCTAACTACTTTTGTCTTCAAGCTAAAAAAAAAAAAAGATTTCTTTCACCCACTCTTTTTTTTTCCCCCGAATCATTTTCGTTTATTTTCCGACGATCCGTGATGAATTTTTGCAAATCTAAAAATACAAAACGTTTTTTTACTTGATTTTATCTTTCAAATGAGATCTATGAAAAAATACTTTTGAGTTTTTTTTTCAAGTCGTTGTTTTTATTTTTTTTCGAAAGTAAAGCCCATGAGAACTCTAAACGGTTGTATACAGAAGTTTAAATGCGTGATACTATATGATCGATATCAGAGATTTAAACGCTTTAACATAGTAGTTTAAATGGTGACATCAGAGTTTTAAATGGTTGTAGATTGAGGTTTAAAATTTGAAAATTTAAAGTGCTCGTGGGCTTTATTTAAAAAAACAATGACTTTAAAATAACTCAAAAATATTTCTTCATGGATCTCATTTGAAAGAGAAAATCAAGTAAAAAACATTCGTATTTTTAGATTCGTAAAATTCATCATAGATCGTCGGAAAAATGGACGAGAATGATGAGAGAAAAACAAAAAAAGAGTGGGTAAAATGAATCTTTTCATTTTTGGCTTTAAGACAAAAGTAGTTAGGAGTTAAAATTACACAGATTTAGAATTTAAATGTTTACAGGTAAAAGTTTAAATACTTACGAGTAGGATTGTAAAATGCTATAAACAGAACTTTAAAAGCTTGAATATGAGCGCTGGAAATAAAAGTTAGACAAAATTAAAATTTTTTTCTGTTAAATTAGTTGAGGGCACGGTCGGATATGATGGCTCGGGCAGAACATTGTCTTATTGCATACGTAAAATATGAACATTTTTTTTTTGTAGGAAATTAGCACAACTTCCTCTAAACGACTGTTAGCCACGCGTCATTATTTGAATTGTTACAGTACGATCAAATAATAACCAAAATACCTTTATAATGTCGTTATTTTTCTCATTTGGTGGCATTTTTTGTTATTTTTAATTCGGCAACAATGATTACTTCTGTAAAGTTGCACTACAAAGTTGCCTTTAAAACGGTTTATACGAACAGTGCCAATTTATTACCTACTAAACAATAACCAAAACACCTTATAAATTTTTTTTTTTTTTTTCTGTAACTTCTGTTGGTTGTTTTAAATTTGGAAAGGAGAACTTCTAAAAAGTCCCATAAGTTTCACATTTTGAAGAACAGATTTTATTGGTGATAGTAACATCACCAACTTTGTTGAAATTCTCTTATTACAAATTAATAAAAAATGATCCATCACGTGTGATGTGTCGCATAAGGATTTATTTTCTTGAAATGATTAATTAGCGTAAAATGAAATGAATATGTGGAGAATTATATATAATCTACAAATTGATACTTCTTCTAAATAACTACTAACTATGACAATCCAGAACTGCCCGACCGAGTCGTTGATATGCTTTATGATTTGTGCTGACTACTTAAAAAAATCACATAGATCAAGATTTCACGAATCATAAAGCATATCAAACTTAATTAGCTATGTTTCATCACCCGTGTCTTAATTTATCCGTCTGATTTCGTTTATTTTGTTCTTGTTCATTTTGATTGGACCTAATTGAACGCTCTTTTACTTCATAATTATCTTCTCATTTAAAAAAAAAAATGTATTTGACGTGTATAAGGTGCAAAGAAGTTCCTAAAAAATATAGTTTTTTTTTGTTCTTTTGCTAAAATTTCACATAACTTGTCATGTTATTTTTTTTATCGTATAGGTTTCTAGTTTTTTTTTTTAATATTATTTACGTTCAAAATTTATTGATCACAAATTTGTCGATTGTACAAAAAGTGTCTTAAAACTTTTATTCTATTCTACAATATATATTCTTTTTTCTTAAAAGAAGTCTGGAAACAATCAATCTCAATATATTAAAATATTGAATAGATCCTGCAGTAAATTTACAAATGTGAAAGCAAATACCATCTATTTCAATTGCAAACCGTTGCTAGAATATTGTCAAGTATGATATGCTAATAATTGACTGTTATGATTGCTTCCATAAAAAAACACCTTTTCAATAAATCTGCACCAAAAAGTTACTTTCAAGGCGGTCTACTAGAACAGTGCCAATTTATTACTTACTAAACAATAACCAATTTTTTTTATAAATTATTATTTTCTTGGGAGTTGATATTGGTAGTGATATCTTTTAAAGGTCTAACGCGGAAATAGTTACTAGTATCGTGCCCGTGCGTTGCAACGGAGACATTATAAAATTGAATAGAATATGAAGAGACCTTTTTGTTTGACATTCGCACAAAATTAAGAAAAAATATATTTAAATGAAAAAAAACGGAGATCTAAATAATAAATAACAATAAAAGAAACAACAACAAATGAAAAAAAAAACACATCACATATAACATGAAAAAGTTCTTGAAGTATCATTGTATGATTTTATATCTAATTTTCTCTATAAACAAGACAGGTCATTAAACGATTTAGAGGAGAAATGATCTGTAAAGAAACAAAATTGGGAAATATATAATTAAATGATTCAAATAAGAATTTTCTCTACGGATATATTTTTGATTGAAATTATTTTAATAATGGAAATTTCTCTACAGATCATTTCTCTACACGAAAATTATTGATATTCTTCATTTTCTCTCTAGATTAGAAAGATATGATTGTTTCCATCAGCACAAGATCTGCTCTTCATCTATTCACAAAAATACAGTAGCCCTAAACAAAATTCGGAAAGATACGATTGTTTTGATTTTCATTGTCAAAAATATAGAGGAAGAGGAGAAATGAAACGGAGAAAACAGAGAAATAATGAAATAATTTAATTGCAGGAATTGGTGATAGCTGTAAGGAGAAATAAGGAAACGGATTGCTAGGGATTCATTCAATTTTAATTGTGACAAACCATGTAGCAGTTTGTGTGGCAAGTATATTTTTAACTAAATTTAGAGTTCTACACATAAAATAGATGTATTTAATCAAAAGAAGACAGATTATGTGATTAGAGAGCTGATATTTAATTTGAAAATTCATCTTTCAATCTCAGTCGTTGGCGGATCAGAACAACTATGTGCATAATATAAGAGAATGGAGATTTTATAGAACTTTATAAATAATAAAATATTATGTGATAGGTCCATATACCAATGGCCCTTAAAAAGCCCAGGCCTGGCCCAATAAAGCACTCCCAGATTTAAATACATAAAAGGCCGGCCCAAAATAGAACGAAACAAAAGAGGCCCACTCCCGGGGCCAGCCCGAGTATAAAACAGCCCGGGATTCGGACCCCCTCACGGGGCCAGCCCGAGGTTAAAAACAGCCCGGGATTCGGACCCCCTCCCGGGGCCAGCCCGAGGCCAAAAAAGCCCGTGATTCGGACCTCCTCCCGGGGCCAGCCCGAGGCCAAAAACAGCCCGGGATTCGGACCCCCTCCCGGGGCCAGCCCGAGGCCAAAAAAGCCCGAGACTCGAACCCCACCCCCAGGGGTCAGCTCGAAATCAAATGAAACGAGGCTCAATGCCTAAACATGCCGAACAACCAGAAAAGGCCGACATACAGCCTCGTTGATTCGGCTCGTGACAGATTATGCGGATATTATCGCCTATTATGCGGACGCCTCTGAACAGTCATGAGGGCCCCCGTCATTAATGATGACAAGACCTCGCTACAGTAAAGGCGACCCCTATTTAAGGCAGAGAAATCCCCAGAGAGAGGGACCGCATATTTTATCACCACCAGAGGAGGTATTAAAAAGGGTTAGAGCGTTAATACCCCTCCGACACCCCGCGTGTCCGCCCTCTCGGCCCGATTCGCTTGAACCGGGACGAGTTACACTTTCGGCAGCCAGCCTCCGCACGGCCTGCTTCCCAGGAACAGGACGTGCGCGCACCTTACTGGACCGAGTCCAAGTACGGCCCGGCCCTCAGGGGAAGGGACGTATCAACCACCGTGGGGCCTAAAGCCCCAACTGAGCAAGATGACTTCCGCAACCAAACAAACGGACATGGGTAAGACCACCCCCGAGGAGGCAGCTCGGCGGACAGAACAATCTAACCGACGAGCTGAGAACGTGAAGTCCCCGACCGACCTAACCTCGGGCGGTCGACCCAGAGAGCCCTCGAAGAAAACTCCCCGAGACGACCCGACTGCGGGGGCAACGAGTAGAAACCCCCTCGATAAGACGGGTCAGAAGACTCCTAACCCGAGTATCCCGCTGAACCCCTCCCTGGGCATGCCACCCGAAGGGGTACCGATTAACCCCTCCGGGATAGACGTGGAGTCCCTCGGTATGTCCACACCGATGGCGGGACCGATCGACTCGACCATCGTGACTGCCCAGGCCGCTGGGCCGATCGGGTCGACCCCCCAAAACACACAAAACCAGATGATTTATGCCCAATACCATTCTCCGTACGTCCCCCAGTACGTATACCCACCTCCCTACAACTATCCTCCATACCAGCAGTATGCTCCTCCATACTCACCGTATCCGGCCACCCCCTTAGCACACTACCCTCCACAGGCTGATCCCAACCCGCTATACTGTCCCCAAACCCCCACCTCAGCTCCCGGGGTACGAATGATTCATCCCCCACCGCCCGTAGTGCAATTAATCCGAACTGGGCCTTGATCGAACAACCCAGAGCCCAGTCTGCACAACACAGAAGGCGACTTTGACAACCCCGACCCCGAACTTGAGACCCTTGCAGGCGAGGGGGAAACGAGACAGGCCAGCGGATCAAGGCGGAGGTTATCCTTTGGGGCTGAACGGGAAGAAAGCGAAGGATCGTCCGCGGCGGCCAGCTCGAGAAGGAGTGCTGGTCAAGCGAGAACAGAGCGGGCTCGAGAAGGCCCCGGCAAACAGACCGAAGAACGGTCCCGCCACTCAAGGAGGGACGATCATTCCCACCACTCGAGGAAAGACGATCAGTCTCATCACTCGCGGGAGGAGCGTCGCCACACACCCCCTAAGAGGCGGCGAAAACCACTCACCCCACCACGGGCTGCAGGAGTAAATATGACAACGATAAACACAATGATCAAGAAAGGGGTGGAGAAAGAGATAGCCAGGAGGGAAAGAAGAAGGGCAGGGACTCGTTCCGGGTCGACGAATATTCTGGAAGGACCACTAGCCCCGGAACTTTACAAGGCCCCCATGGGTGACTTCAAATACCCTGTCGGCCTCCCGTGCTTCCAAGGAAGCGGCGACGCCCAGGACCCGCAGAACTTTGTGTACGGGTTCTATGAAAGGCTTCGACTGCACGGGGCATCGGACGCCGTCGCGTGCCGCATTTTCACCACTTGTCTGACGGGGGAGGCGTGGGAATGGTACATGAGACTGAGGCAAGGATCCATAAAAACCTTCGATCAATTAGCGAGAGCCTTCCTGGCCCGCTACGACATGCTCCGACCTCCGCGGGCGACGTGTGACTCCCTCCTGAAGTATGTTCAAGGACACCAGGAGCCCACCCGGACCTTTGTGAATATGTTTGTAAAGGCCTCTAGGGAGGTCCGAAACTACAGCGAGGATATCGCCCTGGCGGCTGTACAGAATGGGCTCTGGCAAGGAGGACCGGGCACCCTCCGGTACGATGCCCGGAAAAGAGAGTTTAAGAATTTACCGGAATTCTTGGCTTTTGCCGAAGGATACATCCGGGCTGAGGAGGATGCTGTCCAATTCGTTAGGCCGCGATCCAGATTGCCAAAACCCCAGCAGCGTGACCGGCAACCCGGTGTCGGTCCGTCCCGAAGGCGAGAGCCGCCAAAAAGAAATATCCTGTCTACGCCACAAGAAGAACGGCGCGAAGACGGTAGAGAGGGCTATCGACCCCATTATGTGCGATACGCCCCCTTTATCAAGAAGAGGAGCGAGATGTATCATGTCATAAAATACATGCCTGAAGTCCCAAGGCCGCTGCGCAAGAGTATTTTCGAGAAAAAAGACGAGGCGGTAAAGTGCTTATTCCACCGTTTCAATGGGCACTCCACGGGAGACTGCCTCCAGTTGAAGGACGTGTTGGAAAGACTAGCCAGAGAAGGGAAACTGATCGAGTATATCAAGCCGGAATTCTTCCAAAAGTTTACAAAAGAATACAATGGGGAAGTTGAGCACCAGAAGAAAGCCTCCTACCGGAACGATTACAAGGGGCCCAGGGATACGGCACCAAGGCCCGGAGGAGATAAGGGAAAAGGACCAGGAACATCCGGTAGGCGGCCAAACGTGGAGATCAATGTTATCAGCGGAGGGCACGAGGTGCTGGCTCCTGAGAAACATAACCGAAGTACCACCAAGTTGTACCCGACCATATTGAATGTTGAACGGCCTTTTGAAAGGAAGAGGCCCCGGATGGACGAAGCCATATGCTTTTCCGAGAAAGACTTCGGCACCATCGCGTGGCCCCACGATGACCCCATAGTGCTAAGGCTCCAAATAGAGGAGTTCGGGGTGAAGAGGATCCTCATAGATACGGGAAGCTCGGCTGACATCTTGTACTTCTCGGCTTTCGAAAAGATGGGAATACAACTTGAGAAATCCCAGAAGAAGGTGACACCGCTAGTCGGATTCACTGGCGATTCCCTCCGGCCTAAAGGGATCGTCCGGCTGAAAGTAGCCTTCGGGTCCTCGCCTCGCATCACTGAAGTCATGGTGGATTTCCTTGTGGTGAATGCCCCTTCCGCATACAATGCGATCATCGGCAGGGGCACCCTAAACAAAATTGGAGCCATAGTGTCCTTTCCCCACCTAAAGATCAAATTCCCTACCATCCATGGGGTGGGAGAGGAATGCGGGCAACAGCAGGTGGCCCAAGAGTGCTATCAAACCTCCCTCAAAGGGCGAGGAGGAGCGGTTCACCAAGTAGACGTAAAAGCAGGAGCGAGGTCAGATTCCGCTGGCCCGCGCTTGCAGTCCAGCAAAGAGTTCTTACCCCCGCACACACCCATGGTTTTGGATCCCACGGACAGGGGGGAGTCAAGCGCATTCGCCGAGCCTGTCGACGAAGTCGACCAAGTCGACCTCGGCAATGGCAAGTTTTTGAATATTGGCAAAGCAATTCAGGGAAGCGCAAGACAGAAATTGATTGATTTCCTTCGAGAAAGCCAAGCAGTATTTGCATGGACCGCCGCCGATATGCCCGGGATCCCGGGATCTATAGCGGAACACCATTTACATATCAAACTGGGCGCGAAGCCTGTGGTGCAGAGAAGAAGGAACATGGGAGCTGAGAGGCGTTCGGCAGTGAATGCAGAGGTAGCCAAGCTACTAGCAGCTGGTTTTATCAGAAATGTGACTTGTCCGGAATGGTTGGCGAACCCTGTGCTCGTGAGAAAAGCGAACGGGGATTGGAGAATGTGTATAGACTACACTGACTTGAACAAGGCGTGCCCTATGGACCCTTTCCCTTTGCCAAAGATCGACCAGCTGGTAGATTCCACTTCAGGACACGCATTCTTAAGTTTCATGGATGCATTCTCGGGATACAACCAAATCAGGATGTGCCCCGAAGATGAAGACAAAACGGCCTTCACGACTCACTCCGGGCTATATTGTTACCGAGTGATGCCTTTTGGGCTGAAGAACGCGGGGGCTACTTTCCAAAGAATGGTGAATAAGGTGTTCCACGAGCAGATAGGTCGAAATGTAGAGGCTTACGTAGATGATCTTCTAGTAAAGAGCATGTCCGACCTGAACCACGTGCAGGACCTGTGCGAGACATTCGCGACGCTCAATCAAGCTGACATGAAACTCAATCCGAAGAAGAGCTTCTTCGATCTTACAGGAGGAAAGTTCCTCGGATTCATGGTGTCCATGAGAGGCATAGAGATACATCCCTCCAAGTCACAGGCCATCCTAGATATGAGGCCCCCCCGAAACCTCAAGGAACTTCAATCGCTCACGGGCCGACTTGCAGCATTGAACCGGTTTATCGCCCGATCCGGCGACGTTTGCTTCCCTTTCTTTAAGGCGATGCGCAAATCCGCCAGATTCGAGTGGACCGAGGAATGTGCGATCGCCTTCGAGAAAGTCAAAGAATACCTGGCCAGCCCACCTTGTCTCAGCCGACCCATCGACGGAGACACACTGGTCGTATACCTGGCCACGACCAACCACGCGGTCAGCGCCGCATTGGTAAGAGAAGAAGGGAGGGAGCAAAAACCCATATATTTCGTGTCACACGTGCTCCGAGATACCGAGACTCGATACACGCAGATAGAAAAAGTGGCCTACGCTCTTATCATCGCGGCAAGAAAACTGAGACCGTACTTCCAGTCCCACCCGATCAAAGTATATACAGGTGTACCCTTGAAGAAAGCCTTTGCGAACTTTGACTCCTCGGGCCGCGTGTTGGCCTGGGCGCTAGAGTTGACCGAATTCGATGTCGCGTTCCATCCTCAAAGTGCCATCAAATCACAAGTGTTCGCAGACTTCATCGCGGAGTACTCGGGAGCGCCGGAAGGATTGGACAGCAAGTGGACACTTTACGTTGACGGCGCCTCCTCCCATCAAGGAGCGGGAGCAGGAGTAGCTCTCACAGGCCCCCAGGGAGAAGCTCCCAACTACGCACTCCATTTCCAGTTCCCCGTAACCAACAACACCGCCGAGTACGAGGCCATGATAGCTGGCCTCAAATTAGCTGCCGGGCTGGGAGCCCGAGAAGTCCATCTACATAGCGACTCCGAGCTCGCGGTCAGGCAAATCAACGATGAGTGCCGTGTGCATGACGACCGGTTACGACGATACCGTGAGCAGTTCCATTCCTTAAAGGGACAATTCGATAGAGTGGTGATCGAGCACGTGTCTAGAAACAAAAATTATCAGGCAGACGCCCTCTCAAAACTAGGAGCGGCTGGAAACCTTGACAAAGATCGTCCCGTGATAGTCATGGACATATCCGAATCAAGTATATCGGGTGACGTAAAGGAAGTCCATGTTATTAACGAACCTGGGGATGCTTGGTACGCTCCCATGTGGACATACCTCACCTCGGGGACGTTGCCTGAGGACCCGCTGGAGTCCAGGAGATTGAGGAGGATTGCCCCTTTATACTCGGTACATAGCCACCAGCTATACAAAAGGGGATATGCCCGCCCATGGCTTAAGTGCATCGGAGAGAAGAACGCTCAGGCAATGCTGGAGGAAGCCCATGAGGGACTTTGTGGTAGCCATCAAGGAGCGAAAACTCTGGCCAAGAGAGTCCTGCGTGCAGGATATTATTGGCCCACAATGCAGCAAGATGCGGCCAATATGGCGCGAAAATGCGAAAAATGCCAGTACCATTGCCGATTATCCAGCGTCCCGGGTTACGACATGATCACAATCTCGGGAGCTTGGCCCTTCGACCTATGGGGGATCGATATCCTAGGCCCTTTCCCCATGGCTGCCCAACAACAAAAATGGATCATCGTGGCCGTGGAATATTTTACGAAGTGGGTCGAGGCCAAAGCATTAACTCACATTACAGCAGAAGCCGCCAAGAACTTCATCTGGCGCAACATCGTGTGCCGCTTCGGCATTCCGCACGCGCTCATTTCTGACAATGGCACACAATTTAATGCAGATATCACCCTGACCTTCCTCGAAAGGTTAGGCATTCGAAGCAACTTTACCTCGGTGAGTCACCCCGCTAGCAATGGCCTGGCTGAAGTCACCAACAGGACCATTCTGGATGGTCTGAAAAAGAAGGTGGCCTCCAACAGGAAAAATTGGCCCGATAAACTCGACGAAATCCTTTGGGCGTACAGAACAACTCCCCGCGAGGCTACCCAGCAAACACCATACTCCCTAGTATATGGCATGGAGGCTGTCACACCTCTCGAACTCATTGCACCTTCCCTCCGGATGACGGCTTATTCCACAGAAAGCAACCCTGAAGCACGAGCAGTGGACCTCGAGCTAGTGCAAGAACTCCGAGACAAGGCCCGCATTCGGACCACTGAATACCAGCGGAGGGTAAAACGCGCCTTCGATAAGCGCGTATCCCCCCGTGCGTTTGAACCAGGCGACCTGGTACTAAAAAAGATAGAAGCTACCGGACAACATGTTGGTAAGCTTCAACCTAATTGGGAAGGACCTTTCCGGATAATTCGCATCTGCGGCAAGGGAGCTTACGAGCTCGAAGGTCCTGATGGGAGAATGCTCGCCCGGCCCTGGAACGTCGTCCATCTCCGCAAATTTTATATTTAAAAAAAAAAGAGAGGGGGGGGAGAAAGAACAGGTACAGCAGCGGACATGCCGTCTGCAAAAATGTAATTACTATCTTTTGTCTTTTTTGGACCAGCATGGGAATGCCCATGTAAGGTCAAGGGCGCCGGTGCGTTATTATAAGCACGGCCTGACATTTCATACTATTGGATCAACACGGGAATGCCCGTGAGTGGTCGAGGGCGCCTGTGCGACATTATAAGCACGGCCCCGGTGTGCGATGTCTGACTAACAAATTCGAGGCCCGACGACACAAAATTCCCGTCGGAACCACCTCATAAAAAACAACTGATTATCACAAGGGCAAACAAAAGCCCAAGGGCAATAAATGCCTCTATAAAAAAATAAATAAAATTATTGCGTTAAGAGGATAACCGAAAGCCCCAGGGGCAACGAATGCCTCCGCAATAAAACAATAGCACTTCTCATATCAGGAGGATAAAAACCCACGGGCAACATATGTCACCATCGACAAAACCGGAAATCATCATAAATAACTTCAGACCAAAGGCCCTCGAGCATAAAACAGCCGAAATCAACTTTTCCATAGGCAGCGAGTGCGCGCTAGTCGTGCAAAGTACAAACGAACACTCTGAAAAGATGACGAAGTACACACGACGCGCCCCACAAGGAAAATTCGTGCTATCCTCGGGCCAAACAACCTGAAGTACGAAGCGGCAAAACAAATCTCCAAGGCATTACAGGAAGAGAGTCACAAAAGTGTGAATAAAAGCTCTGCAAAGAGCAACAAATACACATGACTCTCGAACATGGCAACACAGACGCGAGTCACAAGAGTGTGAACAAAAACTCTGCAAAGAGCAACGAATACACTTGACTCGCGAAATCAAAAGGGACAGTTATGCAAAAAGCGAACGAAAATCTCAAAAGGATAACGAATGCGCATAACTCTGCTTTGGAAAGACAATAGCAAAAACCCGCAGGGTAACGAAAAAATCTCTCCAAGGATCCCGATGCACAGCGTAAACGAAAGCCCGACGGGGCAACGAACACGCACAAAACCGGATAAAACGTTCCGCTATTCTGCACAGACAACGAGCTTGCCTATACAATAGGTACAAACGAAAGTCGTGCGGAATAAGCAGGAATAATCTACTGGCCTCGCGAGACAACAAGTAGGCATGGCAACATGCCCGAACAAAAGGTCTCGCAGGAATAATCTACTGGCCTCGCGAGACAACAAGTAGGCATGGCAACATGCCCGAACAAAAGGTCTCGCGGGAATAATCTACTGGCCTCGCGAGACAACTAGGCATGGCAACATGTCCGAACAAAAGGTCTCGCAGGAATAATCTACCGGCCTCGCAAGACAAACGAGTCGGCATTATTACATGCTTGAACAAAAGTCTCGCAGGAACATACACACTAGCTCCGCCAATACAGAGGACAAGCCCTACGGGACGTGGCGCAATAGTACAATATGCAGCGCAGACAACTCCTAAGCAGACACCTCCGCGGGATGAGCCATAGGAAGAAGGGGACCGAGAAGTCGCGGAAGCACGCCTCATGAGGTAAAGAAAATGGTCTATTCTTATTATACTTGCGGTACCAACGTGCACAAGGAAAGTATTCCGAGTCCCCCGAACCAAAGAAAAAGACCAGACAAACACGTCACTGGATAATGTAAAAGTGACACAGATAAAACGTCGCCCGCTATCGCGGTGTAAACAAAGGTAAGGCCGTTCAATGAGAACCCCCCCGGACCTATACGACCCTAAGGCTTATGTCACAATAATCGCGTAACGAAGTAAGCAGAAAACATAAACATAAATATGGTCAAAACAACTGTATCTCGGATGGCTGAGAAACATTCCTCAGCAAACCACCCGAGCAAAAGCATACAACAAGTTCTGTTAAACACCTCCACATCTCGGAGGGTTCCTCGCACTAAATACGCTCCGATAAAAATAAAAAATAAAAAACAAAGAAGAAGAATGGGCTCCGCTCGACCCGACCATCCATCCGCGACATGCCTACTCGTCTTTATCCTGCAATAGGTGCAATTAGGTCGGGTGAGTATTCAGCATAAAAACCCGCGAGGCGATATACAAAGGACAGAGTTATACCTGGTTCACTTCGAGGTTTCTTGGAAGGTCATCTCCTGGCTCTTGATTGTAATCCACCTGGTCCAACGAAGCCTCTCCTTCGGCAGTACCCGAGGCGGTCTCTTGGACCGTGGGACCCTCGCTGCCTTCCGCAGGACCTTGAGGAGACTGCGGCGGCGTATCATCTCTGTCCAAATGATGAGGCCACGGCGCGACCTTACGCAAAGTATGAAAAGGCATCTTGGGATCACAGCTCACGAGATCCATGCTCGGAAGAACGGGCCCGCCATCAGGGCGAAGCAACTGACCGCTAGCCCTATCCCACTCATATCCTACCAGACCTTGGGGGGCCCCATCCTCGTCTGCCACTGGCATATACCCGAGGTCCTCAGGGGCGAAAGGATAAATGCCAGCCAAAACGGATAACTCAGTGTAAATTTGCCTCTTAATCATCCCCGTTAGTGACAACATCGCCGCAAGCTTAAAAGGATCGCTAACAAGGAATTCTCGAATCACCTCCTTCTCGTGATCAAGACGCTCTGCTTGCGAGTTCTTGATCGCAAGCAAGGCTTGGGATAACTGCTCCCGTACGAGCGTCAACTCCCGAGCCTGTCCCTCCTTAATTCGCTTCAAATCCTCCACCTCCGCCTCACTATCAACGAGCTTAGCAACGGCCTCCTCGAGCAACTCAGTGCTCCTCTTCGCGCTGATCTCGCTTTCTTCCAACGCGCGGGCCTTTGCGTCCACCTCCCCCCTCAGCTTATCGACCTCCTCACCGCTACCGACAACCGAGCCCCGAAACTTTTGGTAATCGTCATTCAAAGACTTGTACTTCTCCATCCAATAATCCCTCTCCACAACGGCTGCCGTCAAGTCCCTCGGCTCCACAGGAGACTGGGCCACTGACAAATTCTTGGCAGTCATCGCCTCCGTCGCGCGGGCAAACAGGCAGCCTATCTCGAAAAGACGACCCACCGCATCCAGCATCATACCACCCCCGCGCTTCTGAATAAGCCGACCCAAATAAGGGGGCTCCAAGGCGCGGAAGGCCTCCCTATAATACATCGCGCACTCCGGAGGCCGCTCCGTGGCACTTTGCATCTTAGCCAAATGAGGGAACAAGGCGAGGCACCCGTCCGGTTGACTTAACGGGAAGGGAGTCTTACATATGGTCCCTACCCCAACATTACCCGGAAGACCAATCCTGCGAGATCCCTCGGACGGGGTGGGTACCGTTTCAGGAGAAGCAGTCGTGCTTGAACTCCCGCCTCCACCTGGCCCTCCAGTTGAGGACGGAACTTCTTGAGCTAACATGACCGAAGCCACGCCCGAAGGAGGGACTGCTGCTCCCGACAAGGGGGTAGTGGCGACGTCCCTCGGACTCGGGGCTAAAGGTGGCCGCGCCATCCTCTTCTTGTTTACAGTCAGCCCTTTCCCTTTGACGTCACGATCAATTTCGTGCGTCGCCTTCCGCTTCCTCGAATCTACACTTCCGGCCCCCTTCTTCACCACACGCTCCTCAACGCCAGCGGGTGATGGAGCAGGAGCCGCCCTGGTCGTTAGTGACCCGGAGTACAGCCCACCCGTGTGCGAACAGACCAACTCGGGGATCGCCTTCAACAAAAATATGAACTCAAGGGTCATATATATAGGGAAACAGTTGAGGATTCTTTATCAAAGGAATATATGTATATATGCGCGAAGGACTACCTTGCGACAACTGCCCGATAACCTCGACAGCCAGGTCATCAGCAGAGCTCATCCGGAAGCGACTCATGTCGGGCTTCTCCTCCCACGAACTATCATCGTCACCCTTCTTAATCTGTCGCCACGAGCGACGAATACCTTGCAGCGACTCAACTTCCTCGGGTTTAGTCAAATACACCCAGCCCCTATTCCAGCCATCAATCTTCCTCAAAATCTTCATATGAGTCTCATAGTCGAAAATTTCCGGCGCGTCAGTTCTCCTCCTCACGGCGACAAAATCCGATGAAGCCATGCACAGACTAAAATAATGTGCAAACAGGGCCATGCTCGGCCGTAACTCGGCAAAATAGACCTGAAACTCGTCGAATAACTTCTCGAAGCTGACAAGATAACACCACCCCACACCCGTCAGTTGGGTGGGGGTTATATCCAACTCTTTCAAGAAAGTAACCTGGAACGAGGTCAAAGGCAGCTGGACCCACATCGGGGCATCTTCCAGTAAATACAGAGCCCTTTCTCATCGTCATGGGCTCGATCGTCTGCTTGCGGCAATAAGAACCCCAACCGGTCCAAGGAAATGCGACCTCTCGCTTCCTTTTTCACGAGCTCGCCATAGAAAACGTTGACCCACCAACCCTGACTGCGACAACCCGTTGCTGACGGGAACAGAAGACTAACCTCCACAAACTGCGCGTCAGTCGCGTGCCCGGCGCGCTTCCTCTTTGAGGAGGGGGGTTCCTTAGAATTCTTTTTCTTTTTTGATACCCGCGTGCGTGCTGAAACTGACGTCTCCCGAGAAGACCCCTGGCGATCTTGCACCTCGACTTCCTCCGACTCCCCATCCTCATCAACGGAACGGCTATCGCTGTAGCCGGAAGAATAATACGAGGGATCTGCCTTCTCCAACGGGACCCGTTCCCTAACTACCTTTTTCTTCCCTCCCATCTTCGCTGACTGCAAAGGCAAGTTAATAAGATGGTCAGCGACGGGAAATATTACCGGGGGCACAATCCTCTTACCTGACGCGGCAAAAGCCCTTTCTAAGGCCGCTTTCGACTTCCCGGCGCCTTTACCCCCTATCCCCTGATCCCACATCGCGGGATCACTCCAATCGATGGATTCGTTTGGAGAGCCCAGTTCCGCTGCGGCCCCGTCCACGGAAGATTCCGGCTGTGCCGCCTTCCAATCAACGGACGACTCCGGGCCTATATCATCCCAATCCACGGCCGCCTCCCAATCGAAGAAATCTCCCTCGGAACCCGAATTAACGCCTGCCTCCGACATTTAACAGAACCTGCCCAGAAATTGTCTTACGGATCGACCGTAGGACCTCGCGTATGGCAAACGCGCAAGGGTAGAACAATACCGACTTGGTGGCTCACGGTATCGGTTGAGATACTGGATCCCGAACGTAATGTGTGCGACAGTAATACTTACGGATAACGAGCGACGCTCCTGTGAGATGTTCGTGCAGTCGTCCCCGCCGATTGTCCTTATCAGCGAGAGCGATGAGCGAGACTACTCCGAAAATGGAACTTACTGAAAGCGGACATCTGCACGGGCCCGCCTACCTTTATATAGGGCCCCCGTAAAAAACCGTAAAAATCAGCACCAATCTCAAGGGACAGCCCTCGACACGTGTCTCGCACCCCTTCGATCAGCAGCTTCAAAAACCCAAAACGTCGCGTCGCCCCGCCTTTTGGCGCCAATATCCGATGTTATATCGAACCGTCGCGTCTCTTCGGCTTTGTCTATACAAAAATCCCCATGACGTAGATCCCCTACAACCTTGAAGCGTACTGCCTCTCGAGACAGTAATCCCGCGCCGTTGCAACGAGTTAATTCTGACCCCACGCTAGGATCACCGTTTACCCGAAGCAGGGGGCGGCGTGATCAAAATAGCAGCGGATCTCAATGACGTCAGCACGCTTGAGCGTTCATGATGGTCTGACACATTCATTTATTGCACCTACAGTAACCTCCCGTTATATATATACCCATGGACCCTCCGTACCTAACCATCAATTATCCGTTTAATAAAAAGTCTCGAAGACATGGCACCAAAACCATCCAACAACCGCGGCAAGAAACCCCTCGACCAAGGCCAACCCAGTAATCCAAGGCCGAGGCGCCCGACTAATGTCCGAGACCTACCCCCCCAGATCCGCTCCAGCTGGCTCCGTTTCTTCCCGCGACGTCGCCTCGACCGAATGCTGTCAAGCCCCAATAAAAAGCTTCAGGACTTCATCGAATACCTGATCGACGTAGAGGTACGCTCCTACGAGCACTGTCCCTGCTGCCCGAGGGCTCGCCGCAATGAACCACCACCCGCACCCCCCCAGCGCGCCCCACCCAAGCCGGTAATCCTCCGCACCTGCCCCGCATGTGGAAAAACGGGCAATCGGTCAGAGATGCCCCGGTGCCACTGATGCCGGCAGAGGTTCCACCAGGCCTGTCAACCTGAGGAGACTCACTACTTGTTTCCTATCCCGGGTCTGGAGAGCTGGCATTGCGACGAATGCACCGCCATCCTCAACTCCCTGGACGACATGAACGAGGACAGCGATGAAGGCGGCAACCAGGACGACGACGGGGATGGCCCGCAATACCACCCCACTGGGTCTGGCGACACCGACCCCGAGGAGGAATCCTCCACTGACGGCAACTTCAGCGACTGACGCATTGCGTAAAGCCGCCCCACTAACCTGGCCGGACTTCCACTGCTTTCTCTTTTGTTCCCCGACATGGGGATAGCACCTTTTTTATTTTATGATAACCCTGTGAACTACTTTGTTTTGTCGAGAAGGAAAACTCTATAAACCACATGACATTACCTATAGTTATAATCTTTTCTATGTTGCAAAGTTCCTAAAAACATGTCCATATAACGGCGCACTAAGGCAGACTACTACATGCACGTCGCTTGTATTGCAATCCCGTCGCAGCCAAATAGTACGCTGCGTCACAATGCTGGTTTAACATACCGATAAACCAACTGGCGCCGTCTGCCTTGCGACCTCTCGGTCCAACGTAGATCGCGAAACATTAACGGACATGCTACCCGAACTAGCCACCCAGCGACACCAACTCTATCTGATTACCAACACAAGTTGGTGCAGTCCCGGGGACATATGCTTTACTTCTAATCTTACCAATAGCACAAAAACAAAGCCACCTCGTAAGCAGTAACCGAACATTCCGTGCCACGCGACTTAAATAGTCCGGACAAAACAGACAATGAAACCATCCTCCCCTTATTCTAAAAAGCACGACTCGAGATAACTTGAATAAAAGAATAAATCTCGACAAATTACCGGCACAACTGCCCCACGACACACCCTCGCGGCATTAAGACACTCTATACTCCAACTCACACACCTGGTATACACTACTACGCACATTTCCCAAATATGAGCTAACCAACAGCGAATAGACCATAACTTAGCTCACGCACTCCGAAAATAATGAATTTTTTCACTAATGACACCTCGAAACAGCCGCCCCGTCAGCCCAAAACGCTTCGAAAGTAACACCAGTCAAACGACAGGCCTACGCCCGTCCAGTCAAGTCACCTAGCCCTAGCTTTTACGAGTCAGTGGGGCCCAGACGCGATAACCGATGGCACCACTCCACCTATATATTGACCCATTCGGCCATAGGAAGATCATTCCTCACCAACTGATTCTCCACTCTAAAAACCAATCCTCACTCCATCCACCCTCCTAATGTCGTCAAGCGATTCGGTTAACAAACCCGAGCCGCGACGCCTCGATATTACCCTCCCCCGAGAGTCACCTCCCCACCGACCCCGCCCGAACCCCTCACAACCACCACGGCGGACGCTCTCGGAAGGCGAAAGGTGGGTATTGCTGCAAGACATATCCCACCCAGACTTAGAATGGATGCTAGACCACGAAAACCTCCGAATTCGAGACTTTCTCGACGTCAAGCTTAGCTCATGTCCGAAGTTCACCCCAGAGGACGAGAACGCCCTCAAACCAGCCGCACCTTCGTTACGTACAAGCTTTGGGTGCGATGATCAAGATCCCAAGACCGAAATGGTCAAATACCGAACATGCTTCGAATGGCACCACATGTACCATTATAACATAAAAGGCCGCTCAGATCCCCGCCGCCGATATTGGCGATGCCCCCGTTGCATCGACCTCAACTTCGGAGGACCAACCTTATACACGGCTACCAAGGAAGAGCTCGAAGCGGACAATACTTACGAGGACACCGACAACGAGGTCCTTGCCTAAACGCTCCCCAGGTAGCGACATCACACCCGTCTTTTTGCCGAACAAGGAAACCGCGACATGACAGACAAGAGTGGAAACACCCTCCCAGTCTACCTCGGGATCCTCCTCGGCAACCATGCGGGTATACAGGGAACTAGTCGCCCTGCATATCATAGTTTATTAAAACAAATGTATCTATTATTGTGTATCAACAAAAGACAAAGGTTGTCTACAAAATATGTATCATTCCGATGTCATGTTATTAAACTTATAAAAATCATACAAAGTAATCTCGTTGTCGGGACCCCCTCTTCCCTCACACAACCCATCTTATATATCACATCGACAAACAATTTCCATCTCATAACCTCCCGACGCATACGCAGGCCCTCGTGCCAACTCAATATCTCGGCACCCGATAATAGTTAAAGCGGCCAATCGGCGGCTAGATGCCAAGGATTGCCTGGGACCCACATCATTTAAAGCCACAATAGCGCCTTACAACTATAAATACCAACCTCACATTACGTAAGAGGGGACAACCATCTCCTTCATTCTCAAGTCCATCCCTCTAAAGAAAAATGCCTTTCAAACAAGTCGTTTCAAAAACTAAAAGGCCTGCGGATCAAGGCCAGAGTAGCCGCGACCAACCTCCCCCCAAATCCCGTCGCTCTTATAACCCACGACAAGTCCTCTCTCCTGCCGAGAGATGGGCCCTCCGTCAACGATTCTCCGAGGAGGATTTGGAGTGGATGCTCCATAACGAGGACCTTCAAATCTGCGACTTCATCGACATCACCCTCGCCGGGGTACCCTCGTTCACCAAGGAGGACGAGAACAATCTCTACGATGACGTTAATTTTGAGCCCAAGTTGCGTTGGTGTGTCTTATGCCGCGACCAGGGACCCAAGCACGAGATGGTGAAATGCCGGGTGTGCTATGAGTGGAGTTGCTTCGACCACTACGACATCCACGGCCGCTCCGATCCTCGACGTCAATTTTGGAGGTGCCCTGGATGCCTATCCCGCAATTCTGGAGGCCCGAGCCTATACACCGCTACTCCACAGGAAATCAAAGAGGATGACCTCTTTGAGGACACTGACAACGAGCGCGTTGTCTGATTTCAATACTTCTTTACCTATCGGTGTTGTATGATCTAGACCTTATCACGTATTTGTGCTTTTCGATTATTTTCAGAATACTAACAACTGTTTGTCATCTCCGCAATAACCTCGCCTGAAAAAAAAAACAAAAACAAAAACAAAAAAAACCCCCGCGACGACAACGCGTGACATCAAGCGTAACTCGTCTAAAAACACGCCAACACAATTAGTCGGGACATACACCCGAGATAGGGCGTACAAAACAATTCGCAAACCCTGTGGGATAACAAAATCACGAAATATAACGACAAAGCAAAAATCAGCACAAACTACGCGCAATCAATAAACGGCACGATAAGAAACCATACAAACAGGAATTAAAGGATAACCAAAATACAAAGACCCCGGGGGTCAGACGAATAACCCACAAAAACCCCAAGACCAACTCGGGGGCTAACACTCGAACCTTAAGAAAAATCTAAGAAGCCAAAACAAACGAAAAACTTACCGAAGTCGTCTCTATCATCGGAGTCAAAAACCGAAAGCATCATACTGATACATTTCGGCTTCAGGGGCTAATGATAGGTCCATATACCAATGACCCTTAAAAAGCCCAGGCCTGGCCCAATAAAGCACTCCCAGATTTAAATACATAAAAGGCCGGCCCAAAATAGAACGAAACAAAAGAGGCCCCCTCCCGGGGCCAGCCCGAGTATAAAACAGCCCGGGATTCGGACCCCCTCACGGGGCCAGCCCGAGGTTAAAAACAGCCCGGGATTCGGACCCCCTCCCGGGGCCAGCCAGAGGCCAAAAAAGCCCGGGATTCGGACCCCCTCCCGGGGGCAGCCCGAGGCCAAAAACAGCCCGGGATTCGGACCCCCTCCCGGGGCCAACCCGAGGCCAAAAAAGCCCGAGACTCGAACCCCACCCCCAGGGGTCAGCTCGAAATCAAATGAAACGAGGCTCAATGCCTAAACATGCCGAACAACCAGAAAAGGCCGACATACAGCCTCGTTGATTCGGCTCGTGACAGATTATGCGGATATTATCGCCTATTATGCGGACGCCTCTGAACAGTCATGAGGGCCCCCGTCATTAATGATGACAAGACCTCGCTACAGTAAAGGCGACCCCTATTTAAGGCAGAGAAATCCCCAGAGAGAGGGACCGCATATTTTATCACCACCAGAGGAGGTATTAAAAAGGGTTAGAGCGTTAATACCCCTCCAACACCCCGCGTGTCCGCCCTCTCGGCCCGATTCGCTTGAACCGGGACGAGTTACACTTTCGGCAGCCAACCTCCGCACGGCCTGCTTCCCAGGAACAGGACGTGCGCGCACCTTACTGGACCGAGTCCAAGTACGGCCCGGCCCTCAGGGGAAGGGACGTATCAATTATGTTTCTTGAATAAATCATTACTTGTTATGAATAATCAATTGTGTATTTTGATTGTGAAACCAATAATTCGATTGTTTTATTATTCTAATGATATGAGCATTATTGATAGAGAGAAATATAGCTATACAAACTATCGTTTATGGAAATTAGAAAGCAAAGCTGACCACACAAACATATTTGATACGTTTCCACATAAACCTACAATAAAATTTAAAAATAAAATAAAAAATAAGGATACTATTTTGTTTTTGTTTTAGTAAAGTTAGAGATCAAGCTACTCAACTGGTTTAATATCCATAAGAGATCTTCTATTTAGATTTTGAACATGTGATATCTCACACAGAGAACGCTTCCTTTGCTACTAAATCGAAGTCTGATTCTATACAACAGAAACTTTTATCAAGTGTTGACTAGTAAAATGATTATTCTTTTTTGGCTTGATTGTAAGAGGTGATTTGTTGATAATTTTGAATCGTGTCAGGTGATAATGGTAAACAACTACATTTAGTAACCGCCTTATGGTAGAAATTATGTTTTATAAAATGTTGACTAGTCAAATTATTTTGACAGCAATGATAGTAACAACAAATAATATTCAAATAACACTTTTTTTTGCTTGATTGTTAATTTGTTATAGCTGTAGCATGTTGTTGGTAATTTTGAATCGGGTCCATTTACAATCATAAACAACTTTCTTAGTAACCCCTCGTGACTTTCTTTTGTAAAGATTAAAAAAAATGATATATATATATATATATATATATATATATATAGTATGGCTAATTTGCTGCTGGCAGCATTTCGGCCAGCTGCTGCCGGGGGTATATCTGCCATACTGATGTTCAAACAACAAATTCAAACCGTTAGATGTGATCTCTATATTAAAATCTACTTGGAGATCAAATTTCACATTTTTTGGAATTTTTTTACTATTTATTAAGCCACTTTGAAAATTGCAGATCATATGGTCCAGGCTGTTTTTACTGTTCACCCGGATCAGCAATTTTCAAAGTGGCTTAATAAATAGTAAAAAAATTCCAAAAAATGTAAAATTTAGTCTCCATGTAGATTTTAATATAGATTGAACATCTATGTAAAAACATTTGTTGTTTGAACATCAGTATAGCAGATCTGCCCCCGGCAGCAGCTGGCCGAAATGCTGCCAGCAGCAAATTAGCCATACTATATATATATATATATATATATATATATATAGAGGTTGGCTAATGTCATAACGTTATAACTTCGGCCAAAGTTATAACGAGTCATTTTTGCAATTTCAAAATCCAAACAACCGATCCGAACCGTTCAACTTTTTCTAAATATTGAAATGTGCTTGGAGACTAAATTTTATATTTTTTGGAATTTTTTTACTATTTATTAAGCCACTTTGAAAATCGCAGATCTACTGTGAACAGTAAAATTTTCTGGGCCACCGGATCAGTATTTTCAAAGTGGCTTAATAAATAGTAAAAAAATTCCAAAAAATGTAAAATTTAGTCTCCAAGCACATTTCAATATTTAAAACATGTTGAACGGTTCGGATCGGTTGTTTGGATTTTGAAATTGCAAAAACGACTCGTTATAACTTCGGCCGAAGTTATAACGTTATGACATTAGCCAACCTCTATATATATATATATATAGTGATGCTACGGTGCTTTGGGAAGTAAAGAGGGTGTTTTACTTTCCATTCATATATCTATTTTTAAAGTTCAAAAAGTTCAAAATTCTAAATAAATAGTAAAAAATTTCAAAAAAATGTAAAATTTGGTTTCCAAGCACATATCAATAGAAAGATTATGTTGAGAAGTTCGGATCGACTATTTAAACTTTGAAAATGGAGATATGAGCGGGAAGTAAAACACCCTCTTTACTTCCCAAAGCACCGTAGCATCACTCTATATATATATATATATATATATGAGTAGAACTAGGGTGTTCTTAAGCTCACCAAGCCTCTTTGTGAGCTTAACTCAAAAACTCATCGAATTGGTTTCAAGCGACGCATCCAAACCGTTGAAACCGATCTACTTCATGAGTGATGAGTTTACATGTTAAGTTTTTAAATTTTCGAACTAATTTAATATAAAGTCAAGCTGTAAAAAAATGATGAAAAATGAACACATTAAAATTAACTTATAAACCATCTTTTTTTGACAGCTTAACTTTATACTAAATTAGTTCGAAAATTTATAAATTTGACATGTAAATGCATCACACGTGAAGTAAATCGTTTTAACGGTTTGGATGCATCGTTTGAAGCCAATTCAATAGATTTTTGAATTAAGCTCACAAAGGGACTTAGTGAACTTAAGAACACCCTAGTTCTACTATATATATATATATATATATATATATATATATATATATATATATATATATAGAGAGAGAGAGAGAAGGGTTCCAATACCTCATGCCTTTCACACCTCATCATACCTCATATTTTATATCTTCGTTTTTAAAATCCAAAATGTTAATTCGAACTGCTCAACATGATATCCATACTAAAATATGCTTGGGGATGAAATTTTATAATTTTTTAAATTTGTTTACTATTTTTTAAGATAGATACAAAATCACTGTTTTTAGACCGTTCAAAAAACAGTGATTTTCTACCCATCTTAAAAAATAGTAATTTTTTTTCAAAAATTATAAAATTCCATCCCCAACTATATTTAGTATGAATATTATGTTGAACGATTTAGATCGACAATTTAGACTTTGAAAATGAAGATATAAAATGTGAGGTATGATAAGATATGAAAGACATGAGGCATTGAAAACCTCCTCATATATATAGAGGAGGGTTCAAATGCATCATGATTTTGTGCTCCAATATGCTCCACATCCTTTTTCTCTATTTTTAAAATCCGAACAATCGATTCAAACTGCTCAACATGATCTTAATAATAAAATATGCTTGAAGATCAAATTTTATATTTTTTAGAATTTCTTTACTATTTTTTTAGATAGGTACAAAAAATCACTTTTTTGGATGGTCCAAAATCTCCTTAAAATAGTAATTTTGTACCTATCTAAAAAAATAGATGAGCTATGGTGAGACATGGAGTAAAACCAAGTTTTTACTCCATGACACTATATTTCCATTTTGAAAATTCAAACAACCGATCCGAACCGTTCAACATGTTCTCTATATTGAAATGTGCTTGGAGACCAAATTTTATATTTTTTGGAATTTTTTTACTATTTATTAAGCCACTTTGAAAATCGCTGATCGAGTGGTCCAGAAATTTTTACTGTTTTTTACTGTTCACAGTGGATCAGCGATTTTCAAAGTAGTTTAATAAATAGTAAAAAAATTCCAAAAAATGTAAAATTTAGTCTCCAAGCACATTTCAATATAGAGAACATGTTGAGCGGTTCGGATCGGTTGTTTGGATTTTCAAAATGAAAATATGACGTGGAGTACAAACTTGTTTTACTTGACGTCTCACCATAGCTCATCTATATATATAGGACAGTGCTACGGTGCTACGCGTAGCATAGAGCCCTCCGCGCTACGGCTCACTTTTTGAGTTTTCAAAATCCTAACGGTCGATCCGAACCGTTCAACATGATCTCCATATGAATATGAATATGTACTTGCAAACCAAATTTTACATTTTTTAGAATTTTTTTACTATTTATTAAGCCACTTTGGAAAAACACTAATTTGTACACAACAGTAAAATCTGCTGGACCATTGGATCAGCGATTTTCAAAGTGGCTTAATAAATAGTAAAAAAAATTCTAAAAAATGTAAAATTTGGTTTGCAAGTACATATTCATATGGAGATCATTTTGAACGGTTCGGATTGACCATTAGGATTTTGAAAACTCAAAAAGTGAGCCGTAGCACGGAGAGGCCCTTATATACGCGTAGCATATTAGTAAGATTATATATATATATATATATATATATATAGAGCTGGGCTATGGTGAGTTGTGAAGTAAGATGTCATTTTTACTTCACGCTCATATTTTCATTTTGAAAATCCAAACAACTAATCTGAACCGTTCAACATGTTCTCTATATTGAAATGTGCTTGGAGACCAAATTTTATATTTTTTGGAATTTTTTTACTATTTATTAAGCCACATTGAAAATCATTGATCCGGTGGTCCAGAAAATTTTACTGTTTTTTACTGTTCACAGTGGATCAGCGATTTCAAAGTGGCTTAATAATTAGTAAAAAAATTCCAAAAAATGTAAAATTTAGTCTCCAAGCACATTTCAATATTTAGAAAAAGTTGAACGGTTCGGATCGGTTATTTGGATTTTGAAAATGAAAATATGGCGTGAAGTAAAATGACGTTTTACTTCACAACTCACCATAACCTATCTCTAATATATATATATATATATATATATATATATATATATATATATATATATATATATATATATATATATATATATGAGTTCGGCTAAATTGCTTCCGTAAGCACTTCGACCAAAGTGCTTACGGGTCAAATTTAACCGTTTGATGTTCGAAACGTCGAATTAAATAGCTCAACAAGTTAGTTATATAATAAATATGTAGAATACCGATTTTTATTATTTTTAAATTTTTTTAACTATTTTTTATGATTTTTGAAAGATGTACTTTTTGACTTAAAAATAAAAGTATATTTAAGCAAAAAGAGACCATATTTCAAAAATCATAAAAAATAGTTAAAAAGTTTCAAAAATAGTAAAAATCGGTGTTCTACATGTTTATTATATAACCAATTTATTGAGTTACTTAGATTGACGTTTAGAACATCAAATATTAAAATTTGATCCCGTAAGCACTTCGTTCAAAGTGCTTCTGGAAGCAATTTAGCCAGACATATATATATATATAGAATGGCTAATATACAAACGTTTGTTCCTGGACTCAGGAACAAACGATTTGGTTCTCTGATTTTCAAAGTCCAAACAGTCGATCCAAACCGTTAGATATTCAATCTATATTAAAATGTGCTTGGAGACCAAATTTTATATTTTTTGGAATTTGTTTACTATTTATTAAGCTGGTTTGAAAACCGCTGTTTTTCAAAATGCAGAAATTTAATAAAAACAACAGTTTTCAAACCATTTTAATAAATAGTAAAAAAATTCCAAAAAATGTAAAATTTGGTCTCCAAGCACATTTTAATATAGATTGAATATCTAAGGTTTGGATCGACTGTTTGGACTTTAAAAATCGAAGAACCGAATCGTTTGTTCCTGAGTCTAGGAACAAACGTTTGTATATTAGCCATTCTCTCTCTCTATATATATAACTTTTCCTGCAATAACATTTTCAACGGTCTAATGCAAACATGCCAATTTGTTATTTGTAGCAAAATCAACGATTAATTGAAGCATCTTTGTGGAAAAAGGAAAATAGATTTTCAATTTGTTTGCGGTTTTGATTCATGTCAGATTTTAAAAAAGAGTAGAGTTAAAATGTAATATTGGTTTTATGCTCCAATCATGTTTCACATTTTTTTTTCGTTTTCAATGTCTAACAGTTGATTTCAACATGACCAACTCCAATACAATGATTTTGAACTTATCTAAAAAAATAGTAAAACAATTACAAAAAATATAAAATTTTGTCTCCAAGCACATTTTAATACGGATCGACTGTTTGAACTTTGAAAAAAAAAATGATATGCAACACAAAGAAAAGTGCATTTTAACCCAACTCTTTAAATTTTTTTATAGTGATCAAAGGAGCAATTTGTTCGTTTGATCACCAGGTCTTATACGTTGTCAATTAATATAAACTTCTTTTTTCGAAAGTGGTTGACAATATAAACTTATTCGTTGTCAATATGTCTTGTAATTCTTTTGGCAATCTTTTTAATTACTAAAATACATATTTAAATATCTATGCTGATATAAAATGTCAGGCATTTCTGATCAGCATGGGAAACATGAGGTGCATCTTTGATTGTTTTTTTTTCCAATCGAAAATGCATATGGGACTGTAACCTAACTATTTCAGTCAAATGAAATGGACTTATAGCATCTTTAAAAAAAAATGCATATGGGACAAAATAAAGGGTGCCGTTCTTTTTATATCTCGAAATTTAACAGTAAATTTCCTCGAGAATTTCAATTTGAATTTGACTTCTGTCAATTTTTTTTTAAGCTTTTGGATGCATAGGACTTATAATTTTTTTATATATAAATTAAAATAAAATTATTTAGGGTATTAGAATGATTGTCTTAAGATTTTGATGTATAGACGAAACCGTAAAAAAATTCGGCTCCAAACAGTGAATCCGGTCTTTTTTTCTGACTTCAATGTTTGAATTATTCTGCTTGTGTATAAATTTAATGGATCCAAATCAAAAATTCTACTCCAAAGAACGAAAACAATTTTTTTTTATGGTTTTGTCTATGACATCTTGAACTGACAGTACTCAATCTACTGCATTGCACAAGTGTTTCCGAGTTTAGACCCAGTGCGGTACCTACTTTGTAGAATGAGATCCATATCGTCCTTTTTAATTTGACACAAATCTCAAAGCGGATCAATATAATCTAAATGGACATCCAAATTATTTTCGTTCGACTGGAAATTATTCTACACAATAGGGTATCACAAAGGATACTAACCCAGTGTTTCTGTTATTCCTTGTGTTAACAATGAAAAAAACAATGAAAAACCAAAAAAAAAATTAATAATTTGCAACATGTAAGCAATAAATGTTCCGAATTTAAAAAGTTTATTCTGATTCTCCAACGTTACAATGTCCTCTTTTCTTAAGTAGAAATTCCACATTTTCTTCCGAAAACATTTGTTCTATGCAAATGATTAAAATATAATCTAAATGCCTCTTTTCCAATTTCAGAAAAAAAAATGTTTATCCTCTGCTTATGTACGATTAGCATTCTTAGCTTCGATTAACTTTATTTTTATATATTAACAAAATTGTGCAGACTTCCTCTCGAAATTATATTATGTATTGAATAACAAATTTAATTTTTTAAGTTCAAATAAATATTATCAAACAGAATGCAATATCAAAGAATGTATAGAATTTTAAATGTTAATAGATGATCACACATAAAGTAATTAATTTCTTACATTGAATTATATATACCTCATACATTGGTGAATATTTATTAGCAAAAAATTAATTAATTTTCAGCTATACGATTTAATTTGACATTGATTAATGGTTGATCCAACGATTTAGAATGTTTCATGATCTAACATACCTTTATGGGTCCTGAAGCTCAGCCGCTTGTATGAAGTATTAGTTTTTTGAAATGCGATAGTGTTCAGCATTTGATCAAATTATATTTATATAAATTGAATAATAAAATCATAAAACTTAATAATAACATTATTAAACTGAATTTAAAAATAGAAGCGGTAATATAATGGTGGAAATGCAGCTATAATATATGTCATTAAAATACTTTCTCCAGAGAAATGTTAAGGAAACTATTAATTTATAGCTCGCTCAGATCTAACACAACAGTTGCAATAATTTGTCTGTCACTAGCATGTGCATGTCTGCATGGTACTTGGAGCTGACATGCACTATCAATATACAGGATTCATTTCATCAGTATTTAGGCAGTATAAAATGATTTGCTATACACTGTTTGTTTGTAAATGAAATAACATTTTTACTGTTTACTCACAATCATGGAAAAACTAAAAAGATAATATGTGTGTCTCTGTTCCTAATTGTCAAGTCATCACTAAAGAACAATTTACAAATTACAACTACCAATAATTTAATCCAAATCAAGAAATATTCATTCATTTATTATTGTTTGTCAGCTAATATTATAGTAAGCCTGACATACTATTGAATTGAGTCAAAACAAAACCTTCTTCTTGGTCAAATATGACTTCACTCTGATATAGTTTTGTTCAACACTGAGTTTCTGTACTACTGGTACCAGCCAGTCATTCAGTGCTCTTTCTCTTTCAATGCACATTCTTTCCATTGGTCGAGAGACTGTGAAACAAAAAAAAATTAAGTATACTTTTGTTGTGTAAGAATGAAGAGTACTATATTTTAGAAAATTACATATATTCTTTATAGTTAGTTATATATACATGAAGGTACACTTCTAGTCTTAAATTAAATCCAATTAAAAAAAAAAACAAATCTCAACAAATTAATGGATGTTGCCGTTACTAGTTCGGTAATAAAATGGGGTAAGGAAGAGTCATTTTTTTTTATTAAATTAAATAATTTAAGATGGGGAGTAATTATTAAAGGAAAAAAAAAACAATCAGAAGATTCCATGAGAAAAAAAAAGCCTCTTTTCTACTTTTTGGAGATAATTCCTATGCCGACATTTTTATTAATATTCATTATTAATTATAAAATAATAATAATAATATCCATCTTAGCTTGATTTTTTTAAAAATGTCCAAATCGGTTATTAAAGGGTTGATTGAGAAATTTTATTTTGGCTGTTTCAGACCCTATAAATATCCATATTTCTCTTTCCTCTATCTCACAACTCACTCAACTCACAGAAGAGAAAGAGAGGAAGAGAAAGAGAGAAAGAGAAGGTGATTTTTGAGACGATTTTGGAGGCGATTTTTTGGGGACCAAAAGGATGAACATTAGCAACCAAGGTAGATCGTCCTATCGTGGCCTAGTGAAAGAAGAGTCAATTAGTGATCGAGGTAAAAATGAGAAAAAAAAGAACAACTGTCAAGTATGCAATGATAAAAAGAACTGTCAAACAGGAGCGGATCTAAGGCTTAGTCAAAGGTGGCTAAGCCACCCTGTGATTTCAAAATTTTAATTATTCGTATAGAAATTTAATTGAATTTTATCTTTTTTATTTTTATTTTTATATAGTCTAGCTAGCCACTCTCAATAAATGATAAATGTTTAGTTGTAGCCTAGTGGTTAAAACTCTATTTTGTAGTTGAGAGGTCTTAAATTCAAATCTCACTCACTACAATTGTGTATTTTAATTTTTAGCCACTCCTATTAAAATTTTCTAGTTCCGCCTCTGCTGTCAAATATGTATGATGGAGGAATTTCTTAGACGGCTTATTCGATATAAAATTTTAGATAATGACTTTGTGGAAAACTCTTACACTAAGGGCCTGTTCTAGCGCCTCACTGTTGCCGTGGGAAAAAAAAATTCACTCTTGATCCCACACCCAAACCCAGACACCGAACAAGCCTGATTGAGTCTCCAACATGAATTTGTTCCGTGTACCTATGTTTGCTTCCGTTGGGATTTGGATTTTCTAGCCCAAAAGGTTAAAAAAGAAAAAGAAAAAGGCAAGTAGTACTGGCACAGCACCGCAGTGTAAAACTGTACTGTAAGTTTTTTGCTAGTTTCCATAATGAATCATGTGGCAGTTAAAACTATTTTTGGCACTACTCTTATCATATATGTATGTGTGAATCAGAATTGATTCAGATTTCAGATTGTCTTTTCTTAGTTCTCTCTTGATGAAATATCTCTTTAGACCTAACTTATATTTTTGGCTTATCATCATGGATGGATATGTGAGATATGATGTCTTGGAAGTTCAGTTTCCTTGTTTTTTTATTAAACTATTTTGGTTCACTTTCCATCTTAGGTTGGTACCAAACCGCCAATTATAACGGTCCCAATCTCCCAGATTTGGAAAGCTGCAAATATGTCCCCATACCCCAGCCCTAAAAAAAATTGAAATATAGCAAAATAAAAAAAAAATACTGGATTAATTATTATCATTTTTTTATAGGTAATTATAAGTCATCTTCTGATAATGCATGAACAACTAGCAATAACAATATTTTTTTTAATTTTGCAGGGTAGAAAATCTCTTGAAGTTTTCATATGTTTTCTTTTTTGAGGAAACCATAGAGATTTGTAAGCTAAAGAGTATTTTACAGTATATTGTTAAACATGTATACAGCGAAAAAAAATCAAATGTATAATCAGGCCAAACATATATTCTTTAAAAATATTATTTACTTATTTCATTATTTTTTTGCTACTTCATTGATATCCCAGTACGTAGCCGAAAAAAAAAAATAGAATCCGAAACCTAAAGAGGATAAATTGGGAATTGGGTATGGCCTATAGAGGGCCCCCAAATAGATTGGGGTTGCATGAAAATATTAAAGTGGTCCAGTGAGTAGAGGGACCATACAAAAGAAGGTTAGTAATTAATGATCATGTGAGTATAATAAGAGAGCCTTGTTTTCTTCTTCATTCCTAGAGAGAGTGAGGAGACATGGCATGCATGTCTTTGGTTGCTATAAAATAAATTTTGTGCGGGACCAGCAGTGCAACCAATTAATTAATTAGTTTGATTGTACAACTGATTTGAAATAGTGTCAATAACAAAGGTTTTGCTCAAGTGACTGCGTTAATTTCATAAAATCTTACCACAGGGATGCATGGTATCATGAATGTACAATTTCATGTTAGGATTTTGTTTATCAATACATGTACCATTAATTACAGGAGCCAATTAACCAAATGTATATATGTATGTAACAAACATAAGACTGAATTATGATCCAATAATTGGACTAACATGATTATGCAAATGACTTCTCTAACCCACAGATTCAGGGTTGTAAACGGAACGAATATATATTTTTATCCATTTCGTTTGTGTTCATGTATACTATATGTATCTGTAAATATATTATCTACACATTATCTATATTTGTATCCGCTCTGTATCCGTAAAAATGATGCGGCTACGGATACAGATTTAATTTTGAATTATCAAAATAATGACGTTATCTGAATTATCAGAATTCAAAACAAAAACATATGCTATATATAAGTTTTTCCTAGTGCATATATTTAATATTTTTCATTAATTATCCGTTTCATATGTGTATTCATCGATTATTCACTCCTTATCGGTTATTGTTAAATACGGATTTGGTTTTAAATTTTGACACATGTATAATATATGTATTCACATCAATATTCACTAATTAAAATCAATATGAATATGATTTTAACACTATTCATTCTAAATCCGTTCCGTTTGCACCCTACATACAAAAATTAATCCTCATTCTTTGTGCTAAAACATACGAAATTACTTGCCCATTGGAAAGTTCGCATACAATAATTTTCACACTTAACTATTGCATTACGTACTTAACAACTTGATATATAGAACAAATAATTGAGCATAAATTAACACAATTAATCAAGTACAATATATAACGAAATTTCTAATATCATTAGATTATCTTTCTATATATGAAAAATTCCAGTTGTAAATATGCCTACATGCATGTAAAAGTTAATGTAAGATCACTTGAGGAAGTTGGTGTGTTGGTTAAAGAAACACTGCAATGATCCAAAGTCCAACAACCGAATTTGTCCCAGTTGGAAACTTCTCATGTATTTCATACTAAAATTAAATTTGGGATAGGCTAAGAGTATAGCGGAGGGAGGGGTAGAATTGTCTTTTCACGAAAGCTAATCCTCTCTATCTGTAATTCCAAAAAGGAAAAAAGGGGTAATAACTTGAAAGCAACCCCTCATTATGTTCTTCCCTGGTAAAAGGGGCAACCTCCTTAGATAAGAGTCTCTGGTTGCTAGCCTCCTCTGGAGAGAGAGAAACAACTGGATTTTATACATCTCATGCATGTTGTAGAAATTTTCAGCAATAAAATATGCATTTCAATTTTTAGGTTAACTAATGTTTAATTATAAGTATTATGGTATATGTACACAATTTTTTTAATAATTTAGGAGAATGACTTTCTTTGAAATGATGAGCAGATAGATCTTATTATCAGGTTATATATATATATGAGATGGGCTACTGTGCTTCGCGAAGTAAATGGTCTTTTTTACTTCACGCCATATTTTCATTTTGAAAATCCAAAGAACCGATCTGAATCGTTTAACATGTTTTAAATATTGAAATGTGCTTGGAGACTAAATTTTACATTTTTTGGAACTTTTTTACTATTTATTAAGCCACTTTGAAAATCGCTGATTCGGTGGTCCAGAAATTTTTACTGTTTTTTACTGTTCACAGTGGATCAGCGATTTTCAAAGTGGCTTAATAAATAGTAAAAAAATTCCAAAAATTATAAAATTTAGTCTCCAAGAACATTTCAATATTCAGAACATGTGGAACGGTTCGGATTGGTTGTTCGGATTTTCAAAATGAAAATATGGCGTGAAGTAAAAAAGACCATTTACTTCGCGAAGCACCGTAGCCCATCTCTCTCTCTCTCTCTATAATCTATATATATATATATATATATATATATATATATATATATATATATCCGTTTCAAGAATAATTCAATAAACTTTCACACTTATTTATTGCAACATATATACATATATGAATTATAATATATCACAATTCATTCAAAACCACATATTATTTATTTTAGTAAATAAATGACAAACTTTATTTCCTTAATTGAAGTTTTGTGTTCTTAAAATTAATTTTAAACTAGCAATATATGCATGAAAAATAAATAAAGAATAATATTAAAGCCACATAAAATCAGACAGACAGGTTGGAAAAGAGGTGGGATCAGGTTTTAATATATATAACGGCTGTATGAGGCTACAAGGTACTACGCGTTTTAATGGAGAGACATAAAACAATGTAGAGAGAGAATGGGGGAAGTATATATGTGGTTGTATATGCAAAGAGTGAAGGATCGGAATAAATTTTAGAGAGAGAGAAAGAGAGATGGAGAAAGAGGGAAGGGAGTAGAAGGAAGCCAAGTATCCCCGTGACTGATACAAACAGCCTCATTAAAGTAGGATTCCGCTTTGATCCATCTCATTAATTCTAGCGGGGATGCATTATTTTACCACCTAGCACTCTCTAATCAATTTTTACCGACCCAATGTTACCCCAACTCACCCAAATTTACGATCATTCACAAGTCAACCACATCTCTGGATACAAATTACATAACTTGTATATATTGAGGTAATAAAATAGATTTGTCCGTATAATATTTGAACCAGTTTCAATGTGATATTCATATGAAATAATACTTGCAGACTACATTTTACAAATTTATAAAAAATTTACAATTTTTAAATAGGTAGAAAATCATTAGTCTTAAATAATTTAGAATTTTCAGATCGAGTGATTTTCTACCTATCTAAAAAATAGTCAAATTTTCTAAAAATATAAAATTTGATTTACAAGTACATGATATTTTCATATGAAGATCATATTGAATTGTTTAGATTGATAATTTGAACTTTGAAAATAAAAATATTAATTTATAGTACGGAGCATTATGCGCTATACATAGTACCGTAGCTTAATTCGAATAAAATTATAATTTTAAAGGAAGAGGATTGTTGTGGCATTCTGAAAATGACTAAGCTTATTTTGTGTGTTACCAATAATATTACAACTTTACAAAGATGCCAGGTAAATAATTTGTGTAAAAGTTCGTAAGATTTGGATGTGAATGAGGGTGGTGGTAATACAAAAGGGAGGGTAAACGGTAAACGTTTCTTTTACCGACAAAGAGTATAATAATTTTGTGCTGTACAATCTCGGTGGTAAAGAAATGATTACAGGAAACGGTTAAAAACAGATCTTTACTGGAAACGGTAAAATTATGATCATTGCTAGTGGCGGTACTGAGATCTGACCATGCAAATGTGGCATGTCCCAACTAATCAAAGAATTGAAAGTATTAAAATAGAATATGGATATTCCTCAATGCAGATCGAAATATCATGCGGTGTTCATGTTTTAGCAACTTGTAGTAATTGCGTCGTAGATTCAACAAGCTAGACGTTACAAATTTCCGCTCTTACAAACTTTATCTCAGTACTACGTGGCATGTAAAATAAAAAACTACCGGATCCATGTATTCAAGTTTTCTGTTCATATGTCCGGAATTGACATTTTTAAACATTTATTGCTTATTGAAATACTGTGCTATTTTGGTTTGTTTAATGACAGAGTTAGTAAATTTTATTGGGGTGGAGACACAGATAACATCACATAAATAATTTAAATTTAAATTAAAGAATAAACATTGTGCTGTGTAGCTCTAGAAAATTTTCACATATGCTGGTCTCTGATCTTACTGGTTTTGTAACAATCCTATTATGATAGTGCAGTTCTCTAGGTAAATTTTAGTTTTCCTTTTATCAGTGGGTTTACTCTACTTTTGTCAAAAATAAAATAAAAATAATAAATAATAACAACAACAACAACAATAATAATAAAGTAGAACACAATATTCCAATTATTCCAAATTACGAGCATGTTTGTACAAACTTCTAAAAAATCACAGTAAAAAACTAAAACTAAAAATGCTTTAAATTTTGTAGGCCAAAGGAGAATTGCTTCTCATTCTCATAAAGGTCTCTTTTTTAATTCCCATCACACTAAAAGCTCCTCTTCGTTTGCTCATTTTCCTTGTGAATTTCATCCCACAACTTTATTTAATGTTGTTCATTTCCTTTAGGACCTTTTTGCAAGATCTCCTTTTCCTATGAGTCAACTTCAGAAGATTATAGTATTTATTTTATTTTATTTATGTTTGAACTAACAAAATGGATATCAGTATTGAGTGAGGCTACGCTAATAGAGTAGATCTAGTGTTCCTAAGTTTATCAAGTCTTTTTTGAACTCCACTCTAAAACCTATTAGATTGGTTTCAAACGACGAATTTAAACCGTTGAAATTTTTCTTTCTTACGAGTGATGCGTCTACATGTGAATATTTTAAAGTTTCGAATTAATTTAGTATAAAGTAAAGTGTTCAAAATTAGAAGATTTATTAATTAATTTTAATGCATTCGTTTTTTGGACGCCTTTTGACCACTTGACTCTATAGAAAATTAATTTAAAATTTTAAAATTTTTGTATGTAGACGCATCACTCGTGAGGTAGAAGGATTTCAACGGTTTGAATTTGTCGTTTGAAGCCAATTGGATAGGTTTTAGAGTTGAGTTCACAAAGGGACTTGGTAAACTTAGGAACACCTTAGTTCTACTCACGGTAATATGCATATTATGGATTGACTCATATTATAGATCCAATCTCTATTTTTAAAGTTCAAACATTCGATCCAAACCATTAAAAATAATTTCATATAAAAACGCACTCGTAGACTACATTTTATATTTTTTTACTATTTCTTAAAATAAGTAGAAAATCGTTGCTTTTGGCTTGTCCAAAATTTTCAAATCAAGTGATCTTCAACCTATCTACAAAAATAGTAAAAAATATAAAAATTATAAATTTGATCTGAAAGTACATCTTTATATGAACATTGTGTTAAATGGTTTAGATTGATTATTCAAACTTTAAAAATAGATCTATGAATCCATAGACCGTTGTGTAATATGCATATGACCATAGCCTCTTCGGTATTCTCTGACTTGTGAAGGTTCTTCTCTCACTGCACCTCAGTGTATCTTTAAAGTTTAAACAAAGCAAGAATAATTTATATAAACCCAGACCATTTGCAGTAGAAAGAGGCCCATTAACTATGTAAAGGTTTTAAGGCATAATACAATCAGAAAATGGGCTGACATTAAATAACATGAAAAACATCTCCGATCAGCTCAAACAAACCAAAAGGCCCAAACCCGCCGCCATAACACGGGATTGGCTTCTTTGCTTGCTTGCTTGACCCGGCATATGCATGGGTGGGTTTCTTGACAGGTGTCTTCATGAAGTATTTCGCATCTTTCATGCCCGCTTCATGTACTGCAAAGGGGCGTACATCCCCATTGATTTGTTTTATCTTCCCTTCCTTCCACCCTCAAAATCCGGAATTCCCACATACGGCAATACTCTCAATTTATGACACCGTGGGCCTCGATCAATATCACCGATAGTGATCACAAGCCTCATAAGTTTTACCCACGCCTAGGAGCTAGCTACTTTCATTCATCAAGTTCTAGTACCAAAGGAGGTTATTCATTCGAAGGTAAGTCCGGTCCATCAATAGCACCTGGCGGACACAGGTCATACATTCCTCGATACATTACCACCACTCAGTGCCTTATCCTCTAGCTAATACACCAAGCGGGTACCATCATCAACTGGTATGTACTGGTATCGATTAAAACCTCTTCAATCCTCGAAAGCAAAGTCTCTGTTGTCCCTCTAGGCCTAGCACCCTCTTATAATGCAAAGCTTTCCCAAAAGAACATTAATGAACCTTCTGACGACAAGCTCCTCAAACTGTACATGTAAAACTCTTTATATTTGGCAATGCACGTAAGCTGTTCGATGACTTGTCCGAAAGATGCTTGGCTGCTTGGAGTGTCATGATATCTGGCTTTGCAACAAAGGGTTTGTTTCGTGAAGCAGTTTCGTTGCTCGGTGAAATGTTACTTGATGGTGTTAAGCCTGATTGTACCTGCTTGGTCAGGTCTGAGCTCTGGATTAGCCTTCAACTTCACTCCCAAGTAATGAAACACGGGTGATTTTCTATGTTGAGATGGATTTGATTGGATTGTATGTGAAAAATGGTTGCTTGGATAGTGCTATTGATATATTTCACCAAATGCCTGAGAGAACGGTTGCTTCATCTGCTCTCATGGTCGGTTTAACCGAAGCAGGGAAATCCCAACAAGGTACCGAAATGGATCCATTTATCTTCTCAATTGTTCTCAAAGCTTGTTCTTGTTTAGAAGACTGTCATTCTGCAAAGCAGGTACATGGGCTTATTGAAACTAGGATTTGGTATCTAAATCAGGTACATGGGCTTATATACAAAACAGACTATCATTCTGCAAAGCAGGTACATGGGCTTATTGAAACTAGGATTTGATATCCAAATCAGGTACATGGGCTTATATACAAAACAGACTGTCATTCTGCAAAGCAGGTACATGGGCTTATTGAAACTAGGATTTGATATCCAAAGCAGGTACATGGGCTTATATACAAAACAGACTGTCATTCTGCAAAGCAGGTACATGGGCTTATTGAAACTAGGATTTGATATCCAAATCAGGTACACGGGCTTATATACAAAACAGACTGTCATTCTTGGTTCATTATCATTGTTTAATAGATGCTTATTGCCGTGCGGACTCCGTAAGTGATGCAATGTAGTTGATTGAATCAGGAAAATTTTGGCCTTCTGGGCTGTGTTGGAAATTTTTTGTTGACAAGCTCATTGAAATTTACAGGAGAAAATTTTCTAGAAATTTAGCCTAACAATATCCTTCTATTCAAGTTGTATTAAAAATTGGGTCCACGGGAAGAGGCAGCTCTTGTGAGAAAACTGATGAATGAGAGAGGTTTACAAAAGGAAACTGGCTATAGTTGGATAATTGTAAAGGGAGGAGTGCATAAGTTCATTGCTGGACAGAGAAATTATCCCCAAGCCGAAGGAACTTTTGCCAAATTGGATGAACTGGAGGGGTCCGTTGCAGGGTTAGAACCAAAATTGGTGACAGTGGAAGAACCTGATTTTCTAAAGAGAGCAAACATTTGATCACTGTGAGAGGTTGGAATCCGCATCCCCTATCTTAAATTTTGAGTTAATCCGTGGAAAATCAAGACCGTTCAGATCCTTTCTGCACGAATCTCAAAGCACAATATTACTGGCTCCCTTCATTCCGAATAGGCACAACAACAAAAAAAAAATTTGACACGACTTTAGATAAACTGAAATTTTGAGATATCTCAAAAGATACGGACTACAAAGATCGGCGGTTTCATTCGGGCTGATGGAGAGCCCTTGTCGGTGCCCTATTTTTTATTTTGGAAATCCTAAGAATTTGTGAACATTGTCACTCGTTTATGAAGTCGGCTTCGATGAATGTGAAGCAATAGATTGTGGTGAGAGATTGCATTAATTTTCATCATTTTAAAGATGAGCTCTGTTCTTGCCATGATTTTTGGTAGTGCTGTGTGGCGTGTTGGTTTAATATTTTGATTTTGAAATTTCGCCTCTGGTATAATATTGAGTGTATCATTATTATTAATATTATTATGATTATTTTTTTAAAATAAATATTAATAGGGAATGGTTTGATATCCATGGCTATTTGCAATCATTAATAGAATAAATTATTTTTGGAATTACTATTCAATTGATTGAATGCTTGTCGACTGTCTAGGTACAATTATTAAGATAACCAAACAACACGCCCGTATTATATTGTGAGATTACTGGTAGGTGTGCATGGTTTGTATCATGTGTTTGTTAGATTTAGAGACGTCTAAATACAATAATTAAGTTGGACATGCGTGTATTATAATTATATGTCTCATACTGTCACAAATATTAATGCCAAAATAAGTGATTAATTAAGGAATGGCATTGTACGTATTTTAATAAGGATTTGGATCCGAAAACGTATAGAAATAAGATTTAAATTAATTATAATTGTTAATGGACCGATTATAATTAATTTAATTAATACACATATTATTTTAGGTTAAAATAAAGTTTAAAATATCAATTATGAATCTTCATGATTTTACGGAAATTTAGAAACAAATTTCGGACAAAACGGAGTTCGTATGAATTTTCGGAATTATTCGGAATTTGCTACTGTACCGAATGCTACTGTAGCGCGTGCTACAGTGTCGGTTGCTACAGTTTTTTTTGGAATAAAATCTGAAAATTTGTAATTGATATTTTTAGGAGAAGGAAATTAACCTAAAAATAGGAAAACTAACTCATTAGGGTTAGTTATGACCAAAATAGGATGCCATGAGAGCTAATTTTGATCAGATCGATGTGTATATAAAGGCTGGGTTTCCAGGGCTGCAATCATTACCAATTTTGCTGCTCCATTACAGAAAATATACTCTGTTCTTTGTATTCGGAAAGTTCAGAAAAGAGAGGGTGTGATTGCGAAGCCCTGGAAGAGCCCAAAAGCCAGCCGAGTCAAGTTCTAGGAGCTCTCAAGTCAAGACAAGGATCTCAATCAATCTAGAGCCAAGGATATTGTCCGATTGACAATAAGGAGGCCTTTTGAAGATGGATAGTAAGTTCCGCTGCACATTTACTTTATTTTCTTGCATAGGATCCTAGGGTTTTAGGTTTTAAAGTAATTAGGAAAACCCGTAAATACAACAGTGTTGTCATATTCATTTCATAAATCATAAAGATACTGGGCTTCCATCATGCTAAATAATTAAAGCCTGAATGATATCGGGTAGGATTAAAGAACCGGGCTGAGCCTCATTTAGTTATCGGGTTAACGGATTTCCAAAACCCGAATATTTCATCTTGGTCTCCTGGGGCAGTAACAGTAAATTTGATCCTCCTCCGTGACAGATTACAAGCTGCTCCCTTTGGTTATAATATGTCTCTAGATCGAATTAAGGAGACAAACACTTCGAAAGTATCACCAAGGAAGTATGCCTTTTTTTTTTATTGTCCATTGTTCGAAGAAAGCAACAGAGGGAACAACAAAATTTGATCCAAATCAAGCGAATGGACATTAATTTACCTACAATTGTATCCTTGTACTATAGTAAGGTGATTTAGATATGACCCAAAAGAAAGGTAAATAATTTTTTATATTACGGTGTATATTTTTTTTTAAAGCTATAATACTGTTATCGTAAACAAGTAAAAATTTCAAAATTGAGCGCCTATCACTACGTTTTTTTAATTTAAAAAATATATATTTTACAACCACTCGTACAAGTACTAAGTTGATTAAACGCACGCACAACTAAAAAATATATATTGCATGTTGGCATTGAAAGAAAATATTTTGTTGTTCTACTAGTAGTAAAATTAAGTTCGGATAATTCATATATTCACAAATTTTGAAAAAATTGAAGTGATATTGATTTTTTTTTTAAAAACACATAAATACTTTGTTAAAACCTTCAAATTAAAAGGTCAAGTTAAAAATAAAAACATAATATAAACCTACTTATCACCTTCTATATAAAAAATGGAAATAAAATTTGAACTTAAGATACACATTAATGTATTAATCGACCAGTCAAGTATTTTTTTTTTGTTTTTCTATTTTTTACAAGTAACTTCTTTTACAATAAACAACTCCACATTTTATTTTGTGGCATCCAATGGAAAAATACTTGCATTATTTAAAATTTTCTTACATATAGAGTCGACGAAGCATATTATCGAGAAGTGTTGACGGACTTATTTGAAATTTTTTTTGAAACTATTTGATCATTTATAAAGGAGAAACAAAACGACCTAAGAATAGAAGGGGTGAAGGATTTAGAGATTGTTGAAGGAAAAGATAAATGGAGCGCGACTATGAGGAGGGAAGGATTTTTTTTATAAACCATAATTAAAAAAAAAAAATTTAGGAAACCAACATGATTATTTTTTTTTTTACAAAAATCATAAGAACCGAAATGTCATTTTGGTTTGCTATTTTTTTTTTCCCGGACTAAAATGGCATTTCGGTCCCTACTAGTTTCACAGCTTTTCAGATCGCCGCCACAGAAAATTCATAAAGGGAACCGGACCGAACTGGTTTTTTTAGTGTTTGCTTATAAAATACCCTTCTTCTCCCTCCAACTCTCAACCACCATTTTTTTTCCTTCTTTCAGCTGAAAATGAAGATCCACAGTTCGAGTGTTAGGAAATATGTTATCTACAGATCGGCCCCTGCATTGTGCTTTCAGCTTCTGTCTGAAGATTGTCGTAAGTTTTTTTTTTCAATTACGATCATATTTTAGGTTGTAAAATTAAAAATGATATCGAAGGTTGATTGTGAAACTTTTTGTTCAATAAATGTTTCAAGTATTAATAAATGTGTACCATAGACGTGACAGACGCACCGACCTGCACATTTTCTGTTACTAACTCAACTAGTCTTGATGAGCTAAGAAGACATATATATGTTGGCATTCGTTTGCTCCCTAGCCAGTTCGATTTGACAATCAGAGCACGTTTGAACACGGCACCACCTGACTCAGCAGAAAAATACCAGTTATTTAACATAGACCACGAAATGATATGGCATATTGTGCTTGGGAATGCCATGCCGGTACTGAATTTTAAACTTCTTGAATTAGTGGTTGAGTCAGTATCAGTTGTTAGTCAGACCAATTATGACCCATACCCGGGTAGTGTACCTGGAAGTAGCACAAACATACCGGTGCTTGATTCACCCATATATTGTGATGACCCCCCGAAATACCGGCACCGGATGATTTGTATAATTATTTTGACCAACTAAATAATAATACTGGCTCAGGCACAAACTCTGACCTTGGTGACCCGGTTGTCGGGGAAGATGATATGGCCGAAATTGAGGATGAGATTAGGATGCAAGATGTAATGAAGGAGTGGCAAACGTCTATTCCCTTTATTAATCGGGGATTGCAGCATCCTTGTCCGGCATTTAATGACGATGTGCCGATGCTGTACAAGGATGAATCATTTTTTGGTTATCCACCCAGAATTGACGGTCTATTTTCGGTGGGATTATCAGCAAACATATTATCAGTTTTAGAACACCGGACTAAAAAAGCAAAGGAGCACCGAGTGATAGCAATAGGGTCCGAAAAAAGTAATAGCAATGGGATAATTATATGATATTTTGGATTTAATTAAATAGTTTAATGCAATTCAAATATCGAAAAAAGTCAAACGGGAAGAAGCTTTGCGGGCTGTAAAAAGGAGTTTTTGTGGGTAGCAAAGAGTTCTGTATTATTACCATAGTTCCTGGCCGAAGCAGAAACAATTTCGGGCATTTTCGGGCCAAAACCAAAGTACTGAAAAACAACATGTTCTGTGAAGGTCGAAGCAGAAATAATTTCTGGCCGAAACAGATTCAGTTACTGACAGTTCCTGACAGTGCTGAAAAACAGTATGTTCGGCCAAGGCCGAAACTAGCCGAAACAGTTGCGCTTTTGGAATGCTAATTCTAGTTGGTTGGAAATCGTGGGGAAAACTTCTAGGGCGTGGGGAACTGCATGTAGGCTATTTAAAAAGGTCCATACTGCCTAGAAGAATTATCTTTTGTTTTTAGAGAGTTGAAACTCTGCTGAAATACTCTCCCTCTCTCCCGTTTTGATCTCCCATGTGTTATGAACACACAAACCCTAGAATCAAGATACAGTTCTCTTGGAGAATAGAGATTAAGAAGCGACCAAATTACTACTCTTTAGCAAAAGGAAACTTTGGTTTCTAATTAATTTATTAGTGAATACCGTGAAGGGCTTCTACTTTAGAGTCTCAGCTTGGTGCAAGGCGCTGTAAAGCATCAACCACCATTAGTATCAACAAAGAGGTGAGGGATTTTCAACTCTACATCTCAAGGACCTTCCTTTCTTGTTTGGAGACGAGAAACAAAAAGTATGATGTTTATTGATTTGAAAATTTAATTTTGGTTTGATTTCAGTCACACATGATGTATCTTTGGTACTTTTCTTATTAATGTTTTGGAAATTTCGCTGGCTTAAGTACCATAAAATCCAACATATACCGATTGCCTTTTTATAATTCAAAATGGACAGATTACTGTAATACTTTGTCCCTCGTATCATTCTCTAAACTTAAATTAGATTTATCAAGGCAACATTATTCGTAAAAATCAAATTATTAATGCAAATAGTGGATTTTCTCTGAGGAATATATATTGTTGTATCATACAATTTGACAATAAATACTAAAAATCATAATTAAACAATAAATAACAGTACACCGGAAACACAATATTATTAATCTGTATAGGTTTGCCGATTTTGCTAAATAACTAAATAAATAAACAAACAAACATGGATCAGACTTTAACACCAATTTGGTTAAAATCGCAATTTCAATCCCGTCAGAATGTTACACTACTGCCTCAGTGTATAAAGTCATGGTCACGGCTGGAAAAATGAGATGGGATCGACGCATTGAGGTCTGGAGAAGCTTTGCACCGGCTAAGGTAAAATATTAACGTACCTAGTGATTAAGAATAGAGTATTAACACATAATGTGATGGTCAAAAGATGTATAAATTGTGAAGCCAAGTGTGCTTTGTGTGATAATTGTTTGATCGAAACTGCACATTACTTGTTCTTCCAATGCTCATATGCGCAAGAGGTTTGGAACCGGCCGGATGGGTAACTTGATGCAACATGCTGAATCGGTATTGGTATCTTGGAACTGTCTAGGGCCTGATATTGTTCTGCAACCGGGGTGCCTCCGCGACGTGGTGCATTGCAGTTATTTGGACGTTGTGGAACAACGTAATGGAAAGATATTTAGGGGGAAGAAGGTGTCATCATGGGTTCTCTGTAATTTGGCAGGAGAAGAGGCACGGATGTGGCTGAGTGTGGGCATGGAATCAGAGATATTGCCTACAGGGATTAGTTGATGTGTAAAGTTATTTATTTTTCATAGATTCTAGCTATTGTAAACACGTTTATTAATTCAATCTTGGTTGCTGCTACCAAGTTTTTAAAAGAAAAAAAAAACTCGTCAATCTGGCTCAGGATGAGCGCATTGGTCAGAAACCAACCCCACTGTTTCATGACTGCATCAGTCTGCCCCGGACGCCTGTTGCAATTTGCGTGGGTAAGTACAATCGAAGATTTTTGTTATGCAACTCTGCAACTCTAAGTTGGTAAGTGCACGAAGAATCGGAGACTGTAATTCGAATATGTTTTGGAATTTTTCTATTTTTTTTACAAGAAATCCAATAAGATTAATTGACAAAAAAACATTTAAATATTCAAATATCAAATAATCATAATAAATGGTAAAAAATGTTAAAAGATAACAAGATAGAGATTATATAATTATCTCTCCCAATAAAATATTCTAGCTATTGTAAAAATTGGATTAGAATCAAACACTTTCTATTTGATATGCGCTGATATCTCTTTGTTCTTAAATTCTATTATTTTTTAGAATAAAGTAAAGATGTGGATCAGGCTTAAATATCCTATAAAATTTGATAAGAAAAATCATTGAAAAAGTGATCGTAATTACTACTACAAAAACTTATTATTAACGGCATCTTCATTATTCACGGCAATAGATTTTACTTTTGTGTATACTAATAATTTGTCGAATTGAAGACTCACATTAATGTATAGCGAAAGACAATTAATAATATTTGTTGCTGCAAGTAGTACACCAAAACATGCATATACATACTATACAATATTACCTAGACGCGCAAAGTTTTTGTGATTTTTTGTCCTACTAGTATCATATGAATCTTGCCAGTCTGTCATCAAGTTTGTGCCTTGCCATCTGTCTGGAGAGCAAAACTTGTGTGAGATTGTATTCCATCTTGCATGCCAATTCCCTGTTCTTTTGTCTTATCTAAGACATGTAATTGAATCTTACAACAACTTTAGTCCGTTTCACATGATCAGACATTTAAAATTGGCTAATTGAAATGACAACGGTCCAAAAACAAAATTGGGCTAGCAGATCTACCCAAAAAACCGAAAACATTGGGTTGGCTAGCCACATTTACAACACCCAACAAAGCATACAACCCTTTTTCACTTGTCCCTGTTTTAAGTAAACTTCATGAATTATAAAATGTATGAAGACCCACATTAAGGAGACAAGCTCATCAAAAGTAACACCAAACGAAACAAGCACTTGATCAGATGCACTTTTTGTACAAACACAGGAAACTAATTACCCAATCAAACAACCACTCCCCATCCATCCATCAAACCAAAGGAAAATCTATGACACCCCAATTTGTACCTTCATTAACATACATGATATGAAAACATTGCACTTCTTTAGTAACATCTTACTTACAGTTACTATTTATCGTCAACACACGATACACCGTAAGTAACAATTCCAGTCAGATTTCCAGGTCAAAGAAGCAACAATTCCAGTCAGATTACAAGTCCATGGATAAATTGTTACGACATAGAGCTAGGCATAGGCATGTTAAGATGCTTGAAGCTTGAAAAACCTCCATCGATCACTAAATTCTGTCCCGAAACGTATTTTGCATCGTCGGATGAAAGATACACGGCAGCTTGGGCCACATCAGCAGTTTCGCAGTTTTCCCCCTTGAGCACTCCAAGGCTGTTAATTATCCCCGAGACTGCCTCCGCCCCAGCTCCGTAATAAATTTGAGAGAACTGTTCTGTCACCAGTGGCGTTGGAATCACAAAGGGCGATATGCAATTAACCCTAATACCATGTTGCGCCAATTCACCAGCAGCAGCTTTTACAATTCCGATGATTGTAGATTTCGAGATGGAATAAGGATAGGTACCTAACCCGCCCATTAACCCGCTTATGCTAGCGGTACAAAGTATTGAGCCAGACCCATTTTGCCTCATCACACGGGCTGCATGCTTGATGCCGGCAAGTGTACCACGTACATTGACGCTCATAACCTTGTCAAATTCGGTTAGGTCTAGCCGGCTAATATCTGATTCGGTCAAGGGACCTGGTATACCAGCATTGTTGTACATGACATCGAGCCGGCCATGGCAGGCCACTGTGTGGTCCACTGTGTTGGACACATCTTGCTCATCAGACACGTCGCACTTAAAGAATTGGGCTTTCGGGCCTAGTTCTTGGGCGGCTTCGAGGCCTGCTACCGAGTTTATGTCGGCTATGATTACTGTCGCACCCTCTCGAATGAATTCCTGAGCAGCAGCCTTCCCAAGCCCGCTCGCACCGCCAGTTATTATGGCAACCTTCCCCTCTAATCTGTGTGTTCATTAATTGAAAATAATTATTTTCCAGGGTGGTGTTTGCAACTTCTAAGTAAACTGTAATCGAGTCTGGTGAGCCATTTGCTCGTACTGACCTTAAAAAAATAGGTAATTGAGTCTAAATTATGCAAATACAATTTTTCACGTCAAATATTGCAAGAAAAAATAACATTATTTTGCTTGAGCGATAACTACGCATTTGATTCTTAATTTGTGGTTTATTATGTAGATTACACTCCAAAATAAACAAAAGAATAAATTCTTAATTTTCCCCACGGGGGAAGTCTCACTACAAATATTTCTCTTCCAAAATTAAATAACAAAATCCTTCCATGCATATATTGAACCAAACATATATAGCTACTGAAATGTTCTGGCAATTATTTTGCTACACGAGCTACGAAGGCATCTCAGCCGTTTATTCACCTTCATGCATATCCATGGGTATATATAGTCAGGGGCGGAACTAGAAAATTTTAATAGAGGTGACTGAAAATTAAAATGCATAATTGTGATGAGTGTGATTTGAACTCAAGACCTTTCAACCACAAAATAGAGCTTTAACTACTAGGCTACAACTAAACATTTGTCATTTATTAAGGGTGGCTAAACTATATAAAAAAATTTAAAAAAATAAAATCCAATTAAAAATCCTACACATATAATTAAAATTTTGAAATCACAGGAGTGGCTTAGTCACATTTGGCTAAGCCTTAGATCTGCCCCTGTATATAACACATGGTGAGAGTAGTCAAACAGGTTCGAGGTGCACACAACAAACCGAAGCATGTCGATTGTATCGTGTCGAAGGAGCAGCAGTAGAGAACAATCTCTACTGCTCCAACCGGCTATATATAGGCAGTTCTTCACCTCGAACACCGGGCACAAACTTAATTTACCGGATGGTATCAAAATGCCAAATATCAAGCACCAAGCGAGCAGAAAACGAGTACAAAAACAGCAAACAAGTTGCAGTGAATTAATCATAATTAAGCGCTAATTTTCTCTTGAAATCTCTGAGGGCCAATAACAACATCATAAACAAATGTAAATACTATAATTAAAGGCAACTAGAATTCTGGTTTCATATATAGGACAGATAATACAGCTCAAGTTTGATTAAAAATCTTCATTAATAAAGAGTATACCTCGCTAATTGACGCAGCATTTTACAGTTCTTGTTGCAACAAATTAAAGTCTCTCTCCTTTTGGCTGTCTCTCTCTTTCTGTTTTGAAGACACGCTCTCTCTCTCGCCTTTCCGTTTGAGTGTGATGGAGCTTAAATAAAGGAAGATGAGGCGCTCTCTTCCCTATGCAACACATCACATTTCTAATTTTATTTAATTAATTCGAACTTTTTGTTTTTATGATTATTTATTATTGAATATTAGAGCACTCCCAAAATGTTTTTTCCACTGTTCTGATTGACTTGGCATGAGTCCGGACTCCGGAGATAACATACAATACTATCAAGCAATAACCAGTAATTATGATGTTGATGATGATCAGTTCATAGTTAATGTTAACAATTTTCATATTATCTAATTAAAATCAATTTAGTGAATTTGTGTTCTTCGATAATTTTAGATGTTATTTTGCTATTTGCTTACTTAGGTTTTTTTGTACATTATTAATACTTACAATCTTTTAAAGTAAACTTTAATTAATTACAACAAAATACTTGCATGCCGCATTATCCACTCGACGAAACTAAATCTCTGCATTTGGAAAATCCTGTCCACGGGTCCATCTGTCCATTTATTTCATGTTTGCTCCAATCTGAACGGTAATAATTAAAATATAAAAAATATATGAGTTTTGAAAAACACTCTCCATACTTTTATATTGACCATTCAGATTGAAACAGACATAAAATGGATGGACCGATAGACTCTGTGAGCAGAATTTTCGTGCTAACATGTGGACCGGAGATTTAATTCCTTTAATTACATATATGTGTCTATTTGTATGAGTTGGCGTATGCCTTAACTAAAAACGTAACATTATTTGAAAATTGAGATAACAAAATGAATATCAATATATAAAAGTATTTGGAGATTGGTTTGTTCCTCATTATATTGACTTCTTTGTTTGATGAACTAGCTCATAGGTGTCATAAAATAGATGAGAACTGACAGTTCATAATTGGCTGTTTGATGCTCGTATTATGGTTGAAAAATCACTATCTAACAGTGAAATAATCATTTATTGACAATAAATTGTTTTTCTTCTTGGTTACAAAGTGGATATAAATTGCAATTCATACATCACACCTTTTAATAGAAATTCAAGCGATATTAATTAACTCTGGGTTTTTGAATTGTGTATAGGGAAAAGAAGAGAGAGCTTTGGAAATCTCGTGGGTAGATTCCATGCTTCTTTTTTAAATTAATGTTTGCTGATGGGACTTGACAGTCCCTAGCTAGTTTTTGTAGCAGTTGCTTAGCGAATGCTATTTTCTTTCCAGGCTTCTAAGTGAATGTTCATTTACTTAATTAGTTTCCAATATATATTAGCCTTTTATTTTGGAGTAACATGCATTTTCTTCTCAATATATATTAGTTTTTAAGTCAGTGTGATGGCATTAAATTTTTAGAAGAAAATGCATGCTACAACTTATTATTAGAAGCATGGTATATAAAAAATATATATATATATATATATATATAGAGTAAGACTACGGTGCTTTGCAAAGTAAACCACCCCGTTTACTTCGGGCTATTTTTTTTATTTTGAAAATCCAAACAACCGATCCGAACCGTTCAACATGTTCTAAATATTGAAATGTGCTTGAAGACCAAATTTTACATTTTTGGGAATTTTTTTACTATTTATTAAGTCACTTTGAAAGTCGCTGATCCGACGGTGAACAGTAAAAAACAGTAAAATTTTCTGGACCACCGGATCAGGCACTTTCAAAGTGGCTTAATAAATAGTAAAAAAATTCCAAAAAATGTAAAATTTGGTCTCCAAGCACATTTCAATATTTAGAACATGTTGAACGGTTCGGATCGGTTGTTTGAATTTTCAAAATCCAAAAAATGGCCAGAAGTAAACGGAGTGGTTTACTTTGCAAAGCACCGTAGCCTTACTCTATATATATATATATATATATATATTAGCTTTTTATTTTCTTCTATTTCTGGAGAAATTTTTTTGTATGTCATGGTTTTTAAATTAGTACTGTGTAGATTGTCACCAACGGGTGATCAGGTGGACCTTTAAAAGAAAGTAATGCTGTTTGTTTCTTTTTTTGTTGTTTTTTTTTGAAAAAAAAAAGGCATATAGCCCATTTGCATTACGCAAATAGAAGAAAGTTGTATTATTTTTTGTTGTTAATTATACCGAGTGCATGTGTGGTCACAATTATATATGTTTTATTAATATATGATCCAGCCATCATACCGCTGGATTAGATTGGTTTGTTTGAACTAAAAAAGAGAATGTTCACATCTTGAATTGTCACTGAATTAAACAAAAAGAGAGACCAAACCACTGCACACTGTTTTCTGAAGAGCGTTAGGTCTAACCACTAATGACTTGTCATTTATGCTACCTTATATATATATATATATATATATATATATATATATATATATATATATATATATATATCTTTAAAATTAGGATTTGTGAACCATGCATTGTGTCTTAATCAACTATACATGATGGAGGTCTTGATGATATAAATGTACAACTATTATTGAGCGAGTGATATTTCAACCACTATACCTAAAACATGCATGCTTGCCAACAAATAAAGAAATATGTGCTGCCCCACATTGCATGATAATAAATTTGTGATCTTTGATCATGATTTTTAATTTTTCAGTTATATGCATACCAATTATATACCGACATTTTTATTAATATCCAAAGTTTAATACAAATTAATAAATATACCCGCAGTTCAAGGCAATATCGAAATATACCCAAGCCGGCCATTTTCTGGCCGGCCATGTACCTTCCCTAAGCCGGCCAGAAAATGGCCGGCCATGTAACTTTTTTTTTTTTTTTTTTTTTTTTTTTTTTTTTTTTTTTTTAGAGAGAGAGAGACACTATGATGATCAAAATATTGAAATCTAACTCTGAAAATTTGAAATTTTTGTTTAAATTATTTGTTATATTACTTCTTTGAGGAGGGATCAAGTTACAACAATTATTTTTTTCATTTTCAAAGTCCAAATCGTCGATCCAAACCGTTCAACATGATTATCTAAATAAAAATGTGCTTGCAGATCAAATTTTACATTTTTTTTAATTTTTTTACTATTTATTAAGTATTTTACAAAAAATAGTCATATTCAGACCATTGAATTTTGTACCCATCTTAATAAATAGTAAAAAAATTCAAAAAAATGTAAAATTTGATCTGCAAGCACATTTTATTTAGATAATCATGTTGAATGGTTTGGATCGACAATTTGGACTTTGAAAATGAAAAAAATAGTTGTTGTAACTTGATCCCTCATCTACTTCTTTTGATGTATAATTAGCATATTTATACTAAAATACGCTAGAATACTTGAAATTATGTTGAATTACACTATATTACAATAAATTATGTTCAATTATACTAAATTACGTTAAATTACAATAACTTCGCTAATTATGCTGAAATACAGTAAAAAAAACACTAAACTACACAAAATTACGCTATAGTAGACTGATTTTGCTCATCTTTCATGAATCATAAAAAATAGTAAAAAAATTTCAAAAATAGTAAAAATTGGTAATCTGCAAGTTCATTATGTAACTAATTTACTGAGCTACTTGGATTGAATGATAGAAATGAAAATCTTAATCGGAAACTTCAACTCAAGTTTTGAGGCTCTTCTCTTTGTTTTTTGGCGATTCTGAATTTTGGAATCCAGCATAGCTGGCACAGACGCATGCGCATTTTCGCAAGCTTTCCGAAAAGTACTCATTTGCTGAAATCGGACACTCGAGCGCCGTTTTATGACCGTTTGAAGTTTTATCGTTGTTTTTCTCCTTTTCAGTGAAGATATCGTCCCTATTCATATCGTATTTTAGCGTAATTTACCGTATTTTAACGTAATTTAATGTAATTTAACGTAATTTAACATAATTTAGTGTTATTCAACATAATTTCAATTAATCTATCGTATTTTAGTATAAATATGCTAATTATACATCAGAGAAGTAATATAACAAATAATTTAAACAAAAATTTATCGTATTTCAGAGTTAGATTTCAATATTTTGATCTTCATAGTCTCTCTCTCTAAAAAAAAAAAAAAAAAAGGGGTACATAGCCGGTCAGAAATTCAATGGTCTGAATATGACTATTTTTTGTAAAATAGTAAAAAAATTCAAAAAAATATAAAATTTGATCTGCAAGCACATTTTTATTTAGATAATCATGTTGAACGGTTTGGATCGACGATTTGGACTTTGAAAATGAAAAAAATAATTGTTGTAACTTGATCCCTCCTCAAAGAAGTAATATAACAAATAATTTAAACAAAAATTTCAAATTTTCAGAGTTAGATTTCAATATTTTGATCATCATAGTGTCTCTCTCTCTAAAAAAAAAAAAAAAAAAAAAAAAAAAAAAAAAAAAAAAAAAAAAAAAAAGGTACATGGCCGTCCATTTTCTGGCCGGCTTAGGGAAGGTACATGGCCGGCCAGAAAATGGCCGGCTTGGGTATATTTCGATATTGCCTTGAACTGCGGGTATATTTATTAATTTGTATTAAACTTTGGATATTAATAAAAATGTCGGAATTATATACCACCGCTTTACATGACAACAAAAGAATGCCATTATGCCAAGCATATATAGATTGATAGATACTACCAATTAGGAAACTCACCTGACGTGCCTTTCTAAGATAACGCCAAGTTATACTCACACCACTTTTATTTCTGAGAACAGATAAAATGCACATCCCATACGCCCATTCAGATGTAATTATGTATTCTAAATGTATTTATATTTTTTTTCCAAAAGTTTTCATACCTTAATGAAAAAAATATTATATATTCATTAATAAATTTTTTTTTCTAAATTTGTGATTTTAGTTATTCAACAAAGTCATAATATTCATATTTTTTTGTTTATGATCTTAAACATTTTGTATACTAAATAATTTTTTTGAAATACATATATAAATAAATTGAGCAAAGCTAGAGTGTGATGTGCTCACTAAGAGAGATTGCTAATACAACTCCAAAAGTCTATTGGATTGGCTTTGAACGACAAATCTAAACCGTTGAAATCCATTTACTTCATGAGTGATGCATTTATATGAAATTTTTTGAAAGTTTGAAATTCATTTAGTACAAGTCAAGCGGTAAAAAAAAATGAACATTTTATAAGTTGTTTTATGTATTTTTTTTTTAATATTTTTTTTTACTACTTGATTTTGTACTAAATGAATTAGAAACTTTTAAAATTTTGCATGTACATGTATCACTCATGAAGTAGATGAATTTGATTTATTATTTGAAATCAATTTGATAGACTTTGGAGTTGTGCTCACCAACCTCTCTTGATGAGCACGTCACACTCTAGCTTTGCTCAAATAAATTTGAAGTGCGGGTAAGAGATGAGAAATAAGGAGTGCAAGTGTGCAACAATAATTTCTCTATTTTATTATATATCATATATAATACTCTAAACAAAATGACTTCGTCTCTTAACCTTATAATAATGTAATGAAGATCGCTTACTGAAAAGAAAACTGATCATTTTCTTCATGACAAGGTCATGTAGAGCAGCAAGCTACAACATGAATAAATAATTATAAAAAAGAATTTGACTTTGTTGTGCCAAATTTCTAGAATTTTTAGAAACTAAATTTTTTTTTTTGAAGTAGAAATGTGGGGTCACGCCTAGAAACTAAAAATTTAATTTTAGAGAAAGGGAATGATGTTTTATTCTTCTTCGAAATATATATAAAACCGCACTAATTTAATGATACGGTTTTACCGTGTGGTGATTTCAAAGACTACACCAACAATGGAGTTTTCAGTGTTTTAAGAAGTTAAAATTCCATTTTTATCGCATATTTTTATTGGTGTGGTTAAAAAACAATAAAATAATCAATTCATTTTTTGAATTGATTTTATTTCTAGAAAGAAAAATCAAATCCTAGAGATGTAGCCCTCTCCGAGTAGAACTAGGGTGCTCTCGAGTTCACCAAGCCCTTGGTGAACTCAAGTCCAAAATTCATCGAATCGGCTTCAAACGACGAATTCGACCGTTGAAACTCGTCTACCTTACGAGTGATGCGTCTACATGCAAAAATTTTAAATTTTGAAATTAATTTTGCATAGAGTCAAGATGTCAAAAAACGTCAAAAAATGAATGCATTAAAATTAATTTATTAACCTTCTAATTTTGACCACTTGACTCTATGCAAAATTAATTTCCAAATTTAAAATTTTTGCATGTAGACGCATCACTCGTAAGGTAGACTGGTTTCAACTGTCGGATTCGTCGTTTGAAGCCGATCCGATGAGTTTTGGACTTGAGTTCACCAAGTTCTTGGTGAACTCAGCACCCTAGTTCTACTCTATATAGCATAGTATCTCCGAGTGATGTAGAACAGTAGAAGTGTAGAACAAATAAATAAATACGGGGTTGATATTGAAAAATTGTACGACTGTGAAACGGGAAGCACAGAGATCTTTTGGTCACTGCAGGAGGGTAAACTGTAGCCTGTAGGTAATGTTCTACTCTGTTTTCCCAAAATAGGCCTCTGGTTTCAGGTGGAGTGTCTCGACTGATGTACCTTAGCCACCCTATATTTGGCCTTCAAGCCTAGAACATTAAATAGCCACAATAAAGTCCCTGGTTTTTTATTCATCGGATGACCGCCACCTGTAGATAACAAGTACAGTTGTTTGGCAATGAGATACGTGGAGTAATGTGGGAGGTGCCTTTCACTGTTTGTTGTACGATGCTACGGCAGATCAAAGGACTGTTAACTCTGTAAGGTCTGACTTCACAAGCGAGTCTATCACACGTAATATGCTGCTGGATTTTCGATTAACAGAGATTTGTGATACTTGGTGGTTTAGCCAGTAGGTAGAGGGGATCGAATTTTCAACAAAATCGGACTGTTTAGCAAGTGAAATATTTGAATGCATTCAAAACAGAATTTTTTCATATTAGTGTGTACATATATTTGTCCGCGTTAGACAGATAACCTTATCATAGTTCGTGCTAGGTCTAACTCAACTCGTTCCATCAACCATTTCGCCGACATTTTTATTAATATCCAAAGTTAATTAGAAATTAATAATTATGACCAGATTCACTGGGTTTCGCTAAAAATGCTCAAACCGGCTATTTTATGGCCGGTTTAATCTCCCCATAAGACGGCCATAAAATAGCTGGCTTACTCTTTTTTTATTTTTTTATTTTATTTTGTCATTGTATTGTAATATTATTTTCTTAACTATTTTAAAATAATTTTATTTTGTCACACCGACTCAATTTATTTCGGGATGCGTCAATTGGTGCGTCTTTAATCTTTAAAGCTTATTTTGCTGTTTAAAGCACTTATTCAATTGTTTTAAATATTTTTCTATTTATTTTTTATGTTGTACTATTATTTTAATGTTGTAACATTTTCTGTTTAGCATTATCATGATAATTTATTTTATCTGAAAAATATAAAAATAGTACCATAAAAACACACATACAAAAGAACCAAAATATAGGATAATCTAAATATACCAAACATAAATAGTATATCAAATATAAATAGTACAAAACTATCGACGATACTACTGAAATGGAGAGGGGGATCATCGCTGAGGCGGTACTCCGGCGTTCGCCCGGCGCTCGTGCGACCAAGCTCTCTCTCTCTCGGTCTCCACACCAGCATCGGCGTAGCTGTGTATCTGCTCGGCCGGTATCCCAGATGTCATCACCCCTAGTGACTGTCAAGACTAGCGGAGGTGTACTAAAGATAGATGTTGCGAACCCAGTCCCAAAGTCAGGCTGAGTATGAGACCCGCTACCACTAGCCTCTCTATCATGCGGCATCTCTGTGCCATATGGGGGTACTGGAGGTGTTGACATGAAACCCTCCTCGTATACCCCGAACTCATGGAGACTGCACGAGAGGGACTCGAGATCCGTAGTATCGGGCTCCTCAGGCGGTGGCTGTGGCGGCATCTCGACCGAACCCTGCAATCATACACATAATTTAATAAATTTGATCTGAATGAAGAAATTTGTACAAACCTGACAGCTACTGAAGTATGACATACCTGAGTCTGAACCGGACGTCCATACTCGTCGTAGAATGCCGACCACCCAGCGTTGGACAATACCCAACGATGGTAGTCCCACTCTGGATGCGAATCGGGGGAAGGTGGCATCCGAGACAACCTAACGGGGCTCTCGTCGGGTTCGGTCAGATCTATCTCACGCCATTTGATGTTCTCTCCGGCATCTCGCAGCATAGTGATGATCTTCCCCTCGTGCCCGGCATCCTCAACCCAATTCGCATTCTTCTTGAGGATGCGGTACACAAGATGTCTCCAGTTCTTCTTAGCATGGCGATCCCATGCCCGCACTCCTTGATTGAGGACAGAAGCTGAAAAAAAATTATTTTGTCAGATCAAACCTTGATGAACTATTAAGTTAGGGGAAAACTATGTAGTTTTAGGTGCATTACCTGGCGAGCCCATGTGATGCCGTTGGGATGGTAACCATCATCAGTTTTGATCATGGCGCGGAGATGGGCACCATAATTGCCCTGTAGATAGACACTGGCCATGCAGATCTGCATGTACCAAGTATTGTACCTCAACTGGGGATCTCTCTGGGTCTGAAAGATGGCATCTGGCTCATGATAGAAGTCCAGATACTGGGGATTCCTTGCCGTATTGTAGTAGTCTTGCAGATGAGTGCTCCAGTCCCAGTCCGTTCGCCCTCGGTGTTCATCCTGTAAGGAACACGTTAGTTGCAATACAAAGCTATCAAGTAATATGAGATAGTTTATAATATGATACAACTTACTTGTGCAGGTCTATGAACGTGGACCTCGGCAACGATGGATATGTGGAAATGAACGGCGGTAGTCCAAACTGACAGAGTACCTGATCTGGGTAGTGGTGCTCCACTGTCCAGAAGTGTACAAGTGGACATCTGTACAACCACATCTCCCGCTCCTGGTCCTGCAGACACATCCCGGCAAGAGTTCCTCCGCATATAACTGATCATACGGCCTCCACTCAACAAGATCGGTAGGCAAACTCTGCAGCTCTGAACGGACTGGTCTGATCCCAATGGTACTACCGTGGGTCAGATCTGAGTAGTGGTGGTAACCGTGCCACTTCTTCCCGTATGTCGGGCATGTCCAAGTATCGGGCGCTCCCCAAGCCGGAGCCTCATTCGAGATAGGCTGACCCACCGGTATCAGTGACCACAACCAGTGCTTAAGCAGGAGTACCGGCCGGTACATCTGCTTCGCCTTCTTCTGCATTTTCAAGAACGTTAGCCATCAGGGTATTTCGATTGATTGATTAGATAATTTAGTAAGAAAAGAGTTAGAGAGTTACCTCACTACCACGGCACAGGTGGAAGTACAGATGGGCTAGGACAGCCCCACCCCAGTTGTACGACGACGGCTGCACAAGGTCTCGCAGCAGCGGGAGATACATCATGGGCATCTGATCACCGCTGGAATCAAGAAACATGACAAAACCAAAAAGGTCCATCACGTAGCCCCGTGTATATCTGCAATACAAAACATATAAAAAATTTAATATAAACAATTTATAATAAAAGTAATAGAAACAATTTATAGTAAATGTAATAGAATCCTCATATTGGAAATTGATTAATATAAACAATTTATAGATTTTACCTCTGAATCTCCAGCTTGGTGGAATCTGCCGTCAGACCCTCGCTGAAGTGCTCTCGTAACCTGGTCATCCTCATATGGAATCTGGACTGCCCACGATCTCCAATGAGAGAGAGATGATCAGCTCCCAACAACTCCTCGATATCACTGATACGTCCAAAGGGTATATATAAAAAGCTTTATCCTCAAATACACTTTCGATTTAGATTGCAAGTATACAATCCTACCGTGTAGTATATTATCGGATATCGAACCACAAGGAGTAAGATAAATACTTAATTTTCAACTTTAGATGATAAATTTCAGAAAAGAAAGAAAATAAAGTGCAATAAAGTAAATTTGGGGGGGTTTGTACTAAAAATCCTAAGGTTGGGTTCAATACCCGAAGGAAGGAGTTTTTAAACAATTAGAAGTAAAAGTAAAAGAAAGACAAGTCGGTTTGTTTTCAAGGTTAAGAGAATCTAGGGGTCTTTGGTCTACAATCCCTTGTTAACTCTATTTATTCGGTATTTGCTTAAATTCATGTTTGATTTGATGAGGTTTCTAACCTAATATGTCATTAAGGGTCACTTTCATGAATTAATGACGTGTCTAAGTAATTCGGACTTCACGTTTAAGTCCTTCATCCTAGCTACCTCGACCATAAGCTCTTGTTAGTCTCTCATCTCCTCAAATATTGGTATTTCACAATTAAGTCCATGACACCAATATCCGATTCGATTTGAGATGTCCTAATTAGGGTTTGACTTCACGGTTAGGTTCTTCACCAAATCCCTAACCTTAATTTCTATAGTTCCGGCTTAGATTAAATTGGTTAGAATCTTAATCTAAACCTAAGGTATTTGCATTCATAATTTGGTGCTATCCTATTGATCCTAGTCAATTTTGGTTCTTTTGAAACCAAAACGAGATGCTACAATTCAAGTACTAATTATGTATTTAACACAAATTATTTAAATCACAGAAATTAACAATCAAATCCGATAAAACAATCATAATAAAAGCAAACAATCGAATAAAATAGAATTAAACAAGTTCATGCATATTGACCTAAACCCCTAGAGAGAGAACTACTCCCTCTTGGAGGGAAACATCGCAAAGTTTGGCAAATAATAAAAGGAAATGGAATAAAGAATAATTACACCCTTTGAATTTAAAACCTCTATCTTGCCGAATCTTGCTCAGGAAATCTTTCTTCTCCTTGCTTGAAAGCTTTACCTCCTTCAGAAATTATGGCTAAGAGTTTGTGTATAGAGAGAGAGAATGAGATATGTTGTGTTTTGAATGGAAATGAGCCCCCCTTTTAAAGCAAGAGATCATGCCCAATTTAGAGGCTAGAGTGTGGAGTTAGTGGGTGCTCTTTTTACATTTCTTTCCTGGCAAGTATGTCCATTTTTGTCTTCTTAAATCGTGTCCTTGGAGTGCCAAAAATAGAATCCGTGTTGAAATTGAGTAATTATGGCTGACTGCGGGTCATGTCCATCCGCACTGCGGGTGGTCTCACCCGCACTGGGTCTAAATTTCCTTTTTTAACTTTCCTGGATTTTCTGCGAATTCACATGAGTGCGGGTGGAACTGCGTATGGATGACCCGCACTGCGGTTGGACTCTGTGTTTTGAAGTTTCTGAAATTGGCTAAGTATTGAGTGCGGATCTCAGTGCGGCTCTCAGTGCGTCCGCACTACGCTCGGGAAAAATCCTGCGCAGAGCTGAATCTCCAGTGCGTCCGAACCCATCCGCACTGCGGGTAGATGATCCGCACTGAGAGGTATTTTCACCAATTTGCATCATTTCCTGCATTGAAAAGCCAAATAACCGCAGTAACTTGATTCCAGGTGTATTTTAATCATTTTATATTCTAAACACAAGATATTTGAGGTTGTTTTATGATAAAATCAAGATCAAATGTATATATAATTTAGCGTTATCAATCACCTCTGAATCTGGTGCTGTCAGATACGCCGCCAACGGGTGTGCCACGGATAGGCAAACCCCAAAGGGCACTCACATCTTGAAGAGTCACTATCATCTCTCCAAATGGCATATGGAACATGTGCATCTCGGGACGTCATCGCTCCACCAGTCCTGCGATGAGAGATGCATTGATGATGTTTCTCTCCGCCCGCACAATGTCCACAACCTGGTAGAGACCCAGGTTGACGAGGTACTCGTCCATCACCTCGTAGTACCGCATGTGAACACACCGCAACTTAACATCTAAAAGAAATGTGTCATACGTTCAAAAAAGTAGTCCACACGGTATTACCATAACAAAATTTAAACTCAATAAAATTTAAAGAAAACCTAAAAAAAAGTACATACCTCACGAGAAGCCTGTGAGACTCGGTGATCATCGTGGGGAATCCACAGGAGAGGACTGATATGCTCGGTGCTGCTGGTACTGATTGGCTCGTCCACTACTGGACGACGGGTAGACCGTGGTTTACGCATCATGATGTAAAAAATAACCTAAAATAGGCCAATTGCGGTTAAAACGTGATAAAACAGGCTCCAATAACCTAATTTCGGTAAAATATGCTAAAAACGACCAAAATAGACTTAATTCTGCTTAAACATGCTAAAATAGATCAATTGCGGTTACAATAACCTAAAATATGCTACAATATGCTCCAATAACCTAATTTCGGTAAAATATGCTATACAACCAAAAGAGGCTTAATTCTGCTTAAACATGCTAAAATAGGTCAATTGCGGTTACAATAACCTAAAATATGCTACAATAGGCTCCAATAACCTAATTTCGGTAAAATATGCTAAAAACAACCAAAATAGGCTTAATTCTGCTTAAACATGCTAAAATAGGTTAATTGCGGTTACAATAACCTAAAATATGCTACAATAAGCTGCAATAACCTAATTTCGGTAAAATATGCTAAAAAGGGCCAAAATAGTCTTAACTATGCTTAAACATGCTAAAATGGATCCAATTGCGCCTAAAATAACCTAATTGCGGTTAAAATAACCTTAAATATACTACAATAGCCTAATTTCGGTAAAATATGCTCAAATGGTCTAATTTTCCTAATTATGCTAAATTCGACTAAATTATGCTTAATTAGCCTAATTATGTTAAAAAATGCCAAAATACCCTAAAATATGGTCAACTGTGCTAATTACACTAAATTATAACAAATTACCCTAAACCCTAAATTAAATAAAAAAAAATTTTAATTAAATAAAAAAAATTAACTTAAAGAAGAGAGAAAATTCGATTGAGAGATGAGGGAGTTGTGAGGAGGAGAGAGAAAAAAAGGTATATATAGGGTAAAATATGGGTTAAAAAAAAAGAATAAGCCAGCCATAAAAGGCTTATGGGGAGAGTAAACCGGCCATAAAATGGCCGGTTTGGGCATTTTTGGCGAAACCCAGTAAATCTGAGCATAATTATTAATTTATAATTAACTTTGGATATTAATAAAAATGTCGGACCATTTCGAGTCGAACAAGTAGAATAACATTCAATACAAATATCATATAACATATTTTATTATTATAATGTGTAGACTGTCACTAATAAAATGTTATTTCTAGCATACAATTACGTTTTAAGATACATCATATATATTCTTAATATTGACACACATGTTGAATAATGGCCATTGATTCTTTAAGAGTAAAAACATTTTTTGCCAATTATTATAAGAAATTTTAGCATCTTCCATGTTTAAAGATTATATCACATACACATCAATTATTCTAAAAATTTTATCTCCAAAATCTTTGATCAATCTATAGTTTAAATGCACACAATGTCTTTTTTCTCCTAAATAATAAATGGAAGAAATTTTATTTCCAATAAGAAAGAAAAATTATGACATTTCTTTAGCCATTATATTCAATTATGTTAAGAAAAAATTGTACCGTAAAATTTGCATTTTCACCGATATATTTCTAAATAAATGAAAATGCACGATAATAGAATCTGATATCCATGTTTATCTTACTTTGATTAATTTAATAATGAGGTATGGAACTTTGTAAGTTCCTTGTTTCTAGTATCTATTTTAAAAAAAACCTAAGAGAAAATAAATTTCAACTTTTGAACATAATTTTTAAATGCTTCTGCAAGTGCATAGAAAGCTGTAAATGAACAATGATTAACATGCCACAAGAGATATAGAAATGGGCACGGATACGTCTTATCGTATGCTTTTGTTCATAAATGAAGAAATAAAAGAAAATCTGCTTGGGCATTTATGAATCATGGCATCGTTTTTATCGGAGATACCTGCTTGGGCAAAATTTTGCAGGCTATAATTGTGCACCTTACATGGACAAAATATACCTAATAGGCTAATAAACCTTTAAAAAAAAATGAGGAGGAAACGGCTATAAATCTCCTATTTTCTTTGCAATTGAGTTAATCTTGTGTCTCTTAATTTATAATGAGTGAGGCTATGGTGCTATGCATAGCACGGATGGCTAGTATACTACGGCTCAATATGGTACTTTTTAAAATTCTAACGGTCGATCCGAACCGTTCAATGTGATAACCATATGAATATGTACTTGCAAACTAAATTTTATATTTTTTCGAATTTTTTTACTATTTTTTTAGATAGGTAGAATTTTGATGGTCCAGAATTTTCAGAAAACATTGATTTTTCTACCTATCTAAAAATATAGTAAAAAAATTCGAAAAAATATAAAAATTTAGTTTGCAAGTACATATTCATATGGTTATCACATTGAACGGTTGGATCAACTGTTAGGATTTTAAAAAGTACCATATTGAGCCGTAGTACACTAGCCATCCGTGCTATGCATAGCACCATAGGCTCACTCAATAAGTAATCTCAGATATCAAAAGTAATTAATTTTTACCAGTTGCTTAATTCAGGTATCAAGTCAAATCTGTGCAAAAGATTCCCATAACAAGGACCATGTTTCTCTCCACTTTTGCCCCTGAGTTCAATTCTCATTACTGTGAGGGACCCCCACATGCACGTATCACATCACTTCATGGATTCTCTCAACATGTTAAATTTTCTTAGCATAAGGAATCCCAAACGGCCAAACCTTACCTTACCCGACCTGAGGACTTTCCATCTTTTTTTTTTTTTGAAGTTTTACTCAAGAATAACACACAATTTGATCCCTAGTTTATTTCTCTCGAGAATTCGTGCATTTTTGTCGTTTAACACAAGATGGGCAATTGGGCATATTATATTTACTTCTAATGATACTACAGAAATGGCGCACTGAAGAGTGTTACCCGGTTCCAAGAAGTCACATTGAGCTGGCTGATTATTTGGCTAAAAAAGGGCGCACTGAAGAGTGGAACTTAGCAAGAGTACCTTTCCCCTGTACCAGGATTATAAGGGATCATATGCTTGGGGTAGCTTGGTTTTTTAAGGCTCGTTCTATTTACAGTTCACATGTAATCAGAGCTATACGGACTTGGTTGTAAATTTTTGCCTACGGGCGTCTTATAAATTAAAAAAAAAAAAATGATACTACAATACTATATTTAAATAAAAAAGAAGAAGTAATGATACTAATACATGATTAATAGTGATTAGAGCGCTATACCAATATCCACCGAATTTTTTTTTAATATCCAATATTAAATAAAAATTTAAAGAAATGCCCACATTTTTAAAATTATAAATATGCCCAGACCGCCGAGTAGTTTCTCGGCTCACTTCTTTTCTGAATTGTCAGGTTTCACAGCGACTGAGGGTATTTTTTTTCCCTTTGAAACAAACTATATAAGCCATGTTTCTCTCTCATCCCATTCACAATCCACTCAAACTCAACATAAGAGAAAAGGAGGAAGAGAAGAAGCGATTCGAGGTCAAAAAGATGAACAGTAATAACCGAGGTAGATCGTCCAATCCCGGCGTAGCGAGAGGAGGATTAATAAGTAGTCGAGGTAGAAATAAGGGAAAAAAAAGAACTGTCAAGTCTGCTTTATGGAGATATTTTTTTAGGCGGCCAATTATGTATGAAATTACACACAATGACTTTGTGGAACATTCTTACGGCTATGGTTTGAAAAAAAAAACGTTGATCCAGAGCCGCCAACATTGGATGATGACTTTGTTCCTTGTACTTATACTGGTAAGGCTAGCACTTCGTCTGCTGTCATTGATCCAGAGCCGCCTACTAAGAAGTATGATTACTGGTGCTTAAATTATGATTTTAGGGTTTTAAGTTGGATGAATTAGGGTTTTATCATCTTGTATTGGAGTTTCAATTTTATCAATTTAGTGTTTGTATTGTAGGTTGGATGTAATATTGTAATTGAATTTTAATTTATTTTTGAAGTTCATCTTTTTAGAATAACAAATTACCTCTTTTGTCCCTACCTTTGGACAATCTTTTGACCCAGTTAAAAAAAATCAATAAATCACGAAAATTTGCATGCATTTAGACTTAATGTTTCTCTACATTTTCATTAAAAGAACCAAATATTTGGTTTATTAAAAATCTCATAAATAATTTTTTAATATGGTAAAAATCTCCGAATTAATTTGATATTTTTGCACTGTAAATGCATATGTTTGATAGAAGTAACTCTTAAGAATGGTCAATTTTTATATTTTGCCATCATTAATCGAGTAATGGATTTTCAAAATCTATCGTCTAATTTAAAAGAACCTAAAAATATATTTAGAATTATATATTATATTCTGAAATAAATAAAATAATTAATTTTAAAATTATGGATATTCATATTATAATAATATGAACATCAAATTATTCACCACCATTTGATTAATCGGCATCATAATTATTAATAACTTGGCAGTGTCTTGTTCGTTGGGTATCACATATCACATCTATTAAAAAAATAATGAATATTGGTATATTATTTACGTGACATAAAATTTTATGGTTCAAAATTAACAGTTATTTGATGCTTCGTCAAATAATAGTCAAATTATATGATTTGATTGTTAGGCTATTTATTTATCCAATAAAATATATGCAAACTTATATTTTATTTTTTGTTCTGACGTAAATTTATTGGAATATTTTATTATTAAGACTGCCTGAATACCCCCATTTACTGGGATCCGACTCCGCTGCTTTTCTTAGAGAAAAGCAGCAACCTCATTTTCCGATCCGAACTATTTAAAAATTTGCATTCACGTATCTCGATAAAACAACTTTTTCATACACAAATCTCAACGAATTTGAATGGTTCGGATCGGAAAAGGAGGTTGCTGCTTTTCTCTAAGAAAAGCAGCGGAGTGGGATCCCATTTACTGATGTACCAGTACAACAGTTCAAGTGCCGACTTTTTCTCCATTTGAAAAAAAAAAAAAAAAAGGTTCGATGCCACTTGTTTTCAAGGGACATGGAACTAACACGGCCACCATTGCTGTATTCCATCCCTACCCTACATCTAGGAGGTGTAGCTCTTAGACGGTACACCATAGCTTACCTAAACCTGATGTGCTCTGATCTTCTGTGGCGAATCAGAACCAACACATGGTGTTCAGGATATCTGCCTTATGCGACTCGAAAAAAATATAAATATTTGTTAAGTTTGAAAATCTCGGTAGATGTCTTTTATAGAAATTTTGTTAGGCATATTTGGGCAATTACGTGTGTGTGTGTGTGTAATAGTTCCAAGAAATCCAGATTGAATTAAAATCATTAATATTTAATGACCTCTTCTTATGTTCAGAATGACATCTTAATAATGAGCTTTGAGAATTTGAATCTGATGAAAGAATTATTTGGGTAAACGCTTTTATTTTTTTTATAAAATTCTTGGTGATAGCAAAACAAAAATGTTCACACCCAAAAATAAAGAACAACTAAATTTTTTTAATGCCATCATGCTGACTTAAAAACTCTGCATGACTGGAAGATGGTAGTGGGTTTTCAGTGCTGCCTATAACTAACACCAACTTGCTTTAAGATTAGTTAATTAAAATATTCACCAATTAAACAATTGAAATATTTTTTTCAAAAAGTTTACACCTCAAAACCCTTTTGTTGGAACTAATACATGAGATGATGATTAAATGAGATAGCCATATTGTCTTCTTCCTTGGAGTGGGGAGACAGCCTAAGGACAGCCTTGGTGTACCTAGCTGGACTCAGCTAATTACCTTTCATTAATTCTTTAATTTACTGTTTGTTTATTATTTTAATATAAGATTTGAGAAATGATCCAAGACGTCTTAAGATTTGTCCATTTTATTTTAACTAATTTTTTTAGTTCTTCTTCTCAACTCCAACTTGCACACTCTGGGCCCTTAATGTTTTATTTCATTTTTTTCATTTTTTTTTTCCTGTAAGACCGGTGCATCGTCTATGCCTTATGATAATGCATGCTTGAAGTATATATAGTTATTTAACTTGTTGAAAATAATATGTTTTAGATCCAAAAAAATCAAAATGTAAAAAAAAAATAGAAAGTCTTTGCATGATGGTAGAGCATTGACCACCCCACAACTACAACTTATATTAATGCGTTAGATTATTATATCGTCGATTTGATCTTTTTTTGATGTCTTTAATTGTACAGATTTAAGGTGGCGTATGCCCTTTATTAATTTGGCTAGGCTAGCAAATTAATACACTCTGTTAAAAAAAAATATCAAACATATATGTTTCAGGGGCGGAGCCAGACTTTGACCTATGAAAATCAAACGTAAACGGAATCAATCATATAGTTTTTTTTGCTGCAAATGGGGGGAGGAGGGAGGGGGGAGGATTAATACACAATACCCGTAGCATTTTCTTCTAAACTATTTAGAAAATTACTTATAAACACAAACATTTTGAAAAAAAAATAGAGGTCAATTGACTCTATGCTTTAGTGGGTATATTTGCAAATGCGAGTTACTTCATAGATTTAAATTTATGTAACCGCAATTATGGAATATTATTGGAACAGAAGACCATTGAAAAGAAAAGGCAAGCTCATGGTAAACAACAAGTTGGATTAAAATATATATTGCATACATAATATAATTAGAGTACCAAATCACTAATTGGTTAGTTTACAAATGTTTAAATTTAGCACTACTAAGCATATAGTTGTTCCCTGACTCATAGCAGGTTTCGGTTGAACAAACGCATGCACAAAAATTTATTGGGTTTAATTTCTTCTCATTGGCATTTTGTGAAGAATCCATAATTATTGATTGGTGAAGTGCCAATAAAGCGATGTTACATACAACTAATTTCAAAGGCAGATGTTAATTTATTGTACATATTCTTAATTACCTGGAGTTGATATATACTTTTTTTGAGGAAAAACAGGAATCGGGTCCCTGTTTGCTTTATTAAAAAAGGTTACAATATGAAACCTGTTCCGCCAAGATTAACATAAAAAAGATTCAACATGGTTGAACCAGAGATAAAAAACAAAATTGCAAAAATAAAACTCTTCTTATATCACTGTGCAAACTTCCACTGCTCTTGAACTTCTTCAGCCAATTCTTGGACATTTTTAGATTGATCTCTAAAAATTCTATTGCATCTTTCTCTCCAACAAATAAACATGGCTAATAGCAAAATTTCCCGCGACTTCAAATCTACGTTCCTTTGCACAATCCATCTGTGTGCACCCTCCGATTGTAGAACCCTCTGCCAATTTCTTACTGGTAGTCCGAATTTACCAGAAAGTGTTTCATATACCGCCAAGGCTATAAAGCATTCAGAGAACAAATGTTTGATGGTTTCCCCTTGTCGCCTACACAATACACACATACTTGATAAATTCCACCCTCTCTTCTGTAAATTTTCAGCCGTCAAAATTTTTTCATAAAAAGTCAGCCACCCAAAAACCTTTATTCTTGGGGGAACTTGCATTTTCCATATTCGATGAACATTCACTTTGACAAATGGCTCGTCTTTCAACCCATGATACATTGACTTCACCGTGAAGGACCCTGATGGTGTTAGCGTCCATTGTACTTCATCCTGTACAGAATCTAACAGGACTTGGGGAGTTGATATATACTTGAATGCATATATGAGTTGAGATTTAATTAAAACATAATATTTGTGTGAGGCAATGATATAATGCGATCGCTCAATTAAATCTATATTTTGAAGTGTTGAGGAATTCAAATTCTGTAATTTAAAGATTTTTCTACTACTTATCAAATAGAAAGAAAAGCATTTTATTGGACGGTTTGGAATTTTAAAAATTAACAATCTCTTACTGTAAAAAAAATAATAATAAATTTGTTTAAAAATATAAAATTTAATTTCCTACCAAATTTTATATTGAACCGAAAGTTTAAATTTCAAAGTTTTGAGTTTTAGAGCCTTAGTACCTGCTAAGCACAAATCATAGCCTCAATCATAATATTTTATCGAACATTTGGTCTGACTACGATTGATAAGTTAATTTGTATATAGTTCGGAAAATTACCTGCTCTGTTTCGATTGTAATTGAAATTGTTCAGCTCAGTGATACTTGTAATGGTATTTCTATATTAAAAAAATGCGTATAATCACTAGTCGAGAGTCATATAGTTAATGAGTCAAACCCTCTTTAGTTGAGGTAAACGAATTTAATTTATGTACCTTTCACTGACAATGAATTTATTTTAAAAAAATAAAGGGCACTTTACACTAAACATATTTCCAAAATATAAAGGTGGGTTTGGTGCATCACCTGCCGAAATTTTTATTTATACTATTTTAAGAAAATCAATTAATAAAATAACCACCGTTTTGCTGACAATTCTAAATCTAACATGGCCGCAGAATGCCGGAGCGGACCCATATGGGAGGTACCGCAGAATGCTGGAGCGGACCCTCATATGAGTCCGCAGAATGCCGGAGCGGTCCCTGGGGCCGCTATATGCCGGAGCGGACCCTTTTTTTTATTTTAGAAATACGAAATTGTAATTTGATAAGGGTTATATATTTAGTTTCGAACGTGGTTTAAATTGATTTTTGGTCGTATCGTATTTTAGATATGTCGTTCGTTTGAAATATTTTAGATATGTAGTTTTTTTGAAATTCTTTTGTGTATTCTGAGATAATGAAATCAACAAAATAAATAAATAACAACAAAATCAAACAAAAAAGAAACTAATCAACGAAATAAATAAGTATCTGACAAAACATCTACCAATACTACAAATAAGAATCTAACAAAACATCTAACAGTACAACAAATCAAAATCTAAGGCTCTATACTAAACACCGTCCTCGCCTTCTTCTTCCTAAACCCCCGACCCCGCCTGTAGAGTGGCGTCTCGTCAGTATCTGCGGAGGATGCAGAGTCGTCTGCCTGGACATCCGTAGACTGAACCGGCTCCTGGCGAACCTCCTCAATCTCGGATGTCTGCTGGACCCCAGGACCAAAAACTGTGGTATGTCCAGACTTAGCCTGCGTGAATAAAAACGCCTGTCTAGCAATGGGGTCATCGTGGAGGGAAGGGTGAGGTACCTGCTGTGAGGACTGGCCAGGGAACGGCGGAATGGGGTCTGTCTGAACATACCCTGGCTGATAGGCAGGAGGTGCTGTCTGAGTGGGACTGTAACCCGGGGAATACAGTCCATCTCCCTCTGTGCCATAATCAGCGGAGATATCGAAGCCCAGGTCCTCCTCGTGTCCACCCTGTAGTAACTTACAAATTAGATAATGTATTGAATAAGAAAAAAATCACAGTTATGTATTTTAATTTAAATTATACCTCGGTAGGCATCCTAGCCTGAGATCCCATGGCGTCCTGTGCGGCTCGGCGCATCAACTCGGCACGTCGGTCGAACGCCTGACCGACCGTCTCAGCGCCGTGGACGGGTGCAAACACGTCCTCATCACCAGTGTAGGGGATATAGACATCGGGCTCGTCAGATATGTCGTCCACTGCATCAACACCGCCCAAGCCAGCGCACCTCAGTAGAGAGTCGAGGCGCGCCCTGTACCCACACTGGCACACCGCAGGTACGTTGTGCTTGAGAATGACCTTCCCGAGCCTCTTCCATCCCCTGGTGACGGCCATCGTAGCCCCTATGACGCAACTCTTGACAATATATAATGCCTGAAAATTGAAAAAATTACGAAGTAGTTGTACAATTGTAAATATTAATAGTTTTGAATTTGAAACTTCAAATTAAAAATAGCGTGGCTGCGAAAGGTGCGCCGGCGGGGATAATACCGTGGATCCGTCCCATACGATCCCTCGGCTTCGGTACCCGCTCATGCGGGTTGTCGCCGATGCATTCCTCGAGAAATATGGTGTACGCGCCATGATCCTGGTACCAATCTCTGTAAGGTCTGTACGAATTACAACAAATGTTAGATATTCCAATAAAAAAAACTATAGTTGAAGTTTTGAATTAATAAAAAAAATTCTTACACTGGCGCGACATCCATCTGACGGTCGGGCTCGGCCAATGGGGGATCTGCAGCTCCTGCCTCGAACACGTAATCTGCACGTGTAATCCCCCAGTCCTTGCCTGCAGTGGTCTCCCTGGGATGGTGCAGCCCTCGCCAGACCTCCTCGCTGATCGGTGCCGGGGGCGGAGCAAGTTGGCGCATCCCGAACTGTCTCATGACCCGTCCGGGGAATGGTGCTCGATGATCTATATATTTTAATACGTTAGACTGTTTTTATTAAATTAAGTCGCTTGTGTAAATAACTAGCATAAAGAAATTACGGTACCTGAAAACATATGAGTGGCACCTCTGCACGCCAGAAACGCTCCTGCTGACGACAGCTTTGCCAAGCTGATGCAGCTGGGCGAGACCACGGTCTTCTCACCTCTCTTCTTCTCTTTCTGGAGATCCTCGTGCGGGATCCCCAACAGCTCCGAGCACAATGCCCGGAAGTCTCCGTACTCGACGCCCGTGATCGGCTCCCCGATAATAGTCATACCCCACAGGCAACTGACGTCCTGTAGGGTGACTGTCATCTCAGCATGGGGGAGATGAAAGCTGTGCGTCTCGGGACGCCATCGCTCAACGAGGCCAGAAGATAAACCCTCGTCAGCATTCTCCTCGGCCATCTGGGATATCTGGTACAATCCCATCGAGCGTAAAACCCCCCCGTACAATCCCATTTGGGTACAATTCTAATTAAATTTGGGTACAATCTAATTAAATTTGGGTACAATTCTAATTCTAAATCCTAAATTAATATCTAATTCTAAATGCTAAATCTAAACTCTAAACCTAAACCCTAATCCTAAACCTTAAACCCTAAACCTAAATCTAATTACTACTCTACACTAAAAATTAAAACTAGAGAAGAAGAAGAAGAAAACTTACCCGAGGTCGAAGGGATTGAAACTTGAAATGAAATGATATGAAATCGGAACCCAGCGGCCCCTTATATAGGCTAGGGGTCCGCTCCGGTATTTTGCGGCCCCAGGGACCGCTCCGGCATTCTGCGGCCCCAGGGACTGCTCCGGCATTCTGCGAACCCATATGAGGGTCCGCTCCGGCATTCTGCGGTACCCCCATATGGGTCCGCTCCGGTATTCTGCGGCCGTGTTAGATTTAAAATTGACCAAAAACGATGATTATTTTAGTGATTGATTTTTTTAAAAATGGTATAAATAAAAATTTCGGCATCACCTGTCCCTATTAGAGATTTAGAGTGTTCAATATCCTAATAATGCTCTCTGGTTTTTTTAAAATAACAGCTCAATTTGTGATGCAAGGTTGAAAATAATGAACATAAAATTAATGTCAGTTTTTTCCGACATTTTTATTAATATCCAAAGTTTAATACAAATTATTAATTATGCCCGGAGTTCAAAACTTTCGCTAAAAATACCCAAACCGGTCAGAAAATGGCCGGTTTACTCCCTCCCTAAACCGGCCATTTTCTGGCCGGTTTACTCTTTTTTTTTTTAAAACCTGCAAAAACCCCTATATATACCCATTTTTCTCTCTCCTCTCACAATTCTCTCATCTCTCAACCGAATTCTCTCTTCTTTGAGGTAAATTTTTTTTTTTATCTAATTTAATTTTTAATTTATTTATTTTAGGATTTAGGGTTTAGGTGTTAGAATTTAGAGTATATTGTTGTAATTTAGTGTAATTAGCTAAATTGACCAATATTTAGTGTATTTTGGTCATTTTTACCAGAATTAGGCTGATTTAGCGTAATTTTACCGAAATTAGCACGGTTGACCAATGTTTATGGTATTTTGGCATTTTTACCATAATTAGACTAATTAAGCTTAATTTAGTGTAATTAGCACGGTTGACCAATATTTAGGGTATTTTGGTTTTTTTTACCATAATTAGGCTAATTAAGCGTAATTTTACCGAAATTAGCACAATTGACCAATATTTAGGGTATTTTGGCCCTTTTTACCATAATTAGGCTAATTAAGCGTAATTTAGTGTAATTAGCACAAATGACCAATATTTAGTGTATTTTGGTTACTTTGACCATAATTAGGCTGATTAAGCGTAATTGACCGAAATTAGCACAGATGACCAATATTTAGGGTAATTTGGCATTTTTTACCATAATTAGGCTAATTAAGCGTAATTTAGTGAAATTAGCACAGTTGACCAATATTTAGGGTATTTTGGCCCTTTTTACCATAATTAGGCTAATGAAGCGTCATTTGACCGAAATTAGCACGGTTGACCAATATTTAGGTTATTTTGGCCTTTTTACCATAATTAGGCTAATTAAGCGTAATTTTACCGAAATTAGGTTATTTTAGACATCACGATGCCTAGAGCACGGCCAGTAGTGGACGAGCCGATCAGTACCAGCAGCATGGAGCACATCAGTCCTCTCCTGTGGATTCCCCACAGCGAGCACCGAGTCTCACTAGCTTCTCGTGAGGTACGTTCATTTTCTTAGATTTTCTTTAAATTTTGTTGGGTTTAAATTTTATTATGTATCACCATGCGGAATACATTTTTCAACGCAGGACATGGGTCTGTTAGATGATGAGTTCAGCTCGGCACCGAGGGTACCCCGATATGGCACAGAGATGCCGCATGATGGAGAGGCGAGTGGTAGCGGGTCTCATACTCAGCCTACCTTTGGGACTGAGTTCGCTGCATCTATCTTTAGTACACCTCCGCCAGTACCGACAGTCCCTACGGGTGATGCCATATGGGATACCGCCGATCAGATACTCAGGTCTGCCGATGACCCCGAGAGAGACCGAGCCTGGCCGCGCTGGCCCCGGGCGAACGCCGGAGTACCGCCTCAGCGATATTCCCCCTCTCCGTTTTAGTTGTATTTTTACTAGTTTTATATTATTTATATTTGATATGCTATTTATGTTTGGTATATTTGGATTATCCTATATTTCGGTTCTTCTGTATGTGTGCTTTTATGGTATTTTTATATTTTACAGATAAAAAAAATTATCATGATAATGCTAAACAGAAAATATTACAAAATTAAAATAGTAGCACAACATAAAAAATAAACAGAAAAATATGTTAAACAGCAAAAATAAGCTCATCAAGATTAAACCGACATTTTTATTAATATCCAAAGTTGAATAAAAAGTTTGAAAACCATCGTCTGGGGTTTCAAAAGTTTGAGCTTAGTCAGAAAATCATCATCTGGGGTTTCAAAAGTTTGAATATGAAAATGTGATCACGCCTTGGTTGTAATTAACCAAAAAAAAAGGCTGAAATTTTGTAAAAATAAATAAAATATGAAAATAATGCAATTAAGTCAAAATTCACCCTTTATCTATCATTTTACTTTCGAAACGTATCATGTTATAAATTATTTTGAAAAAAAATTCGATTATAAATCGTAAGTCGTAAATTATAGAATGTCGTATATCATGTAGCTATAAGAGTGTATGTGCTATATTGTTTTATGGCGACATTTTTCTGTGGACTAATACCCGATATTTTTATTAATATCTAGAAGTTGAATAATGCGGGTAAGAAAAAAAAAGAGTAAACCGGCCAGAAAATGGCCGGTTTAGGGGGAGTAAACCGGCCATTTTCTGGCCGGTTTGGGTATTTTTAGCGAAAGTTTTGAACTCCGGGCATAATTAATAATTTGTATTAAACTTTGGATATTAATAAAAATGTCGGCAGTTTTTTGTTCTTGTATTGCCTTAAATTAATCTCGTTGCATAAAGGAGGGGATATATATCATGCACTGTATTAGGTAACATCCTAAAACAAATACAAATTGTTGTAGTTGGTGTCCCAAAACAACTTGTGATCTCCATTAATGCGACTGTTCCTCAAAAGTATATGCACTAAGCACCATTACTTTTTGATAACTTTTTTTAAACTCAAATAATTGCGGAATTCTATCTCTTTCTTGTATTGTGAGATAACATAGATCAATGGTTACACTCCTTGTGCAAAAAGAAAATACATGTTGGGGATTAAAGAAAGCATTGGACCATAGCTTTAGAGAAATAAAAAAAAAAATGCTTAGTTTTGTTTAATTTCTTTTGAGTAGCAATATTAATTATGCGCATGTGTCATTTAATGCTCTCAATCATTGCTCGCCATATAATATTATTTTAAAAGTTGTAAAGAATAGTTCATGAATAATAAAACAATAAAAGTTGACAAATTAAATCAAATCACCTCCAAAGTAAGGAATTTAAGAGGATGCACATGCATTGGCACGTTGAAAATCATACAAAAGGAATTTGGTATGAACTGATTGCCATCTTTCTCCATGTTTGCACGAAGCATGCACATGCTCATGCACGTTTGTGCTTGTTTTAAGGAAGGCATATGTCCATACTGTTAAGCATTTTGTCAAATAAATCAATAAAAACGAAATGAGAGTTTGGGTTTGTTTCTCAAGTCCCTACTTAGCCTAGTTTTGGTCATGCCCGATTTTAATCTATGTTATTTGTTTTCTTCTTCTTATTTTCCTTTCCTACACAGGAACATTCTTAATATTTTTGTTTTATAATCATCGATATCACTATCAGCTGGAATTTTTTATAAACAAGATTATGTATGTAATATAAAGTTAATCATGACATATTATAGTGGGACCTATGATGCTAATTTCTTAGAAATTTAGAATGCTAATTTTTGTATCAAATGAAGCGTTTTAATGAAATACAGCCCATAGATTTTTATGGGCCGACTAAGATATCTTCGGCCCGTAAATAGGTAAAATTCGTTCATTCATAATATATATTCTGATCATGAAGAAAGAAAAGAAGCGGGCTCAATTTTAATTAGTCTAGGCCTGTTTTGGAAAAGAGGAATTCAGTCCAACTTATATCGGACCACTTGAATTTGCTTGCCTGATTTCTCTTTAGATTTTTATCACCGAATTCTATCCTTTAATTCACATGAATTTGACGAAATGTCCTTACTTCAGCTCTGAAATTAGATTGGGTTCTGGGGCGAAGGGGGGGCCGACCAAATTCGGTCCGATATCCAATTTGGATCGTTCCATACAGATTAAGATTTGCGAGCCCTGTTTAGATTCATACGACGGTTTATAATTTTAATTTTCCCACAACTCTCAACGCAGATCAAACAGTCGAGATCAGACATGCGACCGAATTTGGTTCATGTCCATCGGATACACCCGCTCCCGACTGGGCTCTGTCAATGTTGCAAGCCTAGGATACATCCGACCGATCAGACATCTTCAGGGTTTCAAAAATGATAGGTTTTAGCAAAATTCTGATTGGATAATTTATTTAATTAACAGCTTCACATAGAGTGGGAAAAATGGCACGCGGGAGCCGGCTCCGTCACGGAACGGCACGGCACGGTTACGGCACTGAACGGCACGGCACGCGTGCCATTCGCGTGCCGTGCCCATCTTTTGAAACTTTGGCACGGCACGTGAAAAATTTAGTCACGGCACGACACGTCACGCGAGTCACGTGTAATTAGAACCATTAGATATTGATTTAATGGTGAATCTTGAATAAATTAACTTAAATTATGATTAAATGGTCACGCGAGTCATGTGGGTCACGGCACGTTTAGGCACGGCGTGACTCACGTGGCGTGACCATTCGCGTGCCATGACTACCCCTTGACATTTTAGTCACGGCACGGCACGGCACGGCACGTGAAAAATTAACTTGGTCAATGCACGGCACGGCACGATACCAAAGTCACGGCGTGTTAGTCACGACACGGCACGGCACGGCACGTTTTTCCCACTCTACCTTCACAGTTGCCATTGATCCCAGGCAATTCATAGTTGCCAGTAATTCACTCTTGTTTTACTGATAGGCTTCATTATTAATAAACACCTCACTAGCTACTGATCATTTATTTTTATATTTTTGAGAATAATAAGGTCGCTGTCATTATGTTGAGAATCATTTGTCTTTACTTTTGCTTATTTACTTTAATCAATTGACATATTTTACGCTATTCATGCCAAACAAAAAAGTGAATAATTTTGTTAATAATCTGCTAGCCACTGCCCCTTAAGTTATTACAAAGCCTGAGATCCATCTTTTACACAATTAATTTCTCAAACTTCATCGACAGAACAGACAAGAAGATTGGGCAAAAAACAAAAAATCAAAATCCAACTATTCTCACAACTGGACTATAATTTTTTTTTCCAGACTAGGAGTCATTGGAAAGTTTGAGGCAAGGGTTTTCCCGCTAGAAAATATCCAAATAGAACAAGAGATCTCTCAGGTTGCGAAAAAGGAGCCTCATGAGATGCTCCTCTTATTGTGGCAAAGGATAGCACGTCTCCATACACCTGTGTCCATCCACCAACCTAGATATAATGCAAAAATCAAATAAATAAATATTTATTGACACATAATATACAAGTGTCCAACTTATATGTAGATTTCAAATTAGAATTTACATTTTACCTGTTTTCCTTCAAACCATACTCGGTAGGGAACAGTTGTCTTTAGGCCGATTTCATTTGCCAGATTGTGTACTAGTGTACGGCTTCCGGTCAAAGGGATTACCGAGTCCTGATCACCACTGCAACAAAGACAAAAGAGATTAAACACACAAAAAATAAACTAAGTTCATAATTTACATAATTTTATTATACAAAATATACCTGTAAACCAGAACTCGAATGCCAGATTTGACAAGCAAGCCCACTATTGTGATGGTAGGATTTCGCAAATTGAGAAAATCATAGTTGAGAACACTAAAAAAATTACAAAACAAGTGTCAGAATTTGAATTCTAGATATATGTTATTTTTTTTTAATTTTTTTTAAGAAATGAAAAGAAAAATTAGGAGATAAGTGAAACACTTAACCTGCTACAAACCCCCCATTTCACAACGCCATTTAGTTGCGCATGGAAAGCATCTTTCACATCTTTCCTGTTCAAGTAATTTATTGTCTCATCTTCTACACAGACATCTATGCGCTCTCCTACTTGCTGTGTCAAACCAAGAAACTATTTTATCAACTTCAAATGACCTTTTTTTTACTATGACAATTATCAGAAGTAGAAAGTTGAAATACTTACCTTAGGAGATATAACCAATGATTGAGACAAGACGGATGAAATGCATACATCAAGTGTGACATCGTATTTATCTACGAATCGACTTGTCTCCCTTGTTACTTGGCTCATAACCCGTGAACAAATTGGGCTCAGTGACTCGCTATAATATTCATTCACATACCGTGAATAATTGCAAACCTTTGTAAATAGCTTATATGTCGAGTCTGAGATTAATCCATGAGACCAGAAGTATTCGGCCCTTGAATTGAAATCGGTTGCAAATTCAAGTACCGGGTTACCGAGCTGAAATAAAGTAAAAGAGAAGAACTACACTTTAAGTCTATTGTTCAACATTATTTTGCCAATGATATATGTTATTGAGAAATTATTCTTGGCCAGAGAAGAAATTCAAAGTTAGGTTATATTTTGTTAAACTTACAGCAATGCCTTTCAGATTGAAGAGCTTCTGTTTTTGGTTGAATTCTACCATAACCTCTGCTAGCTGGGGGATGTAGTGTCCTGAAAAATAATATCTTTCTTTTTATCAGGAAATGGTTGGGGAATTCGTTAACCTTATTAACTCCTTTTTAGAATTTATTCGTCTTTTAATCATAACTCCTATTTTTCACCACCAACGTTTTAAAATACAAAAAATTATGTCTTATTTGGTTTGTTTTAAAAAATGACAGAACACAAAGTGCTGGCCCTTTTTGTAATGTTAATCATTACCATGCGTGTCAAACAAATTTATTTTTGTCATTTTTAAAAGCATTACTAATATTGCTGTTAAGTTGTTAATATACCTGCGTAGCTCTCTCCAGCAATGTATAAATCATGGCTTTTGTATTGCGGAAACTTCTCGAGCCATCTCTGAAGGAATACCAGATTGTCGCTAGCTTAATTCAGCAAAGATATAAACGATATATTATCATCTAAATGGGCAAATATATAAGCATTCAAACAAAAAATATTGTTTGTTGGGAAGTAATGCATAAAGGGACTTGTACCTGTCATTTTGTCATCTACACTGTCATAGTAAGAAGGATCCATTGAATAAGAGAAACCCACTCCTGCTGGTGTCTCCAAATATAGCATATTTGCCTCTGCCCAAAGAAAATAAGAAAATAAAGAAAAATAGAAGTGCAGATAAATCTTACAAGTAGGTAACTTTTCAGATTTGTACCTTTGTTCCAGCTATATTCATTTCTGACTAAGTTCTGGCCACTGGGCCTGAAAGGCCCATTTTCAGAGAATGCTCCAACTCCAAGAGATGAACAGCCAGGCCCTGTGAATAACAAAAATTGATGATAAAATTTTGAAAGACTTAGTATTTTGATGGACACTTTTGATGGATACTTTCTATATCAGCCCAAGCATTTTCCACTAAACATAAGAAAGCGCCCTTAATTTCAAAAGTTAATTTTTCAAGACCTTCATTTAACAAAGTAGATGCATGGTGTAAAAGTTGAATGTCTAAGAATTTGTTAGTTGCATTGTATAATACTTGCCGTGTCATAAATGTGACAGATAAGTTTGATTATGAAAAGCCTCTTGTATACCATTCTTTCTACAATAAATGAACTTATTTTGAAATGCCTCAAAAGGCAAAATTCTAATAAGCCTCTTTCTAGGGTCATGTGTAGAAACTAGAAAGTAAAAATTCCCAGCACGAGAAAGTTACAAAACAAGCCTTTAGTAAACTATGGATGTTTTTGGTTGATTCTCCACTTGTTGACAGAGAAGTTTCAGAGAAATTATTCCCAAAAAAGATATTAAATATCAATCAAATGAGGATAGAAACAGCAGTATCTACCCAAATTTAAAATACTTACCTCCATTTAACCAGAGAACAAGAGGCTTAGCAACCGGATCCATCTCTGCTTCAACAAAATAGTAGAAAAGAGCTCTCTTTTTGGACAATTCATTATCACCCACCTCAATATAACCCGAATGTTGCTCAAAACTAACTTGGGGTTGCCCAGGTAACCTTGTAATCTTCTCAGAGGAAGAGAGTTGAGAAGCTATTGCAATCAGAAGTAGTACCAGGGGCTTCCATGCAAGATAAGAGGAATGCATGCTTGTGTGGGAAGCAGAGAGGTAGAAAGAGGAAGAAGGTAAGTAAGTGGAGAGAGAGCAAATGAGGGAGAGAGTATATAAGCTATGGATCTTGTGTTGGGCTTTGTGGTTAAAAAGTTTGACCTTATTTTTTTTTCTAAGTTTGATGATTTTACAGATAAGGAGAGCAGGACCAAGTCACCAGGAGAGAATAAAAAATTTGAGCCGTTTGTTTTTCGAAGGAATCAGTAGATGGAAAGAAAAAATTGGTTCAGATTTTTTATTGAATTACAAAATGAATATGATGAAAGGTTCACATGATTGTTTCAGAGACTAGTTGGACCCATTGGACGAGAGGAAAAAGCCTTTTGCTGTAAGTGAAGAGAAGAGAGAGAAAGTTAGCTTTTTACCACCTCATGACCGTAGACCCCACCTCTCTCTCTCTCTCTCTCTCTCTCTCGGTCTCAGTAGCGTATGATTTCAGAATTGGGGGAGGTTGTCCCCAGCAATGCATGATCTGACTATGGGTTTAAAGAAATAGATAAACTATTAATAGCATACACGTACTGCCTATGGGCTGTGGAGTGAAATTTTTTATCTATACAAATTATTAAATTGATATGTGCGGAAATAGAAACCGAAATTTTTTTAGTTACCGCAGTAAAAATTAAAAATTAAAAATTAAATGAATACGTCATTTTCATAATTTTTTCAATTCTACCACCCACGCGGACTCAGCTCATGCACCAAATTGAACTGGTGCACCAAGGGGGTGGTACTATAAACAGCGTTCGCGCACCAAATTTGATGCTCAAACGGGACAGCGCGCACCTCTCCGCAGTAAAAATATAATTTGTTTTTACTTAATTTATTTATTTTGTTGTTTTTAAATTAGTTAGTTATATACCGACATTTTTATTAATATCCAAAGTTTAATAGAAATTAATATTTATGTCCAGATTCTCAGGTTTTCGTCAAAAATGCCCAAGCCGGCAACAAAATGGCCGGCTTACGCTCCCCCCTAAGCCGGCCATTTTGTGGCTGGCTTACTCCCTTTTTTTTTACACAAATTATTTTCTTCTTGTATATAGTGTAATTTTATTTTGTTATTGTATTGTAATATTATTTTCTTAACTATTTTTCTGAATACTTATGTCAGTCACACCGACTCAATGTATTTCGGGATGCACCAATTGGTGTGCCTTTAATCTTTAAAGCTTATTTTTGCTGTTTAACGCACTTATTCAATTGTTTTAAATATTTTTCTGTTTATTTTTTATGTTGTACTACTATTTTAATGTTGTAATATTTTCTGTTTAGCATTATCATGATAATTTATTTTATCTGTAAAATATAAAAATAGTACCATAAAAGCACACATACAAAAGAGCCGAAATATATGATAATCCAAATATACCAAACATAAATAGTATACCAAATACAAATAGTACAAAACTAGCAACGACACAACTAAAACGGAGAGGGGGACCATCGCTGAGGCGGTACTCCGGTGTTCGCCCGGCGCTCGCGCGGCCAGGCTCTGTCTCTCTCGGTCACTACAGTAGCATCGGCGGACCTGAGTAACTGCTTGGCGGTATCCCATCTGTCATCACCCGTGGAGACTATCGATACTGGCGGAGGTGTACCGAAGATAGATGCGGCGAACCCAGTCCCAAAGGTAGGCTTAGTATGAGACCCGCTACCACTAGCCTCTCAATCATGCGGCATCTTTGTGCCATATCGGGGTACTGGCGGTGCCGACATGAAATCATCCCCGTATACCCTGAAGTCCTGGAGACTGTACGAGAGGGACTCGAGATCAGTAGTATCGGTCTCCTCAAGCGATGGTTGTGGCGGCATCTCTGCCAGACCCTGCAATCATACACATAATTTAGTAAAATTTGATCTGAATAAAGAAATTTATTAAAACCTGACAGATACTGAAGTATGACATACCTGAGTCTGCATCGGACGTCCATGCTCGTCGTACCATGCAGACCACTTAGCGTTGGACAATACCCAACGATGGTAGTCTCACTCTGGATGCGAATCGGGAGAAGATGGCATCTGAGACAACCTAACCGGGATCTCGTCGGGCTCGGTCGGATCTATCTCACGCCAGTTGATGTTCTCTCTGGCGTCTCTCAGCATCGTGATGATCTTTCCACCGTGTTCGGCATCCTCAACCTAATTTGCATTCTTCTTGTAGGTGTGGTACCCAAGCTATCTCCAGTTCTTCTTTCCCAGCATGGCGAGCCCATGGGATGCCGTTGGGATGGTAACCATCATCGGTTTTGATCATATTGCGGGGATGGGCACCGTAATCGCCCTGCATATAGACACTGGCCATGCAGATCTGCGTGTACCAAACATCGTACCTCAATTGGAGATCCCCCATGGTCTGAACAATCGCCCTCAGTGGGTCATCCTGTAAGGAAGACGTTAGTTGCAATACAAAGCTATCAAGTCTGAAAGATGGGTGCTCCAGTCCCGGTCCAGTCGCCCTCAGTGGGTCATCTTGTAAGGAAGACGTTAGTTGCAATACAAAGCTATCAAGTAATATGAGGTATTTGACAATAGGATATGACTTACTTGTGCAGGTCTATGATCGTGGACCTCGGTAAAGATGGGTCTGCGGGAATCAACGGCACTCGATGAAACTGGCAGAGTACCTGATCTGGGTAGTGGTGCTTCACTACCCAAGTGTATGAGTGGACCTCGGTACAACCACATATCCCGCTCCTGCTCCTGGAGACATATCTCCGGTAAAAGGTCCCCCGAGTACAACTGATCGTACGACCTCCACTCAATAAGATCGGCAAGCAAATTTTGAAGCTCTGACCAGACTGGCCTGATCCCAACGGTAGCACCGTGGGTCCGATCTGAATAGTGGTGGTAACCGTGCCACTTCTTCTCGTATGCCGGGCATCTCCAAATATCTGGCGCTCCCCAATCCGGAGCCTCATTCTGGATAGGCCGGCCACCTGTAGCAGTGATCACGACCAGTGCTGAAGCAGGAGTATCGGCCTGTACATCTCCTTCACATTCTTCTGCATTTTCAAAATCATTAGACGTCAGTGTATTTGGATGGATGGATTGATTAAATAATTTACTAAGAAAAGAGTTGGAGACTTACCTCACTACTACGGCACAGGTGGGAGTACAGATGGGCTAGGACAGCCCCACCCCAGTTGTACGGCGATGACTGCTCAATGTCTCGCAGCAGCGGGAGATACATCATCGGCATCTGGTCACTGCTGGAATCAGGAAACATGACAGAACCAAAAAGGTCCATCACGTAGCCCCGTGTATATCTGCAATACAAAACATATAAAAATTCTAATAGAAACAATTTATAGTAAATGTAATAGAATCCTCGTATTGATTAAAAGAAACAAATTATAGATTTTACCTCTGAATCTCCAGCTCGGTGGAATCTGCAGAGAGACCCGCGTTGGAGTGCTCTCGTAACCTCGTCATCCTCATATGGAATTTGGACCTCCCATTTTCCCCAATGAGATAGAGAGGATCAACTCCCAACAACTCGTGGACATCACCTATGAATCTGGTGCTGTCAGATACACCGCCAACGGGTGTGCCACGGATAGGCAAACCCCAAAGGGCACTCACATCCTGGAGAGTCACTGTCATCTCTCCGAATGGCATGTGAAATGTGTGCATCTCGGGACGTCATTGCTCCACCAGTCCTGCGATAAGATATGCATTGATGATGTTTCTCTCTGCCCGCACGATGTCCACAACCTGGTAGAGACCCAGGTTAATGAGGTACTGGTCCATCATCTCATAGTACCGTATGTGAACACACCGCAACTTAATATCCAACAGAAAAATGTCCTGCGTTCAAAAAAGTAGTCCACAAGGTGTTATCATAACAAAATTCAAACTCAACAAAATTTAAAGAAAACCTAAAAAAAGATATGTACCTCACGAGAAGCCAGTGAGACTCGGTGATCGTCGTGGGGAATCCACAGGAGAGAACTGATATGTTCCGTGCTGCTGGTACTGATCGGCTCGTCCACTACTGGACGACGGGTAGACCGTGCTCTAGGCATCCTGATGTCAAAAATAACCTAAAATAGGCCAATTGCCGTTAAAACATGCTAAAACAGGCCACAATAACCTAATTTCGGTAAAATATACTAAAAATAACCAAAATAGGCTAATTCTGTTTAAACATGCTAAAATAGGTCAATTACGGTTACAATAACCTAAAATATGCTACAATAGGCTTCAGTAACCTAATTTCGGTAAAATATGCTAAAAACGACCAAAATAGGCTTAATTCTGCTTAAACATTCTACAATAGATCAACTGCGGTTACAATAACCTAAAACATGCTAAAACAGGTTACAATAACCTAGTTTCGGTAAAATATGCTAACAAGGGGCAAAAATGCTACAATAGCGCTTAAAAATGCTAAAATGGGCCAAATTGCGTCTAAAATAACCTAATTGCACCTAAAATAACCTTAAATATGCTACAATAGCCTAATTTCGGTAAAATATTATCAAATGGTCTAATTTTCCTAATTATGCTAAATTCGGCTAAATTACGCTTAATTAGCCTAATTATGTTAAAAAAAGGCCAAAATACCCTAAAATATGGTCAACTGTGCTAATTACACTAAATTACAACAAATTACTCTAAATCCTAAACCCTAAACCCTAAACCCTAAATTAAATAAATTTAAATTTAAATTAGATAAAAAAAAATTACCTTAAAGAAGAGAGCAAATTCGGTTGAGAGATGAAGGAGTTGTGAGGAGGAGAGAGAAAAATAAGGTATATATAAGGTAAAATACGGTTTTAAAAAAAGAAAAGAAGGGGTAAGCCGGCCACAAAATGACCGGCTTAGTGGGAGAGTAAGCCGACCATTTTGTGGCCGGCTTGGGCATTTTTCACGAAAACCCGAGAATCTGGGCATAAATATTAATTTCTATTAAACTTTGGATATTAATAAAAATGTCGGGTTATATAGGTATCCAAAATAGGCTAGAATTGTATTAAATAGTTCGAATGGTGTCCAAAATTGGTAATATTTTAAATTAGCTATATTTTGTAGTATTTTAGACAAAATTATTTTAGAAATGTACAAAATTAGCATAAATTGAGTAGAAATGCACCAAATTGACCTTGTATTATTTGAATTTACCCAATATTGTACCATTTTTTAACCGATGGTGTCCAAAAAATAGTAAATTATAAATTTTCAATATTTGTGGTATTTTAGACCAAAATTGAATAGAAATGGACCAAATTGACATTTTATTGTTTGAAATTACCCAAAATTGAACCCTTTTTTTTTACCGATAGTGTCGGAAAATTAGTAAATTATAAATGTTCCATATTTATGGTATTTTAGACCAAAATTGACTAGAAATGCACCAAATTGACCTTGTATTGTTTGAATTAACCCAAAATTGAACCTTTTTTTACCGATGGTGTCAAAAAATTAGTAATTATAAATGTATCATATTTGTGGTATTTTAGACCAAAATTGACTAGAAATGCACCAAATTGTAGTATGGCATCAACAAGCGGGATCAAACAAACTAATTTGCCTCACGATGATGTGGATTTGGATATGGAGTTGGCTCGGACCGTCTTTCCGCACTTCACGAAGGAGAGTATTAGCCTCGTTTGCTAGTTCCCGTACAAGGACGACAAGGTCAGAAATTCATATGTAAGTTTACATTTGTTAACTACTTGCAAATAATATACATATTCATTTGAATAAATAAAATTATTATATTTTTGTTTATTTTGAAATTAAATGCAGACTCATAACCTCTCGTCGACACGGAATAACCAGATGAATATCCTCTACGACGAGCGATTTGCACCAGCGTTATAGAGGATGGATCTGTGGCATGAGTCCCAGCTCAGTGACTTAAATGTAGATGTCGCTCTTATATCTGCGTTGGTCAAGAGGTGGCGCACACATTCCACTTGCCTATCGAAGAGATTACAGTGTCTCTCCAGTTATTGAGTTGTCTGTGGGGCTTGCCCATTACTGGAGAGGCTGTGACAGGTGTGGAGTATGGAGACTTCTCACAGCTCGTAACTGACCTACTGGGCACCAATCTGATGAAGCAGAGGATTACCAAGAAGGGGTTCATCTACTCCAAGAATGACATTAGTTTACCACACTTGCGGGAGCGGTTCAGGTAACTTTTATTTTATAAAATTAATTATTTGATGGTCTTTTTTGCAATTTTGACTAAATTAGTTCGAATTTACAGTGGAGTCCTAGAAGCGGATGCTGATGTCGAGACGGTAGATTAGTGGACCCGGACTTACATCATGGAGATGTTTGCTTGCTGGTTGTTCCCAGATTCATTGGGGAGCACTGTCCCTGGTTGTTTGCTTGAGTGCCTGAGGGACCTGGCCCAGCCAAAACAGATGAACTGGGTGCAGCGGTCTTGGTATGTCTATATCGGGGTTTATGCACTGCATGCCAGGTATAAATTAGTTTTTTCTTGTTTGTAATGTAAATAAATAAATGGTTACACAAAAAAAAAACCAGAAAATTAACTGCAACTTGTATCTAAATAGAGAAACAAGCATAATTTCTATGGTCCAGTTGGTCTCCTCATGCATTGGTCGTGGACGAGTTTCTCATTCGGCCGTCCACAACCACGAGAAAAAGGTTGGGCTCTAGATTAGGGTAAGCCCAATGGGATTACATGTCCGGCTTATGCGCAGAGATTCTGCTTGAGGAAGACGTATATCCAGACCCCGCACGGTAAACCTATGGGAGTTGATTTCTTCCGGAGTCAGTTTGAGCGGATGACTCCAGACAGGCACGTCTGTTGGCGGCCGTACGATGACCGTGTCACAGTTGAAGACGATGATGTTGTCCCTCACTCCTTCCTGTATGACCTGCTTGATATCTGCTTCGCTCATCGTCGGTTCTGATTTGCTCATGTACCGCTTATATTATTAGTGTATCAAAAAAATTTATATACTTTTTTTATTACGTAGGTTTATTTATTTTTATATACTTGCAGGTACCACTTGTCTTCTACCAGATTGTCGAGCATTATTATCCTGGACGGGTAATGCGTCAGTTTGGTATAGCTCAGCCTTTTCCTGTCCCTGATCCTATCTCAAAGGACAAGTGGTACGAGCTTCACAAGGAACTGAACACTGCAACATGCAAGAATTGGCGGACCATGCACGCCCAGTATGTGACCCAGCTTGAGGCGATGGGTGACAAGATCCCTAACGAGCTCCAGTCATATGCTTTCGATACATACGACCAGACTTATCGCACTTGGTATCAGGAGTACTGTGCATTTACGGTGTACTTGCACGGTCAGATCGTCGAGATGAATACTAAGCCGCTCCACATACGACGCGACACAGATTTCCTGCGTCGGCCCGGCTGCACAGATTGTAAGTCTTTCATTTTTTTGTTTAAAAAAATCATGACAATTCAATTGCAATTTGAACTAATTTTTATTTATTTTAATTCGCAGGTACTCATGGATATCAAGCAAATACTAATCAGCTCAAGATACGCAGTCACAAGAGGCTGGAAGGCTCTCAGGAAGAAGTGGTTGTGTATGGCTGCACCGCCGGTCGTCGTCGCTGGGTATAAGGACCAGCTCGACAAGGTCCTCAGGCTGTCAGATCTGCTCTGCTATGAAGATTTGAAAGATTACAATGATGCAGATTCTGCGGAGCCTATGAGCACAGCAGAGCCGGATTTATCAGATCTTTACTCCTCGGCGACTGGTGAGGCAGCATTCGAGGCAGTTGGTCTTGCAGCGGTATGTATTAATTATTTTTAATATCATCCACATTGTGAAATCTAATTATCTATTTATTTCAGGGAGATATACTGCGGAGAGATGAGGAGGAGGAGGACACTGCACAAACACCCTTTGAGTTTGACTTGGGCTCTCAGTACGGTGCCTACACTCATGATTACTCCTCTCCTACATTTTACACATATGAGGATCCACTCCCACAGTCCAATGCAGCGATGATCCAGCAGGATGTCACATATCGATCCGTGTACTCTTCAGAGGATACACATGAGGTTATTTTCGGTCCTGGAACAGATCAGGGACCATATGAGGAGAGACTTTTTAGGGAGATACATGAGGAGATCCCACCACAGCACGAGAGTATACGCCGCTGGTCGAGAGGGAGCGGATAGAGGAGGGGCGGGGTAAGAGAATTAGGAGAGAGAGGTTGTCGTACACACCACTGAGCAAATAGTGCACCATTTTGTAGTTGTTATTTCGTTAGTTGTTAGGTCTTCCGGACGGTTGTTTAGTTCTTATGTTGTGATAGACTTTTATTACGTATGTTCGACTTTTATGATATTATTTGGATATTAGATACTTATATTTTGATATTTAGTTTTTATTCTACTTTTATCGTATCTTATTCTCTTATTATCTATCGTATCATTCCAATAAAATATGCTGGACGAACGAAGAAAAATACGTACATTATAATTTTAAAAAATACAACATCATACTTAAAATAAAATGTTGAATTTCAAAATATTACTTATATTACAAACAATAAAAAATGGAAACAAAACAAAAAAAAACCCTGGGTGCACCTACCTAGTTCGCGCACCAACAGGTGCGCCAGCCCAGTCCACGCACCAGCCCCATTTGGTGCGTGAACTGGGTCCGCGTGGGTGGTAGGATTGAAAATGTCATCGGGAGGGTGGTAATCATTTAATTTCTACTTTTTACTGTGGTAACTAAAAAAATTTCAGAAATATAAACGGTGTCTCATTTTCAATAAATATAGAAAGACCGGACTCAATAGTTCCTATCCAATATTATGGGTAGGACTCAATGGTTCCTATTTAGGTTTTTATTATTATTTTTTTAAATTCTAGTTTAGAGTTGAGTTCTAGATAGGACTCATTGAGTCTTATCCAAAAGCAAAAGCAAGCTCATTATGCAATCTCTTTCTTTCTTCATTCTCTCTCTGACCTAACTCTTTCTTCCAGGTGGTGCTGTGTTCATTCGTGTTTTAATGATCAATTTAAACTTACTTGGAAGCAATCCAAGATGTGCATGAATCTGCCTCTGTAATTCATCAAGACTCGTATTTTCAGTCACAAAAAATATACACGCAACTCCTAAATTATAGCTTTCTCTTGTTTGTGTGCGTATTACTTCACCTCTGTAGTAAATGTTGATAAATACCTTAGCAATTTTTCTGGTCCAAAATAAATAAATTTACTCTAATATTGTTTTTAATTTTACAATCCATAATAAACTTACGATATTAATTAGCTTGACATGTTGAATACAATAGTGCTGTCAATTTGTTCCGAGCATAACTTCATCAAGAAGAAAAAGAAGATGAAAAAGTTTTTGGTTCAGCCTAAAAATGGAGCAGAAGAAAAAGAAGAACTCTAGTGGGTTTTGAAATGCGGATGCTCAAATCAAGACAGAATCTATCTCTACCGAATTGTTAAAAAAAATAATAATGGATAGGTAGCAATGAGAACTATCCAATTCAAAACTTGATGAAATCTGGCAGCTACCATCTATCTCCTTTTCTACCGAATTAAAAAAAAAAAAAAACTATGGATCAGACTCATTGAATCCGACCCATTTTGACTAGATGAAATGTAGCATCCTTTATTGCAAATTTCTACCGTTTAAAAAAAAAAAACTTAGATAGGAATCGTTGAGTCCTATCCATAATTTTGGATAGGAACCATTGAGTCCGGTCTTTCTATATTTGTTGAAAACGATATACTTTTTTATTTCTGTACGTCTCAATTTAATAATTTCTCTAGATAAAAAATTTTCACTGTGGAGTATTGAGTACAGAGGTTACTGCTATTGCTCGTCTACGGTTTTTTCATAAAAAAAAATGCTATTGCTGACTTACCGCTAATACAACATTTATTTTTGTATTTCATTACCCAATCTATGGAGAAGTTGGCTTTTTAGAGAAATTAAAATTTCAAAACTTCATGAAAGAATTTTTTTTTTTTGAAAAATAGATGGAACAACACTAACGGTATAGTTTCATCACGGATAGGATAATGAAACTACATCTAACAGGTTTTGGACAAATATATAGTTGAGATGTTATTAAATATCTGAAAAATACAGGTTCGCTCGCACAAATGGTGCGGTCTAGGAAACCAATACCTAATGGAATTCATTATTGATAAGGTTCCATCTATTTTTCGACAAAAAAATAATCCTTTTATTTTCCAAAAAAATAAATTTTAAAATTACAAGAAAAAAAAATGGAGAACCTACAAAGTACAGAGGCTTTTCCAAGGAAAAGGAATAATTTTAGCGCAAATTTAAACTTTTGTGCTTATCGATCTCAATCTACACTTAGAATGATCTAAAGCTTTATTGGTTTGTATTGAGTCTTCATGCTTTATTTTTGTTTTGTTTTTGTATGAAGTCGTCGCCGCATTGTCAATCTCTCTTTGTTGTTATTAGAGTATATTTACCTATTCCTGTGCTAATTTCCAAGTTTGAATAATTCCTATTTATCACTTGACAGCCCCTGTCAAAAATTTCAAAAAAAAAAAAAAATCATTCATATTTATCTTAGTTGCTAACCCATTAAATTCTTCTAATTCAATTTATTACAAAATCAGTTGCTAAACTCTGGCTCAAGATTGTGTTTTATAGTAGAATCATTGTCAATTCATCCTTCAAATTTAGATTATTGCAGTGAACGAGTTGTTTTTTCTTTACAAGGTGTATAATTCTGTCCGAGAGAAAACTAATTTATTCATTTATATTTCTCTTTTACTTAATTTTTATTCGTTCTATAATATCTTACAAAATATTAAAAACTAAGTACCACTACATATAGCTTTCTTATATATATAATTGCTACTAAAAATCTCTAAATTAATAGTCATTAATTGAAGGACAAAAAAAATTAAATAACTGATCAAACTCTCTTTTTTATAAGGAAATCATGTCACATTATTTGATCCTCAAATTTACATGACACGAGCTCTTATTTTCATCTACTTATAAGGTAAACTCATGAAAATATTTTATTATTGAATACAAAAGGAACTTTGCTACAGGGGAGGATCCAGGATTTTCGTCGTGGGGGGCAAAAAAATATCGAATCGGGTTTAAATCCATTAACCAATTGGGAATTCAACAAAAAACAATGCTTTAACTTATACTTTCCAATGCTTTGACTTGTAATTTCTGATGCTCTGACTTATAATTCTAATTACCAATCAAAATTCAACAGATTTATTTCAATTTTAACCCTAAATTTAACTCGAATTACAAATTAAATGTCCGGAGGGCAAAAAAAATTTCAGGAGGAGCAAAGTCGGTCGGAACCAATAAATTTCCACTAAAACTCAGAAAAGTCGATCGGAACCAATAAATTCCTCATTTTGGGATTGCCTCGTTATTAATGCCTTCATGCGTCCAGAAATTATTGAATCATGTTTTTTTTAGGTTTACAATGTTTACGCTGTTTATTGTAGATTTGTTGTCGTTTGCCCTCAATTTTTTAGCAAGAGAACTTGTATTATGTTCAACATCATAACTAATGTTGCGGAGCTTGAATTCTGAAAACGTGGTGGTATAAAGACCAATCTCAATTTTAAATTTTAGAGAAATTGAAGTGGTGAATTTAGCACAATTCCGCCCAATTTTTATGCAAATTATGATTGTAAGTGCAAGCCAGACCAATCCGGCTAACTCTTTCGGTTCAATTTAAAAAAATCACAAATCTAATTTTATTTTGTTACATGTTAGATTTTGATTAATCTAAACTTGTAAAAATAATCTGTTTATCATAGAGAAATTTGTTGTTTCTAGTCCTGAAAATTTTCTAAAGTTACTATGTAAATTATAATTTCGCAAGCACATATTTTATGAAAAATTGTTTTATATTACTAGATAAAAGTGCTATTGATGATTTATATTGGAATCAACATCCGCTCATTTTCCTAAGCAGAATCCTGCTATTTTTTTTTTCTCTCTATTTCTCTCTTCAAAGAAGAGGAGAGAGAAAGAAAGAAGAGACAGACAGAGGAGAAGAGTAGAGATTTGAAGAGCATCGGATCTCATTCCTTTATATTGTTGTTAGCTGAAGATTGTAATACTATTTACTTTTATTTTTCATAATTTATTTTCTGATAAAAGTGGAGCATACTCACCGATTTCATTGAAATCAGAGTAAAACAACTTAGCACCAAATACGTGCTCCTACGGTCACTACCAACCTTTAAAAAAAAAAAAAAATACGAGCTCCTACTTAATTGCAATGTTTACAGACAACTATTTCTTCATTAGTACTTATTTTAAATTGTATTTTCACATTAACATATAAAAAGGATACGAGTTAATGGTTTTTTATTTACATTAATTCCATCAATCCGGTCCGCATATATCTCTTGTGCATTGCCTAACTTGAATACTTGATGCAGACACCGTATCAGAACTCGGATATGGAGCACGTGCCTTGCTTAATTTATGCCACAAATGTGTCTAATTAAGCCTCTACCAATTTTTTCAAAAAAAAAATTGTGTCTAATTGTTTCAAATTAAATTAAAATTAAAATTGATTCAAAAAATTATTTCTGCCTTGTTGAATTTTTTTTATTTTTTTTTAAGGGAATGCCCTTAGGCGCGCATTGTTGAATATTGACTCAATGCTACAGATGAAGAGTGGAGATCCAGAACGGTGCTACAGATTTCTGATGTTGAGTACCAAGTCAGAGATCTACTAAGATATAATCAGAGATCTACTAAGATATAAATGTGCATGTGATAATATGCACATTCGTCCTCCAAATTTAACAAATTTGTCAACTAGGCTAGATGTTTACTTGATAAATTTAGGCGTTTAGGAGAAGGAATCCATATCCTCGACGGTACCGTAAAAGATTCCCTTTTACAATTAGCTATTTACGGTTTGAGATTAACTCTCAGCCGGTTTGGGATTTGGGCTGACTGAGGGGGTAGTATTATTGGGCTTTGAGATTCATGCCAAGTTAAAAAGAACGGTCCAGATCAAGTAATTGTAAAAGATTCCCTTTTACGGTACCGTCGGTGATATGAATTCTTTGGAGAAGCGGAGCCTGAAAAGGTGATTCCAAATCGCCAATGGCGGATTTCGCCCAAACCGCGACCCCACCCCTCCATCCACCACCTCTTTCTCCTCCACTTCCACCTTCTATGCACTTTATCTTTGAGCAGGTGTTTCCGCACGATGGAATTGACCACTGCTCTATGCTTCATTTTCGTTTGAGCATTCTCGGTGCTTCTCCTTAGTGGATCTAGCCATCGCTCTTCATTCTGGAGTTCTTATTCTCAGAGACAAGCGGTACATATATCTAATTATATTATATGTTTGCTCTCTCTCCTTCTTCAAGTTTCTTTCTCTTCTCTCTATTTGCTTATTATCTCTACCTCTTTCTCTAATAATATAGGAATAGGCTATGTCGTTTATGGATACTCGTGCTTATTTTGTTTTTCACCCAGTGTGTTTTGCTGAGGGCAAGAATGATTGCTGGCTCACTTGTCTCAATCAGAGCAAAAACACCTGCCAGCTCGTACTGGCATGTATCAGTTCTTTATTTTTTTCCTTACTTATGTAGTAGAGTGTCTAGTTTATGTACTGGTAAGAGCATGTGGGTTTAGGTTCATTATTATGTCCTAATATGCAATTTAAGCATGTACCAGATTTATTTTTCTATACATACATGCTGCTACTAGTACTACAGTTATTTTGTAATTTGTAATGTACTTTAAGTTTAATGATAGGCCTAAGGACTTTTTAAACAAAAAAAATAGGCGTTTTGGCCCAAATAATATTCTTCAATCCAATGACACCATCTCATCTAAGCACAAAAATTATATCTTTATATTTATATATAGAGGGATGCTTCTATGCACCTAAGGACCTATTTGTAAAATGAACATATTTTCATTTTCAAAGTTCAAACAGTCGATCCGACCGTTCAACATTATCTCCATATTAAAATGTACTTGGAGGTCAAATTTTACAATTTTTTGAATTTTTTTGCTATTTATTAAGTATTTTACAAAACTAGTCAAATTCAGACCATTGAATTTTGTACCCATCTTAATAAATAGTAAAAAAATTCAAGAAAATGTAAAATTTAACTTCCAAGTACATTTTAATATAGAAAAAATATTGAACGGTCGGATTGATTGTTTGAACTTTGAAAATAAAAATATATTTATTTTACAAATAGATCCTTAGGTGCATAGAAGAATTTGCCTTATATATTAATACACGATCTCGTTTGTCTTTCCTCCAAGCATTCGTGACCACATCTCCATTTTAAAAATTATTCTTACAGTTGTCCTTTGAAGTCAGAAATCCACCTCGTGTAATTATGGTTTAGAACAGCACACAGAAGGAATAAGAGTATAAGAAACCCCCTCTACTTTTTCCTCTTTTATGAAAGTCTACAAAAGGGATCTCAAACGAGATGCAGTAATTATGTTGTTTACCTGCTACACACTTGGCATACAATAATACATCTGGCCAGCTCAGATTTAATAAAAAATTAAATTATGAAAGAAAGATACAAGACAAACCTGGATTCACCATACGTATATCGGTGTATAAGAATCTCAAGACCATACTTTTTGCAATGAAACTAATTAAATAAGAAAAGGGGGAGAAAAAAAAAAAAAAAAGGCAATGACAAACATCTTGCTCTCTTTCATGCATGCTAGTGTTAACTTTGCAATGAAGTGAAAATCATTTCGTCCTCACGTGATTCGTTGTTTTTATTTATGTTTTGCTTTTTGATATTTTGGTGTTGTTCCTACCTCTGATGGAATTATTATATCTCGGTAGAGAAAGACAACCTACGACCCCCAAAGAGTAAGGAACTCATGATAAAATGTACGAATTATTTGGTGAGATGAAGGATCAGAGAATATTTTTTTTCGGAATGACAGGAATTGGACTGTTCATCACTTTTCCTTTTGCTTCCTGTAGCTTCAAATCAAATTTAATATTTGACATTTTAAGGTTTTATAAATAATGAAGATTATGATTTTTTATTCTTGAATAATTTTTATATGAATTCGTCTAGAAGTTTAATTTGTACTGAATTTATTCGTAAACATTTTTCTAGGAAATATTCAAGTTGATCTCTAAACTCTCAAGTTAATTTGATTGTCTAGGAAATTTTTCTGGGTCCAGTTAATTTGATTAACTTGAATATAAACTTTTAGTGACCGACATGTAAAACAATAATATTTTAAGGACTTATTTCATAAATGGTAATTAGCTCAATTTTTTTAAAACTCTAGTGTTCTCAGTGGAGGTACTTCACTTGGTACGAGAAATGCAAGAATTCAGCTGACAAAAGTTCAGAGGAGTCCTCTCAAGATTCTAAATTCCTAGTGACACGCAACTATTTGTTTTTGTATTTTGTGGCAGGTCTCTTTGTTTGGTCCTTGTATTTTGGCTTTTTACTGCGGAGAGCTGTTTTTGAGCTATGTTCTGATTAGCAGAGCATCTTTCAGAATACATGCTCGCACAATTGGATTATTTTCCTCGAACTGTCTCTACCGCTACAGGAGGAAAACATTTTCTCGGTATTGTCTCATATGCATGTGATGCCTTATGTCCAGTGAAAGTAGAATTCGTATCCTCTGCATTAACGGAACATGCGTTAATAGATCTGGACCATCCGATTGAGATCCATCCTAATAGTATAGAGCCCGTGCGCTATCAGGGGCGGACTCAGAGTACTCCAGGGGGCAGCTGCCCCCCCTGGATTTTGAGTTTTAATGGAGATTTATCGGTTTCGAACGACTTTGCCCCCTCCTGGAATTTTTTTTGCCCCCCTCTGGACGTTTAATTTGTAATTCGAGTTAAATTTAGAGTTAAAATTGAAATAAATCTGTTGAATTTTGATTGTTAATTAGAATTATAAGTTAGAGCATCAGAAATTACAAGTCAAAGCATTGAAAAGTATAAGTTAAAGCATTATATTTATCGAGTATTCAATTGGTTAATGGATTTAAATCCGATTAGGTATTTAAACTCGATTCGATAATTTTTTGCCCCTCCTGATGAAAATCCTGAATCCGCCCATGTGCGCTATAGGTATAGACCGAATTGGCACCGATTCTGATCAGACAGTTGACATGCATTAAACTCAAAAGATGCACTTTTGAGTTAATGCAGAAGATGCGGACTCGTGAAAGTATACATTTTAATAAAGAATCTATGATATAATATGTATATTAAAGATCAACTCTGCCGAAATCTTTTTATTTACCATTTAAAAAAATAAAAATAATCCAATTAACTTGATTTTCATCAAAATTCAATATTTATCAGGATCATAATTTGAAACTGCGGTACCAAAAGAATAAAACTTGGTTCAGCCTTTAAAAGTACCGCAGTTTCAAACTGCGGGCCTATTTTGTTTTTATGTACAGATTCAATCCAATTTGATTTTTGAATAAAATGTTGTATGTTTGAATAGGAGTGTAAACAATATTCGTACACTATATATAGGCTCTAACATAACAACTACAAAAAACTATAAATCTATTGCGAACTCAGGGTGTAGACAATATTTTGACACTATGACACTATTTGGTACTATTTTGGTATTATTTTGTTTAAATTTCGAACAATTTTGATATTATCTTGACCCTATTTAGTTAAATTAGACAAAATTTTGATACTATTTTGTTAAATTTAATATTATTTTGGTACTATTTTGGCCAAATCTTAATTATTAAATTGTAAATCTTAAATTTTGTATCGTAAATCCTAAATGCTAAACCTATCTACAACTACTATATTAAAAGTTGAAATTAGAAGAGAAAAGAAAACTTACTCGAAGTCAAAAAAACTCGTGGTTAAAATGAATTATGAATCTCTCTCTCCGACCGGCCTCTTTTTATACTTTCCAGGCTCGCAGTTTGAAAATGCGGTCCCTCCTTTAAAGGTACTGCAGTTTCAAATTGTGATCCTTGTAAATATGGAACTTTTTAGAAAAAAAATATTACTTGTTTTTTTTAAGATGGTAAATAAAAAAAATTCGGTCGACTCTGTGTAATAGATTCGTCTTTATTTTTGTATTTTAAATGATTAATTCGAACCATTAAACATGATCTTCGAATAAAAATGTATCCAAAAACTAAATTTTATATTTTAATTTTAATTTTTACTCGTCTTAAATAGATAAAAATCACTACTTTTCGGATATTCCTGAATTCTACGCTGAGAAACCAGAGTTGGTAACCAAAATTGAGATATTTTGCTGTCGAGGAGAATGTGCAAAGTCGCATGAACTCCAGTGAAACCAATTAATTCTACTGAATTTATAAAAACAAAATGTATTATATGTTTAGAACTTTTTTATTAAAAAAAAAGTTTAAACTAATAAATTTGCACTGGTTGCTAATACTCGGCCTCACTTACTTCACGGGCAGTAAATGGACAAAGGCGGAATTTTTTTTTATGAAAGGTTTTTTTTTTTTTAAAGTTCATGGCAGAAGTTGCCAGATATAATCAATACCACAATTAGAGTTACACAATACGGGCCTGTTCGGCTGCCACTTGATCTGTTTAGGTTTTAAAGTGCCGATTTGTTATGTTTACAATTTGGACCGGTTAGAGTTACAGACTCGTTGTTTTTGGCGGATCCTGATCTGATCTGGTAACACTTCAAGTTTGATCTGATCTAACAGATCAGCTGTCAATCTGGTCTGGTTTTGTAATGTTTTGATGGGGCGACCGTTCATTTTGTTGTTTTATAGTATTAACCTTGTTGTTTTACAATATTCACCTTGTGGTTTTACAGTTTGCATCTATAGTTTTACAGTATCCATCTTGTGGTTTTACAATATTCATCTTATATGCAAAACTTATAATTAATCTCAATATTTAAAGGTTGTTATATGTATTTTGCAGTAAAAGGAAGATTTCTACTGGGGAAGTGCAATCTGATGAGTTGCCTATTAATAGAATCTATCTAATAGATTTACAATATATATACAATATTTTACAGAATCTATCAAATAGCTTTACACGATCTATCCAGTATTTTACAGAATCTATCTAACAGTTTTACAAAATATATGCAATAATTTATATGACTATGCAATAATTTTTTTCTTTATTTTACATATTTGGATTGATTCATGCAGATTGTTGAGTTAGTACTGCAAATGTTGTAATATGAGACACCTATTAAGCATCCGTCGATATATCAAGGAATGTCTTGTTCTAGTGATGAAAGTTTTGACTCATATTTATAAGTTAGAATATTGTTTTTTATCTAGTACCTAATTAGCTAATGAGTTTGAACCTGTTACGTTAAAAAAAAAAAATTGAGCTGTTGGACACAAAACGTTCCACACGTTTGTTAAAACGTTGTGACGTTTTCAAAAATTCAAACTGGGTTTTCCAATTCCCTGCGAGTTTAGTTAAATCGTTACCAACGATTATAAAACGTTCCCAACGTTTTAGCACGATTTGAACTTAAGTTTTCTGTTGCTGCGAGATTTCTCAAAACGTTACCAACGTTATAAAACGTTTCGTAACGATTGGCTCTGTAAAAATTTGATAAAAAACAAGACTTTTGAATCTTAGAATTTAATTAAAACGTTACAACGATTTCGAAAAACGTCTACAACGTCTTATGGTATTTCCTGAACTCGATCAGGGTCTATTTTGCAAAATTATCTCTCTCTCCCCTCATTCTCCCCTGTGGTCCGCCCCTTCCCCTTGTGTGTGCCGCCCAAAGAAAGAGAAGGAGAAAACCCCTCTTCTCCCTCAAAATTTCACCGAAACCCTTGAAAAATTTACGAGAGGAATGGAAATGGCGGTCTATTTCTCCTTCTAGTAGCTATTTAGCTCTCCATTGGTATTTCCTTTCTCTCCTCTCTTCTCAAGATCTGAAATTTTCTCCATTGTTGGGGTTTTGCCCCAAATCTGAAATTTTTGTATAAGTTTGGAGTAATCCATCTCCATTAAGCTTCTATGTTGCCAATTTGGTAATTTCTTTCTCAATTTCATCTTAATCTTGGTTTTCTATCTAGGGTTTGGTTCAAATCCGAAAATTTGAGAAGAGTTGTGATTAATCTAGGCTAATCCAACAAAGAGAGGTGTTAATTGGTGTAGGCTCGGTTGAGCAAGATTTTGCAGGACCTTTCGAGACGTCTGAACCATAAGTGCGAGATACGTTCTTCGTAATCAGGTGCGGGGTTCTTGGACTTGTTTGATGTTTCATTTTCAGAAATTAAATTCTTCTCGATTGTCATGTTGGATGCTTGATTGTTGCATAATTTGGAATTCATGTTGCATGTTTGATTGTTGCATAATTAGGATGGTGTGAATTTATGTGCATAACTCAATCAATTTAAAACTGAATTGTTGTGATATGGTTGATTTGCATATTCGTATGGTTCGAATTGTTCTGTTGTGATTTGATTATGGTTGAAAGTCACCATGAATTGAGGATTGTGAAATTATACATGAATGAATTTGCAAGGCTGACCTGTATAGGTGGCTTTGATCCCGGGAACCAAGGTTGACCTGTATAGGTGACGTTGATCCCAGGAACCCTTTTGTGAATGAAATTGCAAGGTTGACCTGTATAGGTGACTTTGATCTTACATGAATGAATTTGCAAGGCTACCCTGTATAGGTGGCTTTGATCCCGGGAACCAAGGTTGACCTGTATAGGTGACGTTGATCCTAGGAACCCTTTTGTGAATGAAATTGCAAGGTTGACCTGTATAGGTGACTTTGACCTTACATGAATGAATTTGCAAGGCTGACCTGTATAGGTGGCTTTGATCCCGGGAACCAAGGTTGACCTGTATAGGTGACGTTGATCCAGGAACCTTTTGTGCACTAGGTGAATGGCCCTCATTGGTTCCCAGTACCGGTTGGGACGAGGGGTGGGTGACTATATATGTTGATCATGATTGTGAGTGACTAGTGTGTAACGTCTGTGGCTCGGGGGCATTATCCTATGTGGTAATGTATTTGGACGGTCAATTGAATATTACGACATTTCGAATGATTTCAGACTGAATTTTCATTATATGACTTTGAACCAGACTTTAGTAAATGGTTAAGCCAAAGCACTACAGATGGGTGTCAGATAAAAGGGTCCAGCTCGGTGGAACATCTGTAGGTGTCAGTAACCCTACAGATGAGGGTCATATAAAGGGTCCAGCTCGGTGGAACATCTGTAGGTGCTACCAGCCTTAATAAAATGAGTTAAGCTAAATATGTGTTTGTTTGAATTTCATCTTGGAAATTCTGTAAGTTATGTTTCACTTGATTATTGTTGTCGAGCATACGCATTCATTTATATACTGATATAGAACTGTTAATATACTTTTGTATGGGTTTCATTTTTGGACATGGATTCTGATTGCAAGTCCAATAACCTGATTGTGGCAAATTCGCACTGAGAAATTATTCTCACCCCCACCCTTTGGGTTCTTTTTACAGGTTGCGATACGACTGATTCTGGGGAGGCACACGAGTAGTAGGCCTTTGGTATATGTCACCATATTACCTTAGTAGTTGTTTTGTTATTTGACTAGAGATGTATATATATTTTTGTTGGATAGTTCTCTATGTCATACCCTATGGTTGGTATCTGTATGAGATACGTTTTGTATATGCCACTGTTACCAGATGTTGAGTACTTTGATTGTTATATATAAACTTGTTTTATTCTTTTATTGTGCTATGATGAGTTATATCGTAATTGCCTTGTAAGCATACATGGAGTTGTATGCTTACGGCAGGGCTCTGTCACTACTCATGACTGCGGGGTGTGACAGAACTGATTAGCTATTTAAATCCGGTTTGCTATTTTTTTGTCCCCTGATGAAAATCCTGAATCTGTCTCGGACCGCTTCACTTAAGTAAATATTTAATTTAACTAATATGAAAATCAGAATTCTCAAAGTATTTCCATTATTTTCACAGAGGGCGATTCCGAAGGTATCAGGTTATACATACTTCTTGAATAATCAAACGGTTAATATTACATCGATTTTTATCACGAATGAATTGACGAATTGTTTGTCGGCAGGAAATTTTAATTAAAATAAGTCCGTCATTGATAATTAATGTAGCACATTTACTTCGCAACAATAATTTGCTCGTTAGTTTTATACGTAATTGATATTGTTTGGTCAAACACGCTGATCCAATTCCTGATCTATTGATCAGGTCCAGACTAGGCTATGGAGTACACTATATGGATGTTTGCTGCTCCTGCTACACGAGTGACTATTCAGTATTCATGCAGTATAGGAATGAGTGGCAATCGTCTATTCCTTTTATTAATCGGGGATTGCAGCATCCTTGTTCGCAATTTAATGACGATGTGCCGATGCCGTACAAGGATGAAGCATTTTTTGGTCATCCACCCATAATTGACCGTCCATTTTCGGTGGGACAGATATTTGAATCCAAAGCTGATCTTAAATCGAAGTTGAATGGATATGCCATGGATAATAACTTAGAAATACAACAAACCCAGACCAATCGTAACAGATATGTGGTTGTATGTACAGTAGAGGGGTGTCCGTGGAGGGTATACGCAAAAACCACTGCGACGGGCAATTGGACAATTGCAACAAACCCATACGAGCACAATTGTTACAGTACTACATGTACAGCAGACAGTCGTCAGATGACTGCCAGGATGATTGCTGATATAATCAAACCGGGTCTGAAGGAGGACCTGGAGATGTCAATAAAAGCATGTCGAATTGCAGTTAGAGGGAAGTACAAAATGGTTGAGCCTTCATACAGCAAGATTTGGAGAGGGAGGGAGCTGGCTATTGCCGATTTATTTGGTTCTTGGGAGAAAGCTTACGAACTGCTACCTTCTATGCTCGGTGCAATCCAGAGGTCTAACCCAGGTACAAGATACAGAATTGATCACATACCATCTAGCACGTTGGGCGAACATATTTTCATCCGTGTGGCATGGGCTTTCGGTCCATGCATTCAATCCTGGCCATATCTCCGACCAGTTATAAGTGTAGATGCAGGACACCTATCCGGCAGGTACAAAGGAAAACTATTCATGGCATACGCTTATGATGCAGAACAACAATTACTGCCAATAGCATTCGGAATTGCGGAAGAGGAGACTTCAGATAATTGGGGCTGGTTTATGCAATTTGTACGCGAAGAAGTTGTCGGCCCCGGTCGGATATGTGTTATATCAGACCAGCATGCTGCAATCCGTTCAGTGTTTGATCGTACTGATTTAGGGTGGTGTGAGGAGAGGGGTGAAGCAGTTCATCGATTGTGTGCTCACCATATTGCGGCGAATGTGTACAAGTTGTGCAAGGACAAAGTAATTGAACAAATTTTCACTGTGTTTGTGGGTAAGATGAAACCTTGGAGGTTTGATGAGGGTATGGAAATGATAGAAGGTAGGAGCATTACTACTCACCAGTACATCATGTGGTGCGGTAAAAGGTTGCAAAATCTTGAAGAAGAGCCTCTGCAACTCCATAAATGGGCACAATGTCATGACGGAGGCCCAAATAGGTGGGGTATTATGACTACGAACGGATCAGAATCATTGAACAATGTTTTTCGAGTGGCGCGCCAACTGCCTGTAACGGCAATAGTTGATCGCACATTCTATAAAGTTGTGGATTGGTATGTCAGAAGAGGTGCGGTTGCTCGAAATTGGCATCAAAATGGAATGAGACTATCAGGAAAAATCATGACAGCGTTAGAACGTCGGATTGCCAAAGGAAAGGAGCACCAAGTGATACCAATGGGTGGTGAATTTCCCATCTACGAGGTCATCGATCATGATGGAACCCAAAGAACGGTATGTCCGCTATTTTCTTAAATTTAGTATAACTTTCTCAATTTGTAATATTTAAATAACATGATTAATTGATTGTAGGGGGTGAAGGGAGACATGAAGTACGAAGTTAGATTTCCAGAAGGGGAGCAGGGAATGGCTGTTTGTGACTGCCAGAAACCGCAATTTACTGGCATTCCCTGCAACCACGTCTTGGCGGTGTGCTGTAAGAGACATCTAGATCCGATGAGATATGTAAGTCACTATTATAGCGTTGAAAATTATGTCAACACGTGGAGAGGTGAGTTTCACAGCTTCGGCAGCCACCGCAATTGGATATACGAGTTGGGAGCACCTAAAATCAAGCCGGACATAAATAAGATTAACAAGGGTAGGAGGAAGCACAAGCGAATTCCTAATGCTATGGATGTTATGGAAGCTCAATGTAGGAAGATGAATCTCACACTCCCAGAAATGGACCAACCACACGCGATATCTAAATATGGGCCCATCTCTATTCCCGCGCGAAGGTTGTTGGTGGTAGTAAGTCGTATACGGCATCCAGTTGACAACATTTACAGTCAGACGCTCAAACTGGTTACGATATTGCGATACACCTAAGTTGTGAACACATTACAAATAAATATTGAATTAACACTAAATTATATTGAGAAATATAATTTAAATACATGTTTAAATAAATGTACCTCTAATAGGGTTGCCATCCCATTGATGCGGAATAGTCCATCTTGCGCCAAAAGCCAGCCTCTCCAATAGGTTTTCACCGCCAAATGGTAAATCGTGCCTGCCTCTGGGCCGGCCTATAGGAAATCGAGTCCAACACCACATCTGCAGCAGTAGTAATGGACCATTAATCGAAACCGTAGCCTTTCTGCAAGCCCGAGACAACTCACGATACAGGCAGGCAAGTACAGCACCTCCCCAATTGTAGTCCTCTTCCAGGGGTCCCAAATTCTCTAAGAACTGCAAGTACATGATCGGGACAGAACTTGAGTTCGCATCGGGAAACATCATCGATCCAAACAAGTCCATGCAGTATGCCCGTGTGTGTCGGTCGACGATCTCCTGGGGAGTGTCATGTGCCAAGTTTCCGTTAAAGCGGTCCTTCAACCATTTTAGTCGCATATGGTATTTGGATCTCCTAACTTCGCCATTGTCGGCCACCTTTGAATAAAAAAATTCATCATCACTGTCTTCATTGCCGTCATAGACCTCATGCCCTAGGCAATCTTCGATCAGTAGTGACCAATTATCATCTGTATGTCCAGCAATTGCCTTTCCTGTAAACATAGATGTTAGAGATAAAGATATACTCGATATTTACAATACAATTTAATACACTACAATACGCTAAAAAAAAGATACATTACTCTAAATATTTATACAATTTATTTACACTAAATATTAATAGGATTTATTTACACTAAATTACTCTAAATATTTACACTAAATTACTCTAAATATTAATAGGATTTATTTACACTAAATTAATTTATTCCTAAATTAATTTATTCCTAACTTTATTTACACTAAATTAATTTATTCCTAAATTTATTTACACTACATTTATTTACACTAAATTACCTGCACTAAATATAAATTACTCACAAAAGTATAAATTAGTAAGAAAAATTTGTTTACCTTGAACAGGTAAGCCCCACAGACAGCTGACATCTTCCAGTGTCACTGTGCACTCCCCCACCGGAAGATGAAAACTATTCGTCTCGGGCCTCCACCTCTCGACGAGTGCAGTGATCAACGCTTTATCAATCCGACAATGCGTCACATCCTTCATCTGGTACAGGCCTAAATAAATCAAACCTTCTTTCATCCGAGGCTGGTAATGAATGCCCATTTGCCGAGGACCAGGACGCAGTGAACGAACAGGCTGGAATGATAATTTCATGCAAAATAATGTAAAGAACAAAAATTAATTTAAACTTCCAAGTTTATTTTGAAATTTAAATCCAACACGATATTAAACAAATACCGTTGTATTCACCAACGATATCTTGTGTTGCTCAGGAGGCAATTGCAACAAGCGTTGTTCAGCAGCCATTTTGCACTACAATATAAATAAAATTACAACATAAAAAAACTCCAGTTAGTTAACAAAAAAAAAAGCCTAAATTACACTAAAAAAAGCCTAAATTATTCTACATTTATTTTTAAAAAAAACTATGACCAAGATTACTCTACATGCAAACCAAATCATTATACAATTACTAAACACTATATACAATAAATTTATACACTAAATTACTCTAAATATTTATAAAATTTATTTACACTAAATATTTATACAATTTTTATACAATTTATTTACACTAAATATTTATTCACACTTAAATTTATTTACACTAAATTACTCTAAATTACTCTAATTACTTTAACTACTTATACATTTTATTTATACTACAATACATTAAAATACACTACAATCACTAAATAAATAACACTAAAATAAACTAATTTACACTACAATACACTAAAATAAACTAATTTACACTACATACAAACTAAACTAAATAATTTTAAAAAAAAAATTAAAATTCGGATTTTTTTCCTAAATTAAAAATTCACACTACAATACATTAAATTAAACTACAATACACTAAAAAAAACTAATTTATTCTATAACTAAACTAAATAATTATAAATTTCGGATATTTTTTTCAAAAAATAAATTTAATCACGTACCCAATGAAACTTGTAGATCTGAAGCTTTTCTTGTTCTTCTCTCAAAACTATATTCAAATATGTAATTAGAATAAAAAATGGCTGAAAATTTGAGGGGTTAAAATTAAATTTTTTTGGTTTGGTTTCGGGTAGAGGAAGAGGAAGAAGCTCTAGGGTAGAGGAAGAGAAAGAAGAAGCGAGTTGGCTTCTCGGTCCCGAGTAAAGAAAACAATGGGACCGAGTTGCCTTCTCGGTCCGGAGGAAAAAAACAATGGGACCGAGTTGCCTTCTCGGTCCAGAGGGAAATTTGGTCCGGACCGAAATTCAAATTCGGTCCGGAAGTATTTGTGGATTTTCTGTGGCGCGAGGTGCGCCAATATTTAAAATAAAGGGGGACCGAGATGCCTATTCGGTCCGGAGAGTTGGGACCGAAAAGGCATCTCGGTTCTGATGGTTTTTGTAAAAACAGAGGCCATCATGCTGGTTTGGTAGAATTAATTTTTTGATTTACGGTTTTTAAAAAAAATCCCAGTATAGCAGGAGACAGAATAATCCTGACGAGTCAAAATCAATTTTGAATCTATTTTAATTTTAACTACAGGGGATTTGCTTTGAGATTGTACCAAGTAAAACACAGGACTGAGATCTCATTCTGCACGGTAAGGTATTGCACTGGATCTAAATTCCTGCTACACTGGCAACAACAGTTTTTTTTGTTAAAAAAAAAAAAACAACAGTTTTTTTTATTGGATGGCAGGAGAATGGTGATTTTCTTGTTCTTCTTTTTTTCAAGGAGAAAAATGTTCTTTATCAATCATCATTTTAACATGTTTTTTTGCCAGTTATGATTTAAAAATTAGAAATTGATAACAGTGTCCACGCTACACTACCCGCACTGTACCCGCACTATAACTATCATAACTACCTGGTGGACGTAAAAACTTCAGCACTGAATTTTTTTTTCTAAAGTATTTATACCTATGCACAGAAGTATTTACACCTATGAGGTGAACAATTTTTATGTAAATAATTGTCTCTCTAACCAAATCTCCTAACGTAACCGCACTATAAATATCTGTGGGGTACCACTCAAGCTACATTGGGGGGGGGGGGGCATACACGTTTTTAGAGGAGGTGTTTTTTCTTCGTTCAATCTTCGTTTTATCTTCCAAGTATTTATATCTATGAAGGTTAACGTTGGAACAAGTGCGGGAATTGAAAAAAGAGTGGACCATATAATTAGTGGGGACCATAGAAGAAGAGTGCTATAGAGATTTTAGAATAATAATTAGTGGGGACCATATAATATCTTTTTCGAATAATAATTGGTAGAGACCATATAATATATTTTTAGAATAATAATTAGTGGGGATCATATAATTAGTGGGGATTATAGTACATAATTTTTCTAAATGAGATGCGGGAATTTTTGAGATAATGTGAAATGAGGATACTTAAATAATTATTCTTGAAAATTAGAGGTAATATATACAATGAAAGTTCAAAATAATATTTTTGTATTCTATAATGTCCGGTGTACATTTTGAGAGTATATAAGTTCAAGATATTAACAGCTGTCAAAACCATTTTTATTTGATAAAAATGCATTTGTCTAAACAGCATTAGATAAATTTACAATGCATTAATCATCTTCCACGATAGCTAAAGACTAAAGTATATATTTAGCACTAGTCGCGTACATTGTAATTTGTAAGACACCTAAAAATTAATGAAGTTTTTTGGAAAAATGTCCATATATAGTTATCTTGACTTTAAATAAAAAAAAATTATATGGTCCTGATCAGGAGCGGAGGCAGAAAATTAACTAATGGGTGTCAATTCTTGAGGTAATTCTCAGTAATATGAAATGCTAGATTTCTCTAAATTATACATAGAGTTCCCCAAATTATACATGATATACAATAACTAATTTTTCTTTGAAAAAAAAAATAATCAACAATATAAATTTTTCACATAAAATATGGAAGTCATTTTAGGATTTCAATAACATTTTACAATAAAATATATAAGAAAAACATATATAACTACTGATTTTTGAAAAAGAATGGGATTAATCATTGTGTCCATGTATCTCCGCCCCTGATCCTGATCGAAGCATACAATTAAAGAAGCGAAATTGTCTGAATAGTAAACGTAAAATTATATATACTAGGATCCGTCCAATCAAAATCGAACGGTTGCTATACCTGAATTCATATCATCTAAGCTAATTCAAATTTTGATTTTCAATCCGGACCGTTTGATTTACTTAGACACAAATATTAAAAGAACACAGTATATTCCACTTTGAATCTGACAGTCCGGATCTAAACTCAAAATTTTAGTTACGTCAGAGAATCCCCGAGATTTTTATTAATATCCAAAGTTTAATAGAAATTAATATTTATGTCAAGAATTCTGGATTTTCGCCAAAATACCCAAGCCGGCCATAAAATGGCCGTCTTACTCCCTAGTAAACTGGGCATTTTATGGCCGGCTTACTCATTTTTTTTTTCTAACACTGAAAAATTGAATTTTTTGTTTAAATTATTTGTTAGATTACTTCTTTTGACGTATAATTAGCATATTTATACTAAAATACGCTAAATTACTTGAAATTATGTTGAATTACACTATATTACGTTAAATTACGCTAAATTACATTACATTACGCTAAAATACGCTAAATTACGGTAAATTACATATAAATAGAGACGATATCTTCACTGAAAAGGCGAAAAACGACGACGAAACTTCAAACAGCCATAAAACGGCGCTCGAGTGTCCGATTTTAGTAAATGGCCACTTTTCGGAAAGCTTGCGAAAAGACGCATGCGTCCATGCCTGCTATGTCAAATTTGAAAATTCAAAATTGTCAAAAAACTAAAGGAAGAGCCTCAAAACTTGAGTTGAAGTTTTCGATTAAAATTTTCATTTATATTATTCAATCTAAGTAGCTTAGTAAATTAGTTACATAATGAACTTGTATAATACCAATTTTTACTATTTTCAAAATTTTTTTACTATTTTTTATGATTCATGAAATATGACACAAAATCGGTCTACTTTAGCGTAATTTTGCGTAGTTTAGCGTAATTTACCGCATTTTTATCAAGTAGCGAAGTTATTGTAATTTAGTGAAATTTACCGGAATTTAGTGTAATTCAACATAATTTATTGTAATATAGTGTAATTCAACATAATTTCAAGTAATATAGTATATTTTAGTATCAATATGGTAATTATAAATCAAAAGAAGTAATCTAACAAATAATTTAAACAAAAAATTCGAATTTTCAGTGTTAGATTTCACTATTTTTCATACTTCTCCAAAAAAAAAAAAAAAATAAGTAAGCCGGCCATAAAATGACCAGCTTGGGCATTTTTGGCAAAAATCCAGAATTCTGAACATAAATATTAATTTCTATTAATCTTTGAATATTAATAAAAATCTCGGGAGAATCCGGACTCGCTATACACCACTTATAAGAGGCACCTAACTTACATGGACTACCTAACCCATTCTTTCGGGTATTGTATAAAGAAAAGACTACCTAACCCACTAGCAAAGCTTAGAAGCTAAAATCAAGTCTCCATCAATTCTTTAGGCAATAACCCTATGGCTATTGTATTTGGAGTGGCGCGTGAGGTAATAATATATTAACCCTAGTAGCTAGCTTTTTACCTTCGCACACGCTATTGTACGTTGATTTTTATTTTTTGCGAAATATTCACAGATATTCTTTAACACTAACGATTGAATAGCCTACCTACAACGGAGTCCGCATCCTTAGTATTCCGCAGATCTTGGTTCGGAATATCAACCGTTCGATCAGAATTCGGTCCTATTCGGTCTATGTCTATAATATACATGGCCTCTTTAATATTTTGTGTCAATACAGATCGAGCAGTTCGGATTCGATCTGCATAAACTCAAAATTTGAATTATTGTAGACAATATAAATTTCTTGATTCGTACATAGTTATGTTTGATTGAGTAAAGTTATTGATGATCTCCATATTATTTCTAGTATGTTATATCTATTTAGTAGTTGAAGTCTTGACTTTAATTAATCTATCTGGAGAAGTAAGATGTTAGAAATGAACATATTTCTATGCCAGTGAGTTCTACAGGTGAAGTTACCTAGATTAGAGGTGCAAACGGGTCAGATGATATCCGTTTATATCTGGATCCGTAATCTAAAAATTAAATACAAATATCCAATATCCGAATATTCTTGTAGATATGATTTTGAATTTTAGTTATTTGTATCCGAATAGTAGATATATACCATATAGTTTAATATATATATTATGAAAATATTTATGTATATATGTATGAATATCCGATATCCGATTCGTATCCGTACATATCCGTCTAATATTTGATATGTTCACAACCCTAACCTAGATAGATGGAGTAACTTACTTCAAATTAACTCATCTTTTACTCCATCTTACTACTTCTATTTTACTTCTCTTTTGACAGCTTAATTGTAAAATAAAGAATTTACTCCATCTCTTACTCCACAACCAAACACGACCCATATGAATAAAATTTTGAATTATTGCAGACACTATAAATTCTCTACTACGTATGTTGTACATGAATAAGAATAACACGGTGAATGCAGAATGTAGTATGGTTTTTTAGTTTTTACACAAAAATTCTATCTTTTTACCATAATCGGGAAATTTTAAGGCAGTGGGACAGAATTTCAAATCAGAATTTTATTATAAATTGGTAAAAATATTGTTATTTTTAAAAGAATTGAAAAACTCAATATCTTAGACAGTGGCATAACATAGTAGAGAGCAAAGGGGATTAAGCCACCCCTATAAATTGAAATTTTATACATTAGTCTATTAAATTTTGTAATTCTCATATGTATTAATACTTTTTAGCCTCCCTTATAAAATGAAATTGCACTATATTTGATTTTTTAAGCCTCCTCAATCTCTATTTTCTAGTTCCGCCCCTGATCTTAGATCTAAACATTCAAAATAATATATTACTTTTCAAGTGACTTTAGATATTGATCGTAGAACTCTAATAATTTAAATCATTGGGTACCAAGGATCCGGGTTTTCTTCTCAGACTGAGAGTCGGTGGCGGGGCCACAACAAGTTTCACATTTTTATGAAAAAATAAACATAGAGTTAAGTTATTATATTTTTCTAAATATTTTTGTGAAAATATATTTGTTGTTCAAATAATTATAAAATTATATCTCATTCTGAAAATTTTATCCTTATCACGTCACACTTCTCCACTCTATCTCAAAAGTTTTACTTCAGATCTCCTTTGTGATGTCTCTGTACTTACTCTTTTTATAAATAAATCCCTCATCCGTAAAACTCAAATATAATTTCTAGTTGCAACGTTTGTGAACAGTGCCAATGTTTTGAGTATTTTCTAGATCTACTAAGTCGGGTTTTTTTCTTTTTTAAATCGGTACTGACAAAAAAAAAATTAGTTCGAAATGACTTCCATTAAATTCTAGAACTCAATTGAATTCTACTTTGTCCGGTTACGAACTTATGATCATCCAGTAATTTGATGGAACATGATATGACATTTTTAAACAAATAACCCATCCGAGTTCCGACCTCTTTCCAAGTTCCAACAAACATGCAATTTTAACTGCATCGAATCTTTGATTTTACGAAATGGGGCCCCATGCACGTCGCAATATCAATGCACCAACTGGCATACATTCAACTTCAAGGTGGCAATTTTTTATTTTTAGAAATGTATTAAATATTTTTTAAAAATCAGAAAATATAGAAACTTACACCATAGAAGAAAATCCGGATCACTTATTCGGTTCCTTTAGAGTTAGGACCGAAAGGTAGTACAAGGCAGGAGTGGCTAAGTAAACCCCAAATTTTTCAAAAAAAATTATAAGGTACATAGAAGTTTTACTAAAATATTATTTTATATGTATTAGCCCCCAGTGATAATACAAGAAATTTAAAAGGCTTATGTATAAAAGTAACATGTACATTCATTTGCTTTGGTTTTCCAATTTATTAGACCTGACCACACATGAAAAATAAATAAAAGTTTTTTACTTAGAAATTTGTTAAAATATGAAAAAAATAGCGGTGCACTATTACGGTTACCGAAAAAAAACAAAAGCTGATGGAAATTTAGAAGGCACGATCAGCGTGAAAAGAAAGTTATTAGAAAACAAAATAAAGAAATCAATTCAAATCAGTGAACTTTTTTTTACGATAGAAAAATTCAAAATAAAAAGGTAAAATTAGCGCTCCAGTTAACAGTTTTATCGTATATTTCGACGCGTCTCTCTGCTTCTTCACCATAATTTAATTAATTAATATCTCCTCATAAGAAGCGTCCTCAAGCTTTTCTCCAACTAATTAAGAATAAGATGCATACTTCATTACTATTTTTTGGAAATAAATCTGTTGTTATTCTTTGAAAATAACAGGAACCTGTTATTCCAATTCCAACCGTTCAAACATTTTTATGTCCAAATCGCAACGAAATAAGTTTTTCATACGCGGATCTCAACGAAGATCAACGGAATAACAACAAATTTATTTCCCTATTTCTTATGTGTAATGTATCAAATCATTTATTCTTTAATTACTTAATTTCTCACTCTTTTTTTTATCTTTTCCGGAAAAGCAAAATAATAATTATAATTATTGGATTAATTTTTTCATTATTCTAGAGTTTGATTTAATTATAGTGTTATATAGATTTTGTTTTTTTAGTAAAATATTTTTTAAATATATGTTGTTTAGTCGATTAGCCCCTCTATATTCGAAGTCGAGTTATGTCCCTGTTTAAACTATGTTCGGTTATCACGGGATGCAGAGTGAGATTTTTAAGGTTCGGGAATCCATATCTATTGATAATTATGAGAATGTACTAACATGATTGTTTACAAACTCGTGAAATTTTTTATTTTTATTCTAAAAATAATTCATACCAATACATAAATATTCTTAATAATAATTATTAATATAATTAAATAAAATAAAAAATTCTGGGTCCAATTTTATACAAACTAACGAGTAGAACTAAGGTGCTCCTAAGCTCACCAAGCCCTTCTGTGAGCGCGACTCTAAAACCTATCAAATTGATTTCAAACGACATTTCCAAACCGTTAGATGTTCAATCTATATTAAAATGTGCTTGGAGACCAAATTTTACATTTTTTGGAATTTTTTTACTATTTATTAAGATGGTTTGAAAATCGCTGTTTTCCAATGGTGCAGAATTTTAATAAAAACAGCGATTTTCAAACCATCTTAATAAATAGTAAAAAAATTCCAAAAAATGTAAAATTTGGTCTCCAAGCACATTTTAATATAGATTGAACATCTAACGGTTTGAAAATGTCGTTTGAAGTCAATTTGATAGGTTTTAGAGTCGCACTCACGAAGGGCTTGGTGAGCTTAGGAGCACCCTAGTTCTACTCCAAACTAACCTACGAATGGGTTATGCAAATTAAACCCCAATAGATCAAAATCTCACCTGTTCGGCAACGCCTCTTAATCCGCACTAAGATTAAGTCTTAAACTTAAGAAATCAATGTTCAGTTGTCTACAAAACCCAAAACCTCTCAACTACAAAATAGAGCTCTAACAATTAGACTATAAGGAAACATTTGATTATTATTGAGGGGACTGGCTATATAAAAAGTTCTAAAAAAATAAATTTTAATATACATAACTAAAATTTTAAAATTATAGAGGTGGCTTAGCCACCTTTTCAATACACTGAGATCCGCCCCTGGTGATAGCTAAGGAAGTTAAAAGAAATGGTAGATGTGCCTTAAGACTCGTACAGAGAATTAAGATCTGGGCAAAATGAGGTGATCTTAATCCGTACTAAGAACCGATATTCGGCAAAATTAAGCGGCTAAGGAAACTAAAGAAAGTTTAAAGAAGCTTTGCCGAACAACACCATTAGATTTTGGACAAACGAACAGATCTTTAGACAATTTCTAAGAAACTGAATTATTAATTCGGTTCCTAAGAATTTGTTTGCAAACCATGAATATTTAGTGGCTTAGGATTGAGATCCGGTTACAAACTCAAAGGACCTGAGTCAATAGATCGATTGACCTTAAAAAAAGTCTAAATGATGCGAATTTATGATTTGATTTCTCCTGGTGCATTGAAAACTTGTTTCCATATCTCTCCTTCCCTCCGAAATATTTAAATATTTCTAGAAATAACAATTATGATGAATTTAGGGCCCTATTACAAAACAAACAAAACACGCCACTAATGTAGATTGTAGGGTTCCTATGCAAAGCTCGGCACGGGGTTTGAAAGGATTTGAAAGCTCCATATTTTTATCTTATGACCCCAACCATTTAGCTTTGTTTCGGAAAAACAATTTTCTTTGTTGTCATTGTTTGTGGGGTATGGATCATTGTATATTGTATTGTTTCAATGTTACAGCGCTTGTCATAGAAATGACCTCTGTGGAATATTTTAAAGCGTTGCGTTACTGTTGAATACTTAAAATTTAATTTGTTTTGAACGATTCTAGTCTAGATCTATTTTTTTTTATGGTATATATATTTGAGTAGAACTAGGGTGTTCTTAAGCTCACCAAGCTTCTTTGTAGCTGAACTCAAAACTCATTGGATTGATTTCAAGCGACGCATCAAAACCGTTGAAACTAATCTACTCATCACTACATGTGATGAGTTTATATGTCAAATTTATAAAATTTTAAACTAATTTAATATAAAGTCAAGCAGTAAAAAAATGATGAAAAATGAACACATTAATTTTTTTTTTTGAGAGAAATGAACACATTAAAATTAACTTATAAACCATTTTTTTTTACCGCTTGACTTTATACTAAATTAGTTCAAAATTTTATAAATTTGATATGTAAACGCATCACTCGTGAAGTAGATCGGTTTCAACGGTTTGGATGCATCGTTTGAATTCAATTCAATAAGTTTTTGAATTAAGCTCACAAAGAAACTTAGTGAGCTTAAGAACACCCTAATTTACTCTATATATTTTACATGCGTTATTAAGACTATGAATTTTTTTTTTATTGATAGAAGGCTAAACATATTTTATTTTATATCGACCTAAAATTTTAGTACGAAATTGTTTCCTTTTAGCATTTCAATTAATGTTGCTAAATAAAGTTATTAAAAGTAGTGCTAAGGGTCTATAAAAAATTGTTACTTTACGGTCAACTTTTTTAAGAAAAATTTCGAACATCCGATTCTGGTTGTTAAACATGATTTCCATACTAAAATATTATTGGAGATCAAATTTTATATATTTTTACTATTTTTGTAAAAAAAAATTTATCCTCGACTAACTAATACTGACAATCCAGCAGTAAATAGTTTCTTTTTTTACTTACAATATAAAAATCTAAAAAAAATATTCAATTTCGCGTTCAATGAAATTTCATAATATATATTACATTTAGCGATTCAGAAATTATTTCAATTTTAAATATAAAAAAATAAACATAAATTACCGAGACTTTTTTTACTTTGTATATTTATAATCCCATAGCACAACACATAAATAACTTTTTAATTTCATGAATCATGCTAACTCTTTACAGTCCTACCCAAACAAACATATGGCTCGAGATTTATTTTAGAGATGAATTGAAGGATTTGGGCAATTAAGATATGTTCGTGCTCGAAATAAAGATAAAAATATGTGAAGTACAAGAATACTTTTTGACAGTGCAATTGGGAAGAGAACCACATTTTGGTCTAGTGATAAAAATAATATTTTTTGTATGAGAGATTGCAAATTCGAAATCCGAATAGAAAAATCTTTTGTAGATATTAAATAGTTGGGTAATCTGATCTCTAATACTTACTATATAAAAGAAGACAATGCAATTGGTAATTGAGATCCGTATCAACCATCCAAACTTCTCTAGCAAAGTAGTAATCAATGCTTCTCCAAGCATGGAGCGAAGAGAGAGGATTAAAGGAAGTAGGAACTGGACCAATTCATCCTTCAATTCCCTCTCTATTCATCCTCCGCACAAATACGAGGAATGTTTCTAATCAGATTGTTAGAATCCTACAATTTAACTTTATTTCGGGGCCTTCGGGTAAAAACCATGTATAAAAAAAGAGCACACAATATAATTATATTCGTCGATTTATGACCGTAAGAGGGGGGGGTTAAAAGTAAGACACATGGGTGATACCTAGATCAGGCTATAAATTATGACTGTAAGAGCGGGCCTTAAAAGTTTTCTGAGTTTTGATACCTACCGACTTTGAACAAAAAAAGTTTTATTTTCGTACACGAGTGCAATAACAGAGTTATCAAATTAGATCCGTACTATTTTTTTTTTCAATATCGATATTATTTGCGAAATTTACAAATTTTTTAATTATCGATACTTTAGTATATTACTTGCAGTTAAAAAAATAAATTATTTCCCGTCATTATACTTGTACCGAATTAGAATTAAATTTTTGTTTTGTTTTGAATTTCAAATCCGTTAACAAGGTGGTCAAGGAAAAACAGCAGCAGCCAGGCGTGGATGTGGTCATGTGAGTAAATAGAGGGACTCATTTGTGCTTTTTCTCTTTTGTTTGGAACCATGCGAGCAACAACTTAGCCTTTTTCTCCTTTCGGTTACATTCTTTCTTTTTTTGCGGTTTGCCCCCTCTGTTTTTACTTTACAAATAGATAAAACTTTCCGTTCCCCATAAGCCCCTTTCCCCCTTTTTTCAGGTATTCAAAAGGTCTTTAACTTTCTTACCTAGTTCGATCCAGGCTACATTTTTTAAAATATTTTTCTAGCGTAATTGCTTGCTCCAGGTCACATTTGCAGTTCTGCTACGAATTCTTTTTTATAATAGCCAGAAATATGCATCAGCGCGTGATTTATTGCGTCTTTTTTTGCCGAGTAAGAAAGGCTAATGAGAGCATTAATTTAAATTAAAACGTTTAGCACAACATATCTAGAAAAATGATACAAAAGTTACCTAGTTTTTTTTTTTTTTTTCCAATTCAATTTGGATACCACGCTATATTTTAAATTTGAACATGCATAGGTTATACTTATAAGATAATGTCGAATTGTTAGTTATTTCGCTTCATTCAGTTTTGTCAGCGAGGTAATTAAATATACATTTTAGTATACAAGCACACAGTTTTGTCACAGAGTGAGTTTTTTTTTTCTGACAAAAAAATATAAAACCTCGCGAAATATTCAATATGATTATTAATCGAACTATTTGATCAATATTAAATATAACTATTTATAATTTAAGACATAAGTGTCACGATAGGCCGATAGCAAATATTTTCGTCAAGAGCTGGATCGTTAATTGCATGATATCATGTTGTTATTTAGCTCGGACCACTAAATACTAACATTTCGATTATATTTTACATGCCACTAAGTACTAACATCACTAGTAGTTCGTTATTTTATTTCTTATACATGACTCACATTTTCCGTAACAAATAATGCACACTTTTAAAAATTGTAAATCATTAACACTGTAAGCGGTTCATGCTGGCAAGTGTTATATTAATTTTCTTTGACGATAAAATTCATTCCTTAAAGGAAAAATATATACTGATTTTCTCATTCAATTATTATTGTTTGACTAAATCTCGCTTGGCTTGACTTTTGAGTTTTTCTTATCTTTTGCGAGAACGGAGTAGGTCCGATGCCCATCGGACCTACTTTTAGGTTCAACGCCACGCTGACCGCTCGATCTAGTACAAGATTTGTGCGCACGAAAATTGAAACATATACGCACGGAGTTTAAAGCATTTCGCACGAATCTGAAAGTAAATCGATGGTGATTAAACCCATCGAACCGAGGTAGGTCCGATGCCCATCGGACCTACTCTCAAGTCATCTTTTGCAATGAAGGTGTTTCAAATTGAAGTTCCCATTCGCTGCATTGTTTTTTTTTTTTGGGATAAAAATATCTTGTCATATGTGGGGGCTATAAAAATAATTCGATGATGCAGCAAAAGTATGTATTTACACGGTAATTTGTATTTTTGTCATTAGCAAAGCAAGATTAAAAATATTAAGACTAAGCTCTCGTATTATACGCGTTGGTTCGAAATCGGTCAAATAATTTACCTTCTGCTAACTAAAATAAACCGGTTAAAATATGTGGAAAGAATATTGTGTACTTTACCAAAATTCCAACAAACAATCTCAGTAAAGGGAGTTCGTTTGAAATTAAAAGCAAACGTAGTTGTTTAGTTGAGAATCTTAACAAAACTAATTATTTACATCAAAAAATTTAGCAAATAGTTTTTCGTGCTTGACTTTCCTCGAATAGATGCAGCTAAAAAGTTCATTGTATTCTTAAGACAAGCCAACGTTTTCGGTTGGGATCGTTCGATCTATAATAAACGTGTTAGATTAATTTGTTAACATATTCAATAATCTATCCTAAATGATGTCAGGAGGATGATCTGGTTCATTTGCTTTGGATAGATAATCCAGGTTAAAAATGTATGATTACGCGACTAATGGCTCGTGGTTTTAAAAAAAGGATATAATCTTTCTATTATAAATACTATTAACAATTAAGTCAGTCAAAATTATTTTTTATTTTGAAAAATAAAAGTTAAAGATCAAGTTGCTCAATTAGGGAGCGGAGTAGGTCCAATGCCTATCAGACAAAATTTTAGCTCAATGGATAGCGCTTCCTTCTGATTTGTTTCGAGATGCGTGCACGCCATTTCATATTTGTGTGTGTCAACTTCAATATTCATGCAAATTAAATATGTACGCATCTCAAAACGAATCTGATGAAGCGCTACTCATCAAACCTAAATTTAAATTAGATGAACATTAGACCTGCCTTTTTCTATTCAACTATTTAATGTTCACTGGAGAATTTAATATCAAACTTGTGTCAAAATTAATTTAATTAACAAGATCAAAATGATATCTTCATAGTTATAAAGAAATAAAGTAACAAAACTAATGTTACAAAAGTGTTCAAAACTTGATAGCGGGTACGGGTGGCAGCGAGCTGGTTCAGATCGAGTTAGGTCTAGCTCATAATCGTCTTGTTTAGCAATTGAGTAAGATGGATCGAGCTGGGATTAGAGGGCCGAGCTAAAACCTAAGCTCATAATCAGACCGAACCATTACCGAGTTGGCTCGTTTAGCTCGATGTGTTTGGTTGGATCTTGTTTTAAAAAGAAAATATATTCTACAAACTTTTTGGATCGAGCCCATAAAATCATATAAATTAACAAATTCATACTTGGACCAAGATGGCTCGCCAGCTCACGAGCAATCTAGACCCAACTTAAACTCGTTAATTTTGAACCGAGCTAGTGACGAGCTGGCTCGTTAACAGGTCAAACCAATAACGAACAAACTGTTAACGATCGAGTCACCGGTTGATCCGGATTGATCCAGACCTACGGGTTTTTTTTGCCAGTCCTAGACTAGTAAGACTGATGGCTTAAAAAAGGGCGAACGAAAATAAGAAAAACGAAAAAGAAGAGGATCTATGTAAGAGAAAGTACACAAGAACATAAGCAAATTTTAAAAAACTCCAGGACAACAATGTAAAAAGATCTCGTACTCATACAAAAAAGTTTGTTTACGCATGCCGGCATGCGCCACTACGAATTAAATTTTATGCATATATTTATTTATTTTCAGGAATGCTCTGTTCAGAATGGCACCCTTACCAACAAAACTCTACCTCAAACCTTTTTTTTCTCGAATTAAAATAATAATGTGATGATTTGAATATACCGTGATTTAGAGCATAATCATGAATCATATGATGAAACCAGTGATATCATTGCATAATGATAATATTGGACTATTTAACAAGGGACTGAAACTTGACTCGCAATTTCTCAGCACAAGACAAAGAGGCAATGAAGATTTAAAGGTAGAATGACAGATATTTAGTTCTCGTATCTCTAAAAACATTTAAGGCAAACAAATTTAATAAATTGAAAAAGGAAGGCAGCAGGTTTGTAATCCGAATAAAAAATTACTTTTGAATTTCAAAAAATTAAGTGATTTGATATCTAATCTTTACTCAAAATCAGAAAAAAAAAGTTAAACAAACTTGTGCTATGATAGTGAGCATTTTAATAATAAGACTTCAAATATGATCTACAAATTTAAGAGCACAAACAAAATAGAAGAAATCGCTCAAATTACAAAAGTTCAGTGAAGTTCTATGTTGAGATTCCTCTGGTAAAAACAATGATTGCAAGTGCCTTTCAAATTATCATTATTTTCGTTTGTTTTTTTTTTATAATTTGACTTGAAGGGACGAGGATAAAGAGAAACGATAAGAAAAAGAACTTAAATGAAATCAACAAAAGGATAAAAGATGCAAAAATATGAACAGAGTAATAATCAGAGACAACTAATAATAAATTACTCAAACCTAATTTTATTTCTCACAATCTCTTTGGCACCCAGATACTTGAAATTCTTTTTTTTTTTTTTGAAAGACTTGGTAACGCTCAGATACTTGAAATTCACTTTCTAAATTTCATGTCCATACAAATACGTGTTCACGGATACAAAAGCATCCGAATGAGACTTGATAGAAAATAATTATTTGAGTCACCGCATATAAGAAAGGGAGAAACTTAAAATTAAGTAGACATAGTAAAAAATATCCAAGTGAAAATTTCCATTTGAACTCGAAAAGAAATCTGATTTAGGAAGAATTTTTTCCATGTCAAAGAAAACAAAAATTGTGTGTGCGGCTCTCTTTGGTCAAATAAAAATTAGAAACGTATAAAAAAATCTTCTATTCTGAAAAAATTCCGACCGTTAGGCGTTTTATAAATTTTTGAATTTGAATGAACTTCATTTGTAAAGTTCGTGGTACCAGAAAGTTGCCACTATTTAATTTGAATTATGCATTTAATATCAGATCGTTTAGATCTGATTTTTGTTTGAGATTTTTTTTAATGGTACTCGTGTAAAATGAAAGAAATAATTTTGTGTACGTACTTGCAATATTAAATGTACCTGTTTTTTTTGCACTTCTAACTCGGTAAGAACTATCAAATATCAATGCATCGATTATCTTGCGGGGAATTAAATTACTTTATTTATTTAATTTTATGTCCGCTAGACTAGTGTTGTAAATAACGGTACACGCACGTTGGATGGACAGATTATCGCCAAACGATTTATCGAGAATAATCGGAAATAATCGATCATAATTGGAAATAATCGGCTGATTAGTTGAGAAAAACTGTGATGATTTGATCGCTGCCAACGACTAATCGGTCCAAACGGCTGTTTTTTACAACACTGCACTAGACAATACAAGAAGCTTTTAGCCAATTTTGTTTAAATCTATCGATTAGTTCTTGGAATCTTTATTACCATAATCACCAACATCTAGACAATTGAAACCATAATTAACCCAAGTGGTAAAACAATTTAAAAAAAAATGACATGAGTGCTCATTTGAAGTTGTTGTCCCTTTTTATTCTTTGTTTAACTTTTGGCGCTTGCAATTATTATGTCAGGGGTAATGATTTGGGACTAAGGAGGCTTGTGCTCTGGGTTGTAAATTTTTAGGAAAAGTTGGGACATGGCGTGCGTGAGTTCTGTCATGCTGACATGGCAACTCTGGGGCATATCTTTTACTTGTACAACTTTTCATATGGTGGGTCCCACCTTTTTTTTTTTTGTGATAAAATGTGAGACCATTGCCCTAATTGATGAGATTTGGTCCTTAAAAATTGGTAGGCCTAGAAACTGTTTCTAAGATTGGGCCTTTATTTCTAGTAACGGAAGCCTGGAAAATGTAATTTATGCATTTACAGGAAGAGAGAAAAATGATCAGCAAACCTTGCACTAAAATATAATGACAATGTTGTTAATTAATAAATACAACATATTAAACAGATGCACTATGAGTGGAAAAATTATTATATATACAAGCTTTCTAGCAAAGAAATTATATAGAAAGAACATTTGTTGTCCTAAGAAATAAAAAATGCTGAACCGCGTAAAACTGAATAAAAAACATGTTTGTCAAAACAAGGAACAAAAAATAGAAAGCAACAAAGTGTCGGGCGAATGATATAATGCACTATGATGTTTGTTCTACTGTTGCATTTGTTGAAGTTTTTTAACTGAATTGTCGATTTCACGACGGGATGCCTCCCAGAGCTGGTCTTCTATCCCCAACTTCTGAAGTTCTTCAAAACCCATTTCCACTAACAAACAAGAAACAATATGTGCAAATTTAGCTTTGAAGTGTTAAAAATGATTCTGTTTGTTGTAGATTTCAAGAAGCAATGTTTAGAATGTCATAAAAGAAAATCAAGAATCTCAAAAGGCCGTGCAATCCATGCAAAATCACTAAACGAAGAAGACGGGATAAATGGATGCATTTGATTTGGTTATTTTTCAAAAGCCGTTTTAATTTTATATATCCATGATTAAGTCTCCATACAAGTTAACACAGTAACACTTTGTTATGAAAAATCTTAAGGGTTTCATGCATGACCCACAAAAAACTCAAGCACGTCTATCAAATTATCAGAGGGGAGGGTGGGGGGGGGGGGTGGGGGGGGGGGGGGGGGGGGGGGTTGGAGTTTAGAGAGTTACCATCAATGGCATCTTGGGAGTTCGGTTGTTTGTCGAGGCGGTCGATCCAAAACTGTAACCTTTCTTCAGCTATATCTTGTTCTACATTGTGCAGTGTAGCCCTTTTCCAGAAGTATGCAAGCCACGCCTGTCACCAAGAAACGATTGAGGCAAAGAAATGATATGCACAAGTTTTATATTTATAAAATATATGTAAATATATGCAAAATTATAGTGCAATTAGGCTTTTTGAAGGGACCTGCTTAAACATGACATCATCAGCTTCATCACCAGTTAAATCTGAAAATATTGGAAGCATGTCAGTATGACCTATGGACATCATATATTTGAAAAAAAATTAAATTGCACCTTGAAGATTTGGAAATGAAATAACAGACAAAGGGATGAAGTTAATTACCGAATGCTTCCATGTACTTGGAATCACTAGGGGATTGGAAATCTGCAGTAACAAGCACAATGTAGTCATTGCATATGAATAATTTTAGCAGTTTTAATTTAATTAAACCTAATTATGAAGAGGAAACATACCGACGACAGATGGTTTGAGCATATTAGAACGCCTATGTTGCCCTAATGCAAGTACAACTGCATTCTCAACCTTCAAATTATAACGGCAAGCATGTTATTATGATTATATAAATGAAGAGAGTTGAAAAATAACTCATGCAACTAGGGGCAAAACACAGTATACAAAAAAGACATCTGGATAAAATTTTGAAGGAAAGAAAAACCTTTAGAAGAGCTAGTTCTTTTAATCCTTTTTCCACAGAGAGCATGCTTTCTATGTTGCCTTCTCCAACAATATCATTTATTTCTCGAGCCGGCTTGGTCCTTTTCTCCGTATCTCCTTCTTCTGTATTGTATTAACAAAAAATATAATTAAATAAATATCTGCATCTAGAACTAAATTGGACGAAAGATGGTAGCACACCTGTGCTAGAAGATTCTTCTTTGGCTCTCTGGCCAGCTGATATAACATATTCAAAAGGAAGAGGAGCAAAGGAAGACCAATGCTCGTGCTTTGCGGGAGCGATTTCTGGATATATCCCTACATATTACTAGAATGTATAAAAGTTCATTACCACAAAATATAATAAATATTAATTTAATGAAAAAAATATTAACCATATTTGACAGATAAGCCCCAGTATCTGGCAAGCCAACACCTCTTCATTACTGCCTCTTCCTACCAAAAAATCAAACATCAAATTGTGTTTGTTGGTTTTTTCAGGCCAATTGAATTCAAAATTACTCAAAACTCACCAATTCTTCTTCAGTTAGGACCATTCTGTGTGTCATGGTGCGTACTGCTTTTGCATCGGTCTCTGCTTCTCTCAGTTTTTTCATAGTTGACTCAATTTTGTCTCTAGCATCCTATGTTGAGTTTATGTAATTAAATGTCAAGGAATGACTAACTTACGTGAATAAATGATGTGTGAAAATAACTAAAAACAAACAAAAGATATTTTACTTCCAATTTCTTCTTAAGTTTTGTCATTTCCTCGCCTTTATCCTCTTTATTACGAATCATCGTTTCTTTCATCTCTTTCTGTTAGTTTGCATATGAAATCAAAATGTAAGAAAAAAATATCAAAGAAAAATTATATTGATTTTAAAATAGAAATATTAATAAATTAGTAACAATACAAATTTACCTCTCTTTTAAGTATAAGTTCCTCTTTCCTGAATTAATTAGCAACACAGGGTCAATAGGCAAGAAAATAGAAAACATAAAAAGTACAAATTTCATGAGCTTACCTTTTCAATAAACGTGCCTCCATAGATAGCCCATCTCCTAAAGATGCAACCTACAAGGAGTTCACAAAAATTATATAGGTACATTAATTTTCAAAATTATAAAGAAACTCGTCTTAGTGTTGGTATCATAAAATTCTTTACTATATTCAAAAGCACATATAATGACCTGTTTCTCAAGAATCCTGGATCTTGCATCTGCTTGTTGATACTTTTTCTCGGCCAATAGCAACTGCATGGCAAATTAACAAACTTCTGGTAAATACAAATGGAAAAGAAAATGAATTGCACATGTATAAATAGACTATACCTTGTCATGGAGTGTATCATTCTCTTCTTGCAAAAGATCTACCTACACACATATAAACTTAGCACATGAATGTCCAAAACAATTGAATTTGATTGATCTGCTAACCATTGTACCTTCTGGAGTATTACAATAAATTACAACTCTTTCATCAAAAGAGAAAAAGAACTATAAACCGAAAAGGAATAGATTGACATCCTTACATGAATAATTCCTCAAGGAAATAACATTGTACAATAAGTAGGTCAAATACAATTAAATACAAACTCAGATTGAACATGTAAGTATAATGGAACATGCATCATACAAAGAGTACCTGGTCCATTAATGCATCTGTCTTGCCTGACTCTCTGGTATCTGCCAGCTTTCCATTTACTCTGAAATTAGTATTTCACACAATAGTGCTCACAAATCACAACAAAGATAGGAAAAATAAGTGTGATTATATCTCTCTGTGAATTGTCATCTCTTGTATTGTGATAACTAGCTGGTCCCAATCGGTGTGCATCGTATCATCACAGTACCAAAACCAAGCATTCCAATCATTCATCCGGGTGTTTCATTGCCATTAAATAAAAATACATGGTAAGCTCTTTGTCTAGACAGATAGGAAGAATTAGATTTTTGCTCCAGTTACCACTTTTCAATAGGAAAAATATTAAATTTATTTCAGCCGTTCGATAAACTAAGGGCAATATGAAAAAATTAAATTTTCAATTTTGACATTTTTTGGTAATAAATCTAATATGTTAGATTTTAATAAGAGTTAGTGTGAGGTTTGCTTGTCCCACTCTATATTCGTACAAATAGATTTTTACAACATTAATTAATTAACTTAATATATCTAAATAACTCAACAATTTATATTTTACCTTTGATGGTTTGCAGGTTTCTGGGAAGGGATATCTAAAGTCGGGAGAGGAGATGGTGTACGCACTGTCGAAGGCTTGAGTGGTGCTGTGTAGGCCCGTAAAGGCGACTTTCTTGAAACAGCAGAGTGTGGCACAGCAGTATTTTCGACAGCACCGCGACCTAACTACAACATTGATACCATAATTTGATTTATTGTTTTGTCTATATAGATCAAATCTATTGAATTTATTACAGAATGTAAAAAGCAGAAAAATATTGTAATTAAATGCAAATAATGCTGAACTGGCAAGTTTGTTCAGTAACAGTCTCAACTGGCAGGAGGACATGCCAATGATGGATACCACAACAGAGAAATTTAGTTAATTTGGATACCTGGTACAACTTTCATTTTACAACAAAGAAAGATTGAGTTTTTTTTTTATCATATATTAAATTAAATTAAATTGGGATACTCAAGTTTCAAAAAAAAAAATTTCTTTTTGAAATAAGGGCTCCCATTAATACAGGCATATATTTTAGCTTAGATGCTTCTTGCCGAAATTGAACATGCGATTCTTTGTAAAAGAGTCAAAATCCATCCTCATCGTCGGTTTTAGACCTATGATTCTTCAAATTATCTATTGAAAGGGAGTATATAAGAAAAAACAATTCAATTTAACAGAAGTACCGCCGGAGACGGAGAACGCTGCCGTCCATTAGAATTCTCTGCTGATGAGTTGACAATAGTGGGTCCCCCAGCAGGAGGAACACGGACAGCCACTCTACGGTTATTGAATTGGTCCAGAGGGGCGACGGGGGGACCACGGTCATACTCATAACCATCATCCTCATCTAATTCATCATCGTAACCAGCATCATGGTAGTCGTCTTTTTGGGACCCACTGACAGAGGCACGTTTCATCATGGCCTGGGCAAGCCGGACGTTTGCAAGCCTTGCGGCATCTCTCTGTGCTCTCTTCACTGTGTTCCCGTTTGGTTCCATTTTAGAGCGCGAGAGAGAGAGAGAGAGAGAGCGAGAGAGATTGTTGCGTATGAATGTATGAAATGCTAATTCTAATTTTTCTAATCGGCGTTGGGTTAAGATCCTGGAGTATTCAGCGAGGGAAACTCTATGAGCAGGGCGCGATCTTCAAAATATTTGCCTGGACCTGGCCTACGCAACGCCTATATATTCTTGTCTCACTTTAAATTTTTGGTCTTTCGCTCATTAGAAATGTTGAAAATTGAAATCCAGTAATGATCAACTGAAAGTTTTTTTAAATTGACAAGATCGATAGTCAACTTTATTCAAAGTTTCGGATAAATATATCTATAGAGGTCTTTTGACTTTGCATGAGGTACAACTTTTATTTATATATATATATATATATATATATATATATATAGAGTAGAACTAGGGTGCTCCTAAGCTCACCAAGCTCTTTGTGAGCGCGACTCTAAAACCTATCAAATTGACTTCAAACGACATTTTCAAACCGTTAGATGTTCAATCTATATTAAAATGTGCTTGGAGACCAAATTTTACATTTTTTGGAATTTTTTTACTATTTATTAAGATGGTTTGAAAATCGCTGTTTTTATTAAAATTCTGCACCATTCGAAAACAGCGATTTTCAAACCATCTTAATAAATAGTAAAAAAATTCAAAAAAATGTAAATTTTGGTCTCCAAGCACATTTTAATATAGATTGAATATCTAACTGCTTGGAAATGTCGTTTGAAATCAATTTGATAGGTTTTAGAGTCGCGCTAACGGAAGGGCTTGGTGAGCTTAGGAGCACCCTAGTTCTACTATATATATATATATAGTGGCTAATATCAAAACGTTTGCATCAAGGTTCTCGTGCAACCAAGTCGTTTTCGAATTTTCAAAGTCCAAACAGTCGATCCAAACCGTTAGATGTTCAATCTATATTAAAATCTGCTTGGAGACCAAATTTTATATTTTTTGGAATTTTTTACTATTTATTAAGTCACTTTGAAAATTGCTGATCCGGATGAACAGTAAAAACAGTGCAACCAAATTCTGGACCATGTAATCACCAATTTTCAAAGTGGCTTAATAAATAGTAAAAAAAAATCAAAAAAATGTAAAATTTGGTCTCCAAGAAGATTTTAATATAGAGATCATATCTAACGGTTTGGATCGAATGTTTGAACTTTGAAAATCCAAAAACGACTTGGTTGTACGAGGGCCTTAGTGCAAACGTTTTGATATTAGCCAATATATATATATATATATATATATATATATATATATAGAAAATTGCTAATATGCTATGCACAGCATAGAGGGCCGCCGTGCTACGGCTCAATATTTGAGTTTTTAAAATTCTAACGGTCGATCCAAACCGTTCAACATGATCTCCATATGGATATGTACTTGCAAACCAAATTTTATATTTTTTAGAATTTAGTTTGCAAGTACATATTCATATGGAGATCATGTTGAACAGTTTGGATCGACCGTTAGGATTTTGAAAACTCAAATATTGAGCCGTAGCACAGAGGCCCTCTATGCTGTGCATAGCACCGTAGCCAACTCCTATATATATATATATATATATATATATATATATATATATATATATATATATATATAGCAAAGATAGGGTGTGATGTGCTCATTAAAAGAGTTTAGTGAGCACAACTCCAAAAGTCTATTGGATTGACTTCAAATGACGAATTCAAACCGTTGAAATCCATCTACTTCATGAGTGATGGATATATGCCAATTTTTTAAAGTTTCAAATTCATTTCGTACAAGGTCAAGCGGTCAAACAAATAATGAAAAATGAATATATAAAACAAATTAAAAAATAACTTACAAAATATTTATTTTGTTACCGCTTGACCTTGTACTAAATGAATTCGAAACTTTTAAAAAATTACATGTACATGCATCACTTATGAAGTAGACAACGGTTTGAATTCGTCAATTGAAGCCGATCAAATAGACTTTTGGAGTTGTGCTCGCCAAACTCTCTTGGTGAGCATATCACACCATAGAATTGCTATATATATATATATATATATAACTGATGCGCTCGTGAAATTCAAATAGTCTTGCCAATATCTTTACCTAAAATTTCTAATATAATGAGGGTCTGTTCGGCAACATAAATTTTTATGGGAATGGAAATTTCAATTTGTCAAAACCAAAGTTATTTAATTTATGAGAAATTTTAGAATATAAGTGTTCGGCAAATGCATGAAAAATTTGTTAGGATGTTAGTTTTTATCTTTTTATAGAAGATGTAATACAAAAATTAAACTATATTAAGTGTATTGATATTAATCACTTATTATGATCAAATTAGCTTAATCTATTAAAATTGAGTGTTGCTAGTTTAATTATACTTGTTTAATTAATTTTTTGTATTATTATGTTGAATTTGTTTAATTAATTTTTGTCTTTGTGTTTGGTTAATTGTGTTTGTTTTATTTCATTATTAAATTGTGTTTGTTTAATTGTGCTTGTTGTTAATGAAAAAGAAAAATAGCTTCAAGAGTAAATTTGATTTTGAAAATTATATTGTTGGTATATAAAATTAATAAACTTCACGATATTGGCCTTATATTTGATCAATTAATTTAATATTATTTAGAAAATTATAAGTTTATGTTGCTGATGGGGAAGAAATAATAAAAAATAAAAAAAATTAACAAATCATTCTTGTTAAGAACAAAAAATAATTGGAAGTTCAAAGTTGTTTAAACCGAAATAAATATTAAACAAAGTCAATTTGAAATGAGGAGTTGGAAGCTCAAGTGATTGAGAAAAAAAATTTAGCTCAAAGTCAATTTTATTTTTGTCACAAATTATAAGAGTTGGGAATGATAATGAGTAATGAGAATAAAAATGGGTAATTCAACTTATTGCATTGAACACTATATTTGAAAAGTAACCTATTTAATTTTTTTGCCCAAGAAAAACTATAGGAACATGGGTAGCCGAACAAGCTCTGAAGGTATCATGAAAACTTTTTACAAAAATAATGTTTGTAATAATGAGTTACGATACTTCGTCTTCAGAAAATAAAGCAATCACTTTTTATGGTTTTATGTCACACGAAAATTCACAAGTTTTCCTATCACACCGGAGGAGGTGCACAGTGCAATAATGCAGATGCCAAAAAACAAAGCCAGTGGCCCCGATGGTTTCCCTATTGAATTCTTGCAAAGATTTTGGGCTATCATGGCAATAGAAATTGTCACTATAATTCAAAATCTGCACAATGGTCGAACCGACATCTCCTCCTTAAATAAAGCCGCTATTACTCTCATTCCCAAAAAAAATCAACCTACTAGAATCGGTGACTACCGACCGATAAGTGTCATCAATACGGTTGCAAAAATCATATCCAAGGTCCTGGCAAACCAATTGCAACCGTTCTTGCAGACCCTCATCTCCAACAGTCAGACGGCTTTCATCAAAGGAAGATCAATCATGGAGTCGTTTTTGGTGGCCAGGGAAATTCTAAACTATTGTGCCAAAAGAAAGGTCCCGTCCGTCTTATACAAAGTGGATTTTGAAAAGGCGTTCGATACGGTCAACTGGTGCTTTCTCATCAACCTGTTGATTGAAAGAGGTTTTCCACCAAAATGGGTCTCCATCATTCTTACCCTCCTAAAATCATCATCGTCCATGATCAGAATAAACGGGGGCTCTTCACCATTCTTCAGGCACACTCGGGGGGTACGACAGGGCGACCCTCTTTCTCCCCTCCTGTTTATCCTTGTCACGGACTCCTTACACTGGCTAATCAGGAACTCCATCCCGACAATGCATCCGGCAATCTACTTATCGCCTCAACCAATCCAGTATGCGGATGACACCATCATTGTAGCGGAAGCTCATCCACAGACCCTTAGAGTGCTTTCCCTAATCTTATCCATTTACGAGAGCCTAACAGGGTTGCGCATCAACCGGGCAAAGAGCTCATTTATCCCCATTGCCATTCCACAAAACCTGATTCCGACAATCCAGACCATATTCCAGAGCCCACCTTCTGTGCTACCGCTCAAATACCTCGGCCTACCTCTGTCCGTGGGTAAGCCCACCAAGGTACATTATCTACCGCTGATAGCTGCGATAGAAGGCCGGGTTGCCTCCTGGAAATCATCACTGCTGTCATTTGGGGGCCGACTGACACTCATCCAGTCAGTTCTCTCATCGATGCCCTTACATTTCATGCAGGCCTTTCGCTTACCGAGGTGGGTAATAAAGCACGTGGATCGAATAAGACGAAACTTCCTATGGAAAGGTCACGACACCTGCAAAGCAATTAATTGCTTGGTGAATTGGGAGAGGACTTGCGCGCTCAAACAAAATGGCGGTCTGGGGATCATCAACCTACCCGTCCAAAATGAGGCACTTCTGGTTAAATGGATTTGGACACTCCAATCAAACCCGCACGGCATATGGGCAGATACCCTTCGGCGACTATGTGGCATCACTAACATCTCTCACCTTCAGACTCAAGCGAACCTCTCATTTTTCCTGAAAGACCTCATAGATCTCCTTCCCTTCTACAGGGTGTCAGTAACAACACAGGGCTCGACAACCCTCTGGATGTGGGAGCCTACTGGCCTTTTCTCCACATCCTCCGCTTACAGAACACTCCAACAGAGCGGCCTGATGTGTCGCTACTACAAACAACTTTGGAAGATCTCTGCCCCCTCCAAGGTCCGTGTCTTCCTCTGGGTCATGCTTCAAGATAAGCTATTGACAAGAGAGACATTGCTCAAAAGGGGTTGCCAGGTGACCCAAGGATGTGTATTATGTGCTGTAACCGAGCTTGAAACAATACAGCACCTCATGTGGTCCTGCCCTTACTCTATAGCCATGTGGAGAGCCTTACTGATCATATCAGGCCTGGGAATCATTCCACGAGGCACCGATTCGCACATACAACTCTGGGCCTCTAACCCGTTTTCAGGACACCGGGGACGGGCGTGGGCAACGACATGGGCGGCCGGTCTTTGGGCTCTATGGCGAGAAAGAAATCGGCGCATATTCGCCAACAAATCTAAATCAGTCATGACCTTGTCAACTGACACGGCGCTTGAAGCCCGTCAGTGGGCGCAGCATTGCAGTAGCCTTAATAGATCGACATAGGATCACATACTGATTAGTGGGTCCGGGATAATAAAGATTCAACAATTGTAAATATTTAATAACTTATCGGAGGCCCATTTGAGTTTGTGTAAATACTTTTTTATCTATGAAAATCCGTAAGATGGCAAATTGCCACCTTACCCTCAAAAAAGAAAATTCACAAGTTTTAAAAAGCATATTTGAAACAATCCTAATTAAATTATTTTCCTATAGCATGTATAATACGAATAAGATTAATTTCCTTGTTTACTGAGCTGAAGATATAGACCAGATCCACTCATTAATTACTTTGAATGTGACAACGATTTATTTCCTCGTTTAGAATTATTCGTCTCCATTGTTTAAAAACGGAGGGGAGAAGAATTTCTTTTGACCCGTAATAATATCATTTTTGGTGGGCCCAACTTGACGTATCATGCATAATGAGTTTAATGCAACCTATAATTAGATTAGTTGAATCAGGAGATCAACTCGCGACTAAATCATGAGTAGGTTTCAGTGTTTCACTTAATTTGACAAAGTTATTAAACTCGCGTGCATTGACGACCTATTTGGATAACTCATGAACTAACGGGTTGCGGATCCTAATTTATTTATCTCAACATATCTCCGGTTCAACTGAATTGAATTAAAAAATGAAAGGGAATTGATAGAGACTCAATGAGAGTTCCAACAACTCTCCATTTCATGCCTCTGGTTCATAAATTAAATACTTTTAGTAACAAGAATTTTATAATACAAACAGTACAGCAAAATAATAGGATTCGTTCAACTACATTATATTCTCTACGCATATAGAACCATTATGTTTTTTTTAGTAAAAAGCTGGTTCAAGCCGTTTTTTTATTATAAATCTCAGGTGATTTGCATTTTGAATATATAATCTTCTTGACTTAATATATTTATTTGACATGTAAATAACATTTTTAATCAATATACCCGCTAGAGGCAATTGCCGCCAATCTTATATATATATATATATATATATATATATATATATATATATATATATATATATATATATATATATGGATTTGGCTAATATGCTACGCGTAGCATAGGGCTTCTCCGTGCTACGGCTCACTTTTTGATTTTTCAAAATCCTAACGGTCGATCTGAACCGTTGAACATGATCTCCATATTAATATGTACTTGCAAACCAGATTTTACATTTTGTAGAATTTTTTTACTATTTATTAAGCCACTTTGAAAATCGCTGATCCAATGGTCCAGCAGATTTTACTGTTGTGTACAAATTAGTGTTTTTTCAAAGTGGCTTAATAAATAGTAAAAAAATTCTAAAAAATGTAAAATTTGGTTTACAAGTACATATTAATATGGAGATCATGTTCAACCGTTCGGATCGACCGTTAGGATTTTGAAAACTCAAAAAGTGAGCCGTAGCACGGAGTGCTCTATGCTACGCGTAGCACGCTAGCCATGTCCTATATATATATAATCCTTTAAACCAAATGTTCTAGACGTGATATGTTATAGAAGAATTAAGTTATTTTGATTTTATCCTAATGAGAATTGAAAAAAATCAACATAAAAACATTGTGCAAAACAAAAATTGCAATCAAAACAAAATTTGAAGGACATATTTTTTTATGCATGGATAGATCACATATAATGATTTTGTTTTAGAAACTAATCAATATTTTAAAATATTTAAGTTCTATAAATTTAGGCCTGAGAAAAAAAAACAGAGAGATATAAATTTCCTCTGCCAGTGGGAACTATAGCAAAAGTCCGAACGACTGAGTTAATATTAGATCCGATTTGCTATGGTTGTGGTATGGACCAAATCAAAGACCGAACCGATCCATTGGAGACTTTGATCTACGGCCTAGCTATCAAGGCCTCGTTTTTATCAGACGGAATTCCCACAATTAATTTGAGCGAGATTTTCCAGACTCACAAGTCACTACCTAAGTACCTATGGCGATAGCACTGACATTTTTATTAATATCTATAATTAAATGCAAATTATTAATTATATCCATCTTGGCTGGGTATTTTTAAAAATGTCCAAATCGGTCAAAAAATGACCGGCCGGGAATAGAATTAGAACCGGCCATTTTTTGTCCAGTTGGAATTAAAATTAAAACCGGCCAAAAAATAGCTGTTTGAGAATTTTTTTTTTAAATTTCAAACTCTATAAATATCTTTTTTTTTTTCATCACTCTCACAACTCACTCAAAATAACAGAAAAGAGAGAGAAAGAGAGAAAGGTGATTTCAGAGGCGATTTTCAGAATTTTTAAAAAAAAAAATTTCAACAACCTATATATTTAAATTAGTAACCTGACAACTGTTTACCATTTACCAAAATATAGTTTGTTGGCCATGTCAATGATGATTTCATTACACTGTGGTGGGAAGTTTTTGACTAATATATATGGGATTTATTACTCCAAAGAGGCAATTAATTAATTCATCGTTGATGATGATAACTCAATTTGAGACTTGAAGTCTATGATGAATGTACTGGTTATAACCCATAAAGGTGGAACTTAGAATTGACAACCTGAGTGAACACTGGAACACCCCAACCTATACCAGAAGTCCAATATTAGTGATGCTGCATGGAGAGGCTTGTACAGGTGGTTAAAGACCACTGGAAATTTTATCATAGAAATTTACGCCAAGAGAGTTCTGATAGAGTCAGGGATTAGAAGTTCTGGCCAAAATTTGGTTGCGCCAAATTATACATCACAACCAGAACCATACAGTCCCGTGGCTCTTTTATTTGTACCTGAGCCAGAACCATACAGTCCCATGGCTCATTTATTCGTACCTGACCTAAAAACATACAGTCACTTCACTTCACTCCACTACCACCCCAACCACCACCTCATACAAGACCCCAATCTAGACCCGTGCATATGGCGTCTTTATCATAACCTGCACCAGCACCTCACCCCAAACCGGCACCAGTAGACGACGAAACTGGGTCGAATTTTGAAAATATTAACGAAATTCCGAAGAAAGATCTGCAAATTGGCGATGAATTTAAGGGAGGAAACTGGGACTCTGATCACCTTAAGAGTTATGATGAAGATGGTCCAGTGCCCATTCGCAGAGAATATGAGAATATGCCGCTTAATGGCCAGACTGATACGCAACCGTTCACAGACTTCAATTATATATCTGCTTTTAAAGAAGCAAATACTGGTTATTATGGAAAATTGATTGAGTACAAAGGTGAGCTAGCGCCAGAACAATATTTTAAAAAGAAAGAAGAGCTAATAAAGAAGATTAGAGAGTACCATATTGATAAAAATCAGGATATTAGAATGAAGAAAAGTGACAAGGATCGTATTCAGTGGTGTGCAAGACTTCGGGTTGTGATTACGAACTTAGGAGAAAAACAACAGGTTTTGAAGATGCATGGGTTATAACGAAGCAAGACAAGCCTCACACATGCAGGTCTGAATACTCAAGGGAAGACCTCCATTAAGAGTGACCCATGTATGAGCATCCAGGGGTGGCAAACTGTGTGAGGTTTAAGTATGACAATGTAACTTCGAAATACAATCGACTGTGGAGGGGTCGTGAGTTTGCAATAGCCCGACAATTTAGGAGCTGGGAGAGTTCATACAGCTTGCTGGAACCACTGTTGATGGGAATCTGCGACAAGAATTCCGCCTCTAAGTACCAATTTCTAACCTGTCCTATACGAAATAAAGTCGGAGAGCTTATTGAAGGAGTTGTTCAATTCAGGGTGGTAGCCTGGGCTTTTGGTCCATGCATTGCAGCGGTTCAGTACTTGAGACCAGTGATCAATATAGATGCATGCTTCTTGTCTGGATGGTATGAAGGGAGGCTTTTAATAGCTTGTGGCTATGATGCCGAGAACCAATTACTGCCTATAACATTTGCAATTGTGCAAAAGAAGAATGGTGAGAATTGGAGTTTTTTTCTTGCAGTGGTTGAGGAATGAAGTGCTTGGAGCTGATAGTTTGTATTTAATTATGGATATTAATAAAATGTCGGGCGATAGCCAACGGACTGAATAAAAAAAAAAACTAAACTGGTCGTGTTCGACCTGATCTCACCCGTTATTAATTGAAGAAATCCGTTATTGTGCTTTATTCTCACACACCCGTTATTGATTGAAGAAATCCGTCATTGTTTTTTATTATCACACAGTAACACAGATGTTATCGCGTAAAAAAATACCACCCGTCTAAGGGTCCGGATTCCCTAAAGTAACCCAATTTTTTAGTTTAGATCCGGACCGTCCGATTCGAATCCAGCTAATCCGGCTTGAGGTGGAGTGCATAGGCCCCTTTAATCTGACTGTCCGGATCTAAACTCAAAAATTGAATTACTTTAGGAGATCCGAACTCCCGTATTGGGTCCAACCGTTCAAGGATCCAAGCAAATCAAGGAAGCTGCTCGGGAAATACTTGATGCAGCGTTATTTTATTCGGAAGATGAGGGTTCCAATCTGCATTGAATCGAAATCCGTCTAATGTCCAGTTTAAAATAATACAATTTTTGTTGAAATTCATATGGACAGTTCAGATTTAGGAGCGGTTCAAATTAGTACAGTTTCAAATCTGTTCGCACGAATACGGAATGCAAAATATATTTCATATTGTTTCGGGTTAGTTTATTTTGCTCTTCGATTCATGTCATTATTTTCCCTAAATTGCACTCTTATTTACCGGTCGTTTAATTTAGTAAGATTTTTTTTAAATAATATCTATACTAAATATTCGTCAATATCTTTCTGAATTATTTAGAATTTAACATTTTATATTTTTATTGCCGATCGATTTATCTAGTTCGTCACATTTCTATTCAATTTTGTACAACTAATATTCAAATTGTTTCAAGATGTAGACTAACTACGTTAATTTCTTTCATTACATTGTGGTTCAAGCTCGAATTAAGATTGACGTCGGTAAAAATTGTGATTCTATCTGGTTTTACATGAATGAACCCGTATATAAATATTAAAAATATACTAACTATTTTGTGGGATCAACAAGCTGATATTAAAAATATACTTTCTGGTCAATAGAGTTCCAATAAACAAGAACCAGATCCGAATTTTAATATAAATTATATGAAAATATAGAAAAATGTATTTTTATTCCGGTTATGATTTTTGCATTAAGGATAATTGTTTGGTATTGTTGTATTATTTTCCTTCTATATGCCACACTACATCGTACATGAGAATAATTAGTTGTATGAATGTACCATATTATCAGAATAACTCTGTTTAAAAAATAAACTTTGGGAGTAATCAATTTACTAATTTCAAATTACTAAATATAAAACTACTTTTTTTTTTCCTTTTGTATGCTTGACAAATTTAAGTTAATTTATCTTACAACTTATTTTAATTGAAATTTAAATTCCATATAATGTTTATGATCACATGCAAGCGTTTTATAATTTAGAAACTATGATGAAAGATCTGAAGATCTGAACCAAGCAAATCTGAAATAATAAAATAAATTTGAATTCACATTTGGATTCTGCTATTTTTCGTTGGAGATGAGTTGTGGGGGATCTGAATCAGATCCAGGTGTCAATTGATGCATAGAAAACAAGACAAATTAATGCTTTTTGACTCCCGAGCCGACAGCATCTAGATTCGCAAAAGGACACGGCAACAATCTCGCTAATTTCACGTTCCTCAAATCTCAATAGGTTAATTAGTTTTGACCTTTCTATTTTTCTAAGCCGCGTGTCCGATACGGTTTGACTTTTAATTCCCACCTTATAGAACTCATAACTTCTAGTAAATTTCATTCCTAGAAACCTTGATAATACTAAAAATTATAAATCCAAGTTATGGCAAATTAATGCATGTATATTTTTTTTCAAACAGAGCACTACAAACTTTACCGACAAAATTATGTACCTCAGACACCAAAAAAAAAAAAAAACTTTAACGAAAATAGCACAAAAATACTTGACTCTTGAAAGCCTGAAAAACTATGGTTAACAAAATCACTTTGAATATGGAAAATTTCTGTTATATTTAGTAGTTACTATGTCTGACAAAATATGCATTTCATTATCTATTATGTATCTCATAATTAAATTCTAATGCATGAAAAAAAAACTCAGATACCCCCATATTAATTTTTCAGGAGCAGAGGTTTAGAAAGAATATAATGAACTGCATTGAGCATTTATGCAAGGAACTCAAAGAACAAATAACAAAATAATTAAACGGTGCTATACTACTTCATTACCTTTGGAGATGAATATTGTCTGGCAACCCTCTCTGCACCAAATCCACCTCTACGACCCGCAGCACCGTATCCATACTCGTCTCCACAGTCGTACGACCCATACTCGTATTCATCGTAATCTTGCACTGCCTTGGTCATTTTCTGCGCAAGCAAAGCATTTGTCATGGATTTTGTTCTACTAGTCGGTTTCTTATCGGATCCCGAAGAAAATAAGGGATGTGCCGGCGATGTAGGGGCTGAGTACAGGCCACCGAGCCGTCTCCTGTCCATTTCGCTACGTTGGATTAAATTGAACTGTTGGAGATGATTTGAGGCAAAAAGATAGGTTAGGTTGTAAATTTTAGATGCAAGGTGTTTATTTGGGTGGAAGCGGAGATGTGAGATTAGAGAAGGTTTCCTTTATGCATGTGTTTAGGTATTTTGCAAGGTTTCTTTTATTGCCATTGTACTTGGTTTGCAAATATGCCCACTTGAAATTTCAATTTATATGCAACCCCCTCATAGTTTTTGCATTCATAAATTATCTCCGCCTTTTGACTGCTAATAGAAACACGACAAAATTATTCTTACATTTTTGTTCCAATTATTTATCAGTATAAATTGTTCATAATTAAATTTATAACTATTTAGTTTAGGATATAAAATGTTTATTAATTTTACCTATTAGGTAAAATACGATATAAGCCATTTTATCATCAAATAGAAATATTATTACATTTAAATACAAGGGAAAAAATTATCCGTCCTCTTAAAACACAGACCCAGATTTATCCAGAGATTTTTTTTTTTACAGATGTTTGCTATAATTTTTTTTTTATATGTTTGCTATAATTTTTTTTCCCAGAGGTTTAGCAGACTGCCCCACAGTGGGGTGTTTTGCTATAAATTTTCTTTTTTTAGATATGTTTAGTGTGTATAGAATGAATGTATTAAACTAGCTAATTTGTAACATTTCAATGTATTAAAGATGCAGCAATTAACGAACATTGAGAAAAATGCAAAGAAAATTAATATAACTGCACACTAAACGAACATTACAGTCAACCACAATAAAGCGGAGAGTTGGAACCACAGTCATAGTTTCTAACCAGTACAACATTAATTATGTACTTAATTATTAATATGAAATACATAAATAAGATTGGCCACACTTTTATGCCCTTCTATCTATCCATATACATATAGAGATCTTAAATAAAAAGATAGGAGTGAGTCTATGCATGGTACTATGCATATCACGGGTTAGTCCGTAATACAGATCAATATTTTTATTTTCAAAATTCTAATGATCAATCCAAATAGTTCAACATGATCCCCATATAAATATGTACTTGCAGACCAAATTTTATATTTTTTAGAATATTTTTACTATTTTTTAAGATAGGTAGAAAATCACTTGATGTGAAAATTCTGGACCATCCAAAAACAATGATTTTCTATCTATCTTTAAAAATAGTAAAAAAATTCTGCAAAATATAAAATTCAGTCTGCAAGTACATATTCATATGAAAATTATGTTGAACGGTTCGAATAGACCGTTAGAATTTTGAAAATGAAAATATTGATCCGTATTATGGACCAAATCGTGCTATGCATAGTACCATAAACTCACTCAAAAGATAGAAGGAAAAAAAAATTGGTCTTAAAGAGGTACATGCACATCTCTCCAACACATTACATTTTCCTACCATGTAGGTACTCAATGGGCTGGTTTACCCCGTTAACAATAAAAATGATTACCTGGATCCGTGCAAAGTTCACTTAGCACACCTTATTGGATCTAACAAAGATTCAACAGTGATTTTATACACACTAAACATATTTAAAAAAATAAAAATTTATAGCAAACCGCCCCACTATGGGGCGATCTGCTAAACATCTGAAAATAAAAATTATAGCAAACATCTAAAAAAAATTTATAGCAAATATCTTAAAAAAGAAAAAAAAACAGACCACCCCACTGTGGAGCGGTCTGCTAAAGATCTGTAAAAAAAGAAAAAGAAAAAACCAAACTGCCACATTGTGAGGCGGTTGGAGTATTTATGAAATTTTTTCAAAATTGAGAGTAGATTTGATATTTTTTTATTTTTGGAGGGTATGAATAAAAATTTCGGAGATTTATCTCACTAATAATTCATTTAAGCGAGCTATTTTATCTGTCCAAGTGCATAAATTCAATCTTATCAACATTGTATTGTACTTTTTGATGATTCTATTGGAGTCCGGCCCAACTTCTGGACCTCCAGTGAAATTTAATTTAAATTCTCTGTTACGAGTTTACTGCTATAATATCTGTTACGAGTCGCTAATGTCGGGGACCCACCTGCAAATACAAGCGGTCCTACTCGGAGAAGGTCTGTGGGACCTTGTTTCAGTGACCTGTAGAATAACAACGGCCAGAGAATCAAAGCAGAGAAATTGGACACCTGAAAAATAGATTATCTCCAGTTAATTAAAACTGAGGTCGAATCTTTCCTGTGACTGTGATCGCTGATGAGGCAACCATCAGTCCATCACAGAGATAACCATCATCTCCAGTCCACAGAACTGGAGGCAATTCTCTCGATTTAGAATCGCCGTTTTCCCTCACTCTTTAGATCTCACTGAAACCACCACATCCGGCACCCGACTCCTCCGTACACCGTCCTTTTCGTTTTTCTTCCACTGACATATGGGGTCCACTATCTCATCCCACTCCGACCCCGACCCCGACGCCGACGTTGACAACCCACCCTCACGCCACGTGCCCACCATGTCTATAACCCTCCCCGCCTCAATCCCCCATTCGAAGCTCCTCCAACAGGAACCAGAAATCCTTCTCTGCCGAGCCGCAGCGTCGCCTCTCTCCCCCCAACCGTCCAATGCGGGAACGCCACGCGTACCCAGTATCCGCGTGTGGGACCCGTGCCATATTATCTCCCCTCCTCCCCTTTTAAACACCTCTACTAATTCTCATAATTTAACAATTACCAACCAAAATTCGATAGAAATTGTGTTAATAAGCCATGGAGAGAGCGAAGCAGCGCTCCGACCAGATCTGGTCGCCGGGAGATCTCCGGAAGCGTCGCTAACAGCGAGAGGTGAGAGGCAAGCCAGGGCTCTTGCCGTGTTTCTCAAATCGCGTGGTGTCCGATTTGAGTCAGTGTATACCTCTCCTCTGGACCGGGCACAGGCAACTGCTTTGCTGGTTGCAAGGGTAATTCTTCATGATCAATTGCATTTTTCATTTTTGTTGCAATGGTAGATTTGTGTAACAGTTTGGTTCCCTCAGTTCGAATTTCATCAAGCCGGTCATTATTAGTAGCAAAAGTTCATCCCTTTAGTGCAATCTTGTTATGAACTGGTAATTGTATAAAGTAATTCCTATACACTTTAAGTGAAACAGACTTAGGTTTAGCTGGAGGTCTAGGTTTATGGCACAAATTAATATCTAGCATAACCAGCAGAAGTTTCAGTTGGCGTGCCTCCACCTTTAGTTTCTGTTGTTGTCAGTTGCTTTTTTATTTGGGCTCAAATGCTTCAATTGAGGTTTAATTTAGACTATTTCAGACCTTAATCATTTCTTATGCTCCAATTTACCGCCAAATGACTCCAAAGAAAAGAACCAAAGCATCCGAAAGCCGTGCTTCTTTGAGGCCAAGGTCCATACAGGTATATTCGGCCTAAAGTTTATATTTGAACTAGTGTAGGAACTAAAGAAATAAAATAGAAGGCATTCTCTTTTGAGAAAAAATTACTTTTTTTCTCCCAAAGCAGCTAACAATTTTTTTGCAGGAACTTGACTTCCCCGAACACCAGATCCAGATGTCAGAATCGCTAACAGAAATGAGTTTGGGCCAATGGGAAGGCCTGCCCAGATTTGAAATCTACACCCCTGAAATGAACCAACTGATTGAAAGAACAAATCCCGACTTTGCCCCTCCATCCGGAGAGTCCCTTCGCCAGGTCAGCTTTCGCGTTGTTGAATTTTTTAATCAGGTAGTATTGAGACTACCTGAGAAGCTCTCTCTTGATCAATCCGACCCAAAAGTGTTACCCTTCTCTCGTCAGAGTTCTGTGAATTTGGCTTACCAAGACCCAAAGGAGGTGTCCTGTCCCGGCGCACATTTGCTAAATAGACCAAGTCTGCAAAGAAAGAAATCTGGCAAGAGCCGGCTTCAGTTTGTAGGAGATAGTAATGATTTTGAGGATGATTTCTCTCCAAGGGAAGCCCGAACAGAGAATAATGTTGTAAATTTGAGTGGGTCAATCGGCATTTTTATGCACTCGACCCTAATAAAATGTCTTATTACAGCATTGTTGGACTGCAGCCCCGTGGCTTCACAAAGGATTTGTATTGATGATTCATCAGTTACAGTTTTAGAGCATTCATTAAGAAACGGGTGGCAAATCAAGCGAACGAATGATACCTCACATCTTAGGCTTCTTTAATAACTTGTGTGAGGTTGTTGGGATTTTATTTTTGCAATAATTTTCTTAATTTTTTTCTTTTTTTCCTCAACGAGTTGTAAGTGTAGATTAGCATGTGTGGGGTGTCTGTTTGTGTGTGCACCGTGTAAGCTTTGCTATTCATTATCTCAATTTTTTTTTTACCATATTAGTGTTCTTGAAAAATCACTTAATTTGAAATGCATTTTGATAATGTATCTATTTAAAAAAGTTGATTTATTTGTTTTCTCCTGTTTGGTTTCTGCTCAATGGCGATGGTTAGAATGCATGCGATACGAATGATCTGAATTATAATAGTGAGATTCGACGGACCATAAAAGGAGCGGAGATTGAATATTCCAAGGATGAGGTCAAAATATAGTAATAATAATAAAAAACTATAGCTGAAAAATGTTTAATGGTCACAAAATTATGGGTCAACAGTAAAACTACTTTGAAGTACGTGATTAATCAAAACTTTGAATTGGCAATAACATGTTTGAGTATGTGATTAATTATACGGTTAGAATATTGACAGAAACGAAATAGTAACCCGGCTAGGCTCCTATAGTTCTTCTGTTTAGTTTAGTTAGCTTTACGGAAGAGTTTTGTTTGTTGGAACTCCAGCAACTGTTTCTCTCCGTTGAATAATCTCTTTTTAATGGGAGCTGAGAAGATACTCCAAAATGTACACCTCTCCGGGTGCGCATCTTGTTTCAGCTGTTAGATACAAAAATCACAATAAAATTCCCTCTACAAAAATGTACACTTTGAATCTGAAATTGCCCTTATGTAGCTCTATATGTTGTTTTATTTTGTTTGTTTTAGGGCCGATAATCTGAAGTGGCCGAGCCTAGCATCGATGCCAGCGCCACAGGTTAGGTCAATGAGTGCTTTATTTTTGCTTTGCTGAGGGTATTGTGTACCTCTTAAAGGGAAGGGGTATATGTTTGAAGCGGTTTACGGAGTTAAATTGTTGGAACTTGAGGTCTAAAAACTCAAAATTATATCTTTAATAAATTTGCTTAAAATCTCCATTTGTGATATTTGAAAAGTTAATGGTTAAACCGAATATATATCTCTTTAATTGTGAGATATTTTGTTAATGACCAATTCTTATTGATTAAAACCTTCAACCGTTGTATCTCTTCAATGCACCTTAATGATGCGTTTCAATTTCTTTTTAATTAAAAACGCTGATGCGTTATAGACCTTAATATATATTATTCTTCTAACCTATCTCTCAGTAGTAGGTAATGAGATATTCTCTCCGAATTCCTTTCTCTTATCAATATCTCTTAAAGAAATAAAAAAACCTTTGCTTAATTGATTTGCTCCCACAAATAATAAACTTCTGTGATTTATTCTCCATTTAATATTTTGCTTCAATCCGATCAAATCAATTCCAATCAACTGCTGGATATTGTGGAGTTATCGTCAGTTGCTTCCATGGCGTGCCTAAGGAGCGACAATCCCGGATTATCTTGGTTGCGGTTCCATCTTGCACGATGAGACGGAATACGCTTAAGGACAGTGCTTCGCACGATCCGGGTAACTCTATTCCAATTTGAATTATTTTAATTAAAATTTATCCCAACATAAAGAAGGTGATTTTTCGATTGCGGTTGTAATGATTGTAGCTAGATTCTTAGATTCAGTATGTGGTTTGTTTAAAAATAATAAAATAAAAGTGGAGAACTACCTATTGATCTAGAGATCAACTACTTTCGTATAGGAAGTCGTATGCTTAAAATCTGGTTGGAGATCCTTTATGAATAAATAAAAGTGATTTTATTTTGATAACTATATACGAATTTTATTTCAAAGACATACCGTCAATGAAATTAATAGCCCGTACCTGATGATTGCTCGAGCATCAATCCTGGGTGAAAGGATTAATTCTTGTAAGGAAGAATTAATCCCAGGTTTCTTAGTAAACAGTTGAGAATTGCATCTTAAAATTTATTTAATAACTAGCCAACATTTTATCTGGAATTTCCAGATAACCTTTTTAACCACTGGACGATGAAGGCGTTGTCGTCACTCGTCCGTCACTACTCAACCCAAACTTTCTTCAAAAAAAAAAAAAGTTGCTACGGAAAAATACCCCTATTTTTAACAACAAATAAATATAAAAAAAACTTGCAAATCCAACAATAACCTGCCTTTTTTATATATAAAAAAAAAATGTTTTCCAAATTTTTTCGTACTTTCACCTCCAACATTTACAGATATTTTTCATAAGATATTTTGTTTTTCTTATCGAACAGCTAGGACGTGCAAAATATGGACAGTGAAAAGATCCACACTAAGGCACGTAATGGGGAAGTGTTTACTGGTAAGAAACCAAGTCTCAATGGGTTAATCGTGCAGGCAAGAATGCTTGAGGTAGATACAGGGCAGGTAGTGACTGGGACAGGGGCGGATCTACTGTAGCACAGGGTAGGGCAACTGCCCTACCCTGAAAATCCAAAACTAATTTACAAAGACTGAATTTTGAGTCTTTGCCCTACCCTGAAAATTGATATTGCCCTGCCCTGCAGTCCAATTAAAATAACTGGCTCATTGTATATTAAATTTGGTACATTATGTAAGATACGGTCTAATTAAATTCAATTTGAAACCCGATTCAATAATTTCTTGCCCTATCCTGATCAAAATCCTGCATCCGCCCCTGGACTGGGAGACATCAAAGAAGGTACCAACCGGTACAAATTGCTGACAAAGTGATGGTGGTGCTCATTGATGCATCATGGGACGTGTCAAAAAGAATTGGATGGGGGGCTATATAGTACAACTGGGAAGGGAAATTACAGGGTGCGAGAACGCAATCGGGTATAGCAGAGGATCCGTTACAGGCGGAATCCTTGGCTATGATGAGCATCCTGCAGCACATACAAATACCACACAACACTGTAAGCACCAGCAGGTACACAATTTTTTCAGATTGTAAAACCCTGGTGGAGGCGATTCAGAAAAACAGTACAGAAGGGCTCCCATCCTGGAAGGCGATAGAGACAATTGCCATATGCATCAAGGAATACCAGCAGAGAAAAGAGAAAGTGAAGGTAGAGCACACCCCCAAGAGAAAGCCTCAAAGGACCACACATGCTAGCGAACAACGCAAGAAGGCAGGGAGGAGAACTGGGAGAGTACTGGGATGAAAGAAAATGCAGACAGATGGGGCTTGAGGACATGACAGATGGGCAATTCTTTACGTGGTCGCAATCACCAACAGTAGACACCATGCACGGGGGACGCAGGAAGGACCCATAGATGCTGGTTCTTAGTGTAGTTTCAATGTCGAGTTTTTATTTTTATTTAGGTAGTTTCTTCATTCAGTTTAATCCAAATTTAGATTTAAGCTAATTAGGATTTTATTTCAGTTTTTAGCATCAGTAATTTCATTATGTAAGGAAAATCTTTTTATTTAATGGAATGCCTACGGGGCTACGGGCTTGGAATAAAAAAAAAAAAAAGATCCACACCATAAAATACGAACTTTCCTCACCTCCTTTACGCTTAAAAAGCTTGAGAGAGAAGAAATTTCGCCCCTGATCCACAAACAAAATTTGATTTTTCTAAAATCCATCATAGTGTTGATTATAGCATAACATTTATAATTTTGATAAAAGAATGGTAGATATCAACTGCAATTCTCTTGTTCTCAAAAAGGAACCTGTTGTTTTCAATTAATTGTAGACTAAGAATTTTCTCTCATAGAGTAGTCAAACTTCAAATTAAACCTGTCTTAACCTCAATTTGAACAAGGATTCTTACAATATACACCTACTAGTCGAACTTCCAATTATTGGTTGGAATTAACAAGTAGCCATCGGATGATAGATACTCTAAACTCTAAAGCAAAAATACAGTTATGAAACAACTTAGATGCAACTTGATGTGGCCAACCTTATATCTTCTTTCATGTGGCATTCATTTAAGAGGTTCGAACTGGAAACACTATTCGATACGGTAATTTTTTTATAGTAAAACTACGGTATTTATTAACTTTTCAGGATATCCCATTTTAATATACTTATTTATAAATTATTACTCAACTAACCAAAGTTTCTGAAAATATTTGCTTGTTCATAGTCAATGTTATCATAATTGTATTATACTTGGGAACAATTAAAATTTTCAATAATAAGATGTGTTTAGTTAATAATGGCCGTACATAGTTCCAACTTGGTCCTATTGTTTCATATGCTCAAACATCACTTTGCGCCCAAGTAGTCTGATTCCAATATCTCGGTTCTTCAACCAATTTGGCTCTCTGAAATATAATTGATCAAAAATAGCACAAAACAAAACGGCACACTTTGCACGAATAACATAGGGCCCCACATTTCTTCGCCTATTAAGCAACTTTTCAACCAATAACCAATAAGTGATCTTTCAACCCAAAATGGAGAGCTTAGTTTTGACGGAGGAAAGACGATCAAATTCCACGTGGACCACTACAGGCTTAACCTTCCTTTTCTGATCATGCAAGGCTTACACTTTTTTTACAAATTAGACCTTATAAAACATATTTCCTAAAGTATGCGGTTTCCCCAAAACTTTCTAAGCCTGATTTTTGCTTTTGTTATCACTGGCTTGTGAATTCTTTTTAGTTATTTTCTTTAACCAAGTGACCTTTTATGCCCGAAGGATAGCAACCTTTTGCAAATCTATCGCATAATCTTGCTTTTATCAAGCCTTTATGCTTACGTGTTGTTATGCAATTATCATAATGGGTCATGTCAGGTATTTGGATTAAGATGGCGACAAAAATGGGTTCAGCAAGGTTGGGTTATGGCAGTTATGATTTCACGACAACAAAGTCAACCTCCTTTGCACGCCTGTACAAAAGCGTCGAAGCCTCCAACCTGTACCACGCAATAACAATTTGATGACCTTTTTAAAGTACATTTAACCTAAATTCAAAAGACGTAATATAACAATAAGCTAAGGTGGTCTTACCAACTGGGATGAACAACAAATTTTCCCTTAGATACCGCCCAATTCACCTAAAAATAACCACAACAGTAAGCATTAAGAAACATGAATTGTGCACATCATCGTTAGAAAAGCATCACTTCGCATTTGCAAGGGGTAAATATAATTATATACCTTGTCAGTGCCGAGTGAGTGAGCCACAACATGCGTCACGCTGTCATCGAGCTGGTTGGTGCAAATGGCTCCAAACTGCTCGGCCATCTGCCAAAGGGGGTGCATGTGGGGATTTTGCTCTCCCACAGGGAATATCCTGCTAAACACTACCTTGCACCCAGCAAGTACCTTCTTCTGCTCCTCTGCTAATATATTCCTCACATCTGCATCGTTCAATGATTGGTGCTCGAAGAAATTAGCATGTATCTTTTCTATAACCTGCCCATTTCAAGAAACAAACATTATGAGACATGTAGGCAGGGAAATAATGTTCATTTTTTGCTCAGCAAAGACAATTTTTCTCACAGCCAAGGAGGAAGCGAGCGTGCCATCTTCAAATCGCTCATCCAAATCAACCTCGAGCAAAGACGGCCCAGGAAGGCAAAACTGCCTTCTACTGCAGGGGAAATAAATATATCTAAAAAAAAAAAAAGGCAAGTAAAAAAGAGAAGTCTATGTTCATGAGACAGGTATGCTGTGAAATTTCATACAATGCAGACAATATAACAGATGACGAATCTACCTCTCAACAACGATAAGGTTGTGCTTGTTGTGAGGCCAAACACGGACAGAGTCATCGATAATAACCACTGCTGACTCCATACCCAGGACACCTTCCAAATCCTTGCTCTTCGGCACCCTGTCATCCCCATCTAACGAGTCGCCATCATCTCCTCTCGAAATGACTCGCCCTGCAAACAGACTCCCACTTGGGTCCAGCAACTTCGCCATCTCAGTCGCATACAACTTATTTCCCATCGTATACAGATGCATCTCAAACAGCTTGCTTGCCTATTAAAAAAAAACACAGAGATTACTCAACTAAAAAGATCCAAATGAATTCTAGTTGTGTCACATGGAAAGCATATATCTTTATTATCAGTGTGAACCTTTTCTAGAAAGTTCCAAATGCCAGGCCGGAGCTTAGTCCACATGCCCATGTGCTGGAATCGGAATAGATGCCGTTGCTGCTTCTCCCTGTCCTGTTCCTCCTTCTGACGTAGTATCTCCTCATGGACTGGGTCTATCTCCACAAACTATCATAGTGGAAATTTATAAATAAGTTAAATTGTAATATTTACAAGTTAAATTTACAACGAACATTCTGAAGTAATCTAAAAGCCCTTTTAAATTTGGAAGGTATCTTCAATTTGCAATTTTGCACTAGCAAACACAACCATATTATAAAAAATTGTGTTTGATGATTATACCAACCCTAAACTATGTAATATGACATTCCTGCACAAACTACAGGTAACAGAACACTAATTCAGAGCATTTTCACATCTGAAAAAACTCCGTGATGGTGAAAACCACAAAGATTGTTAGAAGAGAATATTAAGTAAAAGCAGAGCCACCAAAAAATATATATATATATATATATATACTTTAGCAGAGTTGAGGAGAGTATGATCCAAATCAAGCACAAGGCACAACTTCTTGGCAGCAAACATTTTATTCTGCTCTGCAATCCTTCTTGCTCTTTCTCTCTGTATTGCAGCCTTCTGCTCATCATTGTACCCGTCCAGCAAATACTCCACATTTCCCCAGCTACCCGATTCGCCAGGTGCCATGTCAGGTGCACCTTTCAATCCTGATGTGTTGCTGGTATCTGCTGGTTCTGCTTGCTCTCTGATGGTTGCTCTATCAATAGAGGGGGGTCCATTTGGTCTTAACAAATCTGGAGCCGAACTACTAGTATTAGTAGCAGTGCTATTATGCAGGATCCTACGTGGGTCCCGTGGCTTCATGCGAACCAGTGCAGCAGGTTGTGCCGGCGGTTGAATTACCCTTGCTGCCGAAATATTGGAACTTGGTACCGGTTCTGCTGGCTTTGTAGCAGGTCCATTTTCTGGTATGACAGGTGCAGGGTCAGGTGCAGGACCAGGAGTTAATCTAGGAGGTGGATTGCTTGTGCTTATTTTGGGTTGCAACTCAGAAGCCAGTTTTTGTTGTAGTAGTTTCACAAGCATAGTTGGATTCACAGCCACGTCCTTTCGTGTGGTCGCGGTTGAAACCGTGGAACCTGCACTAGTAGATTGTTGGTTAAAATTCATAGTGCTGGGTTGCAGAGGTCTGTCATTAGTTTCTTCTAACCAACCTCCTTTGCCAAGGCCATTTCTCTGCCTCTTTACCCTACACTCATCTATTAAAGATCCTTCCGCTGCTTTCTTCTTCCGGGTATCAGGGTTAGGATTGGGCTCAGATGAACTGCCACGGGTTTTTGGGCTTATCAATCTAAGTCTTGGATCTCTGTTCTTAGGTGCAGATTTCACACCAGTTTGTTTCACTGGGGCTAGCTGTGGCACCAGAAGCGAAGCAATGATGGATTCAGAAGTTACAGAGATAGGAGAACTGGAGGCCTCACCAATTCCGAAATCAACATCTTTCTTGTGTATTTCTTCATCAGAAGGTGTCGGACTCGGCAGGTCATCAGTAACAAATACAGTGCTCTTCCCATATCGCTGCTGGTATGTTGATACAGCCTTGAATGCATCTTTTATGTATGGCTGCAATTTGGTGCCATCCCCTTCAGCAACACTAACACTATTGGGGTTATTACGGATTACAGGGTGAACAAGGGCAATTGAGGTTGGTACAAAACCAACTGGTTTAGGTACAGGAAGAGGTACTGCATTGTCCCTAGTGGGAGAGGGAAGGCTATTTTCATCATAATCTGCATGCAGATCCAATAACGGGCTAACAGGTCGGTTTCTCAACACCCCTGATAAGTTTAATTTGGGCAAGATAGGCTTTCGGTTACTGGTATTGGTAACAATTGTGGCAGTTGTACTGGGTCCAGTACCAGTCTGCTGCTCTTTTGCATTAATATCTTTCATGAATGCCAAGGACTTGACATCTGCCTCCAACTATCAAACGAAGAAAACAACATTAAAAATATATGAGATTTTTCCTTCCCAATTTTCTTCAAAAAAAGGGTTTTGAATTTTGACAATCACCTCATCTAGCTGTTCAGGTGATAACATGGAAGCATACTGGTTTTTTATATGAATCAGCACCCTAAGATTGAAGAAATCACAGTTAATCAAAATGTAATCAAATAAGTCAGACGAGAAGATGTTAACAAGGGTAGTAGTCAGGTCGGATGAATTATACCTCAAGAGAAATTGCTTATTCTGCTCCCTCTTAGGAAAACTATCCACTTCAAGCACCTGTTTCAGAACAACAGAACAAAGAATTAAGAGTTGAGTGGCAAAATATTCAAGCATACCATAACAAACTAACAGAGAAAAGATATCAACTTACAGATATAATTGTCTTAATTCCAACAAGAGCTTGTTGAATGACTGCTTCAAGGACAGGTATAGCCCCCATCACAGAATACAACTGTTTCAAACTCTCGAAAGATGTTTTTAGCCTAGAACAAGTGCCTTCAAATGATCTACAATCAGACCAATATGAAGTATAAGTCAGCTATTTGTAATTGACAAGATTACCTTATTGTCAGAATTCTTTAAAAAAAAAACCATTTGAAAAAGGAAATGCCACCATTGCCTCAATATGATACTATACAAGTGATGAGATTGATCAGATTTGTCTGAAAATGACAAAACTTTTTCGACTAGATGCCCTTTGAGGGTCATGTTCAAATTTACCACAGTTCTAAATTTATAATTTCTGATATAATTTGAGATAGTATTTCGCAGCATTTCCTTTTAAACAGGTTTAGACTTGTATACGTCCTGTTTATTAAAATTGAATAAAATTCAAACAAAAATTACTTCTCGGCCTCTTCAATTGTTACATTCTCAATCTCCTCTAGTATCAACCCAACTCTTCGATCAAAATCTCCAATTTCATCAGATTCCTTTGATTCTCTCTCCTCGGAATCCTTTGATTCTCTATCTGGTGCATCTAAATCAATATCAATCATCTCAACAGCTCCTAATTCTTCCTTTTCCACCTTCTCCGATTCATCAAACCCTAACCCTAATTCAATTTCGCCTTCCTCTAATTCCCCTTCTTCTCTTTCACCAGAAACTTCTTCATCAAGCATTGCAAACTCAGGTTCTTCTTCCTCTTGTTTTGGGTTTGATGTAGGATTGAGACCCAGTGGTTTGTTTTGCACGGCCTGAGCCCACGCGAAACTGTAAAGGGATTGACCGTAGTTTCTTGAGACTGTAGGGTGGTATCCCATCCAGACACTTGATCGCTTGAAGTCATCGGCTGAGATCTCTTCGAGAGAACCAGAGGAGTCACCGTCCGATGCGTCGCCAGCGACGGTTGTTGCGCCGGAGCGCAGTCTGTCCCTCGCCATTCTTAGGGTTAGGATATCAGAACCGATCTAAAAATATTAGGGTTCCGATTTCAGAAACTTTGTTATATTTGTGCGATTTTGGAAGAAATTTCTAGACCTCGAAATGGAGATCTATTGGAAGAAGTGAGGCGAACAAAGATCTTGGGTAATTCTTATAATCGGCACAAATCGAAGCAAGTTCTATCTTAGTTTGAAACTTAAATTACTAAGCCGATCTGAGAAAACAAAAGGAGAAAAAGCAAAACTACGGAGATTGAGAGCAGAGATCGCTTCGGTTTGTTAAATATTGAAACAAGTCGGTAGAAATCTCCTGAAGTTTTCCCGAGGTATTCCCTAAATATGAAGATCGAGACGACGGGAGAAAATAGTTGCGCGCATGCACATGGGCCGAAATTAGGAAAAATGAGGTAAAAAAGGAAAATTTAAAAGGGTAACTTGTAACTTAGGATAAAAAAAGGGAATTCTGATTCAACGCGGTACCGGATCGTGTAGGATGAGATCTGATTCATCTGTTTTAATTTGGTACGAATCTCAAAGCGGACCCCCAATCCTAAAAGGTTTTGGATTAGGTTTCGGATTGATTTGGGTTCGGCTGGGAATATTCTACGCAATCCGATACCACAGAGAATTGTCACTAGAAAAAAAAGCACCGAGAACAAGCTTCGTCATTCACCTACTGGTTTCAAATAAAAAAAAAAAAAAAACAAGCTTCGTCATGTTTGCTTTTTGGGCTGCACCTGGTTGTGGTGACTGGAACAAGTATCCTCTCCATTACTGTAAAAGATTCCTTCACTTTACGGTTTGAGATTAACTCTCAGCTGCTTTGAGAGTCGGGCTAGCGCAGGGGCAGTATTATTGGGCTTCGAGATTCGTGCCAAGTTAAAAAGAACGGTCCACATCTAATAATTGTAAAAGATTTCCTATTACGGTACCGGAGAGGATGTGAATTCGTGGTGACTGGTGTGTACAAACCACGTTATTCTGGACAGAACAATTTCAGATGTAACCCTGACAAACATTTGATTTCAGTAAAAGATCCTAAAGCTCTGTTTTCTTCCAACCTAATATTATTCCTTTGTATATACTTAGCTTCCCGACATTTTTATTAATATCCAAAGTTTAATACAAATTATTAATTATACCCGGAACTCAACTCAATATCGATATATACCCAAGCCGGCCATTTTCTGGCCGGCTATGTTCCTTCCCTAAGCCGGCCAGAAAATGGCCGGCCATGTACCTTTTTTTTTTTTTTAGAGAGAGATTATTTGTTATATTACTTCTTTGATGTATAATTAGCATATTTATACTAAAATACGATAGATTAATTGAAATTATGTTGAATAACACTAAATTATGTTAAATTACGTTAAATTACATTAAATTACGTTAAAATACGGTAAATTACGCTAAAATACGATATGAATAAGGACGATATCTTCACTGAAAAGGAGAAAAACAACGATGAAACTTCAAACGGTCATAAAACGGTGCTCGAGTGTCCGATTTCAGCAAATGAGCACTTTTCGGAAAGCTTGCGAAAATGCGCATGCGTCTGTGCCCGCTACGCCGGATTCCGAAATTCAGAATCTCCAAAAAACAAAGAGAAGAGCCTCAAAACTTGAGTTGAAGTTTCCGATTAAGATTTTCATTTCTATCATTCAATCCAAGTAGCTCAGTAAATTAGTTACATAATGAACTTGCAGATTACCAATTTTTACTATTTTTGGAATTTTTTTACTATTTTTTGTGATTCATGAAAGATGAGCAAAATCGGTCTACTATAGCGTAATTTTGTGTAGTTTAGTGTTTTTTTTTACTGTATTTCAGCATAATCAGCGAAGTTATTGTAATTTAACATAATTTAGTATAATTGAACATAATTTATTATAATATAGTGTAATTCAACATAATTTCAAGTATTCTAGCGTATTTTAGTATAAATATGCTAATTATACATCAAAAGAAGTAGAGGAGGGATCAAGTTACAACAACCATTTTTTTCATTTTCAAAGTCCAAATCGTCGATCCAAACGTTCAACATGATTATCTAAATAAAATGTGCTTGCAGATCAAATTTTACATTTTTTTGAATTTTTTTACTATTTATTAAGATGGGTACAAAATTCAATAGTCTGAATATGACTATTTTTTGTAAAATACTTAATAAATAGTAAACAAATTCAAAAAAATGTAAAATTTGATCTGCAAGCACAGTTTCTTATGGAAATCATGTTGAACGGTTTGGATCGACGATTTGGACTTTGAAAATAAAAAAAATAATTGTTGTAATTTGATCCCTCCTCAAAGAAGTAATATAACAAATAATTTAAAAAAAAATTTATCGTATTTCAGAGTTAGATTTCAATATTTTGATCTTCATAGTCTCTCTCTCTAAAAAAAAAAAAAAAAAAAGGGTACATGGCCGGCCATTTTCTGGCCGGCTTAGGGAAGGAACATAGCCGGCCAGAAAATGGCCGGCTTGGGTATATATCGATATTGAGTTGAGTTCCGGGTATCTCCATTCTATTATTAAGCACGTTGATGTCCTGATCCGCCAACGGCTACTATTGAAAGATGAAATTTCGGATTTAATATCAGCCCTCCAATCACATAATCTGTCATCTTTTGATTAAATACATCTCTTTTATGTGTAGAAGTTTATATTTAGTTAAAAGAAAACTCACCACACATATAGCCACACTATATGTTACAATTAAATTTAGAACAATTCAATTTTTTATGATATTTATCTACAAGGAATATATTTCCTTATTTCCCTACACTCAATTATGCAAACAATAAAAATGTGATTCCTTATTCTCCTTGTTCAATTAAGCACAACGGAAATCAATATTTTTTCCCATAAATGGACTAATGAAATAGTAAATAGAAAGTTAATAAATCACTAGAATTGTCCAAACAGTACGATATTGATTTCCATATTGTTCTTTTTCCCTTAAATGGATCAATACTGTTTCTATATACACATTTCCAATTTTATTTCTAAACAAATCAATTGAATCATTCAAACAATAAGCAGAGGGGAGCCGCCTTTCTGAGGGAAGGGTTTGGAGCTGTAGCGAAAGGGGAGATTTTTTTTTCCTTTTTGTTTACTGGGGTTTTTGTTCCCTTTTCCTTTTTGTTCACTTTGGAGCTGTAGCTTCTAATTTTGGATTCTTCTCCTCCTCCACCGTGCTACCCGACAGCGTCGACCGGAGCTCCGACGTCTTCTCTCATAACTCAACTTCATTCTCAGTTTTTCAAGGTGATTTTTTAAACAAAGTTTGCATCTTTTTCTGTGATTAATGGTGGTTTATAATGAAAAACCGCAAAGGGTTCATTATGGAACTGTGAATAAGTTTGCATCTTTTGCTTCGTTGGGACTTTCGGTGTTTGGTTTCTTTTTTGGTCAGATGGCTTCAGAATATCGACCTCTTTCAGTTAAATATAAAGGTTTCTGCTAATTTGCATTTATACGATTAGGTACATCTCAAGTTTCGTTGGATATACTGTCTTGTCACTGGTAAAATTACCTTTTATTTCCTCAGATTTTGTTCAAGGGCGTTGGACCCTAAACACAATATGAATTTATCTTTCTGTATTTTTCTTTTTTGACTAATTAAACACAATTTACAACAAAGTAATGGTAAAGAAAGAAAAAAAATGTGGGTAATTAATGTACAGAAAAGAGGAGGGGTATAATGGTCACTTTTTAAGTACAATTAAAATTGTCCTTCTTCCTTGTAATTGGCATTTCTGAATATCAACTTCTTATTATAGGGTTTAAATTTAAAGTGATAGAGATGTATAAGCCCCTTTGCAAAATTCAAAAGAGATAAGCATTTATATAAGCAACTAAATTCAAAAGATCTGTTCAATACAAATAATTGATCATTCTAAATGTAACTGGTATTTACTGAGATCTGCTGTCACCTGTTATTAGTAAAAGAATTTTGTTGGAACATACAATTTGCATGCAAGAGGAATAGCTTAGTAATTTATTTGTCTCACCAACTGCCTTGTTAGTTCTACCATATAATACACATAATCCTACAATTGAACTAAGAATATTTAAAATCAAATAGTTATCATTTTTAAGCTCTACCATATAATTTTATCATAGACATGCATATAATTTTTACAAAGAAACATATATTCACATGACAACCAAAGGTGTTTTGATTGTTGATTTTTACAAACTAGGTACTTCTACATGACAACCGAAGGTGTCTTGATTGTTGATTTTGAATCTCATGTGAATGAAGATGTCACTATTAGTAACCTACAATCCAATATTGTTGAGCCATCACAATAACTATAGGAGAAGATGAACCGAGTGGGAAAAAGGAAATTACAACAGAAATTAAACTAGAGAAGGAAGAAAATGAGAAAGATGAACGGTATTTTTGCTTTATGAAAGTTCAACTTAAGAAGATTTTGTCATTTTTCTTGGTCTCTTTTTATTTAGAAATGTTATTTATCATTTTGTCTAAATTTTTTTTATGAAATGTCATTTTGTATGAGATTTTTTTTGTTCTCTTAAATTATAATTCCGTTGCAACGCACGGGCACGATACTAGTAATTAATAATTTGTATTAAACTTTGGATCTTAATAAAAATGTCGGCTTAGCTTCCAAGTGCCGCATCTATAATTCTATAATCCGAAAATTTTATTCATAACCTACAAAAAAATTAAAAAATCCAAGCATAACCTCAGATTTTCGAAATCTCGGATGGTGTCCCTTGCCAGCGGTAGAAGACATTTTAGTTTTTTTTTTTGCTTTACATTTTTAGTTTTGTTATATTTTACATTTTAGGGTTTTGTTTTGTTATATGTTTTTTATTAATTTTTTTTATATTTTTTACATTATATGCCAGTAATGCAACCAGATGTCATATAGGAGGAGGATGTCATCTATAGGGGTGTTCAACCGGTCGGTTCGGATCAAACCGAACTTTTTTTGCCGAACCGCGGTTTGAACCGAAGTTTGAAAACCCAACCGAACTGACCGAATTAAAATTCCAAACCGATCTAAAACCGAACCGATTAAACCGATTTAAACTTCGGTTTGTTCGGTTGAACCAAATATAAACAATTCAAGTTACAAATAAACATTTCAAAACCGGTTGGTTCGGTTCAAACCGATTTGGATTACATTTTTTATAACCACACAAGCCGGTTTTTGATAAACCGATTTACCGATCCATTATAAACCACACAAAATAAACCGATCCATTATAAACCAATCCATTTTTTATTAAACCGGTTGGTTCGGTTCAAACCGATTTGGAGATCTCAAAACCGAACCGAACCATTTAAACCGAACTTCTTCAAAAACTAAACCAAACCAAACCATTTAAACCGAACAACCGATCCAATTAAACCAAAATTTGCCGGTTCGGTTTAAAACCGAATAAACCGATCCATTTGAACACCCCTAGTCATCTATACCACTTTGCCTCTCAAGAAGGGGCCGATATTTTTATTAATATCCAAAGTTTAATACAAATTATTATTTATGCTCAGATTCTGAGCTAATATCGAAAAATGCCCAAGCTCCAAGCCGGCCACAAAATGGTCGGCTTACTCCCCCCTAAGCCGGCCATTTTGTGGCCGGCTTACCTTTTTTTTTGTTTTTTTGTTTTACACAAATAATTTTCTATTTAAACTTTTGGATATTAATAAAAATGTCGATTTTATCTTTAAAACTTATTTTTGTTGTTTAACGCACTTTTGCAATTGTTTTAAATATTTCTCTATTTATTTTTTCTGTTTATTTTTTATGTTGTACTACTATTTTAATGTTGTAATATTTTCTGTTTAGCATTATCATGATAATTTATTTTATCTGTAAAATATAAAAATAGTACCATAAAAGCACACATACAAAAGAACCGAAATATAGGATAATCCAAGTATACCAACCATAAATAGTATACCAAATATAAATAGTACAAAACTAGTAAAAATACAACTAAAACTGAGAGGGAGTATATCGCTGAGGCGGTACTCCGGCGTTCGCCCGGTGCCAGCGCGGCCAGGCTCCGTCTCTCTCGGCCTCATCTGGGGCATCGGCAGACCTCAGTATCTGCTCGGCGGTATCCCATCTGGCATCACCCGTGGAGACTGGCTGTACTGGCGGAGGTGTACTGAAGATAGATGCGGCGAACTTAGTCCCAAAGACAGGCTGAGTATGAGACCCGCTACCACTAGCCTCTCCATCATGCGGCATCTCTGTGCCATATCGGGGTACTGCCGGTGCCGACATGAAATCCTCATTGAATATCCCGTAGTCCTGGAGACTGTATGAGAGGGACTCCAAATCAGAAGTATCGGTCCCCGCAGGTGGTGGCTGTGGCGGCATCTCTGCCGGACCCTGCAATCATACACATAAATTATAAAATTTGATCTGAATGAAGAAATTTACTAAAACCTAACAGATACTGAAGTATGACATACCTGAGTCTGCACCGGACGTCCATGCTCATCGTACCATGCCGTCCAACCAACGCTGGACAATACCCAACGATGGTAGTCCCACTCTGGATGCGAATCGGGGGAATGTGGCATGTCATCTAGCAAAACCAGGCTCGCGTCGGGCTCAGTCGGATCTATCTCATACCAGTTGATGTTCTCTTTGGCGTGTCTCAGCATACCGATGATCTTTCCACCGTGTCCGGCATCCTCAACCACATTCGCATTCTTTTTTAGGGCGCGGTACCCAAGCATTGCGATCTCATGCCCACACTCCTTGATCGCGGCCAGAAGTTGAAAAAAATTTGGCATGTCAGATCAAACCTTGATGAACTACTAACTTAGAGGAAAACTATGTAGTTTTATGTGCATTACCTGGCGAGCCCATGAACGGCCGTTGGGATAGTAATCATCATCGGTTTTGATCCTGTCGTGAAGATGGGCACCGTAATTGCCCTGTAGATAGACACTCGCCATGCAGACCTGCGTGTACCAAATATCGTACCTCAACTGGGGATCTCCCTGGGTCTGAACGATCGCATATGGCTCATGATAGAAGTCCAGATACTGAGGATCTTGCGTTGTACCGTAGTATGCATCAAATAGGTGCTCCAGTCCAGATCCGTTCGCTCTCGGTGGTTCATCCTATAAGGAAGACGTTAGTTGCAATACAAAGCTATCAAGTAATATGAGGTATTTGATAATAGACTAGGACTTACTTGTGCAAGTCCATGATCGTGGACCTCGGCAAAGATGGGTCTGCGGGAATCAACGTCGCTCGACCAAACCAGTGGAGCACCCAATCTGCACCACTACCCAGAAGTGTATGAGTGGACCTCGGTAGAACCACATGGCCTGATCCTGCTCTCTAATACACTGGCTCGGCAAGAGGTCCCCCGCGTACAACTGATCGTACGGCGTCCACTCAACAAGAGCTTCAGGCAAACTATGAAGCTCTGACCGAACTGGCCTGATCCCAACAGTAGCACTGTGGGTCCGATCTAAGTAGTGGTGGAAACTGTGCCACTTCTTGCCATATGCCGGGCATCTCCACATATCTGGCTCTCCTCAATCCGGCACCTCATTCGGGATATGCCAGTCCACCGGTAGCCGTGACCACGACCAGTGCTGAAGCAGGAGTACCGGCCCGTACATCTGCTTCGCATTCTTCTGCATTTTCAAGAACATTAGACGTCCGTGTATTTTAATGGATTGATTGATTAAATAATTTACTAATAAAGAGTTGGAGACTTACCTCACTACTACGGCACAGGTGGGAGTAAAGATAAGCTAGGACAGCCCCACCCCAGTTGTACGGTGACAACTGCTCAAGGTCTGTCAGCAGCTGGAGATACATCATCGGCATCTGGTCACCGCTGGAATCAGGAAACATAACATAACCAAAAATGTCCATCACGTAGCCCCGCGTATATCTGCAATACAAAATATATAAAAATTCTAATAGAATCCTTGTATTAGAAATTGATTAATAGAAACTGTTGTTTCAAGCAATTCTCTTATAATCTATTTGACTAATTTGCAAAACATATAATGATTGAATTTTACGATTTTCCATATGATTAGAAAGAATGCAGGTTCAAGACAATTGGAATTGCAATTTAGAGCACTTGGACTGAAGAAATCATCAAGTTATTTATCAAGTATTTAAACTGTAAATTTATAATAATTGGTAAAGTAGCTTTGATGTTGAAAAACAGGGATAAAACGTTGGAACGATTTATAAAACGTTTCAGACGTTTTCTTTGTACAAAATCTGGAGATTAAATCATCTAATAGCTGGGAAAACAAGTTAAAACGTCCCAGACGTTTTATAAATCGTCTGGACGATTTAAATTATTTTTCAGACTTAAAATTTGCATTTCAATCGATAAATCTCCAGAATAAAACGTTTTGAAACGTTTTATAATCGTTTGGAACGTTTTATGATATCTCACAGAAATTTGAATTTTGACCTAATTTGAGTTAAAACGTTTTCTACGTTTTACAAAACGTTAGGACGTTTTATGGCAGAATACTCGTTTGAAAGCTGCCACTATAAATAGAACCTTAGGGTTCTCCTCAAAAAAACCTAGCCGACTCTAACCTTTTTAAACCTATTTTTCTGTGAGAGCAAGTTCCTCCATTGTTGTGAGAACACGAAATTCAATATCCCTCAACACAACCTCAAATCCACTTCACTAATCTTGAGTTAGATTAGATTAGAGTGTTTACTTGAGTGTTTCTCTTGAGACTTAGAATTTAGAGACTTCGTTCTCGACTCTAGTTGGCCGTGTGACTTCCCGTTGGTTGTAAGGGCTCACCGGTTCACAAGTTGTAACCTTTCTTTTTTGGGTAATAGAAAGGCGCACCGAGAAGCGGTTGCGACGCCCCGGAGACGTAGGCATTTTAAGCCGAACTCCGTTATCACTCCTTGTGTCAAATTTCTCTAAACTCTTTTACTTTATTTCATTTGCAATTATTTATTTATTTCGAATTTAGTGGTACCATAAGGGACAACAAAGTGGTATCAGAGCCAAGTTACTCAAATTAAGACTCACTTAATTCGAGTTTACCGATCTTAAAATGGCAACCACTAGATATGTGAAAGAACCTCCAGTTTTTGGTAGTGCTACCAAAAATTTCAGTCATTGGAAAAGGACCATGATAAACTATCTAAATATTCTTGACCTTTGGAGTGTTATTGAGAAAGCCTATAAACCGGAATATGATAATTCTGTTGGAAATGAGGCCAAAGTTGAAGTATATGCATCTACCGAAAGAAAGAAACTAAATAACCTTGCCATTAATGCAATATATAATGCGGTAAGTGAATCGGTTGCGTTACTTTTCGGTAACACAACAAATGCAAAAGAAATGTGGGATACTCTTATTGATCGATATGAGGGTAACACCCAAATCAAACGAACTAAAATAGCCGGTCTAGACACCAAATTTGAAACCTTCAAAATTGAAAATGGTGAAAATGTAGAAGATATGTATAATAGACTTGTGCATATTCAAAATGAATTCATTGAACTAGGAGAACCGCTTTCTAACGATAAAATTGTAGGAAAGCTTCTTCGAGTAATGCTAAGGAGACCTAGGTGGGATGGATTGGTGAGCGCCCTAGAAGCACTTCATGGGGCACAAAAATCTTTCACACCGGATGAACTCTATGCTCATTTCCGGAGTTTTGAAGAAAAGCTCATACAAGCCGGTGAACTCAAGCAAGAGTCAAAAACAAAAACCGTGGCTTTTCCGGCTCAAAACCACCGAAACCACCTAAGCTCCTCAAATAACCGTCAATCAAATGACTCACTCATGAGTCAACTTGGACATGAAACCTCTCTTGATGCCGCCACCATAACCAAAATGTTTCAATCCATGCTTAACTTTGAACGAAAATACAACAAGGAGCGTGAAGATGGAAACAAACGGGTAGTTTGCTTTGCATGTGAAAGAGAAGGCCATACCATTCAAACTTGCTTCAAAATATTTCCCAACTTGAAGAACAAGGATAATGAAGGGCAAAATGACCGAAGATCGAAACAAAAGTACGAAGGATATAAGAGCAAAAAGAAGGCCAAGGCAATGCAAGCCTTATTTTGCATCGACTCCGATGAAAGTGGTAGAGAAGAATCCGACTCGGAGTCGGGCGATGAACAAGAGATCAACCTTGCCTTGATGGCAATAGTGAATGAAGAATCGGCAACTATTGATGTGGATACAATCATCGCAAGCAAGAACATAACCGATGAGATCACCATTGAATTCCTCAAAAATCTCATCAATCCGCCTATCAACAAGGAATTGGAGGACTCTACCAAGGCCACCACACAATCAATCATTGAAGTAGCAGTTGATCCCGTCAAAGCATCAACTAACACCATTATCGAGGTAGAGGATGCTTCTATAGAAGATGTAACAAACTCTCCAAATAAGGTACATCTTATCTCTTCTCCTAATCGGTATATGTCTACCATTGATTTGACCAATCCCGATTACCATTTGAATGGTTACAAAGTTAGGAAAGATGAATCCAAAGTAGATATGAACAACAATTATATAAAGACAAATGAGACAAGCACGTTCATGGATGAGGCTCTAATTAATTACAATGCGCCTAGGTTGCTTGAGGAATCTAAAAAGGCCATGCTTGAAAAGGAAGGTATTATACAAAAATTGACATCTCAACTTCTTGAATTTGAGTCTAAAATCAAAAACTTAGAGTTAGAATTGCTTAAGTCACACACTTGTCAATCACACATAGGAGATATAGAAATGTTAAAAGTGAAAGTTCAAACTCTAGAGACTGAAAACAGGGCTTTAAGATCGCCTAGTGAATTCTCAAATGTCACTAGTCTCGATCCCTACTATGTAGAAAATTTGATCAATGCCAATTTCAATCGGAAATCCGGTAAAATGGGCATTGGATACAAGAAGGGTCAATCCTCATTTGAATCAAATTTTTCACAAAGCCCAAAAGAAAATGGGGAACTTACTCAAAATTTAAACAAAGTTAAGTTCAATAGCAAAGAGTATTTTGATTACCAATTTCATTTCAAACATGGTAAAACACCCTTGACAAAGGAGTCAAATAAAGGGACCACTCCTCAAACCATAAATGTAAAACAAAACAAAAAGTCTCAAAATTATGCATTTAGATACAAATTTTCTAACAAAAATTACAAAAATGAAAACAAGTCTCAAAATAGTGATAGGAACACATTTAATCCAAAAAGGTCAAACAAAACTTATTTCAAGGGACCGGATGGATGGTTTTATGAAACTCACAACAAAAGGATTTTTCAAAACAAAAACCAAAGAAATGGTTTGAATAGAGATGTTCCCCAACATCACAACAAACTTGATTCACACAAAAATAAGTCCTATGCACCTAAAGTGACAACCAATAGGAATCAAATTCAAGAGGTGAAGGATAAATATCAAACCACCTTCAAGCATGGTTCAACTAATGTCAAGCAATCGGTCACATTTTGTAATTATTGTTGTAAGATTGGCCACACCTCATTAGAGTGTAGCTTTAGGAAAGGAAGCAACAAATCAAAAGTTGTTTGGATTCCTAAAGCTAAACTAACTTAAAGTTGTAATTGAAATCTCCCCAACCTAAAACGAAAATCACTAAGGAAGGGGGAGATTAAAACAAGGTATATATTAATTGAAAATATATATATACTCTTGTAGGTATGTTTGATTACAACACACCAAGAAAATGCTTGGATCATTGATAGTGGATGTTCACACCACATGACCGGTGACAAATCTAATTTCAAATCTTTAGAACCATATGATGGTGGGTCGGTTACTTTCGGTAGTAACCAAAGAAAAAGTTCAATTATTGGACTAGGTTCGGTAGGTAACCAAAACTTAACCATATCGGATGTCTACCTTGTTGACGGCTTGAATTATAATTTACTTAGTGTAAGTAAATTATGTGAAGCCGGATATTATGTTAAATTTAACACTAATGCTTGCTTCTTGTTTAGAGAATCCGATGACTCTTTAGTCTACACCGGTAAGAAAAAGAAAAATGTTTACTATCTAGATTTTGATCATTTCGAGTCCGGTGAAATATGTTTGAATGCCACAACAACTGGTTCTAAACTATGGCACCGAAGACTAGGTCATATTGCAATTGATTCTATTAAAAAGTTGGTTAAATTAGACCTAGTGCGTGGTTTACCAACTCACAAATTAGAATTTGTAGGGTTATGTGATGCATGTGTACAAGGTAAACAAACCAAAAGTAGTTTTAAGTCCAAAGAAATGGTCTCAACCAATCAACCACTACAATTACTACATATGGACTTGTTTGGACCAATTAGTATACCAAGTTTGGCTAGAAAAAGATATGCATATGTGATTGTAGATGACTATAGTCGCTTTACTTGGGTCATATTTTTGCAACATAAGGATGAAGCAATTGAGAACTTCATTAAATTTTGCAATCGTGTTGAAAATGAAAAGGGAACAAAGATCATTCGTATTCGAAGTGATCATGGGGGTGAATTTGAAAATGCAAAATTTGATGAAGTATGCTCTAAAAGAGGATATAAACATGAATATTCGGCTCCTCGCACACCTCAACAAAATGGGGTTGTTGAGAGGAAAAACCGAACATTACAAGAGCTTGCCCGAACCATGCTAAATGAATACCCTTTACCCAAACACCTTTGGGCCGAAGCGGTCAATACGGCTTGCTACGTTATTAATCGCGTTAGCATAAGGTCGATATTGAAGAAAACACCTTATGAGTTATGGAAGGGGTATAAGCCAAAAATATCTCATTTTAGAGTATTTGGATCAAAATGCTTTGTGCTTAATGAATCACCTAAAATTACAAAATTCGATTCTAAATCCATTGAGGGAATATTTGTGGGGTACTCTTTGACAAGTAAAGCCTATAGAATTTATATTGCATCTCATCAAATTGTAATTGAATCCATACATGTCAAATTTGATGAAGATACTAATCAAAAGGCCGAGAAAGGTATTCAAATTGTAGGTGTTGAAGATGCCAAGCTCGAGAATGATAAGGTTGAGAATACAACCAACAACATTGAACAATTACTCGAGCAAGAACAACCCGAAGAAAACCCATTGAACGAGTCCATGCACATCGAGGAGGATCAATCTCCACCAAATGTATATCAACCTCCCGAAGACCTAAGGGAAGTTTCCTCTCATCCTCTCTCTAATGTGATTGGGGATCCTAGGGAAGGAGTTAGGACTAGATCGGGATTAAATCAAATGATTGCCCATTGTGCATTTGTATCAAATGTTGAACCAAAGAATTTCAAAGATGCCAATGGGGATTCAAATTGGATTTGTGCCATGCAAGAAGAACTTGCTCAATTTGAAAGGAACAAAGTTTGGGAACTAGTACCTAAGCCAAATGACCGAATGATTATTGGAACTAAGTGGGTCTTTAGAAATAAGAAAGATGAAAATGGAAATGTTGTTCGGAACAAGGCTAGGTTAGTAGCTCAAGGGTATAAACAACAAGAGGGCATTGACTTTGAAGAAACCTTTGCACCTGTAGCTCGTCTAGAATCCATTCGAATGCTTTTAGCATTTGCCTCAAATAAAAACTTTACTCTATTTCAAATGGATGTTAAAAGTGCATTTTTGAATGGATTTATAGATGAAGAAGTATATGTAAATCAACCACCCGGTTTTGTTGACCCGGCATTTCCTAACCATGTTTATAGACTCACCAAAGCACTTTATGGTCTTAAACAAGCTCCTAGAGCATGGTACGGTCGACTTAGTTCCTTTCTAATTGAAAATGGATTCATAAGGGGAAAGAATGATACAACTCTTTTCACAAAGAAGAAAAACAACTCAATTTTAATAGTACAAATTTATGTCGATGACATTATTTTTGGTTCACCTAATGCGGCACTTGCCGAGGAATTTTCTTCTCTTATGAGTAGTGAATTTGAGATGAGCATGATGGGTGAATTGAACTTCTTCTTGGGGCTACAAATCAAGCAACTGTCGGATGGCACCTTTGTGAGCCAAACCAAGTATGCCAAGGAGCTGGTAAAGAAGTTTGGAATGACTGAGAGCAAGACAAGCCCAACACCAATGGCTGCAAATGCAAATCTTGACTCGGATCCAAGCGGCACACCCGTGGACATCTCCCAATACCGAGCTATAATAGGTAGCCTCCTTTATTTAACTGCTAGTAGACCCGATATTATGTTTGCGGTATGTCTATGTGCTAGGTTTCAATCAAATCCTAAAGAAGTGCATTTGAAAGCCGTTAAACGAATTGTTAAATATATCAAAGGCACTTTGAATTTGGGATTGTGGTATGGCAAACAATCGGAATTAGATTTAATAGGATATACCGATGCCGATTTTGCCGGAGACAGAATGGATAGAAAGAGTACAAGTGGTACGTGTCAATTCCTTGGCGGATCACTTGTCTCATGGTCAAGTCGCAAACAAACCTCGGTTGCGCTTTCCACCGCGGAAGCCGAGTATGTTGCGGCTGGTAGTTGTTGCACACAAATTTTATGGATGATCCAAACTTTAACTGATTATGAAATTCGCTTCCGCAACGTACCAATTATGTGTGACAATACCAGTGCCATTATGATATCAAAAAATCCCGTTCTCCATTCTAGAACTAAGCACATAGAAATAAGGCATCATTTTATTAGGGATCATGTTGAGAAAGGTGAGGTCCAACTCATTCATATTGATACCAAAAATCAAATTGCCGATATTTTTACCAAGCCCTTAAACACTCAACAACACAATGAATTGCGGTTTAAATTAGGCATGCTTGAACTTAAGGAGTGAGCATTTTTATTGGAAGCATAGCAATCAATTAGCTTATTTTAAGACAAAAACGCCAGAGAAAAACGTCTCAAAACGTTTCTGAAACGTCAGAACGTTTATAAAATTGATTCCAGATTCTATCTTCCTGACCTAAAACGTCCCAGACGTTTTGTCAAACATCTGGACGATTTGCTCATTCAAAATACTTCGAAAATTTCATCTGAAAATTTACCTAAAACGTCCAAAACGTTTTACCAAACGTCTGGACGGTTCATTGTTTTTGATCTTCCAAATTTTCTTCAAATTTCCTGCATGACAACTATCTTGAAACGTTGAAACGTTTAGTAAAGCGTCTGAACGTTTTTCTGCGAAATTTTTGACTCATCAAACATCATTTAAACCGTTTCAAACGTTTTATCAAACGTCAAAACGGTTATTACTCAATATTAAATTCTCATAAATTTCAAATAACTCTGACCTAAAATACAAAACGTTTTCAACGTTTTGTAAAACGTCTAGGACGATTTAAATGCAAAATCAATATTCAGTATCGAAATTTTTGTCTCAAAATGACCAGACTAAAACGTTCTGAGACGTTTTATAAACGTCCGAGACGTTTTCGGCGCAGCACCTTCAATAAATCTGCGAACCGACGTCAGCCGCCTTCTTTCTTCCTCTTCTTCTCTTCTTCTCTTCTCCTATCCGCCACCTTACCTCTTCTTCACCATTCCCACCTCTACAAATCTCCAAATCCCTTCGTTTAAAGTGATTTCTCCTCTCCTCTCAACCCCCTTTCATTTCTCCTTTCAAAACCAAGTCTTTCTCCCTCCTTTGCTCTCTCCACCAAAACCCTACATCTCGTCACCTTTCAAAATCCGGCAATCCGACCGTTAAATCGACGATCCGTCTTCACCAACGCACTCGTAGAGTCGTTCTCTTCAAGGATTTGTGCTTCCTTCTTCAATCGGTATTTTTTATTTCTCTCTAAATTCATGTCGCTCCCTAAACCAAAAGCCTCGAAAATGGCTATCCTTCGCAAGAAGAGGGCTCGCAATGATTCGGGTCAATCTAGTGCCACTGAAATTGAACCCGACTTCAATATCTTTCGATCCAACACCTACTTGTTTAAAAACCCAATTGCTCATACCAATTTCACAGGTCAATTTTCGGATCGAAAACTATCCAATTGCTATTATTTCAACAAAGCCTCGGTTACCTTTCAATACCCCGAAGATGACAAAGTCATCGGGTTTATTCGACATTGGCCATGGGAATCTTTGATTACGTGTGATGAACCTTATAGTGAGATGATTACCAAAACATTTTATTGTAATCTCACTTTTACCGAAAACCCTTTTCTTGTCAAATCCTATGTTTGCGGTCGAGAGATTATTCTCTCTTTGGAAAATGTAGCCAATTGGCTTGGGTTGGTAAATGAAGGTGAAGAAACCTATATCCTTAGAAATTGGCCCGCTCAAGCCTTAGAAAATGCCGATCATTACAAAACCTGGTTTGCTCGCCGCAACCTTGGTGGTGCACCCCTCTATGCATCCTCTCTCCCTTCCTTACATCGTTTGCTATTTCTTCTCATAAATAATATTCTCATACCCAAAGCAACGATCAAAGCAAACATTGAGTGGGGTCCAATGTACTATTTGAGGCACCTCATATCTATGGATGAGAAACGACTCAACATTCCTTTCATTATTCTTCGTCACATGATTACTTGCTATTCTAGCTCCGTTGCCTCTCTACCCTATGGTCATTTAATTCATCGTATGATTCGCCTCAATGGCATAACCGTCCCCAGTCATCTCATTCAAAATGAGCCTAAACACTTACTTGATATCCTACCCAAACATGGTTGGTTGCACGGTACCTCGGTCTCGGGTTTACCACTGCTTAAACCTGATTATAGGCCTATCAATGATTGGATCAATGCTGTCAATGCCCTACCCAACCAATATTGGGATCCGTATGAACCAGAACGGCAGGCAGAAGAAGATCAACCACCAATACCGCCAATGGCTCAAGGTGAGCTTCCTCAAGGAGCGGAAAACCAATTGGCTTGGCTTGTTCAACACATGCAAGAATATCAAATAGCCAATACCAATCAATTTACCGCAATCAACAACGATATTAAAATCTTGAAGGCAAATCAACGCAAAATCCAAATTCGTTGTCGCAAAAACGCAAAAGCATTATATGACATTGATCTCACTACTTCTGAACTCGCTCGGCGCTTTGTGAAGCAATATGGTGCCTCTGGTGGCGCGTCCACTAGTGCTCCTTACATCCCTTCCGAAGATGAGGATGAGGAAGATGATGAAGAGGGTGCCGAAGGAGATGATGATGATGATCCCGAATTTTAAATCCATTAAACTTTTTCTAATTAAAATTTGCTAAGTGATTGCTATGCTATGCTATCTGTGTTGCATGAACTTTTATTGTTTTCTATGTTGTGTGCTTGAACTTTTATCATTATGATGTTTCAACTAGACCTTTGCTAGGTATTAAAATTGCATGCTACATTCTAAATTGATTATCTTCCATGATTGTATATTTGTGATGACATGCTTAATCTTCTAAATTTATGTCATATATTATCAAATTGAGGGGGAGTGCATATTTTGAGGGGGAGCACTCTTGATTGTGCTATTTGGTTGTATTTTTGTCTCCCTTTCGTCGATTTCCAAAAAGGGGGAGAAAATGCAAGACATGCAAACACCGATTATTTGAAAAATTGAAATTTGGGAAAAATCGATATATGCACTTACTTGCGTTGTATGTTTTGCAAATCGTCAAAAGGGGGAGATTGTTGTTTCAAGCAATTCTCTTATAATCTATTTGACTAATTTGCAAAACATATAATGATTGAATTTTACGATTTTCCATATGATTAGAAAGAATGCAGGTTCAAGACAATTGGAATTGCAATTTAGAGCACTTGGACTGAAGAAATCATCAAGTTATTTATCAAGTATTTAAACTGTAAATTTATAATAATTGGTAAAGTAGCTTTGATGTTGAAAAACAGGGATAAAACGTTGGAACGATTTATAAAACGTTTCAGACGTTTTCTTTGTACAAAATCTGGAGATTAAATCATCTAATAGCTGGGAAAACAAGTTAAAACGTCCCAGACGTTTTATAAATCGTCTGGACGATTTAAATTGTTTTTCAGACTTAAAATTTGCATTTCAATCGATAAATCTCCAGAATAAAACGTTTTGAAACGTTTTATAATCGTTTGGAACGTTTTATGATATCTCACAGAAATTTGAATTTTGACCTAATTTGAGTTAAAACGTTTTCTACGTTTTACAAAACGTTAGGACGTTTTATGGCAGAATACTCGTTTGAAAGCTGCCACTATAAATAGAACCTTAGGGTTCTCCTCAAAAAAACCTAGCCGACTCTAACCTTTTTAAACCTATTTTTCTGTGAGAGCAAGTTCCTCCATTGTTGTGAGAACACGAAATTCAATATCCCTCAACACAACCTCAAATCCACTTCACTAATCTTGAGTTAGATTAGATTAGAGTGTTTACTTGAGTGTTTCTCTTGAGACTTAGAATTTAGAGACTTCGTTCTCGACTCTAGTTGGCCGTGTGACTTCCCGTTGGTTGTAAGGGCTCACCGGTTCACAAGTTGTAACCTTTCTTTTTTGGGTAATAGAAAGGCGCACCGAGAAGCGGTTGCGACGCCCCGGAGACGTAGGCATTTTAAGCCGAACTCCGTTATCACTCCTTGTGTCAAATTTCTCTAAACTCTTTTACTTTATTTCATTTGCAATTATTTATTTATTTCGAATTTAGTGGTACCATAAGGGACAACAGAAACAAGTTATAAAATTTACCTCTGAATCTCCAGCTCGGTGGAATCTGCCGAGAGACCCGTGCTGAAGTGCTCCCGTAACCTCGTCATCCACAAATGGAATTTGGACCTCATATTGTCCCCAATGATATGGAAAGGATCAGCTCCCAACAACTCGCTGACATCACCTGTGAATCTGGTACTGTCAGATACGCCGCCAACGGGTGTGCCACGGATAGGCAAACCCCAAATAGCACTCACATCCTGGAGAGTCACTGTCATCTCTCCGAATGGCATGTGAAACGTGTGCGTCTCGGGACGCCATCGCATCACCAGTCCTGCGATGAGAGATGCATTGATGATGCTTCTCTTTGCCAGCACGATGTCCACAACCTGGTAGAGACCCAGCTTGATAAGGTACAGATCCATCATCTCGTAGTACTGCATGTGAACGCACTGCAACTTCACATCTAAAAGACCTGTGTCCTGCGTTGAAAAAAGTAATCCGCATGGTGGTAACATAATAAAATTTAAACCCAACAAAATTTAAAGAAAATCTAAAAAAAGGTACGTACCTCACGAGAAGCTAGTGAGACTCGATGATCACTGTGGGAATCCACAGGAGAGGACTGATGTGCTCTGTGCTGCTGGTACTGATCGGCTCGTCCACTACTGGATGACGGGTAGACCGTGCTCTAGGCATCCTGATGTCTAAAATAACCTAAAATAGGTCAATTGTCGTTAAAACATGCTAAAACAGGCTACAACAACCTAATTTCGGTAAAATATACTAAAAATGACCAAAATAGGCTTAATTCTGTTTAAACATGTTAAAATAGGCAATTGCGGTTACAATAACCTAAAATATGCTACCATAGGCTTCAGTAACCTAATTTCTGTAAAATATGCTAAAAACGACCAAAATAGGCTTAATTCTGCTTAAACATGATACAATAGGTCAACTGCGATTACAATAACCTAAAACATGCTAAAACAGGTTACAATACTCTAATTTCGGTAAAACATGCTAACAAGGGACAAAAATGCTACAATAGCGCTTAAAAATGCTAAAATGGGCCAAATTGCACCTAAAATAACCTTAAATATGCTATAATAGCCTAATTTCGGTAAAATATGATCAAATGGTCTAATTTTCCTAATTATGCTACATTCGGGTAAATTACGCTTAATTAGCCTAATTATGGTAAAAAAGGCCAAAATACCCTAAATATTGGTCAACTGTGCTAATTACACTAAATTACGCTTAATTAGCCTAATTATGATAGGCCAAAATAGCCTAAATATTGGTCAACTGTGCTAATTATACTAAATTACAACAAATTACTCTAAATCATAACCCCTAAACCCTAAATTAAATAAATTTAAATTTAAATTAGATAAAAAAAATTACATCAAAAAAGAGAGCAAATTCGATTGAGAGATGAGGGAGTTGTGAGGAGGAGAGAGAAAAAGGGGGTATATATAGGGTAAAATGCGGGTAAAAAAAGAAAAAAAGAGTAAGCCGGCCAGAAAATGGCCGGTTTAGAGGGGGAGTAAGCCGGCCATTTTCTGGCCGGCTTGGGTATTTTTCGATATTGGCTCAGATTCTGAGCATAAATAATAATTTGTATTAAACTTTGGATATTAATAAAAATGTCGGAAGAAGGGGCATATTCAGGATTTTAACGAATTGGTTTTAAATAGCTAATCAGATTTAAATCTATTAATTAATTGAGTACTAGATAAAAAACAATGATTTAACTTATACTTTTTAATACTCTGACTTATAATTTATGATGCTCTAACTTATAATTCAAATTACCAATCATAATTCAAGAATTTATTTTAATTTCAACCCTAAATTTAACCCAAATTACAAATAAAAAATCCATAGAGGGCAAAAAAAATTCAGAGAGGAACAAAGTCAATCAGGATCGATAGATCTCCATTAAAACTCAAAATCCAGGAGGACAGTTGTCCTCTTGGTCTCATGTGAGTCTGCCCCTATTTCCAGGGACCGACGACGTCAACAAAGATTTATGCCATCTTAGTACATGTAGTGTTTTTTTTTTTTATGTTGAATTGTAGTATTATTATGTTGATTGTTAATATTTTGTAGCATGTGATGTTATGTTTATTTGATTGCATGTTTATTGTGTTTATTTTATATATTGGTTCATTTGAATGCTCACTTAGTATTGTGTTTTATGTGTCAAAAGCCTAAAATGTAAAACAATGTAAAAAATATAGCAAAACAAAACCCTAAAATGTAAAAAATATAATAAAATCCAAAATGTAAAAAGAAACCTAAAATGTCAGCGGTAGAGGCACGATCCGAGATTTTAGAAATCTGAGGTTATGTTTGAATTTTTGAATTTTTTTTAGGTTATGTATAAAAATTTCGGTTCCATAATTAATGTCTACAAAAATTGAAATCATAATAAATATAATGTCGTACTTAGCTCTTTATTATATACTGCTATTTTATTATTTATATAAAATAACTTGAGATATAATTATAGAATAATAGATAATGATGCATATAACTATTGTCCCTAAGGCATCTAGAGGGGGGTATATGGGGCCTTTTAAAATTTAAAGCTACGTATTTTTAACTAACGTGTGTATGTGTTATTCTTGGCGGAAACAAAAATAAACTTAAACTAAGCAAGTGTGCGTAAAATAAATAGAAGAGTTAAGAGACACTTGACACGAGAGTTGTTTACGGAGTTCGGCACTAACGCCTACGTCTTTGGGGCTCGCGACTTTCGAGATGACGCGCCTTTTTTTACCCAATGAGAAATGAGTACAAGGTGGAACCGGTGAGCCCTTACAAAGCTAGAGAAGTCATACGGCCCGAGCACGGAAATGGCTCAAGAGCACTAAAAGCTCTAATACAAGAGAAGCAGGCACTAAAGGCTCGAAGTAGAAGAGGCGAGCAACAAAGGCTCTAGTGTTTGTAGTAAATAAAAGATCTCTCACAAATCACTCTAATTCTTGCAATTGATTGAGTGTGGTGGAGTAGATTTTCGGTTGTTGAATGAGTACTGAAATTTCAAGATCAAGCAACCATGGTGACTCTCTTTTGCAGTTGAGGAAGAAGTGTTTGACGGCTGGAGCCTCCTTTAGAAAACCTAATATTTGCTTCTATATATAGGGAGAGAAGCAAATCTAGGTTTATACACGTTACCATATCTGACGTCTGCCTTCCACGGACCATAGCGACCCATCAATTCATAATTTGAATAAAGTTACAACATGAAAGTTGTAGATCTCGGTCTCTTGGAAATTTCAAGCTTTTATTCACTCAAATAGGAGTTCGTATGACCAAACTGCGGCCAAAATACGAACGGTGTGTAAGGTGCCCGATATGAAGCGTTGCAACGGTTAAATAACCGTTGCAACAGAATAAATCACTTCCAGACCCAATTTTCTGCAGACCTAATTATTCCGTTGTGACAGTCGTTGCACCGGAATCTTGAAACTTCCAGAGAGCAACCATTGTGACAACCACGGTTGTCAAGCGTTGTGGAATTTCAGCAACCTTCAGCAATCTTCAAACTGGCGTATCTCGGCGCTCGGGTATTCGATTTCGGCATATGACCACTTTTCGGAAAGCTTGTGAAGAGTAGATATTGATTTTGAAGTCTTAGCCTTCATCGGAATAATGGTGTAGTCAATTATCTCAAAGACAAATGAAAGAGCCTCAATAGTCATGTTGCAATTGATGCTTCTCAGTCCAATGCTTGGTTCTTCAAGATGTATATGCAGCAATTTATATCATCACGAACATGCATAATATCTCAAGACAAGAAACTGTAAAATTTAACAAATATGTATTTTGTAAATTTAGTCAAACATACAAGTAGATTATGACACAATCTAACAATCTCCCCCTTTTGACGATTTGCAAAACATATATATCAAGTAAGTGCATAAATTGGATATTCCCACAAATTCGAAAATTTTGAATTTTTTGTTTTTATTTTCTTTTCCGAGTGTGTGGTGTTTTAGCGAATACCAATTTAACAAACTTGTAATATCTCTCCCCCTTTTTGGAAATGGTTGAAAGGGAGAAATTATTACAATAAAGATATGAGAGGGCTCCCCCTCAATTCATGTACTCCATCTTAATTTTGTAAATTAAAGCATAATAAAAAAAATAAAAAAATATAGCAATTAAAGCACAAATAAGAATAATATGGCAATTAAAGCATCATATCTCAAATATGAATATTTATCAAACAAGGCAATTCATTGTTGAACAATCCAACAATCTATAGTGTCATATCTTTTGTTGTGGCAATTTAGTCATGTAAGATAGATTTTTGCAATTAATATTACCACATCTCAATATTGCCAATTATTTATAACAATAATTTATATCTTTATGTCTTTATTATAGCAATTCAATTAATTCAAGAGTTAATATTGTCATTTCTTAATTTTGCCAATTTAATAAATTTGAGATAAATTTAGCAATTTTAAATTTTAATCCCTACAATTTTTAATTTCAAAAAGCTCACATTTGACAATTTTAGTTGCAGTTAGTATTTTAAAGTGAGTTTGACAATTTTATTCTCCAAACGAGTAGATGTTGCAATTTAAGTTTTTAGAATCATAGAGTTTTACGATGTAAAATTGTATCAATCAAATAAATTGTCAATTGAATGAATGTTGTATTTACAACTTTGACAATTTTAACTAAGTCCAATATTTCAATATATTAATGAAATTTAATTGTTGCAATTCTAGTATGGACAATTTAATTAAGTTAGGATTGAGCATGATCAACTAAATTTGATTCTAGCAAGTCACGTATTTTTATGTATGAGACTAAGTCATATATCCAAATCCAAGTGAATTTTAATTGAGTAAAATTTTGTATCTCAATAATTTTACTAATCCATATGAATTCTCATTAAGAAATCTTTCAATTCAAAGTTTTATATTAGTATTAAATTTTGGCAAATTATTTAATTGAATTCAACATGATTCTCAAATATGAGATTAAATGGATACTCATGATTCTCAAATATGGAAGTTCAAGAATATGGAAGGGCATCAGGAATTTAATTAATTAGTCAAATTTCAGAATATTCAAGAACTGAAAATAATTAATTAGGAAACAAATTAGCAGACTTATGCCCTTCCGCAGACAACCGTTATAACGATTGGGAAAGCGTTGCAATGCTGAATTATTGAATTTTATTCTTAACAGCTTAATTCTTTCTTTTTAATCTTATAATGATTCTTCCGTTGCAACGGTTTAATGACAATTTACTTTTTTCTGAAGTTAATTTCGATGTGATCTTGTTTAAATAGTTGCTATGCTTCCTAACTAACATATATTGACGCATTTTGAGGTATAATTCAGTCCTGAAATTCAAGCATACCTAACTTGAACCTAAGATCATTGTTTATAATTCAATTAATTTCTTTGTGAGTAATGATCAAACACACTTACAAGAGTATATAATAGTTATAAAATAATGGATAATAATTAATATATACCTTTATCTTTTCTCTCCCTTAATATTTTTGAATTTGAATAATTTGGGGAGATGCTAGCTAGAGCTTTACTCTTAACCTATATTTAGGAACCCAAACAGCATTCAACATGTTGTTTCCCTTCCTAAACCTACTCCAATGAAGTATGTCCAATCTTACAACAATAATTACAAAATGTTAGTGAGGGTTTTCGAGATATTGAGGAATGAGGTGTGTTCAAATTTGGACCTTTCTTGAAATGATGTTGGAAATGACCTTTCAATTCTTGAATTTGTTTCCAAGGTTCATTAATTTGGACTCCAATTTACTTTTAGGTGAAATATTTTTATTTTGGTAGGATTCAAATTTATTGTGATGTTGGGAAACACTTTTAGTTAAGCCATTAGTTTGAATTCTATTTCGTGAAATATGTTTATCTTTTAAGTCATGAGACCATTCATTCGGTCTTTTAGAATAAATTTTGTTTGATCCTTGTGAACTAAATGTTCTTCTTGAATTGTTGTGTGCACTATTACCCTTATAACTTTTATTATAATATTTATACCTAAATGCATAGTTATGTGACCTTTGATTATTATTAACATTTAAGTTTCGTGTATGTTTCTCTCTTTCTTTTGGGCTTTCGGTATTTTTGCAATTTCTAATCAAATTACCTACCTTATCTTGTTCAAGATTAACTACATTTTTAAAATCGTTATATGATTTTAAAGCCTTATTTTCTCTAAAGTTTGTATTCTTACTTTTAAAATTCCTATTTCACCTAAGTGTGATTGACAATTGTTAACTTTACTAGTCATTTCCAATTCTTTAACTTTAGATTCACAACTTTTGATCTTACTTTCTAACAATTTATTTATAACATTAGTTGCTTTTAAGCTTCTATTCTCATTTTGTAATTGGTTTGCCTTTATTCTAACAGATTCTAATTCGTCTAAGTGTAATTTACAATTGTGTGACTCAAGTGTCATTGACTCAAATTCATTTATCTTGGACTCAAGTTTAACAATCTTAGACCTCAAATTAATTTTGTGAAATTTCCTCTCTTGAGCAAATCCGAATTTGCCTCATTAAGGAGTTTTCTCAACCTAATTTCATTTCGGAGGCTAGATTCTTCTCATAGAAAATGATTGACTCATTTATGAATATATTATCGGATAAATTGGTTTGAGTCTCTTTGGTTCCTAAAGAGTTGCTAGTTGATTTATTTTCGGATTCATACCCATTTAGATTAAAATTTAATTTTACCTCACTAGTGGTGCTAGATGATCTCTCGCTTGAATCCTTCCTTTTGGTTTTTGATTTCGCCACCTCTCTAAGGAATTTGATGGCGAGTTTGTCGGTGATGTTGTTGTTAGCAATAATCGCATCCATATCTATCTTCGAGTCATCATCGACATTAGCCATCAAGGCTAGGTTGACCTCTTGCTCACCGTCCGGGTCCGGGTCAGATCTTTCATCATCACTTTCATTGAAACTTGCACTCAACACATCCTGCATTGATTTTACCTTTTTCTTACCTTTGTATCCATCATTTCTTGGTCTAGACTGGCAGTCATGTTTCCCTTCTTCATCCTTGTTTCTCGGAAAGAGCTTGTAACATGTTTGCATGGAGTGCCCTTCCTTATGACAAGTTATGCACATTGCTCTCTTGTTTTTCTTTTCACGCTTCTTGTTGAACTTTTGTTCAAACTCTAACATGCCTCGAAATATTTTGGATAGAAGTAGTGCATCTTTTGAGGATTTTTGACTTATATTATTTAGGAGGTGGTCATTTGAAAAGCGATTGTTTGAGGGGTTGTAGGATTTCTTTTTGAAATTTTTTTGTTTTTGTGCGGAAAGTGCTATGGTCTTAGTTTTAGTTTCGAGTTCACCGGTTTGTCAAAGCTTTTCTTCACAACTTTGGAGATGGACGAATAGCTCGTCTGGAGTGAAAGTTTGAACTCCTAAGAGTACCTCAAGAGCACTTATCACTGACTCCCATCTTGGTTTCCTAAGCATCACACGCAAAATCTTTCCTACAACTTTATTGTTAGAAATAGGTTCTCCTAATTCTATGAATTCATTTTGTATTTATAAAATTTTATTGTACATGTCTTCAATTGATTCACTATCTCCTATATTAAAAGTTTCAAATTTAGTGTCTAACCCAGTGAGTTTGGTTCGTTTGATTTGATCATTACCCTCATACTTATTTATAAGGGCTTTCCACATTTTTTTGGCACTGGTAGCATTTGCAAATACTAAGACAACCGATTCACTTACCAAACCTAAGATTGCATTAACCGCGTAGTCATTTTCCCTCTTTTCTAATTTTGAGGTGGTGGTCAATTCATTGGTAGATTTATCATACTCTGGGGTGTAACCTTTTTCAATAATACCCCAAACATCAATTAAATTTAGGTAATTAATCATAAACCTTTTCCAATGACTAAATCTCTTGGTTTTATTGCTCAATATTGAAGGTACCATCACTTGTCCATTTGGTGCCATATTGGATCGATAAAACTCAAATTAAGTATGCCTTAATTTGAGTAACACTGCTCTGATACCACTTGTTGGTCCTTAAGGCATCTAGAGGAGGTGAATATGAGGTCTTTTAAAATTTAAAGCTAAGTACTTTTAACTAACGTGTGTATGTGTTATTCTTGGCAGAAACAAGAATAAACTTAAACTAAGTAAGTGTGCGTAAAATAAATAGAAGAGTTAAGAGACACTTGACACGAGAGTTGTTTACGGAGTTCGGCACTAACGCCTACGTCTCTAAGGCTCGCGACCTTCGAGATGACGCATCTTTCTTTACTCAATGAGAAAGGAGTACAAGGTGGAACCGGTGAGCCCTTACAAAGCTACTGAAGTCACACAGCCCGAGCACGAAAATGGCTCAAGAGCACTAAAGGCTCTAATACAAGAGAAGGAAGCACTAAAGGCTCGAAGTAGAAGAGGCGAGCAACAAAGGCTCTATTGTTTGTAGTAAATAAAAGATCTCTCACAAATCACTCTAATTCTTGCAATTGATTGAGTGTGGTGGAGTAGATTTTCGGTTGTTGAATGAGTACTGAAATTTCAAGATCAAGCAACCATGGTGACTCTCTTTTGTAGTTGAGGAAGAAGTGTTTGACGGCTGGAGCCTCCTTTAGAAAACCTAATATTTGCTTCTATATATAGGGAGAGAAGCAAATCTAGGTTTATACATGTTACCATATCTGACGTCTGCCTTCCACGGACCATAGCGACCCATCAATTCATAATTTGAATAAAGTTACAACATGAAAGTTGTAGATCTCGGTCTCTTGGAAATTTCAAGCTTTTATTCACTCAAATAGGAGTTCGTATGACCAAAATGTGGCCAAAATACGAACGGTGTGTAAGGTGCCCGATATCAAGCGTTGCAACGGTTAAATAACCGTTGCAACAGAATAAATCACTTTCAGACCCAATTTTCTGCAGACCTAATTATTCCGTTGTGACAGCCGTTGCACCGGAACCTTGAAACTTCCAAAGAGCAACCATTGTGACAACCACGGTTGTCAAGCGTTGTGGAATTTCAGCAACCTTCAGCAATCTTCAAACTGGCGTATCTCGGCGCTCGGGTATTCGATTTCGGCATATGACCACTTTTCGGAAAGCTTGTGAAGAGTAGATATTGATTTTGAAGTCTTAGCCTTCATCGGAACAATGGTGCAGTCAATTATCTCAAAGACAAAGGAAAGAGCCTCAATAGTCATGTTGCAATTGATGCTTCTCAGTCCAATGCTTGGTTCTTCGTGATGTATATATGTAGCAATTTATATCGTCATGAACCTGCACAATATCTCAAGACAAGAAACCGTAAAATTTAACAAATATATGTTTTACAAATCTAGTCAAACAGACAAGTAGATTATGACACAATCCAATAATAACTGCATTATTCATATATATTGAACGACTAAAAATATTTATTGAACTTTTTTGAAACTACAACTCAACTAATATTCATTCAAACTTTCCTACCAGGGAGTAACTGTAAGTATGCACGCATATCTTTTAATACACTACAATAGTCATTTTGAATTTAAAAAATAGTTGGTAAATGATATTTTAACATGTTCTTATTAAAAAAGCAGGGATCTGTACCGTCCGTTTAACCTGGTACAAATGTTAAAAATATCTCGTACATCTAAGGCTGTATAGAGTGAATACGGTATTCTAGAGATAGTCTTCGTGTGGAAAGGAGGGAGAACCCCAAGTTTTAAAAAAGGAAAAAAATATTTTTTTTATGCAGGAACCCAAGTTACGAATTCTCATTCTGAGGTATCTCATATTTTGCAAAAATCACAACCGTTCAAATACATTATGCATGAATCTGATGAATCTGAAAGCTCAAATAATACTGGTCCCTGCGTTATGCCGTTATCTCTGAATAGATACCGGACACGTCGGTCGCAAAATATGAGATATCTCAGAGGATACGCACTCAAGTTACCCACCACTATTTACGGGGGCAACGACGAAGTTGGGCTCGTCATTTTCTCACATATTTTGTGTGCATTAACGCTTGAACTTGTCAATCTGGGCCATAACTTGCTCTGGACTTCAGGACCGGATTGCTTTGAAAACAAACCCACGAGCTTCAGATTCTCTCTTTCTCAATTAATCTTGAATTTTTATTTTAGTTTCAAAATCAAATACCAGAGCACAGGTTTCAAAAAACAAAAAGAAAAATTCAGAATATCTGAAAGTGAACTCTGGATTACTGGATATAGTCTTGATAATAAGTGATCCCAACATCTCTTGTTTGAATCATCTGTGACGACTTCTCTTTTTGACTTACCGTATCTTTTGTCTAGTCGATGTGTACCATTCTCTACTGTGCAACTTTTCTCATTGAAAATGAGAGAAATGTTTTGTTTGATTGCATAGGACAAAAAAGCTTATCATCCATTTGGAATTTGATTGACAATTACTTTGTCCTACATGGAGTCGTATCAATTCTAATCTATCACCCATATAATTAGCTGTTTTCATTTTAATTTGATTGACCAAAAAAATTACTCAAATCTGTTTGTAAGCTTATGTGTTTGAGTTTGGATTATTTGAGAGAGGTTATATAATATAACTTGACCCGTATCAGAGGGACATTTTGTAAATTAACCCTTGACTTCAGCCTAATTATGAATTATGTAAACAAAATTGTGTAAGATAGAGAACCAGTCTTTGGTCTAGTGGGAGGTCGTAGGCAGGGGTGGAGCCAGACTTTCGAACAATGTGGGTCAAACATATATGGAGTCAATCATATAAAAAATTTCGAACTATGGGGGTCAACTATATACAAATTTTATGCGGATAATGAGGATCAATTTTACTGTACCATGACATTTTACTCTAAATTATATATAAAATTAATCATAAATACAAAAAATTTAACATTAAATGAGGGTCAATTGACCTCCATTGGATCTACTTAGATCCGCCTCTGATCGCATATTTGAAACTCGAAAAGGACAATTATTTGTGGATATTAAATAGTTAGGTGGCTTCACCTCCAACTAAGGGTGAAAATAATATGGATAATATCCGATCCGTATTCGACAAAATTAGATGTGGATATCCGATATTCGTGTGAATATGGATACATATATGGTTTTACGTTACAATAATCCGTATCCGAATAATAAATATGTATCATGTAGTTCAATATATATTATGAAAAAATTATGTTATTCACCATTATAATTAGGTAAATGTTATGAACTTTTAGTATTTTTTAATAATATTTTTATATTATTTTAATATATATCTGATCCGTATTCGGAAAATTAAAAAGATATGAATATAGTTTTAGCTGACATTTTTATTAATATCCAAAGTTTAATAGAAATTAATTAATATACCCAGATCCCCTGAGTATTTATAAAAATAACCCTACTGGCCATTTTCTGACCGGTACCCTATTTATTTGCCTACTGGTCATTAAATGGCCGATACCCTTACTTTATTTTTAGAGACACTATGAAGAGCAAGATGCTGAAATCTAACACTGAAAATTCGAATTTTTTGTTTAAATTATTTGTTAGATTACTTCTTTTGATGTATAATTAGCATATTTATACTAAAATACGCTAAATTACTTGAAATTATGTTAAATTACGCTAAATTATGCTAATTTTGCTAATTATACTTAAATATGCAAAATTATAATAATTATATTGAAATACGCAAAATTCCGCTAACATAATTTCAAGTAATTAAATTCACTAGCCGCATGCGAACACTAAATTACGTATTTTTTAGGTACTAAGTTTTAGCAATTTCACTAGTTTAGGTTGATCCAGTTGTTTTAATGTGATTCAGGTTTCCTATCATTTTTAATCATCAGCCGCATACGACACTATCACTAGCCGCATACGAATAAATATGCTAATTATATGTTTAGTAATTTTAGTAATTTTAGTATAAAACTATCACTATCATCAGCCGCGGATTTTAGTAATTTTAGTATAAAACTATCACTATCATCAGCCGCGGATTTTAAGGGTAATTTAACATAATTTCAAGTAATTTAGCGTATTTTAGTATAAATATGCTAATTATACATCAGAAGAAGTAATCTAACAAATAATTTAAACTAAAAATTCAAATTTTTAGTGTTAGATTTCAGCATCTTGCTCTTCATAGTTTCATAGTGTCTCTAAAAAAAAATAAAAAATTAAGGGTACCGGCCATTTAATAGCCGGTAGGCAAATAAATAGAATACCGGCCAGAAAATGGCCAGTAAGGATATTTTCATAAATAATGAGAGAATCTGGTATATTAATTAATTTCTATTAAACTTAGATATTAATAAAGATGTCGGTAGTTTTAGCAATATCCGCTCACCTCTACTTTCAACTTTTACTCAAAAATTTTGTGTGTAAAATAGTAAAGAAATAAATGAAACTAAAAAAATTAGAAGGTCACATCAAGATGTGCATGGAGCGGGATCTGTGAAGCTCATTTTTTTATTTGCTGATGTCCCTTTGAATTTTTGGTGATTGCAAATGGTCCTCTCACTAAACAAAAAAATTGATGTTTGCATTTCGAGGGATTTTGTCCTGTGATCCCGTGAGCATTTCTTCGTCTTCATTTTCCCTCCATTTGTTAAATAATTTAGTTGTCACCGTATTTTGTATTTATCGAACGTCATAAGCATATATTTCCTTTCCTTCTCTCTTTTTATTTCTGCAACAGGACGCTTGAAGATGTTTTTTTTTATGCAATATCATTAAAACCAGAAGAATGTTTTACAAAATAATATGATGCAAAAAAATTAAATTAAAGAGTATATACAAAAGACCGGAAATCTCGATCTTTAGCAAAGTTTATAAATTTTTTGAAAGTTAGCTAGGCACTGTAAGAATAATTTCAATTATGTGGTCTGATAATGAAGGCTAATTATGAAAATTAATATTGTCAGCTGTAATTGTTAGTCATTTCAACTAATGCTAAATGTTATATTAGCTCAGGGTGCAAACGGATATAAATAATATTCGTATATGTTTTTATTTTTCAGATACGAATATGGATAAGATATTAAACAAATACATATACAAATTAGATATTAAACATATACGAATATGAATAAGATATTAAACAAATAGCAAATACAAATAGAATTCAAATACCTACTTTAAATATTGTAATAAGATAAACATACTATTCAATAAAAAAATCATTAGAAAATAAAATTAACAAAAAATTCATATATAGTTATGATATTAGATCATTATGATGAACTAAATAATTGTTCTTGTGTTAAACTTGTTATGTTATTACAAAATATATATTCCGTTAATAAAAATTAACTGCCGACATGACAATATTTTTAAACAAAAAATTTGTTATGCCATTACAAAATATACATCGCGTTAACAAAAATTAATCACCAACATGACAATATTTTTAATCAAAAGATAAGAAACAAGAAACATATTCATCTCTAAACGTACATGATTCTAAAACAAACATATAAAAAACTGGATACATACCCGTATCCATAACTGCACAAACAAATATCTGAAAAATTAAATGAATACATATATGAATAATTAGATATAAATAATTATCCATATCCGTATTCATATCTTCACAAACAGATATCCATAAAATTTAAAAATACGGATACATATAATTATCCGTATTAGCATCCTCATCTGCTTTCGAACTGAAACCATATATGTATCCATATTCGCAAACTATTCATAGCCAAATATCCAAATCCACAAAAATTCAAATATGGATCTGGATCAGATCAAGACGAATAATATCCGATCCGTTTACATCCCAAGTTACAGGAGTGCCCAACTGATGAGTAATGCTGTAAAATTTTAGTAACAGAAATAGATTAATGTGCGTTGGCCATGTACATCGGTGGGAATTGAAGTAGAAAAGGCATTATGTACTGAAGGAACTTTGCATCTGAAAACATTAACCATGCTTGCTGCATGAGCTAAATCATAATGTGATAAATTATTATATTTAAGGTTATAAATTAAAACTTAATTATTTAAGTAAATTTAAAGCAAAGCTTACCCTTCCAAAGTTGCTTCATGGAGTAGTAAACACACGATCCTCTTCTTAATTTGTATGAAAAAAATCTCTTAATTCGATCTTTCCGTACGTCCAACAACCTACCGTGGAAATGCGCATTTTTCAGGATTAAAGAGGCCTGATTTTTCCCCCAAACCTATATATTCAGTTGATTGAAAATGAAAGACAATTTGCACACTGAAACGCACAAAACTAGAAAATTGTTGAGAAATAGAAGATTTGCCTCAGAAGATCATCATTGGCATTTTAAGGAACAAAATCAAGTTAGCATCTACAATAGCTGTTAAGCTAAATATAGTACCTATCAAGATTTGAGAATTTCTGTATATTCAGAAATTGTAATTTAGGCAACTAGGCAACAACTAGAAATTGTAATTTAGGCAACTAGGCAACGGCTAGGACCTCTCCTTAATTATAAAGAGGCCTAATATTCATTGTAAGATCAGAACAATAAAAACTATTATTCATCATTTCAATTTTCTAGATGGTATCAGAGCTCTTTCTGTACCAGCAATAGGTACAGAGCAACAACCCACAACACCACAAACACACAATCTGGTAATTTACCAGAACAACAATGGCCGACAAAATTCAGATTGATGCCAATACCTCACTGAAATTAACTCCCATGTTACTCAATGGCAAAAACTACCAGTCATGGTCCAAATCAGCAATAATCTCACTCAAAGGCAAAGGCAAGTATGGGTACATCACAGGCGACAAGAAAAAGGCTGAAGCAACCAACAAAGACGAATGGGACATCCATGACAATCTGATCATGTCATGGCTTCTAAATTCCATGCAACCAGACATCAGCGAGCTTTTTTTATATGGTACCGAAACCTCTGCCAAGATGTGGACAGCAATCAACAAAATGTTCGGTAAACAAAACAACTTTGCCCACATCTTCCAAATCAAACACGACATTGCCCAAATCAAACAAAACCAGAAATCCATCACACAATATTTCGGGGCAATGAAAGCTAAATGGGATAAATTAGACATCCACCAACCCGATACCACAGATCCAGAAAAAATTCAAGAACGAAAAAATCAAGATCGAACATTTCAGTTCTTAGCAAACCTGGACCAGAGTTATGAACACGTCCGGCAACAAATCCTTTTCGGAGCCAACCTTCCCTCTCTCGAGTCCATCGTCGCTCTCCTAGAACAGGAGGAATCGAGGCGCGATGTCATGCACACCAACCCCCAGACCGGCGACACCTCAGAGAACCAAGCCTTCCTCTCATTCAACAACAAATCTCAAAACCCTAACAAAGCTCAATCTAGCGGTTCCGAGAGGTGTGACTGTTGCAAGAAGACATGGCACACAAAGGAACGGTGCTGGTTCCTTCACCCGCACCTCAGGCCAAAGAAATGGAAAGGGGGCGGCGGCGATCGAGATGGAGAGAAGCGAAAGGGGGAGGGTGAGAAAAAGGGATACACGACAACTGGCGCAACAACACAAGGAGCCCTCTCCTCTTCTGGCGCAACAAATACACCCGGTTCAGTAGCCGAACCATGCTCCGAAACTGGAGAGGATCCCATGCGGCAACTGATGGCGCAGCTGTCTGTGATGCTTGCTAGACAGAACAATAACTCATGCGGTATCGCTTTAAATTCAATTAAATTTTTTCCGAACAGCCAATTAATAATAGACACTGGTGCTACTGACCATATGATATGCAATATAGATTTATTTAAGTCCCTAGAAATGTGCAAAAATGACCAATATATTTTAGTGGCCAATGGAACCAAGGTACCCATTACTGGTATAGGTACCATTAATCTCTTCTCCAAAGAAATTAAAAATGTTCTATACATAAATTCATTTACAACAAATCTAATTTCTGTAAGTAAAATTACACAAGAATTTAATTGTGATGTACTATTTTCAAAAACAAATGTTAAATTTCAGGACCAAATAACAGGGATGATGATTGGTGAGGGATTCTATGACAAGGGACTCTATATGTTGAATTATCAGAAACTTAATTTATGCGCAACCAAGCAACCTAGTGAAAATGAATTGTGGCACAAGAGACTTGGACATCCTTCTGATAGAATTTTAAATTTCTTTTTAAATTTTCCTTTGAATAATTGTGTTAATTGCGATACTTGCAAATTAGCTAAACAAACTAGGCTTCCGTTTTCATTATCAATTAGCAAGAGTAAAGCACCATTTGAATTAATACATTCTGACGTATGGGGACCCGCTCCTACTACTTCATATAATCAATTTAGATTTTTTGTGTTATTTATTGATGATTTTTCTCGTGCTACTTGGTTATATTTACTTAAATCAAAAAGTGAAGTGTTTTTATGCTTTCAAGAATTTGCAACTTTGGTAGAAAATCAATTTAATACAAAAATTAAAACATTTAGGTCTGATAATGGCACAGAATTTGTTAATAACAATTTTTCTCAATATTTTAAAAGTAAAGGAATTTTACATCAAACGACTTGTATAAATACACCCGAACAAAATGGAGTCTCCGAAAGAAAAAATAGGCATTTGTTAGAAATGACAAGAGCACTTTTATTTCAAATGAATGTCCCAAGGCAATATTGGTCAGATGCAGTACTCACGGCCACATATTTAATTAATAGACTCCCTAGTGTTAAATTAGAAAATAAAAGTCCTTTAGAAATACTTTACCAAAGGAAAATTAATGTTGACCATTTAAGGATTTTTGGTTGTGTGTGCTTTGTTCATAAAAAAAAAAGAGACAAATTTGACTCAACATCAACAAAGGCTATTTTCTTAGGATATTCAACTCACAAAAAGGGATACAAGTGCTATGATCCACTTAATAAAAAAATGTTCATCTCAAGGGATGTTATTTTTAATGAAAATAAAACTTATTTTTTAAAGGAGGAGATTAATGAGCCTATTACCAATAGTCAGAATGGAGTATTGTTACCAACCAACCATTCTCATGATGTGATAACCTTGCCCGAAAATGAAAATAGAGATGAAAATAATATAAGTGAACCAGAAAATGAAATTGAGGAAAATAACAATCCTACTAATGACAATCATGAGTATAATGAAGAAAATAATGTAAGAAGGTCTTCAAGGACAACTCAACCATCCTCCAGGCTTCGAGACTTTGTGACTTACAAGGTAACATATCATATTCAAGATTTTATTTCTTATGACAAAATTTCAACAAATTACAAAGCCTTCTTGACTTCTCTCTCTAAACAAGAAGAACCAAAAAACTTCCAAGAAGCCTTAAGTCAACTTGTATGGTGTGAAGCCATGAAAGAAGAACTTAGGGCATTAGAAAAAAATAATACTTGGGTTATTATGCCTCTACCAAAAGACAAAAAACCAGTTGGATGCAAATGGGTGTACAAAACAAAATATAATAGTGACGGTACCATAGAAATATATAAAGCTAGATTGGTGGCTAAAGGATATACACAAACCTATGGTATTGACTATCATGAAACGTTTGCCCCAGTTGCAAAACTGAACACTGTTAGGATTTTATTCTCAGTAGCAACAAATAATGGTTGGAACCTTTATCAAATGGATGTGAAAAATGCTTTTCTTCAAGGAACACTTGAAGAAGAAGTTTATATGAACCTACCACCTGGTCATGAGAGAGAGAAAGATTCTAATCTTGTTTGTAGGTTAAAAAAATCCATATATGGTCTAAAGCAATCTCCAAGGGCATGGTATGGAAAACTCAGTTTTTTTCTTAAATCATGTGGCTTTACAATTAGTAGTGCTGATAATTCTCTTTTCACCAAACAAAGTGATGACAATATTGTTATTGTCTTAGTTTATGTAGATGACATAATTGTTACAGGAAATAATCAAACAGAAATTAACATGATTAAATGTCAGTTGAAGAAAAATTTTGATATAAAAGATTTAGGAATATTGAAATATTTTCTAGGCATTGAAGTAGCCCATTCAATCAAAGGTTTATTTATCTCTCAAAGGAAATATGCACTAGACCTTCTTAAAGAAACAGGTAAAATATGATCAAAACCTGCCTCAACACCCATTGAATATAAATGCAAATTAAATACCGAGGATGGAGAACCATTAAAAGATATAAATCAATTTCAAAAAATTGTAGGAATATTGATATATTTAACAGTAACAAGACCTGATATCTCATTTGCAGTTAGTCAAATTAGTAAATTTATGCATGCACCAAGAACACCTCATTTAGAAGCAATTAATAGAATTTTAAGATATTTAAAAGAATCACCTGGAAAGGGAATATGGATGAAAAATAATAATTCTAATGAAGTGTGTGGCTATTCCGATGCAGATTGGGCAGGAAGCTTCGATAGAAAATCAACTACTGGCTTCTGCACATTTGTAGGTGGGAATCTAGTCACATGGAAGAGCAAGAAGCAAAATGTTGTAGCAAGATCAAGTGCTGAAGCAGAATATCGAGCTATGGCATCAACCGCTAGTGAACTAACTTGGGTTAGACAAGTGTTAACCGATTTGAATATTACAAATCATGAACCCATAAAAATGTTTTGTGATAATCAAGCGGCTAGACATATTGCGTCTAATCCAGTTTTTCATGAAAGAACCAAGCACATTGAAGTCGATTGTCATTTTGTGCGAGAAAAAATTCAAGCAAAAGAAATCGAAACACCATATGTGAAGAGTCAAGATCAACTTGCTGATATCTTCACAAAAGGGCTAGAACCAGGACCATTTTATAAAATTACAAGCAAGTTAGGATTGATCGACATTTACAATCCTAACTTGAGGGGGAGTGTTGAGAAATAGAAGATTTGCCTCAGAAGATCATCATTGGCATTTTAAGGAACAAAATCAAGTTAGCATCTACAATAGCTGTTAAGCTAAATATAGTACCTAGCAAGATTTGAGAATTTCTGTATATTCAGAAATTGTAATTTAGGCAACTAGGCAACAGCTAGAAATTGTAATTTAGGCAACTAGGCAACGGCTATGACCTCTCCTTAATTATAAAGAGACCTAATATTCATTGTAAGATCAGAACAATAAAAACTATTATTCATCATTTCAATTTTCTAGAGACGGTCAGTGATATATTCAACATACGCATTTATAAACATCACACAATTGACATCCGGTAGGTTTCCCTATTGAACAAATGGGTGACAGGTTGAGAAATACAATTAAAGAGCAAATTTTTCCTTGTGCGGTGTTTGTATTAATTTGACGCGTATGAAGATAACATAATACGTTAAATTTCAATCCTTGAAAGATGAAAAATTTATGCTCACACCTCTCTTACTGTCTATTCATTTGTGCATGTATTAAGTAGAAGTACATAATTGGCAATAATAAAATTATTACAAAATATACATACCTGTGTATCAAGTAGTTTCTATTAGGATATTAGGGTGCATTTGGGTCATCCAAGAATAGAGCTAACTTTGAATTAGCTCTACTATTCTCAGGTGATCCAAACACAAATTAGCAAATTGAGTTAGCTCAACAATAGCTCTATTCTACAAACCCATAAAAATAGTGGGTTAGCAAGAATAGAGCTAGTGGGTTTAGTGATATTAATAAAATATTTGATTCCTCTAAATTAGAGTTAGTTTAAATATTAAATTAGTATTAAATAAAACATTTGATTAGTATTAAATAAATAAAATATTAGATTAGATTAATATTAAATAAAATATTAGATTAATATAATATAATATTAGTTTAAATGTTAAATGTAATATAATATTAGTTTAAATGCTAACTCGAGTGGTTTGAGAATAATCCTTGCATTACTCCAGAGTTTAAGTGTTTCTTGCACTAATTCTTGCATTATCCAAACGTACTCTTAGTAAATAATTGTTAATTATAATGAGTGGAAGACAGTAAATAATGGACTTCTCGCTGCGCCTTGGAAGACGTGAATGCTTGAAATGCATGAACCAGGCACAAAGCTTCCCAATTTGTAATTCTGGTTTATTTTATACATAAACCAGTAAAAACTTGATAATTACAGTCAACAAGCATGTAGTGGTTTGACACTACCCATTAGGGGCTGCCCGAACCCGGTCCGCCCGTGCCCGGGGTACTCGTACCCGTGCCAGGGTATACCCGGGTAAACGGGTACACAGGTACGGGTTTCAAACGGGCAGGTCATCTATTTTTGGAAAAAATCCGGGTGTACCCGAACCCGAATACCCGTGTACCCGAACCCGCCCCGGGTGTACCCGCACCCGTTTACCCGCTACCCTTACCCGTGTACCCGAACCCGACCCGTCTGGAGTGCTGGACCCGATTTGACATTTTACTGTAGCATTGTAGAGTTTACTGTAGCACTGTTGATTTGACCGGTTACTGTAGCACTGTAGATTTTCGAAAAATTTTGAATCTAACGGCTCCAGTTACTGTTTTACTGTAGCAATCCGAATTTCTCCCCCAAAATTTTTCTATAATACACCCTATTCTTCTCTCATTTTCACACCAAACTCACATTATTCTCAATCTAATTCTCAATTTCTCATACTCTCAATCTCTCATTCATACTCTCATTATTTTTTATTGTTCCCAAATTAGTTTAATTATTAGAAAAAAAAAATATAGTTGCAAATTTATTTTATCCCGCAAAGGCGCGAGATACAGTTGAGCAAGTTTATTTCATCCCGCAAAGGCGCAAGATACGGTGGAGCAAGATTATTTCATCCCGCAAAGGCGCAAGTTTATTTCATCTCGCAAAGGTTAGATTAATTTTTAAAATAGATTAAATAAGTTAGATTTATTGTTAATTTTATTATAAATAGGTTAGATTAATTTTAAAGTAGCTTAAATATGTTAGATTTATTGTTAGTTTTATTATAAATAGGTTAGATTAATTTTTAAAGTAGCTTAAATATGTTAGATTTGTTGTTAATTTTGTAGAATTGGTTTGATTTATTTCAAAATAGATTAGATTTATTTTTGAATAGGTTAGATTTATTTTTGAAATAGGTTAGATTTATTTATAAATAGGTTAGATTTATTTTCAAAATAGCTTAAATAGGTTAGATTTAATTTTTAATTCTGTTTTTATTTTTAAGTAAGTTAAATTTTATTTTAAATAGGTTTTATTTGTGCTAAATGGGTTATATTTATTTTAAAATTGGTTATATTTATTTTGAAATCGGTTTTTGAATAGGTTATTTATTTTAAAATTGGTTAGATTTATTTTTGAAATATGTGAGATTTAGTTTTGAAATATGTGAGATTTTATTTGTAAGTAAGTTAGATTTAAATAAGTTCTATTTAATTTTAGAATAGGTTAGATTTATTTTAAAATATGTTAGATTTATTTTTGAATAGGTTAGATTAATTTTTGAAATATGTTAGGTTTATTTATAAATAGGTTGGATTTTTTTAGTAGGTTAGATTTTTCAAATAGGTTATATTTGATTTTTTTGAAATTCGGATCTAAATTTAATAGGTTAGATTTAATTTTTTGAATAGGTTAGATTTTATTTTTAAATAGGTTAGATTTTATTTTTTGAATATGTTAGATTTTATTCTTTAAATTTTGAATATGTTATTTGATCATTTGAATATGTTAGATTTATTTTAAAATAGGCTAGATTTTTTTTTTAATTTCGGATTAATATTTAAATATGTTAGATTTATATTTTTTGAATATGTTAGATTTATATGTGAATATGTTAGATTTATATTTTGCTAGATAAATAAGTTAGATTTGTAAGATAAATAAGTTAGATTTATACTTTATTTTTGAATATGTTGGATTTGGTAGAGTTATTTTTTTGAATAAGTTAAATTTGTTAGAGTTATTTTTTTAAAATAGATTTTTAAAATAAGTTAGAACAAGTTGTATTTATTTTGAATTAGACTTAGAATTTTAAAATTTGAATTAGATTATTTTTAATTAGACTTAGAGTTATTTTTTTAGATTGTTTTTTTTTCTTTTGAAATTCGGCAGAGGCACCTTTTTTTATTTTTTTTTATTTTGAAATTCGGCAGAGGCTGAAAGCCAGAGGCTTCATACCTTGTTTTTTTTTCTTTTTCTTTTCTTTAATTTAATTTAGATTTAAATTAGATTTGGATTCAATTTAGATTTAATTTAGATTTACATTTATATTCAATTTATATTTAATTTAATTTAGATTTAATTTATATTTGAATTTATATTTAATTTACATTTATATTTAATTTAGGTTTGAATTTAGATTTAGATTGTTTTTTTTTCTTTTGAAATTTGGCAGAGGCACCTTTTTTTTTATGATTTTGAAATTCGGTAGAGGCTGAAAGCCAGAGGCTTCATGCCTTGTCTTTTTTTTCTTTAATTTAATTTAGATTTACATTTATATTCAATTTAGATTTAATTTAGATTTGAATTTATATTTAATTTAGATTTATATTTAATTTAGATTTGAATTTAGATTTAGATTGTTTTTTTTTCTTTTGAAATTCGGCAGAGGCACCTTTTTTTTTTATTTTTTGAAATTCAGCAGAGGTTGAAAGCCAGAGGCTTCATGCCTTGTTTTTTTTTCTTTTTCTTTTTCTTTTCTTTAATTTAATTTATATTTAAATTAGATTTGGATTCAATTTAGATTTAATTTAGATTTACATTTATATTCAATTTAGATTTAATTTAATTTAGATTTGAATTTAGATTTAATTTAGATTTATATTTAATTTAGATTTGAATTTAGATTTAGATTGTTTTTTTTTTGAATATGTGAAGTAATTTATATTTATGTTTTTGAATAGGTTTAAAAGATGACATCTCCTAATCACGATGAGGATTTAGATTTTCAAGCGAGAATGTCACAAGAAATTTTTGGCTCACCTCCACCTATGCCACCACCTAATTATCCACAAAATTATCCACAAAATTATCAAAGAAGGGATCAAACGCTAAATTTAAATTATCAACAACCCCCCAAATGTATGCACCATATTATACTTCAAACGATCCAAACATGTATATTCCACAAGAAACACATCAACCGACACCACCATATGCATATGGAGGCACTTCTTCTGTAGCATCGAGTCAAGTCACCCCCCTATAGAAGGTACTCCATCGAGAAGTGTCACTGAAATTGAAGAAGAACCAATCCTTCCTCCGACAAGTGTCCCCCCAGAACAACAAGTGGTAAAGAAGACTAGAAGAGTTCCTGAATATAATCAACCGTGGGTCAAATGGTACAAGGTGACCACAGATGAGAATGGCCACATGCAAACCCTTGAATGTAAGGTAAAAAATTGCAAGAAACCGTTTTTTGTGTATAAACAAAGTAGTGGTATGACCAGCTTTAAAAGACATGTCGAAATGCACCAAAAGAAGGGTGAGGTTCCAAGTGAAAATGTTGGACCGAGACAAATCCAAACCTTATGAACCCGGATGGTACCAGAACCAACCCTGATAGGTCCATGTACCGACGGACCCTAAAAAGCCCAGGCCTGGCCCAAGATAGCACTCCTAGATTTAAAATACACAAAAGGCCGGCCCAAAATAGAATGAAATAGAATAAGCCCCCTCCCCCTGCAGGAACAGGCCACTAGCCAGAAAAGCCCGGCATTCGGACCCCCTCCCGGGGCCAGCCCGAGGTCAAGAATTGCCCGGGACTCGGACCCCCTCCCGGGGCCAGCCCGAGGTCAAGAAAAGCCCGGGATTCGGACCCCCTCCCGGGGCCAGCCCGAGGTCAAGAACAGCCCGGGATTCAGACCCCCTCCCGGGGCCAGCCCGAGGTCAAGAACTGCCCGGGACTCGGACCCCTCACAGGGGCCAGCTCGGAGTCAAAATAAGACAAGGCTCGAAGCCTAAGCATGCCGAACGGCCAGAAAAGGCCGACGTACGGCCTCGCCGATTAGGCTTGCGCCAGATTATGCGGATATTATCACCTATTATGCGGACGCCTTCAAAACAGTTACGCGGGCCCCCATCATTAATGGTGATAAGACCCCGCTACAGTAAAGGCGACCCCTATTTAAGGCAAAGAAATCCCCAGAAAAAGGGATCACATTTATCACATCTTGGAGCCTGGAGAGGTATCAAAAAGGGTTAGAGCGTTAATACCCCTCCGACTCCCCGCGTGCCCACTGTTCCGACCCGCTTCGCTCAGGGCGAGACTGGCCGCGCAATTAGCACCCAATCCCTGCACGACCGGTTTCCCTAGAACAGGACGCGCGTGCACCTTACTGGACCCAGTCCAAGTACGGCCCGGCCCGCCTGGGAAGGGACGTATCAACCACCGTGGGGCCCCCAGCCTCAACTGAGCAAGATGACTTCCGCAACCAAACAAACCGACATGGGCAAGACCGCCCCCGAGGAGGAAGCCCGCCGGGCAAAACAATCTAACCGACGAACCGAGAACGTGAAGCCCCCGACCGACCTAACCTCGGGCGTTCAACCCAAAGCGTCCTCGAAGAAAACTCCCCGACATGACCCGACTGTGGGGGCGACGAGCAGAAACCCCCTCGACAAACTGGGTCAGAAGACTTCCAACCCGATCATCCCGCCGAACCCCTCCCTGGGCTTGCCACCCGACGGGGTACTGGTTAACCCATCCGGGATGAACTTGGAATCCCCCGGAGTTCCCACACCAATTGTAAGGCCGATCGACTCGACTATAGTAACCGCCCAGGCCACCGGGCCGATCGGGTCCACCCCTCAAAATACACAAAACCAGATGATCTATGCCCAATACCATTCTCCGTACGTCCCCCAGTACGTGTACCCACCTCCCTACAACTATCCCCCGTACCAGCAGTACGCTCCTCCATGCTCACCGTATCCAGTCACCCCCTTAGCACACTACCGTCCACAGGCTGACCCTAACCTGCCCTACCATCCCCAAACCCCCACCTCAGCTCCCGGGGTACGAATGATTCACCCCCCACCGCCCGTAGTGCAACTAATCCGAACTGGGCCCGGATCGAACAACCCGGAGCCCAGTCTGCGCAACACAGAAGGCGACTTTGACAACCCTGACCCCGAACTTGAGACCCTTGTAGGCGAGAGGGAAACGAGACAGGCTGGTGGATCACGGCGAAGGTTATCCTTTGGGGCTGAACGGCAAGAAAGCGAAGGCTCATCCGCGGCGGCCAGCTCGAGAAGGAGTGCTGGTCGAGCAAGGACGGAGCGGACTCGAGAAGGCCCCGGCAAACAGACCGAAGAACGGTCCCGCCACTCAAGGAGGGACGATCATTCCCGCCACTCGAGGAAAGACGATCAGTCTCACCACTCGCGAGAAGGGCGTCGCCACACACCCCCTAAGAGGCGACGAAGACCACTCACCCCACCGGAGGCGGCAGGAGTAAATATGGCGATGATAGACACAATGATCAAAAAAGGGGTGGAGAAAGAGATAGCCAGGAGGGAGAGGAGGAGAGCAGGGACTCGTTCCGGGTCGACGAATATCTTGGAAGGACCATTAGCCCCGGAACTTTACAAGGCCCCCATGGGTGACTTCAAATACCCCACTGGCCTCCCGTGCTTCCAAGGAAGCGGCGACGCTCAGGACCCGCAGAACTTTGTGTACGGGTTCTACGAAAGGCTCCGACTGCATGGAGCTTCGGACGCTGTCGCGTGTCGCATTTTTACCACTTGTTTGACTGGGGAGGCCTGGGAATGGTATATGAGATTAAGGCAAGGATCGATAAAAACCTTTGATCAACTGTCGAGAGCTTTCCTGACCCGCTATGACATGCTCAGACCCCCACGAGTGACATGTGACTCCCTTCTGAAGTATGTTCAGGGACCCCAAGAAACAACTCGGACCTTCGTAAATAGGTTCGTGAAGGCCTCTAGGGAGGTCCGAAACTACAGTGAGGACATCGCCCTGGCGGCCATAATGAATGGGCTTTGGCAAGGAGGACCGGGCACTCTCCGGTATGATGCCCGAAAAAGAGAATTTAAGAGTTTACCAGAGCTCCTGGCTTTTGCCGAAGGGTACATCCGGGCCGAGGAGGATGCTGTCCAGTCCGCCAGGCCGCGGTCCAGATCCCCAAAACCGCAGCAGCGTGGCCGGCAGCCCGATAGCGGCCCATCTCAAAAACGAGAACCGCAGAAGAGAAATACCCAAGAAGAACGGCGCGAAGACGGCAGAGAGGGCTACCGACCCCACTACGTGCGGTATGCCCCTTTTATCAAGAAGAGGAGCGAAATGTACTTAGTGATAAAAGACATGCCTGATGTTCCGAGGCCGCTACGCAAGCGTATTTTCGAGAAAAAAGACGGGACTGCGAGATGCTTGTTCCACCGTTTTAACGGACACTCCACGGGGGAATGTCTCCAGCTGAAAGACGTGCTGGAAAGGATGGCCAGGGAAGGAAAGTTGATCGAGTATATAGTGCCAGAGTTCTTCCAGAAGTTTGCGAAAGAGTACAACGGAGAGGCCCAGGACAAAAAGAAAGCCTCCTATCGGGACGATTACAAAGAGCGTGAGCACTCGGGACCCAAACCCGACGAAGCCAAGGGAAAAGGACCGGGAACATCGGGCAGGCGGCCTAGCATAGAAATCAATGTTATTAGCGGGGGACACAGGGTGGCGGCTCCCGAAAAATACAATCGAATCACCATCAAGCCGTACCCTACCATACTGAATATCGAGAGGCCCCTTGAGAGAAAGAGACCCCGAATGGATGAAGCCATATGCTTTTCCGAGAAATACTTTGGCACCGTGATATGGCCTCACGATGACCCCATAGTATTGAGACTCAAGATAGAAGAGTTTGGAGTCAAGCGAATCCTCGTGGATACGGGGAGCTCGGCTGATATCCTGTTCCTCTCAGCCTTCGAAAAGATGGGAATGCAGCTGGGCGAGTCACGAAGAAAAGTAACACCACTGGTGGGGTTCACGGGCGATTCCCTCCGGCCGAAAGGGGCCGCCCAATTGAAAGTAACGTTCGGATCTTTGCCTCGCGCCACCGAAGTTATGGTGGACTTCCTCATCGTGGATGCCCCATCCGCCTACAATGCAATCATCGGTAGGAGCACTTTGAACAAAATCGGAGCCATAGTGTCTTCCCCCCACTTAAAGATCAAATTTCCTACCAACCTCGGTGTGGGGGAGGAGTGTGGGCAGCAACAGGTGGCTCGGGAGTGCTATCAAACCTCCCTCGGAGGACAAGGAGGAACGGTCCATCAAGTAGACATGAAAGCAAAAGCGAGATCAGGTCTCGCTAGCCCACGCTTGCAATCCAGCAGAGAGTTCTTACCCCCGCACACACCCATGGTTTTGGACCCCACTGACAAAGAAGAGTTGAAGACATCCCTTGAGCCGGCCGATGAGGTTGACCAGGTCGACCTCGGTGACGGTAAAATCCTGAATATCGGCAAGGCCGTCCAAGGAAGTGCAAGGAAGAAGTTGATTGACTTCCTCCGGGAAAGCCTGGCGGTGTTTGCTTGGACCGCCGTAGACATGCCTGGAATCCCGGGATCCATAGCCGAGCACCAGTTGCACGTCAAGCCGGGAGCGAAGCCTGTAGTACAGAAGAGAAGGAACATGGGAGCCGAAAGGCGCTCAGCGGTCAAGGCTGAAGTCGCAAAGTTGTTGGGAGCCGGGTTCATCAGAAATGTGACTTGTCCTGAATGGTTGGCGAACCCTGTGCTTGTGAGAAAAGCGAACGGAGACTGGAGAATGTGTATCGACTACACTGACTTGAACAAGGCGTGCCCTATGGACCCTTTCCCTCTGCCAAAGATCGACCTGTTGGTAGATTCTACCTCCGGACACGCGTTCCTGAGCTTCATGGATGCGTTCTCGGGGTACAACCAAATCAGGATGTGCCCAGAAGATGAAGACAAAACAGCTTTCACAACTCACTCCGGGTTATACTGTTACCGAGTGATGCCTTTTGGGCTGAAGAATGCGGGGGCTACTTTTCAAAGAATGGTGAATAAGGTATTCCACGAGCAGATAGGCCGAAATGTAGAGGCCTACGTAGATGACCTCCTAGTGAAGAGCATGTCCGACCTGGACCACGTGCAGGACCTGCGCGAGACATTCGCGACGCTCAATCAGGCTGATATGAAACTCAATCCAAAGAAGAGCTTCTTCGGTCTCACAGGAGGAAAATTCCTCGGATTCATGGTGTCCATGAGAGGCATAGAGATACACCCCTGCAAGTCGCAGGCCATTCTAGATATGAAACCCCCCCGAAACCTCAAGGAACTTCAATCACTTACAGGCCGACTTGCAGCATTGAACCGATTCATCGCCCGATCCGGCGACGTTTGCTTCCCTTTCTTCAAAGTAATGCGCAAATCCGCCAGATTTGAGTGGACCGAGGAATGCGCGACAGCTTTCGACAAAGTCAAAGAATACCTGGCTAGCCCACCTTGCCTCAGCCGACCCATAAACGGAGACACACTGGTTGTATACCTGGCCACGACCAACCACGCGGTAAGCGCCGCCCTAGTAAGAGAAGAAGGAAGGGAACAAAAGCCCATATATTTTGTGTCGCACGTGCTCCGAGATGCCGAGACCCGATACACGCAGATAGAAAAAGCGGCCTATGCTCTTATAATCGCGGCATGAAAACTGAGACCATACTTCCAGTCCCATCCAATCAAAGTATATACAGGTGTACCCTTGAAGAAAGCCTTTGCGAACTTCGACTCCTCGGGCCGCGTGTTGGCCTGGGCGCTAGAGTTGACCGAATTTGATGTCGCGTTCCATCCTCAAAGTGCAATCAAATCACAAGTGTTCGCGGACTTTATCGCGGAGTACTCGGGAGCGCCGGAAGAAGTGGGCGGCAAGTGGACACTTTACGTAGACGGCGCCTCCTCCCACCTAGGAGCAGGAGCAGGAGTAGCTCTCACGGGCCCCCAGGGAGAAGCGCTCAACTACGCGCTCCACTTCCAGTTCCCTGTAACCAACAATACTGCCGAGTACGAGGCCATGATAGCTGGCCTCAAATTAGCTGCGGGGCTGGGAGCCCGAGAGGTCCATCTACATAATGACTCAGAGCTCGCGGTCAGGCAAATCAACGAAGAGTGCCGTGTGCACGACGACCGATTACGACGATACGGTGAACAGTTCCATTCCTTAAAGGGACAATTTGATAGAGTGGTGATCGAGCATGTGTCCAGAAACAAAAATTGTCAGGCAGACGCCCTCTCAAAACTAGGAGCGGCGGGAAGCCTTGACAAAGATCGTCCAGTGATAGTCATGGACGTACCCGAGTCGAGTATATCGGATGACGCGAAGGGAGTCCATGTCATTAACGAACCTGGGGATGCTTGGTACGCTCCCATGTGAAGATACCTCACCTCGGGGATGTTGCCTGAAGACCCGCTGGAATCCAGGAGATTGAAAAAGATCGCCCCTTTATACTCGGTACACAACCACCAATTATACAAAAGGGGATATGCCCGCCCATGGCTTAAATGCATCGGAGAGAGAGACGCCCAGGCAATGCTGGAGGAAGCCCATGAGGGACTTTGTGGTAGCCATCAAGGGGCAAAAACGTTGGCCAAGAGAGTCCTGCGTGCAGAATATTATTGGCCCACGATGCAGCAAGATGCGGCCAACCTGGCGCGAAAATGCGAAAAATGCCAATACCATTGCCGATTATCCAGCGTCCCAGGTTATGATATGATCACAATCTCGGGAGCTTGGCCCTTCGACCTATGGGGGATTGATATCCTAGGCCCTTTCCCCATGGCCGTCCAACAGCAGAAATGGATCATCGTGGCCGTGGAGTACTTTACGAAATGGGTCGAGGCCAAGGCGTTAGCCCACATTACGGCAGAAGCCGCCAAAAACTTCATCTGGCGCAACATGGTGTGCCGCTTCGGCCTTCCGCACGCACTCATTTCCGACAATGGCACACAATTTAATGCGGATGTCACCCTGTCCTTCCTCGAAAGGCTAGGCATTCGCAGCAACTTCACCTCGGTGAGTCACCCTGCTAGCAATGGCCTGGCCGAAGTCACCAACAGGACCATTCTGGATGGTCTAAGAAAGAAGGTGGCCTCCAACAGGAAAAATTGGCCCTATAAACTAGATGAAATCCTTTGGGCATACAGAACTACTCCCCGTGAGGCCACCCAGCAAACACCATACTCCCTAGTATATGGCATGGAGGCTGTCACACCTCTCGAACTCATTGCACCTTCCCTCCGGATGACGGCCTATTCCACAGAAAGCAACCCCGAAGCACGAGCAGTGGACCTCGAGCTAGTGCAAGAACTCTGGGACAAGGCCCGCATCCGAACCACTGAATATCAGCAGAGGGTGAAGCGCACCTTCGATAAACGCATGTCACCCCGTGCGTTCGAACCAGGCGACCTAGTATTAAAAAAGGTAGAAGCTACCGGACAGCATGTTGGTAAGCTTCAACCCAATTGGGAAGGCCCCTTCCGGATAATTCGCACCTGCGGCAAGGGAGCTTACGAGCTCGAAGGTCCCGATGGGCGAATGCTCGCCCGGCCCTGGAACGTTGTCCATCTCCGCAAATTTTATATTTAAAAAAAAGGGGGGGAACAGGTACAGCAGCGGTGCCACCTCACAAAAATGTAACCACTGTCTTTTGCATCTTTTTTTTGGACCAACACGGGAATGCCCGTGAGTGGTCAAGGGCGCCGGTGCGATATTATAAGCACGGCCCCAGTGTGCGATGTCTGACTAACAAATTTAAGGCCCGGCGACACAAAATTGCCGCCGGGACCACCTCACAAAAACAACTGACTATTACAAAGGCAAACAAAAGCCTACGGGCAATAAATGCCTCTATAAATTTTTTTTTATTGCGTTAAGAGGATAACCCAAAGCCCAATGGGCAACAAACGCCTCCGCAATAAAACAACAGCGTTTCTCGTAACAGAAAGATAAAAAGCTTATGGGCAACATATGCTTTAACCAACAAAACCGGAAATTACTACAATAACTTCAGTCCAAGGGCCCTTGAGCACAGAAAAGCCCGAAACAACTTTCCCATGACAGCGAGCGTGCGCTAGTCGTGCAAAGTACGAACGAATACTCTGAAAAGATGACGAGTACACACGAGGCGCCTCGCGAGGAAAATTCGCGCTAATCTCGGGCCAAACAACCTGAAGCACGAAGCAGCAAAACAATTCTCCAAGGCAACACAGAAAGAGAGTCACATAAGTGTGAACCAAAACTCTGCAAAGAGCAACAAGTACACACGACTCTCGAACATGGCAACACAGGAAGAGAGTCACATAAGTGTGAACAAAAACTCTGCAAAGAGCAACAAGTACACACGACTCTCGAACATGGCAACACAGGAAGAGAGTCACATAAGTGTGAACAAAAACTCTGCAAAGAGCAACAAGTACACACGACTCTCGAACATGGCAACACAGGAAGAGAGTCACATAAGTGTGAACAAAAACTCTGCAAAGAGCAACAAGTACACACGACTCTCGAACATGGCAACACAGGAAGAGAGTCACATAAGTGTGAACAAAAACTCTGCAAAGAGCAACAAGTACACATAACTCTCGAACATGGCAACACAGGCGCAAGTCACAACAGTGTGAACAAAAACTCTGCAAAGAGCAACGAATACACTTGACTAGCGAAATCAAAAGGGACAGTTATGCAAAAAGCGAACGAAAATCCCAAAAGGATAACGAATGCGCATAACTCTGCTTTGGAAAGATAATAGCGAAAACCCGTAGGGTAACGAAAAAATCTCTCCAAGGATCCCGAAACACAGCGTAAACGAAAGCCCGACGGGGCAACGAACACGCAAAATCGGACAAAACATTCCGCCACTCCGCAAAAGACAACAAGCTTGCCTATGCAATAGGTACAAACGAAAGTCTTGCGGGATGAGCGTGAATAATCTACTGGCCTCGCGAGACGAAAAAGTAGGCATGACAACATGTCCGAACAAAGTCTCGCAGGAATATATCTACTGGCCTCGCGAGACAAGCGAGCTGGCATAACGACATGCCTGAATAAAAAATCTCGCAAGAACATCCCTACTAGCCTTGCAATACAGCAGGGCGACCAAACATGGAGTTGCCCAGCAATTTCGCAAACTTGAAGAAATCAAAAGGACAAACCCTTAGGGACAACGCGCAATAAAACAGCACGCAAACACGACTAACCCGCAAAGCAGGCATCTCCTCGAGACGAGCCGTAGGAAAAAGAGGGTCGAGGACATCACCCACTTCGGGAAGTCGCGGAAGCACGCCTCACAAGGTAAGAAAACTATCCATTTCTTTATATCCGCGCTACAAACACGTATAAGAAAGGTATCCCCCGTACCCCGAACCAAAGAAAAATCAACAGACACATCGCCGAATAAGGCAAAGTGACACAAATAAAGTACCGACCCGCCATCACGGCACGAACAAAGGTGAGGCTGGTCGATGAAAACGTCCCATCGAACTCACACGGCCATAAGACTTATGTCACGACAATTATACGTCAAAGTAAGGAGAACGCATAAACATAAATATTGTCAGGTCAACTGTTATCTCGGGTGGCTGAGAAACACTCCCCAGCAAACCACCCGAGCAAAAGCATACAACAAATTCTGTTAAACACCCCCCACACCTCGGAGGGTTCCTCACACCAAATACACTCCAATAAAAATAAAAGATAATCATAATAATAAAAACAAAGAAGGATGTGCTCCGCCCAACCTTCCTCCCGCGACATACCTACTCGTCTTTGTCCTGCAACGAACAAAATAATGTCAGGCAACTACCCAGATTACACCTCGTGTCACGATATATGTATAGAGGGGAAAGAGTTATACCTGGTTCACTTCAAGGTTTCCTGAAGGGTCGTCTCCCGACTCTTGATTATAATCCACCTGATCCAGCGAAGCCTCTCCATCGACAGCACCCGAGACAGTCTCTTGAACCGTACGACCCTCGCTGCCTTCCGCGTGGTTTCGAGGGGACTGCGGCGGTGTATCCTCTTTGTCCAAATGACGAGGCCACGGCGCAATCTTACGCCAGGTATGAAAAGGCATCTTCGGCGTACAGCTCAGCAGGTTCATGCTCGGGAGAACAGGCTTACCCTCGGGGTTGAGCAGCTGGCCTCCAGCTGCATCCCACTCATACCCCACCAGACCCTGAGGAGCCCCATTCTCGTCCGCAACAGGCGGGTACCCGAGGTCCTCAGGGGCGAACGGATAGAGACCGGCCAAAACAGATAATTCTGTATGAACTTGCTTCTTAACCATCCCAGTTAGCGACAACATCGCAGCGATCTTAAAAGGATCGCTAACCAGGAATTCCCAAATCACCTCCTTCTCATGATCGAGACGCTCCGCTTGCGAGTTCTTAATCGCACGCAAGGCCTGGGATAACTGCTCCCGCACAAGCGCCAACTCCCGGGCCTGTCCCTCCTTTGCCCGTTTTAGCTCCTCCACCTCCGCTTCACTGTCGACGAGCTTAGACACAGCCTCCTCGAGCAAATCCGTGCTCCTCTTAGCACTGGTTAACGCGCGGGCCTTTGCGTCGACCTCACTCCTTAGCTTCTCAACCTCGTCACTGCTGCCCACCACCGAGCCCCGAAGCTTTTGGTAGTCGTCACTCAAGGACTTGTGCTTCTCCATCCAGTAGTCCCTCTCCACAAGGGCCGCTGTCAAATCCGCCGGTTCTACAGGAGATTGGGCCACAGTCAAATTCTTGGCGATCATCGCCTCCGCCGCACGACCAAACAAACAGCCTATCTCGAAAAGACGACCAACCGCGTCCAGCATCATACCAGCCCCGCGTTTCTGGATAAGTCGACCCAAATAAGGAGGCTCCAAAGCGCGGAAGGCCTCCCTATAAAATGTCGCGCTCTCGAGGGGCCGCTCCTTAGCACTTCGCATCTTAGCCAAATGAGGGAACAAGGCGAGGCACCCGTCCGGTTGACTTAACGGGAAGGGAGTCTTACAAATGGTCCCTACCCCAACCTTGCCAGGAAGACTAGCCTTACGAGAACCCTCGGACGGCGTAGGTGCCGTCTCAGGAGAAGCGGTCGTGCTCGAACTCCCGCCCCCACCTTGCCCCCCCGCTGATACCGGAACTTCTTGGGCCAATACGACTGAAGCCGCACCCAAAGGAGGGACTGCTTCTTCCGACGAAGGGGTAGTGGCGACATCCCTCGGGCTCGGGGCTAAAGGTGGCCGAGTCACGTTCCTCTTCTTAGTTGTAACTGGCCCTTTCCCTTTTTCACCACTATCAATGTCGTGTGTCGCCCTCCGCTTCTTCGACTCTGCACCCCCAGCCCCCTTCTTGACCGTATGCTCCGCGACACCAGCGGGCGGCTGAGCAGGGGCCGCCTTGGCCCCCGGTAGCCCAGAATACAGCCCCTCCGCATGCGAGCACACCAATTCGGGGATCGCCTTCAGCCCATTAAAAGAGAAATCCATCAGGCCGTAAGCTGCATCAAAAATATGCACTCAAGGGTCATATATATATAGGGAAACAGTTAAGATTCTTTATTGAAAGAAATATATATGCGCAAAAACTACCTCGCGACAAATCCTCGATAACTCCGACGGCCCGTTTATCATCAGCGCTCATCTTGAAGCCGCTCATCTCGGGTTTCCCCTCCCACAAACTGTCATCTTCACCCTTCTTAATCTGTCGCCACGAGCGACGAATACCTTGCAGCGACTCAACTTCCTCGGGCTTAGTCAAGTACACCCAGCCCCTATTCCAACTGTCCATTTTCCTCAAGATCTTCTTATGCGTCTCATAGTCGAAAATTTACGGCGCGCCATTTCTCCTCTTCACAGCGACAAAATCCGACGAAGCTATGCACAGACTAAAATAATGTGCGAACAGGGCCACACTTGGCTGTAGCCCGTCAAACCAAACCCGAAATTCGTCGAATAGCCTCTCGAAACTAACAAGATAGCACCATCCTACACCTGTCAGCTGGGCAGGGGTTATGTTCAGCGTCGTCAAAAAAGTAACCTGGAACGGAGTCAAAGGCAGCTGGAACCCGCATCGGGGCATCTTCCAGTAAATACAGAGCCCTCTCTCGTCATCATGGGCTCGATCGTCTGCCTGCGGCAACAAAAACTTCAACTGATATAAAGAAATGCGCCCCCTGGCGTCCTTTTTTACGAGTTCACCGTAAAAAACGTCAAACCACCAACCCTGACTACGACAACCTGTCGCTGATGGGAACAGAAGACTAACTTCCACGAATTGCGCGTCGCGCGCGTACCCGGGGCGCCTCCTCTTCGATGAGGGGAGTTCCTCAGAATTCTTCTTCTTCTTTTTTGGCGCCCGCATGGGCGCTGAAACTGACGTCTCCCGAGAAGACCCCTGGCGATCACGCACCTCAGTTTCCTCCGACGCCTCCTCTTCTTCGACTGAGCGACTATCGCTTTTGCCGGAAGAATAGTACGAGGGGTCAGCCTTCCCCCGCGGAACTCGTTCCCGAGCTACCTTTTTCTTCCCCCCCATCTTCGCTGACTGCAAAGGCAAGTTAACAAGATGGTCAGCAATGGGAGACATTACAGAGGGCACTATCCTCTTACCCGACGCAGCGAAGGCCCTTTCCAGGGCAGCTCTCGACTTCCCGGCACCTTCACCCTCTATCCCGTAATCCCACATTGCCGGGTCGTTCCAGTTAACGAGCTCGTCGGGAGAACCCGGTTCCGCTGCGGTCCCGTCAACAGAAGACTCCGGCTGTGCCGCCTTCCAATCAACGGACGACTCCAGGCCTATATCATCCCAATCCACGGCCGCCTCCCAATCAAACAAATTTCCCCCGGAACCCGAAGTACCGTCCGTCTCCGACATTTAAAAGAACCCGCCCAGAAACTGTCTTACGGACCGACCGTAGGACCTCGCGTAGGACAGGCAAACAAGGGTAGAACAATACCGACCTGGTGGCTCACGGTATCGATCAAGATACCGGATCCCGAACGAAATGTTTGCGACAGTAATACTTACGAATAGCAAGCGACGCTCCCGCGAGATATTCGTGCAGTCGTCCCCGCCAATTGTCCTTATCAGCGAGAGCGATAAGCGAGACTACTCCGACAATAGAACTTGCTGAAAGCGGACATCCGCACGGGCCCGCCTATCCTTATATAGGATCCCCGTAAAGAACCGTAAGAATCAGCACCAATCTCAAGGAACAACTCCCGACACGTGCCTTGCTCACCTTCGATCAGCCGCTTCAAAAACCCAAAACGTCGCGTCATTCAGCCCTTTGGCGCCAAAATCCGAAGATATATTAAACCGTCGCGTCTCTTCGGCTTCCTCTGCGCAAAAAATCCCCATGACGTAGATCCTCTACAACCTTAAAGCATGCTGCCCCTCAAGACATCAATCCCACGCCGTCCCAACAAGTAAATCCTGACCCCACGCTAGGATTACCGCTTACCCGAAGCGGTGGGCGGCATGGTCAAAATAGCAGCGGATCCCGATGACGTCAGCAAGCCTAAGCATTTATGACGGTCTGACACATGCATTTATTGCACCTACAGTAACCCCCCGTTATATATGCACAGGCCATCCATACCTAACCACCAAATTTCTGTCTAACAAAAGCCTCGGCGCCATGGCACCAAAACCTTCTAACAATCGTGGCAAGCAACCGATGGACAAGGGTCAACCCAGTAACCCCACCCCGAGACGCCCGACTTCCGTTCGAGACCTACCACCCCGAGTCCGGGCAAGCTGGCTCCGTTTTTTCCCCCGACACCGTCTTGACCAGATGTTGTCAAACCCGAGCCACAAGCTTCACGAGTTCGTAGATTACCTCCTGGATCTGGAAAGGCGATCCTCCGAGCATTGCCCCTGTTGCCCGAAGTCTCGCCGCAATGCACTCCCACCTGCTCTTCCTCCACATCCCCCGCCCAAGCCGATAATTCGCAGTACCTGCCCCGTATGCGGCAAGGCGGGCAACCGATCCGAGATGCCACGATGCCACCGGTGCCGGCAGAGGTTCCACCAAGCCTGCCAACCCGAGGAAACTCACTACCTGTTCCATATCCCAGGTCTCGAGAGCTGGCATTGCGACGAGTGCACCGCCATCCTCAACTCCCTGGACGATATGAACGAGGACAGCGGCGAAGACGACCATCAGGACGGTGGTGAGGAGGGCCCGCAGTATCACCCCACTAGGTTTGGCAACACCGACCCCGAGGAAGAATCCTCCGCAGACGGCTTCTTCAGCGATTGATGCGCTGCGCGACGTCGCCCCATCCACCTGGCCGGATGTTTACTACTATCTATTTTGTTCCCCGACATGGGGATGGGTTTTATTTTTATTTTGATGATAACCCCACGAACTACTATGTTTTGTTGAGAAGGAAAACTCTATAAACCACATAACATTACCTGTAGTTATAGTCTTTTCTACGTTGCAAAGTTCCTAAAAGCATGTTCGTATAACGGCACACTAAGGAAGAATATTATGAGTCGGTGGGGGCCGGACGCGATAACCAATGGCACCTAGCCCCAGCTTTTATGAGTCGGTGGGGGCCGGACGCGATAACCAATGGCACCACCCCGCCTATATATTGACCCATTCAGCCTGAAGAAGATCATTCCCACCAACCAAATTCCCCATTCCGTAAACTTACCCTCACCACGTCTACCTTCACAATGTCGTCGAATGACTCGGTTAACAAACCCGAGCAGCGACGCCTCAACATTACCCTCCCCCGCGATTCACCTCCCCACTGACCCCGACCCAACCCTTCGCAACCACCACTGCGAACATTATCGGAAGGCGAAAGGTGGGTGTTGTTACAAGACATATCCCACCCCGACTTAGAATGGATGCTGTCCCACGAAAACCTCCCAGTCCGAGACTTCCTCGACTTCAAGCTTAACTCATGCCCAAAATTCACCCCTGAGGAAGAGAATGCCATCCAACCCACGGCACCGTCATCGCACATGCTTCGGGTGTGGTGAGGAAGATCCCAAGACCGAAATGGTCAAATGCCGAACATGCTTTGAGTGGCGCCACATGTATCACTACGATATCAGAGGCCGCTCAGATCCCCGCCGCCGGTTTTGGCGATGCCCTAGCTGCATCGACCTCAACTACGGAGGACCAACCTTATATACCGCTACCAAGGAGGAGCTCGAAGCGGACAACATATATGAGGACAACGATAACGAGGTCCTCGCCTGAATACTCCTTAAGTAGCGACGTCACACCCGTTTTCTTGCCGAGAAGGACCCCGGAGTGCAGCTGATCGGAGGGGAAATGTCTCTTCCGCCTGCCTCAGGTCCTACCTCGGCAGCCATGCGGGTATACAGGGAACTAGTCGCCCTGCACATCATAATTCGCTAGAACAACTGTATCTCCTGTTGTACTTTATCTAAGAAAACTTATGTACGAAATGTGTACTGCTCCGATAAGATCAATACTTAACGAATAAAAATCAACGACTTCATAGTCGGGTCTTTTCTTATTATCAAACAGCCAATCTTCTCATATCACGCCGACCAAACTTTCATCCCACGCATACTCCCGATACGCGAACAAACATCCCTCGAGACCCCACGTTATTTAATGCAAGCTGCTGACAGATATACGCTATAAATAGCCTGGGACCCACATTATTTATGGCCACAGTCGCAACCCACGCCTATAAATACCAACCTTATCATACATCCAAAGCACAACTCTTCATTTCCCTCAACAGAACCCTCCGAGATGCCTATCAAAAGAGTAGTCTCTAAACCCAAAAGGCCCCTAGAACAAGGCCAAAGCAGCCGCGAACAGCCTCCCCCCGCTCGCCGCCGCTCTTATAACCCACGACAGGTCCTCTCTCCTGCAGAGAGATGGGCCCTCCGCCAACGATTCTCCGAGGAGGATCTGGAATGGATGCTTCATAACGAGGACCTCCAAATCTGCGACTTCATCGACCTCCTCCTCGCCGGTGTACCCTCATTCACTAAGGAGGACGAGAACAACATCTACGATGATGTCGACTTCGAGCCCAATTTGCGTTGGTGTGTCATATGCCACGACCAGGGGCCCAAGCACGCGATGGCAAAGTGCCGGATGTGCTATGAGTGGAGCTGCTTCGAACACTACGAAATCCGAGGCCGCGCGGACCCCCGACGACGGTTCTGGAAATGCCCCGGATGCCTATCCCGCAATTCTGGAGGCCCGAGCCTGCATACCGCCACTCCAGAAGAAATCCACGCGGATAACCTTTTTGAGGACACCGATAACGAGCGCGTGGTCTGATGTCCATATTTCCCTATCTATAGGCATTGTTTGACCTCGATGTCATATCGTATCTAGGCTTCTGGATATTTAAGAATATTTTAATGTCAATAACTGCTTATGATTTTCGCCATACCCTCCGCTACTCGCCTAAAAAAAAAAAAAAAAAAAAAAACTCGACTACCCGAAGCCATTTAACACGCCAACACAATTAGTCGGATACTTACCCGCGATAGGGCATACCAAAGGTTCGCAAACTTTGTCATAACAAAATTACGACCTTACAGGGAAAAACTATAACACAGGTTATAACCACCTCGAAAACGCAAAAACCCCGAGACCAACTCGGGGGCCGTCAACGACAAGACTTATGAAATATAACGACAAAGCAAAATAGGCACATACTATGCATAACCAATAAGCGGTGCGACGCGAGATCATATAAACAAGAACTCCAAAATAACCAATATACGAACAAAAAACCCCGACGGATAACTCGGGGGCTGACAACAAACAGATACCTCACAAAAATTCCCAAGATCAACTCGAGGGCTAACACTCGCGAACATTAAAATAAGTTTAGAAGTTGAGATAAGCCAAGAAAACTCCCACGATAGGACCGAAGCCGCCTAGTGAGGAACCCGAAAGCATCATACTGATGCATTTCGGCTTCGGGGGCTAATGATAGGTCCATGTACCGACGGACCCTAAAAAGCCCAGGCCTGGCCCAAGATAGCACTCCTAGATTTAAAATACACAAAAGGCCGGCCCAAAATAGAATGAAATAGAATAAGCCCCCTCCCCCTGCAGGAACAGGCCACTAGCCAGAAAAGCCCGGCATTCGGACCCCCTCCCGGGGCCAGCCCGAGGTCAAGAATTGCCCGGGACTCGGACCCCCTCCCGGGGCCAGCCCGAGGTCAAGAAAAGCCCGGGATTCAGACCCCCTCCCGGGGCCAGCCCGAGGTCAAGAACTGCCCGGGACTCGGACCCCTCACAGGGGCCAGCTCGGAGTCAAAATAAGACAAGGCTCGAAGCCTAAGCATGCCGAACGGCCAGAAAAGGCCGACGTACGGCCTCGCCGATTAGGCTTGCTCCAGATTATGCGGATATTATCGCCTATTATGCGGACGCCTTCAAAACAGTTACGCGGGCCCCCATCATTAATGGTGATAAGACCCCGCTACAGTAAAGGCGACCCCTATTTAAGGCAGAGAAATCCCCAGAAAAAGGGATCGCATTTATCACATCTTGGAGCCTGGAGAGGTATCAAAAAGGGTTAGAGCGTTAATACCCCTCCGACTCCCCGCGTGCCCACTGTTCCGACCCGCTTCGCTCAGGGCGAGACTGGCCGCGCAATTAGCACCCAATCCCTGCACGACCGGTTTCCCTAGAACAGGACGCGCGTGCACCTTACTGGACCCAGTCCAAGTACGGCCCGGCCCGCATGGGAAGGGACGTATCAAACCCAAAATACGATGAATCAAGAATTCTTAGTGAATTGGCCCGGTACATTACCCACAAAGAAAAACCAATAAGAATGGGTGGTTGCATGAGTTTTGCCCGGTTAGTCATTCGGGGGTGTGCTCAACCAATGTAAAAGATGATCCATCATAGAAAGATGGTTGGTGAAATTAAAAACCAGTTTACCAAAACAAAAGATGAGCTCCGAGCTATATTTGCATACCAACAAAATAAGGTCTCAATTACCTCCGATATATGGACTGCCGGTAAACATGGCCTTGGGTACTCTTGTGTTACCGGCCATTGGATCGATGATCAGTGGGTATTACAAAAAAGGATATTAAGTTTTTGTGTGTTAGATTCCCCGCACTCAGCACATGTAATTTTCAAATCCATTATTGAGGTGTTACAAGAGTATAACCTTAAGAGAGATAGGGATAACAAGATTTTTTCTATTTCATTCGATAATGCTAGTAACAATGTAGCTTCCATTGAGATTTTTAAACAGTCACTAAACCCGATTATGAATGGTGCAATCTTTCACCAAAAGTGTGCTTGCCACATACTTAACTTCGTCATGAAGGCGGGCCTTAAAACAGAAGCCGTAAGAGATTTGATCAATAAATTAAAGGATTGTCTGTCCCATATTGTTTCAAACCAAGAAAGAAAACAACGGTTTGGTTTGATGTGCGTCAACTATGGATTGAGCAAGTTGAAAGTTCCTTGGGATATAGATACCCGTTGGAACTCTACCTATAGGTTTCTGAACCGATGCCTTCCTTACAAAGCCGTCATAGGAGAGTTTTTGAGAGGCTCCACCCCCGAGGGAATGGCATTGGAGCCCAGCCTCGACGAATGGGAGCAACTACAAACCCTGAGTAATTTCTTAGGAACCTTTTTTAATGCAACCGTCAAATTATCTTGCTCGTACTCACCGACGACATTTGAGTTGATCAGACATCTCTATAGCATCTCCAAGGTGTACCGTGGATTGGAACAAGCTGAAAGCAAGTACTCCACTCTCACACCGATCGTAGATGCCATGAAAGAAAAATTTCTAAAATATTGGGACGATGTACCCCTCCTGGCCATTATCTCAAGCTGCCTCAACTCGGCATACAAGAAGTATTTCACGGTCAAAATAGTTGCAGCATACAAAGAGAATCTACATTTAGACAACACCGGGGTAGAGGCATTCGTGACTTCGAAGTTCGATGAGATGTTTAACATATACCACTCAAGAATGGGTGACAACCAAAACCCGTCTTCGTCCCGTGCCGGCCCTAGGTAACAATTTAAATATCTACATTATTTTAATCTTTATTATTTATAATATCTACATTATTTGTCCACTAATTTTTTTAATTTTTTAATAGTTCCACTTCCAGGAGCACTAGCAGCGGTGGATTGTTAGCAGATTTCCAATCGGAGATTCAACCGCACACATCCACAAACGAGTTAGTGAGCTATTTTGCGGGGGTAAACGAAAAAGAAGATGAATTGACATCATGACTTGGTGGAAGATGAATCAAAGAAACTATCCAACACTGGTGATGATGGCCCGCGATGTATTTGCTGTACCCGTGTCAACCGTCCCTTCCGAAAGTTGTTTTAGTTCGGCGCAGGATCCTCTCCGACAAACGCAGTAAGTTGGGTGCACATGTTTTTGAGAGACGTGTGCTTGAAAGATTGGATTGATGCTGATGAGCGCAACCAACATCGAGATCATCAAGAATCATCATCCGGAGTCGACACTGAAGAAAGCAGTACCGAGCCGCGGCTAATTCGGATTCAAACGGTGCGGAAGAGAGCGAACAATGGTATATGAATCCAAACTACTAGATAGGTAGTGTCGGTATACATTTCTAACCTCTTTTAATCTCTATGGTTATTTTTTAAATTATAATTTCTAAACGTTTCAATTAGTTCTTAAATTATTCATTTTAAAGAAGAATTACTAACAAAAAAAAAAGTTAGAACTCCGCCTATGTTATTTTACATAGCCGGTCTCAAGCCCGGAATAAAGGAGGAGGGTAACTTTTATTTTTTAATCTATTGTTTTAATATAATTCATATTTATTTTTAAAGTAATTGATTTAAGAAATTTTTTGAATAGGTTTTATTGTTTTAAAGTAATTGATTTAAGATATTTTTGATTTATATTTTATTTAACCTATTAAAATTAAATGAACGTTTAGAAAATATATTATCAATTAAATTGAACGTTTACAATATATATATATATATATATATTTAAAATTCGGCAAAGGTTGAAAGCCATCAGAGGCTTCATGCCTTGTTTTTTTTCTTTTATTTAATTTAATTTAGATTTGAATTAGATTTGGATTCAATTTAGATTTAATTTAGATTTACATTTATATTCAATTTAGATTTAATTTAATTTAGATTTAATTTAGATTTGAATTTAGATTTAAATTTGTTTTTTTTTTCTTTTGAAATTCGGCAGAGGCACCTGACTTGTTATATTTTTTTTAATTTTTTTTAATTTTGAAATTCGGCAAAGGCTGAAAGCCAGCAGAGGCTTCATGCCTTGTTTTTTTTTCTTTTATTTAATTTAATTTAGATTTAAATTAGATTTGGATTCAATTTAGATTTAATTTAGATTTACATTTATATTCAATTTAGATTTAATTTAATTTGCATCTAAATTTAGATTTGAATTTATATTTATATTTAATTTAGATTTGAATTTAGATTTAGATTTATATTATCAATTTAAATTGAACGTGTACAAAATATATTATCAATTTAAAATGTAAACCACAACTTTCGAGATATAAATAAATTATGAAACTATATAATTAGAATGAGAGTTTGAAAATAAAATAAAATTACTCGTGTAAAGAAATAAATAATTAGACTTGTACTTAGCCGAATAAATATACAAATTTTCGCACAAATAATTTTTATATATAAGTTACAAATTTTATTTATTTAGGAATTATAAAGATGTGACTTGATAATTTTATGTATATATATATACAATATTTGATATTGAACTATTCAGATTTTAAAAGTCGAATTATAAACACGTAATAATATTCGTACGACACGGTAAAAAAAATAAGAAAACAAAACAGAAAACAAAACAGAAAACAAAACAGAAAACAGAAAAAAAAACCTGTCTACCCGGGACGGGCACGGGTTTGAAACGGGCAGGACGGACTTTTTCAAAAAAAAAACCCGTCTACCCGTGCCCGTTGTACCCGGATACCCGTTGTACCCGTACCCGTTGTGCCCGCTATCCGGAACGAGTTTTGCCCTGCCCGGCCGAGGTATCCGAGAGCAAATGTCTACAAGCATGCATATAAAGTCTATATGAACTAGCCTGTCGGCTGTTTCAACACATGGTGTCTTGGACTAAAATAGAAGCAGGTCACAAAAGGTGTGTACAAGGACTTGAGAGTAGGTCCGATGCCAGAGTAGGTCCGATGGGCATCGGACCTACCTCGGTTCGATGGGTTTAATCACCATCGATTTGCTTTTAGATTTGTGCGAAATGCTTTAAACCCCGTGTATGTATGTTTCAATTTGCGTGCGCACAAATCTTATACAAGATCGGACGGTCAGCGTGGCGTTAAACCTAAAAGTAGGTCCGATGGGCATCGGACCTACTCCGTTCTCGTGTACAAGACAACTAACATGTCTAATCTTGCTGCCACAAATCCATGAATTAAAAAATAAAAAAAGTTAAAAACACACTTACCTTTCCAAGCCGTCAATACAGTGCACTCACATGTGGAACAAATAAATTATGATTATCCTTCAATTGTGCCTAAAATCCCTCCATGCACACCAAAGAGCAGTTATTTCGCCTAAATTTTTTTAAAGGTTTCCAGTCCAACCGGAACTAAAACCGTATCTTCCCAGGTACCTGACTCAACACAATTGAAACGAACGGTCCAGATTTACTCTCATCTGATGCCAATTCGGGATGACGCACGGGCAATATTATTTGTGCTTTGAGATTCGTGTCAAGTTAAAAGGAAGATCCTGGACCGTCTAATTCAACTGTACTTGATCTGTGCCGAAATTTTTGTGCTTTGAGGGGATGTGAATTCCTGAAACTTGGTTTGTGCCGAAATTTTTATTTATAACATAATCTAAAAAAAATAAACCAAAACATCTCTGTTTCGGGAGAATTCGATTTCTACCCAGATCGCTCTGGCATTCTGCGGTTTCAAACACTGAAGTCCGCACAATACCGATGCGGTCAGAGAGTCGCATAATGCCCTTGCGGCCCCGTTGTTTTTTTAGTTTTGAGTAAAACAAAAAAAAAATTCGAAACTTTGGGGCCGCTTGACCTTTGAGTCACAAATTCCAAAAAACACTAAGACCCAAAAAAAAAAAAATTGAGGGCTGCAGAGGCATTGAGTGGCCCCCTAACTGGGGCCACAGCGGTATTATGCGGACTTCAGGTTTTGGGGCCACAGAATGTCTGAGCGGCCTAGGTAAATTTCGAATTTCTCCAAAATTGAAGTGTTTTTTTTTGTTATGGTATAAATAAAAATTTCGGTGGTCTGTGTCTCGAATTTTTTTATAAACCATAATTAAAAAAAGAGGGATGCTTCTATGGACATAAGGATCTATTTGTAAAATGAACATATTTTTATTTTCAAAGTTCAAACAGTCGATCCGACCGTTCAACATTATCTCCATATTAAAATGTACTTGGAGGTCAAATTTTACATTTTTTTTAATTTGTTTACTATTTATTAAGTATTTTACAAAACTAGTCAAATTCAGACCATTGAATTTTGTACCCATCTTAATAAATAGTAAACAAATTCAAAAAAATGTAAAATTTGACCTCCAAGTACATTTTAATATGGAGATAATGTTGAACGGTCGGATCGACTGTTTGAACTTTGAAAATGAAAATATGCTCATTTTACAAATATGTCCTTATGTCCATAGAAGAACTTGCCTTAAAAAAAAGAGGGATGCTTTTATGGACATAAGGACCTATTTGTAAAATGAACATATTTTCATTTTCAAAGTTCAAACAGTCGATCCGGCCGTTCAACATTATCTCCATATTAAAATGTACTTGGAGGTCAAATTTTACATTTTTTTTGAATTTTGTTACAATTTATTAAGTAGTTTACAAAACTAGTCAAATTCAGACCATTGAATTTTGTACCCATCTTAATAAATAGTAAAAAAATTCAAAAAAAATGTAAAATTTGACCTCCAAGTACATTTTAATATGGAGATAATGTTGAATGGTCGGATCGACTGTTTGAACTTTGAAAATGAAAATATGCTCATTTTACAAATAGGTCCTTATGTCCATAGAAGAATTTGCCTTAAAAAAAATAATTTTAGGAAACTAACATGATTACTTTTGTTTTTACAAAAATCATAAGACCGAAATGTCATTTCGGTCCGCTAATTTTTTTTACCGGACCGAAATGGCATTTCGGTCCATAATGGTTTCACAAGTTTTCAGCAAGACGGCCACAGAAAATCTGAAAAAAGACACCGGACTGAAATGGCATTTCAGTTCTGGTACTTTAATTTTTTTTTTTCCATCCGCGACAGAGGCTCTGGCCCTCCTCGCCCTCCTCTTCCCTAAATGGCATTTCAGTTCCAGCTAAAAAACTCGGGACCGAAATGGCATCTCGGTCCTTGGGTATTACACCAACGACTACACATGTTCTGCTGAAAACTTATGAAACCAGTACGGACTGAAATGGTATTTCAGTCTGTAATAAAAAAAATAGCGGACCGAAATGGCATTTCAGTTCTTATAGTTTTTGTAAAAACAAAAGTAATTACGTTGGTTTTCTAATTTTTTTTTTAATTATGGTTTATAAAAAAAATTCCTGTGTCCAGGGGATCAGGCGCTTTGGTTTTTGGGCCCGGTTCTGTTTTTTTTCTCCCTTTTTTTCAGTGTTTTTATTTATATATATGCAAATTGAATAAAATTAACTGAACTTGTCTGAGATTTCAGCAGCATTTTGTTTCAGAAGAACCGAAACGGTACCGAAATTCCTTTGAAAAATCAATGCTCCACACCTAGGTTTCAGTATACACCAACAAAAGAATATCTTCTTCTATAAAAAGAGTCATCTCTACATTGATCAATCATCAATGGTAGTAGTGAGAGACAAAGGAAGAAAAAAAATGAAATTCTTGATTCAATGCCCTTGTTGTTCCTTCTTTTGCTTTGTCAAGACTAAGAAGAGAAATCACAAAGAAAAACAAAGCAAAGGTGGCTAAATGAAATTTGGCACAAGATGTTGCTACTCAGTATTTTTCCAGGCGGTATTGTGAATTAAAGTATTGTACCGGTTATATATATATATATATTTTTTTTTTTTGTTCTTCTCTTTTATCCTTTGGTTTAGTTTTACATGTGATTTTATGATGAGCTTATATGAATTTAATTTCAGCCTTTATTTCTCCCCTTTGTGCTTAATTTAGGCATATTGTGTGCATAGATGTCTTTGATCTGAGTTTTATTTTGTATAATATTTCCATCTTCCACTTTGCTAATTAATTAAAGTACCTAATTCATTTCCATTGTATATAGTTGAATTAGTAAAGGAATATAGTGGTTTTCTTCTTCTCCTCAAATTAAGCACCGATTGTTTTTGTATTTGAGGTAAAAATTAAGCACTGAATTAAATTCGCTGAAACATGGATAGATGCATGCTTGTCACGTCAAATTATCAAGCTATATTTAGGTCCACATAGTACTAGCACTTTTATTTGACTTGACAGCCACTGTCAAGATTTACAAAAAAAAAAATAGTATTGACACTTATATTTTTCCTTTTTAGGAAAGACCTAAATTGCTTATCCATCTCATGCTTAATCTCTCTCTCTCTTTGAAACCTTGGCAGAGGCTGCCAAGTTGCTCCCTCTTTTCTTTTAAGTTGCAACTTCGTAGTTTTGCCAAAATTTTATTCTGTTTAATCTGTGTATTGGTAATTATGTATACGCATTCCAGATTGTTTTTTTTAGAACTCAATTCAGCCTATAGTATGTTTGTGTTTGGTGCTTAAAATCCAATCAATAATAAATGCTAGGCCTGTGCCCTTTTAATTTTCCAAAGAGATCAAGCACTGTAGCTTCTGTGGAGATTTAAAAAAAAAAGATCAAGCACTGTACTTGTCACATCAAACATATATATTACTTCCAACTGAAAAAAAAAATTATACCATTTAAAAAAATAATAATAATTCCAAGCAATATCAATTCCGAGAAAAACTAGAATTAATTAAAGGGAAAACTAATGCATTTGTGCATGCATGACTTGGTTACTACCTAGCAATCTGCTGTCTTCACAAAATTGGATGGTCTAATACTAAATAAAAATAACACCAATAACAACAAAGATCAAATCGAACAACGAAAAACAAATGTAAAGGAACACGGTCTCTTTTACGCTGATGCTTCAGATGTCGCCTCGGTCGGCTTAGCTTCGACCAGTTTCTCAATCAGATCAGCCGCCTCTTGAACTGTTGTGATGTTCTGCGAGTTATCTTCTTCGACTGTTATATTGAATACTTCTTCCAAGTTCATCACTATCTCCACCTACAATATCCCATTAATTCTTTCATACATATAACATGTCCTAATGTATATATATATATGTGCACAAGGAAGACAAAAAAAATACATCTCTTTATCTCAGAATGATTAGTTTTATGTCTATGTAACAATTTGATAACAAATTAACAGTCAGAAGATGTAATAATTAATCATACGTATATTAGTTTGGTACAGCAATTCCTTCGTTGATATTTATACACTCTTTTAGCTGGAATTTCCTTGTTTATTTTGAAGTTGGTCAATGCCTGCTCTAGACATAATAAAACATTTATATATGGTTGACATTTTTCTCTTTCTTACCCCATCATATTTGCTTTTTACTCACTTTCTTGGCTTAGAGATAATTTCCTATTTCTTTTGGGAAATTGCATTTTCGCTAATTTGGTCCTTTCAGTTGCTACAGTAATATCAATTAGTATGTTTAACGGTAATTATTTTTTTTCAATATGATGTGTTCTGGACAAGAATGAAGCATATATTCCGTACTAATATACTTCTAGAATTCTAGTCAATCATGAATTTGTTCCAATAATATCAAAATAATAATACTCAGATTTGGGGAAATTAATTAGAAATACCGTGTCAAGAGAGTCAGCTCCGAGTTCTGAGAATTTCGACTCTGGCTTTAGATCAACGCTATCATTCAGTGCCAATTGCTTCTTTACTATCTCCATCACCTTTGATACAGTCTCAGGTTTGGCCTATTCATTTAATTAAACAAGCTCTGGTATTACTTGTAATGCAACATTGTATGTAGTGCATGTTAAGGGCTTATTTTTGTTAGTTCATTTAAAAAAATGCATATTATAAGAAGTCATCTATATATTTAATTTAAGTCGAATTGAATACAGGTCCCTTCCTCATCAAATTTGTCTTTTGTTTCTCTTTAATTCCTGCCTCTCTCAAAACTCTAACAAATTAGTATCAAAGATAAGGTTGTTGGGCGGATCATAATTGAAGCTGGGGTGCTAAGCCACCCCCAACTTTCCAAAAATTTTATTATCAAGTACCTAAAATTCTTACTAATTTATTTCTTTTATATGTATTAGCACCCCCGATAATAATAACAAATTTAAAGGCTTGAATGTAAATTTTAAAAATCAAATTCACAGTGGACTGAACTTCATTTTTTATTTGGACGTTTCGATTTCTGTGTTTGCGCAATGAAAAAAAGAAAACAAATCATTCCAATTTGGAAATGTCATACCCATAAAGAAAAAATAATGCCTGATCCAATAAAAATAATGCCCCATCCAATCTTGTGTAATATTGTGTTATACATTTTTTTTATTAAAAAATATTAAAGATATTATTTAGCCCCCTGTACTCAAATCCTAGTCCGCCCTAATCAGTACCAGTATTAGAATTATTGTAATAGTATACTACAATTTATGAAAACCAACCAAAAAGAGAAAGCAATCTGAAATTATAATTTTACCGAGGCATAGACTCGAAGCCGTGGGAACCTCAAAGAGGACAGTCTGCGATTTGTCGTGCCAAGTGAGATGCTACAACCTTTACTTGCCTACAAGTTACAAGTTTTTGAAGATTAATCATACTTGACCTCTCATCTCAAAAGCAGTATAAAATATAAAATGAAAGGAAGAGAAATATACGTTAAGAAAAGGGTTTACCGTAATGGATTTAGTTTGGTTGAATGAGCACCCAAAACTAACAAACGTGGCAGAGACACTTGCCATTAGAGGTTCTGTGCAAGAGCAGAAAATATTTTGGTTGGAATATTATTGAAAAATTTCAAACGAATCAAGAGACAGAGGAGCAGAAGAGAGGACAACAACTGAATACACTTCTGTAATGGATTAGACACTGCGGCTGAGGGAAATCTCCTTTCGAGCTGACGTGGCGAAAACTTATCCAATCTTTTTTTATTTGAAAAAACTTATCCATTTAAAACTACAGCTTTTATCTGTGTCGGCATGTTGGGTCTGGTCTACATTCAAAACCTGCCAGATAATAAAAAGCTTTACTGAAAGCCTGTCAGTACATTTAAATTTTACATTGTAAGCCTGCTCATTTGGGCTTTATTCAAATGCAGTACTAATTTAGGCTGGGCCTTTTCTTTTCGCACCTAACCCTGAAAAAAGATTAATACTTGCAAAATAAGTTCGGAGCAAATAAGGATTCTTAGGTTAGATGTCCTCGCTCAGTATATATGGAAAAATTTCTAGTTCAAAGAATAATTATATTCAATTCCGTACTTCAGTCCCCCCTCTGTCTCCACAGCTACAGTAGAGTAGAGAAAAGTTGTACTATAGTCCCACTAATTATATGGTCTCCTTTTTCAGTCTCTGCACTTGTTCTCGTGTCAACCTTCATAGGTATAAATACTTGAAAAATAACAGATTAATACTTGCAAAATAAGATATTAATACTTGCATGCGTAACTTGATATGATTAATTTCTTTTTTCTAGTCCCCTAATGGTCCCTGCTTCAACCTTCATCTAATGAAGTAGTGGGGAACCCGTATCCCCGCATCAACCTTCCTATAACAAAAATAGTTGACCTCATAGGTATAAATACATCAGTGCATATGTATCAATACCTGCAAAATAAGATATTAATACTTTTACGTGTAACTTAATTGATCAAACGCCTGGAGATTAAATTTTGTATAATGTATATACATATAAATACTTTCAATATTTGATATTAATACTTTCAGACGTCATCGAGCACCATATGTAAAAAAAATATTAAGTATTGCGGTACCCTATATAGTTATGGCAATATTGATATTTTTAGAAATGTGTATGGTCCCCCTTGGTCCCCCAATTTAGTTTGAGTGCCCCTACATATATTTATGGTTTTGGGACAGTTTGGGAGCTAGATATGGTTGGGGAGACAATTTATAAATACTTTCGTTCATAGGTATTAATACTTTAGAAATTGTGCGGGGATGATACGGATTATATAAGGAATTGTTAAAAATCATTTAGATAAGTATTGATATCGTAACACAAATAACTGGTGGGTATTTTAAGTGTACATTTACACAAAAGGATGCTAAAAATCATTTAGATAAGTACAAGAGAAGCAAATTGAGATCATTAGGTGAACATGATGCTAAGTTATTTTCTGATTATTTTGAGGAAAAACAGAAGTATGATTTGGATTCTTGGTATACTTACAAGCATGCTAAAGATAGCCATTTATGTAACATTTTTTGGGTTGACGGCCGTGGCCATGCAGTGTACAAATATTTCCATGATGTGGTTATGATGGATGCCACATATCTTACAAATAAGTAATATGTTTGTGTTATTTTACAAGCAAATATTTATGTAACATGTTTACATTCTTAATAAATGATATAGCTTTCAGGGTTTATGTTTTTAAGGGTATGTTTTATGCTTTAGGGTTTACAATTTTATAATTAATTTTTTTATTCATATATTATTGATAATATTGTGGATTTTTTTGCAGAAGGACATCACTAGAGAAAAAATTATTCTGGCAATGAGACTTCTATCTCATCCTCAAAATATTCTACAAAGGATGCACAAGTAGATTTTGTTGTCAACAAATTTAATTTGTTTCTTTTTTTTTGTTCTGTTTCCTGGATGATGGTAATGTGTGCACATAATGATTGTAATGTGCTTACATGAATATGGGTATGTTTTTACATAATTATTGTTACGTGTTTACAGGATTCATTGTATATATTGAAGGTTTACAAGATTCAATTTGTTTCTTTTTTTTTTGTTCTGTTTCCTGGTGTTTACAGGAATATTGTTATGTTTTTACATAATGATTGGATTATGGTGATGTGTTGTCACAATAATATAACATTTGTTTTTCATACTGTCAAATTATTTGCATTTGCAAATCTAAAATTATCATTGATAAAATTAATTAAAAAAATTTCTTCAAAACGAAAACAAAATTAAAGCGTAAAAAACAATTCTTAAGTTTACAAAATTATTCAAAACAGTTTACAGTATAAAGGATATTTGTATACCGTATCATCATACAATGTGTAAAGAATTACAAAGCTTTGAATGTACCTTCGATATATAGAACAAAAAAAAAACAAAATTGAAAAAATATTTCTCTAATTTTTTCCTGTTTACAAAACTTAAGGCATATATATACAAAATTTAAAAGTGCTCCCGGTTCGTTTGTGATTTTCAAAATATTTAGATACCTTCTAGAAGGTGGTCCCAAGTGTTAAGTGTCAATTATGTTACGTAGGAGGACCACACGCTTTCATAAGGAACCACGCCGATATATAATTGTTTTTGAAAATTCGCTACTAGTTCAACATCCATTGTATAAGTTTATAGATTTAGGGTTTAGGGGTTAGGGTTTAGGGTTTAGGGTTTACCGAATTCGTTTTCAGTAGTTTACAGGAACTTTGAGTTATATCCGGAGATTTTTTGGAGATTGGAGTCCGGAGACTATTAGTAGCTTCCGTTTTTTTATATGATTCCATCATCAATTCCACTAAGTGGGCCAAAGCATTTTTTGGAAATTATTTCCCAAGACCAAGACCATTAGTCCATGACTGCATTAATTAACTATTTTGATACAAAAGTTGGTTGCGCAAATAAAACTGCAAAATCGGTTGTGTGGTCCTGCAGTTTAAACCTGCGAATCACTCTTTTGGTTTCGTGAGTTTAGACTGCAGAGGTGGTACAAATTAAATTTTTCAAAAAAATTGATGAAATAGTTTTTTTTTTAAAGATGGTGAAAAAAAAAATCGGACATATCGGTTCGGTGATCTTACAGACAATCAAATCATCACTCCCTTTTCTTTTTGTCCTTATTAGTATGAAAAAAATCATGATCCTAAATTTCCAATCAGTTAGAACTGTTTGTATACTATATGTGAAATTTTGGATCCCTCATGATCTGAAAATTTAATTCCGATGCCTATTTATTCCTCCTTAACATGCCACGGTATCAACCTACATTTCCTAATTTGCTTAGTTGTTGTATCTGCTCCTTCTATTCAAGACAATTTTGTTCTGATACCATATATAGTTAGGTCTACCTGTGCTAACCAACACTTGCTCAGTAGTGAAACTACTGATTAATTGACAAAACTCTGTTTAGTCAAAAACAATCAACCCATTCATGTACAAAATTTCTCACCAAATTTATTACTTTTATTGGAATATAAAAGTACGTAACAAACTCTAAACATTACAGCCATTCAAAATGTCTTCTCTTAATTTCCTTTCTTTCACACTTATTTCTAGCTTATTAGTTATTGGTTTACCTCTAAACATATGGGTTGATTCCAAGGGTTGCTCTATCAATGCCATATACAGCTTCGGTGACTCCATTGCTGATACTGGTAACCTTTTGCAAGAGGGTCCAGTTGGTTTTTTCGCTTCTATTGGTACCTACCCTTATGGTGAATCATACAAAAAGCCGACTGGTCGTTGCTCTGACGGCTTACTTATCATCGACTACCTTGGTACATATTTTGCATCCCATATGGTTTTGTATTGCATTATTTCCGTCGAGCTTTATGTATTAACTGATATTGGTGGAAAGCAGTTATTACTGAGTTTTGCAATCTACACTATATATATTAATGCGAGCCCCACAAATGGCACCTTTAGTTATAATTAACTCAAAACTCAAAATAAGAAGGTTGCCCAGTTTCTTGTTTAAGTTCTATTTATTCGTCAGATATACTTCTTCAAAGAAAGAGGAAATTATTTTTTACAAGATTTAGGAACAAAAAAAAAATCACCATTGCGAATTTCTTGATTAGTTAAGACTCTTATAAAATAACTGAAAAATTGTTATTTTTCATAATTGCAGCAATGGATCTGAATCTTTCACTGATAAACCCATACTTGGACAAGAGCTCCAATTTCAGCAACGGAGTTAACTTCGCTGTGGCTGGCGCCACAGCGCTTGATCGGTCGGTACTATTAGAAAATGGCGTAGGCATTCCTCCTGCCAGTGTCCCTCTCAGTTCTCAGCTTGAGTGGTTTAATTCATATCTAAATTCAACTTGCTCCCGGTCTGGTATTAATTCTACTAAAAACATCTATTACTGATCAGCTCTCGCTTGTTCAATCAACAAAAATATTATCCTTCGTACGAAAGCAAATTGGGCTAATTATTTTTTCCTCTTTTGTGAGGAGGGGTACATTTAGCAGTTGGAACATGGATGAAACTTTTTCAAGGGAATTAATTAGTTTGGGGTTATTTATTTTCACTCTTTTCTGTTTCCTTGAACAAATGCTTCATATAAAATGAACTTTTAAACAAATGTAGATTGTGCTCAAAAGATAGAACAGGCTTTGTTTTTGGTGGGCGAGATCGGAGGGAATGATTACAACTATGCATTCTTCCAAGGGGCCTCCATAAATCAAGCCATGAATTATGTACCTCAAGTAGTTCAATCAATTATTGATGCAGCCAAGGTAACACAATTTCATGCTTTTTAGTTTACAAAAAGAATGAAGGGAGAAACTGAATTTGCAAAAATTATATTTTATATCAAGCTTTCGATGGGTAAAAAGGAACTTTGTTTAGTTTCGTATATATGTCATTATTAGTGTTGCTTGAATTTGATTGTACCTAATTAATTCCCACTTGGTTCATGTATAGTTGAAATACATCATTAAGGTCCCTAATTGACATCATTGAATCATTTCAATACTATACCTCTCATCAAAGATTTCACATGTACACACCATTTCCTAATTCTAATTCAAATTGTTAATAGTATGTATTATGTTTCTAACAGCATGTGATTAGCTTAGGGGCAAGACAACTCGTCGTACCTGGAAATTTCCCGATTGGGTGCTCTCCTAGTTACCTCACATTATTTTCTACAACCAACTCATCGGCCTATGATGAGAAAAAGTGTTTGAAAGATTACAATAATTTCTCGCTGTATCACAATAAGCAACTAAAATCTGCACTGGCAGATTTGAGAAAGAGTAATCCCGATGTGACGATAATTTACGCCGACTATTATGAAGCTTTCATGCATATGCTTGATCAAGCATCCAGTCTAGGTAGATTTTACTTTCCAATGTTCCACTAGATCTCCTTTTCATTTTTATGATTTGCACAGAAAAAATGGTGTATTTGTACTAAAACCTTAGATCAATGTTCCTTCTGTCATTCTACAGTGTGGCTTATAAGGAAGAAAGAGAGGCAACACTGAAAACATCAGAATATATATATATATATATATTTTTTTTTTTGAGAAATAATAAGGGTCAAGCCAAAACATCAGATAATTAATTAATATGCAAAATTTTAAAACTGTTTAATCATTTACTGAAATATAGTCCGGCACAGTTAAAAATGATTATGTAAGGAGGAAATATTCTTTACATAACTGCTCATTATTTTGTTGAAAGTAAGGCATGATTCACAAGTTAATACTAAATTGATTCTGATCACTTCCTCAGGATTTGAGGAGGATTCGATGCTGACGGCATGTTGTGGCACTGGCGGTGGGTACAATTACGAATCAAACTTGATGTGTGGTTCGCCGGGAACAACTGTCTGTTCCAACCCAGACCAACACATCAGCTGGGATGGTATCCATCTAACACAAGCGGCATACATGGTAATCGCTCCATCGCTTGTCACGGAAGGTTTTGCTTACCCCAGTGATAAAGTACAGGAGATTTGGGATTGCTAAGACAAGCTTTTTGTGCAGTACATTTGTGTTAGAAAAACAACAGAGAAAAAGATCCACAGCATTTTTAAAGCTGCACAAGCTACACAAATTTTCTAGACTGCATATGCAGGATAGCATATTCTGTGTGATTGTGTTTTTTTGTTCAGATATGGTGAATTTGTGAGGAAATTTTGGTCTCTTCTTTTCTGTAAGACTAACTCTGTTATGCAGTTTCCATTCTATGACTGTTTACAATCACATTTTGAGGGTAATCGTTTTTCTTGTTCATTGTATTTAATTTTCATGTTCATTGTATTGATCTTCTAAAATAACATATATGGGTTGTAGCCCATGGTTAACTGGACAAAAATTTAATATTGAAGCCCATATAAAACAACAAAGTTAAAGACCCTGCATTTGACAATGTATAGAAAAAAAAAAACAATTTGACAGGTTGATTTGACTGTATATGAGCGGACCTATATGGGCATATAAATATGACCACCACAAAGTACATGCATTTTTAGGTGCCTACATTATAATTCAGTCTAATTACATATGGCCGTAATGTATGCAAGGTCAGCTTTTTTTTTGGCAAAAGATAATTGGAAGTACAAATTTGACTAACTAAATTATTGTTATAATTTTGGAGGAATATAAGCAACAATCTGTTTTAATTATTTTTCATAAGGTCGTTAATGCGTAGTTGTGACGTGTGGTGAATTAAAATCTAGAATCAGGGCGATCCGATGACAGGTTAAAGCCGTTCGATTCGCAACAAGATTTGCATGGACAATTATGAAATTCGTGCAAATCAAGTATACATAAATCTTGATGCGAATCAAACTGCTCTAATTAAAAATCAAATCAAATTTAATTTGATGCCTGTCAAACCGCACCCCACTCCTTAAAACTCAGCATGCATGATCTTTTTATCTCCTTCCTTTTCATCTCTTTTCCTAATTAAATGGAAAGCAAAGATACACATAATTAATTAGGCAAATTCTTCTATGCATCTAATGACCTATTTGTAAAATAAACATATTTTCATTTTCAAAGTTCAAACAGTCGATCCAACCGCTCAACATTTCCTCCATATTACAATGTACTTGGAGGTCAAATTGTACATTTTTTTGAATTTTTTTACTATTTATTAAGATGGGTACAAAATTCAATGGTCTGAATTTGACTAGTTTTGTAAAATACTTAATAAATAGTAAAAAAATTCAGAAAAATGTAAAATTTGACCTCCAAGTACATTTTAATATGGAAATAATGTTGAACGGTCGGATCGACTGTTTCAACTTTGAAAATAAAAATATGTTCATTTTACAAATAGGTCCTTAGGTGCATAGAAGCATCCCTCAATTAATTATGGTGCAAGTTGAAGAAGAGCACCTTGGTTGACACATCAAAGTCTCTCTCTTTCTGTGAAAGGTTGTTGCATGTAATTATGTGTAGCCATAATTACTACTAGAGTGGGATTGATCAGAAATTCAGAATTGGACGGATGGAACAAAACCTCTCTGGACTATGCTCCAATACATTCATACAAAATCACTTTTTTGAGTTTCCAATCAACCTCACTTTACAGAAACAACAGAGAAAATTCTTTGCGGCTGTTCCTCTCTGGTGAATTGTGCAACGAATTAGCAATTGCTTTCTGAATGTTTCGTGTCTTTTATATTTTAATTGTCTCATATATTTATTTATACTTTCAAAGTCTAAATAGTTGATCTGAACTACTCAACATGATTCTCATATTAAAATGTGCTTCGAGGCTGAAGTTTATATTTCTTGAAATTATTTTACTACTTTTTTAATGAATACAAAATCACTATTTTTTTAGAATATTCTGGACCATAAAAAAAGTGGTTTTCAGAATTTTCAAAATCACTATACTGGTTTTGTATCTAGGGCTGCATAATATAATTCGTAGTTCGTAATTCGATTCGAGTTTGATTCGAAAAAAGTTCGTAAAAAATTCGATTCGAAATTGAGTTCGATCGAAATTAATTCAAACCAAACTTAATTCGAAATTAATTCAAACCAAACTCAAACTTGACCTAGTTCGTTCGAAATAGGTTCGCAAACCAAACTTAGTTCGAAATTAACTCAAACGTGAATCGTTAATTTCCACTGATAATGAACTTTAATGTTTTATTTAGGATAATATTTGAGTTTGTAATAATTCTAAGACTTTGGTGATTATTCTGTACTTCTATTGATATTTAAATTATACTTTGAATAATTTGGATATTTGAAAACTTTGGTGATGTTGCTTCTATTGGCTATTTGGAAAACTTTGGATTCTGTGATTGTACTTAACTTTGATTGATTGTACTAAATTTTGGTGTTTGATATAAATTTTGGTATTTGTATGAACTTTGATATAAACTTTGGTGTACTTTGTAATTAGAATTCAGAATGCCTAAGTTTTTATTGAAGTGCTGTAATTTCGAACTATGGCCCAGCCATAAGTCATAACTCGTAAGTTCGTAACAAAGTTCGTAAAAGTTCGAAATTGAGTTCGTAAAAAGTTCGATTCGAAATTGAGTTCGTTCGAATTAATTAATTCAAACCAAACTTAGTTTGAAATTAATTCAAACCAAACTCAAACTGGAGGTAAGTTTGATTCGGTTCGGTTCGTTTGCAGCCCTATTTGTATCTATCTAAAAAGTAGTAAAAAGTTTTTAAAAAAGTATAAAATTTGTGTTAGAGCACATTTTAATATAAAGATTATGTTGAAACGGTTTGAATCGACGGTTGAACTTTACAAATAGATATAAAAATATGAGGCACCGAGACATGAAAAACATAAGCTCATATATCTACTCAAAGAAAATATCTTCTAGAATAAAGTATCAAACAAAATTTCTCGCCCCTTCTATTACGAAACTACTAGCCATATATCTTCTTTGTAATATTTGTAAGCGGCCATTTTTTTTTAAATGGCGTAATAACTAAAATGAAGCAAGGAAAATTTTTAATATAGTGAAATTTTTGCCCTGAAATAATTATTTTTCACTTTATATAGAAGCAACTAACGGAGCATTATTTTTAAAATTGATAAAATAACTTTTTTATTTAAATTTGGAGGGATCGATAAACTATTGTGGTTCAACTGCTTCTCAAAAACGAATGATAGAGATTTTAACAGAGTAGATTTTGTTTCATGCAGTGCACAGACTGTTGGATCATATATCCAACGTTGAGCATATATGTAATATAATTATGAATTGTATAATGTCAATATGATTGTCACAATTAAAGTGATCTAATATGGAATTAAGACATTAGACAATCTATGTATTCAATAGGATGTGGTCCATAAATGTGTAGAACAATTTGGGCAAAGATAAAATCATTAATGAACTGATTCTGAGATTTGCAAATACAGAAAACTGCTTTCAGAACCCTGAGTGCGGACGCACTGAGCCCCAGTGCGGACGCACTCAGTACTTAGCCAATTTTTTAGGAACTGCAGTGTAGAAACTGGAAAAGTCCGAGCCCAGTGCGGACGCACTCAGGACTTAGCCAAATTTTAGGAACTGCAGTGCAGAAACTGGAAAAGTCTGAGCCCAGTGCGGCCCAGTGCGGCCCAGTGCGGACGCACTCAGGACTTAGCCCATTTTATGAAGTTCAGTGAGAAACCAGAAAAGTCTGAGCCCAGTGCGGACGCACTCAGGACTTAGGAAAAATTCAGGGCTAAAAGAATAGCAGTTATTTGGACGCGTCTCAACCCAGTGCGGACGCACTGAGTCCCAGTGCGACCCAGTGCACCTGCACTCGCGGTGTCAGATGTGTAATACTATATAAGGATGGGTCCCCAAGGCACAAGATAACCAACTCAACTCATATTTCTAGAAAGAGGTTATTCTTAGACAGAATTTTGAGTGCCTTCTCCCTTCTTCCTCCATTAAAGAATTGAGAGGAGAGATCCATAAGGAAATTGGAGAGGATTTCTCAAGGGCGTATCTTGTTGCTTTGGAAGATCTAATCCACAACACAACCACAAAGGCGAGAAGGACTTCTTGCCGTTAAAGATTTGTCTCGCGCTCACGGAGACGGCTTGCTCAAGACTTATTCCATGGCAAACGACATGGAATCAGGTATAATTCCGCACTTAAGATTATGTTTTCGGGTATCTTTGGCATAGGACGGTCCTTAGGTTTAAGGTGGGGATTGTTTCTTCTTCCCCGGGGTGTAAGTGTTTGACCCCTAGATGAGATGTAATTGTTTGATCTCTAGATAAGGCGTAATTGTTTGGCCTTTATGATCCCCCAACAAGTGGTATCAGAGCCTTCCTATGCCGAAGGATTAGGTCTTTAAGGATCTAGAGAGAATTAGGAATTGATGATTTTTTCGTTGATTTTTGGTTGATTTTCTTGATTTTCTTGATCTGAAAATATAAGTTTGGAGAGCACAAAAGGTGTTTTATTTGAGATCATGATTGCCTAAAATTTAAGTTATTAATTTGGTTAGGGTTTGCTCGAAGATTTCCACTTGAAATTGCAAAATTCTGATCAAATAATGTTCGATCCTGAAAAATTTCATTTTTTTGGGCAGTTATGAAATTAGGGTTTTGGGAAATTTATTTTTTATAAATTTTCTGAACAACAATTTAGAAATTTAGAAATTTCTAAATTTGAAAGGCTATTTAATGTGCTTCCAATCTTTTATTGAAATCTCTCTAGATCATGTCTTAATTCAGCATAACAAATGCAGTTATTTTTCAGTTTCCGAAAAAAAAAATCCGAATTTTTTTTTACATAACTGCAATTGTTATGATGCAATTATATTTATTTAATTGTAATTTTTTATTTTATGGGATTAGGATAAATTATAATTCTTTTAAAGGCATTAAAGTTATATATATCTTGAATTAAATTAATTGAGTCATTAATGTACCCTCCGGTGCCTCTTTTGACAAAGTTAATTTGATTCATTATATAAAAGGAAATTAAGTGTACATTTAATTGAAGCAATCATATATCGGCCCTCCGGAAGATAGTGTTTGTTAAAGTTTTATGTACAATTGAGTGATATTAAAGTGTGATGATGATTATTATGTTTTATGCATATGTCATAATGTCGGCCCTCCGGAAGGCATGTTGTCGATATGTTAATGAATCATCAATACTTTATTATTGCGACAAAGTATCATAAGAAATTAATTTGTTGCCCTCCAGTAATCAATTAATGGAAACCAATACTTTGGTAATAATGGTATAGTTTAGCCTTTATTTGAATATAATTTATAAATTAAGATTTTTTGCTAAATCGTGTTTGTTTTGTGTCTTTTGTTCGAATTTTTCAGCTAGCATTACTAGCCTAAAAGACATTCCGATGTTAAATGGTACCAATTTCAAGTATTGGCAAGAGAGTGTTATGATAACTCTCGGTGTCATGGATTTAGACTTGGCATTCAGAACTGACTGTCCCAAAATTACTGCTACCTCAACTCCTGAAGAAAAGAGAGTTGAGGAAAAGTGGGACAGATCTAATAGAGTGAGTCTAATGATTATGAAAAGGTCCATTCCAGAGGCATTTAGAGGCTCGATTTCTGATAAGATTACTAATGCTAAGGAATTTTTAGCCGAAGTTGAGACAAGGTTTGTCAAGAATGAAAAGTCTGAAATTGGTACACTCTTGACCAAACTTGTCTCAATGAAATATAAAGATAATGGAAGTATTAGGGAGTACATCATGGAGATGTCTAATGTTGTTTCAAAACTAAGGGCACTTAAGTTGGAGATTTCTGATGATCTCTTGGTGCACCTAGCATTGATATCCCTTCCTGCACACTTTGGACAGTTTAGGGTGAGCTATAATTGTCAAAAGGACAAATGGCCACTTAATGAACTCATCTCCCATTGTGTTGAAGAAGAGGAAATATTGAAACAACAGAAGACAGAAAGTGCCCATTTTGCTACAACTTCCAAATTTAAGCCATCGGCTAAGCCTAAGAAATCAAATCAGAATAAGGATAATAAGGATGCTGCAGTGAACACCAACAAGAAACAGGATAAGGGCAAATCAGTTGACGCATCAGAAAGTGCCTGTTACTTCTGTGGTGTAGTTGGACACAAGAAGATGCATTGCTAGAATTATTATGCTTGGCGTGTTAAGAAAGGTACATCTCTTGTTATGGTTTGTACGGAAGTTAATTTATCTTCTGTATCTAGATATACTTGGTGGATAGATTCAGGTGCAACTACTCACATAAGTATATCTTTGCAGGGCTGCCTAAATTGCCGGAAGCCAAGTGATGATGAGAGATTCATCTTTGTGGGAGATGGCAATAAAGTTGAGGTGGAAGCTATTGGGACTTATAGATTATTGTTAAAATCAGGATTTTATTTGAATTTGTATGAGACTTTTGTTGTACCGTCTTTTAGACGTAACTTAATTTCAATTTCTGCATTAGATAAGTATGGATTTACTTGTGCTTTTGGAAATAGAAATTTCAGTTTGTTTCATGATTCAAAACAAGTTGGTTCTGGTTTTCTTTCTGTTTATGATAATCTATATTCTTTGGATGTCAATAGTTCTTATATTGAAGCTTTGCATGTGGATACAAATAGTAAGAAAAGAAAATTAACAAATGAAAAGTCAGCTTCATTATGGCACAAGCGATTAGGTCACATTTCTCAACGTAGAATTGAACGACTTGTGTCTAATGAAATTCTTGAACCCTTAAATTTTTCAGATCTTAATGATTGTATAAATTGCATAAAAGGGAAACAAACCAATTTAAGAAAATATGAAGCCAAAAGGTGTTCGGAAGTCTTGGAATTAATTCATACCGATATCTGTGGTCCGTTTCCAACGGCCACAAGAAATGGTCAACGGTATTTTATTAGTTTCATAGATGACTATTCAAGATATGGCTACATATAATTAATTAAGGAAAAGGCTCAAGCCCTTGACATGTTCAAAAATTTCAAAGCGGAAGTTGAGTTACAACTTAACAAACGCATTAAGGCCATTCGATCTGACCATGGTGGTGAATATTACGGCATATATGATGGATCAGGTGAACAATGTAAAGGGCCTTTTGCACATTTCATAGATGAATGCGGCATTGTGCCTCAGTATACATTGCCCGGTTCGCCGGCAATGAATGGCGTTTCTGAGAGGCGCAATCGAATGCTTAAGGACATGGTAAGAAGTATGATGAGTCGCACTTCTTTACCAAATAATCTATGGGGTGAAGCCTTAAAGACAGCAGCACATATCCTAAATAGAGTGCCCACTAAAGCAACTAACAAAACCCCATACGAAATTTGGAATGGGCGAAAGCCTAATTTAAAACATTTACGTGTGTGGGGTTGTCCAGTTGAAGCAAAGCCTTATAGGCCACATGAAAAGAAATTGGATGAAAGAACTGTTAGTTGTTATTTTATTGGGTATCCCGAGCGATCAAGGGGTTATAAGTTTTATAATCCTACAGAACATTCAGTTTTTGAGACGAGAAATGCAAAATTTTTTGAGGATGTTGAGTTTGCGGGGGGAGATACAATAATGGATGAATTCGAAGAGGAGTATGCAAATATTCCCACAGGTGTTGAGAGTTTTGTGGATATTGAACCCATTTTAACTAAAAATACAATTGTCGAAAATCAAACCATTATTGAAGACCAAACTCAACAAGATCAAACAGTACAAAGTGAAATTCCAGAAATTCTGGAGAATGCTGTTGTTGGCCAGATTGTTGTTGACAACAATGATGGAAACCCTCAAGAAAATTCAGAAGTGCCAATAAGAAGATCCACTAGAGAGAAAAGATCTGCAATATCTTCGGATTATGTAGTTTACCTTCAAGAATATGAGTTTGATGTTGGCATGTTACAAAATGATCCCATAAATTTTCAACAAGCCATGCAAGACTCTAATTCTAGCAAGTGGATCGATGCCATGAATGAGGAAATAAAATCTATGGCTGACAATGACGTTTGGGAAATTGTCCCATTACCTAAAGGAGCGAGACCCATTGGTTCAAAATGGATATTTAAGACCAAGAGGGATTCGAAAGGTAATGTGGAGAAAAATAAGGCTCGTCTTGTCGCTAAGGGTTTTACACAAAAGGAAGGCATCGATTATAAAGAGACTTTCTCTCCAGTTTCATTGAAAGACTCTTTAAGGATTATATTGGCATTAGTTGCGCATTTCGATTTAGAGCTTCATCAGATGGATGTTAAGACTGTGTTTCTCAATGGTGACATTGAGGAAACAATCTATATGGTGCAACCAGAAAACTATGTGTCGGGAGACGCAAAGTCTATGGTGTGCAAACTTAAGAAATCCATTTATGGGCTAAAGCAAGCGTCTCGTCAGTGGTACTACAAATTCCACAATGTGATTATCTCATTTGGTTTTGAGTCAAATCTTGTGGATGAGTGTATATACCTCAAGTTCTGTGGGAGTAAGTTTGTGTTTCTGGTTTTATATGTAGATGACATATTGCTTGCTAGCAATGATATAAATATGTTGCATGAGACTAAGAAATTTCTGATGAAGAATTTTGAGATGAAAGATATTGGTGATGAATCATTTGTCCTAGGGATTGAAATACTGAGGAATAGAACCCAAGGTATGTTAGGTTTATCCCAAAGGAATTATATTGAAAAGGTCCTGAAAAGGTATGGCATGCAAGACAGTAAACCAGGAAATACCCCTGTGGCAAAAGGAGACAAATTCAGTCTCAGCCAATGCCCAAAGAATCCTTTAGAAAACGAAGTAATGCAAAAGTATCCATATGCCTCAGTTGTTGGGAGCATCATGTATGCGCAAGTGTGTACGCGTCCGGATATTGCGTTCATCACTGGCATGTTGGGCCGATACTTATCAAATCCAGGTCTAGATCATTGGAAAGCAGCCAAACGGGTCTTGAGGTACCTGAAGCGAACAAAAGATCACATGCTCACGTATCGGAGATCGGACAAGCTAGAGGTCATTGGGTATACCGACTCTGATTTTGGAGGATATCAAGATAGCATGAAATCTACATCCGGCTACATTTTCATGTTAGTTGGAGGGGCTATTTCATGGAAGAGTGCTAAATAGTCACTTATAGCATCTTCCACAATGGCCGCAGAATTTGTAGCATGTCATGAGGCATCGAATCATGGTGTATGGCTGCGAAATTTTGTCACTAGGCTGCGTATAGTGGAGTCTATTGAGAGACCACTAAAATTGTATTGTGACAATAATTCAGCCGTACTTTACGCAAATAACAACCGAAGTTCATCAAAGTCCAAGTACATTGACATCAAGTTCTTGGTTGTCAAGGAGAGAGTGCAGAAGGGTCAGTTATCCATAGAACATATAGGGACAGACTCCATGTTAGCGGATCCACTTACTAAAGGATTACCACCCAATAAGTTTGAAGAGCATGTTGCTCATATGGGTGTAATTTCTGTTAGGGAAATTCAGTTTTAGTGGGAGTCTGTTGGTTGTTTATTTCAATGTTCTATTTACTTATTGTAATTTTGGATATAAAACTTGTGACAGAAAACAAGTAATTTATGTTATATGCATGGTATTGCAAAATGATTGTTATATGCATTCTATCTCTAATTTTTAGTTTTGACCTCACAATTGAGTATGTGATTTGCGAATTGTTTATTTGAGTTTTGCATTTTACAACAAGTTTATGAAATTTAGTTTTAAGTTTTAAGTAGGAGACCCAGTTAGAAATTGGCACAGTAAGATCACAATTGCGTGTAATTTCTATGCTACACATCCACATCATGATTCATGTCATTTGGTTATGTTAGTACTGAGATTATTGATGGTCTAGTTATGACTAATATAAATGTGACGAAAGCCGCTTTAGTCCTCCGCTAATGTAATTGATGGACGGAATTGGTTTGGGAATACATAAATGACAAAAAAGTATGTGCGCACATAAGGTTAACAATACATAATTAAAAGAGTATGACATATTGCTCAAGTGGGAGATCGTTGGATCATATAACCAACGTTGAGCATATATGTAATATAATTATGAATTGTATACTGTCAATATGATTGTCACAATTAAAGTGATCTAATATGGAATTAAGACATTAGACAATCTATGTATTCAATAGGATGTGGTCCATAAATGTGTAGAACAATTTGGGCAAAGATAAAATCATTAATGGACTGATTCTGAGATTTGCAAATACAAAAAACTACTTTCAGAACCCTGAGTGCGGACGCACTCAGTACTTAGCCAATTTTTTAGGAACTGCAGTGTAGAAACTGGAAAAGTCCGAGCCCAGTGCGGACGCACTCAGGACTTAGCCAAATTTTAGGAACTGCAGTGCAGAAACTGGAAAAGTCCGAACCCAGTGCTGACGCACTGAGCCCCAGTGCGGCCCAGTGCGGACGCACTCAGGACTTAGCCAATTTTATGAAGTTCAGTGAGAAACCAAAAAAGTCCGAGCCCAGTGCGGACGCACTCAGGACTTAGGAAAAATTCAGGGCTAAAAGAAAAGCAGTTATTTGGACGCGTCTCAACCCAGTACGGACGCACTGAGTCCCAGTGCGACCCAGTGCACCCGCACTCGCGGTGTCAGATGTGTAATACTATATAAGGATGGGTCCCCAAGGCACAAGATAACCAACTCAACTCATATTTCTAGAAAGAGGTTATTCTTAGACAGAATTTTGAGTGCCTTCTCCCTTCTTCCTCCATTAAAGAATTGAGAGGAGAGATCCATAAGGAAATTGGAGAGGATTTCTCAAGGGCATATCTTGTTGCTTTGGAAGATCTAATCCACAACACAACCACAAAGGCGAGAAGGACTTCTTGCCGTTAAAGATTTGTCTCGCGCTCACGGAGACGGCTTGCTCAAGACTTATTCCATGGCAAACGACATGGAATCAGGTATAATTCCGCACTTAAGATTATGTTTTCGGGTATCTTTGGCATAGGACGGTCCTTAGGTTTAAGGTGGGGATTGTTTCTTCTTCCCCGGGGTGTAAGTGTTTGACCCCTAGATGAGATGTAATTGTTTGATTCTAGATAAGGCGTAATTGTTTGGCCTTTATGATCCCCCAACACAGACTATAAAATTATCAAAACAACTCTTGCATATATATAGTGCGTGGGCTGCATGAAATCAAAATTACTCTGTTAAAATCTTTACAAAAAATGAGGATAGCATGAATAGGTAATTAAGACTTACATTCTTAGAGATAAACCTGGCCATGAGCCCATGACCACACATTTCAATAGATGAAAGTCCTCATTAATTTTTATTTAGTGTATTATCTATACTCTTTTAGTTGAGCTCAAGTCCATCTCATAAATATCTACTGTCTATTCTAAACAAAAAAAACTAAATAATTATATTTAATTTAAGCTTCTTTTGACAAATATGTTGTCTTTTAAACATTTAAATAACACTAGTACAGAAAAATACATTAGTCACGGTGAAAAATACAAATTAGCCACGGATGTGCTACCGTGACTCATGCTGCCGTTTGTGAAAGTCCGACGTTTACATCCACGGTTCGGAAACCGTGACTAGATGTAAATATTACCCACGGCTCCGATCTGATTGCCGCTACCCTCTCCCCCAGCTCTACCCTTTTACCCACACCCTATCACCCACTGTTTGGTTTTAGCATTAACCGTGGGTGATGCTAAAAGCACACCCAGCGCTACCTTTTACCCACACCCTATCACCCACTGTTTGGTTTTAGCATTAACCGTGGTGATGCTAAAAACACACCCAGCGCTACCCTTTTACCCACACCCTATCACCCACTGTTTGGTTTTAGTATTAACCGTAGGTGATGCTAAATGTTTTTATTTTTTTAATAGTGTTTCTAATTGTCTAGCAATATCCATATATTTAGTATTCATTGCAAATACCAAAAATCATGCAATATCCAAATCCCCACTGCAACACATACACTAAAATCACTAAAGTAATTTGAACAAAATATCACTACATATATTAATTTCAACTAGAGATAGAGTACAATTCCCAGCACAACACATACCATATTTGCATTTCCATAAACGTTGTCTTACACATTATAACCCACATACACATTCAAAAGTAGACAGTAATTAAAACTAGAATTACAAAGTATTTTGGAACTATAACTAGAATTACAAACTATTTAGAACTGATTTAAGTGCTCATCCATGAACACTCTAGCACACATGCCCCTGATTTCATGGAGCTGATCCATTGGGAGAGGCGCAACACCTGGTGAGGGAAACTGCATGCATGCAAGATTATAAAATGTTAAATGAACTCAAGTAAATTTAGAAAAAACCCATGATTTTCTTGGAAAACCTAGGTATATATGAACTAAAGAGGGATATTGTGCAACAGCAAGGCAACTGCATGCGCTTAGATAAGCAATGGATTAGCCATTTAGGTTTGTAGGATGTAAGATAGGGCTTAGAAATTTATTTGGTTGCATTTATTTATGTTAGAACTTAAAAAGAAGTTAGGATACCTATAGTTTCACACTAGAACTAGTAAATTGAGATGGAATCTACACGATGCATATGTTCAGTTTGCTTGTACCAAAAATCATTTATTTACTGAACGAATTCAGTTAAATAAGTCAAATTCAATTCAAGAACAACAAAAACTGATTAATGAGACTAAGAGGTGACATATACACACTGCAGTTTTTGTATAATTATACCCAAATCTATACTTACGAAACAAGTTTAGGTACACTAGTTAAATTCAATTCAAAATATCAGTATTCAGAAAAATAAATAGAACACATGGGTTACTATAGCAAGATACCAAATCCAGAGAGGCAAGACAATGATAACTGGTTCGGTACCAGGTGGGGTCCTCTACCAGTGTTCTCTAGCACAAATATAATAACATAGAACACATGGCATTTCTGTCAAAATAAAATAATGTATAATAAAATTAACATACATTCTTTGGAAAGGTTTTTTGATGCCTTGTGACAAATGAGTGCATGAATTTCATCACATAATATCCGCACTCACAACCCAAGTACTGCTGCTAACACTGAACTGCAAAATTTAAAAGAATTTTTTTTGGTAGTTGTATAAAGGAAATAAAAAAACCAATTCTGATTAAAACTAACTAAATATGACAACTATATTAGACTTAAGTTAGTGTGTTTACCTTGCGCAACCTCCAATGCATTTTCAAATTAAGCTCTTTAGTATGCGGTTCTCCTTTTCAAATTAAGCTCTTTAGTATGCGGTCCTCCTTAATATATGTCAAACTAAACCTGACTTAATCAATGATGGCAACCGGTTATATGACTTTTAAGAGTCGCCTTACCCATTTGATGTGACTAATTCTGCTCAACTCCTGCATTTGAACTTTGGTATAAGGTGATTTAAAAGACGAAAATTGTTTTAGAACATTACAATGAAATAAGCTAAATAATCATACAAAAAAAAGAATTAAGCTGATTAATTGATTTTGTTGAATAAATTTAAATATTTTATATAACGAATAATTAACTAATTGGAAATTGTCCATCCTGATTGAGGAGTTTTTTTTTCAAAGAAATATAAGGTTCAATGTCCTTATTTGATTTGATTGACTACAGGTTTAAGTTTTTCTTTTGTATTAAGAAAAGATATAACTTATTTACAACCTCAGTTATCACAAAATTAAAACTTTCTAACTCTGATAGCTACCCTGATACCTCACAGGTTTAAGTTTTAACCCAGTAATTATCTGCAGATATGAGTAACAATGTCATAATTAACCATATGCCAGATTATCTCTGCGTACTTCACCAACAGAATATGGTTGCAATTAGAAGAACAACAACACACAAAAAATCTATGCTATTTGAGGCCTAAATTTATAAATATGAGTATCGATCAAGTCTGATTGAAATTGTTTGCTCCTTTATATCTACTGGGATCATGATATTAAAATGGAAAATTCTTGTTAATTATTTAAGTCAAAATTTTCAAGTTATACTTCTTGTACATGTGAGGTGCATGATTAATCAATGGACGACACAAAAATTTTATCTAATTTAAACCTTCGGACATGGACAGTTATTGAATGAAAACACAGAGAAAAATCGGTACTCACTCTCCGCGTTGTGCTGAGCGGTGGAAGGAGAGGGGACGCAAAGTTGCTGAGTGGCAGAGAGTGACAGGGGCGGATTTGCGCTGAGCAGCGGAGAGAGAGGCCGAAGTTGCTGAGCGGCGGAGAGAGACAGGGGCCAGCATTGCGCTGACGGCGGAAGGAGAGGGGGGGCGAAGTTGCTGAGTGGCGGAGAGTGACAGGGATGAATTTGCGTTGAGCGGCGGAGAGAGGGACCGAAGTTGCTGATCGGCGGAGAGATACGATTTTAAAATTAAAAACCCTAGTATTCAGTTTTAGAGGGGAAGAGACGGAGGGAAATGAAAATATTGCCAAGTAATAGACGAGGGAAATGAAACTGCAGTAAGAGGATATTGTGAAATTTTGTTTGTGACTTTCAATACTTGAAGCGTACCAGATACAGTTAACAATTAAGTTGACCCTTTACCCACGGCTCAAAAGTTTTTTCTCACACCCATTTACTCACTGCTCAATTACTCACTACTCAAAGTCGTGGTTGAATACTAAATTTTCTTTACTCACACCTCTTTATCCACGGCTCATCCAATTCCAGCCGTGGGTAATTAGCACTCTAACTCAGCCGTGGTTATTATCATTCCTCACCCACGGTTCAATTATTTGCACCACAATAACCACGGTTAAACCGTGTCCCATCATCTTCCTTCCTCATTTACCCACGGTTCATTAAAAAAGTTTCGGAACCGTGGATAAAAACAAGTTAGTAATAAAGGTTTTTGTAGTAGTGTAATTTGATTCACAATTTTTTTTTAATATACAATTATGAAAAACATGACAATAAAATTGTATAATTTAAAAAATAATGAACAAATTACTTTAACAAAAAAATATTTGTATAAACATTTAAATATTTGTTTTTAATACTTTCTAGTTTCTTTAAACATCTATAGTTATAATTCTCAAAGTACTATAATATTATATGGGTGGTCATCATTGCATTTCTTCTGCCATCATCGGTCACGTATTGAAAATTGTAAATATATAAATATTATACGAAACATGGATATATGAAAAACAAGTAGCTAAGTGTTTAAATGAACAAAGTATTGTTGGAAGTAATTAACTAGGTACGTATGGGACACTTGCCATGATAAACACTAAAATAAATATTTAAAGAGAGAACATAACACATTTTATGTAAATAAATAAAAACGGATCTCTTAACTAACACAGGGGCACAAAACTGTGAGCTTATAGTACAATGGTACGAGTCTTCGTCTTACTTCAAAAAGACACATTTTTAATTCTCGAAAATATCATCTAAAATATATTGGGAGTGTACTAGACCCTTTAACCAAAAAAAAAATTAACGTAGGAACCATCGATCGATGTTTGGACGCATGGAGAGAGAGAGAGAGAGAGAGGATGTTTGGACGCATGGAGAGAGAGAGAGAGAGAGAGAGAAGACTAAAAACACAAGAGAGAGAAGAGAGAGAGATAGAGAGGATAAGAGAGAGAATGGCAGCCAACCCACCAAAACAACCGGAGTGGCAGGTGGTTCGCCGTAAACGCTGGTTCCCTGACCAATGGAGAGCGGGTGGGAGGCACACACCGGAAGTTTATATCCCCTGAACTGATGTCTACAAACCTTACCAAAACCGCCCCACCTATGCCCAGGTGGTGGCCAGCCGCTCCCACCCTAACCCTCCCCCGAAACTTAGTCGCAACCCCGCCACCCTCAACCCAGTCACAACCCCGCCCATCTCTCCGGCCACATCACCACCAAATTCACCCCGCTCCCCGACCTATTACGTATCCCCCCACAGCCCAACGCCGTTGCGTTTCCCACCTTCTCCACGGTTTATTGAGTGGAAAGGCCGCTGTTTACGCTGCTGCCGGGTTGGCCACTCCATTGTCGTCTGCCGTAACCCGGCCAAATGTGGTCGATGCTGTAAAAATGGGCACACGGGGTCAGTTTGCAAAGACAAAGACACCAAACCGGCACCTCTGCCAACAGGACCTGCAACCATCTCAAGGTCCGGACTACTGCGGGACCCAGAATTCAGCGAGCTGTTAACTGGACCACGCCCACTAAACCCACCACCTATGCCAACAGGTAGGGCTTCCAATGTGGTCTGCTTCGTAGATTGCCATGAGGAATACCAACATGAGTCTGATCGCCTCAAGCAAGCGGTGCTAGTTGATGCAAGCACCATAGCCATCAATTTCGAGATCTCCACTGACAAGGTAGCAGAATGGATAGAACGGGCAGAACTCATCCCCATGCGAGATATAACGATCGCTTCCTTGGGAGGCAACCAGTTCCTTATCATCATGCCCGACGGTTTGGCCCCGGAGACACTAATTGAGGCAATTCCTTTTGAGGTCTGGGATGAAGGAGTAACCTTCCAAATGTGGGACCCACTGGAGCAAGGTACGAAGGTCATCCCGGAGTTCAAAGTCTTGCTTGACCTGGTAGGTGTTCCACCACCGTTATATAGGGAGGAGGCGGTCATTCAGGCCGTCGGCACTTTCGGAGTATACTTGGGGACTGTGGAACAGCCGAACGAAACCAGCATCGCTAAATGGACGGCTGTGGTTGCCACGCGTAAGTTGGAACACATCCCCCATCAAGTCACTATGGTGGCCAAGGGTTTTGCACGTGAGGTTCAGGTTGTGCCGATTAATTGGTGCGCGGCGCCGCTGTATAAGGATGATGATTTTCCGCAGTCGACCAAAAAATTTAGCAAACCGATTAAGCCCAATAACAACGAGACTATGCCGGCTGCGGCGACCGGGGAGGATGCCGGCATGGAGGAAGGTGACGACATGATTCCCATGTCACGCAAGGTTCTGCGCGAGTTGTTTAGAGATAGGGATCTTCAATCCCTGCCGGCACAGCTCCGGCTAGCTTTATCTGAGCGACCGGGAATGACCGCTGCGGATGCGGCGCAACTGGCTACTCAGGTGCCAGTCACACAGAATCTGCCGGAGCAATCCGTACATCTGCATGCTGAGGTGGGCCCTACACCAGGTCCTGGAGCGGATCCTCACGCGATCCCGACTTCTGAAGCGGGTCCGATTGTTGAGTCACCCCAAACCACCACACCGATTGCTACTGCCTAAGGGTCACAGCCTCACAACGCTGATCCCAACCCAACGGTTCGGTTACTTGGAGAGGACTTTGAGGAACAGGAGTTCCAACAGTGTGCTGATAGGGACAGCGCAAGTCAGCGACCCCAGGCAAAGCCAGTACGGCTGCTGCAGCGTGAAGCGGGTCGGGCTGAAGGAGACACACCACCCGCTACCAAAAACCAACAAACGCAACTGCGTACAGGGACTCTGACGCTACAGCTGGGTGAAGTGCCATGCGCGGAAAGGGAGCCTCAAAGCAGTACGAGGTACAGTACGCAGGTCTCCTCCCCTGACAGAGAGGCATTTTTTGGGCAAGGTTCGGGTACCTTGGTTCAGAGGCCATTTAATGCTATGCCTCGGGATGGGAAAGAGCCAATTCAACTCACGCAACCCTCGTTCAATTGAGAAGGTCAGTTAGAAAAAAGAGAAAAGCCAACAGTGCAGGCCCGAAAAGTGGAATTAATTCTAGGCCTGGCCCATCTTCTTCACATCCTCATTCAACTGGACCCAAGAAAAGGGATTTGGGCTTGGTCCAGAATGCTGAAGGTTTTTATGAAATACATGTGGCCTTTGAGCACTGTAGGCAAGTGGCAGAGGGCTGTGGTATTAACCTACAGGATGTATTGGCTACGGTTCAAGAGGACAACATGCAGAGAGTCGAAGCACAACAGGTGCAACAACCTGACCAGAATGACCCCGCCACAGCGCGTACCGCTGATCGCCCAAACTCTCATGTGCACTTCCACGATTCAGAAGAAGAGGGGGAGTCAGAAGAGGTCCAGAGTGACCTGTGAGTGATAGTAGGCCGAATGTGCATCTGCTGGTTGTTTAATTTGGTTTTTATCATGTATCTTAAAAAGTTAAAGATTTTATCTTGGAATACAAGGGGTTTGGGAGATGTTCAAAAATGTAATGTGGTTAAAAATGTTATCCGAAGGTCGAGATGTGATATTGTGTGTATGCAAGAGACGAAGTGGAATAAATTTGAATTTGCGTATGTTGCGAATGTTCTACCGAATTTTTTTGAAAGAAGATGTGTCCTAATTGATGCGAATAATTCCGCCGGGGGAATTTTAGTTGCATGGAGGCATGCCTATACCTTGCTTAACTCCTTTGTGACACGGCACATGTGCACGGTTATCTTGAAACACCCATCAACCGGGAACCCCTTTGCGGTGACCTCGGTGTACGGCCCAAGTAGAGATGATAAAAAAAAGGATTTTCTGGTGGAGATTAGGAGGCTAGCTGAAAATATTCATGTCCCATGGATTTTGGCCGGGGATTTCAATCTAGTAAGGTGGTTGGTTGACAGATCCGGCAATATGAGGAATTTTGGGCTGATGTTCGAGTTTAATGATGTGGTGCGTGATCTGAATTTCTGTGATGTTCAACTCCAAAACAAAGACTACACGTGGTCCAACAAACGGCCCGAGCCAATTTTTTCAAAATTGGATCGGTTCTTTCTTACTCCGGAATGGGCTCTCATGTACCCAATAATTCAACTGACGGCTCTGGAGACAATTGTCTCCGATCATGCACCAATATTGTTGCATTGCAAGACCCCACAGCCGCGTAGGGTTTCGATAAGATTGGAAAATTTTTGGTTCAATTATGAATATGCGCATAGCACGGTGCATGCACTTTGGGTTGCCGACCCAGAAGGAGATGGTGGAGAGCCGGTTGGGGCCTTTGATCGAAAGGTGGAAAAACTGCATCTCAATTTAAGGAAGTGGCACAGAACCAGATTTGTACATATAGAGGACCAGCTACAATATTGTAAATTGGCGGTGCTGTTTTTTGACAAAATAGAGGAAAAGCGCAAGTTGGATTTGAGAGAATTTCGGCTCAGACAGAAAATAAGAGAGAAAGCATACGAATTGTCCAATAACATAGAGACTCGGTGGCATCAAAGATCCCGCTGTAATTGGATCTCAAATGGCGACCGTAACACACGTTTTTTCCATGCTTATGCCTCGGCACGGGCCCGGAAAAATGCGGTCACATGTGTAGAACAACACGGGGTCTGCCTGGAAGACCCGAACCAGATCAAAGGGGCATTTCAAACGCATATGCAGATGCTACTCGGCACTCAGGTATGTTCTTTGAACTTTGACCCTGCAAAACTATACCCAGAGCAGCAGCCCGATCTATCCCACCTGCAGCAACCCTTTACACAACATGAGGTGCACAAGGCGGTAAGGCAACTAGCCAATAACAAGGCCTCCGGCCCCGATGGCCTGCCGCATGAATTTTTCAAAGAATTTTGGCATGTGCTTAAAGAGGATATCATGAGAATGTTTGCTGATTTTTGGAGAGGGTCCCTACGGCTAGCACAAGTGAATAAGGCAAACATTGTAATGATCCCCAAAAAACAAATGGCAAAGAGTGTCGGGGATTTTCGACCAATCAGTATCATCAACATGATTCCAAAGCTCATCACGAAAGTGCTATCCAATCGATTGCGGCTTGTATTGCCGGACCTAGTTTCAACCAACCAAACAGCTTTCACTCGAGATAGGCATATTGCAGAAAATTTCTTGCTACAAGAGAAATTCTACACCATGTTTCCAACTCGGGTAAGGGAGCTGTTTTTGCGAAAATAGATTTTGCCAAGGCTTTTGATTCGATCGATTGGCACTTCTTGACCGAAGTTATGAAAGCTAGGGGGTTCCCGAAAAAGTGGATAGGGTGGATACAACTCATCCTAGCAACCTCTCAGTCTCGAATTGTTATGAATGGGGAGAATACCGACTACTTTGCTCATAAACGGGGCCTTCGGCAAGGAGACCCGATTTCGCCGATGCTATTCATAATAGCCGTCGATGTGTTCCAACGAATGATCGGGGCAGTGAACGGCCTTCTACCTGATCCCCTGACAACCACATGCCCACATGCAATATATGCGCTACAATACGCGGACGATACCGCTATTATTGCAAATGCAAGCCCCTCCACTCTGATCACTTTCAAAGTTATTCTCCGATTGTTTGCGAAGGTCTCGGGTTTAAGAGTAAACTATGAGAAAAGCAGTTTTGTGCCCTTCAATTTGCACAGCCAAAATCTAAGGGACACAAAGCTAATTCTGTTGTTCACGCAAGAGTCAATGCCGATTGACTATCTGGGGATGCCCCTCTCAATCTATAAACCACAAAAGTCCGACTACCTACCTCTGATTGAGAAACTCGAAAAGCGAATGGAAGGTTGGAAGGGCAAACTAATATCGCGGGGGGGACGACTGCAGTTGGTTAAATCTGTCCTATCGGCCATTCCGGTGTACTATATGATGTGTTTTAAGTTGCCCAAGTGGGTTATCGACCGAATTGATGTCATAAGAAGAGCGTTCCTTTGGGGTAGAAATAAGAAAGAGGGGAGGGCGATCGCTCTCGCGAGTTGGGAAACAATATGCTCACCATATGAAATGGGAGGGATGGGCCTGTTGGATCTAGCCAAACACAATGTGGCACTATTGCTAAGATGGTGGTGGCGGGCCAACACGAATCCGGTCTGCCTTTGGACGACAACAGTAACGGTGCTCAAGTGGACGGGGCTATATGCGACGGGTCCGAATTTCTGGGCAGTCTCTGGCTCCTTCTTTTGGAATGCCCTGGTGAGGTTATTGCCAATTTTCACATGGTCCACCAAATGGCAAGTCGGTACTGGTGAGCGGATCTCTTTCTGGCTCGATGCTTGGCACGGCAACCCTCTCATTACCAGACTTGAACCGGGTCAGAGGCCACTTCACCCAAAACTGTCTTTGAAAGACGCAGCACCAATCACTCACTTTTTGCTCCCGGAAGTCAATTTAACATTAAACCTCACCAATGCAAATGACACGCTACTGTGGCGATGGACCAATGGACGAGTATATTCGGCAAACTCGGTGTACAAAGTACTCGTCACCGGGGGTAGAATAGCCTTTGATCATGCATATCTTTGGGCCCTTCCAATTCCCCCGACAGTTCGTATATTTGCTTATCTTATGGTAAAGGACAAAATCCTAACAGGCGATGTTATGGTCCGGCGCCATAGTGGGGGACAAGGTCAGAACCAATGTCTGATGTGTCGCAATTGCCCGTCCGAATCGGCTTTACATCTGTTGTTTCTATGCCCCTTTGCGGTTAAAGTCTGGTTCAAGGTTGGCCAGCGCTACGGTTTCAGAATCATGGTGCCACGGCATTCAATTGAGGAAATTTTGGTTAAGTCCAGACAGCAGGCGGAAATGGAGGGTGGACAACTGCGTATGACGTGGGATACTCTGTTTATGTGTACCTGTTGGATGCTTTGGAAGGAGAGGAATAATCGGGTCTTCACTGGTGCCCGGGCACCTAGCTCTGTTGTGGTGAATCGAATAATAGATGAAACGCGCCTTTGGATGACATGTTGTGGCACCGGGAACAACAACAGGCGAGACCATCAATTGCTCAAGGAACCAGATTAGATTTGCGCAGATGAGAGTCTCTATTTTTTGGGACTGCTGTACCTGATGTCATTTCTACAGATTCTGTTGCTGCCTCTAGTTTTTTTCTTTACCTTCGTTGTTTAGTTTGTGTATTGTCTTTTTCTTGAGCATAGCTTATAGATGCGTGTACTGTGCGCTTCTGATGTACTAAACAACACTCTTGTTTTCAATTCAATAAAATTCCACCTAGGCAGCCACTGCCAGGTTTTTCAAAAAAAGAGGATGTTTGGACGCATGCATGCAACCATGCACGTGTAGTACGTAAAGTTCGCATGAAGTACCGGTATGCATATATTGCTACGCATTAAAAATAATAGAGAGCAACAGTTGTTGGTTACAGTGGTGTTGGATTTCAATGCATATCTTTTTGTTGTTCATGAGCAATCATACCTCCCTATCAAACCTACTTCCTAGACCTAATCATGAGCTACCACGACCCAGCTTTTTGGGAATTCAAATCCTCTGAGATATCTCATAATTTGCTAGACTTTTTTAAAAATCTCAACCGTTCAACTACGTTCTGCACTAAGTTCAAAGCTCAAATAACACTGCCCCCTAGTGTATTGATTTTATCCGGGCGGTCCAACCTGACCCGCGCAAACCCGGGACCCGGATCCGACCAAGAATCCGACCCAAACCGTCCTAGAGTGATGGGTCGGGTCTAAAACGGGTCGGATCCGGTTTTCTGGGCGAAACCCGATCCCCCCCTCCCGTTTCAACCCGTGACCCCGAACCCGACCCGGACCGGACAAAACCCGATCCGAACCGACCTAACCCGACCCAAAACCCGAATAAACCCCCTTTAACCCGACCAAACCCGCCCAAACCCGACCAAACCCGCCCAAAACCGGGTCAAACCCGAGTCAAACCCGCCCAAACCCGGGTCAAACCCGCCCAAACCCGGGTCAAACCCGGCGGGACCCGTCCCGGACTGAGCCAACCCGCCCCCCCCACCAAAAATTTTCAATTTTTTTTGATTCTAACGGCAGTTTCCCCCCCCCCCCCCCCAAAAACACCCTTAAATATACCCCAATTCTTCATAAATTTTCACATCTCATACTCATTATTCTCAATCCTCAATCTCTCATTCTCTCAATCTCATATTCTCAATTTCTCACACTCTCAATATTTTTATTATTCTCAAATTTTATTTTTATTGTTTAAAAAAAAAGAGTTGCAATTTATTTCATTCTACAAATACGCAAAGGAATACGAAAGACGAAAGTAGAGGAATTACGAAGGATTTTTTTCATTCTACAACCCGCAAGATTTTTCCGCGAGATTAAAAGGTTAGATTTTATTTTAGTAATTGTTAAATAAGTAGAATTAGTTTAAATAGGTTAATTTAGTAATTGTTAGGAATTGTTAGATAATTTTTAGTAATTGTTAGTAATGTTTAGAAATTTGTAGTAATTGTGAGTAATTGTTATTTGTTAATAATTGTTAGTATTTTTTAGTAGTTGTTAGTAATTTTTAGTAATTGTTAGATATTGTTAGTAATTTTTAATATTGTTAGTTTTTCTTTGTTAAATTCGGATTTATTTTTAAATTTGTTAGATAAATAAGCTACATTTATTTGTTTGTTCAAATAAATGTTATATTTGTTAGATTTTTGAATATGTTAGATTATTGGATTTTATTTTTGAATATATTAGATTATTGGATATGTTAGATTATTGGATTTGTTAGATTATTATATTTTATTATGAAATTCGGATTTATTTTGAAATATGTTAGATTTTAATTTTTAAAATTCGAATTTATCTTAAATAGGTTAGATTTTTTAGTTATTACTTATTTTTGAATTTGTTGGATAGTTAGATTTATTTCTAAATATGTTATCTTTATTTTTAATAGGTTACATTTGAATATTTTCAAAGATGTTAGATTTTATATTTATTTCTAAATATGTTAGATTATTGTATTTAATTTTCAAATATGTTAGATTTTACTTTTTAAAATAAGTTATTTTATTTATAAATAGGTTAGATAAATAGATTTTTTTGATAAATATGTTATATTTTATTTTTTAAATTTTGAATATGTTAGATTATTGGATTTTATTTTGAAATTCGGATTTATTTTGAAATAGGTTAGATTTTATTTTTTAAAATTCGAATTTATCTTAAATAGGTTAGATTTTTTAGTTATTTCTTATTTTTGAATTTGTTGGATAGTTAGATTTATTTCTAAATATGTTATCTTTATTTTTAATAGGTTACATTTGAATATTTTCAAAGATGTTAGATTTTAGATTTATTTCTAAATATGTTAGATTATTGTATTTGTTAGATTATTGTATTTTATTTTGAAATAGGTTAGATAAATAAATATGTTATCTTTATTTTTTTTTAAATTTATAAATTTGAATTAGACATTTTTTTAAATTCGAATTAAACTTATTTTTTAAATTTGAATTAGATTTTATTTTTTAAATTTTAATTAGATTTTATTTTTTAATTTTAAATAATTTATATTTTATTTTGTTAGAGTTATAAGTTGAATTCGACTTTATTTTTAATAGGTTACATTTGAATATTTTCAAAGATGTTAGATTTTAGATTTATTTCTAAATATGTTAGATTATTGTATTTGTTAGATTATTGTATTTTATTTTGAAATAGGTTAGATAAATAAATATGTTAGATAAATATGTTATCTTTATTTTTTTTAAATTTATAAATTTGATTTAGACATTTTTTTAAATTCGAATTAAACTTATTTTTTAAATTTGAATTAGATTTTATTTTTTAAATTTTAATTAGATTTTATTTTTTAAATTTAAATAATTTATATTTTATTTTGTTAGAGTTATAAGTTGAATTAGACTTTATTTTTAATAGGTTACATTTGAATATTTTCAAAGATGTTAGATTTTAGATTTATTTCTAAATATGTTAGATTATTGTATTTGTTAGATTATTGTATTTTATTTTGAAATAGGTTAGATAAATATGTTATCTTTATTTTTTATAAATTTATAAATTTGAATTAGACATTTTTTTAAATTCGAATTAAACTTATTTTTTAAATTTGAATTAGATTTTATTTTTTAAATTTTAATTAGATTTTATTTTTTAAATTTAAATAATTTATATTTTATTTTGTTAGAGTTATAAGTTGAATTAGACTTTATTTTTAATAGGTTACATTTGAATATTTTCAAAGATGTTAGATTTTAGATTTATTTCTAAATATGTTAGATTATTGTATTTGTTAGATTATTGTATTTTATTTTGAAATAGGTTAGATAAATAAATATGTTAGATAAATATGTTATCTTTATTTTTTTTAAATTTATAAATTTGAATTAGACATTTTTTTAAATTCGAATTAAACTTATTTTTTAAATTTGAATTAGATTTTATTTTTAAATTTTAATTAGATTTTATTTTTTAAATTTAAATAATTTATATTTTATTTTGTTAGAGTTATAAGTTGAATTAGACTTATTTTTTCTTAAATATATTTTTTAAATTTGAATTAGAGTTATTTTTTTTAAATTTATAAAATTGAATTAGACTTTTTTTTAAATTTGAATTTCAATTAAACTTTATTTCTTTTAAATTTGAATTAGAGTTATTTTTTAAAATTTTAAAATTTGAATTAGACATTTTTTTAAAATTTGAATTAGACTTTATTTTTTAAATTTTAATTAAACTTTTTTTTAAATTTTTTATTTTTTTATTTTTTTTATTTTTTGTGAAGTTCGGCCAATTTGAATTTAGAGACTTAGAGGCCAATTTGAATTTAGATTTATTTTTGTTAGATTTAATTTATATTTAATTTAGATATAATTTGAATTAGAGGCCAATGAGAACTTTAATTTATATTTAATTTTAATTTATGTTAGATTTATTTTAGACGTAATTTAGAATTAATTTACATTTAATCTAATTTATATTGAATTTAGATTTACATTTAAATAGGTTACACAATTTCAGATTTATTTTGATATGAATTTGGTTTTAATATGTAGAACAAATGGATCCCGAAATGCCCGAATGGATGCATGTTGCTCAAAGAGCTTCCGCCGATTTTTTCAACCCTACGCCCGATGGCCAACAACAAAATATGGAGGCAATAGAAAGTAGGATTCAACCACAAGAACCACCTATTTATCCACAAAATCCCTCCCAAGTGCAACCGCCGTATCCACAAAATCCCTCCCAAGTGCCACCACCTATTTATCATCAACAATATCCTAACTATTATCCACAAAATCCATCCCAAATGGCACCACCTAATTACTATTATTCTAACCCTTCATATGGAGCAGGTACTGCTTCTACAGGATCGACTCAATACACCGCCCCTATAGGAAGCGGTCCCTCGACAAGTGTCCCGGAAATTGAAGTTGTCCCCGCAACCCAAACCGAAGTTGTTGCTCCCATTCCCATCGAACCACCGAAGAAGAGGAAAACCAAGACACCCGAATACAAGGCGGATTGGTGGCGGTATTACGAGAGGACATTGAATGCGAGTGGAGTTGTCCGTACTCTAAAATGTAAGGTACGCGGTTGTAAGGTTATTTACGAGTATAAACTTGCAAATGGTATGTCCACTTTTAAGAAACATGCCGATGGTCATGCGAAAAAGGGTGAGCAACCGCAAGAAAATGCGGACCCGCGGTTAGTCCAAACCCTTATGAACCCGGATGGTAGTAGAACCCACCAACGATATGATGAAAAATTAATGCTTGAAGAATTTGCCCGATATATTGCCCACAAGGAACAACCAATTAGTATGGGTAATTGTAGTAGTTTTGCCCGGCTCTGCATTCAGGGGTTAGCTCAACCATTGTATAAGAAAATCCATCATAGAAAAATGGTACGTGAAATGAAAAACCAGTTTATCCAAAAGAAAAACGAGCTACTAGCTACATTTGGATATGCCAATTATAGTGTCTCCATTACCTCCGATATATGGACTGCCGGTAAACACGGCCTAGGGTACTCTTGTATTACCGGTCATTGGATCGATGAGAATTGGGTTTTACAAAAACGGGTTTTAAGTTTTCGGGTGTTAGATTCCCCGCACACTGCACAAGTTATTTACCATTCAATTATTGAGGTTTTACAAGAATATAATCTCAAAAGAGATTTACGGAACAAGGTTTTTTCTATCTCGTTCGATAATGCTAGCAACAATGTAGCGTCCATCAATCATTTCATCCGGTCCCTAAACCCAATCATGAATGGTGCACTGTTTCACCAAAAGTGTGTTTGCCATATACTAAACCTTACCGTAAAAGATGGTCTTAAGGTAGAAGCCGTAAATGACTTGATAATTAAATTCAAGGGAGGTCTTGCCCATATTTATTCAAACCAAGAAAGAAAACAAAATTTCGCAGCGTTGTGCGAAAGAATAGGTTTGGGAAAAATGAGGGTACCTTGGGATATAGACACCCGTTGGAATTCCACCTACAGGATGCTGCACCGATGCATTCCTTACAAGGCGGCTATAGGGGAGATGTTGAGATCGACGAACGAAGGACAAGCTTTGGATCTCACCGACCACGAATGGCAGCTAATAATAATGCTTGCACAATTCCTTGGAACCTTTTTCACCGCAACCGTGAAATTATCTTGCTCGTACACACCGACGGCACATGAGTTGCTGCACCATCTCTACTATATTTCCAAGGTGTACCGTGATATGGAAGATAGGGATAATGAGGATTCCCCTCTCCATCCGATCGTAGCAGACATGAAGGTAAAATTTCTTAAATATTGGGAAGAGGTACCCCTCTTGACCGTTCTCGCAAACTGCCTCCATCCGGCATACAAGAAGAAGTTCACGGTAAAAATACTCGTAGCCTACAAGAAAAATCTAAAATTAAATTGGAGGGACGAGGATCCCCGCGTACAAAAGGCATTGGACGACATGTTTGCCATATATTACGAAAGAAGAAATGCCGACCAACCGCCTTCGACCGGTGGCGTGAGGTACGAATATAAATATACATATGTTTTTAATATTTATTATTTATAATATCTACATTATTTGTCCACTAATTTTTTCTATTGTTTTAATAGTCTATCCACACACAGCAGTACTGGATTGTTAGGCGATTTTCAGGATGATGACGACCCGACGGGATCCCAAGGTAACACGAACGAGTTAATGAGCTACTTATTGGGGACCACCGAAAGTGAAGGAGTTGACGTCATGGATTGGTGGAGGAGGAATGCAACTGCCTATCCAACACTGGCGATGATGGCCCGCAACATATTTTCCGTGCCCGTGTCAACCGTCCCTTCTGAATCATGTTTTAGCTCGGCGAACAGGATCCTTACCGATAAACGAAGTAAGCTGGGTGCACATGTTTTCGAGAGACTTGTGTGCTTGAAAGACTGGATTGATGCTGAAAATCGCACGCAACATGCCATGAGATTGGAAGCGTCATCATCCGGTGTCGACACTCAAGAAAGCGGTACCGAGGGACCTGAGCCTAACGAGGATTCGGACGGTGAGCAAGAGAGTGACCTATGGTATATGCACAACAACTACTAGATAGGTAGTGTCGGTATAAAATTCTATCCTCTTTTAATTTTTATTTACATTTTTTTAAATTATAATTTCTAAATATTTCAATTGTTTTATTTTAAAGAATAATTACTAACAAAAAAAAAGTTAGAACTCCGCCTATGTTATTTTACATAGCCGGTCCCAAGCCCGGAATAAAGGAGGAGGGTAACTTTTGTTTTTAAATCTATTGTTTTAAAATAATTCGATTTTAAAGATAAAAAATAATTCGGTTTTAAACTAATTCGGTATATCTCGGTTTTAGAATAATTTGGTTTTAACAAAATTCGGTTTTAACTTAATTTGATTTTGTTAAAAGTTATAACAAAAATATATTGAGTTAAAATAAAATAAAAAGAAAAAAAAATGCAAAAAAAAAAAATTCCTCTCTGCCGCTGCCCTCTGCCCCTCTCTGCCTCTCTGGAAACAGAAAACAAAAAAAAACAGAAACCGGAAAAAAAAAAAAAACCAAACCGGACCGGCCCTACCCGGACCGGACCGACCCCTGACCCGACCTAACCCGCCCCGTCCTAACCCGCCGGGTTTAGACCGGGTTAGGTTCGGCCGAGTCAGACCCCAACCCGCCCCCCCCTACCCGACTCAACCCGTTGACCCGGGCTAACCCGTGCTCGAGTCAACCCGGGGACCGGGCGGGTTTGGACCGGACCGACCCGACCCGACCCCTTTTCAAACCACTACTGCCCCCGCGCTATCCCCGAATAGACACCGGAAACGTCGGTCACGCAAAATATGAGATATCTCAGAGGATCAGTGTTTTAATATTAGTTCTCATACGGTATTCAGAAGGCCACTGCATACCGCATATACGGTATGCGGCCGAATATGTGGATTCTTATTTGGATTTATATATGTGAATTTTTTTATTAAATATTTAATCCCACAATACTTAAATACAATAAGACGGCATGTAGAGATGTTATAAAAGACTTCTGAGTGGGATACTTGAAGAGAACACCTACTCGGGTCTGAAACTCATTTAATGTGTTATGGATTCGGATCCGAAACTCTTTTAATAGGTTTTGAAAGTTTTTTAATTTTTTTAAAGCATGAATTCAATATTCGGTTCGAATAGCTATTTTCTATTCGGCCGGACACTGAATAGGAATATACGGCCGTATATTCACTAAATATAACTGAATTTTAAAACACTGCAGAGGATACGTACTCGTACGTTGCTCAACAATTTCAAAGGAAACGTACTCGTACGCTGCTCAATAATTTCAGACGCAAAATATGAGACATTTTTCTTATGCCAAACAACGGGTCGTCGAAATTTTTATTAATACCTTTCAAAAAAAATATCAAATCTACCCTCCGCATTGATTTTTTTTAAAATAACCTAACTGCCCACGTTGGGGGCGGTTTGCTCTTTTTTTTTTTTTTACAAATGTTTAGCTGACCGCCCCACAATGGGGCGGTTTGCTATAATTTTTTCTTTTAGAGATGTTAGTGTGTATAGAATTTGTCAATTTTTTTGGAGATGTTTAGTGGAGCATTTGTCAATTTTACGTCTCCAATTGGTACCTGGTGGCTGTTCAAGTATTTGCATAATCACCGTTGGATTTCTGCTGGATCCAATAAGGTGTGCCAATTGAAGTATCATTTGATCTATGACTATTTCTGGTGAAATAATTTGTTATAATATTTACAGTACTGTATATTCTCATCTCAAGTGAGTGCTCTTCTGATGTTGTTAATTAGCTTAGTACTAATATTTTATCTAATATTTATAGTAGTTTTGTAGTCATACTCTTTATAAAAAATATATACGATGCTCCAGTATGGTATTCGACTTATTATGTCTTGATGTGTCCATTATTTATGAGACCTATAAGGCAATAACAAGTTGAGATTGCAAATTAGAATGCCTCTTCGAAGTAATCTAATGTGACAGGATCTTGTGGGGCACCGCACATTCCATCACAAAATATGATCGATGAACAGCACATAATTCGATTCTTGTAAAGGATCAGACGATCATTATCTGTAATAATCGTCTTAACTATTGTCAATCGTTTATATTTTTTTAAATTAATTACGTATCATATATACTCATCTAGGATAGGTGTCATATAATATACATATTAGATGGAAATATTAAGATCTCTAAATATATATATATATATATATATATAGAGAGAGAGAGTGGCTAAGGTCAAAGTGGTATGACCAAGGCCTTGGTGCTACCAATTAGTTGATGTAATTTTAAAGTTCAAATAGTCGATCCAAACCGTTAGATGTTCAATCTATATTAAAATCTGCTTGGAGATCAAATTTTACATTTTTTGGAATTTTTTTACTATTTTTTAAGCCACTTTAAAAATTGCAGATCCGGATGAACAGTGCAACCAAATTCTGGACCATTTGATCAGCAATTTTCAAAGTGGCTTAAAAAATAGTGAAAAAATTCCAAAAAATGTAAATTTTTGTCTCCAAGCAGATTTTAATATAAATTGAACATCTAACGGTTTGGATCGACTATTTGAACTTTAAAATCGCAAAAACTAATTGGTAGCACCAAAGACCTTGGTCATACCACTTTGATCTTAGCCACACTCTCTCTCTCTCTCTCTCTCTCTCTCTCTCTCTCTCTCTATATATATATATATATATAGAGAGAGAGGTTGGCTATTATCAAAATGTTTGTTCCTAGGCTGTGGAACAAACGCTTCGGTTTTTATATTTTTCAAAGTTCAAACAGTCGATCTAAACCATTCAATATTCAATCTATATTAAAATGTGTTTGGAGACCAAATTTTACATTTTTTTGAATTTTCTTCTTATTTATTAAGTCAGTTTTAAAATCATTGTTTTCAATGATCTAGAAATATTTCTGTTATAATTTGTAAATTTGTAAATTAATTAATTAGTCTAATCATTAATATTTACTACTAATTAACAATTTTAATTAATTAGTTAAGGAAACTAAAAGTTAATTAGTTAAAAGGATAAATTAATTTATATGAGGTTGTTTATTAAACCAAAAATTTAAATTTACTAAAATTATAGATTAATGTTAGGAAATACAAATATTAATGACAATTGTAAATCTAAATAAGTGAGGTGGCAAATTAAATTTTGTGAATCTAAAACTTTTCCCCACTAAACATCTCTAAAAAAATTAACAAATTCTATATACACACTAAATATCTCTAAATATATATATATATATATATATATATATATATATATATATATATATATATATATATATATATATATAGCAAACCGCTCCACTGTGGATGCGGTCAACTAAATATCTGTAAAAAAACAAAAAAAAAAAATACAAGAGTAGCACAGAAAATTACAAACTGTGGATGCGGTCCACTGTGGATGCGGTCAACTAAAACAGTAACATCAAATTACAAACTACATGAAAGTAAAAGCAAACCGTCTCAATATGAAGTGGTCAGGTTATTTTAAAACAAAAAACTAATACAAGAGTAGATTTGCTATTTTTTTTTGGAGGGTAGTAATAAAAATTTCGGAACTGTCCCGGCTAGATGAGTGAATAATACAGAGGTGCACATAATTTTTTTATGGTAACTATATAAAAATAATATATGCTGGCTAAATGTTGCTTCCGTAGCACAGAAAAATCGAGAATACAAGTTTGTAATTATCCAAAAAAAAAAAAAGGTTTCTAAGCCTCGGTCCCAGTAAGGGCGATATTGCCACATTACTCTTTTCATGCAATATCTATTCTCATAAGATATTAATTAATTAAATTAATTTACATATAAATAGGAAATCCGTATCCTCTCGGGTAGTGTATTGATTTTACCCGACCGGGTCGATCCGGACCGAGAAAACCCGGGACCCGGACCCGGACCGATCCGGACCCGACCTTGAACCCGATCCGAACCGTTCTAAAGGATTGGGTCCGGTTTGAAACGGGTCGGATGCGGTTTTCTGGGCGAAACCCGACCATACCCCCACCGTTTCAATCCGCCTACCTGAACCCGACCCGGATCGGCCTAAACCCGACCCGGACCGCCCTAACCCGACCCTAAACCCGCCCTAACCCGTCTGAACCCGACTGAACCCGACCTAACCCCCCCCAAACCCGACCCGAACCCGCCGAAAACCCGGCGGGACCCGAGCCAACCCGCCCCAACCCGGGTCAACCCGTCCGAATTTGAAAACAGAAAAAAAAAACAGAAAAAACAACAGAAAAAACAGAACAAAAATAACAGAACAAAAATAACAGAACAAAAATAACAGAACAGAAAAAAAAATAACCAAAAAAAAAAGAAAAAAAATAACAGAAAAAAAAAAACGAACCAGCCCAGACCGGACCACCGACCCGACCCGACCTGCCCCGCCCCGACCTAACCCGCCGGGTTTAGGCCGGGTAAGGGTTGGCCGACTCAAAACCAAATCCGACCCCCCCTACCCGACTCAACCCGTTAACTCGGGCTAACCCGTGCCTGAGTCAACCCGGAGACCGGGCGGGTTTGGACCGGACCGACCCGACCCGGCCCCTTTTCAATACACTACTCTCGGGTAACAAAATATTTATGTTTAGATCTGACCCGTCTGATTAGAATTCTGGCAAATCCATTCTTTGATGAAATTCATAGTCCCTTTAATATTCATACATATATATTTTGATCAGACGACTCGAATCTAAACAAAAATATTCTGTTATGAATTCGTAGATTGGTACCTCAAATCTATTAATACTTGTTTACGTTTGGAACTTAACTTTTTAAATTAATACTTTAATATCGAACTTGTTTGACATTAAATTTTGTAGGATATAATTTACACAGTACTTGTTAATGCTAAAAGAGAAGGGATAAAGCCTCATATTTTTCGTACTCACATGATATATCTTTTTTTTTTTTGGAAGTCCAAACAGTACTTCGCGAATCACTCAACATGATCTCCATATTAAAATATACTTGTGAATCAAATTTATATTTTAAAAAAGATACTATCTTTTTATATAGATAAAAAATCACTGTTTCTGGACCCGTGATTTTGTATATATAAAAATAATAGTAAAAATATATAAAATTTTATCTCCAAACATATTTTAATATGAATATTTTGTTGAACGGTTTGAATCGACTATTTGAATTTTGAAAAGGATGTGAGGCATTGCCTTCTCATACTAAAATTAGTACGCAAATATTTTATAAAAAAATGAACATTTTGTGTGACGGCAAATGAAAGTAAAATTGCTTGAAAGACCATTAACATTATATCTATGAGATAATAAGTGAACGTTCTCTCCCTCAAAAAACAATATTAAGCATTTAGTTATTTTTTATTCATATTTAAGTGAAAGCTAATTTAAAAATACCGAGCTAATCGGATGTATGATTTTAGGGGGGGGGGCAAAATAATAGTGAATTGGATTTAAACTAATCAGATACTAAATAAAAAACAATGCTCTAACTTATAATTTTAAATACTCCGACTTGTAATTTTCAATGTTCTAACTTGAAATTCTAATTATCAATCAGAATTTAAAAAATATATTCTAATTTTAATCCTAAATTTAATTCAAATTATAAATCAGAATTTCAAAATATTTTTTTTTTCAAAAAAGAGTAAAATCAGTCCGGACCTATATCGGCCGATATTTTTATTAATACCCCAAAAAAAAAACCAAATTATCAAATCTGCCCCCACCCCAAACTTATTTTTAAATCTACCCCAACCGCCCGTCCACTGGGCGGTTCACTTTCCCCACCAGATCGCCTAGCGGCTAGGCGGTTCACTACCCGGATCTGACCGCCCATCAGCTGGGCGGTCCGCTATAAAACCCCTATAAAAGGGGTTTTTCTCTCTCCTGAGCAGCATAGTATTCATTCTCCAATCCAACAAATTTCCAAAACCGAATGAGAGAGCTGTCAGGCGATTTTGAGGCAATTTTGAGGCGATGGTGAACAGTAATTCCAGCACAGTAATCCAAGCACAGAAATTCCAGCACAGTAATTCCAGAACAGTATTTCCAGAACAGTAATTCCAGAACTCTCATATGTTGGTTGCACTGTATGTGGGTGAGAAGTTTACCCATGGTGCAGAGGGAGCACAGTACACTAAGGAAGCAGCCTACGGCTTCGAGGTAAATGAAAATACCTCATTTGTTGAACTGAAGGGAATAGTGTATGAAAAGATCGGTGTGAACTCCAACCGGTATGATATAGATTTAGCTACCCGGATTAACACAGTAAGTGGTGGTAGACCTTACTATACCAGGTATCCAATAACAGATGAGTCGTTATGGAGGAGTGTTTACAACACTTTTCAGTCACAGGGGTTAATGGTAATGGACTTATATTCCAGGAGAGTTCAGCGTGAACCCGGGGTTGGAACATCTAGGGAAAATAGAGGTTATGATCACTCGGGTTATGACAACCCGCGTCACTCGAGTTATGACAGCTCGAGTTATGATCACTCGGGTCGTGAGCACTCGGGGTATGACAACCCCCGCCACTCTAGTTATGACAACCCCCACCCCTCGAGGTATGACAACCCCCGCCACTCGAGTTATGAACCGCATGTATCACCCGTTTATGAGAATTATGTACCAGATTTTACCACCGATCTACCACCACCACCACCTCCTCCTGAAACCCCAATCCAACCCAGATTTCCATCTGTACCACCATCAATACCTATAGTGTCACCCATTGCTACCCGGAGAGACCTTGACCTTGATGCTGAGCTCGATGTCGTACCACAAAGAAATTTGGAAACAGGTGACGAATGGGAAGGGGATTGAGATTCTGATCACCTGTCAGAAGGTGATGAAGATTATTAACCTAAGGAAGGCAGATTTCCGATTAGCGGTCGGACAGATAGGCATCCGTGCCCCACATTCAACGATACCACTGCTTTTGAAGAGGCAGACATCTCATTTTTTGGGCCGCGTGTCAGGTACAATGCAGAGCTTGCTCCGCAGTAGGTTTACACCAACATAGATGAACTTGTGAAGAAAATAAATGAGGTCCATGTTCACGGCAACTGGGAGTGCAGAACTGACAAAAGGGACCGAAGAAGGTTAGTAATTGTTTGTGTCGACGAAGCGCATTGCCACATCCGTCTATATGCAACCCCTGTGGGTAAGGGCGAGGCATGGATTATTAAGAAGTGTGAACCACCTCACACATGCAAGGCTCCGTCATCAAGGAAAGACCATGCACAGCTTACGGCTTCACTTATTGCTGATGTAATTGAGAATGACGTTAAGGAGGACCCATCGATGAGCCTTAAGGAGGTCGGTAGAGCTGTCAGACGGGTTTACAAGCATGTCGTCCCAAAATACAACAGGTTGTGGAGAGGGCGTGAACTTGCGATTTGCTGAATGTTCGGTAGCTGGCATGGTTCATACAACTTGCTTGCACCATTGCTGCAGGCCATAGCAAGTACAAATCCTGGCACTGTCTTTGAATGTTGGAATATAAGCGTACCGACTGTTGACAACGCGTTGCAATTCTAGGCCATAGCATGGGCGTTCGGTCCATGTATTCAAGCTGTGCCATACATTAGACCGGTCATCAGTGTAGATGCATGCTTCCTGTCTGGCTGTTACGACGGGAGACTGCTGATTGCATGTGCATATGATGCTGAAAACCAGTTGTTGCCTTTGGCCTTTGCAATTGTTGAGAAGGAGGAAGGGGAAAGCTGGAGATTTTTCATGAGGTTCGTAAGAAGACAAGTGGTTGGCGACCGGTTCTTTTGTGTCATATCAGGCCAGCACAAAGGAATCAAATATGTTTTTGATCGCCCAGATTTCGGGTGGTCGACAGCGAACGGCGATTGTGTGCACAGGCTGTGTTTGCAACATGTTACAGACAACCTACACAAGAACTGTGGACCTGGAAAATGGGTTGCAAATACATTCAGAATTGGTTGCAAGAAGAAGAAGCCGAGAAGGGTGGAAGAGATGTTCAAAGATTTTGCCAAGGTATGTATATTTTTATTTGTTGACTTATATGTTCTGAATTATTTACTTAAATTTTCTCATCTGAAATTTTTTTTTGACAGTACTGTCCAAAGGTAAATTTGTACTTACTTAAGGTGGGAAAAAACAATCCCGCCGATCTTGCTGAGCCACCCGCATATGAGAAGATATTGCATGCCCGTGATGGAGGTTTCTGATGGGGAATTATGACCACAAATGGGTCTGAGTCCTTGAATGCTGTTTTCAAGCAGAGCCGGCAGTTGCCCGTGGCAGCAATTGTGGAGGACACCTTCTACAAATTAAATGCATGGTTTGTTGCACGGCGTGTTAAAGCCCTCGAATTACTGTCCAGGTATGTATATTTTATTCAGAGATTTTGCCAAGGTATATATATTTTTATTAGTTGACTTATATTTTCTGAATTACTGTCCAGGAATCAAACGTTTTCAACAAGGGTGGAGGGGAAACTCAGAAAACATAGGGAGAAAGGTGCAGTTATGAAAGTTTTCCCGTACGGGGAGAACCAATTGGAATTCGAAGTGCACTGTCCAGATGAGTTTGCTCCAACCGGCCGTAGACCGGATGGGACTATGGAGTTCGTGAAAAGGATGTTCAAGTATGTTGTTATTTTTGCACCTGATAATACTGTAACATGCACTTGCCAAGGAATCCAGTTGGCCCACCTATCTTGTTCTCATGTTATGGCGGTGTGCCAAGAGAGAAACTTCTCTGAGGATGATTATGTCGCAGACATGTACCGTACCGAGTACCTTGCGAGTACTTGGGGTGCATCTTTCCATCCTTATCCCAACCAGTATCAGTGGCCGCCCTATGTTGGTGATAGAGTCTGTCCCGCAAGCGGGTGGATCAGAAAAGGAAGAAGACCCCACAAGCGTTAAGTAATGAAGATGGACGAGATGGAAGGTAGGCGAATGGGACATCAGGCCCGCCGTTCAACAACTGACAGGCAGCGAGCAGGTACGGTTGATTTTATTTATTTATATTTTATTTTGATTTTATTTCGACTGGAATGCAATGCAGATGCCATTAACGAAGCCAACGAAAGAGAAAATGCTAGAGTTGGTGCTGAGGCTACCGGTAGTAGCCACCGCACTCATGAAAACCCAGGAACTGGTAGTAGCCATGGAGAGACATCCGGTAGTGTCGCACAACTAGCTGAACCCAGACCCATACGTCATATTTTGAGTTTGTTCGGCCATCGTCGCTGATTACCAAGTTTTGTTAAATTATGTTATGAACTATTTTAGATGTATATTGTGAACTATTCTAATTGGTAGTTTGTGAACTATGCAATTTTTTATTTGCCTCGATTATTTTATATGCTTCATTATTTGTTATTTTTATTACTTAATTACATATACAAAAACTAACAACATAAAATATAAACAAACACAAAACTGATGAAATAAAGTCTACGACATAAATTCCTAAAAATTCTACAACATAAATTCCTAAAAAATCTACTTCTTACAACTAGCCCTGAAAGTGCATGGAACAAAGTCATCATCAGAGTTTGCCTGATCTGGATCAGTCACAGCAGACGAAGTGGTAGCCTTACCAGTACAAGGAACAAACTCGTCGTCCGATGCTGGAGGCTCTGGATCAACTTTCTTCTTTTTCAAACCAAAGCCGTAGGGGTTTTCCACAAAGTCATCGTCTGAAATTTCATACCGACCATGTCGTCTACTCCATTCCTCCATCTTACATGTCTCACAATTAATAAAATCATGACATACTTGACACTTGTACTTTTTTCTCTCGTTTTTACCTCGATACTAATAGACACTCATCTCGCTACGCCACGATCTCGGTTGCTCGCTTTCTTACCTTGTTTGTTACTGTCCATACCTCTACTAGCCTCAAAATGACTCAAAATCGCCTCTCTTTCTGTTCTGGAAATTTGTTGGATTGGGGAATGAATACTGTGTTGCTCAGGAGAGAGAAAAATCCCTTTTATAGGGGTTTTATAGCGGACCGCCCAGCTGCTGGGCGGTCAGATATGGGCAGTGAACCGCCCAGCCGCTGGGCGGTATGGTGGGGAAAGTGAACCGCCCAGTGGACGGACGATTGTGGTAGATTTAAAAATAAGTTTGGGGTGGAAGCAAATTTAATAATTTGTTTTTTTTTATATTAATAAAAATATCGGCTATATCGGCTCTCACTTGAATTCATTTATGCTTTGAGCCTTTGACTAATAGCTAGTGGCACAGACATCTGGGAGCAGAAACAAAATCGGTCATGTCCCATCAGTACTTTGTATTTAAGACATAAATTGCATAGGTAATGTAAGAGTGCCACTTTTTTACTTTTTACTTCGACAAGGCAGACATTTATATGCATATCTAACTATTTAACTTGTTTCAGTGCCTGCTAAGTTGCTAGCTGTTAGGCTGCTATAAAAATATTTTGACAGTTGGAGCTCTTGTTTCCGTACATGCTTCTTTTGGTTTTTTCTGTTTGGATGCATTTCAGTTATGGAGTCTTGGCCGAGTTGCATGACACTGTCGTGTTTCACTGAATCAGGTTTACAGTGTACTATGACCATTGACACGTAAGTTGTAAATTGTTCTTACGGACTTGCCATTGCCGACATTTTTATTAATATCCAAAGTTTAATACAAATTATTAATTATACCCGGAACTCAACTCAATATCGATATATACCCAAGCCGGCCATTTTCTGGCCGGCTATGTTCCTTCCCTAAGCCGGCCAGAAAATGGCCGGCCATGTACCTTTTTTTTTTTTTTTGTTGTTATTAGAGAGACTATGAAGATCAAAATATTGAAATCTAACTCTGAAATACGATAAATTTTTGTTTAAATTATTTGTTATATTACTTCTTTGAGGAGGGATCAAATTACAACAATTATTTTTTTTATTTTCAAAGTCTAAATCGTCGATCCAAACCGTTCAACATGATTTCCATAATAAACTGTGCTTGCAGATCAAATTTTACATTTTTTTGAATTTGTTTACTATTTATTAAGTATTTTACAAAAAATAGTCATATTCAGACTATTGAATTTTGTACCCATCTTAATAAATAGTAAAAAAATTCAAAAAAATGTAAAATTTGATCTGCAAGCACATTTTATTTAGATAATCATGTTGAACGGTTTGGATCGACGATTTGGACTTTGAAAATGAAAAAAATTGTTGTTGTAACTTGATCCCTCCTCTACTTCTTTTGATGTATAATTAGCATATTTATACTAAAATACGCTAGAATACTTGAAATTATGTTGAATTACACTATATTATAATAAATTATGTTCAATTATACTAAATTACGTTAAATTACAATAACTTCGCTAATTATGCTGAAATACAGTAAAAAAAACACTAAACTACAGAAAATTACGCTATAGTAGACTGATTTTGCTCATCTTTCATGAATCATAAAAAATAGTAAAAAAATTCCAAAAATAGTAAAAATTGGTAATCTGCAAGTTCATTATGTAACTAATTTACTGAGCTACTTGGATTGAATGATAGAAATGAAAATCTTAATCGGAAACTTCAACTCAAGTTTTGAGGCTCTTCTCTTTGTTTTTTGGCGATTCTGAATTTCGGAATCCGACATAGCGGGCACAGACGCATGCGCATTTTCGCAAGCTTTCCGAAAAGTGCTCATTTGCTGAAATCGGACACTCGAGCGCCGTTTTATGACCGTTTGAAGTTTCATCGTTGTTTTTCTCCTTTTCAGTGAAGATATCGTCCTTATTCATATCGTATTTTAGCGTAATTTACCGTATTTTAACGTAATTTAATGTAATTTAACGTAATTTAACATAATTTAGTGTTATTCAACATAATTTCAATTAATCTATCGTATTTTAGTATAAATATGCTAATTATACATCAAAGAAGTAATATAACAAATAATTTAAACAAAAATTTATCGTATTTCAGAGTTAGATTTCAATATTTTCATCTTCATAGTCTCTCTCTCTCTCTCTAAAAAAAAAAAAAAAAAAAGGTACATGGCCGGCCATTTTCTGGCCGGCTTAGGGAAGGAACATAGCCGGCCAGAAAATGGCCGGCTTGGGTATATATCGATATTGAGTTGAGTTCCGGGTATAATTAATAATTTGTATTAAACTTTGGATATTAATAAAAATGTCGGCATTAATTGTGTACAAATCGTCCATCAATATCAGAATGTACTTCTTTCACTAATTTATCTTTCTATTGTCTTTTCTATTAAAACTCATAAATTTATAAAATATTCATTTTATTTATCATCAAAAAATTAATAATACATAGTCTGCTTCAGAAAAATATCATCTTTTAATTATTTCCGAAAATAAATGAGTCTCTACTTCTTATACTTGCACATGTATATACTGAAATATCACTGTTTAAATGTCAGAAATACAAAAATTACTATCATGTCCTTGGAAACTAACTCATTAGAAGGCTCACATTTTTCTGTTTTGTGCACTTATTTTTTTTCTTTTTTTTAATAAAGGATAAAATAAATATCTTATAAATTTAAAACGAGTTATAATAGAAAAGACAATAAAAAAGATAATTTTGTGAGTTCTTTAAATTTAAAAGAATAAATATGATATTATGTACTTTAGACTTTAGAGGGAGAAATACGTAATTTCAAAATTTTTAAAAAGTATATATGAAATCGCGTCCTTTTTTTTCCTATAAGAATGCATCTGCTATATATTTTTTAGTAAAGATTGGAAGTCAAGTCATTTAACTATTTAATATCTATAAAGAATTGTCCGTTTCGAATTTCAAACCTGCAATCTCTCACACAAAAAGCATTGTCTTTGTCACTAGACCAAAGACTGATTCTCGAATGCATTTACATCGTTCGATTTCCAAAGTAATTACAATATACAAAGAGTCGGTCAATTTCAAAATATCATTAAAATTTCGGTTAAATGTCCAAATAACAAAAGCCTAATACCCAAACAAAAATTTATAAAGTTTGAATTTATAGAGTTTGTGATGGTAAGAGTTTGAATGAATGAGTATTATGATCTTATGAAGCAACATACAGAGTATGCCAAAGTAATCCATTGATTAAATTTTTACGATCACAAACAAATTAATCAGTAACTATTCAACATTCATAGAGATCCTCTTTCTGCATTTCGAATATGTTGTTGCTTAAACAGAGAGAGATAGACTATGGTGAGTTGTGAAGTAAAACGTCGTTTTACTTCACGTCATATTTTCATTTTGGAAATCCAAACAACTGATCCAAACCGCTCAACATTTTCTCTATATTGAAATGTCCTTGGAGACTAAATTTTTCATTTTTTGGAATTTTTTTACTATTTATTAAGCCACTTTGAAATCGCTCATCCACTGTGAACAGTAAAAAACAGTAAAAATTTCTGGTCCACCGGATCAGTGATTTTCAAAGTGGCTTAATAAATAGTAAAAAAATTCTAAAAAATGTAAAATTTAGTCTCCAAGCACATTTCAATATAGAGAACATGTTGAGTGGTTCGGATCGGTTGTTTGGATTTTCAAAATAAAAATGTGAGCGTGAAGTAAAAATAACCTCTTACTTCACAACTCACCATAGCCCAGCTCTCTCTCTCTCTCTCTATATATATATATATTTATTTATATATATATATATATATATTTATATATATATATATATATATATATAGTGGCTAATATCAAAACGTTTGCACCAAGGCCCTCGTGCAACCAAGTTGTTTTCGGATTTTCAAAGTCCAAACAGTCGATCCAAACCGTTAGATGTTCAATCTATATTAAAATCTGTTTGGAGACCAAATTTTACATTTTTTTAAATTTTTTTACTATTTATTAAGCCACTTTGAAAATTGTTGATCCGGATGAACAGTAAAAATAGTGCAACCAAATTCTGGACCATGTGATCAGCAATTTTCAAAGTTGCTTAGTAAATAGTAAAAAAATTCCAAAAAATGTAAAATTTGGTCTTCAAGCAGATTTTATATAGAGATCACATCTAACGGTTTAGATCGACCGTTTGGACTTTGAAAATTCAAAAACGGCTTGGTTGCACGAGGACCTTGGTGCAAACGTTTTGATATTAGCCACATCTCTCTCTCTCTCTATATATATATATAGAGAGAGAGATAGACTATGGTGAGTAGTTGTGAAGTAAAACGTCGTTTTACTTCACGCCATATTTTCATTTTGAAAATCCAAACAACCGATCCAAACCGCTCAACATGTTCTCTATATTGAAATGTGCTTGGAGACTAAATTTTACATTTTTTGGATTTTTTACTATTTATTAAGCCACTTTGAAATCGCTCATCCACTGTGAATAGTAAAAAACAGTAAAAATTTCTGGACCATCGAATCAGCAATTTTCAAAGTGGCTTAATAAATAGTAAAAAAATTCAAAAAAATGTAAAATTTAGTCTCCAAGCACATTTCAATATAGAGAACATGTTGAGCGGTTCGGATCGATTGTTTGAATTTTGAAAATAAAAATATGAGCGTGAAGTAAAAATGACCTCTTACTTCACAACTCACCATAGCCCATATATATATATATATATATATATATATATATATATATATATATATATATAGGGTCCGGCTAATTTGCTGCTGGCAGCATTTCGGCCAGCTGCTGCCGGCAGCAAATCTGGACCATATGATCTTCAAACAACCGATCCGAACCGTTCAACGTGTTCTAAATATTGAAATGTGCTTGGAGACCAAATTTTACATTTTTTGGAATTTCTTTACTATTTATTAAGCCACTTTGAAAATTCCAGATCATATGGTCCAGAATTTTGTTGCTCTGTTTTTATTGTTCACCCAGATCTGGAATTTCATAGTGGCTTAATAAATAGTAAAAAAATTCCAAAAATGTAAAATTTGGTCTCCAAGCACATTTCAATATTTAGAACACGTTGAACGGTTCGGATCAGTTGTTTGAACATCCGTATGGCAGATTTACTGCCCGGCAGCAGCTGGCCGAAATGCTGCCAGCAGCAAATTAGCCGGACTATATATATATATATATATATATATATATATATATATATATATATATATATATATATATATATATATATATATATATATATATATATATAGAGGAGGGTTCCACTGCACCCTCTTTTGGTGCACCTAACGTGCACCCAAAACTCATATGGTGCATTTTCAAAGTTCAAATAGTCGATTCGAACCTTCCAACGTGTTCTTCATATTAAAATGTGCTTGGAGACCAAATTTACATTTTTTGGAAATTTTTTACTATTTTTTCAGAATTTTTGATTAAACTAAACAATAATTTGAAATTCAGAAATTCTGAAAAAATAGTAAAAAATTTCCAAAAAATGTAAAATTTGGTCTCCAAGCACATTTAAATATGAAGAACACGTTGGAAGGTTCGAATCGACTATTTGAACTTTGAAAATGCACCATATGAGTTTTGCGTGCACGTTAGGTGCACCAAAAGAGGGTGCAGTGGAACCCTCCTCATATATATATATATATATATATAGTATGGCTAAGTTGCTGCCGGCAGCATTTCGGCGAGGTGCTGCCGGGGGCATTTCGGCCATTCTGGTGTTCAAACAACAAATTTTTTTATATAGATGTTCAATCTATATTAAAATCTACTTGGAGACCAAATTTTACATTTTTTGGAATTTTTTTACTATTTATTAAGCCACTTTGAAAATTCCTGATCCGGGTGAACAGTAAAAACAGTCTGGACCATATGATCTGGAATTTTCAAAATGGCTTAATAAATAGTAAAGAATTTCCAAAAAAATGTAAAATTTGGTCTCCAAGTAGATTTTAAAATAGATTGAACATCTATTAAAAAAATTTGTTGTTTGAACACCAGAATGGCCGAAATGCCCCCGGCAGCACCTCGCCAATGCTGCCGGCAGCAACTTAGCCATACTATATATATATATATATATATATATATATATATATATATATATATATATAGGAGGGTTCCAATGCCTCATATTTTTCATACCTCATCTACCTCATACGTTATATCTTTGTTTTCAAAGTTCAAATTGTCAATCCGAACCGTTCAACATGATACCCATACTAAAATATACATGGGAATGAAATTTTATATTTTTTGGAAATTTTTTACTATTTTTTAAGATGGGTACAAAATCACTGTTTTTGGACCGTTTAAAAAACAGTGATTTTCTACCCATCTTAAAAAATAGCAAAAAATTTCCAAAAATTATAAAATTTCATCCCCAACCATATTTTAGTATGGATATCATGGTGAATGGTTCGGAACGACAATTTAGACTATGAAAATGAAGATATAGAACATGAGGTATGATGAGGTATGAAAGGCATGAGGCATTGGAACTCTCCTCATATATATATATATAGTGGCTAATATCAAAACGTTTGAAAATTGCTGATCCGGGTGAACAGTAAAAACAGTGCAACTAAATTCTGGACCATGTGATCAGCAATTTTCAAAGTGGTTTAATAAATAGTAAAAAAATTTCAAAAAATGTAAAATTTGGTCTCCAAGCAGATTTTAATATAGATTGAACATCTAACGGTTCGGATCGATCGTTTGGACTTTGAAAACCCGAAAACAACTTGGTTGCACGAGAGGCTTGATGCAAACGTTTTGATATTAGCCACTCTCTCTATATATATATATATATATATATATTTCTAAGAGAGTTTAGAGAAGAAAGATATTTTTGTATTTCATTCTTATTAATCCAAAATGATTACAGCGCTAAGTATATATAGAAAACAATCTAAAGCATAGAAAGAAACCCTAATTACAGTTTACTAATTACTTATGTAACTTAAGCATGGTAAAAGTGAATTAATAGAATACGCTGGAAGTAAATAGAATTCGCTAGAGGAGACATAAGGAATCTTCAGCTGTTGCTATTATTGAATGGCTGTTGCAGAGGCTCTCCATTTGTTGTAGAAATGGAGGAGTCCATTCTATTCTTGATAATTTCTCTTTTGGATACGAATGCATGTACTATATATAACCAAATTCGCAACTTGTACATGTACGTGCTGAATCAGCAACACAGTGATTTGGAACGTCGTATATTCCATTATCAGAACAATCAGTGAATGAGAACAAGTAGCATTTAATAAAATTGAATGAATGAACCATCGTTCACATCATTTAATACTCTCGAAAAGAGAGCATTCAGTACACTGTTTTTTTTAGTATATATATTCAATTGCTACAGTTAGTCTAGTCGACCTCTATTTTGGTTTTTAATTTTAGGATGAAATTTTTGGTAAGAACTCCGATTCACGTCGAGATTCGTATAAATATTTTAGATTTATGAAATTGTTCTGATTGTCTAAATTTGTTTGTACGAACTTTAATACGGATCAGTTATATTGATCTTATATTACCAAATTATATAATGCATATTTTGGCGTAACATAGTTTTTTCTACTTCTGCTTTCTAAAAGTTGTAAATTTGCAATAATTTATTAGTTGATGGTCACCGTCCAATCTTCGAAATTAAAAAAAATCGGCCTGTCACAGTCAGATCACAAATTAAACGAACCATTCTCATATCTGTATCTTACTGTCAATATTCTTTAATGGTTTATCAGGCTATGTACAGAACAAGTCCAGAACAAAAATAAAACTTTCAAGTCGCAGAGAGGGTTCCAATGCACCGTCCAATCTCTGAAACTATATATATATATATATATATATATATATATATATATATATATATATATATATATATATATATATATATATATAGAGGAGGGTTCCAATGCACCCTCTTTTCTATGCTCCTAATGTACTCAATTTTTATTTTCTCTATTTTCAAAGTCCGAACAGATGATCCGAACCGATCAACATGACCTTCATAATAAAATATACTTGGAGACCAAATTTTATATTTTTTAGAATTTTTTTACTATTTTTTACGATAGATACAAAATCACTTTATCGGATGGTCCATAATCTCCTTAAAACAATGATTTTGTACATATCTTAAAAAATAGTAAAAAAATTCTAAAAAATATAAAATTTGGTCTCCAAGCATAATTTATTATGAAGATCATGTTGAGCTGTTCAGATTGACTGTTCGGACTTTGAAAATAGAGATAAAGGAGATAAAAAGTTGGGTGCATTGGGAGCATAGAAAAGAGGGTGCATTGGAACCCTCCTCATATATATATATATATATATATATAATATATATATATATATATATATATATATATATATATATATATATATATATATATATATATATATATATATATATATATATATATATATATATATATATATAGAGTATGGCTAATTTGCTGCTGGCAGCATTTCGGCCAGCTGCTGCCGGGGCTATACTTAGCCATACGATGTTCAAACAACAAATCCAAACCATTAGATGTGATCTCTATATTAAAATCTACTTGGAGACCAAATTTTACATTTTTTGGAATTTTTTTACTATTTATTAAGCCACTTTGAATATTCCAGATCCGGGTGAACAGTAAAAACAGTCTGGACCATATGATCTGGAATTTTCAAAGTGGCTTAATAAATAGTAAAAAAATTCCAAAAAATGTAAAATTTGGTCTCCAAGCACATTTCAATATTTAGAACATGTTGAATGGTTCGGATCGGTTATTTGAACATCAGAATGGCAGATTTGCTGCTGGCAGCACTTGACCGAAATGCTGCCAGCAGCAAATTAGCCATACGCTATATATATATATATATATATATATATATATATATATATATATATATATATATATATATATATATATATATATATATATATATGTATGAGGAGGATTCAAATGCCTTCATTTTTTGTGTCTCCATCATGCCTTCATTTTTAAGAACTTTAATAACTCAAAATTTAAAACTTAAAATCAAAATAAAACCATTGAATATGATCTACATTATTTTATCTATGCGCATGTAAAAAATTGTGACATTTCAACATTGTTTTGGTTGTCATCAAGAGCATGTAAAAACATACTAATATTGATAATTTCTAGACGTTGATTTTTCAAATGATTGATTCACATAAAAACTAAATTGAAATGTGATATTTTTTTATGAGCACATAGAGAAAATAACATAGATCACATCTAACGTTTTTATTTTGTCGTTTATAATTTAAATTTTGATATATTAACGTTTTTAAAAATAGAGGCATGGTGGAGGTACAAAAAATGGAAGCATTTGAACCCTCATATATATATATATATATATATAGAGAGAGAGAGAGAGAGAGATGAGCTAGGGTGAGACGTGGAGTAAAACAAGTTTGTACTCCACGCCATATTTTCATTTTGAAAATCTAAACAACCGATCCGAACAGTTCAACATGTTCTCTATATTGAAATGTGCTTGGAGACTACAACATTTTTTTGAATTTTTTTACTATTTATTAAGCCACTTTGAAAATCACTGATCCACTGTTAACAGTAAAAAACAGTAAAAATTTCTGGACCACTGGATCAGTGATTTTCAAAGTGGCTTAATAAATAGTAAAAAAATTCAAAAAAATGTAAAATTTGGTCTCCAAGCACATTTCAATATGGAGATTATTTTAAGCAGTTCGAATCGGTTGTTTGGATTTTCAAAATGAAAATATAGTGCCATGGAGCAAAAACTTGTTTTACTCCACATCCCATTTTAGCCCAATTATATATATATATATATATATAGTGTTAAAAAATAATAATAAAAGATTTTTTTTATTTCTTATGAGTCTGGTCAGATTGACTTGTGACTAGGGGTGTAAAAAGAGCGAATTCGGAATGGATAATACTAATATTAAATTTGTATCCATCTTCGAGTGGATATGAATACAAATATAGATAGTAAATAGGCTGATTTTTTTTTAATATCCAACATTAAAAAAAATAGAAATATCAAAGTTTTTGGAAATTTTTTAAAAATGCCCAGGCCGCCCAGAAACTCGGCAGTCGAGAAAAAAAAAGGGCCGCCGAGTTTCTTGGCGACCGGGGTTTTTTTTCTCTCTGTGAAATAGGCTATATAATCCTTGTTTCTCTCTCCTCTCACTCACAACTCACTCAAACCCAACAGAAGAGAAAAAGAAGAAGAGAAAGAGAAAAGTCTGAACAAGGTTTTGAGAGGTAACCCTGAACTTGATTTACATATGAATGGAAAGATAAGAAAAAATAAAATACAAAGAAAGAAAATTTTGAGAAAACAAAAGAAATGAAGATTAAAACATCAATTAAACAAGCTGCTCATTTTCGTTATGTCACCATTCTTCTATTTGTGTAGTTCCACTGAGTTTTAACTTCTTCGGCCAATTCTTCAACAGTTTCGTACGCTCTTGAAATATTCTTGTACAACGCTCCCTCCACAGCACAAATAAAGCAATCAACAATATTTCCCTAAACTCCTTATCATTCTTCGTGTCTACCAGCACAACTTCAAAATTGATAACATCATTTACCCACATATTGTGTTGTGGAAAATTAGAAGTGAAAATTCGACCATATAGTTGCCTTGAGAAAGAACATTCCTTGAAAAGATGCATTGTTGTCTCTTCGTGCGATCTGCAGAAATGACAGATGCTGACAAAACTAAAACCTCGCTTGTTGAGATTCTCTGTAGTGAGAATTCTATTCATCATCGGTAGCCAACCAAAATTTTTGAAGCGTATGGGTGCTGTCAGTTTCCAAATCTAATGCAAATTACTTCTGATTCTCGGTCCATTTTTCAACATGTAATATGCCGATTTGACAGAGAATAATCCAGATGAGTGACCTTTCCAGATTGCATCATCTAAAACTCCCTGAGATGCCACCCTTCTCATATGTACAATGATATGAGATAGACATTGTAGTTCGGATTGTGCATCTAGTGTCAGCACTGGTTTGAAGCAACTTTCAATGTTTGAAGAACGAAGTATTTGTTTGAGGGACATTTCCTTGTGCCATACAAATGAATACAGAGTTCTGAAACACATTTTTAGTATCTCTTCTCCCCAATTTTCATCCCAAAAGCTTATTGAGTGACCATCTCCAATTGTTCTGACTATGAAGCACTGACACAATTGAGATGCATTCCTTAATTGGCTTCTAAAAAAATGGGATTCACTTAGCGCATTGTCCTGTTGTGTATAAAGCACCTGAATAATGTTTTTCGATAATTTATTTTCTTTTTTGGACCAATGCCAAATCCATTTAGATAGCAAGGCTTGATTAAGCTCCTTGATATCCAAGACACCAGACCACCAGTTCTTTTTGGCGTACAAACCAGATCCCAATCAACTAGATGAATTTTCTTTTCTCCCATCACCCCATGCCATAGAAAGCCCTTTCGAATCTTATCATTTCAACCGTGACCCATGTCGGCAACTTGAAAACTGACATATAATATATGGGAATAGATGATAGAACTGCATTTTATGAGAACAACTCTACCGGCCATGTTGAGAAATTTTGCTGCTCATCCCGACAATCTCGCATTGATTTTTTGTATTAACGGCAAGTACGCCGGTCTTGGCAAGCAACCTGTCGATAATGGTAATCCAAGATATATAAAAGGAAACTGGCCTCTTTTACATCCCAAAACCGCCCGCAATTGTTGAACAATATTTTCGGAACCTTGTACAAGTAGTTCAGATTTTTTCCTTACTCACATTCAAACCCGACAAGGTAGCAAAAGTAAGAAATACAATCTTTAGTATCTAAAATTAAATTTGCTGGATCTTCGGTTTAATAAAAAAGAGTGCATCATCCGCATATAGGAGGCACGGTTTTATTCCCTCGACTTGCATTCGAATAGCTCCAATTGAAACTAGCCTTTTTAGCCATCTTGGCAAAAAATCCATGACCAAAATGAACAAGAAAAGCGACAAAGGGTCGCCCTGACGCGCATAAAATGACACGCATATAAGTTTTCATAAAATGACACGCATATATTCATTTTATGGAGTTTGTAAAATTAGAAAACTTGTGGGCTGATGATAATCTTTGTCAGTTAATAAATTTGTACATCAAATAGTTAGCAAGAGAGGCACTGCCGTCTTTTGCATCACATGCAGGAGCTTGAACTGTCTTCTAAATGGCCGAGCAATAATATTTTACGGATTATGTTTGATTGTTAGTTAAAATTTAGGAAAAATCAAGTTGCTTACATTATCTTATTTCTCATATTTTATGTTTTATTTGACAACTTAAATTATGATTTAAATCAATCTGCGGAGGATTAAGATGTTGAGAAATAAATCTCTGCCAATGACAATAGACTAAAGTAATGTGGAATAAGCTAATATATTTGAAATGTGAAGTAATTTATTCCGGAATAATTCATCTCTTAGTACTCTTATTACTTCATGTTACTTCTATTTTACTCATAATTTGACAGCTTAAGTGTGAAGTAAGAAATTTACTCCACCTCTTACTTCACAGTAAAACATAATCCTTAGTAAAACATAATCCTTAGACGCATTAACATAGTATGATTTTCATGAAAAATAAATTAAATAAGCGCAGGGTTTGAAATGTAAGATTGAAGATCCGCTCAAAATTGCAGGGAAATTTACAGATGGATCGAAGTTGGATGTATGAATTGCGACGTGATAGTAAAGAATATTTGGGTTGCGTTGATGAGTTCATCAAATTCGCTGAGAGTTATAGAGTGAAGAAAAAAGAAGCCGACATTTTGTGTCCTTGTAGAGATTGTAATTTTTTTTTAAGATTTGAGGACTCCGAAGAAATTAGAGCTCATTTGATTTGTCGAGATTTAAGAAAAGATATACGTGTTGGTTCATGCATGGTGAGAAATTTGGAGAAAGTAGTTGTACCAATAAGAATTCTAACCGTTGTGAAGAGAGCGATGAGAATGTAAAATTTTTTGATAATTTTGAACTTCATTTCAGCGATGATGATGAGAATGTCAAAAATTTTGATAGTGTTGAACTTGATTGCAACGACGATGATGAGCTGGAGATGAATATTGATGAAAATGTAGGACTCGAGTTTACTGACAATCTGGAGGACCTGTTACGTGATGTGGAAGATGAAATTAGTGATAAAAATTATGATAAATTTAAGTATTTGTCTAATGAATCCAAAAAACTGTTGTATCCCGGGTGTACCAAATTTACGAAACTGTTAGCTGTGTTGAAATTATTTAACTTAAAAGCAGACAATGGTTGGAGCGATAAGAGTTTCATGTCCTTATTAAAACTTTTAGGAGAAATGCTCCCAGATAACAACGAGTTATCCCGTACAATATATCAGGCGAAGAAGTTGATATGTCCAGTGGGTTTGAAGATCGAAAGAATACATGCATGTCTGAATGACTGTGTATTGTATCGTAATGAGTACGAGGCCATGCATGTTTATCCACAAGGTCCTATTGATGATCCGAAAGTTTGGTTAAGGTTGAGAAGAAGTAAGAGAGTATGGAAAAATGTAAACAAGAATGGAGGCAAGCGAGCAAGATACTTCTCTCAAAAGAGAAAAAGGCGAGGCAATTAGTGAGACATGAATAGTTTTTTAATTAGGGATGGAGACTTATGTTTGTTATCTATTTTATGTTTTTGTTACTATATTAAGTGATGTATCCAGTAACTATCCCTATGTTATTAATATATGAAGTATTTTTATTTCTTATTCTCTTGAACTCTATTTTATTTAATTTCTTTTGTACTATTCACATTTTTGAACATTATACTTTCCAAATTTGATTTTATAATGAAGAACATGTAAATAAGTGAAACAAAGATAGGTCTTAAAATTTATCAAACTTGGAAATAAATTGAGGACATACAAGTATTAGTATTTGGTTTTAAATATTAGTTCAAATATTAAATATTAATAAAAAATATTTCTATTTCAAACATTTCTAGGTCAACTCTCAAATATTAGTTCAAATAATACATATAATAATTTATTATCAGTTTAAATAATATAAAAAATAACAAGTAAAATCACTTAATATTTTTAATTACTTTCTACACGGCCTTTTAGTTAATAATACGTGTAGAAAGGGTAATCACACACGGATATTAAAGTAAAAGCCCGTGTATAAAGGGTTTCGGGTTTCGGGTTTAGGGAAGGAGAGCTACATGGATTGTTAACTAAAAGTCCGTGTAGAAATGGTCTTTCTACACGGACGTTTAACTAAAAGTCCGTTTAGCTCTCTTTCCTTTCCACACGGATGTTAAGTGAATATCCATGTAGAAAGAGGGTTACAATACATTTTACCCGCCTTCTCTTCCAAATTTTTCATAACTTAGCTCGCGCCACTTCGAGTCCTTCTTTGCCCTCTTTCACCTCTCTATTTCTCTCTCTATTTTAAAAAAAGACAATGCAGGACTGAGAAGGCCGAGTACCCTCGTTCCGATTTCCCTTCAAATGGTCGACCTTCCTCTCCAACTCAGATTTTTCCTTCTCCCAGGATGCTGCATGTGCCTGTTCTGCCTTCAGAGGAGGGAGAAATCTGAGTTGGGAGAGGAAGGTCAAGCATTTGGAGGAAGTTCTTGCTGTGGAGTTGTATTTCCAAGAAGAAAATGAACGCTATGAAGGTTTGGTACAGGAACTCAATGCTCAATTGCAGATTTTCAAAGCTCAGATGCAAGTTGCAAAGGCGGAGAGGGAACAAGCTATATTAGCATTGTATGAGATTGAGGCAAAGGGAAAAGGTACAAGGTAATCACACACAGATATTAAAGTAAAAGTCCGTGTATAAAGGGTTTAGGGTTTAGGGTTTGGAGGGCGAGCTACATGGTTTTTTAACTAAAAGTCCGTGTAGAAAGGGTAATCACACACGGATATTAAAGTAAAAGTCCGTGTATAAAGTGTCTTACTACACGGACGTTTAACTAAAAGTCCATGTAGCTCTCCTTCCTTTCTACACGAATTTTAAATTAAAAGCCCGTGTATAAAGGGCTTTCCACACCGATGTTAAGTGAATATCCGTGTAGAATGAGGGTTACAATACATTTTACCCGCCTTCTCTTTCAAATTTTTCATAACTTAGCTCGCGCCGCTTCGAGTCCTTCTTCCCCACCTCACCTCGATTTTAAAGGGTTTTAAAGGGTTTTCCCCACCTCACCTCGATCACATCTCTGGGGTTGCATTGTTTGTGTCTTTCAAACTTGGTATTTCCTCGCCTCTTCTATCCAACCACCTCTCCGGTCCGACAACCTACCTCTTCTTTCTCGGGTAAACACTCAACACCTCCATTTTCTTACAAATTTTGGTATTCATTTTCTCCAGTCCGCCACCTCCTTACAAATGTTTATGTTTCTGTTTTGGTATTTACTTTGGTATTTACTGTATTTACTATTTCTGTAAGGACGTAGATATGATGGCAGAACCATGTCATTTGAGGGTATTTACTGAAAAATTTACTGAAAAATCTTCATTTGAGAGTATGATGGGTGATGGCAGAACCATGTCATTTGAGCGTATTTACTGAAAAATTTACTAAATTGTCATTTGAGGGTATTTACAGAACCATGTATTTACTGAAAAATTTCTATTTAATTTTTATAGAACTATGTCATTTGAGGGTGAGCACGTAGATATGATGGCAGAAGACGAGCACCAAGCTGCTACCTAATCAAGTTCGGCAAGAAGGAAAAGAGGTCCGACAATGTGCACGTCCACATCTGAGAAGCAGCAACTGGAAATCGAGTTCACTAAAGACGGGCGCGCGAAGGGTAAAAACTGAATGCCGTACTCAAATTGGGTGAGCAATTTGGCTAAGCAAAAGGCAGACATCTTGGCACCCCGATGGGATAAGATATCGAAAGACGATAAGGACGACTGGTGGAACATTGTGAAGGTGAAGTACCTAACTAATCATTTTTTTTAATTATACATGAACTTAAATGCGGTAATTTGGGTGTCAATCAGGCTCAGTGGAACATCACTGATGACATCCCAAAGAATAAGACTTTGAGGATAATGAATAAAGGTTGGAAACAATTCAAAAGCACGCTGAATACGGAGTTCATGGATAAAGGGAGAAGCCCGGTAGGATACTATCCTTGGCTGAGCCAAGAGGTGTCGGACCAGTATCTAGTGATAAAGAGCACGGAGGAGTTCAAGGTATGTAAATTTAGCAAAATTACTTTTTTTCTTTCTCGATTTGAATTATGTTCCTAAAGCTAATTGACTTACTTTGATGTGTGATGAAAAAGAGGAACGAGGGCAGGAGGATCGTTGCCATGAACAAGTATCTGCACAAGTTGGGGTCAGGTGGTTACGAGAGTAAGTCGGAAGAATGGGCGAAAATACTAGAGATGAACAAAGATTCTGACTCACCCGTGGCTAGGATCAGAAATCCTAGGGGCCAAGATTGGACGATGGCAAGGTCTGAGTTAACCGCTGACGGGAAGATAGTACTACATCAAAAAGTCCGCCCCGTGGCTCAGAAAATGGTAAGAGTCTTTCGTTAAAACTTTGTGTAATTCAAGTGTGTTAAAAACTTTGTGTACATCACTAATTCTTTTTCTATTAACAGTTGAAGGTGGATGAGGAGGTCAATTCTGGTGCCCGGACGATCGAAAGGCAAGATGATTCTTTGGCTATAGCGCTCGGGAATCTAGAACACCCTGGTCGAGTAAGGGGTGTAGGGGCCTACAGGGGCTGAAAGGACGTATTTGATGGACCAAAACCTCAGAGGAGATCTCGTGCGAAAGTGAATAAAGACGAGATAGTTGCGCAGATATGCAATGAGGTGAGCATGGAGTACAACGCAAAGCTGGCTGAGATGGAATCAAGATTGCGTGCCCAAATTACATCTCTTACGCAGCCATCCGAGCAGGCACCCCCCATTTCGTCGGGAATTCGGCGAAGTAGTCAAGCATCCGGGACGTTCGGAGATGATTTGGATAATCTAAAGGTAATCACTACTTGTTCGTAATCTAAAGGCAATTACTACTTGTTCATAACCTTGTTGGACAATATTTCATTTTAAAAATAACTATTTGCACAAAATTGCATTACGCCACAGCATGCGACCTCGTCCTGTGGCATAATACTATTCCTCTGACCGTTGCTAAGGGCATTGTACATCCAGGAATTGTTTATATCATGTGGCATAATACTATTCCTCTGACCTCGTCCTCGGCATTCGATAAATGGCTCGATGTGGCGCACATCACCATTTTCCTCATGTTAGTGACCAAGAATTGTTTATATCATGTGTATAGCACTGAAGTATATATTCTAATGTAATATGATAATTTTTCAGGAAGCTAGTCCGAAACTGTGGTGAGAGGGGCAGAAAGAAGAACTTGTGTGCTTTTGTGGACCCGACAGACTTAATGCGACGTATCTGAAACATGCTTCGAATGAGTTTATCCAGTACCTGTGTGGCGCGATGCACCGTGCTAATAAGGAGAAGAAGAGATTTATTCTCGTGCCATACCACCAGAGGTTACTTCTAACCTTAAGTGAAATATAAATAATTGAAATCACACCATCAAGTCAAGCAAACACTTGTGTCACTATTATATATGCCAAAATATGTGGCTATTGTATGCTAAGATCCTATAATTCTTCTCCTCCCACAGTGGACACTGGTGTTTGCTCCTAGTGAGCACAACACAATTCTATAATTTCATATTTTGTTCAAAAAATTATTGTCATTCTAACATAGGCCGCTAAATGTAAATTGTAGTGCCCGCATCAGTTGGAGCCTTAGAAATGCGGATATTACATGATGATTTCATGTTTGACTTTGTCGAAAGAATGCAATTCCAATTTCCAAATGTGGTATGTAATTCATATTAATTGTGCCTATGTAATAGCAATTGATATTTTCATATTATGCTTACTTATAATTCTCATTTCATTAATAGCAATTGATATTTGTGACTGTCTTGCATCTACCTTTTCTTGTTACTAACTAATACCAAATTATAATTGTAGCAAGGATCAAAGCAAGATCATTACACCAAGGAGCAGATCGATGATGTAAAATGTATGTGGGCAAGGTGGTTTCTATTAAAGTTTTGTAATGCTCAACATGGATTTGTATAATTTTGTACAATTTAGTGTATATGAATTTAGCAAACAAAATTTAATGTCAAGTTATCTGGAAAACTGGCTAGCAAAAAAGAATCTGGTGTATATGAATTTTGTAGGAAAACTGGTTAGCAAATTAAACTGGAGGCTAGCCCAGAAACGAAAAAAACCAAAAAAAACAAAAAAAAGACAATTCTACACGGATATTTAACAAAAGTCCGTGTAGAACGAGCTAAGAGAGCTACACAGATTATTTTATATTTGTCAGTGTATGATAGTTACGAGAGCTACACGGATATGAAATTAAAAGTCCGTGTAGAAAGAGTAATTCTACACAGATATTTAACCAAAGTCCGTGTAGAACGAGTTAAGAGAGCTACACGGATTATTTTCTATTTGTCCGTGTATGATAGTTAAGAGAGCTACACGGATATCAAATTAAAAGTCCATGTAGAAAGCGTAATTCTATACGAATGTTTAACCAAAGTCCGTGTAGAACGAGTTAAGATAGCTAACATTCGACATGGTCTATTACATATTTTGTCTTTTGTAGGGATAAATGAACAAAATAGAGATAACCTAAAATACCCTAACATGCAAGTACCATAATTATTTGAATAACCTAAAATTAACAAGTACCCTAAATTAACAAGTACCCTAAATTAACCTAAAATACCCTAAAATTAACAAGTACCATAAAATAACCTAAAATACCCTAAAATACCCTATATACAAATTATGAAAAACCACAATGTATTCAATAACCTAAAATTAAAGGCCGGCCATTTATTTAAACTCAAATTTCCCAATTTCTTCTCAATAGCGCAATTTCAACAGAGAACAAGCACAGGGGTTGCTGGTACACCATACCAGTAGCCAAAATTGGTACACAAACCAGCAGAACAAAGGAAAGAGGCCGGTACCAGTGGGCGTCATTGTGCTGTACCAACTGGTACAGCAACACAACAGTATAAGATAGTCAAAAAGGGGCAGCACGATAACAACAGCCAAGCCGCAAATAGCAATACCTTTATTAAATTGGCTAACGAGTTCAAACCCAATAAGAAAAAGAACGAGATAGAGAGACGCTAACCTAGGTGAGAGAGACCACGGGTTAGAGAGAGAGAGACCACGGGTGAAATATTTAAGGAAGGATTATGTTTAATGAAAATATTATGTTTAAAATATTATGTTCAACTTTATCAAACATTTAATATTAGTTAAAATAAATATTAGTTAATAGTTAAAATAAATATTAGTTTATGTTCAAAGCATTTTACTGAACCTGGGACCCGCCTGTCGGAACGATTTATACACGGACTTTTAGCTAATAGTCCGTGTAGAAATGGAAGAGAGCTACATGGACTATTAGCTAGATGTCCGTGTAGAAAGGTGATTTGCACACGGATTTTTATGTACAACCGTGTAGAAAGGTGATTTGCACACGGACATTAACTTAACAGCCGTGTATAATGAGGAAACATTGGTTATTTCGAAATCCTTCTCTGCCAAAATTTTCATAAGTCCGAAAACCCTTCTCTGCCAAAAACCTCCCAAAGACACGAGCTCGATCTTCACCGCTCACCGCGCGCCTCACCGCCTCGCCGCCTCGCCGCCTCACCACCTCGGTCTCTCTCACCCGTGGTCTCTCTCTCTCTAACCCGTGGTCTCTCTCACCTAGGTTAGCGTCTCTCTATCTCGTTCTTTTTCTTATTGGGTTTGAACTCGTTAGCCAATTTAATAAAGGTATTGCTATTTGCGGCTTGGCTGTTGTTATCGTGCTGCCCCTTTTTGACTATCTTATACTGTTGTGTTGCTGTACCAGTTGGTACAGCACAATGACGCCCACTGGTACCGGCCTCTTTCCTTTGTTCTGCTGGTTTGTGTACCAATTTTGGCTACTGGTATGGTGTACCAGCAACCCCTGTGCTTGTTCTCTGTTGAAATTGCGCTATTGAGAAGAAATTGGGAAATTTGAGTTTAAATAAATGGCCGGCCTTTAATTTTAGGTTATTGAATACATTGTGGTTTTTCATAATTTGTATATAGGGTATTTTAGGGTATTTTAGGTTATTTTATGGTACTTGTTAATTTTAGGGTATTTTAGGTTAATTTAGGGTACTTGTTAATTTAGGGTACTTGTTAATTTTAGGTTATTCAAATAATTATGGTACTTGCATGTTAGGGTATTTTAGGTTATCTCTATTTTGTTCATTTATCCCTACAAAAGACAAAATATGTAATAGACCATGCCGAATGTAGTAGACAAAATATGTAGTTCATTTATCTCTATTTTGTTAATTTATCTCTTTAATTTATCTCTTCAATTATTGGTCACTTATGATTTGATCTTTAATTTCATGCAGAACCATGTCGAATGAGGATGAGTACGTCGATATGATGGCAGAAGAAGAGGAGCAGCAAGCTACTGCCTCATCAGAAAGAAGGAGGAGAGGGCCGACAATGTGCACGAGCACGTCCGAGCAGACCCATCAAGAAATCTGGTTCACAGAAGACGGGCGTGCGCAGGGAGAAAAACAGCAGAAATATTCAAATTGGTGTACGAGCTTCGTGAGGCAAAATGCGAGTATCCTTGTTGAGAGATGGGATCATTTTGAGGATAAGGTGAAGAACGAGTGGTGGAACACGGTGAAGGTAAAGTGCCTAACAACTCTTCTCTTGAATTTTCACTTATGTATGATCTATACTTAAATACACTAAATTTTTGTGTCAATCAGGCTCAGTGGAACATCGAAAATGATGTTCCAAAGGATAAGACTTTGAAGATTATGAACAATAGTTGGAAGCAATACAAGAGCACGTTGAAGACAGAGTTCATGGAGAAAGGGAGAAATCCGGTCGGCTACTAGAAATGGCTAAAACAAGAGGACTGGGATGCGTTTCAAGCTTTGAAGTCTACCGAAGAGTTCAAGGTATCTAACTCGTGCCAAATTTATGCTTATTCTTTCTCGATATGTACTCTTTTTTCTAAAACTAACTGATCGTTATTGTCTTGTTTCTGTGAAGGCAAAAAGTAATAAAGGCAGGATGACCGTTGCCTTTAACAAGTATCCACACCATCTAGGGTCAGGTGGTTACGAGGGTAAGACGGCAGAATGGAGGAAAGTCCTGGACGCGAACAAGGATTCTGACTCACCCGTGGTTAGGATCCAAAATCCTAGGGGCAAAGATTGGGTCATGGGTAGAGCCGAGGTAACCGCTGACGGGAGGATAGTACTCCCAACGGATTTGCAAAGCGTGGCTCAAAGAATGGTAAGAGTCATTTATAACTCCGAAAGTACGTCAATTGTTCTTTTGCTTTAACTAATTCTTCTACTTGAACAGTTGGAAGTGGAGGAGGAGGTCAACTCGGGTGCCCGGAGTGTCGAACGACAAAATGATTCCTTGTCCACAGCGCTCGAGAATCCAGAACACCCGGGTCGAGTAAGAGGTGTAGGGGTCTACAGGGGCTGGAAGGAGGTGTTCCGAGTGGAGGGACAAAAACCTCGAAGAAAATCTCGTGCCAAGGTAAACAAAGACGAGATAGTTGCGCAGATACGCGCGGAGGTGAGCGCAGAGTACGACGCAAGGTTTGCTGAGATGCATGCAATGTTGACACAAATTAGATCAGCAACTACGCAGCCATCCGAGCAACCACCTCCCATTTCACCGGGAATTCGGCGAAGTAGTCAAGTATCCGGCACGTGGGGCGCCTTAGACGATTTGGATAATCTCAAGATAATCAATACTTCTTCATAATCTAAAGGTATTTAAAACCTGTTTGCAGCCTTGTTGGACAATATCGCATCACTAAAATAAACAACTTTCCTATAAATTTGCAGGACCCCAGAGCATGCGACCTCGTCCTGCGGAATGGCAGTGTTTCTCTGATCGTTGCTAAGGGCGTTGTACATCCACTCGCCAAAAGTGTACACAATACTCAGCTAAGACCCGACCATGCATGCGTGCAGGTTGAGTTAGTCGTGGATGGATGGCAGCGCGTACCCCTTCCTGTCCCTACCGACGACGCGGTTGTGCTTGATGACGCACGGATGTCATTTGTCCAATGGCCCAAGAGTCAGATTGTTTTGGATCAGGTAATCCATAAAAAAATTCATTTATTTTGTTACATTCAACTCATTCTTTTTGAAATACTAGAATAATACATCTATAACTTGATACAGACACGAGGAGATGATGTTACCGGTACGGCTCTCTCACTGGTACGTCAGGAGGTGGCTTGCGACGTCGCGGCTGACGCGCCACAATCACCGCCCCGTCCTATGGTCACAGAAGAAGAATACAGCCGTTTGCCCAATGATTTGCGCCTTCTCCACGACTACTTGATGACGGCGCCCGACGGCATGGAGGCTATCGTCATCCCTGTCCCACCTGGGATGTTTCTACATGAAGGCAGGGAGCTCCTGCTGTCGTTCAGAGACTTCAAGGACCTCTTCCACCACTCGTCATCCGACAAATGGCTCGATGTTTCATACATCACTATTTTCCTCATGTTAGTGATATTAAAATATTTTCATTATTGTATAGAACTCAAATATATATTCTAATTACAATATGATGAGTTTTCAGGAAGCTAGTCCGAAACTGTGATGAGATGGTTGAAAGGAAGAACTTGTGCATGTTTCTGGACCCCGAGAAAGTGAGTGGTACGGCAGCGACATATTATCCGGATATGGCTATCGAGTACATGTGTTCTGCGATGCATCGTGCTAAGGCGGAGGAGAAGAAATTCATTCTGATGCCATACCACGAGGGGTTAGTTCTAATCTTAACTTATGTGTTGTTTATATTTTAATTAAAGAATTGTATAAAGGAATTAAAAGTTAAACATAAAAAATGAAATCACACCATCAATCATAGCAAATACTCGTGTGACTTTTATATGCTAAAGTACTATAATTCTTCTCCTCGATCCAACAGCAAACATTGGTGCACGATTCTCATTGTGCCGTACTTAAGTGTGGGCATAATTATTGATTCTTGTAAGCCAAAAGGAAGGACCGCGGCTGCCAAGTGCAAAGTTATCTTGCCTTTTGTGAATAAGTAAGCAATAATAATTCTATAGGTTTGCATTTCTTTCAATCATATCAAATTATAAAATTGCTAATTACATTCACTCACTTTTGTAAGGGCTTTTGTGAAATATATTAAAGAGGGAGGATCAGATAGCACGGGCCCGGGCAAGAAAAGCAAGTTGAATTGGAAGTACATGTTGGTGAGCACACTTTATGAGTTAGAAATTTCATATCTTGTTAAAAAAATTATTGTCATTCTAACAAATACCGCTAAATGTAAATTTCAGAGCCCGCAACAGAAGGAGGGTTGGGAATGCGCTTATTACACGATGATATTCATGTTTGACTTTGTCGAAAGAATACAATTCGAATTCCCAAAAGCGGTATGTACTTCATATGAATTTCCTATATAATAAGCAATTGATATCTACCTTTTCTGAAATACTAACTATTATCAAATTATAATTTTGTAGAATGTGACAAATCAAGATCATTACACTTGGAATCAGATCGACGATGTGCGGTGCATGTGGGCAAGGTGGTTTGCCATGGAATTTTGTAATCCTCGATATGGATTTGCATAGATTAGTTTGTAATAAAAATATGTTTCGAATGAATTTATTGCTATATGAATTTTGTATAAATTTAGTATATGAATTTCTTGCTAATTAATCTGTTTCGAATGAATATTTGTATTTCTGTTGAAAAAAATTGGCTAGCAAAGCTGGAGGCTAGCCCAAAAACAAAATATACAAAAAAAAAAAAGGTATTTATACACGGCTATTTAACAGTTGTCCGTGTGCAATACTAATCATACACGGTTTTTTTGTTAAAAATCCGTGTATGATAGCCTTGCTGGAGGCGTAATACAAAAAATCTAAAACTATTTGTACACGGATATTTACCAAAAGTCCGTGTATAATAGCTAAGAGAGCTACACGGACTTTTAATACAAAGCTGTGTAGAAAGAGGAATCGTACACGGTTATTTAGTTGATATCCGTGTAGCTCGCTAGGTCTTTGTACACGGTTAATTAGGGAATATCCGTGTAGAAATCATCATAATCACACACGGTCAAATATCCGTGTGTAGTTCCTGACCTATTCATACACCCTGGCTTTAAACACAGCAGGAAATCCGTGTAGCTCTTCCATTAATGTCCGTGTGTAATCTGTTTTTCTGTAGTAGTGGTAGCTCGGTAAAATGGAGAGCGCCACAGGCATGTGTTTGTACACGGCTGTTTATAAAGTAATCCGTGTAGAAAGCGTTATAATTACACACGGGTAAATACCAGTGTGTAATTATCTACCTATTCATACACTCTCATCACCTACACGGCAGGAAATCCGTGTAGCTCCTCCAGTTATGTCCGTGTGCAATCTCTTTTTCTGTAGTAGTGGATCACGGAAGTCGGTAGCTGCTATTATTAAATTAATTCCGTGGTTCTTTGTACAGGTCCACAAACACACACTCGCACACCACCTATAAAGTTCAAACCTAGTTTTGGATGTAATTCCTACCGTTACCGATTACGTTATGCCAACTCTTTTTTTTTTTGAGTGGATTACGTTACGCCAATTATATCATAGCATCGGTGAGAAGTCTATGGTTCACATATTTTAAGGACATCTGCAATTCTGCATATATAAAATTACAAAAGAATACATTTGTATTTTTGGACTAGAATTTTTTTTTATGGCAAATAAGCATGCAACATGTGTGAACCACTTATATATAAACATATTAGAGCAAGCAACAAATTATTAAACACATTAAATGAGTTTATCGATTGCATTATTTAATTATCGTCAGTGTTGAGTTAATTTTAACATCATTTCGATGAACATCAAGAGCCAAATAAGCAATGCGCATAAATCGTTCCAAGAATTATTTTTAAGTCGTTGTTTTTTATTTTTTTTTTAAAGTAAAGTCCATTAGCACTTTAAATTCTTAGACTTTTAAATTTCAGTTTACAACATTTTAAACCTGACATGAAAACTATTTAAATGTTTGACACAACTACTCTAGACAAAGGTTTAAAGGCTTGATAGTAGACGAAGATTTAAAAGCTTGATTGTAGTGTTTTAAATTTTTGAGTGTATTACTTCAAATACATGATACTTTATGATCAACATCAGAGATTTAAACGCTTGAATGTACGTAGTAGTTTAAATGGTAGAAATCATAAGTTTAAATTGTTGTAGATTGAGATTTAAAAGCTTGAGAATTTAAAGTGCTCATGGGTTTACTTTAAAAAAACGACTTGAAAATAACTCAAAAGTATTCATTCATGGATCTCATTTGAAAGATAAAATCGAGTAGAAAACGTTCGTATTTTTAGATTCGCAAAATTCATCATAGGTCGTCAGAAAAATGAACGAGAATAATCAGAAGAAAAAAATGGGTGAAAGAAATATTTCCTTTTTTAACTTGAAGACAAAAGTAATTATGAGTTAAAACTACTTAGATTTAGAATTTATATGATTGCAGATAGAGGTTTAAATACTTGTGAGTAGCATTGTAAAAAGTTATAAAAAGAACTTTAAAAGTTTGGATATTAGTGCTGAATTGAAATGAAAGTTAGACAAAATTAGAAGGTTTTTTCGGTTAAACTAGTTGGAAAGCGTGCTTAGGTATGATGGCTTAGAAAATCAGAATATTTCTCTTATTTTTATTTTACAGTGTATATTGGTGCTTAGAAACATAACTAAAACACTGTTATTTTGTCAATGCCCCTAACAAGCGTCATATAAATTACACGTAATAATTTAATTTATAAGAAATAATTATAAATTTTTGGCAAAAAATTATTTTGGAGAAATAAGACAATTAAAACATAGCGTACATTGTGACTAAAAATGAGGAGTGTATATCCTCTGCAATACTGCAAGGGAAAGAATGAAGTTTCAAAAGAACTATAAAACATTCGGGCATGTTTAAATATGACAAGACTACGACTTACATTTTTATCTTCATATTTAAAGCTCAAACAGTTAATTCGGTGTCAACATGATCTCTATATTAATGTGCTCAGAGACAAAAATTTATATTTTTTGAATTCTTTTTTACTAATTTTTTAGATTGGTACAAAATCATTGTTTTGGATGGTTCAGATTCTTCTGAAAATCAATAATTTTGTACATATTTAAAAATTAGCAAACAAATTTCAAAAAATATAAAATTTGGTTAGCAAGCACATTTTAATATGGATCATGTAGAGCGGTTCAGATTGATTGATTGCACTTCGAAACAAAGATAAAGACATGTGACAAGAATGAGGCAAGAAAAACATGAGGTATTTGAACCTTACTCTTTAAACATATATGCTCATGTTTGTTTATGACATAAGTAATGAAATAGGTACTTTATTATGTATTTATACCGTCAAACATGAATAAAGTCTTATGAAATAGCATGAAATGAAAAGTAATTAGAGTGTCATAAGTTAACGCACCTTGAGAGGTGGGTTTACCTATTATACGTTATTGTTATTGTTGATATCATCGTCATTATGTTGTGTTCTATGTTGCGCTTGATTTAGTATGTTGTGTTATTTACATTTTCCACCTCTAGTTTAGTATGCTGTGTTGTAAATTATATAATGTTATTTTTTTAATTCTAAAAACCTTCAGTTTAGTATGCCACCTACGTTTAATTTTTTACCCCATAAGAATGAACATAGTTTCTGTCCATCCAACCTGTCCCAAAGATGCGTAAGACTAAACTATAACATTGATAATTTTTAAATTTTAAATTAGTTTGTAATTATAAAAAAAGAACTTGCTAATTGTTATCAAGTGTGTAAGACAAAATTGTGAACCAAATTGCTGACTATAAAAATACACTGTATTAATCAAATTGTCATCTTCAATACAACAATATATTTTCTATACAACACAAACATAAAACATTACAATATACAATTCAATAATTATTTAAGCAAGAACTTAAGTAACTAGTTCTAACCAAACAAAAATACTTAAATAGTATAAGTTATGATTTAACTATAATTCACAATCAAATAAGAATATCTCATTTCATCTTAACTCGAAATATTCAACTTATTCATAGTAACTTATTGACCCACAATAAAAAATGAACATAAAGAGCTTACTTATCCGTACAAATTTATATTGAACGGTCCGAATCTACCTGGACAGGATATGAATTAAAAATTAAGCGCCAGTGCCAGCGGCTCTGATCAGATATGCATGCATGCAGTGTGAAGGTGACTATTGGGCCGTAAAAAAGTTGGGCTACAGATGATGATATAGATAAAATTAATGTCCTGTGTTCTGACCAATTATCTGGTCTCCTAGTACCAGTTTAATAATTAATTGTCCAGCGAATGATTTTAGTGCAATTGCTTTGACAGGAGCTTTATGAGTAGACAGACAACTGCACTTGTGTTGACAAGAGCATTATACATAATTATTGCAATCTGTACCACTTATTTTTGAAAATTAAGTTTTTTTTAGAAAAATAATGCTTCTAACTAAATCTTTTCATATTTTTACGGCTTTATCTGATACCAAATAAGTTTAAAAATTTAAAAATATTACGGCTTGAATTTTTCATTTGAAAATTAAAAGCGTATATATAACTTATAAACATAATGAATCCATGATATGCTTATATAAATACTCTAAAATTGATTCCTATAATTTTGAACAAAGAGTTTTATAAGCGACCTCTCTATTTTAAACAACTAAAAGTTTTTTTTCATAATTGACCTTCATATTTTAAAAATCTACCTTGGTTCCTGTCCGTATATCTTATAAATTCTCAATAAAGATGTCATGTCATGTCAATATTCATGGAACGTGAGGTATCTAACAACAGATCATATGGGCAATGTCGTGTATCTGTGCCTCATTTGCCTGATAAAATGGCTGTACTTGGTTGTTTGTAAATGACACTACATGAGAATATGAGTTGATTGGTTAAACTATATATGGGCTATATAGCTTGAAAATTTAAATCTATGTTCCCCTACAAAGTAGTACCAGAACAACCCTTTGGCATATTTTGTTTGACCAGGGTAAATTGAACTACGACTCGGATATTTTGTGGGTGGAAATACACAAATTCAAATTTAGATTCATTAACTCAAAAAATTCTCTTTTGAGTTAATGCAGAGGATACGAATTTCCTTTCCCATGCACGTGATCAGAGTCAAAATGATGATGAATTACGTAGAATTTTGACTTAGGTTTTGCAAATTATCTCACACTTATGTTTAATTAATTAGAGGAAAAAGCTACTATCACCCTTATTTATGTTTTATCACAGGAAACATATTTTGGAACTATTTCACATCAAATGGAGCAAGAATCAGGTCAATCGGATAAGCGACGCTCATCGACTAAGTCTCTGTTATGGCTCGCATTGACTGATACGGACCTAGCCGGATACGGACCAGGAGATAGCGCGATACGCATTAAATCTGTCAGCGACATGGTCTGGATACGGACCGTACCAGCCAGTATGGTCCATAACCAAGGTGCCCTTTGGGGAATAACTGCTCCAGCTTTATCTAGATCAGGTTTCTTGGCCTCCACTCATCTTCAGACGTCCCCTCACTCCTATATAAAAACTCTGGACAAAAGAAGAAGACACCTTTGTAATTTTGGTTAAATTTGATTAAGTGAGAAAGAGATGAGTGTTGTAACCATGCAGTTCCGCGGCTAAGTTCTTTTCTTAGGGGCTAGATAGTAAACCTTGTTACTCATGATGATTTGATATATATATTTTCTGTTGATTATGATTTATTGTTGTTGATTGAAATGTTTTTGTGATTTATTCTTCCTTCACCTTATTTCGATGATCTAGTTAATCCGTTAGGGTAGTGACAGTACTTTAATGGTAAGAGAAACTATGATGGACGAGTCAGCCTCATTGGGAGCCATTAGATTTATGTGAAGAAAATCTTAGCGGGGAAACCATAAATCAGAACAACAAAACGCGAACCAAGTTCTGTCATTTGAGTAAGGTAACTCGCAGTGTCCTATGTAGTATCTCGATGGAAGTCCCGTCATTTGCGTAAGTAACTCGCAGTGTCCTATGTAGTGTCTTCCATAAACAACAACAGGAAATCAGACCTGACAGAAGTAGAATATCAAAGAGGATTGAGTAGCAATGGTGTGCCGAAACCCTAGAAATTCTCATCTTTATTTTTATTTTAATTACTTTTAATTGTTGCCAAATTTACATTGATCACAACTTCAAGTCTCAAATGTTCAGATTTTGTCTAGCCTTTCGAAAGATTGTGATTTGATCGCTCAAGAATCTAAACTAATATTTCCTGTGGATCGACCTCGAATATACTACTCGAAAGGATTGTGCGCTTGCGATCCGAACCGATAATATTTCTGAGTTTATAAATTTTAAAAGATAACATAACTCACTTTTGGGTGATCAAGCTTTTTTGCGCCATTACCGGGTAATAATGGTTTATTGTGCAAGGCCTCACGAGACGCCCTTGCTTTGACTATTGAATCCAATTAATTAGAGACGCCTAGACTTTTAATTTTCTGCATTTTTATTTTCTTCTTTTCACTTTTATTTTCAATTTCGTTTTTGTTTTTATTTTTAGTTTATTTTATTTTTCAGTTTTTAGTTTAATTTTCATATTTTCTTTTCTTTTGTTTCTTAGGATACTACACGCTGGCCGAATCATCCTTACGGAGATCTCTAAGGATTGCAAGTAGGAGAGGACAATTCGCTTCCCCATCACATAATAGCACCAAATATCTTGTATTTTAGTAGAGAATATAATGAAATATATCCAAGAATCAAGTTACTGCCGAAGTCTATTTAAATTACAGGAAATGGAGCAAATTGTAGATCTTCTCGCAAGCTTTCCGAAAAGTGGTAGAACACCGAAAACGGAGTTACGGATCATAAGTTATGCCTGTTTGAATTTCAGAGCAAAACAGGAGAAACCGAGCTGAGTGCGGATGCACTGACCCAGAGTGCGGACGCACTCAGCCATCAGACAGAAAACAGAAAAGTCCGACCGCAGTGCGGACGCACTGACCCGAGTGCGGACGCATTCAGCCGACACACAGTTCGTATTTTGGCCATATCTTTGTCATATGAACTCCGATTTGGGTGATTCAAAGCTTGACGGAACCAGGACAAAGAGATCTACAACTTTCATGAAGGAAACAAATCCAAATTCGGAATGTATAATTCTGTACAGCTGCATCAATGGCCGCATCAGCCTGAAAAGTCTCCCAGTGCGGACGCACTAAGATCCAGTGCGGACGCACTCAGGAAAATTTGCAGAAAATCCAGAAAATGAAACTTGGAACAAAAAGGAAAGTTGGAGCCAGTGCGACCCAGTGCGGACGCACTCACCACCAGTGCGGACGCACTGGACTCGCAGACAGACAGAAATTCGCATTTTCAAGAGGTTTTCTATTCTTGGCTTCCAAGGAACCCGTTTTAGAAGGCCAATAATAGGCATGGCAGTCTGAGAAGTGCCCCCACTAACTCCACTCCTATCTTCTAAATTGGGCAAGGCCTTGGCTATAAAAGGAGAAGAATTTCATCTCTCTCATCATCCATTATTGTACATATCCATTATTATATCCATCTTTCCACAAATTGAGAGAGAGAGATCCTGCAGAAATTTTAGAAGGCTTTTCAAGGAAGGAGAAGAAGAAGATTCAAACAAGGAGTCGGCAAGATTGAGGTTTTAGATCTAAGAAAGGGTGTAATCATTTCTTTATCTCATTTCTTATTGTTTTTGCCAATCTTTGTTATGGATCTCTCCAAGAGAGAGTAGTTCTCTTTCTAGGGGTTTAGGTCAATGCATGAACTTGTTTAATTCTATCTTATTCGGATCTTTGTTTTTATTATGATTGTGTTATCGGATTTGATTGTTAATTTCTGTGATTTATTCTTTATGAATTTCATTAGTACTCGTTCCTTTGAGTTCACCTGGTTAGGGTTTATTGAATTGAAGTAGTTTTGAAATCGCGTTGATCGTGTTTTTCCGCTTTAAATTTATTAAATTCCGGCATTGGTCATGAGGAGACTACTAATTGAAACCATAAAGACACACCTTAGGGTTGGGTTAGAAGCGACCGTACTTTGATATCCAATCCGGAACTATAGAAATTAAGGTTAGGATTTTGGTGAAGGACCGAAAGGCGAAGGCAAATCCTAATTAGGACACCTTAGAACAAATATCGATATATGCTTTGAAGCATGAGATTAAATATCCCTCTAGGTTAGTGACAGCCCTAGAATTCGAGGCACATTAATCCATAAAGCGCAAAGTATTTGTATTAATATTTGTTCCAAAGGCTAACATAGGTTAGAAACCTCATCAAATCAAACATGAATTTAAACAAACCGAATAAATAGAATTAGCAAGGGATTGTAGACCGAATACCCCTAGATCTCCTTAAACTTGAAAACAAACCAATCTTTCTTCTCTTTATTTTATTTACATTTATTGTTTGAAACTCCTCTCTTTCGGGTATTGAACCCAACATTAGGATTTTAGAACAAAACCCCCCCACTTTACTTTTATTGTTTTTAATAGTAGTTTTCTTTATTAAAAATTAGTGTTTCCCTCTCTCCCTGCGGATCGACACCTAAATACTACAATCGATAGGTTGTGCGCTTGCAACTAACCTATTCTTTGAGTACGAAGGTTTATAAATTTTAAAGGCAAAAAGAGTACCAAATTCCTATATCTAAAATACTCAACAAGCTTTTTGGCGCCGTTGCCGGGGAGAATAGGATAGATACTAGTTTTTATTTTAGGAAAGTACTTTTAATTCTTAGTTTCCTTATTTACTTTTCAGAAAATTAAAAATCCAAAAATATTTTATTTCTTTTTTTACAATTTCTGAAATTTACTTTCCTTATTTAGAAAAATCCAAAAATATTTACTTTCCTTATTTAAATTTCTGCACTTTACTTTTCTCTATTCTCTCTCTTTCACATCTCATCTCTTCTCTTTTTCTCTCTTGTAAATTTGAGCATTGGCCCCCATCACGAGGAGACAAGCATCAAAACTCAAGGCCGACGAAATCCTCTTCTCAACAAATGGCGGGCCTAAACAATAATCAACCACCTCCTCCACACAACAACAACAACAACGGAAATGGCCGTAACCATCAACAAGGCCACCGCTTCGGTTTCATTCCTCAAGGCCAAGATCCATGCGAAATCAAGCCATCTCTCATCCACTTGCTTGGCCAAAGTCAGTTTGGGGGAGCCCTAAACGAAGATCCACACGCCCACTTGACGGTATTCGAAGAGTCTTGCGGCACTTTCGCTCGAGAAGGAGAAGAGCTCGACAACCTCAAGCTCAAATGCTTTCATCTATCCCTCCGTGACAATGCAAGGACATGGCTAAGGACCGTGAATCGTGACAACATAAGAAGATGGGACGACATGGAGAAGTTATTCTTAGGAAAATACTTTCCTCTATCCAAAACCCAGCACTTTCGAACGAAAATCACGACCTTCAAGCAAGCCGAGGGAGAATCTTTGACCGAGGCATGGGATAGATGGGTCGAGCTTCAACACTTGTGCCCTAACCATGGTCTCGACATGTGGTTGCTCTTCCAATTCTTCTTTGCAGGGTGCACAATCGCCACAAAGACTCACTTGACTCGCGGGAGGTAATATGTCCAAGATGGATCCCCAACAAGCCATGCTAATGATCGAGGACATGGCAATCAACCAAAGGGAATGAACGGCCGAGAGAAGTGGACGAACCCAAACCACACCGGGAATCTTGAAAACTGATGAAGTCACCGCCTTGAGAGCCCAAATGGAAGCCTTGCAACATCAAATGGCACAAATGCAAAACGCCAAATCCGTGACGAACAAGGCTTCATGCGGCATTTGTGGAGAGTCGACTCATATCACCGCTAATTGCAAAGTCCTTTTAGAAGGAGAGGACGTCGAGCAAGTCAATGCAATATTTTACAATCAAGGTGATAAGAGAAACGATCCGATCTACAATAAGGTTAGGCCTAACGATAATTTCAATTCGAATACATATAACCCTAACACAAGGTGGAACCATCCAAATTTCAAATGGAGGACTGAAAATGAAAACTCAAACTCAAACCAATACCAAGTTAATTCCAATCAATACCCAAACTGGTCAAACCAAAACTCGTACCAAGGACCTTCTCAAAACGACAAACTGGAAAAAATGATAGAGGGCCTTGTGATCTCTCAAAACGAGTTCATGAACCAACAAAGAAACATCAATACCGATATTTCGAATTCGTTGAGGAATTTGAACAATAGGTTTGAGTTTTTAGAAACTAAAACGAAGATGCTAGAGACACAAATAGCACAACAAGCATCTTCGTCCTCTCGTCAACAAGGCACACTTCCGGGAAAATCCGACATCAATCCACGAGAGTATGCGAATGCTGTGACCTTGAGGAGTGGCAAGGAATATGATGAACCAATCCAACCACAAGGACTCTCTCAATTCACACAATCTGAACCGATTTCAGCCGCACCAATTGATCCACCAATTGCAACAACTTCGGAAGAGCCTCGCAAAACGGGTAATTCTAACCAAACAAAGGTACACAATTCTGAAACTCAAAAATATGTTCCTCCTCTTAGGTTCCTACCTTTTCCACAACGGTTAGTGAAGCACAAACTAGACCAACAATATGCCAAATTCATTGAACAATTGAAAAAACTGAACATGACCATACCTTTCACCGAGGCAATTGCACAAATGCCAACCTATGTCAAGTTTCTCAAAGAAATGTTGTCAAACAAAAAGAAACTTGAAGAGGTCGGAACCATCTCCCTAAATGCGCAATGTAGTGCACTTTTCTTGATCAAACTACCTCCCAAACTTAAGGACCCCGGTAGTTTTACTATTCCATGCAAAATTGGGGAGACCGAATTCAATAATTGTTTGTGTGATTTAGGTGCTAGCGTATGTTTAATGCCAAAAGCGGTTTATGAAAGGCTAGGTCTAGGAGAATTGAAACCAACAAAAATGTCACTCCAATTAGCGGATAGATCCGTTAGATACCCGGTAGGAATTATGGAGGATGCGATTGTCAAAATTGGTAAGTTTTTCATACCGGTAGATTTTGTTGTAGTGGAGATGGAAGAGGATACACAAACTCCCCTTCTATTAGGACGAGATTTCCTAACCACAGCAGGTGCAATCATAGATGTGCGTGATGGAAAGATTTCTTTCCGAATAGGTGATGAAAAGGTTGAATTTAACGTTTTTAAATCTCTCCAATTTCCATCTAATGATAATGATTCGATATGCAGGGTAGATGTTTTAGACTCTATAATTGATGATCATTTAGATAGGATGAAGGAAGAAGAAAAATTGGATGAAATTCTGGAAGAAATCGACAAAGAAACGGCTCAAAACGACGAAAACAACCAATCGTGCGGCTTAGGCAGCCCACACGAAACTTTGCAGAGCCAAGTTTTTGCCGTTTCAACATGCACAACGCCACCGAAGGTCGAACTCAAATCATTGCCAACAACCCTCAAATACAAATCTCTTAGCCCAAATGAGATACATCCCACCATAATCAATGCCGCCTTGAACCAAGAAAAAAAGACGAGGCATTGGCACGACAAACGCATCAGAAGAAGTTTTCAAGAAGGACCATATCAAGTATCACGAGTTTTCGACCATGGTACCTTCGAAATATGGAGCGAAAAAATGAGTTCATTTAAGGTCAACGAACAGCGGCTCAAACATTTCATTCAAGATGAACCGATCATCGAAAAGGAGGCAATTGCCCTCGATGATCCACCACCTTTAAACTGAGCCTCAACAAGTCGAGCTCCCGACGTTAAACCGAGCAACATCTTGTGAGTTTCTATTTTTCTTTTTAATTTCCTCTTCTAGTATCAATTGACACATTGAGGACAATGTTTTGTTTAAGCTGGGGGGAGGGTTAAATGAAAAACTGAAATTCACAATTGTATCTTGCATTTAGTTTAGGCATGTTTAAATTTTTTGTTTAAAACTAGGGTTTTACCTAACCATGAATAGGGTCCAGTCCGACTTGTTAGGATGTTTACCTAGTTTTGTGTCATGCATTTTGTGGATAAATTTGAGTGATTGGCAAAATTAGACGTATTCATGCATACTTTTTTCGAATTTTTGGTAAACCCCTTGGAATAATTTGAAATTACCACATAATTTGGCGAAAAACTTTGTGGAAATAAAGGTGTATGACATTAGGACATTTGGAATTTAAATTGATTAGAGAAGCTATTTAGATTTGGAAATTTTAAGTTTGGAAATATTGGGATATCCCCAAGTATGAAAGAATACTTAGGGATGTGTGTATTCATGATATGTGCATAAATGTTGAGAAATTAGGTAAAATTGAAAAATATGGGAAAATAAAAGGTGACTCCAATGACCTATGTTACGGCTTCATGACGTACTTATGGTTATGAGTCCTTAGCACTCTTGCTCCGCTAGTCTCCCGATAAAATTGACATTCGTGTTAGTGGAAGGGTTAGACTAAGAGCATGCAAAGCACCCTTGAATTAGAACGGTTGGGTACAGTTAACTACTTGTAACTAACCGGTGCTTAAATGAGGATGGGGAAAATAGTGCTAAATCATAAAAGAAAAAAAAAATCAAAGTGAGAAAAATCAAAAGCAACAACAAAGATGTGAATATGCATGTATCAACACACGTAGTCCGCAAAATTTCTAAACCTAAGTTTGATTCAAGCTTGGGGGTATTTGAAAATTCCACGTTTAAGATAGCATTTCTTTTAATCAATTTGGGTAAACAAAGTTCATAAATTCTAGGCCTTTAAGGAAATAAAAGTTAGAGTAATCGAATTGTGGGTTGAGTCATCATTATCCGAGGGTTAAACTTGAAATTTGAGAAATTTGCATGAGAATTTTTAATTTTTGCCAAGATCATACGAATTTTTCATTCGAGAAACATACTTGATATAAGGTGTATCAAAAAGATCGAATTGTAGTCCAAGTTTAGATGTTGCTTGGGGACAAGCAAGGTTCAAGCTTGGGGGTATTTGATAGGTCTAAATTATATATACATTCGATCTAGTTTTAATCACATAATAGCACCAAATATCTTGTATTTTAGTAGAGAATATAATGAAATATATCCAAGAATCAAGTTACTGCCGAAGTCTATTTAAATTACAGGAAATGGAGCAAATTGTAGATCTTCTCGCAAGCTTTCCGAAAAGTGGTAGAACACCGAAAACGGAGTTACGGATCATAAGTTATGCCCGTTTGAATTTCAGAGCAAAACAGGAGAAACCGAGCTGAGTGCGGACGCACTGACCCAGAGTGCGGACGCACTCAGCCATCAGACAGAAAACAGAAAAGTCCGACCGCAGTGCGGACGCACTGACCCGAGTGCGGACGCATTCAGCCGACACACAGTTCGTATTTTGGCCATATCTTTGTCATATGAACTCCGATTTGGGTGATTCAAAGCTTGACGGAACCAGGACAAAGAGATCTACAACTTTCATGAAGGAAACAAATCCAAATTCGGAATGTATAATTCTGTACAGCTGCATCAATGGCCGCATCAGCCTGAAAAGTCTCCCAGTGCGGACGCACTAAGATCCAGTGCGGACGCACTCAGGAAAATTTGCAGAAAATCCATAAAATGAAACTTGGAACAAAAAGGAAAGTTGGAGCCAGTGCGACCCAGTGCGGACGCACTCACCACCAGTGCGGACGCACTGGACTCGCAGACAGACAGAAATTCGCATTTTCAAGAGGTTTTCTATTCTTGGCTTCCAAGGAACCCGTTTTAGAAGGCCAATAATAGGCATGGCAGTCTGAGAAGTGCCCCCACTAACTCCACTCCTATCTTCTAAATTGGGCAAGGCCTTGGCTATAAAAGGAGAAGAATTTCATCTCTCTCATCATCCATTATTGTACATATCCATTATTATATCCATCTTTCCACAAATTGAGAGAGAGAGATCCTGCAGAAATTTTAGAAGGCTTTTCAAGGAAGGAGAAGAAGAAGATTCAAACAAGGAGTCGGCAAGATTGAGGTTTTAGATCTAAGAAAGGGTGTAATCATTTCTTTATCTCATTTCTTATTGTTTTTGCCAATCTTTGTTATGGATCTCTCCAAGAGAGAGTAGTTCTCTTTCTAGGGGTTTAGGTCAATGCATGAACTTGTTTAATTCTATCTTATTCGGATCTTTGTTTTTATTATGATTGTGTTATCGGATTTGATTGTTAATTTCTGTGATTTATTCTTTATGAATTTCATTAGTACTCGTTCCTTTGAGTTCACCTGGTTAGGGTTTATTGAATTGAAGTAGTTTTGAAATCGCGTTGATCGTGTTTTTCCGCTTTAAATTTATTAAATTCCGGCATTGGTCATGAGGAGACTACTAATTGAAACCATAAAGACACACCTTAGGGTTGGGTTAGAAGCGACCGTACTTTGATATCCAATCCGGAACTATAGAAATTAAGGTTAGGATTTTGGTGAAGGACCGAAAGGCGAAGGCAAATCCTAATTAGGACACCTTAGAACAAATATCAATATATGCTTTGAAGCATGAGATTAAATATCCCTCTAGGTTAGTGACAGCCCTAGAATTCGAGGCACATTAATCCATAAAGCGCAAAGTATTTGTATTAATATTTGTTCCAAAGGCTAACATAGGTTAGAAACCTCATCAAATCAAACATGAATTTAAACAAACCGAATAAATAGAATTAGCAAGGGATTGTAGACCGAATACCCCTAGATCTCCTTAAACTTGAAAACAAACCAATCTTTCTTCTCTTTATTTTATTTACATTTATTGTTTGAAACTCCTCTCTTTCGGGTATTGAACCCAACATTAGGATTTTAGAACAAAACCCCCCCCCCACTTTACTTTTATTGTTTTTAATAGTAGTTTTCTTTATTAAAAATTAGTGTTTCCCTCTCTCCCTGCGGATCGACACCTAAATACTACAATCGATAGGTTGTGCGCTTGCAACTAACCTATTCTTTGAGTACGAAGGTTTATAAATTTTAAAGGCAAAAAGAGTACCAAATTCCTATATCTAAAATACTCAACAAGTCCTTCCTCAAGTTATTCTGAAAGCGAAGGAGACTCAGATTCGATCAACATGGATAACCTACCGAACGAATCAATTCACAACAATCCACCATTCAACAATGAAAACGGACAAGATGGCAATGATGATAATGGAGTTCATAATGCAGCGAGACCCAGACTTCTACGAGACTATTGCGTACCGCGCGTGAATGATCCTAACTCAAGCATAAACCCACCAACAGTTACGAACCGTAATTTTGAGATCAAATCTGCTCTCATAAATATAGTTTTGCAACAGCAATTTGGAGGATTTCCAAACGAGGACCCACATCTTCACTTGTCAATTTTTCTTGAAATATGCGAGACGATAAAGATCAATGGAGTCACCGATGAAGCAATCAGGCCAAGGCTATTTCAATTCTCATTAAAAGATAAAGCAAGAGCATGGTTGTTTTCCCTACTGGCCAGCTCCATTCAAACTTGGGACTAATTGTTTAATGTGTTCATTGCAAAATATTTTTCACCTTCCAAAACTTCAAAATTTAGAAAATGCAATTACTAATTTTGAACAAAAAGAGGGTGAATCATTGTGTGAAGCATGGGATAGATACAAAGATATGATAAGGTGTTGTCCACATCTTGGTCTAGAAAAATGGCTGATTGTTCAAACTTTTTATAATGGTCTAAACCCTACCAATATGTTGTCTATTGATGCTTCTGCAGGAGGAGCAATCATGAACAAGGAATCTAACGAGCCTTACAACCTAATTGAAGAGATTGCAATCAACCAACACTACTGGATCCCTGAGCGCAAGAAGTCAACTCCAACACCTGGTGTACACAAAGTCAACGAACTAACCATGTTAAGACCAAAGATTGATGCATTACAATCAGCACTCAACAAACAGACCAAGCAGCGAACGGTAGCAGCAATTAATGCCGCAACAGCATGTGGCTATTGTGGAGGACCGCATGAGATGAATGAATGTACGAATGTGACAGAAACTGAGGAAGAAACAGAGCAAGTAAACGCCGTCGAGAATAGCTTTCGACCTCAACCCGCCTACAATTTGTACCATCCGAATAACCGAAACCATCCAAATCTCTCATACTCAAACAACCAAAGACCCTCTGCACCCCAACAGAACTTCCAACCACAACCCAATTACCAACAAAGATACAACAATTCTCAACTAAATTACCAACCGAGGCAGTACAATCAATCACAGCAACCTGACATCACATCACTAATGGAGAGATTTTTAGAGAAGCAAGACAAGGCGAACGCTAAAATCATGCAAAAGATCGAATCCTTGACAAACCGCAGTAAAGACTTAAAAGATCATATTTCTAAGATGGCAAAAGAACTCTCAAGCATCACATGCGGAAAAGACAAATTTTCGGGCCAACCGAAAGAAAATCCTAAAGAAAGATGCAAATGCATCACACTAAGGAGCAGCACAACTTATAAGGGACCTTCGATGCCCGATCTAACTTTTGATGAAATGCATACAGAACCACCACATTTCGAGGAATACAAATCACAACAATCGGAGCCTCCCGTATTCGAAATGCAAGCGGACCCAATTGAGGAGCAGAATGACACCGTAGGTGGAGACGAACGATAACTCGAACCTGAATACATCGCACCACCATCCTACAAGCCACCTCTGTCATTCCCTTAAAGGCCAGCCAAGCACAAGATGGAGCCACAATTTGCGAGATTCATGGAGACGCTCAAGCAACTACAAGTCAATATCCCCTTCACCGAGGCAACTGTAAGATACCCTCGTATGCTAAGTTTATGAAGGAGATCCTTTCGAACCGCAGCAGACTCTAAGAATTCTCAATAGTGCCGCTCAATCTGAAATGTAGTGCACTTGTGCAAAGCAAATTATCGGCAAAGTTGAAAGATCCAAAAAGTTTCTCAATACCATGCATAATTGGCACAACGAATTTTAAGAGGGCTTTATGTGATTTGGGAGCAAGTGTGAGTCTAATGCCGAAAGTGGTATTCGATAAATTGGGTTGTGGAGAACTCTCACCGACACAAATTGCATTGCAACTGGTTGATCGATCAATTCGATATCCTAAAGGAGTGTTGCTGGATGTACCGATCAAAGTTGAAGACTTTTGGATACCTGGAGATTTTGTTGTGGTTGACATGGAAGAAGATGAACACATTCCAATTATTCTTGGAAAGTCATTCCTCGCCATATGCGGAGCAATGATTGATGTATGAGAAAATTTCACTGAATGTCGGAAAAGACAAGGTGGTCTACGACATAAACAGAGCTCTGAAATACCCTTCTGACATTGATCATGTTTCCAATTTAGGTATCACAGACAAATTTAAAGAGGAGGAATATCCATTCGATAAATTGAGAAAATTCATGAGCATGGAGGAACTGGACGATCTCATGAAGAAAGAATACAATGAAATGCAACTTGAGCAATACACCACCGCTGAACCTGATGAAGCCCACGCTGAAACTTGCGCGAGTTGTGCCACTGTCACAGAAGAGGAACAAGAAGAATCCCCCAAATCTAAAATTTTGCAGTCCGTGTCACCTAACACGGTCAGTAGCAAAGAGAAGAAAAGGGAGAAGACAACTTCTCATCCACAACTCGAGCTCAAACCTCTTCCATCCAACCTCCGCTACGAATTCCTGGGGCCCAACCAAATCTACCTAGTGATTGTCAGTTCTCAGCTCGACAAAGTTCAAGCCGCAAGCTCGTCAACATACTCAAGATGCATCAAAAGGCTATTGGCGACACAATTGATGACCTCAAAGGTCTTAGCTCAACCATTCCCATATACTGCATCCTACTTGAAGATGAGACAATGAAGGAAACGCAAGAATTAGAAGAGAGTTGGCACACACAACCGCATGAAAATAAGCATTCCAATCCTCTGTTGATTTCAATTTCTATCAAACCGGAAGAAACCAAAGTTCCAATAATAGAATCAAAGCCTCTTCCAACAGTTCTCAACATTATCGCATCAAAAAGTTCTTGGGTGACTACGATGCAGTCCATGGTTGGAAGGTGAAGATAAAACATTTCATGGTTCATCCGGAATCTCAATGAAACAAGGGGTCGAGCTAATGACCATAAATAAGCGCTTCTTGGGAGGCAACCCAAGGCCACTTTCTACTTTCTTTTCATTTTTATTTTTACAAAAATTCAAAAATCAACTTATTTCATCTTAAACTGGGATACTAATCACAAGGTTACTAATCTTACATGCGGGAGGAGTTTCTGGAAAAATTTGGTCAAAATATTCAAAGCCCGTCACATAATTTTACTCTCTGGTACGAACCGTATTGAGTCCAATACGGGGTAGGACCCCCAATGCGGATCTACCACTCATTTCATTGCATAAACAAGAAAAGTCAAGAAACCAAGTGCTGGATACGGACCGTATCATCTAATACGGACCATACTCACTTGGCAGAAAATAACCAACTTCTAATTTCTGCGCTCCAAAAACAGAAATTCAAATTTTAACCAAAAATAACTTCCCATGATCTCCACTTCCTGCACTCCCCTGACACCCTTCCACCACTTTATAAACCCTCCATCAAAGTTCCTTTTCAAGAGCAACATTTCAGAAATTTTTTAGAAAAATTCATCATTTGTTTACAGAATCTCTCTAAGTTAGGTTCGTATCGGCCCCGTATCCCCCAATACGGTCCGTAACAGAGCACGAAAATTTAGAGAAAATGGCAAGTAACCACCCCCAGAACTCCAACCCTCCAACCACAGATGAAGGATCCCTACTCTCAACAATAGAGATTCAGTTTGCCAATCGAAAGGAGTACGATCGCACCCAACAAATGTTAGATCGCACCATTGCAAACAACAAGGCAATGTGCGTGAATACGATAAAGGTTCTTGTTTGTTTCGACTATGTGCGGGTATCCCTCAACAACATCAATCTGTGGGATCTAGCGAACCGACTGAGAGTCACAAGATCATACGAAGGCCAACAATCAAATTCCTATCCACTTTGCAAACTGACGGCGACAAGATCAAATACCGCCTCCTCAACCGCCCTTTCGAAATCACCATGGAAGAATTCTGCATCGCACTCTCAATCCCCAATGGTGGCAAAACTGAACTTGGCAGGAGAGAAAAGCGGATGAAATATTGGGAGACCATAGCAATGGATGAGAGAAAGGTCTATCGAAAGGATTCGCACTCATCGCGAGCATTGAACTAAGGTACATCCATATCATTCTCTCGAATTCAATTTTTCCAACAGGTGAGGACAATACAGAGGTCAAGGAGAGGGATATCTACATTATGAGATGCATGAAGAGTCACAAACACCAACCACACCTCGGCTATCACATCCTCCACCATCTCAAATCGGTGACCGATGATGAGAAGAACAACCATGTGGTCACGGTCGATTGCTTTGCAACTCTCCTCGCACATCACCACAACATGAAACTAAATAGTGAGAATGAAGTGTACGGATCACCCCACCTCAACATGAATTTCCTCGTCAACAACAACCATGTTCAAGCCTTATTCAATGCACTGACGGGAGATATTAAATACATGCTGAAAATTAGCGAAGGCATGACTCTACACATAGGGACCGACAAAGGCTCGTTCAAATTCGGTTATGAATCTGAAAATGATAAAATAAGTGAACATAAGGAAGAACCAATCGAAGAAGAACACATCGAAGAAGAGCCCATGGAGGAAACAAACAGCGCACCACCACGCCACCTCCATGACATGGCATTTGTAACGTATCTCATCCCTCTACGTGACAACAGCAATGGGGCGAACACAAACTCAATGCCCACGATCACACCCACCGGCTGGGATCAAGAAACCACAGTGTCACAACAAGAGAGCCCGGTCCAACCGCGCGCTATGCCAATAACACGCTTGAAAATCTGAAAAAGCACACTAAATACTTAAGAGGATTACATGGAGAACGTGAACAAGAAGCATGAAAACTTCTACGAATCCTGTCTCTCGAAAGGAATTCCATTCACCCCACCACCACCTCTTTCCAATGAGTAATATGTGAGATCTTTCTTATCTCTATCTCTTTTGATTAATTTAATGCATTGAGGACAGTGCAAAATTTTAAGCGTGGGGGTAAGGGTAAGAAAACTTAGTTTAGGATTGCATTGTATCTAGAATCATTGCATGTAGGACCCTTGTTTTTATTTTTCGCTAGCAGTTTTACTTAATCTGAATTGTTTCTTAAGGCTTAACCACGAGAAATGAGATGAATGATTAAGGTTTTTATCTAGCGTGATTGTAGACGTTTGCATTGATAGGAGCATATAATTTAGGAGTAGCTTGCATGTAGGTTAATCAAATAAGGAATTGTTTTCAATTAACTTAGGCTAGGATTTAGACAATTGGCCATGATACAAAAATTCAGAATTTTTAAATTAATTAGTGACCTCAAAGTGAACAATTAATTGCTAACCATGAATGTTGACCAAAACCGCAAACCTTAGAATTTTTTATTGTTGAGTAATTTATTTTTGCAAAGTCTCTTAAGTTTGAAAGTGTTCTAGAATACCCATTTATTATAGATAGACCCCTAGCGAAACTATGCAATAATTCATTGTATGAATGAATACTTGAAATTGTGTGTAATCATGGTACTTGTGACACAAAAATATTTACTTGTACAAATCTTTAATTTTCAGAAAAACAGAAGAAAAAAATACAAAAAAATCAGAAATAAGAAAAATAAAAAAAATAGAAAATTTTAGAAAAAAAAATATAGAATAAAAGATGGAGGATAGAGGATAGAAAAAAGAGTACGGGTGCCTACGCAAGACTGGTTACCAATAGGCTCGACAAAACCTCCCATATTTTAATTTTGTGCATATTTAATTTTTCAAAAAATTGTCACAAGTACCAACACACTTAGTTGTCATACTTTGCTCTAATCACTTAAGAAGAAAAATCAAAATTAATATCATTAGAATTCCTATTGAATGGAAGGGATCCGTTTATCATCAAAGGGGAAATTAATACTCTCAAATTTAGGGATATGTGTGAAGGGAATTGTCCAATAATAATTTTTCTAAGGAATGCACAATGAGGCCAATCATGGGGTGAATAAATTGTTCAAGGGAGAGGTCATGAATATTTTTGAAGTTCTAAATTTTTAATGTTATGTCAATTGTACCAAGCCCAAGTTCTAGTTTAATTTAAAGCAAGTCTTTGAGATTGTATGGTTTACCCTAGACCGGACCTTTGACTAGCTAGGATGTCGTTGCTTGAGGACAAGCAACAATTCAAGTTGGGAGGCGTGATCAGAGTCAAAATAATGATGAATTATGTAGGGTTTTGGCTTAGGTTTTGCATATTATCTCACACTAATATTTAATTAATTAGAGGAAAAATCTACTGTGACCCTTATTTATGTTTTATCGCAGGAAACATGTTTTGGGACTATTTTACATCAAATGGAGCAAGAATCAGGTCAATCGGATAAGTGACGCTCATCGACTAAGTCTCTATTATGACCCGCATTGACTGATACGGACCTAGCCGGATACGGATCAGGAGATAGCGCGATACGTATTAAACCCCTCAGCGACATGGGCTGGATACGGACCGTACCAGCCAGTACAGTCTGTAACCAAGGCGTCCTTTGGGGAATAACTGCTCCAGCTGTATCCAGATCAGGTTTCTTGGCCTCCACTCATCTCCAGACGTCCCCTCACTCCTATATAAAAACTCTGGACATAAGAAGAAGACATCTTTGTAATTTTGGTTAAATTTGATTAAGTGAGAAAGAGAGGAGTGTTGTAACCATGCCGTTCCGCGGCTAAGTTCTTTTCTTAGAGGCTAGGCAGTAAACCTTGTTGATTGAAATGCTTTTGTGATTTATTCTTCCTTCAACTGATTTCGATGATCTAGTTTAATCCATTTGGGTAGTAACAATACTTTAATGATAAGAGAAACTATAATGGACGAGTCAGCCAAGTTGGGAGCCATTAGATTTATGAAGAAAACCTTAGCAGGAAAACTATAAATCTGAACAACAAAATGCGAGCCAAGTTCTGTCATTTGCGTAAGGTAACTTACAGTGTCCTATGTAGTAACTTGTGTATTTTAGAGATCTATCATTTGCGTAAGGTAACTCGTAGTGTCCTATGTAGTATCTCGATGGAAATCCCATCATTTGCATAAGTAACTCGCAGTGTCCTATGTAGTGTCTTCCATAAACAACAACAGGAAATCAGATCCGACAGAAGTAGAATATCAAAGAGGATTGAGTAGCAATGGTGTGCCGAAACCCTAGAAATTCTCATCTCTATCTTAATTTTAATTACTTTTAATTGTTGCCAAATTTACATTGATCACAACTTGAATTCTCAAATTTTCAGATTTTGTCTAGCCTTTCGAAAGATTGTGATTTGATCGCTCAAGACTCTAAACCAATATCCCTGTAGATCGACCTCGATTATACTACTCGATAGAATTGTGCGCTTACAATTCGAACCATTAGCATTTCTGAGTTTATAAATTTTAAAAGATTACATCGCTCACTTTTGGGTGATCAACACGCGCTAAAGATTCTCTGCTTTTGGAAATGCAACCTCGATCTAAATTAAAAAACAGAGTGGATATAAATCAGAATATTGGAAAGCAGTTAAGGACATCAATATTATTTTTTATTTAAAGATGAATTTCATAGATCTCCCTAAAAAGATTTCAACATTACTTATTTTTCTCTCCAAATTAATAATTACATATTTATCCTTTAATTGTAGCAACTTACATATTTGCCCTGTATAACTCTATAATATATCAAATATATTCAAAAAAGTAAAATAATGATATTTAAAACCTATAATTCACTTATAAACCATTATACCCTTTCTTTTTTCTCCTTGCCTTTCTCTCTTTCTCTGTCTGAGTATCTACTGAGATCCTTTTCGTAAATTTTTTTCTCTTCACGTCAAACACTCCAAAAGACCCACCATAAATTTCTTCTAAACACCGTCCATGTCACCAAAAACCTTTCGCTCCAGCGTTGACAAATAAATTCTGAGTTAACTAGCTACCACGTCTTTGTATTATAATTATGCATATCTATTCGAATTTTGGAACTCAACCTAATTATTATGGTAAAAATTAAATACATTTCAAAGAAATAGTCTTTGATCTAGTGGAAAAATGCAACACCCTCCGTGTGGGAGGTCGTGGGTTCTTAATCCGGATAGGGATTCTTTATGGACAATTAAAAGGAAGTTGGTAGGCTAAACCTCCATCTTTTTATTAAAAAAAATTAAATCTATTTCTGAATTTTGATATTGCATCAAAAAAGTATTGTCCCTAACGACATCTAGAAGGTGGCGTGAATATGGGGCTATATAAAAATTTAAACCCTATCGGTTAAGTATTGACATATAAAATTAAATCTATGTGCAAGTGTGTGTTAATGTGTAGTTCTTGGCAGAATCAAGAACTTGTAAGTATAGTAAACATAAATAAAGTGCACCAACTAAAGAGCCTACGTCTCCGGGGCATGGCGACCTAATCTGGGTGCACCTTTCTATTACCCAAGAAGAAAAAAAATACAAGTTGGACAGGCGAGACAACACTTCAACGGTCCAAAGAACAGAGAAGTGAGCACTAAAGGCTTAAACAGAGAAAGGAGCACACACGGCTCAAGAGCAAGCACAACAGCTTGGAGTAGGCGAGCAACAAAGGCTCTAAGTCCAGACACTCACTGACTATCACTCTAATCTCACAATGATCAATTTAGGTGAAGTGTATTTGAGGTTGCTGGAAGATATAGATGGTTTAAACACAAGCAACAATGGACTGAATAAACCTCTCAAAGGATTTCAAAAGTAAAGGCACAAAGGCTATATTCTATTGATTAATGAGGCAATGAACAAACCCTCTATTTATAATGAAATTACGGAATCTCATTAATAGTGAAACAAATATAAGGTTTTTATTCACACCCGCAGTGATAGTGTTAACTTCACTACGGCTGATGCAGATCTCAAGATCTGCAGGATTAGGATTTGTCAGGTTTACTTGTGCTTAGTTTCCACTATTGACTTGCCTGGTAAATTTGAAATTTGAATTTGATTTTCTGCCTTACAACGGTTAGACTCAGGTAGTAATTCTACTTTACCATATTTTTGGACATAAACTAAAAATAATAAAATGAAAATGGTAAAGTATGGTCTAATATTCATAATCTTGATCTCCATGATCTTCATAATTCAACATCCAATAAATATCCGACCATTGCAAATTGCTCGTGTGAATCATCATGTATCAAATTATTCTTTATAATTCGTGTAAATTATGTATCCGATTATCTTGTACAACTTGTTACATCAACTTGTCATGATATGTATTTTTGACTTGCTTTGACAATTAAACCTACAAACATCTCAAACAAAGAAACTATATAATTCAAGGTTTATATGTTTTGCAAATTAGTCAAACATCATAGAAGATTGCTTACAACAACAATCTCTTCCTTTTGACGATTTGCAAAACATATACCATTAGCAAATGCATAGTTTTTATTTCCCACATATATAATTTTTTTTTGTTTTCTCGTGTTTGTTTGTGTTTTTCTTTTCAATAGTTTTTATACCAATGCACCTTGCGTCTTCTCCCCCTTTTTAGAAATCAGACAAAAGGAAGAGAATAACACAGGATAGGATACTCCCCCTCAACTTATGCACTCCTCCTTAATTTGATAATATATGTAAATTATGGTATAAAAATAATTCAATAACTCTAAATTTTACAGTTCTAAATATGCAAAGAGCAGTTTTATCACAACAATATAACAATTAAAGCACTAACTTTATGCAATTAGTTATGAATAACAACAATTGTAGCGTTTCAACTATCGATTTCGAACTGGATATGACTAAACTATTTTCAATTGTATTTCGTTGAGAATTTTTCTTAACTGATTGCTATGCTAATTAGCTAACATCCTTAATCTTAAGTCTATTATTACAATCATTAAATCAACCGACGAAATAATAATTTAAGTTATCACAGTTCATATCCAAATTATCATATATAACGAATGTGATCAAGTATTTTCTTTAACAACAATTTGAACAATTTGAACATGAACTGTTAAATTATCTCCCCCTTTAATTATTTGTCAAATCGAGATATAAGGGGAGCATATATATTATCATGGCTCTGGTTTAGTTGAGATTTAGGAACCCAAACAAACCTTGATTTGTTATTTTCCTTTCTAAATCTACAATTCAATGTGGCCAGTTTTACAACAGTAATGGCAAAAGGTTGTAGAATTTATGTAAGGAATTGTATCAGTAGTGCAATTGTTTTGCAAATGACCTATTGATCTTTGAGCCCGAGTCCTTAGTTTCCACACCGACTGGTTATTATTTTGATATGTAACATTTTTATTTCTATAATTGTAGGACTCAATTCTTGGAATGTCAGGGAACATCTCTGGGTGATTCATTTATTTGGGTACCTGTTTGATAAATATTTTTATTTTTGTAGGACTTAGTTTTATAAATATTATTGTTATAAGACTTGTACCATACACCATTCCTAAAACAATTTTTATTTGACCCTTTTTGATTAAAAGTTGTAATTTTTCTAGACTCAAAAATGTGTATTGTTTGTTATCAAAACCTAGTCCTAAACAATTTTGTTTATTAAAAATTTGAGTATGTTTTCCTTTTTCTGTTGGGCTTTGTGAGGATCTGAATTCAAATAAGGATTTACCCTTCTCGCATCTAATACCAATTTGATCCCTCACATAATTACAAGGATCTATCCTAATGACATACTGAAATTCATTGGGTGATCTTAAGGCCCTTTTCTCGGTCTCTAAAGTTTGAATTTTTATTTTTAACTCTTGAATTTCTCCTAAATGTGATTTGCAATTTTCACTTTTAGTTAGGACTTTTAATTTAGACTCACAATCATTAAGTTTAAATTCTAAAACTTTATTAAGAAATTTATCCCATTTAGATTTTTATTTTCATTTTGTAATTTATCAATTTTCAACCTTAATAATTCAACTTCACCTACATGTGACTGACTCTTGTGTGACTCGTGTGATACCGACTCAAGTACCTTTACCTTAGACTCATACTCAAGAATCTTAGATCTTAATTTTGGGATATGATCATCTCTTCTAATCAAAGCGACAGTGGACTAGTTACAGTTTGGCTTGTAAGATTCTTGTTAAACAAAATGCTTGACTCATTGGTTTGTTTGTCTAAGTTGGTCAAGTTAATTTTGGTATCAATAATCATGTCATAATTTTTGGTTAATTCAATATGACATTCATTATAATTTAAACTTTGATTTAGGGCTAACTCATTAGCTAAGCTTGTTGAGGCTTCATTTATCTCATCTGCATCTTCCTTGTAGTTGATGAATGACAACAAGTAGAATGTGAAAAACTACCAGTACAAGATAAAAGAAAACAAGAAGAAAATTGAATACAGTAGTAGATAAAAAACAACTAGTAGAACGTGAAAGAAAAAGAGTACACGATGTAAGACAACTAGTACAAGATGAAATACATCTAGTAGAAGATGAAAAATAACTAGTAGTAGATGAAAGACAACTAAAAGAAATGAAAGTCAACCAGTAGAGCATGAAATGTCTAGTACAAGATGAAAGACAACTAGAAAAATATAAATGACAACTAGAAGAACATGAAAGAGAACTAGAAAATCATGAAAAACAACTAGTAGAATATGAAAACTAGTAGGTGATGAATGACAACCAGTAGATCGTGACATACAACATGTAGAACATAAGAGACAACCAGTACAAGATGAAAGACAATTAGAAGAAGATATCAAAAACTATTTGAGGTAGAAGTAATAAAATCAGTAGTAGAAGAAAGATAAATAGTAGAACACGAAAGACAACTAGTAGAAAATGAAAAACAACCAGTAGAAGATGAAAGATAACTAGAAGAAAATTAAAGACAACTAGTAGAACATGAAAGACATCTAGTAGAAGATGAAATACAACCAGTAATAAATGAAAGACAACCAGTAGAACACGAAATAAAATAAGTACAAGATGAAAGACAATAAGAAGAAGATGTATAACTACTAGAATATGAAAGACTATTAGTACAAGTTGAAAGACAACTAGAAGAAAATTAAAAATAACTAGAAGAAGATGAAATACAACCATTAGTAAATGAAAGACAAACAGTCGAATATGAAAGACAACCAGTAGAACATGAAAGATAACTAGTACAACATGAAAGATAACCAGTACAACGTGAAAGACAACCAGTACAAGATGAAAGACAACTAAAAGAAGATAAAAGACAACTTGTAGAACATGAAAGACAACAATAAGAAAATGAAATACAACCAGAAGTAGATGAAATACAACTAGTTGAATGAGAAATACAAACAATACAAGATGAAAGACAACTGGAAAAAGATAGAATACAACCAACAATAGATGAAAAACTACCAGTAGAATGTGAAAGACAATGAGTACACAACGTAAGACAACAAAATGAGGCGAAAAACATCTAGTAGAAGATAAAAAATAACTAGCAGTAGATGAAAGACAACTAAAAGCAGGTGAAAAACATCTAATAGAAGATGCGAAATAACTAGCAGTAGATGAAAGACAACTAGAAGAAATGAAAGAATACCAGTAGAACGTGAAAGACAACTTCAAGAAGACGAAATACATCCAGTAGAACAAGAAAGACATCAAGACAAGATGAAAATCAACGAGTAGAAGATGAAAAAATAACTAGTAGAATATGAATGACAACAAAATGTAGATTAAAGACAACCAGTACAGAATGAAAGACAACTAGAAGAACATGAAAAACAATCAATACATGAATAAGGACAATTAGAAGAACATGAAAAACAACTAGTAGAAGATGAAATACAACCATTAGTAAATGAAAAACAACCAGCAGAACATGAAAGACAACCAAGACAAGATGAAAGACAACTAGAAGAAGATGAAATTCATCCAGTAGAGCATGAAAGACAACCAGTACAAGATGAAAAATAAATAGTAGAAGATGAAAGACAACTAGTAGAATATGAATGACAACTAGAAGAAGATGAAAGACAACTATAAGAACATGAAAAACAACTAGTATAATATGAAAACTAGTAGTTGATGAATGACAACCAGTACAACATGAAAAGCAACTAGAAGAAGATGAAAAACTAGTAGAGGTAGAAGAAAGACAAACCGTACAACATGAAAGACAACCAGTATAAAATGAAAAGCAACCAGTAAAAGATGAACGATAAATAGAAGAAAATGAAAGAGAACTAGTAGAACATGAAAGACAACTAGTAGAAGATAAAATACAACCAACAACCAATAGAACATGAAAGACAACCAGTACAAGATGAAAGACAACAAGAAGAAGATGTATAACAACTAATAATATAATATGAAAGACTACCAGTATAAGATGAAATACAATTAGAAGAAGATGGAAAACAACTAGTAGAAAATAAAATACAACAAGAAGAAGATGAAATACAACCATTAGTAAATGAATGACAACCAGTAGAAAATGAAAGATGACCAGTACAAAATAAAAGACAACGAGAAGAAGATGAAATACAACCACTAGTAGATGAAAAACAAACAGTAAAACTTGAAAGACAACCAGTAGAAAATTAAAAACAACTATTAGAAGATGAACAACTAGAAGAAGATGAAATACAACTAGAAAAAAATGGAATACTCTCTGTAGTGGATTAAAAACAACTAGTAGAATGTGAAAGGCAACGAGTACACAATGTAAGACAAATAGAAGAAGATGAAAAACATTTAGTAAAAGATGAAAGACAACTAGAAGAAGATGAAAGACAACTAGTAGAACTTAGAAGACAACCAGTACCAGATGAAAAATAGAAGGTGAAAAACTAGTAGAATATGAATGACAACTAGAAGAAAATCATAGATAACCAATACAACATGAAAAACAACCCAGTACAACATGAAAGACAACCACTACAAGATGAAAAACAAATAGTAGAAGATGAAAAACAACTAGTAAAATATGAATGACAGCTTGAAGAAGATGAAAGACAACTAGAAGAACATGAAATACAACTAGAAAAAGATGAAATACAACTTGAAGAAGATGAAATACAACTAGAAGAAGATGGAATACAACCAGTAGTAGATGAAAAACAACTAGTAGAACGTGAAAGACAAATGAGTACACGATATAAGACAACTAGAAGAAGATGAAAAACATGTAGTAAAAGAAGAAAGACAACTAGAAGAACATGAAAAACAACCAATACATGATGAAAACAACTAGAATAACATGAAAAACAACTAGTAGAAGATAAAAACTGGTAGTTGATGAAGTACAACCCGTAGAACGTGAAAGTCAACCTGTAGAAACAACTAGTATAAGATAAAAAACAACTAGAAGAAGATGAAAAACTACTAGATGTAGAAGAAATATAACTAGTAGTAGAAGAAAGACAAATTGTAGAACATGAAAGACAACCAATTAAAAATTAAAAACAACCAGTAGAAGATGAAAGATAACTAGAAGAAAATGAAAGACAACTAGTAGAACTTGGAAGACAACCAGTACCAGATGAAAAATAGAAGGTGAAAAACAACTAGTAGAATATGAATGACAACTAGAAAAAGATGAAAGACAACTAGAAGAACATGAAAAACAGCTAGTTTGAAAACTAGTAGTTGATGAATGACAACCAGTAGAACGTGATCCAGTACAAGATGAAAGACAACTAGAAGAAGATGAAAAACTACTAGAGGTAGAAGAAATAAAATCTGTAGTAGAAAAAAGACAAACAGAAGAACATGAAAGACAACCTGCAGAAAATGAAAAACAACAAGTAAAAGATGAAAAATAAAAGACAACTAGTAGAGCATGAAAAATATCTAGTAGAAGATGATATACAACCAGTAGTCAACGAAAGACAACTAGTAGAACATGAACGACAACCAGTACAAGATGAAAGACAACAAGAAGAAGATGAACAACTAATAGAATGTGAAAGACTACCAGTACAAAATGAAATACAATTAGATTAAGATGAAAAACAACTAGTAGAAGATTAAATATAACTAGAAGAAGATAAAATACAACATTAGGAAATGAAAGACAACAAGTACAAAATAAAAGACAACGAGAAGAAGATGAAATACAACCAGTAGTATATGAAAAACAAACAATAAAACTTGAAAGACAACCTGTAGAAAATTGAAAACAACTAGTAGAAGATGAAATAAAACTAGAAAAAGATGACAACTAGAAGAAGATGGAATACTACCAATAGTAGATGAAAAACAACTAGTAGAATGTGAAAGGCAACGAGTACACAATGTAAGACAAATAGAAGAAGATGAAAAACATCTAGTAAATGATGAAAAATAACTTGCAGTAGATGAAAGACAACTAGAAGAAATAAAAAACAACCAGAAGAACATCAAAGATAACCAGTACAAGATGAAAGATAACTAGAAGAAGATGAAAGACAACATGTACAACATGAAAAACAAATAGTAGAAGATGAAAAACAACGAATTCATGATAAAAGACAACTAGAAGAACAAGAAAAACAAGGAGTAGAAGATGAGAGAACTTGTAGTAGATGAATGACAACAAGTAGAATGTGAGAAACAACAAGTACAAGATGAAATACAACTAAAAATAGATAAAATACAACTAGAAGAAGATGGAATACAACTAGTAGTAGATGAAAAGGAACTAGTAGAACGTGAAAGACAATGAGTACACGATGTAACACAACTACAAGAAGATGTAAGACAAATAGAAGAAGATGAAAAACACCTAGTAGAAGATGAAAAATAACTAGCAGTAGATCAAAGACAACGAAAATATAAGAATTCAACCAGTAGAACACGAAAGACAACCAGTACAAGATGAAAGACAACTAGAAAAATATGAATGGCAACTAAAAGAAGATGAAAGAGAACTAGAAAAAGATTAAATAGAACTAGAAGAACATGAAAAACAACTGTAGAATATGAAAACTAGTAGTTGATGAATGACAACCATTAGAACGTAAAAGACAACATGTAGAACATTAGAGACAACTAGTACAATATGAAAGACAATTAGAACAAAATATCAAAAACTACTAGAGGTAGAAGAAATAAAATCAGTAGTAGAAGAAAAACAAATAGTAGAACACGAAAGACAACCAGTAGAAAATGAAAAACAACCATTAGAAGATGAAAGATAACTAGAACAAAATGAAAGACAACTAGTCAAAAATGAAAGACATCTAGTAGAAGATGAAATACAACCAGTAGTAAATGAAAGACAACCAGTAGAACACGATATGACAACCAGTAGTAAAATGTACAAGATGAAAGACAATAAGAAGAACATGTATAACAACTACTACAATATGACAGACAACTAGAAGAAAATAAAAAAGAACTAGTAGAGGATGAAATAAAACTAGAAGAAGATGAAATACAACCATTAATAAATGAAAGACAACCAGTAGAACATGAAAGACAACCAATACAAAATGAAAGATAACTAGAAGAAGATGAAATACAACCCGTACTAGAAAACATGATGTATAACAGTACAAGAAAACCAGTACAAGATGAAAGACAACAAGAAGAAGATGTATAACAACTAATAATAGAATATGAAAGACTACCAGTACAAGATGAAATACAACTAGAAGAAGATGAAATAGAACCATTAGTAAATGAAGGACAACTAGTAGAAATGAAAAACAACAAGTACAAAATAAAAGACAACGAGAAGAAGATGAAATACAACCACTAGTAGATGAAAAACAAATAGTAAAACTTGAATGACAACCAGTAGAAAATTAAAAACAACTATTAGAAGATGAAAGACAACTAGACGAAGATGAAATACAACTAGAAAAAAATGGAATACTCTCAGTAGTGGATTAAAAACGACAAATAGAAGAAGATGAAAAACATCTTGTAAAAGATGAAAAATAACTTGCACCAGATGAAAGACAAATAGATAACCAGTACAACATGAAAAACAACCAGAAGAAAACTTATAGTAGAAAATATAAAACAACCAGAAGAAAAATCAAAGATAACCAGTACAACATGAAAAACTACCAATACATGACAAAAAAACAACTAGAAGAACATGAAAAATGAGTAGAAGATGAAAACTTGTAGTAGATGTATGATAACAAGTAGAATGTGAGAAACAACCATTACAAGATGAAAGACAACTAGAAGAAGATGAAATACAACTAGAAGAAGATGGAATACAACTAGTAGTAGATGAAAAACAACTAGTAGAACGTCAAAGACAATGAGTACACGATGTAAGACAACTAGAAGAAGATGAAAAACTTCTAGTAGAAGATGAAAGACAACTAGAAGAACATGAAAAACAACCAATACATGACGGAAACAACTAGAATAACATGAAAGACAACTAGAAGAACATGAAAGAACATGAAAAACAATCAATACATGATGGAAACAACTAGAATAACATGAAAGACAACTAGAAGAACATGAAAAACAGCTAACAGAACATGAAAGACAACTAGTAGAACATGAAAGACAACTAGTTTAAAATGAAAAACAACCAGTAGAAGATGAAAGATAACAAGAAGAAAATGAAAGACAACTCGTAGAAGTTGAAATACAACTAGTCGTACATGAAAGACAATCAGTGAACGTGAAAGATAACCAGTACAACATGAAAGACAACCATTAGAATGTGAAATACAACCAGTACAAGATGAAAGATGAAAGACAATTAGAAGAAGACTAAAGACAACCAGCAGAACATGAAAGACAACGAGAAGAAGATTAAATACAACCAAAAGAAAATCAAATACAACCAATACTAGATGAAAGACAACCAGTAGAACGTGTAAAACAACAAGTACAAGATGAAAGACAACTAGAAGAAAATGAAATACAACTAAAAGAAAATGGAATACAACTAAAAGAAAATAGAATACAACCAGCAGTAGATGAAACACAACTAGTAGAACTTGAAAAACAACCAGTATAAAATGAAAGACATCTAGAACAAGATGAAATACAACTAGAACAAGATGGAATACAACTAGAAGAAGATGGAATACAACCAGTAGAACATGAAAAATAAAAAGTACAAGATGAAAGACAACTAGAAGAAGATGAAATACAACCATTAGTAGATGAAAAACAACTAGTTGAACGTGAAAAGCAACCAGTATAAGATGAAAGACAACTAGAACAAGATGAAATACATTAGAAGAAGATGAAAGACAACTAGAAGAAGATGGAATACAACCAGTAGTAGATGAAACACAACCAGTAGAACGTGAAAAAGAACCAGTAGAAGATGAAAGACAACTAGAACAAGATGAAATACAGCTAGAAGAAGATGAAATACAACTAGAAGAAGATCGAATACAACCATTAGTAAATGAAAAACAACCAGTAGAACGTGAAAAATAATGAGTACACAATGTAAGACAACTAAGAGAAGATGAAGAACATCTAGTAGAAGATGAAAAATAACTACCAGTCGATGTAAGACAACTAGAAGAAATGGAAAACAACCAGTAGAACAAGAAAGACAACTAGTACAAGATAAAAGACAACATGAAGAAGTTGAAATTCATCCAGTTGAACATGAAAGACAATCAGTACAAGATGAAAAGCAAACAGTAGAAGATGAAAAACAACTTGTAGAATATGAATCATCTAGTAGAAGATGAAATACAACCAGTAGTAAACGAAAGACAACCAGTAGAACATGAAAGACAACCAGTACAAGATGAAAGACAACCAGAAAAAAAATGAAAGACAACCAGCTAAACACAAAAGACAACGAGAAGAAAATTAAATACAATTTGAAGAAGATGGAATATAACCAGTAGTAGATGAAACACAACCAGTAAAACGTGAAAAACAACCAGGACAAGATGAAAGACAACTAGAACAATATGAGAGACAACTAGAAGAAGATGAAATACAACTTGAAGAAGATGGAGTACAACCAGTTGTCGATGAAAGACAACCAGTTGTCGATGAAAGACAACCAGTAGAACATGAAAAACAACAAGTACAAGATGAGAGACAACTAGAAGAAGATGAAATACAACTAGAAGAAGATGAAAAATAACTAGCAGTAGATGAAAAACAACTAGAAAAAAGGAAAATCAACCAGTATAACATGAAAGACAACCACTACAAGATGAAAGACATTTAGAAGAATATGAAATTTAATCTAGTAGTACATAAAAGACTACCAGTACAAGATGAAAAACAAATAGTAGAATATGAATGACAACTAGAAGAAGATGAAAGACAACTAGAAAAACATGAAAAATAACTAGTAGAATTTGAAAAGTAGTAGTTAATGAATGACAACCAGTAGAATGTGAAAGACAACCTGTATAACATTAGAGACAATCAGTACAAGATGAAAGACAATTACAAGAAGATATGAAAAACCAGAGGTAGAAGAAAGACAAACAATAGAACATAAAAGACAACTAGTATAAAATGAAAAACAACATGTAGAAGATGAAAGATAACTAGAAGAAAATGAAAGACAAATAGTAGAAGTTGAAAGACAACTAGTAGTAGATGAAAGACAATTACTAGAACGTGAAAGATAGCCAGTACAACAAGAAAGACAACAATTAGAACGTAAAATATAACCAGTACAAGATGAAAGACAACTAGAAGAAGACGAAAGACAACTAACAAAACATGAAAGACAACGAGAAGAAGATTAAATACAACTTGAAGAAAATAAAATACAACTAGTAGAACGTCAAAGACAACAAGTAAAAGATGAAAGACAACTAGAAGAAGATGAAATACAATTAGAAGAAAATGGAATGCAACCAGTAGTAGATGAAAAACAACTAGTAGAACGTGAAAACAAACAGTACAAGAAGAAAGACAACTAGAACAAGATGAAATACAACTAGAAGAAGATGAAATACAACCAGTAGAACACGAAAAACAACAAGTACAAGATTTTGACAGCTAGAAGAAGATGGAATACAACCAGTAGTAGATGAAAAACAAGCAGTAGAACGTGAAAGACAACCTGTATAACATTAAAGACAATCAGTACAAGATGAATGACAATTACAAATAGATATGAAAAACTAGAGGTAGAAGAAAGACAAACAATAGAACATAAAAGACAACTAGTATAAAATGAAAAACAACCTGAAAGATAAACTAGAATAAAATGAAAGACAACTAGTAGAAGTTGAAAGACAACTAGTAGTAGATGAAAGACAATTAGTGGAACGTGAAAGATAACCAGTACAACAAGAAAGACAACCATTAGAACGTGAAATATAACCAGTACAAGATGAAAGACAACTAAAAGAAGACGAAAGACAACTAACAGAACATGAAAGACAACGAGAAGAAGATTAAATACAACTAGAAGAAAATAAAATACAACCAGTAGAACGTGAAAGACAACAAGTACAAGATGAAAGACAACTATAAGTAGATAAAATACAATTGGAAGAAAATGAAATACAACCAGTAGTAGATGAAAAACCCAGTGACCGATCAACCAGCACATGCGGCAGCTCAGCAGATGGTGAACCCGGCAGCCCCACACGTCTTAAATACTGAAGAAGAATGGCTTTCCTATCTTAGCAGCCCAATTGACCGGGCTGGCAACGGGGAAGAGGTTAGATGTTTCGAAAACTTTTACACAGAACCAATGGAACAACAGCACCATGCACTAAATGAAGAGGGGGAGGGTACATTCTCAACTCAAGTTCAAAACACACTGAATGGGGTTGAAGGCCGGTACATGCAACTGCCTACAATGGATTATGTTCCTAATAGCATGCAAGGCTTGGAAAAAACTTAATGCAAGGATCACCAATTTTTGAAGAAGGACATGCTAGCTCCACTCAGCCAAGAAGGTCCGCAAGGTTATTATCCAAAAACAAAGGTGTGTATGTCAATTCTTTGGAGAAGGCACGTATTACTCAAGGTTATGCTCATGGGGATTCAACTCAAAAGCAAAGCAAGAAAAGGAAGATAAAATCCAGCAACCTGGAGAATGAAGAATACATGAAAACTTTCAATCCTTTGAGCATTGAACATGCTGAGGCAGTGGTGTTTACTACTGGAGTACAAATTTTATGAAGAATTGCAAAAGGCGATTGAAGAGGTTCTAAAGAAGGATGGTCATCAGGGTACTTAAAAGTCAAATTACAAGTACCCGATCAGTGCCGTTTGGAGTCTATATAAGGTTTTAAATGTTTAGTTTAAATTTTACTTATGTCAAGTTGGGGAGGATCCGACTTTGTTTAGGGGGTTTACAATTTCTGTTATTTCAAGGAAATATGTATCAAAATGGCACTAGCACCAAAGCCAGAGAAAGTATTAATGAGAAGTTCTTAGTATATGGTTGTTATCTTAAGTTCTCATGAATTATACACAAAAATACAATTTTCTTAGTTGGAATGTCCGGGGTCTTAATATGCGTAACAAGAGATTGGCGGTGAGACAAACAATAATATTGGAAAATCCCGATGCGGTGGTTCTACAAGAAACAAAGCTGCAGCTCATCTCAAATCAGCTTGTTAGAGAAATTTGTGGGTACAGAATTGATGCATATCGGGTCTTAGAGTCTATTGGCACAAGGGGAGGTATTATTCTGGCGGTTCAATCAAGGGAATTAATACAGTGTCTCATATTGAGTACAATGGAGATCAATATACTGATCAAAGGGCAAAAGCACAAGCTTTTTTTCAACACTTCATCAAATTAATGGGAGCCGAATCAACTTCAACACCGGATATCTACTGGACAAACTTGTACCCGAATCAACATGATCTACAACACTTAGCACAAGAGATATCACTCCAGGAAATCAAGGATGTCATTCACCAATGGCCGTCGAATAAAAGTCCGGGTCCGGATGGATTCACGGGAGAATTTTCAAAAGATTTTGTGACATTCTTATAAAAGATATACATCAAGTGTTCAAAAAAGTGATTCATGAAGGTATTTCTCTCAAGCCACTTAACACTTCTTATATAGTTCTCATACCGAAAAAAGAGCATGCGGTGAGACCGGAGGATTATCGACCAATTAGCTTGATACACGCTATTCAGAAGATGTTTTCAAAGATACTTGCAAATAGAGTGCAGCAGCATGTTTATAAAATTGTGGATATAGCCCAAACGGGTTTTGTGAAGGGTCGTCAAATAACGGAGGGGTTTATATATGCACAGCATCTTCACCTTGCAAGGGTCTAAATATACCACTGGCAATCTTCAAGGCCGATATCCATAAGGGATTTGACACAATAAGCTGGAATTTTGTAGAGCAAGTAATGCATAATCTCGGTTTTCCTTGGAGATGGTTGATAATAGTTAAGAAAGCGATTCTTCAAGGCACATCACAAGTAATCATTAACGGCTTACATGGAAAGAAGATCAATCTTAGAAGAGGGGTGAGACAAGGTGATCCGTTATCGCCATTTTTGTTCATTATATCGATGGATTTCATATCAACGTGGTTTGCAAAATTGGTAAATAATGGGGCGATAAGACTACCATACCATGGAATGAAGTCCTTGTCTGCTATATGCTGACGATGCCCTATTCTTTGTAAAACCGGAAATTCAGCAGCTGCAGATACTTGTAATTGCCTTTGAGGCCTTCAAAAATATTTCGGGTCTTCAAGTAAACTTGCAAAAATCGAAATTTCTCCTCACGCACAATGCAGACACAGAAGGTCCACTCTTGGCGCAAATGATAGGATGCAAACTAGGCAGTTTCCTATTTTCATATTTAGGTCTCCCTTTATCCTACAAATCATTGAATAAGCAAGCATTCTACCCTTGATAAACAGATTTCAGAAAAGATTAGCGAGCGGGGTGGTCAGCAAAGCAATTGTCAATTGCCGGAAGATTGGTACTACTTAACTGTGCTTTCATCACTGCCAATTTATTACATGACGGTTTTCGCATTACCAAAATGGGCTTTAAAAGAAATTGATAGAATAAGGAGGCATTTTCTGTGGCATGGTGTAAAATCCAACTACCAAAAAAATGAGCTTGGCGAATTGGGAAATGGTTTGCAAACCAAAGAAGAGGGGCGGTCTGGGTGTAATGGACCTAGGAATCTTCAATCAGGCGCTGTTAATGAAATGGTTATGGCAATGGATCGAGCCCAAGCAAAGATTATGGAAGACAATCTTCAAGATTACCAATGTATGCCAAGGGTCTTACCCGAACTCACACTTCTTCAACAAGACACTAAAGAATGTAAACCCCATATTCACGAATTCAATGATACGAGTACCTAGAGATGGCTGCAGCATAAGATATTGGATGGAGAACTGGGGTTTCGGAATATTAGCTCAACAATATCCAAACCTATATACTTTTGCAAGGAATAAGGAAGTAACATTACAAGCACTTTTAAATGCCGATGGTTTTCATAACTGCTTCATGCATAATCTCGGAGGATGCGGCAAGTGAATTGATAAAATTAGAGGCTGCCGTAAATGCATCACCGGTGCAGCTATCCCAAACATAAGATGACATAAAATGGAGATGGACGACAACAGAAATCTTTTCGGTAAAATCGGCATACCAGGCAATCATGAACAGACCGACTATAAAGGTAATGGTTCAAAGAATATGGAAACTGAAGGTGCCTCCAAGATTCAAGGTCTTTGCATGGTTGTTAACCTTTAACAAAATTCTGACAATTGACAACTTAAATAGAAGGGGATGGAGTCTGGTTAACAGATGCATCATGTGTAAGGCACAGTCAGAATCGGTTCTGTACCTATTCAATGAATGCGTGCAAACATGGCTTTTGTATAGACTGGTAGAACTAAAGATGAAGGTCAAAGTACCAGGAGGAGTATCATTTGGGAGCGAAATACTGTGCAAAGCTTAAAGGAGTTCAAGTTTAGTAAGAAAGAAAGGTCCTTATTGCTAATCACACAATTTTTTATATGGAGAGGGCGTTGCAACAGAATCTTCCGAGAAGACAATTGCTATCTGCTACAACTCGTCGAACAAGTGGAAGCACAATGGAGATACAGTTCATTATCAGGAGCATAAGAAGACTGCATTAGATATATTACTTGTTTCGCACTTTTAAATTCCAATTTCCAATCTTCAATGTTTTTTCTTTCTGTTTTAAAACAGTTTTTTATATTTCCTTTTCTTTTCGTTTATGCTCAATTGTTTTGAGCAGAATTGTTTTTCTTATTTAGTTACATATCTTTTGTAACTTCCAAATGATTAATGAATCAAGGGCTAGACCCTTTTTTCTTTGTCAAAAAAAGAAGATGAAAGACAACTAGAAGAACATGAAAAACAACTAGTATAATATGAAAACTAGTAGTTGATGAATGACAAGAAATAGAACGTGAAAGACCACCTGTAGAACATTAGAGACAACCAGTACAAGATGAAAGTAAGATAAATAGAAGAAAATGAAAGACAACTAGTTAAACATGAAAGACATCTAGTTAGAAGATGAAATACAACCAGTAGTAAACAAAAGATGACTAGTAGAACATGAAAGACAACCAGTACAAGATGAAAGACAACTAGAAGAAGATAAAAGACAACCAGCAGAACACAAAAGACAATAAGAAGAAGATTAAATACAACAAGAAGATGGAATACAACCTGTAGTAGATGAAACACAACCAGAAGAACGTGAAAAATAACCAGTATAAGATGAAAGACAACTACAACAAGATAAAATACAACTAGAAGAAGTTGAAATGCAACTTGAAGAAGGTGGAATACAACCAGTAGTAGATGAAAAACAACTAGTAGAACGTGAAAAACAATGAGTACACAATGTAAGATAACTAAAAGAAGATGAAAAACATCTAGCAGAAGATGAATAATAACTATCAGTAGATGAAAGACAACTAGAAGAAAAGAAAAACAACCAGTATAACATGAAAGACCCACTATAAGTGTAAGACATCTAGAAGAATATGAAATTCATCTAGTAGAACATGAAAAACAACCAGTACAAGATGAAAAACAGATAGTAGAAGATGAAAAACAACTAGTAGAATATGAATGACAACTAGAAGAACATGAAAGACAACTAGAAAAACATGAAAAACAACTAGGAGAATTTGAAAACTAGTAGTTAATGAATGACAACCAGTAGAATGTGAAAGACAACATGTAGAACATTAGAGACAACCAGTATAAGATGAAAGACAATTAGAAGAAGATATTAAAAACTACAAGAGGTAGAAGAAAGACAAACATTAAAGACAATCAGTGGAACTGAAAGATAAAAAATGAAAGACAACTAGTAGAAGTTGAAATACAACTAGTAGTAGATGAAAGACAATAAGTGGAACTGAAAGATAAAAAACCAGTACAATATGAAAGACAACCATTAGAACGTGAAATCAACCAGTACAAGATGAAAGACAACTAGAAGAAGACGAAAGACAACCAGCAGAACATGAAAGACAACGAGAAGATGATTAAATACTAGAAGAAAATGAAATCAAGTAGTAGATGAAAGGCAACCAGTAGAACGTGAAACACAACAAGTACAAGATGAAAGACAACTAGAAGAAGATGAAATACAACTAGAAAAATATGGAATACAACCAGTAGTAGATGAAAAACTACTAGTAGAACGTGAAAAACAACCAGTACAAGATTAAAGACAACTAGAACAAGATGAAATACAACTAGAAGAAGATGAAATACAATTAGAAGAAGATGGAATACAAACAGTAGTAAATGAAAAACAACTAGTAGAACGTGAAAAACAATGAGTACACAATGTAGGACAACTAAGAGAAGATGAAGGACATCTAGTAGAAGATGAAAAATAACTAGCAGTAGATGAAAGACAACTAGAAGAAATGAAAAACAACCAGTTGAATATGAAAGACAACTAGTACAAGATTAAAGACAACTTGAAGAAGATGAAATTCATCCAGTAGAACATGAAAGACAACCTACAAGATGAAAAACAAATTGTAGATGATAAAAAACTAGTAGAATATGAATGTCAACTAGAAGTAGATGAAAGACAACTAGAAGAATATGAAAAACAACTAGTATAATATGAAAACTAGTAGTTGATGAATCACAAGCAAGTAGAACGTGAAAGACAACCAGTAAAAAATGAAAAACAACTAGTAAAGATGAAAGATAAATAGAAGACGATGAAAGACAACTAGTAAAACATGAAAGTCATCTAGTAGAAGTTGAAATACAACAGGTAGTAAACGAAGACGACCAGTAGAACATGAAAGACAACTTGTACAAGATGAAAGACAATTAGAAGAAGATGAAAGACAACCAGCAGAACAAAAAATACAACGAGAAGAATATTAAATACAACTAGAGGAAGATGAAATACAACCAGTAGATGAAATGCAACCAGCAGATGAAACGCTACCAGTACAAGATGAAAGACAACTAGAACAAGATGAAATACAACTAGAAAATGATGAAATACAACTTGAAAAAGATGAAATACAACCTGTAGTAGATGAAAAACAACTAGTAGAACGTGAAAGACAATGAGTACACAATGTATGATAACTAAGAGAAGATGAAAAACATCTAGTAGAAGATGAAAAGTAACTAGCAGTAGATGAAAGACAACTAGAAGAAAGGAAAAACAAAGTATAACATGAAAGACAACCACTACATGATGAAAGACATCTAGAAGAATATGAAATTTATCTAGTAGAACATGAAAGACAACCAGTACAAGATGAAAAACAAATAGTAGAAGATGAAAAACAACTAGTAGAATATGAATAACAGCTAGAAGAACATGAAAAACAACTAGTAGAATTTGAAAACTAGTAGTTAATGAATGACAACCAGTAGAATGTGAAAGACAACCTGTGGAACATTAGAGACAACCAATACAAGATGAAAGACAATTAGAAGAAGATATGAAAAACAACTTGAGGTAGAAGAAAGACAAATAGAAGAAGATATGAAAAATAACTTGAGGTAGAAGAAAGACAAATAGTAGAACATGAAAAACAAGTATAAAATGAAAAATGACCAGTAGAAAATGAAAAACAACCAGTAAAAGATGAAAAGATAACTAGATGAAAATGAAAAACAACAAGTAAAACATGAAAGACATATAGTAGAAGATGAAATACAACCAGTAGTAAACGAAAGACGACCAGTAGAACATGAAAGACACCAGTACAAGATGAAAGACAACTAGAAGAAGATGAACGAGAACCAGCAGAACACAAAAGACAATGAGAAGAAGATTAAATACAACTAGAAGATGATGGAATACAACCAGTAGATCAACGTCAAAATGATAGTGAATTATGTAGGGTTTTGGCTTAGGTTTTGCCTTATTTTCTCACTGTTATGTTTATTTAATTAGAGAAAAAGGTTACTATTTCTCTACTTTATGTTTTAGTACATAAAACATGTTTTGGGGCTATTTTACATCATTTGGAGCAAGAATCAGGTCAATCAGATAAGCACAGCTAATCGACTTAGGCTCTAGTACGAATCGTACTGCCTAATAAGGACCAGAGCCAAGTACGGACCGTGTCAGCCAATACAGTCCGTATCCGAGGCGCCTTTTGGTGAATAACTGCGCCAGCTGTATTCATATCAGATTACTTGGACTCCACTCATCTCCAGGCGCCCCCTCACTCCTATATAAGCCCTTTGGACTGAAGAAGAAGACATTTTTGTATCATTTGGTGTTTTATTTTATTATGTAAGAAGAGAAGAGTGTGTTGAGACTAGTTTTGGGTTTTGGGTTTAAGGTTTAGGAAGCACTACTTGTTTGTTTCTTCTTTGAGTCTCTTTGTAAACATGTCGTTCCGCGGCTAAGTTTAGATTCTTAGGGCTAGGCAGTAAACCTTGTTACTCATGATGCTTTGATAAATATACTTTTATGTTGGTGTAGTCTTTGTTGATTTAATTGTTTTTGCATTTTATGTTCTTATTACTTGGTTTTGATGATCTAATTTAATCCGTCATGGTAAGTGACAGTGCCTTGAAAGTAAGTAGAATTATGATGGACGAGTCAAGATAAGTGTAAAGAAAACCTTAGATGGGAAACCACTAGTTGGAACAACAAATTGCATGTGCGGGAGTTCCGGCATTTTCGCATCCATGGGTGAAACATCGTAGTGCCTTTATAGTAACCTCCGCGGGAGTTCTGGCATTTGCGTAAGAAACTCACAGTGTTTTTATAGGTACCCCCTTACAACAATTGAAAACCAACATTAAATAAAGTCGAGTATCAAAGCGGATTGAAGTAACAACGGTATGCCAAAACCTTAGGAATTCACATCTCTATCTTTATTTTACTTACTTTTAATTTTCGCCAAATACACATTGATCACAACTTCAACTCTTGATTTTTAGATTTCGTCTATCATTTCGAAAGGTTGTGATTCGATCGCTCAGGACCTTAAACCAATATTTCCTGTAGATCGACCTCGATTATACTACTCGATAGGATTGTGTGCTTGCGATCCGACCCGATAGCGGAGTTATAAATATTAAAAGTAACAGTCGCGTTTTGCGCGATCAGTAGTAGATGAAACACAACCAGTAGAACGTGAAAAACAACCAGTACAAGATGAAAGATGACTAGAACAAGATGAAATACAACTAGAAGAAGATGAAATACAACTAGAAGAAGATGGAATACAACCAGTAGTAGATGAAAAACATCTAGTAGAAGATGAAAAATAACTAGCAGTAGATGAAAGACAACTAGAAGAAAGGAAAAACAACCAGTATAACATGAAAGACAACCACTACAAGATGAAAGACATCTAGAAGAATATGAAATTCATCTAGTAGAACATGAAGGACAACCAATACAAGATGAAAAACAAATAGTAGAAGATGAAAAACAACTAGTAAAATATGAATGACAGCTTGAAGAAGATGAAAGACAACTAGAAGAACATGAAATACAACTAGAAAAAGATGAAATACAACTTGAAGAAGATGAAATACAACTAGAAGAAGATGGAATACAACCAGTAGTGGATGAAAAACAACTAGTAGAACGTGAATGACAATGAGTACACAATGTGAGATAACTAAGAGAAGATGAAAAACATCTAGTAGTAGATGAAAAATAACTAGCAGTAGATGAAAACTAGAAGAAAGGAAAAACAACCAGTATAACATGAAAGACAACCACTACAAGATGAAAGACATCTAGAAGAATATGAAATTCATCTAGTAGAACATGAAAGACAACCAATACAAGATGAAAAACAAATAGTAGAAGATGAAAGACAACTAGAAGAACATGAAATACAAGTAGAAAAAGATGAAATACAACTTGAAGAAGATGAAATACAACTAGAAGAAGATGGAATACAACCAGCAGTAGATGAAAAACAACTAGTAGAATGTGAAAGACGATGAGTACGCAATGTAAGACAACTAAGAGAATATGAAGAACATCTAGTAGAAGATGAAAAATAACTAGCAGTAGATGAATGACAACTAGAAGGAATGAAATACAAGCAGTAGAACACGAAATACAACCAGTAGTAAATGAAAATCAACTAGTAGAACGTGAAAGAGAGCTAAGAGAAGATGAAGAACATCTAGTAAAAGATGAAGAACATCTAGTAAAAGATGAAA